>OW052241.1:154287073-159087073 GCA_932526585.2 Philonthus cognatus
GTTGGTTTTATAAATGTTTTCGTGTTTCGTAACTTTTATGGTGCCTGTTGATTTTGACAAATTTAATAATATCATATGGCTTTTTTAGTGTTTTGGTCAATTTAAATAAAATTCCATGACTTTTCTCTGACTTTCCGGTTTTAATGACATTCAGCGTATTTTTTATGTACGTAATTTTCAGCCATTCGTTGATTTTATAATAGATGTTAATTTAATGTTTTGAATGAGCGTTTCCACTTCCAGCCTAAGCATGAAGTAAAATTTCGAGTTTAGAAAAGCCCCGCGTAGAAAATTTGTCGAGGGTCGCGCAGCGACCCGAGACAAATTTTCACGGGGCTTTTCTAAACTCGAAATTTTACTTCATGCGCCACGCGTACAAGACACTGATTTGACGTGAAGCTTAAAAACACACAAATACATCTTTATTCAGAGTAAAACAGATATTTAGTCTGTTATCAACGATGTTCAGTGTTAATAATAAATAATTAGGTTTTGAATATTTTTTTTAAAACAACTGATAACGATATTTATATGTTAATGGTTGCAAAAACTAATAAAATCAAATGTATTCTTAAAGGATTTGTATTCGTGATTCGAAAAAACAGGATTCGAATCTTTGATTAGAATCGTATTTATCTCTTACGAATCCTTTATTCGAGTATTATTGATTTGAATCATATTTAACCGACTCTCTATCTCTATCTCTAACTAATCTTATTTCTTACACTTAACTGTTATCTAACAACCTCGATCGTAGAGTGCAGGTTGATGTCGTGTTTACTGATTTTTCGAAGGCTTTTGACAGGTTGGATCATAAAGTTCTACTGTTAAAACTTTATAGCTTGGGGTTTTCTTCATCATTATGCACATTTATAAAAAGTTATCTATATCAGAGATCCTTATTTGTGGAATACAGAGGTTATAGATCTAATACATTTTATGCTACTTCTGGTGTACCCCAGGGATCGGTTCTTGGCCCTTTATTATTTAATTGCTTCATTAATGATATTGTTGAAGGGTTGGATGTTTCATGTTTGTTATTTGCAGATGACGTAAAACTGTTTAAGCCTATCTACTCTATAACCGACTGCATAGCTTTACAAGCTAATATTAATACCATTCACGGATGGTGTTTAGCTAACAAATTACTTTTGAATGCAAGTAAATGTAAGGTTTGTTATTTTCACGTAACAAACATGTAATGTCTTATGACTACAATATAAATAAGGCTTTACTGTCGAGGGTAGGACAGATTAGGGCATATAAACTGTCCTGCCCACTTAAGAGGGGGCCTGAGACAGGGACGGCCACCCCATGGTGGTGCCCAGACCTCGACTCCTTAAAAGATGAGGCCAGGAAAGCATTCAATAGAGTACAACGCTCCAAAGAGGCCTCCGACTGGACCATCTACAAGGTCCGCCTTAGAGAGTACAAAAAGCTCATAAGGCAATGTCAAAAAGCGTCATGGCGTGCCTTCTGCGAAGGAATTGAAAGCACTCAAGAAGTTAGCAGACTTAAGAAGACTCTATCACAGGGCCAACATCAATCTGTGGGAGTCCTGAAGAAGGAGGACGGCACCATGACTGACGACCTCCATGAAAGTCTGCAACTATTGCTCAAGACTCACTTCCCTGGATGCACTCTACTATCTACGCAATCTAGGGATGTGGTTGAAATCACTTCGGCAATACCAGAAGACTGGGAACTAGCTCATGAAGTGATAAATGAAGAAAACACCCTTAGAGCAATTGCAAGCTTTTCCGCCTTTAAAACACCCGGACCCGACGGCATCTTTCCCGCCCTGCTACAGTGGGGACGGGATGAACTAGCTGAGTTTGTAATGATGCTGTTTCGGTTCAGTTTGGCGCTGGGATATGTCCCTAAGGTCTGGAAACGAGCCAGGGTTGTTTTCATACCGAAGCCCGGTAGAGCAGACTATACTGCTCCCAAGGCATACAGACCAATCACACTTTCCTCGTTTCTCCTTAAAACACAGGAAAGGATTTGTGAATGGCACATAAGAACATCAGCTCTAGTCAGACAGCCGCTGATGGCGACACAACATGCATACACACGGGGGAGGTCCACTGATTCAGCCCTGCACAGTGTAGTGAGCAGAATCGAGAGAACATTGGATGTTAAAGAATCCACCCTAAGTGTTTTTGTTGACATAGAAGGTGCGTTTGATAAAACGACAATACCGAAGATAGGAAACGCGCTAAGCAAGCGCGGAGTACCATCTAAAATGTGTGAATGGATTGGCAATGCACTGGCCAATCGTATAGTCACAGTGGAAGAGGGAAGGGAACGTATAACCTGTAAAATTGACAGAGGCTGTCCTCAGGGAGGTGTTTTATCACCACTATTATAGAACATGGTTCTGGACAGCCCACTAGACGAATTTCAACAACTAGGCTTGTTTGTGACAGCCTATGCTGATGATCTGGCCATATTAGTATGTGGTAAGTTTGAAGACGCCCTATGCGACCAGATGCAAGGAGCTCTAAACATAGTTTCTAGGTGGTGCAATGATCACTCCCTATCGGTAAACCCTGCCAAAACGGAGATGGTCCTGTTCACCAAGAAAAGGAAGGTATCGAAAAAAGCACCAAAATTATTGGGTGAAATACCTGGGCATCACTCTCGACAGGTAACTGAGCTGGAAAGCGCACATCGACATCAAAACAGACAAAGCTATAAGGGCCTTCTGGCAATGTCGTCGGGCAGTGGGGAAAACCTGGGGTTTGAAACCACGCACGACTCTGTGGTTGTACACAGTTGTCATAAGGCCCATGCTGACTTACGGAGCTTCAGTTTGGTGGCCCAGAACCAAACAGAAGACCACGAGGAAGCAACTCTCGCAAGTGCAGCGGACAGTCTGTCTTAGTGTAACAGGCGCCATTCACACTACTCCGACGATGGCGATGGAAGTCATGCTATGCCTTCCACCACTTGATATCCACGTGGAGAAGGAGGCCATGGCGACTATACTTCGGCTTTAGTGCAGTGGGATTTGGAACAGTAACAGCTGTGGGGAAGTTAGAGGACACCTCTGGAGGAATGTCTGTAGAGATATACCTCTTTTAGAGGCTGTTAATGACTGCTGTGTACCAACACTAATACGGAACACACCCTACAACGTTACTGTTCAACCCACTAAGCGGATGAGAGAGTCTGCTATAAGGATCTACATAGATGGATCTAAAAGGAGAGAAGGATCGGGCCTTGGAGTTTTCTCTAAAACCCTAAAAATCCAAGCAAAGGTTCCGATGGGAATTCATGGAACCATCACGCAACTGGAGCTGATGGGAATAACACTTGCGGCTGAGTACATCATAAACCGCAAGGTGACAAATGTAGAAATACTAATCTTAACGGATAGCAGGCAAGCGATTCTGTCTCTGCAGAAAGCCTATGCTTCGTCAGAGACCGAAATAGAGTGCCACGGGAAACTCAGACAGGCAGCAATGCACAACAACATTGAAGTCTGCTGGGTGAAAGGGCATGATACAGACACAGGTAACGGGAGAGCTGACGCGCTGGCAAGAGCTGCGGCTGGGATGAATCTACTCTTACCGGAGCTGCTAGTGCGGTTAGCTCCTCTCTCCCTGTGTAACATGTTACAAACCAATGCCCTGGGGAAATTTAGGATGCGTTGGGATGATATCGAGGGCTGCAAGCTCTCTAAGGAAACACTTATGTATCCCAATGAGAGATCAGCGAAACGGTACCTGCGGCTGACTAGAGGGAATCTCAGGCGCTTAACTGCCATCCTTACTGGTCACTGTGGACTAAACGGGCACCTCTATAGGATGGGGATAGTTGACTCCCCATCTTGTAGAGGTTGCAGCATGGAAGACGAGACTGCATGGCATTTTCTTTGTGAATGCCCGGCACTATCGTCAATCAGGGAATCCATATTGGGTGATAGATGGCATACAATGGCCTACATAAGAGATCTACCCACCTCAGCTATGCTAGAATACCTAAACAAGGTGGGCTGGCTAAACTGAGGATGGGTGATCTACGGGAGGTGGCACAATGGGCCTAATGAGTCCTAAGTGCAGTGCAGAACTGCACACTCCCCTTTGAACCAGAACCAGAACCAACCAGGACAGATTAAAGACCTTGGTATCATATTTGATGACAAACTAACATTTAATAGTCATATTGAAAGTATAGTGTCTTCTGCCAATCGCTTCTTGGGATTTATTGTTCGTAATTCTTGACATTTTAAAGGTACGGATGCTATACTTTCATTATATTTTGCCTATGTCCGATCTCGACTTGAATACTGTTGCTGCGTTTGGAACCCTAATTATATAAAATACTCGAATTTGATTGAATCTGTGCAAAAACGTTTAGTTAAATACCTGTATCAGAAGAAATATGGTATTTATCCTGATTATAATGTAGGTTGACACACTCTTAAGTGAATTTGGTTTGAAATCCCTAGAAAATAGACGAAAATCACACCTTGTTACTATTTTATTTAAATTGTTAAACTACTTAATCGATTGCCCCGAGGCTGTAGCTCAAATTAACTTTCATATCCCCTACACACTTAGACAAAATAGATTTTTCTATCCTCCTATTCCAAAAACTAATGTAATTGTTAAATCACCAATATTTAGTATGTGCAATATTTACAATAATTTACTATCTGTCGATCCTTCACTTGACATTATTAATATGCGTAACGGTAAATTTTGTTTTAACCGTATTATTGAGATACTGCACGAGTCTTAACATTTAGTACTGTAACTTTATTTTTGTTATGTAGATTATAGTTAGATATAAGTAGCATAACTGTAATTAGGAAATTTGTAAAATAAATTTCTGTAATATTACAAATAATGGTAGAAATGTTAGAATTAGCAATGTAGTTATCAGAACGTATGTGTGTAGTCATTCTGCGGCTCTTAAACTTTTGTTATTTCTTATTTTGTATTATTTCAATGTTAAAGAGGTATCTCGTGAATAAATAAATAAATAAATAAATCTCCTCAAATAACCGAGATCCCTATACATTCTGTTGAAATACGGACACCCTGTATATACATTACGATCTTGCAAAAAATGCTATAATCATCTCGAACAGTAAGGAATACTGGTCTCAGACAATAATTAGAGTCGTCACTCGCTCCGCTCGCTCCTCTTCCAAACAATTGTCTTTGACCGGTAATAAATCCTTACTGTTCTCGATACTTAGTATAATATTTAAGCCCGTAAGAAACAATGCAATTTTTTGAGACAACAAATTGTGATACTAAATTTTGTCTTAAAAAATTGGACTGTTTCATTCAAGGTTTAGCTGTAAAACACTGTTGACCGATCTAGAACTTAAAATGTCTTATATAGCCATGAATTAACTTCGGGTTAAAAGTTACAGTTACTAAGTATCAAAGCTCTACCGTTTACGTTGGAATGGTAACTTATAGAGTTTTTACATTTTCACTTTAAGGAAGTATTTTAAAGTGTACATTAATTTGTTCTTTTAAGTATACAAATGCATACCAGAGCTGGTACGAATCCTCGTAAAAAGGATTCAAATCACGTATGTGTTAAAAAAACCACATTTATCACGCAAATCCCGTGTTTAATGTACTTGAGTGTTAAATGCACCCCATTTATGCTGCCCACACAATAAAATAATGCCTTATACATACTTATCGTTTTGTTATTCATAGCAACCTGGTAAACAGAACCTACCGTCCTGGAAACGCATATGGTAAGTACACTTCTGTACAATAAAATTAATAAATAAATAAATAATAAATAATAAATCTTTATTGACGGATAAACCATTTTACAGAACAGAAATTATTTTACAAAATAGTAATTCAAAATATTAAAGAGAAAAATAGTAACAAAAAAAAGTACCGTAGTATAAAAATAAACTTAATTGTAAAGAAACGATTGAACGCATATTATATAAAACAATGTATTATAAAGAATAGACATTAATGACAGCATTGCAGACGTTTAACAATTCTCCCAAACTCGGGCAATGTGTTGTAAAAAATGTCTAACTCATTATTGACTAACAAGGAATTTGCTGTACGCATAAGTCGAGTAATCGGAGTATAAAATCCGTAATTCGTATTATGGAACGGAATGCGAAAAAGAGGTGGGTTCCGACTTACGCGATTATCGATTTTAACAGAAAAACACACGCGGGAGAGGAGAATTGGGCATTGGATGACACCGTTCAGTAGCTTATGAAGTAATGACATGTCGGCAAAGTCTCGCCTACAACATAATTTTTCAATATTAAACTCATCGTAAAGATTTTCATTATTAAGCCCTACTTTAAATGACAGGTGTTTAATAAATTTGCTTTGAACATTTTCAATGCGTTTAATATAAGTTGTTTGGTACGGACTCCATATACACGAAGCGTATTCGAGATGCGAACGAACGTACGCGAAGTATACAATTTTAAATGATGAAACTGACAGATCCCTAGACATACGTTTTATATAACCTAGCATTTTAGTCGCGCGATTACATATGAAATTAATATGATGGTCAAAACTGAAATTAGAGGTAAACCAAACACCGAGATCTTTCATTATATTTACTTTTAAAACAGTTTTGCCATTAATGTTGTAATTATAGTTACAAGTAAATTTCTTACGTGAAAAAGTAATATATTTACATTTATCAGTATTAAAACTGAGACCGTTTAAAAGGCACCAGTCAGCTAAGGAGGAAAGATCATTTTGAAGTAGAAGACAATCATCCATATCGCGTACTTCTCTAAACAACTTTAAATCATCGGCAAATAGCAAAAAATGTGAGTTTTTAATTGACAATGCGATGTCATTTATAAAGATAAGGAATAATAAAGGCCCACAGTGTGACCCCTGAGGTACCCCAGAAGGAACACAGAAGGCATCAGACAGATGATTTTTAATTTTTACACATATTGAACGACCTTCTAAAAAGCTTTGAAACCACGAGATGACTGATTGGTTGAATCTTAATGCAATCAATTTTGATATTAAAATATCGTGTGATACTTTATCAAAGGCTTTAGAAATGTCTAAATATACCGTGTCAACTGAGCACCTATTTTCAATAGAGTTGGTAATAAGATCTTGAAAACACAATAAATTGGAAGTGGTAGATCTGCCTACACGAAAACCGTGTTGTTCATCAATTATTACCTGTCTTGTCATCCATTCCAGTTTAATAGATATGAGTTTGTCGAATAGCTTCGGTATACACGATTGTTTGGTAATAGCTCTATAATTGCAAATATCATCTCTACTACCAGATTTGAAAATAGGTGTTACGTAGCTTCTTTTCCATAGATCAGAAAAAGTACTTTTATTTAAGGAATAATTGAAGATTAAGAAAAGCGGTTGTGTTAGTGTATAGATACAATTTTTTAGAAAAATAGACGGAATACCATCAGGCCCAGCGTTACAATTCGCTTCAATTGATTCAATGCCTTTAAAAATTTCACCTTTAGTGAGATTCCAATGGGCATCAATCACCTCCTTGTCAAAATGTTGAGCAGGTATGTTTGGCGTTTCATCATAATTGTATACAGAGGAAAAAAATTTAGCAAAAAGATTCACACAATCCGAGCCATCACTGCAAGTTTCATTATTGTAATGCATTTCCCGCGGGTAACAGGAGTCACGATTTGTGGCCCTTACAAAATTCCAGAATTGCTTCGGGTTGTGAGAAATATTGGAATTGACCGATTCGATGAATGTATTGTATAAATTAGTTTTTAGTCGATCACACGCATTTCGTAGTTGTTTGAATTTACAGTAGTTGTCAGATGTTTGATTGCATCTAAATGTTTTATGGGCATTTTTTTTATCATTAATGAGCCTAATCAGATCTTTAGTAAACCAAGGTGGATATGATGATTGTCTTATACGTTTGATTGGGGTGAAAGCAGAAATTACATCAGAAACAATCTTATAAAAACACTCCATCATAACATTAATATCATCCCCATTCAAAGTGCTCTCCCAATCAACCGAAGCTAGGTGGTGGTTTATAGCAATATAATTAGCTCTAGAGAAGTCGTAAATATATTCATCGAATAAAAGGGGTTTTGTTAATTCACTGAAATGAGAATTTATGCTGTATGGAATATGATTAAGCACAAGTCTTATAACTATTTTTCACAATATTCTAGTTGTATAATTCGGGTCTGTTTTAATTGCCTAGCAGCAGTTTCAATAAATAATAAAACACCATAACACTCCCTTCCTGCTCCCAACGTTTCTTAACTCTGAAAACAGTGACTTTACTGATGTTCTCCAATCGAGCGATTTGTCTAACAGAAAAATCATCTTCTATTTTAGTTACATTCGAATTTTTAAATTGTTGTCTAAATGACGCGGCATTTTGACACTAAGAAAATTGACATATTTACGTAACTAGGAAACTCATCATGTCCCGTTTGAACTATAATATATTTTGTGTTCTTAATTTTATTGCACAGAAGTGTACGTAAAACTGGTCGTTCGTGCAAAAGTACAATTATCTAACCGATTTGAGAATGATTTATGTTTACAAACGCGTTTTACGCTGGTTAAACTAGTGAGACCGGCGGAGATGTTGACGCGTTACTTCGTACTGTAACAAAATGGCGTCGACGACGTCATCACCACCATGGTCAAATGTAAGACAAAAGAAGCTAATTTGACTAGCACAGCGCTGTTACTGCATAGCGGCAAAAAATCTAACCACGCAATTATTTATATCCGTGTTAAAAAAAAACCACATTTATCACGCAAATCCCGTGTTTAATGTACTTGAGTATTAAATGCACCCTATTTATGCTGCCCACACAATTAAATAATGCACATGTTATAAGATTGTCGTGAACAAAACATTTTAAATTAGCCGAAATTGATATCTAATGTATTTTGAATTGTGGAGGCTTCTTACACATGTAAATTTACCACAATAAAACACTTTTAACTTTGTTTGTATAACACAATTTATTTTTATATGACTGCATTTTCGGCAAATTCAGCTTGCCATTATCAAACATGAAGTGTCTAAAACTGGAAACAATACGGGTATATATACAAAAAGTGATTACATGAAAATGGATTACAAAACGGCTTTAAAAAAGGGGGGTATACAGTAGGTCAACCTGGTCGTTAATTAGGGGAATTCCCGGATTAGCGCTAGCTTTATGTATTTCTAGAGATTCAAGGAGATTCATCTTCCGACCCTTTTCGGCACAATGAATAATAGTAAGTACATCTTTTCCAAAAGCATGGTTTTCATCTAAGAGATGTTTTGCAAAAGATGACTTATCACATTGTCGCAACCGAAAAGCCCGGTTATGCTCCTTTAGTCTAGTATTGAAATTACGACCAGATTGACCAATGTATACTCCTTGACAATCTGTGCATGTTACTTTATATACTCCTGATCTATTACCTTTATCAATTTTGGTTTTTACTATTAAAAATATAATTATTAATTTTACAAAATGGTTTGAATGCAATTTCTATATTATGTTTTTTCAAAATATTTTTAATTTGGAAACTAACACCTACTGTATACCCCCATTTTTAAAGCCGTTTTGTAATCCGTTTTCATGTAATCACTTTTTGTATATATACCCATATTGTTTCCAGTTTTAGACACTTCATGTTTGATAATGGCAAGCTGAATTTGCCGAAACTGCAGTCACATAAAAATAAATTGTGTTATACAAACAAAGTTAAAAGTGTTTTTTTTGTGATTTCTAATGTTTTGTTCACGACAATCTTATAATATGTGCAATTGATAAAAATCATTTTTTAAATCGCTCACTTTAATTCATTGTAAGGTACAATCTACCTACACCCAGATATTTTTCTTTAAATCGAGATTATTGTGTCAACACCGTATAAATATCGTTTGTCCTTCCAGATACATACACGTAATAAAAATATCTTCAATCAATGCAACAATAGCCGATGATAAGGCGGAGATAAGTGTTAACAACACCGATGGCGAATCGGATCGTACTTGAAACCCAGCATTGTTATAATTGGTACGAACAGCGTTCGCCTTAGAATAATCCACTCGAGACGGTTGATCTTGACACATTTATCTGGAACAGAATTAATTACCAATAAATAGATACAAACACTCATTATTATTAACCATTAAGATAAAGGAAATTATTATCTTACCTGTATGTATTATCACATGCAAATATAAACAATAATAAAAACAGGGATAATTATAAAATATGATTGAGTGTTTTTTTTTATTTACAAATTATAAGTATGGTTTGCATAACACGTAAGTAATAAATTTCATTTGTTTTATGATACGTTCAAGAACTGAACAAAGATATTAAAAACGTGGAAATACTAGCGTAATAAAAATGTCTAAAACATGGCCCAAACAAGGAAAGATTTGAGAAATTTTCCATGGAAGAAAACATTTAAGGTATAGAATGTGAGTAATTTTTACATTTGTTTTGGTTTAGTTTTGTTTGCCGTGCAGTAATTTTGAGGACATTTGTAGGAAATACCTACTTATAAGAATAATCGCGATTGATTGAAAGTCGCATCAGAGAATTGAAAATAAAATCATGGATAAATTAAGTGAAAGCGGACAGAGTATAATTATTAAAGTTATTTTTTAGAATTAATACATAATAATAAATAAATAAATAAATATGTGTATTAACGGAATACTCCTTTTTATGCAATAATAGAATAGTATATTATACAACGAGCATATAATGTTAGCTATTAATCAGGAGAACGAGGTTTGAGGAACGAGCCGAAGGCGAGTGGAGCAAGTCGTTGGGGTGATTAATAGCCATTATATGCGAGTTATGCACTATACTTTGTTCACGAAAATAATAATATATAACACATTTATTATATATATTTATCAAATACATATTTATCATTTGTCATATATACAGAGAGTTTTATGTAACACCGAACATTTTTATAACAAGATATTTTCTTTTAAGTATCCATTTCCGACGCTCGGGTTATTAAAAGAATTTAATTTGAAACTTTAGGCGAGTGTTTTCCACTCCCAGGCTAAGCATGAAGTAAAATTTCGAGTTTAGAAAAGCCTGAAAATTTGATTTGGTCGCGTAGCGCGAAGCGCGGAGCGGCCAAACCAAATTTTCAGGCTTTTCTAAACTCGAAATTTTACTTCATGCGCCACCGGTACAAATCAGTGATTCAATGTAAAGTTTAGCGGTGCGTTTTAAACTTCGCAATATATCAGTGTTTTGTATCGGTGGCGCATGAAGTAAAATTTCGAGTTTAGAAAAGCCTGAAAATTTGGTTTGGCCGCTCCGCGCTTCGCGCTACGCGACCAAACCAAATTTTCAGGCTTTTCTAAACTCGAAATTTTACTTCATGCTTAGTCTGGGAGTGGAACACACTTACTTTAAGTTTCAAATTGAACTCTTTTAAAAAAACAACGATTAACTAAAAATTTACGGCATATAATTGAGACATGTATACTTGAAAGATTTA
Organism: Philonthus cognatus; assembly: GCA_932526585.2. NCBI lineage: Eukaryota > Metazoa > Arthropoda > Insecta > Coleoptera > Staphylinidae > Philonthus > Philonthus cognatus. The sequence goes on from OW052241.1 coordinate 154,298,563, forward strand.
CAGATCGAGGCATTAATTGCGATTGATTGTAATGGTCATATAGGCAACCTAATTTGCACATAACCTGAAAAATGAAAGGTGTCAAATCGTGTTCTGGTTTGATAAAAAGAATATACTAAAATGAACATTGAAAATGTTCGGTGTTACATAAAACTATCTGTATATTTAACAATTGCGTATCAGTTTTGATTGTAATGGTCATATAGGCAACCTAATTTGCACATAACCTGAAAAATGAAAGGTGTCAAATCGTGTTCTGGTTTGATAAATAGAATATACTAAAATGAACATTGAAAATGTTCGGTGTTACATAAAACTCTCTGTATATTTAACAATTACGTATCAGTTTTAATGGTCGGTTTTGTTTTATAATAATTTGATAGATAAATGGTGACAGATTGCAGTATTATGATTTGAATGTGTAATAGAGTAAATTCCACTTCAACACAAATATAAACAATCGTTCAACAATAAATAACACTCACACAGTCTACCTTTTCGCCTAAATTACATAGAAACACGCTCTTTGCACAAAAAACAAACTCTTCCGTTTGGATGGGGTTTTCACGGTGTTAACGTTTGTTCCGCTTTAAAAAAAAAACACTCGCAACGGATAGAAGGACAGTTGTTTAACCAATTTGAGAATTAATTATGTTTACAAACGCGTTTAACGCGGGTTAAACTAATGAGAACGGCGGAGATGTTGACGCTTTACTTCGTACTTTAACAAAATGGCGTCGACGACGTCATCATCACCATGGTTAAATGTATGACAAAAGAAACTGATTTGACTAGCACAACATTGTTACTGCATAGCGGCAAAAAATCGAACTTGGAAATTATTTATATTCGTGTTAAAAAACCACATTAAACACGCAAATCCCATGTTTAATGTACTTGAGTGTTAAATGCACCCTATTTATGCTGCCCACGCAGTTAAATAATGCACATATAAGATTGTCGTGAACAAAATAAAATCATGGATAAATCAAGTAAAAGGTACCAGAGAATAATTATTAAAGTTATTTTTTAGGATCAATACGTAATAATAAATAAATATCTGTCTTTACGGAATACTTCTTTTTGTACAATAATAGAAAATATAATACATTAAGTAAATAAAGTTAATAATTACTTAGTCTAACAACAATTATAAGTTAAATTTAAATGAAGAACTAAATTGTGTACAAAAATAAATTTTATTACCTAAAATAACAACAAATGTAACAAATATTCAAACATTCAGAAAGGATTGATCATAAAATCAAAATAATGCAAAGTATTAAATATAGGGAATTTCTCTTTAAAGTATACGTGTTCCAAATTGAGCTAATTTTCTTTAAAGCTTTAGTTATTCGTTGTTTTTTTTTAAGAGTTCAATTTGAAGCTTTAAACGAGTGTTTTCCACTCCCAGACTAAGCATGAAGTAAAATTTCGAGTTTAGAAAAGCCCCGTGAAAATTTGTCGAGGGTCGCGCAGCGACCCGAGACAAATTTTCTGGGCTTTTCTAAACTCGAAATTTTACTTCATGCGCCACGCATATATAACACTGATTTCAAATGAGATTCAAATATACATGAATTTCAAAATATTTTAGTGTTTTATACGCGTGGCGCATGAAGTAAAATTTCGAGTTTAGAAAAGCCCAGAAAATTTGTCTCGGGTCGCTGCGCGACCCTCGACAAATTTTCACGGGGCTTTTCTAAACTCGAAATTTTACTTCATGCTTAGTCTGGGAGTGGAAAACACTCGTTTAAAGCTTCAAACTCTTTAAAAAAAACAACGAATAAAATTTCGAGTGTAGAAGAAGAGTTCAATTTGTTCTTGAATAATATACAGGAGGTCTTGGATTTACTAAGAATTTAATTATTTTTTTTAAACCAGGGCTCCATAACACTCATACAGGTATTATCAATATCAATAATATAATAATAATAATAATAATCCTTTATTTGCATAATAATAACATTCAACAAAAAAAATATATAAAGGTACATATTAGTGTAAAATTAGGAAAAATTGAATGTAACAAAATGCGCATCATAAGGCGGGATTCAGTTACTCCAACACTGAATCCCGCCTTATGAGGCGCATTTTCCCCAAATCCCCAAACTGTTCTACCATCCAAACCTTAAATTAAATTAAATATTTACTTTATATGTGGAATACACTTTGTATCTACGAATTAAACAAACATGAACAAATACTCTATACATATATATTTTGTGTTATATACATTGAAAATCTAGCCATCACGATTGTTATTAGCACTTCTGTAAATATATATATATATATATATATATATATATATATTATATATATATATGTATATATATATATATATATATATATATATATATATATATATATCGATATATGTTTTACCTTCAATTAATTCGTTGGTGTCATCAGCATAATTAACAATACTACTACCACATGGAACAATATTACCTAAATCGTTAATAAAAATGATAAATAATAGAGGCCCCAGTACGCTTCCTTGAGGGATACCATTTATTGTAGTTAATGGATCAGATAAAGCATCTTCACTGGTAACGGGATGCTTGATCTTCGTATAATAAATGCGATTTGTAAGATACGATGTAAATAACAAAAGAGGGATTCTTCGGATTCCATATTGCCATAATTTAGATAATAATATTCCATGATCAATAGTTTAAAATGCCTTTGACAAGTCGAGTAAAATTCCACATGACAGATTGTTTACTTCCACATTGTTAAGGATTGTGTTCGTGAATTCATATAGGGCTGTTTCCGTACTTTTCCCTTTCAGAAAACCATGTTGGTGTTTGGATAGTAGTTTAAATTTAAAAAAAATAGTCTATTAATCTATAATACATATTTTTTCCAATATTTTTCAAAATGAATTAATTATGCTAATAGGTCTATAATTTTCTTGATGTTTGAGTCGCCTTTTATGTAAATTGGTGATATATTTGATATTTTCAGTTTGTCGGGATACCTGCCTGTTTGGAAAATTGCATTGAAAATGTCTGATAGAGGAGCTGCAATTAGGTTGATGAAATTAATACGATATGTTATTATCTAGTAGAAATTAATTAGCATTAAACTACACGTATAATGGTGTTAACGGCAATTTTATTAATAAGGCAGTATCTCTTTATATTAAAAAGTGTTGACATTACAAACATAAAATTAAGCCTTCTTAGAATCCCATATTTTTGAACAAACATCCTTCTTAAAAATGATCCTCTTGTCTAGACCAATTTGCACATATGATCCTTAAAATATTCCTTCCTTTATTCCACATTTGTCTAAAATCTCAGCATCCATTATTTACACACCACTTTTTTTTATCTTGAACGATGAAACGTTTCACTCTTCCAAGATTTCCATTAATGAGCTGCAGCACAAGTCCAAACATCCCGAAGCGAACCTTGATGGTAATTCTTCTTTAATTGCGGAAATGCTAATTGCATTAGTTTCGCACTGAACGCTCTATTAATCACGTCTCTCGCAGTGATTCAGGAATTATTTCGAAATGCGCTCTTTTTCTGTACAGTTTCCGAAAATCGACTTTCGCCCATCATCATCTCGCCAACGTCGACCTTGATCCAGCACAAAGAAGAAAATTACTAGGTTGGTGAGATTACCGCAATGCTTGCTTGCTCTTCATATAATTTCGATTTTGGGGAATACTTTTAATAGTTAAATAATTGTTTCGTTGGAATTTGCGCTTGAATGAGGTTTCAGGATGTTGGGTTTACGGTCGTTTTTATTATTGAGAAATCTTTCTGCAAATGATTCTTTCATTGGAAATTTGATTGAAATAAGATTTGAGGATATTACAATAATTTTATTTTGAAGAAAACTTTTTACAAATGAATGCTTAATTTGATTGATATCCTAAAATTAGATTGTGGTAATTTAATTAAAGATTAAGGATGTTAGATTTTTGTTGGTTTGCTATAAAAGATAGCTTCATAGGAAATTAGATTGATGTATTGAGATTGTGGTAATTGGAATTTCAGGATTCTTGGTGATTTGATAGTTCTTCGAAAAACAATCGACAGAAGAAGAAAATTACTAGGTTGATGAGATTACCGCAATGCTTGCTCTTCATAGAATTTCGATTTTGGGGAATACTTTTAATAGATAATTAATTGTTTCGTTGGAATTTGCGCTTGGATGAGGTTTCAGGATGTTGGGTTTATGGTCGTTTTTATTATCGAGAAAACTTTCTGCAAATGATTCTTTCATTGGAAATTTGATTGAAATAAGATTTGAGGATATTACAATAATTTTATTTTGAAGAAAACTTTTTACAAATGATTGCTTAATTTGATTGAGTTCCTAAAACTAGATTGTGGTAATTTAATTAAAGATTAAGGATGTTGGATTTTTGTTGGTTTGCTATAAAAGATAGCTTCATAGGAAATTAGTAATAATAATAATAATAATAATAATAATAATAATAATAATAATACTTTATTAATGCTAAACACAATTGTGGTACACAGGTCAATGGAAACTACGCTAATACAAAAATATAAACGTACAATAAATATAAAAGTCGTTAAAACATTAAAAACACATCAAAATGAGGTAGTTATGTTCTGGAAAACAAAACACTTCAGATATTAGATAGCTTTTAGAATTGAGCTTAAATTGGATTCATTCAGAAAATCATCAAAGCTAAAATAGGCTTTCTCCAATAAAAATCGTTTTATACAAACTTTAAATGTTTTTATTGGCAATTCTTTAATAACGTCGGGGATATTATTGAAAAATTTGGGTCCCCAATATCTAGCTCCAGTGTGAGATATAGTTAAGCGCATCATGTCTATATGGATATTGTTTTCTTGTCTAGTTTGATGGTTATGAATAACATTTATTTGGAGATATTCACTAATATTTTTCTTTATATGAATTAAACATTGATATATGTATAGGGATAGAAGGGTTAGAATGTTCATGTTTACGAATAGAGGTTTTGTGTCTTCTCTGTAAGCAGCATGAGCAAGGATGCGGACCGCCCGTCTCTGCAGTTTAAAGATACGCTACCACCCCGGTGAATGAATAATCAGACAATAACTAATCCGAGATTGAAAATGCGCAAAATAATTTGTTTTAAGAACATCTAGGGAAACTGAATGAGACAGATTACGTAAAAGGTAGATGCTGCAGCACAGCTTTTTCGCAAGTTGATTGATATTTTCAACCCAGGTCAACTTCTTATCAACACACATTCCCAAAAATTTGACGTGCGGTGAATAAGTGTTAGTAATTTTATTTAAAGTGAACAATACATTTACACTTTTATTTGGATTTAGATGAAGACGGTTGCCTGCAAACCACTCAAAGGCCATTGCCGAAGCACTGACATTCAAAGTAGAAACTGTGGTAAGGTCTTTATCAACACTTACCAAAGTTGTATCATCAGCATATTGGATAACGTTTACTTTGGGAATGTATACTGGCAGTTCATTGACATAGATCAGGAACAGAAGTGGCCCTAGGATTGATCCCTGTGGTACCCCAAATTTAATCATTATTAGTTCAGATGTTTTACCATTTATCCGAGTCATTTGTGTTCTGCGAGTGAGATAAGAATTTATAAGACATACACTAGATGAACTGAAGTTATAACATTCAAGTTTATTTAGGAGAATATCATGTGACACACAGTCGAATGCTTTCGACAGGTCCAAGAAAGTGGCCATTGCAAAGCATCCGTCTTCAAATGAATCCAAAATAGTGTTTACCAGATATAAAAGTGCATCACACGTGCTGACGCCCTCACGAAAACCGAATTGGTTACAATTAAGCAGTGCATGTTCCTCCATGTATTGCACCATCTGGTTGTATAGAATTTTTTCTAAAATTTTTGAGAAAGTAGGCAGACACGAAATGGGTCGGTAGTCATTCACGTTATTTCTATCCCCCTTTTTAGATTGAGGTATTGAGATTGTGGTAATTGGAATTTCAGGATTCTTGGTGATTTGATAGTTCTTCGAAAAACAATCGATAGAAGAAGAAAATTACTAGGTTGATGAGATTACCGCAATGCTTGCTCTTCATTGAATTTCGATTTTGGGGAATACTTTTAATAGATAATTAATTGATTCGTTGGAATTTGCGCTTGGATGAGGTTTCAGGATGTTGGGTTTATGGTCGTTTTTATTATTGAGAAAACTTTCTGCAAATGATTGTTTCATTAGAAATTTGATTGAAATAAGATTTGAGGATATTACAATAATTTTATTTTGGAGAAAACTTTTTACAAATGATCGCTTAATTTGATTGAGTTCCTAAAATTAGATTGTGGTCATTTAATTAAAGTTTGAGGATGTTGGATTTTTGTTGGTTTGCTATAAAAGATTGCTTCATAGGAAATTAGATTGAGGTATTGCGATTGTGGTAATTGGAATTTCAGGATTTTTGGTGGTTTGATAGTTCTTCGAAAAACGATCGAAATACACGGGACGATTATTAAATGGTTTCTAAAACATTTAATAATAAAATATATTTATTAACGGAAATCCATTTTTACAAATAAAATAACAAACATTTGAAATAAAATAAATCTATGCAAAAATTTTTAGCAAAAAAACAATTATTTCATATTAATATAAAAAATATAATGAAAGAAGTAAAGTAAAATAGTTGGTAAACAAATCCGCTAACATAAATTATTCTAATACAGGGTGGACCAAAAGTTCGTTTACATTTTAAATGATAATTAATTTTTAATTAAAGGAAAATATTCGAGAGGAAATGCAAAACATTTCACAAAACACTTGTAGGGTCGTCATTGAAAATTTCCGCTCCAGGTTGCAGCAGTGTCAAAATAGTCAAGGATCACATATGGATGATGTAATTTAAAAAAATAAAATCCCTATTTGTGTACTTTGATAATAAATAGAAAGTTTTAATCTCACATAACTAGTGAGATAAAAACTTTCTATTTATTATCAAAGTACAGAAATAGGGACCCTTGACTATTTTACACTGCTGCAACCTGGAGCGGAAATTTTCAATGACGGCCTTACAAGTGTTTTGTGAAATGTTTTGCATTTCCTCTCGAATATTTTCCTTTAATTCCTCTAGGGACACTGGGTTGCTGTTGAAAACTTTACTTTTAAGGTATCCCAAAAAAAAATAAGTCCAGTGGGGATAAGTCTGGGTTACGAGGTGGCCAGTTAATGGCACCTCTTTTGGATATCACTTTTGATAAAAAAAAATTGCGAGCAGCACTTAATGAGTCGTTGGAAGTATGGCATGTTGCCCCATCTTGCTGAAACCACGATCGTTGAAATCCTGTAGCGCTGGTGAAAAAAAGTTCTGTAGCATGGCAATATACCGCTCTGTATTCACTGTAACAGCATTTTTGGGCGATCTTCAAAGGTTGCAGCAGTGTCAAAATAGTCAAGGATCACATATGGATGATGTAATTTTAAAAAATAAAATCCCTATTTGTGTACTTTGATAATAAATAGAAAGTTTTTATCTCACATAACTAGTGAGATAAAAACTTTCTATTTATTATCAAAGTACAGAAATAGGGACCCTTGACTATTTTACATTGCTGCAACCTGGAGCGGAAATTTTCAATGATGGCCTTATAAGTGTTTTGTGAAATGTTTTGCATTTCCTCTCGAATATTTTCCTTTAATTCCTCTAGGGACACTGGGTTGCTGTTGAAAACTTGACTTTTAAGGTATCCCCAAAAAAAAGAAGTCCAGTGGGGATGAGTCTGGGTTACGAGGTGGCCAGTTAATGGCACCTCTATTGGATATCACTTTTCGTAAAAAAAAAATCGCGAACAGCACTTAATGAGTCGTTGGAAGTATGGCATGTTGCCCCATCTTGCTTAAACCACGATCGTTGAAATCCTGTAGCGCTGGTGAAAAAAAGTTCTGTAGCATGGCAATATACCGCTCTGTATTCACTGTAACAGCATTTTTGGGCGATCTTCAAAAAAGTATGGACCAATAATGCCTCTTGCTGACAAAGCTGCCCGTACAGTAACCTTGGGTAAATGCAGAGGTTTTTGATGCTTCAATTTAGGATTAGTATCACTTCAAAACCTGCAATTTTGCCTATTCATATGCCCATTTAGATGGAAGTGTGCTTCGTCTGAGAAAAAAAAAATTGTTAAAGCTGGTGAACCTCTCTAACATTTCGTTTGCAAATTGGAGCCTGTGAGCGTGATCTTGAGGCTTTAATTCCTGTACCATTTGGATTTTGTACGGATGTAAATGTAAATCTTTGTGAAGAATGCAAATCAAAGATGTTCTCCGCACACCTAAGGCGTTAGACCGCTTCCGAGTAGAGAGTCCATGATTTTGACGAATAGACGCTCTTACACGCTCGACGTTTTCGGAATCTCTTGATGCTCTAGGTTGGCCGAATCGTGGTTGATTCATTGCTGAACCTGTCTTCTTGAACTTCTGTACCCATTTTCGAATCAATTGAATCGATGGAGCTTCATTTTTACGCCGTATGTTGTAATGAGCACAACATTTTCGTTGCGCTATAGTAAAAGAATCGTTGTCGCGGTAGTACTCGCGTACACAAAGCGCACGTTGTTTATCGCTGAACGACGCCATGGTACTGAATTCCCATTGGCCGCTCTTGCGCTTCGTAACCCCTCCGCCCCACCCCGCCGTCGCTGCTCGTCGCAGCTACCGATTCAAATTTTAACGGACTTTTGGTTCACCCTGTATAACAAAATAACTTAAGACTAGTTTACTAATTACATAATATTTTTATTTACGACATTAACTTTTAAGTGTTGCAATAATTAATAAACGAAATCGTGGATTGATATTTTTCTCGAGAAAGTAATTGACTTACATTTACCTGCACTAAAAAATAATTGATTTTGGCAGCACCAGTCATAAACAGATGATAAATTCTCCTGAAGCAATGTACAATCATTACGAGAAATAATTTCTTTAAAAAGTTTAAGGTCGTCAGCAAAAAGTAAAAAATGTGATTTTTTTATTACTGTTGATTGAGGTGTTATTTATACACAACAGAAAAAGCAACGGTCCGCAATGGGAACCTGGAGGAGCACCCGAAGGAACAGACATGATTTCAGATAGATGGGTTTTTATTTTAACACACTGACTACGGCCAATTAAAAAATGCTTAATCCATTTGTAAACTGATTCGTGAAACCTAATGATTTTAATGTATGTACTAAAATGGCATGATTGACTATATCGAATGCCTTCGAAAAGTCTTACATATGTTTCGAAAGCGTAAACGCCATCTAATGCCCATTAGCTTAAGTAGCATCGTCATATGTAAATTGAGCAGGTCATAATAAATGGTCAAAGATGTTCAGTATTCTTTAAGCACTGGTTCGAGCGTATACTGATGATGGCGTTAAAGCCTGAAACGCGTATATAGTTACCCGGTGAATGAATGAACACAAATTCATATTCTTAATATTAAATAACTAACAAGTGTTTTTCTTCACCAAATTTGAATATCCGGTCCCATCAAGAGTGTAGCGCAACAAGCATTAACTTTATTAAATAACTATTATTTAATAGTTATTCAACGAACAAGTTTATTAATAGAGGCGATTAATATTCGAGATATTTTTATTATAAATTATCGAGATTATTAATCGCTTTATAATACACTAGTTCCTTCGCTATATTTTGCATAGTCCATAATTTTTCATAAAATGGAATTTCCACCGCATGTGAGGATCCTGAATCAACGAGAGCATGAATTTACTGTCAGTGTGTGTTTTAGTATTTCAGTTTGTTATACAGGGTGTCCCAAAAGTTTGGAAACGGTTGAATATCTCGAGAACACCTCATCGGATCAAGATGGTTTAAAATACGTCATTCTTTATTTTTAAAGCTCTATTTAGGTATATAAGGGGTAATTGCTGTTTTTTTAATCAAAGTAATTTTGGTTGTCTCATTTTTTGATCCCTGATCTAAAATTGGTTAAAAATTAAAAGTGCGATTCTTTTCGCAATCTACAACAAGTTAGTCTTACAAAGACTATATCAAACACTCATTAAAAACTAAAAAACTGTTGAAATATTTTGCAAATTATATTTATTTAACAATTTCTTCTCTATAATTCATGTTTACACATTAACACCCAGTCGGCTGTGAAAATCGTTGATCACGTTGGTCCTCATTTGCGGTATAACTAATGCAGCCTGGTCCATGATGCGATTCCGCAAGTCAGCTAAATTGGCAGGTCTGTTAGTGTACACGCTGTTCTTCACAAATCCCCAGAAGAAGAAATCCAGTGGGGTCAAATCCGGCGATCTCGCAGGCCATTCAAGAGGGCCGCGTCGTCCGATCCAACGGTTGGGAAATGTACGGTCCAAAAACTGCCTCACTCTCACGGCGTAATGGGGAGGGGCGCCATCTTGTTGAAACCACACATTTTGCACGTTTCCATGGAACAAATGATTAATTGCTGGTACCACTTCATCTTGCAACAAATCTAAATACTTTTCGCCAGTCAAGTTGCCCTCGATGAAAAACGGCCCCACAACTCCATATTTAGAAAAACCTGCCCAAACGTTCAGCTTCTCCGGATACTGGCTGTGAATGTCGCTCATCCAGTGAGGATTCGCTTCACACCAATAACGACAACTGTGGCGATTTACTTGACCATTCAGCTGGAATGTCGCTTCGTCGGAGAAAACCACGTTATCCAGGAACGCACGGTCGGCAGCACAACGACGCACCATGTCTCTGCAGAACTCATTCCTCCTTCGAAAATCATCCTCCAAAAGTTCTTGCACAAGATGAATCTTGTAAGGGTGCCACTTTTCCTCCTGCATTATGCGATGTACTGAAGTCTTGCTGATGCCTTGAGCTTGCGACACTCTCCTTACAGAAATATGAGGGTCTTCCACGAAATGCTGCAACACTTCCACCTTCTGATCTTCGTTTGATGCCGTTCTTGGCCTGCCACTGCGTTCGCGATCCTTCACTGCTCCGGTATCTTCAAATCGTTTCACTGTTTTTTGAACCGTCGATTTTGACACTGGATCACGATGCGGATTGGATGCATTAAACATCCTTGCCACCTCCTTGTAAGATCTCACATATTAATAATGATATGCGTTCACTTTCCGATAACCTCATCTCAAAACGACAGATAGCAGCTTAATTAATTTAGCTTTAAAGTTTCTGAGCTATTACCCATTTCTTAGAATTTCACGGAGTCGTCGAGAACGTCAACATTGACAGTCCGAAATAAATTTTCAATAACTACACTTCTGTGCTTTCATTTAAAATTGTAAACAAGACAAAATGGAAAAAAAATTTCGACGATAAACTGAGCGAAAACTTCCTTTTTCCACCTTCCAAAAAGGGGTTAAGGTGTGGATATTTTGCAACTCCATAAGGAGTTTTTGATAGACAATGAAACTCTGCAAGATAAATCATTTTTGTCTAAAAAAAATGGTGGTTAAAATACCACTTTTTTCTATTTTTAAAGGGTGTGTGTGTGTGGGGGGAGTGGCAATTTGAAAAATTCATAAACCGTTTTTGATACAAAATGCAACAGTGCAAGCAAAATATTTTTTTTCGCAGAAAAATTCAAAACTACCCTTACCACCACCGAACGGGATTGGGGAGGGAGTGATAAAACAATTAAAAAATAGGAGTTTCCATTTAAGTTTTCTAAACTACCCCCTCGAACCACCCCCCAGAGGGGTGTGGGTGGCTATCGCACAGCGTGCCTAAATAGAGCTTTAAAAATAAAGAAAGACGTATTTTATACCATCTTGATCCGATGAGGTGTTCTCGAGATATTCAACCGTTTCCAAACTTTTGGGACACCCTGTATTAAGTTTATATAAAATATTTACAAAAGATCCAATTTCTATAACATGTTAATTTTTATTGGCTAAATATCACAAAATTGGGTGAAACATTGATAAATTGTTAGAAATACAATTATTTTAAATGAATACACGTCAAAAATATACGATACATAATTATATAAATAAAGAGATTTAATAAAAAAATAAAATTGTTTCTATTAAGATCATATTTTCTATGTAAAAATAATTCTCGCAAAAAATTACTTTTTCAAATAACATATTTCTATATAATTATAATTAGAGGTACTTTTCTCTTATGACAATTTTAATTGTCATTTTTGAGCACCCTTTATAGTAAATTTAATTCAATAAATTTAGTTCAATAAAATCGGTCAATAATTACAAGAGTTATGGCGTTGGGCGTTTTTTCTTTTATCGAACACCCCGTATATCTCAATATACTGATGACGCTGTAAATCTTCAGATATTCGTTGTTTTTACAAATACTTCAAAGTGAACTTTCAAACGAGTGTTTTCCACTCCCAGATTAAGCATGAAGTAAAATTTCGAGTTTAGAAAAGTCTGACCAAACCAAATTTTCAGGCTTTTCTAAACTCGAAATTTTACTTCATGCGCAACGCGTACTCAACACTGATGTGATGTGATGTTCAGAATATACGTTTTTAGCATACTACTTTAGTAGAATATTTTGAACTTTAGCTAAAATCAGTGTTTTATACGCGTGGCGCATGAAGTAAAATTTCGAGTTTAGAAAAGCCTGAAAATTTGGTTTGGTCGAGTAGCGCTTCGCATTACACGACCAAACCAAATTTTCAGGCTTTTCTAAACTCGAAATTTTACTTCATGCTTAATCTGGGAGTGGAAAACACTCGTTTAAGACAAATTAAACTATTTAAAAATAAAACAAACGACTCTCGGAAAAGTTACAGCTCATGCATAGATGTATGTATATTTAAAAGAAAAATTCCCAGTGTGTTTACCAAATTTTGTGGTGGCAAATGCAAATATTCCCAGTGTGTTTATCAAATTTTGTGGTGGCAAATGCCACCGTCAGGACCGAAAAGGTTATAATTTATCATTTCTTGATGTCCAGAGGACCCCCCGTGGCTACGCCCATTGGTTTATGTATTATAGACATGATTCTAAGCACTTTTAAATCAGACCGCACTGATGAGGCCCATGATGTCCGAAACCAATCTTTTGGTTTGGTCGCGTAGCGCTTCGCTCACACTGATGTGATGTGATGTTCAGAATATACGTTTTTAGCATACTACTTTAGTAGAATATTTTGAACTTTAGCTAAAATCAGTGTTTTGTACGCGTGGCGCATGAAGTAAAATTTCGAGTTTAGAAAAGCCTGAAAATTTGGTTTGGTCGCGTAGCGCTTCGCGCTACACAACCAAACCAAATTTTCAGGCTTTTCTAAACTCGAAATTTTACTTCATGCTTAATCTGGGAGTGGAAAACACTCGTTTAAGACAAATTAAACTATTTAAAAAAAAAACAAACGACTCTCGGAAAAGTTACAGCTCATGCATAGATGTATGTATATTTAAAAGAAAAATTCCCAGTGTGTTTGCCAAATTTTGTGGTGGCAAATGCAAATATTCCCAGTGTGTTTATCAAATTTTGTGGTGGCAAATCCCACCGTCAGGGCCGAAAAAGTTATAATTTATCATTTCTTGACGTCCAGAGGATCCCCCGTGGCTACGCCCATTGGTTTATGTATTATAGACATAATTCTAAGCACTTTTAAATCAGACCGCACTGATGAGACCCATGATGTCCGAAACCAATCTTTTGGTTTGGTCGCGTAGCGCTTCGCGCTTTGGTTTTTGCGACTGCGTATTGAAAAACAGTAATTGATGCTAAGTAAAAAAAAACCTGTGTTTTTTGTATGTGTATTAATAGATAATTTTTAGTGTAGTTAACTTGTCTGTTAGACAAATGAAAAATTCTCATCGTAATTGAAACAAGAGAGCTGGCTTTAATTTAGTGCCGGGGAGTCGTCGTTTAATTGAATTCAGCAATTCAACAACCTAACAACTGGTCGTAATTCGTGAAACGTACTTGTATATAAATATTAAACGTAATTAGGTAAATAAATATAGTATGTAATTTAGAATTTGTTGAGGCTCGTCTCTCTTCTCTCTGCCCGAGTGTGTAGACTGCGTTATGAACGAGGGCCGCCAGTCATATGACCGGAAACGCTACTTATATACAGGCAGGATGATTTCCATCTGGTTACATCCTCATCAAGACTCCAAAGGAATTTTTAACCGACAAAAAACACTCTAGGTCGACAACACGTACACATTATATTCGAGCTAACGGGAGAAAAAAAATATCTCGGGAGTCATGCTGGATGTTCTCTTTTTTCGGTACGGGAAGGTGTTAGATCGTAAATCAGTCGGTTGATAAGGGAAATGAGGGTCGGATTCTTTGGGGTTGTTAATGACGGGATTTCGACGGATCCGTCAAATTGGGTTTTGTTTTTCACGGAATTCGGGTTTTGTAGATAAATATTGAAAACCAGGTAGTTGCATAGCCTATCAAATCTTGTGTTTATTTAAAAATTGAAACTGAAGGGTTGAACCAGACATTTTATCTAGAAATATTTGCTTTCGTTCAACAATTCATCATGCAAAGGAAATTTATATATCATAGTTGAATTTTGGTTTAGTAAAGTAAAAAATATGAATTCAGGGTGGCGACCAATCAGGAAAACCGAGAAAGTTGGGGACAAGTCAGGGGATTTTATTCAACGGTAAAAGTAAGGAAAATTCAGCCTTTTTAGCGATAAGTCGGGGAGTTTTTAAATTGATTATATTTAATAATAAATATGCAACTAATGCGATTTAAGAATTGACAAATTGTTAGTTCTGTTCGGAGGACGAATTTGACACATTATTGCCCGATATTATAAAACTTTTTATTCCCTAAATAACATTTACTTTAGGAATAAATTAATTTATTCCAAAGATTTCCGTATTATAAACACAAAATAACTTTATTTGGCTAATAAATCTTTACTGGGGAGATTTATTATTATTATTATTATTTGTTTGATTTTCTACCAAGTAAATTTTATTCTCTAAATAGTTTGACAGTTAAAAGTGTAAAGTGTATTATATTATTATAATTACTGTAGATTCTACTACTTGTATTTATTAATTTAATTACAGTTATCATGTCTACCATATCATCCGTGTCAGATTTAAGTTCGCTCATAGTATCTTCCCTGACAGTGATTAATTCGAACCACAAGACATTCTAAGGAGTCAAAGACCTAGAGTTTTTCAAATCAGACATAACCAGGGATTTTTATACTTATGCATACGCTTTTCTTAAATTAGTTCCATTTAAAGTTTTAAACGAGTGTGTTCCATTCCCAGACTAAGCATGAAGTAAAATTTCGAGTTTAGAAAAGCCTGAAAATTTGGTTTGGTCGCGTAGCGCGAAGCGCGGAGCGACCACACCAAATTTTCAGGCTTTTCTAAACTCGAAATTTTACTTCATGCGCCACGCGTATTTAACACTGAAAGCACTGAAATATTGTGAACAAGTGAACTTCACTGGAAATCAGTGTCTTATACGCGTGGCGCATGAAGTAAAATTTCGAGTTTAGAAAAGCCTGAAAATTTGGTTTGGCCGCTCCGCGCTTCGCGCTGCGCGACCAAACCAAATTTTCAGGCTTTTCTAAACTCGAAATTTTACTTCATGCTTAGCCTGGGAGTGGAAAACACTCGTTTAAGTCTTTTATAATTTCTAATAAGCTTTCTTTTTCTTGTTCTGTGCAATTCGGTTTTATTCCACGGTTAATCTCTATAATTATAAGGAATTATACTATATTTCCAATTTGATTGGCAATTTAATTTAAAATATTGACAATTCAATTTAAAAAATTGGTGGTTCCAGCTATGGCCACAATGAAAATGTGTAATTTCGGTCTGTAATCTACTAAATAAATTTTTTGTCTATTTATTTGGTAAGTTTGCTTTACAATACTCAATTTTATTTGCCTATTAGTTTACTAGGTAAATAAATTTACTCCACAAATAATTATCTAATGATTTATTAATCGTTTATAATACCGGACATAATTAGAATAATTTATTCAAATAATTATAATAAATAGTAATATAAAATAAATATTACCTACACTTAATGATTTTTGTTGTTGCCTATACAAAAAATAAATAAAATAAATTTAAAATTATTATTAGCTACACATAATGATTTTTGTTGTTGCTTATACAAAAAATAAATAAAATAGTCATTGATGTAATTTACATATTTTTAACGGTGTTTTGATATGAAAATGGCTGTTTCTCTTTCTATTTACTGAAAATTAAACTACTTAACAGTCTTGGCCAAATCAAGATTTTTATAAATGGATTGTATTTTTTTTTTCTATTATTATCGTACACCGTCCGTGTTTTTGACTACATTTATATAGAAAACAGGAAAAATTAATTAAGTATAGGTTTTTTAACTCTAAATTAGTTTCGTTTTGTTACTTACTTATTTTTTTATTTCAATAATTTATTTTAAAAATAGTTTTAAGTTAATTTAAATATATACCAAAACGTTTAAATTTGATTAAGAAAAGATGTGAGTAAATCAATGTATGTAAAAAATATTAAATTAGAGTAGGCTATGCTTACTATTGCATAGTTCGCTCATAGTATCTTCCCTGACAGTGATTAATTCGAACCACAAGACATTCTAAGGAGTCGAAGACCTAGAGTTTTTCAAATCAGACATAACCAGGGATTTTTATACTTATGCATACGCTTTTCTTAAATTAGTTCCATTTAAAGTTTTAAACGAGTGTGTTCCATTCCCAGACTAAGCATGAAGTAAAATTTCGAGTTTAGAAAAGCCTGAAAATTTGGTTTGGTCGCGCAGCGCGAAGCGCGGAGCGGCCAAACCAAATTTTCAGGCTTTTCTAAACTCGAAATTTTACTTCATGCGCCACGCGTATTTAACACTGAAAGCACTGAAATATTGTGAACAAGTGAACTTCACTGGAAATCAGTGACTTGTACGCGTGGCGCATGAAATAAAATTTCGAGTTTAGAAAAGCCTAAAAATTTGGTTTGGCCGCTCCGCGCTTCGCGCTGCGCGACCAAACCAAATTTTCAGGCTTTTCTAAACTCGAAATTTTACTTCATGCTTAGCCTGGGAGTGGAAAACACTCGTTCAAGTCTTTTATAATTTCTAATAAGCTTTCTTTTTCTTGTTCTGTGCAATTCGGTTTTATTCCACGGTTAATCTCTATAATTATAAGGAATTATACTATATTTCCAATTTGATTGGCAATTTAATTTAAAATATTGACAATTCAATTTAAAAAATTGGTGGTTCCAGCTATGGCCACAATGAAAATGTGTAATTTCGGTCTGTAATCTACTAATTAAATTTTTTTTTCTATTTATTTGGTAGGTTTGCTTTACAATACTCAATTTTATTTGCCTATTAGTTTACTAGGTAAATAAATTTACTCCACAAATAATTATCTAATGATTTATTAATCGTTTATAATACCGGACATAATTAGAATAATTTATTCAAATAATTATAATAATAGTAATATAAAATAAATGTTACCTACACTTAATGATTTTTGTTGTTGCCTATACAAAAAATAAATAAAATAAATTTAAAATTCTTTTTAGCTACACATAATGATTTTTCTTGTTGCTTATACAAAAAATAAATAAAATAGTCATTGATGTAATTTACATATTTTTAACGGTGTTTTGATATGAAAATGGCTGTTTCTCTTTCTATTTACTGAAAAGTAAACTACTTAACAGTCTTGGCCAAATCAAGATTTTTATAAATGGATTGTATTTTGTTTTCTATTATTATCGTACACCGTCCGTGTTTTTGACTACATTTATATAGAAAACAGGAAAAATTAATTAAGTATAGGTTTTTTAACTCTAAATTAGTTTCGATTTGTTACTTATTTATTGTTTTATTTCAATAAATGTTTTTAAAATAGTTTTAAGTTAATTTAAATATATACCAAAACGTTTAAATTTGATTAAGAAAAGATGTGAGTAAATCAATGCATGTAAAAAATATTGAATTAGAGTAGGCTATGCTTACTATTGCATAGTCTACTCTAATTTAATATTTTTTACATTCATTGATTTACTCACATCTTTTCCTAATCAAATTTAAAAGTTTTGACGAGGCCCCATTACTTAAAAAAAATTATTTTACTGTTTGCACATAAACAAGAATATATTGTTTATTAACCCAACAGCCTACTAGATTTTATACTATTTTTCTAGAGTGCGTGGTGTAGAATAACCTCACTCTGTCAAATGTTCACTATATCTCCGGCTAGGATAAAGATATCGGGATGCGGTTTTCACTAATTTTTACAGTATTTCTTACTTCAATTAACCAATGTAACTAAAGTGTTCCTATTTGAAAATTTTAGGAAAATCAAAAAATTACAGTGATTGTCTCAATCGCGCCCTATGCCGCTTCATACCAAAACAAAAGCGATTCAGAGTCAATAACGCCTTAAAGTGCATTCAAATATTAATAAAATGAGCCTCAGTTTATTGAATTCGACTAAACCGAACTAAGGTTAAAGCCATTTAAATGTGTAGACTTTTCTATTCTTCCCTGCGTCTTATGTGATAGAAAAATAAACGCATTATGCCGTTTTATACCAAACCAAAAGTTAATCAGAGTCAATAATGCCGTAAAGTGCATTTAATTATCAATAAAATAAGCCTCAGTTTATTAAATTCGGCTAAAGATAACTAAGGTTACAGCCATTTAAATGTGTAGACTTTTCTATTCTTCCCTGCGTCTTATGTGATAGAAAAATAAACGCCCTATGCCGTTTTATACCAAACCAAAAGTTAATCAGAGTCAATAACGCCGTAAAGTGCATTCAATTATCAATAAAATAAGCCTCAGTTTATTAAATTCGGCTAAAGATAACTAAGGTTACAGCCATTTAAATGAGTAGAGTTTACTATACTTCCCTGCGTCTTATGTGATAGCAAAATAAACGCCCTATGCCGTTTCATACCAAAACAAAAGTGAATCAGAGTCAATAACGCCTTAAAGTGCATTCAATTATTAATAAAATGAGCTTCAGTTTATTGAATTCGGCTAAACCTAACTAAGGTTACAGCCATTTAAATGAGTCGACTTTTCTATTTTTCCCTGCATCTTATGTGAGCAAAATAAAAGAGAAGATAGTTAAAATTGAGTAAAATTTTGCGTAGATTAAGATTTTCGTATTTTTGACAAAGCTTAATTTCGCATTTATTTGATAAAAACTTGTTTTATCTTGTACAAAAGAGATTGCGCCCTCTAGCGGCAAGGCTAGACACTTAAAAAATATTTCCAGCGATTTTTCTTCGCCACTTTTACTAAGACATTTTTTACCACAATATGCTACGATTCATATTCATATTCATATTCATATTCATATTTATTGATGAAACAACAATCTACATGTTTTACACAGGTCAGTTCTTAACTAAATAATAATAAAAAAAAATAAAATAAACTACATATCAAAGTAAAAATATAAAAGTAATAAAAACTGCATTTTAATGCAGCGCTTAAACTGCAATTACAGTTTAAACGCTGCATTAAAACTAAATTCAAGATAATCCTCCCAGCAGTAAAAGGCATTAATTGATAAGAAATCCTTCAGTACTCGGTAGAACTTCTTGTGTGGTGATTCCTGGATGATTTTTGGCAGGACATTAAAAAATTTAATAGCGTATAAACGTTCTCCCGTCCGAGCTTTAGTCAGCCTCGTAACTTTTAAATACAGATTTGATTTATGTCGAGTGCTATATTGGTTGATTTCACTGCATGTCAGGTAATCATCGATGTTGAGTTTAATGTGGGAAAGGCAAACAATTATGTAAAGTGATGGGAACGTCAATATATTCAGATCAATAAATGCTTGCCTGCAGTCGACTGTATAGTTGATCCCAGCGATGACTCTGATTGCTCTTCTTTGGAGACCAAAAATACGGTGTCGAATGGCGGAGTGTCCCCACGCAATAACCCCGTAAGTTATCTTACTTTGGAAAAGAGAAAAGTATGTCGTCCGAACAACATCTTTAGACACCAAGGGTACTAGACTGCGAATAAGAAATATACTGGAACATAACTTTGCAGCAAGTGTGTCCCCGTGGGTACTCCATGTTAGAGATGAATCAACATGAACACAAAGAAACCTCGTAGAGCCTTGCTGCAGCTCACTACCCTTAAGCGAGAAAGTTAGCGTAGCAGATTTGCTGTTGTTCAGTTTCAGGCGGTTATTTAGGAACCACTTTGAGACTTCATTAAGTGATTGATTGTGCAAAGTGGTAACAGATGTCAAATTTGGCGCTTTCGTAATTATGGAGGTGTCGTCCGCATATAATATCGTTTTGGAGGCTGATATTACACGGGGTAGGTCGTTAATGTAAAGCAGGAATAATAGTGGCCCTGATACAGAACCCTGCGGTACCCCATGTTCTATAGCTGACGCTTCCGATATGTTTCCGTTGGATAACGCACTCTGTGATCTTCCAGAGAGATAGGACAGTAAGAGCCTACAGCTGTCTGGGTGTATGTTGTAAAAATACAGTTTCCGTAACAGTATTTCGTGAGAGACACAGTCGAAGGCTTTAGACAAGTCCAGGAAAGTGGCCATTGATACTAAGCTATCCTCAAATGCATCAGTAATTGATTCACCGAGATATCGCCGCCGCTGTAGATCGACCCTTTCTGAACCCATATTGTTAATTTTCTAGGATGCCCGTATCTTCTAGATAACTAACTAATTGGTTCAGCATAATTTTTTCAAATATTTTCCCAAATAGAGGCAATAGTGAAATTGGACGATAGTTATCGGAATCGTCTACCTCCCCTTTCTTGAAAATTGGTATTACGATGGCTCGCTTAAAATTATCTGGAAACACGTTGTTTCTTATACATTTATTAATCGTTTTGGTAAGTGGGGATAAAATAGCGCTGATTACCGACTTGATTAGATCAATTCGAAGTTCGAAAATATCTTTAGAAGAGCTATTACGGAGCTTCAACACCACATCTCTCAGATCATTCATTGATATTTCCTTAAATTTGAAGAAATCACAAATACGTTTAGGATTAATACACATTAAGTTGATAGGGTCCACATCTGGTTTAGGTAGCGAATCAATAATTTTGTTTGCAATATCAGTGAAGTGAGCATTAAACATATTCACAGAAATAGTACGATGCATAGTTTCCGAGATACACCCAATGGCCAACTTTAATCAAACACCCGGTGTATATATAATATAGGGAGTTTTTCTTTAAAGAATATGTATTTCAAATCCCGCCTATTTGTTGTTAATCTTTAGGTATTCGTTGTTTTTTGAGTTTAATTTGATGCTTCAAATTCCGCCTATTTGTTGTTTATCTTTAGATATTCGTTGTTTTTTTAAGAGTTCAATATTAAACTTCAAACGAGTGTTTTCCACCCCCAGACTAAGCATGAAGTAAAATTTCGAGTTTAGAAGAGCCACGTGAAAATTTGTCGAGGGTCGCGCAGCGACCCGAGACAAATTTTCTGGGCTTTTCTAAACTCGAAATTTTACTTCATGCGCCACGCGTACAAAACAAAAATATTGTAAATTTATGTATATTTGAACCTCACTTGAAATCAGTGTTTTGTACGCGTGGCGCATGAAGTAAAATTTCGAGTTTAGAAAAGCCCAGAAAATTTGTCTCGGGTCGCTGCGCGACCCTCGACAAATTTTCACGGGGCTTTTCTAAACTCGAAATTTTACTTCATGCTTAGTCTGGGAGTGGAAAACACTTGTTTGAAGCTTTAAATTGAACTTAAGAAAAAACAGGGAATATCCGCAATTGTTGTATCAATTCCATGGTATGTCATTATTTATATAAAATCACATTAATTTTTCTTAATTATTTTAACTTAGAGAAACGTAAAGTATTAAGTGTGAACCTTCATAAATTTAGAAATTTTCCCTCTACAAAAAAGTGTAGTACATTTTGTCTCTAAAATAAATAGGGAAGCCAATATTTGAACACTTTAAAATTAGCATGAGATTTCCTATGTTGCGTCCGCCAAGCCAACACCTGGTATAATGTTAAACAAAATAACAAAATGCTGATGTGTAAATCATAGCACTTATCCGTAATTTGAGCAATTGATATTTGACATACTAAATTTATTTTACTCCAACCAATTAGTTGAAGATCTCACTTAAAATTAGTGGAATGTTTCTGTTACATGAATAACAGAAACATTGCTGAGCTTGCTTTTCTTGTCAGTTCGAGAGAAAAATGATTGTATATGGGTGAGGAAAACTGCATTAGCTTTATTGATCTGTGCAGTAATTGACATTTCCAAACACCTTAATAGCAACGTGGGTGTGCCCCAGATATAACAGTGAAAAGGCGTGAAAATGTGAATATGGTAATAATAAAAATTCACTATTGCGCGTACAAAATCATATAGACTCGTTCATTTTTACATTTTCAATAACACAACACTGATAATTTCTTCAATTAATTTCTCATCTGGCACTTGGTAAAACATATTAGAATATGTAAAGTCAAAATAAATCAAATATTTTGTGATATATATATATATATATATATATATATATATATATATATATATACAGGGTGTCCCATTAGTGCGTTCTCGGAAGATATTTCCGTTCTCGTTAAAGATAGAAAAATATTTGTCAGACCAAACTTATTTGACTTGAAGAGCTGCATAACGTAAAATTATTTTGATGTATACAGGGTGTTCTATAAAAGCGGTACTGGAAGTAACATTATTTTTTTAAACAAAACACACCATATATTATTTTATTTTTAGATATTACTAACAATTCTGGGTATATTTTATATAACATTGTATATACCTAAACCAAACATATTTCATAATATTTACAATTCAATGAAAAATGTTAGATATTTAGGTTATAAGATTTTAAATTATATCTCAGTTATTAGTAACATTAAAAATAATCGGTACGTTACTTTAATAATTTATACTAGTCGCTATTCTCAACCGAAGTCAATTTTAATTTTGTACTTACCTTGTAGTAATTATAACCTGTCAATCTTAAGAAAATGAAAACAATAAAAACTTTTTTTTTTAAATGGCACACCTTATATTTTTATACGGCATATTATTCGTCTTTCAAAGAGCTTTCATTTTTATTAAGTATGTTCTATACTTATCTTTAATAGTTTTCAAGATATTACTGTTTTTTGTGATTAGATTTACAATATTATTAAATGTATCAATGGTGCCAAGCATCTAAGGTGGCCGGCCAATAATTAACCATCTGTCATAAGCCGTAATTGAAGTATCTTTTTGTTTTATATTTTGACAGACATACATTAATACTTTAATTTACTGCAGATTCAGTCATAAACTACTTCGAAATGAATTTTACAACAGAAGAATTAATAAATATGACATTTGTTTTGGGCGCTAGTGACGAAAATTGTTTTCTTGCAAGCAGAATATACGCTCAGAAATATCCTAATGCTGAACGCCATCCTCATGCTTCAGCATTTATTCGATTGAAGGAATGATTTCAAAATACTGGAAGTATTGATTATACAAAGAATCTAAAACTAAGAAAAAGGACTACTAATGAAGAAAATGACTACGCAGTTCTTCAGTCTATCGTTGAGAACCCTTTTGTTTCATCCCGCCAATTGGAGCAGCAAATTGATATACCAAAAACTACAATAATTAAAATAACAAAGAAATGTAAGTTCCATCCCTACCACGTACAATTAGTCCAAGAGTTAAGTGACAACGACTTTTTGAATAGGCTTAAGTTTTGTAATTGGGCGTTACATAAACGCGAACTGGAACCAAACTTTTTATATCATATATTGTTTACGGATGAGGCCACATTTCATAAAAACGCATTTGTAAACAGGCATAATTTTCATTATTATTCTGACTATAATCCCAAACATATTATACCCATAGACCACCAACACAAGTGGTCTCTTAATGTTTGGACTGGAATTATAGGAAGTAGAATTATTGGTCCTTACTTTTTTGATTGCACTGTTAGTGGTGAATCATTTCTAAATTTTCTTAGAAATGAATTTGAAAGATGGATCGACGAATTACCTCTTGCTATATCACAAAATATGTGGTTACAATTAGATGGTGCTCCTCCACACTTCAGTCGACGGGTAAGGCAATATTTAAATTAACATTTTTCAAATAAATGGATTGGCAGAGGAGGGCCAGTTGTATGGCCGGCAAGGTCACCTGATTTGACAAAACTTGATTTTTTCTTATGGGGTACTGTAAAAGAAAAGGTATATAAAACACCTGCAACGACAAAGGAAGATATGAAGTTGAGGATTAGAAACGTTCTTCACAACATTAACATTGACATGCTAGTTAAAGTGAACCAAAATTTTACACGAAGACTTCAAGTATGCCAAAATCAAAATAGAGGATATATTGAACACTTAACGTAAATGTACAATTTTTTCTTTCTTATTTTATGTTATAACATCTTGTGATTTATTTTTATTTCTAAAAATTATTTTTTTGAACTCGCCGCCTCGAAAGTGACGTTTCCAACACCGTTTTGACAACTCGCAAGTCGCATTTCGAGTAATCAAAATTTATTATTTGACATAGAAACAAATATTAATAATATATTTCATTAAAATAGTTATTCACATAACTAGTGCGTCAGAATTTTTCTCATGTTCACGCATTTGAAGGCACTTGCTCCTTCGTCGCTCGTGCTTTAAAAATGCATTCACCCGGGAAAATTGTTTTCCCGCACTAGTTATGTAAATAACTATTCTAATAAAATATATTATCAATATTTGTTTATATGTCAAATAATAAATTTTGATTACTCGATTATTTTTATTCCATGACCACAGTAGTTGCTTTGATTTCAATAATAATTCTATAAAACAGTGATATCTCAAAAATTATTGAAGATAAGTATAGGACATACTTAATAAAAAGGAAAGCTCTTTGAAAGACGAATAATATGCCGTATAGAAATATAGGGTGTGCCTTAAAAAAAACAAGTTTTTGTTGTTTGAATTTTCTTAAGATTGACAGGTTTGAATTACTACAAGGTAAGTACAATATTAAAATTGACTTCGGCTGAGGATAGCGTCTAGTATAATTTATGAAAGTAGGACACCGATTATTTTTAAAATGACTAATAATTGAGACATAAATTTAAATCTGATAACCTAAATATCTAACTTTTTTCATTAAATTGTAAGTGTTATGAAATATGGTTTAGGTATATGCAATGTTATATGAAACATATGTACAATTGTTAGTAATATCTAAAAATCAAATAATATATAGGGTGTTCCATTTAAAAAAATAATGTTATTTTCAGTACCGCTTTTATGGGACACCCTGTATACATCAAAATAATTTTACGTTATGCAGCTCTTCAAGTCAAGTAAGTTTGGCATAAATGTTTTTTTTCTATCTTTAACGAGAACGGAGATATCCTCCGAGAACGCACTAAAGGGACACCCTGTATATATATATGTAAAGTTATTTAAATTAAAAACACTTGGTATTCTTTCACAAATTAAATTTCTGAAACAATACCAAGTGTTTTTAATTTGAATAACTTTACAAACACAACACTATTTTATAATTGTTTTAACAAATTTGCTATTGAATGCATTTTATTCGAGTGTACACGTAGCAAAAACGTGCTTTTATCAATGGATTAGGGGATCACAAGGCGTGCTATAAAATGTGAAACACAAAAAGGGAGGAAGTGCGAGAGGGGGAGAGAGGCCTGCGCTGAATAGACAGGAAGTGAATAATCCAGACATCGGACCCCGACCGGAAGTCCAAGCATCTTTGATAACATAATACTCTTCTCTTCGCTCGCTCTAGCACAAAAGTTTTTTTTTTATATATGTATATACATTTTCTTTTGTAAGGACGTTGGCGATTCACTGAAGACACGCGAATATTTTTAAAGGAGATCAAGAGCATAATCCGTATTATGGATTCTGAGCAAGTCATGTGCATAAGGGATTATAGATTATAAATATCAATAAGTTTTAAAAGCCTCATTAATAGAATTGCCTTCGCGAATTAAAATTAATATCGACTTTCTGCAAAAATGTTGTCTCATTGAGAGAAGTCTCCAAGTATTCATTGAAACAACTACTTCTGGAGCTAATACCCCGACAGATATTGAATTATACAATGAATATTTGAGTTACACGATTTTGTTGTATATTTGTAGTGCCTGTAAATAGATCACTTATAGTTTGACACCTTTTACAATGAACTTACAGTTGCTTTAAAGAAAATAAACTATCACAATTCATTTTCTTAAAATTTGGATTGATTGAGTTACTTGAAGATAATTATACTTTGATTAAAAAACACTTAGAACCTTTCTTCAATATTGAAGAAAGGTTCTAAGTGTTTTTTAATCAAAGCATTTTCTTAAAATATTAGGCCAAAGTTGAAATTATGCTATAAATTCAACGATATAAGGAGCACGAGTAAAAGATCGACATAATATTCATTAAATCTACACTAAGGATGTTCGATTTGTATCGATAACGTGAAATATCGATATTTTGTTAAGTAAATAAATTAATAAAACTCGATTGATTTGAGCATTGAATGAAAATATTTGAAGATTTAAAAAATCGACGAGGCAATTTTCAAATGATGAAAATCTGAAGAACATTTTCATCTTTCATCTCGAAATGTTAAAAATTTTATAAACTTTTTTAATTTTAAATTGATGAAAATTCTCACAAATATATCGAAATATTAAAAATCTCATGAAAATTTTATTATTGAAAAATCGACTAACAATTTAAATTTTAATTGAACAATATATTTTGAACATTACACTAAATCAGTGTTTTTATGCGCGTGGCGCATGAAGTAAAATTTCGAGTTGAGAAAAGCCCGAATTTGGATTTGGACGCTGGCGCGTCCAAATCCAAATTCTTGGGGCTTTTCTCAACTCGAAATTTTACTTCATGCTCAGTCTGGGAGTGGAAGACACACGTTCGGGAATTATCAACAGCTTTTTCAAAGATTTTCATTCATTTATAAAATCTTGACGGTTTCTAAGATTATCGTCAATTTTTAAAATTTTTGCAGGTGTCGTGAATTTCCATCTTTATCATTAATTTATTTAAAAAAAATACTTTTTAATGAATTGTCGAGCTTTTTATTTGCGTAAATATTTAAATTCTTGGTGGTTATTCTTGAATTTTCATGTTTTTAATAATTTTTTTCAAAATTTAATTTAATTTTTCAAATTATTCAAACTTCAAATGATGATTGTTTAGAATTTAATAGATATTGCAGTTCTTCATGAAATTTCGCAGATTTTCGTCAATTTTCAAAATGTCAACACTTTTCATAAATTTTCATCAATTGAATGAATTTCTAAAATGTTTATTTTCTACATGAAATTTCGCAGATTTTCGTCAATTTTCAAATTTCGCCACTTTTTATAAATTTTCGTCAATCGAATGAATTTTTTAAATTATTATTTGTTAATGTTAAAATTTTAATATCTAGTCCATTTTTTTGTGAATACCGTAAGTTTTTGGTCGAATTTTACATAAAAGAGAAAAAGGATGACTTTTTCTATTTAAAATTGAAATCATCAATTTTTACAACAATCGATGAAAAGCTTGGACATTTACAAAGAGTCGACATTTTCAAAAGTGACAAACATCTTGAGATTTTATGAAAAACGCTGAAAGCATGAAAATTAACGAAAATTTTGGATATTCTAGATGTGATAGATCCGTCTTATCGAGCAGTAAAACTCTCGGAGGTGGTGTATTAGTCGGTGTAAAAAAATATTTAAACTCAAGCAAGATCCAAATTTCGCCAACGCTGGTGGAACAAGTAATGGTAAAATTTACCTTAAACAAGAATACATACATCATAGGGGGAGTGTATATCCCGCCTAATAGTTCTGTTGAATGTTACTCCTCCCATTGCGAAACATTAGAAGAAATAAGTGAACATAACAACTTACACAAGATATTGGTCTGTGGTGACTACAATTTGCCGGATATTCGTTGGGGTTTGGACAATCTGGAAGAAGATGCCAATTTTAATGCAAATGAAAATGCTCAACTGTTAATTGAAACTGCTTCCTTTTTGAATATTCAACAACGGAACAAATGCCCAAACAATCGCGATGTGTACTTGGACTTAGTGTTTGGCCATAGAGATTGTGCAATAGTGAGTGCGTCGAGTGACCCGTTGTTAAGCGATTCGTTACACCATATTTCGTATTCAATCATGTTGAACTGTGACCAGATCGAAGAACTATTAGATGACAATTCCTATTTTAATTTTTCAGAGGCTAATTATATTGATATAAATGAATATTTATCTTCCATCAACTGGAAAGAATACTTTAAACCATCTATAAATATAAATGATGTTGTGGATAGATTCTATTCTGTACTGTATTCTATTATAAATATGTTTGTTCCTTATAAAAAGAAAGTTGTCCATAACTACCCTAAATGGTTTAATAAAGAGTTAATACATTTGGTTTCACAAAAGAAAATGGCGCATAATAAATACAAGTCATCATCTGCTTACACTGATTATTTAATTTTTCAAAATTTAAGATCAAGATGCAAAAACTTAAGCAAGACACTTTATTCCGACTACATTTTGAAAATAGAACGTAACATTAAAAATAATTCCAACAACTTTTGGTCATTTATAAAAGAAAAGAAAGCAGTGAAGGGCATTCCGGTATTTATGAAATATAAGGGTAAAGTGAGTAGCAATATGCAACAGACGGTTGATTTCTTTGCTGAAAATTTTTCTGAAGCATACTCAGCGGATACTGCTGAAGTTCCCCACTTTGTAACTAATGTATCAGTAAACTATAATTATACATTAAAAATAAATGCATCTGATGTGTTCGAAGCAATTAGTAGTTTAAAAAATACTTCTACTTGTGGTCCAGATGGTATACCCAGTATGTTTTTAAAAAAATGTGTTTACTCTATATCTACTCCAATTACAATTATTTTCAACGAGTCAGTAAATAAACAAATATTTCCAGATTTTTGGAAGCGTAGTTACATTACACCTATTTTTAAATCAGGAAATATTGATGATGTCAAAAATTATCAAGGTGTATGTTTACAGTCAGCTATTCCCAAAATCCCAATGTAATAACATTGTGGAACAGCAGCATGGTTTTCAGAAAGGAAAGTCTACAGTTACTAATTTACTTTTGTTGCAAAACTTTGTGTTGGAAGCCTTTGAGAATCGTAAACAAGTTGATATTACACAATGAAACACTTTTAACTTTGTTTGTATAACGCGTTTTATTTAATGTGACTGCAGTTTCGACAAATTTAGCTTGTCATAATCAAACATGTTTGATAATGACAAGCTAAATTTGTCGAAACTGCAATCACATTAAATAAAACGTGTTATACAAACAAAGTTAAAAGTGTTTCATTGTGTAATTAACATGTATAACGAAGTAGAAGCCTCCACAATACAGAATTAAGTTGATATTGTCTATACCGACGTTTCGAAGGCTTTTGACAGGGTTAGCCACAATATACTTATTGGCAAATCTCGAGCCTTTGGATTTAATGAGAGTATTGTCAACTGGATAGAATGTTTCATTTCGCAGCGTAAGCAGTGTGTTAAGATCAATGGTATGTTGTCGAAGGAGATAATTGTGCATTCGGGTGTCCCACAAGGGTCGCAAATAGGCCCAGTTTTATTTAATATTTTTATCAATGATATTGTTGATCGTATAAATTATTCGCGTATTTTTCTCTATGCCGATGATATCAAAATATTCCGTGTTATAGATGATAATACAGACACAACATTTTTACAGCAAGATTTAAATGCTATCTCGGATTGGTGTGAAGTGAATAATTTATATTTAAATATTAAATAATGCAAATATTTGTCATTCTCAAAAAACAAAACAGCCGTTGATTAGAATTACACCATAATTAATAGTCCATTAGAACGTGTAACTCAAATAAAAGATCTTGGCGTAACTCTTAATTCAAAAATGCATTTCTATACTCACATCAATAACATTGCTCAGAAAGCTTTCGGAATGCTGGGTTTCATATATAGAGTAGGAGGAGATTTTTCAGTCAATACAATTAAGTTACTATATTTCTCTTTTGTCCGGTCCACCTTAGAATACGCTTTCATTATATGGAATCCGAATCAACAATATTTAATTAAAAAACTAGATAGAATACAACACAAATTTATACTATTCGTTGCCTACAAGTACGAAATACCTTCATTTGCAGTAAATTATGACTATTTATTAAGTCGCCTTAACATCCAAACACTCGCGCATAGACGTTTCATTGCAGATGTTTGTTTTCTATACAACCTGTTAAACAGTCGCATTGTTTGTCATGAATTATTAGAATCAATTAATTTTTGGGCAACAAATGTTCATACTAGAACGAAGTTTATATTTAGATCTAAGTTTTCTAGAACGAACTATGGCCAAAATAACCCCATTGGCAGGATTATGCGATTGGGTAATAAACTAAATTCTACGGCATCATTCCCAATTTGTTCATTTAATTATTTACGTTTTATAAGTTTCGTATTAAGTTTGAATGTAACTGATTTTTTGTATATTTTTTGATAGTATGTGAATGGCATCTGTAGTTATCATTGTTTTCAGCATGTTTTTGTTTTTGTTTTGTTTTAGGATAGTAAGTTGTTCTATGCTATTATGTATATCTTTTAAGTTTCTATTTATAGGATTGTGTATTTTTGGTGTTTTTGGTTTTATTTCATATTGATACATTATGCACTATACATTTAGGTTATATTTCTTTTCACTTATGCAATTTATTTTATTCCTGTTCACATTATTAATTTTTTTGTATAGTTAATGTAAAAATGGGTTAACCCGTGTATAAATAAATAAATAAATATAAATATTCACTGAAAACTTATACTTTTTTATATTTACCAAAAATCTTAAAAAATTAATAAAAGTTGTAAACATGTTGACAATTATTAAATATCTTTAAAATTTACGAAAGGAGTCAACATTTTGAAAAGTAATTAAAATTAAAATATATGAGTCGACTATTTCAAAATAGAAGTTTTTTGAAATAGTCGACTCATATATTTTAATTTTAATTACTTTTCAAAATTTCGACTCCTTTCGTAAAGTTTAAAGATATTTAATAATTGTCAACATGTTTACAACTTTTATTAATTTTCTAAGATTTTTGGTAAATATAAAAAAAGTATAAGTTTTCAGTGAATATTTATTTTTATTTATTTATTTACACACGGGTTAACCCATATTTACATTAACTATACCTTTGAATACAATGGATTTAGGGGTTTTTGGAAATAAATGTTTTAAATCTGTTCCTTCTTTTTGAAAAACCCTGTATATATAAAAATATTAAGTACTGTTAATTCAGAAATAAAGTTGTTTATACTTTTACGACGTAACTAGTAATTTATACGTGTATACAATTAAGTGAATAATTTTTCGTATGTTTCTCATTAGAGATTTTCCTTGCGCGGTGCGTGCGTAAATTTTCACTTTTGGTCGAACCAAGGCCTCCGCGATCTTGCGTCACGCCGAGTTTGTACGTAAATATGTCACATTTTCTCTGTGTTTATTCCATTCAGGATCGGCCAGAATATTAAAATTACATTAACACGGCGAGCCATATTATTTTTTTTTTTTTTACTCAATCGGTGGCGATCACGTAACAGATTTTTATTCATTCAGACGCGATCTGTTGTGTATATTAGATCAGATAGAGATAGATAGATTTGGAGGTCTGTATTTGGTGGAAAGTTTATGTGGGTGGATGTTTTTGTTGGTGTGGAGTTTTGTGTGGAAATTTCGAGGATTTCTCTAGTCTGATATGTTTTAAAATGAAGGATAGTAGAGAATAAAAAACTTACGTTTTGCGATCAATTTTATTTTAAGTATAATAGGTAATTTTTAATATCTTATTGTGAGAACATTAATGAAATATTAATAAAAAAATATTGATGTGTCGATCATAGCACTTTCTCGATCACCTAAACCAGTGGTGGGGAAACTTTTTTTTTAAGACGGGCCATTTGTAATAACCAGACAATCGTAGCGGGCCAAAGAATAATGCTTAATCGTAGGTAGGTAGTTTTTATGGGGGTCGTCACATTACGAAGTAAGAACGCGTTCAAACATTCTCACGACGGCACTTTTAAACGGGCCGGACTTGGCCCGCGGGCCGTAGTTTCCCCATCACTGACCTAAACAATTGATAATTGATATAATAAACTTATTTTACTTGTATATTGGTTAAAGACCATTTCACATTAAATCTGTGTTCTATACGCGTGGCGCATGAAGTAAAATTTCGAGTTTAGAAAAGCCTAATTTGGCTCGGTCGCTTCGCTTCGCTACGCGCCCGAGCCAAATTTTCAGGCTTTTCTAAACTCGAAATTTTACTTCATGCTTAGTCTGGGAGTGGAAGATAAGGGTTTGTTTCATCATTGATACAATTGAAAATTGACGTAATAAGTTTCTTGTCGTTTTATTGGCGGAAAATGTCAATTTTGCTCCAAGTTAAAAATTATTCAACAGATAATAGGTAAATTACAGCCAATTTAATGGTGAAATACTATCAAAATGCGAAAATACTAAAAATACAGTCGACTACGATAAAATACTATGAATATGTCATAATAGCGAAATGACCGTCAAAATGTTACAATAGTCATTTAATAATGAAGTATTGTCAAAATGCCATAATAGTTAAAATATATTTGACTATGATGAAATACTATGAAAATGTCATAATAGCGAAATTAGTGTAAAAATGTAAAAATAGTCATTTAATGATGAAGCACTATCAAGTTGCTATAATTCTATTCTATTGAAAGTGAGTGGGTAGTTATGCTACCCTCCACTGCGACCGCAAGGATCTATTGTGGCTCACAATTAAGGTCGAACATCCGACCTTACAGCTCACCTTCCAAGTCCATCTTCTTGATGAAGTCAAGGATCTTGTCAGGTGAAGTTTTTCCAGGTCCTTCAGGTTTAGCTTCGGTGTGCCAATCACCGTGGTCCTGATCTGGTCGCCAGCTGGACAGGCACATATGACGTGCTCTGCTGTTTCATCATCCTCTAGGCATAGGCGGTACTCAGTGGTGTAGCTTAGTCCTAGTTTATTAAGGTGATGCCTTAGACGGCTGTGTCCAGTGAAGAGAGCAGTTAATGTGTGAACATCTGATCTGCTCAGCTTCAACCATGAGGCCGTCCTGGCCGCAGATGGTCCACTTGTTACCGCTCTGAAATGTCTCATCCCAGGGCGGTTTTGCCAGAAATCCTGTGCCTCGTGTCTCATCCATCCGTTGTTACGGTCTCTAGCTGTTGATCTGGGTATTCCCAGAGCGGGTTCTGGTCCGATGTAGGCTGTACGCGCCCCCTCTCTGGCTAGGGAATCGGCTAATTCGTTTCCCTTCACGCCAGATTGGCTTGGCACCCACATCAGACTGACCCCGTTTACCTGTGCCATTTGGCAGAGGGCTTCCTTGCAGTTCCGTACAGCTAGCGAGGAGTATCTAGACGATGGCAGAGCCCTAAGGGCCGCCTGGCTGTCCGAACATATTTTTATTGTCCTGCCCGCCCAACCCTTTGAAAGGATTTCGTGGGCGCACATTTCAATGGCGTATATTTCAGCCTGAAGTATGGTAGCATACCTGCCAAGGCTGTAGTAAAGTTCAGTCCTTGGTAAGTTGCTATAATTATGCAAATACAGTCGATTATGATGACTGAAATAGTCAAATCGTCTTTTCAATGTGACGATAATAGTTAAATATTTGTTTTAAAGTGACGATACTAGTTAACTGGAGATTCCGTGAATAAATAAATTAAATTAAATTAAATTAAATTAAATTAAATTAAATTAAATTAAATTAAATTAAATTAAATTAAATTAAATTAAATTAAATTAAATTAAATTAAATTAAATTAAATTAAATTAAATTAAATTAAATTAAATTAAATTAAATTAAATTAAATTAAATTAAATTAAATTAAATTAAATTAAATTAAATTAAATTAAATAAAATTAAATTAAATTAAATTAAATTAAATTAAATTAAATTAAATTAAATTAAATTAAATTAAATTAAATTAAATTAAATTAAATTAAATTAAATTAAATTAAATTAAATTAAATTAAATTAAATTAAATTAAATTAAATTAAATTAAATTAAATTAAATTAAATTAAATTAAATTAAATTAAATTAAATTAAATTAAATTAAATTAAATTAAATTAAATTAAATTAAATTAAATTAAATTACATGTTTGAGTGCGTACGTAGAGAGCGAGCGAATTTGTAAAACCGACCGACGAAAGTATTTAAAATAAAAGTTGCTTCACAGTTGCTATATAAAACCACTACTCCAACAGTAGTAGCCCACATGATAGGGCTAAAGCCCTAATAATGAACGAATCGGATTCATATGAGTCATCATCATATGGGGACGTAGACAACAGATCAACAGAGGACAACAGAAAGCGCGATAGTTTTATCACGGTCACCGCGAAAAAAAGAGGCCGTGGTCGACCCAAGACGAACAAAGGAGGAGATAAGAAAAAACTCAAAACACAAGGTAAAAATTTAAGCATGCCTAAAACCACAAACACAACACTAAAACAAATGCTATCAAACATCGCTAATCAACAACCACAACAACAAAAAACTTCTACTATTGCAACAACACAACAAAATATTACACAACCACAAATAACAACACAACAATTAACAACAATTCTACACACAGTATCTCAACCATCAACTTCCAACCAAATAATTAGTACACAAAACACTAATAACAGAACAAACACAACAAACAACTCCAACAATATGTACATTTTAAAACCAACAATGGAATTAACCCGTATTCAAATGGCACAAATATGGGATTCGTTTAAATTCAACGTCAGAGATACCGAAATAATAAAAACAAAATTTGGGTTCCTATTAAAAAACAACCAGAGTAAACAGGATATAACGAAGTGTCTACAACGATTAATAACCGAAAAAGTAATTCAATCATTTGAAGAATACAAAACTCAAAAAAAAAACAACATACACAATCCAGCCAGCCCATCATACAGTTGCGTAATTCGAGGAGTAGAACTGGAAATAGAAGATGAAGCCATCAGCAACAGACTCAACGAACTGGATATTCAGCATCGCTACTGTAAACGAATAACTTCAAAAGCTACGGGACAGAAAACCAGAATAATAAGAGTTATAACTGGATCACACGATGCCTATTCGAAGTTATTGCACGACAAATTTCGATATTTATGTAAAATCTACTACGTAGAGGAGAGTGCAGCCCCATCGCCAATCCCATTGCCATGTGGGAAATGTAATAAATTCGACCACGTCACTGAACAATGCAAAGAAGCTATTCTATGCGCCAAATGCACAGGCCCACACCCCACCACAACTTGTACTACAGCACTCCCACCAAAATGCCGAGCTTGTGGAGACACTTCACATGGAGCCTGGTCAACTAAATGCCCGAATCGCCCACTGCAACCAATTCAAGGTATCCCCAATGCTAAAATCCACCCAACTAATAAAAAAACTTTGCAAATCGACCCTAAATTAACAAAAGATTCCCGTGTCCATCAACCCATAACCCTGCATGATTATATAATTGATACTTATACAACAGAAATTGATAATAATAACAATAATGATAGACCTGCGTTACTCAAAAAACTTAAAGACAAATTTATCACCTCATTTCGCATAGATACGCATGCGTCGTTCTCGGGAAATCGGATGTTTGTTGTTATGTTTGATTTAGATTTTCCAGAAACTATCCCTACAGTCCTCCCAACAGTCGGAGTTCAATCAAGTTCAACAGAAATAGGTAGTATCAATGGCTAACGAGGTGTGCTTTTTATATACCAATATAAATTCTTTCTCCCAAAAGTCCCACCTAGTACACCATTATCTCTCCAATAACCCAGTCCAAATAAATATGATGGTGGAAACAAAATCCCGGAATCCCATATCCTTTGGTAACTGGTCTTCCATCCAAATTCCTGCTAGCATATGCAATCGTAACTATCGCGGTGGATCTATAGTCTCAACCCATCCTTCGATATCCTTAGGGAAGGCAAACCCTCCCAGGATAAATAACAATCTCAATGAATGCATACATGCTACTCTCACTTTCTCTGATTTCCAAATCCATGTATTCCTAGTATATATCCATCCTACATCAACAATAGAAGATACCATATTTACCAAAGCCTCCCTCTACGACAATGTTATAATAATAGGTGACTTCAATCTAAATACCGCCAAAAAGAAACACTTAAGACATTTCCTCTCACATTCAAATTTCACTCAAATTAAAACCGATCCTACCTTCATCATGAACCAACACCAACCACCACTCCCGACATCCTATTATGTACTAACAATTTAAAACCTCTTATACATTCAGTCCAATTAATTCCCGATTTTTGTTCAGACCACCTCTCCATATCATTTAATATGAAAATAAATCAGAATCCCACACAAATACTACCTGAATCCATTCCAGACTACAAACATTCAAACATACCACTTATAACAAACGATCTCCTGCAATTTATCTCCAACCATTCTGATATAGATCCGTCAACCATTTCAAAATTTAATTGCCTTTTATCCAAATCAATAGATCACCACACTCCTAAGATCCCTAGACAACATTATAAATATCCATTGCCCAAATTCATCCTACGATTAATTAAATACAAAAGACAGCTGTATAGAGACTATAGACAGTTACAAGACGAACAAATCAAAATGACATTTAATAGACTGAACAAAGATATTAAAAAAATGATATTGGAATACAAAACACATAAATGGATAGAAGCTTGCAGTAATATCAACGACTTACAAGGGAAAAAATATTGGAATGAAATTAAAAAACTTAGCAAATATAAATCTCACAACAGTATAACAGAAATTATTGACCCGACAACGAAACTGAAACGAACAACGGACAAGGACATAGCAGAAACATTTGCAAACCATTTTAAAAAAATATACAGAATGACATTTGACACATCATTTGATCACGCATTTTACCATACAATAAATAACTGGTATGAAAACCATTTTTGCACTAACCCACCAACCTCCCCTCCTACAGATGACATTCTAGACGAACAGACTTACTACGAAATAAGAAAAAAATGTAAAAATACAGCTCCTGGACATGACAAAGTACATCGACAAATTTTGAAAGCACTCCCTCATCCCATCCACTCATACATCCTTTAAATGCTCAACTACAATTACTTCCACCAGATATTCCATTCTGAATGGAAACACGGTATTGTCACGTGTATCCATAAACACAACACAGATCCCCTAGCAGCACACAATTATCGCCCCATCACCCTCCTACCTGTCCTTGGAAAGATGTATGAATCTCTACTAAAACACAAAATCCTTAGTCAAATAAAACAACATATTCCCCTTTACCAATTTGGATTTCTCCCTAAACGCTCCACAACACTCCCTTTAACTATCCTGACATCCAACTGCCAAACCACTCACCTAGAAGGGAACAAATCCGCCGTGCTATTCTTGGACATAGCCAAGGCCTTCGATTCCGTATGGCATCGAGGCCTATTGTATAAGTGCAGCACCCTTAACCTCCCTAATCACCTCATTATCCTCATCCAAAAATTCCTCCAAAATCGTACACTACAAATCCGAATCCGAAAAACTTTATCCTCTACATTCCACCCTGAACAAGGTGTACCCCAAGGATCCCCACTATCTCCACTTCTTTACAATATATATTGCTACGACCTATATCACCCTAATCCCAACTTCATCAACTTCAATCGCTATCCCCTCCAGTTTGCCGATGATACAGCCCTAATTTCCCATTCTTCTACCCTGCCACGAGCCTTAGATTCCCTACAAAAAATCATAGATAAAAGCTCCAGGTGGTTCTCCAAATGGAGATTAAAAATAAACCCTAACAAATCCCAACTGCTACTACCCTATCATCGAATACCACCCAATCCTCTATCAGTATCCATTAACGGAACAATAATTACCCCCTCCCCCATTTGCAAATACCTTGGTATCCATCTAGATCCTAAATTCTCCTTTAAAAAGCACACCTCATTAATTAAACCAAATGTTATAAAGCGAGCCAAATATTTCCGCTGTCTCACCTACAAAAATCTAGGAGTCAGTACAAAGACCTGTACTAAAATATACAAAATGATATGCCGCCCTATCATTGACTACAGTTCAATCCTATATAACAACCCCTGTAAATCCACCCTGAATAACCTCGAGGTAGCGGAGAGATCTTCCCTGCGCACGCTAACCAAGCTTCGCCATCCTCAGAACCCGCTCCATAACCCTTCCAATATCCTTCTATATCAAACAACAAACATAACACCAATAAAAGATAGACTGCGATTTCTCGCTGAACGTTTCGCATGTAACGAAAGCAACTTCGAATTATTAAACAAATTATGCATCCCGAGAAACCCCCATATACCCCCCAAATATAAAAACCCTCCCATAACCCTATTCGAATACATTTCCTCATTACATCCCAATTTCCAACCTTGAAACGGAAACGCATTAATATTAAGTCGATGGGCAGAAAGGCTTTTAGTCGATAGCCCTTACTTGGAACCTACATGCGTGTCACAAACCAAATATTATTACTAAAATGTATTATATATAACAACTTAAATTAATGTATGTTCTAGAGTAATAAAGATTTGATAGTAGTAAATTAAATTAAATTAAATTAAATTAAATTAAATTAAATTAAATTAAATTAAATTAAATTAAATTAAATTAAATTAAATTAAATTAAATTAAATTAAATTAAATTAAATTAAATTAAATTAAATTAAATTAAATTAAATTAAATTAAATTAAATTAAATTAAATTAAATTAAATTAAATTAAATTAAATTAAATTAAATTAAATTA
This sequence comes from Philonthus cognatus, assembly GCA_932526585.2. Classification (NCBI taxonomy): domain Eukaryota; kingdom Metazoa; phylum Arthropoda; class Insecta; order Coleoptera; family Staphylinidae; genus Philonthus; species Philonthus cognatus. The sequence goes on from OW052241.1 coordinate 154,337,490, forward strand.
AATTAAATTAAATTAAATTAAATTAAATTAAATTAAATTAAATTAAATTAAATTAAATTAAATTAAATTAAATTAAATTAAATTAAATTAAATTAAATTAAATTAAATTAAATTAAATTAAATTAAATTAAATTAAATTAAATTAAATTAAATTAAATTAAATTAAATTAAATTAAATTAAATTAAATTAAATTAAATTAAATTAAATTAAATTAAATTAAATTAAATTAAATTAAATTAAATTAAATTAAATTAAATTAAATTAAATTAAATTAAATTAAATTAAATTAAATTAAATTAAATTAAATTAAATTAAATTAAATTAAATTAAATTAAATTAAATTAAATTAAATTAAATTAAATTAAATTAAATTAAATTAAATTAAATTAAATTAAATTAAATTAAATTAAATTAAATTAAATTAAATTAAATTAAATTAAATTAAATTAAATGTTGGGGTTATAGGGAACCATAGATCACTGTAATAGTCACATTTTGTCCAAAGACTATGACTATTGCAGTTCTTTAATAGTCAAATGTTCGTTATAATGTGACACTACTAGTAAAATGTTCGTATCAAAGTGACAATAATAGTCACATGTTGGCAGTATCGGGACTGTAGATCACTATAATAGTCACATTTTGACTATAAAAATAATAGTCTCATGAAGTAAAGCTTCGAGTTTATAAAAGCCTAATTAGGATTGGTCGTTCCGCTTCCCTACGCGACCAATCCAAATTTTCAGACTTGTCTAAACTCGAAATTTTACTTCATGCTTAATCTGGGATTGGAAGACACTCGTTTAGTTTTTTGAGAGTGTCGATGAATTTTCAAGATTACAACGCTTTTCGTAAATTTCCAAAATTTCTTTAAATGTTCAAAATCCTGGCGATTTTCCTGAATTTTGTAATTTTCGTTAATCTTAAAAATGTTGATACTTTTCACAAAAATTTGGAAAATTAACGGAAACCTTGGAGTTTTATAAAAACTTTAACATTTTTCAAGTTAACGAATATTTAAAAAAATCATGAAAATTATCAATAATATATAATTTTGAGTTTTGAAAATTTATGATAACTATCAAAGTTTTTAAAATTAACGGAAATTCAGGAATACCGTTAAAATTTGAAAACTATGTGAAGTCTTGAAACTTCATGAAAAATCAACATTTTTTAAGTTAACGATTATTTGGGAATTTCGTGAAAATAATTTGAAAACTGAATAAATTTCCTTCATTTTTCAAATTATTCTCAATTTTTACGAAATTCCCAAGTAATCGTTAATTAAAAAAAAAAGATTTTTTATAAAATTTCAAGATTTCTCTTAGTTTTCAAAATTCTAAAAAATGTATGAAAAGTATCGTAACATTTAAAACCAACGGAAATTCAGGAAATACGTCAGAATTTCGAAAACTAAAGGAAATTGTGTAAATTTACGAAAAGCGTTAAAAATTAAGTAAAACTATGAAAATTCACTAAAAATCGTCAAAACTTTAATAATTAACCAAAATCAATCTTGAAAATTTATCAACAATTTCCAAATATCGAGTATCTTCCACTCCCAGACTAAGCATGAAGTAAAATTTCGAGTTGAGTAAAGCCCGAAGAGTTTGGATTTGGACGCGCAGCGTCCAAATCCAAACTCGGGCTTTTCTCAACTCGAAATTTTACTTCATGCGCCACGCGTACAAATCACTGATTTAAAGTGAAGTAATTGGCATCTTACCTTAAAATATCACATAATAGTCAATTGTTCATTTTAAATTGCAAGCAATAGTGAAATTCAGGCTTTATGGTTTAATTTAGAATTTGTATCATTTTTATGACAGTTGGCATAAAAATGATACAAATTCTAAATTAAACCATAAAGCCTAAATTTCACTATTGCTTGCAATTTCAAATGAACAATTGACTATTATGGTCACTTAAAAAAACATTTCACTACTATCGCCACATTATAACATAAATTAGATTATTGTAGTCGTTTTATAGTCAAAATGTGACTATTATAGTGATCTACAGCAGAGCTGGGCAGGATTCGAATCATTCAGGATTCGAATACTGGATTCGAATCCTTTTAGAGGATTCAAAAGAGGCATTCGAATACTTTAGTTCAACTGGATTCGTGATCCGGATTCGTTACATTTTCTTAAGAAGATTCGTATTCGAATCCAAATGTGGGTGATTCGAATCCTTATAAAAGGATTCGAATATTTATAAAAGGATTCGAATGCTTACAAAAGGTTTTCAAACGTCAAAAATAATTCGTATTAATTGTGAGGATTAACTTGAAAAATTTCTTTTGTGTGTTATTAAATTTCTCGTTAAATTACTGTTTTATACGCGTGGCGCATGAAGTAAAATTTCGAGTTTAGAAAAGCCCAGAAAATTTGTCGAGGGTCGCTGCGCGACCCTCGACAAATTTTCACGGGGCTTTTCTAAACTCGAAATTTTACTTCATGCTTAGTCTGGGAGTTGAAACGCTGTTTCGAAACTTCAAACTAAATGCTTTGATAAGAACATAAAATTTTTTTAAAGATAAAAATCTAGTTTTCAAAATTTTGTTTAATATTATTTGAAGTAAAACTGACATGGTAGCTAGGCATTTCTCTGATTCAAATTTTTTCCCTGACCTTTTAACATAACTTTCTTCTCTGGGAAACCCTGTCATTGTTTTTGTCAATATTTAAGTTAATTTTATAAATTTTTACGTGTTTTGTAATTTACCTGCTGATTTTGACAAATTTAATAATATCATATGACTTTTTTGTTAGTGTTTTGGTCAATTTGAATATAATTCCATGACTATTCCCTGACTTTCCCGGTTTTAATGATATTCAGTGTATTTGTTATTTACGTAATTTTTAGGCATTCGTCGATTTTATAATAGAGATCAATTTAAAGTTTCGAACGGGTGTTTCCACTCCCAGGCTAAGCATGAAGTAAAATTTCGAGTTTAGAAAAGCCCCGTGAAAATTTGTCGAGGGTCGCGCAGCGACCCGAGACAAATTTTCGGGCTTTTCTAAACTCGAAATTTTACTTCATGCGCCACGCGTACAAAACACTGATTTGGAGTGAAGTTCATAAACACACAAATACATCTTTAGTCAGAGTAACAGGGAATCAGATGTTTAGTCTGTTATCGACGATGTTCAGTGTTAATAATTAATAATTAGGTTTTGAATACTTTTGTTAAAAGAACTGGTAACGATATTTATATATTAATGGTTGCAAAAAACTGATAAAATGAAATGTATTCTTTAAGGATTTGTATTCGTGATTCGGAAAAACAGGATTCGAATCATATTTATCTCTTACGAATCCTTTATTCGAGTATTCGTGATTCGAATCATATAAGGTGATTCTGATTCGTGATTCGAATCCTTTTTACGAGGATTCGTCCCAGCTCTGATCTACAGTCAGGATACCGCCAACATGTGACTATTATTGTCACTTTGATACGAAAATGTTACTATTAGCGTCACATTATAACATTTGACTATTAAAGAACTGCAATAGCCAAAGTCTCAAGTCAAAATGTGACTATTACAGTGATCTGTGGTCCATGATTACCCAACATTTGCCTAATATCGTCACTTTGATACGAATATTTAACTATTATCGTCACATTGAAAAGACAATTTGACTATTGCAGTCTTTTAAAAGTGAAAATATGACTGTTATAGTGATCTGCAGTTAGGATGAAGCCTATTTTGACTATTCAAATGAAAATTTGACTATTAGAGTCTTTTGCAAATAAAAATATGATTGTTACCGTGATTTATAGTTAGGATAAAGTCTATTTTGACTATCAAAACACAAGTTTACAGTTTACGCATATGTTTACCTAAAAGAAGAACTCCTTGTATATTAAGATATGTATACTTAAAAGAAAAACTCTCTGTATCTAAAACAAGTTTCGTTCATCAACATGCAAATGTGTAAACGATTTGTAAATAAAATTGTGTTTTAAGAAGTACTCATCACTGATTGACACTGATTAAAGTTAATCAGCTGTGGTGCGAGCGGGCATGATTATTTTAAAACATGAGGCCTTATTTTTTTAAATCATCGAAAATCATAGATTGCATTTTAATTTAGCCTCCTTCTGGCGAGTGCGTTTGGAAATCTGGCCGTGTTTAATACGCGCGTGTGTGTGTGTGTTTATATTTATCGTGTGGGAATAGCCATATGTCGCTCCGGTGATCCCAAATACGACATATTTCAGATTTCGGAATGGTGAGGCCAACTGGTCAGCGGGAGGCCTAATAGATTGAAGACAGAAGGAAGGCGGATGGTCGGATGCTTTACCTAGGGAAAAAGCAGATGTGGGTACCAACGTGGGTTACCTACCATTCAAAACATTCAGACATACAGTTCGTATAACTCAAAAAAAAGAATTACAACAATTTTTAGAATGAGTTCTTTAACTTAATTTATAATTTCACTAATATTACAATATTACCTTAATTTAATTACAAAACTTTATCGCAGAATCTGTGTGAATTTCATAACTGTTGGTTGATTATTATTAAAAACTAGTCGTTGTTAGTATAATCGTATACATGATAATATGATTTTTTTACTTGAGGAAGTGGTAAATGCGTTTATTTAACATCAATTTTAATAATTTTATATTCCATTAATCAATAAAAAAAATCGTGTATTTTGTATAAATTTATTTTGAATCAAAACTAAGGTAAATGCACGATGTTTCTTGCATGTAAGAGCAGGCGAGGCGGCGGCAGCAAAGTCTGCACTATTCGGCCCCGTCGGGGGGGTTTATAAATAACGAATATCGCCTATAATTACCGAGCGAGAGACGTGAATATCTCCGTTGGAATTTTCGAAACGTTTCGCACCCACGTAGTCCGCCGTTTACACTTGATCAATACCAAATTTGACGCCCACGCGAAACGGCTACGTACTACGCGCAAAGCCGCCACGGACCGGCTGAATGTTAAAACGGTAACTGTATCGAAAACGTTCCTCGCTCATTCAAGCCATTTTTTTTTTTCGTTGCCGTTCTTCTCGTTTCGCACAACTAGAATGCGGATTATTATTCAACATCGCCAGATGTGCGCTAGAATTGTAGTAAAAGACACCTGGAAAGGTTTCTTACACGGGAATTGCTTGATTTCAAGAAATATGCTCATAAATCCAAATTATATAAAAAATTGTTACTAAAAATAAAGTTTAACTACCTTAAAAGCGGCCCTGTCAGAGCACAAATAATGATTTTACCATTCAACTTTTATTACTTTCCCCCTCATGCAAAACAAAGGGAAAGTATTGTTTTCGTGAACATTTTCAAATTAAACATTTCAGTTTGAGGTCCCCCGAGTTAATTAAGATTCGGGCTTTTATCAACTCTAAATTTTTACTTATTTAAAGTGAAGTAATTGGCATTTCACCTTGAAAAATATCACGAATGCCAACTGTCATAAAAATTATAAAAATTCTAAAATAAACCATAAAGCCAAATTTCACTATTGCTGTCAGTTTAAAACGAACAATTGACTATTATCGTCACTTTAAAAAGAACATTTCACTATTATCGCCATATTATAACATAAATTTAGTTATTGTTATCTTTTTATAGTCAAAATGTGACTCTTATAGTGATCTATAGTCACAAAGTCAAAAAGAACATTTCGCTATTATCGCCACATTATAACATAAATTTGGTAATTGTTATCTTTTTATAGTCAAAATGTGACTATTATAGTGATCTATGGTCAAAAAGTAAAAAAGAACATTTCACTATTATCGCCACATTATAACATAAATTTGATTATTGTAGTGTTTTTTTAGTCAAAATGTGACTATTATAGTGATCTACAGTGACGATACTGCCAACACGTGACTACTATTGTCACTTTGATACTAATATTTTACTTTTAGCGTCACATTATAACGAACATTTGACTATTGGAGAACTGCAATAGTCAAAATCTTAGGTCAAAATGTGACTATTACAGTGGTCTGTTTTTGAAAAATACCTGTCCTTTTGTCGCCACGATAGAGTCTAAACCGATTGAGCTTGTTAAGATGACACTATAGACTTAAGCTTTTTATTACAATAGTAGTATCTGATCAACTTTTGGTGAAAATGCGGAAACCGGAAGTGGTAGTTTACTCTTAGCATATTTTTTTAAGGGAATGGGACGTTTCATCGCCGAGCCAGTTCATCGCCAAGCCAGTTTATCGCCAGGCCAATTTATCGCCAGGCCAGTTCATCGCCAGGCCAATTGCGATAGGATATGTCAGGATAGGTTAGGATAGGTTTAGATGAGTCGGGGCCTCGGTGGCCGAGTGGGTAGAGACCCTGCCCATAGACCAAGAGGTCGCGGATTCGAATCCCGTCCGGTGGAAAAATTTGTGAGTAATAAATTATTCCATCCGGGTCCATGGATGTAGTGTGAATGAATTGTGGCGTCCAAACGAATTAGCTGATTGAGCTGTTAAGATGACACTATAGACTTAAGCTTTTTATTACAATAGTAGTATCTGATCAACTTTTGGTGAAAATGCGGAAACCGGAAGTGGTAGTTTACTCTTAGCATATTTTTTTAAGGGAATGGGACGTTTCATCGCCGAGCCAGTTCATCGCCTGGCCAGTTCATCGCCGGCTGTTTCATCGCCAAGCCAGTTTATCGCCAGGCCAGTTTATCGCCAGGCCAGTTCATCGCCAGGCCAATTGCGATAGGATATGTCAGGTGAAGGGGGGGACGTAGCCATATTACTTGGGGGAATTGCTGCGAGCAGAGTGACTGGGTGGGGCTCGCCAGCGAAGGGGATAGTGTGGGTGCAGTTGGGGGACATAGTGTTCTACAGCTGCTACATCTCGCCAAACGTCGGAATGGAAGTTTTTGTAGACTGGCTAGGATGTCTAGAGGAGTCTAGCAGAGTGCACAGGGGGCGGGTACAGATCATTACCGGTGACTTCAACGCTAAGGCTACGAGCTGGGGTTCTATGCAAACAGACAGAAGAGGCCAGGCAATGCTGGAGTGGATGGCGGTGCTCGATATGGTGTTAGCAAATAACGGAAACACACCAATGTTCTGCAGGGGGGCCACTAGGTCTTGGATCGACCTTACGATGTTGAAGTCAAGGCATGGGGATAGAGTGAGGGCCTGGAAGGTAGCGGAAAATGAGACGCTGAGCGACCACAGGCTCATCAGCTTCGAGGTCCAGACCGCAGCAGATGAACAGCAGCCTGCCCGAGTTACACGCTGGGTTCCCGGCCAGATGGATCTGGCAAAACTGCTCGGCATGGCAGAGAAAACCAAGATCCAAACCAGGGCAGGAGCGGAGCGAAGCGCCGAAGAGCTGGTCGCAACATTGCGAGAGGTCTGCAAAACGGCAGTGCCCAGGAGAACATTGCGGCAGAACCAGAAGCCGGTTTACTGGTGGTGCATAGAGGTGGCTACTGCAAGAAGGGAAGCAATAGCTTCCCGAAGAATGCTTGCACGTGCAAGGAGACGGCTCGAAGACACGTCGGCGTATATCGAGGCCCGCAGGGAAAAGGTTAAGAACCTAAGAGCGGAGATATCTAGAAGCAAGGAAGCCTGCTGGAAAAGACTCTGCGAGGAAATCGATAGGGACCCATGGGGGAAACCCTATAGAATAATCACGGGAAAACTTGCCAAAAGGGGGCCAGGCCCCGAATTGTTAGTCCCAAGAGGTACTAAGGCGGTGGTGGAGGCGCTATTCCCAAGAGGGACTATGTGCGCAACGAGAGTCACCACGGGCGAAGAAATAGAAATGGAGGATTTTACGGTAGAAGAGCTAATTACAGCGGCGGACGACACACCTAATAAAAAGGCGCCGGGGCCCGATGGCTTGCCCAACGAGGCAGTTAAAGCGGTAGCCAGGGCGAACCCAGACCTCTTCCTGCAGGTATATAACTCGTGCCTTCGCGAAAAGGTATTTCCCAGACGCTGGAAAAGGGCGCTTCTCGCGCTGATCCCGAAGAAGGGTAAGTCCATGACCGAACCATCAGGTGCCCGGCCAGTATGCCTACTCGACGGCGCAGCCAAGTTACTCGAGAAGCTGATTAGCAACAGAGTGGTAGACAGCATCGAGTCAAAGGGAGGTTTCTCTGCGTCGCAGTATGGTTTCCGGAGAGGTCGGTCAACCACGGACGCTATTCTGGCGGTAAAAAAACTGGCGCAGGAGGCGAATGAAGGGCCATTGCGACAAAGACGGCATTGTGTAATGGTAGCGCTAGACGTCAGGAATGCCTTCAACACGCTGCCCTGGGATACGATCACAGCGGCAGCAAGAGCACGGCTGGCTCCGGGGCAGGCGAGAATGGTGGAGGCCTACCTAAGCGATAGATCGCTGCTGTACAAGCTGGGGGAAGACGAGGAAGAAAGAGCAGCAAAGAGCAAGGGGTACCACAAGGCTCAGTGCTGGGCCCAACATTGTGGAACTTGGCTTACGACGGGGTGCTTGGGCTAACGCTACCAAAAGGAACTTCGACAATCGCCTTTGCAGACAATTTGGCAATCGTGGTCAGGCATAGAGATGTAGAGGGGGTAAAGCTACTCACTAGCCAAGCATCAAACATTATTATAGACTGGATGAAAGATCACGGGCTCCATGTAGCAGTGGAAAAAACGGGCGCGGTGTGGCTGTCCACTAGACGAGCTGGGAGACAAGGGGGAGAAACTGTCCAGGTAGGGGGTGCCGACATCCCGATAGAGAAGCAGCTGAAGTACCTTGGCGTAATATTGGAAGCCAACCCAAGGTGCAGCTCCCAGGTGGCAGCGGCGATGGAGGCGGCCATAAAAACAGAGGCGGCAGTCGCTCGCTTACTGCCAAACGCAGGAGGGCCAGGGGAAGGCAGGAGACGGCTCCTCGCGACAGTGGCGAGGGCTAAGCTGCTATATGCAGCACCAACGTGGGGAAGAGCGATGGAAGCGGCCAGAAATGCCGAAAGAGCGAGACGAGCCTTGAGAACGGGGGAACTAAGAATTATTAGGGCATACCGGACGGTCTCGACCGCGGTGGCGGAGGTCCTATCCTCTACCCTACCAGGCGACCTGCAAGTGATAGCGAGTTGCGAGGCATATGAGGCAGCCAAAACCCTGGGCAAGACAGAAGCCAGAAAACAAGCTGGGAAGGTAGCAATGGAGAGATGGCAGGAAAGGTAGACAAGGACCAGTGGATGGACCAGAACATTAATCCCAGTGATCGATCTATGGACACAGAGACAACATGGGCAAGTAGGCTACCATCTAACGCAGCTACTGACTGGTCACGGGTGCTTCGGGACTTACCTCCACCGAATTGGCAAATCCAGCAATGGCGACTGCGGATACTGCCCAGGAACGACAGACACCCCACGGCACACTCTGTTGGAATGCGGGAGATGGGAAGAAAATAGGGACAGGCTGAAGGAGAAAGTCGGGGAGTTTAGCGAGACCACGCTAATACCGCTTATGCTTAAGACGGTGGACAAGTGGGAGGCAGTGTGCCAGTTTCCGTAGCAGTCCTGAACCAAAAGGACCTAGACGACAAGAAGAGAAGAGACGCCACCTAGCGCTGCGTAACACCAAAGAGCAGCGCTTCCGCCCTTATTGAGGAAATGCCAACAGGCGATACCAATAAGGAGTACACGCGAAGAGAAGGGGAGTTTTTTAGTGGGTAGTGCCCCAATAGTTAGGGGATGAGCCCCACACTCTGAAGTGCGTAAATGCATTTTTCTCCTCATTAAAAAAAAAGGTTAGGCTAGGTTAGGATACATTAGGATAGGTTAGGATAGGCTAGGATAGGTTAGGACAGGTTAGGATAAGTTAGGATATGTTTAGTATAGGTTAGGTTACTGTTTTTGTCAAAAATATACATATGTCCTCCGTGGATAAACTTTTCTTTCCCTCTTTTGGTCAAAATTTGTGTTTCCATACTTGCAAATAGTAAACCTTAATCTGAATTGCACTCAATGACATTGATATATGACAGAATAATGACAGAATTCTCATTCATTCTCATTTATTTTATTAAGTTTGAGTAACGATTACTTGGTTATAAAATCTAATATTAAATTAATGGACAATTTCCAGAATTGGGTAATATTTGAAATTGTATAATTAGATATGATATTTCTTTCAAAATATATTTTATAAAAATATTGGCCATGAACAGGCCTGGTGATGAAACGACTGGCGATGAACTGGCCCGGTGATGGAACGGCGGCGATGAATCGGTGGCGATAAATCGGCGGCGATGAAACGTCCTAGACCGTTTTTTTAATATTGATTACATATAAAAATCTTGTGAAGTTGTAGATAATCGAAAAATTAGTATTTATTGTTTTCGGATACAGGATCTCAATTTACATATAAATTGTTTTTTTCAAAAAAATTACTAGTATCATATTTTTTTTTCAAAAAATAATAGTGCATCTAGGTTGCTGTGATCGCTCTAACATATTTTGTTTCGTATCATATCGCTTGCACCACAACTTATTAACTTAAATCAGTGTAAATCAGTGATGAGTACTTCTTAAAACACAACAATTTTATTTACAAATCGTTTACATATTTGCATGTTGATGAACGAAACTTGTTTCAGATACAGAGAGTTTTTCTTTTAAGTATACATATTTCAATATACAGTAAATTTTTCTTTTAGGTAAATAAATTGCATAAACGGTAAATTTTTCAACATCCGTTGTTTTTTCAATTTTCTCAATTTGAAGTTCTAACCGAGTGTTTTCCACTCCCAGACTAAGCATGAAGTAAAATTTCGAGTTTAGAAAAGCCCCGTGAAAATTTGTTGAGGGTCGCGCAGCGACCCGAGACAAATTTACTTTACTTAGTTTATGCGCCTCGCGTATAAAACTAAAATATTGTGAAATTTATATATAATAATAATAATAATAAGTATTTATTGCCCAACAGGAAATTTCCCAATTACAAGACAATGATAATACAATAAACAATGTATGTATGTACATAAATAAATTTAAATCTAAACAATATGAAGACGCTCGTGAGTGTGACAGCTATTTGACAGATTGTTCATCAACGATTTAACAGAGTTGTGCAGAATATCACAATGATATATTTGAACCTCACTTGAAATCAGTGTTTTATACGCGTGGCGCATGAAGTAAAATTTCGAGTTTAGAAAAGCCCAGAAAATTTGTCTCGGGTCGCTGTGCGACCCTCGACAAATTTTCACGGGGCTTTTCTAAACTCGAAATTTTACTTCATGCTTAGTCTGGGAGTGGAAAACACTCGTTTAAACCTTTAAATTGAACTCAAAACAACGAATATCTAAGAATTTAAAGAAAATAAGTTGAATTCGGAATACGTATACTTTAAAGAAAACTCCCTGTATATGTTGAAAACCTTTTGTGACTTTAAATTTTTCGATATTCGTTGTTTTTTTTAAGAGTTCAATTAGAAGCTTTAAACAAGTGTTTTCCACTCCTGATTTTCGGACGAATTATACTCCCGGTATTTATTTTTGCACACTTCCTTTTTCCGCGACGGTTCGATCATCGCCGCGAATTTCTGTATCTCAACTGCATAAATATTCAAAACATATTTCACACCATTCGCCGTATCGAGAATTAGCAAGAGGTTGAGACATTTACGGAATAAATGTATAAAACCGACTATGAACTATGAATAAAACAATGGTGCGCCGCGGCGTTTCGTATGTGCAACGCGAACGGCCGGTAATTTATGAACATCTCGAAAAAAGGAAGCGGATCCCCGACTTAATTAATGTGAGAACGTTTCGGCGAAATTGATTTCGTGTACACGCACGTCCACAGGAAATGATCGTCGATAATATCGGCATCGATTTTGTTCCCGAGGTTGTAAAACTAATTTGAGGAAATTGTCTATTCATCACTCCAAATCCACACGATTCTACAAATGTTGTTGATTTTTGGAATTAATGAAAATTAGATTATCTTAGCTAATTTTAGAATCTTCGTTGAATCCTGGTTAGTACTTCAAATTTTTTGTACGTTGAAACAATATCCTTAGAATATTACATTAATATTAAATTCTAAGTAAATCAGATTTAATTAGAAGTAGCGTCTTTAGAAAATCGTGTAGAAGTAGAATTGTATCACAAATTTTAAAAGTTAGAACAATATCTTTAGAAGAATTTATTAGAAAATTTTGGAATCTTTGTTGAATCCAGGTGAAGATCAACATTTTCAGAAAATGTCTTTAAAAAGCAGATTTTGTCAATTGAAGGGCTCCGCCATATAACGCTGTACCGACTAAAACAAAATTATACAAAAATTGAAGAAAAAAAAAACAATATGTTTGATACACAACACGAATTGTTTAATGCTTTATTAACGTTAAGTTAAACGTTTTTGACATTTAAAACCTAGAAATAAAAGGAACATTCAATTCGATATTCCAATATTCCTATAACATTCACTTCGCAAAAATTGGCGCGTTATTCGACGGACCCCTTCAATTGGACAAAGATCGTTAGAAAGTTCTAATTACATTCGAACACCTAATAATCCTTGTTAAATCCATACTTTAAGAATATACTGTAAAAAGTAGATTTTGTCAATTGGAAAAAGGTCGTTAGAAAGCTTTTTTCGAATTACATTCGAAAACCTTAAACCTTTTTTAAATCAATACCTTCAGAATATACTTCAGTAAAAATGCTGTACCAATTTTGTCAGAAGATTCAAGGATGTTTTCCAATTCGAAATAACTCAGATTTTGTTAGTTACGAGAACTTTAGAAGATCTTAGAACCTCTGTATAACAAAAAACAAAACAAATTCCGCGGATTTCGTAAGTTAGATCAAGATTGCGGTAGGATTGCGATCTTGATCTAACTTACGAAATCCGCGGAGTTTGTTTTGTTTTTTGCTATACAGGGATTCTAAGATCTCGTAACTAACAAAATCTGAGTTACTTCGAATTGGAAAATACCCTTGAATCTTCTGACGAAATTGCTACAACATTTTTACTTAAATATATTCTGAAGGTATGGATTTTAAAAAAGGTGCGTAAGATTTTGTAAATTGAAATAAGATCTTTAGTATAGTATAGTGTGCTTACAAGAAAACTCGTATGCAATTTCATCAGCAGATCCTAGAGACATTGTTAATTCCCAGTACATTAGATTTTGCCAGTTACAAGAACAATAGAAGATCATAAAAACCACAGATTATTTTAAATTAGAACAATATCCTGTACCTTTGATTATGCCAGTTGTAAGATCGCATAAAAAAGAGTGTTATTCCTTACATCACTTTTTATTTATATCGTTAGATGTATATTTCGAGAGACAAGGTGCTCATTATCAATAACAAACTTTTAGATCTATAAAAAATTACAAAAACCACTAATTATTCTTAGTTGGAACAATTTCCTCATTTGAAGCAAGATCTATAGAAGACTTGGTTTTTAGTAAGAAGACAGATCTTTAGAATATCTATAATCCTTAGAAGCTTGGATTGTATATTCGCTTTAAGATATTTTGAGAAGTTAGATCAGAGATTTGAATACAATTGTAGACCCTTCAAACGAAGAGTTAGCACTTTTCTCTCATTTGAAGCAAGATCTATAGAAGACTTGGTTTTTAATAAGAAGACAGATCTTTAGAATATCTATAATCCTTGAAAGCTTGGATTGGATCAGAGATTTGAATATAATAGCAAGCCCTTCAAAGAAACAGCTATCACCTCTCATTCATTTGAAGCAAGATCTTTAGAAGATCCATTACCCTTGTTAAGAAGGGAACTCAGCGTGAATTTTAAGACTATATAAGGATGAATATCAGAAGTTTGGGATTGTAGAAACTTCTGAGGTCATAGTTAATTAATCAAGAACTACAACACAATACAAAGAATAGTTTCAGTAAGGATTTTGTCTAAATAAATAAAACTTTATATGTAAAAAAATGTGTCTTATAGGTTGAAAATTAAAAATATGAGTACAAGATATCACAACATTATGCGATCCTTCTTAAATCCAATCTAATCCAAGACTTGGTTTTTAATAAGAAGACAGACCTTTATAATATCTATAACCCTTAGAAGTGTGAATTGTATGTTCGCTTGAAGATATTTTAAGAAGTTAGATCAGAGATTTGAGTACAATTGTAGGCCCTTCAAAGAAAGAGCTAGCACTTATCTCCCATTTGAAGCAAGATCTGTAGAACACTTGGTTTTTAATAAGAAGACAGATCTTTACAATATCTATAATCCTTGGAAGCTTGGATTGTATATTCGCTTTAAGATATTTTGAGAAGTTAGATCAGAGATTTGAATACAATTGTAGACGCTTCAAACGAAGAGTCAGCACTTTTCTCTCATTTGAAGCAAGATCTATAGAAGACTTGGTTTTTAATAAGAAGACAGATCTTTAGAATATCTATAATCCTTGAAAGCTTGGATTGTATATTCGCTTCAAGATATTTTGAGAAGTTAGATCAGAGATTTGAATGCAATAGTAAGCTCTTCAAAGAAACATCTAACACTTTTCTCTCATTTAAAGCAAGATCTTTAGAAGATCCATTATCTTTGTTAAGAAGGGAACTCAGCGTGAATTTTAAGACTATATGAGGATCAATATCGAGAGATCAGCTAAACAGTGCCTGCAGCTGACCAGGGGGAACCTTAGGCGTATAACTGCCGCGCTGATTGGTCACTGCGGGCTAAACGCACACCTATACAGAATGGGGATAGTTGTCTCTTCATCCTGCAGAGGGTGCAACATGGAAGACGAGACTGCTGGACAGATTCTCAGCGATTGCCCGGCACTCTCGTCAAATAGTGGCTCCATTCTGGGTGAAAGATGGCCTACACTGGCCTACATAAGGGATCTACCCACCTCGGCTTTGCTAGACTACCGAAACCAGGTAGGCTGGCTGAGCTGAGGCTGGAAGCTGGGAGGAAGCACAATGGGCCTAATGAGGCCTAAGTGCAGTGCAAAAATGCGCACTTCCCAACGAACGAGAACCAGAACCAGAGGAGCAATATCAGAAGTTTGGATGGGATTGTAGAACCTTCTGAGGTCATAGTTAATTAGTTAAGAACTACAACACAATACAAAGAATAGTTTCAGATAGGATTTTGTCTAAATAAATAAAACTTTGTTTCTAGACAGATTAAATATAAATTGGCTTGTGTGTTGTGTGTGCACACAAAATATTGTGAAAAGCTAGATCAGAGGTTTAAATACAATTGTAGGGCCTTAATAGGAACAGTTAGCACTTTTCTATTATTTGAAGCAAGATCTTTAGAAGATATCAAAAGTTTGGATTGGATTCTAGAACCTTTTAAGATCAAAGTTAATTAGTCAACAACCACAACACAATACAAAAGATATTTTCAGAGAAGACTTCGTCTAAATAAATAGAACTTTATTTCTAGACATATTAAATAGAAATAAATTGGACTATGAGTTGTGTGTGCACACAAGATATTTTGAGAAGCTAGATCAAAGATCTGAATACAATTGTAGGGCCTTCATAGGAAAAGTTAGCACTTTATTCTCACTTCCCTTTAAAAGACTTTTGAAACTATATGAGGATCAATACGAAAAGTTTGGATAGGATTCTAGAGCCTTCTAAGGTCATAGTTAATTAGTCTACAACGACAACGACAACGCAATACAAAAACTGGTTTCAGAAAGGATTTCGTCTTAATAAATAGAACGTTGTTTCTAGACAGATCAAATAGAAATAAATTGGCTTGTGCGTTGTGTGTGCAGGTCGTTTAATTTTATTTTGAATGAAAGTGTAGTAGTAGGATTTTCGGCATGAATGTGCCCCGAGAGCCGGTGCTCATAACTCGATAGATTAAATAGGTATTTATAGATGGCAATATAGATCTCGTGTAGTAGGAAGCGGCGGTGTGGTCGCGACTGTCCTGAAATAGCTCTTTGACTGCGTCGTCGTCGTCGGTCGCTGCGATGGACGTGCGGGCGCGGAGAGGTGAGTCTCCGGCGAGAAAGAAAGAAAGAGAGATTCTTGGAATAAACAGGCATCACCACCCACCTATGTTCCGTTCCGTTCGACCTTTCATTCAAAACGAACACAATCAATGAGATGGGAATCGGCTCAATGAGTGCGAGAGAGACGGACGGAGAGCGAGATGGTGTGTTCGTGCTTTTTTTAGGACGGTGCGACCTGAACGGTTGTTGTTGCGAGAAAATTACGAGCTTTGAAGTGTAGAGGAAAAAATAGGTATAAAATCAATCGGTAAAAATTGACTTTGATGAAATATGTGAGTGGAACCAAAGTACTACCTCTAATGTAATCCTAAAATTTCACAGAATTTTATTAAGAAATACCATTTTGAAATATTGGACTAAAGTATCGTATTTTTAATTACAAATAACCTCTGGAGTGCCATGATTTAATCTTTTTTAAATTTAGGTTGTCTACACGTTTTAGGAAATGACATATTAAACGCCAGACATAATAATTATAATACAGGGTGTCTACGCTAAACCGTTCGTTAAAAGTTTATGAGGTGGCCGTTGCACTAAAAATTTGAAAAAAATCCCTGTCATATGGTTCAATTAGCCCTTCTCATGTGAAATATTTTCAACTTTATATCACTTCCGGTTCCAACGGAAGTAGCACCAAGTTTGTTATTTTGAATAGAACACTCTATATATTAGTAATTTTTTGGGTTTCTCGTTTAAATTGCAACATATTTTATTCGAACATATGTACACTTATCTCTTATAGTTTTCAAGAAAAAAATATATTTCTAAAATTCTGACGTCTAAAAGGCATCTTGAAATCTGTCTGTAACTTTTCTTAAGAATAAGATAAAAATATGATTTATATCTCTACTTGTACCTAGAGGATGCCTCTATGAATGAGTTAATTGGAAACTGTCAATTATCACAATAAATGTTCTTAAAATGTCAATATCTAAGTGCCCTCTTCAATATCTAGTAATTCAATTTATTTAAATGGAATGACCCAATTTTTATCACATGGTACGATTGGGGGGAAAATTTCCTACAAAAAAGTATTAAAAACTTTACTTCTAAAGCAAGTAGTTTTCGAATTAGTTCGAAAATTCGTTATTCGTCGCATTTATGCAGCGAATAATGCGCACATAAGTCGCAATTGAATTTTAGTAGGCCAGTAGTATGCTTTTGTTTTGTCGCGATTGTATTGCGAAATGTCAAATAATGAAAAGAATTAGTACAAAGTTTTACAGAAATCAACAAAATGAATAATTACACAAATCAACAAAGTATCAATTTATTCTTTATACATTGCAGCTGCCAATTGAACAAAATTTGATTCCAATCTTCTAAATCTTGTTTTATTCATCGGCGGCAATTATGGATAAGTTTCATTAAATATTCTACATGTTCGAGTACTAATTCTATCGTACTTGCCATGTATAAAGAATAAATTGATAATTTGTTGATGGGTGTATTTATTTATTTTGTTGATTTCTGTATAACTTTGTACTAATTGTTTTTATTATTTGACATTTCGCATTACATAAGCCACAAAACAAAAGCATTACTACTTGCCTACTAAAATTTAGTTGCGACTTATGCGCGCATTATTCCCTGCATAAATGCGACGAAAAACGAATCTTCGAAATAATTCGAAAACCACTTGCTTTAGGAGTATAGTTGTTAATACTTTTTTGTAGGAAATCTTTCCCCCAATAGTACCACGTGATAACAAATGGGTCATTCCATTTAAAACAATTGAATTACCAGATATTGAAGAGGGCACTTCGATATTGACATTTTAAGAACATTTATTATCAAAATTGACAGTTTAAAATTCATACACTCATAGAGGCATCCTCTAGGTACAAGTAGAGATATAAATCATATTTTTATCTTATTCTTAAGAAAAGTTACAGACAGATTTCAAGATACCTTTTAGAGGTCAGAATTTTAGAAATATTTTTTTTGCTTGAAAACTATAAGAGATAAGTGTACATATGTTCGAATAAAATATGTTGCAATTTAAACGAGAAATCCAAAAAATTACTAATATATAGGGTGTTTTATTTAAAATAACAAACTTGGTACTACTTCCGGTGGAATCGGAAGTGATATAAAGTTGAAAATATTTCACATGAGGAGAACTGATTCAACCGTATGACAAGGATTTTTTTCAAATTTTTAGTGCAACGGCAACCCTATAAACTTTTAACGAACAGTTTACCGTAGACACCCTGTATATAATCTCAGAGTTGCCCACCTAGAGAATTTTTCATGGCACTCTGGAGGTTTTTTTTTTATTGAACATGCGACAGTACCTACCTTTAATAGAATCCCAGAATTTCGGAAAATTTTATTAATGTAAAATAAACAATAGTTGGTATAGTTTATATTTCATTTCATTTGATTCTAGCAGCGACGGCCCACAACCTTTAATAGAATCCCAGAATTTCGGAAAATTTGATTAATGCAAACTAAACAATAGTTGATATAGTTTATATTTCATTTGATTAGATTCTAGCAACAAAATTTGATTTGATTCGGCCACAGCGCCAAGGCACACAAAATTTGAGGTTGGGATCGCATTTTATAAATACAAGGAATTGCACAACTAACATTTCAATAACGAATACATATTACCTTGGGTCTCTGGCCTATCCTGAAGTTAGGCTGTGAGCCGCCGCTAGATTCTAGTTAGCTACATCAAGAAAGAATATATGCCAAATTTAGTTAAAAACTTATTATATGTCAATGATTTTTACGTGAAACGTCAAAAATATACGATTTCTTGGCGGTCTATGTACATTTTTGAAATGATAAAATCAAAGCCACCATATTTCTATAATTTAATAAATTGAACATATTTCTATTCCATTTTTCTATATATTTTTTTATTGAATTGAGGTCAAATAGTCGTTATCAAAACGGGCAGGATCCGGCGGCCGAATGCGGCTCGTGAGAAATCCTCTGGTACGCTTCCGGACGCGTTTTATCAACTTCCTTTCGATCTAAACGATAAATATATCCACGGGTTCGAATATCGTAATCCACACCACATCCTGATCATTCTTAAGTACACAACCAGCACTACAAAATGCTGTATGTGTTTGCTGAATGCCGTTCGTATAAGGCGGACCGGAAACCGACGTGCAAATTGAATTTAAATGTTTCCTTTATGTACGGACAGTAATATCACCCAAATGGCAAATCATTTATTGCTAATTATAATATTAGAAAACATTAGTGTAAGCATAATTTTGTATGCATCAAGAATGGTACTAAAATATGTCATCTTAAGCTTGAATAGAACTCATTTCGTCCAAACCGGCTTGCCAAAGAAGATTCGGTATAAAATGTAACATTAGTTTGGTTAATTAATTCCAATAATTTCTATTTGAGTTTTATTCATTCAGTAAATAATATACAGGAAATTTTTGTTTTAAGTATACATATGTATACGCTGTAAATATTCAAATATTGAAGTTTAAAACAAGTATTTTCCTCTCCCAGATTAAGCATGAAGTAAAATTTCGAATTTAGAAAAGCCTGAAATTGAAGCCTTAAACGAGGGTTTTCCACTCCCAGGCTAAGCATGAAGTAAAATTTCGAGTTTAGAAAAGCCCCGCGAAAATTTGTCGAGGGTCGCGCAGCGACCCGAGACAAATTTTCGGGCTTTTCTAAACTCGAAATTTTACTTCATGCGCCACGCGTACAAAACACTGATTTAATGTGGTTTAGAATACACGTCTTAAGCATACTGCTTTAGCAGTATATTTTGAACTTCACTTAAAATCAGCGTTTTATACGGGTGGCGCATGAAGTAAAATTTCGAGTTTAGAAAAGCCTGAAAATTTGGTTTGGTCGCTCCGCGCTTCGCGCTACGCGACCAAACCAAATTTTCAGGCTTTTCTAAACTCGAAATTTTACTTCATGCTTAGCCTGGGAGTGGAAAACACTCGTTTAAAGCTTCAATTTGAACTCTTTGTAAAGACGACGAATCTGGAGATTTATACAGTGTATTGGGGTATCTATACTTAAAATAAAAACTTTATGTATTTGGATTAAGATATTTTTTCCCAGTTGTATTAAAAACATAATTATTTAAATTACTTTAAATTGTTCTATCAATAAATATAATTTGAGTTGTTAAGATAATTGCAAGATTTGATGTGAACTTCAGAATACACGTCTTAAGCATACTGCTTTAGCAGTATATTTTGAACTTCTTTTAAAATCAACGTTTTATACGCGTGGCGCATGAAGTAAAATTTCGAGTTTAGAAAAGCCTGAAAATTTGGTTTGGTCGCTCCGCGCTTCGCGCTACGCAACCAAACCAAATTTTCAGGCTTTTCTAAACTCGAAATTTTACTTCATGCTTAGCCTGGGAGTGGAAAACACTCGTTTAACGCTTCAATTTAACCTCTTTGTAAAGTCGACGAATCTGAAGATTTACAGCGTGTACAGTATATAAGGGTATGTATACTTAAATGAAAAGCTTCATGTATTTTGATAAAGATATTTTTTTCCCAGTTCTATTAAGAACATGATTACTTAAATTACTTCAAATTGTCCTAATAATAGATATAATTTGAATTGTAAAACATTTAAAAAAAATAGTGTCAATTTATTCGCAAAGCTTTAATGAACAATATGTATAAGTTTCAAAGCTCTATTTTCATTATTGAGGAAGATTATTCGTTGTTCGTTCTTAGGGCCAAATAACATGTGCATTTCCGACCTTAAAATAACTGCAAGTGCTAAGATATATTTTTAGTAGAGTTTAAAAAATATGCGAAACAAATAAAGTGATTTCATGTCTGCAAAACTCCACAAAATCCTAGCGAAAACCTCCGACACCTCTTGCGGAACCCTGAAGAAACCAGATGGATCATTTACAGAAACCGGCAAGGAAACAGCGGAGATCCTCATGAGAACCCATTTCCCCGGATCTGAAATCCTGCAAAATGGTGCAGACACTCACTCAGTGCTTGTAACCCCTGGTAAGGCGGCAACACAACAAGACTGGGAAATCTCAAAGAAAATTGTAACCTTTGAACGAATCAGGTGGGCGATAGGTACATTCCACCGATATAAATCACCGGGACAAGATGGGATCTATCCAGTGCTCTTGCAGCATGGGCTGGACCACCTTCTACCGGTGCTATGTAAACTCTTCAGGGGCAGCCTGGCACTAAAACACGTGCCAACTACCTGGAAGAAAGTCAAAGCGGTCTTTATCCCTAAGTCTGGGAAGGACTTAACCCAGCCAAAAGGTTACAGACCAATTTCCCTGACATCGTTCCTACTTAAGACGATGGAAAAACTAGTTGAAAGACACATAAGGGAAACCTCACTTCTAGAGAGGCCGCTCCACCCCTTTCAACACGCCTTTCAAGCTGGAAAATCACGCGAGTCTGCCTTACACCAACTGGTAGTTAAGGTAGAGGCCTCGCTGAAAAACAAAACAGTGGCTTTGGCTACATTTCTCGATATTGAGGGAGCGTTTGACAACACCTCTATCAGAACGATCGTAAGAGCAGTCGAAAGTCACGCTGTGGAAACCACGATAAGCTCGTGGCTGCAATCCATGCTGACGGACAGACTAGTAATTACGGAACAATTCCAAGAAAAAATCAGCTTAAAAGCCAAAGGTGGATGTCCTCAGGGGGGCGTTCTATCCCCCCTTCTATGGGACATGGTGGTGGATGAGCTACTCACGTTACTAAACGACTCAGGATATTACGCCCAGGGATATGCGGATGACATTGTCATTCTCGTCACGGGAAAATATCCAACTACTATAACAAGCAGTATGAACAATGCCTTGAAAACTGTAAAACGATGGTGTGGGGAGGTGGGGCTAAGCGTTAACCCCACCAAGACTACGGTCATCCCCTTCACAAAAAGAAGGAAATGCGCGGGCCTCAAACCCCCAACCTTCTTTAACCAAACTCTACAACTAACCAATGAGGTCAAATATCTAGGTATCTACCTAGATACAAAACTCACATGGAACCGTCAATTAAAGCACACAACCGACAGAACAACAAGGACGCTAATGACAACAAAGCGTGCTCTGGGAAAAACATGGGGCCTTAATCCAAAAATGACTAAGTGGATATATAATGCAATAGTAAAACCCATGATCACCTACGGATGCACCACTTGGTGGCCGAAAGTAGAACAAAGTACTGCGCAGGCAGCTCTATCTAGAGTACAGCGACTAGCCTGCTTATGCATAACTGGCGCACTGCGTACAACACCAACAGCCTCAATGGAAACCCTACTAAACCTCCAACCGCTGGACCTAGTTGTTAAAAGCGAGGCCAGACTAGGGGCATATAGGTTGAGGACAACTGGAAACTGGCACCCCAAAGGAAACCACTCCAGAATAGAAAAGGTAGTTACCAAACCTCTATTACAAATGGGAAGTGACTACATGATACCACGCTACTCCCTGAAGAGACCCTTCACAATAGAATGTGAGGGGGACAATGAGAAGCGCAACGCTTCACCTGGAACCTTGATCTGGTACACCGATGGGTCAAGAAGAGAAGGTGGAGCAGGCGCTGGGATTCACGGCGTAACCCCAAAATGTGACATCTACGTGTCTCTGGGGAGGATGGCAACTGCACATCAAGCCGAGATCTTCGCGATTAACCAATGTACCATGGAAAATCTGCGACGGGGATATAAGAGGCAAAAGATCCTGATCCTCACCGACAGCCAAGCTGCTTTAAGAGCACTCAACAGCTATTAGATCCAATCTGAGCTATCATGGGAGTGCATCCAAAACCTGACGAAACTGGCGACGGAAAACACCGTAACACTACGCTGGACGCCGGGACACACAGGGGAGGATGACAACAAGAAAGCCGATGCTCTGGCAAAGATTGGATCACGCAGACCCTACACTGGACCAGAACCAATGCTACCGATTCCCAAAAAATCAATAAGACCAAGCGCAAAAGAGTAGACCCTAGAAAGACACACCGAGCGCTGGAAAAACCTAACAGGGCATAGACACAGTAAACTACTGATTCAAAAACCCTGCCAAGAACTAGCAACTGAGACCCTCAGACTCAGTAGAAACAACCTTAGAATAGTCACAGGACTGATAACTGGACACTGTACCCTAAGGAAGCACCTGCATAACATGAAACTGTTCACAGAAGATCCAATATGCAGACTATGCCTGGAAGAGGATAAAGACGCCTCACATGTACTATTCGAGTGCGAGGCACTTTCCACCTGGAGGGAAGCAAACCTTGTCCAAGGGAATCCAAACCACTTCCCGAAGGGAAAGATGATCGAAATGCTGTTGGGACTAGCCAAGGAAACAGAGCTTTTTGATTAACTACGGTAACGGAAGAAGTACAATAAGCCACACGGCTGCGGTGCTAGGGCAGAAATAACCCTAACTAACGTTTATTAAGAAATAAGTCACTTCCTAAAATTGAGTTTGTACATAGATTAAGAATATTATTATATTCTAATTACTCTATGGTTTCTATAATAATTAAACAATATGGACAAGATGTTAGAGCTGAGACCAAGTTCTTAATGCAGATTTGGACAAAAAGAATAAGTCGCGCTTGAACGTGTTCATAATCTTAGAAACAGCAAAATTGCGTATGCATCAAGAATAGTACTTAAAATATGTCATCTTAGGCTTAAAGGTGTTCACTCAAAATTAGGTGGTTATCCTTTTTGCAAATGCAAATCCAAATTACATCCAGATTCTGAAAAATAAAAAAAGTAATAAGTCTACTTTTGTTATTTTTCAGAATCTGGATGTAATTTGGATTTGCATTTTTTTGTCTGACAACTTTGCAGCGGATTTCGCTGTCGTCGCCTCCGTAATGAATCGGCGAAACCGACAGGAAAAAGGAAAAGGAGATCCTCCGCCGGAAGCACGTCCTTTATTTGATGAATTACTGGAAGGGCATCGACACAAGGAGGAATGGAGCTAGGTTTGTTAATAAAAAAATGTTGAAATTATAGAGGAGAGTGTAAAGCGGGCTTTGTTTTTGAGACAGAACTACTAACAAAATTGATAAAGAAAGAAAACAAATATTGTCAGAAGAAAAGACTATGTAATTGGGTAAACACAGATTGTAAGCTTTAAATTAAGGTAAAATAAATTCACTAGGTAGGCTGAAAGACTGATCGTCGATAGCCCGTTTATAGACGAATTTATTTAATAAAATTATTTATTCGAGTTGTAAAAATGAAGTTGTTGAAAGTCTATAAATAAATATAATATATACAGGGTGCCCCATTTTAATCCGCCAGTAGCGATAATTCTGACCCAGTGCATTGAAGCAAAAAGTGTTCTGAATAAAAAGTTAACGGTTATGAGGACGACATCTGATGCCGTCGACTTTGCCCCCCAGGGAGGGGGGAACAGGGGGCAGCTTTAAAATCTTAAACGGAAACCGATATTTTTTATCGCAGATTCGGATAGAGCGTTAAAAAGTAGGTAAATTTTATTCGGGTTGTTTTCCAAAATTGTTGATAGCTGGCGCTGCAAATGTAAAAATGTGATTTTTATCATTTAAATAGCAAAATTTATCACATAATTAATTGTTATTATTACTTAAGATTCACTCATAACATTACAGTTAATGGTTATGAGGAGGACATCTGATGCCGTCGACTTTGCCCCCCAGGGAGGGGGGAACAGGGGGCAACTTTAAAATCTTAAACGGAAACCGATATTTCTTATTGAAGATTCGGATAGAGCGTTAAAAAGTAGGTAAATTTTATTCGGGTTGTTTTCCAAAATTGTTGATAGCTGGCGCTGCAAACGTGAAAATGTGTTTTTTATCATTTAAATAGCAAAATTTATCACATAATTAATTGTTATTATTACTTAATACTCACTCATAACATTACAAGTTTGTTTTTCTCCTGACCCGCCCCAACGATCCGGGAATCTTTGGCCATACAGTTCTACTGCTCTGGTGTAATTGTTCAGCGACTCTCCAATAACTTTTAGGATGTCCACAATTTCCGTCGGTGAGTAGTCTATGATTACTCAACGACTTGACTTTGCGGACTGAACTCATTTTAAAAAACTAAATATAAAAAAGAAACGAAAATAAAATAAATCCAAGAAATCTGTTTGCGAATGTAAACAAAACAATCGAGTTCGACGTTGAAAATATACAATTTTTACACTTCCGAGCGTTCTGTTTACTTCACGCAAAACATTTTTCTGCGAAACAAAATTCTTCTAATTTCAGCTATTTCAATTTAATTATGCCATGAGGATACTGTTGACGTTTTCAAATATACTAGTGTTTTCAATAAGAAATTTGATTACTATGTGATAGAAAAAATGCTTTTAATTATTTTCTCGGTTTGCTGGTCAAGATAAACTTCATTTTAAAATAAGAGTACCCAGTTTTTTTAGACATTTTTACCTTTAATGATTTCGATAGCTAACGTCATCTAATGCTTCATAGTGGCATCGTCAGTGACACGAATGCACAAAGTTCAAAGTGTGCATTCGTGTCACTGACGATGCCACTATGAAGCATTAGATGGCGTTAGCTATCGAAATCATTAATAGTTTTCACATATTGGCTTGAAATAGTCAGAAATGTTCAGTATTCCTCAGCACTGGGTCGGGACCACACTGAAGAGGACCTTGAAGTCCGAAACGCGTCTGTGGGTACCTGGTGCCGGAATGCTGAACACAAATTCAATTTTTACCTTTGCGGGGAAGGGGGGGGGGTAGTATTTTATCTGTGTGGGGGCGGGGGACAAAAAGGGGAACAAACTTGTCATGTTGTGAGTAAGTCCTAAGTAATAACAAAAATCAATTGTCTGATGATTTTTGCAATTTAATTGACTCACAAACAGATTTTGACGTTTGCAGCGCTATCTATCAACAAATTTTAGAAACACCCCGAATAAAATTGACCTACCTTTAACACTATCCGAATCTGCAATACAAAATAGGGGTATCCATTTAAGATTTTAAAGTTAAAATTTTAAATTTATGAATGTTCACACTTAACCCTTTACGTTTCTCCAAGTTAAAATAATTAAGAAAATGTAATGTGATTTTATAAAAATAACTACATACCATGGAATTGATAAAACAATTGCGGACATTCCCTGTTTTTTTTTAAGTTCAATTTAAAGTTTTAAACAAGCTTTTTCCATCCCAGACTAAGCATGAAGTAAAATTTCGAGTTTAGAAAAGCCCCGTGAAAATTTGTCTCGGGTCGCGCAGCGACCCGAGACAAATTTTCTGGGCTTTTCTAAACTCGAAATTTTACTTCATGCGCCACGCGTATAAAACACTATAATATTGTAAAATTCATGTATATTCGAACTTCACTTAAAATCTGTGTTTTATACGCGTTGCGCATAAAGTAAAATTTCGAGTTTAGAAAAGCCCAGAAAATTTGTCTCGGGTCGCTGCGCGACCCTCGACAAATTTTCACAGGGCTTTTCTAAACTCGAAATTTTACTTCATGCTTAGTCTGGGAGTGGAAAACACTCGTTTAAAGCTTCAAATTGAACTCTTTTAAAAATCAACGAATGTCAGAAAATTTACAGCTAAAATGATTAAGAAAATGTTAGGTGATTTTATAAAAATAATGACATACCATGGAATTGATACAACAATTGCGGATATTGCCTGTTTTTTCTTTAAGTTCAATTTAAAGCTATAAACAAGGGTTTTCCACTCCCAGACTAAGCATGAAGTAAAATTTCGAGTTTAGAAAAGCACCGTGAAAATTTGTCGAGGGTCGCGCAGCGACCCGAGACAAATTTTCTGGGCTTTTCTAAACTCGAAATTTTACTTCATGCGCCACGCGTATAAAACACTATAATATTGTCAAATTTATGTATATTCGAACTTCACTTAAAATCTGTGTTTTATACGCGTGGCGCATAAAGTAAAATTTCGAGTTTAGAAAAGCCCAGAAAATTTGTCTCGGGTCGCTGCACGACCCTCGACAAATTTCACAGGGCTTTTCTAAACTCGAAATTTTACTTCATGCTTAGTCTGGGAGTGGAAAACACTTGTTTATAGCTTAAAATTGAACTCTTTTAAAAATCAACGAATGTCAGAAAATTTACAGCTAAAATAATTAAGAAAATGTAATGTGATTTTATAAAAATAATGACATACCATGGAATTGATACAACACTTGCTGATATTCCCTGTTTTTGTAAAGTTCAACTTAAAGCTTTAAACAAGTGTTTTCCACTCCCAGACTAAGCATGAAGTAAAATTTCGAGTTTAGAAAAGCCCCGTGAAAATTTGTCGAGGGTTGCGCAGCTTTTCGGGGCTTTTCTAAACTCGAAATTTTACTTCATGCGCCACGCGTATAAAACACTATAATATTGTCAAAATTATGTATATTCGAACTTCACTTGAAATCTGTATTTTATACGCGTGGCGCATGAAGTAAAATTTCGAGTTTAGAAAAGCCCAGAAAATTTGTCTCGGGTCGCTGCGCGACCCTCGACAAATTTTCACGGGGCTTTTCTAAACTCGAAATTTTACTTCATGCTTAGTCTGGGAGTGGAAAACACTTGTTTAAAGCTTTAAATTGAACTTTAAAAAAGACAGGGAATATCCGCAATTGTTGTATCAATTCCATGGTATGTCATTATTTTGGTAAAATCACATTACTTTTTCTTAGTTATTTTAACTTGGAGAAACGTAAAGTGTTATGTGTGAACATTAATAAATTTAGAAGTTCTCCCTCTACAAAAAAGTGAAATACATTTAGTCTCTAAAATAAATAGGGAAGCCAACATTTGAACACTTTAAAATTAACATGCGATTTGCAATGTTGTGTCCGCCAAGTCAACACCCGGTATATATATATATATATATATATATATATATATATATATATATATATATATATATATATATATATATTCACTAGATATTGTTTAACCAAGTTTTAATTCAAGAACAAATTCAAAATAGGTACGCACAAGTTTTACTAATGAAACTAATAAATTATTATTTAGTTCAGGCTTTTCACTGCGGTCTATTTTCGGTGACGGATGTTTACTAAATATATACGCACACTTCCTGCCTAACAATACTCTATTATATTCATATCGATTATATTTCGATTCATTCATAAACACCACCAACTGTTCTTATCTGCTCATTTACACAAACAGCCCATTTTGTCGTGATTGTATGTGGAACGAAAATTACACATATTCCACGGAAACAAGTGAAATATTATACACAGACGTGTATAGACATTCGGTTACATCATGTAATTTCAGTCACATGCACACATGCTATATATACTATATATTCGATACCTTTATATTTTGTTTCAATAAACAATATATACAGGGTTTTTTTTTTATTATTTCATCTGCCTGATGAAGCCACTGTGTGGTGAAACATGTTGCAGTGTTCAACAATAAAAGTGAAACCCTCCCAACTGCGTTGTTTTATTTCAAATAATATATACAGGGTGTCCCAAAAGTTTGGAAACGGTTGAATATCTCGAGAACACCTCATCGGATCAAGATGGTATAAAATACGTCTTTCTTTATTTTTAAAGCTCTATTTAGGCATGCTGTGCGATAGCCACCCACACCCCTCTGGGGGGGTGGTTCGAGGGGGTAGTTTTGTAAGGGTGCCACTTTTCCTCCTGCATTATGCGATGTACTGAAGTCTTGCTGATGCCTTGAGCTTGCGACACTCTCCTTACAGAAATATGAGGGTCTTCCACGAAATGCTGCAACACTTCCACCTTCTGATCTTCGTTTGATGCCGTTCTTGGCCTGCCACTGCCTTCGCGATCCTTCACTGCTCCAGTATCTTTAAATCGTTTCACTGTTTTTTGAACCGTCGATTTTGACACTGGATCACGATGCGGATTGGATGCATTAAACATCCTTGCCACCTCCTCGTAAGATCTCACATTCTCCCCGGACCCACGCATCATTAATAATGATATGCGTTCACTTTCCGATAACCTCATCTCAAAACAACAGATAGCAGCTTAATTAATTTAGCTTTAAAGTTTCTGGGCTATTACCCATTTCTTAGAATTTCACGGAGTCGTCGAGAACGTCAACATTGACAGTCCGAAATAAATGTTCAATAACTACACTTCTGTGCTTTCATTTAAAATTGTAAACATGACAAAATGGAAAAAAAATTTCGACGATAAACTGAGCGAAAACTTTTTCCACCCTCCAAAAAGGGGTTAAGGTGTGGACATTTTGCAACTCCATGAGTTTTTGATAGACAATGAACTTTGCAAGAAAAATCATTTTTGTCTAAAAAGAATGGTGGTACTTTTTTTTAAAATACCACTTTTTCTACTTTTAAAGGGTGTGTGTATGTGGGGGGAGTGGCAATTTGAAAAATTCATAAACCGTTTTTGATACAAAATGCAACAGTGCAAGCAAAATATTTTTTTTCGCAGAAAAATTCAAAACTACCCTTTCCACCACCGAACGGGATTGGGGAGGGAGTGATAAAACAATTAAAAAATAGGAGTTTCCATTTAAGTTTTCTAAACTACCCCCTCGAACCACCCCCCAGAGGGGTGTGGGTGGCTATCGCACAGCATGCCTAAATAGAGCTTTAAAAATAAAGAAAGACGTATTTTATACCATCTTGATCCGATGAGGTGTTCTCGAGATATTCAACCGTTTCCAAACTTTTGGGACACCCTGTAGACTAGGTTAAAGTTGTCGAAACTATATTCACTTCAAGTTAAAATCGTGTTTCATTTGTGAATTATGATGTATAACGAAGTAGAAGCCGTTAAGAATATATAAACTAATTTATTAATTAATTTACGTAGGCAAAATAATATATTAGGGTTGGATGAAATAATCAAGTCCTAAAATTGAGCTGAATTTAAATCAAGCTGAGTCGGCTATAAATCGTAAACGCAGTGTTGCCAACTGTACCCACTGACCAAAAATAAACAAATAACGTTTTACAAATATTGTAACATCAAACGTTATCTTAATGTTGATGAAACATTACTGAAATGTGTTTGCTCAGTGGGTAGAGACGAAATATAATAAGACATTGATTATTAAAACATCTCGACACGATTTTTTTTAAATAAACTAGAGTTGATATACTAAAGTATATAAATACTTAATAAATAGAAAGTTAGGACAAAATACAAGTTTAAAATACGCAAAATTAACAGATTAATCAGTAATAAAATTCATTGAATTGTCACAGAATTCAAGCAATTTGAACCCTCTTCAAGGAAAAGTTAAAAATCTCAACTAATTTTTCATACAGTGAATTTCATTATCAGACAAGATAAATTCAAATTCAAAAGTATTTGAATTTGAGAAAATAAGCTTACGCTTCTTATAGTTTGCACACTTTAAACATAATATACAACTTATTCAAAAGGATACGTAAACTGATAATAAACTGATAATAAAATGATATATAAAATTACGAAAATGTTATTCGTGAAAATGCAAACAATGTCTTAATTAATAAGACAACTTAAAACGATAATTATCCATTAAAACAATTACTTTCCGTGCAAATACATAAATAAGATTTTAAATATTTCATTGTATAATTCAATATCCGGAGGTGTATTTGCACGGGAAGTAGTTGTTTCAATAGATATTTATCGTCTTAAGTTGTCTCATTAATAAACACATTGTTTGCATTTTCACGAATAACATTTTCGTAATTTTATATATTATTTTATTATCAGTTAACGTATCCCGGTGAATAAGTTGTAAATTCTTAAATATTCGTTGTTTCATAATAGCGTTCAACTTGAAGCTTCAAATTAGTGTTTCAAATCCTTGATTAAGCATTAAGTAAAATTTCGAGTTTAGAAAAGCCTGAAAATTTGGTTTGGTTGCGTAGCGCGAAGCGCGGAGCGGGCAAACCAAATTTTCAGGCTTTTCTAAACTCGAAATTTTACTTAATGCGCCACGCGTAAAAGACACTGATTTCAAGTGAAGTTAAAAATATACTGCTAATGTATAATCTCGCGTTAATAAATTTTACAAACGTTTATTTTAACCAATTTACTTATGGAGACGATTGCATTTTCTGTATCTAACAAAATGCAAACTATTCGAAATTTTATGAGATTAAGAATTTTGAAGAAGTTTAAGCTTGCGTCGAAGAAAACCTCGAAAAACTTGAACCCAGGCCCACGGTATCGTCAATAGTATCGACGGCACCGCGAAAAAACTCGAATATCGTCGATAGTATTGACGATACCGCGGGCCTGGGTTCAGGTGTTTCGAGATGTTCTTCGACGCAAGCTCAAAATGTTTCCAAAATACTTAAAACTTATAAAATTTAGAATAATTTACATTTTGTTGGATACGCCACTGGTTGTCATTATTATTTAATAATAAGAAACAGATTTTTAAAAGCTTGTTTTATAAATGATTAAATCACGTGTGTTGTATCTCCACTTTTCCTACATTATTTTTTTGGGTTGTGTAGGAAATTGATTAGCATATAAATGCGGGCAACATTTGGAAGGATTGTAAGCATCTTCCCACCTGTGGATAATTTCGGGTTTCCTGTTCCTTTTTAATTTTTTTCCTCGAGTGTGTGTGTGTGAGTGTATCCCCTGTATAATTTAGCCAATCGAAACCAGACGTGGCCGTACCTTCTGCCTTCTACCTGCGATTAATAGCCATTGGCTACCGATATAAATATTTATTAATGGAAATGCGGCCATAAACAATCCTCCACGTTCATCATCACCATCGATTCATAATTTATACCCGATGAATGGAACGGGCCAAATGAATGAATGCAATCCCGATCAATTGCATTGCTGATAAAAGCAGGCGGTTTTTGTCCCATTCAGGTTTCCGTTGTTTTTTTTTTCTTTTTTTTCGCAAGCGAGAGCAGAATGGGAGAAATCGTCGCTTGGATTGTCGTGAGGAATATTTCATAGCCGTATATGGAGTTAGAATGAGAACAATGTAAATAAATGTATTGATGGTTATTCAATTCGACAGAGCAAACATATATTTCCTACTAGAATTAAATGAGACACTGTTATGATAAGGGAATATTCATTACTTATACAGTCTGCTTATATAAAAAAACGACAAAGTGTACATAAAATCAGTGGCGTAACTTTTTAACGTAAAATATGCTTATATGTCAATTTTAAAAGAAAGTTTTGACAAATTGACATTCTTGGTATTCATTTCGCTCACACCGGCGCATCAAAGAAGAGTCGGTATAAAATCGAACATTAGTTTGGAAGTAAATAATTAACTCTAATAATTTCTAGAACTTAGGTTAGGTTTCAATGGCAGCAGCT
This sequence comes from Philonthus cognatus, assembly GCA_932526585.2. Lineage (NCBI taxonomy): Eukaryota > Metazoa > Arthropoda > Insecta > Coleoptera > Staphylinidae > Philonthus > Philonthus cognatus. Next base: position 154,369,742 of record OW052241.1, read on the forward strand.
AGACTGCTGACTTAGGCGCAAAAGGCCCCTTGTGATACCATAAGGGTAAAAAGGAGTCAGATCTCCCCTCCCTCCTTACCTATACAAACCAATTCGAGCACCTAATAAACCCGATTAGATTTCTCACATCTAGAGGTGTGAGGTCCGCTAGTACATTCGCGTAGTGCATACCAAGGTACTTGATTCTTTTCCCTTCAAGAGCAGGGCATTGTCCCAGATAGTGGAGTACCGTCGCTTTCTCCTCCACATCCAGGCATCCTCTGCAAAAGTTGTTGTGCTCAAAAACATCTTTTGTGCATGTCTGCCTAGGAGGCAGTGGCCCGTGAGGATGCCTACCGCCTTCTTTATGTCAATTCTGCTAATGCAATTAATCTGTTGCTGTTTATAGTATCCTATATAGGCCATAGCTGCCTTGTTATGGGACACGTATCTTCTTCTCTCCCCTATGGTTGCCCGATGCTATCATTTGGTTCCTAAGTAGTCTCTTGCATTCCACAAGAGAAATGTGGGTGGAGAGTTCAGTAGTCAGGTCCTTCATTCTTACCTCCTTCCTTGCAAGGTTGTCAGCAATTGAATTCCTCCTGATATCACTGTGACTAGGTACCCACATGAGTCCCACGTCACAGTTATTTGTAAGCCTATTTAGCGATTTTTTACAGTCTCTGACCACCTTCGAGATGCAGTACGGACTATTTAGTATTTTAATGCAGCTTGGCTATCAGTAATGAACCTGATGCGGTTCCCCTGAAGGTCATTTTTGTGGATCCAGTCCACTGCCACTCGGATGGCCGTGACCTCTGCCTGCAGAATGTGACAGTGGTTTGGGAGTCTAAAAGACTTATTGAGGTTAAAATCTTGTAAGAAGATTCCCTCCCCTACTCTATTTTTAGATTTGGAACCATCCGTAAAGAACCTGACATCCTTGCCTTGAACTATCTTGCCCTCTAATCATTTGGTTTGGTCCGGGATGAAAGTGGAGAACTTATTTTTAAAATTAAGTTCTGGAGTGCAGCTGTCAGTCTTCAGGGGAATATCAACCAGCTCATCCAGGATCCTTCCATGGCTCTGTTTACTAGTGCTCCATATCCCAACTGAGTTGATTCTGATCGCTGTGGTAGCTGCAGCATATCTGCAGTAGAAGTCGGCTGGAGCTAGATTTAGTACTATATATTTAGCGCTTTGAAGGAGATGGACCTGATCGCCCCCGTTATGAGCAATTCGGCGGCTCTCTGAGTTTTGCTTAGTGCAGTTTGGTGGATCCTTTTGTCCAGGGCTGTCCACCAGACTGCGGCTCCGTAGAACAAAATGGGCCTTACCATGGCCGTATACAGGGTGGTCTAATTTCGATGTTGCTTATGGGCATCTCGGTAAATATAAGAGTTAGAAAAAAACCGATGGCGCAATCGCGATCTCTTTTTTTGAGACTAGGATAATGCCGAAAACAAAAATGTATCATCTTGTTTTTTTCAGAAGTTATAGGGCAAAATAGGGTTTTCTTGATTTTTAACTTTAATTCGTATCTTGCGTAATTTGTGAGATAGATAAAAACTATAAATACTTTCTTAAGACACTTTTAAAAGTAGAATCCAGTGGCGTAGGCATTTTTTTATTTTATGAACATATTTTCGAGTTATAGCCAAATTATTTTTTATTTAAATGTAAATCATAGTTGGCTTTAACACAGTTAAAAAGAGTGTTTTTCACTGATTTCAAAAAGATATACTTTTATGAATTTATCTTGAAAATAGTGTTCCTATAGAATAGAAACTAAATTTTAATCTGCTAAATAATATAATACAGAAAACAATAGCCAATATAAATCATTTGCATGCTCAATTTTAATTAATTATTCCATTGCAACAGCAATGAGTTCTGTTATTCCAACAAGATGGTTGGGAACATTTAGACCAGTTAGGTGGCTTGCTAGATCTCCAGATCCAACACCGTTAGATTTTTTTATGGGGATACCTGCAGGACAAAATGTACAAGCAGCCTAAATTAATTTAGACGTATTGGAACATTTTCATGATTTTTATAGGAATTGTTCCCAACATTCAAATTTGTATCGCCATTAAAGCTGTAAGAGGTAAATACCAAAGATGCATTAAAAATAATGGCCATCAGTTCGAATATTTAAAATAAGTTTTTTTTTTCTTAATATATAAAAATTTAAATAAATATTAAAAATAATAAAATATTTATTACTCAAAAAAGGATTATTATTATTTAAAAAATCATTAGTTTATAATGTTTATCATAATTAAAACTGAGCATGCAAATGATCAAAAATGGCTATTGTCTTCCATAATATATTATTTAGCTGAATAAAAACTAGTTTTTACTCTATAGTAACACTGTTATTTAAGATTAATTCACAAAAGTATATATTTTTTAAATCAGTGAAAAACACTCTCATCAACTATGTCAAAGCCAACTATGATTTACATTTAAACAAAAAAACAATTTGGCTATAACTCGAAAATGTGTGAATAAAATAAAAAAATGCCTACGCCACTGGATTCTACTCAAAAAAGTGTCTTAAGAAGGTATTTATAGTTTTTGCCTGTCTCACAAATTACGCGAGGTATTAATTAAAGTTAAAAATCAAGAAAACCCTATGTTGTCCTATAACTTCTGAAAAAAAACAAGATAGCGCATTTTTGTTTTCGGCATAGTCCTAGTCTCAAAAAAGAGATCGCGACTGCGTCATCGATTTTTCTCTAACTCTTATATTTATCGAGATGCCCATAAGCAACATCGAAATTAGACCACCCTGTACATACAGTGAACAACGGTTGGTTTCAGTGACCAGTCCTTGCCCACTGCTCTTTTACAGGAGTACAGCGTGACGAGCACTTTCCGTGCTCTCTCCTGAATATTGGGCTTCCAACTATGCTTTGTGTCAATTGGAATGCCCAAATATTAAGCTTGCTCTTTTACCACCAGTGCCGTTTAGAGTAGGAACTTTGAAGTTTGGTACTTTATGCATTCTGGTGAAGAGTACAAGCTCAATTTTGAGGTCCACACTTCTCACACCAGCAGGTTACCTTGCGGAGTGCCTGCTCCATAAGTTCGGATAGTTAGAATACTTAAATGTTTGCCAGAAACCGTAGGGTTTCCATCGTCAGCGTAGGCAATTGCCCTATATCCTACAGACTTTAGTTCTTTTAGTAGGTCATTTATGACTACGTTCCATAGTAGCGGAGAGAGGACCCTGCCTTGAGGAAGGGGTACTGCTCAAGGGTACCTCTTGAGTGTGAGCCACCCAGCGAGGAGACAACGTACCTCCCCGTCAGCAGCACCCCTATGAAAAGGCATATCGACTCGTCCATGTGCAGGTTTCTAAGGGAGAAGCGATTCTCTTCTGGCTGCACAAAGTTGAAGGCTCATCCGATATCCAGAAATACCGTAAACTCCTTTTTGCAAATGGACTTCTCAACCTGGTTAATGAGGGCGTGCAGCGCCGTGTCCACTGATCTGCCCTTAGTATAAGCGCGTTGGCTAGTTCACCAAAGGTTTGGATTGATGCGTTCCTTTATGTACGCTTCAACTAGTCTCTCCAACGTCTTGAGTAAGAAGGACGATAAACTGATTGGTCTATAGTCCTGCGGTGTTGAGTGGGTTATTTTCCCTGCTTTGGGTATGAACACCACATTTGTCTCTTTCCATCTCTGAGGGATGTACGATAGAGTTAGGCAGGCTTCAAAAATTACTTCCAACCAGGGGTTTATAATATCTGATGCTATCTGTAATTCAGCAGGAATGATCCCGTCAGGGTCTGCAGGTGTTAAAGAATTGAAACTTTTCACACTTCAAGCCAATTTGTGTTCACTTAAGATATCATGTATAGGGCAGCTTCTCTTGGGTGCCGAGCGACCCCCTTTCCCTCCAGAGTCGGAGGAAAAGTGGGTATCCATCAGCGCCATTCGGGTTTCCTGGCATCAATTGCCAGTCACCACCCTGCTTCATGAGAAAAAACAGGATAGCTGGGTTAATACAGGGATTTTTTCTTTGTATGTGTGTATAACTTACATACAAGAGATTTTCTAATAGGTATACATATGCATACGCTTTTTTAAAGAGTTCAATTTAAAGCTTAAAACAACTGTTTTCCAGTCCCAGACTAAGCATGAAGTAAAATTTCGAGTTTAGAAAAGCCTGAAAATTTGGTTTGGTCGCGTAGCGCGAAGCGCGGAGCGGCCAAACCAAATTTTCAGGCTTTTCGAAACTCGAAATTTTACTTCACGCGCCACGCGTATTAAACACTGAAAGCACTGAAATATAATGAACAACTAAACTTCGCTTGAAATCAGTGTCTTGTACGCGTGGCGCATGAAGTAAAATTTCGAGTTTAGAAAAGCCTAAAAATTTGGTTTGGTCGCTCCGCGTTTCGCGCTACGCGACCAAACCAAATTTTCAGGCTTTTCTAAACTCGAAATTTTACTTCATGCTTAACCTGGGAGTGAAAAACACTCGTTTTACCTTAAAATTTATTCTTCTAAGAAAACAACGAATATTTAAAAATCTACAACACGTAATTGGGATATGTATATTAAAAAAAATCACAAGAAATTATGATTTAAAGCTTTTCTAAAAGAAAGAACACTAATATACTTGCGACCTAAACGGTATGATATTGTTATGTAACGTCAAAATTTGACACAACTAGAAAAAAATCGTTGTAGATACAACTGTCAACATACTCTCTAAAAAATTTGAACCACACGTCAATGAGTCATAAGACATCTCTCCCGGATTCCACTATATATTATTATTATCGTTCTAAAACGGAATGACATTTTTGATAGCAGACATTGAAAAATTATGTGAGCCAACTGAAAGCATTGAAAAGCAGCGGTATTCTTAGTTTGAGCCAATTGGAAGCAGGAGTCTTTTTACTTGGAGCCAATTGGAAGCAGGGGAATTATCACATGTAATACCACTAGTTGTTTGAAATTTTCGGAAAGACTGTTTTTAACGAAAGCTCAGTTGTCTAACAATGGAACGAGATGAAACTGTCCCTGAAAAAGGCACGAGCTCGTAGAGCGAGTGACTTTTTCTGACAGTTTCATCGAGTTGAATTGCTGAAGACAACTAAGCTTGAGTGTATAAAAACAAAGTCTTTCTCGACAAAACTTTCAAACAACGAGTGATATTCGAATGATTATTTAATGAAATTCAATAACAAAAATCGTCTTGTTTGTTTATGTTATATGCTCTTAGTTTTAAAATACTTGATATATCTGCCAATTAATGTCAATTCGTAGTTGGGGATGTTTCAAAGGGTCGGGACCACACTGTAGAGGACCTTGAAGTCCGAAACGCGTCTGTGGGTACCTGGTGCCAGAATAATGAACACAAATTCAATTTTGATATGAATTGTTTCCAAATATAATTATGGTTTCTAACCGTGTTTGTTGGAATTGTTTTTTTCAAAAATGTATCAATTGTTTGGTCTGTGTTACTTCCGAAGCGATTCATTATAAAATTAATGATTAAATATGACAGGTGACAGACATACATACGCGACACGAAAAAAAATCGATAAGACGAATTTGGAAAGACGATTTTGGAAAGACCACTGCGATAGCGAATGTTTTCACGGAAAGGCCGTAATGACAACCAATCACAATCCGTTATTTAGATTTGAATTAAATAATCAGCAGGTAATTATCCTCTCGGGGAATTTGCGGTCTAAGTTTTTCTAGAATGCTCTTTAAGACGAAAATGGAGCAATTCCATTTTTTGTTTATTTTTAAAAGAACTTATCAGTATACTTTTATTCCCGTCCACTACTATCTCAGATACATATCTTTAAATATTTCATTCAGTCATTTAAAAACCGGATACAGCTTTTTTTGTCTCCTCAACCCTCTTTTTTCCCCATCATATCTTCCTTTCTGTGAAAGGGTGAGCGAGTTAATTTCGGCGGCGCATCAATATAAATGGTGTTATGAGTTTTAGTGAAAGAAATGCGTGTAGATCTTGTTATGAAACGTGGATATTATTTATTGCATCTGGGTGTAACACGAGACCGGAAATACGCCACATTTGTCACACTCTGGAATATTTACAGGCGCTCTTTTTCGCCGCAATCAACGACTTGCATTTCCTTATTTGCACGCATCCGTTTCAATGAAGAAAAGAAGAAAGGAAAAAAACGGCTTACGCACATTTAAGTGCGCGGATTGCCTTTTCTAGGACTCGCGCCATTTTCTAATTTCTTTTAAAGTTCCAGAAGAAGATGCAACGTTTTATGATGAATTCGATGAAACAAAGAGAAATTATAAATGGGTAATGAATGAACACATGTTTAAAAGAAACCGATTTATTTAGTAGAAATATTTGAAATATGGAAATCATTATATCGTAACGAGTGTTTTCCACTCCCAGACTAAGCATGAAGTAAAATTTCGAGTTTAGAAAAGCCCCGTGAAAATTTGTCTCGGGTCGCGCAGCGACCCCAGACAAATTTTCTGGGCTTTTCTAAACTCGAAATTTTACTTCATGCGCCACGCGTATAAAACACTACAATATTGTGAAATGTATGTATATTTGTTCCTCACTTGACATCAGCGTTTTATACGCGTGGCGCATGAAGTAAAATTTCGAGTTTAGAAAAGCCCAGAAAATTTGTCTCGGGTCGCTGCGCGACCCTCGACAAATTTTCATGGGGCTTTTCTAAACTCGAAATTTTACTTCATGCTTAGTCTAGGAGTGGAAAACACTCGTTGAAAGCTTCAAATTTAAGTCTTAAAAAAACAACAAATAACTAAAGATTTAAAGAAAATTAGCTGAATTTAGAATACGTATAAGGCAAAAGTCCCTGTACTTTATACTTTGCATTATTTTTATTTTATGATTAATCCTGTCTAAATGGAATGATATTTGTTACATTTGTTGTTAAAATTCAAACAATTTAATTTTTTTGTTTTCATGTATAACTGAATAAAACGCGAGTCATATGCACTGATTAATAGCCATTGTATGCGAGTTATACACTATACTTTGTTTACGATAACAACAATATATAAGACAACATTTATCATATATATTGATCAAATACGCGTCAGTCCTAATGGTCGGTTTTGTTTTATAATAATTTGACAGATATATGATGACACATTACGGTATTATGATTTGAATGTGTAATAGGATTAATAAGATGAACAATCATTCAACAATAAATAATACTCACACAGACTACCCTTTCTCCTAAGTTACATAGAAACACGCTCTTTGCACAAAAAACTAACTCTTCCGTTTGAATGAAGTTTTCGCGGTGTTAACGTTTGTTCCGCTTTAAAAAAATACTCGCGATGGAAAGAAGCACAATTGTTTAGCCGATTTAAGAACGATTTATGTTTACAAACGTGTTTTAAGCGGGTTAAACTAGTGAGAATGGCGGAGATGTTGACGCGTTACTTCGTACATTAACAAAATGGCGTCCACGACGTCATCACCACCATGGTCAAATGTAAGACAAAAGAAGCTGATTTTACTAGCACAGCGCACAGCGCATAGCGGCAAAAAGTCGAACTTGACAATTATGTATATTCCTGTTAAAAAACCACATTCATCACGCAAATCCCGTATTTAACACGGAATTCGCGTGATAAATTTGTTTTTTAACACGAATATAAATACAGTAGAACCTCGCTATACCGGGCCTCGAGATACCCTGATTCGGATATATCGGGGTCATTTTTCAGGTTTCTTTTTTTTTAAAGATGTTAATTTTAACAATTGACTGCGTACCGCCCTGATTAGGTAAAACGTTCCGGCGTCATTATTGTATTATATAGTATGTCTTGTTATGTAGGTGGCTACTGCACATATGTATATATATATATATATATATATATATATATATATATATATATGTATATATGTGTATATATATATATATATATATATATGCGCGTGTGTGTATGTGACTATTATACAAATTACATATATTCGGATATACCGTGTTTTCCTTATATCGTGCTAGGTATAGCCAAAAGCCATCCCGGTATAACGAGGTTCTACTGCAATAAGTACTTGAGTATTAAGTGCACCCTATTTATGCTGCCCACACAATTAAATAATGCACATATTATAAGATTGTCGTGAACAAATACATATTAAAAACTATGGGTAACTTTCCAATATTTTTAATTTCAATTCCAAAGACAAATTGAAATCAGGGGCGTAACTAGAATTTTTTTAAACTAATTTTTCTTTGATTGTTTTTTTCCCTTTTTTACAACGAATGATTGAAAGAATCAATAAACATTGCGACGATTATAAAAATGAGTCCATCAATTAATTTTTGCTTATTCTCTTTACGGCGAGTGCAAAATCCTTGGACGATAATAGCCGACGATAAATAAAAGTACGCACAAAAACGAGTTTCCTCGTGTGTGTGTATTAATTACATTTTACTCCAATTACGTCCTCCCGTTCCTTTCTGAATGACTGTCTGAAACGGCTCAATGAGCGGAACGCAACAGCCGTCCATCGATCGATTCGTCATTGAGAAAGAAAACGCCAACTTTAACCATCAATTAAATACAAATTTAAACATAAAGCGGCTTTAAAAACAAACATTTCGTTTAAAAATAGGTGCTATCATCGATCCTTGAGGGGTATACCTCCTAGAATTTGGAGCATATTAATTAAAAATAAGGGTTTTATTCGAAAGTAGGAGCCAGCATCGATTTTTAAAGAATATTTTTAACTAGATAAATAAATTCAAATAAAAATTAGTATTTTGGATTAAAATAGCTGCGTATTTTTAAAACTAATAAGAGTTTATGTCCAAAATAGGTATAGTGACCCAGAGTTCGGCATTTTTTAGGAAATTGTATCAATTTCATGGTATGTCATTATTTTTATAAAATCACATTACTTTTTCTTTATTATTTTAGCTGTACATTTTCTGACATTCGTTGATATTTAAAAGAGTTAAATTTGAAGCTTAAAACGAGTGCTTTCCACTCCCAGACTAAGCATGAAGTAAAATTTCGAGTTTAGAAAAGCCCCGTAAAAATTTGACCCGAGACAAATTTTCTGGGCTTTTCTAAACTCGAAATTTTACTTCATGCGCCACGCGTATAAAACACAGATTTTAAGTGAAGTTCGAACAAACACAAATTAACAATATTACAGTGTTTTATAAGCGTGGCGCATGAAGTAAAATTTCGAGTTTAGAAAAGCCCAGAAAATTTGTCTCGGGACAAATTTTCACGGGGCTTTTCTAAACTCGAAATTTTACTTCATGCTTAGTCTAGGAGTGGAAAACACTTGTTTAAAGCTTTAAATTGAACTTAAACAAAAAACAGGGAATATCTGCAATTATTGTATCAATTCTTTACTTTACTTTTTCTTAATTATTTTAGCTGTTAATTTTCTGACATTCGTTGATTTTCAAAAGAGTTCAATTTGAAGCTCTAAACGAGTGTTTTCCACTCCCAGACTAAGCATGAAGTAAAATTTCGAGTTTAGAAAAGCCTCCTGAAAATTTGTCGAGGGTCGCGCAGCGACCCGAGACAAATTTTCTGGGCTTTTCTAAACTCGAAATTTTACTTCATGCGCCACGCGTATAAGACACAGATTTTTAATGAAGTTAGAATATGCATAAATTTGACAATATTATAGTGTTTTCTACGCGTGGCGCATGAAGTAAAATTTCGAGTTTAGAAATGCCCAGAAAATTTGTCTCGGGTCGCTGCGCGACCCTCGACAAATTTTCACGGGGCTTTTCTAAACTCGAAATTTTACTTCATGCTTAGTCTGGGAGTGGAAAAACTTGTTTAAAGCATTAAATTGAACTTTAAAAAAACAGGTAATATCCGCAATTGTTGTATTAATTCCATGGTATATCTTTATTTTTTATAAAATCACATTACTTTTTCTTAATTATTTTAACTGTTAATTTTCTGAAATTCGTTGATTTTCAAAAGAGTTCAATTTTAAGCTTTAAACGAGTGTTTTCCACTCCCAGACTATAATTTCGAGTTTAGAAAAGTCTCGTGAAAATTTGTCTCGGGTCGCGCAGCGACCCGAGACAAATTTTCTGGGCTTTGACAATATTATAGTGACAATATTATAGTGTTCTCTACGCGTGGCGCATGAAGTAAAATTTCTAGTTTAGAAATGCCCAGAAAATTTGTCTCGGGTCGCTGCGCGACCCTCGACAAATTTTCACGGGGCTTTTCTAGACTCGAAATTTTACTTCATGCTTAGTCTGGGAGTGGAAAACACTTGTTTAAAGCATTAAATTGAACTTAAAAAAAAAACAGGTAATATCCGCAATTGTTGTATCAATTCCATGGTATATCTTTATTTTTTATAAAATCACATTATTTTTTCTTAATTATTTTAGCTGTTAATTTTCTGACATCCGTTGATTTTCAAAAGAGTTCAATTTGAATCTTTAAACGCGTGTTTTCCACTCCCAGACTAAGCATGAAGTAAAATTTCGAGTTTAGAAAAGTCTCGTGAAAATTTGTCGAGGGTCGCGCAGCGACCCGAGACAAATTTTCTGGGCTTTTCTAAACTCGAAATTTTACTTCATGCGCCACGTGTATAAAACCCAGATTTTAATTGAAGTTTGAATATACATAAATTTGACAATATTATAGTGTTTTATACGCGTGGCGCATGAAGTAAAATTTCGAGTTTAGAAAAGCCCAGAAAATTTGTCTCGGGTCGCTACGCGACCCTCGACAAATTTTCACAAGGCTTTTCTAAACTCGAAATTTTACTTCATGCTTAGTCTGGGAGTGGAAAACACTTGATTAAAGCATTAAATTAAACTTAAAAAAAAAAACAGGGAATATCCGGAATTGTTCTATCAATTTTATGGTATGCCTTTTTTTTTATAAAATCACATTACTTTTTCTTAATTATTTTAGCTGTAAATTTTCTGACATTCGTTGATTTTTAAAAGAGTTCAATTTGAAGCTTTAAACGAGTGTTTTCCAGTTCATGCTTAGTCTGGGAGTGGAAAACACTTGTTTAAAGCATTAAATTGAACTTTAAAAAAATACAGGGAATACCCGCAATTGTTGTATCAATTCCATGGTATATCATTATTTATATAAAATCACATTACTGTTTCTTAATTATTTTAACTTAGAGAAACGTAAAGTGTCAAGTGTGAACATTCATAAATACATTTTGTCTCTAAAATAAATAGGGATATCTGAACACTTTAAAATTAACATGCGATTTCCTATGTTGCGTGTGCCAAGTCAACACCCGGTATACATACACTGAACTTAAAACTAAACAAGAAAAGTTACAATTCTTTTAAAAGGCGGTTTAATAATGAAAAAAAAAAAATTTTAAAAGTAAAATTTATGGATATCTTGGAAAAGTTACGATAAGCTTTAAAGATTAACTATCATTTTAGAAAATCATTAAAAATTATCGAAATTTTGAATACTTTTTTTGAGTCACACCTCAAAAAAAGTATTCAAAATTTCGATAATTTTTAATGATTTTCTAAAATGATAGTTAATCTTTAAAGCTTATCGTAACTTTTCCAAGATATCCATAAATTTTGAAGATGTATCAAAATTGTTGATACATTTCGTCAATTTTTCAGCTTTTGTGAATTTCCCCAAGATTTTTATTTTGACGCGTTTTGTAAAATTCCCCAAGATTTTCGTTAATTTTCGAAAATTCTGACGGCTTTCGAGAATTTCGTAAATGTTTAAAATGCTTTTAAATTCATGAGTAGCATAGACATTTTAAATATTTACGAAATTCTCAAGAGCCGTCAGAATTTTAAATTTTCGTCAGGTTTTAAATTAAAACATTAATTTTCATGAATTTTAGTTTATTTTCAAAATCTCATTTTTCTTGGATATTCAATGTTTGAGTCAATTTTAAAAATCTAAACGCCTTTTGTAATTTTCCGAGATTTCTGTTAATTTTTAAAATTCCGACGGTTTTCGTGAAATCCAGAGATTTTCGATAATTTTCAAAATCTAGACGCCTATCATGAATTTTTCAAGAATTGCGTAAATTTTTATAATCGAGAATTTTCAAGATTTCCGTTAATCATCAATATTTTCATATAACAAAATTTGTTATAAATTTCAATAATTTATAAAATTTATCATGAATTTTTCAGCATTGAAATAAAGTTTAAAAAAGTAACGACTCCTTTCGGTACTTTTTTAAACTTTGACTCAATGCTGAAAAATTTATGATAAATTTAAAAATTATTAAAATTCATAATAAATTTTGATATATGAGAATTTTGAAAATTAATGGAAATCTTGGACATTCTCGATTCAAAAGAATTTGAAAATCAGCAGTAATCTTGAAAACATTCATGATATTTCACAAAATTTTGTAAATTGTTATAAATCTTAAAACTAAAAAATTATAAAAAAGGTTTGAATATTAACGAACGTACTGCAAATTTCACGAGCCGGCAAAACTTTGGAATTTAATTAAAATCTTGGAAATTTACGAAAATTGACAAGATTTTAAAAACTGAAAAAAAAAAAACTTGTCTCGGGACAAATTTTCACTGGGCCTTTCTAAACTCAAAATTTTACTTCATGCTTAATCTGGGAGTGGAAAGCACTCGTTTAAAGCTTTAAATTGAACTTTAAAAAAACAGGGAATATCCGCAATTGTTCTATCAATTTTATGGTATGCCTTTATTTTTTATAAAATCACATTACTTTTTCTTAATTATTTTAGCTGTAAATTTTCTGACATTCGTTGATTTTTAAAAGAGTTCAATTTAAAGCTTTAAACGAGTGTTTTCCAGTTCATGCTTAGTCTGGGAGTGGAAAACACTTGTTAAAAGCATTAAATTAAACTTTAAAAAAATACAGGGAATACCCGCAATTATTGTATCAATTCTTTACTTTACTATTTCTTAATTATTTTAGCTGTTAATTTTCTGACTATCGTTGATCTTCAAAAGAGTTCAATTTGAAGCTTGAAACAAGTGTTTTCCACTCCCAGACTAAGCATGAAGTAAAATTTGGAGTTTAGAAAAGCCCCGTGAAAATTTGTCGAGGGTCGCGCAGCGACCCGAGACAAATTTTCTGGGCTTTTCTAAACTCGAAATTTTACTTCATGCGCCACGCGTATAAGACACAGATTTTTAATGAAGTTAGAATATGCATAAATTTGACAATATTTTAGTGTTTTATACGCGTGGCGCATGAAGTAAAATTTCGAGTTTAGAAATGCCCAGAAAATTTGTCTCGCGTCGCTGCGCGACCCTCGACAAATTTTCACGGGGCTTTTCTAAACTCGAAATTTTACTTCATGCTTAGTCTGGGAGTGGAAAACACTTGTTTAAAGCATTAAATTGAACTTAAAAAAAAACAGGTAATATCCGCAATTGTTGTATCAATTCCATGGTATATCTTTATTTTTTATAAAATCACATTACTTTTTCTTAATTATTTTAGCTGTTAATTTTCTGACATTCGTTGATTTTAAATAGAGTTCAATTTGAAGCTTTAAACGAGTGTTTTCCACTCCCAGACTAAGCATGAAGTAAAATTTCGAGTTTAGAAAAGTCTGGTGAAAATTTGTCGAGGGTCGCGCAGCGACCCGAGACAAATTTTCTGGGCTTTTCTAAACTCGAAATTTTACTTCATGCGCCACGTGTATAAAACCCAGATTTTAATTGAAGTTCGAATATACATAAATTTGACAATATTATAGTGTTTTATACGCGTGGCGCATGAAGTAAAATTTCGAGTTTAGAAAAGCCCAGAAAATTTGTCTCGGGTCGCTGCGCGACCCTCGACAAATTTTCACGGGGCTTTTCTAAACTCGAAATTTTACTTCATGGTTAGTCTAGGAGTGGAAAACACTTGTTTAAAGCATTAAATTGAACTTTAAAAAAAACAGGGAGTATCCGCAATTGTTCTATCAATTTTATGGTATGCCTTTATTTTTTATAAAATCACATTACTTTTTCTTAATTATTTTAGCTGTACATTTTCTGACATTCGTTGATTTTTAAAAGAGTTCAATTTAAAGCTTTAAACGAGTGTTTTCCACTCCCAGACTATGCATGAAGTAAAATTTCGAGTTTAGAAAAGTCTCGTGAAAATTTGTCGAGGGTCGCGCAGCGACCCGATACAAATTTTGTGGGCTTTTCTAAACTCGAAATTTTACTTCATGCGCCACGCGTATAAAACACAGATTTTCAATGAAGTTAGAATATGCATACATTTGACAATATTATAGTGTTTTATACGAGTGGCGCATGAAGTAAAATTTTGAGTTTAGAAAAGCCCAAAAATGTGTCTCGGGTTGCTGCGCGACCCTCGACAAATTTTCACGGGGCTTTTCTAAACTCAAAATTTTACTTCATGCTTAGTCTGGGAGTGGAAAACACTTGTTTAAAGCTTTAAATTGAACTTAAAAAAAACAGGGAGTATCCGCAATTGTTGTATTAATGTTATTAGTTTTATAAAATCACATTTTATTTTAAATTAGAGAAACGTAAAGTGTTAAGTGTGAATATTCATAAATTTAGAAATTTTCCCTCTACAAAAAAGTGAAATACATTTTTTCTCTAAAATAAATAGGGAAGCCAATATTTGAACACTTTAAAATTAACATGCGATTTCCTATGTTGCGTCCGCCAAATCAACACCCGGTATACATACACTGAACTTAAAACTAAACAAGAAAAGTTACAATTCTTTTAAAAGGCGCTTTAATAATAAAAAGGACCCATTAAAAAAGTAAAATTTTAAAATTTTGGCGTGACTCAAAAATAGTTTTAACGATTTTCTAAAGTGATAGGTAATCTTTAAAGCCTATCGTAACTTTTCCAAAATATCCTTAAATTTTGAAGATGTATCAAAAATATTGATACATTTCGTCAACTTTTCAGTTTTTGTGAATTTCCCCAAGATTTTTATTTTGACGCGTTTTGTAAAAATCCCAAAGATTTTCGTTAATTTTCGAAAATTCTGACGGTTTTCGAGAATTTCGTAAATGTTTAAAATGTCTATGCTATTAAATTCATGAGTAGCATAGGCATCTTAAACATTTACGAAATTCTCAAAAGCCGTTAGAATTTTAAATTTTCGTCAGGTATTAAAACCTTAATTTTCATGAATTGTAGTTCATTTTCAAAATCTTATTTATCTTGGATTTTCAATGTTTGAGTCAATTTTAAAAATCTAAACGCTTTTCGTAAATTTTCAAATTCCGACGGTTTTCGTCAAATCCAGAGATTTTCTATAATTTTAAAAATCTAGACGCCGTCAGAATTTTAAATTTCCGTTAGGTTTTAAAACCTTAATATTCATGAATTTTAGTTAATTTTCAAAATCTCATTTTTCATCGATTTTCAATGTTTGAGTCAATTTTAAAAACCTAAACGCTTTTCGTAAATTTCCAAGACTTCCGTTAATTTTCAAAATTCCGACGGTTTTCCTGAAATCCAGAAATTTTCGATATTTTTCAAAATCTAGACGCCTATCATGAATTTTTCAAGAATTTCGTAAATCTTTAAAATCGAGAATTTCTAAGATTTCCGTTAATCTTAAAAAATTTTCATATAACAAAATTTATTATGAATTTCAATAATTTTTAAAATTTATCATGAATTTTTCAGCATTGAGTCAAAGTTTAAAAAAGTAACGAAAGGAGTCAAGAATTTTAAAATCAGCAATAATCTTGAAACATTTATTATTTTTGTCAAAATTTTGAAAATTGTTATAAATCTTAGAAATTATAAAAATGGTTTGAAAATTAACGAACGTATTGAAAATTTTACGAACCGTCAAAACTTTAGAAATTACATTCCTTTGAAAATGTTTTAACAACCCGAAACTAGTCGAAATAAAGTTTTAATTTGTGAAATGTTTTTAATTTAAATAACTTTACATACTTTAGAAATTAATTAAAATTTTGGAAATTTACGAAAATTGGCAAGATTTTAAAAACTGAACAAAAACTTGAAAACCCTCAAGATTTTGTAAATTAATAAAAATATTGTAAAAAACCAGTGGATATTTTTTAACTAAAGTTTTCCACTCCCAGACTAAGCATGAAGTAAAATTTCGAGTTGAGAAAAGCCCAAACAATTAAAAAATACACTGATTAATTGTTGAGTTACAAATATTTAAAACATTTTTTTATTACAGATAATCACTTTTCGACATACTTCCAAATATTTAAAAAAAAAATCAATAGTTTTTAAAACTCATTATGATTTTTTTAGCATCGATTAATTAATTTAAACGTTTTATTGATCTTTAACAATTAATAAACGTTTTAAAGAATGCCTCATATTTTTTGTCAAATAAATTTCTTTAAAATTTACGAACCCGAATATTAACAAAATTCTTAATAATTCATGAATACTGGCAATTTTCTTGAACTTGAAACTTAAAAACCCTCAAGATTTCGTAAATTAAATAAAATATTGTAAAAAGCAGTGAATATTTTTTAACGAGAGTTTTCCACTCCCAGACTAAGCATGAAGTAAAATTTCGAGTTGAGAAAATCCCATAGAATTTGGATTTGGACGCGCAGCGTCCAAATCCAAATTCGGGCTTTTCTCAACTCGAAATTTTACTTCATGCGCCACGCGCGTAAAAACACTGATTGATTGTTGAGTTAAAAATATTTAAAACATTTTTTTATTACAGATAATCACTTTCGACATACTTCAAAATGTTTCGAAAAAAAATAGTTATTAAAATTTATCATGACATTTTTTTATTACAGATAATCACTTTTCGACATACTTCAAAATGTTTCGAAAAAAATAGTGTTTAAAATTTATCATGAAATTTTTAGCATCGATTAATTAATTTAGACGTTTTATTAATCGTTAACGATTAATAAACGTTTTAAAAAAAATCCTTATATTTCTTGTCCAATAAATTTCTTTAAAATTTGCGAACCCGAAAATGAACAAAATTCTTAAAAATTCATGAAATTTCTTAAACTTGAAACTTGAAAAAAAAAAATGAATAAAAATATTG
Organism: Philonthus cognatus; assembly: GCA_932526585.2. Lineage (NCBI taxonomy): Eukaryota > Metazoa > Arthropoda > Insecta > Coleoptera > Staphylinidae > Philonthus > Philonthus cognatus. The sequence continues at coordinate 154,386,727 of OW052241.1, forward strand.
TAAAATGCCAGTGAATATTTTTTAACGAGAGTTTTCCACTCCCAGACTAAGCATGAAGTAAAATTTCGAGTTGAGAAAAAAGGTCAGAAGAATTAGGAGTTGGGCGCGCAGCTTTTAAATCCATATTCGCGAACCAGAAAATTAACAAAATTCTTAAAAATTCATAATTATTGGCAATATTTTGAAAAATTAACGAAAATCTAGGAAATAAATGAAAAGAGTCGCTTTAAAAAGTAACGAAACGAGTCAAGAATCAGCAATAATCTTAAAAATGCATAATTATATAAATAATAGTATACTGATAATTTTGGAAAATGATAATAAAATAATCGACTAGGATCCACGGGGGAAATGAAATAACTTAACAGGTAAAGTACGAAAGGATAAAACATGGATATGTAACCATAATATTTTTTTTATTATACAAGGTTTTTTTTTCTTTTAAGTAGACATATGCATACGCTTATTTATAAGAGTTCAATTGTAAGCTTTAAACGAACTTTCTCCACTCCCAGACTAAGCAAGAAGTAAAATTTCGAGTTTAGAAAAGCCTGAAAATTTGGTTTGGCCGCGTAGCGCGAAGCGCGGAGCGGCCAAACCAAATTTTCAGGGTTTTCTAAACTCGAAATTTTACTTCATGCGCCACGCTTATTAAACACTGAAAACACTGAAATATTGTGAACAAGTAAACTTCACTTAAAATCAGTGTTTTATACGCGTGGCGCATGAAGTAAAATTTCGAGTTTAGAAAAGCCTGAAAATTTGGTTTGGCCGCTCCGCGCTTCGCGCTACGCGACCAAACCAAATTTTCAGGCTATTCTAAACTCGAAATTTTACTACATGCTTAATCTGGGAGTGGAAAACACTCGTTTAAAGCTTCAAATTGAACTCTTATAAACAAGCGAATGCATATGTATACTCAAAAGAAACATTTCCAGTATAATAAAAAAAGGATTATGGTTACATATCCATCTGTAGGCTTTTCTAAAATTCAGGGCTGTAGCCAGGGATAGGGGAACTGAATGCTCTACCTAGAAGGAGGCTAGGTAGAGTATTCAGGCCCCCTACTCTTGGTTACAGCCCTGGATTATTTCTTAGTAAATTATATCGTTGGTTCAATTAAAAGAAAATCTCTAGAGTGCCATGGCAAATATTCTAGGTTGGTAACTCTGAAAATATGCATTATAATTATTATATCTGACGTTTTATATGCCATTTCCTGAAGTGTATAGCCAACTTAAATTTGAAAAAAGATTAAATCATGGCACTCTAAAGGTTATTTTTTATTGAACATATGATACAAAATTACTCAGTTTCTCAAAAATAAAATCATTCAACAGAATTATATTAGATTAAAATTTAATCTCCGCGTTATTCATGATTTAAATTACACGGAATTTTCACGCTTATCTCTCATCTAATCTTGATAACGGATCTACAATTAAAAATATAATAGGAAAATACTCCAACGTGGAATTCTCGGAGAGGCTGGTTCACCCGTTTCCTAGAAAGAACCGCGTGGAGAACAAACAATTGACTTTTATGAAAAACTGAAAAGTGCGTTTCACCGGTATTATCTCGAGTGTACCGAGAGATGAGGTACTTCAAGGAACTGATTATCACGAGTGTAAAATCCACATTTCCATTCATTGGTTTTACTTAAATACTAATTATGTGGAAACGTGATAATGGATTTTTAAAGGAGATATGTTAAATACGTACATTCATAGAAATATCTACATATAAAACATACGATTTTTATTCATTGATTAACTAATAAATAAATTCGTTATTTTCAAACACCCTTGACCATTTTATTCATTGCTTATTTTAAAACCCTTTAATTTGAAGTTTCGATCGAGTGTTTCCACTCCCAGATTAAGCATGAAGTAAAATTTCGAGTTTAAAAAAAATAATTTGTTATTTTCAAACACCATTGACCTAATTTTAAATTTTATTAATTGCTTATTTTAAAACTGTTTAATTTAAAGTTTCGATCAAGTGTGTCCACTCTCAGACTAAGCAAAAATCAACGAATGTCAGAAAATTTACAGCTTATGTATGTTTACCTAAAGTTTACCATGCAATAACCACATTTAAATTCAGCGCGCATTTGTGACGTAAGCGATGTCTACCCCCACTCCAAAATATTCGATTCTGTCGAACCTTCTTACCGTATGATTAGATATTCGTAGGGGTGGCCTCATTGGCCTGTACCACCGCGACCTTTTCAGATCTATTGTGGATCCCTATTATCCTAGACTCGACCGTCTGCAAATTATCACAGCATAAATAACTTCTTTTCTTGTGTGGATGGTCTTACTTATACAAGTGCTTCGATATTAATTCTGCTAGTCTGGTTTTCTTTCATATAATTTATTTTGTAATTGATCTGTGTATGCCAAAAAACCTGTAAAGTTTGTTACCCTTCCTGGTTTTCGAAAAAGTTCATTCTTATGATAAAATCTAAAAAAGAAGCTCACAAAAATTGGAAACTAACCTCAAATTCAGCTGACTACAAATTATTTACGTGTATTAGAACCCAATGTAAAACTGAAGCAATGCTGTGCTACAGACGGCATTTGGATAACATTGAACTTTCCATTCCGCATAATATTAAGTCTTTTTGGTCTTTTGTTCATAATAAGTGATGATTTATTCATCTGGTATTCCAATGACTATGACCTATAAAGACGATAGTGCTACAGCAGGTGACAACATATCAATTTATTTGCGAAGTACTTCTCTTCTGTTTACATTCCAGATACTGATGAAACACCGAGAGCTTTTGCTCCTAATTTAACAACAGACGTGTATACAACTCGCGATCAAGTATAATTTGAACTTTCAAGTATGGATGGGGGAAGAATATGGAAGGTGTGTGTTGTGTGGACAGGGGAAGGATACGTGGGGACACTTGGCGGAGGAATGTGAGGGGGTGAAAGAGGAGTGGCTGGGAGCGAAAGGGAAGAGAAGGGTAGTGGAGTGGATGAGGGAGGATGGGAGCGGGGTAAGGACGTTGGAAAAGCTGGAGAGGGAGAGGGAAAAGAGAAGGGAGGGTAAGAGGGATACGGGAGTGAAATGAGGTAATCAAATGTAAATGTAAATGTAATGTAAAGTATGGAGATATGCCAATAAAGGTCTTTTTTTAACTTTGAAGGTTGAAAGTTACTTTTGGCCCTGGCCCTGACAATATTTCTCCGATATTTCTTGTAGTAGATCGCTTTACAATCCACTATACAAACTGTTCTCTCTATCTTTAACTTCCGGTATCTTCCCTGATGAATGGAAATTTTCATTTGTAACACCAATCCACAAATCCGGTTCTAAATCCAACATAAGTAACTATAGGCCAATTTCTATACTGTCAGTTATACCCAAGGTCTTTGAGAAATTATTATATACTCAGCTGGCTGACGCTTTTCGTAATATTATCACCCAAAACCAGCATGGGTTTTTTAGGAGTCGTTCAACACAAACTAATCTTCTTGTTTTCACTGATTACATTGTCAAGGCTATCGAAAGTGGAGCTGAAGTGCATTCTATTTACACAGACTTCAGCAAAGCTTTTGATTGCGTAAGTCACTCTATCCTATTGGAAAAATTGAGTGATTATGGTATAGGCGACCCTTTACTGAAATGGATAAAGTCATATTTAACTGGCAGGGCTCAGTCTGTTAAGATAAACGACTTTATCTCAGATACACTTTACGCAACGTAGGGTGTATCCCAAGGTTCCCATCTGGGACCATTACTATTTACCATCTTCATCAACTACTTATCTGAAGTACTTACCTGCCCGCATTTGCTATTTGCAGACGATCTAAAGATATTTTTGAAAATCAGTGGTACAGATGATTGTTCTATTATCCAGAGCAATTTGTCATTAATTCACACTTGGTGCGTGTCTAATAATATGAAACTTAATATTAATAAGTATCAGTTTACGTACGTAAAACGTAGTAAAACACTCATTAATTACATCTATAATTTGAACGGTATTTCACTTAGTAGGGTGAATTACATAAGGGACCTCGGTGTAATATTATAATAACAATTACAAACCAATATTAAAGTCATACAAACAGAAATTCAACTTCCATTTTAACTTAAGCAGACGTAACTATTATACAAACCAAATCATACAATCAGATAATAGAAACAAAGCGAGCTGGCAAGTAATAAAAGACTTAACAGCCAGAAACATAAACCCAACCCTGCCGACTGGAGACTTTAAAGAGAAAGTAAACAGCTTTAATACTCTATTTACAAATAATGCACAAAACATGGTCTCTAAACATTCAAATTCTGCGAAGCGATAAGTTTATCAAATAATCAACATTCAATATTTTTAAAACCTACCGATGAACAGGAAGTAATAAATATTGTAATGAACTTTAAAAGCAAAAGGAGTAGTGGGTTCGATGACATACCTTTATTCATACTAAAACGAAGTATACAACATGTAGCAAAACCAATAATTCATATCATAAACAACTCATTTGCAACGGGCACCTTCCCTAATAACTTAAAAACAGGCGTAGTTAGACCCATATACAAAAAAGGGGATTCTAATGACCTTGCTAACTATAGGCCAGTGAGCGTGTTACCGTCATTTTCAAAAATCTTCGAACACGCCATGACAAAACGTATAATTGAGTTCATTAATAATCATTCCATATTGAATGATAACCAGCATGGTTTCATAAAAAGAAGAAACATCAACACAGCAATATTTAACTACACAAAATTAATATACAACGCTTTAGATAAAGGAGAACTAGCTTGCGGCATATTTCTCGACCTGTCAAAAGCATTTGATAGTGTACCGCATAATCGTTTATTGGACAAATTGCATTTGTATGGCATACGTGGCACAGCAAATCAATGGATCAGATCATATTTAAGTTCCAGACAGCAAATAGTTAAAATAACACACTTAAACAACGAGTACATCTCAAATCCACAGACAGTAAAATCCGGACTTCCCCAAGGCAGTGTGATGGGGCCTTTGCTTTTTAATCTATATCTCAATGACATCTTTGATTATGAAACTTCAGAAAATTACTCGATGATAAACTATGCCGATGATACCAATATTGCAGTCAAGGGTAGGGACTTTATAGAACTAAAAGAAAATTCGACATCCATATTACAGTACGTGGAGAAATGGTATTTACAAAACGATTTACTGCTGAACAAAGATAAAACTAAATGCATATTATTCAAAATAAACAATGTACAAGACCTACCAAGTACCGCTTGCTTTAACAGTAGTAATTACAATATTGTCAGCTCAACAAAAGTGCTCGGTATAACGATAGATACATCTTTAAAATGGAGGCACCACATACAAGACTTATGTAACAAGCTAAGCAGAGTTTGTTATATGCTACGGGTATTAACAAGAAATGTTGATACCAACATAGCAAAAATTGCATACCATGCAAATTTTGAATCACTGCTGAGATATGGAGTCATTCACTGGGGAGGCTGTTCAGATATTAACAGAGTCCTAATATTGCAGAAACGCGCTATTAGATTTATTTGTAAGGTAGGACCTGGGGAGTCATGCCGTGATAAATTTAGATTGTCAAATATGCTAACAATTGTAGCTTTATATATATATGAATGTCTACTCTTCATGCGATATCATAATTCAAATTTTTCAGACAACGAGATTGTTCATGAATATATAACACACGTAACAGACAAAATATGGTATACCCGCAAGTAAACTTAGTTCACACACAGAAAAGTGTTCATTATATATGTCTGCGTTTATATAATCAGCTACCAAATGAAATTAAAAAAGAACAAAAACTAAAGACATACAAAGAAAAGACTTTTCGTCTCCTCTGTGAAATAGAACCATACACCCTAAATGAGTATCTTAATTTTAAATCTTCGTAAGATGATTGTATATTGTTATATGACACTATTTTATACATTATACCCATGTATCTATTTCTGTGTATTTGTATGAAATAAAGCAGTATTATTATTATTATTATTATTAGACCCTAAGCTGACATATAACTTACCATTGACCACACAATAAATAAGGCCAATAAAATGCTAGGGTTCGTTAAGCGGAGTACGATTGATTTTAGCGCGTTGGTAAGATCACATCTTGAATATCGTTGCCTCATATGGTCACCGGAATACAAAACCCATGTAGATAGATTGGAATCAGTACAAAACAAGTTTACTAAAGTTCTGGCATATAAACTTAGTATTTCGGGAATATACCTTACACCCCAGCAATCCAGTACATACTCGGAGGAAGAGAATGGACCTTACCTTCACGTTCAAATTACTGAATGGGCGAATTGACTCGGAACATCTACTAAATTTAGTCAACATCAATGTACCAAGTCGTGAATCAAGATGTAACAACTTCTTACATGTGAATCACCACAGGACTAATTATACCATGCATGGTTCCATGACGCGGATGGCCAGAAACGTTAACAGCGCGGGCTCGTCACTCGAGGTGATTGGGATTCCCTATTCAATGTTCAAGGCCTAGCTAAGGCATATTGAATGACTTCATTTGTTATGTGTTATTTGCCTCCGTTTATTTGTCTATAGTATATTTATTTGTTTTATATTGTGTACTTATATCTACTTATATATCTTGTAAATGCAGATAGCGTTAAATAAAGTATTATTATTATTATTATTATTAATCCTAGTGTTCTGTCTGTACCAAAACCTACAAAAAAAACTTTGCTTGTATTATGTATTTTTTGGCTTTGTTAGGTCTGTTCGTTACATGAACTAGTGCAGAACTGTTTACCCTGTTTGCGATGAATCTGTTAGTTACATGAACTGGACACCCAAAGTTGTTAATGTGAAGTTGAATTAACAGTTCAAGTTAGTGCAACTTCACATTAATAACTTCAGGTGTCCAGTTGATGTATTTTTTTTTATTTGCAAAACACTTAGTTGTATTTTACTTTAATTACAATCTGATCACAAATGGATCAATGAGTAATATTTAGCTAACTTAATTTACTAAAGGTTTAATACTAAGGGTTTACTCATTAGTATCCCTTAGATTTTAATAACTTAATTACACTAATTAATGTGTACACTAGCACTATGCTCTGCTTTTGCACTAACACAATATTAAACTAACTCGAACGGTTTAGTCCGCTGTAGTCTTCTGGTCAAATTCGTGTTATCGAGGAGCTGGATGGCTTCGATGTTGACGTGTTGAAGAAGTCGCTGTTCATGACTCTTGGCAAATTTGTGTATTGTCTCATTAACAGTATCCATTTCCAACTCCCTGTGAAGGTCACTGTTTCGGAAATACCAAGGAGCATTGACAATACTCCTCAGTACTTTATTTTGGTATCGCTGGATTATTTCTATATTGCTCTTTTTAGCACGACCCCACAGCTGGATGCCATATGTCCATACGGGCTTGAGAATTTGTTTATACAGCAGTAATTTATTGTAGATTGAGAGGGTGGAGTTCCGACCAAGCAGCCAATACATTTTTCGAAATTTGATGTCCAGTTCTTCTTTTTTCTTTTTGACATGAGCTCTCCAGCGTAGCTTAGCGTCCAGTGTAAATCCCAAATATTTTGCTGTATCAGCATATGGATATCATTCATACTAACAGGGATATGTTTATTTCTTTTATTTATGAAATTGACGTGGACCGATTTAGTCTCATTCAATTTGATTCGCCATTGCTTAGTCCAGATGTTAATTTTATTTATCGAGGTTTGCAGATTTACTGCTGCTTCTTCGTGATCTTTGCCTACAGCCAATATAGCAGTGTCGTCGGCAAATGTGGCTATCTATCATGGTCTAATTCAGGTATATCGCTGGTGTATAATAGGTAGAGGACTGGTCCTAGCACACTGCCTTGTGGCACACCTGCCTTTATTTCTTTTAGTTCAGAGTAAGCATCTTCCTGCTTAATTCTGAAAGCTCTATCTGAAATGTATGATTCTAGTATTTGTGAATATAGTCTGGGTAGAAGTTTTCTTAATTTGTGTTTAAGTCCGTCGTGCCACACTTTGTCAAAAGCTTGCGCTACATCAAGAAAGATAGTAGAGCAAACATTTCTTTCTTCCAGTGACTTTTCAATTACGTTCGTTATTCTGTGGACTTGATCTATAGTTGAATGACATTCTCTGAAACCAAACTGATGTTCTGGTATTATGTTTTTGCCTTCAATAATTGGTTTTAATCTTTTAAAAAGTATTTTTTCAAACATTTTTGAGATTACAGGTAATAAAGGGATTGGTCTGTACGAAGAAACTTCATTTGGTGGTTTTCCAGGTTTAGGAATCATTATCACTTCTGCTACTTTCCATATCTTAGGAACATATTTTAATCTAAACGATGCATTAATAAGATATGTAAGTTTTACTATTGCTTTACGAGGTAGTTGTTTTAGAATTTCGCCAGTAATTAAGTCAAATCCTGGAGCTATCTTAGTGTTAATGTGATCTGTAATTATCATTTCAATTTCTCTTGGGGTAGAGGGTCTGATTTCACCTTCTTCCTGGGTAATATTTTCCCAGTCCAGAATGGCTACACCCTCATTCGGTTGGAAAGTCCATTCAAGATATTTGGCAAACCTATTAGCCTTTTGATTATTGCTTTTTGCATATGTCCCATCTGCACTTCTAGTGCAGAGATATTTCCTGATGATGTATGACGACAAAAATTTAAACTCAACTTAGTGTAGTACAAACAAGCAAACCTATTGTAAAAAAAATGAATTGGTGTTAAGTATTCCGGCACCAGATACCCACAGACGCGTTTCGGTCCTCGTCAGTGTGGTCCCGACCCTAGAAAAATGAACTCTATAGTAGGTTCGCGCCCATGTACTGGAAAATACTGCAAATAGCGCCTCTGGACGACGATGTCGCCAACTAACTCGAAAAAGATTTCGCCGGGCGGTCCGCGCTATTCGTTTAAATTTTAATTGATTTGATATTACAAAAATTAATAATACGTTCAAATGTTTTTTTAACGTATTATTCATTGATAACTGATTTCTCCGCAGGCCCTAGTTCGTGCGAAAGAAAACAATAACGTTGATGTGGTTACGTTTTTGAGTCTATCATAACCTCTCTTTCCGGTTTCGCTGTAGTTTCATAGATGGATTTTCAATATTTTGTGTTAAAAATAAGTGTTATTAAAATAAGACTTTGTGTTAGTGTTAAGTATCGACCAACCGGTTTCAGTGAAATATATCGTGATGTACAAATTTATATGTAAAATGTAGTCGAAATAATGCACCATATAATCCGCCAGGGAGAGATGAATCAATTTCGTCAAGGTCAAAAAGTGGAAAAGATTCTTAAATATGTATTTACATTATACAGAGAGTTTATCTTTAAAATATACGTATTCCAAATTCAGACTATTTTCAGTAAAACTTGAGATATTTCCTATTTTTTTTAAGTTCATTTCAAAGCTTTAAACGAGTGTTTACCACTCCCAGACTAAGCATAAAGTAAAATTTCGAGTTTAGAAAAGCCCCGTGAAAATTTGTCGAGGGTCGCGCCGCGACCCGAGACACATTTTCTGGGCTTTTCTAAACTCGAAATTTTACTTCATGCGCCACACGTATGAATCACTAAAATATTGTGAAATGTATGATAATCAAACTTTGCTTAAAATCTGTGTTTTATAAGCGTGGCGCATGGAGTAAAATTTCGAGTTTAGAAAAGCCCAGAAAATTTGTCTCGGGTCGCTGCGCGACCCTCGACAAATTTTCAAGGGGCTTTTCTGAACTCGAAATTTTACTTCATGCTTAGTCTGGGAGTGGAAAACACTCGCTTAAAGCTTCGAATTTAACTTAAAAAAAAACGTATGCATACGTATAAAAAAATGTACTTAATTGTATGTGAAATATTATTACAAAATTTTGGTTTAACCTTCAAACGAGTGTCTTCCACTCCCAGGATAAGCATGACGTAGAATTTCGAATTTAGAAAAGCCTGCGCGTTTTGGATTTGGACAAATGCGCGCTTAATTTAAATGTGGTTAATTCATGGTAAACTTTAGGTAAACATGCATAACCTGTAAATTTTCTGACATTCGTTGACTTTTAAAAGAGTTCAATTTGAAGCTTTTAACGAGTGTTGTCCATTCCCAGACTAAGCATGAAGTAAAGATTTAGATTAGATTTGGACGCGAAGCGTCCAAATCCAAACTCAGGCTTTTCTAAACTCGAAATTTTACTTCATTCGCCACGCGTATAAGAAGCTGATTTCAAGTGCAATTCACTTGTTCACAATATTTCAGTGTATTTAGTGTTTTATACGCTTGGCGCATGAAGTAAAATTTCGAGTTTAGAAAAGCCTGAGTTTGGATTTGGACGCTTCGCGTCCAAATCCAAAACGCCCAGGCTTTTCTAAACTCGAAATTTTACTTCATGCTTAGTCTGGGAGTGGACAACACTCGTTTAAAGCTTCAAATTGAACTCTTTTAAAAGTCAACAAATGTCAGAAAATTTACAGCTTATGCATGTTTACCTAAAGTTTACCATGAAATAACCACATTTGAATTTAGCGCGCATTTGTGACGTAAGCGATCTCTACCCCCACTCTAAAATCTTCGATTCTGTAGATTCTTCTTACCGGATACTCGACCGTCCTTGAGTATAAACAAGTCCTATAAGCGTGAACCCACCCTGGTCCCGACCCAGTGCTGAGAAATACTGAACATTTCTAACTATATCAAGCCAACATGTAAAAACTAATAATGGATTCGATAGCTAACGCCATCTAATGAAATTGATTATAATAATTATAGGTACGGACTTTTTTTAAAACAGAATATAGCTTGTTTATAGAAAAAATACGATCGTGTAGTTAGATAATGTTTTTGGCAATTATACAAAAGTTTTGACACAATCCTAAAGACGAACAATAATAATAGATTGTTGACGATGACACTATGGAGATGTCATCGTCAACAACCTATTATAACTTGTTCGTCTTTAGCCTGGGTCTCCAAACTATTTTCTTCGCGGGCCACAAATAAAATTCTACATAATAAAGTCGGCCAAGATCCGATTAATTTTATAAAATTATGAAAAATTTAAGGAACAATTGTTACAATATTTCAAAATATGACATTTACAAAAAAAAATTACAATCGCGGGCCGGATTTGGCCCGCGGGCCGTAGTTTGGAGACCACTGGTCTTTAGGATTGTGTCAAAACTTTTGTATAATTGCCAAAAACATTATCTAACTACACGATCGTATTTTTTCTATAAACAAGCTATATTCTGTTTTAAAAAAAGTCCGTACCTATAATTATTATGATCAATTTTTTGGGTAATGAAAAGATTTATGTACGCAACTTCCGAAAACGGCCCGAGGGCTAGACTTGTATCAAAGTGTTCGGGAAAGAACAGCTGCTCACGTCGATTTCGTTTCGCTTCCTTTTTCCAAGAAAAAATCGCCGAGTTTTTGTTGTTTCGGGTGGTACCTCCATCTAGGCCCTACCCGGGCCGTGCGGTTAAATGGGCCCCGATTAAAGTTAATTGTACGGATTTTTTTCACAATGGGGGCCTGTCCAACATTTTTGACGGACCCATTGTTCTCTTCGAGTGGCTCCTCTAAGTAGGTGACAAAATTTTTCCACGCAGGTTTCTGTACGAGCATTTAGACAGGTGGAATATTCGACGAATTATTTTAAAGAAAATGATTAAATTGTTAAGGGTAAACAATCAAGTTTTGAACACGGACAAATATACAGACAGTCCATGAAGTTGGAAATCCAGGAATACAAATTAATAATAGTAATTTTCCTTATTTCCCAACAGATATCATTCGATCGTTTAAAACATGATTTAGAGTAGGTTTTGAATTTTAAATTAGATTGGCACTACTGACTGTTAACACATAGTTTATCATAACCTCAAATGTATTCCATCATTCAATTAGCATTCTGGGCAACCGCACAAAAAAATGCCGCCTACTCTAAATCATAATTTAAACGATCGCGCGGTATGTATAGAAAGAATATCCTATTTCAGAAAAAAATATACAGTGTGTATCAGCCCTTTGTCGAGGGCTACCCGAGACAAATTTTCACGGGCCCTTTCTAAACTCGAAATTTTACTTCATGCGTCACGCGTATAAAACACTGATTTAAAGTGAAGTTAAAAGCACTGAAAACAACCCAACCCAACCAAACTTCGATTTTTTTTTTAAATTAGATTTTTTCTTTCATATCTACGCTGTGAACCTTCAGATATTCGTTGTTTTTTTGTAAAAAAAACATCAATTCTATGTAGTCCTTCGGTCTCCGAAGACTACAATTGGTCCTTCGATCTGTAGCCTTTGTAAAACGGTCCTTTGAGTAATAAACTTAGTAATCTAGAGTGATCCTTCAATATGAAACTTCTAAGAACGAGAGTTGTCCACTCCCAGACTAAGCATGAAGTAAAATTTCGAGTTTAGAAAAGCCCCGCGTAGAAATATTGTCGAGGGTCGCGCAGCGACCTGAGACAAATTTTCACGGGGCTTTTCTAAACTCGAAATTTTACTTCATGCGCCACGCGTATAAAACACTAATTTAACGACAAATTTAAAAACACACAAAACAAATTATTCATGTTAATCCTTACAATTAATTCGAATTATTTTTTACGATTCGAATCCTTTTGTAAGTATTCGAATCTTTTTATAAATATTTGAATCCTTTTATAAAGATTCAAATCACCCGCATTTGGATTTGAATACGAATCCTCTTAAATAAATGTAAAAAATCCGGATCACGAATACAGTTTAACTTAAGTTTTCGAATGCCTCTATTAAATCCTCTTAAAGGATTCGAATCCAGGATTTCAATCCTGAATGATTCGAATCCTGCCTAGCTCTGCTTCTTAGTAACAAAGGAAATTTAAGTGACTTGCCCCTCTTAATTTGAACGTTCTGCCATCTTAGTAGTTTTGCTTCCATATGACCAGTTTAAATGTTCCGCCATCTCATATGAAATTAAGAGGGGCAAGTCACTTGAATTTCCTATGTCACTTCTTAGTCACATAGGAAATTCAAGTGACTTGCCCCTCTTAATTTGAACGTTCTGCCATCTTAGTAGTTTTGCTTCCATATGACCATTTGGGTTCGAATACGAATCCTCTTAAATAAATGTTACAAATCCGGATCACGAATCCAGTTTAACTTAAGTTTTCGAATGCCTCTTTTGAATCCTCTTAAAGGATTTAAATCCAGGATTTGAATCCTTAATGATTTGAATCCTGCCCAGCTCTGCTTCTTAGTGACATAGGAAATTCAAGTGACTTGCCCCTTTTAATTTGAACGTTCTGCCATCTTAGTAGTTTTGCTTCCATATGACGAATTTAAATGTTCCGCCATCTCATATGAAATTAAGAGGGGCAAGTCACTTGAATTTCCTATGTCACTTCTTAATCACATAGGAAATTCAAGTGACTTGCCCCTCTTAATTTGAACGTTCTGCCATCTTAGTAGTTTTGCTTCCATATGACCAATTTAAATATTCCTCCATCTCTTATGAAATTAAGAGGGGCAAGTCACTTGAATTTCCTATGTCACTTCTTAGTCACATAGGAAATTCAAGTGACTTGAACCTCTTAATTTGAACGTTCTGCCATCTTAGTAGTTTTGCTTCCATATGATCAATTTAAATGTTCCGCCATCTCATATGAAATTGAGAGGGGCAAGTCACTTGAATTTCCTATGTCACTTCTTAGTGACAGGAAATTCAAGTGACTTGCCCCTCTTAATTTGAACGTTCTGCCAACTTAGTAGTTTTGCTTCCATATAACCAATTTAAATGTTCTGCCATCTCATCTGAAATGAAGAGGGGCAAGTCACTTGAATTTCCTGTGTCACTTCTTAGTCACATAAGAAATTCAAGTGACTTGTCCCTTCTAATTTGAACGTTCTGCCATCTTAATAGTTTTGGTTCCATATAACCAATTTAAATGTTCCGGCATCTCATATGAAATTAATAGGGGCAAGTCACTTGAATTTTCTATGTCACTTCTTAGTGACATAGAAAATTCAATTAACTTACCCCTCTTAATTTGAACGTTCTGCCATCTTAGTAGTTTTGCTTCCATATAACCAATTTAAATGTTCCGTTATCTTATATAAAATTAAGAGGGGCAAGTCACTTCAATTTCCGATGTCACTTCTTAGTGACATAATAAATTCAAGTGACTTGCCCCTCTTAATACGAACGTTCTTCTATCTTATATGACGTTGAAAAGTGACTATAAGGTTCAAGCGATGTTTAAGGCAAAATTGACAACCGAGCACCCAACCCCCCTCTTAATACATTTTACAAATATTTATTTATTTATGCCTGAAAATTTAGCGTGGTTACGTAATCTGCGTGGAGGAAGATTACGTAACCATGCAAAATTTTCAGGCATTTCTAAACTCTAAAATTTTTCTTCTTGCTTTATCAAGAAATCAATCAATCAATGAATACCTGGAAGTGTCACAGCTGGGACAAATCCTCAAAAAAATGTCATTGTGTTTTTGAAATTTACTTGAAATCAGTGTTTTATAACTGTGGCGCATGAAGTAAAATTTCGAGTTTAGAAAAGCCTGAAAATTTGGTTTGGTCGCGTAGCGCGAAGCGCTACGCGACCAAACCAAATTTTCAGGCTTTTCTAAACTCGAAATTTTACTTCATGCTTAACCTGGGAGTGGAAGACACTCGTTCGAAATTTTTATATTTTGAAAGGGGAAAAAATCGCTCAACATGAAAACAACAAAAATGACAAGAATTTTAATTTAGGTAACTATTTTTCGGTGTTATGTTTTTTTTACAGGTAAATTATAATTATTTTTATATATTCCTTATAAAATGGGGATTTCCGTAATAATAATTTCGCACGAAGTTAGAAAAATGTTGACCTGATCGTTTTATTATGCATTACACTCCAATTTTATATAATTTAATTAATAAATATCAACGTTAAATTAACATTTCAGGTATTCATATTTTGGATCTTAATATTATTGTTTACTTTATTATTTGATATATTTTATTATTTTCACTCCTATAAAATACCAATCAAACCAATTCTGTAATAAATCTGGTATGGTGGGATTTAATAAAGATAATAATTGCGAGTGTTTGAATGTGTCTGTGTGTTGGTCTGGGACAGAGGAATTGGTATGGGCAGGGGCGCGTAGGCAACGTATCTCATTTACAACATGTCTAGATATTATCCAGGTATACACGCATTGTGGGATGGTGTGAAGGAGTCACCGAAGGAGTTTGCCAGATGGTAGATGTGGCAGAGGCAGAGGTGCCCATCTATATCAGGTAGGCACACACATACATATGCATGCATACTTATTGAGAGAAAGCTTCGAATTATAATAAATTAACATCCTCACACAAGTACAAATCATATACGAATAAAAGGTAAAACTGTATTCATATTAGTAAATTTTGAAATGGTTGTTGCAAAAAATATGTAATTTAAAATTCCTGTTCTTGGTGTTTTGCTCAACAACAACAACAAAAAACTAGGTCTGAGTTATTATCTGAATTAAGTTAAGAAAATGATAATCAAATTTTAGTATGCAACTAGCTCAAATAAAAATATTTGTGTTTCACGAGATCCTTCAAAAATCACTCGAATGGCCTCTCAAATTGTTCTCTCCATAAAAAAAACAACATATTTTATCTTTAATAAGCACAAATGATGTTATCAGCAGAATTTTAATGTAACTTGGGAAAAACTTTAAAATTAACTGAGTTGGCACTAAACAAATTCATGTTGGCATTAACCAAAATCAAGTTGTCACTAATCACATTTAAGTTGTATTTTATTAGTGACAACTTGATTTTGATTATTGCCAACTTGAATTTGTTTAGTGCCAACTTGAACTTAAAAAGGTATAGATGATCTAGCTCTTGCTCCCTTACTATCTTCTTTGTTTATAATTAAGTTTTGAATTAGCACTGATTAACAATTTATATAAACGTTGAAATAAGTTGAAATCAAAATAGTTTGCGTCCGGATCAGGAAGGAATTACAAGGAAGATGAAAAACAAAATACAACTAATCACATTGAAGTTGTATTTAATTAGTGACAACTGGGTTTTGATTATTGCCAACGTCAATTTGTTTAGTGCCAACTTGAAGTTGAAAAGTTATAGATGATCTAGCTGTTGCTCCTTTCCTCTCTTCTTTGTTTGTAATTAACAGTTTTGAATTAGCATTGATTAACAATTTAAATAAACGTTGAAATAAGTTGATATCAAAATAGTTTGCGTCCGGATCAAGAAGGAATTACGAGGAAGAAGAAAAACAAAATACAAACGTTCGGAGCAAAAAAGGAATCGAGTAATTACAGTGAGTTATTAATATTAGTGTGTCAGTTAATGCGAGAGAGTCACTATCGAGCAATAGCATCGGAATGGAATGGAATGTATCCTGGCCCGTCTCTGTCTTCCTCCACGCGCGTCCTTCTCTTTCCTTTTCCTCTCCCGAGAGTTCGAGTGGTACAGAAACTAATTGGTAAAAGAACCGGAAACGGTGCAAAAAACAAGATAACTACGCGCGGTAAAAATGATGCGCGCGAGTATCACACACAAGTGTACTACTATCCTGTTCGTACAGTTTGTGGATTTGTGTGTGTGTGCTGTGTGCGTGTGTTGTGGAGTGGATGGATGTTATGGAGGAGTTTGAGGAGGTTGAGTCGTTGCGGCGCAGGGGACTTAAGCGGGACTCAAGGGGGGCGCTCGCGTCACTTCCGGTGGAGGGGGATCGGCCGTGGGAACACTCGACGTCGGGTCCGCTATATATTCATCATTAATACTATACAAACTATTTATTAACTGTTTTTTTTAGAACATAGAACAAGGTATTCCAAATGAAAAAAAAACACCATCAAAATCAAAGCTGGGCAGGGATACTAAACGTCCGGGGACAGTCCCGCATAAGAGTGATTTGAAATCACATTAAATCTATATTTCAAGGTGTCATAACAACTACATACAGAAAACTGTTCACTGTGGAGGCTTCTACTTTGTTATACATCATTATTTACACAAATAAGACAATTAACTTTGTTTGTATAACTGAGGATTTTATTGTGACTATAGTTTCGACAACTTTAACTTGTCATTATCAAACATAAAGTAATTTAAAACAAACAATTCGAATTGTTTGTTTTAAATTACTTTATGTTTGATAATGACAAGTTAAAGTTGTCGAAACTATAGTTACAATAAAATCCTCAGTTATACAAACAAAGTTAATTGTCTTATTTCTGTACATACGGAGAGTTTTATGTAACACCGAACATTTTCATAACGAGAATTTTTCTTTGAAGTATCCATATGCATACGTCGCACATTTTCTGATGCTAGGTTTATTAAAAGAATTGAATATGAAGCTTTAAGCGAGTGTTTTCCACTCCTAGGCTAAGCATGAAGTAAAATTTCGAGTTTAGAAAAGCCTGAAAATTTGGTCGCGTAGCGCGAAGCGCGGAGCGGCCAAACCAAATTTTCAGGCTTTTCTAAACTCGAAATTTTACTTCATGCGCCACCGGTACAAAACACCGATTCAATGTAAAGCTTAGCCGTGTGTTTTAAACTTCGTAATATGTCAGTGTTTTGTACCGGTGGCGCATGAAGTAAAATTTCGAGTTTAGAAAAGCCTGAAAATTTGGTTTGGCCGCTCCGCGCTTCGCGCTACGCGACCAAACCAAATTTTCAGGCTTTTCTAAACTCGAAATTTTACTTCATGCTTAGCCTGGGAGTGGAAAACACTCGCTTAAAGCTTCAAATGAAATTATTTCAATAAACCGAGCATCTAAAAATGTGCAACGTATGCATATGGATACTTCAAAAAAAAACTCGTTATGAATACTTTCGGTGTTACATAAAACTCTCTGTATACTATAAATTAAAATAGTGTCAGGTAATAATTTTAACATACAGGACGTTTTTCTTTAAAGTATAAATACTTTAATGTAAAGTATTAAAATACCTTAATGTTCAAATATTTTTGTAAGGAGTTCAAATTAAAGCTTCAGCGAATGTTTCCACTCCCAGATTAGGCATGAAGTAAAATTATTTTAAGGTGTCATAACAATTACATATAATTTGAAATAGTGTCAGATTTTAGTGTTAATTCTAACATAGTTATCGTGTGATCGTTTAAATTTTGATTTACAGTAGGCAGCATATTTTTTGTACGATTGCCCAGAATGCTAATTGAATGATGAAATAAATTTGAGGTTATGGTAAACTATGTGCTAACAGCCAGTATTGCCAACTGATTACACTGATTTGATGTGTAGTTTAAAATATCCTCCTTATAAATAATTTGTCACTTTGTTTATAAAACAAAGCGATGTTTTCCATTCCTTTTTTTTTGATTTGTTTTCTTTGATCGATTTATTTTATAATTTCGGAAAAAAGCGGGAGAATGTCACGTATTTTTCATAATTCAGTCCCAACGTATAGCTCCTTTAGCCTAACCCATTAACGGCCGAGCAATTATAGAGATAACTCTAAAAGTTGACTTTAGGTAGAATTATGGACTTCGTTTTATAATATCTATGAATGACTTATTGTATTACATACTGTAAACTTTTCGTTTAAATAAACACAATGTATATGCTGTAAAATTTCAGGCATTCGTGAATTTTATACAATAACGTGCAGTATGAGGTTTAAACGAGTGATTCCACTCCCAGACTAAGCATGAAGTAAAATTTCAGGCTTTTCTAAACTCGAAATTTTACTTCATGCGCCACCGGTACAAAACACTGACATATTACGAAGTTTAAAACACACGGCTAAACTTTGCATTGAATCAGTGTTTTGTACCGGTGGCGCATGAAGTAAAATTTCGAGTTTAGAAAAGCCTGAAAATTTGGTTTGGCCGCTCCGCGCTTCGCGCTACGCGACCAAACCAAATTTTCAGGCTTTTCTAAACTCGAAATTTTACTTCATGCTTAGCCTAGGAGTGAAAAACACTCGCTTGAAGCTTCATATTGAATTCTTTCAATAGTAGCGCGGAGCGGCCAAACCAAATTTTCAGGCTTTTCTAAACTCGAAATGTTACTTCAAGCGCCACGCGCGCAAAACACTGAAATATTATGAAGCTAGAAATACACTCACATTATTTTTTTTTTTTTTTAAATTTCGAGTTTAAAAAAGCCTGAAAATTTGGTTTGGTCGCGTAGCGCGAAGCGCGGAGCGGCCAAACCAAATTTTCAGGCTTTTCTAAACTCGAAATTTTACTTCATGCGCCACCGGTACAAAACACTGACATATTACGAAGTTTAAAACACACGGCTAAACTTTGCATTGAATCAGTGTTTTGTACCGGTGGCGCATGAAGTAAAATTTCGAGTTTAGAAAAGCCTGAAAATTTGGTTTGGCCGCTCCGCGCTTCGCGCTACGCGACCAAACCAAATTTTCAGGCTTTTCTAAACTCGAAATTTTACTTCATGCTTAGCCTAGGAGTGAAAAACACTCGCTTGAAGCTTCATATTGAATTCTTTCAATAGTAGCGCGGAGCGGCCAAACCAAATTTTCAGGCTTTTCTAAACTCGAAATGTTACTTCAAGCGCCACGCGCGCAAAACACTGAAATATTATGAAGCTAGAAATACACTCACATTATTTTTTTTTTTTTTTTAATTTCGAGTTTAAAAAAGCCTGAAAATTTGGTTTGGTCGCGTAGCGCAAAGCGCGGAGCGGCCAAACCAAATTTTCAGGCTTTTCTAAACTCGAAATTTTACTTCATGCGCCACCGGTACAAAACACTGACATATTACGAAGTTTAAAACACACGGCTAAACTTTGCATTGAATCAGTGTTTTGTACCGGTGGCGCATGAAGTAAAATTTCGAGTTTAGAAAAGCCTGAAAATTTGGTTTGGCCGCTCCGCGCTTCGCGCTACGCGACCAAACCAAATTTTCAGGCTTATCTAAACTCGAAATTTTACTTCATGCTTAGCCTAGGAGTGAAAAACACTCGCTTGAAGCTTCATATTGAATTCTTTCAATAGTAGCGCGGAGCGGCCAAACCAAATTTTCAGGCTTTTCTAAACTCGAAATGTTACTTCAAGCGCCACGCGCGCAAAACACTGAAATATTATGAAGCTAGAAATACACTCACATTATTTTTTTTTTAAATGAGTAATAATCCAAATATGTATATAACTAAATATTTAAATTTTTTTCAAACATTTTCAAATCAGGTCAAATATATATTTTTTTAAATTCAAGATAAACTTGCCTGGTCTTAAAAATAAATACATCGTAACAATTGTTGTTTTTATTATATTTACACAATCACATTAAAAACCAATCAGATATATCAAATTAACGTATTTAGTAATTTAATTAACAAAAAATTAATAATGTTGCGTGTATACATCAATGGCGCTTAATGGGTTAATCGGCTCAATGTTGTTGTTTTTTTTACAAAAAAATAAATAAATTAATATTTTCTTACAAATTTATTATTTATTATTTATTTATTTATTATTTATTTCTTTTTTCTTTAATATTTTGCGAGCGTCAAAATAAAGCACATTGTTCTTATATTTTCAATAACTTCGATTAAGGTTGAGCTTCTGTTATTACAAATTTGACATTTTTATGACTCTTTACATGCTAGAACTTATCTAAACTCATGCGAACAAAACCCGAAATTATGTTTTAATTCGGACTGTCTGTGAGCAGTAGACATTTCGCGTTTAGTCTAGACCAAAAATTGTTTATCCAAAAAATGAGGACCGCAATCCAAATTTTTAGGCTTCTAAACTCCAAATGCTTACCTCACTGAGCACCAGTACCTAAAACACCGGTTAAGAACCACTGATTTAATGTTTTATTCTTTCAATTAAATTCCTATAATATTTTACGATATAAAACTTCCAATTAACTGTATTTAATCGATTAACCTTGTAAAAACGTTCTCTTCCAATTCTGAATGAAATCGAAGCACACACACACACACACACACACACACACACACACACAAACATAAAAATTATATTCAACAGGCATTCTTAGGTAGGCTACAAGTAACATAAAAAGCACCGGATATTCCAGGATACGTAACGAGTTCATCTACCTATCACCATTAGGATGCGAAAAGATGAAGAGGAGTGGATGAAGAAAGGAAGAAAAAAACTGGATGGTCCAATATCCGACGAATTATCACGCCGGTTGGAGGATATTTTCTTTTTCCCACATGTTTGCCGTATCCTATCTTTGATTGGATCGCTCCGGCTGATTGACCAATCTATATGTAGATTAATTGGTGGTTATTATTTTTTTCCGGATAATTTTCAACACCACTAATTACCCTTAAATATGAGTCGAGTCAATAATCAGAATATTGAGTATGGGCTTAATTGATGCTCTGTGTGTGTTTTTTTTGTCTTTTCTCAAATTAGTTTTATCTCTTGATTATGTAGGATTTTTTTGTTAGATTTTAATTTGCAGAGAAATCATAAATAATAAAGAGTCAACAAGCAGGGATGAGCTGCGTCAACAATGTCACGTCGACAATGCCATTCTCGACGCGCCGAATTTTACGTCGACGTCGACTATTTAAACAACGTTCCTGACGTCGACAATGTCAACAATCGACAATGCCATTCCCGATGCGTCGAATTTCACGTCGACGTCGCAAATTAGTTTTATCTCTTGATTATGTAAGATTTTTTTGTTAAATTTTAATTTGCAGAGAAATCATAAATAATAAAGAGTCAACAAGCAGGGATGGGCGGCTTCAACAGTGTCACGTCGACAATGCCATTCTCGACGCGTCGAATTTTACGTCGACGTCGAATATTTAAACAACGTTCCTGGCGTCGACAATGTCAACAATCGACAAAGCTATTCTCGACGCGTCAAATTTCACGTCAACGTCGACTATTTCAACAACGTTCCTGACGTTGACAAAGTCAACAATCGACAATGCTATTCTCGACGCGTCGAATTTCCCGTCGACGTCGACTGTTTAAACAACGTTCCTGACGCCGACAATGTCAACAATCGACAATACCATTCTCGACGCGTCGAATTTCATGTCGACGTCGACTATTTAAACAACGTTCCTGACATCGACAAAGTTGACAATCACTTTTATTAGTGTAACATTTGAACTATTCAGCGTATTGCGATGCGAGTTTGGCAGATTACCTGGAAGTTAACAGAGTATTCAAAACTCTCAAAATCATTCAAAACCGCAGCATACAAATTATAATAACATAACCTTTAAACAGTATTGTTGACGTTGTCGACATTTTTGACGTTCTTGACATTGTCGACGTGCTGTCAAGTCGACAACGTCGCGGCCCATCCCTGTCAACAAGTCAAATTAAAAGATATGTTCAATTGTAGATTTATTTCTGTATATTATATTTGTAGCTGAAAAGGCCATTGTGGAAAATTCCGCATTTGAGAAAATCGCATTGAAAGTTTGTTTATTTATTTTAATTCTAAATAATATAAAGTACAAGTTGTATGTTTCAACTTTTCTTCATATATAGGGAGGTTTTTACATTGGTATACATACAGGGAGTACTTCTTTTAAGTATACACATAATTGAACTGTTATTACCTAAACTTGATTCCTTTGGGTTTGGTAAAAGTGCATCCACACTTATTGGTTCCTTTCTTAATAATCGCGAATCATATGTTACCCTAAATAGTTTCAAATCCGACTCATACTTTCCACGTTCTGGTATGCCGCAAGGCTCTATCTTGGGTCCATTGCTTTTTAATTTATTTATAAAAAAAAATCTTTCGAAATTGTTAACATGTAAACATCTATTATATGCTGACGATCTAAAAAATGACTCAACAATTGGTACCCTTAATGATTGCCTCCACTTGCAGAACTCACTGGATAGTATCTCGAACTGGTGTACTGTTAATAAACTGAACTTATATAGTGATAAATGTAAATTCATATCTTTCACAAAAAAAATCCAAACCCATTGTATTTTCGTATCTAGTTAGTAATAAAACCCTCGAGCAAGTCAACTTCTTTAAAGATTTACGTGTTATCTTCGATAATAATTTCACATTCAATCCCCATGTACAGTCCCTTACAAAGAGCGCATTTAGAGCACTAGGTTTTATACAACTTACGTGATCTGAGTGCTCTGAAGGCGTTATTTAACGCTTACGTTCGTTCCAAGTTGGAATATGCGTCCTTAATATGGTTTCCGCAGAAACAACAGCAGATACGGCTTGTTGAAGAACCCCTTCAACAAGCCGAACGAACATTTCTCAAATTTCTCTCCTTTAAAAGTGAAGGTTGCTACCCTATTAGAGGGTATAATCATATGTTGTTGATTGAGAAATTCAACGTTGAATTACTTCACTGCCGACGCCTCAATGCAGGCATCGTTTTTCTGCACGAGCTAATGCGTCACAAGATAGACTGTTCTTGCCTATTGCAACTAGTGGGACTGCATATTCTAACTTTTAACAGTAGGCAAAAACCAACATTTAGCATTAGCTCATTTCGGAATAACTTTGGATCAAAATCACCCGTACACATTGTCTGTAATATATTCAATAGCTTGCCTGTCACTTGTGACATATTTCATGACTCATTAGAATCAATTTTGCTTTGTGTTAACTGTTAATTTAATATGTATCTCAAAAGTTAACATTTTATTGTTTAGGTTTATCATTTATTTTGTTTATTATTATTTGTTAAGTATCATATTATTTTATTATATTATTGTACATATTGCCTTGTAATTAGGATTTTTCCTGTTGGGTAATAAATATTATTATTATTATTATTATTATTTTTATACCCCAATATACTGTGAATATTAAGATATTCGTCGTATTTAAAAAGAGTTCAAATTGAAGCTTTAAAGGAGTGTTTTCCATTCCCAGATTAAGCTTGAAGTAAAATTTCCAGGCTTTTCTAAACTCGAAATTTTACTTCAAGCGCCACGCGTATAAAACACTGATTTCAAATGAAGTTTTAAATATACTACTAAAGCAGCATGCTGAAGATATACATCTTGAACTTTACAATATTCAATTGTAGATTTATTTCTGTATATTATATGTGTATGTAAACGTTTTATTTTAAATGATATTTCTGTGGCTTGGAGCTGAAAAGGCCATTATCAAAAATTCCGCATTTAAAAAATCGCATTGAAAGTTTTTTATTTATTTTAATTCTAAATAATATAAAGTAGACGTTATATGTTTCAACTTTGGTTTATATACAGGGAGGTATTTTTATCTGTATACATACAGGGAGTACTTTTTTTAAGTATACACATACCCCAACATACTGCACATTTTCAGATATTCGTCGTATTTAAAAAGAGTTCAAATTGAAGCTTTAAAAGAGTGTTTTCCACTCCCAGATTAAGCTTGAAGTAAAATTTCGAGTTTAGAAAAGCCTGGAAATTTGGTTTGGTCGACCAAACCAAATTTCCAAGCTTTTCTAAACTCGAAATATTACTTCAAGCGCCACGCGTATAAAACAATGATTTCAAATGAAGTTTTAAATATACTACTAAAGCAGCATGCTAAATATATACATCTTGAACTTTACAATATTCAATTGTAGATTTATTTCTGTATATTATATGTGTATTTAAACGTTTTATTTTAAATGATATTTCTGTGGCTTGGAGCTGAAAAGGCCATTATCGAAAATTCCGCATTTAAAAAATCGCATTGAAAGTTTTTTATTTATTTTAATTCTAAATAATATAAAGTAGAAGTTATATGTTTCAACTTTGGTTCATATACAGGGAGGTATTTTTATCTGTATACATACAGGGAGTACTTTTTTTAAGTATACACATACCCCAACATACTGTACATTTTCAGATATTCGTCGTATTTAAAAAGAGTTCAAATTGAAGCTTTAAAAGAGTGTTTTCCACTCCCAGATTAAGCTTGAAGTAAAATTTCGAGTTTAGAAAAGCCTGGAAATTTGGTTTGGTCGACCAAACCAAAATTCCAAGCTTTTCTAAACTCGAAATTTTACTTCAAGCGCCACGCGTATAAAACACTGATTTCAAATGAAGTTTTAAATATACTACTAAAGCAGCATGCTAAAGATATACATCTTGAACTTTACAATATTCAATTGTAGATTTATTTCTGTATATTATATGTGTATTTAAACGTTTTATTTTAAATGATATTTCTGTGGCTTGGAGCTGAAAAGGCCATTATCGAAAATTCCGCATTTAAAAAACGCTTTGAAAGTTTTTTTATTTATTTTAATTCTAAATAATATAAAGTAGAAGTTATATGTTTCAACTTTGGTTCATATACAGGGAGGTATTTTTATCTGTATACATATACTGTAAATTTTCAGATATTCGTCGTATTTAAAAAAAGTTCAAATTAAAGCTTTAAAGGAGTGTTTTCCACTCCCAGATTAAGCTTGAAGTAAAATTTCCAGGCTTTTCTAAACTCAAAATTTTACTTCAAGCGCCACGCGTATAAAACACTGATTTCAAATGAAGTTTAAAATATACTACTAAAGCAGCATGCTAAAGATATACATCTTGAACTTTACAATATTCAATTGTAGATTTATGTCTGTATATTATATTTGTATGTAAACGTTTTATATTAAATGATATTTCTGTTACTTGGAGCTGAAAAGGCCATTATCGAAAATTCCGCATTTAAGAAAATCGCATTGAAAGTTTTTTTATTTATTTTAATTCTAAATAATAAAAGTAGAACTTGTATATTTCAACTTTGGTTCATTAACAGGGAGGTCTTTTTATCTGTATACATACATACAGGGAGTACTTCATTTAAGTATACACATACCCCAATATACTGTAATTTTTCAGATATTCGTCGTATTTAAAAAGAGTTTCAAGTGAAGCTTTGAAGGAGTGGAAATTTGGTTAGGTCGCTCCGCGAAGCGGGGCGACCAAACCAAATTTCCGGGCTTTTCTAAACTCGAAATTTTACTTCAAGCGCCACGCGTATAAAACACCGATTTCAAATGAAGTTCAAAATATACTACTAAAGCAGCATGCTAGAGATATATATCTTGAACTTTACAATATTTCAGTGTCGAATTTATTCCGTAAGAAAGTTGGTATTGGCCTCTGTTTCATGACACACCCTGTATAAAAAGGTTTAGTTGAAAAAAATGCGCAACTAAAAATACCAATCAATGTGTCCGAGCTTTTTTTCAAACACGCCCCCATTCACCAATCGGTCTAATTGTTATGAATATATGACCTTAGCCACTGACACGTTTATTTCGTTTGTAATATTATTAAAAATCAAAGATTTACACAATCACTATGAAATTCATAAAGTTTAAAATATACGGCTTTAGCAGTCTAATATGTAGATATGAATAAAACATAAGTTAAATTCTGTGCTAAACAAATTGTTTGAGACAGTGATTATAGGCAACCCAATAACTTTAACGTATATTAGGTTGCCTATAATCGTTGTTGTATTCGAGTGTTTTTTTAACTTCACTGTAAATCAGAGTTTTTAAGCGTGGCGCATGAAGTAAAATTTCGAGTTTAGAAAAGCCTAATTTGGATTGGCCGCTCCGCTTCGCTACGCGGCCAATCCAAATTCTTAGGCTTTTCTAAACTCGAAATTTTACTTCATGCTTAGTCGGGGAGTGGAAAACACTCGTTTAAAGCTTCCAATTAAACTAAAATTATATCTGACAAAGGAGAAGAAGTAAGAATTGATTCAAGAAATAAAAAATACAAAAATAATGTTTAGTTTATTTTTGAAACAATTTCATTCCACAGGAAAATGTGGAATGAAATTGTTTCAAAAATAATTAATTAATGCAAGAAGAAGAAAATAAATGTTTGATTTTTTTAATCAATTCCTTCTCGCATTTTCTTTTGTCAAATATAATATTGCATAATTTGCAATACTTAATAAAAATTTACTTAGATTTAGTTAGACTTACAGCTGCTTTGAAGAAAATTAAAATATCTGAACCCATGTTCCTAATTTATTGAGCCAAAGTTAAAATTATGTAGTAAAATCAAAGATTTTAGGATAGTGTATTCTTTGAAAAATTGTGAAATGTCAACATAAAATGAATAAGCTCTGTGAATTTTATTAAAATGTGACTTTTCGTTCATTTCTATTTATTATTTTAAAACAAAATTGCAAACCCAATTTTCTGGTTTTTCTAATCTCGAAATGTTGCTTTTACCTACACAGTAGAATTATATCTTCGTTCAAAGTAGCTCCAATGTAATTAACTTTAGCGCTCAAATCAATCAATACATTTTTTATTTCTCTACATTAGCACAACGTGTATTCTTCTCTTAACAATCTGTAAAAATCTATGTTGATTATCCTAATTTTACAAAAATAAAACATAAATCATGGACACATCAATAAATTAAAAATAAATTTTGTATTGTGGAGGCTTCTACTTCGTTATACATGTTAATTTATTAATTAAAAACGGTTTAACTTTGTTTGTATAACACAATTTACAGTCACATAAAAATAAATTGTGTTATACAAACAAAGTTAAACCGTTTTTTATTAATAAATTAAAAATACATACACAAGTATGGATTCCATTCCTTGATTATGTAGGATTTGTGTGTTTGTATTTTAATTTATTAATGTGTCAGTGATTTACGTATTCTTATTTGTAAAATTGAGAAAATCAACATACATTTTAACAGATTGTTAAAAAGCAAAATTGATGAAAAATACAGTTTATAAAGTTTTTAATCCACTTTGGGAAACTGCATTTTCGTTGCACTCTGCTTTTTCTTATGAAATTATTAATTTTCAGTTATAAACTCTAGCATAAGAAAAAGCAAAATGCAACGAAAATGCAGTTTCTCAAAGTGGATTAAAAACTTTAGAAACTGTATTTTTCATCAATTTTGCTTTTTAACAATCTGTAAAAATGTATGTTGATTTTCTCAATTTTACAAAAAAGAAAACGTAAATCATTGACACATTAATAAATTAAAATACATACACAAATATGGATTCTATTCCTCGATTATTAATAAAATTCACAGAAATTATTAATTCTCAATTATAAATACAGTTTCTAAAGTTTTTAATACACTTTGGGAAACTGCATTTTCGTTGCATTTTGCTTTTTCTTATGAAATCATTAATTTTCAATTAAAAATTCTAACATAAGAAAAAGCAAAACGCAACGAAAATGCAGTTTCTCAAAGTGGATTAAAAACTTTAGAAACTGTATTTTTCATCAACTTTGCCTTTTAACAATCTGTAAAAATGTATGTTGATTTTCTCAATTTTACAAATATAAAACGTAAATTATTGACACATAAATAAATTAAAAATACATACACAAATACGGATTATATTCCTCGATTATTAATAAAATTCACAGATTTATTAATTCTCATTTATAAATTCTAACATTAGAAAAACCAAAATGGAACGAATTCAATGCAGTTTCTCAAAGTGGATTAAAAACTTTAGAAACTGTATTTTCCATCAATTTCGCTTTTTCTAATGTTAAAATTAATAATTGTGCATTAAATAAATTGGATTTTACTATTATTTTTGTTTTTAATAATTTTTGTATGTAGATATCGTGTTAAACGTAACTCAATGCTTTAAATGTTGTACATGTTATGTATTTATGTGCGTACAAATCTGGTTTGATGGGTTGGAACGTTGTGATAGATGTAATGGGCAATAAGGTCGTTACTCTTTATTTTTGTTGGCATGTTGACAGTCGATTGAGAATGGATATGGACTTGACTTGACTAACTCATTGATGATTGTGCTAGCTTAAGGAAAACTCGTCGTCCGTCCTTGAAAGTCCACATTTAATAAGAACAAGAGTCTATTCGAGAATATTGTATAATAAATATACGCCAAAAGGGGAAAAGTTTAATAAAAAAAAAATTGATTCAAATTGCGAGTTACATTTCAAATGTATTTATTTCACTAAATTAAATTTCCCGCTTAAATAATCAATAAATCGAGTTTCATAGGGCGTAATATATACAACTTAATCTACTGTTTAGATGCGAAATCATATAAAATAAATCCAGGTTTTCCAATTTATTGAGTAGTAACACAAAACGTGCTGGTTAAAACTTGCCGAAAGAAGAACTAAAAATTATACAGGTATATTTCACTTTTAAATATTCCTACACATCCCAAAGCAAATTGAAAACTTTATAAAAGATTTAATAAGCAGTATATTCTAAACTTCACTTCAAACAGTGTTTAGTACGCGTAGGGCATGAAGTAAAATTTCGAGTTTAGAAAAGCCTGAAAATTTGGATTTGCCGGGGCGCGCGAGCGAAATCATATAAAATAAATCCAGGCTTTCCAATTTATTGAGTAAATTTAACTAACATTCTTTCTAATTTGATGTAGCTAAAAGGAATTTTTATTTTAAGTATAAATATAGATGTTCAGATCCAAAATCATATAAAATAAATCCAGGTTTTCCAATTTATTGAGTAAATTTAACTAACGTTCTATCTAATTGGATGCAGCGAAAATTATTTTTTTTAAGTATAAGTATAGAAAGTCCACTTTTAAGAAGAACAAGAGTCTATTCATGAATATTGTATAATAAATATACGCTAAAAAGGGAAATTAAATTAGTTTAATAAAAAAAATATTGATTCACATTGCGAGTTACATTTCAAATGTATTTATTTCAGTAAATTAAATTTCCCGCTCGAATAATCAATAAATCGAGTTTCATGGTGAGTAAAATATGCAACTTAATGTGCTATTCAGATGCGAAATCATATAAAATAAATCCAGGTTTTCCAATTTATTGAGTAAATTTAACAAACATTCTTTCTAATTGGATGTTACTAAAATCATTTTTTCTTTTAAGTATAAGCATAGAAGTTCAGATCCGAAATCATATAAAATAATTCCAGGTTTTCCAATTTATTAAGTAAATTTAACTAACATTATTTCTAATTACATGTAGCTAAAAGGAATTTTTCTTTTTAGTATTAATATATAACATAATATATGAAATTACGAAAATGTTATTCGTGAATTATTATTGAAGTTCAGTAAATTAAATTTCCCGCTCGAATACCAATAAATCATGTTTCATAGGGCGTAATATATGCAACTTAATGTGCTGTTCAGATGCGAAGTCATATAAAATAAAACCAGGTTTTCCAATTTATTGAGTTAATTTAACTAACATTCTACCTCTGTTAAGATAGCAGTGCCAAATGGGCAGAATGCACTGTAACCTATACTAGAATTAAGGGCTAATTAAGGGCTATTTTAGTGCCCTATTGTCGATTTTAGTGCTCCACCCTTAAGGGTGCAAATCGCAACATAGCCACCTTAACATTAAGCTGGCAAGGCAAACTTACAAATCAGGAATTAAAAAATATTTTCTGTACGACAATTAAGGGCTAATTAAGTGCCCTATAAGCAATTTTAGTGCTCCACCCTGTACTTAGAAAAAATATATTTTCTACTACAATTTCACTTTTCTCGAAAATGGACGAGCAGACTGCAACAAAACTATAGAATAATTTAGAGCTCCTTGCTTACTTATTAAGTGCCCCATTAGCGATTTTAGTGCTCCACCCTGTACTTAGAAAACAAATATTTTCTACCCCAATTTCAGTTTTCTCGAAAATGGACGAGCAGACTGCAACGAAACTATAGAATAATTTAGAGCTCCTTGTCTACTAATTAAGTGCCTCATTGGTGATTTTAGTGCTCCACCCTGTACTTAAAAAAAATATT
Source organism: Philonthus cognatus (assembly GCA_932526585.2). Lineage (NCBI taxonomy): Eukaryota > Metazoa > Arthropoda > Insecta > Coleoptera > Staphylinidae > Philonthus > Philonthus cognatus. The sequence goes on from OW052241.1 coordinate 154,417,464, forward strand.
TTCTACCCCAATTTCAGTTTTCTCGAAAATGGACGAGCAGACTGCAACGAAACTATAGAATAATTTAGAGCTCCTTGCTCTAAGTGATTTTTTATTGGTGATTTTAGTGCTCCAGCCTGTACTTAGAAAAAAAATATTTTCTACCCCAATTTTACTTTTCTCGAAAATGAACGAGCAGACTGCAACGAAACTATAGAATAATTTAGAGCTCCTTGCCTTCTAATTAAGTGCCCCATTGGTGATTTTAGTGCTCCGCCCTGTACTTAGAAAAAAAATATTTTCTTCTCCAATTTTACTTTGCTCGAAAATGGACGAGCAGACTGCAACGAAACTGTAGAATAATTTAGAGCTCCTTGCCTACTAATTAAGTGCCCCATTGGTGATTTTAGTGCTCCACCCTGTATTTAGAAAAAAAATATTTTCTATCCCAATTTCAGTTTTCTCTAAAATGGACGAGCAGACTGCAACGAAACTATAGAATAATTTAGAGCTCCTTGCCTACTAATTAAGTGCCCCATTGGTGATTTGAGTGCTCCACCCTGTACTTAGAAAAAAAATATTTTCTACCCCAATTTCAGTTTTCTCGAAAATGGACGAGCAGACTGCAACGAAACTATAAAATAATTTAGAGCTCCTTGCCTACTAATTAAGTGCCCCATTGGTGATTTTAGTGCTCCACCCTGTACTCAGAAAAAAAATATTTTCTACCACAATTTCACTTTTCTCGAAAATGGACGAGCAGACTGCAACGAAACTAGAGAATTATTTAGAGCTATTTACCTACTAATTAAGTGCCCCATTGGCGATTTTAGTATTAATGGTTTAAATGAAATCTCTGTATACCTATCTTCTCTTATTTTTCTTACAAATTGAAGAAGATAGGGTATGCCGGTGTAAATCAATGCAGAATTGTATTCCGCCTAAGAATATGTAATAATGTACAGGGTGTTTATTTGAAAAGAATCGAGATTAAAAGTTGACTAAATATAGTAGTATATAGTAGTATAGTAGTATATTTTGAACATTTTTTATATCATTTTTCAAAAAATAAATCATCATTGGGCTCTTTCGGGAGTTGGCATTTTAGAGGCAACTTTACATCACTATTCAAAATGCAATGTTTGATGTTTTGTCAAATTTGTTTTCACAACTACTGAAATATATAAAACACAGCACACTTATGAAAATTACACTTAGTTTTTTAACATACAGCAGAAACAGTCCATATACTTTTAATGTGTTTCGGCGGGACACTCTGTATAATAATAGATCATGTAATTGTTAATTATCTCTATAAATTTAAACTGAGATCATAATGAGTTCATAGTACGTAAGATCGACGAGATCTTAATTAATGATATTATTTAAGATGTATGTACATACAGGGTGAGTTTTTTTCATGTTCTCAATTGGGATTTCGGAAACTATAATAGATAGAGAAACGGTTAAATGGGCAAAGTAGTGCAGTTTTACGAGCTGAATATAAAGACACTTAAATTTTTCGAAAAAGTCAAGAGTAATAAAATATTGTCATAAATGTGAAAAGTGGTAATTTATTCAAATCGATTTTTCTCGGTTATAAAAAAGACACATGAAAACTATAAATTTGTAGCTAATTTTACACTAAATAATAAAATGTTAACGAATTTTTTACATCGATATTGGTTTTCGAGATGTAACACAAACTTACATTTTTTTAAATGGAAATCATAGTTTGTTATCGTCTCATTTAAAAGACATGTTTTCGTCTTTAATTAGATATAAAACTTGACATAAGTACAGGGTGGAGCACTAAAATCACCAATGGGGCACTTGAGTAGTAGGCAAGGAGCTCTAAATTATTCTACAGTTTCGTTGCAGTCTGCTCGTCCATTCTCGAGGTAAGTGAAATTGGGGTAGAAAATATTTTTTTTCTAAGTACAGGGTGGAGCACAAAAATCACCAATGGGGCACTTAATTAGAAGGCAAGGAGCTCTAAATTATTCTATAGTTTCGTTGCAGTCTGCTCGTCCATTTTCGAGAAAACTGAAATTGGAGAAGAAAATATTTTTTTTTCTAAGTACAGGGTGGAGCACTAAAATCACCAATGAGGCACTTAATTAGTAGGCAAGGAGCTCTAAATTATTCTATAGTTTCGTTGCAGTCTGCTCGTTCATTCTCGAGATAAGTGAAATTGGGGTAGAAAATATTTTTTTTCTGAGTACAGGGTGGAGCACTAAAATCACCAATAGGGCACTTAATTAGTAGACCAGGAGATCTAAATTATTCTATAGTTTCGTTGCAGTCTGCTCGTCCATTTTCGAGAAAACTGAAATTGGGGTAGAAAATATTTTTTTTCTAAGTACAGGGTGGAGAACTAAAATCGCTAATGGGGCACTTAATTAGTAAGCAAGGAGCTCTAAATTATTCTATAGTTTTGTTGCAGTCTGCTCGTCCATTTTCGAGAAAAGTGAAATTGTAGTAGAAAATATTTTTTTTCTAAGTACAGGGTGGAGCACTAAAATGTCTTACAGGGCACTTAATTAGCCCTTAATTATGTCGTACAGAAAATGTTTTTTAATTCCTGATTTGTAAGTTTGCCTTGCCAGCTTAATGTTAAGGTGGCTATGTTGCGATTTGCACCCTTAAGGGTGGAGCACTAAAATCGACAATAGGGCACTAAAATAGGCCTTAATTAGCCCTTAATTCTAGTATAGGTTACAGTGCATTCTGCCCATTTGGCACTGCTATCTTAACAGAGGTTAACATTCTTTCTAATTGGACGTTACCAAAATATTTTATTTTCAAGTATAAGTATAAAAGTTTAGATCCGAAATCTTGTAAAATAAATCCAGGTTTTCCAATTTATTGAGTAAATTTAACTAACATTCTTTCAAATTGGATGTAGCAACAAGGAATTTTTCTTTTAAGTTTACATATCCCGATTAATATTCTATAAATGTTCAGGCGTTCGTAATTTTTATAAGTGTTCAATTTGTAACTTCAATCGAGTGTTTCCACTCCTAGATTAAGCATAAAGTAAAATTTCGAGTTTAGAAGAGCGAAGCGGAGCAACCAAACCAAATTTTCAGGCTTTTCTAAACCCGAAATTTTACTTTATAGGCCAGGCGTATAATAAGTTTAAAATATACTGCTAATTGTTTGATTTGAGTTATGTGGAGTATTTAATCACAATGAAAAAACTGTTTTTATTCCTTACTTCACTTTTATTTTTATGTGTTAGATGTACATTTCGAGTGCTAAGCAAAATGTACATCTAACACATAAAAATAAAAGTGAAGTAAGGAATAAAAACAGTTTTTTCATTGTAAAATATACTGCTTTAGCATACTTCTTTAGCTGTATATTTTAAACTTTAGAATATTTCAGTGTTTTATACGCGTGGCGCATGAAGTAAAATTTCGAGTTTAGAAAAGCCTGAAAATTTGGTTTGGTCGCGTAGCGCTACGCGCTACGCGACCAAACCAAATATTCAGGCTTTTCTAAACTCGAAATTTTACTTCATGCTTAGTCTGTGAGTGGAAACTCTAGTTAGAAACATCAAATTGATAATAATAATATACATGTTGATAAAATCAAAGATTTAGAAAGTACCATTCTACTTTTGAAAAACTATAATTAATAATAGTAAAACACATTTTGTTGAAATAAATAATTTAGAAAAGACTATTCTACTTTTGAAAAACTATAATTAATAATAATAAAACACATTTTGTTGAAATAAATAATTTAGAAAAGACTATTCTACTTTTTAAAAACTATAATTAATTATAATAATACACTTTTATCATTATTAATTATAGTTTTTCAAAAGTAGAATGGTACTTTCTAAATCTTTGATTGAATAGTCATTTCTAAATCTTTGATTTCAACAAATCGTATTATTTCATTTAATTTCATTTTTTTTTTCTTAACCGTTTCATCCCTAGAATTTTTCTGATGCCAAAATGATTCGATTTATTTCGTGAATCAATTTCTTCTCAAATCGTCTGTGAGAGGAAAGAAATTGATTGATTGATTGATCAAACATAATTTTTATTCTTCTTGCATCAATTATATTATTAAGTATTGCAAATAATGCAATATTAAATTTGACAAAAGAAAATGCGAGAAGGAATTGATTCAATAAATAAATCAAACATTTATTTTCTTCTTCTTGCATTAATTAAACTGTTGAGTATTGTAAATTATGTAAAAGTATATTGAGCAAATGAAAAGGAAAATGTGGAATGAAATTGATTCAAAAAATAAACTAAACATTACCTTCTATTTTTATTTCTTGAATTAATTTCCACTTCCATTTTCCTTTGTCAAACATAATTTTAGTTTAATTGGAAGCTTTAAACGACTGTTTTCCACTCCCAGACTAAGCATGAAGTAAAATTTCGAGTTTAGAAAAGCCTAAGAATTTGGATTGGCCGCGTAGCGAAGCGGAGCGGCCAATCCAAATTAGGCTTTTCTAAACTCGAAATTTTACTTCATGCGCCACGCTTAAAAACACTGATTTACAGTGAAGTTAAAAAAACACTCGAATACAACAACGATTATAGGCAACTTAATATACGTTATAGTTATTGGGTTGCCTATAATCACTATTTTAAGCAATTTGTTCAGCCCAGAATTTAACTTACGTTTTATTCATATCTACATATTAGACTGCTAAAGCCGTATATATTAAACATTACGATATTTCAGTGTTGTATACGTGTGGCGCATGAAGTAAAATTTCGAGTTTAGAAAAGCCTAATTTGGATTGGTCGCTCCGCTTCGCTACGCGGCCAATCCAAATTTTCAGGCTTTTCTAAACTCGAAATTTTACTTCATGCTTAGTCTGGGAGTGGAAAACCCTCGTTTAAAGATTCAAATTGAAATCTTTTAAAAAAAACAACGAATGTCGTAATATGAAAACTTGAAAAAATTCCCTGTATTTAAAGATCACATTTGTGCACACACAGTTATGATATTTTATTGTAATTAAATGTTATGTTTTATAATTTATATGAAATATCTTCAACAATTTAGCTAACATTTCAAAAAGTAAACAAAAAATCTTAATGATGTAGTATAAAATATAATTTAGTAAATTTAAGATAATAAAAAAAAGTTTAAACAAATTTAACGTTTAAAACAGTGTTAAACAAATTTAAGATTTATTTAAAACAAAAACTGTTTAAAATACGACGGCTGTTTTTAAACATGTTTAAAACACTGTTTTAAAACAAAGTACTTTAAACATGACAACCCTGTTTAAGACACGAGAATGCTGATTTGGGGGTAAGAATGCACCAAAGAGGCGTCCGGCAAGTTGAAATCGCTGAACTTTTTAACTCATCTCAAAGTGTGATCTCAAGAACAATTACAAATTGCAAACAGGAACAGCTGCAAGAAGCCCTGGTAGTAGATCGAAACGTGTAACTACTCCAAGGGAAGATACATTTTTGATCATTTATTCATTTTTTTCTGAAGTTAAACTGTATGTACACGTAATATCTCTATTTAATTTTGAGTAGTTTAAAAGAAACATTCCTTGCATGAAAAATAGGGGGAGAGAGAGAAAAGGAGAGAGCGATGGAGAGAGAAAGAGAGAGATTTGGGTTTATAAGACTCTTCAACAGTAAAGATCATTCAAGCTGATAAAAAGTAGCGGATAGTAAATAAAGTCTTGTATTATTTTGTCTTCTGTAAATTATATTTTATTAACCATTTCAATAAAGCAAATACATTTATTTGCGGTAACTGCAATATCAACATTTATGAAAACAAAATATGTATAAAATTACTGTCAATCATGAGATCAATATGGCACACATTTTTCTTAGACCTACACTTAAACCTAAAAATTACAAATCCAAAATTGCAACACAGGATTTTTGAATTTTCGCTCGGTGCCAAAAGAGTCTTTGCTCAAGACAAAAAGTCTAATATTGCAACACAGGAGTTTTGAATTTTTGCACTGGGCTAAAAGTGTCTTTGCTCAAGACAATAAATCAAATGTTGCAACACAATTGTTGGTGTTTTGCACTGGGCCAAAAGTGTCTTTGCTCAAGACAACAAACCCGATATTGCAACACAGGATTTTTGAATTTTTGCACAGGGCCAAAAGTGTCTTTGCTCAAGACAATAAATCAAATGTTGCAACACAAAATTTTTGATGTTTTGCACTGGCCAAAAGTGTCTTTGTTCAAGACAACAAGTCCAATATTGCAACACAGTATTTTTGAATTTTTGCACTGGGCAGAAAGTGTCTTTGCTCAAGACAATAAATCAAATGTTGCAACATAGAATTTTTGGTCTTTTCCACTGGGCCAAAAGTGTCTTCGTTCAAAACAACAAATCCAATATTGGTACATAGTATTTTTGAATCTTTCCACTGGGCAGAAAGTGTCTATGCTTAAGACAATAAAGCAAATGTTGCAACAAAATTTTTGGTGTGTTGCAACTGGGCCTTGTTCATCACTGGGTGATTTGGGTGTTTTGCTCAAGACAACAAACTCAATATTGCAACACAGGATTTTTGAATTTTTGTACTGGACCAAAAGTGTCTTTGCTTAAGACAAAAAATCCAATATTGCAACACAGTACTTTTGGATTATTGCACTTGGAAAAAAGTCTCTTTACTCAAGACAACCCAGGCAGCAAATTGACGTAATTTCACGTGAATTGTACGTCCATTTGACATGAAACTGACGTGGCTTTCGGCAATTTACTGCCTGAGAAGTAGTGGTGGGATAAATTAAATAAAAATAATTGATTCGTTCGATTATGAAAATAATCGAGATCAGGAGATCGCTAGAGAGATCGCTCGAGTGATTACTCGAGAGATCGCTCAATAGATTGCTCAAAAAATCTCTCGAATGATTGCTTGAGAGATCTTTTAAATGATTGCTCAAGAGCTCTTTTGAATGATTGCTTGCTAGATCTCTCGAATGATTACTCGAGAGATCGCTCGAATATCTTTGCTCAAGATAACCCAGAGAGCAAATTGACGTAATTTCACGTGAGTCGCACCTTTAAATAAACATGCGACTCACATGGAATAACGTCAATTTGCTCTCTGGGTTATCTTAGGCAAAGACATGAAACTGACGTGGCTTTCGGCAGTTTACTGCCTGAGAAGTAGTGGTGGGATAAATTAAATAAAAATAATTTATTCGTTCGATTATGAAAATAATCGAACATCTCGAGATCAAGAGATCGCTGGAGAGACCGCTCGAGTGATTACTCGAGAGATCCCTCAAAAGATTGCTTAAAAAATCTCTCGAATGATTGCTTGAGAGATCTTTCAAATGATAGCTCAAGAGCTCTTTTGAATGATCGCTCGCTAGATCTCTCGAATGATCACTCGAGAGATTTGCTCGAATATCTTTGCTTAAGATAACCCAGAAAGCAAATTGACGTAATTTCACGTGAGTCGCAGCTTTAAATGAACGTGTGACTCACGTGAAATTACGTCAATTTGCTCTCTGGGTTATCTTAAGCAACGACATGAAACTGAAGTAGCTTTCGTTAATTTACTGCCTGGGAAGTACTAATCGAATCAATTGAATAAAAATAATAGATTCGTTCGATAATAAAAAGAAGTCACTGTGTTCCAAACAAAATGTATCGAAAGAATCTTGATTCTAAACTCTTCAATCAACAGTCATAGTATTTTTGTATTCCTAACAAAATGTATCGAAAGAATCTTGTCAGCAAAGCCTCTTTTACTTAGATTTTGAATGTTTGAAAATGTTGAGTTTAAAGCATAGATGCCCACTAAGCAAAACACTAATAAATAACGTTATATCAACGTTTTAGCAACATTAAACGTTGTATTAATGTTAATGAAACATACTTGAATGAGTTTGTTCAGTGGGTGACACTCTTAAACTGCCATGTAAAATTATTGATAGTATTTATCAATTGTACATGATGTTTTAATTAACAGTACAATTAATCAACTGTGTTTTTGTGTTGCAAACAAAATGTTTCGTTCGATTATAAAAATTACCGAACATCTCGAGATCATGAGATCGTTAGAGAGATCGCTCGAGTGATTGGGGCCAGTTGCATCAAACACGTTGAACTGGTTCATCTCTGAGATCGCTAGAGAGATCGCTCGAGTGATTACTCGAGAGATCGCTCAAAAGATTTAGAGATCTTCCGAATGATTGCCCAAGAGAATTCTCGAATGATTGCTCGATAGATCGCTCGAATGTCTTTGCTTAAGAAATGAAAGGTTCTTGTCAGCAATGACTTGGGGCCAGTTGCATCAAACACGTTGAGCTGGTTCATCTCTGAGATCGCTAGAGAGATCGCTCGAGTGATTACTCGAGAGATCGCTCAAAAGATTTAGAGATCTTCCGAATGATTGCCCAAGAGAATTCTCGAATGATTGCTCGATAGATCGCTCGAATGTCTTTGCTTAAGAAATGAAATGTTCTTGTCAGCAATGACTTGGGGCCAGTTGCATCAAACACGTTAAGCTGGTTCATCTCTGAGATCGCTAGAGAGATCACTCGAGTGATTACTCGAGAGATCGCTCAAAAGATTGAGAGATCTTCCGAATGATTGCTCAAGAGAATTCTCGAATGATTGCTCGATAGATCGCTCGAATGTCTTTGCTTAAGAAATAAAAGGTTCTTGTCAGCAAAGACTTAGGGCCATCAAACACATTGAACTGGTTCATCTCTGAACTTGAGTTAAAAGTGATATTAGAACAATTGGAACTGTCATCTTGAACCTTAGTTTACAGAGGAACGCAGCTCAGCGTTTTTGGTGCAACTGGGCCTTGTTCATCTACGTTTAGAAAGTAACAAAGTTTTGAGTTTGACACATAAGTGGTGAAAATTCTAAAAACGCTTTGTAAAATTAATCACAGTTTTAAATAATTTTGTATGGTGTCTAAGGTACTTGAATATTGGAATTCGTAAAATAGCAAATGTTTGCTTTTCTTCTCTCAGCTAGATATGTAGGTTTTCATATTTTCCAAAATTATGTCGTAAATCACAGTTTTCGCATCGATTCCGTAGAGATAATCGATGTGATTCCATTTCTTATTGCGAACCTCCCATAAGTATTTATCTCCTTCCGGTAGTTCAGAAAACAGTTGAACAACATCTATGGGTGAGGATAAATAATCGTTTTGACTGTAGATTAAGTAAACTGGGGTACGGATGTTGGTCAAATTGTATTTTGGCGGGAAATAACTTCCGTATATCACCTCGTTTTCTTCGTAACCATAATCGAATTGATGGAATTCACCTGAAAAAAATATTATTCCATAATAATTATCAAGAGTATTCATCTGCCTGATGTAGCCACAAACATGTTGCAGTATTCAACAATAAAAGTAAAATAAGAGTGTTCAAATTGGAGTAGGCTGTGATTCTGTAAATCAGTCAACTCGTTAGTTTACTTATGGGAAGAAATTGTGTCGACATGAAAATTACATTTTTACCAGGGTTGCTATGTTTAAAATGGTTGCTCTCCAGATCGAAATACTCCGATTTTTGAATTTTTTTAGATTGAGCCGGGTGTAAACATGTGTGGGATACATAAATGTTAGTATAAATTTCTTGCGCAGACTTACCATTTAGCCGTAAATTGTATTTTAAGTTCCGATTTTGAGGTTATATACTTTGGTATTTTTGGGTGAATAAGCATATTACAGGTATAAATTGTACACATAATGAAATTATTTCCAAAATTATGACATAATTAATCCAAATTGTAATATTATCTTCATTTATACAGCCAAAATCACAATATTAATTTCACACTAAATCTGACGTCTACTGACGTTTATTTAAACGAATGGATATATAATTCTAGATTGATTATTATTAATGTTCAGATTATATTATTATTTGTATTTGCGTTTGCCAAATTTGGATTCGTCTATGTGGACGACTCTTCCTGGACCACCAATTTTACCGCGGCTTCTCTTATTTAAAAGGAAGTCATCTACCACGACTTCTCGGCAAAAGTTGTACCTTTATAGAGAAATATAATGATTAATTTTACACTACAGAAACATGCTTTATTTTATATTACCAATCACAAATTGTCTGATCAGACACAGAGGTATCATCCCATTCATCTCTGGCCTCCTTGCGACACTTCTCGTAAGTGTAGTCCTCACAAAAGGAGTATATTATACTATAAAAATATTATTTAAATATAGTAAATTAGGTATTGTATAAATTTATTCCCTAAACACTTTAGTGAGTGGTAACTTGGTTCTTTGAAACCATGTACCCCTTGCAATAGGCACATTTAAATTGTGGCCCCCCTTGTTGCATCTAAATGCTCCCAGCCCCGATTGCGATGAGGTGAAATTCATTAGTTTTTTGTGCCTTGAGCAGATTTTTGCATTTGGCAAAAAACCATTGCCCTGACAGTATCTGAAGGCTCGCTCTTCGGTGCCAAACTCCTCAATGAACTTTTTCTGGTTTCACATTCTAGTACATTAAGTTTTAGAAGGATATAAATATTACAAAGTGTTATGAGAATAGTAATGTTGAATTTATAATATGTAAGCAATTGAAATTATGCAGAATAATTATGCTAAACAATTGGTATAGAACTTATATCTCAAGTAATTAAAATATTAAATTTAATATTATTTTTCAATAAAAATAAATGGTTTAACTTACTTTCAATTCAAAGTTATCCACAAATAAGTACTTAAAAGTACTGTTTTAACACTTTTTGCACTGATCAAACTAAATTACGTGTGTGATGACACGAAAATATAATACTTTGTTATAATAAACAAGAAAACAAAAACATTTCAAACTTTCCTCTTTCGGTCGGTATAGTAGGCTGCAAGTTGCTAACGTTAAGTCTTTAAACAAGATTACAATTTAACTTACATCATTACATTTTATTCATTGTAAATTATTGAATAAATTTATAAATGTATTATTATTTGCGTGGATTAATAAATATTAGAATATGATTTGCTATCATAATATTCTCGTTTCCGCGTAAAGGTAGCGCCATCTATTTTTTATATCATAAACTAAAATACATGTAATTTTTTAATGGATCAAATTTATGTATCCATTGTTTCAAATAAACGTCAGTACACGTCATACTTAGTGTAAAATAAATATCGTGATTATGACTGTATAAATTAAGGTAATACTATAATTTTGATTATTTACGTCATAATTTTGGAAATAATTTCATCATGTGTACAATTTATACCTGTAATATACTTATTTACCCGAAAATACCAACCCATTTAACCTCAAAATTGGAACTTAAAATACAATTTGCGGCTAAACGGTAAGTCGTCGCATGAACTTTATCTTAACATTTCTGCGTCCCACACACACTTACTTCCAGTTCCGCTGGCAAACTCTCAAAAATCTTAGTATTCCGTTCTGGAGAACATCCTTTAAAATACCTTGTTTTAAACAGTGTTTTAAACATGTTTAAAAACAGCCGTCGTATTTTAAACGGTTTTGTTTACAACATGTTTTAAATCTTAGATTTGATTAAAACATGTTTTAAACGTTAACTTTGTTTAAAACGTTTTTTTTTTATTATCTTTAATTTGCTAAATTATATTTTATACTACTTCATTAAAATGTTTTGTTTACGTTTTGAATTTTAGCTAAATTGTTAAAGACTTCAAATTATATTAATAATCATAATATTTTATTACCATAAAATATCACAACTGTGTGGATATACATTCCATTTTTAAATACAGGGATTTTTTTTCAGGTATACATATGCATACACTGTAAATTTTACGACATTCGTTGTTTTTTTAAAGGATTTTAATTTGAATCTTTAGACGAGGGTTTTCCACTCCCAGACTAAGCATGAAGTAAAATTTCGAGTTTAGAAAAGCCTGAAAATTTGGATTGGCCGCGTAGCGAAGCGGAGCGGCCAATCCAAATTAGGCTTTTCTAAACTCGAAATTTTACTTCATGCGCCACACGTATAAAACACAAATATCATAAAGTTTAAAATATACGGCTTTAGCAGTCTAATATGTAGATGTGAATAAAACGTGAGTCAAATTCTGCGCTGAATAAATTGTTTAAGACAGTGATTATAGGCAACCCAATCACTAACGTATATTAGGTTGCCTATAATCGTTGTTGTATGTGTGTATTTTTTTAACTTCACTGTAAATCAGTATTTTAAAGCGTGGCGCATGAAGTAAAATTTCGAGTTTAGAAAAGCCTAATTTGGATTGGCCGCTCCGCTTCGCTACGTGGCCAATCCAAATTCTTAGGCTTTTCTAAACTCGAAATTTTACTTCATGCTTAGCCTGGGAGTGGAAAACACTCGTTAAAAGCTTAAAATTAACCGCTTTGAAACAACGAATTCCCGCAAATTTAAAAAAACGCTGTAATTATCAGGCTATGTATACTCAAAAGAAAAATGCCCTGTATATTTTCTTTTAAATACATTTTAAATGTGTTTTAAACATGTTTTAAATGTGTTTTAAACATGTTTTAAACAAATCCAAGTTTTCAGGCATTTCTAAACTCGAAATTTTACTTTATGCTTAACCAAGGAGTGGAAACACTTGTTAGAAGTTTCAAATTGAACTAATTTATAAAAACAGTAAACACCTATCAATTTATCAATTTTTTAAATCTCAAATTTTTGCTTCTGGTAATTCGTTAGTTAGATGTTTCAAATTAAACTAGTTTCTAAAAACAGCGAATGCCTATAAATTTATTGAATCTCAAATATTTTATTTCTACCAATGTATTTACCTGATCTCATTTCTTGGGCGAAATGCTTGAGCTGCTTCATAGAAGATCCCGCCGGAAAATTGGAGATGATGATCGGAAGCAAAGATTCGTTGAACTGCTGATAATCGAAGCCTGTGATCGTGAAGATTTCGTTGATGCAGAATTTCTTAAACGATTTCAACGCGCACACTTTTTGGGTGATGAACTTGAAAATCGGCGTTTGGCTGTTCAGTTCGTGTATTTGGAAAAGATCCGCTCCAACCTAAAAGCGCCCAATATCATAATAATCATGTATCAATATCGTTCGTTAATCATAAGGAGCACGTTGTAATACGAGGGGTTATCAAAAAGTAAGGTTACAAAATGTACACGTTCCATTGCAGGCTTTGTAATCTTACTTTTTTATCACCCCTTGTAAAGAGAAAATCATGTATTTAAGGTAAATTTAATCATTAAATACCCCCACGAAAAACTGTCTTTACAAAATCCCATGTAACTGTATGTTTTTGAGTTTACGTGAAGTGATTATTACACTTAAAAAGACTGTTATTCCTTACTTCACTTTTTATTTTTATCGTTAGATGTACACTTCTGTGCAATAAAATCAAGTACAAGTCTTATGCCTATTTTTCACAATATTTCAGTTGTATAATTCGGGTTTGTTTTAATTGCCTAGCAGCAGTTTCAATAAATAATAAAACACCATACCACTTCTTTCCTACTCCCAACGTTTCTTAACTCTGAAAACAGTGTCTTTACTGATGTTCACCAATCGAGCAATTTGTCTACTATAAAAACCATCTTCAATTATAGTTAGAATTCGACTTTTTGAGTTGTTGTTTAAATGACACGGTATTTTGACATTTAAAAATTGACATATTTACGTAACTAAGAAACTAATTATGTCCGCTTTAAACTTTAACATATTTTGTGTACTTAATTTTATTGCACAGAAGTGTACATTTCGAGACACAAAGTGCTCATTATCAATAACAAACTTATTGTTGTTGTTAATGGGTAACAAGGCCCATTACACAAGCAGGTATACATTCGTTTTATAAGCTGTTAGACGCAGAAGACTGGGACTTTATCAGTAGCCAAGACATTACAAGTGAACATAAATTTTCGAACATTTTGTCACGTCATTCAGGGAAAGACAGATAGTAACTCGGAAAAAAACAATTAAATGGTTTAATCGTAAATTATACGACATGCGGGAAACACTAATGTTAATTAAAGCAGCAAGCGACCGAAATCATGAATTTAAAACAAATTACCTAAGCTACAAACGGAAGTACCACATTGCTCTTAAAAATGCAAAAATCAGTGCTAATGCATCGTACATAAAAAATTCAAAAAACAGCCTGAAAGCACTGTGGTCACTAATAAATAATAATAGAAAGAGTGACACGTACTGCGATATTGACCCCGACAAATTCAACGAATATTTTGCAAATGTGGCGAATAATCTAATTAAAGATATTCCAATGTCTACCCAAACACCCCTTACGCTCATGTCGAAGTATCAAGTTACGTGCTCAGAGTACTTCCAATTCAAGGAAACTACATTTATAGTAATCAGAGATGTAATAAAAAGTCTAAAGAACTCCCAATCGAAAGATATTTATTTTTTTACAGCAGATCTAATAAAAAAAGTTTCTGATACCATCACAGTACCTCTCACTAAGTTGATAAATTGTTGCATTAAAGATTGCATATTTCCAAATTCGTTAAAAATGTCTCGTATCACTCCTATACATAAAAAGGGGGATAAAGGAGACACAAACAACTATAGACCCATAGCCATACTACCTGTAATAGCGAAGATATTTGAAAAAGTTGTGCTGGCCCAAGTATTAGACCACCTTGAAAAACATAACATACTGTCTGATTCTCAATATGGTTTTCGTAAGGGAAAATCCACTGCCAGCGCAATTGTCGACTTCACTAATAATGTCCTGCAAGGCTTCGAGTCGAATATGCATACCACTGCAACTTTCCTAGACCTCAGCAAGGCCTTCGACTGCCTGGATCATGGTGTTCTCTTACGAAAACTATATTTCTATAACTTCCACCCTAGCAGCTGTCGACTAATAGGATCCTACCTACACCATAGACGACAAATTGTCACCATAGATAGTAAACAATCGAGGGAAAAGTACCTCACTCATGGTGTACCCCAAGGATCTATTCTCGGGCCTGTACTTTTTCTCATCTACATTAACGATCTCTCGTCTACAGCAACAGCTTCCACCTTGTTTCAGTTTGCGGATGATACCACCTTTACAAACAGTTCACTTGACCTTTTACACGCGACTGAGCAGCACAATAAATCAAAAAATGACGTCATTCATTGGTTTGAGACGAACAGAGTAATCCTTAATCCAAACAAAACAGTCAACCTACTATTTTCTTTGCGTACAGACGCACCTGAACAAATGCCAGCTAAGTTTCTCGGTGTCTGTCTCGACAATAGGTTGACATGGAATAACCAGGCAGAGTCAGTAGCTCACAAAGTATGTCGTTCCATATTTTTACTGCGGCACTTAAAGGTAAGCCTCCCTCCGAGTGCTATACGTACTGCGTACTTCGCAGTATGCCAATCACACCTGGTATACGGGATTCTTGCATGGGGACACACACCTATATTGAATCGTATGTTTGGTCTACAAAGAAGGGCAGTACGTATAATTTCAGACCTAAAATATCAGGACTGCAAAGCCAAATATACTGAGCTAGGCATTCTAACTCTCCCCTCGCTGTACATACTGGAATGCTTAGTCCATGTTCGGAAAAACATCACAGAATACGACCTGCACTCGCTGAGACATCGCCACGACACAAGAACTGCGTCAAAAATTTGTCTAAATCACATGCGTCTCAATAAGTCACGGAATGGCACCAATTACTACGGGCAAAAAATATACAACTTGCTACCAGATATAATTAAGTCAGCAAATCAGGCAAAATTCAAAATTACGATAAAGAAATACCTCGCTGCCAAAGCATTCTACACATTAAATGAATGTCTTATAAATGACTACAGTAACGTATGCAGCACAGTCGAATTTTAACACATTTACTCTTTATTTATTGTATGTAAGTCTTAAGTTAATTTTAATTGTAACTACTCATAATTAAAACCTGTACTTTTCTTATATTATTTTGTGCTTATATTTATTTATTATTGTTATATGTCTTATTTTATCTTACTACTTATATATGTATTCTTGACCTGTGTAAACTGATTTAATAGCACCAATAAAGTAAAGTAAAGTATTGATAATGAGCACATTGTGTCTCGAAATGTACTTCTAACAATAAAAATACAAAGTGAAGTAAGAAATAACAGTATTGTTTAGTGTAAAATCCCATGTCATGTTCTAATTCATTTCCATACAAAAGTTGAAGCTGATCAAAGTAGATCACGCATTAAAATCATGTATTAAAAAGAAAAAAAAACATTTAATGCCAGATTTTCTCTTTAAGATCAAAATTAATTAAAACAAAATGTGTTATGAACATCGAACAAATCAATGCAAACAGAATATTTACGAGGGGTGATCAAAAAGTAAGGTTACAAAGCTTGCAATGGAACGTGTACATTCTGTGTTAATAAACATCATTATTACTTACATCAAACATGCTTTCTAAATTTTTCAAATATCTCAATCCAGGCCCGTATAGATTTTTCATGAAAGCAACTGGAGCTAGACTGTACTGAGCGTGGATTTTGTCATTGTACTTGGGATTTTCCGAGAGCATCACGTAATAAATTGTGGTTCCCTGAGAGTGTCCGATGTAGAACAGTTTTTCCATTTTCGTGTACGTTAGAATATAGTCGATTATCGCCGGCAAATCGTAGACCCCCATTTCGTGCCAACTGAAATCCCAAAAATTCCAATCGGTGTCGGGATCCAGATACATGTGCCGTCTGGAATACTTGTTTCCTCGGGAATTTCCCACCCAAACATCGTAACCGGCATCAGCCAAAATAAATCCTAAATAAATACACAGGGTTAGTTTTTTTGTTCATGTTCTCTATAGGGAAACTAAGGAAACTAAGAAATTCTGTTAAAACAGAACATACAAAGCATTTTTCTTTTGATTATACACATCCTGATAATTACAGCGTTTCTTTTTAATTTGCGGAAATTCGTTGTTTCAAAGGAGTTAATTTGAGGCTTTTAACGAGTGTTTTCCACTCCCAGACTAAGCATGAAGTAATCTTAAATACACTTGTAAATAAAACAAATTTTTACTTTGCTTAACCACTATTTATTGCACTTAATTCTGTGACCATAGTTTCGACTATCTTGTAGTCATTCTTAAACGAAATATTATATAAATGTGCTAAGCAAAATCGATTTGCAAAAATCGACACTTTTCGTATTTTTTTAAATATCTAGTTACTCTTGATTTTTTGAAAATTTTCTAATTATTATTCAGCTCATAAAATTGCACTACTTTTGTCTTTTTTTTTTAAGATTTCAATATGAATCTTTAAACGAGGGTTTTCCACTCCCAGACTAAGCATGAAGTAAAATTTCGAGTTTAGAAAAGCCTAAGAATTTGGATTGGCCGCGTAGCGAAGCGGAGCGGCCAATCCAAATTAGGCTTTTCTAAACTCGAAATTTTAGTTCATGCGCCAAGCGTAAAAACACTGATTTACAGTGAAGTTCAAAAAACACACACATATAACAACGATTATAGGCAACCTAATGTACGTCAGAGTTATTGGGTTGCATATAATCACTGTTTTAAACAATTTTTTTAGCGCAGAATATTACTCATGTTTTATTCATATCTAGATATTAGATTGCTAAAGCCGTATATTTTAAACTTTACGATATTTCAGTGTTTTATACGCGTGGCGCATGAAGTAAAATTTCGAGTTTAGAAAAGCCTAATTTGGATTGGCCGCTCCGCTTCGCTACGCGGCCAATCCAAATTTTCAGGCTTTTCTAAACTCGAAATTTTACTTCATGCTTAGTCTGGGAGTGGAAAACCCTCGTTTAAAGATTCAAATTGAAATCTTAAAAAAAACGACAAAAGTAGTGCAATTTTACGAGCTGAATAATAATTGGAACAATTTTAAAAAAGTCAAGAGTAACTAGATATTTAAAAAAATGTGAAAAGTGTCTATTTCTTCAAATCGATTTTTCTGAGCACATAATATAATATTTGATTTGAGAATAACTATAAGATAGTTAAAACTATAGTTACAGAATTAAGTGCAATAAACAGTGGTTAAGCAAAGTAAAAATTGTTTTATTTACAAGTGTATTTAAGATGTACCACAAAACAGTTAAAGATTTAGAGTTAAAGTAACATTTTGATTTCATATTCAAAGACGAACTAAATTCAAATGTTTTGGTGCAATTGGCTCTAGAGATTTAGAATTAAAATTATATTTTGAGCATAATATATAAAATTACGAAAAAACTATTCGTGAAAATGCAAACAGTGTCTTAATTAATAAGACAATTTAAGACGATAAATATCCATTGAAACAACTACTTCCCGTGCAAATACACCTCCGGATATTGAATTATACAATGAAATATTTAAAATCTTATTTAATTTGAAAAATTGTCTTATTAATTAAGACACTGTTTGCATTTTCACGAATAGTTTTTTCGTAATTTTATATATTATGTTTAAAGTGTGCAAACTATAAGAAGCGTAAGCTTATTTTCTCGAATTCAAATAGTTTTGAATTTGAATTTATCTTATATTTTGAGATTCAAAGGTGGACTAAGGTCAATAGTTTTGGTGCAAAGGCTCTAGAGACTATCAATCTCTAGAGCCTTTGCACCAAAACTATTGACCTTAGTCCACCTCTGAATCTCAAAATATAATTTCTTTCACAAAAATAATTAACGCAACATGTTGTGTTCGGAGTCGGACTACATTAGATCAAATTGTCGTTTTAATATGAATTAATCAGACTAAATTGAGCTAATTTTGATTAATCTATGTTTTAGTTAAATTTAGCATAAGTAAGTTTAGGTGAAGAATATGAATTTGTGTTCAGTACTCATTCATTTGCCGGATAACTATATACGCGTTTCAGGCTTCAACGCCATCATCAGTAAAATTCTAACGAGTGTTTTCCACTCCCAGACTAAGCATGAAGTAAAATTTCGAGTTTAGAAAAGCCAAATCAGGCTTTTCTAAACTCGAAATTTTACTTCATGCGCCACGCATATAAAACACTGATTTAAAGTGAAGTTCAAAATATACTGCTTAGTTCTGATCGCATGTTTATTAATTTTACAAATATTTATATGGAATATGTGAAAGTATACTTAAAAGAAAAAAATCCCTGTATGTGTTGTAAAGTTGCAAGTTGTAGCGTTCTCATTTTTGAAAATCTCTGCATCGTTACAATTTATTTGACAAATTATGATTTATGTAGTCCCGAACCAATGCTTGAAGAATACTGAACATCTTTGACGATTTATTATGGCTTGTGCAATTTACATATGTTTGAAAGCGTAAACGCCATCTAATGCCCATTAGCGTAAGTAGCATCGTCAATAACGTTTAGTTTGCCAGCTATTGACCATGCTACTTAAGCTAATAGGCATCAGATGGCGTTTACGCTTTCGAACATATGTAAGTTTAGGTTAGTTTATTTAAGAATAATTTACCTAATGCTTTTTCAGGTCCGCTTATGAACCAATCGCCGGAATACGAAAAGAGTCCGTGTTGGAGATAAACAACTGGTCGATTTTCCCCTTCAATACTTCCGTTGATTCCATGGGGGATTCGATGCAAGCGCAAAATGTATTCGTCTTTTGTGGTGACTTCGTGGGTTTCGCATGGATATCCAAAATGTTTAATGAAATCTGGCTAATAAAGATAAATATGTAAATATCAATTAATACGCAGGAATTATTTATTTTAGGTATACCTACAATTCCCAATTAATAGCTGGAAGCTCTCAAATTTAAAAAAAAATGGTTAAACGAAATGAATACATGTAAAATTTATTAAATTGAAATCAAACACAAGGTTTGTTTGTTTTAAACTGTTTGTTTGTTTTAAACTGTTGTCTGTTTTCAGCCAACATTCAAAGTTCTGTTATTATTTTTAGTGATTCCTCCTTAAAAAACTTGGTTTATTTCACTGGTTTAATTTGTAACTCCGACTTGTTTTGACATTTAGTTCTTCAGTTTTGAGAATGACTAAAGCTGTTTGTTTATTTTAAACTGTTGGCTGTTTTCAGCCAACATTCAAATTTCTATTTTTATTTTTAGTGATTCCTCCTTAAAAAAACGTGGTTTATTTCACTGGTTTTATTTGTAACTCCGACTTGTTTTGACATTTAGTTTTTCAGTTTTGAGAACGACTAAAGCTAGAAACTAGTAGAAGTATAAATTAAAATCAGTGAAACAAACCAAGTTTTTTTAAGGAGGAATCACTAAAAATAATAACTGAAATTTGAATGTTGGCTCATAACATATTACAATCACAATATTTTTACTACATTGATGAAAATGTATTATAAGTAATTCAAAGTATACTTATTATTATGAATTTTTTTCGAACTTCTTTCGAAAACTGTATTTTAAGTGGTGTAAAATAATGTGAAAGATGTTAAATATTAATTTCACCACGAATTAAGTGGGAAATTAATTAAATATACTGTCTGTCCCGTTTTAAGACGCATCAATTCCCATGTACAAATTTTAATCTTAAATTTATGTCTATAATTGAAATTAAATGATCAGAATAAAGTTAACATCATTCTATTACTTACTAAACATGTTTTAGAGGTTTTATTTTTGTTGAGTATATTATAAACATCGCAATATTTCAGTGTCTAATACGCGTTGCGCATGAAGTAAAATTTCGAGTTTAGAAAAGCCTGAAAATTTATATTTGCCAGAGCGCGACTCGTTTCGCTCGCGAGCCATGGCAAATCCAAATTTTCAAGCTTTTCTAAAATCAAATTTTTACTTCATACTTAGCCTGGGAGTGGAAAAACTCTTTAGAAGTTTCAAAACGAAGACTTTTAAAATAACCTAGAATGCCTGAAAATGTACAAAGTAAAACATCGGAATATGTATACTTAGAAGAAACATTTCCTGTTCAATATAAATAAAGAATACATCTTTTAAATCTGTACATATTTGCTGTAAAACGTTAATTTTGTACATTCCTTGAAAATGGCTAGCAGTTGAAATTATTTGGAATAATAATATTTATTTAAGGAATGCCTTGTCTTACAAAAATCATAAACAAACATATGAAGTGATTTTATTTAAATTAAATTTCTTTTTTAATTTTTAAAGAAAACATCGTTATGTACTCGTACAGTAAATGTTAATGACTCCTAGTAAATTATAATTAATCAAAATTGTTATTGTTTAAACAAAGACAATTTCTAAAGTTTAAAAAACACTATTTAAAAGTATTGTTATCTATGCATAAAGTCAAAATAAAATCATCAAGCTTATTATTTAAAAAAAAAACAGTAATATTATCTACAAATTCGACACTCCAATTATTTATTTAGCTATGTCGCATTCTACGATAAGGAAATGAATGCAAGTTCAGTGCAACTATTTTCAACAACCATTTAAAACGTTGATAAATAGTTAGTTTTAAGTTATCTAGTATTTTATTTGAACCTGATATTTAGTTATAAATGAGTCGCCCAGATGCAAAACAAGTCATACACCTATTTTTTTTGATTTTGAGGTTTTGATATCCCTAGATTTTACTCGTCTCACGCTACAATTTTAAAAATAAATCGATCTTTAAAACCCTTCCTAAACCTTTTGAAATTATGTTTGAAAAATCTTGTCGAATGCAAAACCTGCTACATTACTCGGTTGCAAAAGCTGACATATTTTTTCAGTTGCAAATCCTGCCAACTTTTGACTTAGTCTTACATAATTTTTCTTGTTCCCATTCGATACAACGCTCATTCAACACTATTTTGATTTATTTAAAAGATACAGCAATATCGGTTTTGTTATTTTGCCACAAATTTGTCAAAACACGTATGGCTGGTTATGCATCTGGGCGACTCAAATATCAACATTTTCAGTGAACTCAAGTTTTCGTCACCAGAAGAAAAAGAATTCACATTTTCAAATATTTCCCCCCACATTATAAATAAAACTTACTGCATCCATACCACCCAACTCAAAAAAATCGAGCTCTTTCGACTGTGATTTGTCTTCCATGTTTATAGCAATTACATCCAAAACCGAGTTAGCAGTAGCACGCTTACTTCCACTAGCAATTGGGGAAATCAACAGAAGCACAGTCAACACTATCATCACAAAATGCACAAAATCCAGTATCGAACCAAGTTTGAAACATTAGAAGCCGATAACGAAATATTTCAAACAAAACAGGTATGCTTTTTACATGTATGAACTTGTTTATTTGTTTCTGTAAAGTCGACTGAAATACACACAACCAAGTCTGTTATGATAAGACGTAAGTAAGTGAGGTTACAATAATCCCCACCCCAAATGTTTTAATCCGAACTAATTGGAATTCAGGTAAGAAAATGTTAACCTAATATCATAAAAGTAATGTCAATACATTTTCAGATATTCGTTGTCTTTTTAGAAGAGTTCAATTTGAAGCTTTAAACTAGTGTTTCCACTCCTTGGTTAAGCGTGAAGTAAAATATCAAGTTTAGAAAAGACTGAACATTTAGTTTGGTCGCTCCGGGGTTATTGGATAATTCTGTCATTAATACTAATAATTTTGCATTCAAAATAATAATTTTGAAAATTCTTCGTTTCTGTAAAGACACAGCTAAGTCTGTTATGATGACTCGTAAGTAAGTGAGGTTACAATAATCCCCACCCCAAATATTTCAATCCGAACTAATTGGAATTCAGGTAAGAAAATGTTTACCTAATATAATAAAAGTAGTGTCAATACATTTTCCTATATTCGTTGTATTTCAATTTGAAGCTTTAAACTAATGTTACCACTCCTAGGTTAAGCGTGAAGTAACATTTCGAGTTTAGAAAAGCCTGAAAAATTGTTTTTTTCGCTCCAGGGTAATTGGATAATTCTGTCATCAAAACGAATAATTTTTCATTCAAAATAATAATTTTGAAAATTCCCAGGTATGTACACTTAACTTTGTTCTGCCACTTTAATTTTACTTTTCAGTAACTATAGAGAAAAAGACACAAACAAAAATCTCTTGATAAATGATTATGTTAAAATTAAAGATATAGGACTATATAAACACTGCATATTTTATAATAGGTCCACCTATTCGAAATCAGAACGGGGATAAACAAACGATGTCGGATGTTGTCAAAGATGTTGTCAAAGTAACTAATAAAAGCAATTATGCCATAAATTCCCAACGGAAACCGAATATCTTAGTTCGAGGAACTGCTACAGAAGCAGACAAACGAATCTATTACCATATTCAAAATTGTGCTCCAGGAACAACTGTTGATCAACTCAATAAGTATATTATAGATAAAACTGGAATAACAAACGTAAACTCTTGGTCTCTAGCTGACAATAATTTATACTGCTCCTTTAAGGTTGGAATTAATGAATGTGATAGTGATTGCTTTCTTCAGCCAGATAAATGGCCTGACAGTCTATCTATTGCTTTATTCACCAATCTAAGACGTTCCAAATCAAATTACGAAAAGAAATCTGATGCTAAAACTGGCGATTTTTTATCAGAAAGCCGACCGAATTAATTAATAGCAAGAAATCTGTATCCTTTGATAATCGTCTCTTAAAAATCTATTATCAGAATGTCCGGGGCTTAAGGACGAAATTGAATGAACTCCGAACGTCTGCTTCACTGGGGGAATTCGATATACTTATTTTTTCTGAAACCTGGCTAACTGAAGATATTGCTGATGCTGAGCTGGGCCTTCATGGATATAATATTTTTCGCAGCGACAGGGATCCAATGGTGACTGGAAAATCCCGGGGCGGCGGAACATTGATTGCTGTTTCGAAGATATTTAACTCTTTTATGTTACGATGCGTAGTGAAAATTCAAGAGGAATTGTTTGTTTCAGTTACAGTAAATAATCTAAATTTAATCATTGGTGCAATTTATATTCCACCTAACGCTCCTGTCTCGTGTTATGATGATCATACTAGTTTGGTTGAGGAGCTTACTGACTATTTACCTGACCATCACACGTGCATTATGGGCGACTATAATCTACCAAATGTGTCTTGGGAATTTTACGATAATGTTATAATTCAGAGTTCTGTCTGTACAACTAATAGCTGAAACATTCAGTTCATTGAATTCTCAACAAGTGAATAATGTAACGAATTCGAATTCTATTATTTTAGATTTAATATTCTTAGACTCTTTACTTGCTAGTCATCACATTATCTCACGGTCCGAGGTTAACTTAGTAAATTGCGATTGTCATCATCCATCCATTACTTTAGATATTGATTATTTAAAAATATCTACGCCTGGTAGCAATTGGAATTCAAAGTTTGTCTATAATTTTGCTCGGGCTGATTACAATTCCATTGCTGAACAAATTATTAATACCTCCTGGGACAGTTTGTTTTCTAACAATAATACAGATTTTAATGTAAATCTATTTTATTCAGTGTTGTATACCATTATTGATGATTTTACACCAAAAATATTAGAAAATAATGCTTGTCGAACCCGGAGATATCCTAAGTGGTTCAGTTCTGAACTCATTGATCTAATTTCTCTCAAAAAATTACATCATTTAAATTTTAAGCGCTCTGGTCTGGACTCTGACTTTCAGCTTTTTAGATCAACACGTTCACAATGTAAGATTTTGTCTCAGATTTGCTATGGGAACCATGTACAGTTAATTGAACAATCTTTGCAAAGCTCTCCAAAGTTGTTCTGGAATCACGTTAATGGAAGTAGAAGTAGCTCGCCCTTCCCTAGCACGTTTGATCATGGCGGTATATTAGTTAATAATATGCACCATATTGTTGAATTATTCGCAAACCATTTCAGATCAGTGTATAATGTTCCTGCTCACACACATACCTCATACGGATCATCCAGTGAATCTTGTAATACATCTTCTAATCATATTAATTTTAACTTATGCCCGATAGCAAAAATTTCCGATGTTCTCCATGAACTCGACAATTTAGATAATTCGTACTGTACTGGTCCTGATGGGTTACCTTCTGTTATTCTGAGACGGTGTTCTTTTCCACTTAGTCGCCCCTTGTGGCTACTATTTAACCAATCTCTTAACTCTGGTTTTTCCCCACTTTATGGAAGAACGCTTTAAAAACACCTATTTTTAAGAGTGGCAAAAAGAACATCGACTCAAATTATAGACCGATTTCAATTCTATCCCATATTCCCAAAATATTTGAGAAATTAATAACTGTACCCCTCACAGCTTGCCTCTCTAAGGCCCTGTCCGAAAAGCAACATGGCTTTAGAAGCGGTGGTTCTACTTCATCCAATTTATTATCGTATAGCCACTATATCGTGTCTACTTTGGAGAGGGGATATTAGGTTGACTCCGTCTATACAGACTTCTCTAAGGCTTTCGATACCGTTAATCATACCATCTTGCTTCGGAAACTTGAGCTTGTAGGAATCTGTGGGGAGATGCTTAAATGGATCCATTCATATTTGATCGGGAGGACTCAGACAGTACGAATCTGAAGTGTTATATCATCATCCATAACAGTGACTTCTGGGGTTCCTCAGGGGTCACACCTAGGGCCTCTTCTGTTTAACATATTTATAAATGATGTTACCGACTGCTTCCATCACGCAGAATGCCTGCTGTTTGCTGATGATATAAAAATTTTCACAGAAATATCTAATCTTTCAGCATATTTATTGCAAGATGATTTGGATAGATTCCAGTCTTGGTGTGTAACTAATGACATGACACTGAATTTGAAGAAATGTAACACTATTTCCTTTTCTAAGAGGAGGGCAACTGCTGAGAGGAATTATTTTCTTAATGGCACTCAGTTGTTGCGCGTCTCGTCGATGAGGGACTTAGGCGTTACATTGACTCAACAGTGGGATTTCAACTCGCATATATCTAATATATCGTCTAAAGCTCATCGTATGCTGGGTTTCATAAAACGAAATACCAAGGAGTTCACAAACATCAATACTCTAATGACATTATATTCGACCCTTGTGAGACCACATTTGGAGTACTGTTGCATGGTATGGAATCCCCATAGCAAGTCTGAGATAAATTTACTTGAAAGGGTCCAGACGAAATTTATACGCTTTATAGCCTATAAGTTCCATATTTGTGGTTTCTACCAAGAGATTTTAAGTAGCCTAGAAATGAATACGTTGGATCAGCGACGGAGGAACGCGGATGTAATGCTAGGCTTCAATTTGATAAACGGTTGGATCGACTGCCCTTACCTTCTGGGCCAGTTTAAAATCAATGTGCCTAGCAGGGGTTTGCGTTCCTTCGACCTCTTCAACGTACCATTTCATCGTACCAATTATGGTAGAAACTATGGTATGGCTAGAGTTGCCGCGCACTGCAACTCGGCGAATATAGACTTTGCTAAGTCCATGCTCCGTGAGACAAATTAGATTTTTATTTTTGTTCACATTTTAATCTGTTTTGTTTGTTTTATTTGTATATTGTTTGTGATTTATATTTTAACCTTATTTATTACTTTTAGCATAGTGATGAGCATTTTGATTTTAATCTGTTGTGTATATTGTTTGTGATTTTATATATTTTAACTTAGCTATTACTTTTAACTTATTTTAGACTAAGCATTATGTATTTATTTTAAGTGGATATCCGTAAATACACATTAAACATTAAACATTTTCGGTATCCATGCTTTTTGACATTTAGCCAATTTTCTTGAATTATCGTAATATTTACCATGCCTTTCGCCGTTTTAGCTGCATTTTTCAAACATGATAAATAACACTCTGACATGTCATATTTCTCGTTGTAATGAAAAAGCATAATACAAGAAAATTGGCTAAACAGCAATAAGCATGGATACTTTGATAACATCCGACATCGTTTGTTTAGGCGGTGAGCCTATTGTAAAATATGCAGTGTTTTAATGGCCCATAACTCCTTTATCTTTAATTTTTGGCATAATCATGTATTAAGCCATTTTTGTTTGTGTCTTTTTCTCTTTCTAAATATGTCAAAATATACGGGGCATCCCATTTAAAAGAAATGTTGGTTTTGCGAATAAATTAAAAACCCAAGCTTCACTTGTTTTTCTGTTTACATAGTAATATAGTAATATACGTAAAAAATAACACTAATTTATTAATTTAACCGATTTCGTAGCTCCAAAGATAACAAAGTTACCAATAGTGGCCCAATAATTTAGAACACCCTGTATATTATTATTCAGTGGTATACGTACCCCGATATTCACGCTGTATTTGTTCAGGCGTTCGTTGATTTTTGAAAATCGTTAAATTTGAAGCTATAACCGAGTGTTATCCACTCCCAGACTAAGCATGAAGTAAAATTTCGAGTTTAGAAAAGCCTAAAAATTTGGCTCGGGCGCGTAGCGAAGCGAAGCGACCGAGCCAAATTAGGCTTTTCTAAACTCGAAATTTTACTTCATGCGCCACGCGTATAAAGCACTGATTTCAACTCCAGTTCCCTTGTTCAGAATATTTCAGTGTTGTCAGTGTTTAGTACGCAGGGCGCATGAAGTATAATTTCGAGTTTAGAAAAGCCTGAGTTTGGATTTGGACGCGAAAAGTTCAAATCCAAACTCAGGCTTTTCTAAACTTGAAATTTTACTTCATTTGCCACGCGTATAAAACACTGATTTCAACTGCAGTTCGCTTGTTCACAATATTTCAGTTTTAGCAGTGCTTAGTACGCGTGGCGCATGAAGTAAAATTTCGAGTTTAGAAAAGCCCCGTGAAAATTTGTCTCGGGTCGCTGCGCGACCCTCGACAAATTTTCTACGCGGGGCTTTTCTAAACTCGAAATTTTACTTCATGCTTAGTCTGGGAGTGGACAACACTCGTTTTAAGCTTCAAATTTAACGATTTTTAAAAACAACTGTAGCTTGAACAAACAGCGTGGATATCGGGATTTGTATACTTAAAAGAAAATGTCCCTGTATTTCTAATAATCAAATCAATTTCTGGAGTATATTGGCATTTACAGTTACAAATGCACTTAAATATAATAATATTTGACGATGTTAGCCACACTAAAAAAAATTACTTCTAAATTTCATTGTTTTCGCAGTTATAGAAAGATTTTAAGATTCATAAGTATCTAAATTTTACAACGTAGGTGCAGGTCTGTGTTTTGATTAAAACAAATATTCATCAAATTCATTTCTCTGTTTTACTTTAAGTGGTAAGAATTCAGACATACATTCTCTTGTATCGACGTATATACAGAGTGATTTATACCAGGAAGCGACAATTGAATATTCGTGTTCGAGATTGGATTCTAAGCAAAAAATTTGAAATAACTTTTTTTTCGATCGGCCTTTCTTTTAGAAATAACGAGGCATGAAGTTTTCTGAACCTATTTAATTTTTGTCCATAAAATAAATAGTAGGTTATGGAAACTGCTTTGAAACAATAGACTTATTTATTAGTTGTTGACAGTTGTGACATACATTGGGTATTGCTATACATTTTTAGTGTAAAAAAGATACAAATTTTGTTAACGCAGTTTTGCAATAGAGAATATGCCGACATTATTTTTGTTTACGGCTTTTGCAACGGCAATGGTTTAAAAAGTTATCGGGAATACTAAAGAAGGTTCGTACACAGAGGAAATTTAGAATGAAAAGCAATTACTAGACAGAATTATGAATACTGCACTTGCAATTGAAAATGAACAAGATTTTGCTGCAGTTTATAATTCTGTTCCCAGGCTTGCATCGCTGACAGTAGACATTTCGAACATCTCTTGTAAGTTAAACTAGTAGTTTTTCTTTCTGACTAAATAAAGTTTTCATATTGCCTACTATTATTTTTTTGTGAAACTTGAAATTAATATATGTTTCAATAGTTTGAACCTCGATATCTCCAAAACAAAGGCCGATTTAAAAAAAACGTTATTTCTCATTGTTTGCTTAGAATCCAACCTCGAACACGAAAATTAATTTTTCCCCTCCTGGTATAAATCACCCTGTATACAGGGTGTTCTAAATTATCGGGCCACCATTGGTAACTTTGTCATCTTTGGAGCTATGAAGTCGGTTAAATTAGCAAACTAGTAGTATTGTTTGCGTTTTTGATTTATTCGCAAAAACATTTTTTTTAAATGGGATGTCTTGTATATTTTGACATATTTAGAAAAAGGAAAAATACACTAACAAAAAAGGTCTAATAAATGATTATCCCAAAATGTGACTGAAAAAATGTTTTTTCTACAATTTACTCAAATTTGTGATTGTGTGTATTTAAAGTAATTACCATTTTCTGGTTATGACAAAAAGGCATGGCAATAATGACGATAATACAAGAAAGTTTGTTTATCGCCATTTTGATTTCGAATAGGTAATCCTATTATAAAATATGCAAAATTTTAATGGCCCAGGCCTCCTTTATCTTCAACTTTAAGATAATCAATTATTTAGACTTTTTTGTTTATGTATTTTTTCTCTTTCTAAATATGTCAAAATATACAGGGCATCCCTTTAGAAAAAAAATTGTTTTCGCAAATAAATAAAAAATCTGAGGTTCACTCGTTTTTCTTTTTACACCATCGTAATATACGTAAAAAATACTACTAGTTTGCTAATTTAATTGACTTCGTAACTCCAAAGATAACAAAGTTACCAATAGTGGCCCGATAATTTAGAACACACTGTATATGTTTTTAATTTTAGAGGATATTAAAAATTCTTTAATTTCATTATTAATTTTTTTCAATTATATTTCAAATCTTAGAAATCTTTTAAAGGATATTAAAAATTCTTTAATTTCATTATTCATTTTTGTCAATTATATTTCAAATCTTACAGTTTCCATTCTGGCCATCTCCAAAATCTCTTCCTCCCTACGTTCACTGTCCAAATTACTTCTAATCAAACGCTGCGAGATCATATCCAAAACAGAATTTGCACCACCAACACGTGTCGCGCACTCTATCGCGTCAAAAGCCATCACCAAAAGCACCAAATACACTTCCATGCTTCGCGAGAGAGTTTCACGCATCGAAAAATTGAATGAGCTCTTCACTTTAGACGTGCATTTCTTTTATACGCCGAGTACCCTACTTTTTCTTTCGACAACAAATTTTCGAGCGATTATATAATGAATGTGCGAACACGAAAAATTGCCACCGAAAACAAAAAAATTAACAACGAATGTCGGGTTTTGGGTTTTTTGTTTAATCAGTTGTTTGGTTGGGAATAGTCGAAGGACGATTTGTAAATGTTGATAACGTGTGAGATTGTAATTTGCATTGGTAAAAAAACGGTATGTTGATAAGACGCTTTTTACAAAAGATCACTTGAACTGGGGAAATGATTTGGTTCGTTTTCATACCACTAAACAAAAATATTGCTTACATTTTTAGGTTTGATAATGGCAAACTGATTTCTTGAAACTGCAGTCACAGGTAATAAATATCGTGTTCTAAAATACTTTTATTATTTAATTTTTAATGACGTAAGTATTAAGAGAATTTTTCTTTTAGGTGTACATATCATGATTGTTCGATGTAATTTTTCAGCCATTCGTTGTTTATTGAAAAAGTTCAATTTAAAGCTTTAAGCAAGTGTTTTCCACTCCCAGACTAAGCATGGAGTAAAATTTCGAGTTTAGAAAAGCCTTAAAATTTGGTTTGGTCGCGTAGCGCGAAGCGCGGAGCGGCCAAACCAAATTTTCAGGCTTTTCTAAACCTGAAATTTTACTTCATGCGCCACGCGTACAAAACACTGATGTATTGTCCAAATCAAAATATTCTCGTTTAACAGCATATTTATAATCTTGCTTTAGCAGTATTATTTTAATAGTGATTTAACAGTATATTTTTCATTTTACAAAATTTCAGTGTTTTATACGCGTGGCGCATGAAGTAAAATTTCGAGTTTAGAAAAGCCTGAAAATTTGGTTTGGTCGCTCCGCGCTTCGCGCTACGCTACCAAACCAAATTTTCATGCTTTTCTAAACTCGAAATTTTACTTCATGCTTAGTCTGGGAGTGGAAAACATTCGTTTAAAGTTTAAATTGAAATCTTTAAAAAGACTTTTCTAACCTCGAAATTTTACTTCATGCGCCACGCGTCCAAAAAACTGAAGTATTATGTAAATAAAAATATATATTTTCGTTTAGCAGTGTATTCATAATCTTGCTTTAGCTGTATTATTTTAATGGTGACTTAGCAGTATATTCTTAATTTCACAAGATTTTTGTGTTTAATACGCGTGGCGCATGAAGTAAAGTTTCGAGTTTAGAAAAGCCTGAAAATTTGGTTTGGTCGCTCCGCGCTTCGCGCTACGCGACCCAACCAAATGTTCATGCTTTTCTAAACTCGAAATTTTACTTCATGCTTAGTCTGGGAGTGGAAAACATTCGTTTAAAGTTTAAATTGAAATCTTTAAAAAGACTTTTCTAACCTCGAAATTTTACTTCATGCGCCACGCGTCCAAAAAACTGAAGTATTATGTAAATAAAAATATTTTCGTTTAGCAGTGTATTCATAATCTTGCTTTAGCTGTATTATTTTAATAGTGACTTAGCAGTATATTCTTAATTTCACAAGATTTCAGTGTTTAATACGCGTGGCGCATGAAGTAAAATTTCGAGTTTAGAAAAGCCTGGAATTTGGTTTGGTCGCTCCGCGCTTCGCGCTACGCGACCAAACCAAATTTTCAGGCTTTTCTAAACTCGAAATTTTACTTCATGCTTAATCTGGGAGTGGAAAACACTTGTTTAAACTTTCAAATTGAACTCTTTATAAAGGCTTTTCTAAACTCGAAATTTTACTTCATGCGCCACTCTTTTCGAAAACTATTTTATGTAAAGAAAAATAATCAAACAAGACAAACTCTCTTTTTTTAAATATATTCTTTGATTTCTTTATCTTTGCATCTTTATCAATTGAAAGTAAATAATTATTGAAGAATTCAGGATAAGAAATTTAATTTTCTTGCGCATCAATTTCGAATTGAAAGTGAATTATGAATGATTCTTGCCACATCTTATTTTCATACATTATCTCTCCGCGTTATTTCATTTGTACATCACTTTTAATTTCGCCACACTTCCTGAATAAAGCGGAGAGAAAACAAATTAACGAGCGCATCATCAATTACACGCACACACACACGAAAAAAATACGCAGTCCCATAATCATTCAATGACGCAAACTCATTATCCTCAATCATTAATTAAACACTTGATGGGAGTGTGTGCGACTTATCCAGACCAAACTAGAAAGTTTTTTTTTTCGGATGCACCAAACTAATTTGCCTTAAATAATAAAACAAATTATAGAATATGTGGCTGCCCGGCTATAATATAGAATCTAAACTGTTTATGGTTCGTAATTTTGATCTAGCGTGCAAAGTCTAGAGTCTAAAGCGGCTAGAGTACAAAATTTAGAAATTAGAGTCTACATAATTAGAAGTCTAGAGACGAATCTAATATTTCTAAACTCTAGACTTTAGACTTTAAGCAGCCGACGACGACTCTACACTGGAGTCTCTACAGACAGCTTAAACTTTATTCTGTAGACTCCAGTCTGTAGACTCTAATTTCTAGATTAATCTACACTCTGTACTCTGGGCGCTCTGAACTTTACACATTCGACTCTAGAATCTGAACCCTACTCAGTTCTCATTCTGAATTAGTTTAAGTTTATGAAACCTCTAGACTTCTCCCTGTCTTGGCATAGACTCTAGCCTCTATTTTCTGGATTCTAAAATCTAAACTAGACTTTGGACTTTATGCAGTCGATCTACATTCTAAATTAGGATTTCTCTAAACAGCCTCTAGTATGTAGATTCTAGATTTAGAGTGTATAAAGTGCATAAAGTCCAAAGTCTAGTTTAGATTTTAGAGTCTAGAAAGTAGAGGTCTATGCCAAGACAGGGGCTAGTCTAGAGGTTTCATAAACATAAACTAGTTTAGAATCTGAACTGAGTAGAATCTAGAGTCGAAAGTGTAAAGTTCACAACACTCAGAGTACAAAGTGTAGATTAATCTAGAGATTGGTCTACAGACTAGAGCGTACAGAATACCGTTTAGGCTGTCTGTAGAGACTCCAGTTTAGAGTCGTCGTCGACTGCCTAAACTCCAAAGTCTAGAGTTTACAAATATTAGATTCTAGGGGACAGAAGGTAAAGGCTAGAAGCTATGCGAATACTAGAGACTAGTCTAGAGTATTCATAAACATAAATTAGTCGAAAATGTAAAATCTGTATAGTACAGAATCTAAAATAGAACTTAAAATTGGCGTACTAAACTTTTGACGTTCGGCTTTAGACTTTCGATTTTAGATTCTGTACCATTTATCGTTTAGATTCTAGACGACCTACTACCTTCTAGACTAGAGTCTAGAGGCTGGAATCTATAGATTAGTGTCTAGGTTGTCTAAGGAGACTTCAGTTTAGTCTAGACAAGAGGAGCCAGTGCTTATGGGAGAACTGCACATCGAGTAGAAAAGGAGAGACTATGGTCAGGATGTGCGGTATGAATAAAACAGCCATCGTTTAGATTCTAAACGACCTACTACCTTCTAGACTAGAGTCTAGAGGCTATAATCTATAGACTAGTATCTGGGTTGTCTAAGGAGACTTCAGTTTAGTCTAGGCAAGGGGAGCCATTGCTTATGGGAGAACTGAAAATCGACTAGAAAAGGAGAGACTATGGTCAGGATGTGGGGTATAAGTAAGACAGATATATGCACCAATAACTGGTCTCGCTTCTAGATGCAGTATCCAAACGCTGTTACCAAATTTTATACAGAGACTGGCTAACTAGATATATATGAACTGTGGTCTAGGTCGACTGCTTAATGTCTAAAGCTTAGAGATCTTAGATTTTAGTCAAGTCTTCATAAAAATAAACGATTTTAAAATTTAAACTGCGTATGGTCCATAATCTAGAGTCGAAAGTTTAAAGTTAAGTACGAGTAGAGTACAAAGTGTAAATAAGGGGCCAGATACTAGAGTCTAGAGGCTGGCGTCTATAGACTACTGTCTAGGCTGTCCACTTTAGAGTCAAGATCGACTGCATAAAACCCAGTCTAGAGTTTAAAGATATTAAATTCTAAAGTCCAGAAAGTAAAAGCTAGTGTCTATGCCAAGATTATAGAATCTAAACTGTGTATGATCCAGAATCTATAGTATACAGTCGAAAGCCTATAGTTTAGAGCGACTTGAGCACAAAGTGCAGACACTAGTCTAGAGACTGGAGTCTACAGATTAGAATCTAGGTTGTCTAGAGAGGCTTCAGTACAAAGTGTAGAGAATAATCTAGAGACTGGAGTCTACAGATTATTAAAATCTAGGTTATCTAGAGAGACTTCAGTACAAAGTGTAGACAAGAGTCTATAGACTAGAGTCTATAGATTAGAATGTAGGTTATCTAGAGAGACTTCAGTACGAAGTGTAGGTAAGAGTCTAGAGACTGGAGTCTATAGATTAGAATCTTCGCTAAGAAATATAAGGTTCTAGAGTCCAGAAAGAGAAAGAAGTCATTGTTCAGCGCGTGGAGTTCAATGCCTAGATTTCAGTACAAACTGTAGATAAGAATCTAAAGACTCGAGTCTACAGATTAGAATCTAGGTTGTCTAGATAGACTTCACTACAAATTGTAGATAAGAGTCTACAGGCTGGGGTCTACAGATTATAATGTAGGTTATCTAAAGAGACTTCAGTACAAAGTGTAGATAAGAGTCTATAGACTGGAGTCTACAAATTAGAATCTAGGCTGTCTAGAGATACTTCAGTATAAAGTGTAGAAAAAGAGTCTAGAGACTTGAGTCTACAGATTAGAATGTAGGTTATCTAGAGCGACTTCAGTATAAAGTGTAGATAAGAGTCTAGAGACTGGAGTCTGCAAATTAGAATCTTGATTATCTAGAGAGACTTCAGTTTAGAGTTTAGGACAACTGCTGAAAGTCGAAAGCATAGAGTTTAGAAATATAAAATTCTTGAGTCCAGAATAAAAAAATGTCTATGTTCAGCGCGTTGACTTCAATGCCTAGATTTCAGTACAAAGTGTCGATAAGAGTCTAGAGACTATAGTCTACAGATTAGAATCTAGGTTATCTAGAGAGACTTCAGTACAAAGTGTAGGTAAGAGTCTAGAGACTGGAGTCTACAGATTAGCATCTAAATTGTCTAGAGAGACTTCAGTACAAAGCGTAGATAAGAGTCTTGAGACCGGAGTCTACAGATTAGAATCTAGGTTATCTAGAAAGACTTCAGTAGAAAGTATAGTTAAATCTAGAGACGTGAGTCTACAGATTAGAATCTTGATTATCTAGAGAGACTTAAGTTTAGAGTCTAGGACGACTGCTAAAAGTCCAAAGTTTAAGGTTTAGAGATATAAGATTCTAGAGTCCAGACAGAGAAGGAAGTCTATGTTCAGCGAGGAGAGTTTAGTGCCTAAAGTTTACAGATCAATGGCTAAATGTTTGAGTGTAGAGCAGTGGTTCTCCGTGAACTTAGAGAAAGTATTTCACCAACATTTTACAATGTGTGGAAAATTAAAACGTTTTTTAAAACAAAAACAAAGAAACAAAAGCAAAAGTCATTGGGCCGTATAATTTCCCCTTAGTTAAGGATTTCGTTAACTAAATAACACATTAGAGTGAGTGAAAACAGATACAAATTAACATGTATGACAAAGACAAACCAACTTAACGAATGTCTCTAACTTTAACGAAAGGGAAATCATAAGGACTATTGTTTATATTTCGACTGTGTTCTGCAAAAATCCTTTAAATTTGTAAGTGATTCTAAAAAGGTTAAGAACAGTGGTTATTAACCTGTTTAAAATCACTTGCTCTAGAATTTCTCTAATCCAGAGAGCCTTACTGTAAAACAACATTTTCTCAGCTTTTATTTCTTTCCTATGTACTTAATGAGTTTTACCTTTAATCGCATTGTTAATGCTTATATATAGATTGATATATAGATAATATACCTTATCTAAAAAGTCAAATGAAGGTAAAAGTCATCAAAAATAGCATTTTTATCATAAATTATTTATAAATAAAACACTATCGCCAGTTACCTTGAAATTAGTTTTTAGGGATGCATTTTTTTTAAACGTCAGTGTATTTAGTCTTCCATTGCATTTTAAACAATTTCTATGTGTTTCTAGGTTAATCACGTTGTTAATCACTCTGTGTGAAGAAACAACGGTTTATGTAATTCAATTTGGTGGTCTGTTTGGAATTGGATTTTATTCGGAAGAAAAAGAGGAAGAACAGTTGGTATTGTGTGCAAGGTAGAGAAAATTTTGATGAGGTCGTAACAAAATGCTGTTCATAGCGTGAGAGTTTTTTTTCCTCTTTATGAAACGGTAAGAAAGGTATGGTTTTTGATTGGTCTTGAGTTATGTCATTTTGATGTGTTTGTATTTATTTTGTAATGAATTGTCTTCCTTGAAAGACGTAATAATTAATTGGTTCGGAGTATTTTGGTATAAAATTCAACAGCTCGAAATTTGTAAATAGAAATAACTGAGAGAATGTTAATTTAAGCTTGTATTTAATTCAATTCAATTCAATTCTTTATTCATTGTGCCACAGTGTACAGGTAGTATACATATATATGTGTCATGTTGCGGATCAAAGAAAGTACAGGATAAACATATTTATATTAGACGACAGACACTATTTACTTGTACACGAAAATACTATACTATTTTCTATCATGGTGTAATACACAAAATATGATCAAACGCAAATCTTGTACAGTTTTGTCTTATGGAAATAGGACATGTTCTATTTGGTACACTATAATAGAAAATAGTATACTATTTTGTTGTACAAGAAAATAGTGTAATCTAGTACAAGCGTTAGTAAAAAAAAGATTATTTACAATTTACAATCAGAAAAAATTAAGAGGATGTAAAATAAAGCCAAAATCATAGTTTTCTAACGAGGGTTTTCCACTCCCAGAATAAGCATAAAGTAAAATTTCGAGTTTAGAAAATCCAAATTTTCAGGCTTTTCAAAACTCGAAATTTTACTTTATGCGCCAAGCGTACAAAACACTAAAATATCATTAAGTTCAAAATATACTGTTTAAATAATTATGATTTTTTTTCTTTAAAAAACCTCAAATTTTCCTCAAATCGGATAATTTACAATTTATAAATAAAAAAAAAATTAAAAGGACGAAAAATAAAGTCAAAATATTAATTCATATTTTCAAAATTGAATTTCGCCAACTTCAATTAAATCTCATTCGTACATTTATTTTTCGATTGGAATAGACATTTTCCATGTCCTAAACATCAATGTCAAGTGAATTAATAGATTTTTTGACATGAATGGAATTACTACTAGATTTTAATCAATGAATAACTATGGTCGATTTAACTGACGTTAATTTCTTGAATTAATTTCTCATCTGGCACTTAGTGAAACATATTAGAATATGTAAAGTTGTTTAAATTAAAAACACTTGGTATTGTTTTACAAATTAAAACTTTATTCCGACTAGTTTCGGTTTGTTAGTACATTTTCAGAGGAATGTTAACTGACGTTGGTGAAACCCGACATAAATCTATTTCATATTATGAGAAAAACTTCGCTCTTATCACAATATTAAATATCTTAATTCAATTTCAAAAATTCGTATAAATATTTTGACTTTAGTTTGCCTCCTTTTAATTTTTTTGTATTTATGAATTGTAAATTATCCAATTAAAGGAAAATATGAGGTTTTTTATCGGCAAAAATATACATAATTATCTACACACAATATTTTGAACACCACGATATTTTAGTATTTTGTACTGGTGCATGAAGTAAAATTTCGAGTTTAGAAAAGCCTGAAAACCAAACCAAATTTTCTGGCTTTTCTAAACTCGAAATTTTACATCATGCTTAGTCAAGGAATGGAAACACTCGTTCGAATTAAATTTTAATTAAATAATTAAGCGTAAGAAATCAATTTTCACAAACATAAACAAAAGCAGTATAACATAGCCTATGAACTATTGTAAATTTACCTGAAATGAAGTTGAAATACAGAAAATGCGATGTTGCCACGTTAATTTTATCAATAGTTTAAAAGTAACTGAGTAGCCTATTTCCAAAAACCCCTAAATCCCTGTGTAAAAAATGGATTTGGGGGTTTTTGGAAATAGGCAACTCAATTAATAGAACAAATAACCTTGTACACTTTTATGGCACAACGTGCTGTTTTTAAATAGTAAAATTTGTTTACAAAGAATAAATTGTCAATTTACAGATCAATTTGAGTTTAAAGTCACTCAAATTGATCTGTATATTGACAATTTATTGTTTGTAAACAAATTTTGCTGACATTTTCTTGTTTGTAAATGCAACTTGCTATTTAAAAATAGCACAACAAAAAATTGCAGATAAAAATAAAAAAGCACCATAATAGCATGTAGATTTTGTTCTATTAATACGAAATTTTACGTTAGGGGTAACTTTTACCACTCCATTTTTACCACTCTATAATTACCACTATATTTTTGTACCACTATATTTTTTTCCACCATTTTATTACCATCATATTTTATTACAAATCATATTTTTCCTGATTTACATCATAATTGAGTACGCTGGATACTCTTCGTCAAATTTGGTCTTTCGGGAAGTTCTGCCAGTACGCCTGATGGAACATTTTGTAACTCCGTCCTCAAAAGTTGCGCAGGTGGCTTCAGGCTGAGCTGCCGCTCTTCTTTTCAAATTATTTTTAATTTTTAAGGCTTCAACCTCTTCGACATTTGGCGCGTGACCAGAGTGATCCAAAGGTGTACTCTTGATCACTTCAATCGCCTACGATCAATTTGTAGTGTTTGTAATTTTTTGTTAGTTTTGTAATTTCACCTTTATTGTTTACCTGGCCATGAGTCAAATGAGATCGACTGGTTGCTCGCCCTTTGCATGCGGGATAATTTCTGCACCTCCAAAAAACTCTTCCCTTTCTTTCATCTTGCTTGTAATACAAAATACCATCTATATGGAGCAAGTAATTTTTGGTGGATTGAATAAGCTCCACGACCATCGTAAAAACCGTCAGTAAAAACGTTAGCAAAAATGTATAAACGTAAAAAACTTCAAACGACTAGCAAACCTCAAATGTCAAGTTTAAATTAACATTTGACAGACACATGTCAAACGAGGAAATCAAACAATCAAAAATAGAACCGAATGAATGTTTTATACAGACTTGTAAATACTTCAGAAATATTTGTAAGATAACTAATGGTAAAAAATTAGTAGTAAATAATATATGGTAGTAAAACCGGAGTGGTAAAAAGAATTGGTGGTAAAAAATATATGGTGGTAAAAAATATATGGTGGTAAAAATAGAGTGGTAAAAATGTCGTACAATCGAAATTTTAGTATCGTGCGTATACGGGACTATTAAAAAGTAACTAGCATTTAACTATAATTATATTAATGACAATTCTATTCATACGGTTGATCGTTATTAAATGAAATTATTGAATGAATTTGTTGACGTGTAAAATATAACAATCTTATTCAACCAAAAATCGTTCTAATAACTTTTTAGGTTTCTCGATCCAAATGCAAACAACACTGCAAACTGAATTCAATGAACTCGCCCAAATATTATTTACATAATTTAATTTTTTCGGGTACGTATATAACACAGCATTTCATATTTTATAAGATACGCTCTGATTACCCTGAGGACTATTTATTATATAAGAATCTTCATCTGGAACTCGACACAATACGTTTTTGTAAAAACAAAAGGGAATTGTTTTGAGCGGATTTGTTGTATTTTTTTGCAGTGGAAAATTGTAACAATAAATAATGTGGTTTTTCTTTGTTATGTCATTAAAGTCTTGTACATCTGGGTATTAAAACATACTGCACAATTTATTCTTTGGATTGTGGTGTAGTATGAAGAACTTGTTTTCCTGATAAAATTTGTCATTAACGACTGTGTGTGCATAAATGTGATTATTGAATACAGGGAATTTTGATTTCATGTACACATATGTAACTGTAAAACTGTAAATAACTGTAACTGTAAATTTTACGACATTCGTTGTTTTTTTAAAGATTTCAGTAACTGTAACTGTAAATTTTACGACATTCGTTATTTTCTTTAAAGATTTAAATTTGAATCTTCAAACGAGGGTTTTCCACTCCCAGACTAAGCATGAAGTAAAATTTCGAGTTTAGAAAAGCCTTAAAATTTGGATTGGCCGCGTAGCGAAGCGGAGCGGCCAATCCAAATTAGGCTTTTCTAACCTCGAAATTTTACTTCATGCGCCACACGTATAAAACGATAAAATATCGTAAAGTTTAAAATATACGGCCTTCAAAATCTAATATGTAGATGTGAATAAAACGTGAGTCAAATTCTGCGCTGAACAAATTGTTTAAAACAGTGATTATAGGCAACCGAATAACTTTAACGTATATTAGGTTGCCTATAATCGTTGTTGTATATGTGTGTTTTTTGAACTTCACTGTAAATCAGTATTTTTAGGCGTGGCGCATGAAGTAAAATTTCGAGTTTAGAAAAGCCTAATTTGAATTGGCCGCTCCGCTTCGCTACGCGGCCAATCCAAATTCTTAGGCTTTTCTAAACTCGAAATTTTACTTCATGCTTAGTCTGGGAGTGGAAAACACTCGTTTGAAGATTCAAATTTAAATCTTTAAAGAAAATAACGAAGCCTCAAATTAACCGCTTTGAAACAACGAATTTGCGCAAATTTAAAAAACGCTTCCAAATTAGGCTTTTCTAAACTCGAAATTTTACTTCATGCGCCACACGTATAAAACGATGAAATATCGTAAAGTTTAAAATATACGGCCTTAGAAATCTAATATGTAGATGTGAATAGAACGTGAGTCAAATTCTGCGCTGAACAAATTGTTTAAAACAATGATTATAGGCAGCCCAATAACTCTAACGTATATTAGGTTGCCTATAATCGTTGTTGTATGTGTGTGTTTTTTAACTTCACTGCAAACCAGTGTTTTTAAGGGTGGCGCATGAAGTAAAATTTCGAGTTTAGAAAAGCCTAATTTGGATTGGCCGCTCCGCTTCGATACGCGGCCAATCCAAATTCTTAGGCTTATCTAAACTCGAAATTTTACTTCATGCTTAGTCTGGGAGTGGAAAACACTCGTTAAAACCCTCAAATTAACCGCTTTGAAACAACGAAATCCCGCAAATTTAAAAAACGTAATTACCGGGACATGTATACTAAAAACGTTTTAAACGTGTTTTAAACATGTTTTAAACACGTTTTAAACATGTTTTTAACTTGTAAATAAAACACTATTTACTTTGTTTAACCACTGGATGTTACATTTAATTGTGTGACTAGTTTCGACTATCTAG
Source organism: Philonthus cognatus (assembly GCA_932526585.2). Lineage (NCBI taxonomy): Eukaryota > Metazoa > Arthropoda > Insecta > Coleoptera > Staphylinidae > Philonthus > Philonthus cognatus. The sequence continues at coordinate 154,458,665 of OW052241.1, forward strand.
TAGTCATTCTCAAACTAAAGTAAATACAAATTACATGTTAAAAACTATTTATACGGCTTCGAAGAGAGGGGTGTACATTAGGTCAACCTGGTCATTAAGAAGGGAAATTCCGGGATTAATTCGGGCCTTGTGTATTTCTAGTGCTTCCAGTAAATCCATTTTACGACCTTTTTCGGCAAAATGGATTACTGAAAGTACATCCTCGCCAAAAGTGTGATTCTCTTCTAAAAGATGGTTAGCATAGGTAGAACTATTATGTTGTAATCTAAAGGCTCGCTCGTGTTCTTTCAACCTTATTTCGATTCTACGACCAGATTGTCCAATGTACACACCTTTACAATTTTCGCAGTTCAATTTATAAATGCCTGATCTAACTAGGGGATTAAGTTTTGTTTTTGGGTTGAAAATTATATTATTAAGTTTATGGGGCGTTTTTAATATTACATTAATGTTACATTTTTTAAGGATGTTTTTAATTTTACAACTTATTGTACCATAGTAGCTGATTGTTTTAAAATGTTGATTATCTATTGACCTAATTCTAGGGTAGAAGAATTTCTGCACCTCTTTCATTTCATAATTATGAATTAAATTGTCTATTAGTGAAGTTGTGTAGCCATTATTCAATGCTATTTCCTTTATTGTATTGATCTCTTTCTTTCTATCATTTATATTTAGCGGAATTTTAAATGCTCTATTTATCATTGTATAGAAACTAGCTTTTTTATGAATTTGTGGGTGGCGGGAGTGGTTGGGGATAACGGAATCAGTATAGGTCGGTTTTCTATATATATTAAAATTTAATTTGTTGTTAATTTTTGTAATGGTTAGGTCTAGAAAATTAATTTTGTTATCGGTTTCTGTTTCTACTGTAAAAGTTATTGATTATATTGTGTTAAGGAAATTGAGGAATTGCTGGAGTTGTCTATCTGTACCTTTAAAGAATGCTAGAACATCGTCTACATATCTAAACCAATGAAATATGTGTTTTTTACCTAACGTGGAATTTAAAATGGTATTTGTAATATTGTTCATGAATATTTCAGCTAGCAATGGGCTCAGCGGGGACCCCATTGCTAAGCCTTCATGTTGACTGTAAAATTTATTGTTAAATGAAAAATAGTTTGATTTAATTATTAAATCTAATAATGATATGAAATCTGATTTTACTATGGGGGTAGAACTAAATTCCATTTTTAACACTATCACTAACTTTAGCGACCCCCATTCTATTAAAAATTCTGTAGAACTAACCAAGTCACTGGAAAACATAGCATTAGAGAGTAATTGTAAACTTGTTTCCTTTCATGTCTCCAACATGTTTGCAAAAATCCCACCCGCCGATTGCATGGACCTAATCATTAAACACTTAGATAAAAGTAATGTTAACCCCATAGTAAAATCAGATTTCATATCATTATTAGATTTAATAATTAAATCAAACTATTTTTCATTTAACAATAAATTTTACAGTCAACATGAAGGCTTAGCAATGGGGTCCCCGCTGAGCCCATTGCTAGCTGAAATATTCATGAACAATATTACAAATACCATTTTAAATTCCACGTTAGGTAAAAAACACATATTTCATTGGTTTAGATATGTAGACGATGTTCTAGCATTCTTTAAAGGTACAGATAGACAACTCCAGCAATTCCTCAATTTCCTTAACACAATATAATCAATAACTTTTACAGTAGAAACAGAAACCGATAACAAAATTAATTTTCTAGACCTAACCATTACAAAAATTAACAACAAATTAAATTTTAATATATATAGAAAACCGACCTATACTGATTCCGTTATCCCCAACCACTCCCGCCACCCACAAATTCATAGAAAAGCTAGTTTCTATACAATGATAAATATAGCATTTAAAATTCCGCTAAATATAAATGATAGAAAGAAAGAGATCAATACAATAAAGGAAATAGCATTGAATAATGGCTACACAACTTCACTAATAGACAATTTAATTCATAATTATGAAATGAAAGAGGTGCAGAAATTCTTCTACCCTAGAATTAGGTCAATAGATAATCAACATTTTAAAACAATCAGCTACTATGGTACAATAAGTTGTAAAATTAAAAACATCCTTAAAAAATGTAACATTAATGTAATATTAAAAACGCCCCATAAACTTAATAATATAATTTTCAACCCAAAAACAAAACTTAATCCCCTAGTTAGATCAGGCATTTATAAATTGAACTGCGAAAATTGTAAAGGTGTGTACATTGGACAATCTGGTCGTAGAATCGAAATAAGGTTGAAAGAACACGAGCGAGCCTTTAGATTAAAACATAATAGTTCTACCTATGCTAACCATCTTTTAGAAGAGAATCACACTTTTGGCGCGGATGTACTTTCAGTAATCCATTTTGCCGAAAAAGGTCGTAAAATGGATTTACTGGAAGCACTAGAAATACACAAGGCCCGAATTAATCCCGGAATTTCCCTTCTTAATGACCAGGTTGACCTAATGTACACCCCTCTCTTCGAAGCCGTATAAATAGTTTTTAACGTGTAATTTGTATTTACTTTAGTTTGAGAATGACTACTAGATAGTCGAAACTAGTCACACAATTAAATGTAACATCCAGTGGTTAAACAAAGTAAAAAGTGTTTTATTTACAAGTGTATTTAAGATGTACCACAAAGTGAACGCCTACAACACCAAACAATGTGTTTAACTGTTAATGTTTTAAACGCTGTTTCAATGAAAACACACAAACGAACTAGAAAACAGAATAGAAAAACAAGATCGTGATAGCCGCAGAAACAACATAATATTAACGAAAACAAATATACAAGAAGCTCAGATAAAAGAGGAAGTAGAACTAACAATAAAACAGAAATTGAACTTGGTAGTGAGGGTGAAGACTGGACACAAAATCAGAAACAAAGAGGGAAAAGATATATTACGAGTAGAAATAAGCGATTGGGAATGCAACCAGAAAATAATGCAGAGAAAAGGCTTATTAAAAGGATCGAATATATACATAGAGAACGACCAAACGTATAAAGAAAGGCAAGTACAGAACAAATTAAGAAATATAGCCAGAGAAGAACAGCTAAAAGGGAAAAAGATAAAAGTGGGTTACCAATAGATTATAATAGACGGAGTCAGGCATAACTGGGACCCAAGAAAACAAGAAATAACCCTTTCAAAAAACGACTAAGCCCAAAACATATAACGACCCAGACGAAACTGGAAATGAAAACAGAGGTAAGCAAGGATAAGCGAAAATGCAAAAAAGAACACAAAAAAATAGGAACTTGGAACGTCAGAGGACTAAATGGGAAAGAGATAGAACTAGCAAGAGAATTTGAGATATCTAACATAGAAACACTAATTATAACGGAGACAAAGAAAAAGGGGAAAGGAGAAGAAGAAATAGGACGGACCACCTACTAATATACAGCGGAGTTGAAGAGAGAGAACAAGCAAGAGCAGGAGTGGGATGCATAATAAATAAGGACATAAAAATAGAGTGAATAAATGGACATCAGTAACTGAAAGAATATTAACAATAGAACTAAAAGCAGGAAGTGAAGTGGAAACGATAATTGCTGTGTATGGCCCGGACGAAAAGGAAACTGCGAGCAACAAAGACAATTTCTGGGAGAAGCTAGACGTAGTAGTTGAAACGGCAAGTGGAACCATATACATCTTAGGGGATCTGAATGCGAGGGTGGGCCTTACCGACCATATACATACAACGACAATAGGAAAATTTGGAGAAGGAAAAAGAAACAACAACGAGAAGAGACTACTCGACTTCTGCACGCTACATGACTTAATCATAGCAAACACCTTTTTTGAGCACAAGGACATACACAAATACACCCGAGTACAACGAAACAGAGGCGAACAATCGATAATAGATTATGTAATAACAGGAAGGAACAATAGATCGAGAGTAAGGGATGTAGTAGTGAAAAGGGGACGGGAAATTTATAGCGACCACCACCTTGTAGTGGCAGCCATCAAATTAAGTGAACAAAGAAGCAATCCAATACCGGAAAATAATACCAAAGGCCCTCTAGAAACAATAAGAACATATAAGTTAAAGGACAAAACCATAGCAAAGAAGTTCGAAGAGAGAATAGAAAGAAGTCTACTGGGAATAAAAAGGCAAATGGACAATTTAGAGATGGAAGAGTTATGGAAAGTACTCAGGACGACAATGATTGAGGCAGCAAGAAGCACATGTGGAGTAGCTAGGCAAAACAAGCACAAAAAACAAACAGCATGGTGGTCAGATGCTATAAAACAACAAGTGAAGATCAAGAAAAAGTGCTGGCAAACATATCTACAAAATAAGACGGCAAGCAGCTACAATACATACAAAGAACTCCGAACCAAAGTAAAAAATTTGGTATCACAATCGAAACAAAAAATATGGGAGGAATTTGGTGATAAAATGGAAAGAGACAGTAAAGGTAACCAGAAGCTATTTTCTAAAGTATTAAAAAACGCAAGAACGAGCAAAAAATCCGACATAATATCGATTAAAGATGAGAAAGGCCTAATACTAACAAAGGAAACAGATATAATGGAACGATGGAAGAACTATTTCCAGAAGCTACTAGTCAGCGAAGAGAGTGATCAAAAGGAACCAGAGAACCAACCACCAAATAGGACAGATACAGGAATAGAAGAACTAAACACGGATACAAGCATAACAATGGAAGAACTAGAAGAAGCAATAAGCAGGCTAAAGAACGGAAAAGCAGCAGGCGAGGACCAAATAACACCAGAGATGGTAAAAAATATAGGGAACAGCGGAAAAGAATTACTATTACAAATTGTGAATAAAGTCTGGACAAAAGAAGTAATCCCAAAGCAATTTGAAATAGGGCTAATAGTATCAATACTAAAAAAAGGAGACAGAACGGACTGTAATAACTACAGAGGTATAACACTATTATGCTCATGCATGAAGCTAGTTGAGCAAATCCTAGAAAAAAGACTGAGGGACCAAGCTGAACAGACTTTATCAGAGGAACAAAGTGGCTTTAGGAGAGGCAGATGCACCCAGGACCATGTATTCACAATCAAGGAAATTATTAGCAATGCACTAGCAAGGTCAGAGTCAGTATACCTAGCATTCATAGACATGGAAAAGGCATTCGACAAGGTTCCCAGAGAAAAGATATGGGAGAGTTTAAACAGACGGAATGTGAATAGGAAACTCATCAGAGTGATAAAAAGCATATACATCAAAAGGAGAAATAGTCTAATAAGTAGAAATTGCAAGTCCCAAATATTTGACACCACTGAAGGAGTAAGGCAGGGAGGCAGCCTTAGCCCACTACTATTTATAATCTTTATGGATGACCTAATCAAACTCTCAAAACTAAGAACAAGGCCACGAAGTATAGGATACCGAAAACTGGAAAACATAGGTATAGCAGAATGTGCGTTCACAGATGACATAGCCATAATAGCGAAGAATGCTAAAGACCTGGAACACAATCTGAACGTGTGGAACCTAGTATTGGAAGGGAACGGTATGAAAACGAATAAAAAAAAAACAAAGATTATGGCAATGTCAGCAAAGAAGGAAAAGATAAATATAAAGTTAGGGGGTGAGGCCATAGAGCAAGTAGATAGCTACCAATACCTGGGAAGAACAATTGACGAAACAGGAAAACAAGAAGCTGAACTCAACAGAAGGCTACTGAAAGCTAACAGAACATATCATGCACTCAACAAGATAAGTAAGAAAGAAATAAGAAAACAAACAAAGATGAAAGTATACAGGGCAGTGTTTAGACCTATTCTTGCCTACGGATGTGAAACATGGGTACTAACAAGAAAAGAAAAAAGCAAGATCACGGCAGCAGAAATGAAAGTACTAAGAAGAGTGAAGGGAATAACGCTGAGGGACAAGATAAGGAGTGACCTGACAGAACAGGAGCTGGGCATCGAACCAATAGAAGAATATATAGAAAGAAGACAGCTTGGATGGTGGGGACACATGAACAGAATGAGCGAAACAGCACCAACTAAAAGAATATGGGAAGCTAAGGCGCAAGGGAAAAGGAAAAGAGGGAGACCACAGGCCACATGGGACAACACAATACAAAAAATACTACAGGAAAAGGGGATGTCATGGAAGGAAGCCAAAGAAACATCATTGGACAGAAAGAAGTGGAATAAATTAATCAAGAGCCAATAAACGGACAAATCACCCTACACCCTAAGGGTAGACAGGGTATCTGATTATATATATATATTCAATGAAAAAGTAATTTATTATTTTTAGGGAAATAAAAGTTAATACAAAGATTCTATTTTCACCATTTTATTATATAATGGTCACTCTTGACGTGTGAAAGGCAGAAAGCAATACATCGAAGCGATAATCTCTTTGGATTTGAAGTAATATTGTTTCCATATAACCAGGTACACATATGTATACACTATAAATTTTACGACATTCATTGTTTTTTTTTTTTAAGATTTCAATTTGAATCTACAAACGAGAGTTTTCCACTCCCAGACTAAGCATGAAGTAAAATTTCGAGTTTAGAAAAGCCTAAAAATTTTAATTGGCCGCGTAGCGAAGCGGAGCGGCTAATCCAAATTAGGCTTTTCTAAATTCGAAATTTTACTTCATGCGCCACACGTATAAAACGACGAAATATCGTAAAGTTTAAAATATACGGCCTTAGAAATCTAATATGTGAATAAAACGTGAGTCAAATTCTCGCTCAACAAATTGTTTAAAACAGAGATTATAGGCAACCAAATAGCTCTAACGTATATTAGGATGCCTATAATCGTTGTTGTATGTGAGTGTTTTTTTGAACTTCACTGTAAATCAGTGTTTTTAAGCGTGGCGCATGAAGTAAAATTTCGAGTTTAGAAAAGCCTAATTTGGATTGGCCGCTCCGCTTCGCTACGCGGCCAATCCAAATTCTTAGGCTTTTCTAAACTCGAAATTTTACTTCATGCTTAGTCTGGGAGTAGAAAACACTCGTTGAAACCCTCAAATTAACCGCTTTGAAACAACGAATTCCCGCAAATTTAAAAAACGCCATAATTTTTAGAACATGTATACTAAAATAAAATGCCCTGTGTGTTCTGTTTTAAACATGTTTTAAACATGTTTTAAACCTGTTTTAAACATGTTTAAAACATATTTTAACCATGTTTTAAACACATTTTAAGCATGTTTTTAATTGTTAATGTTTTAAACGCTGTTTCAATGGAAAAGTAATTTATTATGTTTAGAGAAATAAAAGTTCATATAAAGATTCTATTTTCACCATTTTATTATATAATGGTCACTCTTGACGTATGAAAGACAGAAAGCAATACATCGAAGCGATAATCTCTCTGGATTTGAAATAATTTTGTTTCCATGTAACTAGTTTAAATGTTCCGCTATCTTATATGACGTTAAGAAGTGACATAAGAAGTTCTAGTTACTTGGCCCCTCTTAATTTGAACGTTCTGCCATCTTATATGACGTTGAAGAGTGACTATGATGTTTAAGCGATGTTTAAGCCAAAATTGTGCCCGTTCATCAGAGACAACAGTTGGAAGTTTACTGCCAACTGTTGGGGAATGCTCTGATGACCGGATTGTTAATTGTGAATGTGTTTGGGATATTTGCAATCATACGAAATAGACCGACCGGAGTACTGTTCATTAGATACAAACATACATCACAAACAAATCTAATCATGTTAAATGCTGAACATTTTGATGAACGGGCCCATTGACAACCGAGCACCTAACCCCTCTTTTAAAGTCTTATACATCGTAATATTAAATAAAAGTAAACAATTTATTTTAAGGATTGTGGCGTAGCATAAAGAACTTTTCTTTATAAAATTTGTCATTAAAGACTTGTCCACTTTAAACATTAATTAACTTAGAAATAAACATATTAATTAAGAGCATTTATGGTAATTATTTGTCGATGAGTATGCATTTAAAATAATTATACTGTTTTGACATTAACAATGAAAAATCATAAAAAATTACGACTAAATATACGCACAATTAAAAACACATGCACGTTGCTACTGACCAGTAATTATCATTCAATGCACATGAAAATTCAAATCAGAAAAAAAAATACAAACCTCAGTAGGTCAGAGCTATTGTAAAATTTACCAGTCTATTCATAATCAGAATCCCAACAGTGCTATTGACATTAAACTTCGTCTTTAATTACAAGAGTGATTTCATAATAGTGACGCTAAAAATAAATGTTAAAGTATGTTTTCGATAAAATAGTTGTTTCACAAAAGTGATGTTATCAATTAATTTATTAAAACTTTGTTTTCAATGGAGCAAGTGTATCACAAAATTAAAACTAAACTTAAAACATATGTTTAATTATTAAAAGTGCGATTCTTTTCGCAATCTACAACAAGTCAGTCTTACAAAGACTATATCAAACACTCATTGAAACAACTACTTCCCGGGCTAATACCCCGACGGACATTGAATTATACAACAAGTGTTTGCTGTTACATACAGTAACCTACTGCAAATGTAACAATTTGGGTCAAATTATTCAGGCCATCTATAGACGCGTTTCGAGATTTATCTCTCCTCAGTATAGCTTTGCCATTCCCTCTAAACAATTTGACACCTTAGACTGGCGGTCACGTTACCGTTCAAACATTAGTATAAATGAAATTGCCAATTCTTGGTTGCAGAATACTTCAAACATTAAAAGTGCGATTCTTTTCGCAATCTACAACAAGTCAGTCTTACAAAGACTGCAACCAAGAATTGGCAATTTCATTTATACTAATGTTTGAACGGTAACGTGACCGCCAGTCTAAGGTGTCAAATTGTTTAGAGGGAATGGCAAAGCTATACTGAGGAGAGATAAATCTCGAAACGCGTCTATAGATGGCCTGAATAATTTGACCCAAATTGTTACATTTGCAGTAGGTTACTGTATGTAACAGCAAACACTTGTTGTATAATTCAATGTCCGTCGGGGTATTAGCCCGGGAAGTAGTTGTTTCAATGAGTGTTTGATATAGTCTTTGTAAGACTGACTTGTTGTAGATTGCGAAAAGAATCGCACTTTTAATGTTTGAAGTATTCTGCAACCAAGAATTGGCAATTTCATTTATACATATGTTTAATTAATTTCTCACTTAACCTGTGGTGAAACATTTTTTATTTATTTTATTTATTTATTTACGGAAAAAATCCATTTTTATACATTTAAATATACAAAATACTTAAAGCTATTACAAAATGTAGATCACACATGTTATATATATACATATATGGATGTGGCAAGTTACATACAACAACAAACCTGAATACGTTTGAGACCGGATACGAATTTACAGAGAGACTTACTAAAAAGATGAAAGTTTGGATTTAGCGACAGTTTGTTTGACGTGCGCATAAAGCGAGAGAGTGGACTATTAATTCCATAGTTAGATTTGTGAAATGGTATGGAAAATAGTGGTATATGTCTGGTTAAACGATTTGTAGTATTTATATGAAAACCTACTTGATCCAACAGAAATGTACACTCCACTTGACAAGAAATTAATTTATAGAAAAAACACATATCCGCAAATAACCTTCTACAGCACAATTTATCAATTCGAAATTCTGTACAGATTGTATTAATATTTCTCTCGTTATTATATCCTGATTTATACAGCATTATCTTCAAAAATTTTGTTTGGATATTTTCAATCATATTAATATATGTTTTTTGATGTGGTGACCAGACACAAGAACCATATTCCACTACTGAATTTAATCTAATTCTGGATATTTAATTAAAACACTCGGTTTGTTTCACTAATTTATATTTTCTCCGACTAATTTCTAACATTGGTCATCTTCAAGCAAGAATTTACATGGTAGTCGAAGAAAATATAAATTAGTGAAACAAACCGAGTGTTTTAATAATTAAATATCCACAATTAGATTAAAAAATGTTTCACCACGGGTTAAGTCAGAAATTAATTAAACATTTGTTTTAAGTTTAGTTTTAACGTTATGTCATTGAATAAACAATTTAAAATAGAATGCTAACATCAATTTTGTGATATACTTGTTCCATTGAAAACAATGTTTTAATAAATTTAATGTTAATATCACTTTTGTAAAATAACTATTTTATCGAAAACATACTTTTAAATTTCTTTTTAGCGTCGCATTTATTAAATCACTCTAAGTTTAGTTTTAACGTTATGCCATTAAATAAACAATTTAAAATTGAATGCTAACCTCAATTTTGTGAACAAAAATATAAATTAGTAAAACAAACTAAGTGTTTTAATTAAATATCTAGAATTAAACTTAAAGCGTTGCTTTCCATAAAAAATATTATTTTAGAAAAATGATTTTAACATTAAACAACGACTTAATCGTTGTTTTCAACAAAATAGTTAATTTACAAAAGTGAAGTCAACATTAAATTTAAAAATGTTCCTTCAATGACGTGACGTAGTAGTTATTTTACAAATGTAATTTTAACTTGAAATAAAACATGTTTAACCTTACTTCACCAATTCATTCTTTACCGGATGTATATTTCGGACATAAAGTGACCATTATCAATAGTTTGATACTGTCAGTATCTAGTATCAAACCATTGATAATGGTCACTTTGTGTCCGAAATATACATCTGGTAAAGAATATATTTGTAAAGAAAAGTTAAAAGTGTTTTATTTCAAGTTAATATCATCTTCACGTAACTCATCCGAATTAATTTGTGATTTAACTTTAAATTTAAGACTTTTTTTCAATAAAATAGTTATTTTACGAAAGTCAATCAATGAATCAACCAATTTATTAATTTCTCGAATTAATTTCTCATCTGGCACTTGGTGAAACATATTAGAATATGTAAAGTTATTTAAATTAAAAACACTTGGTATTTTGAACAAGTTTCTCATCTTTCACGTGGTGACACATATTTAACTATGATTTAATAAAAAAAAAGACTTGGTTAAATTTCACTTATATTTTGGTTTTTTTTGGACTTTGAGTCATTCTCAAAGAGAATGACTTAAAGTCAAAACTAGTTTGAATAAAAAACCAAAATATTAGTGAAATTTAACCAAGTGTTTTCTTTATTAAATCACTTGGTATTGTTTCACAGATTAATTTGTAAAACAAAACCAACTGTTTTTAATTTAAATAACTTTACACAATTTATTAAGGCTGTGATGTGAATACGAACAATTATTTTATTACATTATTTTATTACAATTATTTTATTATACAATAAAAGTGTGTGTACAATAAAATATTCTGAATTTCTTTAAAAAAGATTTTAATGGTATCATATACAAGAAAAGTTAATTTGTGTCATGGTGAAGGTCTTGAATAAAGTAGAATTACGTCGCTCTCCAACGAACGAATAAAAAACTTGTTTGTCGTAAAGTTGATGAATTTTTATTGAACAACAAAGTGCAGTGTTTGTTTGCAAATTGAGAAGAGAAGCAGCAAAAATAGCAGGTAAGTAAGTAGTTTAATAAACTTATCATCTTTCCCTTGGTGAAACGTAATATTTGATTGAATGATTGATTCAATTCAAATTTTCAATTAAAAAAGAAGATACAACTTGAAACAAATTTAGTACATGCAAGGAGAAACTGTTCTCCTTGCATGTACTAAATTTATTGTTTATTAGCCAAAGAATTTAGAGCTTTCATGAAGTAGGTACTGCTACCCAGTATATTTTCTGTAAATCCACATAATCACTCTGCTATTCTGTTTATTAGTTTTAACATAACTTGAAGTTCAAAACTAGATTTCTCAATTTGTGTATTAGTCACTTACTTCTAGGTATAAAAACGAATTAAAATTAATATTGACTTTCTGAAAAATTTAGTCTTATTGAGACATATCTCCAAATATAACTACTTCTCGAGCTAATACCCCGACAGATATTGAATGATACAATGAATATTTGAGTTACACGACAGATTTACTGTTCTATGCATAATTTATACCGGGTGTTGACTTGGTGGACGCAACATAGGAAATCCCATGTAAATTTTGAAATGATCAAATTTTGGCTCCCCTATTTATTTTAGAAACAAAATGTATTTATCTTTTTTGTAGAGGGAAAAATTCTGAATTCATTCGTGTTAACGTTTATCACTTTACGAGAAACGTACCGTTAGAACGGTCAATTCACTTAATAAATTCATCAATAATTCTAAAGACAAATCTGATAAAACTACGAACTCTGGCGTGTATTTGCTAGAGTGTGGAGATTGCCCTAAGGTATACGTTGAACAAACTGGACGTAGCTTCCCAGATCGCATTTCAGAACATCAAAAATGCTTTCAATTTAAGAAAACCTCTTCAACCTACGCCAATCGTTTAATCGAATACCAACATAACTTTAACCCTAAATTCAAAATTTTGCACGAATGTAACAAAAGTCGTAAATTAAACTTATTAGAATTAGAAATTAATAAATATAACAAAAAAGGTATTCTATTAAATGACCAAATAGAAGTAAACAACTCACCCCTAATCAATATTTAGTCGCTCAAAATTGTTTGTATAAGTTTCAGCCTAATTACCTTATTACCCCCCCCCCCCCCCTTCTATTAACTTAATTGCATTAGTATATAAGCTCTTACCTGTACTTTGTAAAATCATTATTTCATCTGCCTGATGAAGCCACTGTGTGGTGAAACATGTTGCAGTGTTCAACAATTAAAGTGAAACCCTCCCAACTGTGTTGTTTTATTTCAAATAGTATTATGGAGTTTCATCATGTATCATCCGCCTCATCAATTAAATATTCAACAAGTGTTTGTTGTTACATTTGCAGTAGGTTACTGTATGTAAAAGCAAACACTTGTTGTATAATTCAATGTCCGTCGGGGTATTAGCCCGGAAAGTAGTTGTTTCAATGAGTGTTTGATATAGTCTTTGTAAGACTAACTTGTAGATTGCGAAAAGAATCGCACTTTTAATATACTATTAATCTTCAGTAAAGACGAACATGAGCACGTACAACACCTCCGACAAATTTTTCAACGATTAACAACTTTTGGAATCAAAATTAATAACGACAAATGTATTTTCGGCGAAACAAAACTAGATTTCTTAGGTCATAGAATTAACAGTTCAGGCATCAAAGCATTACAAATTAAGGTTGATGCAATCATGTCTTTTCCACAACCACCTGACCAGGAATCACTTCAACGTTTTCTTGGCATGGTAAACTTCTACCACAGATTTATAAAATCATGCTCAAGAATGCTTGCACCGCTCAACCAACTTGCATCTCAAATTCCACGCAACAAACCCCTGGTATGGTCACAACCTGCATTACAAGCATTTACGGCAGTCAAGGCTGCACTAGCCGACTGTGCTATGCTTAGCCTACCAGACCCAAATGCGGAGTTAAGCATTATGGTAGACGCATCTGATTCCGCTGCTGATGCGGTCTTGCAGCAGAAGGAAAAATCTGACGTTCTTCGACCGCTAGCTTTCTTTTCAAAATCATTTTCAACAACAGAACGCAATACAGTACATTCGGTCGTGAATTACTGGCCATTTATTTGGCAATTAAAAAATTCAAATATTATCTCGAAGGTCGTAATTTTATCATTTTTACAGACCATAAACCATTGATTGCTGCCATAAATTCAACTTCAGATCGTTATTCAGGACGTGAGCACAGACATTTAACTTTTATCGCGCAATTCACTACTGACGTTAGGTTTGTTCCCGGTAAAGAAAACGACGTCGCGGATACGTTATCGCGTGTCGAAATTAATATTTTAGAATTACCGGACCTAGCCAAATTTCAGTCAGAAGACGATGAGCTTAAATTTTTGTTAACAAACGGCACAACTTCACTGAAACTGGAGCAGTTCACCCCGTCTGGCACTAGCACACCCATTTACGTAGACTTTGTTTCGAAACGACCTTATGTTCCCGGAGAATTACAACTTAACATTTTGCAGTCACTCCACGGGTTAACTCATCCTGGCGTTCGAGCAATGAAACGTCTAGTAAATTCACGCTATGTATGGCCGCGGATGAACCACCACATCACATATTTTGTCAAATCCTGTTTGCAGTGCCAGAAAGTCAAAATTCACCATCACACAGTATCCCCGATTGCTAAGTTTCCTGATCCGGACGACCGATTCACTGACATCCACATCGACATTATCGGCCCTTTGCCAGTTTGTCACACATACAGATATCTTTTAGTCTGCATTGATCGATTCACGCGTTGGCCTGAAGTCCAACCACTTGTCGAAATTACTGCAGACTCTGTTTCTCAAGCTTTTTTAAATTGTTAGATCTCTTGTTTCGGTATACCATCTACGATTCTCACTGACTGTGGACGTCAATTTCAATCTCACGTTTGGAAACATTTTTGCAAAATGTTTGGTATTACACACAAATCCACAACCGCCTATCATCCGCAATGTAACGGTTTGGTAGAACGGCTCAATAAAGAAATTAAAGACTCGATCCGAATGAGTAACGATCCAAAGAACTGGGTGTCACAACTACCTTTAATTTTATTAGGTTTACGCACTATTTTTAAAACTTCACTTTCGGCCACAACAGCCGAATACGTTTATGGTAAAACATTACGTTTACCAGGCGATTTATTCTTTTCAAGTTCAATTTCCGGTTACCTTCCTTCAGGCTCAAAATTTATTGATGACTTACGAGTCAAAATGCAGATACTACGACCTGCGTTAAGCCGCCCAGCCTATCGCAAAAGTTTTGTGCACCCCGATTTAGGTAATTGCACACACGTTTTCATTGGGAAGGATTGTATTAAGCACCCTCTTCAACCCGCGTATGACGGACCGTTTCAAATTTTAAAGCGACAATCAAAATTTTTTACGATTTCTGTTAACGGAAAAATCACAAATGTTACCGTTGACCGATTAAAGCCTAGCTTCCAACCAACATTATCTGTTGCTTCATCTTCAAATTCTTTATACTTTTCTCCGTTCCCTACTATACCTCTTCGGTCTATTCTTAAACGTCATGGATCTGTAACCAAAAAAACCTAGTTCCTAGTTTTCTCTTTTACTTCCTTTTTCTAAAGGGGGGGTAGTGTGGCGTACCCTCGAGGAATGTACAGGCGAGAGCGTGGCAAACAAGGAGCTCCAGGCATCAGTGAGGCGGATGAAAAATCCAGGGCAACCAAAAAATAAATATTTTAGACATATAGAGAATTTTGCATGTAAAATGTTAGTTTACATTCTTTGCATTAGAATAAAGAAATAATCTCTATTTTGACAATTTCCTGAGTAATTAATAACAAACCTCACGCATCAGTACATGAGTAGAAGTTTGCTAAAACAAACCAAAACACAACAAAGTAAATGTTTTCGAAATGAGTTACACTATACAAGAAAAATGTCATTATTTTTATAAAATCACATTACCTTTTCTAAATTATTTTAGCTGTTAATTTTCTGACATTCGTTGATTTTTAAAAAAGTTCAATTTAAAGCTTTAAACGAGTGTTTTCCACTCCCAGACTAAGCATGAAGTAAAATTTCGAGTTTAGGAAAGCCCCGTGAAAATTTGTCGAGGGTCGCGCAGCGACCCGAGACAAATTTTCTGGGCTTTTCTAAACTCGAAATTTTACTTCATGCGCCACGCGTACAAAACAAAAATATTGTGAATTTATGTATATTTAAACCTCACTTGAAATCAGTGTTTTATACGCGTGGCGCATGAAATAAAATTTCGAGTTTAGAAAAGCCCAGAAAATTTGTCTCGGGTCGCTGCGCGACCCTCGACAAATTTTCACGGGGCTTTTCTAAACTCGAAATTTTACTTTATGCTTAGTTTGGGAGTGGAAAACACTTGTTTAAAGCTTCAAGTTAAACTTAAAAAAACAGGGAATACCCGCAATTGTTGTATCAATTCCATGGTATGTCATTATTTTTATAAAATCACATTACTTTTTCTTAATTATTTTAGCTGTTAATTTTCTGACATGCGTTGATTTTTAAAAGAGTACAATTTAAAGCTTTAAACAAGTGTTTTCCACTCCCAGCCTAAGCATGAAGTAAAATATCGAGTTTAGAAAAGCCCTGTGAAAATTTCGTGGGCTTTTCTAAACTCGAATTTTTACTTCATGCGCCACGCGTAAAACACAGATTTTAAGTGAAGTTCGAATATACATAAATTTCACAATATTATAGTGTTTTTTTCGCGTGGCGCATGAAGTAAAATTTCGAGTTTAGTAAAGCCCAGAAAATTTGTCTCGGGTCGCTGCGCGACCCTCGACAAATTTTCACAGGGCTTTTCTAAACTCGAAATTTTACTTCATGCTTAGTCTGGGAGTGGAAAACCCTTGATTAAAGCTTTAAATTGAATTAAAAAAAAACAGGGAATATCCGCAATTGTGGTATCAATTCCATGGTATGTGATTATTTTTATAAAATCACATTACTTTTTCTTAAATATTTTAGCTGTTAATTTTCTGACATTCGTTGATTTTTAAAAATGTTCAATTTAAAGCTTTAGACGAGTGTTTTGCACTCCCAGACAAAGCATGAAGCCCCGTGAAAATTTGTCGAGGGTCGCGCAGCGACCCGAGACAAATTTGCTGGGCTTTTCTAAACTCTAAATTTTACTTCATGCGCCACGCGTATAAAACACAGATTTTAAGTGAAGTGTGAATATACATAAATGTGACAATATTATAGTGTTTTATACGCGTGGCGCATGAAGTAAAATTTCGAGTTTAGAAAAGCCCAGAAAATTTGTCTCGGGTCGCTGCGCGACCCTCGACAAATTTTCACGGGGCTTTTCTAAACTCGAAATTTTACTTCATGCTTAGTCTGGGAGTAGAAAACACTTGTTTAAAGCTATAAATTTAACTTAAAAAAAACAGGGAATATCCGCAATTGTATCAATTCTATGGTATGTCATTATTTTTATAAAATCACATTACTTTCTCTCTAATTATTTTAACTTAGAGAAACGTAAAGTGTTAAGTGTGAACATTAGTAAATTTAGAATTTTTCCCTCTACAAAAAAGTGAAAAACATTTTGTCTGTTGGAAGCCAATATTTGAACATTTTAAAATTAACATGCGATTTCCTATGTTGCGTCCGCCAAGTCAACACCCGGTATACAAAATGCAACGTCAGGTCAAATTATTCTCTTACCAAACTAAATAAACCAACAGCAATAATAAATTTATAATTTTAAGGATTTATTGAACCATTTTGGGACGTGAAGTAACATGTTTAAATTTAACGCACCAATTATGTTATGTTTTTACTATTAGTATTATTATTCTTTGTAAATGAAAATATAGATTGTAAAATGGAGTTTCCGTATATAAATTAAATTAAATTAAACAGAAAATTGAAATAAATTAAAAAATTACAGGGAATGAATATTAACTGTCTTAAGCCATCTGTATGAATATTTGGAGACTTGTCTCAATAAGACAACATTTTTACAGAAAGTCGATATTAATTTTAATTCGTTTTTATATTTTGTAAATACTCTGCAAACTATTGACAAACTCAATTTTTCTTTATGTTAATTGTTCTTTATACTTCTAGGTAATTCAATTTTTTAAATTCTACCTAAATACAGTTTGATTTAAATAATTCATTTTGTTTTAATCGAGAAAACTGGTTATTGAAAATTATGAAATAAATTAAAAGCTACTTATGAATTTAATATATATTGATAACATTTCGTAATTAATCACTTATCTTATCGTTAACTCTATCCAACATGCATACATACTGATTACTTCTCGTGCATTTTGATGCATGTTACAAAATCTGTTATTGTTTTAAAACTACATTTTCATGAGTTATTTAGCGTTGAACGAGAAATAACTTATAACGTTTCGTGTTTTTATAGGTTAAAAAATGTTGCTAACAGTGATCACAAGCACAATCAAAGCCTTTATCGTAGTGACTTTACTCACATTTGTTGGAATAACTTTGGATGTGATTTATAACCCGCTGAAACCTGGAGAGTATGCACATAAGGATATTGGACTTGAAATTGTAAGTTGAAAGATATGAAAATGTCAAGTTTTGTTGTTTTTAGTAAATTTATTGTAAAAAAAAGTCGTTTTACCTAAAAAATATATACAAGGTGCCCGGGTATCGGTTATTTGAAGAGATAGAAAGGCGGTTAAATTTGGACGTAGTTGCGTATTTTAGGGCCCAATAATAATCTAAAAACAAATTTGAAATATCTTCTTTCGTTTTTGAGACATTGTCACAAAACGGATTTTGACAAATTTTGTTTTTGTTTTTATTGAAAAACTATGGAATCCAGACATTTACAACTTGGATATTATAGAGTCACTTTATAACGAGAAATCTAGTAACATATTTTATTTCAAGATAACTATAACATTTACCCAGGGACCATAGCCAGCTTTTGTTTTTCTTATGGGCGCCATTTTGAATTTTTAATTTGAAACTTTAAGCGAGTGTTTCCACTCCCAGACTAAGCATGAAGTAAAATTTCGAGTTTAGAAAAGCCTGAAAATTTGGATTTGCAGGGGCGCGCGAGCGAAGCGAGTCGCGTCCCTGCAAATCCAAATTTTCAGGCTTTTCTAAACTCGAAATTTTACTTCATGCGCCACGCGTATAAAACACTGACTTCAAGTAATATCTTCAAAGAATTGGTTAGAGTAAAATAAATTTAGTATGTCAATTATCAATTATTTAAATGACGGGGAACGTGCTATGATGGACACATCACCATTTTTGTGTTATTTTTGAAAGAAATCCACATTTTGGATTGTGCATTCTTTGTATCTCTTGTATGTTGATTTTATTATTTCGAGTTTAGAAAACCCTGAACATTTGGATTAGCAGGGGCCGTGGGCGAAGAGAGTCAACGAATTGATTAGAGTCATAAAAATTTAGTATATCAACTATTAATTGTTTAAATGACGGGGAAAGTGCTGCACATCACCAATTTTGTGTTATTTTTAAAAGAAATTATTCGCATTTTGTGTTGTAGAATGCACAATACAAAATGCGGATAATTTCTTTTAAAAATAACACAATAAATGGCGATACGCCGCACTTTTCCCAACATTTAAACAATTGATAATTGACATACTAAACTTTTCTATCTCTAATCAACTCGTTGATTTCTCTTATTTTATTTTTTTAGGATAATCTAGTAACAAAATATGGATACCCATTCGAAAGCCACACAACTACAACAGAAGACGGCTACATCCTCCAACTCCACAGAATCCCACACGGATCCAAAAAATCCACCCCTAACAAAAAAGTCTTCATCCTGATGCACGGCCTACTAGGAAGCTCTTTAGGCTTTATTTCCACTGGTCCTCAAAAAGCACTCCCTTACCATTTGGCAGAGCAAGGATACGATGTCTGGTTACCGAATGCTCGTGGCAACACCTACTCAAGGAAGCACAAAACTTTGAATCCCGATAAGGATAAGGGGACATTTTTTAATTTCACTTGGAATGAAATTGGGACTTACGATTTACCAGCTGTTATAGATTACGTGTTAAAGGTTACAGGGCAGAAAAAGTTGTATTATGCAGGGCACAGCCAAGGAACTGTTTCGTTTTTTGTGATGTTGAGTGAAAGGCCTGAGTATAATGAGAAGGTGAGGTTGATGATTGGGCTAGCTCCTGTGGTTTATACGAAGCATAATCAAGGACCTGCATTTATTTTACCTGCTATGTTTCCAAGAATTGCAAAGGTAAGAACAATATAACAATAATAATATTTATAATAAAACGTGTGTCTATAAACTGTCGGCGTCTCGGTTGCTTTTAAATACAAATTAATACCTTAGATTAAGTCATACGAGTTGGCGAATCTCGGAAACTTCAAATGAATTTAATTGGGTCATTAAGTAGTGTCAAATTACGACGTATGTTTCTGAAGTCAGAACCCACTAGAATGCCGACAGTTTATAGACACTCGTTAGAATGTAACACGTCTTAGTAAGCTCAACAAAGTAGATAGCAGAGCTGGGCAGGATTCGAAACATTCAGGATTCGAATCCTGGATTCGAATCTTTTTAGAGGATTCAAAAGAGGTATTCGAATACTTCAGTTAAACTGGAGTCGTGATCCGGATTCGTTACATTTTTTTAAAAGGATTCGTATTCGAATCCAAATGCGGGTGATTCGAATCCTTATAAAAGGACTCGAATATTTATAAAAGGATTCGAATACTTGCAAAAGGATTCCAATACTTACAAAAAGATTCGAATACCTATGGATTTGAATCATCAAAAATAATTCGAATGAATTGTGAGGATGCGAGGACGCACACAAACAAAATGTTTATTTTTGTTTGTGTGCTTTTAACCTTCACGTTCATTCAGTGTTTTATACGCGTGGCGCATGAAGTAAAATTTCGAGTTTAGAAAAGCCCCGTGAAAATTTGTCTCGGGTCGCTGCGCGACCCTCGACAAATTTTCTACGCGGGGCTTTTCTAAACTCGAAATTTTACTTCATGCTTAGTCTGGGAGTGGAAACACTCGTTAGAAGCTTTCAATTATATGCGTTGATAAAGACATCAAATGAGTGAAAATGTATTTAAAGAAAATAATCTATTTTTTAAAATGTTGTTTAATATTATTTAAAGTAAAACTGACATGGCCTTAATTGAAATGTAAATTTTGCTCACATTTCCCAGGTTCGAGAATTTTTTTCTTTAGCATTTGAGTGAAATTTCTTCTATTTAATTTTATTATTCTTGAATTTGTCAATATTGACAATTTTTTTTAATTTTAACGTTTTTTTAAAATAATTATGATTTGTATAAAATTAAATTTAGAAGATTTCTGACATTTCCACTTTATTTTACTAATTAAAATGTTGATAATTTTTATTATTATTCCCATTATACATTATATTTATAGAATTTGTTATTGTCTAAATTTATATAATTTATAATCAGCCGTAATATAACGAGTGGTATGATTATTTATCGATGATATTTTGGAGTTGAAACCGAGCTGCAGATTCAACGAGTGCGCAGCACGAGTTGAATGTGCTGCTTCGGTTTCAACGACAAAATATCATCGATAATTAATCATATCACGAGTTATATTTAGTGAGAGAATATAACGAATAAAATAATGTGAGTACCTTAACATTATCGACAGCTGAGATATTGTTGTTTCCCTATTGATTGAGTATTTTTTAACCGCACAAAAGTTCGTAAACTGCCGCCACTGTGATTCTTTGTTCATGACGGTGTTTTTTGGCGTCGCACTTTTCACTTTTCTATTAATATCACTGCACGAAAATTTACCTATTTTGACGTTTCGAATGACAGGACAACTTAACACCCACCGCTTCTTTTGTTTTTTATCATCGCGGTGATAGACATGTACCTACGGCTTTCCTTGCATCTCATTAGTCTGATAAATTGCTCTCGTGCATTGGAAATTATCGCAAGTTTGCACTCTTTCGACAAACACAGTCATATTGCTTTAGGCAACAGCCCCCCGCCCTACGGGCTCGGGACTGTTGCCAAGCAATACGACTTTGTTTGTCGAAAGAGTGCAAACTTGTTACCGATAATTTCCAATGCACTTGTGCAATTACTGTTGACAGTTGTCAACATTTAAAATAAATTATGACAACAATTAATATTGTCAACGCTTACAAAACCAATTGATAAAATAAACTAGAAAGAGGATTCTTGAAAACGGAACATTGCAAAATTATTATTCAATATTATTGACTCATAATTTTCCATAATTGTAATAATTTTTTTTTTTTTTAGAATGAAAATTATGTAATTAATTAAATCTGACAAAAATACACTAAAGAATAATTTGGATGAATTTACATATAAATTAATAAACTTCGACTGGTTGCAATCTAAATTTAAAAATCTGGACTGGATTTTCCAAAATGTCAAATAAAAGTTTGAAATTCGTAAAAATACAATCAACATGAATAAAAAAAATTAATTATTAAGGAAACTAAATTATCTAATTCTATAATTATTGACGGTATTAGTATTTTCTTATAATTTCTTATTACTCTGCTAATATTATTTTTTTTTATTGTTCAATGGTTCTTGTTAAATGTCAATAATTTTTATATTTTTCATAATTTCTGTATATTTTGTTACTTTTCATTTATTTAAAACGCCTTTTTAGTGTTTTGGTCAATTTGAATAAAACTCCATGACTTTTCTTCGGTTTTAAGGATATTCAGTGACTTTTTCTTTTAAGTAATTTTCAGGCAATCGTTGTTTGCTACAAGAGTTCAATTTGAAGTTCTAAACAAGTGATTGCACTCCCAGACTAAGCATGAAGTAAAATTTCGAGTTTAGAAAAGCCCCGTGAAAATTTGTCGAGGGTCGCGCAGCGACCCGAGACAAATTTTCTGGGCTTTTCTAAACTCGAAATTTTACTTCATGCGCCACGCGTATACAACACTGATTCCAAGTGAAGTTCAAAAACACACAATTACAAGTTTAATCAGAGTAACACGGAATCAGATATTTAGTCTGTTATCTACGATGTTCAGTGTTAATAATAAATAATTAGGTTTTGAATATGTTTGTTAAAACAACAGTGATATTAAAATGTAAATAGTTAATGTACTAACATAAAATTTATTTCTAAAAGATTTGTATTCGTGATTCGAAAAAGCAGGATTCGAATCTTTAATTCGAATCATATTTATTTCTTAAGAATCCTTTATTCAAGTATTCGTGATTCGAATTATATTAGGAGATTCGGATTCGTAATTCGAATCCTTTTTTCAAGGATTCGTCCCAGCTCTGGTAGATAGTGCCAATCCTGCATGTTATACCACAAGGGTCACTTCTAGGGCATCTCCAGAGGCGGATTTCCTATTGAGCCAACTAGGCTTAGGCCTAGGGCGCCACGAATGGGGCGCCTTTGAAGTACAAACAGAAAAAAGTAACCCTCGATAAAAGTTACTTGCGCCGTCAAAATTACAAACTTTACGAAACTTTTGTCTGGAATAGACTACTTCCTGCCAGTGGTTCACTATTTTTTTTTTTTTAGCTCGGGACACCCAGAAACAAAATATAAATATTTAGGACACCTTGCTTTTAGGATAATTATTCTTTATATGGGTTGCGGCAAAATATACCCAGCTATGGAATGTTGAAATAATTTTGTTATTTCCTTGAAAAGTGTCAAAAGTGCAGTTTTATATGAAAGTAGATAGGTACAGAATTTTATTATGGAGCGTTCTTCGCCCCAAGAACGCGCAGAAAATGTTAAATTGTATTTCAAAAACTCTTCTTCGATAATTTAAACTCAACGCGCTTTTAGGCGAGCGTATCCTAATCGAAGAGGTCCACAGGGAGAAACAATTAGACGTTTAGCAAACGTTTTTTTACAAAATGGCACAATTTTTTCTTTTTGCAATTTGCCCGGCCATAGTTGCTTTGACTATTGGCCAACATCAATTATTTATTTTTAACTTATATTATTTAATTTATAACTTATTTCGTAAGTTGTATTAACATATATTGGACGTCACAACACATTCACACCACACCTAGGGACACGACGAGTTATTATTTTTAAATAACAACTCCCTGTGCACGGGAATCGAACCCGGTCTGTGGCTCGCCGAGCGATTTACCGTCCGGCGACGTTACCGCTCGGCCACCACCTGCCCTAAAATGGCACAGTAAAGTTTATAAAGCATATTAGAATACGTCGTTCTGGCCGTTTTTTCGGGCTGATGTTCAGGCAGAACCAAAAACTTTCACAAGAAGACGTGCGGAGCAATTAGGGTTATCTGAGCGGACTTTAAGAATAATTTTTCACTTAGTCTTGCATATGTATCCATACAAAATTAATTCCGTATTCAAACTACGGCCAATTGATATTCAAAGGCGTTTGCAATACGCACAAATCGTTACAAACTTAATGGAAGCAGAACCCAATTTTTGGCAAAATTTGATAACGAGCCATGAAACAAGTTTTTGCCTTTCTGAACGCGTTAACATGCAAAATGATCGGTTTTGGGGAACAGAAAACCCTCGTCTTGTTCAAGAGAACATGCAGATTGATCAAAAAGTCGTTGTTTGGTGCGCAATATGCTCGAAACGAATCATTGGACCCTTCTTGTTTGAAGATGCCATGGGTAATGCAGTTACTGTTAATGGTGAACGGTATCTAACAGTGATACGAGCATTTCTGCGACCACAGTTGGAAGAACTTGGCATAGAAAATGTCTGGTTCCAGCAGGATGGCGCTACATGCCACACAGCGTGTGAAACGGTCGCTCTTCTTAGAGAGATTTTCCCTGCCAGGCTGTTGATTTGGTCATTATCTGCCTTGTCCTGACGGTCATTTACTTGATGATGTTTTTCATAAATAATGTTACATATTTTAATAAATAGTTTTAATCAAAACAAAAAATATTTTTTCACTAATTTTTCTTTTATTTTATATTTTATACGGCTTTAGCAATCTAATATGTAGATATGAATAAAACGTAAGTTCAATTCTGTGCTGAACAAATTGTTTGAGACAGTGATTATAGGCAACCCAATAACTTTAACGTATATTAGGTTGCCTATAATCGTTGTTGTATTCGAGTGTTTTTTTAACTTCACTGTAAATCAGTGTTTCTAAGCGTGGCGCATGAAGTAAAATTTCGAGTTTAGAAAAGCCTAATTTGGATTGGCCGCTCCGCTTCGCTACGCGGCCAATCCTAATTCTTAGGCTTTTCTAAACTCGAAATTTTACTTCATGCTTAGTCTGGAAGTCGAAAACACTCGTTTAAAACTTCCAATCAAACTAAAATTATGTTTGACAAAGGAAAATAGAAGTGGGAATTGATTCAAGAAATAAAAAATAGAAAAATAATGTTTAATTTATTTTTGAAACAATTTCATTGCACATTTTCCTTTTCCTTTGCTAAATATACTTTTACATAATTTACAATACTCAACAGTTTAATTAATGCAAGAAGCTACGCGGCCAATCCAAATTCTTAGGCTTTGCTAAACTCGAATTTTTACTTCATGCTTAGTCTGGGAGTGGAAAACGCTAGTTTGAAGCTTCCAGTTAAACTAAAATTATGTTTGACAAAGGAAAATAGAAGTGGGAATTGATTCAAGAAATAAAAAATAGAAAAATAATGTTTAATTTATTTTTGAAACAATTTCATTCCACATTTTCCTTATCCTCTGCTAAATATACTTTTACATAATTTACAATACTTAACAGTTTAATTAATGCAAGAAGAAGAAAATAAATGTTTGATTTTTGTAATCAATTCCTTCTCGCATTTTCTTTTGTCAAATATAATGTTGCATAATTTGCAATACTTAATAAAAATTTAATTAGATTTAGTTAGACTTACAGCTGCTTTAAAGAAAATTAAAATATCTGAACGCATGTTCCTAATTTATTGAGCCAAAGTTAAAATTATGTAGTAAAATCAAAGATTTTAGGAGAGTGTATTCTTTGAAAAATTGTAAAATTACCAAAAACCTTGTAATATTAAGCCAGTGAGTTGACGTTTATCAACACTCAACCATAAGTCGGCATCTAACTTAAAAATTAATACTAATTGTTACTATGTTTTCTGTAATATTACCAAGAATATTACATCACTAATAATAGCACATGACTATTATGACTGATGAGAGCTTTTTGGGAAAAATGTTTATTTTTTGTTTTGTTTAATTAGATTTAAATGTTATTATTATTGCAGGTGTTTGCAGATTATATCCCAGAGCTTTTGCCAAAGAGCAATTTTTCGTTGCAAACGTACAATAAATACTGCAGAGATGGTTCGATGTTTCAGAATATATGCCTATTTCTTTTTGACGCTAACAGTGGATACAACCAACCCAAATTTAATGTAGTAAGTCAATATCAGTAAATAAAACAATTGCGTATTTTAAGTTATTTGTATAAAATGAAATTATTCCTAAGACATATTTTTTTTAGACCGAGCTTCCTCTATATTTGTCAATGTTTACAGCGGGAGCAGCAACAAAACAAATGTTGCACTATTGTCAAATAATAAATTCAGGTAATGTTAAATAATTAAGTTAAATTAAAAGAATATTTTATGTATTGTAACTTTTAACATAATTATCGTCTCCTTAAAATAAGAGCGATATAACAATTAAAATTTTGTCTTATTTCTCTTATCTATAGGTAATATAAAATGGATAGGAATATAAAGTGATGTAGGTACAATAATAAGTAAATATTGAGCTAATTGCTAAAGAGGAGACGAATAAGTTAACATTTTTAGAAATCACTTCCAAAAACATTCACCTACATTTAAAGCTTGACTCATTAAACGCCATTGATGCAATAACGCAACTTTTTTTTTGTTGTGTGGGAGGGGAAAATCCATTTTAAGCACTTACCGGCTTCGACTGCATGATCATTAGCCGGTTTGCTTGTGTTATTTAAAAAACAATAAATTAATTAAAATAAACAACACTAAGCAAAACATAAATAGAATAAATAACCCTAAACCTAATATCACAGACATTGTGGTGGCAGGGTTGTAAAAGACCCTGTCACCGATCGTACATAAAATGGACAAACACATCTTAAACCTAATATCACAGAACGGACGACATCGGGGTTGTAAATGACCCCGATGCCGGACCCTACATATAACGGACGACGCAACCTTAACCTAATATCACAGACTGGTGGAATCGGGGTTGTAAATGGACCCCCATGCCGGACCCTAAAAACTATATACAATATGTACTCCAGAGTTGTAAAAGGACTCTGGAGCGGACGGACACAAACTAAAAGATGGCACCGAAGTTGTAAAGGAACTTCGATGCCACTATACATAAACGAGACAAAGACAATTAATAAATTAATAATAAATTAACACTTAAAAAACATACACAAATCGCTATAATCGCTTCAATAGACTTGTTTCACGTAGAAACGTTATACATGTTTCTACGGATCCCTTACTATTCGCCAATATGGACGCCACATCACCACCAAGCCTCAGCTTATTTCGCTGTAATGCATAGGCTGGGCATTCGACTAATATATGCTCCACCGTTAACCGGTCGTGACAAGATGGACACTCTGGCGCTTCATCGCCGGCCAGGAGATACGAAGAGGTTAAGTTGGTGTGCCCTATGCGAAGACGGCACAGAGTGGCCTCCTCCCTCCTCGTAAGTTTCACCGGCGATTGCCAGGGAGTCAGGGAGAGCTTTACAGACCTTAATTTGTTCTCCGAGATGTTCCAATTCTGCTGCTAATCCTCTCTTAGTTTATATTTAATGTACCCTTTGACATGATCGGGTCTTACTGGTATATCATCAGTGGAGTCCGCGTCAGTTGCCTGACGGGCAGCCTCGTCGGCCAGCTCGTTGCCCTCGTTACCCACATGCCCCGGAGTCCAGACGAAAACAATCGTCTTTCGCATCCGGGACATTTCAAATACCGAGGACTGGATGAGCTGGACCAGAGGATCCACTGTGTACATCGATGATATACTTTGGATGGCGCTTAGAGAGCCGGAACATATAATAAAAGACTTGTGATGGTGATTCATAACCGTGTAGCGAAGAGCTTGATATATAGCATATAATTCGGCGGTGTACACGCTGGCCGACTCGGGGAGTGACCACGAATGTGGGGTTCCGTCGATAACGACGGCAGAGCCCACACCGTGATCGGATTTCGAGCCGTCAGTGTACAACCGCGGAGAGTCCGGGTATTCAGTGATAACTTGCAGGAAGAGGCCCCTTATAATATAGGGGCTCGTATCACTTTTTCTTAATGAGATCAGATCCAGTGGGCAATTAATCCTGGGCATAAGCCAAGGAGGTACCTTCAGGAATCCGACCTCGAATACCCTTGGGAGACTAATGTTCAGACTCTCCATAAGCTCATTCGCACGGACGCACACCGGCCTACTGACGGTAGGTCTTCAGGAGTATTTTCTCTGCTGCTCAGTGTTGGAAATAAAGTATCGTCGGTTGATGTGTCCACTCCTCGCACGCATTGCCGCCGCGTATTATAATACGAAGCGGTTGCGGCGTGCGGACAGTGGAGGGACACCCGACTCGCAGCAGAGACTCGGTGTAGGACTCGTCCGGAAAGCACCTGTGGCGTACCTAAGACCGGCGTGGTGAACCGTGTCTAGGGCTTTCAACCGGGACTTTCTTGCCGAAGAGTACACTGCGCAGCCGTAGTCAACTCTGGAAAAAACCAGAGCTGTGTAGAGCTGCAGCAGTACTTCTCTTCCAGCGCCTCAGTTGATGCTGGCCAAGCATTTAATAAGATTTAACGCTTTTTTAGGGCGTTGGACTAGCTTATCGATGTGGGTCCGATAGAAGAGAGTCCTATCGAGCCACAGCCCTAGAAAACAGATACTATCCACTACTTGTATCCTAGTACCCCGGAGAGACAGTCCGGGGTCACGGTGTGGAGGTCTGAGTCTACAAAAGTGGACGCATGAGGTTTTCGTTTCAGATAAACGAAAACCTCTAGACTCAGCATCACTGTTCACCTTGTCGATGACCGCTTGAAGCTCACGATTTATGGCGGGGATGGTATCTCCCGCCATATATATTACCAGGTCATCGACATAAAGACATTTTTTTACAGGGGAATTTACAGATTCAGCGATTTCATTGACAGCGATTGCGAAAAGGGTTACGCTAATAGTTAAACCTTGGGGAATCCCGTTTTCCAACACAAACTGTGTGGATTCAGTATCCCCGATTTGAACTTTAAAGCATCGACTGGACATAAAGGATTTAATAAAAAGAGGCATACGGCCCCTGAAACCCCATTCATGTAATTTTTGGAGAACATCTATATCTCCAGGTCATATCGTATGCCTTCTCTAGATCAAAAAATACCGCAACGAGGTGTTTTCTCTCTAGGAAGGCATCCTGGATGGAGTTCTCCAGACAGACTAACTGGTCAACAGTGCTGTGAAATTTCCTAAAACCCGCCTGATATTTCGCTAGGAGACCGTTTGTCTCCAGCATCCATACCAGACAATTGTTGACCATTCTCTCTAATACCTTTCCTAAGCAGCTGGTTAACGAAATTGGCCGGTAACTCTTGACATTTGTGGGGTCCTTATTAGGTTTTAAAAGAGGCACTATTATTGCGAGATTCCAGCGGCTGGGGTAGATGCCCCTATCCCATATCATGTTGAATATGTCCAACAGATATCCCCTCATATGCGAGGGGAGTTGTCGGACCATCTGATATGGAATGCCGTCTGGACCTGGCGCTTTTGACTCGCCCATTGACTTTAGTGCCTCTTCAAGTTCTTTCAGTGAGAACTCAGCGTTGTAACATAAGGACCCCCTAGAGGAGAAATCGAGGGGGACTTCGAGATTACCCTTGTTACCCAGGAACGATGCTTCGTAGTTCTGAGAGCTACTAGCGGAGTAGAAGTTGGATGCGATCGCATCCGCTATTTGCAGTCTGTCGGTTATTTCCCGCCCATTGACCTTCAAGATGGGTGCTGCCGCAGGGATTTTCTTCCCTGCTATTGCACCCACATTTCTCCACACCTCGCCAACAGGTGTGGTCGATGTGACCGCCGACACATAGCTTTCCCACGATAACCTTTTGCTTTCAAGAATTGTGCGGCGCGCGATAGCCCGCCGCTTCTTGAAAGCTATTAGGTTCTCCCGGGTAGGGACTCGCCGGAACTTATTAAACGCCCTCTTCTTCTCCTCTATTGCCACCTTAACTTCTCGGTTCCACCATGGAACAGGTGGACCGGCCATTATCCCACTAGACATGGGGATGTGTCTATTCGCTGCTTCTATCACCCGTTCTGTGAAGTCTTGCACGGCAGTCTCGACGTCGTCACTATGTGACGCAGGCGGTGTAAGGCTGGCTTGGAAACCCAGCCAGTCCGCTTTGTCGAGACACCATCTCCGAGGGACAGGTTGTCTTACTCGTCGAGCGATGGTTTTAACAGCGATCGGAAAGTGATCGCTGCCTTGCATGTCATTAATAACTTGCCACGAAAGACTTGTGGCCAAACAGGGGGAACAGAGAGATAAGTCGATCGCCGAGAACTCCGACCCTCTTGCGCGTAAGTATGTTGGGGATCCCGTGTTGAGGAGGACCGCGTCACTTTGATCGAGAAAGTCCTCAATCAAGCGACCGCGAGGGTCCCTCCTCAGGGAACCCCATAGTGGGTTGTGGGCGTTGAAATCGCCCACAAGTATATATGGCGAGGGGAGTTGATCGACTAGCTCGGCGATGTCTTCAATTGTCCAATCAAATTCAGGAAGGTATAAGGCAACATTATATTATTTTTTAATTACTAACTAAATAAGTTCATTTGAAATATTGTATTATTAAGCCTAATTTGAGAATGTGTAAAGAATAATGTAAATATTTTTTTATTTAAATATTGCAATTATTACTCATTTTTAAAGTGTACTTCTAACTTCACAATATTTCAGTGCTCAACGCTTAACTTTATGATGAAGTCTTCGAATTTTTTTTTTTATTTATTTATTTATTACAATGATGATAGATTTCTGGTTGGGTCAGTTACAATAATACACAAATACAAGAACCTAATAGCTAGACCTAACATCATATAATACTAATAATACTAACATGAAACATTATTTTTCAGATATTTTTCGAAAATATGATCATGGTGAAAAAAATGTGCAAATCTACGGCCAAAAAACTCCACCAGAGTACAAATTTGAAAACATGAAAGTTCCAACTGCTTTATTTTATGGAAATAACGATATTCTGACTTTACCTCAGGTGCGTAAAATAACTTCAAAATTCTAAGAATGAAGGATGTTTCAAACTCAAGCCTCACCATTGTAATTTTTTTTTATTCAATCGGTGAAGTCCATTTAAAAAATACTTTCAAAATAAACGGCTTAACCCATTAAGCGCCATTGGGGCATATACGAAACATTATTAATTTTATGTTAATTAAATTACTAAATAAGATAATTGATATATTATATTATTTGCCTCGACTTGAAAATGTGTGAAGAAAAACGCAATTATTTTGTTATTTAAATATCTCGATTATTACTCATTAAAAAAAATATTTTCAGTGTATTTCTAACTTCACAATATTTCAGTGTTTAACACGCGTGGCGCATGAAGTAAAATTTCGAGTTTAGAAAAGCCCCGTGAAAATTTGTCTCGGGTCGCTGCGCGAC
Source organism: Philonthus cognatus (assembly GCA_932526585.2). Lineage (NCBI taxonomy): Eukaryota > Metazoa > Arthropoda > Insecta > Coleoptera > Staphylinidae > Philonthus > Philonthus cognatus. Next base: position 154,489,821 of record OW052241.1, read on the forward strand.
CCTCGACAAATTTTCTACGCGGGGCTTTTCTAAACTCGAAATTTTACTTCATGCTTAGTCTGGGAGTGGAAATACTCGTTCTAAACTTCATATTGCACGCTTTTAAAAAAATCGACGAATGCCTTACATTTACAGCGTATACATTATGTATATTTAAAAGAAAAATTCACTGCATGAAATACAATAAGTCATTCGTAGAAATTATTAAAAAAGGTGTAGAATTTTACATAAAATCGACTTTTAGAGTTAACTCTTAATTGCTCGTCCGTTAATGGGTTAATTATACAAAATTGTTGAATGATTATTATTATTATATTATTATTATTATAAACGTGTTATACAAACAAAGTTAAAAGTGTTTCATTGTGTAATTAACATGTATAACGAAGTAGAAGCCTCCACAATACAGAATTTTTTTTACTCATTATTGTCCATATAGGTTCATATTGAGATTGAAATCAGGATTTAAAATGCTCTTCAAGAATGCCCATATCCTAATATGTCCCCATAATAAAAACTAATATCTAATTTCGCCAACTATAAACTTTTTTCATTCTATATGTCGTAAAAGTTTCCCTCAAGACTTTTTTAAAGAGTTCGAAAAAAGTTATAGTCGTTTTGAGAAAATGGTAATTAGAGATAAATCGGGTGTTTCAATAGATTACTAAAAAGCATAAAATTGTACAGTAAGATACCAATCATGGCGAGACTTGAATTGTTTTGTCGAATTTCAAAAACACAAGATACAAATTATTGAATTATTTTCAGGATTTCGAGAAACTCAGGAAGAAGCTGCCCAACGTAGTATTTTCCCACAAAATAAAAGACCCATTTTTCACTCATTTCGATTTTTTATTGGCACCGCATGCGGTTGATGTTTTATATCCTTATATTTTTGAATTATTAAATAAATACTAAATAATTTTCAAATTGTATATTTTTTATTACCAACTACGATTAATTGTATATTCGGTTTTCTTTTAATTGGCCAACCAGATTTGGCATATATATTTTTATTTGAAATAAAACAACACAGTTGGGAGGGTTTCACTTTTATTGTTGAACACTGCAACATGTTTCACCACACAGTGGCTTCATCAGGCAGATGAAATAATGATTTTACAAAGTACAGTACGTCCAGTTTGTCCAACTTCCCAGATCGCATTTCAGAACATCAAAAATGCTTTCAATTTAAGAAAACCTCCTCAACCTACGCCAATCATTTAATCGAATACCAACATAACTTTAACCCTAAATTCAAAATTTTGCACGAATGTAGCAAAAGTCGTAAATTAAACTTATTAGAAGAATTAGAAATTAATAAATATAACAAAAAAGGTATTCTATTAAATGACCAAATAGAAGTAAACAATTCACCCCTAATCAATATTTAGTCGCTCAAAATTGTTTGTATTAGTTTCAGCCTAATTACCTCATTACCCCCCCCCCCCCACCCTTCTATTAACTTAATTGCATTAGTATATAAGCTTTTACCTGTACTTTGTAAAATCATTATTTCATCTGCCTGATGAAGCCACTGTGTGGTGAAACATGTTGCAGTGTTCAACAATAAAAGTGAAACCCTCCCAACTGTGTTGTTTTATTTCAAATAGTATTATGGAGTTTCATCATGTATCCGCCTCATCAATTAAATATATATATTTTTGTTAGGTTGTTTGATTGTTTGTGTGTCCCTACTGTTTGTCATGTAATGACATTGATATATGAATGCCATGTTGCAATTGACTAATTATTTGACAGAAAAGTTGTAATAAAATGCCGAAAGTAATATCCAGTACTTAAGGCCGTAGACAAAAAGAAATCGGAGAAGAGTAAAACAATTTCGGTTGGACCCTCAGCACTGGGTCGGAACCACACTGAAGAGGACCTTGAAGTCCGTAACGCGTCTGTGGGTATCTGGTGCCGGAATACAGAACACAAATTCAATTTTGGGTTTTGAATGTTAAAAGTTTTGTTTTTGCTCTTACAGGACCGCTTTTATGTACAAAAAGTCAACATTTTGAAAATTACAGGAGGTAGGGTTAAACCATATCCTCCCCCTGGCTACGGCCTTGCCAATACTGTAAATAAATATATTAGAAACACATACCGAATCTTATATCTTACAAAATTCAACCTTTGAAAGCAATTATGCAGACAACAAAAATGTTTACAATTCTCCATAAATGAAACCTGTTCCGCCACTTAATTAAATGTTATGATAGGGTAACTAAGCACATGGTAACTATGTAGAAAACATAACCACAAATTCAATTTGACGGCAAAAGTCAGAATTACAACCAGAGTATCTAACCAAATATCAAACATTAATTAAAAATTTACCAGATCTGGTTGGCCAATAAAAAAACCGAATATATGTAGATATATTCTAAATGTAACCCGCATAATGAAATACCCATTTATTTATTGTGATGCATTTTTGAATATAAATGAAACAATTAATTTTATTTGCATTAGCGAACATTGGCTATCTAAAACTGAAATAGAATTTATAACTTTACAAAACCAGTCCGTAAAATCTAATTTCTGCAGAGATGAATACCAACATGGAGGTGTGATGCAGTTATCTGATGATAAATTTAAATCTAAACCGATCGAAAAGCTTAATTCACTGTCAATAGAAAAACATTGTGAATTAGCTGCATCACTCCTCCCAGAACAAAATCTAGTATTAATTTGTGTGTATCGTTCTCCAAATGGGGATTTTAATTTGTTTCTGTCAATATTGGGTTCAGTGTTGGACAATATTAATTGCGACTGCTCTATAATTGTAGGCGAAAACTTTAATGTAAAATTTAATACATTAGACTCACGTGCCAAAATTGTCTGTGATATTTTTGCAACGTATGGCCTAAGAAACACTGTAAATTTCGCAACGCGTGGAAAGAATTGTCTTGATCGTCTTTACTAACATTCACAACTCTAACATTAACATAACTGCAAATGACCCAGGTTTCTCAGATCACTGTGGTATAAATGTTAATCTAAAACTAAATTATGGTAATAAAATAACAAAAAGTATAAGTAGGCCAATAACTAAAGCAGGCAAGTTTAAATTTTACACATATTTACAAGAAACAAATTGGGATTTTCTAAGCCACTTCAATAGTCCTAACATTAAATGTTCAAAATTCATTCAAGTTCTCACGGAAACATTCAACCTTTCATTTCATGAGGTACAAAAAACTCAAACAAATCAAATATTAAATGGTTTAATGCAGATCTTAAAAACATGCGAGAAACGGTACTCCTAATGAAAGAAGCGAGTGAAAAAAATAATGAATTAAGACCATACTTTAAAAAGTATCGCTATCAGTATCGATCTGCATTAGAGACTGCTAAAGTAGTAGCTAATAACGCTTATATAAAAAACTCTTCCAACAGTACTAAAGCCATGTGGCATCTAGTAAATACAAATAAAAAAATAATAGTAATTAAGGTACCGAGGGCGTTAGTAAGGAAATAATGCCTGCCGTGGACAGTGTACAGCCCGAGCGCCTCTGGCCCGAGGGTTGTACGTCGGCGAAGGGCATTATTTCCTACTAACGCTCTGTGGCGTTTTATGTCCTACCTGTTTATTAATTTAAAACGAGAAATATGATCAGTATTTTATTCCACATGGATCGTAGTATCAGCTGTCATGTTAACACTGAAATATTTGTAATATTTTACGGAGTAAATAGTTTACTTGAAACGTGTAATGGCTACAAGCAATTTACCAGAAGATGTGTTGCATCGAGTAAATAAAGCCAGAGAGGCGTTAGTGCCAATAAAATCAAAAGAAGCCTACGAAAAGGAATTTGATAATTTTAAAGAATGGTCCGATATTCACGATATAGCGGAAATTAATGAAATGGTCTTATTGGGATATTTCCAAGAATTATCCGAGAACTTTGCTCCTAATTTGTTGTGGACCAAGTATTCGATGCCGAAGAAGCAAATGATGGCTAAGAAATTGGTAAATATTTCTGAAAATTGTTTGAAATTAGAGGCGTTTTTAAAACAAAATTCAAAAAATTATGTACCTAAAAAATCAAAAGTTTTGTCGCGGGAACAGGTAGTGTTATTTTTAAAAACTGCCCCTGTTGATGAATATCTTTTGGATATGGTAATTTTGGTGATAGGCATTTTCGGCGCATGTAGGCGTCATGAATTTCTACAAATGAAAGTTGGAAATGTTAAAGATATGGTTTCAAACATTGAAATTACAATTCCTTGTAGTAAAAATGGTCAACCAAGGAGCTTTGTAGTTATACAGGATAATGAAATTAATGCCGTTAGTCTCATAAGAAAGTACATGTTGCTGAGACCCAAGAATTGCAATATAGATATTTTTTTTCTTAATTACCAGAAGAAAAAATGTACACTACAGTCCGTTGGCAAAAATAAATTTGGTAGTATACCAGCAAAAATTGCAAAATATTTAGGTTTGCCAGAAGCGTCTAAATATACTGGGCATTGCTTTAGGCGTACTGCTGCAACGTTACACTCAGATGCTGGAGGCAGCATAGAAAATTTGCAACGTTTAGGAGGCTGGAAGAGCAGAAGCATTGCACAAAGCTATGTAGATGCTAATATGCAATCGAAAATCAATAATGCGACATTGATTGCTGGATCATCGAGAGATGAATTTCTTGCACCGACATCGACGATGTCCAATATACAAACTAATAAATCGGTTAATGTTTCAAGTTCAGTTGCCCCTCTTATTTCGGGATCTTTTACGAATTGTACGTTTAATATTGGCTATGATAAATAGTCATCTAGAATTTTTCGTTTAAATGAATTGAATTTTCATTCTGTCTGACATTTCATTTTTTGTCATTTCGAACCATATGACAACGAAGAAGTAAATAAAATAATTACCGGGCCATTATGACAAATCTTGTCGCAATATTCCATTATAAGTCATATAGGACATAAAATAAATAATGAGTCATGTCAACTTCATCCTAACATTTTAAACGAATTCTTTGCTTCAATGTCAAAAGAATTATCAACTAATATATCAGATAAAGCTGTAGATCCAATATCTTTCTTGTATAACATGCCAACTCCGACGCAATTATCCAAATGTACTGAAGTAGGATGTATAGAAGTAAGGGGGACTTTCAATCAATTAAAATAATCAAAATCCAGAGACATATATGGTTTGAACGTAGAGGTAATTAAATCCGTCTTTGATGTAATTTTAGAACCTTTAACCATGCTGTTCAATCTGTGTGTTAGAAATAGAGTGTTTTTATCATGTCTAAAAAGGGCACGCATAACGCCTATTTTCAAAAAAGGTAACAAGTATGAGCCGGGTAATTATAGGCCCATATCAATTTTACCTGTATTATCTAAAGTCTTCGAAAAATTAATATTTAAACAAATTATTAAATATCTTGAAGAAAATTCTCTATTATCAAATGCACAGTATGGTTTCAGGAATGGTAGGTCAACAATTGACGCAATTGTTGCACTTACAGACAACATCATCGATGGTTTGGAGTCAGGACACCCTACAGTAGCTACTTTTCTAGATATGACCAAAGCATTCGACTGTGTTGATCATATCACCCTTTTAAGAAAACTCAATTTTTTTGGTTTTGATTCTAGTAGTTGCAGTCTAATCATATCTTATTTGGCTGAAAGAAAACAAGTTGTTTTAATAAACAATACAAAGTCCGATAAATTATACTTAAACAGCGGGGTACCCCAAGGATCAATACTTGGGCCCCTATTGTTCTTGATATATAATAATGATATTAAGCAAGCTTGTGGAAATTCAATTATATATCAATTTGCAGATGACACAACCTCTATCAATCAAGAAAAAGATATTTCAAAAACACAAAACAAAAATCAGCAAACATTAATAAACATAAAAAAATGGACAGTAGCAAACTGCCTAACCCTAAATGAAAATAAAACAGTAAATGTTGGATTCTCACTTTCAGAAAACCATTTATCCATAGACAATAAAAGCGACAATTGTAAATTTCTTGGAATGTGCCTAGATTCAAAATTAGCCTGGTCGACGCAGCTTGAGAATGTTAGAATAAGGGTTTGCAGATTAATTTATTTATTACGCCAATTACAGTACAGTCTTAGCCCGATTGTAATCCGAAACGCCTATTTTGGGATATGTCAACCCCATCTAACATATGGGATACTTGTCTGAGGTCACTCGAGTATTATAAGTAAATTATTCGGTTTACAGCGGCGTGCCGTTAGAGTAGTAGCAGGGTTGAGGTACAGGGATGATTGTACAGAGACATTTATTACTCAGCGTATTCTAACACTACCATCTATATATATTTTAGAACGCTTACTTTACACTTATAAGAACATTGAATTATACCGAACACCATCTGAAATCCATAATCATAATACCCGATGCAAATCAGATATTCGACTTCGTCCTCTAAGGCTATCGAAATCCAGAAATGGTACAAATAATAATAATAATAAATGCCTTTATTTTGTTCAGATATGTTACAATAGATGTTATATTGAAGATATGTAGGCGAAGTTCAGTCTTTAGTCTCGTTGACTATAGAACTGCTCTTCCACTTAACCTACCTTAATTTAAGCATAATTATACAGTATAATGTACTATGTACGCATTACAATCATATAAAACAAATATAAAAATAAAGTATATCCCTATAAAGTTTGAAATTTTAAATATGAAATTTTAAAGTGCTAATTTACCCTCATTCAAATTATAACATATTTCACGTTTAAATTTAATCAATGTGAGATTTTTTATTTTTGTTGGTATTTTGTTATATATTTTATATATATTGTAGGAAAATGACCGTTGAAAGAGAGCTGTTTTATGCAACGAGGGTGAAATAGTACCTCTTGGCCTCACATTGATATTATGAACATCTGATCGAAAAACTATCCTGTTATAAAGATATTCAGGTTTGTAAGAGTGCATAATTTTATAATAAAACGTACAGCAATGTAGTATTCGAAGGTTGTTCATATTTAGCCAATTTATTTCTTTTATCTTGTGCGAAATGTGATCATACTTCTTAATACCCAATATCAAACGAATTCAAGAATTCTGAACCCTCTGAATACGACGTTTTGTAACATCGTCCAAGCAAGCATTGTAGATTACATCACCAAAGTTAAAGTGACTCAATACCAGTGCTTCACAAAGCATGCGCTTTATTTTAATTGTTAAATAGTGCCTGTTGGAATAAATCAACTTTAAATTTGAAAAAGATTTTGAGATGCACTTATTGATGTGTTTTTTAAAACGTAAATCATTGTCAATTATAAGACCCAAATTTCGAGCCGAATCTACAAAAGGAAGTGTGATATCATTAAGTTTAATTTTTAGTTGTTGTTTCGCAAGCTGAATCGATTTACGTGGGCCAAATAACATAGCTGTAGACTTATTAGGATCTATATGCAGAGAATGTTTAAGGGATTGGTCAACTATATTGGAGAGATCAAAATTAATGTTGTTGCCTGCATCTACAACGTCTTCAAGTTTAAATGAATATAACAGCTGAGTGTCATCAGCATACATGTTAGCAGAGCAGTGATTCAAGATATTTGTTAGTGTAGAGGTATAAATAGAAAATAATAAAGGACCCAATATTCAACCCTGTGGGACCCCCGACTCAACTTTAATAAAGTTAGAAGATTGACCATCCAAGACTACCCGTTGTTGCCTATTAGTTAAATATGATTTTATCAAGTTTGTTGCTGTAGTACTGAACCCGATATAATGTAGTTTCGAAATTAATAAATCGTGATTAATAGTGTCAAAAGCTTTACTGTAATCGAGCAGAGTCAAGCAGGTGACATAACTTTTATCAGTAGCGGTAATTATATCATCTAATACATTAGTTAATGCAGTAGTACAGCTATAGTTTGCTCTAAAACCAGACTGAGTCGAGGATAATAAATTTTTGTTTTCAACAAATTCCACAATTTGAATGTAAAGCACCCTCTCCAATATTTTTGATAATACCGGTAATACACTTACAGGTCTAAGATCATTCAGACTAGATGGAGCATTAATTTTAGGAATTGGTATCAAGTTCGCAAATTTCCATGCGTCTGGAAAATATGATTGCTCAATACAACAATTAATAATATTAGTTATGTAAGGAATAATATAAGGGTTACTATATCGGACCACAGTTATCTTAATTTCATCTGAACCAATTGCTTTAATTTTAATACTATTTATAATTCGTGAAACTTCTTCAGTAGTAGTTAGGAAAAATTTAAAATAATATTCAGTTACATTAGGGTGAGTGTTGTGTAAATTAAAATTTATTAGATTGTTGTCTGTCGTAATGCTAATTGAACGTGAAAAATGCGCATTAATGGCGTTCGGATCATTGATGTTATGTGGCAGACAAATTTTGGGCTTGCTATACACAATTCCATTTGTTTCTGGATCTCGCCTAGCCATGCTTTCGTGTTGTTATGTTGCAGTATCAACATTTACATTTTTTATTAGTTGCCACTCCTGATTCCTTATTTTAACAGTGTTGCAATAATTTATGATATCATAAGTAATCCTCTTTTTAATTTTGAAGAGGTTTATTGTTAATCTTGCAACAATTATTTCGCATTTTGAGAAAGAACGGGCACGAAGTTCTTAGATTACCGCCATACCATTGTCAATACAATCCAATTGAAATGGCATGGGGGTTTTGTAAGACTTACTACAATAAGCACATAAATTCTAAGCAACCATCTAAGGATCGTGTTCAGAATTTATGGCTTGAGTCTCTCTCAAAATGTACATCCGATATGTGGCAAAATTTCTATGATCATTGTGAAAAACTTATTTCGGATGACTGGACAAAACACATGGGGAACCTTTCTTTTGAAACCATTCCTCCTTTTATTATTTCGCTTGGGGAATCTGGCTCAGAACAAACATCAGAAGATTCAGATGCTCTTGACTAAATAATAAAAGTGGAATGAGGGCTTAAAAATTGTTTGACATGAAAATTATCAGTATCACAAGAGGGTGGGAATAAATTTGCAATTCTACAAAAAAATACTGAGGGCCAACAGAAGAGAGAATGACCAAAATTAAGGTGGATGGATGGAGTTGATCAAAATGTGTTAACGGGAAGACCCAAGCGAGAAATACAAATGGATGACGAAATAAGTTTGCAGAGCCGAATTCATTATATTTGTTATATACAATATTATTGCTGTGTTTGTACGTACAAAAACCAAGTAGTAAATTTTGTTAATCTTAAAACTGCATATTATTATCCTTTTATATCTGAAAATTTGTAAAACAGGCAACAGTGTAAGATCACAATAGTCCGAAATTATAACCTTAAAATCGAACATCTGACAGTGACATTTAAAAACCCTGATTTAAAACACAACCAGCCCCATTTACAATACTTAAACTGTCACTTTTCCATAGCTAGGCGAGATCCAGAAACAAATGGAATATATAATACCTATTATTTCATTGTTTTTTAAACATTTCCAAGTAGATAGAGGGTTATTTTTAACAGAGAAATCAATATATGCCTTCTTCTCTCTGGTCACAGCAGAATTTACAATGTTACGCCACTGTTTGTATAACTTGAAATCCTCTTGAAGCTTGGTTTGTTTAAACTTTGCATATGCGTTATCCCAAGATCGCATCATTGATTTTAGGGTATCTGTGAGCCAAGGTGCACGGGGCTTTGTAATTTTTCGTGTAACTAAGGGGGCATGTTTGTTAAAAGTATTAATTAAGCAGTTATTAAAAACACTCACTTTATGTTCTATATTATTTAAATGGATTATATCCTTGATACACGATAATTCCAAATCCCTCAAGAAATCATCTCTGCTTTTTTCCTTAAAGTTCCGATAAGTGATAAACTTACCTTGCTTTTTATTTATCATCCTAAGCTTACAATAGACTAAATCATGGTCCGAAATATTATGAATCTTTACAACATCTGATATTATGCAGCTAATCTTGTTGGATGAAACAATTAAATCTATTAAAGATTCACCCAGAGAACTAGTACGTGTTGGTTCAGTAATCACTTGTGTAAGCTTATACGTATTCAGAAAGTCAGAAAACCTGCACACATCGCTAGACTGGACATTTAGCATGTTCACATTTAAGTCGCCCAAAAATTTTAATCATCACACTCAGGTAAAAGACAACTTATAATATTTTCAAATCTGTCAAGAAACTTGTTTCAATTGTAGTCGGGTGGCTTACATACAACACCAATGCATGATTTAACACTATTGAATTTACATTGGACCAAAATTGTTTAATTTACTCCCAGATACATTTAAAATACTAACCATAAAGCAGTTTAAGCTTCGAATTAAATCGTATCTGCTGAATAATCCGTTTTATACTGTAAATGAATGTGTGGCACAGGCGTTTAATAATATACAGTAGTTGCAATGTGTTGTCCAGCACGAACCTGTATTATACTTTTATTATGTTTAATTTATTATTGTGTATTGTGTTTATTAAGTAGAAACTATTACTTTTTTATCTCCTTTACTACAAACTTTAAAAATATTTTAAGCTATAGTCTGTTTAAAAGCTAGGAGGAGTAAGTGCCAAAGCCCAATTTACACTATAAAAAGTTACCAGAAATATCACTAGATAAATTTGGCGGCACTTTTAAATAATTTTATAATTACCCTTTAATTAAAATCAAATATAATGTAAAAAATATTTAAAAATTAATAATAAATAATAATTTTTGTATACTATTTGTTTATTAATTTTAAAATAAACAAATAACTAAGTTATGGACTACATAATAATAATTAAAAAACTAAAACTTTTTTTAAATTTTATTTATTATAAAAAATTAAATATAATACATGTAAGTCAAGATCGCCATACATAGGATATTAGTCTATCTCAACGGGGCAGCAAAACGGGCAGGGTACCTGATAACAAACAAGACAATAATAAACCGTATGTGTGCAAATAGAACCAGTAACCTCGTTAGCAAGTAAGGAGCACATATCGGACTTTGTGGACCACTGAGTGGGGCAAGGGAGCACCGATTAGCATCCACGAATCGATTACACAGTTTTGGATATAGCGCTTCTTACCTGAGCTCCAGCACCACGGCAAGGTGAGGCACTTAACGCTGGAGTCAACCAGTAATTCCAGGAATTACTGGAGGGATACAAGACCAAGTCAAGACACTTTAACACTGGGCACTAGGAGAGTGTTCCAGGGTTATATACGCGACACTATTCACTATTCCAAAATGTATGCACAAGGGTAAGATACCAGAATTATAAAAATATAATTTCAAAATGTGCTTAATGTTAGTCAGATGAGTCACTTTCATCTTGAAGGGAGATTATATGGTTCTATTAAATTGTCTATGATACCATCTAATTTGGACATTTTTAATTCCTCTTTGATGATATGCTCAACACAATTTTTCCAATGCATACTTGTTACATTTTGTATTGCTTGTAATAATAGATTTTTTACATCTGCCAATTTAAACGTTTGGTTTTTAGATGCAACTTCAATTTTGATTTGAGCCCAAATTAGTTCAATTGGGTTCAATTCGCAATGACACGGTGGTAACCTCAATACCGTTTTCTTATGAATCTTGGCCATTCCATCTGTTACGTACAAATGATATTGTTCTTTGTGCTAACTGATGACATTTGTAAGTTCAGACCGAACCATATCTTCATCAAATTGGATATTTTTTAATCGTAACCAATCCTGCATATCCTTTTTTTTTGAAGATTTTCTTGGAATCTTTTCTAATTTGCGACTATGGTATGGTGCATTGTCCATTACAATGACAGCATTATCTGGCAATGTGTTTAATAAATTAGAAAACCATTCTTCAAATATCATTGCGTTCATTTCCTCATGGTAATCGGCAGTTTTTTTACCCTCAAATAGCAACAATGCTCCATCAACAAAACCCAGCTAAGATCCAACGTGCAGAATTATAAGGCGCTTGCATTTTCCTGATGGATTTTTGAGCCCCATTGATAGCCCTTCAGTGAATGCCTGACGCCGATTTGTTACACTATTGTCCACCCACACTTTAGATTTTGTGTGGCCTTCATTGACCCATGTTTCATATAGATAAAAAATTGGCCGTCCTTCCATTCTGTACTTCTTAATTGTGGTTAAGTATTTTCTTCTCCATCGTACGATATCGTCACGTTCAATTAAAATACTTCTACGGTTTCTCGCCATATATCTGTAAAATAAAACATATTTACATGATGTTCATAATATAATTTGGAATTTATATAATAATGTATTTCTATCTTACTTCAAATTGATTTGTTTCATAAAAGTATACAAAGTAGAACGACTCATCTTCGGTATGCCTGCATGATTGTTCACTTCTCTTAAAACTTTGTTCGAATTTGGTAGTTCATTTTTGTAGTAGAAACTATGCACTATTTGGCGCACTGATCTCTTTACTACATCATCAAAACTTGCGATTATGGCGGGTCATCCTCCAAGCTGTTTAGGACTACAAATCTCTCCGGATTTCCTATATTCTCTAATGGTTCGATAGACAGTGGAGGTAACAACTCCTACAAATTAAACATTTTATTATTTGATGCATATTCTTATGCTATTTAATATCTCACCTACTGCACCGACAATGTTTGATACAACAGCAGTCATTTTCGTATGTGGATCATCTTTTATCATCTGCTTATACATATTTATTATGCACTGTTTTTCGGGCAGAGATAAATGACCCAAATCCAACCTCTTACGCTTTTTTGGAGGTGAATGTGATATTATCACTGAGCTTGTACTGTGTCCATAATCCATCACAACAATATAAACAAAACTAACTTTTAACAACACAAAAGAAACACCACACGGAAGGTTATTATGAAACAACAAAGTTGCAACTCGGTAACGCTTCGGATTAAGGTTATGTCAGCTGTTACGTCAAATAATTACGTAATTTGCATAGTGTAAACTGGGCGTGCTCTCAGCCAATCAGAGTTATAGGTTTTGGCGCGTGAAATTTAAAACGCTCCTCCTAGTTTTTAAACAGATCATAGTGTGTATTAACTATTTGTGTTATATTATATTATCTAGTAACATGATGAGTGTAAAGCTGTAGTGCTATTTCTTACAATAAAGATTATTATTATTATTATTGTGTAGTGTGGCAGTTTACGTTTAACTGTGACAGTATTTTCAATCTTGTATTTACTTAAATCTTTTTTATAGTTGTCTATGGATAGATAACTATAATAAAATAAATATAAGTGGAAGTGAATGGTAAATTTTTTAAAACACTTCTCAAAATTGATTAATTGGGTTGCATAAGTTAAACGTCACAAACTTATGCAACCCAATTAATCAATATTGAGAAGTGTTTCAATGTGGTATACTACTTTATTTTATTATTTCTACGATTCGAGTCTCAACATATTTAGAGTCGTAGAAATATTAAAATAAAGTGTTATAAAATATTGAAACTCTTCTGAATATTGATTAAATAATATGGATTACCACGTAGTAACGCTCAATTAAATATTTATTTTTACTGGAAGGGAGAATGAAATTGTACATTGGGTTGCGTTATATATGTATAGTATATTACGCAACCCAATGTACAATTTCATTTTCCCTTCCAGAAAATAGCGCCCTCTGCGTTCATTTCATCCACCTTTCTCAATCGTATTCATTATTATATGCTATATTGCAGTGTTGCCAGATTGAGGGTTTTTCTTGCAAAAATTGGGGTAAATTAAAATTTTGAGGTGTGTTTTGTGGAACTGCGATAAATGGGGGATGTCGCCGACCTTCGTTGATCTTCATTCAATTTGAAGCTTCAAACGAGTGTTTTCCACTCCCAGATTAAGCATGAAGTAAACTTTCGAGTTTAGAAAAGCCTGAAAATTTGGTTTGGTTGCGTCCCCATTTATCGCAGTTCCACAAAACACACCTCAAAATTTTAATTTCCCCCAATTTTTGCAAGAAAAACCCTCAATCTGGCAACACTGCAATATAGCATATAATAATGAATACGATTGAGAAAGGTGGATGAAATGAACGCAGAGGGCGCTATTTTCTGGAAGGGAAAATGAAATTGTACATTGGGTTGCGTAATATACTATACATATATTACGCAACCCAATGTACAATTTCATTCTCCCTTCCAGTAAAAATAAATATTTAATTGAGCGTTACTACGTGGTAATCCATATTATTTAATCAATATTCAGAAGAGTTTCAATATTTTATAACACTTTATTTTAATATTTCTACGACTCTAAATATGTTGAGACTCGAATCGTAGAAATAATAAAATAAAGTAGTATACCACATTGAAACACTTCTCAATATGGATTAATTGGGTTGCATAAGTTTGTGACGTTTAACTTATGCAACCCAATTAATCAATTTTGAGAAGTGTTTTAAAAAATTTACCATTCACTTCCACTTATATTTATTTTATTATAGTTATCTATCCATAGACAACTATAAAAAAGATTTAAGTAAATACAAGATTGAAAATACTGTCACAGTTAAACGTAAACTGCCACACTACACAATAATAATAATAATAATCTTTATTGTAAGAAATAGCACTACAGCTTTACACTCATCATGTTACTAGATAATATAATATAACACAAATAGTTAATACACACTATGATCTGTTTAAAAACTAGGAGGAGCGTTTTAAATTTCACGCGCCAAAACCTATAACTCTGATTGGCTGAGAGCACGCCCAGTTTACACTATGCAAATTACGTAATTATTTGACGTAACAGCTGACATAACCTTAATCCGAAGCGTTACCGAGTTGCAACTTTGTTGTTTCATAATAACCTTCCGTGTGGTGTTTCTTTTGTGTTGTTAAAAGTTAGTTTTGTTTATATTGTTGTGATGGATTATGGACACAGTACAAGCTCAGTGATAATATCACATTCACCTCCAAAAAAGCGTAAGAGGTTGGATTTGGGTCATTTATCTCTGCCCGAAAAACAGTGCATAATAAATATGTATAAGCAGATGATAAAAGATGATCCACATACGAAAATGACTGCTGTTGTATCAAACATTGTCGGTGCAGTAGGTGAGATATTAAATAGCATAAGAATATGCATCAAATAATAAAATGTTTAATTTGTAGGAGTTGTTACCTCCACTGTCTATCGAACCATTAGAGAATATAGGAAATCCGGAGAGATTTGTAGTCCTAAACAGCTTGGAGGATGACCCGCCATAATCGCAAGTTTTGATGATGTAGTAAAGAGATCAGTGCGCCAAATAGTGCATAGTTTCTACTACAAAAATGAACTACCAAATTCGAACAAAGTTTTAAGAGAAGTGAACAATCATGCAGGCATACCGAAGATGAGTCGTTCTACTTTGTATACTTTTATGAAACAAATCAATTTGAAGTAAGATAGAAATACATTATTATATAAATTCCAAATTATATTATGAACATCATGTAAATATGTTTTATTTTACAGATATATGGCGAGAAACCGTAGAAGTATTTTAATTGAACGTGACGATATCGTACGATGGAGAAGAAAATACTTAACCACAATTAAGAAGTACAGAATGGAAGGACGGCCAATTTTTTATCTATATGAAACATGGGTCAATGAAGGCCACACAAAATCTAAAGTGTGGGTGGACAATAGTGTAACAAATCGGCGTCAGGCATTCACTGAAGGGCTATCAATGGGGCTCAAAAATCCATCAGGAAAATGCAAGCGCCTTATAATTCTGCACGTTGGATCTTAGCTGGGTTTTGTTGATGGAGCATTGTTGCTATTTGAGGGTAAAAAAACTGCCGATTACCATGAGGAAATGAACGCAATGATATTTGAAGAATGGTTTTCTAATTTATTAAACACATTGCCAGATAATGCTGTCATTGTAATGGACAATGCACCATACCATAGTCGCAAATTAGAAAAGATTCCAAGAAAATCTTCAAAAAAAAAGGATATGCAGGATTGGTTACGATTAAAAAATATCCAATTTGATGAAGATATGGTTCGGTCTGAACTTACAAATGTCATCAGTTAGCACAAAGAACAATATCATTTGTACGTAACAGATGGAATGGCCAAGATTCATAAGAAAACGGTATTGAGGTTACCACCGTGTCATTGCGAATTGAACCCAATTGAACTAATTTGGGCTCAAATCAAAATTGAAGTTGCATCTAAAAACCAAACGTTTAAATTGGCAGATGTAAAAAATCTATTATTACAAGCAATACAAAATGTAACAAGTATGCATTGGAAAAATTGTGTTGAGCATATCATCAAAGAGGAATTAAAAATGTCCAAATTAGATGGTATCATAGACAATTTAATAGAACCATATAATCTCCCTTCAAGATGAAAGTGACTCATCTGACTAACATTAAGCACATTTTGAAATTATATTTTTATAATTCTGGTATCTTACCCTTGTGCATACATTTTGGAATAGTGAATAGTGTCGCGTATATAACCCTGGAACACTCTCCTAGTGCCCAGTGTTAAAGTGTCTTGACTTGGTCTTGTATCCCTCCAGTAATTCCTGGAATTACTGGTTGACTCCAGCGTTAAGTGCCTCACCTTGCCGTGGTGCTGGAGCTCAGGTAAGAAGCGCTATATCCAAAACTGTGTAATCGATTCGTGGATGCTAATCGGTGCTCCCTTGCCCCACTCAGTGGTCCACAAAGTCCGATATGTGCTCCTTACTTGCTAACGAGGTTACTGGTTCTATTTGTACACATACGGTTTATTATTGTCTTGTTTGTTATCAGGTACCCTGCCCGTTTTGCTGCCCCGTTGAGATAGACTAATATCCTATGTATGGCGATCTTGACTTACATGTATTATATTTAATTTTTTATAATAAATAAAATTTAAAAAAAGTTTTAGTTTTTTAATTATTATTATGTAGTCCATAACTTAGTTATTTGTTTATTTTAAAATTAATAAACAAATAGTATACAAAAATTATTATTTATTATTAATTTTTAAATATTTTTTACATTATATTTGATTTTAATTAAAGGGTAATTATAAAATTATTTAAAAGTGCCGCCAAATTTATCTAGTGATATTTCTGGTAACTTTTTATAGTGTAAATTGGGCTTTGGCACTTACTCCTCCTAGCTTTTAAACAGACTATAGCTTAAAATATTTTTAAAGTTTGTAGTAAAGGAGATAAAAAAGTAATAGTTTCTACTTAATAAACACAATACACAATAATAAATTAAACATAATAAAAGTATAATACAGGTTCGTGCTGGACAACACATTGCAACTACTGTATATTATTAAACGCCTGTGCCACACATTCATTTACAGTATAAAACGGATTATTCAGCAGATACGATTTAATTCGAAGCTTAAACTGCTTTATGGTTAGTATTTTAAATGTATCTGGGAGTAAATTAAACAATTTTGGTCCAATGTAAATTCAATAGTGTTAAATCATGCATTGGTGTTGTATGTAAGCCACCCGACTACAATTGAAACAAGTTTCTTGACAGATTTGAAAATATTATAAGTTGTCTTTTACCTGAGTGTGATGATTAAAATTTTTGGGCGACTTAAATGTGAACATGCTAAATGTCCAGTCTAGCGATGTGTGCAGGTTTTCTGACTTTCTGAATACGTATAAGCTTACACAAGTGATTACTGAACCAACACGTACTAGTTCTCTGGGTGAATCTTTAATAGATTTAATTGTTTCATCCAACAAGATTAGCTGCATAATATCAGATGTTGTAAAGATTCATAATATTTCGGACCATGATTTAGTCTATTGTAAGCTTAGGATGATAAATAAAAAGCAAGGTAAGTTTATCACTTATCGGAACTTTAAGGAAAAAAGCAGAGATGATTTCTTGAGGGATTTGGAATTATCGTGTATCAAGGATATAATCCATTTAAATAATATAGAACATAAAGTGAGTGTTTTTAATAACTGCTTAATTAATACTTTTAACAAACATGCCCCCTTAGTTACACGAAAAATTACAAAGCCCCGTGCACCTTGGCTCACAGATACCCTAAAATCAATGATGCGATCTTGGGATAACGCATATGCAAAGTTTAAACAAACCAAGCTTCAAGAGGATTTCAAGTTATACAAACAGTGGCGTAACATTGTAAATTCTGCTGTGACCAGAGAGAAGAAGGCATATATTGATTTCTCTGTTAAAAATAACCCTCTATCTACTTGGAAATGTTTAAAAAACAATGAAATAATAGGTATTATATATTCCATTTGTTTCTGGATCTCGCCTAGCTATGGAAAAGTGACAGTTTAAGTATTGTAAATGGGGCTGGTTGTGTTTTAAATCAGGGTTTTTAAATGTCACTGTCAGATGTTCGATTTTAAGGTTATAATTTCGGACTATTGTGATCTTACACTGTTGCCTGTTTTACAAATTTTCAGATATAAAAGGATAATAATATGCAGTTTTAAGATTAACAAAATTTACTACTTGGTTTTTGTACGTACAAACACAGCAATAATATTGTATATAACAAATATAATGAATTCGGCTCTGCAAACTTATTTCGTCATCCATTTGTATTTCTCGCTTGGGTCTTCCCGTTAACACATTTTGATCAACTCCATCCATCCACCTTAATTTTGGTCATTCTCTCTTCTGTTGGCCCTCAGTATTTTTTTGTAGAATTGCAAATTTATTCCCACCCTCTTGTGATACTGATAATTTTCATGTCAAACAATTTTTAAGCCCTCATTCCACTTTTATTATTTAGTCAAGAGCATCTGAATCTTCTGATGTTTGTTCTGAGCCAGATTCCCCAAGCGAAATAATAAAAGGAGGAATGGTTTCAAAAGAAAGGTTCCCCATGTGTTTTGTCCAGTCATCCGAAATAAGTTTTTCACAATGATCATAGAAATTTTGCCACATATCGGATGTACATTTTGAGAGAGACTCAAGCCATAAATTCTGAACACGATCCTTAGATGGTTGCTTAGAATTTATGTGCTTATTGTAGTAAGTCTTACAAAACCCCCATGCCATTTCAATTGGATTGTATTGACAATGGTATGGCGGTAATCTAAGAACTTCGTGCCCGTTCTTTCTCAAAATGCGAAATAATTGTTGCAAGATTAACAATAAACCTCTTCAAAATTAAAAAGAGGATTACTTATGATATCATAAATTATTGCAACACTGTTAAAATAAGGAATCAGGAGTGGCAACTAATAAAAAATGTAAATGTTGATACTGCAACATAACAACACGAAAGCATGGCTAGGCGAGATCCAGAAACAAATGGAATTGTGTATAGCAAGCCCAAAATTTGTCTGCCACATAACATCAATGATCCGAACGCCATTAATGCGCATTTTTCACGTTCAATTAGCATTACGACAGACAACAATCTAATAAATTTTAATTTACACAACACTCACCCTAATGTAACTGAATATTATTTTAAATTTTTCCTAACTACTACTGAAGAAGTTTCACGAATTATAAATAGTATTAAAACTAAAGCAATTGGTTCAGATGAAATTAAGATAACTGTGGTCCGATATAGTAACCCTTATATTATTCCTTACATAACTAATATTATTAATTGTTGTATTGAGCAATCATATTTTCCAGACGCATGGAAATTTGCGAACTTGATACCAATTCCTAAAATTAATGCTCCATCTAGTCTGAATGATCTTAGACCTGTAAGTGTATTACCGGTATTATCAAAAATATTGGAGAGGGTGCTTTACATTCAAATTGTGGAATTTGTTGAAAACAAAAATTTATTATCCTCGACTCAGTCTGGTTTTAGAGCAAACTATAGCTGTACTACTGCATTAACTAATGTATTAGATGATATAATTACCGCTACTCATTTTCCCTTCCAGAAAATAGCGTCCTCTGCGTTCATTTCATCCACCTTTCTCAATCGTATTCATTATTATATGCTATATTGCAGTGTTGCCAGATTGAGGGTTTTTCTTGCAAAAATTGGGGTAAATTAAAATTTTGAGGTGTGTTTTGTGGAACTGCGATAAATGGGGGATGTCGCCGACCTTTGTTGATCTTCATTCAATTTGAAGCTTCAAACGAGTGTTTTCCACTCCCAGATTAAGCATGAAGTAAACTTTCGAGTTTAGAAAAGCTTGAAAATTTGGTTTGGTTGCGTAGCGCGAAGTTTATTAACGTGAGATCAAACTTATGCAGTATATTTTAACTTCGCATTAAATCAGTGTTTTATACGCGTGCGCATGAAGTAAAATTTCGAGTTTAGAAAAGCCTGAAAATTTGGTTTAGTCGCTTCGCGCTACGCAACCAAACTAAATTTTCAGGCTTCTCTAAACTCGAAATTTTACTTCATGCTGAGTCTGGGAGTGGACAACACTCGTTTAAAGCTTCAAATTGAACTTTAAAAAAAAACAACGAATATTCGAACATTTTCAGCATATAATTGGGAGATGGATACTTAAAACAAAAACTCCCTGTGTGTGTAAAGTTTTTTAACGTGAAATCAAACTTATGGAGTATATTTTAACTTCACATTAAATCAGTGTTTTATACCAATTTACACAACACTCACCCGCGTGGCGCATGAAGTAAAATTTCGAGTTTAGAAAAGCCTGAAAATTTGGTTTGGTCGCTACGCGCTTCGCGCTACGCAACCAAACCAAATTTTTCTGAACTCGAAATTTTACTTCATGCTTAGTCTGGGAGTGGACAACACTTGTTTAAAGCTTCAAATTGAACCTTAAAAAAAAACCACGAATATTCGAAAATTTTCAGCATATAATTGGGAGATGGATACTTAAAAGAAAAACTTCCTGTGTTTGTAAAGTTTATTAACGTGAAAAACTTATGCAGTATATTTTAACTTCCTATTAAATCAGTGTTTTATACGCGTGGCGCATGAAGTAAAATTTCGAGTTTAGAAAAGCCCAGAAAATTTATCTCGGGTCGCTGCGCGACCCGAGACAAATTTTCACGGGGCTTTTCTAAACTCGAAATTTTACTTCATGCTGAGTCTGGAAGTGGAAACACTCGTTAGAAGCTTCAAATTTAACTTTTTATAAAATGCAGTGAATTATGGATTTATTTTATTGTTCTATTATATAACTGAAAATATTACTGTAATTCCGTGTTACAGTCAAATTCAAAATTACTATACTTTTGTATTTAACCAATTTATTGACAAATGTACAAAGTACAGTATATGGAAATTAACAGATAAAATATAACGAATATTGTTAATTAAAAACAAATTGTAAATTGTAACTTAAACAATATATTACGATTTTTTCCAATATATTACAATTTTCGCACTGATTTCAAGAAACTCGCATAGATACGCCTACAAAACTTATTTACAAACCAAAACAACCAAAAATAAACGTAGCTGTTAATTAAAAATGTATTTAAACAAAACAGTTATGTTTTTAAACACTATATTTCGAATACACAATTAAAAATGGTCCAAGAAGAAACGCATCTCTTGTTAAAAATTGAAATCTGCCTAATTTATGCACATTTTATGTTTGGTTGTCATATATAAAAATGTCGGTTTGTTCAGCGAACGGTCTATTAGTTTGTGGTTTTCCAAAGAGCTGCCAGTTATTTTGCATTTGAAAATGCTGCTAATTCTGCTTTTGGGCCTTCTCCTCAAGGTATTTTCCACCATTTTGCGCATTGGCGATGCTGTTACGCCATTGCTGCCCGTTGTAATTGGGGCACTTGAGCCTGGCAAAAAAAATGCTGTAAGTATAGAAAAATGTAAAAATAAAGTAATTTAAATGATAGTCAGTTTAGGTTTCATAAGGTTTAATGAGTTTATCAACAGAACTATAAAGCTTTAGTTTAATTTATTATTATTATTATTATTTGTAATCTAATAATCTAATTTTTTGTACAATGTTATATTTTCTCATTTATTTTTAAGTTTCATCTATTATTATTATTTTTAATTTAATAATTGTTATTTACATATTTACATGCGAATGTTTAATCTTTCCCTGTATTGGTTCTTAAATTGGGAAATAAAGTATTATTATTATAATTTAGGGCCATTAGAATTATAAGACAAATGTATATTTAAATCATGTCTGAAAATGTTCGGAAACGTTTTGTGAATTTCGTTACATTTTTTCGTAAATTCAATCAAATTTATTAACTGCTTAGATTTTATTGAATTTACGAAAAAATGTAACGAAATTCACAAATACTTTATATCTCTAGTTTAGTATTTCTCATGGTAAGTATTTCTTTAAGCAAGATAAATCCCTTAATTACTCTTATTTTTTGAAGAAATTTCAACTTTGATTTAATATTTTGGAATATTCATTAAGGGGGCATTACCGGTTGTAGGCCTAAAAAATGGGTGAACTTTGGGAATTTTTTTTAAAAGAATTCTTAACCCCAGGGTTATGCGGCTTTGCGGGTTGAATTGGTCTACTCTTCCTTTATTATTTAACATTTTTTTACACGATAAATATTTATAATCATGGCGGCAACGGCGGCCATCTTGGCACCCCGCCCGCGAAACATGGGCCCACTCGGTCGTGCCCCGAGCCCCTCCTAGTCATCTGAAACAAAAAATGCGTATTGGTCAGCAAACTATAATAGATTTGCTGGATCCTGAACCTAATTTGAAAAAAAAATTTGGAAATTTGACAAAATGGCGAGCGTTTGAAAAAAAAAGTGAAGAAATTTACATTTTTTTCGAGATTAAAACGTGATGAAAAATAGTAAAATTTAATAATAATGGGACGAAAGTAGGTTCAGGATCCAGTAAATTTTGTCTAGTGTTCAGTCAATTGGTTTCAAGTCAATCGGTCAAGTCGTTTGGCCGCTATCCACGACAGAGTAAAAAAAAAGTGGTTTCGAGAAAAACGCGTTTAAAGTTTTCGCAATGGTTCTGAGTGCAATAATAATTTTTCCATGTGTACAAAGTGGACAAAAATATTCCTTAATATGTTGTGACTATATCCTGATTCGATTTCGTTATCAAATTGCATTAATGCGAGTCCACAGATCAAATATGGCGGATGATGTAAAAAAAAGCATTTCCCAATTTTCGTGAAATTGAACATATAATAGTTTTGTGGACTTGTAATTAAGAAATTATAGTCGGAATAAAAGTAATTTGCAAAATAATAAATGGTTTATTCAAAATGGCAGTCCAAAAATAGAAAATAACCATTTTTCAGTAAAAAATTAAACTTTTTCGGGTGTTGTGCTAAATTTACTTACAATCAGTCTGCAATGCCGGGTCCGTACAGGCACTCATGTTCAATCTTGACGTGTTCATCGTCTGCGATGCGCCGTTGTCGTTCTGCAATCCGAGCTTGTCGTGAGGCGTCAGATATTCTGCGTTCGGCCCTCCGAATTCGCGATGCGTCTGATTGCCTCATGAACTCATAAGCAACCTGGCCGACACCTATCCCCAGCACGTTCATAATTGCGAGCAATGTCACCTTCTCGTTGTAGATGCTGGCAGCAATGTATGTAGCAGTTTCCACAGTGTTCAACCCACTGTGCAGATGTTTCGGAGCTAATTTCCAAACAGTGGCGTTGAAGGACTCATTCGAGTTTTGCGTGTTTGCTCCGACGCACCGTTGCAGCAGGTCTGTAGAAGAAAGCACTTCATATTGGCCTGATAGCAGCTTGGACGTTTTCTTGGAGAGGAGGTGGGTGGTGAAACGTGTCCAGTGATCCCTCAGCCTCGGCCACACGCCACTTGCACCAGCTGTTGGCACCTTCCGGACAAAAGTCATGCTGCGGCATCTCATTAGTCGAGCACTTGTGGTGGAATGTTGCCCAGATTGCGTCCCTCATTTTGTCTACAGAATCCGAGTTCCGTCGAATTGCGAGACCGTAATATGTTGTCAACTCTGCTATAAGCTTGTCCGTCAATTTACCAAGGCCTTTTCCGCCGAGTCCCTTAGTTTCTTTTTTTACTCGTCGAAGCCGCGTCCCCATGCGCTTTTGGACATGCCCCACACATTCCTTTTTTTGCACCGTGGTAACCTCGTACGGGTCCATATCGACGATAGCCTGTAAAATTCAAATTTTCAATTAGAATAAAATACTGATAAATACAAATAGTTTTAGAGGAAAAAAATATATAAAGATACATGCCTTAAAAGTCTTGGAGTCCCCGTCACCGATGTAGGTTGCGTACTTTACTCCAAGAACTTCTTCGGACCGCGAGAACATTTCTGTGATCGCGTCGACTTCCATCTTTCCTGCGCTCCCCTGGTGATTTATTGTGCAGTCTTTTTCATGGGTATCCTTCCATTGGTCGTATTCCGGAGTTCCTTCTTGCGAAGCCCACAGATTACAGGCCTGACAAAATGCTGACTTGACTACAACATCCAGGATTTTGCCGGTCATGTTTCCAATGAGCGATGCCATGCCAAAGAGCATGGAGGGGTTTCCTCCAGGAGCCGTCACCAGAAACTGCAATGTTTATAGGATCTTTCCCCACTGCGACGTTCGCCTCCGATTCTTCCTTCACTGCTTTCTTCTGGTTGACAGTGAACGTTGCTGACGCTGCGGTGTAGAGGTCTCGAAGAAAGGTGTAATATGTACTGTGACTCAAGGTAGTTCGTATGTCCATCAAACTGGCAAAAACCTGCATGCTTTGCAGCCCCAGCCCTAACACACGAAAAGCGTACATAAACCGCCTATTCACATCACTGAATTTTCCGTTCTTTGGGCTGGAATCCACGAGACGATCTCCGCATTCACATTTGACGGTTATCTTCAAAGCAAATCCGTAGCCCGCCGTACGGCCGAATTTGACTTTGCCCTTACACTCCTTGCAGATCAAAATCTCGCTGATGAAGTCGAACACCGTCAAAAAGTTCAAAAGTACGTAGCCGATGCCCATGTCAATTTCGATGTCCTTTTTTCCGACCGCGCCGGAAACGCGCAATTTTTTCGCGGACGCGCTGACAAATGCCGAATTATCCTCGGCAGAGTGTTGATTCCCCATGAAACATCGTTTACGGGGACGGGCACGCTTTTTCTGCAAGTTCGGCATTTTAAATTCGATATCAACCGGCACTAATCGAATCTGACTGAACACATGCGCCAGCGACAGAGATTATGTCATTGGGTAGATAGAAAACGTCATTGGGAGATGTGAAGGACATACAGTGCCGCCTACAGGGGTTTATCTACACTTATGCTCAGTGTTTACACCGGTTTTACGCATGGAAACGGAATACGGTGAGCGCGCGGCTCTGCCGTATCGGCACGCCGTTCAGCGCTTTGGCGGACTTGTGTATAAGTGGCCGTAGGGACCGTAAAACTTACCGGATTGAATCCGCCTTTCGGCCACTGATTCTACATGAATGTAGCTTTGAATAAATGCAAAAAAAATCGATTTTTTCAAAGTTGCAACCGGTAATGCCCCCTTAAAGATAATTAGATTTAAATTGTAACCAATCAACGTATATGTATTCATTGCTGTATACATTCTATGTTGATGTGATAATTGAATTTTTTTCAATTTTTTTTAACGAAAACATTCTCTTAAAATCGTTGAATTGAAATGCAACCATTTCTAAGTAAATTCCGTGAATATGAGGTTCACGAAATTAGTTGCTGAAGTTATTTACTGAAGTTGATTGTATAAAACTTAGATTTTTTAATTTTTCATAATTGCAAGTATTTTTATTCATTGAAATTTCGTAAATTTTTGTCACTTTTGTGACATTCTGATATTATTATATTTTGTCAATGTTTGCTACTTTAAAGATTTCATATTTACTCTTATAAAATATAGATTTTGTATCATTTTTAAGATTTTTATTAAATTTTTAAAGGATTTTGTACCCATCTATAAAATAACAATTAAAATAATTGGCAGAAAATAGTAAATAACATTATTTGAACTATTAGAATATTTAAATTTGAATAAATAAGAATTCGTCAAAAAAAACATACATATTCGTAGAAATTGGCTAAAATAATTTAAACGAATTCAGGATTTTTCAATGAAATCGATAGATCAAAATCAAATCAATCTTGTTAAAATCTCAGAATTATTTTAAAGAGAGTTATCCATTCCTTGGGAGGCACTACAATGGGCCTATAACTTGGCCAATCCTTAATCCTTATCCATTCCTTGATTAAGCATAAACTAAATATTTCAAGTTAATATTTACTTCATGCGCCAAGCATATAAAACAACGACTTATTGTTAAGTTCAAAAACATACATCTATACATGGGCGCCCGCACATATGAGCCAGAGGGGCACTTGTTTTCAATAACTTTCGAAAATGTTAGTTAATCTTTAACGCTTTTTTTAAATTTTTCTATATTTCCTATAATTTTTAGAATTTCGTGAATTGTTAAGATTATTGTTAATTTTAAAAAAGTTGATAAATGTTAACTTTCTAGTTTTTGTGAATTTCCCCAAGATTTTTATTGATTTTTAAAATCTTGACGCGTTCCATGAAGTTCTAAAATGTTCGTTTATTTTCAAAATTCTGACCGTTTTCATGAATTTCGTAGATTTTTAAAATATAATTCATACATTTTCAAGATTTTCGTCAGATTTTAAAACGTTAGCAAGTTTTGTAAATTTCCTAAACTTTTGTTAATTTTCATGAACTTCCACGATTTTAGTAAAGGTTTAAAATCTCATTTTTCGTGAATTTTCAACATTTTACTCAATTTTCAATTTTCGATCATTTTCAAAAAATGTAACGCCTATCATGAATTTTTCAAAATTTTCGTAAATCTTTAAAATCGAGAATTTCAAAGATATTGGTTAAACTTCAAAACTTTAATATAAGTGTTAATTTACATGAAGTTATCGAAATTTATTATGAATTTTCAATAATTGTTAAAATTTACCATGTTTTTTTAGCATCAATTAAATAATTTAAACGGTTTATTAATCATTAACCATTAATAAACGTTTTGAAGAAATGACTCATATTTTCTGTCAAATAAATTTCTTTGAAATTTGCGTACCCGAAAATTAACGAAATTCTTGAAAATTCATGAATACCGGCAATTTGTTTAAAAATTAACGAAAATCTAAGAAATACATGAAAAGCGTTAAAGTTTTAAAAAGTAACGAAAGGAGTTAAGGATTTCAAAACCAGCAATAATCTTGAATAATGCATGATTTTTGTCAAAAATTTAAAAATGGTTATAAATCTTGGAAATTAAAAAGAAAGTTTGAAAACTAACGAACATATTGACAAATTCATGAACCGTCAATATTTTGAACATTAATGAAAATCTTGGAAACTCACGAAGATTGACAAGGGTTAATTAATTGAACAAAAACTTGAAAACCTTCAAGATTTTGCAACTTAATGGAAAAGAAACTAACTTTTAACAATGCTAAAGAAACACCACACAGAAAGTTATTACGAAATAGACAAAGTTACAACTCGGTAACGCTTCGAATTAAGGTTATGTCTGCTGGGCGTACTCTCTGCCAATCAGAGTTATGGGTTTTAGCGCGTTAAATTTAAAACGCCCCTCCTAGTTATTAAGCAGATTATAGAAACTTTATAAATTCTTTATTACAGTATAATTTAATGAAAAACAGTGGCTACCCTATGGAAATTCACGGAAACTTGGTGACGGAAGATGGCTACATTTTGGAAATGCACAGGATTCCTTACAGTCCCAAAAACACCACTCAGAGAGGCAGAACACCAGTTTTGTTACTTCATGGGCTGATGTCAAGTTCCGCTGATTGGCTGATTGTAGGCCCTGAAAGGAGCATTGCTTACATGTTGGCTGACCAAGGTTACGACGTTTGGATGGGCAACGTAAGAGGAAATGCTTACAGTCGCAGACACAGGGTTTACACTCCTGCAGGAAACGGTAAAAAATTCTGGAACTTCAGGTGAGAATAATAAAGCAAACAAAAATGTATCGTATGTTCAATAAAAAAACCTCTAGAGTGCCATGGAAAATTCTGTAGGTTGGTAACTCTGAAATTATATCAATTTTTTATTTATTTATTTATTTCATATTCAAACTTGCATATTTTACAAAATATGCATATGTAATCGTATATGAATGACAAAATTAAACATATTTTAAACCTATGAAATAAATGTAGATACAATATTAACTACTAATATTATATTATGAACGATGGAGGCTTCTACTTCGTTATACATGTTAATTCAAAAAAATAAAACACTTTAACTTTGTTTGTATAACACAATTGTGTTATACAAACAAAGTTAAAGTGTTTTATTTTATTATACTAATATTATGTCTGACGTTTTAAATGTCAATTCCTATAACGGGTAGCCAACTTAAATTTTCAAAAAGATTAAACCATGGCCCTTTACAGGTTTTTATTTACTGAACATACGGTATTAGGATTTTTTGTATGATTAGAATAATTTAGATTTATTTATTAAATTTTAATATTCTCATATGACACATCCTCTCTAATATTTAATGGTGTATTCTATACTTGTAAACACTATATATTTATGCATATTTCGAGAGAATAAAGAATTTCAATAAAAAAACAGCCTAAATATACGTATTTACTATATACAGGGAATTTTTCTTTTGAATATCCATATGCATACAATATAAATTTTCCGACATTCGTTGTTTTTTATATAGTTCAATTTGAAGCGTTAAATGAGAGTTTTCAACTCCTAGATTAAGAATGAAGTAAAATTTCGAGTTTAGAAAAGCCTAAAAATTTGGTTTGGTCGCTCCGCGAAGCGAAGCGGCCGAACTAAATTTTCAGGCTTTTCTAAACTCGAAATTTTACTTCATGCGCCACGCGCATAAAACACTGGTTTTAAATGAAGTTCTAAATATACGTCTTTAACATAATAGTTTATTAGCATATTGTGAACTTCATAATGTGTCAGTGTTTTATACGCGTGGCGCATGAAGTAAAATTTTGTGTTTAGAAAAGCCTTAAAATTTGGTTTGGTCGCTCCGCTTCGCGGAGCGACCAAACCAAATTTTAAGGCTTTTCTAAACACGAAATTTTACTTCATGCTTAATCTGGGAGTGGAAACACTCATTTATAGCATCAAATTGAACTCTTTATTTAAATACGAATATCTAAACAATTTTAGCACATAATCGAGATATGTATACTTAATAGAAAAACTCCCTATATTTTAGTTGTTATGTGTTAAATTGTATTGGTTGAAAATTTGATCCGGAGTGAAAAGCACTCGTTCATAGCTTTCATTTGAACTCTTTTAAAAAAATAACGAATATCTAAAAATGTTTAGCACATAATTGAGATATGTAAAGCTAAAAGAAAAACTCCTTGTATTTTGTTGTTATGTGTTAAATTTAATTTGTTAAAAATTTGATCTTGGAAAATTGTGTTTATCAGCTTTTATGTAACCTTGTACCGTGCGATCATTTAAACCATAATTAAGAGTAGGCGTGGAATTTTAAATTAGATTGGCAGTACTGACTTTTAACACATAGTTCACCATAACCTCAAATTTATTTCACCAATTAATTATCATTCTAGGCAACCGCACAAAAGAAATGCCGCCTACTTTAAACTATAATTTAAACGATCACACGGTAGAATAGCTTATAACTAACATTATTTTTTGTAATAGTTTCCATCAAATTGGAATATACGACTTACCAGTGATGATAGATTATGTTCTTAATACAACCGGTCAAAATCAATTGCATGGCGTCGGCCATTCACAGGGAACTGTTTCATTTTTGGTACTGCTGTCAGAAAAGCCTGGATACAACGAGAAAATCAGGATGCTCAATCTTTTCGCTCCAATATGCTACATGAAACACGTTTCGAGTGAAGCTGGGCAGCTTTTGGCTCCATATGCTGAACAACTAGAAGTGAGTTACAATAATTAATCTTTATTTCAAATTATGATGAGAAATATGCTAAAAAAATAAACGAGGGTATAATTCTTGGATATAACAATTGTCAACTATTATAATAGTTCAAATATCATCGGTATCTAGCGCCGATTAGTGTCAACGGTCACTATTTAACAATACCAATATTGGCTGTTAACGCCGACTTGTATTCAAATGTCGATAAACGTCAAAGGCAGCTATCTAGCCTTTGACGTTTATCGACACCTGAACACAAGTCTGCTTCAAGAGCCAACATTGGCATTTTTAAATAGTGACCGTTGAAATTAATCGGCGCTAGCCACCGATGATATTGAAACTAATATAATAGTTGACAATTGTCACATTTGTCGACGTCAATGTCAATGTTATCTTTAATAGACGAAGCTTGTTCAGATAATAACCGAACATTTTGAATTATGTGCCAACGGAGATATTTCTTGATATGCTGTTGGCAGCACTGCCTTGTGCATAACCTCCTTTGTAAGCGCATGTTCTTGGATTGTTGGCATCTGGTTTAGTTTGTGTGATATTCTTATTTAAGTGCAACTTATTCAAGTGCTAGTAGCGATTTTTGAAATGTGCGAGTTTCTGTAGTAACGATGCAACATAAAGTTTTGCGTAAAACTAGGGAAAATGTTCACAGAAACGTTTAATCTTCTGAAAAAAGTTTACGGAGACGATGCACTGGGTCGTACGCAATGTGACGAATGGTTTTCATAACTAGTCGTCAATCAATTAAAGATTATCGTCAACCAGGAAGGACTCCCACGTTCAGAAAATTAATGATCTGGTGCGTGTAAATCGCCGATTCACTGCCAGAGAACTGGCAGAAGAGGTCAGCATCTCAACTCGGCCATGCCATGTGATTTTGACTGAAAAATTGAACATGGGTAGAGTTGCAGCAAAATTTATTCCTCGTTCGATGACCGAACAACAGAAAGAAAGTCGAGTGGAAATTTGTCGACAATTCCTTAAACAAGCAAATTACGTTGAAACATTCATGCAAAGAATCATAACAGAAAACAAAAGCTGGGTTTACGGCTACGACATTGAGACAAAAGTTCCTCGTTTGATGATCGAACAACAAATAGAAAGTCGAGTGGACATTTATCGACAACTCCTTGAACAAGCAAAAGACGTTGAAACATTCATGCAAAGAATCATACAGGGAGACAAAAGCCGAATTTACAGCTACGACATTGAGACAAAAGTTCAATTATCAAGCAAATCCATCATTAACCTTACAGGCCATCTCAAATGAAGCTATCTAGGACTGCTTAACGAAATGGAAACACTGCTTAGAAAAGTGTGAGAATTAGGGAGAAAAGTACTTTGAAAGAGACAAGGACCAATAATCTGTAAAATGAATAATAAAGTTTAATAAAATAAAGTTCGGTTATTATCTGAACAGACCTCGTACATGTTATATATTTTATGTTAAGTTAGAGGGCACCTAATTTTTTTTGCCCTAGTCGCTTCTTGCTACAAATGATGAGTACCATGCCAAAAAACAAACGAGTCTATAATTCGTGGATTAAAATAATGTTGTCATATTTCTCATCATATTCTCTCCTTTAAAAGCAATATGAAGAAGAAATAACGTTTCCTTTTTGAAAAAATCAGAAATTTGTGTGATTATTTGACAATGTTTCATTATTTGGGCGCTACGCTTCGCTCCACGTTCAAATTCAAATTTTCAGGATTTTCTAAACTCGAAATTTTACTTCATGCCTAATCTAGGAGTGGAAACATTCGTTAGAAACATCAAATTGCTTCTAGGAAAACAACAAATTACTGATAATGTATTTTTTTTAATCTAAATTTCAAGTTTAGAAGAGCCTGCAAATTTGGTATCAAATTGATTTTACTTGGTGAAAATAAATAAACTTTAATAAAAAAAAAATAAAACATTGATTTATCGTGAAGTTTAATAAAACATTTATCTTTTTTAAAAACAAAAAAACGGATCAGATACTTAGTCTATTATTAAATAAATATAATAAATAAATGTTTATTTACGGCAGTGCCATTATTACAAAATAATACAAAATAACAAATCCAAATAGCTTAGAAAAAATATAAATATTATTGATTGATTATAACTAAAAGTAAAAAACTAAAAATTTAATTTAAAAATTAAAAATTAACAAATGTTAAAATCTATGATCAGTGTTAGTAATAAATATCTAGATTTCGAACATTTTTGTTATAAATACTGCTAGCGATATTAAAAATCTTAATGATTGCCGAAAAAAATAACAAGTTTGTGTATCAATTTTTTCGAATAACGGAATTTATATCCGCTAGTCTTTAATTCGAATGATATTTTTCTTTCACAAATTTATGAGTATTTGTGATTCAAATCATATTGCGCGGTTAGTATCCATGATTTCAATCTTTTTTTTTTAGTCTCACCTCTGGCACTTGGGTAGTAACTTTTACTTTATTTTTGAGTACAATATTTTAAATTACCCTCTTTAAAAAGAGTCAACTGACGGAATAATCGCGTACTGAATTTTGTATACATTATCTATGATACAGTGACTTAATTAAACACAGTGGCGACAACTTTGGTATTCTTTTGGATTGGTTGTTAGTAATTTAGACCCATCATGGCGACAAACAACGGCGTATACATAGAGTTAGTATGGTCTAGAGCCTGGGTCTCCAAACTATCTTCTTCGCGGGCCACAAATACAATTCTACATAATAAAGTCGGCCAAGATCCGATTGATTTTATAAAATTATGAAAAATTTAAGGAACAATTGTTACATTATTTCAAAATATGACATTTACAAAAAAAATTACAAACAATCGCGGGCCGGATTCATGCAAGTCGCGGGCCGGATTTGGCCCGCGGGCCGTAGTTTGGAGACCACTGGTCTAGAGAAAGCATACCGCCCATTTGTTGTCACGAAACATAACTGTTCTGCGCGGGGTGAGGCGTGTGTTTACATTCATGTTTGTAAACACGCCAGGCCTCTTCGGTTAACCTTACTTTTATATTTATTTATCTAATTGCGTATTGTTGTGCATATTATTTTGAGTTTTTTTAGATGAAATCTTTGGCCTTTAACATTCCTTTCCCGGGATCTGGCTCAAATCACATATAAGTTTATAAAATGGTTAGCACTTTTTGTGTGGCTTGAGGTTACATCCATGTTTGTAAACACGCCAGAACAAATCAGTTAACCTCACTTTTAAGTTTGTTTACATTTAATCGTGTTTGTAAACAAGCGTGTTTACATTTTATCTTTACATACAAACATTGCCTATCCCCACCATCGCATTACTCGTCTATATTATACTTGGTCTGAGGGCGTAGATATGAGGTCTAAAATTTGTAATAGAATTTCTGTCTACAGTTTGTGTTATATTTTACTTACCCCAAAAAACGTATCTCAAAAATTTGCAACGATAAATAGAATCAATCTAAACCTGTTGATTTAAGGTATTAATCATCGTATGTTTCTATTTTAAAAATAAGGGGATAGCCCCCGCTCGTGGATGACGCTTCAAGTGAAAGATGACACCACTTGCTGACATAATTGAATATCAGATGTTTGTATTATAACCAGTTTCTTGAATAATTGGGACCAGACATGGCGGATGACAGGGAGTTGTCGCCACTGTGTTTAATTAAGTCACTGTAATCTATGATAATAACAAGCGTCAACTGACGGAACAATTGCGTACTAAATTTTGCATACATTATCTACGATAATAACAAGCGCCAACTGACGGAATTGCCGCGTACTAAATTTTGTATACATTATCTATGATAATAACAAGCGCCAACTGACGGAATAATAGCGTACTAAATTTTGCTAGATTATCTATTATAATAGCAAGCGCCAACTGACGGAATAATGGCGTACTAAATTTTGCATACATTTTCTATGATACTAACAAGCGCCAACTGACGGAATAATCGCGTACTAAACTTTGCATACATTATCTATGATAATAACAAGCGCCTAACAACAAAGATCTCTTGTCAAAAACGTAATTTTCGATAACAAATTTTGAGCAAATGGTAAGTCCCAACTTTCTTGCCTTTCTTTTATCGCAAAATATAC
The DNA here is from genome assembly GCA_932526585.2 of Philonthus cognatus. Lineage (NCBI taxonomy): Eukaryota > Metazoa > Arthropoda > Insecta > Coleoptera > Staphylinidae > Philonthus > Philonthus cognatus. The sequence goes on from OW052241.1 coordinate 154,523,767, forward strand.
GTGCTATACTATTAAGTATGCTGAAAAATTAAAAATAGTAAAAAAATCGCTGTGCAGGTAAACTAAATTCAAGCCGAAAATTATAGTTATCATACCGTTAAGTATGCATAACAATAAAACATTGCAAAATAATCACTGTGCAGCTAAACTGAATTTCAGGCCCACGATTTCTGCAAATTTACCAAAAGATGTACAGTTGCGAGAGAAAAAATCTAGTACAGCAAAATATTTGGCTATGTAAACTGGACTCACTTTATTTTTTCAAATTGCCAATCAAATTGACAAATCTGCGGAAACGTCAAACGAAATTTAATTAACGTCGACATGCCTCAACTGACTGAAATGCAAAAAGTGATAATAACGGCCCGTTTAGAGACGGTATTAGCATTACGCCAGGTATTATCAACGTTTTTAAACAGGCATTTGGTTAAATGATCTTTAGGTTAAAGGTACATTTAAAATTGTCATGTGTATTCTAAATCTTTGTAAAGGATTTTTAAGTAAATGTCATTTTAAGATCTGTTGGCAATGGATTGTACAGGGTCCGTCAACGGGTATTGACAATTTTTAAGGTAAGATTGTAAGTTTATTAATTGAAACACAGGAATGAGTATGATATATATTTATTAAATACATAATGCAGTTTTTAGTAATATTAAATTTTTAAAGATTACGTTAAGCAAATGCGTTCCATTTAATCTTTGACACTCTTGAAGCCGATTGGGAACTGATTGCATGACACGGCGCAACATATCCGCACTAATGGCCCGTCCAATGTTTTCTTTTAACTTTTCTAATGTATGGGGCCTGTCGACGTACACTCTCGACTTCAAATATTCCTATAAAAGGAAATCGCAGGGAGTCAAATCTGGAGATCTTGCCGGCCAAGTAACATCGCCGTTTCGTGAAATAATTTTTTATAGAAACATCTGCATCAACCGCTACATGCACACTTGTGCAGTGTGACTTGTTACTCCATCTTGCTGGAACCACAATTCATTCATGACCGGTTGGGCACGGTCTCACGTTCCGCAGGTAAAAAATGTTCAATGCTCTTGCTTAGCGAACTGCCGAACGTTGTGGACTTCGCTGTACCGCTACTCGCACTCTTTCGATGTTCTCTAGGGTACGTAACAATCTTGGGCCCCCGCGGTAAACATTGTTGATTACCAGTTTCTATAAAACGTTGGTGCCATTGCAATATGGTGTACCTTAAAGGAATCCCACCCATCCGTGGGACGTTTTAATGCCGCGTGAATTCCCGCTGAACCTCAATTATGGTGTCGGTTCGGATAAATGCTGTTTATGCTGCACCGGCCACGAATTTATGGTTACTAAACATGCTACCGTAAACAAGTTCCCTACCTGAATTCCACCCTCTCCGTTTTAGTTCCTCTACCACAACGCTCCGAAAATCGTCAATACCCGTTGGCGGACCCTATATATGGCGTTTTGGTAAAATTCATATTTGCGGGTAGATAACACTGAATTATAACCTCTAACTTTTTCAGGCAGTCAGTTCGTTGGTGTGTCGTTTTATAAAACCCTTGTTTGGTTATACAGGGAATTTTTCTTATAGGTAAACATATGCATAAACCGTAAATTTTCCGACATCCGTTGTTTTTCAAAAGAGCTAAATTTGAAACTTTAAACGAGTGTTTTCCACTCCCAGACTAAGCATGAAGTAAAATTTCGAGTTTAGAAAAGCCCCGTGAAAATTTGTCTCGGGTCGCGCAGCGACCCGCGACAAATTTTCAGGGCTTTTCTAAACTCGAAATTTTACTTCATGCGCCACGCGTATAAAACACTGATTTTAAGTGAGGTTCAAATATACATAAATTCACAATGTTTTCGTTTTATACGTGTGGCGCATGAAGTAAAATTTCGAGTTTAGAAAAGCCCAGAAAATTTGTCTCGGGCCGCTGCGCGGCCCTCGACAAATTTTCACGGGGCTTTTCTAAACTCGAAATTTTACTTCATGCTTAGTCTGGGAGTGGAAAACACTCGTTGATAGCTTCAAATTGAACTCATTTAAAGAAAACAACGAATATCTAAGGATTTAAAGAAAATAAGCTGAATTTAGAATACGTATACTTGAAAGAAAAACTCCCTGTATATTAGTTTGTATTATTTATCTAATACAATGTTAAAGCGACATCGATTTAAGAATTTTTTCTTTTTTCGGCGCATTTTTATATTTTTTGGGCGTCTTCTATTACCTACATATCGTTATGTTGTTAGATATCATATGTTCAATTTAAAAAAACACTCTATAGGTTTTAATCTTTTTTTTAAATTTAAGTTGGTTGCACACTTCAGGAATTAACATATAAAACGTCAGACACCATAATTATAATGTATATTTTCAGAGTTGCCAACCTACAATATTTTCCATAGCACTCTAGAGATTTTTTTTAATTGAACATACGATACATACTCATATAATCTTTTTGTCCGTAATTGAATATTTCTTCATCCGAAGAGTCACTGGTGAAATTTGACGAACTTGAATTCATGATTATTAACGCTAAAGGGTATTTATAATGTCAACCGAACGGAAATCACTGTAATTTAATCTCAAAATTAGAAACGTCAAGTTAAATCGTCACTCAAATTGTTACAGAAAGAAATTTCTATATTTAACGCTAACGGGTATTTATCCCCTAAACGACATTCAAACTGATTGGTAATATTGCATATTTTCTCTTAAATATCATTTAAGCTTAACTGTCTTTTAAAATGTGTCGATAATACCGGGCTTTAGAGATATTGCTAATGAAGAACATGTCAACAAAAGCACCGTCTTGTTGGCCAAGAAAAAAAATGGGGGTTGTTGTATATCGATTTACCTTGATTTTTGAGATTCTGAAAACGGAATCGAGGTAATCGTGTATGAGAGGCACGAATCTTAAGTTCGTTGGTTAAGGCGACTTACCGTTTGGCCACGAATTAAATTTTAATTTCCGCTTGTGAGGTTATACTCATATATGGTCGTATTTTCGGCTAAATAAGCACATAAGGGATACCTGTTACACACATGATAAAATTATCTCCAAAATGATGACGTAATTCATGCAATTTGTAGTGTTATCTCCATCAATTCAGTCAATATCACGATATTAATTTTACACTAAAATTGACGTCTACTGACGTTTATTTAAAATAATGGATATATAAATCAAGATTGATTCACATCAATCAAGATTACATTTCAATACATCTAGCGCCATCTATTTTTTTATATCGTAAATTAGAATCATAGGTATTCTAATTTACGATATAAAAAAATAGATGGTGCTAGATGTATTAAAATGTAATAAATATTAACTGTTTACAAAAACTGTCATTGACATCTTTGGGAATGATGTAAAATATTAATGTTAATATTTAAATATTCAGGACCTGTTCCGTACACGCAAAGAGACTTACGCAATTTATTCTATTGTAAACTTTTCTCCTAACATAACCTAACCTACAAGTATGTGGAATAGTCACCTAACCTAGCAGTACGTAGAATAATTAATGTGCGCAAAGAGATTTAAGCAATTTATTCTATTGCAAACCTTTCTCCTAACATAACCTAACCTACAAGTATGTGGAATAGTCACCATGCGCAAAGAGACTTACGCAGTTTATTCTATTGAACACCTTTCTCCTAACCTAATTTAAAAGTATGTGGAATAATCATCGTCTGCAAAGAGAGATACGCAATTTATTCTATTGCAAACCTTTCTTCTAACCTAACCTAACCTAGAAGTATGTGAAATATTTAACTTGCACAAAAAGACTTTCGCAATTTATTGTATTGCAAACCTTTCTACTAACCTAACTTAAAAACACACAAAATCGCCTAAGTATAATAAAATGTTTATCTGCATCTTATTATTTTATAGAAAAATGTGTGGCTATACTAAGCCTTAAATCAGATTATTTTGCTTGGTTATATGGTTCAATTAAATTATTTTAATTGTATTTAAATTTAGCTGTGTATCTACTAACCAAACTGGATATGCCGTACAAATTTTATTTTAGTAAAAACAGTGAATTAAATATAAAAGTAATATTTGTAGGTGTTATTATATATTGTTTGTTAATATTTTATTATTGCAGTAAATATCCTAGTTATCGTACGAAGGCGTCATCTATTTTTTATATTGTAAATTAAATTACCTATGATTTAATAATCAATCCCGATTTATATATCCATTATTTTAAATAAACGCCAGTAGACGTCAATTCTAGCGTAAAACTAATATCGTGATATTGGATGAATTAATTAAGATAACACTACAAATTAATTGAATTAAGTCCTCATTTTGGAGTTAATTTCATCATGTGTGTAATTTGTATCTGTAATGTGCTTATTTAGCCGAAAATACGACCATATATAACCTCAAAAGTGGACCTTAAAATTCGATTTGCGGCCAAACGGCAAGTTGCCTTGACCAACGAACTTTAGATTCGTACCTCCCATACACCTTTACCCTGATTCCATTTTCAGAATCTCAAAAATCATGGTAAATCGATATGCAATGAATCCAAAAAATGTTTTTAACTTGTACATGACAACTTTATTTTCCAAGAAAAAAATACGATATTTTAGAAGTGGCTAAAGCTCCCTGCTGTGCTAGTTTTTTTTTTCTCTCGCAACTGTAATTATCACAATAGAAAAAATCCCTGACTAATATTTAAAATAATTAAAATTTATATGTAAAAGCAACTGATCAATATTAAAGTTTCGAAATTTTCATTAAATAGAAATTTGAGTAGTTACTATTCCGTCACGTTTTTCAGAAATTTCAACAAGCATAATTCAATAAGTTCCGATTGATTTTGACATTGATTTACTAGCATAATCAATGTCAAAAGTTGTGGGTTATCACGTAAATTATTGATTGAAAATTTTTGATGTAACTTTAAAAACCATCAAAATGCTACCAGAGTCGAAAACAGTAACCCTAGACAGAGGCGACTACACCACATGCACTGTAAATTTACAAGGAGCAACCGTAACCTCCTGGATCTACAACCAAACGGAACAACTCTTCAAGAGCAGAAGAGCAATTTTCAATTGCAAAGACCCGATCGAAGGAGGAATCCCCTTCATATTCCCACAATTCGGCCCATGGTCTATAGGACCAGAGCACGGCTTCGCGAGAATAATCCCCTGGAAACTAGAAAAACCTCCAACCAGATTATTCAACAAAGACATCGAAGCGTATTTCTCGTTAACCGCGACTAATTACACGAAATCAATGTGGAATTACGATTTCAAAATCATGTACAAGATTACGCTGCGCGAAAAGGTTTTGGACTTTGAAGTGGAGATCACTAACACCTCTAAATATTTAAAACTCTGCTTCAACGTGGCTTTGTACACGCATCTGAAAGTTCCTGATGTTAGAAAAATCGAAATCGAAGGTTTGCAAGATTGCAGATATTTGGATAAGGATAAAGGGAAGCGTTTTTTCGAGGAAAGGGATGTTGTTGAAGTTAAGAAAAAAGTTGATTTTATTTACGAAAATGCTACGGAGGAGCAGATGTTGGTTTATAACGTGGATGATAGGAAATTGAAGATTGCTATGTCGGATTTTTCTGATGTTTTAATTTGGAATCCCTGGGTTAAGAAAGAGGATTCGGGTGATGAGGAGTTTGATGTCATGCTGGGTTTTGGGGTTGGGAAGGTTTCCAAATTGGTTATGCTTAATCCGGGATATAAGTTTGAGGCGAAGTATAAATTGGAAGTGATTAAAAATTACGATAAATTGGTTATGTATTATTTTTAAATTAGTTCAAATACGATTTTATAAAATTGTATACCTTTGTTTTCTTGATTATTACAACTATACCTTTTCAAGTTCAAGTTGGCACTGAACAAATTCAAGTTGTCACTTATCAAAATCAAGCTGTCACTATAGTCTGTTTACAAACTAGAAGGAGTAAGTGCCAAAGCCCAATTTACACTATAAAAAGTTACTAGAAATATCACTAGATAAATTTGGCGGCAATTTTAAATAATTTCATAATTATAATAATAATAATAATAACGTTTACTTCTATACACCACAAGAAATATACAAAAATATACATATATAGCAACAGAAACAGGTCGGTTGGATACATAAGATATAAAAACAATAGCTAACTAATATTTACATCAAAAAATTCATTAATATTATACGGTTACTCTTTAAATAAAATCAAATATCCATTTTGTACTTCTAAATTGTAGTTAAGTATTTTCTTTTCCATCGTACGATATCTTCAGTTCAATTAAAATGCTTATACGGCATCTCGCCATATATCTGTGAAATAAAACATATTTACATTTTCAAAATTGAATTTGTCTTCAGTATTCCGGCACCAGATACCCACAGACGCGTTTCGGACTTTAAGGTCCTCTTCAGTGTGGTCCCGACCTAGTGCTGAGGAATACTGAACATTTCTGACTATTTCAAGTCAATATGTGAAAACTATTAATGGATTTCGATAGCTAACGCCATCTAATGCTTCATAGTGGCATCGTCAGTGACACGAATGCACAAAGTGCATATACAGGTCACTGTTTCGTCCACGAACGAGCAGAACTCTATTATGGAAACTATATAATAATGTGTCTCTATCAGAGCTGGGACGAATCCTGGTAAAAAGGATTCGAATCACGAATCCAAATCACCTAATATGATTCGAATCACGAATACTCGAATAAAGGATTCGAAAGAGATAAATATGATTCGAATCGAAGATTTGAATCATGTTTTTTCGAATCGCGAATACAAATCCTTTAAGAATAAATTTGATTTTATTAATTTTTTACAACCATTAATATATAAATATCGTTACTAGTTGTTTTAACAAAAATATTCAAAACCTAATTATTTATTATTTCCACTGAATATCTTTGATAACAGACTAAATATCTGACTCCCTGTTACTCTGGTTAAAAATGTATTTATGTGTTTTTGAACTCCACTTCAAATCAGTGTTTTGTACGGTTGGCGCATGAAGTAAAATTTCGAGTTTAGAAAAGCCCGAAAATTTGTCTCGGGTCGCTGCGCGACCCTCGACAAATTTTCACGGGGCTTTTCTAAACTCGAAATTTTACTTCATGCTTAGCCTGGGAGTGGAAACACTCATTCAAAACTTTAAATTGAACTTTATAATAAAATCGACTAATGCCTGAAATTGACGTAAATAACAATTTCACTGAATATCATTAAAATCGGGAAAGTCAGAGAAAAGTCATGGAATTGTATTCAAATTGACCAAAACACTAACAAAAAAGCCATATGATATTATTAAATTTGTCAAAATCAGCAAATCAACTTAAATATTGGCAATTTGGACGCGCAAGATTTCCATTGGTTTTCAAAATATTGACTAATTTCGCAAATTTCCAAGATTATCGTTAATTTTCAACGTTTTGACGACTACAGAATTTTTCAAGATTTTGACTTTGTAATCACCGTCAAGGCCGTAGCCAAGGGGGGGATAAGGGGATTCAAACACCCTCCCGGAATTTTTAAAATTTTAAATTTTTGTATGTAAAATCGGCCAAGAAAGAGCAAAAACAATATTTTTACCGGATTTTTTAGAATCAACGAAAATCAACACAAATTTGGAAAACCGTCAGAATTTTGAAAATTAAATTAAGTTCTGGAAATTCACAAAAACCATGAAGATTTAAAAAAATGACAAAAAATATGGAAATTCGTGAATTTTAACAAAAATTAAAATAATAATTATAATTATGGAAATTTACAGAAATCCAATCATTAATTTAATATTTAAATTAATGATTAGATAAGATAAATTCAAATTCAAGACTATTTGAATTTGAGAAAATAAGCTTACGCTTCTTATAGTTTGCACACTTCAAACATAATATATAAAATTACGAAAAACTATTCGTGAAAATGCAAACAATGTCTTAATTAATAAGACAACTTAAGACGACAAATATCCATTGAAACAACTACTTCCCGTGCAAATACACCTCCGGATATTGAATTATACAATGAAATATTTAAAATCTTATTTAATTTGATTTGTTACAACGCTCTATTAAAGTATATGCCTAAGACATTAGTTTTAATCCAAGTCCTTTTAATTCAATTTTTTTTGTGTTATCTCTCCTTTCATTTTAAATTTGTATTTGTTAGTTGGTTTGAAGAGAATTTGACCTAAACGTTACATATACTTTAATAGAGCGTTGTAACAAATCAAATTTAATAAGATTTTAAATATTTCATTGTATAATTCAATATCCGGAGATGTATTTGCACTGGAAGTAGTTGTTTCAATGGATATTTATCGTCTTAAGTTGTCTTATTAATTAAGACATTGTTTGCATTTTCACGAATAGTTTTTCGTAATTTTATATATTATAATGATTAGATTTTGAAAATTAACCAAACATATTATTATTATTATTATTTTCTTGAATATTCACGAAAACCGTCAGCATATTTAAAGTCAACGAACATTTTGAATAACCACGAAAATTGACAAAAATCTTGAAAGTTCATGAAAAGTATCGGTTTTCCGTCAAAATTTTAAAAATTAAATGAAGTTTTGGAAATTCACAATTGACTAAAAATATGGAAAAAACGTGAATTTGAATATTAACAAGAATTTATAAAGTAATGATACATATGGAAATTCACGGAAACTGTTTAATTTTCAAAGTTGAGGAAAATCTTAAAAACCGTCGAGTTTTTAAAAATTATGAAAAAACTTGAAAAAGTCATCGATTGTTCTCTAACCAGTGTTTTCTAATCCCGGATTAAGCATGAAATAAATTTCGAGTTTAGAAAAGCCCGAACGTTTGGATTTGGACGCATATCCAAATTTAGGCTTTTCTAAACTCGAAATTTCACTGCATGCGCCACGCGGATAAAACACTGATTTCTAGTGAAATTCAAAGTATGCTGTAATTGATTATTTTTAAAATAAATCACTTCAACGGGTATATTTTATGTAACAGTAAATTAAAATAAAATTTAATATTCTTTGGGAAACATTTCTGGCATATTCTTATCCCTTGCGCATGCACACGAAAGAATGTTACTAATATTACCGAAACATCAGGATAATATACTGTAATTTACGGTAATTATAGAGGTAAATTACGACAGGGGCTCGCAGCCTAACTTCAGGGTAGGTCAGAGACTCAAGGTAATATGTATCTGGTTTTGAGTGGTGACTTTGTTGTGCAATTCCTTGTATTTATTAAGCGCGATCCCAACCTTAAATTTTGTGTGCCTTGGCGCTTTTGGCCTACCTGAAGTTAGGCTGCGAGCCGTCGCTGCACTAACACACTATTGTCCGGTTTCACAAACTTCAATTAAATCGATTCTTCTTCTTCTTCTTGCGTTTTTAATGGCCTCAGCTATATAGCTCTGTTGACCAGCCACAGCGGAAAAGAAAATAGGGGATAGGATAAAGTGAAAAAAGGATTAGGACAGATGGAAAGGAATTACCCTTGAAAAAATGAATTAATAATTAAATAAATGTATCAGTTTCATGTAATAAAGAATATAGAATGATGTAAGTTTTAATACAATATTTAGATAAAACAGATAAAATAGAAAGAGGGGCTGGGTGACCAGTTGCTATAAGACGAGAGTACATATTTTTACATTTCTCAGAATAATTGTTACATGAGAAGAATATATGATTCAAATCCCCAATGTCACCACAAGAACAGTTTGGAGAACTTATGCTTCCTATTTTGTATAAATGACTGGGAGAAGAGTTGTGACCCATCTTCATACGAATAATGGAAGTCACGAATCTTCTTCCTCTAACTTTTGGATCAAAGAACCAAACACTGGTAGGGATTACAGGGTGTAAAGAAAAGTACTTAATATGAGAGGAAGAAGAGGACCAAAAAGATTGCCATTTCAATTTAAGGCTGGATATGAGTGTTTTAAAGAAATCCTTATAAGGAGATGAATATTCAGACAAAGGGCTATCCTTTGAAGATTTAGCTAATAAATCGGCAGTTTCATTCCCCATAATGCCTACATGACTAGGTATCCAACAAAAATTTATTTTATAACCTTTATTGAACAATTCAAAGATTATAGTCCTAATATTCGAAACTAATAAATATGTATTAGGGTTTATTCCTAATTTTTGTATTGAATATAGAGCTGACTTAGAGTCTGTAAATATTACTACCTTATTTTGGTCTGAATAATTTGACCCAAATTGTTACATTTGCAGTAGGTTACTGTATGTAACAGCAAACACTTGTTGTATAATTCAATGTCCGTCGGGGTATTAGCCCGGGAAGTAGTTGTTTCAATAGGTGTTTGATATAGTCTTTGTAAGACTAACTTGTTGTAGATTGCGAAAAGAATCGCACCTTATTTATACTGAGTTCTTTAATTAATTTTAGGCATTCAAGTAATGCTGAAGGATCTGCTGTATGTATAAAAGAGGAATGAGGGATTCTAAAAGAGTAAGATAAAGAGTTTTCTATATATATTCCACAACCAGTATGAGAAGATGTAAATGAACCATCCGTAAAGCAATAAACAGAGTCTGGCCTTTTTTCTCGAGCTATATTATAAAACATTACGTTTTTATTATGTAGATTAGGATTAGGGCTGTTAATATCCAAGTTGAATGTGCTTTTTATAGGGAGAAAATTAGAGAAGTAGGGAGAAAGATAACAAGGTAATTTAGATGAGGTAAAAATGTTAAAAGAAGAGGAAATTTCATAGTTTTCTAATATAGCAGGATGGGGTTTATGATTCAGATTGTATGTATCCAGTAATTTATTTATAGATGTGATGACCATTTGATTATTATTTGCAAGACATTTCAGAAAATATTTTCTTGCTAGAAAATCAGATCTTATAAGTATTGGAGGAACGCCACTTTCCACTTCTAAAGCTCTAGAAGGGGCAGATCTCATACAGCCCAGGACAATACGCAATGCAGATGTTTGTAGTCGATCAATGATTGTCGCTGAAGATTTATTTTGTGGAGAGAACAATAGCAAACCATATTCTATTCGGGATCTTATTAACCCCACCAAACATGAGAGAGACTCTTGAAAACATTAAGAGTTTTATTAACTTTTTCTTGTAAGTCCAAAATATGAGGTTTCCATGAGAGCGAAGAATCTAGAGTGATACCCAAATATTTAACTTCTTTAAATTTTGGTATTGCTACGTCCTGGAAATACAGTTGATAATTGGGAATATTTCTAGATTTTTTCACGAAGATTATATTTATAGACTTTGAAGGGGAAAGAGATAAGCCATGAGAAAACAGCCAATCTGACAAATCAAATAAAGCTTGATTTATTCTATTAAATAATGATTGGGTATTATCTCCTGAGCAGTATAAAACTATGTCGTCGGCATGTTGAAGAATAGAACAATAGGGGGAAATTAATGATTGTAAGGGCAAAGTATATAATATGTACATAATTGGGCTAAGAATGGATCCTTGAGGGAGACCTATATATGACACTCTGGGATTCGAAAATGTGGTATCATTTTTAAGGTAAAGAATTTTTTTATATATTAGAGACCAAATACATTTTACTACATTCGATGGAATGCCTATTGATGAAAGTCTGTCGATCAATATAGACGGGATAACCGAATCAAATGCAGCAGAAATATCTATGATTAAAGCAACAGTGATTTGTTTATTTAAAAAGGAGCTATTTATATCTGAAATTAATTTGATTAAGTTATCGATAGTGCTCTTCCCTTTTCTGAATCCGCATTGTGAAGACGGATAAATATCATTTTTCTCCAACCACCAATCCAATCTCATTTTTATGAGATGTTCAAAAGTTTTTCTTATACAAGAAGTAAGAGCGATAGGACGATAATTGTTAGCACAATTAGGACTTTTACCAGGCTTTAAAATAAATAAATCGATTCGTTGATTAAATTTATTTGTCAATCGGAATAGATATTTTCCATGTCATAATCATCAATGTCATGTAAATTGATTGATTTTTTATCATGTATGTATGTATAGTATTTTTAATACCCATTTGGAATAACCCCATCCCTATTAATCAATCATGAATCAGATGAAACAAAAAATTACCAACAAAAATGAACGTCGATTACTAAATAGATGTTACGTCAAAAGTTTGATGTCTGTTAATGTCATTAAATAACGCAAAAATACACTACTAAAATACGATATTCCGATGAATCTAAATAGCTTATGCTTAATGTAGTAAGTTATTTTCAAAATGAATTAGGATCTTGATTTGAGGCAATTCAAAAAGCGTCCGAAGTCCTAAAAATTCCACGTTATACAACCTACAAGATAAAAACAGATCAACGGATTTCGAATTTAGAAGGAATATGTCTGCAAACGTTTCCCTGAGTAATACTTGAATTACGAAGCATACTCTGTATTTTTTAAGGGTAATGTTTTACAAAATGTATGCCCGAAAGAAACATATTGCTTTAGAAACTATTCACTGGTAATTTATGGAAGAATCATCAGGAATTGAGATCTCGAAAAGTTCTTTTTATTTGGGAATTAAGATAATAGGCTTGAGCTTCAAAAAGCAGGATGGAAAAAAACATTTATTGGAAATGCCTGGAATTAGGTTGAAAAGAATTTTATTTTAAACAAAGATCATGTTGCTAAAAAAGAGAACATTTATATAATATTGTGTGGAACTTTTAGTTGTATTAATAAGAATAATAATAATAATAATCTTTATTTCAAATACTATTTAGTTACAGGAATTTGTACACAAAAGATAATAATTAAGTATTTGGAATCTAATGGCGAAGTTCAGTCTTTGGCTGGGTCGCCGCGACTGTTTTTCAACTTAACCATTGAAAACATAAGTAGTAAATAAATACCAAACAAGCGCAGAAGTTTGTTTCAGTGCGTTTTAAATATCAGTAACTTAAATTATTCTATAATTAAATCGGCAATATTGAAACACAAAATATACATCTATCTGTCTTTAAGATGTTTGGCATAATGTTCACGGAAAGTTAAGACACATTTCGCTTTGCATTCTAGTGGTACCTTATTGTAAATTTTAGAAATTTGGATTGAGAATGATCTTTCTGCAAAAACAGATTTATGTTGAGGTGTAGTTAGTAATCCTCTAAAGCGTACATTAAGGGGAATATAACAGTGGTCTGAAATTTAATGTTAGGTTTATTTAAAAACTAAAGGTCCTAGAAAGTTGAAATTTTGACAGCGTATATTAAGCCCAACTATCTAGTAAAATATCGAAGTACTTTTTTTTAACAATTTGCTTTCAGAGGTATGAAAAAAATAATGTTATATTTTTCAAAATGAAGAAATATTCCCATATCTTACTGGTTTCTACTATAAGGAATATAATGTGAACATTTCATAAAGATGCGATAACTCATGCCCGAGTCAGGTTAAAATAAAAATCTTGAAAAATAAGACCGTAAAATACTGCCGCCTTGCGGATCTTCCCTTAGTTGAACGCGTCGTACACTCATCTGCACAATTATTGGAGGGGCGAGCAGCATGCGGCAAGTGTCTATCCCTGGGCCGGTGAACGCTGCGCGGCTTCGCGTTTGTTTTTCTTTTCTTTTCTCACTCATAGTTAACAAAAATGGCTCGCGTCGTTAGCATTTGTTCTCGTAAAATTAATATTTTCCAATTATAATCGATATTTTATTGTACTAGTGTTTTATTTTTATGCTTTCTGACTACTAATGGAATAAGTATTTTTTTATACTGCATGTTTACTAATATAGAAAACACGAAATGTTTCACTAATTTAAATAAAGATGTGTAATATACCTTTAATATTGGCTTCCCTAATTATTTGACAGTGTCGGTATTATTAAATTATTTTTAAAGTTTTTTTAGCTGATTAATAAGCCAGAAGCAATCAAATAACAAAAAGCCCCGTGAAAATTTGTCGAGGGTCGCACAGCGACCCGAGACAAATTTTCTGGGCTTTTCTAAACTCGAAATTTTACTTCATGCGCCACGCGCCACGCGAAAATTTGTCTCGGGTCGCTGCGCGACCCTCGACAAATTTTCAAGGGGCTTTTCTAAACTCGAAATTTTACTTCATGCGCCACGCGTATAAAACACAGATTTCAACTGAAGTTCGAATATAAATAAATTTCACAATATTTTAGTGTCTTATACGCGTGGCGCATGAAGTAAAATTTCGAGTTTAGAAAAGCCCAGAAAATTTGTCTCGGGTCGCTGCGCGACCCGAGACAAATTTTCACGGGGCTTTTCTAAACTCGAAATTTTACTTCATGCTTAGTCTAGGAGTGGAAAACACTCGTTTAAAGCTTCAAATTGAACTCTTTTAAAAAACAACGAATGTCGGAAAATGTACAGCTTTATTCCCTGTATATTATTCAAGTAGTAATTAAGTTTCCATCATTGTCATGGTACTATTAAAAATTATTACAATAAATAAGTTGTTCTTTAATGCTCATTGTTTATTTTGTTAGGGCGTAGGTAAAGTATCGTACGTTTCTCGAGTGGTATGGCAATTACATACTCGCGGAATACTGCACTCGCCGCTGCGCGGCTCGTGCGCAACATGTCCGCTCATATGTAATATACTGGATACTACTCTGGTTACGTAATATACTGTTATTATTTGACATTTTGCATTACATACGCTACAAAACAAAAACATTACTACTTGCCTACTAAAATTCAGTTGCGAATTAATATACCTATAGAGGCATCCCCTAGGTACAAGTAGAGATTTAAATCATATTTTTATCTTATTCTTAAGAGAAGTTACAGACAGATTTCAAGATGCCTTTTAGAGGTCAAAATTTTAGAAATATTTTTTTTCTTGTAAACTATAAGAGATAAGTGTACATATGTTTGAATAAAATATGTTGCAATTTAAACGAGAAACCCAAAAAATTGCTAATAAGTAGGGTGTTCTATTTAAAATAACAAATTTGCTGCTACTTCCGGTGGAACCGGAAGTGCTATAAAGTTGAAATATTGCACATGAGGAGAACTGATTCAACAATATGCCAAGAATTGTTTTCCAATTTTTAGTGCAACGGCAACCCCATAAACTTTTAACGAATGGTTTAGCGTAGACACCCTGTATATATCCGGCATATAAATATTTACAAGGAGCTTATGAACATGACTTATTTTATTATTATATTTTTAAGAAATAATCTCTAATTTAATAAAATAAAACACATAGTTTGTTCGGCTGTCGAAACTTTAGTCTTAAAAGAAAAAATAATGTGTTATAATGACAAGAATAAGAATCATCGGTATTGTAAATACCGAAAAATAACACAGGATCCGATAACGCTTTCTAACGAATTAAAAACAATACATAGCTTGTATGTGTTATCAGCGTGTTTAAATAATACGAATCGACACTTTCCTTAGATCCGTCTTTTTTATACGCTTTTTTTTCGTCTATTCCACGCGACGCGAGACCCCATCCGTTCATGCCAAGGATCAATGCGCAAATGCACAGCGAACTGCCGCTTTTCTCTGTGACTGTATTCGCCCCACTTGTCCTGAAAATTTGGCATCGGATGAGCTACTCTAAACTATGTGGGTCTTTCCAACACGATCGGCGTGTTACACTGCAATAATCCCCTTAAGTGTATGAACGTCAGAGCGGAATTTAATTTTGTGGTAAAGATAAGGTGGAGTCTTGTCTTTAATTATTTTGTGACAAAAAGTGGCAAAATGAAGTAAACGGCGATCACTCATTTTAAGCCAACCTAAGTCCTGAAGCGTATGACTTATATGATCAAATTTCCTAATACCGAAGATTAATCTCAAACAAGAATTTCGCATACGTTGAATTTTATCAATTGTTTTTTTTATCTAAACAAAAGTTGTATACTACATTACAATAGTTGAAGTGTGACAAAACCAGAGATTCACATAATATAGTTTTCAATTTCTGCGATAAACATCGCCGATTTAAGTATATTAACCTAAGATTAACGTATGCCTTATTGATACAACGGGAGATATGACTGTGGAATCTTAGTTCACTATCTATATAAACTCCTAGACTTCTAACACAATTGTTTATGTCAATACAATTGGTATTGTCCAAGCTAATTGAAAGTAAAGGGAATACTCATACTCGCGCTGTTTTTGGACCAAACAGAATAACCTCAGTTTTAGAATTATTTATTAGGAGAGAGTGCTCATTGCATTTTGTAACGATTCTATTTAAATCTGAGTTAATTTTAGCGCACGTAACAATTGTGTCCTTCTCTGCAAAAGTATATAACAATTGAGTATCGTCTGCAAAAAGATGGTAGTTATTTAAGTTGATACTTGAAAAAATTTGTGATGTATAAATTAGAAATAATAACGGCCCCAAAATAGAGCCTTGGGGTATTAGTTTCCAGCTCATTATAATAATATAACAGCATAACGTCCATTTAAATTATTATACTCTATATTATGAAATTAATTTATATGTGTGACGCCGGCACTGGTTGTGTATTAAATATCAAGTTACTCCACCAATGCACTAAGAATAATAATTTAGATGTCGGCCATTTGACAAGACAAGATCCTAACCTAATTCGGTGTGTGTGTTCAAAAAGGGGCATACGTTAAGTCACTAAAACAACTGGTATTTCTAAATAGGTATTAAAAATACTATAACTACCGTGCGATCGTTTAAATTATGATTTAAAGTAAGCGGCATTTTTTTTTGTGCGGTTGCCCAGAATGCTAATGGAATGATGGATTAAATTTGAGGTTATAGTAAACTATGTGTTACCAGTCAGTAGTGCCAATCTAATTAAAATTTCAAAGCCTACTCTAAATCGTGTTTTAAATGGTGGCACGGTATTACTAGATTTTAATCGATGAATAACTTGGTCGGTTGGTGAAACCCGGCATTTATATCTGAAATAAAATTACTGTTGAAATTATAATATGTTTTTAGATTAATTGTTTTACAATGAAAATTCTGTTTGTTAATTAATGTATGTTCTTTTATTAATTGCAGAAAGTAGTTTGGGATGATTTTAAGCTATACGAATTTATCCAAAAGAGTATTTTCCTGGAAACATTGGCCAAACTCGTTTGTTATAAGCATTCCCCACTTAGTGGTTTATGTCCTCTTTTGCTATTTTCGGTAGTTGGATTCAACCCCGAACAGTATGATAAGGTAAGTGTTTCCTCTTACAATTAAACATTCATTAACAAAATTACATACAGAGAGTTTTATGTAACACCGAACATTTTCATAAAGACAATTTGCACGGTTGCACATTTTCCGATGCTCGGTTTATTAAAAGAATCCAATTTGAACCTTTAAGCGAGTGTTTTCCACTCCCAGGCTAAGCATGAAGTAAAATTTCGAGTTTAGAAAAGCCTGAAAATTTGGTTTGGTCGCGTAGCGCGAAGCGCGGAGCGGCCAAACCAAATTTTCAGGCTTTTCTAAACTCGAAATTTTACTTCATGCGCCACCGGTACAAAACACTGATTCAATGTAAAGTTTAGCGGTGTGTTTCGAACTTCGTAATATGTCAGTGTTTTGTACCGGTGGCGCATGAAGTAAAATTTCGAGTTTAGAAAAGCCTGAAAATTAGGTTTGGCCGCTCCGCGCTTCGCGCTACGCGACCAAACCAAATTTTCAGGCTTTTCTAAACTCGAAATTTTACTTCATGCTTAGCCTGGGAGTGGAAAACACTCGCTTAAAGCTTCAAATTAAATTCTTTGAATAAACCAAGCATCGAAGAGTGTGCAACGTATGCATATGGATACTTTCAAGAAAAATTCTGCTTATGAAAATGTTCGGTGTTACATAAAACTCTCTGTATACCATATTAATAGTTTTAAAAAAGTCCATATGAAACGGTCCATATGATTCGGTACAATTTTGAGACAACCATGCAAAATGTTGTCTCAAAAAAACTAATGAAATAGAGATTCTTTATATTATACGATGACGTTTTACAAATCACATATTTACATTTACATTTTACAATTTTTGAGACAACCATACAAAATGTTGTCTCAAAAAATCTAATGAAATAAAGATTCTTTGTATTATACGATTACATTTTAAGCTTGTATTAGAAGACACTATTTTCTTGTACAAGAAAATAGTATACTATTTTCTATCATGGTGTAATACACAAATTGTGACCAAACGCGAATCTTGTTCAATTTTGTATAATGAAAATAGGACATGTTCTGTTTGGTAATTTCTTGTACAATGTTTTTGTACAAGACAATAGTGTCGTCTAATACAAGCTTTAGATCCAGCAAAAAATCATATGAAAGCATGCGCAGTAAGTAAGCAGATTTTCGCACAGCTGTTGAATGAGTTACAGGTGTCTATTTTTGGTGCTATATTTCCAGATTCCTGTTTTAAGCGTGTGTTAGTCGATACTACTATAAAATAGTATACTATTTTCTATCATGGTGTAATACACAAAATGTGACTAAACGCAAATCTTGTTCAATTTTGTATAATGAAAATAGGACATGTTCTGTTTGGTAATTTCTTGTACAATATTTTTGTACAAGACAATAGTTCCGTCTAATACAAGCTTTAGATCCAGCAAAAAATCATATGAAAGCATGCGCAGTAAGTAAGCAGATTTTCGCACAGCTGTTGAATGAGTTACAGGTGTCTATTTTTGGTGCTATGTTTCCAGATTCCTGGTTTAAGCGTATGTTAGTCGATACTACTATAAAATAGTATACTATTTTCTATCATGGCGTAATACACAAAATGTGACTAAACGCAAATCTTGTTCAATTTTGTATAATGAAAATAGGACATGTTCTGTTTGGTAATTTCTTGTACAATATTTTTGTATAAGGAAATAGGTCGGAAATATGAGTTACTTCTTGTTCTTTTCTAATTTCAGTTATAGTTACCCAGTATCGATATTGCCAGCTACCATCCATTTTCTTTTTGATGTTGATCAGCAGCCCCTCCTAGTAAAGGGTGATTCATTTTGGATTTCCACATTAAAAATAATAAAAAATACACGTAGAAGTTGAAAAATATAAAAAAAATTATTTGCCCTTTAAGGTTAGTTCATTACAATTATGTGTGAAAGATGATATCATGTAAATGACCGCCGCGGCTCATGTGATATGACGTAATTCGTTTGTTAAAATTTTCGACTACTCTGCGACAAAAATCAGGTTCTATGCCGGCTATTTCGCGTCTGATCTCCTGTTTCAGCTCTGCAATGGTGTTCGGTTTATTCTTGTATACTCTGCTCTTCAGATACTCCCAAAGGAAAAAATCTGCGGGAGTTAAATCACACGATCGCGGCGGCCAATTGAAGTCACCGTTACGTGAAATAATGCGACCGGGAAACTTGCCGCGCAGTAATTGTATCGTTTCTCCTGCTGTGTGGCAGGTGGCACCGTCCTGTTGAAACCATAAATCTTCGATATCCATATCTTCCAACTGCTCCCAAAGAAAATCTGTTATCATGTTCCGATAACGAACGCCATTAACCGTAATAGAGTTCTCCGCATGATCCTCGAAAAACCTCCGGACCAAAAGGCACACCAAACAGTGACCTTTTGAGGATGCATTTTCGTTTCAACAATCTCTCTTGGATTTTCCAATCCCCAAATACGACAATTGTGCTTATTTACGAAGCCATCAACGTGGAAATGTGCCTCATCGCTAAAGATAATTTTCATTGAAAAATTTACCCCTTGTTCTCTTATCCATTCGGCAAACACACGGCGCTGTTGATAGTCTCGAGGCTTCAATTCCTGTGTTATTTGGAGTTTGTACGGGTGTAACTTCAAATCTTTTGTTAAAATTCGCTGTGTAGTGGAATACGTAAGGCCCACTTGCTGCGATCGATGACGAGTCGATGTGCTTGGATTTTCGGCCACGCTTTCGCGAACAATGGCAATATTTTGTTCCGAACGACCTCTATGACCACGCTGAGGGGTTTTGATGTTAGCTACGGATCCAGTTTGCTCGAATTTTAGGACCACATTCCAAATTGTCCTCTCACAAGGTCGATTTTGCGCACCACAAACTTCACGTAAAGCACAAAATGCACTTTTCCTCGATCGGCCATTTTCATAATATGCTTGGATAATTTTAACACGTTGTTCTTGCGTATATTGCTCCATGACTACTTTTGTTTAACTTTTTAGGTTAGAAATCACACGCTGCCCTTGACAAATACAGTGGCGTGTCAAAAATATTTTAGATTGTAATATGGAAATTCAAATTGAATCACCCTTTACATGCCTCATTTACTGCATTCAATAGGGTTTGACGATCTTCAAAATTTTATGACATTATGGCAGTGCCGCCGGCATATCTAATGGTGTTTATTATTTCTTTACCGATTTTAACACCCGCTTTACTCTCTATTAAACCTTCTTCCAATTTAGTTTCTGAATGAATATTAAAAAGCGTGAGTGACTAACAGATACCTGTCTAACTACGATTTTATAGGCACTTTGTTTGAACTTTCTTGCTGTATTTTTATTGTGGCTCTCTGGTTGCGATAGAGGTTACTCAGTACTCATGTCATAGTTGTCAATGCCAGGTATTTAAAGGGTAACTCATATTTAGTCGTCTTATACAAGCTTTAGATCCAGCAAAAAATAATATGAAATAATCAGCAGTAAGTAAGCGGATATTCACACAGCTCTTGAATGAGTTACAGGTGTCTGTTTTTGGTGCTATACTTACAGAATCCTGTTTTAATCTTGGGTTAGACGACACTGTTTCCTTGCCCAAGAAAATAGTATACTATTTGCTATCATGGTGTAATACACAAAATATGACCAAACGCAAATCTTGTACAATTTTGTATAATGAAAATAGGACATGTTCTCTTTGGTACTTTCTTGTACAATATTTTTGTACAAGAAAATAGTGTCGTCTAATACAAGCTTTAGATTCAGCAAAAAATAATATGAAAGCTGGCGCAGTAAGTAAGCAGATATTCGCACAGCTGTTTAATGAGTTACAGGTGTTTATTTTTTATGCTATGTTAACAGATTCCTTTTTTAAGCTAATGTTAGACGACACTATTTTCTTGTACAAGAAAATAATATACTATTTTCTATCATGGTGTAATACACAAAATATGACCAAACGAGAATCTTGTTCAATTTTGTATAATGAAAATAGGACATGTTCTGTTTGGTAATTTCTTGTACAATATTTTTGTAGAAGAAAATAGTGTCGTCTAATACAAGCAAAAAATAGCATGAAAGCATGCGCAGTAAGTAAGCAGATATTCGCACAGCTGTTGATTGAGTTACGGGTGTCTACTTTCGGTGCTATATTTACAGATTCCTGTTTTGAGCTTGTGTTAGATGACATTTTTTTCTTGTAAAAGAAAACAGTGTACTATTTTTTATTGTGGTGCAATATACAAAATGTGACTAAACGCAAATCTTGTACAATTTTGTATAATGGAAATAGGACATGTTCTATTTGGTTTAGTTATACTTTGTGTATTACACCATGATAGAAAATGGTATACTATTTTCTTGTACAAGAAAATAGTGTCGTCTAATACAAGCTTTATATGTAGGCGTTCACTTTATGGTACATCTTAAGTACACACGTATATTTTGTATTTTGTAAATACAGTGGTTAACCCATTAGTCGCTATTGATGCATATACGCAACATTATTAATTTTATGTTAATTAAATTACTAAATAAGTTCATTTGAAATATTATATTATTTGACTTGACTTGTATGTATAAAGAAAAACTTAATTATTTTGTTATTTGAATATCTTGATTATTACTCATTTAAAAAAAAAAATGTTTTCAATGTATTTCTAACTTCACAATATTTCAGTGTTTTATACGCGTGGCGCATGAAGTAAAATTTTGAGTTTAGAAAAGCCCCGTGAAAATTTGTCTCGGGTCGCTGCGCGACCCTCGACAAATTTTCTACGCGGGGCTTTTCTAAACTCGAAATTTTACTTCATGCTTAGTCTGGGAGTGGAAATACTCGTTGTAAACTTCATTTTGCACGTTTTTATAAAAAATCGACGAATGCCTTACATTAACAGCGTATACATTATGTATATTTAAAAGAAAAATTCACAATAAGTCATTCGTAGAAATCATAAAAAAAGTGTAGAATTTTACCTAGATTAACTTTTTGAGTTAACTCTATAATTGCTCGGCCGTTAATGGGTTAAACAAAGTTAAAAGATATTTATTTACAAGTGTTTTACAGATTGCTATTTTTCTGCTAAAAATATTAGTAATAAAAAATACAGGTTGCTGAAATTTTATGCAGTGTATTACAAATATTTGCTCGATTTCGCCTTACCGCAGAGAGAACCTCATGGTTTTAGAACATGACATAACAAGTTTTTACAATTAGAACGTATCTATATGCAAAAACATGTGCACAAATAACTTGCAAAGATTCTTTTAGAAGTTATGTTTGTAAAACTGACGTAAATTAAACTGCGCATGCGTCTATATTTAAATGTGATGACAATACGACATTTGTGTCTTAAAAAATTGAAACCAATTTTTTCTCTCAAATACAACAAGAATATTTAAAAGTACATTTTAAAATGTTGTGCAAACCTAAACAAGCAAAGCAGCCCTTAAATTATCTAACCAAATCATGCCTCGTCTGCGCCGTGTATTACAAATATTTGCTCGATTTCGCTTTACCGCAGAGAGAACGTCATGGTTTTAGAACATGACATAACAAGTTTTTACAATTAGAACGTAACTATATGCGAAAACATGTGCAAAAATAGCTTGCAAAGATTCTTTTAGGAGTTATGTTTGTAAAACTGACATAAATTAAACTGTGCATGCGTCCATACTTAAATGTGAGGACAATAGGACATTTGTGTCTTACGGAAATGAAACCAATTTTTTCTCTCAAAAATTAGACCGTATCATACAGGGTGTCTGCTTTGACCAAAATTAAAGCGTGCCATATCCAAAAGGTCGTAAGCACCAAATGACACATGATTAATTAATTTCTCACTTAACCCGTGGTGTTATTTTTGAAATAATTCTGGATATTTAAATAAAAGACTTGGTTTGTTTCACTAATTTATAATATCTCCGACTAGTTTCGACCATTGGTCATCTTCCTCCTTGAAGATGACCAATGGTCGAAACTAGTTGGAGAAAATATAAATTAGAGAAACAAACCAAGTGTTTTAATTAAATATCCTGAATTATTTCAAATGACATATTTTACAGAAAAAGCATAAAACGTGAATTAAAGCACTTTTGACATTTCGATAATTGAGTCCCGATTTTTGCCACTTTTCATTTTGGACATTTTGATAATTGAGTCTCGATTTCTGCCACTTGTAGTAGCACTATTGCCCTGGCATTCATTGTACAAGTAAAGCATGACATTTAGAACATATTCCGTATTTAAAACGCATTACTTAAAAACTTTCACTTACGACTTTTTGCATATCATTGATCGCTTCAATTATGCGTTACACTTATGTTTTTATTTTTAGGATATATCAACTGCTATATTCACTAATTTACCATCAGGATCGTCATTGAAACAATTCCTCCACTTCGCACAACTAATTGATTCAGGTAATATATGAGCCGTTTATTTTGAAAGTGGTCAAACTCCATTTCACAATTTTTTACTATTGACTGCAATCCCACTGAGCAAAAAACAAAACAAACAAACATTGTAGCAACATTAAACGTTCTTTTAATGTTGATGAAATATTACTTAAATGAATTTGTTCAGTGAAATAACTTTTATAATTTGAAGTTTTTAGTCAAAAACAACAATTTGCGGTTGAGTAGATTTAAAATATATATTATACAGAGGGTCTTATGTAACACCGAACATTTTCATCCAATACAATTTGACACCTTTAATTTTCAAGTTGTGTGTGTATTACCCAATGGTTGCCTATATGACCATTAAAAATTGTAGCCAATCAATCGCAATCAATGCATCGACTTGTGCATACAGGGAGTTTTTATTTCAAGTATACATGTCCATGAGGATAAGGAAAGATATCAAGAACAAGCAAGACTCACGAAAAAACTATGCAGAGATAACAAAAGAAAAACACAGAGAAAAAGGGTCCAGGAAATGGAAGAGGAGTACAAACGAAAAAATATTAGGAATTTCTATAGAATAACCAAAAAAAATAAAGAAAGGACATAAACAAAAGTCGATATTTATCAATGATGAAAATGGCGACCTGATCGGAAGTACAGAAAAAAAAACTCTAAAGATAGAAAGAACACTTTGAAGACTTATTGAATGATGGAGAAACAAACCAAGAAGAAAATACGGTAATTGGAAGAAAAACAAGTGAAGAGGAGGAGGAAACCCCATCGGAAGAAGAAGTAAATGAAATAATCGATTGCTTAAAAGAAAACAAGAGCGCAGGAAGGAACCAGATAACGGCAGAAAATATAAAGTACGGTAGAAATTTATTAAGGAAAGAAATAACTAAATTGATAGGCGATATATGGATACAAGAAGAGATGCCAGAAACTTGGAGAAAAGCGGTAATTATACCACTACATAAAAAGGGAGAAATTGAGGACTCCAAAAATTACAGGGGAATTGCACTACAGGACGTAATTTATAAAGTAATGGCAACAATACTGAAGAAAAGGTTGGACAAAATAGCTGAGAGATTGATTGGTGATATATGGATACAAGAAGAGATGCCAGAAAGTTGGAGAAAAGCGGTAATTATACCACTACATAAAAAGGGGGAAATTGAGGACTGCAAAAATTACAGGGGAATTGCACTACAGGACGTAATTTATAGAGTAGTGGCAACAATACTGAAGAAAAGGTTGGACAAAATAGCTGAGAGATTGATTGGAGACTATCAATGCGAATTCCGCAAAGGAAGATCAACGATAGACCAGGTATTCCTAGTAAAACAAACCCTGATTCAGAGATACGAGTACTACTTGTCCACTCACATGCTTTTTATAGACTTTGAGTCAGCATACGACTCAATTCCCAGAGCAGCAGTAAGAAAAGTTTTAACAAAATTCGGCATACCTGGAAGACTAATTAACTTAGTAAGAATGACACTACAACAAACAACAAACACGGTCAGAGTGGAGGGGCGGGAAACCAAGGAATTTGAGGTAAGGAAAGGACTACGGCAGAGAGATCCTCTCTCAACGTTACTATTTAACTTAGTTCTTGAGGAAGTGATACGAAGTTCAAATATTAATAGACAAGGGACACTAAACATTAAAAGTCACTAATGCCTAGGTTATGCCGTTGACTTGGTATTAATAGCAAGCAGCATTAGTGAACTGAGTAGGATAACAACGAATCTAATTGAAGAGGCAGCGAAGAAGGGTTTGCAAGTAAACGAAGCTAAAACGGAATATATGCAACTAAAAAACAAGCACTATAACAAAAATAACAACTTTCTAAGAATCCAGACAAGCAACAAAGAAGAAAAAATATTTAAGGAAACCGAGAGTTATGTGTATTTGGGCGCTTGGATAAACAACAAAGGTGAAGAGGGTCCCGAAATAGACTTCCGAATAGTAAAAGCAAACAGATGCACTGCAGCGCTGCAAAAACTATTAAAAGACAAAGAACTATCAAAGGGGGAAATTAAGGTGTTGGCTTCTGGGAGACAACCACCCCGATTTTGAGAGATTTATATTGAATTATTGACCTTGTTCTCAAAATCGGATCACCCTCGATTACCTAGCAGCTCGTAGGCAGAGATACCACACAGTCACTTTTAAAACAAAATAAAATTTAAATTACTCACCCTGTCATCGTCAGGTTCTGGAACAGCATTTTTCCAGAACAACTCACTTTGTATATATATATATTTCTTTAGGTTATGAGAATTGAAATGGTTCGTTAAATGAAAGAGTACGATTTCAAAAACATTTACAATGGTGTTTATTAAAAATAAACAAAAGTTGACAATTACAGAAGTATATATACAAATAATACAAAAAAACTATCACCTTACGCGACACGACTCTTACGTTATTTGTTTGATTTAAAACAAAAATAATATTATGACAACACTCGGATTTCGGATGACCGCACGATTCAGAAGACTGATACCGATTACTGTCCTCCCCCTGAACCATCAGTTTCGATAACCACCCTCTCCCTTCCCATGATCGTCGCTAGGTGGGATGTGGGAGATGGAAGTGGTTAAGGCTCCTGCCTCTGATTGGTCCAGCGGTTAGGGGTGACATGCGCAAGTCTATTGCGTTCACTCATTTTGCGCGCCCTGGCGCATGCGGATCATCCAACCCGAATTGCTAGTTGAATTGTCGGTATTTCCCTTTATGCAAATTCCAAGTAGCCGGGCAGTAAATACCGTCTCTCCCTAATCCGGAGGGCGGTACTCGACGGTGAGCCTTTCGTGACCAAATCTGTCTTGCTATTGTTTTGGTCACGAACTGCCGTAATGGTGAAAATTTCCCGGCTTAGGGCCGCTACTTGGAATTTCGGATTTTACGACCCATACGAGATTTGTAAGGCAATAAAATCAAAAATTCTAAAACCTGCAAATGAAATAAAAATGACTAATCCTGTAATTACAAATATTTACAAAGCCCGAACGATCAGTGTATGTAGACGAACTTAGTTCATTTCATAATAAATGATTATGAAAGTGAATTTAAAAATGATTAATAAAAATTATGTAGGGGCCGTTGTTGTCGCGAAATGAAATTAAACTATATAAATCGCCGAAATAATCATAGTTGCGGCGTTTCCGGTAAAACGCCGGTAACAGAACTATCGTGGGGACTGAAGATAAGAATTTACAAAACAATAATTAGGCCAACCAGCGAAACATGGACCTTAACAAAGAAGGAAGAAACGAAGGTTCTAGTATGGGAAAGGAAGATCCTCAGAAAAATCTTTGGAGGAAGAAAAGCAGACGGGGTGTGGGAAAGAAGATCAAATGCAGAAGTGTACAGCATTCTGAATGAGCCCACGATAGACGCAGTGATAAGATCGAGGCGACTGCAATGGCTGGGAAACATGGAGCGGATGGAAAACTCAAGGGCAGTAAGAAGAATAACAGAGGGAAAGCCAATTGGTAAAAAAAAGCAGGAAAGACTAAGAAAGGAATAGAGAGATGCAGTCATGGAGGATATCAGGAATAAACAGATAACGAATTGGAGAGAAAGAGCGAAGGACAGGAGGAGATGGAAGGACGAAACGAAACCTTCAGAATAGAAGATCCTAGGCAATGGGCCTAAATGGCCCGGAGGAAGACTTATATATAAATACATGTCCCAATTACAGCGTATATGCCGTAAGTCTTTAGATACTCGTTGTTTTTTTTAAAGAGTTAAATTTGAAACTTAAAATGAGTGTGTTCCACTCCCAGACTAAGCATGAAGTAAAATTTCGAGTTTAGAAAAGCCTGACAATTTGGTTTGGACGCGTAGCGCGAAGCGCGGAGCGGTCAAACCAAATTTTCAGGCTTTTCTAAACTCGACATTTTACTTCATGCGCCAAAGTTACAAAAGACTGATATATTACAATGTTTAAAACACACCGCTAAACTTTACATTGCGTCAGGTTATATGACCAATCAATCGCAATCAATGCCTCAACTTGTACATACAGGAAGTTTTTCTTTCAAGTATACATGTCCCAATTACAGCTTACATGCCGTAAGTCTTTAGATACTCATTGTTTTTTTTAAGAGTTAAATTTGAAGCTTGAAATGAGTATGTTCCACTCCCAGACTAAGCACGAAGTAAAATTTCAAGTTTAGAAAAGCCTGAAAATTTGGTTTAGACGCGTAGCGCGAAGCGCGGAGCGGCCAATCCAAATTTTCAGGCTTTTCTAAACTCGAAATTTTACTTCATGCGCCACCGGTACAAAAGACTGATATATTACAATGTTTAAAAAACACCGCTAAACTTTACATTGCGTCAGGTTGCCTATATGACCATTAAAAATTGTAGCCAATCAATCGCAATCAATGCCTCGACTTGTACATACAGGAAGTTTTTCTTTCAAGTATACATGTCCCAATTACAGCTTACATGCCGTAAGTCTTTAGATACTCATTGTTTTTTTTAAGAGTTAAATTTGAAGCTTGAAATGAGTATGTTCCACTCCCAGACTAAGCACGAAGTAAAATTTCGAGTTTAGAAAAGAATGAAAATTTGGTTTGGACGCGTAGCGCGAAGCGCGGAGCGGCCAAACCAAATTTTCAGGCTTTTCTAAACTCGAAATTTTACTTCATGCGCCACCGGTACAAAACATTGAAATATTAGGAAGTTTAAAACACACCGCTAAACTTTATATTGCATCAGTGTTTTGTACCGGTGGCGCATGAAGTAAAATTTCGAGTTTAGAAAAGCCTGAAAATTTGGTTTGGCCGCTCCGCGCTTCGCGCTACGCGTCCAAACCAAATTTTTAGGCTTTTCTAAACTCGAAATTTTACTTCATGCTTACTCTGGGAGTGGAAGACACTCGTTTAAAGCTTCAAATTAAATTCTCTTAATAAACCACACATCGGCAAATGTACAACGTATGCTTATGTATACTTAAAAGAAAAATTTTCGTTATGAAAATGTTCGGTGTTACATAAAAGTCTCTGTATATTTTTAATATACTAAACCACAGATTGTTATTTATGACAAAAAAACTTAAATTATAAATATTATTACACTCAACAACAAAAACTTGAGAAATGGACTTAAGCCACTTTCAAAACGTTTCCATTCTTATTGATTCCCACTGAACAAACACATTTAAGTAATGTTTCATCAACATTAAAGTAACGTTTAATATTGCTACAATGTTGATATGATGTTATTTGTTTGTTTTTTACTCAGTGGGTTAACTATAAAATTTTATTTCAGGTCGTTTCAGGCATTACGATCATTTCAAAAAAAATATGATTCATTACGGACAAACTTCTCCACCGGATTACAACATCACTAACATCGTGGCTCCAATTGGTTTGCATTACGCCAAAAATGATTTATTGTCATCGCCCATTGTGAGTATTTAAGAAAACAACAAACAATACTTCTTTTTGGGAATACTCTCTATTTTTTTATAAAACGTATTTTTTTATTAGGATGTTGGCCGTTTGAAAAAAGAGTTGCCAAATGTTGTGATCGACAATTTGATACCCGAAGAGAAGTTTAATCATATGGACTTCTTGTTCGCTCTCGACATCGAGAAATTGCTCTACAATGATGTTGTTGCCAACATGACACGTTATTAAAATATATATTTTTTATTTTAATTAAAATACACAAGATTTTTTTTATTTAAGTATACCTACATGTCTCAAAAACAATTATTTCAGGCTCCCGAGTTTTGAAAGCGCATGATTTTATTAAACGAAATTAAAATTAAATTAAACTACCATGCGATCATTTAAATTATGATTTAGAATAGGCGGCATTTTTCTGTGCAGAGAAGGTTAGAGACAAAGAGAAAAGGAGAAACAACATTATAATTAATGGGTTGGAGGAAGGTGAGGATGTTGAAAGGGATCTAAAGGGATTAGCGGAGAAATTAAATCTCACCCTCCAGTATGAGGACGCAACCAGATTAGGAATGAAGGTAGTGGGTAAAAACAGGCCGATCCTACTGAAATGCAAAAATAGTGAGGGGAAAAATAAATTAATGGCCAAAAGGAGGGCATTAAAAAACAGCGAAATGTAGTATATACTTGGATGACTATTTGTCGAAAGAAGAGAGGGGCATCAAAAAAATAAATAAAAGCTAGAGCTAGAGAAGAAAGAATAAAAGGGAATGTGGTACAGGTTTTCTACCAAAAATTGCGCACAGGAGATGAATGGTGGAGATGGGATAATATAAAAGAAACCTTGGTAAGACAGGAGACGGGTGCAAAAAACCCCTGGAAGAAAGAAAGAAAAGAGGTTTTAACAGGAATGGGGAAGGAAAAGAGGAAGCGAGGAGACTTCAATATTATTTTGGAATATTGCGGGGTCGAAGAAAAAATTAGAGGATAATGCTGGAAATTGGGAGCTAGAAAGTTGGGTGAGGGAAAAAGAATTTGTGGGTATAATAGAAACATGGATGAAGTGCCACGAGTGGGAAAGTATAAAAGATAAAATGCCAAACGAGTTTGTATGGAAGTGTTCGGGAGCTAGGCGTGAAAAGGCTACAGGTAGAGCTAAGGGTGAAATTATTACAGGTGTCAGAAGAGGATTAGAAGAGGGAGATGGGTCAGATGCAAGGGATCTACAAGATGGGGTAGTATGCAGCACATTCAGTAAGGGACAACGGAGATGGAAAGTAGTAACGGTGTATAACTAACAAGCGGGGAAGGATATTAGGGAGTATATATCACGGCTACAGCAGAACGCTGTTGAAGTAGGGAACACAATTGTGATTGGTGATTTTAATGTAAGAACGGGAAATCTACAGACAAAAAGCATAGATGAGGATGGTAAAGTCGTTATAGTAAGAAAGTCCAAGAATGTGACTATAACGAAAGAAGGAGAAGAATAAATTGAATGGGCGGATTGGGAGGGATTAGAAATATGTTGACCCGTGAGGTTTTGCTAATCCCTTGAGGGGTTGCTAATCCCCCATCGGGCGCCTCCCCAGGTGTCGGATAGGGGAATACCTCTCAGATATGAGTGGTACCGGGGAAATTGAAATACCCGGGGCGGACCAAAATTAGCACACCGAACAACTACCGGTATAAGTAGACAACACTTGAGGGTCAACAGCTACGGGTGGATGAACCAACAAATGGTAGGGCACTTCTCTTGCCCTAGGTTTGAGAAATCGAAATCAGGCCTAAAGGCGGAAGAACCAAACAAATGGTCAACGGCATAGGAATACGTAAGGCAAGGAGAAACCAACGTATTAAAGATCCAAACGGATACTCTCTAGTTCCTTCATCATGACTATGATCAAAACTAAATATTCCGGAATAAGTCCCCCAATCGGATCTCCCGGGACAGCTTTGAACAAACATCAGACAAGGAACAAAATGGTAAATACGCCAATTCAAGTGGCTACATGGAATGTGAGAACACTATGGGAAGACGGAAAGATGCACAATGCATGTCAGGAAATGGACAGACTCCGAATCAACATCTTAGGACTAAGTGAAGTCAGGTGGCCCAGTACAGGGCAACGCCCAACAAATGGTACAATGTACTATTCTGGAAAAAACGATAACCTTCACAGGAGCGGGGTGGCAGTTATGGTGGACAGAAAGATAAATAACTCAGTAATAAACTTATACCCCATATAAGACAGAGTAATGGTTTTGCAACTGCTAACTATCCAGGGAATTCTGAATGTGAGCCAAATATATGCACCGACTTCTGAAAGCAGTGATGAAGATGTCGAAGAATTCTACAAAACAACAGAGCAAGCCCTTAAAATCACAAAATCAAGGGATGTTACGATGGTCATAGGAGACTGGAACGCTAAGGTTGGCAAAGGCAAATGTGGCGAATGGGTAGGTGAATATGGTCTAGGAATGAGAAATGAAAGAGGAGATCGACTGCTTCAGGTCTGTCAGAAAAACAAACTAGTCATTAAGAATACGTTCTATAAACTTCCAAAACGACGACTATATACATGGAAAGCACCGGGAGACTCAAAAACTAAAGTAATTCGAAACCAAATAGACTTCATAACTATAAACAACCGGTACAAAAATACAATTACATCAGTAAAAACCTACCCAGGAGCGGATATTGGGTCAGATCACAACCCACTAGTGGCCAAATTCCGAATGAGACTTAAAAGAATTCAGAAGGCAAATCAAAAGAAACGAATAGACTGTAGCCGCCTAAAAAACCAAAGCATAAAGAATAAAACAGAAAAGGAGATCCAAATAAAACTTAAAGAGATCAAGGAAGTCGAAACGGAACCTGATGTGAACACACACTGGGCAAAAATTAAAGAAGCATATTGGAACCGGCAAAGAAATACCTGGAAAAGGAAAAATCGAAAGAGGGGAGAGACTGGATGACTAACGAAATGATGTCACTTATGAACAAAAGAAGAACATTTAAAAACAAGAACGTTGAGCAATACAAAAAACTTAATACAGAGATTAGAAACAAAATACGTTATGCAATAAAAGTATGGCTCGAGGAAAAATGTAACGAAATTGAAGATCTTGGAACCAAGTATGATGCATTCAACATGCACAAGAAAGCAAAGGAACTCAGTGACAAGAATAGAAAACAGTCATCCATACTCACCGACAGACACGGCAATATCATCGTAGACATAAAAGACAAACTAAAAGCATGGCAGGAATACGTGGAAGATCTCTTTGAAGATGACAGAAATCAACCCCTTAACAATGAATTGCAAGAAGAAACAGGTCCAAATATAACAGAAGAAGAAGTGACACATGCTATAAAATCGTCAATGAACAGAGAGGCACCAGGACCAGACGAAATACCGGCAGAACTACTCAAGCTGATACAAGAAGACCAGATGCATGTACTAGTGAGATTGTTCAACAAGATCTACATGACCGGCAGAATACCACAAGAATGGTTATTGTCAACATTTGTCACCATCCCAAAAAAGACACACGCTAAGCAGTGTGGTGACTATTGTACGATCAGCCTAATGAGTCACGCGCTTAAAATCCTCCTCAAAATCATTCAAAATAGAATTTACGGAAAACTAGAAGAAGGCATAGGTGAAACTCAATTTGGATTCCGAAATGGGTATGGTACACGGGAAGCATTGTTTGCGCTTAATATACTATCCCAAAGATGCCTAGATGTAAATCAAGAAGTTTTTGCCTGCTTTGTTGACTACAACAAAGCATTTGATAAGGTCAGACACGAGCAACTTGTTGAGATATTAAAAGCAAAGCAACTAGACACGCGCGATACAAGAATAATGTCGAATCTTTATTACGGGCAGAAAGCAGTAGCTCAAGTGGGGAGCGATAAGACCGATGAAATCCAAATAAAAAGAGGAGTCAGGCAAGGATGTGTATTGTCACCGTTACTGTTTAACATTTACTCTGAAGAGATCATGAAAAAAGCGCTAGAGGAAGAGGAGATAGGCATAAAGATCAACGGAAAAGCTATCAACAACATCAGATACGCAGATACGGTCCTAATAGCAGAAACCCTGGATGAACTACAACTTATTATAAACAAAGTAGTAGCAGCTAGTGAGGAGAAAGGTCTATCACTGAATGAGAAGAAATGCAATTCATGATTATTTCAAAGACACATAGAGATCACAGGAACATCTACATCCACGGCCACCCCATAGATCGTGTACACAAATATAACTACTTAGGAACTAATGTTAGTAACAACAACGACTTAACGCAAGAAATAAGAATAAGGATCGAAAAAGCTCGCGCAGCGTTTGTGAGCATGAAACGTGTATTCTGTACCCATGACATCAATTTAAACCTTAAAATGCAATTAGTTAGATGCTACGTTTTCTCCATATTGCTCTATGATATGGAGTCATGGACACTAAATAAGAAAGACACCAATAAACTAGAAGCTTTCGAGATGTGGGTTTATCGCAGGATACTTGGGGTGTCATGGACCGACAAAGTTACCAATGTCGAGATTCTCAGAAGAATGGATAAACAACGAGAAATTCTAATAACCATCAAAAGACGACAGCTTGAATACTTGGGCTACGTAATGAGAGGATCGAAATACTAACTGCTGCAGCTGATCATGCAAGGAAAGATCCAAGGAGTGAGAAGTATTGGACGCCGACGTACATTTTGGCTCCGAAATCTGAGAGAATAGTTCCATTGCACATCTACCGAATTATTCAGAACAGCTATTTCAAAGATAAGAATAGCATTGATGATTGCCAAACTTCGCAGCGGAGAGGGCACTTAGAGAAGAAGAAGAAATATTGAATGGCTGTACATCAGGCGATCGGGACGGAGAGGTGACCTACAACGGACCACGAGGAAAATCAGTAATTGATTATATACTAGTAGGGGAAAATGTAAGAAGATATTTGAAAAAGTTCGTAGTAGAAGACTGTAGTGGGTCGGATCACTTTCCAGTAACGGTTAAAATTGGAGGAGGGCGGAAGGAATTGCAAACAACAGATAAGGAAAAGAGGAGGCGAAAATTAATTATATGGATAGAATTGGGAAGGTGGATTTCGATGGGGTAAGCTCAATGAAGCAACTAAAGGATGGAGTCAAGAGAGCGATGACGAGACAAAAGAAGTCGGTTGGTACATCGACCAGAAGAGGCTGGTTCGATGACGCGAGGAAGGGGTTAAAGTATGCAACCAAGAAGTGGAGGACAGGGAGGGGGACAAAGGAGGAAATTAAGGAAGTCAAGCTCAACTACGAGAGCGTATGCAGGAGTAGTTCCCGGAAGAATGGAGGGAGGGGATAATTGTACCCGTGTATAAAGCGGAGGATGAGAGGGACCTGGGCCCTGGAATTTATCTGGTGCCAAAAAAAAATGTTTTTTACACTGCATATTATTTATTAGTTTTTCTTTTAAGTATACATATCTCAATATACTGTATACGCTGTAAATCTTCAAATACTCTTTGTTTTCCACTCCCAGATTAAGCATGAAGTAAAATTTCGAGTTTAGAAAAGCCTGAAAATTTGGTATGGTCGCGTAGCGCGAAGCGCGGAGCGCGAAGCGCGGAGCGACCAAACCAAATTTTCAGGCTTTTCTAAACTCGAAATTTTACTTCATGCGCCACGCGTACTTAACACTGATGAGATGTGATGTTTAGAATACACTTTCTTATAATACTGCTTTAGTAGAATATTTTGAACTTCACATAAAATCAGTGTTTCATACGAGTGGCGCATGAAGTAAAATTTCGAGTTTAGAAAAGCCTGAAAATTTGGTTTGACCGCTCCGCGCTTCGCGCTACGCGTCCAAACCAAATTTTCAGGCTTTTCTAAACTCGAAATTTTACTTCATGCTTAGTCTGGGAGTGGAAAACAGTGGTTTAAGACTTTAAATTGAAATATTTTAAAAACCAAACGATTATCGGAAAAGTTACAGCTCATGCATGCATGTATGTATATTTAAAAGAAAATTTCCCAGTATGTTTACTTAATTTTGGTGGTGGCAAATGCCACTGTCAGGGTTAAATGAAAGTGGTAAACCAAAGTCAAGTGTTTTTAATATTTTTATCGATTTTCGCCTAGAACCAGTTTAAAATGTATGATTTCTTTTTGTCTGGGGCGGGGAAGGGAGAACAGACCCCCTGTCCAAAAATAGTAATATTTTTATTAAGCAATAGTAACATGGGCGTAGCCTATTACTACTGCTTAATAAAAAAAAATACATTTTTAGGACCAATTTAAGTAAGCATCAGTGTTGGGCTTCACTTAATTACAAACTAACTATTTACGTAAATGAAATACAAAGTTATTTAATTACAATGTAATTACATGTTATTATTGTTTCAATGCTTTTAATGGTGAGCGCTTGGCATTGTTGTTCAACCATAAATAAACATATTTTCTTGAATATTTATAAAATATGTATTTAAAAGTTGGAAATGCATTTTAAAATAGTATTGATTATTTGATGAGTACTTACTTTCAAATATTGTGTTTAAAGTAATCAAAAATGTCGCCGTTTGTGTTAATCGTAGCGTTGTTTATAAAAATAGTATCAATTATATTGTCTAATGGAAATAATAATTTAGTACTACTCGCTAGTAAAAGAATTATAAATTTTGGACCAAATGCAGTAAGTATCAGTGTTGGGAATTAATTACAGGGTTTTTTGTTTAATTTTCACCATGTATCAAATAATATTCCCTTTTTGTCAAATTAAAATCCCATATGTCAGTTTTATGTCAACATATTTCTTTTAAGTATACATATCTCAATATACTGTATACGCTGTAAATCTTCAGATACTCGTTGTTTTTACAGATATTTCAAATTGAACTTTCAAACGAGTGTTTTCCACTCCTAGATTAAGCATGAAGTAAAATTTCGAGTTTAGAAAAGCCTGAAAATTTGGTTTGGTCGCGTAGCGCGAAGCGCGGAGCGACCAAACCAAATTTTCAGGCTTTTCTAAACTCGAAATTTTACTTCATGCGCCACGCGTACTAAACACTGATGAGATGTGATGTTTAGAATACACTTTTTCATCATACTGCTTTAGTACAACATTTTGAACTTCACCTAAAATCAGTGTTTTGTACGCGTGGCGCATGAAGTAAAATTTCGAGTTTAGAAAAGCCTGAAAATTTGGTTTGGCCGCTCCGCGCTTCGCGCTACGCGTCCAAACCAAATTTTCAGGCTTTTCTAAACTCGAAATTTTACTTCATGCTTAGTCTGGGAGTGGAAAACGGTGGTTTAAGACTTCAAATTAAAATATTTTAAAAACCAAACTATTATCGGAAAAGTTACAGCTCACGTATACATGTATGTATATTTAAAAGAAAAATTCCCAGTATGTTTACTAAATTTTAGTGGTGGCAAATGCCACTGTTAGGGTTAAATGAAAGTGGTAAACCAAAGTCAAGTGTTTTTAATATTTTGATCGATTTTCGCCTAGAACTACTTTAAAATGTATTTCTTTTTGTCTAGAGCGGGGAAGGGAGAACAGACCCCCCTGTCCAAAAATAGTAATATTTTTATTAAGCAGTAGTAACATGGGCGTAGTCTATTACTACTGCTTAATAAAAAAAATTACAATTTTTGGACCAATTTAAGTGAGCATCGGTGTTGGGCTTCACTTAATTACGAACTAACTATTTACGTAAATGAAATACAAAGTTATATGTTATTATTGTTTCAATGCTTTTAATGGCGAGCGGTTGGCATTATTGGCAGTTTTGTTCAACCATAAATAAACATATTTTCTTGAATATTTATAAAATATATACTTAAAAGTTGGAAATGCGTTTCAGAATATTATCGATTATTTAATGAGTGCTTACTTTTAAATATTGTGTTTAAAGTAAACAAAAATGTCGCCGTTTGTTTTAATCGTAGCGTTGTTTATAAAAATAGTATCAATTATATTGTTTAATGGAAATAATAATTTAGCACTACTCGCTAGTAAAAAAATTATAAATTTTGGACCAAATGCAGTAAGTATCAGTGTTGGCAATTAATTACAGGGTTTTTTGTTTAATTTTCACCATGTATCAAATAATATTCCCTTTTTGTCAAATAAAAATCCCAGATGTCAGTTTTATGTCAAGATATTTCACTATTTTTCAAATGGTTTAATCTTTAATCTTTATTTAACAGAAGGCAAAAACATAAATATAAACATACAGAATAACCTTTTCATCAAATTAATTTCGCATTTTATAAACAAAAATCAAATAATGTGTAAGAACATCAACTAAAACTGTATATTATTAAACAAAATATGTAATACCCGATTTTCAATCGCTCATTTACCCAAAAAGGTGTCCAATTTGCTTGTTTGCGTTTTTATAATCACCTACCTAAACATATTCAGCAAGAACAGGATTATGTAACATATTAATTTTTATATTTAATTTATGATCTAATTTTTAATTTATGATCTAATTTGTAAAATAGAACCTTACACTATTAAGGAATTCTTTAAATTTTAATTATAGAGAACACTGTTTCATGTGACACTATTTTTACATTATACGTAAATGTATTTGTTTGTGTATTTGTATAAAATAAAGATTATTATTATTATTATTATTAAGAATAAAACAGCAACAAATATCACTCCTACTGATATAATTATAAAGAAAAACTGAATTTTCCAATATTTTGCAGAATATTTACAAAATTTAAAAACGAATTAAAACTAATATCGACTTTCTGCAAAAATTTTGTCCTAGTCTCCAAATATTCATTGAGAAATCTCCAAAGTCTTCAAATATTCATTGAGAAGTAGTTGTTTCAATGAATATTTGGAGACTTGTCTTAATGAGACTAAATTTTTGTAGAAAGACGATATTAATTTTAATTCGTTTTTATATTTTGATATAGTTATGCTAACAAAATGAAACATTAAGAATTGTATATTGTACAACGAGCATATAATGATAGCTATTAATCACGAGAACGAGGTTTGCGGAACGAGCCGAAGGCGAGTGGAGCAAGTCGTTCGAGTAATTATAATAATAATAATACTTTATTTCGTGCAGTTACATTAAGTTTACACAAGTCAATAATACAGTTATTAAATACATGATAAATTACACAATATAAATATAAAGCTAATGTTGTGCAAAAGCACAATAAAAGTGTATGTAAGACATTACAAAACACTTTAAACATACTATTAATATTTAGAGTACACAATACATCTAAAAATTATGTTATTGCAAGAGTTATGCGAGTTATATACTATACTTTGTTCACGACAATAACAATATACAACACAACATTTATTATATATATTTATCAAATACGCGTCAGTCGTTCTCGTGATTAATAGTCGGTTTTGTTTTATAATAATTTGACAGATAAATGATGAAAGATTTCGGTACTATGATTTAAATGTGTAATACGGTTAATTCCACTTTAACACAAATATGAACAATCGTTCAACAATAAATAATACTCACACAGTCTACCCTTTCGCCTAAGCTACATAGAAACACGCTCTTTGGACAAAAGAAGAACAACTCCGTTTGAAAGGAGTTTTCACGGTATTAACGTTTGTTGCGCTTTATAAAATACTCGCTACGGATTAAAGCACAACTGTTTAACCGATTTGAGAATGATATATGCTTACAAACGCGTTTTACGCGGGTTAAACTAGTAAGAACAGCGGAGATGTTGACGCGTTACCTCGTACTTTAACGAAATGGCGTCGACGACTTCATCACCACTATGGTCAAATGTAAGACAAAAGCAGCTGATTTAACTAGCACAGCGCTGTTACTGCATAGCGGCAAAAAATCGACATAGGCTAATTTATATTCGTGTTAAAAACTACATTTATCACGCAAATCCCGTGTTTATACGACTTCAACA
Source organism: Philonthus cognatus (assembly GCA_932526585.2). Taxonomy (NCBI): domain Eukaryota; kingdom Metazoa; phylum Arthropoda; class Insecta; order Coleoptera; family Staphylinidae; genus Philonthus; species Philonthus cognatus. The sequence continues at coordinate 154,562,667 of OW052241.1, forward strand.
CACCCCATTTATGCTGCCCACACAATTAAATAATGCACATAATATAAGATTGTCGTGAACAAAGAGTTGTTTCTCCACACAATCGGGTAAAAATGATTCAATATGATGAACATAATAAACACCAGAAGATCTAAAATCTGCTCTGCTTTATACAAAGCACATCTTTTTTTATTAGAACTTGATCTTTTGATACAGTTCTTCCATGAGTTATTCCATTATTTCAAGTAACTTATTGTGACATTTTTCTTCAAGATTCAATTGATTCAAAGCAGTGGTTATCCTCTAGAAATTCACGGAAACCTGGTCACAGCAGATGGCTACATTTTGGAAATGCACAGAATTCCTTACAGTCCCAAAAACAACACTCATAAAGGCAGAATACCAATTTTGTTACTCCATGGGGTGATGACAAGTTCTGCTGATTTCGTACTTACGGGTCCCGAAAGGGGCATTGCTTACCTGTTGGCTGACCGAGGTTATGATGTCTGGATGGGTAACGTTCGAGGAAATGCTTTTAGTCGCAAACATAAGATATACAATGCTGAAAGAGATGGTAAAGATTTTTGGAACTTCAGGCAAGAACAATCATCAAAAAACAGAACGTATTCTAAGATAGATTTTCCGATCAGAGTGTTTAAAAAAATAACTGTTTACATTTGAAGAGCTAGTATTTTTATAACATTTTGTTGTCGAAACTTTATAGTTTTAAGTTTTCATTATCACTCTAAAATTCAGTTTAACGCTATCTCCATAAAATACCTTCATTTGTAAATATATGGGATACAAATCTAATATTTTTTTGCAACGTCTGGTGTTCTTCGGGGATCAGGTTCAAGTCCATTGTTTATTTGCTTCCTTTTAAATAATATTTTTAAAATAATACTCGTTCCATTTAGCAAAGCGATAAATATAGTTATATTTGTATCTCTATGGAGTTTAGTTGTGTGACTAATTAAATTATATACATAATTAATTAATAATTAGTGACATTTCGATGCGCTTTTAATATTTTGAACAAGTCGCTTCAAAGGACTTTTGGTTTTATGGGCTCAAATATTACTTACTTGCCTAGTTGCATGGATCGAGCACTATTAGGTCTTAATGCAGCTCATATGAAAATAATGTAAACAATTAAATAACGAGCGTCTATGACATCTCGGTTGCTTTGAAAAACAAATTACATATCTTACATTATGCTACAGGTTGTGGAGCGGGCGTATACTCGGAAGCCCTAAACATCCGCAAATGTCTTCCTATAGAGAACCATGCCACCGCAACACAGACCGAAATCTACGCAATCATGGAGAGCGCCAAACTAATCTCAGAAAAGCAACTGAGAGAACAAAACATAACTATCGTCACCGATAGCAAAGCTGCATTAGCAGCACTAGATAAGTTCAAAATAACATCAGAACTAATATATGAATGCGTAGAGGCACTGAACACAGCAGCGACACTCAACCGCATAACATTAACATGGACAAAAGGCCACAACAACAACGAAGGGGAACAACAACGCGGATGAACTTGCGCACGATGTAGCATCATCAACAGCAACAAACTATGCAAAAGTAGGACTATCCCCGCGGTCCTTGAGTAGACACATGCGCGAGTTCACCGCTAAAAAACACAAATCCAGATGGAAGAATTTAACAACGTGCGGCCAAACCAAGGCATACTTACCAATACCTGACCGCAAAAAAACACAAAAGTTCCTAGAACTCTCCAAGCAAAACTTACGTACACTAACCGGCTACATCACCAGACACTACAGCTTCCAAAAGCACCTCGCAAAAATGGGGATCACCAACGATACCACATGCCGAGGATGCAACGAAGAGGATGAGACAGCAAGACACATACTTCACGAGTGTCCGGCCCTGTCGAAACTAAGGGATAGTATGTTAAGGGAAACCCAGCCCAAACGTGAAGGACCCGGATGGAACTGGTCCGTCGCACAAATATTGGCAGTTGCCAGTAGTGCGGAATGGGTCTGAACATTACAAGGGAGGCACTACAATGGGTCTAAAACTTGGCCTAAGTAGGCGTGGCTATGGCTGCCCTCCCGACAACCAATCCTTAATCCTTCATTATGCTATACCTAGTCACAGTGATATCAGGGGGAATTCAATTGCCGACGACCTTGCAAGGAAGGGGGCAAGAAGGAAGGACCTGTCTACTGAACTCTCCACCCACATTCCTCTTGTGGAATGCAAGAGACTACTTAGGGACCAAATGATAGCATCGGTCAACCATAGGTGGAAAGATTGAAATACGTGTCTCATAACAAGGCAGCTATGGCCTATATGGTATACTATAAACAGCAACAGATTAATTTCACTTAGCAGAATCGACATAAAGAAGGCGGTAAGCATCCTCACGGGCCACTGCCTCCTAGGCAGACATGTACAAAAGATGGGTCTTGAGCACAACGATTTTTGGAGAGGATGCCTGGATGTGGAGGAAGAAGAGACGGTACTCCACTATCTGGGACAATGCCCTGCTCTTGAAGGGAAAAGAATCAAGTACCTTGGTATGCACTACGCGAATGAATGGCTCTCACACCTCTAGATGTGAGAAATCTGATCGGGTTCATTAGGTGCTCGGATTGGTTTGTATAGGTGGGGAGGGAGGGGAAATCTAACTCCTTTTTACCCTTATGGTAAGTGAGCGGTCTAACTGCTGCCATTGAAACCTAACCTGACCTAACCTAACCTAACCTGACCTAACCTAACCTAACCTAACCTAACCTTTTTTTATTTTTTTTTATTTTGGGTTTTACGTCATCTATTTCCGCTGCTAAGGCCAATCATGACGCCGGAGATTAGGTCTACAGCTATCCGGGAATTTTGCCGAACCCGGTGGGAGTTTCAACCCACCGGTAGGGATCTTTAACGTGCACGCAACATCCAGGCAGTACACGGGTCCTACATTCATTTAACGTCATATACGAGAAGACGGAGTGTTTGGCATTTTTATCCTAACCTATATAAATGCAGACAACTTGTTAGGCCGGTATTTGAACCCCGGTCCGTGGCGTGGCAGTACAACACTCTAACCACTACACCACCAAGCTGCCCAACCTAACCTAACCTAACCTAACCTAACATAACCTAACCTACATTATGCTATACGAAACGGTGAATCTTGGAAACGTCAAATACATTTAATTATATGTCATTGGATAGTGTCACAGTGCTGAATTTAATTACAACGCATGTTTCTGAAGTCAGAACCTACTGGGATACCGACAGTTTATAGACACTCGTTATATTAGTTAAATGAGTGATTAAAATTAAAAAAATATTATTTTTCAGTTGTATTTCATTGGTGATAATAAGAAAAGTTTGAGACCAATATTGAAATTCTTCACTTCTCATCTTCTTGTAATAATATAATCAAAATTAATTTTTGTAACAGTTTCCATGAAATTGGTTATTATGACTTACCAGTGATGATTGATCATGTTCTTCAAACAACTGGCCAAGACAAACTGCATTGCATCGGCCACTCACAGGGAACTACCTCGTTTGTAGTGTTGCTTTCAGAAAAACCTGAATACAACAAGAAAATCAGGATGCTCAATTTGCTTGCACCGGTTATATACCTGAAGCACATTGGTAACATAGCTGCCCAAATTTTATCACCCCATGCCGAAGAACTAGAGTTAAGTTATAAACCTTAAATTATTTAGCTGCTTAAAATATGTTCTCATGTTATAAGTGTGTTTTGTTTGATAGTATGATTTTTTGTTTATAGGCAACAGTTGTGGATAAATTCCACGTATACGAATTTATCCAAAAAAGTTATCTCATTGAAGTATTGGCTAAACTGTTTTGTTTCAAGCATTCGCCAATAAATGTTTGTCCTCTTATTCTATCTTTGGTGGGGGGATTCGATCCTTCGCAATCTGATAAGGTAAGATCTGTATTTCAACAAAATGAATTAATTATCTGATGAGATTAGGGTGGAAGAGGGAGAGGAGAAGGATGTAAGAAATAGAGTTGTAGAGATAAATTTACTTTCTATTGTATTTATTTGTAGAAATGTTTTAGTTTTGTTGCCAACTAAGGTTTTCTTTAATTTATTTTCTAACGATTACAAAATTAAATCATTTTAACTAAGGAAACTATATATATACAGAGAGTTTTATGTAACACCGAACATTTTCATCCAATACAATTAGACACCTTTAATTTTCAAGTTATGTGTAAATTGGATTGCCTATATGACTATTACAAATTCTAGACATGCCTCAACTTATGCATACAAGGAGTTTTTCTTTCAAGTATACATGTCCCAATTACAGGGTATATGCCGTAAATCTTTAGATAACGTTGTTTTTTTTAAATAAGTTTAATTTTTCCTTTAAGGTTGTACATTTCGTGACGCTCGGTTTATTAAAAGAATTTAATTTGAAGCTTTAAAGAGTGTTTTCCACTCCCAGGCTAAGCATAAAGTAAAATTTCGAGTTTAGAAAAGCATAGCGCGAAGCGCGGAGCGGCCAAATCAAATGTTCAGGCTTTTCGAAACTCGAAATTTTACTTCATGCGCCACCGGTACAAAACATTGACATATTACAAAGTTTACAACACACCGCTAAGCTTTACATTGCAACAGTGTTGTGTACCGGTGGCGCATGAAGTAAAATTTCGAGTTTAGAAAAGCCTGAAAATTTGGTTTGGCCGCTCCGCGCTTCGCGCTACGCGACCAAACCAAATTTTCAGGCTTTTCTAAACTCGAAATTTTACTTCATGCTTAGTCTGGGAGTGGAAAACACTCGTTTAAAGCTTAAAATTAAATTCATTTAACAAACCGAGCGTCGGCAAATGTGCAACGTATGTTTATGTATACTTAAAAGAAAAATCCTCGTTATAAACATGTTCGGTGTTACATAAAACTGTACATAAATGATTGTCGTTATGTAACCATGTAAAATATTTTTATGCCGCTCTAGTAAAATGGGTTGAATTGTTATCTAGGCAACTTAATTTACACACTATGAATTTGGCAATGGTTTATTGACCAAAATATAAGACAAGAGCTCGAATTCAAACCTCACATCTAGTGTTTATTGAATACATTTCAGACAAATAAAACAATCAAAATAATAATAAACATAATTATAAGTGCTGAAAATGTTCACCATTCGCCTGTAAACACCTTTGAACCCGCCTTCTTTTATTGTCAAAGATATTGATCAGCCTTTCAGGTGTTATCGTTTGACATGCAGTTATAATCGCTGCCCTCAATTCTTCCAACGTATGTAGTCGTTGTCGAAAAACTCTGTCTTTCAGGTATCCAAAAATAGAATAGTCCAGCGGACTTAGATCTGGAGAACGTGTAGGCCATAATCCTTGACTAATTAGTCTATCACCAAAAAATTCTCTAAGATAGTCCAATGTTGCTGTAGCTGTATGAGCTGTCGCACTATCTTGTTGAAAATATCCGTTCTGTAATTCTTCATCGTCCAACTGGTTTATAAAAGGATTGATAAGTTGTTGCCGATATCTCTCACCATTTATTGTGCCATCAAAGAATACCGGCCCAAATATTCTACGGCGAGACACTGCTAGCCAAATTCCAACCTTCCGAGGATGTAACGATGTTTCAATAAAAAGGTGAGGGTTTTCCGAGTGCCAGAACCTATAGTTTTGCGAATTAACATATCCCGAGAGATGAAACCAAGCCTCATCACTGAAAAACGTTAAATCCAGTGTTCGATCTTCATTTAAATTTTCAAAAAACCATCGACAATAATTCATTCGGCGTTCCGGATCAACTGGTAATAATTGATGAACCACAGACAGTTTATAGGGATGTAAGTTCAACCTCTTCCTCACAATCTTATGGCACGTGCTCGAAGGAATTGCAGTTTGCAAAGCCAATTTGCGAATAGATTTCTGCGGGCTTACAGCGAGTCGTTGTCTGACATCTTTGACAACCTCTTGTGACACAGAGGGCCTGCCTGACGATTTACCTCTCTGCACACTACCAGTTTGCCTGAAACGATTCACTATTCGTAGAATATGTTTTGATAACACCGAATATTCAAATTGGTGATCCGGAAACCTCTGCTGAAATTCTCGAACACACTCTGGTATTGAATAGATCCATGCCCCATTTTCTAATCGCCCATTCCGAAAGTACGACTCGATTATGAAAGCATTATTCTCATCAGAATAGATTTCGATAAATTGATTTATTTTTGTTTGTTTGACAGACGACAGTAACAGTTTAGTTCAGGTGCACAATTTAAAAAAGGCGGCAAAAGTGAATTGAAGTGATTACATAATTCCAACCATTGATGTACACGCTGTATATAGCATCTCTATTTACAGAATGCATAGTAAAATACAATAGTTTATAATAATTAATTACAATAAATTATATTTAAATTCTGTAAACTGGCTATCGACTCTTTGTTCTTGTAGCCTAAGGAAATTATTTACTTAAAAATTGACAAAAAGCTGTCAAAATTGATCAAAATTTATAAAAGGAATTAGTATGCATAATCAGCACCGAAGATTTAACACAATTTGTCAACCAACGGAACAAAATAAACGCTAGTATTTTTTAAACTTAACAATATTTCAGTGTTTAATACGCGTGGCGCATGAAGTAAAATTTCGAGTTTAGAAAAGCCCCGTGAAAATTTGTCTCGGGTCGCTGCCGCGACCCTCGACAAATTTTCTACGCGGGGCTTTTCTAAACTCGAAATTTTACTTCATGCTTAGTCTGGGATTGGAAACACTCGTTCGAACTTTAAATTGAACTCTTATAAAATCAACGAATGTCCGCAAATGTGCAGAGTATACGAATGCATAAGGATATGATAATTAAAAATGGTAAATAATTATGTGATATATTAATAGTTTTTGTTTATTTTGAAGAATTTTTGAATAAATTCTTCAAAATCAACAAAAATCAATAATATATGACATAATTATTTATCATTTTTATACATCATATACTTATGTATCTCGAATTTATTATTTACGAAAGTATATACAGTTACCACATTTATTACTTACATCAGAACGATTTCTGGAGCTCCCCTATTTAGAGAAAGTCTATATTGAATGGAAATTATTAGAGCGAATAATAAACTAAAAAACAATTTTAAATATCTTCTTTCGATCTGGATATATTGTAAAAAAATAATTTTTAAAATTTCTTTATTCAAATAATTGAATTTACCGATTTCAAAACTTTGTTTTTTCCTAAGATTTTTTTTATTTTTGAATTCAATAATGTTCAAGGAATTTTTCTTTTAAGCCCGATACGTACGCTGTAAAGTTTAAAGCATTCGTTATATTTTTTTTGTTTTGACGTTACATGACAATGTCATACTGTTTAGGTCGCGAGTATATTAGTATTCTTTCTTTTAGAAAAACTTTAAATCATAATTTCTTGAGAATTTTTTCTTTTGTATATACATATCCCAATTACGTGTTGTAGATATTAAAATATTCGTTGTTTTCTTAATAGAGGCCAATTTGAATTTTAAACGAGTGTTTTCCACTCCCAGGTTAAGCATGAAGTAAAATTTCGAGTTTAGAAAAGCCTGAAAATTTGGTTTGGTCGCGTAGCGCGAAGCGCGGAGCGGCCAAACCAAATTTTCAGGCTTTTCTAAACTCGAAATTTTACTTCATGCGCCACGCGTATACGACACTGATTTCAAGCGAAGTTTACTCGTTCACAATATTTCAGTGCTTTCAGTATTTAATACGCGTAGCGCATGAAGTAAAATTTCGAGTTTAGGAAAGCCTGAAAATTTGGTTTGGCCGCTCCTCGGTTCGCGCTACGCGACCAAACCAAATTTTCAGGCTTTTCTAAACTCGAAATTTTACATCATGCTTAATCTGGGAGTGGAATTACTCATTAGATGCTTCAAATTAAACGCTTTTCAAAAGCATCTAATATACAGATTTCGATGTTTTTGAAAAGCGTTGAATATAATATTTGAATGTGTGTACAGAGTGCGGCAGGGAAACTTGCTGATTTGAAAGGTCAATAAAAGAAAAAGTATTGTTTATTGTTTATTTACGGATTTCCATTTAAAATAAATACATAATGCTTAGTCTAAAATAAGTTAAAAGTAATAATTAAGTTAAAATATATAAAATCACAAACAATATACACAACAGATTAAAATCAAAATGCTCATCACTATGCTATTTCACATATCGATGTAATCCTTTTTTTATCGTATTGTACACATCCTGAATTTTTGTTTCAAGTGGATTTAAAAATTACATCGAACAAATGACGGCCCTCATTAGCGATACATTGATTTACCCGCTTTTTGAAGTTTCGCTCCACTCTTTCGATCATATCGATGGGAATGTTGGCGATGGCTTGGCAAATGTTGTCCTTCAGGTGTTGCAGGGTCCGTGGTTTGTCATTGTAAACAATAGATTTGAGATATCCCATAAAAAGAAGTCACAGGGAGCCAAATCGAGGGAGCGCGCCGGCCACAGTACGTCACCCCTCGTGGAAGTGTTCCCTCAAAAGTTCCATTGAAGCAGGGCCGTTCCAGCCCGGGGGTGCCAGGGGTGCGGGGCACGCGGGCGGCAAGTCAAGGGGGCGGCAAGGCAGCCCGGTTATATATATAAAAAAAACGAAATTCGCCGGTTATTCTTCAAAATGTTTCAAAAGGATGCACATACGCATGCTCGGTCTGTGATACGAGAAACGAGAGTCAAAATGCACTGCTTGTTCTTCAGCGATTATCGATCGAATCGTTCGTAGGGGATTCCCCGTCGTTTTTCGCCACAATATTTTCGCCGCGCACTTGCATTTCTCGCATCTCTAATTTTAACAGTCCATCAATTATCTAGCCAGCTTGCATAAAATTAAATACTCCGTTTATGGCTTATCTCAACAACTGAAAAACAATGTTTTGTCTCTATTTATTGTGCTTGTGCTGAATAAACATATTTCAGAGGTAAGTAAACATGATAATATTTCTTTCTTTTGAGTGGTTAGAAATTGAATAAATTTATGGTTTGATATTTATTTTGAAAGTAAAACTACGATTTATTTTATTTTTTTATTGTACAAATGTTTAATATATACTACAGAAAAAAGTGTAAACATAAGGGGAACTGTATTAAATACGAACAACATTTAAACAAAGTCAATTTTGAACGTTTCTTTGCATCTTTATCGACAAACAGCGCCTTTTTCAAAGTTCATTACGAAGTGAACCTTTTTTTTACAGATGTCTGATAACCGAAAAAAGCTTTCTGGGGCACAATACAGAAAAAGAAAACTTGAAAAAGAAGAATTAGTAAAGAAGGCTTGTAGTTCTTTAAAAACATTTCTAATCCCAGCAAGATCGCTGCAGGCGCCATCAAGTTCCAGAGCTACAAATGAGATGGAAACCGAAACTACAAACAAGGAAGATGTTTTAATTCAAGACCCAAGTCCTGAAATAAGTGAAACCGTGATCAAAGACCGTGAAGATATTTTTCATAACGGTGATGATTATAAGGATCCTAGCTGTTGGCCTTCCGTACTATCGCACAAAATTAAATTAACTTTAATAGAGTTAGGCCCTATCCAACATACAGAAGCGGATGTAAAGTTCCCTTTAAATAAAGACAACAGAAGTTTCTCATCCATTTATTATAAAAAAAACATTAAGTAACGGGGAAATAATTCCAAGAGTTTGGCTAGTGTATTCTAAATTAAAAAATTGTGTATTTTGTTTTCCATGCAAATTATTTAAAAGTTTTTCTAGTTCCTTTGTTGAGGGATATAATGATGGGCGACATTTAACACAGAATTTAAAACGTCATGAAAAACCCAAAGGTCATGTTTGTAATACAAAATCCTGGATTGATTTAAATAAATCAATGTTATCTAATACATCTACTGATTCTTTAAATAAGAAATTAATAAATATGGAAAAAGATAGATGGGTTTCTGTATTATAAATTATAATTTATACCGTTAAATTCTTAGTTGGTCAAAATTTGAGTTTTAGAGGAAAACATAATATGTTATACGGACAACAAAATGGAAATTTTTTAAAGTTAATTGAAACAATTGCAATGTTTAACGATAGCATATCAGACCACCTCACTAGAATTAGTAGAAACCCATCAAATGAACTTATATCCCTTTTGGGACAAAAAATAAGAAATGAAATACTGTCGCTTTTAAAAATGAGTAAATATTATTCTATTATTTTGGATTCCACTCCAGATTCAAGTCACCAAGACCAACTTACTGTTGTAGTGAGACTTGTTCTATTAAATAATAAATCAAAGAAAATAGAAATTAGAGAGCACTTTTTAGGATTTATTTCAATAACAGATTCGACAGGACAAGGTTTAACTAATATTTTATTAGATTTTTTAAAAACTCACAGCATTTGTTTGGAGGATTTAAGGGGACAGGGTTATAATAATGGTGCGAATATGAAGGGTCGCAATAATGGTTTACACAAAAAGTTCGTGACCTAAACCCTAGAGCTTTGTATGTGCCTTGTGCGGCCCAAAGTTTAAATTTAGTTGTTAATGACGCTGCAAAAGCATCTTTGGAAATTACAAGTTTTTTTGCAATTGTACAGGAGCTATATGTTTTCTTTTCAGCATCGACCAAACGCTGGATCGTCTTAAAAAATGAAATCCCAACGTTAACACTTAAACCTCTTTCAGATACTAGATGGGAAAGCAGAATATATGCGCTAAAAGTTCTTAGATACAATCTAACAAACATATATGATGGTTTATATACCATCTATTCTGATAATACTAGAGACTCTGAAACTAGAAACATGGCAAAATCATTACTTGTAAAAATTAGATCATTTAAATGTATCTGTTCCATTATTACATGGTATAATGTGTTAACAAAAAATAACATTGAAAGTAAAGCTATGCAGGAATCGGATGCTGTAATGCCAAATGTTATATCGATGTTAAAGCAAACCAAAACATATTTATATAACATTAGGTCAGACAAAGGTTTTAGTGATATGTTAGACGGGGCAAAAAATATTGCTCAAGATATCGATTGCGATCCTTCTTTTCCTCTGGTTGATGTTGTTAGACCCCGAACAAAAAAACGTTTATTTGACTATGAATGTAAAGATGAGGCTCCAAAAGATCCAGAACAGCAATTCAAAATTAATTTTTATTTTGTAATAATGGACACTGCATTAGCAAAAATTGAAGAAAGGTTTGAACAAATAAAACTCCATAACACAGTTTTCAATTTTATCAACGACCTAAATAATTTCCTTAAAACAGATAAATCAAATAGGTCTTCAAAATGTAAATGTTTGGAAAGTATGTTACTTGATCCATTTAAAAATGATAAAGACATTGTAGCTGAAGATTTATGCGTTGAGATTGACAACGTTGCACCCTATATTTCCCCTGAAATGAACGCGTTAATGGTAATTCAATATATATTTACAAATAAACTCATCTATCTGTTGTTTCCAAATTTAATGATTGCGATACGAATTTTTTTGACATTACCTGTGACTGTGGCTAGTGGAGAAAGAAGCTTTTCAAAACTTAAAATAATAAAAAATTACTTGAGAACAACAATGGGACAAGAAAGGCTTTCAGACTTATCTCTTATTAGTATCGAAAGGGACATTTTGGAAGATATAGATGTATCAGATATAATATCAGAATTTGCATTAAAGAAGGCAAGGAAAGCAAAGTTTATTTAAGCTTTTTGTTATTAATATGCTTTATTAATTATATGTATTTATGATATTATATGTTGTATCTATTTATTATAAGTATTAATAACTATTATATTAGGTTGTAAAATAAAAAAACTAAACTGAATTATTTCCTGTAAATCGTTATTTTAATTAAGGTAAAAATATTTCAGAGAAATTTCTATAAATCATACTGTGTGGGGGGGGGGGGGCGCCAAAATTATTCTCGCACACGGGCGGCCACTACCCTAGGAACGGCCCTGCATTAAAGTTCTCGCTGTGTGTGCCGTGGCTCCGTTCTGATGGAACCATACGTCCCCAAGCTCCATTTCCTCAAGTTTTGGGAGACAAAATGCCTCAATCAGCGCAAAAACAACAGCCTCACCCTCTCGACGTTTTCTGGTGCTCTGGAAGTCCGTTGAACTCCAGGCCCTTTTTGCCACTTTCCCTGAATGCGTCCACCCACGAAACGATTGATTGCCGGCCAGGAACGGGACCCGTGGGATGAATATTGAACCGAGTTCGTAGGGCACGTTGGGTGGCAACCACCTAACGGCCATTGGAAAAGTAAGCCTCGACGGCGAACGCACGCTCCTCCTTTGTCCAACGCATGAGGACAACTGGCTTGAGCGGTAACAAAACTTCAAGACCCCCTCTATCGAATGAGACCCTCCCTACCCCTTTCTGACCACGAATCGCTCATTGGCGACCAATTAAAATCAGCAAATTTCCCTGCCGCACCTTGTACTATACAGGGTGAGTTTTTTTCGATGTTCTCTATGGGGATCTCGGAAACTATAAGAGATAGAAAAACGGTTAAATGGGGAAAGAAGTGTAGTTTTATAGGACGAATAAAATGACACTTTCAAAATATTTGAAAAAGTCAAGGGTAACTAGATATTTTGAATAAAGTAAAATGTGTCAATTTTTTGAAATCAATATATCTCTATTATTATCATAGATAGAAAAAAACTGTAAGGGACAAAGTTGTAGAAAATTTTACACAGATTAATAACAAATCATCAAAAAAAAATTTCGCCCATATTTTGGGAGATATGACACAAACTTATCGTTTTTTAAATGGAAACAATAGTTGGCTATGGCCTCATTGAAAAGGTTATTTTTTTCCCTTTAATCCGATATAGCAGATGCCATAGTTATTTTTAAAATAAAATAAGTTATAGTCGTTTTAATTTTTCCATACACCAAAAAATAGTTAGCCATGAAAAAGACAAAAGTAAAACAATTGCGGTTGTTCAATATTTAATTTATTATCTTTCTTTAGATTTGTCAGAAGCAACATAAAGTAAAATAATTCCAAAATTATCAAAATAATAATAGAAGAAAATTTTAAATATTACATAAGATGCTCAAAAAGTCCACCATTATTATTATGGCATAAAATACATCTTTTTAAAATCGAATTTGTGGTTTTTTTGACTTTTCTTCTGTCAATAGAATTAAATGTTTCAAGTACAGCTAGTCTAAGATCCTCCACGGATTGATATGATTGTTGATACACTTTGTTCTTCACATAACCCCACAGAAAAAAGTCTAAAACGGATAGGTCGCGTGATCTAGGTGGCCATAGGATTGGTCCATTTCTTCCCACCCATGAATTAGGAAAAGCATCATTTAAATAGTTTCGCACAGCCAACTTGCTATGAGGTGGAGCTCCGTCGTGCTGAAACCACTTCAATCTTGCCCGTACTGATAAATTTAAATCATCGAGCATATCTTCAAATGTTTCTTGAAGAAAACGAAGGTAATCATTTCCATTCAATGTGTTATCAAAAATATATGGGCCGAGAATTCTCGATCCGAACACACCGCACCATACATTAAATCCAAATTTAATTTGTGGTCTACGTTGTGCAACTTCTCGTGGATTTTCCTGACTCCAAACATGTTCATTGTGCCGGTTAAAAATCCCACAATTAGTAAATCGCGTTTCATCTGTCCAAATTATTTTTGTAGGGAACGTATTATCCTCTTGGCACATGTTTTTGTACCACATACAGAAGACCATTTTCTTAGTGGTATCACCATCATGTAAATTTTGTGAAATTGATACCTTATATGGGTGATATTTGTGTTTTTTCAAAACTCGTACTACAGTCCGTTGAGATATGCTTGCTTCCGTTGCAATTTGTCTGGTCGATGTGGATGGATCTATCATCGCCAATGCTAATACGTTTATTTCCGAAACTTCATTAATTTCGTTTTTTTCAAGTTTCGGCTTTGTAAAGGATCCGTACTCACCCAAATTGTGGTAAATTCTTCTGAATGTTGGTAAAGATGGCTGCCGACAATCGATATATTGATTATAATATTGTTCTGCAGCATACGCAGCGTTTTTATTACACTGAATGTAACAAACAAGCATATCACGCTTTTCTTCGTTGGAAAAATTCATTATCACTTTAAAAAACTTTCAACACCAAATAAATACAAAACAAACTTATCGAAACAAACCAAATATGGAAATGAATTAATACGTGTTTAGAATAAACAACTGCAATTGTTTTACTTTTGTCTTTTTCATGGCTAACTATTTTTTGGTGTATGGTAAAATTAAAAACGACTGTAACTTACTTTATTTTAAAAATAACTATGGCATATGTTATATCGAATTGAAGGGAAAAAAATAGCCCTTTTAATAAAGTCATAGCCAACTATTGTTTCCATTTAAAAAAAGGTAAGTTTGTGTCATATCTCCCAAAATATAGGCGATTTTTTTTTTTTATTTTTTGTTATTAATCTGTGTAAAATTTTCTACAACTTTGTCCCTTACAGTTTTTTTCTATCTATGATAATAATAGAGATATATTGATTTCAAAAAATTGACACATTTTACTTTATTTAAAATATCTAGTTACCCTTGACTTTTTCAAATATACACTTCTTTCCCCATTTAACCGTTTTTCTATCTCTTATAGTTTCTGAGATCCCCATAGAGAACATTAAAAAAAACTCACCCTGTATATTTATGCTTTAGTCTACAAATATTGGATTTTCCAGACCCTAAGAATTTTATTGTTTTGTAGGATTTGTCAACTGTTATATTCTCTAATATACCATTAGGATCTTCTACCAAACAATTTCTTCATTTCGCACAACTAATTAAGTCCGGTAACTATTTTCAGAAATATTTAAATTTTATTAATTTAATACAAAATACAAATCTTATTTTAGGTCATTTTAGGCAATACGATTATTTCTCTCCAGAGAAAAATTTGATCCATTACGGACAAACTTCTCCACTGGATTACAACATCACTAACGTCGTGGCTCCAATTGGTTTGCATTACGCCCAAAATGATTTGTTATCATCACCTACTGTAAATATACAGGGAATTTTTCTTTTAAGTATATAATTATATCATGATATACAGCGTTTAATTTGAAGTCTCTAAGTAGGGTTGCACTCCTTGATTCAGTATTAAGTTAGCTTTTCTATACTCGAAATTTTACTTTATGCTTAATCAGGAAGTGAAAACACTCGTTAGAAGCTACAAACTGAGTTTTAAAAAAAAACAAATACACTTAAATGTACAGTCTATCATCAGGATATATATACTTGAAATTAAAATCCCCTGTATACACTTTTAAACATTATTTAAAAACGCAGTCAAATTGAAATTTTGTTGAATAGTTTTATACAGCCAGATATTTTGTGTACCTGAAAAGTTAGAAAAAATTTGATGTACACGTTATGACCTCTTTTTCTGAGATGAATAATGGCTCTAACAGATCATGGCTAACTTAATTAGCATGGAAGATATTAGGCGTTTTTCAATTGCTTTTCATTTTAAAATATCTTTATCTTAATAGCTAAGATATACAAAAACATATATATTTGTGTAGTATCCACGGTAAAATGCAGTAGCATACCTATTTTTTTATTCAAACTTTTAGTTTCCGAGTTATGATATAAAGTTGCACTTTTTTAAATGGAACATCCTATATATTTTCATGTCATTGAATAGCACATTATTTTAACTTCACTTTGAAGCTTAAAACGAGTCTTTTCCACTCCCAGACTAAGCATGAAGTTAAATTTCGAGTTTAGAAAAGCCTGAAAATTTGGTTTGGTCGCGTAGCGCGAAGCGCGGAGCGGCCAAACCAAATTTTTAGGCTTTTCTAAACTCGAAATTTTACTTCATGCGCCACGCGTATTAAACACCGAAAGCGCTGAAATATTGTGAACGAGTAAACTTCGCTTGAAATCAGTGTCTTGTACGCGTGGCGCATGAAGTAAAATTTCGAGTTTAGAAAAGCCTGAAAATTTGGTTTGGTCGCTCCGCACTTCGCGCTACGCGACCAAACCAAATTTTCAGGCTTTTCTAAACTCGAAATTTTACTTCATGCTTAACCTGGGAGTGGAAAACACTCGTTTAAACTTCAAATTGACCTCATTTAAAGAAACAACAAATACATAAAATCTACAACACGGAATTGGGATATGTGTACTTAAAAGAAAAAAATCACAAAAAATTATGATTTAAAGGTTTTCTAAAAGAAAGAACACTAATATACTCGCGACCTAAACAGTATGACATTGTCATGTAACGTCAAAATTTGACACAACTGGGAAAAATCGTTGCAGATACAACTGTCGACATACTCTCTAAAAAAATTGTACCCCACATTCCACATCAATAAGTCATGGGACAACTTTCCCGGATTCCACTATATTTAACTATTTATTTATATATCTTATTTATCTTATTAAGGAAAGACGTATTTTAAAATAGAAAACAATTGAATAACGCTCCATATACCCCAAAGTAATAAAACTAGCCATGATATGTTAATACTATTGTTATTTTCTCAGAAAAAGAGGTCATGCCGTGTATATCAGATTTTGTCTAGCTATTCGGGCTACTGAGTGACCCAATAAAAACATCGAATTTGGGTCACCCTGTACATGTATGTATGTGATTTTTTTTCAGGATGTACGTCGTTTGATAAAGGAATTACCTAATGTTGTGGTCGATAATTTGGTGGACTACAACAAATTTAATCATTATGACTTTGTGTGGGCTCTGGACGCCCAGACCATACTCTACGATGAGCTATTTGTTAACATGACCCATTATTAATCCCTTTTAAAATGTTAATAAAGATATGTACATTGTTTGAACTTAACATTTAATCTTTTATAAAATGTTGATATAAATACATGTACAGTGATGGACAAAAGTATATAGACAATTATATTTTCTTTGATATATTTTAAGAGTATTTAAACTTGAAATAAATAAAGATTGGAATGAAACTAGGTTGCAAAATATTAACAAAAAATATTCATAATTTTTTTAACACTTAACTGCTTCACTAACTTGGACGTGTATTTGTAGTCGTTGTCATGTTGAAACTAAGATCGTAGTAGCATATTATCCTGCACATAGGCAGGAATACCGATGTTTAAATATATCCCGACACATAAGCCTATTTATAATGCCTTATATTTGATTTTGTGTATGGATCTAAGCCTGGGAAAGAAACCTTAAACCATAACAGATCTACTTCAATGTTTTATTGTGTGTAATAAAGGGTTTTCCAACAAGAGGTTTCATTTCGATATTTAAAAAAAAACGAGTATATTTTAAGAGAAATCAATGGATATTTATTTCATTGTAAAGAGAAAGAAAAAACGAGTATATATATTTTAAGAGAAATCAATGGATATTTATTTCATTGTAAAGAAAAAGGTATTCATTGTAAAGGTAAAGGTATTAACGATGAAAAACGATATCAGCCAAATGGCCGCCACGACTACGGTTGCAGCACCATATCCTTTTCATGAAATTTTCCATGACCAATTCGCACATTTGCGGCTGTATGTCCTCGATAACTTCACGAATTCCATCTTTAAGATCTTGAATCGATTGTGGAGCATTGGCATAGACCTTATCTTTCACGTGGACCCAAAGAAAAAAGTCTAGATGTGTCAAGTCACAAGATCTTGGGGGCCAATTGTGATCACCTCTTGTTTCGTTGCTTGTGTGGCACGTAGCGCCGTCTTGTTGATAATAAACGTCATCCACATCAATATCTTCTAATTCCGGCCATAAAAAATCATTAATCATAGCTCGATAGCGCAATCCATTCACCGTAACAGTTGCACCAGCCTAATTTGCGAATAAGTAAGGTCCAATCACACCGCCAGCCCAAAAACCGCACCAAACAGTGACACGTTGAGGATGGAGAGGCTTTTCAATAAGCATTCTTGGATTTTCCAAGCCCCAAATAGGGCAATTCTGCTTATTCGTGTAGCCTCTTAGGTGAAATTGGGCCTCATCACTGAAGATGATTTTTCGATGAAAATCCGGATCATTTTGATGCATTTCAAGGACCCAATCAGCAAAGATACGACGTTGCTGGTGATCGACCGACTTGAGTTGTTGTGTTAACTGAACTTTAAAAGCCTTCAAACCTAAGTCTTTATACAAAATACGATGTAATGTCGTTTTTGGAATGTCTGGTTCCAAAGATCGACGAGGATTCGACAAACCTGGGTTTTCGTTAACACTATTGGCTACAGCAGCAATATTCTCAATTGTTCTTGAGCGACGCACACTGTTTCGATTCTTCACGTCACTAAGTTGTCCCAACAGCTCAAATTTTGTAACCAGTTTTACTATTGCTGGCCTAGAAGGTGCTTCACGGCGACCCAAAAGTGCTTTAGTTTGGCGAACTGTGACTGCAAAATTTTCACCATTTCTGTAATGTATTTTAATCATTTTAATGCGTTGTTGAAGCGTGTATCGTTGCATTTTTATTAATGGCATAGTTTTTACTGGTCAAGTGTCAAAAGATGACAGCTGCAAAAGTGACAGCTGCCCAGATAGCGGGCTATTCAAAATGAAACCTCTAATTGGAAAACCCTTTATAAACTTATGGATTAAACTTTTACTGACAGGGCTAACACACTAACACTAAACGGGCCTTTTAGTTCTCATTTGAAAGCAACGTTTTTTTTAGCTTCACGTTTTGCTAATAAATTTAGTTCTTTTAAACTTCAATCAATTGTTTTTGTTGAAATATTAGGTAATCCTTAAGCTTGTAATTCACTTTTGAGTTGTATAAAGGGTGGTCCATCTAGCGGTTTATTTTTTAATCATATGTTATTTCGACTCTGACCAATCTTTTGCGCTCAAAATCTTGACAAAAACTCAGTATCGTATGCCCGCGGTACAAAATTCAACAACATTAGGAAAAGAAAGAAAAGGAAAAGCAACGGCTCTGTTGTACAAACAGTGCGAATTTTGAAAAGAAATTTCGGCCGAACTGAAGCACCAACCACGCCCGCTGTACGCAAATCTGCAAATAGATCATAAGATTAGAATTTTAGTGAACCATAGAATCCGCTCCCCTCCTTAACCAGTGCGTACAGACAAGAATATTGCTATTGTAGCCCAAAGTATGACAGCCAATTCAAAAACATCAACTCGCCATTTTGGTCAACTCCCGGGGAGCACTACAGAGGCATGATTTTCGGCTTATCTGGCCAGATATTGAGGATGTGGACTTGAACGATCTTTGGTTTCAGAAGGATGGGGCGACATACCACAGCCTATCAAACAATCGATCCTTTGTGCACTTAGTGCGGTAATTGGGTAATTAGTCGTGTTGGTGATATCAATTGGCTTTTGATGCCGTTGGACTATTTTTTGTAGGGTGCTATGTTATGCAGACAATCCACAAACGATTCAGGCGCTTAAGCACAATATTAATCGAGCTATTCGTGAGATAGAGCCCTCAACCATCGAAAATGTACTAAAAAATTGGGTTGACAAGATAGGTTTCTGTCGTGCTTGTCGAGGCAGCCACATGAATGAAATTGTATTTAATTATTAATGGAAAGGATTGCTTTTACCAAAAAAGCACTAACATTTTCAAAAATATTGATCCGAGTTTATTTTATAGCATTTTAAAAAAAAAACCGCTAGATGAACCACCTTATATTGTCTTAAGAGTATCTTAATCACTCTGGAATCATTCGATGATCGATGAAATCATTTTAACCACTCTCACGCCTCTTTTATTGTATATTCTGGGATGACCAGTTCTTTTTTTTCCCTCACACTATTAACCTACTTATATTTTTGTTTAATAACTGCCCACACTGGTTTCCTTTTGAATTTAAATTATTTGCAATTTCTATGTGGCGTTAGCCATACTTAAACAATTTAATAATTTGTTTTTAAATATCAAAGGGAATTTCAAGACCACAAGGCATTTAAGAAGAGCCTAAACTAAACTGCTTTGCTATTCAAGAGCACTATTTCGATTGCATTCAACTAAAATATTAATCATAAATTGTGTGTCTATATATTTTTGTCCTAACAAATTATGTTTTTGCCTTTATCTCTTTGTGTGTAGTAGCTGGATGTCAAACAAACATCTTATTAATGCCATTCTTTGCACTCTGGTAGCTATCCAGAGGAAATGAAGATGTGCCGTTCTCTACAATAAAAGTTCACTGGGTTTTAAATAGATTCAATACAAAACACAAAAATCACATTTGTATTTGTGCCACCATCAAAGTAAAGCAGCGATATTAATTAAATTCCAGCCACCTCAAAACATGTAAATATTTCCAATAGAATTTTAATTTTCAAACACGTAACAATAATGATCAAAAAACAAAACGTGTTCTAAGACAGACTTTCCGACCACAGTTTTTAAAAAAAGCAACTGTTTTGATTTGAAGAGGGAGATTGTTATAAAAAAAACTTACTCTTCAAATCTAAACAGTTCTTTCTTTTTAATATCTTGTTATCAAAACTTTATAGTTTTGATTTTTCAATATCACTCCGAAATTTAGTAAAACGCTACCTCTATAAAATACTTTCATTTCTAAATATATGAGATACAAATGTAATATTTTTTTTACAATGTCTGATGTTCCTCAGGTATCAGTTATAGGTCCATTGTTTATCAGGACTTCTAACTTACATTTGCATTGTTTATTTGCTTTCTATTTGAAATTATATTTATTAAAAATTAAATTAGTGTGCCTTGGAAAAATATTTGTATATGAATTTCAAAAATACGGACTTCACTTTTAACCAGTGTTTTATACCGGTGGCGCATAAAGTAAAATTTCGAGTTTAGAAAAGCCCCGTGAAAATTTGTCTCGGGTCGCTGCGCGACCCCCGACAAATTTTCTACGCGGGGCTTTTCTAAACCCGAAATATTACTTCATGCTATCTTGTTATCAAAACTTTATAGTTTTGATTTTTCAATATCACTCCGAAATTAAGTAAAACGCTACCTCTATAAAATACTTTCATTTCTAAATATATGGGATACAAATGTAATATTTTTTTTACAATGTCTGATGTTCCTCAGGTATCAGTTATAGGTCAATTGTTTATCAGAACTTCTAACTTACATTTGCATTGTTTATTTGCTTTCTATTTGAAATTATATTTATTAAAAATTAAATTAGTGTGCCTTGGAAAAATATTTGTATATGAATTTCAAAAATACGGACTTCACTTTTAACTAGTGTTTTATACCGGTGGCGCATGAAGTAAAATTTCGAGTTTAGAAAAGCCCCGTGAAAATTTGTCTCGGGTCGCTGCGCGACCCGAGATAAATTTTCTACGCGGGGCTTTTCTAAACTCGAAATTTTACTTCATGCTTAGTCTGGGAGTGAAAAACACTCGTTTCATCATTAGACATTATTTTTAAAGCGTACATCGTTAAAATCTCCGATATTTAAATTAAATTTGGAGGTTACGTTTGTAAAACCTTGTTTGCTTACATCAATCTTTGAGGTTATCTTTGTTGAATCCTGTTTGTTTGCATCAAATTCGGAGTTTAGGATCGTTAAACCTTGTTTGTTTACATTATAAATGTAGGTTTGGTTGGTTAAATTCGTAGGTTTGGTTGGTTAAATATTCTATTCTTTAATCTATTTTTTTAATATGACCAATAAAATTTGATGTTTTAAGAATTTAGTGGTGTGATGCAGGTTGTGTGTTTTAGGTTAGGACCAGATTAATAACATGTTGTGTTGTAAATCGATTTCTAATTTGTAGGTTATGTGAAGGCAAATCTGACAGTAATATAACAATTCAATTGACTCATGAAATATACAGGGTGAGTTTTTTTCGATGTTCTCTATGGGAATCTCGGAAACTATAAGAGATAGAAAAACGGTTAAATGGGGAAAGAAGCGTAGTTTTATAGGACGAATAAAATTACACTTTCAAAATATTTGAGAAAGTTAAGGGTAACTAGATATTTTGAATAAAGTAAAATGTGTCAATTTTTTAAAATCAATATATCTCTATTATTATCATAGATAGAAAAAAACTGTAAGGGACAAAGTTGTAGAAAATTTTACACAGATTAATAACAAAAAATCAAAAAAAAAATGTCGCCCATATTTTGGGAGATATGACACAAACTTACCTTTTTTTAAATAGAAACAATAGTTGGCTATGACTTTATTAAAAGGGCTATTTTTTCCCTTCAATTCGATATAACATATGCCATAGTTATTTTTAAAATAAAGTAAGTTACAGTCGTTTTTAATTTTACCATACACCAAAAAATAGTTAGCCATGAAAAAGACAAAAGTAAAACAATTGCAGTTGTTTATTCTAAACTCATATTAATTCATTTCCATATTTGGTTTGTTTCGATAAGTTTGCTTTGTATTTATTTGGTGTTGAAAGTTTTTTAAAGTGATAATGAATTTTTCCAACGAAGAAAAGCGTGATATGCTTGTTTGTTACATTCAGTGTAATAAAAACGCTGCGGATGCTGCAGAACAATATTATAATCAATATATCGATCGTCGGCAGCCATCTTTACCAACATTCAGAAGAATTTACCACAATTTGGGTGAGTACGGATCCTTTACAAAGCCGAAACTTGAAAAAAACTAAATTAATGAAGTTTCGGAAATAAACGTATTAGCATTGGCAATGATAGATCCATCCACATCGACCAGACAAATTGCAACAGAAGCAAGCATATCTCAACGGACTGTAGTACGAGTTTTGAAAAAACACAAATATCACCCATATAAGGTATCAATTTCACAAAATTTACATGACGGTGATACCAATAAGAGAATGGTCTTCTGTATGTGGTACAAAAACATGTGCCAAGAGGATAATACGTTCCCTACAAAAATAATTTAGACAGATGAAACGCGATTTACTAATTGTGGGATTTTTAACCGGCACAATGAACATGTTTGAAGAATCCACGAGAAGTTGCACAACGTAGACCACAAATTAAATTTGGATTTAATGTATGGTGCGGTGTATTCGGATCGAGAATTCTCGGCCCATATATTTTTGATAACACATTGAATGGAAATGATTACCTTCGTTTTCTTCAAGAAACATTTGAAGATATGCTCGATGATTTAAATAGTACGGGCAAGATTGAAGTGGTTTCAACACGACGGAGCTCCACCTCATAGCAAGTTGGCTGTGCGAAACTATTTAAATGATGCTTTTCCTAATTCATGGGTGGGAAGAAATGGACCAATCCTATGGCCACCTAGATCACCCGACCTATCCGTCTTAGACTTTTTTCTGTGGGGTTATGTGAAGAACAAAGTGTATCAACAATCATATCAATCCGTGGAGGATCTTAGACTAGCTGTACTTGAAACATTTAAATCTATTGACAAAAGAAAAGTCAAAAAAGCCACAAATTCGATTTTAAAAAGATGTACTTTATGCCATAATATTAATGGTGGACTTTTTGAGCATCTTATGTAATATTTAAAATTTTCTTCTATTATTATTTTGATAATATTGGAATTATTTTACTTTATGTTGCTTTGAACAAATCTAAAGAAAGATAATAAACTAAATATTGATTTCGTTGCTATAAACATCCGCAATTGTTTTACTTTTGTCTTTTTCATGGCTAACTATTTTTTGGTGTATGGAAAAATTAAAACGACTATAACTTATTTCATTTTAAAAATAACTATGGCATATGTTTTATCGGATTAAAGAGAAAAAAATAACCTTTCCAATGAGGCCATAGCCAACTATTGTTTCCATTTAAAAAAAGATAAGTTTGTGTTATATCTCCCAAAATATGAGCCACATTTTTTTAAATTTTTTGTTATTAATCTGTGTAAAATTTTCTACAACTTTGTCCTTTGCAGTTTTTTTCTATCTATGATAATAATAGAGATATATTGATTTCAAAAAATTGACACATTTTACTTTATTCAAAATATCTAGTTACCCTTGACTTTTTCAAATATTTTGAAAGTGTAATTTTATTCGTCCTATAAAACTACACTTCTTTCCCCATTTAACCGTTTTTCTATCTCTTATAGTTTTCGAGATCCCCATAGAGAACATCGAAAAAAACTCACCCTGTATAATTCATTTAACAAAGATTACGATTACCAATGCACCTATCACCACCTCAAATTAGGTGTATCTACTACCAATTCAATAAAGTGAATCTGAGCACCTGGCAAATGCTCCTTGCTCAGGAATATCTGGTGTCTTGTTTATTATCTGCCTATTTATATATTTAAATTTTGAAAAAGTTCTAAATACAAGGAATCTTTCTTTTAGGTATACATGTTGCGATGTTTCATTGTAAATGTTCAGGCATTCGTGATATTATTAAAAACGTTCAATTTGAAGACTCTAACGAGTGTGTCCAATCCCAGATTAAGCATGAAGTAAAATTTCGAGTTTAGAAAAGCCTGAAAATTTGGCTTGGTCGCGTAGCGCAGCGGAGTGACCAAGCCAAATCAGGCTTTTCTAAACTCGAAATTTTACTTCATGCGCCACGCGTATAAAACACTGATTTAAAGTGAAGTTTAAAATGTACTTCGACTTAGTTTTGATCACATGTTCATTCATTTTACAAATGTTTATATGAAATATTTGAAAGTATACTTAAAGGAAAAAATCCCTGTATGTGTTGTAAAGTTGCAAGTTGTAGCGTTCTTTTTTTTGAAACTCTCTGCATCGTGACAATTTATTTGACAAATTATTATTTGTCATTGTATTTGTCATTGATAATCATTTAGCATTATCTCAAAATTTAATGTTTAAAATACCCTACTGTTAAAGCAGGACTGCAACTGTTCGCAGTAAATACACTCCAAGTTTGGTCATAAAATTAAAAAAACCGAGTTTACGTCAAAAAATTAGGTACTTTAAATAGCCAAGCAGATTACATTAAAATAATTAGTAATAAATATGCGATAATGTAATTATTTAACATCTATTTATTTGATTTATTTATATTTTTTTATTTGAATTATAATTATGTGCTTATAATATTATAATATGCACTTCAAAGTTGAGGGACTTTACCCAGACAGAGGCTGTCATCATTCACTATTGCTAGATAAATTTAATGTCGAATCTCTTGAATGCCGACGTCACAGACTAGGCATCACGTTCTTACACAAGCTTCTGCATGATCGGATTGACAGCCCTGATATTTTACAACTAGTTGGCTTGCATATTCCAACTTTTAATAGTTGATATAAAACCACATTCAATACGAAGTATAATAGAACTAATTTTAGATTAAAACCGCCTATTAATGTGATCTTCAATTTGTTTAATCAACTTCCACCAACTTGTGACGTATTTTTTCAACCATTGACATCCCTATTAGAATTATTTTAATTACGTAGTAAAATATTATTATTTTTAGTCTATAGTTTTAAAACTTTTTTTGTTAATACTAAATTATCTTGTAATTGGGAATTTGTTTCCTGTTGGGCAATAAACATTATTATTATAATATTTAATTGATGAGGCGGATACATGATGAAACTCCATAATACTATTTGAAATAAAACAACGCAGTTGGGAGGGTTTCACTTTTATTGTTGAACACTGCAACAT
This sequence comes from Philonthus cognatus, assembly GCA_932526585.2. NCBI lineage: Eukaryota > Metazoa > Arthropoda > Insecta > Coleoptera > Staphylinidae > Philonthus > Philonthus cognatus. Next base: position 154,588,239 of record OW052241.1, read on the forward strand.
GCTTCACCACACAGTGGCTTCATCAGGCAGATGAAATAATGATTTTACAAAGTACAGGTAAAAGCTCATATACTAATGCAATTAAGTTAAAAGAAGGGGGGGGGTAATGAGGTAATTAGGCTGAAACTAATACAAACAATTTTGAGCGACTAAATATTGATTAGGGGTGAATTGTTTACTTCTATTTGGTCATTTAATAGAATACCTTTTTTGTTATATTTATTAATCTCTAATTCTTCTAATAAGTTTAATTTACGACTTTTGTTACATTCGTGCAAAATTTTGAATTTAGGGTTAAAGTTATGTTGGTATTCGATTAAATGATTGGCGTAGGTTGAGGAGGTTTTCTTAAATTGAAAGCATTTTTGATGTTCTGAAATGCGATCTGGAAAGCTACGTCCAGTTTGTCCAACGTATACCTTAGGGCAATCTCCACACTCTAGCAAATACACGCCAGAGTTCGTAGTTTTATCAGATTTGTCTTTAGAATTATTAATGAATTTATTAAGTGAGTTGACCGTTCTAAAAGAAGGAGTTAGGTTTAAGGATTTGAGTTTTTTGCTGATGGCAATCGAAGGGGGACCGTTAAATGTTAATGAGCAATATTTATTATTCTGATTTTGAAAATTGGTGGGATATACTAATTTCAGGGCTTGTTGTTTTTGTTTTTTATAAAGGATGTCTAAGATAAGCTTTTGACGAAAGCCGTTGTTATTAGCTATTATGAGAATTCTGTTGAGCTCATTATTAAAATTATTAATTGATAGGGGGATAGTGGTTAGCCTATGCAACATGGAATGATAAGCTGCTAGTTTATGTTGCATAGGATGGAATGATGTGCTATGGATCGTAGTATCTGTATGGGTCGGCTTGTGAAAAATATTGAATTCATGTTTTTGACCTGGATGTGAAATTGTTAAGTCTAAAAAATTAATAGATTTATTAGATTCGATCTCCCTAGTGAATGAAATATCCTTGTGAATTGAATTAATGAAATTTAAAAGTTGATCTAACTGTCTCTCCGTTCCTGTGAAACAGGTGAGAATATCATCAACATATCTAAACCAGTATAGGCATTTATTAAACAATGGGTGTTTACTAATTATTTCTTCTAATGAATTCATGAAAATTTCGGCAAGTAACGGACTGAGGGGATTACCCATCGCTAATCCTTTGTTTTGGATGAAGAAGTTGTTATTGAATTGAAAGAAATTTTGTGGTAAACATTCATTAGGGAGATCAAGAATCTCCGACTTAACAATCGGATTAGTACCCCGGGCGGTCAGCAATCCCTCAACCAGGTTTACCACCTCTTGAGGCGGCACACTAGGGAAGAGATTACTGACATCAAAGGACACCAACCGGCTTTTCATCGGAACTTTGAGGTCTTTAATTCTAGTGATTAGGTCTAATGAGTTTTTAATAGCAAATGTGGATTTGAATTTTGTGTGTTCGCAAATCTGACTAATTACATATTTTGATATATTTCGACGAGGAGCCGAAACATATGATACTACTGGCCTAATAGGGGAATCTTCTTTATGGATTTTTAACAATCCATAAAGTTTAGGTGGTTTGGGATTCATAGGGATAAGGAGTTTTGACTGAAACTCGGAAAGGATGGCATTGCAGTTTTTGGTGATAGACTTAATCTCTTTTGTAAATTTAATGGTGGGATTTGATTTTAGTTGAACGAAGTTATTTGAATTGAGAAAATGTAGGACTTTCTCAATGTAGATTGGTTTGGGGATTGCAATAACTGAATTGCCTTTATCTGCTTTAGTGAAAACGATATTGTTTTTAATTGATTTATTCTTAAGGGATTTCGCTGTTAGGAGTTCTGAATTTTTAGAAATCAGTTTTGAAACTTGTTTGTGTTTCAAAATCTCATTCTTTAAAACACATTTATTTTCGATTGAATTATTTTTTGAATTAGTAAGAGCAAGTTCTGTTTCCACTCCTAATATTTCCAAGTCTGAAGGGCTTGGGAGTGTTTTGATGTTATGTTTGAAACCTTTTTGTAATAATTCAATTTCTTGATCGTTAAATTGAGTCGGAGAAAGGTTAATAAATCTATCATAAAAAACTACACTGTTTTCGGGGGATGTCGATGAGGGTTTGGATTTTAAATTGACTAGTTTTTGGAATTTTGTGGATTGGGAAAGAAACTTTTTGTGAATAATGGGTTTAATTTTTGAAAAAATGGTATCTGATAAAACATCGAACTCAACGTTATGTCGTCTAAAAGTGAGTTCTGAGCGGATTACCTTAAGGTACACGGAGATGACATCACGTTGGGAAAGGCACTTTTTGAAATCTGCCTTCAACCATACCTTTTCTGCTGATTTAACTGCTAAACGGGCTGATTTGCTGTTATTCCCAGTTCTAACACTAATATATCTGGGAATAACACCAAACTGCATACATTTATGTAAGAACCGGATATTTAAATTAACTACACTATACTTCAGTTGTAATTTGAAAAACCATTTCGCCTGTTCACCATCACTGGCTTCTTTTAAATATTTAATTGATGAGGCGGATACATGATGAAACTCCATAATACTATTTGAAATAAAACAACGCAGTTGGGAGGGTTTCACTTTTATTGTATGCAACATAAACTAGCACTATCCCCCTATCAATTAATAATTTTAATAATGAGCTCAACAGAATTCTCATAATAGCTAATAACAACGGCTTTCGTCAAAAGCTTATCTTAGACATCCTTTATAAAAAAACAAAAACAACAAGCCCTGAAATTAGTATATCCCACCAATTTTCAAAATCAGAATAATAAATATTGCTCATTAACATTTAACGGTCCCCCTTCGATTGCCATCAGCAAAAAACTCAAATCCTTAAACCTAACTCCTTCTTTTAGAACGGTCAATTCTCTTAATAAATTCATTAATAATTCTAAAGACAAATCTGATAAAACTACGAACTCTGGCGTGTATTTGCTAGAGTGTGGAGATTGCCCTAAGGTATACGTTGGACAAACTGGACGTAGCTTTCCAGATCGCATTTCAGAACATCAAAAATGCTTTCAATTTAAGAAAACCTCCTCAACCTACGCCAATCATTTAATCGAATACCAACATAACTTTAACCCTAAATTCAAAATTTTGCACGAATGTAACAAAAGTCGTAAATTAAACTTATTAGAAGAATTAGAAATTAATAAATATAACAAAAAAGGTATTCTATTAAATGACCAAATAGAAGTAAACAATTCACCCCTAATCAATATTTAGTCGCTCAAAATTGTTAGTATTAGTTTCAGCCTAATTACCTCATTACCCCCCCCCCCTTCTTTTAACTTAATTGCATTAGTATATAAGCTTTTACCTGTACTTTGTAAAATCATTATTTCATCTGCCTGATGAAGCCACTGTGTGGTGAAACATGTTGCAGTGTTCAACAATAAAAGTGAAACCCTCCCAACTGCGTTGTTTTATTTCAAATATTATTATTATAATATAATATAATAATTATGTGCTTATATTATAATATATTTCACCAATTTGTTCAAAGCGTAAGCAACATTGAATCATTTTCTGTGCGATTTATGAATGATCTAAGATATTTATTAGTATAATGTAACTCATTTATTTGCATACAAACATTTCCATGATTGTTATATACAAATATGTAAATTATTGTAAATGAATTGTAAATTGATTATAAAGGAGATTTCGTAAATGGAGTTAAGGTTAAAGTTAAAGATAATATTCAATATTAAAGAAATTAACATTGAAAATACACCCCTGTATGGAACAAAAAAATATAAAAAATAAAATATGAGAGTATTTTTATCTGAATGCCTTATTATTTCTGCATAAAACTCTACAGATCGTTCAAAATTTCATAAAAGGAGTTCAACTTGTATTTAATTCATTATAATTTTTACATATTAATTAAAAAAGCGACCTCAAAACATGTAAATATTTTCAATACAATGTTAATTTTCAAACAATTTCACATACCGCGCTCTGATTTCACGTAAATCGCATAAATACAAAACCTATTTAATCATAAATGTATTAGATATTAGAAAAATTAAATCGAGGAAAATGTAAGTATTCTGAAATTATCTTGAAATAAGCATAATTTATGCACATTTAATGTTGCTTATCAAGCATACAAAAAATGTCGCAGTTAACGGCGTATTCGCCTGTGGTTTTTTTCGAAGGGCCGCGAGTTTTTTGGTAATGCTGCTATTTTTTATTGTTGGGATTTTCCTAAAGGTGATTTCCATCGCGTTGCGTATTGGTGATGTTTTCCTGCCAGTTTTGCCCTTTATAAGTCGCGCATTTGAGCCAGGACCAAATGCTGTAAGTAGCTGTATCGAAAAATTACTATCACAGTTTATGTACAGAGAGTTTTTCTTTTACTTATTTTTTTTTACTAAGAAAAATGTGTTATTACAAAATGTTTCAGTCAATCGGACATGCAGTTTTACTATACTACCATTATATACAATTTTATTTTAAAGTAAATGTTATCACTAAATAACGTAATCATTAATATGTAAATAAGTATATACCGGGTGTTGACTTGGCGGACGCGACATAGGAAATCGCATGTTAATTTTAAAGTGTTCAAATATTGGCTTCCCTATTTATTTTAGAGACAAAATGTATTTCTCTTTTTTGTAGAGGTTGAAATTCTAAATTTATGAATGTTTACACTTAACACTTTACGTTTCTCTAAGTTAAATTAATTAAGAAAAAGTAATGTGATTATATAAAAATAATGACATACCGTGGAATTGATACAACAATTACGGATATTCCCTGTTTTTTTTTTAAACTTTAATTCAAAGCTTTAAACAAGTGTTTTCCACTCCCAGACTAAGCATGAAGTAAAATTTCGAGTTTAGAAAAGCCCCGTGAAAATTTGTCGAGGGTCGCGCAGCGACCCGAGACAAATTTTCTGGGTTTTTCTAAACTCGAAATTTTACTTCATGCGCCACGCGTATAAAACGCTGATTTTAAGTGAGGTTCAAATATACAAAGAGTTCACAATATTTTAGTGTTTTATACGCGTGGCGCATGAAGTAAAATTTCGAGTTTAGAAAAGCCCTGAAAATTTGTCTCGGGTCGCTGCGCGACCCTCGACAAATTTTCACGGGGCTTTTCTAAACTCGAAATTTTACTTCATGCTTAGTCTGGGACTGGAAAACACTCGTTTAAAGCTTCAAATTGAACTCTTTTAAAAACCAACGAATGTCAGAAAATTTACAGCTGAAATAATTAAGAAAAAGTAATGTGATTTATGTTTTTTGTCGTGGTCTGCATAATACCACTTTATTAGGAAGATTTTTTCTTATATAGTGTAAATCATTTCAAAAACATTTACTTTAATCAAGTGACTGCGATATCTTTTGCCATTTTGACATCTGCAATTGTTGTTTTAATTCCATGGCATGTCATTATTTTTATAAAATCACATTACTTTTTCTTAATTATTTTAACTTAGAGAAACGTAAAGTAATAAACGTTTATACGAATGAATTCAGAAAATTCAGATTTTTTCCCTCTAGGAAAAAGGTAAATACATTTTCTTTCTAAAATAAATAGGGGAGCCAAAATTTCAACATCTCAAAATTTACATGGATTTCCTATGTTGCGTCCGCCAAGTCAACACCCAGTATACAGGGTCCTGCATCTCACCTCCCGTCTTCTGTAGCTCAGTTACTAATTAAGTTAGGCTTTTGATATTTGGCAGACTTTACCTGTATCCTAGGGCATATTTCAGGAAAATATTATTGATTATACAGGGTGTCCCAAAAAAGTTTGACGTCATTTTGATATATATTTTTAGATTACATGCTATATATTTTGTTCGTTATTTTTAATTTTATAGAAATTGGTTTAGTAATGTTAGCAAAAAAAAATAAAAACTAAATAAAATCAGTTTTGCACCATTGGTTTAAAAAATTAATAAAAAATAAAAATAGTGCCTTGTTAATAAAATTATACAATGTACTTATTAAATAAAGTCTGACAGTCCCGTTAACCAAGTTTTTTTCATATGAATTATACAGAGTGTCTAAAATTTTGTGTCAACACATGTCCTAACACATTAAAAGTTATTTGCAGAAAACTCGTTTTATCAACTAATCCAATAGCCATTTTAATGATAAAAGTCGAAGGTGGCTTTGTAAAACAATTTATTGTTTAACAAAGTGACAAAAGCCTATTTTGACTTTAGTAATGTAAAAGTTAAAAGCATTATGAGTTAAGCTCTTTATATCCAAGAATTTGTTGTCATGAAGTACAACCGAGACGATCTCGTAGATATGATTTTCATATTAGGAGAATGCGAAAAGGACTGTTTTTTGGCAAGTCGAGTTTACACACAGCGGTATACGGAACGACGACATCCAGACAAAAGGAGCCTGGAAAACTTATTGGAGAGATTTATACATACGGGTAATGTAAACTATACAAAACCAGTTAGAAATAGGCCGGTTCGAACTGAATAAAATCAATTGGCTGTGCTATTATCAATTACGGAAAATCCTTCCTTTAGTCAACAAGCAGAACCGTTCAACGAATTTTAAAGGACAACCGTTTCCATGCCTATCATATCCAGTTCCATCAAGAACTCTTTGAACAAGATTTTGACCAACGTGTCGAATTTTGCAACTGGGCGCAAACTAAAATTAGGGTACATATTGACTTTTGGGGGGGAATTATTGGTGAACATATTATTAGCCCTCACTTTTTTAATGGACATTTGAATGGACTACGTATCTGGATTTTTTGCAAAATCAATTGCCAGATTTATGTCAACATTTACCAATGGCTGTGAGGGATGCAATGTGGCTACAACAAGATGGAGCCCCAGCACATTATTCATTACAAGTCAGGGATCATCTCAACACAACCTTTCCGAATCGGTGGATTGGAAGAGGAGGGCCAAGTAAATGGCCGCCCCGATCAGCCGACTTAACTAAATTAGACTTCTTTTTGTGGGGCTACGTTAAGGAAATCGTTTATCAAGAACCTCCAACCACACCAGAAAACATGCAGCAAAGATCATAAATGCATTTCACAACATTACACCCGACCTATTACGAAGAATTGCAAGGTCATTTCATACTCGTCTTCTATTGTGCCTCCAAGAGAACGGAAGACATATCGAACATAAGTTCTAGTAGGTGATTAATTTTAGAAATGCTTATTTTTGTTATGTTTTTTATAAAATGTTATTACTAACACTATTTTTTATATAAAACTTAATACCACGCGATCGTAAAAAAACATGATTCAGAGCAGGCCTTGACTAGAACAACATGGTTGGCAAGACAAATTTCAGAATACTGTTTTGTGTTTAAATTAATTTGAAGTTTCCTGTTTTTATTGAATTGAAATCAGTGTTGCTAATCGTTTTCTAGTAGTCAATGCCTGCTCTGAATCATTTTTTTTTTTCAGATCTCATTGTACTTTCACGATGTATGATATGTTTAGACGAAAATCTGTGAATCCTTTAAGACTTTCGAGATGCAATTTAATTACAAAACATGTTATGTCAATAAATTGTTTTTCAAAGCCACCTTCGATTTTTATCAATTAAAATGGCTACTGGATTAGTTGATAAAGCTAGTTTTCTGCAAATAACTTTTCATGTGTTAGGAATTGTGATAGGGTTGTTAAGGAAAAATGTTTGTTTTTTAATTCCGCATGGAATGACATAAAAATATACAGGGGTTCCAATTTAAAATAAGAAAAATACAGTGCATTAAATTTTAAAATTTTTGACATTAAATTTTGCACAGTCTGTATAATTCATATCCATTAAACTTGGTTATCGGGACCATTAGACCTTTTTTAATAAGTACCTTCTATAATTTAATAGACGAGATACTATTTTTAATTGTTATTAATTTTTTAAATTAATAGTGCAAAACTATTTTTTTTTAGTTTTTATTTTTTTTGGCTGATATCACTAAACCGATTTCTATAAAAAATTAGGGGTATGAAGGTAACCATAAAAGGCACTCAAATTATTAACAAAATGTACACCATTTAATTTAAAAATATATATCATCATGACGTCGCACTTTTTTGGACACCCTGTATAATCAAAAATATTTTCCTGAAATACGCCCTAGAATACAGGCAAAGTCTGCCAAATATCAAAATCCTAACTAAATTAATAATAACTGAGCTATATAAGACGGGAGGTGAGATGCAGGACCCTGTATATATATTAAAGTATGGCCATAGGGATTTACATGGTAAAAATTGTACCCCATGTTAACTTTCGTTAAAACATTTTTTTGTTTTTATTAATAAATCAAACACTTTTCTACAAAATGTTTATTCCTAGAAGGCAGTGGCGTAGATAGTTTATTGTGATGTGAAGGGGGTTCTGGTTCTTTGGGGAGTGCGCATTTCTGCACTGAACTTAGGCCTCATTAGGCCCATTGTGTGATGTGGGAGGGGATTTGATTTTGTATTTGGTTTCATAATTTCATATATTTTTCTAAAGTTATTTAAAAACAAATACAAAAAATGATGAAGTGTCCATGGTAGCCCTTTCCCCGTCATTTAAACAATTGATTGACATACTAAATGTATTTCACTTGTTGATTGATTAAAGACCATTTCACATTAAATCAGAGTTTTATACGCGTGGCGCATGAAGTAAAATTTCGAGTCTAGAAAAGCCTAATTTGGCTCGGTCGCTCCGCTTCGCTACGCGCCCGAGCCAAATTTTCAGGTTTTTCTAAACTCGAAATTTTACTTCATGCTTAATCTGGGATTGGAAACACTCGTTAGAGGATCAGTCGTAAACTTAGTTCGCAGTTTTTTTTTTATAGTAAAATTTATGACTAGAAGAAATAGAGTTTATGTTTTAGTCAACTTTTGGCGTAAACGATTTTCCTTCCAGTGTGACCAACTTTCAATTTGATAACGTTTAAAGAATGGTAATAGTAATTTTTATAATTTGCATACAAATAAATCTGAAATTTATTTCTTTTTTTTTTCAGAATACAATAATGTCTAAAAAAATCTATTATTTTCATGTATGCAAATCTACTTAAGGGTTTCATAACTTTAAGACGTAAGAGAATTATATATTTTTTGTGTCGAATATTAAAATATAAGCATATTTTGATATTCGACGCAGATTTCTTAGTGGATCTTGAGAATTTTAAATAAATTCGACTATCGATGATACGTTTTCGTTTAGCCTTTAAAATAAAGTTCTATTTAGGGAATTTAAAAGTCTTACGACTTAAATTTACGATACAATATCATCGTTTTCTGGACTAAATAATAAAAAATTATCATATTTAAAAAAACTGGATTTTAATTTTACATACTGTGACTGAAGATCCTAATTTTTTTTTAAATGACCATTTTTAATTATTGAGTCCAGAAAACGGTTATTGTATCGTAAATTTAAGTCGTGAGACTTCTAAATTCCCTTAAAATTTAGGGAATTTAAAAGTCTGATACTTTGGAAAAAGGCTCGGTTGTGGATTCCATCTACACCGACTTCTCCAAAGCCTTCGACAGGGTTAATCGAACGAGGCTTTTGTATAAACTTTGCTCATATATCGTTTCAGGACTCATGCTTGAATGGCTACGGTCCTTTATTTGTAACAGGAAAATGTTAGTTAAAGTAAATAATATCACCTCTGACATTATAATTAACGCAACCTCAGGGGTGCCACAAGGCTCCCATTTAGGACCGTTACTTTTTCTTATATTTGTAAATGATATTGGTAAAAATCTTGCTTCAAATGTTCTTCTATACGCAGATGATATGAAAATATTCCGTAATATAAAGTCTATACATGATTGTAATACCCTTCAAAATGATCTAAATCAGATCATGGTTTGGTGTAATGAGAATAATCTATATTTAAATATAAGTAGGTGTAAGTCTATGTGTTTTTCTCGTATTAAAGACTTAATATTACATTTTAGTATTCATCAAATAATCTTATTCTTCAGAGAGTTGACTCAATCATTGATTTAGGAGTCTTGTTTGATGCCAAACTTCAATTTAATAATCACATCAACATAATCTCTTCCAAAGCGTTGCAGATGTTTGGTTTTATTTCTAGGTTTACTTCACATTTTGATTCAATTAGAACTTTCGTATCTCTCTATATATCTTTTGTAAAACCTATGATATTTACGCGGGTTCGCGATTTGGTTTCAAAATTAAGGATACCAGTATATTGAAATAAATGGCTTTATTACAACTACTGACTAATAAATAATAACAAAAAATATAACAAAAGGACTTAGAAAAATAACAGAAAAGTATTGAAAGTATAACGCGGAAACGACCGAGGGCACGATGTTTACTGTTTGAAAGTTAAGACAAGACTCCCTGAGGATGGAGGTTTAAAGTGGTAGGTTTTAGAAAGAAGTGACGGGATTGGTTGGATATAGAAAAGAGGGGTTTTAGTAGAAAAAAAATAGATATGACATTTCAGACAAGAAAGAAAAGGATCGCTAGTTGCAGAGAGGGAGAATCAGGGGTTTTTCGGGTCTGGCGTTTTGGGCCGGGAAGGGACGTTTACGATTTAATCCCTCGCGTACGGCTAAGTCGTCATTGCCCCCAATTGCGCACGATTTTGGCTCAGTGAAAGGAAATACAGAAAAATGCACACAATGGTTTATTGCCCTTCGGTCGTTTCCCTAAATAAGCAAAAATATGTGTAGTCACGTTTGGGTGCACGTAAAGTTCGGAATTTGAAATATATACAATAACACAATAATTTAATTGAGACGATTTAGTAAAATCCGCGTAAACATCCCGCCCCCCATTGAATGCCGAGCATTTAATTAATTATCACGACCGATTTCACTAAGGGGGCACAACTTCACAACTGGACGCACAAATGAACCGGAACTGGTACGTACTGTCGCGCTTCTGGCGACACCATCTGATCCGGGGTGAATGGCCTCGATTCTCGCGAGGCGCCACTAAAGGGGAGGTAGGTTGTCCTCTCGGATGATGACCAAGTGTCCAACGTCTAGATTGAGGGCCCCTTTTTGCTGCCACTTGTTCCGTTTCTGCAATTCAGAAAGGTACTCCTTTTGCCACCTTCTCCATATATGCTGTCGCAATTTCTCGACGTATTGCCAGCGTGAAAGTCGATTATCTGGCAAGCCACTGTAATCATGGCATACAGGAGCAGTTATCGCATCTCCGATTAGGAAGTGTCCTGGGGTAAGGGCTGAAATGTCGTTTGGGTCCTCGGATAAGGTGCACAACGGTCGTGAATTTAACACACCTTCAATTTGAGTTACTAGAGTGTGAAATTCTGTATATGTAAGAAGGGCGTTCCCAGCAACTCGATGCAGGTGATGCTTGATGCTTTTCACGGCCGCTTCCCAAAGCCCGCCGAAATGAGGGGCACGTGGCGGTATGAAAGTCCACTTTATACCTTGTGATGCGAGTGCGGTCCTGATATTATCACCAGCGTCGACGAGTAAATGTCCCAATTCTCGTAAGTGATTACGTGCTCCAACGAAATTGGTGGCGTTGTCAGAGAAAATCTCTGTAATACATCCTCGTCGCGAGATGAGTCGGTAAAATGCAGCGAGAAAGGCTTCTGTTGTAAGATCCGCTACAAGTTCGATGTGTGTAGCCTTAGTGGCGAAGCACACAAAAACACATATATACACTTTAATTGTTTTTCTGGATCTGCGTAATCCCTCCTTTATTGTAAACGGTCCACAATAGTCCACGCCGCACTTTAAGAATGGCCTAAAAGCCTGTGTCCTATAAGCCGGGAGAGATCCCATGATCGGTGTAGACGAATGCGGTTTGGCACGAATACACTTCACACAGTTTCGCACAATTTCACGTGTGATGCTCCTTCCTTTTAATGGCCAGTATTTCATGCGAACTTCAGCAAGTGTTGCTTGAGTTCCGGCATGAAGTTGTTTCTCGTGAGTGTCTCGTATAATTAATTTTGTTAAATTATGTTTATTCGGCAACACAATTGGGCATCTGCGAGATAAAGGCAGGTCTGATTTCATTAAACGCCCACCCACTCGAATTAATCCATTGTCGTCCAAGAACGGATTAAGTGCTACGAGGGTACTTGACTTTTGTACCTGTTTACCTTTTACCAGTAATTCACGTTCGCGCACAAAGGCGGTTGCTTGCAGGTAGCGGATTATGGTGATGGTCGAGTGGTTGAGTTCTTCTACGGTAAGGAGTCCGCCCTTTCTCACAGCAGGGTTCTTGAATCGTAAGACGTAAGCTATAATCCGCACTGTCTTTCGAAAAGAAGAATATGTGGGAATCAAATTATCTTCCGGCGGAAAGGTCGCGACACAACACTTGATTTCCGGAAGATCTGTTACGGGCTCGAATGCAGTAGCCGGTACCGCCTTTTTTAGAGACTCCGGGCCGTGCCACCAAAGTGAAGATTCGAGGAGATCTGCTGGTGTTAATCCTCGGCTAATTAAATCGGCGGGATTTCCATGTGTGCTGGCATGATGCCAATCCTCCGGGTCGCTCAAACGTTGAATTTCACCAACACGGTTGGCTACAAAAGTTTTAAAGTTTCGCGATTCCGATTTAATCCACGATAAGGTTATAGTCGAGTCCGAGTAAAATACGCGACGAGTTATTTTAATGTCTATGGCAGAACACACACGATCACAAAGTTCAGCGAGTAGTAACGCTGCGGAAAGTTCGAGTCGCGGTATAGTCAAAGCTTGAACCGGGGCCACGCGAGATTTCGCGCACAGTAGCTGGGAATAAATCCGAGTATTATCCTTTACACTTACTACGTAAATACACGCACCATACGCTTTTTCGCTGGCATCGGCGAACCCATGTAGTTCAACGTTCACGTCATTATCGAATAACACATATCTCGGTACAGTTATTTCGCGCAGGTAGTGGGTCGTCCCAGCCGCACTTTAACTTCCACAAGTCTTGAATAAGAATTTTTGCCGTTATGATAATAGGTCCAATCAAGCCGAGAGGGTCATAAATGCGCGAAATTTCACTTAGAATTGACCTTTTTGAGATCACACGTGTCGCGATTTCACTACACTTATACGCTAACGTGTCACATTTAGTGTTCCAAATACTTCCTAACGTAGTTACACTTTCCGAAAAGTCACGAGTTAAAATTGTCACCGGGTCACGATTGTCTGTATGAAAGCACTCAAATACATTGTTATTGTTACTCGCCCACTTTTTTAGTTCGAATCCACCCCTTTTAAGTAGAGCACTCACTTGGTCCCTTATTACAATTAACTCTTCGATAGAGTTTGCACCTGTAATAAGGTCATCCACATAAAAGTCATTTAAGCACACTTTGCTGCCAACGGGATAATTATGTGACTCAATATTCGCGAGTTCACGCACCGATGAGCTGTTCCGTATGTGACGGTTGCAAGCTCATATGAGATGAGCTTATCCTGCGGGCGTTCTCTCCACCAAATCCTCTGGTACTTCCTGTCTGTTTCACGAATTTCGATCTGCCTGTACATTTTTGTGATGTCTGCGGTAATTACGTATTTTTTCACGCGCATTCTCGTCATTATTGAAAATAAATCCTCTTGTAACGAAGGGCCTATCATTAAAGTGTCATTTAACGATACTCCTGTAGAGGACGGCGCGGATGCGTCGAACACAACTCTAAGTTTTGTGGTGAGACTTTCATTTTTTATTACACAGTGATGCGGCATGTAATATCCATCTGTAATGTCTCCCGTGGTAGGGTGCATATGTTCTAATTGTAAGTACTCACGCATAAATTCTCTGTATGCCTCGTAGACGTCGGGCTGCTTGGCAAGTCGTCGCTCTAATGCGAAAAACCTATTTCGTGAGGAAATACTTGAATTTCCTAGAGGTTTCGCATTCTCTCTGAAGGGTAAGGCCACCTCAAATCGACCCGTGGAATCTCTCGACACTGTTGATTTAAAATGTTGCTCACATTTTCGGTCTTCTCCAGTAAACGTAGGCTGTTTGTAATTTTCGACTTCCCAGAAACGTGACACAAGTTCGTTGATTCCGACAAAGCCGACCGTCGCGCTGCTGGATGCCTGTGGATTATCGGCTTGTGGTACTTGACCGGCCACAATCCATCCAAAGTGGCTGTTAATCAGGTGTAATGGTCCCATTGATAAACGCCCGCCACTTATCACGTCAAAGAAATGACACGCCCCGATGAGCAGGTCAATTTTTGCAGGTACACAATATTTTGGGTCTGCCAGTTGAACACCCGTGGGTAGGGTTAATCCTCGAACATCAATCGGTTTATTAGGGAGATTTCCAGTGATTTTATCCATAATTAACGCATAAATTAAAATGTTGAACTTTGACAGCCGCGATTGAACGTTTAGATGCACCATTTCGCCGATATTAGTTTGTGCTCCACCAATTCCGATAATCGGCGCGGAAAGAGAGTGTCTCTTTAGGCCGAGCCGATTTACACACGAACTTGATATGATGTTGGCTTGTGAGCCGGAGTCCAATAAAGCGCGAATATGTTGCGTCTTACCCCGTGTATCCTGAATTTGCAGCACACATGTTGACAGTAGCACGTTAGATGGCGAATAGGCTAGGTTTGACACGGAAGCAGCACTATTTTGTTGATTTGTTTCGCGATTGATATGTAATAAGGAGTGGTGTCGCTTATTATATTCGCGGCAGTTACTTGATTTACAAGTCTTTGTAGTGTGGTTGTTTCCCAAGCAATTGTAGCACAAGTTTTTTGCTCTCGCGAGTTCAACACGTTCGTCCACAGTTTTACTAAGAAACACGTTACACTTATATCTCGAATGATCGCCCGCACAAAACACACACTTTTGTTCGTTAGATTGTACTGCAAACGATTTAACACGGGGCTGCTGATTTGATATTGTTCGAGATTTGTTCATCGCTTCTAGTTTTTGAGACTTTTTGGTGAGATATGCTTCCATCTCCGCATATGTGGGTATTTTGCTGCAAGTTTCACCCTCCCAGTCACTTTGTAAATCTGTATCGAGCTTTTCAGCCACTAACTCGACAAGAAGATCGTCCCAATCATCAGTTTTCCGATTAATTGATTTTAATGCGGCCAAGTTTAGCGCCACTAAATCAATTAATTATCGCAGACTGGTGAGATTTTCTTTTTTCACAGCAGGAAGATGGATTAGAGCTTGCACATGCCTCTTTATAATAAACCGTTCGTTTTGATATCGTTTCTTCAGAAGAGTCCACGCTGTATCGTAAGAGGCATCCGACATCTGAATAGTTTTTAACATTTGAGCTGCTTCGCCTTTAAGCGAGCTCCGTAAGTAATGAAATTTTTGTACATTACCAAGCGATAAGTTTTCGTGAATGAGGGATGTAAATTCGTCGCTAAAACCCTGCCACTCGTCGTACTTGCCACTAAAAGTCGGCAACTCAACCACTGGTAATTTCACTTGGGGTGATTCATTACTGTTTGATAGCTGCCTGCCGTTGTGTGCAGCCGCAGCTTGTATTGCAGAGACTGCACTCTTGATTTTAAGATAGTCTCCTCTGAATTGCTGTAGTTCATTCGTAATGTCCACATCGTTGTCAAACAGCTCACTAGCTATTGTTTTAAGGTCGTTGAGACTTGGTTGAAATTCAACCCAATGTTGCACGATTAAATCTTCGTCCCGATTCGTTTCCGCAATGAGCGCCTGGAGTGTGTCTTTTTCACTGATAATGTTCTGTTTTTGCCACTGTAGTTTTTTAACAATGACTGCCATGTTGATAGATTTCACGAAAGTTTCACAATGAGTTCAGGTGGAATTGTTCGTTTACGTACGGTTGTAGCTTAAATAACTCACGCACTAACACAACACAAAAAAACGGAGAGTTACTTAAGACGGTGTACTTGTAAACGACGCGAAGTTCCTCCACTGACTTTACACGTTAGCAAAGTTCACAAAGTATCACATTAGTTCACTAATTCGCGTTCGACGGACCATGTAAATTTACGCGGGTTCGCGATTTGGTTTCAAAATTAAGGATACCAGTATATTGAAATAAATGGCTTTATTACAACTACTGACTAATAAATAATAACAAAAAATATAACAAAAGGACTTAGAAAAATAACAGAAAAGTATTGAAAGTATAACGCGGAAACGACCGAAGGGCACGATGTTTACTGTTTGAAAGTTAAGACAAGACTCCCTGAGGATGGAGGTTTAAAGTGGTAGGTTTTAGAAAGAAGTGACGGGATTGGTTGGATATAGAAAAGAGGGGTTTTAGTAGAAAAAAAAATAGATATGACATTTCAGACAAGAAAGAAAAGGATCGCTAGTTGCAGAGAGGGAGAATCAGGGGTTTTTCGGGTCTGGCGTTTTGGGCCGGGAAGGGACGTTTACGATTTAATCCCTCGCGCACGGCTAAGTCGTCATTGCCCCCAATTGCGCACGATTTTGGCTCAGTGAAAGGAAATACAGAAAAATGCACACAATGGTTTATTGCCCTTCGGTCGTTTGCCTAAATAAGCAAAAATATGTGTAGTCACGTTTGGGTGCACGTAAAGTTCGGAATTTGAAATATATACAATAACACAATAATTTAATTGAGACGATTTAGTAAAATCCGCGTAAACAACCTATTATGGATTACTGTGCAATTATATGGTCACCTTATTGTAAATGTCACGTAGATCAGCTAGAAAACATACAACGTAAAATGATAAAATTGATTTGCTTTCGCTGTCATATATTTTATCATGATTATGATATTATACTTAAATATCTTGGGTTCCTTTCTTTAGTTAAACAAAGAATCTACTTTTCATTATGTTTTGCGTATCGCATATTAAATAGCAGAATTGATTGTCCTGAGATACTCTCATCTATTTCATTATATGTTCCTACGCGCATTACTAGGCAGCAGCAGCTTTTTGCTAGCAAGTATCACGCAACAAATTATGCTTACAACAGCCCTAGAAATGTTTTAATTAATAACATTAATATGTATTGTAAATTAATTGATGTTTTTGGTGTCAATTTACAACGCTTCAAAAGAATTTGTAAAAATGTGCTTGAATGTAGTGCTTAGGGTATGTATGCATCTATATATATAAATGCATCTATATATATAAATGCATCTATATATATAAATAAATATTGTAATGTATGTTTTTTTTGTTTTGCTATTATTTCATTTTGTTCAAAAATCTGTTTAACATTGTTATTGTATTTGTTATCAAGATGTAATTGCCTACCGTTATAATAAATAAATAAATAAATAATAATTGAACTTAATTTCGAAGGCTAACTGAAAACGTATCATCGATAGTCGAATTTATTTAAAATTTTCAAGATCCACTAAGAAATAAGTATGTTTTGATATTTGACACAAAAAATATATAATTCATTCACATCTTAAAGTTATGAAACCCTAAAGTAGATTTGCATACATGAAAATAATAGATTTTTTTAGACATTTTTGTATTTGTAATTGTTTATTTACTATGGAATCTCTAAATGAACACTATACATTAAAAAATGTGAACAGATTAAGATAACGTGTTATAATTAAATACGGGGAATTTTTCTTTTAAATATACGGGGTGTTTGATTTTATTATATCTTTGGTTAGGATAAAGATATTAGGATGAGGTTTTTACCATTTTTCTCAGTGTTTCTTCCTGTAATAACCTAGCGTAAGATAACTATAGCTTATCATTTTAACTTTTTAAGAAAATCTAGAAAATATGACGGTTGCTCCAACAACGTCCTCTAGCGCTTTCTATAAGAACTAAAGTAAACGAGAGCAAACAGTGATTTAAAGTGCTTTCAATCACCTATCCAACGAGACTAACTTGATTAATTTTGGGTAATCCTAACAAAAGTTACACGCAGTTTAATGATCACACTTTCCCGCTCTCCCTTGCTTCATATGTGCGACATAAAGAAACAAGTGAGTAGTTAAAATTGAGTAGATTACGATTTGTATACTTTTAACTTACCTCAATTTAGCAGTTTTTTGATAAAAATCCGTTTGTGTATTTAGTGATAGATGTTACGCCCTCTAGCGGCGAACATAGGTACTTTGTGGAAAAACTAATTTCCAGTGATTTCTTCTGGCCACTTTCACTCTGCAATTTTCTACCCCAACATGCTACGCTACATAGTTTCTGAAATACAGCTGGTGGCTACGCCTCATCAAACACCCGGTACATATGCATACGCTTTTTTTTTTAACAAATGCATTTTGAAGCTAAAAACGAGTGTTTGCACTCCCAGACTAAGCATGAAGTAAAATTTCGAGTTTAGAAAAGCCTGAAAATTTGGTTTGGTCGCTCCGCTTCGCGGAGCGACCAAACCAAATTTTCAGGCTTTTCTAAACTCGAAATTTTACTTCATGCGCCACGCGTATTAAACACTGAAAACACTGAAATATTCTGAACAAGTGAACTTCACTTGAAATTAATGTCTTATACGCGTAGCGCATAAAGTAAAATTATAACAAAATAAATCGCCAACAGAAAAATACCATTATATTTCATTCTCTTAATTTTCAAGACTCTCGGGTCGGGGGGGAGGGGGTATTGATCCCCTAACCCCCCCCCCCTCTATCTGCGCCACTGCTAGAAAGACATACACATGTTAGAATTCTTTATTTTAGCTTTTAAGTTTAGCAAAAGAATTACTTAATTATGACATTTTCGCCAAGTTGATTTTTGGGCTTAATTATTATTAATTACAACTTTGAATACGAAAATAAAGAAATGTAACATGTTTATGTCCTTCTAGCATTGTACATTTTGTAGAAAAATGTTGATTTATGAATAAAACCAAAAAATTGTTTTACATTTGTACGACAACAAAATTTAACATGGAGTACATTTTTCACCATGTAAATCCCTATGGCCATACTTAAAACGCACTGTATATATATATATATATATATATATATATATATATATATATATATATATATATATATATATATATATATATATATATATATATATATATATATATATATATATATATATATATATATATATATATATATATATATATATATATATATATATATATATATATATATATATATATATATATATATATATATATATATATATATATATATATATATATATATATATATATATATATATATATATATATATATATATATATATATATATATATATATATATATATATATATATATATATATATATATATATATATATATATATATATATATATATATATATATATATATATATATATATATATATATATATATATATATATATATATATATATATATATATATATATATATATATATATATATATATATATATATATATATATATATATATATATATATATATATATATATATATATATATATATATATATATATATATATATATATATATATATATATATATATATATATATATATATATATATATATATATATATATATATATATATATATATATATATATATATATATATATATATATATATATATATATATATATATATATATATATATATATATATATATATATATATATATATATATATATACAGGGTGTCCCATTAGTGCGTTCTCGGAGGATATCTCAGCTCATGTTAAAGATAGAATAATTGTTTCTTTACCAAAGTTATTTGATTTTTAGAGCTGCATCACCTAAAAATATTTGTTTATATACAGAGTGTGCCATTAAGACAGTAGCGGATGTAATTTGGTTATTTTAAATGGATCTCCCTGTATATTATTTTGGTTTTGAATTTATCATAAAAATTGCCTATCATTTTATTGAAAACATTTCGTCTTAGTCGTATCGTTTCGGAGTTATTTGACATTTATGGACGAAAATAATATTTGCAGTGGTTTTATAAAGCTAAAATATTTCAGAAACTAAATGAGATAAAGAGCTGCAGATTTTACTATTCTCTTGAGAATTGGGGGCGCTATCACCTGCACTATATAGTTGTTGCGTTTAAGTTATTTGGCTATAAAATAAAAATAGTTAAATTTATAAATTTGAAATTAAAGGTAACTTGTTACCATGTAACTTTTTTTATGTCAATCGACTCAAAAAGAAATTCTATTTCTAATTTGATAATAATTTTGTATCTGTAGATGTAATATAATTATCTTAAAAATTTTAAACTTCCGGATAAAAAATTATGAACCTAGTGAAAAGAGAATTGAATTTTGAATCGTTTGGCGTTAAAAAATTATATGGTTCCATTTTAAAAAATCAAGTTACCTTTGTTTGAACATTTATAAATTCGACTATTTTTGTTTTGTTGTCAAATAACTCGATCGCGATAACTTTATAGTGCATTCGATAGCGCCTTCTATTCTCAAGAGAGTGGCGAAAACCGCAACTCTCTATCTTATTTACTTTCAGAGATATTTTAGGTTTACAAAACAGCCGCAAATGTAATAAATAAATGTCAATTGATTCGGAAACGGAACAATTTAGACCAAAGGTTTTTAATAAAATGATACGCAGTTTTAAGGAGCAATTTAAGAACCAAATAATATACAGGGCGATCCTTTTGATACTTGCATCTGCTACTGCCTTTATAACACACCCTGTATACATGCAAATATTTTTAGGTTATGCAGCTTTTAAAAACAAGCAAGTTTCTTAAAAAAACTTTTTTTCTATCTTTAACACGAGCCGAGATATCTTCCGAGAACGCACTCATGGGACATCCTGTATATAATAGATTCGATCTTAATTCTAAAGACAGCACAACAAGTTGCAAATGTGGTTAATACATGTACAAGAAAACAACATTTACAAGAAAAATATGCTGTAAATCTTCAGATATTAGTTGATTTTTAAAAGAGTTCAATTTGAAGCTTTAAGCGAGTGTTTTCCACTCCCAGATTAAGCATGAAGTAAAATTTCGAGTTTTCTGGGCTTTTCTAAACTCGAAATTTTACTTCATGCGCCACGCGTATAAAACACTGATTTTAGGTGAAGTTTAAAATATTCTACTAAATCAAAATACTAAAAACGTGTATTCTGAACATCACATCACATCAGTGTTTAGTACGCGTGGCGCATGAAATAAAATTTGAAGTTTAAATAAGCCTGAAAATTTGATTTTATCGCTCTGCGATGTCTTAAACCGTTTGTAAAGCTTTATTCTATTCTTTCATGAGTATCTTATTTTGATTCTTTTCTTAAAGATTCAATTGATTGAAAGCAGTGGTTATCCTCTAGAAATTCACGGAGACTTGGTCACAGAAGATGGCTACATTTTGCAAATGCACAGAATTCCTTACAGTCCCAAAAACAACACTCATAAAGGCAGAATACCAGTTTTGTTACTCCATGGGCTGATGACAAGTTCTGCTGATTTCGTGCTTACAGGCCCCGAAAAGAGCATTGCTTACCTGTTGGCTGATCGAGGTTATGATGTCTGGATGGGTAACGTTCGAGGAAATGCTTATAGTCGCAAACATAAGATATACAATGCTGAAAGAGATAGTAAAGATTTTTGGAACTTCACGTAAGAATAATGATCAAAAACCAAAACGTGTTCTAAGACAAATTTCCGACGACAGTATTAAAAAAAAGAACTGTTTAGATTTGAAGAGCGAGTTTATTATAAAAGGACTTACTCTTCAAATCTAAACAGTTCTTTTTTTTATTAACTTGTTATCAAAACTTTATAGTTTTAATTTTTCAATATCACTTTGAAATTTACTAAAACGCTACCTCTATAAAATACTTTCATTTCTAAATATATGGGATACAAATGTAATATTTTTTTTACAAAAAATTGATTGATAAGGCTGATAAATGTTGAAAGTTCATCTTCACTTTTTTATAAATAAAATATTTTAAATATATATTGTGCATTCGCTACAATTGTTTCGCCACACTGTGGCTTCTTCAGGCGAAGAAGAAATATTATAATTTCTTCGCCTGAAGAAGCCACAGTGTGGCGAAACAATTGTAGCGAATGCACAATATATATTTGAAAGTGTTTAAGTTGTTTTATTTATATAAAAGTGAATAGTTTTTTACAATGTCTGATGTTCCTTAGGTATCAGTTATAGGTCCATTGTATATCAGGACTTCCAACTTACATTTGCATTGTTTATTTGCTTTCTATGTAAAATTATATTTATTAAAAATTAAATTAGTGTGCCTTGGAAAAATATTTGTATATCAATTTCAAAAATACGGACTAAACTTTTAACCAGTGTTTTATACCGGTGGCGCATGAAGTAAAATTTCGAGTTTAGAAAAGCCCCGTGAAAATTTGTCTCGGGTCGCTGGCGCGACCCTCGACAAATTTTCTACGCGGGGCTTTTCTAAACTCGAAATTTTACTTCATGCTTAGTCTGGGAGTGGACAACACTCGTTTCATCATTAGACATTACTTTAAAGCATATATCGTTTAAATCTCCAGTATTTAAATCTAACTTGGAGGTTATGTTTGTAAAATCCTGTTCGTCAGGTATCAGTTATAGGTCCATTGTTTATAAGGACTTTCAACTTACATTTGCATTGTTTATTTGCTTTCTATGTAAAATTATATTTATTGAAAAATTAAATTAGTGTGCCTTCGACTAATATTTGTATATCAATTTCAAAAATACGGACTTCACTTTTAACCAGTGTTTTATACCGGTGGTGCATGAAGTAAAATTTCGAGTTTAGAAAAGCACCGTGAAAATTTGTCTCGGGTCGCTGCGCGACCCTCGACAAATTTTCTACGCGGGGCTTTTCTAAACTCGAAATTTTACTTCATGCTTAGTCTGGGAGTGGACAACACTCGTTTCATCATTAGACATTATTTTAAAGCGTGTACCGTTTAAATCTCGAGTATTTAAATCAAATTTGGAGGTTACGTTTGTAAAATCCTGTTCGTCAGATAACAGTTATAGGTCCATTGTTTATCAGGACTTTCAGCTTGCATTTGCATTGTTTATTTACTTTCTATCTAAAATTATATTTATTGAAAAATTAAATTAATGTGCCTTGGACAACTATTTGTATATCAATTTCAAAAATACGGACTTCACTTTTAACCAGTGTTCTATACCGGTGGCGCATGAAGTAAAATTTCGAGTTTAGGAAAGCCTCGTGAAAATTTGTCTCGGGTCGCTGCGCGACCCTCGACAAATTTTCTACGCGGTGCTTTTCTAAACTCGAAATTTTACTCCATGCTTAGTCTGGGAGTGGACAACACTCGTTTCATCATTCGACATTATTTTTAGAGCGTACATCGTTAAAATCTCCAATATTTAAATCAAATTTGGAAGTTACGTTTGTAAAATCCTGTTCCTCAGGTATCAGTTATAGGTCCATTGTTTATCAGGACTTCCAACCTACATTTGCATTGTTTATTACCTGCTTTTTGAATGATATTTTTGAGATAGTGCTCGTTCCATTTAATAAGGCGAGAAATGTGGACATATTTGAATCTTTGTGTGACATTACATTATTTACCTAAAAATAGTGATATTTCGATGCCGTAATTCTCTTATGATAAGCTGAAGAAGTCACTTCTTAGGACTTTTGGTTTTATGTGCTTAATTATATTCCAATTTCTCGTCTAGTTAAATAGATCGAGCACTATTAGACGTTGCTTGCAGTTTAGACTTTGCCAAAAAAAATTGACATTTTTTTATTACGCTTTTCCTCTAGTATATGATTCCCCGTTCAAAATTCGGCGGGTTCCCAAAATCTGAAGCCAATCGGTTGATATTTAGAGGTGCATCAAGTCTAAAACGTGTTTTTAAAATTTTTTCCTCGATTTTCGAGAGGTTTTAGCTTACTGTTCCAAAATAACGGGATGTTTGACGACTGAGACACATTATTACATTCCAATACAAAGTATTCAATGCGTTTCACTCGCCAGATCTACTTTCGGAAAGATATATTGGCCAAAAAACCCATTTTTTAAGGCCTAAAAACCGTGACTTCAACTTTCAAGTTCAATAACTTCATATTTTTAGGTCCGCGATGCGTCAATTGTTCTTTAAACATAGTCTAGTATCACATAGCATTACTTGAATTCAAAATTCCAGAGAAAATCGGCCATCAGTTGAAATAATCTTTACTCGAGGGAAAACACGCACTACTTGAAAATGGACCAAAATGTCAAAAATGTAGATAGCCATAACTCAGCTGTGTTTAGTCGAAATTGTATGAATCTTTGAGTTCTAAATAGGTTGGGATTTTCCCTTTAAATATCATGCATATCACTGTGATACGAAATCCATTTCACCATTTCCCACTCCGATAAGAAAAACATTTTTTCATGATTTTCACTGCCTACTAGCTGTTTAACTTTAACAGCTAGTAGGCAAGGCCGCAAAAATCGACTAAACACAGCTGAGTTATTGCAATCTGAATTTTAGTCATTTTGGTCCATTTTCAAGTAGTGCGTGTTTTCCCTCGAGTGAAGATTATTTCAACTGATGGCCGATTTTCTCTGGAATTTTGAATTTAAATAATGCTATGTGATACTAGACTATGTTCAAACAACAATTGACGCATCGCGGACCTAAAAATATGAAGTTATTGAACTTGAAAGTTGAAGTCACGGTTTTTAGGACTTAAAAAAATGTTTTTTTTGGCCAATATATCTTTCCGAAAGTAGATCTGGCGACTGAAACGCATTGAATACTTTGTATTGGAATGTAATAATGTGTCTCAGGCGTCAAACATCCCGTTATTTTGGAACAGTAAGCTAAAACCTCTCGAAAATCGAGGAAAAAATTTTAAAAACACGTTTTAGACTTGATGCACCTCTAAATATCAACCGATTGACTTCAGATTTTGGGAACCCGCCGGATTTTGAACGGGGAATCATATACTAGAGGAAGAGCGAAATCAAAAAATGTCGATTTTTTTGGCACAGTCTATTGCAGATAATATGAAAATAATGAAAACAATTAACAAGAATATGAATTTGTATTCAGTACTCATTCATTCACCGGATAACTATATATGCGTTTCAGGCTTCAACGCCATCATCAGTATAGTCCCAAACCAGTGCTTGAAGAATACTGAACATCTTTGACCATTTATTACGGCCTATTACGATGCTACTTGAGCTAAGGGGCATTAGATGGCGTTTACGATTTCGAAACATATGAAAACAATTAAATTTATTGCTTAAATGACAGTTTCCAACCAAAACAATACTTCAAACATTAAAAGTGCGATTCTTTTCGCAATCTACAAGTTAGTCTTACAAAGACTATATAATCATTGAAAAAACTACTTCCCGGGCCAATACCCCGACGGACATTGAACTATACAAGAAGTGTTTGCTGTTACATACTGTTGTGCTGCGGATTTGTAGCGCTCGCAGCGATCGCTAGGGTTGTTGGAGAATTGCCCGTCACCGGAATTATATTAGAAAACTTCCAATTACTAGACTTTATTCAAATTAACGGATTATATAGATTTACAATTTACTGTGTGATGGTTACAATTTCAACGTATCTACCGAACTGCTTATAAAAAATTTACAATATGTTTCGAGAAGTGTGAGTGATGTCGCACGTGACATGGTACGATGTTAACAACCAATGAAATTTGTACAAGCGACATCACCCCATCTTACTCAGCAAAATTTGTATGAAAAAATGCACGTAGCAACAAGTGCAGACATGTCTATATTGCAAATGCCATCATGCGCTTTGCAATATGATAGTGTAATGCTTTACAAAATGGAATTTATTAGTTAACATAATAAAATTAATAATAATACAATAAAATGAATAATTAAATAATAAGATTATTATATATGGTTAGAATATCACAACAATACAGTAACCTACTGCAAATGTAACAATTTGGGTCAAATTATTCAGGTCATCTATAGAGGCGTTTCGAGATTTATCTTTCATCAGTATAGCTTTGCCATTCAAACAATCATTGAAACAACTACTTCCCGGGCTAATACCCCGACGGACATTGAACTATACAACAAGTGTTTGCTGTTACATACAGTAACCTACTGCAAATGTAACAATAGAGGCGTTTCGAGATTTATATTTCATCAGTATAGCTTTGCCATTCCCTCTAAACAATTTGACACCTTAGACTGGCGAGATTTTTTAGTTAATGTTTTCATTAGTACTAATAATTCAAGTTTAAGACCAATATCAAAATTCTTCACTTTTCATCTTCTTGTATTAATGAAATCAAAATTATTTTTTCTAACAGTTTTCATGAAATTGGTTATTATGACTTACCAGTAATGATGGATCATGTTCTTCAAACAACAGGCCAAGACAAGTTGCACTGCATCGGCCACTCACAGGGAACTACCTCGTTTTTGGTGCTGTTATCAGAAAAACCTGAATACAACAAGAAAATCAGGATGCTCAATCTTTTAGCTCCAGTTGCGTACATGAAGCACATGGGTAACATAGCTTTTCAAATGTTGGCACCCTATGCCGAAGAACTAGAGTTAAGTAACAAAATAGTATTGTTTAAAAGATGTTTAATATATTTTCCTATAATATGTGTATCTTTCGTTTTATAGAGTGTTTTTTTTAATTACAGGCAACAGTTTGGGATAAATTCCACTTATTCGAATTTCCCCAACAAAGTGATCTTGTTAAAGTATTGGGTAAACTGTTCTGTTTTAAAAACTCCCCATTGAATGTTTGTCCACTTTTACTATTTATGGTAGCAGGATTCGATTATCAACAATTTGATAAGGTAAGATTTTAATTCCTACAAAAATTAAATATTAGTTGAAAATTATTAAGTGTTTTATTTAAATGATCATGGATTTTCAAAAATTAAGTAACTATCTACGATATAAAATTAAATATTATTTACTGTTCGCAATTGCTTTATGTTCGCAATCGCTTCATTTGTTTGTATTTATATTTTTTAATTGTGAGCCATTGTCTAATAATGCCCTGCATTCGTGTTATTTCTTTGCATTATTAACATTTACCATTGCTGTTGATAATAAAACTTCGCCTTCATAACTGCAATGCGCAGACGTGGATTGCACTGGTTCATTATTTGGCATTGCTTTTGTAATATGCAGTAAAGAGTTAAGCTTCTTTTTGCAAATCGAACACGAGCGCGCAAAGCAATTTTAAATAGAATGATTTGCTGGGCGCAAGCAGCATACACAATATTTTAATTCATTAATTTTAGAAATACGATCTTTTACTGTTAAATTTAAAAATATGTCGCACTTGAAGATTTGATGTAAATCGTCACAAATAATACATTTTTTATTAAATTGCGTTACATGATTAACAGACTTTGACTTTTGATGTGTTCTACTGTGAACTGAATTTATTTTGCTGTGATCAGTATGATCGTCATGTAATAACCCACATTTTTTGTCCAAAAAACTAACTAAATATACGGAATGTTAATGTAAAAAAACCCTAATTAAAAAAACATTGAGTTGAAAGACATCGAAATAAAGAAAACATTTTCAAATACAAATAATAAATAATTCAAACAAGATAAATTCAAATTCAAAACTATTTGAATTCAAGAAAATAAGCTTACGCTTCTTATAGTTTGCTCACTTTAAACATAATATATATGTAATATTGATGCGTGGACAAATAGACAATTGCTATAAAAATAGTTTATTATTAACAAAATTATATATAACAATTCAAATCTTATAATTACTGTTCGGATTAGGCAAAGGATTTCTCACGAAATCATTACCTGGTTTCCGAAACCGTTTTTGGAAATCGTCGTTGGGAGGCAACCCCAATAAACCGGGCCCAAATACGCGACCATGCGCCCCATTGTGTAAAGTGCGCTCTATTGTGTCCAGTGCGCCTAATTAATATTCCCGGAAGACGCGGCCAGCTCGGGACTTTGCTGTTGTTTCCAAACATGTGTTTAACACCCTTCGGGGGCTTGAAAAACAGGTACCTGAAGTTACCACCATCATCCCCACTACGAGGACATTAATTTTCTTTAGTAAATATATTTTGTAAATATTTATTACCAAATGAAACTTTGTACAGTGCAGTTAATAGAAGCCTTTTTGAAATCTCATTTCTCTGTGTTTTCTTGTTGTCGTGACAACTACGTACTCTTACAAAGTACAACATCCAACTACAAATTATTACATGGTCCTTCGAACCGGATGTTATCGAAGTGAAAATAAGTGACTTCAAGATTCGTAGAGTTTGAGGAGCACATCGTGGAAGGCGCCCATCCGTGTTCGGACCAGAGGAAGAGCCCAGCTGACGTTTTGGAGGAAACAGGTGAGTCTCCGACACTCTTATAATTTTCCTACCGTTGTCCTGGCCCTCGCTATTTTAATTGCTTCTATTTGGTAATCAATTGGCAAAATTTCGTAGTTGAAAATTATATTAAATCAAACATTGTTATAATTTTCAAATATTAATTGCTTATTAAATCATAATGGATTTAAAAGTATTAATCTCTCAGCGTGGCCTAATTAAATCAAAATTAACTCGCGCAAAAAATACATATGTAGATGTCACTAAAGATGATGTTGAATTAGATGATTTAGTTGATAAATTAGCGCGTTTAGATCCGCTGTATGATGAATTTTATAGTATTCAGGCTAACATCGTGGCGTTAAAGGCCGACGAAGATAGTGATGCAGAGTGCACTGCTTTCGACGCGGCATTTGACGAGACGACTAAAATAATTAAAAAATTAATAAAAGAAACAAAACCAACTCAAGAAAATAATTCAGCATCAAAAGCACAAAGCAACAGCGATCCAGCTGAATTGCCTAAATTAGACATACCTAAGTTTTCTGGAAATCTTAATGATTGGCTAGGTTTCAAGGACATGTTTGAGTCCGCGATTCATAATAATGCTAAACTCAGTTCATTGCAAAAGCAACGATATTTAATTTCATGTTTAGAGGGCGAAGCCGCAAAACTTTTACAGGGTATTAGTTTAGCGGGAAATAATTATAAAGAGGCGTGGGAGTCCGTCATTGAAAGGTACGATTTTAAAAATAAAATTATTTTTCATCATCTTAACCGCATTTTACAAACGGCTTCTTGCAAAAATGGATCGGGTCGCGAATTGAGAAAGGTATTGAGTTGTATTACACAAAACGTAAGATCATTGCGCGCATTGAATCGTCCAGTGGATGACTATAGTGACATTTTAGTCGCGTTAATTCTATCAAAAATCGACGCCGCTACTAAATCTGAATGGGAGCGAACACTCAAGCGCGAAGATGAATTTCCTACTTATAAAAAGTTGACCGATTTTATTCGGCAAAAATGCGACTCGCTTGAGGATTCTGCTCTCACAAAAGATATTGACAAAGTTAAATCTAACACTCATTTTAGTGCGGTTGAGAGAAAATGCGTTTTGTGTGGTCAAAATCATAATTTATATAAATGTGAGACATTTTTGAATTTAACGGTCGAGCAGCGGCTAACAAAATTAAAACAAATTAATTACTGCATAAAATGCCTAAGACCGGCCAACCATGCAATAAAAAAATGTTTTTCGCGCTCGTGTTTTAAATGTGGAAAAAGTCACCATACCCTAATCCACCAAAACCTACCTCAACATTCAGAAAATGCCAATCAGGCTGAAACGTCTACGTCAACTCACGTAAACGCGAATTTTGAGGTATGTTTATCCACCGCTGTAGTTACGGTTTTTGATATAAAAGGCAAAAAACATACTGCTAGGGCATTGCTTGATAATGGTTCTCAACCAAATCTGATTTCAAGCAGATTAGCGGACAAATTACAAATTCCGCGGAATAACATTAATGTTAATCTAGGCGGTGTCAATCAAGCGGCAATGAAAATTAATGAGCTGGGTAAAGTGAAAATACAATCAAACTACAATAAATTCTCAACCGAATTAAATTGTTTAATTGTAAATAAAGTCACAAACCCATTATCAAGCAATACCTTTAAGAAAAATGCCTTCAAAATACCGCCCAATATAACTTTGGCGGATCCCGAATTTAACGTTTCGCGAAATATAGATTTATTAATCGGTGCCGATATTTATTGGCGTACTTTGTGTATAGGCCAGGTAGATTTAGGCGTAGGTAAGCCGATTTTACACAAGACACACTTCGGATGGATTCTTGGCGGGGGGTCACCGGCAATTAACAATCAGTCGTGCAACTTAGCGGCCGTTACACCAAAATTTGATTTAGAGCGCTTTTGGGAATTAGAGCAGGTCACTGAAAGGGAGCAAATTTTAACACCACTTGAATCAGAATGCGAAAAACACTTTATTGAAAATTTTAAACGCGATTCCGAAACAGGGCGTTTTATTGTATCACTTCCGTTCAAAGGCGACATATCTTTAATCGGTGATTCGCGAAGTATGGCAATCAAAAGATTCTATAACTTGGAAAATAAATTAATTAAAAATCCCTTACGTAAGAATCAATATGTAGATTTCATGGAAGAGTATATTCGTTTGCAACATATGCAATTATCAATTAGTAATGAGTATGAGGGATATTACATGCCCCATCATGCCGTTATAAAAGAAGCTAGCGTATCCACAAAACTTAGAGTTGTGTTTGATGCATCGGCTAAGTCTAGCACGGGAGTGTCACTTAATTCAGGACGATTTATTTTCAATATTGATCAGGTTCAGATCATATTTATACGTTTTATCGGCAGATATTACTAAAATGTATCGCCAGGTACTGCTTGATCCTGAGTCAATTAAATTTCAAAAAATATTGTGGCGTTCTGATCCAAGTCATCCTTTACAGGAATATGAATTAAAAACTGTGACTTACGGTACGACACCTGCCTCTTTTCTATCAACTCGATGTTTGCACCAATTAGCGGTTGAAGCAGAAATTAATTTTCCGGAAGCTAGCCGAATAATTAATAAAGATTTTTATGTCGACGACCTCCTCACGGGTTCGGATAATTTAAGTCATATTGCAAAAATAAGAGATAGTATAGTTGATATTTTGAAAACGGGGGGATTTTTGCTAAATAAGTGGAATTCAAACAACAACACTCTACTTAATAACATCCCCACAGACCAAGATAATAAAATAATATTATTAGATAAAGACGAAAATGCAAAAATTTTAGGGTTACAATGGGATTCTAATTCTTTCAATGTAAATAATTCTACTAATCCGCGGATAACTAAGCGCACTATATTATCCGAAACTGCGCAATTATTTGATCCGCTCGGGCTAATTAATCCAGTAATTGTAACCGCAAAATTAATTATGCAGGATCTGTGGAAATCTAAAGTATGGGACGAAAGTGTTCCTATTAATATTCATTCTCGTTGGAAAGAATTTCGCAGCAGCTTAGGGTTGATGAACCAATTAAAAATATCACGACATTTTGACTGCACTTCAAATTGGGAGATGCACGGATTTTGCGATGCGAGCGAGCGGGCTTATGGCGCGTGCGTTTATGCTCGATTTAAACTGAACAATGAATGGCAAGTTAGATTAATCTCGGCTAAATCTCGAGTAGCACCGTTAAAAACTCAATCGATTCCGCGGTTAGAGTTATGCGGAGCGTTATTACTGTCGCGATTAATTAAACTCATAGATGATTCATTATCCAGTAGAAATATTAGCTATAATAAAACCTATTGGTGTGATTCGAGAATTGTGCTATCTTGGATACGATCGCAAAATTCTACGTTCAAAACATTCGTTGCGAATAGGATATGTGAGATTCGCGAATTATCCGAACCTGGTGACTGGGGACATATTTCGACAAAGGATAATCCAGCCGATTTATTAACGCGCGGT
This sequence comes from Philonthus cognatus, assembly GCA_932526585.2. NCBI lineage: Eukaryota > Metazoa > Arthropoda > Insecta > Coleoptera > Staphylinidae > Philonthus > Philonthus cognatus. The sequence continues at coordinate 154,619,953 of OW052241.1, forward strand.
CTTATGCCGGCTGACTTAATAAATTCAAATATTTGGTGGAACGGTCCGCAATGGTTTTGTAAAAACAAAGACAAGTGGCCAAAAAACAATTTTAGCCCAATTATTGATCTACCTGAAGTTCGGAACAATAATGTCAATTTAGTAAATCATGTAATTATTAATAACTTTAATTTAATTGAAAGATATGCGACATTAGCAAGGTTAACGCGTGTTACTGCATTTATAATTAGATTTGTAAAGCTGTATATAGTACGTCGTAACATTATTCAAGGGCCAATTACAGCCAAGGAAATTAAAGAAGCCACTATGTTCTTAATAAGGCTAGTTCAAAAGGAACATTTTTCTGACGATTATCGTCAACTTAGTGCGCACAAACAAATTAATCGTCGCAGTAAATTACGCCAACTAGCTCCATTTTTTGATAATGAAAATCAAGTAATTAGGGTAGGGGGTAGATTATTGAATGCGAAAATTGCATTCTCACAAAAGTTTCCTATCATATTACCGAGTTCACATCATTTAACGAAACTCATAATTCAAAATGAGCACATTAGAAATCTGCATGCAGGTGTTAATGCAACGCTTGCAGCAGTTAGGATGAACCTTTGGCCTGTATCTGCAAAAAACACAGTTAAGGGCATAATTAGAAAATGCGTGACTTGTTTTAAGGCAAACCCGACAATTGAATATCCATTCATGGGGAATTTGCCGGCCGCTCGTGTTAATATTGAAAAACCTTTTCATACAACAGGTATAGACCTCTGTGGGCCATTTTTAATTAAAGAGGGAAGTAGAAATGCTAAACCGCGCAAGGCATACGCAGCCTTATTTATATGTTTTGTGACAAGAGCGGTTCATTTAGAATTAATCAGCAGCTTATCTACTGAAGCATTCATCGCGACTCTTCGTCGATTTGTTGCTCGTCGTGGAAAAATCGCTCACATATATTCAGACAATGCAACGAATTTTGTCGGTGCAAACAATGAACTGAGGGGGCTAATAAAGCTTGTAAATAATCAGGAAAGCGAACATAAAATAGAAAATACATTCGCTGCCGATGGCATAACCTGGCACTTTATTCCCCCGCGTTCCCCCCATTTTGGAGGATTTTGGGAAGCGGGAATAAAAAACGTTAAATTTCATTTGCGTAGAGTTGTGGGCGAAAGTAAATTAAGCTTTGAAGAGTTTTCGACTGTTTTGTGCCAAATAGAAGCAATTTTAAATTCCCGCCCCCTCTCACCTATGTCAGAAGATCCAAACGACCCCACATTCCTTACTCCTGGTCATTTCCTTGTCGGAGACTCTATGACCGCTGTAGCTGACCCGGATTTATCCGGCATCCAAATGAATCGATTATCCAGATGGCAACATATACAGTTCATCCGTCAGCAGTTTTGGAGGCGGTGGACTAAAGAATATCTTCCGAGCCGTCAGGAGCGGTCAAAATGGAACTCAACAAAGCAAGCACCGAAGGTAGGAGACCTGGTAATCATCAAGGAAGACAATCTGCCACCTATGAAGTGGATGGCAGGACGAATACTACAATTGCATCCTGGAAGTGATGGCATCCCGAGAGTCGCAACCATCAGGACTTCATCGGGAGAATACAAGCGTGCCTTAGCACGTGTAGCAGTCTTGCCCATCAACCACGAGTAGTTGACAGCAGTCCAGAAGCAGGCGGCGGTGGCGGTTCCATGGTAGCTGCAGTTCGGCAGGAGGCGGCGGCATGTTCGGATTAGGCAAAGGATTTCTCACGAAATCATTACCTGGTTTCCGAAACCGTTTTTGGAAATCGTCGTTGGGAGGCAACCCCAATAAACCGGGCCCAAATACGCGACCATGCGCCCCATTGTGTAAAGTGCGCTCTATTGTGTCCAGTGCGCCTAATTAATATTCCCGGAAGACGCGGCCAGCTCGGGACTTTGCTGTTGTTTCCAAACATGTGTTTAACACCCTTCGGGGGCTTGAAAAACAGGTACCTGAAGTTACCACCATCATCCCCACTACGAGGACATTAATTTTCTTTAGTAAATATATTTTGTAAATATTTATTACCAAATGAAACTTTGTACAGTGCAGTTAATAGAAGCCTTTTTGAAATCTCATTTCTCTGTGTTTTCTTGTTGTCGTGACAACTACGTACTCTTACAAAGTACAAATTATTACAATTACCTATAAAAATAAAATATAATAAAATGTCCTTATTTGACAATGACTTTTCACAAACACACAATAACAATTATTGAAACAATTATTGAAACATAGCCATACTTCCGCTGATCGAGAACTCTTTTTCCCAACTAAAAAGAGTAAGGCACCAACTTGCAACTATGGAACAAATTGGCTTCTCTTCGTTTCTTGTTACATTCTATACTTCATAAATTGATTTGGATACTCGTTTTTTTATAACAAAAGGTCCACTTCTAACTTCATCCAGTTTGTTTCTATTTAATTTATTTCCATTTGACACATAGACTAAATCTCCTTCTGAAAAATCATATTCCTTCCTATTTTGATCTATTTTCTTCTTGTTTTTTCTAAAACTGTTTTCCGAATTTTTGAATGCCTCTTCCCTATCTTCTTCTAAATTATATTTCCTTTCTAACAATTTTGGAACAATCTCAGACCTATCTCCATATAGCAAATATGCCGGTGAAAATTTTGTTGTGCCATGAATAGTACTATTATACTCCTTAACACATAATTCAGCGATTCTTGTCCATGGCATTTTATCGTTATTGCCATTTAATTTGTAACGTATTCTATTAATTAAGGTCTGGTTTAGGCGTTCATTCAGTCCATTAGATTGTGGATTATCTACTGAAGTAAATATTACCTTAATATGTTTACTTTTTAAGTATTCTTTAAATTTCGTAGAATTTAATGAACTATATTGATCTACTAACAGCATTTCTATTTGATTACCTTCTGTAATTGGATTAATTAATTTAATGAAATCATCAGCAATTTGTCTGCTTGACGTTAATATCCATGCATGTCTACTAAAGCGATCTACTAGCAAATGCAAATACTTCTTGACAGATCTATTGCCGCCAAATCCACCGATTGTATCTATAGACATAATCTGGAACGGATATTTTGCCGGGCCTAATTTTGACAATAATCCAATTGCTGTGCGTGATCTAGATTTATTTTTTATACAAATTTCACAGTTTCTACAAAATTGTATTATCATATCATCCATATTCTTGAAATAGTAAAATGAGCGAATCTTTTCAGCTATTTGATTGCTGCCAATGTGTCCATAAATGTGTGAATTTTATTTATTAAATGTAAACCGAAATTTTGTGATACATAAATTCTTTTTCTATTATTTAATATTTTAAAATGTACATCACCCTCTTTTAACATCTGATTTGAACTTACAATTTCATCATGAATTGAATTTTGATCATTAATTATTTCTTCCAATTGTATCATATTCACCACTTTTAAGCAATCATCTAAATTTTCAAACGTCTCCAAAACTGGGTTTCTTGAAAGAGAGTCAGCTTCAATATTATCTTTTCCTTCCTTATAAACAACTTTAAAATTATACTGAGATAAATACAGCATCAAATCACCCATCGCTTCATCGGTTCGTGATTTTGATTTTAAATTCATAAGCGGTTTATGATCAGAAGTTACTATAAATTCTCTACCTATAAGATAATGTTGCCAATACAATATTGCCTCTTTGATTGCAAGGCATTCCAAATACATTATTTCTTTCTTCATTTGACCTGGAGTTAGTTTCTTAGAAAAATATCCAACTGGATGTAAGATGCCATCTTTTAGAGGTTGCTTCAATACTGCACCCAAGCCAGAACGACTTGCATCTACTTCAATAACAATATCCTTTGCCTGATCATAAATGGCTAAAATCGGTATCGAGCATAGGTAACTTTTGATTTCTTTGAAGCTGTTTTCACATTCTGTAGTCCATATAATTTTTTCATTTTTCTTTAATAAATTATGTAATGGTGCTAATCTTTCTGTACAATGGTCTATGAATTTATGATAAAAATTAATCTTTCCTAATAATTGCCGAACCATTTTCTTTGTTGAAGGACGCGCGAAATCTTTGATTGCAATTAGATTATCTTTAATTGGATAAACTTTACCATTCTCAATTACATGACCTAAATATTTAACCGAGTTTTTAGCAAAGTTGCATTTCGTCAATTTCATCTTTATTCCCTCTTTCTTAACTGCTTCAAAAACTAATCTAATATGTTCTAAATGATCATCAAATGTTTTTGAAAAAATCAATATATCATCAATATAATTTACACAGAATTTATCTAATTTATATCTTCTAATTATATTTGCCAATGTCCTCTGAAAAATAGCAGGCGAGTTCTTAAGACCAAATGGCAGTACTTTCCATTGCCAATGACCTTTCTGAGTTATAAATGCAGTTTTTTTTCGATCTTTCATTCTAATTGGTATTGACCAAAAAGCTGAGTTGATGTCTAATGCAGTAAACCAACTGCAATCGCCTACATTCACTACTAAATCATCTATTCTAGGAAATGGTTGAGATTCAGGAACAATAATTTTATTTAGTTCCCTGAAATCAATACATAAACGAGTTCTTCTTCCATCTTCCTTCTTAAACGCTAATGTCACTGGAGATGCAAATGGTGAGTTAGATTCTTCTATTAAATCATTTTCCAATAGTTTAGAAATTTGAGCTTCTATTTCCTCCTGATCAGGAAAAGAACATCTGTAGGGTTTCTTTGAAATGTATTTATCTTCCTTTAATTTAATTTCTGCTTCACTTGCTTTCATTAAACCAATATCAAATTTATTTTTAGCAAAACAGCATTTATAATTACTCAACATCATTTCAGTTATTTTTCTCTGTCTATCTTTGTCTAAGTGCTTTATGTTTATTTCAAAATTATCATTTTTTATATTATTCAATTGTTTCTCACATTCATTCATTAATTCATTATGTTCTAATTTTTCTCTATTATTTGAATCATCTAGATTTATTATTTTGTCGTTTAATTTTTGACTAATTCTTAAGTTTTCGTCTTGAATCAATTTAAATTTCTTTATAGCATCTAAGCCAAGCAACAAATCATAATTAAATGTATTATTTTTCACAACAACTAAATCGATTTTATCTTCTATTTCTCCTATTTTAACATGTAAGATAGCCCGGCTTCTGCAAAAATTCACACCACTTATAGTTTTTAAAATACTTTTATTATAATTTAATTTCGCCTTTAACAACTTTACAATATTTTCATTAATTAATGAACACGTAGACCCATTATCGTAAACTGCCTTTACCAATTTTCGTCCGTCTACAAGTACTTTAATTTTAATTAATGAGCATGGTGGGGATTCTTCCGGGCAAATTAGTTTTTTTTTGTTGTCATTTTCTTCTATTTCAATATTAAATGTTCCATTCTCAAAACCTTCGTCTGTTTCATTCAGATTAATTTTGTTCAAATTTTTATTTCTACATATTTTTATTGGGTGATAACGATTTTTAAAACCAAGTTTTTCACAAATTACACATGGTTTTCGTTCTGACTCAGATGTATTAATAAATTTATTTTTTTCAACAAATTTCTTACCTTCCATTATTTTCTTTTCTTCAAAATTCTTTTTTGTCACATATGAATCATTAAATATTTTTAACTTCTCCACTAAATCTTCAACAGTCTCAATTTTATCTCTTTCTAGTTTATTCTGTACATCTATTGGCAAATTATATACAATTTGATAGATTCTAAATAATTCTGGAATATCCTTATCAGCCTCAAGCAATAATCGTTCTTTCTTAAGTACAAAATCAATTAAAGATCCAAATATATATCTGTAATTAAATGCAGTGCGAATAGAAAGACAACTTTTTTTTTACCATACACAATATGACGTTTTCCAACTATCCCAGTCAGATGACAGCTTCATTAAGTTAGCATAATACCATTCCAATACGGTCCCATCTATAAACAATTTCAATACTTCTACTTTTGTAGCTCCATCTACTATTTTAAATCTAGTGCATTCTTTTTCAAATAAATCAATCCAACATGTAGCTTCTTGTTTACCATTAAACTTATTTAATAGGAATTTCCTTTCAATATCACTAAAACTTATATTATTTACTAATGACATTTGTTCCTCTAATTCTTGAATTCGCTTAAACAAAAAATGTTCGTTTGTAGATGCTGTCAATTCATTCGCAGCCTCTTCTAAATATTCTTCTAAATAGTAATCCTGAATACAAAAATTATCCTCCTCGTCGAAATACTCTTTTATCAATTCTGGTGTAAGTGTTATTGCTATTTTTCTATAACCACCTACCTTCGCGATTGATTTCAGACTATTGCGTACACTTTTTATTTGTAATAACTCTTTGTGTAGCTTTAAATCTTTGAGTTCTTCTGGTATACCAAACCATACAATTTTATCCATAGATAGTGCGGCCAATTCTGATTTGTTATCTCCTCGCTTTATAATGTGGATGTAGATTTTCTTTGGTGAATCCATTTTATTCTATTTGTAATATTGATGCGTGGACAAATAGACAATTGCTATAAAAATAGTTTATTATTAACAAAATTATATATAACAATTCAAATCTTATAATTACCTATAAAAATAGAATAGAATAAAATGTCCTTATTTGACAATGACTTTTCACAAACACACAATAACAATTATTGAAACATAGCCACCTACATACATACAAAAAGAACAATAAATTATCTAATTTATATATAAAATTACGAAAAAACTATTCGTGAAAATGAAAACAATGTCTTAATTAATAGGACAACTCAAGACGATGAATATCCATTGAAACAACTACTTCCCGTGCAAATACACCTCCGGATATTGAATTATACAATGAAATATTTAAAACATTTGCAAAACTGTATACAATTTCCACATTTATTACTCGCATTTTAATCCAACATTCCTCTACTGCAACAGATAAACACAAATTGTTTATTTGAGTTATGTGCAGCATTTAATCACATTAAAAACACTTTTTGTTCCTTACTTTACTTTTATTTTTATTCGTTAGATGTAGGTGTCGAGTGCTTTGCACTCATTATCAATAACTACTTAGCACTCGAAATGTACGAATAAAAATTAAAGTCAAGTAAGGAACAAAAAGTGTTTTTTATTGAGATAAAAACCGGTTTTAAATGCCAAATTAATATATAAATACGTAATATGATGATAATAAACAAATATTAACATTTTGATATGTGAATGTAATAATAATAATATTTCATATCAAGATGTAAGCTGAATACTAAAAAATCACCCACCCTGTAGAAGTAGTATCCAGTATCCAGCTTACATCAGTGATAGGTCCATTGATTATCAGGGCTTCCAACTTACATTTGCATTGTTTATTTGCTTACTATCTAAAATTATATTTATTAAAAATTAGATTAGTGTGCTTTGGAAACATATTTGTATATCAATTTCAAAAATACCGACTTCACTTTTAACCAGTGTTTTATACCGGTGGCGCATGAAGTAAAATTTCGAGTTTAGAAAAGCCCCGTGAAAATTTGTCGAGGGTCGCTGCGCGACCCTCCACAAATTTTCTACACGGGGCTTTTCTAAACTCGAAATTTTACTTCATGCTTAGTCTGGGAGTGGAAAACACTCGTTTCATCAGTAGACATTATTTTTATAGCGTGCATCGTTAAAATCTCCAATATTTAAATCAAATTTGGAAGTTCTGTTTGTAAAATCCTGTTCCTTACATCTTGATATGAAATATTATTATTATTATTATTACATTCACATATCAAAATTTTAATATTTGTTTATTGTCATCAAATTACGTATTCTATATTTTGCAGGATTTAACAACTGTTATATTCTCCAATTTACCCTCAGGATCTTCTTTCAAACAATACCTTCATTACGCACAATTAGTTGAGTCCGGTAATTATATCTAGAAATATTTCAATTTTATTAATTTAATATAAAATACAAATCTTATTTTAGGTCACTTCAGACAATACGATTATTTTTCTTCCGAGAAAAATCTGATCCATTACGGACAAACCTCTCCACTGGATTACAACATCACCAATATCGTAGCTCCAATTGGTTTACATTACGGCAAAAATGATTTGTTATCATCACCTACTGTAAATATAGGCAATTTTTCTTTTAAGTATATAATTATATCATGATATATAGCATTCAATATGACTAGGGTTCTACTCCTAGTTCAAAATAGGTTTCCACTTCTTGATTAATCATGAAGTTAGTTTTTCTAAACTCGAAATTTTGATTCATTAATCAGGGAGTGAAGACACTCGTTATAAGCTACAAGTTGAAACCCACTGAGCAAATCCATTTAAGTAATGTTTCAACAACATTAAAATAACGTTTAATGTCGCTACAATGTTGATATAACGTTATTTAAAACATTAAAAGTGCGATTCTTTTCGCAATCTACAACAAGTTAGTCTTACAAAGACTATATCAAACACTCATTGAAACAACTACTTCCCGGGCTAATACCCCGACGGACATTGAATTATACAACAAGTGTTTGCTGTTACATACAGCAACCTACTGCAAATGTAACAATTTGGGTCAATGTCCGTCGGGGTATTAGCCCGGGAAGTAGTTGTTTCAATGAGTGTTTGATATAGTCTTTGTAAGACTAACTTGTTGTAGATTGCGAAAAGAATCGCACTTTTAATGTTTGAAGTATTCTGCAACCAAGAATTGGCAATTTCATTTATACTCATAACGTTATTTGTTTGTTTTTTGCTTAGTGAGAAGTTTTTTTAAAAGAACGATTACCTTAAAATAGTTTATCATCAAGATATGTATACTTGAAATGAAAATTCCCTGAAAACATGCTTAAACGTTATTTAAGAACGCAGTCAAGTTTTGCAATTTTGTTGAATAGTTACCTTATTATTTAGTGACCTACGTATGTGCATTTTTTTCAGGATGTACGTCGTTTGCTGAAAGAATTACCTAATGTTGTGATCGATAATTTAGTGGACTACGATAAATTTAATCATTTGGACTTTTTGTGGGCTCTGGACGTCCAGACCATGCTCTACGATAAGCTATTCGTTAACATGACCTTTTATTAATTACTTTTAAAATTTCAATAAAAATAACATTACAGTACTCTTCAAATAATTTCTTTACCTAAATGTTTAGCATTTCACAATCCTATATTGATTTTTTATAAAATGTTAATATAAATACAGGGCATTTTTTATTTCGGTATACAAATCCCTATGTATACCTAGATAAAAAAACGCATTGAAACGATCGTGTGTATCCAAGGACGGTCGAGTATACGGTAAGAAGGATCGACAGAATCGAAAATTTTAGAGTGGGGGTAGAGATCGCTTACGTCACAAATGCGCGCTGAATACAAATGTGGTTACTTCATGGTAAACTTCAGGTAGACATGCATAAGCTGTAAATTTTCTGACATTCGTTGTTTTTTAAAAGAGTTTCAATTTTAATGCAAACGAGTGTTGTCCACTCCCAGACTAAGCATGAAGTAAAATTTCGAGTTTAGAAAAGCCACGTGAAAATTTGTCGAGGGTCGCGCAGCGACCCGAGACAAATTTTCTGGGCTTTTCTAAACTCGAAATTTTACTTCATGCGCTACCCGTATAAAACACAGATTTTAGGAGAAGTTTGAATATACATTAATTTCACAATATTTTAGTGATTTATACGCGTGGCGCACGAAGTAAAATTTCGAGTTTAGAAAAGCCCAGAAAATGTTCACGGGGCTTTTCTTTCGTTGTTTTTTAAAAGAGTTTCAATTTTAATGCAAACGAGTGTTGTCCACTCCCAGACTAAGCATGAAGTAAAATTTCGAATTTAGAAAAGCCCCGTGAAAATTTGTCGAAGGTCGCGCAGCGACCCGAGACAAATTTTCTGGGCTCTTCTAAACTCGAAATTTTACTTCATGCGCTACCCGTATAAAACACAGATTTTAGGAGAAGTTTGAATATACATTAATTTCACAATATTTTAGTGATTTATACGCGTGGCGCACGAAGTAAAATTTCGAGTTTAGAAAAGCCCAGAAAACTTTCACGGGGCTTTTCTTTCGTTGTTTTTTAAAAGAGTTTCAATTTTAATGCAAACGAGTGTTGTCCACTCCAAGACTAAGCATGAAGTAAAATTTCGAGTTTAGAAAAGCCCCGAGAAAATTTGTCGAGGGTCGCGTAGCGACCCGAGACAAATTTTCTGGGCTTTTCTAAACTCGAAATTTTACTTCATGCGCCACCCGTATAAAACACAGATTTTAGGAGAAGTTTGAATATACATTAATTTCACAATATTTTAGTGATTTATATGCGTGGCGCACGAAGTAAAATTTCGAGTTTAGAAAAGCCCAGAAAATTTGTCTCGGGTCGCTTTCGCGGGGCTTTTCTAAACTCGAAATTTTACTTCATGCTTAGTCTGGGAGTGGAAATCACTTGTTTAAAGTTATAAAATGAACTTTAAAAAAAACAGGGCATATCTTAAGATTTACAGAGAATAGGCTAAAGTTACAATACATATATTTTAAAGAAAAACTCTCTGTATAGTGCAAATACATATTTAAGAGTGTTTTCCACTTTTTGACCTTGACGAATTTGAGTCAGATCTCCCTGGCGGATTATTTTGTGCATTATTTCGACTGAATTTTACATTTTAATTTGTACACTTCTGTGCAATAAAATTAAGTACACGAAATATGTTATAGTTTAACGCGGACTTGATGAGTTTCCTAGTTACGTCAATATGTCAATTTTCTTAATGTCAAAATGCCGAGTCATTTAGACAACAATTAAAAAACGGAATTCTAACTAAAAATAGAAGTTGGTTTTTCTATTACACAAATTGTTCGATTGGTGAACATCAGTAAAGACACTGTTTTCAGAGTTAAGAAACGTTGGGAGTAGGAAAGAAGTGTTATGGTGTTTTATTATTTATTGAAACTGCTGCTAGGCAATTAAAACACAGACCCGAATTATACAACTAGAATATTGTGAAAAATAGGCATAAGACTTGCGCTTAATTTTATTGCACAGAAGTGTACATCACGATATATTTCACTGAAGCCGGTTGGTCGACACTTAACACTAACACAAAGTCTTATTTTAATAACACATATTTTTAAAACAAAATATTAAAAATCTATCTATGAAAGTACAGCGAAACCGAAAAGAGAGGTTATGATAGACTCAAAAACGTAGCCAAATCAACGTCATTGTTCCTTCTCGCACGAACTAGGGCCTGCGGGGAAAGGGGTAGGGGAAAACATGGAAAGATACAATTCTGTCATACCTTGTAACACATATGTGTTACGCCCATCGACGTACCTTGGTGTGTATCATGCTTTTTGTTGTGATTGTAGGCACCCAAACTTACGCATTAAAACATCAATTGAATCGGTTATTTGGAAAAGGACACATCTACTTCAGAGTAAATTTTACAGTAGGAAGAAAACACTTTTTCATTTAAATGTTCATATACATAAAGTCATATACATGTTATTGTATGTTCGCTGGTAATTTTTCGTGGATATTTGAAAATTTTATATTATAAAAATTATTTTATATTTAATGCATTTGTGCACTTTTCCAAACTTATTTAGAATGAAACATAAAAATAAAGGCAATTTACATTATTTATTAAAGAAAATATATTTTTACATAATAGGTAGAACTTAAGTAAGTTTATAAAAGCAAAATAGGATTTATATCAATAGGTATTAAAAGTCTTCTTCAGGAATTTCTCCAGAAACTCCTGTTGGCCAGGCAAATACCATAGTGTAAAATTCTTTGTTTTCCTCGGGAATATACTGGATTAAGGATTTCAAATTATCAACTTTTTTTTTATTGATTGGAACCTTGTCAGTATAGGCTTTATACGCTTCCCCAGCAGGAAGATTAGTCCTGGACCCAGCAGGCTTTGCTAGTTGAAAAGTGAACGAGGTGAGCCCATCTATATATTCGAAAACAATAAGCACTCCAGGATTCGTTGAATCGTATCTTAAGTGATTGTAATGTGAAATCTGAAAATGTACTCTTTGATCTCTAGGTACTTTCCTTTTTTGTGTTTCAATAGACTCGGTAGTTTTTTTATAGTGTGTTGGCCACCATTTTTTATAGTCTATTATTTGAGAATTTTGTATTTCTTTCACATCAAATTTTCCGGATACAGGTGCCTTTTTGATGAGCTCCATATATTCTTGATGAGTATAGATTCTATCGACTCTTCTTATTTTTCTTTTGACAGTTCCAAAGTCTCTATCACAATCGTTGAATGAATGTCCTCTCAGGGGGAAATAGTGTATAATTTTGTTAAACCTATTGTTTGCCGCCAACGTCATTAAAAATCTTACCACAGTATGATTTTTGTTTTGTCCCGGGCAACCGTCAGAAAATATGTAGAGCTCATCTATACTTGTATCAACATGCTCATTAATGTACATATTTAAAAATGTACATACTTCATTCGGGCCTTTTAATGCTTGCCCCTCGTGGTATGAATAGAATGTTGCCTTTCCAGTCTTCAAGTTGTGGATGCAAAATTCATATACCCACAGCTGTCGCAGATAAAAAATGTCTTGTACAGGAATATTTGGTAACGGCAAATTCTGCATGTAGTCGAATACTAGACCCATGACATTATCTTTCTCAGCGCAAAGTTCTTTTATCTCAATTTTTTTTAGAAGAACTGTTTTGCACTTCGTTTATGAACTACAAGTGAAGCAGCAGCAACACGCTTGGCGTTATCATTTAGATTGGGATCTCTCAACTTTTGTCCGTATTCCTCACAGTATGAACACACATCCACTTGCGGCCTACCAAATCTCAAATTAAAATTTTCATGGGAAAACTTTAAGAAAAAGTCGTACTTTACTTTTCCTTTTAGGTCTAAATTTTCATCAATAAACATCTTGTGAATAACTTTCACATTAAGTGTAGCCGGTAAGTATTTTTTGGTTATAGTATTGGAGTAGTGGACTTCTTTAACATCGAATTTTTCGATAAGCTCTTTTATCTTGGTACAAATTTCTCCAGAAACAGCATTATGTCTTGATCCTACTTCTTTCCCACGTTTATCTTTTGGTGTGGTATCGGATGCTGATAGTAAACTGAGACGTCCTACTTTTTTCATTGTAATCCCATGTAAACTAACAAACGCCTGTTTGCACACCTTAATGCGTTGCCCTTCTAAGCAGATATGATATGAAAATGTAAGGGCCTTGGGTTTGGGTTTTTCGGTGACAGAAACTTTACTGTTTCTCTTGATGGAACAACTTTCGATGAGACTTTGAAGAAATGTATCTTGTGCATCTTTGTCATCAAAACTATTTACCCGATCTATAATATTCTTCCTTTGGTCTTCACTGTTACTAAAACATTTCATTTGGCACCTACAAAAACCCAAAAAAAAGTCAAAAATACTTAATGTTTTATAATTTTAAAACTTCTACCTGCAGTCCGGACCTGTTATTCTGGCACTAATGACTTTCCCAACATGATTAAGATGTTCAATTCCTTTCACTTTGGCCCTTTTTATAACATTTGATTTATAGTTTTCCGTATTCAAAACTCCTTTCTTGCGTTTTGGTAAATTATTACCATCAGATTCGCTTCCACTTAACTCACTCATTTCGCTTAAAATCTTTATCTGTTATAATCTTTGCAAACATTAAAATTCACACCCGATTCAATGAAATCTGACAGCGAGAACCAGCGCCATGATGTGACAACACACATGCTTGATTATTTCGAAAAGGTCACATGTGCGTCGCATGTAACTTTTTCGAACAAAACGCAGTGGAGCGGGTATATGTTAGAGCGTTTCTAGCGTGATATGTTGTTCCCTTTTCGCACCAAACGCTGCGTCTTCAATAAACTTGTTGAAAAATAATATAAAACGAAAATGGCCGAAAATGTCTTTTGTGCCCTTTTCCAAATAATCGATTCAATTAGTAATATCATTTGTTTCTATTTTGTACGCTATAGAAGAAAAAGTTAAAATATTAACCTATTTTGGGCAAAATATCCTGAAGGACCAATTCCATGTGTAGAAACAATCCAAAAGATCATCACAAAGTTTTCTTCAAAAGGCTGTGTAGTTAATTCACACTCAAAGCGGAAGACAATAAATCGCGTTTCATGTAAGGACTTAAAATTGAATATTTTATGCTTCGTGGAAGAAAATCCTGTTGCTGCACTACAAGAAATTGCAAAATACTTTGGAATATCCCGAAGTTCGTATTTAAAACTACAGAAGTAGGTGGTGGTCATTTCCAACGGTTATCGTAACTTCTTTTGTGTTATTTTGTATTGTTCAAATAATTCCACTGAGCAAAACACAAACAAATAACGTTGTATCAACATTTTATCAACATCAAACGTTATGTTAATGTTGATGAAACATTACTTGGATGAATTTGTTCAGTGGGATATTGTACTCATAATTTATTACAAATTTTGATATTTTTCTCTTGAACAACATCTGCCTTGTTATTAGATGTAAAAATAAGTTTTAATATCCCACTAAGCATTACCTATTTAAAATACCTAATAAAATCCGATAATTACCTTCTAATGTCTATTAATTATAGCTACGTGAAATAATTTGATTAATATTTTTATAAGATAGCAAAATTACATCATTTCCTTTCTTTTTTCCGCCCTCCGCTACCCCAGTACCGTTACCATCTTTACGCCAGCTCCGTCCTCTCTCATCCATTGTGTTACACTCCTTTTTCCCCCCAGCCATTCCACATTCACCCCTTCACACTCCTCTCCCAAATTACTCCATCCACTTGCGCACAACACACATTTACCATACCTTTCCCCCATCCAGACCTTCCTTCCTCTCTCCTCCGAACCACATCTAGCTCTTGCCAGGGTTATCTTAGCCTCCTTCGACAAGCCATTATTGCTTAGGTACCCTGGCACGGGCAGCTTGGTGGTGTAGTGGTTAGAGTGTTGTACTGCCACGCCACGGACCGGGGTTTAAATACCGGCCTAACAAGTTATCTGCATTTATATAGGTTAGGATAAAAATACCAAACACTCCGTCTTCTCGGATATGACGTTAAATGCATGTAGTACCCGTGTACTATATTGCGTGCACGTTAAAGATCCCTACCGGTGGGTTGGAACTCCCACCGGGTTCGGCAAAATTCCCGGATAGCTGTAGACCTAATCTCCGGCGTCATGATTGGCCTTAGCAGCGGAAATAGATGACGTAAAACCCAAAATAAAAAAAATAAAAAAAGGTACCCTGGCACGCTCCCATGCACTTGCCACCTTTCGTACATTGGATTGTATCCGCTCCTCCCGATACACCCTTGCCTCTTCTCCTGCATCTCCACCTCTTTCCACTTCTCTTTCATCCAAGCTGCCACATTCACCCCCTTTTCTAACCATTCATTTACATTATGAATAATAATTTCCAGAAGTTTTACAATCAATTATAAATGATAGGTTCCCACTGAGCAATAAACAAACAAACGATGTTATATCAACATTGTAGCAACATTAAACGTTGTTTTAATATTCATGAAACATTACTTAAATGGATTTGCTCAGTGGGGTTACAAATAATTTTAAAGTTTAGGGTTCAATTTTATGTCTGCTTTTCTTTATAGAACCAATGTGGACGTAACAAGAAGGTCCTCAATTTTAGACTACCAGTTATTTTACTCTAGTAATTACTACAACAGAAAAAACATTATTTTTTTAAGTAATCACTATTAATATTATTCATTAAATTGTTATTAAATTAAAACTTGAATAATATTCCAGTTATTAAATTATACTGATTCAATTGTGTGATATAGTATGAATTTTAAAATCGATAAATTTAGAAAGCAAATTCAATAATATAGTATTGTTGTCATCAGTACAATTTTGTTATTCATTGTAGATTAAGTATTTTTTATACAGATATTTATAAAAACATTGTTAATATCTATCTAATCAGATACTATACGCGTGTTTTAGAGAATAACACTTAAGTCTATTAAAAAAAAGAAACAAAAATAAAACAAAATGTAAACAATCAGATAACAATAAAATCACAGCTGCTAAAAATCGTAGCTAATGAAGTCGGACTCAATTCTTTGATGCGTCCCAGAACCAATCGAATATAGGAAAATTTATTATCAAAAGATATACTCTTTGTATATATTGTGTATTTTGTATGTATTATTAACTGTATTATTGACTTGTGTAAACTTAATGTAACAGCACGAAATGTAACAGCATGTTCAATAAAAATAAACCTCTAGAGTGCCATGGAAAATATGATAAGTTGTCAATTTTGAAATTATACATTACAATCAGTGGCGTAGCCAGGATTATTACATGGGGGGGGGGGGTTCTAACTGAAGCGCAGAAAGAAAAAACAGGTTATACAGAATAATATAATTTGGATAAACATATAAAATATTTCTATAGGAGCTACATAAAAAACAACTATTTATAATATAATTTCGCGTTAAATCAGGGCATGTGCAGATGCTTACTAACACACAATTTTTCAATGATTTTAAACACGCGGCGATTTTAAAAAGGCAAAATAAAATTGATAGCAGCGACTAGGGGGGCGTTCTAGCCTAATTATGTCTGACGTTTTATATGTCAATTCCTGAAGCGTGTAACCAACTTAAATTTGAAAAAAGACCAGCTCATGGCACTCTCGAGTTTTTTTTAAATTTAATATACGTATTATTATTAAACATGTGCATAACAATTATACACTCTTGAATTTTATCTCTCGAGTGACTAGATTAATTAAACAATTGCAAAACATTTTTAAACAATTTTAATCGCGATCGCGTCTGATAAAGAACAATCAAGGATATAAATTCGAAATTCGGCGGTGCGCACATTTCAGTCGCGAAATGTCGGCGAAAATTGTCGTTTTGGTGGCATTATTTGCAGCTGTCGCCACAGCTATTCCATCCACGGTACAATATCGTGAAGAATTGTACAGAAAATATTTGGAATCGGGATTTTTTGGGCAGAGATTACATCCAGATGCCGGACATAACATTGTAAGCTATAAATATACGAAGTAAATACAGGGCATTTTTCTTTCAAGTATACATTCGTTGCTTCTTTTTTTTAAGAATTTAAATTGAAGCTTTAAACGAATGTTTTCCACTCGCAGGTTAAGCATGAAGTCAAATTTTGAGTTTAGAAAAGTTTGAAAATTTAGTTTGATCGCTCTGCGAAGTGAAACAAATTTTCATGCTTTTCTAAACTCAAAATTTTACTTTATGCGTCACGCGTATAAACCACTGATTTATTGTAACCTTCAAAATATACGTATCGAGCATACTGCTTTAGTAGTGTATTTTTATCATCACTTGAAATCAGTGGTTTTATACGCGTAGCGCATGAAGTAAAATTTAGAGTTTAGAAAGATCAATTGTTGATCAATTATTTTTATAATTAAATATAAATATGTGTAAAATTGTACTCCCCTATCCCCTCGGGTTACAGCAGGCGCGTATTAAAGGGGAGTACTGCCGCCCCCTAGACTATACATTAGTTTTTGTAAGACTGAGCTTTCTTTCTTGTTTTATAGACATGTCTTTTTGTTGAAATTGCTTTGAGATTGCAAGAGAAACATTCCTATAACGTTCACTTAATTGCTGTACATCAGGTTAATACATACACTACGGATTTTATACATTCATTATATGCAACTTAACGTACATGCATTTGTATGTTGGGTTGCATGTAAATAGGAGTAATTCTTGATTTGTCAATAGTGCAGCAACATTTTTCAACAGAACAGCAACATGTTTTTTCGAACGTAAGCATATAACGTTCCTCAGCGTTGATGCAACTTAAAACGCAACGTTTTGAGTTATGCAAAGTTTCTTTGCGCACCGGATTGCATACAATGCAGATTCTATGCATTCATCGTATGCAACTTGACGTACATACATTTGTATATTGGGTTGCATATAAATATGACTGCTTTGTCAACAGTGTAACCACATTTTTCTTCGAACGTTAGCATACAACGTTCCTTCAGGCGGACAGTCAGCGTTTATGTAACGTTTTTTCAACATTTATGTAGCTTAAAGCGCAACGTTTCTTCTTACTCAGTAACATTGATGCAACGTGTCATACAATGTTTCTTTGCTCAGTGGGCATATTATTGATATCATTATTATTATTGATAGTTTCAAATGGTGGAAAGGGCTGGATACCCAATAGAACGCCACAGCAACATCGTAACAGAAGATGGCTACATTTTGGAAATACACAGAATTCCTCATGGCCTTAATAACCAAAACCAAACTGGA
The DNA here is from genome assembly GCA_932526585.2 of Philonthus cognatus. Taxonomy (NCBI): domain Eukaryota; kingdom Metazoa; phylum Arthropoda; class Insecta; order Coleoptera; family Staphylinidae; genus Philonthus; species Philonthus cognatus. Next base: position 154,638,284 of record OW052241.1, read on the forward strand.
AAAACTCCGGTCTTCCTCATGCATGGATTGACTGCAAGTTCTGCTGATTGGGTCCTCAAAGGCGCTGGTGAAGCCATTGCTTACATTTTGGCTGACTTGGGTTACGATGTCTGGATGGGCAACGCCAGGGGCAACGAATTTAGCCGGAAGCACCAGATTTACGATCCTGACGTTGACAAGAAAGAATTCTGGAGTTACAGGTATAAATAATTAAATAACTAAAAAACATTATAAGATCAGTGCGATTCTTTACGCAATCTACAATAAATTAGTTTGTTATAGATTGTGTAAAGAATCGCACTTTTAGGGCCAGTTGCACCAAACACGTTGAACTAGTTCAAGTCTGAACACTACTTCAAAATGGCATTAGAACAATAGCAACTGTCATCTTGAACTCAAGTTTAGCTTGAACTCGAGTTCAACTTTTTTTGGTGCAACTAGCCCACTGAGCAAAAAACAAACAAATAACGTTATATCAGTATTGTAGCAACATTAAACGTTGTTTTAATGTTGATGAAACATTACTTAAATGGATTTGCTCAGTGGGAGGCCTTAATGTTTAAAGTATTCTGCAACCAAGTATTGGCAATTTAATTTATACTTATATTAAAATAAATTAAATTGTCTATGGCCGGTTTCTTCAACATGACTTAGGACGTCGCTTATGTAAGAGGGCCTAACTTTAAGTAGGGCTTATAATTGAAATTGATATTGCTGATGTAGTTAATCATAACATGTTAATGTTTGCTGATGATTTGAAAATTTATCATCCTATAAATAGTTTAGACGATTGTGTGTATCTTCAGCATAATCTCGACCTGATAGTAACGTGGTGCAAGAACAACAGCATCACTTTAAATGTTTTAAAATGTAAGACATTGTCTTACACTAGGAATAAGTCACAAATAACGTTCGATTATATGATTAATGGCTCTGTATTATCCCATGTTGAGACTTTCAAAGACTTAGGAGTGTTATTTGACAATAAACTATCTTTTAATAGTCATGTCATGAAAGTAGTATCGACCGCAAATCGTTCGTTGGGCTTCATAATACGAAATACTAAACCTTTTAAGAATATCGATGCCATTAAAATACTATACTATTCGTTTGTAAGATCTAAACTTGAATATGCCTGTTGCGTTTGGGATCCATACTACGCAAAATATTCTTTGATGGTCGAGGCCATCCAGAAGAAATTTGTCAAATATCTTCACTTTAAGAAGTTTGGTTCATATCCTGGGACTGATTATAATTATATTGAACTATTGCGTGAATTCAACTTACACTCCATAGAAAGTCGCCGAAAATCGCATGCAGTGCCAACCTTGTATAAAATACTCAACAATCGTATGGATTGCTCTGATCTACTTGCACGAATTAATATTAATGTGCCTGTTAATATAAGGAACAAACGTCTTTTCCAGTTATCAATCCCAAATACAAATATTATGCTCAAGTCACCAGTGTATTCAATGTGTTCATTATATAATAATGTGTTATCACTTCATCCGGATATTGACATTTTTAATTGCATATCTTCTAAGGCGTTCTTCGACTTGATTGTTGAGTATTTCGAATAATTTTCGCTCATATTGTATTGTATTTTGCGTATACTGTTTTTTCCTTTACTGTTTAGTGCCAATCTTTATTTTATATTGTCTCATATCTTTTAATCAATCTGTAACTGGATTCGTCCGTTGATTGAAATAAATAAATAAATAAATAAATGCATTGCACCAACAGATTTAAGCAATGGCTTATGCAAGTCATTCTTAGTTGTGCGAATAAGTGGCAACGTAGCCATATTGGCTGTTGATTTAGCGGGAATTTTTATTTTAAATGTCTTTCCCACCTGATTCGTGGAAAAATGGACGCCATTTATAAAGAAAATAATTTATTGTTTACAATATGTCATCCGTATTCTACCACAAATATTTCGCTAAAAACGCATTGCAAACTATACCGCAGAAGGAAAACGTTTTCTATCTTCTCTTGTAGACAAATATAAACATATTGTAGAGATGGTTTCTTTGAATAAGATAATAACTTTACCGTTGTCAGTTGATGTAACACTTTATGACGCGGTTATGACCTAAGACACCGTTTGAGACACAACTAGGACTTAAGTAACGTTGGAGAAACCGGCCACTAGAGATTCAATTAACGCCAAATAATAAAGAGTTCTTAAAAAGTTGGCTGATTATTTTCCAAAGATGGGTGGGATTCGAACCATGATTGGATTCGAACCATTTTAGGAGTATTCGAACACTTTAACGAAAAAGGATTCGTATAAAATGGGTACTTCTTTTTGTTTTTCTAGTTGGAATGAAATTGGATCCTACGACCTTCCAGCTATGATCGACCACGTTTTGAAAGTAAACGGAGCTGAAAAATTGTTCTACATCGGACACTCCCAAGGATCGACTTCCTTCTTCGTGATGGCTTCAGAAAGGCCAGAGTACAACCAGAAGATCCGCTTGATGAGCGCTTTTGGGCCAGCCGTTTACATGTACCACGTTTTTTGCCCTCTGTGCCAGTTCTTGTCGCAATTCGAAGAAGAAGTTGAGGTACGACAATTTCTATCCGAATCCCAACATTCTAATGCCGAGTTTCACCAACGTCAATTAAATCGACCAATAGTTATGCATCAATTAAAATCTAGTAATAGTTACATCAGTGACGGCCGGTGGCCAACTTCATGTGAAACAAAAATGCCAAGGTAATGCATCCCAGAATTAAAAGGTGCGATCGTCGTGCTGCTAAACGCATGTATTAATGACGCAATTCCGTGACGTAAGAAGCATTGATAAACAAAATGGATACGTAGTGCTTTCAACCTCATTTTTTGTATCTTGGATTTGAGCCTCACATGAAGATAGGCCGCGAGCCGCCAGTGAGTTACATACATGTCAAAAAAGCAATCAATTCACATGAAATTGATGACTATGACGTGAAAATGTCTATTCCAATCGGCAAACAAATTTAATCGACGACTAAGATTGCATTGAAGTTAGTGAAACTGAACTTTAGTAAATTAATTCTTAAAGATACATTTTTTGTTTCGTTTCAATTATAAATGTGCAATAAAATTAAGCACACCAAATATGTTATAGTTTAAAACAGACATGATGAGTTTCCTAGTTACGAAAATATGTCAATATGCGAATTTCCTTAATGTCAAAATGCTGCGTCATTTAGACAGCAATTCAAAAATTTGAATTCTAACTAAAATAGAAGATGGTTTTTCTGTTTCGGCTTTGTTGTATTATGAGCGTTTTTTTTTTCAAAAGGTATTAGTTTAGTTTTTTTAATAAAAGTGTTATTTTCAAGTTATGGTGTTTTATCATTTATTGGAACTGCTGCTAGGCAATTAACACAAACCCAAATTATACAATTAGAATATTGTGAAAAATAGTTATAAGACTTGTGCTTAATTTTATTGCACAGAAGTGTACCTATGTGTAAATAGTGTTTTATATGGAAATGTGTGTAAAATGGGAATACATTTTATATTTTTATTTAATAATTGCAGGCGCTGGCTGATCAAACAGGAGTGTACGAAGTCGTGCCGAAGAGTGAAGTTTTGGAAATTGTCGGCAAGGAACTGTGTGAAGAAACATCGCCAGTGGCGGGACTCTGCTCAAACTTTATTTTCCTGCTTTGCGGTTTTGATTCTGACCAATTGAACAGCGTAAGTGTTTCTAATAATATTTTGAAAAATAAAAAGTAAGGTTACAAAGCCTGCAATGAAGCGTGTACATTTTGTAAACTTACTTTTTGATCACCCCTCGTATAACGTGATTTATTGGTTAATTCGTTGGAAATATATAGGGATTTTTTCTTTTAAGTATACAAATTACGTTGAATTATATTCGAGGAGTCTTTTTAAAAAAGCTTTATTTTACGTCTTTACAGATTCACGTCTTAATACTAACTAAATAATATAATTATATAAAATACAGAATACATGAAGAAGAAAGATAAGAAAATGTAATATAACTCTAAAGTGATAAGCGTCCAGACGCAACTCAGCACTTCTTCATAATATGCAGTTCTACGCCGTGTACTGCGATTATGCTCCTTTGTTCTTATGCCCAGGTGTGAGGTATGTGGGCGGTAGCTAACTCCTCTTCCCCTAGACCTTGGCTTCTCCTGGAAGGTGAAGGCGAGGAACTTCTGATGCGGAAGGTGGGACGAAACTCTGTTGTCTTCGTTTCCACCATTTGATAAGGACGAACAATATTCCCAAGAATATTATTGTATATAGGAATGATGTCCAGATGCTCGGTACGAGGATGTTGTCGTTGATTTCCATCGTCGGAAGGGGTTGCGCGGCAGGCAAGTCCTGAAGGGTTAATCTTCTTAGTTCGATGTTGAACATAGTGTAGTTTTTTGGTTTAATTTTGAAGTTTTGATTATTGATTATCACGGGTCCTCCGTGGCTTGAAGATTGTAGATTAAGTTCGTGGTTCCGATAGAAAAGCTGGCATCCATCGTTTTGTATTAAAAATATTCCAGATATTTCTTTGATTTCTGTTCCTTGTGGACATTGTATTTTTATTGTGTCGGGTGTAGTGAACACGGCGAGGTATTGGTTGATTTGGGTAATTGGTTCTAGATGATTTCCAATAATGTCTAGTGTAGTATATCGGCATTCATTGGTGCTGCTGGACCTCAGGATGTCTTCTTCGCATTTGAATTTGCCAGTCAGTAGCAGTTTAGATGGGCACTGGTAGTAGTTATTTTGCATTGTGCATTCAGTACTTAGAGGCATTACTTTATTTTTATTTTTTAGTAGAAATTTTACGTCCGGAATGATTGTCATGAACCCAGTTTCTGTCTTTGTGGGAATTGGGTGAAGATAATATAAGTCAAATTCGTCTGGTAAATTTATTGGAAGTGTAATAAAATAAGTAATGACTGATTCTTCAATCTTACAGTCAACATTCATGATTGATTCTAAGTTTAATAGGTTTTCTATTTTTATTTCATAAGGAAGTCTTTTTTCGTAAAATGCTGATATTTTTTCTAATTGTTGAAGCATCTCTTTAGGTTTTATTATGCTTGGATGTAGCATATGAAGTTTACAAAATGTTATTGAATTTATAATTGTTTCCAAGATATCCTGTATAGTATTATATAAAATTATTAATTGATTAAATAGGTCCTTGGTGAAAAGAATGTGTTGGTGTTCTACTTCTTCCTTTAATAAAACGTGAAGCTGCATAATTCTGGATTTCAATACATCTTCATTGTGTTGAATATTTATCATCGTATCGTTAAATTTGTCAATATTTTGATTAGTTTGGAGGTGATTTAAGATCTGATCATATCTGGCGCCATTTCTTGCGTCTAAGTTTCCAGTAATCGTTTTTATTACTGTGCCCATGCCGTTTATTAAACCTCTTTTGTTTCTTGTTTTTGCCGATTGCGTTGCAATGATGTCCATATTTTCGTTAACATTTTCTTGAACATACTGTATAATTTGATCGTAATTATAGAAATCGATCTTGTATGTGGATATATTTTTTATAGTGGTTTTTAAGAAATCGTATTGTTTATTTAGTTTTGAAATTTCTTTATATAGTGGAGATAGATTATAATAATGAATAAATGTGTGCTCTGAATTTTGCAATTTTGCATTGCCTAATTTAATTGGTAATACTCCTAAATTGGTGGTGATATTTTGTATAGAGGTCGCTCGGATTACGACGACCGAGAAGTACCTGGAAGAAAATTACTTGGTTTTACTTCTCCTAAATATATGTTAATTTTAATTTCACAATCACCAAAAATATAGTTAATCATACCTTTAACCATTTCATAGTCAAGTTTATCTAGGCCACATCCTAGTTTGGGGATTGCTAGATTTTTAATTTTTTCTTTAGAACAAAATTGTTTTATTTTCAATAAAGTGTCAAATAAATCTCTATGTGTGGGTTTATCGAAATAGTTCATTTTAGTAATTAAATATATAATATATCTTGATTTTTCTTTCAGGAAACAAAGAGAATGGACTTGTGGATTTTGAGCTTTTAATGTATCGATTTTTCCGAATCGTTCTCTAAAGTCCAGAGCGATTCCAGCGTTCATTCTAAGATCTGCACTGACACAATGTGCGAGAGAAACATTTTTCTTAGCGGAGAATAAATCATGTTTTATTTCATGAATATTATCATAAGAATTATCTTTATACTCTAAATAGTTATTCTCAAAATCAATGTATTTATTTTTAATCTTATCTTTATTATTGGTTTTCCGTGGGCGTTTCACATTTGATAAATGGATTCTTTGAACAGTGGTATGATGTTTTGTTTTTATTTTTGCAGTTTTCAGTTGATCATCAATAGATTCAATATCCTCTTGCTTATATTTAATTTTAGTTTTAGATTGTTTCTGTTTGTTTTTAACATAGACAATATCATCTATTTTTGGGGTATCTTCTCTTGATTTATTACGAGCATCGATTGTTTTATGTTTATTTTCTATGAGCATTTCATTAATATTTGAATATAACAGTTTCACTTTTTCCTTATGATTTAAGACATAATTATTCAATAATTGGTTTCCAATTTCTATGTCGAAAAATGAATTATTTTCCATATGACCGGAAATTATTTCTATTGGTTTCAATTTTGTAACTGAATGGATTGAGTGATTGTATCCTAAAACAGCGTACATTACTTTGGTTTCAGTGGATTCATTTTTATATATTTTTTGAAGATTTAGTATCCTTAAATGCTCTATAAGAGTTGAGTGTACTCTTTCGATTATTCCATTAGACTCTGGATGCTGAGAGCTAATGTAGTGTAGCTTAATTTTGTGCAAATCTAATAGTTCTTTAATAACTGAATTTCTAAATTCTAAATGGTTATCTGCAATTATTTGTAAGGGTACACCGTGGTGTGAAAAGAATCTAATAAGTTTATTGGCAACTTCTATAGCTTGGTATGAGTCCAATTTATATAGTTGTGTATACTTAGAGAAAGCATCAACAATCGATAAGAATTTTGATCCTTCTAATGCAATTGAATCGATATGTACGATTTCAAACGGTTTTGTAGGTGTAGGAGAAATATTAAATTTTAATTTTAAAGGTTGGCGATCATATTTAGTTGATAAGCAAATTTCGCAATTATTAATAAATTCTTGGACAGAACGACGCATATTTGGCCAATAAAAATATCGTTTAAGTTCTGCTTCGGTTTCATCGATTCCGCGATGATTTTGTTTGCCTTCATGATATGTCTGAATTGTTTTATTGATTTCGTCTTCGAGTTGTACGTCGGTTACTTTTTTAGTACATTTAATAAAACAAGTTTGGGAATGTTTAAAATATTTTTGAATGACATTGCAGAATTTTTCGTAAATAGGGCTATTAAAATATAGGTGATATTTAATTTTTGGGACAGTAAATTCTTTAATAAATTTAATTACATCTTGTTCGAAGTTTGATTTAGAAAATTGAACACTTAGTCTCATCTTATTATTATTGAATAGCATTTCTCTTTTGGGGATAGAAGGGGAATAATTTACTTCACTGATAATTAATTGATTGTCTCCGAAATTTACTGGTTTATCTATTATTGGAATGTTCGTGATCGGATCCTCTAAGTTGGAATGAATTGTAACGTTTTCGTCATTAAAATCATTCATATTGTCTAAATTGCCTGAATTAGCAATAATGGATAAATTATCATTTTTAGGATCGTGATTTTGATCGGGTGAGTCAAATAGTGTTGGATCAAAATTTGAAATATAATAATCGTTTTCTTCGTAAGTATTTAATTCTAGTCTAGATAATGCATCTGCATTTTGATTAAGTTTTCCCTTTTTATATTTAATTTCATAATCGTATTCCGCTAATTTTATTCGCCATCTAGATAATTTAGAGTTGGGTTCCTTCATGTTCATCAGCCATTGAAGGGGTTTATGGTCACACTGAATTGTGAAATGTCTACCGAAGATATAAGGCCTGAAATAGTGTACGGCCCATACGATTGCTAGCAATTCTTTTTCAATCGTAGAATAATTTGTTTCGGAATCGTTTAAGGTGCGGCTGGCGTAAGCCACGGGTAAATCAGAACCTAATTTGCTTTGAGAAAGTACGGCGCCTAGCGCGACATTACTAGCATCTGTAGTTAGGGTAAATTCTTTAGAAAAATCCGGATATTGGAGGATCGGTGCATTAGTTAATAGATTCTTACACAAGTTAAAACATTTTACATAGTCATCATCATTAATATTTATTACAACGCCCTTTTTTAAACGTTTAGTTAATGGTTTTGTGAGGTTGGCAAAATCTTTAATAAATTTTCGGTAATAACCGAGCAAGCCTAAGAATCCTTTTATTTGTTTTGTATTTTTTGGAATCGGGTAATTTTGAACAGCAATAATTTTGTCAGGATTGGGTTTCACACCGTCGGGAGTGACGATGTGCCCTAAATAAGCAACTTCTTTAGATAAGAATTCTGATTTATCCAACTGTATTTTAAAATTGGAATTCCTTAAACGGATGAATACTTCGCGTAAATTGTTAATGTGTTCTTGGAGACTCGTGCTAAAGACAATGATGTCATCCATATACACTAAACATTTGTTGTTTTGTATGCCTCTCAGAATGTCGTCCATGACACGCTGGAAGGTTGCAGGGGCATTTTTGAGACCGAATGGCATGCGAAGGAATTCATAATGACCGTTGGGGGTATTGAAGGCAGTTTTGGGAATATCCTGCTCTTCAATTTCGATTTGGTGAAAGCCAGAAGCCAAATCTAATGTGGTGAAATAATGACAACGGCCTAGTTTGTCTAGTAATTCTTCGATGTTGGGAAGGGGGTACCTATCACCAATCGTTTTTTCATTAAGTTTCCTGTAGTCTATCACCACACGCCATTTCTGTTTACCAGAGGCGTCCAACTTTTTTGGGACAACCCAAATAGGTGATGACCACGGACTGTAAGAGGGGCGAATAATTTTTTGTGATAACATTTCTTTAATTTGATTATCTACTTCCTCCTTATGTACTTGGGGATAGCGATAAGTTTTACTATAGACTGGAATTTCGTCAGTCGTTTTAATCGAGTGTTTCACTCTATTTGTAAAAGATAATGTATTATTTTTTAAGTGGAATATATCTGAATATTCTCTAACAAGATTTATGATTGATTTCCGTTCTTCACTGTTCATATGCTCTGAACGAATGAGCGAAGGGTTAAATGCAATTTTTCGAGAATCTAACATATTAAGATCAGGCGTACGAACACAATCATGTGCATTGATCGGTTCAACGACTATGGGTTTTGGTTTAAAAACGAAATCTTTTTCTGTGGGGTTCACAACAGAGCATAAAGCTTTATAATTATTGACTTTTGTTAAACATTGTGGCATTTCTACATCATGCCCGTAATTTGCATATGGGACTATTACGTCACCTTCTTTAATATTTTTAACGTCAATTTGTAAAATAATTTCGGATCTAGCAGGTAATAATATTCGTTTATTGTACTGCAGATCTTCAAATTTTTTTAAATATTCAATATTTATTTGGCAATTTGTACTAAAAACTATATCTTTATTAAAATCTATATTAGCTTTTAAATATTTTAAGTTATCTAATCCTAGAAGTGCATCAAAATTTGAGTGGAAATTAAGTAAATAGAATTTTAAATTTTGGGATTCGTTTGATTTAAATAAGTGTACTAAATTAATTTCTGCACTGTGAGTGCCATGACTTGTGCCGTGAATCGTGGCTACATCAAATGGATCTGGTTTTATAGAATTATTGAAAAGTTTATATGCACATTTTGGATTGATAAACGAACGAGAACTACCTGAATCTAAGAGAATTTTAATTTTATTTTTTGGGTCGTATAAATGAGGCAGGTAGCTTTCATTATTTTTAATGTTTAAGTATTCGAAGAGGGGTTGCTCATTGCCAAGGCTGTCTCGTCTAAAAAATCATTGTTATCATCATTTTTATTATTTTCATTTTCTAATTGATAGAATTCGTTCAAACGAGGTTGTTTTACTATGTTTCTATAGCTTGACTGAGGAATAGTGCTCTGTGTCCTGGCGGACATTGGTGTAGGTGCATAATTATTTGCACCGAACCTTTTGTTATCATTATTGTTATGATATGGTCTAGTTGGCCTAATATTATTATTATTAGGGAAATTTTGATTAGGGAAGGAAGAATTAAAATTTTGGTTATTATTATAAAATGGTCGTGGTGGCTGAAGGTTGCCAAATTGGGGTCTATAATTAAATTGTCTCTGTGGTGTAACGTGAGCTTTTTGGTCAGTAGGCCAATTCCTCCTATCTCGTCGCTGCACTTGAACTTGAGCGTTCGTGATTTAGAGCGGTATTGAGATCAGCGGGTTTTTTTATTCTCATTTGGCTACCAATGGGTTCGCGAAGACCGCGTAAGAGAATACGCAATGCGTTTTCTCGAAAGAATCCGATTAGATGGTCTCTCCTGTTAATTTCGGCAATAGGCATATGATTTGTGACATACGAAATTTGGAGGTTCAATAAGTGGTTTACTCTTTTATAAAAGTCGAACGGACTTTCGTTCGTAAGTTGTTTAAGATGGGCAAGCTCGATGTTGAGAGTAAGAGGATCTCTCTTATCGGCATAGCTATTAACGAGAGCAGTTTTTAAATCATTCCAATTTGTTATAACGGAAGACGCGATATTTATTGCGGCTTCACCTTTTATTTTTGCGAGAATTGAAGACATTAAATACGTATTGCTAAAATCATTAGGGTCTGCGTTGTTATAAAACTTAACGACGAGTTTTTCACATACATCAATAAATCTGGAAAGGAGTTCGGAATTTCCGTCGAACTCGGGAATCATGTTTATGTATTCAGGTTTTAATTGAGCCATTTTTCTTTTTATTAGTTATGGGAAATGTATTACTTAATTTTTAGGTTGAGCTAGTAGTAAGTCAGTCTGAATTTAACGGTAATTTGTTCGGTACAATTACAATTAAGCCTCTAAATAAAGAATCACTTACAAGACAACTCCGATGAATTTCATCTCAGGTTACGCTGTCCTGGACCGATGTGCCGTGAGTGTCTGTCGAACTTAATCCAATTTTTTCGAACTGTCCGTAAATCGTAAACACGAACGAAGCGCGATTTTTTTGATATTCGCTCAAAAACTTCACAAAACTTCGCGGACAATCCTACCGACTGCGCCAATTACGTTGAATTATATTCGAGGAGTCTTTTTAAAAAAGCTTTATTTTACGTCTTTACAGATTCACGTCTTAATACTAACTAAATAATATAATTATATAAAATACAGAATACATGAAGAAGAAAGATAAGAAAATGTAATATAACTCTAAAGTGATAAGCGTCCAGACGCAACTCAGCACTTCTTCATAATATGCAGTTCTACGCCGTGTACTGCGATTATGCTCCTTTGTTCTTATGCCCAGGTGTGAGGTATGTGGGCGGTAGCTAACTTACATATCCATATCACGTTCTACACACTGTACATTTTCAGGTATTTTTCGGACATTGTCTGAAAGGTGTTCAATTTGAAGCCTCCAATAAGTGTTTCCACTCCCTGATTAAGCATGAAGTAAAATTTCGAGTTTAGAAAAGCCTTAAAATTTGGTTTGGTCGCTCCGCGAAGCGGAGCGGCCAAACCAAATTTTCAGGCTTTTCTAAACTCGAAATTTTACTTCATGCGCCACGCGTATTGAACACTGGAATACCGCGAAATTCAAAATATACCGCTAAAGCATACTAAAACAATATATCACTCTAAATATATAGGAAATGTTTCTTTTACATATACATACCCCGATATTAGGATTTATACACTGTACATTTTCAGGTATTTTTCAAACATTGTTTGAAAAGCGTTCAATTTGAAACTTCTAACCAGTGTTTCCACTCCTTGGTTAAGCATGAAGTAAAATTTCGAGTTTAAAAAAGCCTTAAAATTTGGTTTGGTCGCTCCGCAAACCAAATTTTCAGGCTTTTCTAAACCCGAAATTTTACTTCATGGGCCACGCGTATTAAACACTGAAATACCGCGAAATTCAAAATATACTGTTAAAACATACTAAAACAATATATTTTGAACTTCACTCTAAATCAGTGTTTTATACGCGGGGCGCATGAAGTAAAATTTCGAGTTTAGAAAAGCCTAAAAATTTGGTTTGGCCGCTCCGCTTCGCGGAGCGACCAAACCAAATTTTAAGGCTTTTCTAAACTCGAAATTTTACTTCATGCTTAATCTGGGAGTGGAAAACACTCGTTAAAAACTTTAAATTACGCGCTTTTTAAAAATAACAAATACCAAAAACAATAAAAGAAAAATTCTAAGTATGTACGAAATAAAAATAGTGAATAATGATCATTTGATTATAATTTATTTTTGTTATTATGTTTAATTGCAGACTTTGGTACCAGTAATATTATCCAACATCCCAGCTGGTTCAGCAACTAGGCAATTTGTCCATTATGGACAAGGAATTAAAACAGGTAAGTAAAAACGATTATTTCAAAATATTGCAAACTTTAATCTTCTAAACAGATAGTATTCACTTCAGGCTTATACAAGGAATGCAAACACTTGTTAGAATAGTATTGAGCACATCAATGAATATTATTCTGATCTTTATATTAATTGAAGTGAAAATCAACCTATAGTAGAATTCGCGAGAGGTGTCCTATGATTACAGATTTGAAATCTATGGTACAACTTTTCTTTGTAGTATTTATATATTAACATTATTTCTTCTACTTGTATGTGCTAAATCGCAACTTATGCTAAACTCTCTTAACTAGGGGATTGATATTATTATAGTTATTCTAATTAGAACTTAAATATCACAGGACAACTCTCGTAAACTCGACTATACATAAATTGACAAATATTCACTCGCTTTAAAGAATATTAATAATAATAATAATAATAATAATATAATCTTTATTCTAATATAAATATAAACATACAAGATATACATGAATACTTAATATAAGAATATGCGTCACATAAGAGAAAAACATGCTTAAGTAATAGGCACATGTAAGTAATTTAGATTAAATTCTAAAAACTCATTTAGAGAGTAAGGTTCAATATCTCTTACAATAATATTTATTTTTGATTTAAATGATTTGAAACACCGCTCATTTTTCAAGTAAGTCGGCAATTTATTAAATAATTTTATGCATGTGTAATTCACGCCCTTTTCGGTGAGTGAATATCGGTGTATAGGGTAGTTAAGGTTATCCTTATGTCGTGTATTGTAGATATGAATCTGAGTTCCATCTGAAAAAAGGTGCTTTTGTTTCCATATGAACACTAGACACTCTAATATATAAATTCCTGTGACAGTTAATAAGTTATTCGATGCAAACAAAGACCTACATGATGTAGAGCTTTTGAGACCTAATAAGATCCTGAGCACACGTTTTTGAATTAAGAAAATTTTATTTATGTTAGGCGAACTACCCCAGTGTATGATCCCAAATCTGACCAAAGATTCGAAATTGGCATAATAAGTTATTTTTAATATATCTAAAGATAGGTGAGGTTTTAAAGTATATAGCATAAAGCTAATTTTAGCCAATTTACCTTATAAATACTCAATGTGAGAATACCATTTTAATTTTTCATCGATGTTAATTCCCAAAAACATAGACGATTGAGAAAGTTGAAAATTTAGATTGCCAAATGAAATGTTATTAGGCATATTGCCGATTTCATTTTTTTAAATAGAATACATTTAGTTTTATTTTCGTTTAGCAATAAATTGTTGTTTTTAAACCACTGTGTAATAGCAATTAGTGCTAGTTCCCCATTTCTTACCATATCATCAAAAGTATTTCCAACGATACAAAGATTGGTGTCGTCGGCATATCCGACAATCCTTAGCTTCGGAGATGACAATTGATAAAGATCGTTTATAAATATATTAAACAAAAAGGGGCCAAGTATACTCCCTTGTGGAACACCCATGACAACGTCTAGAGCACTTGACCGCAGTTTTTCACCTTTATTCATTATTTCTACTATTTGTTTTCTGTTAGATAAATAGGATTTGTACCAATTATACGCGACTCCGCGGAAACCGTAATTGTATAACTTCGATAGAAGCAAGTTATGGTCAATGCAGTCAAATGCTTTAGATAAATCTAGCATTATTCCACAAGGGACCTGGCCCCCTTCAAAAGCACAATGGATGAAATGGGTAAAATCATATAATGCGGTATTTATATTTTTATGCTTAGTAAAGCCATGTTGGTTTTTCGACATCATATTATATTTTTGTAAAAAAGATATACTTTGTTTTGCGACATAGTATTCAAACAGTTTAGAAAAAGTCGATAAAATACTTATTGGTCTATAATTTTCCATATTATCACGGCCGCCTTTCTTGTATACTGGTTTAACTACTGCTAATTTCAATATTTCTGGAAAAACGCCATTAGCTAAGGATTCATTAATGAGATGACATAATGGTTCACTAATTAAATGAATGATTTTTTTCAATAGCGACATTGGAAATTCATCAGCACCGGAGCTTTTTTTATTTGGCATAGCAGAAACTATACCCTCAACTTCACTTATCGTTATGGGGCAAAAAAATATCGAATGATAATTATTAGATTCCAGCCTACTATTTTGGTCGGAATTACCTCCCAAAATGCTCTTTGCAGAATTGACAAAATAATTATTTAAATCATCAACATTTAGCTCGCAGTTACCAGACAGTTTATTTGTAGGGCCACTTAATTCTTTTATGATGGACCAAGAAGTTTTACTTTTATTTGTGGAGAATATTATTTTATTATTATAATATGCTTTTCTGTCATTTAATAGCAATTTATTGTACTCCTGTTTATAGTGCTTATAAGTATTTTTACAATTTGGGAAATAATTTACTAGGATAGCGTACAGGTCAAGTTGCTTTTTACACATTTTTGTCTCATTAGAAGTAGCAATTTTTATTTTTTTGTCTCTTTTATTATATGTCCTTAGAGGAAAACAGGTATTAAAATATTGTGAGAGTATACACATAAAATGGTTAAATTTTGAGTTAACGTCTGATTTATGATATAACCCCATCCAGGCTTCATTATGAAGATATTCAGAAAATAAAGAAATATTTTGGTGTGTAAAATGTCGATATTTAATTTGATATGAATCGTTATGATGTTTTAAATTTATATCTATAATCTGAGCCATGTGATCAGAGAACCCAGTCGGAATTATATCATAATGCATTACGTTCTGCGCATTATTTGTAATGACATTATCAATGCATGATTGTGAAGTTGGTGTTACTCTCGTATATTCTTTAATCAGTAATTCCAGATTGAAGGATTTGATTAGCATTTTAAAATGACTTGAAATGTGATAAGTTTTTAAGATATCTATATTGAAGTCACCACATATATAGAATTTGTTGTTATTTGATAATAAAATTTGAAATAGCAATTCCATTCTATTAAAAAATAGTTCAATGTTAGAATTAGGTGGTCTATATATGGAGATAAATGTAATTTTTTGTTTTTTGTCAAATTCAATATCAGCACCTGTGCATTCGAAGATATTTAATTGACATAAATTATTTATGTTATGTCATCGCGGCAATGTGACTTAAAATTGTTATTACAGTATATTGCTACCCCACCATGACTGTAAATAGAGCGGCAGAATCGTGAAATTAGTTTATGGTTTAAGAATTTTATCGAATCAATTTGATTTGGTGATTGCCAGTGTTCGGTCAGAGAAATTACATCTATGTTATGATTTTGTAAAAATAACTGAAACTCATTTATACTGTTTCCGAGCGATTGAATATTTAAATTTAGTAGTTTTAAAATATGATTTGATTGTTCTTGCGTGTGTTTATAATTTACATTATTTACATTTTTGTCTACGGTTTTTTGCTGATATTTTGTAGGCGCTGTAAAAAAGGATTAATGTATACCCCCTCAGGCCAAATATTTGGGTTATTCACAATATCCGAATCAGCCTTAGATACAGTTAGCTTAAAAGACGAATATTCCTCAGGTCGTTTGGAGGTCATTCTTGAACATTCGGCGTCTATAATGTTGATGGTGGATACGTAATTCAATAGTGATTCAATTGTCACTTCAGGATCCAATCCGTTGATGTAGAAGTGGGAGCGTATTTTACGCCCTTTGATTCCTAGTGGTTGTGTAGATTTTCCCACGATAGGAATTTTCTTTTGTTTACGTCTTCTTTGTACTAGTGTAAATTCGTCATTTTGCAGGGATGTCTCAGTGGCAAATGGGCCCTTCCTCTCAGGTGTTGTTGGCGCGGCTGCAGAATTCGTTTGTTGAGTCGGTAAAGTCGGCGTTGCTGAGCGTAAAGATGCAATTTTATTATATGCAACCTTAGATGTACTCGGGTCGTTCATTGTGTTTTCGCATAAGTCACTATTCGATTTATTTTTCAATTTATTTACAGTTTTCTTCGTTTCCTGACCAAGTAAGGATTGCGGCTGTGCTACATTTGATTTGTTTACATTCTTTTTTGCTGGATTTGAGAATGGTGAGGTTGAGTTCTTAATTAAATGATCCTTTTCAACAATTATATTATTTAGATGTCCGACTTGCCTGTTAAGTGAGTGTATTTCCACTTTCATATCCCTCAGTTCATTTCGCATGCTCAATACTAGTTGGAGACATATTCTTTGAATCCCTTGCTTTTCGCAGCGATGGCACGCCGTAGCTCCAAACTTGTCTTCAGTTTTTATACATCCTATGTGGTATTCAGTAGCACAGATTACACACGTAGATAGTTCACTTTTTGATGTGATTGGTAATTGGCAACCAAAACACTCAATATTTTCAATTATTTCGATAATAGTTTTATTCAAATCGCTTTCCGATAACGAACGATGTTCACGGTTCGCCATCGCGTATAATCTATGATTTTCAAAATGATTAAGCTACAGTTGAATTTAATTTACAAGGCAAGAAGGTTATTAAGTTAATTAAGAGACTATCCAAAAGAAATCTGCTCTGGCCAACAGAGCAGAGAGCAATAAATTTAAAAAAAATCACTTTTTTTCTAAATCAATTAAAAACTAAAAAAGCTTGTTGGACTATTATTAAACACATCAATAAATACCATTTTGTTCTTCACATTAACTGCTTTAAAGAATAATAATAAAGATAATTAATTTGTCTTTTCTTTCTGGGGTCAAAATATGATTGATTATATTTTTCAGGTCGTTTCAAAAAATATGATCACCACACAGAGGAAGAAAACATGAAGGCGTACGGCCAGCCGACTCCTCCCGATTACAATATCAGCAATATTGTTGCACCAGTTGCTCTGCATTACGGACAAAATGATTGGCTTGTATCAATAAAGGTAATTTTTTATTCATAATTTGAGGGTAAATGTGAACAATTTATCAAGGGCTTTTATATTTAAATTAATCAGTTCACTTTTGTTGATGGTCAGATTTTTAATTCATGAATTGAGGGTATCAGTTTTTAAACATGAACAATTTTTCAATGGCATTTATATTTAAGTAAATGCAATCAATTAACCAGTTCACTTTTGTTGATGGTCAGATTTTTACGAGTTTTCCTTGACTTGGGCCGCCGATCACATAGAATGGAATAAATCAGCTGATTGCAATCTGGCGGCTGCTATTTTTTAATGAAATTCGTACATTGATCATATTTCTATTAGCCGTAGGAAACCAGGTCACGTGATCAATCTACCTGGTTGGCGGTCTGGGTATAGATGCCAATATTAGTCGGAATAAATGAAATAGTGAATCAAATAAAGTGATTTATAGTTTAAAAATATTTTATTCATATATCACGCCACTGAGCAAAAAACAAAAAAATAACGTTATATCAACATTGTAGCAATATTAAACGTTATTAAACGTTGTTTTAAACATTACTTTAATATGTTTGCTCAGTGGGATAATTTTCCTTTATTTTGATTATTTATTAACAATGATTTTTAAGCATTTATTATTAATCATGATGTGTTTTTCATGATTAAATAATGCCCAAAAATGTTTGCCAATAAATAATCCCACCAGAGGACAATGATAAATATGATAAATAATTAATCTGAAGGAGAATGTCAGGAGATTAGTTTAAGTATATTAATACACAATCAATTAAAATAGATTGAAAAACATTGGAAATACAAAAATATAAAATACATTTTGTTATCTTCAATAATACGCACTTGATGATATTTTTGTTGTTATTATTTTAGGATGTGCATAGATTACGTGATGAACTACCCAACGTTGTGCTTGATAACATGATTTCTTACAAAAAGTTCAACCACATCGACTTCTTGTGGGCCACAGACGCCAAGGAATTGCTTTACAACACCGTCATTGAAACCATGTCCAAATATTAAAGCAATTATATTAATTGCTTGATGGATTTGTAAATAAACGTATTTTTTTAATAAATTAGAAATGCTATCAAAATTTGAGTTTTTTTTTTATTATTATCAATCTGCAACTCGTCAAGTTACTTTTCAATAATAAATATAATAAGAAACTAATGGAAGCACAAATTCAAAATTCCCGCTTTTTATTTTAAAACCAACTGCTTCAATGGGCCCGTTCATCAAAATGTTCAACATTCAACATGTTTGGATTTGTTTGTCATGTATGTTTGTATCTAATGAACGGTGCGCCGGTCGGTCTATTTTGTACGATTGCAAAAACGCAAACACGTTCACGAATAACAATCCGGTCATCAGAGAATTTCCCAACAGTTGGCAGTAAGCTCCCAACTGTTGTCTCTGGTGAACGGGCTCAATTTTTACCAGTACGTTTTACTTACCTGAAATTTTTATAACCCCCTCCGAAATGTTTTACCTAATTACGGCCTTCATTCAACGCCTTTACCTAAGTAAAAATAATTGATAAAAAAACAAATCTAAACATTCTTATAAATCGATTTATTCATTTTTTTATGTACAAAGTAAAAGAATAACAAATAGCTCGGTTCATGCCTGTCTTATGTGTGTGTATGTGAAAACGTGTTCCTTCTCTTTTCACTCCTCGAAAAAATAATATTTACAAACAAAATAATATTACGTATGTATCACTTTCAATAATGAGCACTTGATTCCCACATCCATCCATACATAAGCCGAAATTATTTACAATTAAAAAAAAAAATTAATGTGAAGTAAAACCTATCACTATTTGTTTATAACTTTACTATTATACACAATCTCTCTTCCTTCCTTTCTTCCTCTTTCATTACTCAATATACATATATCATCTGCATAAAATTCATATATAAATTTTCTTTTTGATTTAAATTAAAAAAATCTTTTCCGACTATGTACACACGGCCTTAGTTTAATTTAATAATTAATTAATTGTTAAATAGATGACATCTGCTCAATATTATCACTAGTGGGTTTTTGTTTTTCCGCAAAGCTGTGCGCTATGCTGTCCGCTTCTGCCCAATAACTCCGCACTTCAAAAAATAGCTGTAATTTTAAAGTAGAATATAAAGATTGTTTAAACAATTGTTTGCATAGTTAGATAAAAATAGACTTACCTGCTGTAACCACTTTTCGTCAGCTAATAACTCGTTAAGTATGCATGTGGTGTCTTTATGCGGATCTGCTGCCCGTTTGTCGGTCACGCGTTTCGCACAATCGATGTACATCAGGTATTTTTGATGAGTTATTTTGTTGAAGAGCTCCACTCGACTTGCACATGTCCGGCACATTATAAAATTCTTGAATCAAAACAGAAAATAATTAAATTTTGTTAACATGGTCGCTGCCACAAATTTTGATCTGCACTTTGACATTAGCCAATTATACACGATTAGAAGAACATAAGTAATCAATTTTAAATAATAAACATAATATAGAAATTGCCAAACACTGTATTAACAACAATCATTTTATAAATATTTTAAGATTTTATACTCAGCTAATAAGGGACCAATTTTAAATCTCAGAGAGGGCTTAGAAATTAATAGAGCCATAAAATGTGGAAAACACCTGGTCAACGAGAACGAGGAGATTTGGAATTCCCCAATTCCAAATCCCTTATGACTTGATTATATATAAGCCGGTCGGTTTCTTCTGTAATCCACTCTTGATAATACCGTAAAAAGCGAAACTAGTCAAATAAATAGAAACAAATAGTGAAACAATCAAGTGTTTGTAATTTATCCTTTAATATTAGTTCAAAATGTTTCACCAAGTGATAAATGAGAAAGTTATTCAAGAAATATTAGCCAATTGTTTTCGAAAGAACTAAGCGTGTCGCCGAATGGCGGCGAAGGCAGCGAACATGTTAAAACCCAATAAAAAATGAAGCATTTAATTCATACTTATAACTGTTCAAATAACAGTTGTAAATAATTATTTAAGATTGTTTATTTGAACTTACCTTTTCGTTAATAGTTTTCGGGTCTGGATGGCATCCTTCCAGAGTGGTGGCGTTGTATGGCTGGCCGTACATGAGCACCCTGGCAACGACGCCGGGCATACCGCAAGCGGCGCAGTTCCTCGACAGCACATCATTATTACTAAGTTCGCTTATCACATTGAAACATGGCCACGTTGAGACTGCCACCTGCACGGTATCCGGCCACCTTAAAGCTTCCATCATTTTCCTTTTCTTCTCCTCTGTTGCATCATCAATTACTTTCACATTCGATAAAAAGTAATCATCTAAAAGAACAAACATGTAACATAGCAAAAACAAAATACACACATTACATTAGCCCATTAAGCGCCATTAATACATACACGCACATTATTAATTTTTGGTTATTAAATTACTAAATAAATTAATTTGGTATATTATATTATTTGACCTGGCTTAAAAATGTATGAAGAAAAATGTAAATATTTTGTTATTTAAATATTTCGATTGTTACTCATTTAAAAAAAAATAATGTGAATGTATTTCTAACTTCACAATATTTCAGCGTTTTATGCGCGTGGCGCATGAAGTAAAATTTCGAGTTTAGAAAAGCCTGAAAATTTGGTTTGGCCACTCCGCTTCGCGGAGCGACCAAACCAAATTTTCAGGCTTTTCTAAACTCGAAATTTTACATCATGCTTAGTCTGGGAGTGGAATCACTCGTTCTAAACTTCATACTGCACGTTTTTATATGAAATCGACGAATGCCTGAAATTTTACAGCATATACAATAAGTCATTCATAGATATCATAAAAAAAAGTGCAGAATTTTACCTACAATCAACTTTTAGAGTTATCTCTATAATTGCTCGGCCGTTAATGGGTTAATCAGCCTATATATCGTAATTTTAATTAGGTGTAATATTTGCATTTGAATTGGTGGTTACCTTTCTCTTGGAAAATTTCCATGAGGAAATTACTGTCTAACGCCTGAGATATAAGCGTCTGTATGTACACTTCGAAATTGTCCTGGTAATGCTGAGCCTCCTTCATCGCCTTCTCATGGTACTCAGGATCGATGATCATTAACTCACTGCGCACAAACTCGACTATCGTTTCCATCTGTGTTTGAGATCTGTATTTCACTGGCACTGTTATGTATTGTTTTTTGTTCTCGGGTGTACAAGATGTGTACTGAAAATTAAGGCAGAAACATATTACTGTGATTGTGAAATTAGAAAAACTGACAGTTTTAGAGTGATCTATTCAACAGTAAATTAACTTCTTATGACAAGCTGAATGTAACTGTCCAACTGACTTTAATTCTACATAATGTTTAAGACTTACCGTTGATATATTTCGATACAGCATCTCACCGTTTTGCTCGAACGGTTCGTACTTCTGCAGCAACGTTTTCCCATCCACCCGCCATATAGCTGGCCAATCATGACTCAAATCTGATTTTATCGCTACGAACTCTCCTGGCTGAAAAGATGTCAGATTAATAATTACTTACCTAAAACTGTATTGGTGTTGTTCAATTTTATAAAATATGAACTTTAATTTATGTACAATCTTATAGGTACCTTGAATGAACTTTCATCATTTGGATTGCTATTAATGTGATTTTGTATGGAAATGTTGTTAATTGACGGAAACAGATTACCCTGTTTTACACTTTTACTACTCTTTGCCTTCTTCGGCTTTTCTGGGCTAACCGCATTATTAGCACCTGTTGGATTATCCTGGGGCAGCGTACCCGGTGGTGGCTTTGGTTTATTTTTACTACCAGCTGAAAAACTCAAGTAAATTAACTTTCAAAGTTATTAAAAAAAAGTAGTCAAAGAAATAACACAAGAATATTTTCTTCAGTTTATATTTAACTTACGTGGACGACCCCTCCTCCTCACTGGCATATCGTCGTCTTCATCCTTGACTGACGGGATCCACACCGGATCAGAATCTGAATCCGCAAACTCGTTATCATCTCCGTCGTCATTCGTGATTATTGTTTTTATCGTTCCTTTCTCTTTCGCTGCACGTTTACTCATTTCTCTTCTTGGCACATTTTCTATTTCTAAAATACATTAAGAAATACTTCTATAAATCAATATTTACCCTATTCCAAAATCATCATTGTCATCACCATTGTGTATGAGTTAAATTGGATAACTAGGACTAAAATTTAGTAAGTTATCAATGACAGATTCAGACACGGTTTATTGACTTAGTAACGAGATTAGGTAAGATCAAAATAATTAAGGACCAATTCTTAATTACTTTGATCTAACCTAATCTCAATAGTAGTAGTAAGTAGTATAGTAATAGTCAGTAAGTAAATGAAAATGATTGAGGTTATGTTAAGTGTCAGTGACTAAAGTTAGATATAATAATATTTGATATTTTATAATATTTCGAGCATATACCACTTTTTGGATTTAATTCTTTAATCTTCTTCTCCTGTAGTTCGGCAAGTTCTTTGGCCCGTTTCCTCTCCGTTGGTCCGCCCGGCTTCAGCGGCCTCCCCTTCCTCTTCATCTTCGGCTTCGGCTTCCCTGCCAACGCCAAGTTTTTCTTGAATAAATCCTCGTCTGATGTAATGCCATCATCAGAGCTGTTAAAGCTATTGTCTTTTCTCTCTTTCGGCAGGGGGAAATAACGGGGATCATCCTGAGGATCGCCTGCAATAACAATACCCAAATCAAGACGAATTTTTTCTCAATGTTTGATCATACTTACACCTACCTGAACTTAACCTAGACTGCATCGGTATTGGAAATGGCGCCGGCATCAAACCGTTATTTTCAATCTTCATTTCGTTCTCCGACCTTGGCCTCGACCAGGAGTGCTTTCGCCCGCCTCGCGGAATTGGCGGGGGAGACGTATCACGTTCGCCTTGCAGGAATTTAAGGTAGCTACTCATGAACCCCGGTTTATCTGGTGCTTTCGCCGTGGCTGGTGAAGGAGGAACCATCGATTTCTGCATTTGCATGTGCATCTGTGGAACCCTATTCATCGGAGTGACCTCGCTCAGGAAATTCAATTCTTCCTCTATATTCGGCACAACAACTTTCGGTTCAGGTTCGTGTGTTTCATAATCGGCGGAAGGTACTTGCTGCTGATGCTCGTGGTAATTATTCTGCATGTGCATCATATCGTGGGTGTAATCCGAATGGGGCGGTAGGTGAAAAGGGTTGTGGAAATAGGGGATGGAAGGAGGGGGGTGGTGAGGCACCATTAGGCCTTGATGCTGTTGGATGGATTGTGATGGGAACATTTTTGATGATGGTGGAGGGAAATTCCACCGGTCTATTTCGAAATATGTTCCGTTTTGCGGTGATTGTTGATTCGTTGCTGAACTGTGAGCGGGCGGTGGAATTCTCCCTATATTAATACAATTACTTTAGTAATAAAAACAATATAGTGTTTGAAATTTGATGATACTGTCCATACATCTTTCGGATCGTAGGAATAGTACAACGAAACTGACTTGGAAAAATTAGCATATTATTTTACAAAGTGCCTTAAATCTAACATAATGCATATAAAGTTGACCATATTTAAAATTTAAGTACTTTATTGACCAAATCATAATTATTATGTTATTACTTAATAATATATTGAATTGTTAACAAAAAGAATTATTTATTATTACCTGGAGTTATATTCATGGAGATATTTTTGTCATCACTTTTCCGTCTCTTCATTTTAAACTCCTCCTTGATCTCAGCCTGCTGAATTTGGCAACTCTGCTGCTGCTGAAGGTTCTTCACGATACTCATTGGATCGCCACGACAACTCGAGAGATCTTGCAGGGGCACCTGTGGGCTGCTGTCAAAATAATTCTGCTGTCTATCTGGAAGCCCTAATTGCCTTTGCGTAACATCAGACCTAAATAAAAATAAAACATAATAACAAAAAGAAACTTCTAACTTTATCACTAATTAAATGCAATAGAAGCATAACAATAAATATTGAAAAATTTGACATCTGTCAATTTTTGTTTTACCCAACAATTTCTCACCTATTTGAAATATCATGCTGTCTGGTAATATCAAGCGGATTATAACCCCCACTGTATTTCCTCCTATCATCCACACCCCAGCAATTCTGGTTCTGCGCACTCCGATCGAATCTATCAGGGTAGGCCTTATCCGTATTTAAAGTTCTAGTAATTACGCTCGGATAAGGAATATTGTTTTGTGGGCTAGGCCTCGGTACGGAGACATCTAAAGGAGTTGGAGGGGTCACGTGATTTGTCGGATTTTGAGGGGAAGTATTGATTGGACTATTATACAAAGGATAGACCGGGCTAGGCGCATGCCCGACGGGTGAAGTGTGTGCTTGAAGCGGACTGGGTCTTCGTGGTACGACCATATTACAATCAGGACCGTTGGCTTTGTTGAATTCCTTGGCACGTTGAAAGTCTGCTTCGGCTGTAGTACCAAGCGGATAATGGCTAAAATATTTTGTTAATGTACACTAATCATCTAGCAGTAGTGTTTTATAAACAGTAATAAACACTTTAAACGAACTTACCGATAATTCGTTGAAAAACTTCTTTTATTCCCATTGTTATTTAAACTATTCTGGTAACTCATCCGTTGAACGTCCATAATAGAGAAACTAATGGGACTATTCTGCTGCTGAATAACCTCATCCCCACTTCGGTCATGATTACTTAAATCCGGATAAATCTTACTCTGTGCTTTTGTTTGTATTTGAGCCTGAGGCACCGGCACAGGTTTTGTAACAGGGGTTATAAACGACTTATTATCCACTAGGCCAGGGTTTGTCGATGGAGACGACATAAAAGGCCCTCTCGCCTGCTGTGTAGGTAACCTGAATTCTTTAGGTGAAGGATTTGTGGTGGGGGTGGCATTACTGGAGGTAACAATACAGGATTGTTGAAGATTCGGGGAATTCGTTGTAGCGAAAGTTTTCGTGTTGGAAACATTAGTTTCCGTAAGGGGTACTTGGAAGAAAGTAGGGTTAGGTTGGGTTTTTATTGTTGTCGACGCAACCTATAAACAAGATACACAAATAGATTTTATTCTTTGATCGCTACTATGGTTTGTCTCGTAAGTTAGGAGAAGCACAACAAACATTCTAATATACAGCCAAAATATAAAAAAACATTTGGAGGTGTGGAAATAAGAACTTAAATAGAAAATTAATGTAAAATACTATTCATACACAAGATTTATAAATACAGAATAACCGGCACTTACTGAATAAACGACATTTGAACTCTCAACATGACAACCACAATTTCACGTGCTAAAATCTCTGTGCTTCAGTGTGATCTTGTCTTTTTGACAGCCAATAAGATCGCTTAATTTGGCAGATTTTTGTTGTGATCCTACTTATAATACAAACCATACATTTTCTGTATCTATTACACACACTTTTGCTTAACTGTAACAATGTTTGTACCTGAGGAGTTTGAATTCGAACCGATGTATTCTTAGCTGCCAACGAATTCAGGTGATTTAAACTCTGCGCAGAAAAGTGCGGATTGAACCCCTCGTATTTAGTCGTCGACACCACACTCTCGTGCGGTAAGATCCCGAAAGGACCGTTCTGCTGCCAACTGCCGGGAGTCTGATCGAAGAAGCCCCCGGGTGCCGCTTGGTGGTACTCTCCATCCTGCTTGGTAACTGGCACCTGCGGCTGCCTATGCTGTGTCACGTAATGCGGAGATGGTTTTGCTGCTGAGTGAAACAACTGCGGAAAAACTGACTCGTAGCCAACAGGCGGTGTCGGGAGGAAACCCCCTGGAAGCAACTGGGCTGAGGTTGTCGCCGGTTGCGAGTGCAAATCGGTGTTGGTCGACGGCTGGACACCGGCCAAGCGGTTATACGGTGAGGCGTACGCCGACCATGATCCAACTGGATCCATTTTGTGATTGGTTTATTTTACCGAATAAATCCATCCCATCTGTGATAACAATTTACACTTTTAGGTTATTTTCATCATAAAAATAAATTAGTCATAATTACTTACAATAGTATGCTAAAACAAACTCAAAACTAATTTAAACTCTTAAAAAAATATGCAAACCGTTTATTATGAGCTGAATAAATTTGACAGTTTTGTACCACTTTTCTAGAAAGTATCAAACCGGATATCTCAGTTAAATTTTCCAATAAAGCAATTAACAGCAGAAAAAAAACAAATAGGATTAAGCCAAATTAAACTACAAAGGTTACTTAATTAAATAATAAGCTTTTATTAATTATAAATAAATCAAGTGCAAAAAAAACAGGTGTCATTTGAATGTTTTTACACTTGACTTTTTTAAATAGCAGTTATAATTATTTCGATATTCTTTTAAGCATAAATAAAGGCGGATATAATGTTAATAAAAGTGGAAATTGCATTAAATAAAATAATGACGATTGTGACCCATGACGGACCAACTTTGACCACACCATAATGAGCGTTGTTGCCAACATGCGAAATCCTTTCACTCATCTCTCATTAGAATAATCTAATTTAAATTAATGTTACCGCAATTAAATATTAATTAATTAATTCACACGTGGTCGTTATTACGTAAGCATTTGACAGTGCGTATAATAGTAAACAAACAAAAAAGGGGAAGAAGAAACTAAACAACGAAAAAACAAAACATAAAAAAGGCAACGCCGGTGTTAAAACACTTTCCTCTCTTCCTGGCACTTTTACACAACAAACTCTGAGTTCTTACGGGTTTAACTTGAATAGTTAACTCACTGCTGATGCGTTTGTAATCCTATTTATCGTCCGCAACACTCACATTGTTCAGTAATCCCCGAAATCCAATAGTCTCTCTGGGACAAAACAAAACATACTTTTCGGGAATCCGGTGTCAGTGCGCACTTGAAACGATAAACAGATAGATGCGTTTGCTCGTTTCACACGGTCGCCGCACGCGCGCGGTAATTATGTCCATAATTAATTAATATACGCGTGTGTTTTCGACAATATTTTGCCTCACACTTTTTGACTTCGGTCGGCCATCTTGCGAATTTCGCTAAACAATGGAAATTGGCGACATCTGACGGTAATAAAATGATTTTGGCGGGATAATGGGGTTTGATGTTAAGAATTTCTGATAGATGGCACTACGGTAAAAAATCAATAGTTTGTTGCAGTTATTGAAAATGATAAAAACAAATTGGACCACTCTTCCTTAAAGGGAAAATCTAAAATTTATTTTCATATAGATTTTCCTATATTTACAGCAAAAACAAAGATTATCAGTAATTTCAAAATTAATTAAATTATCGGGTCAAATATTCACAAAGAAAAGTTTCTTTGCATCGAAACACAGATTATTCTTTACATTTCGAAATTCACTTACATATAAATTAGGGTTACGTTTCTTCATGACCTACAAAACCCAATAATAACCGGGGAGCTTTTAAACTATGGCTCTGCAAAGACAGGTGTTTAATTTAATTAAAAGATGTGCGGTGCAAAGTGTCTTCACAGCCAGGCATACAGGCAAGTGCTTGATTTTAAAAACATTAATTATTGTACTTAATTGTTGTTGAGTTGCGTGAAGATGGTTTTAAATTAATGAAACACTTGTATCTTTTCTTCACTTATTTATTTGGAGTACCAAATGCACATTTCGATCACGATGTGATCATTATCAATGGTTGACAAATACAAACTTAAAAGCTAAAATGCGCTTAATATATACCTGCGGATTAGGAGGAGTAATTACTTAATGATGCGCGGGGGTTATGGCGTTAAGGGAAAAACCGACAATTAGGCCGACATCTTAAATCTATTTTAAGTGTAATTGGAACAAATAATATAAAATAGAAAAACAAGAAAAATACACAAGTTACAATATACATAAAAACATATAACAAGAAAAATACAAAAATTATTACAACGGAACGAGTTTAAGTAATGGGTTGTCTAGTAGGCTCAAATCAAAATTTAGCAGATCAGCGTTATGTTTTTTCATGTAAAAAGCTTCGTACAGGTTTAAGTGATAATTTGTGGAGAATTTTAATAGCTTGGTGTTGTTGAGGGAGAATTTATGACCTGTTTCAATAGAGTGATGGGCAACTGCAGATTTTGTAGGGTTGTTGTATTTGATATGTGATGTATGTTCTTTGTATCTCGTAATGACATTTCTTTTAGTTTGGCCTACATAAATTTTACTGCAGTTACAACATTTGATGGAGTAGATTCCCTGTTTTTCCAAGTCGTCTACTGCATCAAAGGTGTTACCCAATAGTGACTTTAAATTTGTGTTGACGTAGTAAGCAGGTGTAATTTTGAATTTTTTAAAAAGTTTATCAAATCGGGTTTCTGAATCAGGTACATAAATTATCCTAGCGTATGTGGCCTCTTTGCTGTTTAAATTAGTTAACCGGGTAGAACAGGTAATTTTTTGTTTAAATAAATGTCTATTAATTAATTTATTGATGGTGTATATTGTAATTTGTGTATTTTTCTTATTTTTCTATTTTATATTATTTGTTCCAATTACACTTAAAATAGATTTAAGATGTCGGCCTAATTGTCGGTTTTTCCCTTAACGCCCCCGCGCATCATTACGTAATTACTTCTCCTAATCCGCAGGTATATATTAAGTGCATTTTAGCTTTTAAGCAACCATTGATAATGATCACATCGTGATCGAAATGTGCATTTGGTACTCCAAATAAATAAGTGAAGAAAAGATACAAGTGTTTCATTAATTAATTATTGTGTTTTGTAACGCTTCTAGCGTATGTGATGTATTTTAGAAATCCGAGACATAAAGAGATGGGTTGCCCCAACTTTACGAGAAATACAGAGGAGGAAAGATAAATTAGGTGAACAACCACCGAGTCCGAGATCTTCATACAGGAGTGGAATTACGATGCAGAGATTTACGCTTTTGGAAAACGATTAGGCGAGGAATTAGATCAGGATGTTTTGAGAAAGGCGTTGAGACATAAGTCATTTGTTTATGCAGAGGAGGCTAAACTGACTAAAGAAGGTACATTGTATTCAATCAAAAACAAAATGCAAATAAACAACTGATAGAATGTTTAACAAATTCTTTCAGTTGTTAATTTGTACTTATTTGTCAATTTTTACATTTTTTGCTAAAATGATTCACAGGATCAACATTACCACTGGATCAAAATGAGAACACAGAATTGATTAAAAAAGGGGATGAAATTTTGTCAGTTTATATAAAAAAATCCTTGGAGAATAAAAAATATCCTGAAGTAATTGTAAAAAGTGTCCACAGTTATTTAACAAGCGAAGAAATGTTACCAACTGTTGCTGTGAATATCGGTTTGAAAGACATAATTTTATCAGCAGTAAGTTTTATTAATTTAAGTTTTTTGTATTTGTGTTAATATTATTAAAATACTTAGGAATTTCCTGTGGAAAAATCGACGTTAGCCAATACTTTCAAAGCAATTGTTGCCGCCTTGGATGAGTCAAGCGGGGAGAAAAAAAGTGAAACTTTTATAAACAATTTTTTGATGAGCCACATGACAGGGAAGGACATTTTTGACATTTGGGAGCCGAGTGAGCCT
Source organism: Philonthus cognatus (assembly GCA_932526585.2). Lineage (NCBI taxonomy): Eukaryota > Metazoa > Arthropoda > Insecta > Coleoptera > Staphylinidae > Philonthus > Philonthus cognatus. The sequence goes on from OW052241.1 coordinate 154,668,224, forward strand.
TACTGGGTTGCTGAAGAACAAAAAATTGGAACCTAGGTTATGTAATCAATCTGCTTCAAATACAATTTTAGTGAATTATCAAGTTGGAATATATTCCGATAAAAAATTAGTCGGTCTGGGTGAGTAATTTTGATTTATTTTGTAAGCATTCATAATAAATATTGTCGGTTAAAAGGTACTTTTTTTTTTAAATCGACATTTTTTAAAACTTATTCTGTGGTAAATAAAAATTATATCACTAAACTCTGTTTTATTTTAATATGACCAAACTTAGGTCACGATCCAGAGTTTGAAAAAAGAGAACACTACAACTTGCAACTTAACAACACATACTGAGATTTTTTCTTTTAAGTATACTAAGCTTTCACATATTTCATATAAATATTTGTAAAATTAATGAACATGTGATCAAAACTAAGCAGTATATTTTGAACTTCACTATAAATCAGTGTTTTTACGCGAGGCGGATGAACTAAAATTTCGAGTTTAGAAAAGCCTAATTTGGCTTGGTCGCTCCGCTGCGCTATGCGACCAAGCCAAATTTTCAGGCTTTTCTAAACTTGAAATTTTACTTCATGCTTAATCTAGGATTGGAAACACTCATTGAGTCTTCAGATTAAAAGTTTTTAATAAGATCACGAATGTCTGAACACTTACATTGAAAAATCATAATATGCACCTATACCAAAAAAAAAAAATTCTTTGTATTCAAAACTTTTTCACAATTTGAACATAAGAATGGGCAGATAATGAAAAAGACAGATATTCCTGAGCAAGAAGCATTTACCTGATCCTTAGAGACACTTTATGAAATTGGTAGTATATACAAATAATTTGAGGCGGTGATAGGTGCATTTGTAATCTTAATCTTTGTAAATTAATTATTTATTTTGAGTTAATTAAATTGTCATATTACTGTCAGATTTCCCTTCACATAACCTACAAATTAAAAGTTGATTTACAACATAACATGTGATTAATCTTATCCTAACCTAAAACACCCAACCTGCATCACACCAATATATTCTTGAAATGTCAAATTGGTCATATAAAAACACAGATTATAGATAGTTTGTAAAAAAATAAAATAAAAATAAAAAAAAAAAAGACCTTTATTGGCATATCCTACAGTTATTTACAATGTCGACACTATATCACATCTTGCCCTCTTTCTCCCGTCCCACTTTCTCCAGCGTCTTTACCCTAGCTCCGTCCTCCCTCATCCATTCTGTCACCCTTCTATTCCCTTTCACTCCCACCCATTCCTCACTCACACCCTCACACTCCTCCGCCAAGTGCCTCCACGTATCCTTCCCCCATTCACATAACCTACATCTCATATATTCTTCCCCTCCCTCTCTCTCTTCCTTCCCCTCTCCCCAGACCCACACCTTGCCCTCGCCATTATCACCCTTTCATCCCTGTTCTACCCATCCTCACTCATGTATCTCGGCACCCTCCCATATACTTGCCATCTCCCAAACATATCATTATATTCACTTTTGTCTATCCGTCCCTGTCTCTCCTGCGCTTCCACCTCCTTCATCTTTTCTCTCATCCACGCCGCCACCTTCACCCCTCTACCCAACCATTCCTGTACCTTCCTCTCTGCCAGTCCTCCCCTTTCATACATTCTCCTTCTCTCTTCCCTCCATAGATAGTTTGTATTCAAGAGTTTTTTTTGTTAATTGACGGAAACAGATTACCCTGTTTTACACTTTTACTACTCTTTGCCTTCTTCGGCTTTTCTGGGCTAACCGCATTATTAGCACCTGTTGGATTATCCTAGGGCAGCGTACCCGGTGGTGGCTTTGGTTTATTTTTACTACCAGCTGAAAAACTCAAGTAAATTAACTTTCAAAGTTATTAAAAAAAAGTAGTCAAAGAAATAACACAAGAATATTTTCTTTAGTTTATATTTAACTTACGTGGTCGACCCCTCCTCGTCACTGGCATATAGTCGTCTTCATCCTTGACTGACGGGATCCACACCGGATCAGAATCTGAATCCGCAAACTCGTTATCATCTCCGTCGTCATTCGTGATTATTGTTTTTATCGTTCCTTTCTCTTTCGCTGCACGTTTACTCATTTCTCTTCTTGGCACATTTTCTATTTCTAAAATACATTAAGAAATACTTCTATAAATCAATATTTACCCTATTCCAAAATCATCATTGTCATCACCATTGTGTATGAGTTAAATTGGATAACTAGGACTAAAATTTAGTAAGTTATCAATGACAGATTCAGACACGGTTTATTGACTTAGTAACGAGATTAGGTAAGATCAAAATAATTAAGGACCAATTCTTAATTACTTTGATCTAACCTAATCTCAATAGTAGGTCAGTAAGTAAATGAAAATGATTGAGGTTATGTTAAGTGCCAGTGACTAAAGTTAGATATAATAATATTTGATATTTTATAATATTCCGAGCACATACCACTTTTTAGATTTAATTCTTTAATCTTCTTCTCCTGTAGTTTGGCAAGTTCTTTGGCCCGTTTCCTCTCCGTTGGTCCGCCCGGCTTCAGCGGCCTCCCCTTCTTCTTCATCTTCAGCTTCCCTGCCAACGCCAAGTTTTTCTTGAACAAATCCTCGTCTGATGTAATGCCATCATCAGAGCTGTTAAAGCTATTGTCTTTTCTCTCTTTCGGCAGGGGGAAATAACGGGGATCATCCTGAGGATCGCCTGCAATAACAGTACCCAAATCAAGACGAATGTTTTCTCAATGTTTGATCATACTTACACCTACCTGAACTTAACCTAGACTGCATCGGTATTGGAAATGGCGCCGGCATGAAACCGTTATTTTCAATCTTCATTTCGTTCTCCGGCCTTGGCCTCGACCAGGAGTGCTTTCGCCCGCCTTGCGGAATTGGCGGGGGAGACGTATCACGTTCGCCTTGCAGGAATTTAAGGTAGATACTCATGAACCCCGGTTTGTCTGGTGCTTTCGCCGTGGCTGGTGAAGGAGGAACCATCGGTTTTTGCATTTGCATGTGCATCTGTGGAACCCTATTCACCGGAGTGACCTCGCTCAGGAAATTCAATTCTTCCTTTATATTCGGCACAATCAATTCTTCCTTTATATCCATCACAATCAATTCTTCCTTTATATCCATCACAATCAATTCTTCCTTTATATCCATCACAATCAATTCTTCCTTTATATTCGGCACAACAACTTTCGGTTCAGGTTCGTGTGTTTCATAATCGGCCGAAGGTACTTGCTGCTGATGCTTGTGGTAATTATTCTGCATGTGCATCATATCGTGGGTGTAATCCGAATGGGGCGGTAGGTGAAAAGAGTTGTGGAAATAGGGGATGGAAGGAGGGGGGTGGTGAGGCACCATTAGGCCTTGATGCTGTTGGATGGATTGTGATGGGAACATTTTTGATGATGGTGGAGAGAAATTCCACCGGTCTATTTCGAAATATGTTCCGTTTTGCAGTGAATGTTGATTCGTTGCTGAACTGTGAGCGGGCGGTGGAATTCTCCCTATATTAATACAATTACTTTAGTAATAAAAACAATATAGTGTTTGAAATTTGATGATACTGTCCATACATCTTTCGGATCGTAGGAATAGTACAACAAAACTGACTTAGAAAAATTAGCATATTATTTTACAAAGTGCCTTAAATCTAACATAATGCATATAAAGTTGACCATATTTAAAATTTAAGTACTTTATTGACCAAATCATAATTGTTATGTTATTACTTAATAATATATTGAATTGTTAACAGAAAGAATTATTTATTATTACCTGGAGTTATATTCATGGAGATATTTTTGTCATCACTTTTCCGTCTCTTCATTTTAAACTCCTCCTTGATCTCAGCCTGCTGAATTTGGCAACTCTGCTGCTGCTGAAGGTTCTTCACGATACTCATTGGATCGCCACGACAACTCGAGAGATCTTGCAGGGGCACCTGCGGGCTGCTGTCAAAATAATTCTGCTGTCTATCTGGAAGCCCTAATTGCCTTTGCGTAACATCAGACCTAAATAAAAATAAAACATAATAACAAAAAGAAAGGGCAGGTGGTGGCCGAGCGGTAACGTCGCCGGGCTGTATCGCTCGGCGAGCCACAAGTTCGGGTTCGATTCCCGTGCACGGAGAGACTTTATTTGAAAAATAATGTCTCGTCGTGACCCTGGGTGTGGTATGAATATGTGTGATTGTCCGAATGAGTGGGGCAGTACAATAAGCCACCTAGGCTGCAGTGTATTCAGATCCGCCCCCACAGGAAAAAAAAAAAAGAAACTTCTAACTTTATCACTAATTAAATGCAACAGAAGCATAACAATATAACAATAAATATTGAAAAATTTGACATCTGTCAATTTTTGTTTTACACAACAATTTCTCACCTATTTGAAATATCATGCTGTCTGGTAATATCAAGCGGATTGTAGCCCCCACTGTATTTCCTCCTATCATCCACACCCCAGCAATTCTGGTTCTGTGCACTCCGATCGAATCTATCAGGGTAGGCCTTATTCGTATTTAAAGTTCTAGTAATTACGCTCGGATAAGGTATGTTGTTTTGTGGGCTAGGCCTCGGTAAGGAGACATCTAAAGGAGTTGGAGGGGTCACGTGATTTGTCGGATTTTGAGGGGAAGTATTGATTGGACTATTATACAAAGGTTAGACCGGGCTAGGCGCATGCCCGACGGGTGAAGTGTGTGCTTGAAGCGGACTGGGTCTTCGTGGTACGACCACATTACAATCAGGACCGTTGGCTTTGTTGAATTCCTTATTACGTAAGGATTTGACAGTGCGTATAATAGTAAACAAACAAAAAAGGGGAAGAAGAAACTAAAGAACGAAAAAACAAAACAGATAAAGGCAACACCCGTGTTAAAACACTTTCCTCTCTTCCTGGCACTTTTACACAACAAACGCTGAGTTCTTACGGGTTTAACTTGAATAGTTAACTCGCTGCTGATGTTTGTAATCCTATTTATCGTCCGCAACACTCACATTGTTCAGTAATCCCCGAAATCCAATAGTCTCTCTGGGACAAAACAAAACATACTTTTTGGGAATCCGGTGTCAGTGCGCACTTGAAACGATAAACAGCGGTAATTATGTCCATAATTAATTTATATACGCGTGTGTTTTCGACAATATTTTGCCTCACACTTTTTGACTTCGGTCGGCCATCTTGCGAATTTCGCTAAACAATGGAAATTGGCGACATCTGACGGTAATAAAATGATTTTGGCGGGATAATGGGGTTTGATGTTAGGAATTGCTGATAGATGACACTACAGTAAAAAAATCAATAGTTTGTTGCAATTATTAAAAATGGTGATAACAAATTGGACTACTTTTCCTTAAAGGGAAAATCTAAAATTTGTTTTTCATATAGATTTTCCTATATTTACAACAAAAACCAAGATTATCAGTAATTTCAAAATATTTTTAAAATATCGGTCAAATATTCACAATGAAACAAAGAAACTTACTTTGAATCGAAACACAGATTATTCTTTACATTTCGAAATTCCCTTTCATATAAATTAGGGTTACGTTTTTACATAACCTAGAAAAACCAATAATAACCGGGGGGCTTTTAAACCATGGCTCTGCAAAGACAGGTGTTTAATTTAATTAAAAGATGCGCGGTGCAAAGTGTCTTCACAGCCAGGCATACAGGCAAGTGCTTGATTTTAAAAACATTAATTATTGTGTTTTGTAACGCTTCTAGCGTATGTGATGTATTTTAGAAATCCGAGGCATAAAGAGATGGGTTGCCCCAACTTTACGAGAAATACAGAGGAGGAAAGATAAATTAGGTGAACAACCACCGAGTCCGAGATCTTCATACTTGGAGTGGAATTACGATGCAGAGATTTACGCTTTTGGAAAACGATTAGGCGAGGAGTTCGATCAGGATGTTTTGAGAAAGGCGTTGAGACATAAGTCATTTGTTTATGCAGAGGAGGCTAAACTGACTAAAGAAGGTACATTGTATTCAATCAAAAACAAAATGCAAATAAACAACTGATAGAATGTTTAACAAATTCTTTCAGTTGTTAATTTGTACTTATTTGTCCATTTTTACATTTTTTGCTAAAATGATTCACAGGATCAACATTACCACTGGATCAAAATGAGAACACAGAGTTGATTAAAAAAGGGGATGAAATTTTGTCAGTTTATATAAAAAAATCCTTGGAGAATAAAAAATATCCTGAAGTAATTGTAAAAAGTGTCCACAGTTATTTAACAAGCGAAGAAATGTTATCAACTGTTGCCGTGAATATCGGTTTGAAAGACATAATTTTATCAGCAGTAAGTTTTATTAATTTAAGTTTTTTGTATTTGTGTTAATATTATTAAAATACTTAGGAATTTCCTGTGGAAAAATCGACGTTAGCCAATACTTTCAAAGCAATTGTTGCCGCCTTGGATGAGTCAAGCGGGGAGAAAAAAAGTGAAACTTTTATAAACGATTTTTTGATGAGCCACATGACAGGGAAGGACATTTTTGACATTTGGGAGCCGAGTGAGCCTTATGAATACCTTACTGGGTTGCTGAAGAACAAAAAATTGGAACCTAGGTTATGTAATCAGTCCGCTTCAAATACAGTTTTAGCGAATTATCAAGTTGGAATATATTCCGATAAAAAATTAGTCGGTCTGGGTGAGTAATTTTGATTTATTTTGTAAGCATTCATAGTAAATATTGTCGGTTAAAAGGTACTTTTTTTTTAAATCGACATTTTTTAAAACTTATTCTGTGGTAAATAAAAGTTATATCACTAAACTCTGTTTTATTTTAATATGACCAAACTTAGGTCACGATGCAGAGTTTGAAAAAAGAGAACACTACAACTTGCAACTTAACAACACATACTGAGATTTTTTCTTTTAAGTATACTAAGCTTTCACATATTTCATATAAATATTTGTAAAATTAATGAACATGTGATCAAAACTAAGCAGTATATTTTGAACTTCACTATAAATCAGTGTTTTTACGTGAGGCGCATGAAGTAAAATTTCGAGTTTAGAAAAGCCTAATTTGGCTTGGTCGCTCCGCTGCGCTATGCGACCAAGCCAAATTTTCAGGCTTTCCTAAACTCGAAAATTTCGAGTTTAGAAAAGCCTAATTTGGCTTGGTCGCTCCGCTGCGCTATGCGACCAAGCCAAATTTTCAGGCTTTTCTAAACTCGAAATTTTACTTCATGCTTAATCTAGGTTTTTTTTTCCTGTGGGGGCCGTCTTCCTTTCGAATCCGGATGCACTGCAGCCTAGGTGGCTTATTGTACTGCCCCAATAATCTAGGATTGGAAACACTCGTTGAGTCTTCAGATTAAAAGTTTTTAATAAGATCACGAATGTCTGAACACCTACATTGAAAAATCATAATATGCACCTATACCAAAAAGAAAAAATTCTTTGTATTCAAAACTTTTTCACAATTTGATAATAAGAATGGGCAGATAATGAAAAAGACAGATATTCCTGAGCAAGGAGCATTTACCTGATCCTTAGAGACACTTTATGAAATTGGTAGTAGATACAAATAATTTGAGGCGGTGATAGGTGCATTTGTAATCTTAATCTTTGTAAATTAATTATTTATTTTGAGTTAATTAAATTGTCATATTACTGTCAGATTTCCCTTCACATAACCTACAAATTAAAAGTTGATTTACAACATAACATGTGATTAATCTTATCCTGACCTAAAACACCCAACCTGCATCACACCAATATATTCTTGAAATGTCAAATTTGATTGGTCATATAAAAAAAACAGATTATAGATAGTTTGTATTCAAGAGTTTTTTTTTTTTATTTTTAGGTTGGGGAGAGTCAGTTGAAATAGCGAAAAACTCAGCAGCTTTGAACGCAATTCAAAAAATATATAATATTTAATTAAATAGTTATTTATAATAAAAATATGTAAGGCGATTAAATTTATATAAAAAATAAATATACATTTTTTTCTTACACCTAATTTTACATATCATCACTGTGTGTGTCCATTAATAAATTTCCATCTTTGTCTTTCATACGTATCCTCCCATTTGAATATCTCGTTTCTTGTAAGCCATCTGGGTAGAGGATTTTCACTGTTCCATCAGGATATTCTCTTCTCTACATTTAATTAAAGCAAGAAAAATCATGCATCAAAATTAGAACTGATAATTCAACAAAATATTTCGACTTACCTTGTGTTCTTTAGTGTGTATTTCTTTTTGTCCGTTGGGTAAAAGAAGAACCTTCTCATCCCCATCAATGCTAACAACTGATCCGTCGGGGTAATTAATTGTTTCTTTCCCGTCTTTATAAGTTGTTTTTAAGACACCGCTAGGGAAGGTAATTTCCGATTTTCCATCTATAAAACGCTTCTCAATTTGTCCGCTAAAAAAAAATGTATTATTTCATGTGAAAATAATAGTAGATTGTTTGACAAGTTTTGTAAGCTTTGGTTTGCATGCGAATACCAATTTGCATTTACGAGCCTGCAGGGCGAGTAAATGCAAGGTATGAGCATGCAATGTAGCTTTCAGTACGTGTTTAACACTCTGCTTTTCCTACAACCAAACAGCGGCGGCGTTGTTCTTCCTCACTACTTATTTTATTTTAATAATGAGTAGACATTATGACGTTTGAGGATTTCACTTTCCAAACTAAATTTATAAATTCAATTTTCAAGCGTGACATTACTTGCCAAATACAAATATACAATTGACAACTTTCAATGCAAAGGTATTGCGACGTTACTTCGGTTTTCAGGAGCGGTCATAGGAAAATATACAATTGACAACTTTTAATACAAAGGTATTGTGACGATATGTCTGTTTTTAGGAACGGTCGTAGGAAAAAGAAATTACTTACTCTGGAAATTCGAATAATTCATCCCCGTTGGTAAGTGTGGTGTGCCAAAGCTCGTTCTGTGCATAGTAATATTTAATCGAACCATCTAATAATTTAGTTTCTTTAATATCGCCGTTGAAATATTTCATTCGGATAAAATTTCCATCGGGTGATATTGTTTTTACATTGCCGTTTTGGTATTTCATTTCTTTACTACCATCCTCAAGTATTTTAACAATTTTACCACCTATAAAAAAGAAACAACCCAGTTTAATAGAAAATTAATTTGAGCTAGATTTAAAGAATTACTTGTACTTCCTTGTGTATCATTCAAACTGTTATTCCTCAATTTATCCCCTTGCTGTCCAAACACTTTATCATAATTAGTTTCAATACTAAAATCACTTAAGTTCCTAAAAGTCGTCATATCACCACAATTTGTTGAATTTCTATCGTTTTCTTTATCAGGAAGGCCAGCGTTTTTAGTGGAATTTATTGTTTTATTAGTATCCCTGTCTTTTCGTCTCTCATAAGATCTCCTTTCTTTCATCGAATACTTTGTTGTAATTTCATCGGATCCAGAAGACTCTGATTCAGATGAATTATTCTTATAGGATTCCGATTTACTTCTGCGCAATTCTGATTTGTGCCTGTACGACTCTGGTGATTCGAACGATGTTTGTCTTGATGAAGATTTTCTTTTCGAGATATCTTTGTGAATTTCTGGTGATTCTATTAATTCGGTTAATTTTTTCCTGTATATCTCAGGCGATTCCAAAGATTTTCTCTTTGATAAATCACTCGATAAAGACCTATTCCTGTATAAATCGGGAGATTCTGTTCTCTTATAATCCTCAGTTGATTTATGTTTTCTCGAAAATTCAGGTGATCTTTTAGACAGATCTGATTTCCTCCGTGATTCATCGGAATTTGAATCATCTTCATTAGAACGCCTTCCGAAACTTCTCCTATACTCAGTCTCAAAACGATCTTGCTTTTTCCTCCTCCGTTTTTTCTCCTCGAAACTATCATCTTTATTAACGACCTCCTTCACACTTTTCGCATCCTGCGTTAGTTTAGTTAGATTTTTATTAATCTCGTGGAGCATTTTCGTTTCCGAAGGCGTTTTTCTGCCGACTTTTTGTGACGCAGTTAATTTTGCGTTTTGCTTCTGCAATTTTTCAATTTCCTCCTTTAAATTCGCGTTTTCTTTCTCCATACTTTTCAATTGAGTTCGTAATCTTGCTTGAGTTGTGCCGTTTCTGGTTTCTTTTAATTTTAACGTTTCTTTAACATTCGCTAGTTCGGCTTTCAAGCAGGAGATTTCCTCCCGTTCTTTTTTCGAGGGTTTATTTTGGAGGTCTTTCGTATATCTGCAAAAAGAAATATAAAAGAGACTTAAAAACAATTATATAATAAACATCAAATTTAACACATTCAGTAAACATATTGAATCTGTGTTTTAATTTCCCCCGTATGTAATACAAAGGGAAAGTATTGTTTTAGTGAAAATTTTCGAATCAAAAATTTTAGCGGAAATATCCGTTTTGAGGTCCCCTGAGTCGAATAAGACCATTTTTGAAAAATGTCTGTGTGTCTGTGTGCGCTGTACCGCAAAAACCGCTTAAGATATCGAGATGAAACTTGAAACTTAAGCTTTTTGTTACAATCGGAAGAACTGAAAAGCTTTTGGTGAAAATCGGAAAACCGGAAGTGGTACTTTACTCTTAGCGTTTTTCAGTTTTTTCAGATTTTTTCAATAAATGTTCATCAAACAAAAAATTCTTTCAAATAAAAGTTGTAGATAATAACACAATGAAGATGTATTGTTCATTTACTTTTTGTCATAGCACTCTTAGTTTTTGAGATATTTCAAAAGTTGTGTGTTTTATCTAGTTATTGGTGTGTGACAGTGTATGTGTCAATACAATTGAAAAATGTTTCAAATAAAAGTTGTAGGAAATGAAAAACTAAAGATTTTTTGTAGATTCACTTTTTGTCATAGCACTCTTAGTTTTTGATATATTTAATAAATAGTGTTTTTTTATCTAGTCATTGATTTGTGTCAGTGTGTGTGTTGATACAATTGGAAAATGTTTCAAATAAAAGTTGTAGGTAATAAAATATTAAAGATTTTTTGTATCTTCACTTTTTGTCATAGCACTCATAGTTTTTGAGATATTCAATAAATAGTGTTTTTTATCTAGCCATTGGTTTGTGTCAGTATGTGTTGATCCAATTGAAAAATGTTTCAAATAAAAGTTGTAGTTATCAAAAACTTGAAGACATTTTGAAAATAATAATGCTACAAATATTTTAAAAGTGATTTAATACGCAATTTACGGGGGAAAGTACTATGATGGACACCACCATTTTTTTTAATATAACCAATCAAATTTGACATTTCTAGAATTAAGTGGTGTGATGCAGGTTGTGTGTTTTAGGTTAGGACAAGATTAATCACATGGTATGTTGTAAATCAACTTTTAATTTGTAGGTTATGTGAAGGGAAATCTGACATTAATATGACAATTTAATTAACTCATAAAGATTACAATTACAAATATATTTACCTATCACCTGAAACCGGCCTGAAACTATTTGTATCTACTACCAAATTTAATAGTGTCTCCGAGGATCAGGTAGGTTAGGAGGATCAGGTAATATTCCTTGCTCAGGAATATCTGTCCTCTTTATTATTTGCCCATTCGAGTTCTCATTAGAAACTTTCAATTTGAAAACTCTAACGAGTGTTTTCCACTCCCAGACTAAGCATGAAGTAAAATTTCGAGTTTAGAAAAGCCTGAAAATTTGGCTTGGTCGTGTAGCGCAGCGGAGCGACCAAGCCAAATCAGGCTTTTCTAAACTCGAAATTTTACTTCATGCGCCACGCGTCTAAAACACTGATTTCAAGTGAAGTTCAAAATAGACTTCGAATTAGTTTTGTTTAGTTCATTAATTTTACAAATGTTTATAAGGTATGCGTGAAAGTATACTTAAAACACAAAATTCCTGTATGTGTTGTAAAGTTGCAAGTTGTAGCATTCTCTTTTTTAAAAATCTCAGCATCCTGACGATTTATTTGACAAATTATGATTTATTTGTCACATTGATAATCATTTACCAACATCTGAAACTTTGATGTTTAAAATACCCTAACTGTTCGCAGTAAATACACCCTAAATTTGGTCATATTAAAAAAAAAACAGAGTTTATGAACTTATTTTTTTTAATAATCATAAACATTCGGTGTAATTGACTTTTACTTACTTTTCAAAAACTAGTTTATCTTTAGCCAACTTTTTCCTCTCTTCTTCCAATTCAAACTCCATCCTAATCCTCTCATCCTGATTTTCCTTCTCCAACTTCTTTCTACTCTTCTGCAACTCCCTTTTCTCATTCTCAACCTCGCCTTTCATTTTTTGCAATTTTGCATTCTCGGCTCGAAATTTACTAATCTCCAAATCCAACTCTTTCAGGCGTTTTTTAAAAACCTCATCCTCGGCAACACGCGAAGCAGTAAATTCCAAATCATCCGTCATCACGCAAGCGTTTTGTTTAACAATAACATCACGCTCGTGTATTGTCGAGGATGATGTTGAACTAGTCGTCCCAGTTTCTTCTGAAATATCTTGTTTTAAAAAAACACAGTTGTGAAAATTGAAATAATTACGTACATACCGAAATCATCGTGTCTGGGTAAAGTCCGCTCGTTGAAATCCTCAGAAGTGACGGTGCTTTCATCCGATTGGTGCCCACTGAAATCCAACTCGCGTTTTGCGCTATCTCTTCTCGGATTCGACGGCTCAAAATGCACCGACTTCGGTTCGGACACGAGTTTTTTAAACGGCGTGCTCGAAAGCAGTTCGAAGATGCTCGAATTCGTCGAACAGAAGCTGCTGTTCATAACCTTCTTCTCCAACTGCTCGAAAGCTTGCAACTCCCTCATCGACGTCGTATCGGCGTCACTGCAATTCCCAACTAATTCTTCCAAGCACTCGATGACGAGCTTCTTATTTTTATCAGCGAACGAATCGTTATTACCTCCGATTAATTGCTCCAAACACTCGACTAACTTTTTATGTAAATCCGGTGTTTCGTCCAAGTTTAAACTCTCGAAATCCCTTACTATTTCAGCAGTTTCATCAGGATTTTTACCGAATTTCTCCGCTGCCAACTTCTTCAAACATTCCATTAAACTGTTGTTTTCAGGAATTTCCGATAATCCGTTGTTGTTATCGACGGAATACCATTTCGCTCTCGATTGCACATTTATTTCAGGGACTTTCAATGGGGTTATTTGTTTGTGGCTTTCGTTTACTTCCGATTTTTTCAAAGAGCCTATGTATTTATCAAAATTTAATTTACCAGTCGGTTCTTCTTGAATCGTGTATAAATCTGTGTTTCTGAAACTATTTTCTAAACCTTGGTTACAGTTTATTAAATAATCTTCATGATTTTTTTCAGATAAATCTTCTTCAGTAAAATCTTCATTATGAATATCATGTGGAATTAAATCCTGATTATTATTTATAGGTTTCTTTCTTATTGGAAACTTTTCTTCAACAAAATCAGATGAATTGTTTTTATTACAATCAGGTTGATAGTCACCAGTAGCTTCATTTCTTGTGAGTAAACAATTTTCAGAAAAATTAACTCGATTTTCTTCTTTATTAATTTTCACAAACTCACAACTATCATTATCACCACTACATTTTCTAAAATTACTTTCTTCAGTATTTAATATTTGTACCCCTTTACTTTTATCATATTTTTTAGAATTACATTTTCCTACTTTATCGTCATACGTTTTATTACTATTGCTTACTTTTACCCTTTCTTCATTATTATCATCATTGGAGGCATTGCTTTGAATATTTTTTATATTATCACTCTCAAATTTAACAGTCTTACCTTTTTGTTCGTTATTAGTTTTCTGTACTTTATTCCTTTCTTGATCAGTAACGTCCTGACTATTTTTTGCCTTTGCGGCTTCCTCTCTTCGCAAAGCAGCTAATCTTTTATGAACGGCTGTTTGTGGGGGTCGCATTTTATTAAAAGGCCTTTTTTGATCTCCTGGATTCATTCCGAATTTCCCCAAACCGGAGCCCCTTTTCAAAAAAGGTCTTTTCGGTTTCGAATTTTCTGTTTCTAATACAACTGGGGGTGGAGGTTTGTTATATAAAGGCATGTTTGTAAATTTTACCGTGCTTGGTGTTTTATTTTCAACAAGAGCAATTTTTTCTGAAGGGATTTTATTTTGATCTGAAAGAGTTTTATTTTCTTCAGAAGTAATTTTGTTTTGGTGTGAATAACTTTCCAAAGAAAAATTACTTATACTCGCCTTTTTTTCTGCAGGATTTTTCTTTTCGTAATCACAACTTTCTGTGGACTTATATGGATTAGAGCTTTGATTTTGATTGGGCCTTTCATTCTCAGTCGATTTATTTGAAATGAAATCATCCTTTCTACTTAAGTTTGAATTGTTCTTATAAAAATTACTTTCATTCGATCTGCTGTACGAATTGTAAGCTGACAGTCCCGATACGGAATCATAATCAGAGGAACCCCTGTCTGTTTCTTCCAACCGTTGGTGGTGCTGTCTCATGAGGCGCTCCTGTTGAGTCTGCTGCCACTTCTTGAGCTCGTCGAGTTTCGCCAATAGGCTGGACGGAGACATTGCCATAATTATTGAACTAAACTCTGAATTTCTCTAATAAATTGATGAATTAGTGCATTGTTTTTATAGGTTATGTTTGATTTAAAATTTGACGGTTTGTATGTTAGTTTGACGTTAGCGAATATGGGTGGCGCCAGGGTCGGTTCACTCTTACTGACTTGTTTATATTATAATAATAGTTGAGGAAAGGACCAGCAGGTGGCGCATCCAATACTAGATTTGAATGTCCCGCCATATGCTCCATAGAAAATGTAACATCTAGATATTCTCGCTCATTCGGCTCCACAGATTATTCCATTATTCGACTCCATATGATTCTATAAGTTCACATATATAGTTGACCGACCCACTCGATGGGAGGGCGCATATGTCGGAATTTCAAATTTCCCGCAATTTCTAACGTGGGCTCGTTTTAATTGAACAGCTGTCAGATCCGTCGGATCTGAAGGCACAAAAATGCTGATAAGACGAAATCGTCTTGAGATGAGCGTTAATAAATATAAATAATTACAACCGTATGTAAAATATTTTTAAATTTTAACCTATTGTGTATTATTTTAAATAAGTGTACAGTCAAACAAATTTAACACCAGGGTGTTACTACATTATTTCTCTTTATTTCTTCCTAGTACATGTGGATGATCTTCAAGTATACTAAATATCTATGGTCATGGATATTTTCATCATACTGAACTAGGAGCATTTTTTCATGGAGTAGATCCCCGTTATTGTTGGATTAAGCAATTCTGAATCTTTGGGGATGGGCGTTAACGTTAATAATTAAAACCGTAAGTTTATGTAATATTTTAAGTTTTTAAGCCATTGTCTATTCTTTTAATTAAATCTGCAGTCAAACACATTTAAAACCAGTGTGTCTACATTATTTCTCTTTATTTCTTCCTAGCATTCGTGAATGATCTTCAAGTACTATGCATGAAACAACCACGGACGTGTAGATTTTCTTCACACCGGGCTAGGAGCATACTTCCATGGAGAATGTTCTCGTTGCTGTTGGATCAAGCAATTCTGAAATTTCATCTAGCCACAAAGTACGATCCTAGAACATAAAATTATGTCTTAAATTCAATTACACGGTTTTTCTATTGCATTTCACTATTGATCAAATGAGATTCACTATATCCCAAATATCTTTCACCTTGTCAAATATAAGTCAAAAGATTTCCCGATTTACAAAATAAGTTTCACCATATACCAAATACTTCCCTTTAATATTTTTGCTGAACATTTTTGCAGTAACACTAACTTTCTTCTGGAAATATTTTATTTGTATTTATACATACAAGGAGTTTTCTTTTAAGTACACGTATTTCAAATTCAACCTATTTTCTGTAAATCTTTAGATATTCCTTGTTTTTTTTTTAAAGTTCAATTTGAAGCTTTAAATGAGTGTTTTCCACTCCCAGACTAAGCATGGAGTAAAATTTCGAGTTTAGAAAAGCCCCGTGAAAATTTGTAGAGGGTCGCGCAGCGACCCGAGACAAATTTTCTGGGCTTTTCTAAACTCGAAATTTTACTTCATGCGCCACGCGTATAAAACACAGATTTCAAGTGAAATTAGAATGTACATAAATTTTACAATATTTTAGTGTTTTATACACGTGGCGCATGAAGTAAAATTTCGAGTTTAGAAAAGCCCAGAAAATTTGTCTCGGGTCGCTGCGCGACCCTCGACAAATTTTCACGGGGCTTTTCTAAACTCGAAATTTTACTTCATGCTTAGTCTGGGAGTGGAAAACACTCGTTTAAAGCTTTATATTGAACTCTTTTGAAAAACAACGAATGTAGGAAAATTTACAGCTTATGCATATGTTTACCTTAAAGAAAAATTCACTGTATGGAACACTACTTATGCCAACATCCTTATCCGGATAAGGAGACCTCTTATTTTATTTCTAAGATGCATTTTTTGACGAACTGCAGACATTTTGTTGAAAAGTGAAATGTAATTAGGTTTTGACATGTAGCGAAATATATTTCTAATAACTTTTTAAATATACATTTAACATGTTTATTAGGTCTTTGGTATTTTTCGCATCGCACGGTAATTTAATACCGTGCTATGTTCCCCGCACCGCACCCACCATTCAATGTTATGACCTCCTGCACCGCACACCCCGCTTAGCAAGAATCCCGCCCGCTCCCCGCGCCCAATGACGTCATTTGCGATTGCAGCGCCGTCTCATCGAGTGGGTCGGTTAACTAAAATCATGATACGTGGAGCCCCCTATGAGTTATCAATCTAATTTAATCTATGGCCTGTTCGGCTCATTCAGGCCCCGTCAACTCCATATAATTTCGTAATTTCATAAATTTAGTTCGGTGCATCACCCGCTTCGAGGGCGCTAATGTCGAAATTTCAAATTTCCCGCAATTTCGTAGTTTTCGGGAAGTGGGGAACATATGTCAATCAACATCTGATGGCCCAAGTGGGCACAAGAATGCTGATTAGACGAAATTATCTGGAGAAAAATAAACAAAACCGTAAGTATTGGATATATTTTCTAGTTTTAAGTTAAATTCTGCTTTGTATTCGTTCAATCAAGACAGTGTGATAAATTTATAATTATGACCCGTTATTGTGGGATTAAGTCTTGCAACAATTGCGAAAAAAATATTCGTATGCATAGATTTACTCGGAAAAATGGGGTAAACCTTAATTTGTTATATCATTTCATTTAAATATGTAAATTTACTTTATTATTAAAGTGTACCTGTTATTTTAAACCAGTTTAAATTCAGTGATCAAAATAAACTTTCAAAACTTAGTTAACTAGTAATTCCCAGTATTAAAATAACTTGTAAAATTAATTCATATTGTCTGATTTGATTTCTATAGCAAATATTGCAAGCAACTTCGAATATTTCATATATTATATATGAATTGATTATTTCTACAGTAGATTGATAAATCAATTAACTCACGTTGACTAAAAATCAACAGTTATAAATAACACTTTTTCAAACTTTAGCTTGTACTTGTATTTAAAAAAAATATACAATAAGTGTTAGATTTAGGGATTATCTGCAGCTCATATGACAAATTGGTTATCTCACTAAAACTTAAAACTAAAATAAATTGGTTATAATAATAATATTTACACATTGCTGGGCAGTTGAAATAATTTCTTGGTTAACAATTTCTTCAAAATATTTAATCTTCAATAATTTCCAAAGCAATTTTATTTAAATTATTGTTAATTATATTTGCTTAATATAATTATTAGGTATAATAAGAATGCTAAGAAATGTTTACAATAATACTAATTAAGCTTTGCATAAGAATTATTCAAACATAAATATATACAGATTTTATTCTATTTACTTTACTAAATTTTCTTGAAATAAAACAATAAGAATCTTAAATGACAACATCTAAGTCTTCATTTTTTGTATAGGTCTACGAGAAGTGGTGAGAAGCCGTAGGCCGGGAGGACCTGAATCAAAAATTGAAGAAAGAAGTGGTGCAAAGATATTTTGTTTGCGACAAGCACTTTGCTGAGAGCACAAAATATCAGACCAGCAAGACTAATTTAAAACTGAGGAGTGTCCCTACATTATTTCTCGATGAACCGATTGGTAAGTTAAATTAATAAATTTTTTTAATGGAAATGGAAAACATGAAACAGTACTTGTTTTTACTTAAAATTTTGACTATTTGATACTACAATCTTGTAAATAAGATACCAAAAAATGTGATTTGAAATTGTGATAATTATCTGTAAATGAATCTATTTGAGTTCAATAAATTTTAATTTAAAAAAAATACATAAATACATATATCTTAGTATATTATTTGTTTATAGCACTCACGGATTGGTCTAATGTGGGTGAACTGGACGATTCTGCTATAGATGATCTGCAATGCAGTTTTTCACAAGTGGATCAGCCGAGGGAGAATGATTGTATTGGGACCCGTGTTATGGAACATTCTAACATTCAGCCAGTGGCGAGTTCCAGCACTAGCTGTCACCTTTCCAATACATCTGGCTCCAGCAAAGTTTCGCTCCAAAATAATTCATTTTGTCACAAAGTACGTTCCCGGAGCAAAAAGGAATGTCTTAAAGTAAATTTGTTGAAAACTTTAAATGTGACAAGAAAAAGAAAGCTTTCCCCTCAAGCAAAGGTGTTACATTCGTATGCCCAAGACATTCAACGGTTTGCCAGAAAATTGCATGCTCAAAACGCTTCTATCAAGAAGCGTCTTGAGTGTGCATCTGAAGCACATAAAACTGGAGAAATGTTACGGTCGTATATGATTTGAATTGATTTTCCAGTTTAAAATTTTGTAAAGAAAACAGATATATCTAATTCCATGACACGATGTTGCAATGTTGTGAGCCCTAAGTATGCCATTGTTTCCTCGGATGTTAAGTGTATATTATATTGGGTTAATAATGTTTTGCATTGATTTATTTTGTTACTATTATGTACTGTAATATTAAAGTGAGTGGGTCGAATAAGAGATCTTCACTATGATCTATTGTGACCCTCATACTTCTCCTCTACCCATTTAACAACAAAAAGGTATTTCACAATTTTTCTCTAGATTTGATTTACGTTTTTTCTATATTTAATTTTGGATTTTATTTATAACAATTTATCTTTTAATCCTGTAATGTGTATATAATCTTTAGTATAAGTTGTTGAAGAAGAATATTTGTAGAGGATATGTGGTTAATTAATTTGTAATTAGTTATAAACATTACATGTATTGAATATTTGCAATATACATTTCATACTTTATGCATTTATAATTTCTAGCATCGCGTGGCAATTCAAACGCCGCCTGGTGCTGCCCGTACCGCACCTCCCTCCTCCCATTTCAAAACCCCTCGCACCGCGCAACCCGTAGGCAATATACCGCCGGCACCCCGCGCTAGACGACGTTTTCGAATGCAGCGCCCTCACAGCGGGTGATGCACCAAACTAAAATTACGAATCGTGAGGCCCTCTAGGAGTCGTCGATCTAAATTAATCTATGGGCTCATTCTTTGTTGCTGTTGAGAGAGATTATATTTGCATTTTGTAGGTTATAATCACTGCAATAGCATTATTTTGCGATTATTAGCAAGTTATTCGATTGAAAGTATTCTCAAACGTTTATTTGTGTCTTCATTGCGGTGGTGTAAGTCAATAAAGGTTAGTCATTTTTTAATTTTCTTTATTACATAAGGTTTGTTTGTAGTCTTGTTTTATATTATTAATACACAGTTTTAAGTCCTTAGTGCTAGTATAGTTTGTGTTTTTGTGTTATATTTATTGTGTGAGTGTGTGAAATTAATAAAAAAATGCCTAAATACCGTACTTGTATGGTTAAAAAATGTGGAGATAAAACTTCACCCAAGCATCAATTTCCAAATCCACAAAAGGATATGGCAAGATTCCAAATATGGGTTGATGCTTGTGATAATGAAGAATTAAGGAATTTAGGTCCGGATAGGATTTATCCAACGAAAACAATCTGCCACATTCATTTTGCGAAGAAGTATTGTGGAAGTAACAACTTCATATTGTTAAACGCTATTCCGACATTATTTTTACCAAAACGTCAGGAGACTGTACAAGAAACAGTTGATGACAACGAAGAGTTTTTAATTGACGAGCCCGATGCACTACTGGACGATGTTCCCTTATTTCTTGCAGAAAAAACAAACGCCATGACTAAAGAAAATGAAAACGAAGAGATGCTGTCAGTTACGCCACCACCATTATTACAGGGAATTGGTCAAAGTGGAAACCTAACACCAAAAGCAAAGAAAATATACAAGAGAGCTACTCGTCTAAAAAGGACTAATTGGATACTTAGAAGGAAACAGCGCACCCTAAGAAAACGGCTGGATACATACGAAAGTATGTCTAGGAGTGAAATAATTAATATGGCCACATTAGACATAAATCGTATAATGAAAAGAGTTAATATATATTTTGATTTATTTCAGTATTTATTTCTCCATAATAAAACATGTAAATCTTTTAATAGGTACCACATGGTTCAAGAATCGTCATGTGCATTACAAACAATAAACTGTTAATTTAATAATAAATGTATAAAACTAAACTTTAATTTTATATTAATTTTCCAATTTACCAAAATATTTTTTTCATGCAGGATATAGTAAGGTAAGTTATTTTTTTTTATTAATTCATAATATCAATAAACACATTTATTTGACCTTAAAAGGAATATTGAACTTTTAAATTTTCATGCAGGATATACTAAGGTAAGTTATTTTTTTTTAATTAATTCATTATATCAATAAACACATTTATTTGACCTTAAAAGGAATATTGAACTTTTAAATTCACTAAAAAAATTCTTTTATATCATTTTTGTTTTTTATTCTGACAATATTTATTATACAATTATAATTTCAAATTTTCAGTTTGAAAATAATGATTGTATAATTTAAAAAAAATTCTCATAATAAATAAACATATAATATATTTCAAAGCGCACAGTTTATTTTTAATATACGAGATTCCCGCCTGGTCCGCTGGCTCGGCATTTAGTACGGAGAAAGGACCACCAGTGGCGCTGAACGCAGTCTCGGCGACTATTTGGAGTGGGCCTTCTATAGATATTAGTTTTCTATGGGTGGCGCACACTGGTAAATCATAGAATAAATATTATAGAGATTTAAATTCAAGGTAAAAAAACACAGATGGCGCCAAAAGTTGAAGTGTTTGGTGCAACTGGCCCTGAGTACAGATGTCAGCACTAGTAAATTACAAAAGTTAATTTTGGCAATCATATACAGATGGCGCTACTTTTATGATTTTTATCGATTTATAAAAGTTTGATGAACTTTTCGATATTTGGAGATTTTCTCCTCAAATTATATAAAATGTTCATATGTAAGATTTTCAATATTTTTATTCAGGTTTGGAACGATTTTCAAAAGCCAATTCGTAATTTATGAAATTCATCAAAATATTCGAATGTTATTTGAACACACAAATTTGAGACTTTTTTTCTTTCTTCAAGACATACTTATTTCATTTTTGACATTTGGTGACATTTTTCATATTTTTTTCCATTTTGAGATAAATGTACATTAGATGACATTTTTGACAATAGATTGTATTCTTCACATAAAACTACGTTAACATTAGATAACATTTTTGACATTAGATGTTACTTTTCATGAACAATGAAATTTTTTACTTCTTTAACATTTTTAATGTTGACATTTTTCACATTAGTTTTGACATTCTTTATTTTTTAGACATTAGACGACAATTTTGAGATTTGATATTTTTTTGACATTAAACGACAATTTTGACATTTTATATTTTTGATATTATTTACTTTTTTGACATTAAACGACAATTTTAACATTTTATATTTTTGATATTAGTAAATAATATCAAAAATATAAAATGTTAAAATTGTCGTTTAATGTCAAAAAGTAAATAATATCAAAAATATAAAATGTCAAAATTGTCGTTTAATGCCAAAAAAATAAAAAAAAATTTTAACATTAGCTGACAATTTTTACATTATTAGATAACATTTTTGACATTATTACCGATTTTGACAAAAATGTTTGTTTTGTAAGAAAATGTCAAACTGTCACTTTTTGGCATTATTCGACAATTTAGACATTCGATATTTTTGGCATTACATATTTGCATTTTTAACATTAGATGACAATTTTTATATTATTAGATAACATTTTTGAAATTGTTACTAATTTTGACAGAAAATTTCGTTTGTCAAACTGACATAAAATGATAATTTTGACATGAATCGATTTTATCAACACGCTGAATTATTGACTTGTTTGATATGTTTGATATTTACGAGTTCTAAAGTTTTTTTAATTTTTGACATTTTTGTAATTTTGATGTTTTTGACAATTTTTAATAATTTTGACATATTTTGATAATGTTTAAAACTGAAAACAGTATTAATGTTTCTATATTTTAAACTTCACTTGAAATCAGTGTTTAATACGCGTGGCGCATGAAGTAAAATTTCGAGTTTAGAAAAGCCCGCAAAATTTGGCTCGGTCGCTGCGCGACCGAGCCAAATTTTGCTCAGGGCTTTTCTAAACTCGAAATTTTACTTCATGCTTAGTCTGGGAGTGGAAGACACTCGTTCGTAAATTTTCGAATTATTACAAAGTTGTGTATTTTTTCATTGTCTGCAACTTTTGTTTGAAGCTTTGTTTGATTCAATCGATAATAAAGCTACAGTTGATGAGTGATTAGCAAAATATATCAAAAAAATCTTTCTCAGTTTATTGAACAAAAACAAAAGAGCTGAGATAAAAAGTGTTTAGGTAAAAGTGGTTTATTGATTCGTTGGCTGCAACTTTTGTTTGAAACATTTTTTGATTGAGACGTCGAAAGCCATAGTCGGTGAGTTGTTGATCTACACTAGATTTTTTAGTTTCTAATTTATAAACAAAAGAACTGAGGTGATAAGTGATTACCCAAAAGTTAGTGTTGTGTTTTTTCATTATCTTTTGCTTGAAACTTTCTTTGGTTAAGTTACTAATAAATCAGCAATTTGTGAGTGATTATCAAATAAATATCTTCCCAGAATTTTTATAATTTTGATGTTTTTGACAATTTTTAATAATTTTGACATATTTTGATAATGTTTAAAACTGAAAACAGTATTAATGTTTCTATATTTTAAACTTCACTTGAAATCAGTGATTAAGACGCGAGGCGCATGAAGTAAAATTTCGAGTTTAGAAAAGCCCGCAAAATTTGGCTCGGTCGCTGCGCGACCGAGCCAAATTTTGCTCAGGGCTTTTCTAAACTCGAAATGTTACTTCATGCTTAGTCTGGGAGTGGAAGACACTCGTTCGTAAATTTTCGAATTATTACAAAGTTGTGTATTTTTTCATTGTCTGCAACTTTTGTTTGAAGCTTTGTTTGATTCAATCGATAATAAAGCTACAGTTGATGAGTGATTAGCAAAATATATCAAAAAAATCTTTCTCAGTTTATTGAACAAAAACAAAAGAGCTGAGATAAAAAGTGTTTAGGTAAAAGTGGTTTATTGTTTCGTTGGCTGCAACTTTTGTTTGAAACATTTTTTGATTGAGACGTCGAAAGCCATAGTCGGTGAGTTGTTGATCTACACTAGATTTTTTAGTTTCTAATTTATAAACAAAAGAACTGAGGTGATAAGTGATTACCCAAAAGTTAGTGTTGTGTTTTTTCATTATCTTTTGCTTGAAACTTTTTTTAGTTAAGTTACTAATAAAGCAGCAATTTGTGAGTGATTATCAAATAAATATCTTCCCAGAATTTTTCGTATAGTGATCATACACAAAAGAGTTAAGGTGAAAAGTGTTTAGGTAAAAGTTGTGTGTTTTTTCATTATCTACAAATTTTGTTTGAAACATTTTTTGAAAAACTATAAAATAATGTAATACATTAAGGGGATTATTGCAGTGTAACACGCCGATCGTGTTGGAAAGACCCACATAGTTTAGAGTAGCTCATCCGATGCCAAATTTACAGGACAAGTGGGGCGAATACAGTCAGAGAGAAAAGCGGCAGCTCGCTGTGCATTTGTGCATTGCTCCTTGGCATGAGCGGATGGGGTCTCGCGTCGCGTGGAATAGACGAAAAAAATCGTATAAAAAAGACGGATCTAAGGAAAGAGTCGATTCGTATTATTTAAACGCGCTGATAATACATACAAGCTATGTATTGTTTTTAATTCGTTAGAAAGCGTTATCGGATCCTGTGTTATTTTTCGGTATTACAAAACCGATGATTCTTATTCTTGTCATTATAACACATTATTTTTTCTTTTAAGACTAAACTTTCGACAGCCGAACAAACTATGTGTTTTATTTTATTAAATTAGAGATTATTTCTTAAAAATATAATAATATAATAAATCATGTTCATAAGCTTGGAAATATTTATATGAGGGATATCAGTTACGCAGATGACACTAATATCATTCTTTTTGGATCCACACTCAGTGGCATAATCGATACAGGAAATATGATAATGCGTAAAATAGAAAAGTGGTTTGCCGATAATTGTTTAATACTTAATGCAGAGAAAACGAACTGTATTTATTTCAAAACAAGTCAAAGAACTTCTACCCCACAGAACATCTGTTTAAATAACACACTTTATCCATTCACAAATCAGTGCAAATTTTTAGGTATTATATTGGATGAAACACTGACTTACAAACCCCATACTGAGCATGTAATTAGCAAGATTAGTAGAGCAACGTATGGCCTTAGAATTCTATCCAGGAACACAAATGAGAAAATTTGTGGAATGTTTTACTATGCTTACATATATTCAAAAATTAGGTATGGTATAATATTCTGGGGAGGAACATCAGATATGACTGCAGTGTTCAGGGCCCAGAAGCGTGCTCTACGTGTTATCTGCAAAATTAAATTTGATAGCAGTTGTAGGGGATTATTCAGAAGTAAAAAACTGTTAACGTGTACAGGTATCTATATTCTAGAATGCGTACAGTTTTTATGGAAGCATAAATACTTATTTGAAAAACACCTAATGCCACATATATACAATACGAGACATGGTGTTGAATACAGTCTTCCATCCCATAGATTGTGTCTGTTTGAGAGAAGCCCGTATTACTCATGTATTAAAGTTTATGATAGTTTGCCTAGCGCAATAAAAACAGCAAAGTCGTACGCAGTCACAGATTACAGATGCACAACTACGTGAGAAAAAAAATGCCCCGTTGGGGTGACCATTTGGGTGGCGCCACAGTCGCGCAATCCAAAATATGGCGGTATATTTAAAATGTTATATATTCAATAATAATTTTTTCAATTCTAAGTCCATAATGAAATTATTGCTTACATTGAAGTAAGCAATAATTCTATTATGGACAGCAAAATTACACAGAAGGGTTTAATAGAATAAAAAGCATATATCACTTTAACTTTGTTTATTTACGAAAATAATTAAAAAAGAAGTTAGCAATATAATGAAATTATATATAATTGTTAAATAAAGCAAAGCAATCTAAATTTAAAAATGTTAAAGAGTATAATATAAATTATATATATTAAAATATAAATATATAAAATAATTATTTAATTTTATATTGAAAATTTTAAAAAAATACTATAACAAGTCATATAAAAAAAAAAAAATGAGCTATCCAGTTCCGACATTTGTCGTAAAAGATTGGGAAACCCATAAAAACCAATCTGAACTGTATTATTAAGCGGAGGGTGAGAATTTTCTACATTCAGGAAGCAAACTTTATGAATTAATATGAAACTATTGTTACTATTATAAACTTTTAGAACGGAATTGGTTAAAAATTGATCATAAATAAATTAATACATTTAAAATTATTGATTATAAAAAATTAATACATTAAAAATTTATATAGATCATAGTCATCCTCCTTTTAAATAATATGCTCGAAGAAAATGTAATTAACATATTAAATAAAACAATTAAACCTATATAGAAAACATGAGAAACATTCTACCGATCTACAATAAATACACGCAGCATAGCAAAATCCATAGGTTAGAACATTATAATAGGATTTTCTGAAGTAAGAGAAAGCCAAAAAATATATAGCAGATGAATCGTAATAATTGTTGTTACCAAGCCTACGTTCTTAATCAATTAATTGAAATGTCAGGATATCTGTCATTGGCCGAAAATCAAGGGAATCCGATTTTTGTTTATAATCTATCTTGCTTCCTCCTATTGTTTGTATATCTGTACTCTCCAACACATTATAAAAGCTATGCTGCGCGAATTAATTGTAGATCTTTATATTATTACACATATACGACCAGGTGGTGAATTGGGCAAAAAAATTGAATTTAATAAACGTCATTGTGAAATCATAGCAAACAATTGTTTAAAATTCACAAAATAAAGTTGCGCATTGAAAATAATGTAATAATACTGATATCAAATAATTAGAAGAGCAAATTTTTACGCATGACAAATTTTACTTGTAAAATATGACCCGTTGTCCAATTCACCAGTATATACATTGAACCATCCACATCATCGTTTTATTTAAAATCACATATGTTGCAAAATTCTAAGTTTTCTATCTGCTTTGGATAACTTACGTTGCTGGTTAAGTTCTCTCGACAATCTTTTGCAATACCAAGGTAAACCCACTTTACAAGTACTTACTATAATATGATCTCTCATAAGTAATGAATGGTCTATGCATTTATTTAGAAAATTATAATCAATCAATTCGCTTAAATGTGTTAAGATTTTCTGTGTTAAATTTATTTCTGATTTGTTAGTTTTCATAAATTCCTCGATGCCTGTTACAACTTTACCGACAAAAATAACTAAATTTTTTGATGGATAATGAAATTGTGTGTTATTTTGATTTGGCTCTTTAGCAAAAATCAATGAATTACAAGGCTCAAATTCATCAGAGCATAATACAGTTAAACAAATATCGCAGGAAAATTTGAGAAATAATCTTTTTACGATGTAACCAGCAACGTTCGCTACTGACAAGCATTCCATACTTCCACTTTTAACAAAATCTTCAATATCTAATCAAATACTGTCAAGAGTCAATTGTGGTTTCGGTGACAAACGTAAATTATTTAAATTTGTTTCAGAATCTCGTTGTAAATTCAATTCAATTAGTGATCTTAAATCAGAGAGTAATTCAAATTCATCCTTTTCACAATTAGTGTTTTTAAAAGATTGATTAGCCAAATTATTTATAACTTGTGTTTTAAATGAATCAATAAATTGTGGGACTGTAGGATTATCATTGCACCCACAACTGGAACGGATAGCTCCAAAGAGATTTTCCAATGGATCCTGATTAAATGACCTTGGCTTGAAAGACTCTACTCCATGCTCCTTCAGCAACTTTTCAACCCCAATGAAGGCTTGAAATAAAACAATGTATATATTAGATATGAAGTAAAATAAAAACACATAGTGGAGGCAATTCCCTAAGCTAAACGTTTAAATTAATAGATACGTTCAATTTAATAGAATTGACCCTAGACATTTGGGATAATTTTCTTGGAATTGTGTAAGTTCTAGTAACTAGTTTTGTCTAATTTAGTACCCGCAAAGAATAATGTATTTATTGTATGTATGTATGAATTTGTACATATTGAAACTTGACCAGTCAAATATAACTCAATTATTTTCTTACCTCCAATGTATGTAACCAACCTATTTGACTAGGTGGTTTCCACATTGAATGCCTTGAATTGGGATTTCTCATGTAACGCCATTGACTGATATTCTCTCTAGACTTTCGCCAGAATTCGATATGACCCGTTCCTTCCGATACTGAACATTTAAATTGTTTGGCCTCAGGAGCATTATCAGTAGAACCGTTCAAGCTATCAAAGATGGTATCTACTGACAATGAAAAAACAGCTGTAGCTACAGCTCTCGGAGGTAGGATGTTACTTTTGACAGCTGCATAAACGACAAGTGATACCGATTTACTTAAAACCTGAGCAGCTAACTTAACTTTCATGGATTTTTTTTTTTTTGGGTGCAGATTCTCCAGCGGCAGCGAGACACATCACACACAATACCAAAATTATGTCTCCACTTCTCACATCTAAATAATACATTACATTAAATACTGTTTTCATATAGCAAAAAAGCTACACATTGGGAACTGTCTATGTCACCTCGTTACAATAAAAAAACGGTCATATAAATAATTAGTAAACTAATTCAACTGTCAAATACTACAGAGTTCAATACTTGCAACCATCAATTTTTTGAATTATTAAACCAGTTGACAAAAATTAACTCTACTGACATTACCGATAATCTACATTTTTGAAATTGTTTCTATAAATCAACTTCCGTAAACATGTATTATAAACTACATTTTAATCAACATAAACATAATATACGTTAATATTAAATACAATACGTGAATAATAATAACATTATAAAATAAATATTAATTTTTGTGCAAAAGCATGCTTATTTAATAATATTAATGAAGCCACAACCCGTATATAAAAATTCACTTACGTCACTCGAATAATCTGTAGTAATAGTGTTTTCAAGAAAAGTAATTATTTTTTTGAAAACAATGGAATAAATAATTAGAAATTATTTGTCGTACTTACAATTCTGGATTGCGGGGAAAACAGAACAGTTTCTGCACCTCACCTTCACTGCAGCCACAAATCTTACAATATTTAGTCCCATTACGATCCATATTGTAAAATTCCCAAGAAATTCAGATTAATCTGCGAAAATCAGCTGAACCTGCAATCACAACAGAAGATTAATTGCAAATGGCGAAAAATTGAGTTAGGCCGTAAAATTGGAGGTAAAGAGAAATATGTAGAGACATCTAGTGCTAATTTTTACGACTTTCTAGCATATTTACAGTTTCCATTAATATTGACTAGTGGCGCTACGGAATTAGCAGTAATCCTTGGGGTAACCGTTTTACGGGATAGAGATATATGGCATTTTAACGTGTTAGACAAGGAACAAATTTTGGTTCCGATTTTTACATATGAGTTGTGGAGGCCTCTACGCAGTCATGAAAAAATTGTTGATCGATAAACTGCTATTGATAGAACCATATAACTTAGATGAATATTACTCTAACATTTAGAATTAGTATTGAGAATAGTTATATTGTGTTATATAACTTGTTGTTTTGTCTTGACCTGTTTTCATGTAATTGCTGTATATATGAAATTGTATTTGTATTGTATTTGCAAAAACACTGAAAATAAATGTATTATTATTATTATTATTATTATTATATACAGGGTGTCTCCGCTAAACCATTCGTTAAAAGTTTATGGGGTTGCCGTTGCACTAAAAATTGGAAAACAATCCTTGGCATATGGTTGAATCAGTTCTCCTCATGTGCAATATTTCAACTTTCTAGCACTTCCGGTTCCACCGGAAGTAGCACCAAATTTGTTATTTTAAATAGAACACCCTACTTATTAGCAATTTTTTGGGTTTCACGTTTAAATTGCAACATATTTCATTCAAACATATGTACATTTATCTCTTATAGTTTTCAAGAAAAAAATATATTTCTAAAATTTTGACCTTTAAAAGGCATCTCGAAATCTGTCTGTAACTTCTCTTAAGAATAAGATAAACATATGATTTATATCTCTACTTGTACCTAAAGAAGTGCTCTCTTCAATATCAAGTAATTCATTTTTTTTTAATGGAATGATCCAATTTTTATCACGTAGTACGATTGGGGGGAAAATTTCCATAAAAAAAGTATTATACAACTATACTTCTAAAGCGAGTAGTTTTCGAATTATTTCGAAAATTCGTTTTTCGTCGCATTTATGCAGAGTAATGACATTTCTTTGATGTACAGGAAGTTTTTCTTTAAAATATACGTATACCAAATTCAGCTTGTAATCTTTAAATCTTTAGTTATTCGTTGTTTTTTTTAATGGTTCAATTTGAAGCTCTAAACGAGTGTTTTCCACTCCCAGACTAAGCATGAAGTAAAATTTCGAGTTTAGAAAAGCCCCTTGAAAATTTGTCGAGGGTCGCGCAGCGACCCGAGACAAATTTTCTGGGCTTTTCTAAACTCGAAATTTTACTTCATGCGCCACGCGTATAAAACACAGATTTTAACTGAAGTTCGAATATAAATAAATTTCACAATATTTTAGTGTCTTATACGCGTGGCGCATGAAGTAAAATTTCGAGTTTAGAAAAGCCCCGTGAAAATTTGTCTCGGGTCGCTGCGCGACCCTCGGCAAATTTTCACGGGGCTTTTCTAAACTCGAAATTTTACTTCATGCTTAGTCTGGGAGTGGAAAACACTCGTTTAAAGCTTCAAATTGAACTCTTTTAAAAAACAACGAATGTCGGAAAATGTACAGCTTTATTCCCTGTATATTATTAAAGTAGTAATTTAGTTTCCATCATTGTCATGGTACTATTAAAAATTATTACAATAAATAAGTTGTTCTTTAATGCTCATTGTTTATTTTGTTAGGGCGTAGGTAAAGTATCGTAAGTTTCTCGAGTGGTATGGCAATTACATCTTCGCGGAATACTGCACTCGCCGCTGCGCGGCTCGTGCGCAACATGTCCGCTCATATGTAATATACTGGATACTACTCTGGTTACGTAATATACTGTTATTATTTGACATTTTGCATTACATACGCGCAGTGCCGTGGCAAGCTAGGTTGGCGCCTGGTGCCAAAATTTGATATGGCGCCCCTCCTTTTCTTACATAGTAAATTTCATATAAATGAGAAGAATGGTATAAGGCCAATTTGTATATTTAAAAAATATGAAACAAAAAGCGATTGTGCAAACATTTGAACATTTATTGTCAAATAATTAATTATACAAAGATAATAACGAAAAAAACCTATAATTTTTCCTATTGAATGAACAAATAATAAAAGAAATTTAAGTAAATAATAATCTAAAACTTCACTTTTCTTGCTTTGCGTAATGCGAATTCTTTGATGATTTCATCATATTTTAAAGCATTCGCTACTTCATAATTAATTGATAATATGGCTAAGTTTGTTAACCTGTCTTGTCCCATTGACGATCTTAAATAATTTTTAATTAATTTCAGTTTGCTGAAACTACGTTCGCAAGATGCAATTGTCACGGGTTGCGTTATAAATATTCGAATAGCTATGTCTATATTGGGGTATACACTACTCAGTTCATATGTGTGAATTATATTTAACAATTCAAGTAGAGTTGTTAATTGAATATTTTCGCACATTGAAACTTAAAACTTTCAATTTCAGATCCAAATTCTTCAGCATTTAAATCGTTTTTATATTTTGAAGCTAGAATTTCTGCTTGTTTCCGTAATTCTCCAGAAGACATGGTTTCTATAGACTTCCCGTAAAGAAAGTTAAAATCTGAACAAATAGAGTGCATTGATTCAAATCTCCACTGTAATTGACCTAAAATATTATCAAACATCATATAACAATCTTTAGAAAATAATTCAGATGGTGTTAAATAATATCCTTCGTCAATAGCTTCCTCAGAATGAAACCTCTTCACTTTCCTCTGTCTCTTATTAGGAAAATCCGGACTTATATCTAATTTCGTGGAGATTATTTTTGCTTTATTTAAAGTGGTTTCAAATCCTTCATTCCTTAATTCCTGTAGAGCCATAGTTAATCCTTTTAATAACTTTGATGCCACGTCTAGGGACAATTTTTGTCCTTGTAGTAGAATGTTTACCCGATCAATATGCGTTAGAATTTTGCACCATATATCTAGTAGACATATAAACTTGTAATCAATTTGGATTAATATTTGATTAGCACCCGAAACTGTTTCAACATTTAAACTAAGATCTTGAGATATATCTTTAAGAATTGAGTGTACTTGTTCAATTTGTGTGTATAAAGCTGTTACAGCTCTTTTCTTGCTAGACCATCGTGTTGTGGAATGTCCCTTTAAAGAAATTTTTAATACTGCCATCAACTTATTCCACCTGGACGTAGATTTAGAAAAATAGACAAAAATGTTTTCTACAATGCTAAAAAACGTAATCATGATAGGTAGTATTTCTGAGGCATGTACTCCGATTAAATTTAAGGAATGACTAACACATGGTATAAATGTTGCTAATTCGTTTTTCCTGATAATATTCGCCTGTACGCCACGATACTTCCCTGCCATATTGGCAGCATTATCATATCCTTGACCCCTACAATTTTTAATGTCTAAACCATCGAATTCTAATTTACTTAAAATTTCCTCAGCTAATCCTTCTCCAGTTTTTTCATGTGTATTAATGAAGTCAATAAATTTTTCTTCAATTGATATTACATTTTTAGTAATTTTAATATATCTAAGAATTTGTGACATTTGTTCCTTTTTTTGATATATCTGGTGTGCCATCAAATAATATTGAAAAACATTTAGATTCTTTAATCTCTTTGAGAATTTCTTGTCTTACTTTATTTCCCATTAAATTTATCATTTCATTTTGAATGTCCAATGACAGGTATGTAACAGATGGCTTATTTGATTTAATATTTTGTAAATGATTATAAATAACAGGATTGTAATGGCTGATAAGTTCAATTAAATTTAAAAAAATGCCGCTGTTTGGATTACCGATTTCATTAGTTGATCCTCGTAATGCGAGATTATTTTTCCCACAAAACAAAATGACATCCACAATTACTTTTAATATTTCTTGCCATTTTTCGGATTCTAATTTTATCGCTTTTTCGAGTTCGTCGTCAATTGTTTTGCAATCACGAAGTCGTCTCTCAAATTCTTTCCATTTAATATAACAGTTTCTATGTTCAACGCTGTTTTCATGGTCTGGTAGCCGCGGACTTAAATGCCTCCAATCACTAAATCCTTTTTTAATATCACTAAAATATGATTTTCTTTGAACTGAAAACAACAAACAGGGAAAACAAAATAAAGTATTTTTCATTACACTATATAAGAGCCAATTTCGTCTAACCATTTCACCATTCGGTAATGTTTTATAGAACCAAGTTTTTTTAAAACATCTACCATCTTCTGAAAGGGGAAAGAAAGTTAAATGTTCATTAACTTGTAATGGTCCAAGTTGTATTAAATGACATTTAAACTTGTCGGTGATGAGCGGCCATGTAGCTGGATCTTCATATTGTATTATTTGTTCATTATTATTTTCAGGTGGTGATTTCGATATGATTTCTTTTTCAGAAGATTGATCTTCTGTTTTTTTGTTGTCTGGTTGTTTTTGAAGAGGTGGCAAATTATTTTCTTCGACATCTAAATGTAAGTTTTCCGAATTGGAAGGATCATCAATGTTTATTGGAGTCTCTTTCTTGTTATGTGTAGATGTAGTAACCGATACCCATTTCTTCATTTGTTTAGACAAATGTGTGTTATCCTCGGCCCTCTTTCTTTTTTGTTTTTCATTTTGAGCTCCTGATTTCTTTTTTGAAGGTGCCATATTACCTCTTTCTTCTTGGACAAATAATAAATCTAGTAATAAAAGAAAACAAAAAGTAATTATAATTAGACATATACTGTTATCTAATTATAATTTTAAGGGGGATTAACTTTTCGCCACGTGGTTTTAAGAAAAAATAATGTTTGCGTAGTTATACAAACAATTATAGAAAAAAGCAGAATAAGCGACCTTTGTAAATATTATTTATAAAGAATTTGTAGAAATACAATGTATCCATATCTAACAATATAGAAGATCCCCCTTAATTACAAAGCCTTCAATTAATCGATCGTTTTAATATCATAATATAATTATCAGGGACTAAAAACTAAAAAAATTACGTTCGCTTCTGATCGGGACGAAAACGAATTCTTTTTGATCGTTCTTTACGTTCTCGCATGAAACTTAAAATCTCCGTTTTCGATAACCGAAATGAAATAACGGTTATTACTTCATTTATTCATAATAACCCTCTATAACTTTTATTATCCATATTACAGAAAAAAATCAAATACTATTTATAGCGTTTTAAGTGAAATTTTTCAAATCAAATCCAAACGAAATTGCTCATGTACAAGATTTTTTGTCGTAACATCATTTTAATATTACAATTTAAGGGTATTTGAATTAAAATAAGTATGAAATAATTGAAGGTATATCCGAGGATATATCATATAAAAAAATATTTTTCCATAAATCAAATAAATGTAAAGTAAGACACTTCAATTATTTATCTTCAACCAGTTCGAACTTATTTCCCTTCAAATACTGTAAAAGATATTAAAATTGTAATTTTTATGTAATAATTGAATATCCTACATTAATATTAACTTTAAATCTTTGTGGCAAAAGTTACAGATTTATTTTACATCATAAGCTATACGCCAACTTTAAAATAATGAACGATAAAAGCCGGTAAAAAACGTTATTTAAATATTATTTATTCCGTTTTCGATCTCGAACGAAAAATATAGATTCTCGTTTCCGTTTTCGTTTTTATAAAAATTCTGGTTATTTTCGTTATTTCGTTTTCGTTTTCATTCCGTTCTCAGTCCCTGATAATTATAATGTGTTGGATAAGATTAGTTAAGATATGACATTTCCTTCGAATATGATTTCTTATAAATCATTATACATATATGTATTATAAGTATTAATAATATAATTGTTTAAGTTAGACTTAGAGACATTATTGTAAAATATTTGACAAACAAAAACCGTACTTATTTTTATAACGAAGAATATTTAAGCTAAGAATCTCGAAAATTATTATTAGATATTTTAACTTTATTCTCATTTTATAATGTAATTTCCGTAGTACAAACAACAATTAGAATTGTTTATGTGAAGTGAATATTGCATATACATATTTATTTATATCTGAATAAAAAGTATCTTCAGATGATATAGTTAAATTTATACATAACCATTCAATAATAGTATATATCTCATGTTAAATATCATCAACATTTGTAAAAGCTGCATAATTAATTTAACCCAGGCATTTGAACTAACTAAAAACTGTGAGAAGATAAAAATATAGGGTATGGCGCCATGGAAAAAATGTAAAAAAAAGTTTATAAATATTCAATTTTCATCATGAGATTCGGCGCATTTTTTATAGATGATATTATATCACCTATATAAGTTTAAATAAAAAGAAAACAATACTTACCACTTATAATTTTAAACTTTACACACACACAAAAAGTAATAACCTAAACAATGCGAGTTTTTACGCAAACACGAAAATAATTCTTCCGTGATATCACTGCTCGGTTAACACCAGGGCTGACAATTCCTCAATTATTCGGGTTTTAAAGTCTTTAAATTTACAGATTTAAACTTTTAATATTTAAGTTAGTACACGTGTGTATTTAATACCATCATACACGGTCTGAATGCGATGTCGCGCAGCATTGTTACGTCATAGGTTACTCGGCGGTAAGGCAATCGGATCCCTATATAAAGCGCGGAGACTGGCAGCAGCGATGATTCCACTTGAAAACGTTGAGGCTCATGTCTCGCGCTGGGCGCGGCGCTGCTATTGTATGTTTTTTGTGTGTTCGTTAACCCAGGAGTTTTTACTTTTACATGAAAAAATATAAATAAACTTCTCGGCGCCTGGGTTTACCCAGAATATTTCAATTTTACATGAAAAAAAAAAATTATATAAAACCCATCCCGGCGCGGCGCCCCCCTCGTAATGGCGCCTGGTGCCGTTGCACCGCCCGCACCACCCTTGCCACGGCTCTGCATACGCGACAAAACAAAAACATTACTACTTGCCTACTAAAATTCAGTTGCGGATTAATATACCTATAGAGGCATCCCCTAGGTACAATTAGATTTAAATCATAATTTTATCTTATTCTTAAGAGAAGTTGCAGACAGATTTCAAGATGCCTTTTAGAGGTCAAAATTTTAGAAATATTTTTTTTGCTTCAAAACTATAAGATATAAGTGTACATATATTTGAATAAAATATGTTGCAATTTAATCGAGGAATCAAAAAATGACTAATATACCCTATATATTAGTCATTTTTTGATTCCTCTTATTTCTATTTGAAATAACAAATTTGGTGCTACTTCCGGTGGAACCGGAAGTGATATAAAGTTGAAAATATTTCACATGAGGAGAACTGATTTAACCGTATGACAAGGATTTTTTTCAAATTTTTAGTGCAACGGCAACCCCATAAACTTTTAACGAACAGTTTACCGTAGACACCCTGTATGAAAAACGCGGAACATAGGATTTTCAATGATATTTTTTATATAGGAATATTATCTTTCCTAACTGCTATGGCCATGAAAATAATGTGTATTAATTTGGCCTCTGCCAGATTGGGTAAATACCCCAAATTTTCGGGAGAATTTCAATTTTTATTTTATTAAATATTCTAGTTTTTATAATTGCAACAAATAAATAATAAAATGACTTCAGGCAGACATTTTATACTCAATAGAAAATATATTTGAGATTTGTCATCTAAAATATTTAGGGAAGATATGTCAATTGAAGCACTGCACGGGCCTGAATTTTTCTTAGGCGATTTTCCCGTATCATATTCAATATTTAAATTATCTTAATTTTATATCTATTTTTTACTTTTTCTAAAAACTACGCCTATAATCAGATAAGTATATTTTTTATTTATTTAGACCTGAAATGTTGACCGGGCCGGGTCAGGCAAAACTCAATCTCTCTTATTTTATGACCGGGTCGGGCCAAGCCGGGCCTTAAAAAATATATTGGGCTCGGTGCAATGTTGAGCAAGAAGCTTGTTATTTAAAATGCGTTATAATAACTACCTTATTATTATTGTAGTTCTATTTTTTCTAAAATAATTAACAATGAATATGCACGCAGTTAAACCCTCCATTTTTTTAAACATTCGTGAAACATATATTACCTGTGCTCAGTAAAAAATAGTTGATTTGTAACAACAACGTCATATTAGTGACGTTATTCTTACTATTCTTATAGTTTTGATATCATTGATTCGTTCATGAAGTCGCAGTTGGTTCAAATAGGTCTGGTTGCTAGAAACTTTACAATTTACTTTAATAGTTTTATTGCGAGAAGTTTAATGGCATTTAACAACTGCTTTAACAACGAAAGATTTAAGACGAAATAATGATTTGAACAAGACTGATTGTTATTTGATTGCTTCTGGCTTAATAATCAGCTTAAAAAACTTTAAAAATAATTTAATAATACCGACACTGTCAAATAATTAGGGAAGCCAATATTAAAGGTATATTACACATCTTTATTTAAATTAGTGAAACATTTCGTGTTTTCTATATTAGTGAACATGCAGTATAAAAAAATACTTATTCCATTAGTAGTCAGAAAGCATGAAAATAAAACACTAGTACAATAAAATATCGATTATAATTGGGAAATATTAATTTTACGAGAACAAATGCTGACGACGCGAGCTGTTTTTGTTAACTATGATTGAGAAAAGAAAAGAAAAACAAACGCGAAGCCGCGCAGCGTTCACCGGCCCAGGGATAAACGCTGGCCGCATGCTGCTCGCCCCTCCAATAATTGTGCAGATGAGTGTACAACGCGTTCAACTAAGAGAAGATCCGCAAGGCGGCGGTATTTTACGGTCTTATTTTTCAAGATTTTTATTTTAACCTGACTCGGGCATGAGTTATCGCATCTTTATGAAATGTTCACATTATATTCCTTATAGTAGAAACTAGTAAGATATGGGAATATTTTTTTTAATTTTGAAAAATATAACATTCTTTTTTTCATACCTCTGAAAGCAAATTGTTAAAAAAAAGTACTTCGATATTTTACTAGATAATTGGGCCTTATATACGCTGTCAAAATTTCAACTTTCTAGGACCTTTAGTTTTTAAATAAACCTAACATTAAATTTCAGACCACTGTTATATTCCCCTTAAGGAATAAGTAAGCATTAAATTTATAAAATTTCGATAAGATATTGCTTAAAAATGTTTATAAAATAACACAATCAGCAAACTTATGTCAAAAAAGCGAAATAGTATTAACATCTTTTTGAAAATCCTTTAGTCTCACAAAGTTCTTAATTATTTAAGAGTTTTTCGTTGTTAACATAATTGAAATTTGTTTAATAAAAAAAACCGATAAATCTAATGATTTCTGGTGATTTTTTAACACAAGACTTTTAGACATTTGAAGGTTTACGAAATTTTAAAAAGATATTGCTTAAAAATCTTTATAAAACTTTTACATCAGCAAACTTATGTTAAAAAAGAAAAATAGTATCAACTTCTTTTTGAAAATTCTTCAGTCTCATAAAGTTCTTAATTATTTCAGAGTTTTTCGTTGTTGAATATTATTGAAAATCGTTTTATAAAAGAAAAACGAAAAATCTAATGTTTTCTGGTGATTTTTAAGGGGATTATCGCAGTGTAACACGCCGATCGTGTTGGAAAGACCCACATAGTTTAGAGTAGCTCATCCGATGCCAAATTTACAGGACAAGTGGGGCCAATACAGTCAGAGAGAAAAGCGGCAGTTCACTGTGCATTTGTGCATTGCTCCTTGGCATGAACGGATAGGATCTCGCGTCGCGTGGAATAGACGAAAAAAAAGCGTATAAAAAAGACGGATCGAAGGAAAGTGTCGATTCGTATTATTTAAACACGCTGATAATACATACAAGCTATGTATTGTTTTCAATTCGTTAGAAAGCGATCCTGTGTTATTTTTCGGTATTTACAAAACCGATGATTCTTATTCTTGTCATTATAACTAATTATTTTTACTTTTAAGACTCCAGTTTCGACAGCTGAACAAACTATGTGTTTTATTTTATTAAATTGGAGATTATTTTAAAAAAATATAATAATAAAATAATTCATGTTCATAAGCTCCTTGTGAATATTTATATGCCGGATATACAGAGAGTTTTATGTAACACCGAACATTTTCATAACGAGAATTTGTCTTTTAAGTATACAGAAGCATACGTTGAACATTTGCCGATGCTAGGTTTATTAAAAGAATTTAATTTGAAGCTTTAAACGAGTGTTTTCCACTCCCAGGCTAAGCATGAAGTAAAATTTCGAGTTTAGAAAAGCCTGAAAATTTGGTTTGGTCGCGTAGCGCGAAGCGCGGAGCGGCCAAACCAAATTTTCAGGCTTTTCTAAACTCGAAATTTTACTTCATGCGCCACCGGTACTAAACACTGATGCAATATAAAGTTTATCGGTGTGTTTTAAACTTCGTAATTTGTCAGTGTTTTGTACCGGTGGCGCATGAAGTAAAATTTCGAGTTTAGAAAAGCCTGAACATTTGGTTTGGCCGCTCCGCGCTTCGCGCTACGCGACCAAACCAAATTTTCAGGCTTTTCTAAACTCGAAATTTTACTTCATGCTTAGTCTGGGAGTGGAACACACTCATTTCAAGTTTCAAATTATTTTTTTTAACAACGAGTATCTAAAGATTTACGACATATACTGTGTAATTCTCACATGTATACTTGAAAGAAAAACTCCCTGTGTGTACAAGTTGAGGCATTAATTGCGATTGATTGGCTACAGTTTTTAATGGTCATAGAGGCAACCCAATTTACACATAACTTAAAAAATAAAGGTGTCAAAATTGTATTGGATGAACATGTTCGGTGTTATATAAAACTCTCTGTATATGAAAAAAACGGAACATAGGATTTTCAATGATATTTTTTATATAGGAATATTATCTTTGATAACTGCTATTGCCATGAAAATAATGTGTATTAATTTGGCTTCTGCCAAATTGGGTAAATACCCCAGATTTTGGGGAGAATTTCAGTTTTTATGAATGCAACAAATAAATAATAGATTGAAAAAAATTAAACGGACAGCTGCCCTGTTTTTTTATAATTAGTACAGGGTCTTGAACAAGTTTCTCATCTTTCACGTGGTAAAACATATTTAACTATGATTTAATAAAGAAAACACTTGGTTAAATTTCACTAATATTTTGGTTTTTTATTCCAACTAGTTTCGACTTTGAGTCATTCTCAAGGAGTACAGGAAATTACATTTTTACAAACATTATATACAAGAGAAATCTAGAAAGCAATAAAACAGGGAAAACCAATTGTTAATGACATCGAAGATCTGTGGAGCTCACCCATCATGACAGCCCTTATTGCTTAACCATAAC
This sequence comes from Philonthus cognatus, assembly GCA_932526585.2. NCBI lineage: Eukaryota > Metazoa > Arthropoda > Insecta > Coleoptera > Staphylinidae > Philonthus > Philonthus cognatus. The sequence goes on from OW052241.1 coordinate 154,708,359, forward strand.
ATTTAAATTAACCTCTCTTGTATATAATGTTTGTAAAAATGTAATTTCCTGTACTCCTTGAGAATGACTCAAAGTCGAAACTAGTTGGAATAAAAAATCAAAATATTAGTGAAATTTAACCAAGTGTTTTCTTTATTAAATCATTAGTACTGGGTTTACAAAATGATGATGTGTATAAATAGAGGATTGCAATAACATTCAATTACAATTCATTTATTCCTTATTTACTTACTATCAAAATATGACTCATCATAAATCAGCCAAATTTGAAATAAAATATATTGGGTTCGGTGCAATGTTGAGCAAGAAGCTTGTTATTTGAAATGCATTATAATAACTACCTTATTATTATTATAGTTCTATTTTTTCTAAAATAATTAACAATGAATATGCACGCAGTTAAACCCTACATTTTTGTAAACATTCGTCAAACATATATTACCTGTGCTCAGTAAAAAATAGTTGATTTGTAACATTAATCTACGACAACGTCATATTGGTGACGTTATTCTCACTATTCTTATAGTTTTGATGTCATTGATTCGTTGATGAAGTCGCAGTTGGTTCAAATAGGTCCGATTGCTAGAAACTTTACAATTTACTTAAATAGTTTTATTGCGAGAAGTTTAATGGCATTTAACAACTGTTTTAACAACGAAAGATTTAAGACGAAATAATGATTTGAACAAGACTGATTGTTATTCGATTGCTTCTGTTTATTAATCAGCTTAAAACACTTTAAAAATAATTTAATAATACCGACACTGTCAAATAATTAGGAAAGCCAATATTAAAGGTATATTACACATCTTTATTTAAATTAGTGAAACATTTCGTGTTTTCTATATTACTGAACATGCAGTATAAAAAAATACTTATTCCATTAGTAGTCAGAAAGCATAAAAATAAAACACTAGTACAATAAAATATCGATTATAATTGCGAAATATTAATTTTACGAGAATAAATGCTAACGACGTGAGCCGTTTTTGTTAACTATGAGAAAAGAAAATAAAAACAAACGCGAAGCCGCGCAGCGTTCACCGGCCCAGGGATAAACGCTGGCCGCATGCTGCTCGCCCCTCCAATAATTGTGCAGATGAGTGTACAACGCGTTCAACTAAGAGAAGATCCGCAAGGCGGCGGTATTTTACGGTCTTATTTTTTAAGATTTTTATTTTAACCTGACTCGGGCATGAGCTATCGCATCCTTATGAAATGTTCACATTATATTCCTTATAGTATAAACTAGTAAGATATGGGAATATTTTTTTTAATTTTGAAAAATATAACATTATTTTTTTCATACCTCTGAAAGCAAATTGTTAAAAAAAAAGTACTTCGATATTTTACTAGATACATGAGCTTAATATACGCTGTCAAAATTTCAACTTTCTAGGATCTTTAGTTTTTAAATAAACCTGACATTAAATTTCAGACCACTGTTATATTCCCCTTAACAGGAGACTTTTAGACAGTGTTGGTAATACTGACAAAACCTTCTTTCTAAAATATTTATTCATTCAAAAAGGACAAACTAATTTTTACATGACTCATTCAAGTCACAATTTAAATACCCATATCGAAGAACAAAGCATTTACCAATTTCCCAAACTCAAGATCAAAGATACAAAGCCCGAAATCATTGGTTCCCGGTTTCAGGTAAACGGATGAGTCACCCGTAAACTCGTATCAATCCATCCCTTTCCCACCAACAACACAAGAACCTTCAAGTACAATAAGGTGCAAAATTGCAACTACCTGTTTCCGGAACAATGAAACCCACCCCCGAAAAAAGCGCACAGATTTATTTCTTATCTCCCACAATTACGCACGCACAACCCCAGACAGATCCGCACTAAAAACACCCGAGAAATCAACAAAATTAATTCGGATAAAGCTCGACTTTTGCATCTTACTTTACCACCGGCGGTAAATCCGGTTGAGAGCAAATGACTTAAGTTTGTTTGTGTGTGTGCGCCTGTGCTTGAGTGTATGGGAAGAAGCGGTGTTTTGTGTTTTGTCTATTAGTGCCCGCTCAAGTGGAAAAATAAACAAGCGAGGAGGAAACGGGAAGTTGTTTTCAAACCTGGGAAACGATAAAGGTAATTCATTTCTTTCAGCAATTTGGAAGAAAACAATCGGATGACGTTGTTTTGAGGTTATAGCTAAACGCACGTTATGCGTTTGTTTGTTGTTCTTTACTCGAATGGTTGTTGTTAATAAAACAGCTGCTGGATTTTTAATGGGTGATTAGTAATGTTGGGAAAGTAACGTCATAGGAACTGATTTGGCTTTTTTGTGTCACACTTGTTTCGATGAGTACTTGTTGAATCCAGCAAGCAACAGGTTGCAACCTGTTCATGTGGGATTTTCATTTTCACTGAGAATACATTAAAGTTTTTAGAATTACATGCATAAACATGAATAATAATTTAGTATGAATAGTGATGATTAGATTTTAAGGTTTTTTTTTTAACATTCGTGATGAAAAGAATCCATATTATTGTGCAATAAACAACAGAACATTAAATTATTTTCATAAAATATTTCTGAAATTAATTAAAGCTCACAGGAAATTATCTTCATACCAGCAAATGCAAATTTTTAGGTATTATTAATTTTTATACCAAAAGAAAAAAGTACTTATAACATAATATTGACGAATATTGGCTTTTACTCTCATGAATGTGATTAATTTCACAAATTTTACTTTAAGGAGCCCGTTCATCAGAGACAACAGTTGGGATTTACTGCCAACTGTTCGGGAATTTTCTGATGACCGCATTGATAATCGTGAACGTATTTATGATTTTTGCAATCGTACGAAGTAGACAGACCAGAGCATCGTTCATTAGATATAGATCTTCCAGCGCTATATGAAAAAAATGACTTCAAATTTGCAATAAATTTTTATACTTTTATAACACTATAAACCATAATCCTCAATAAAAGTATCCCTCAGCAAACGGCTTATTGCATGCTCAGCCGTGAGTCGGCTGCATAATTTCAGGTCCGTATTAGAACATTTCATTCCAATGACTGACGTAGATATGTAAAAATGCACATTCGGTGGTATTCTCTATCGAAAACGTTAAATTTAACGTTTGACCGCAGAGTTAAATCTAGTCTAAAATAAAGGGAAATTGATTAAATTCCCTATCATTTTAATAGTTTTTGTTGAACTTATAATTTAATTTACACCAGTTGTCACCATTTATTTTAACACGGATATCAATAATTAAATTTTAACGTTTTCGAGATAGCTAGTCCAATAAATGTATACCAAGGAAAACACTTTAATTTGCAGCTCTTACGATACAAACGTCAGTTATCTGATTGAAAGAGTTAAATGACGGTTGCAACTTGTTTTCTAGTCGATAGATTGTTTCATACTCTTATTAGCAAGAAGTTCTGTTTCTTAACACTTCTCTATCAATTTACATCTTATTAATTGATACACAATCTACATCCAAAATATGTCACCCCTTTATGCATTTGTTTCTTGCACCACTCTATAAATAAAGATTTAATCTTTTACCAGTATTTATTTCAAATTTTTATACTTAACTGATTAGGATTTATAAAGAGTTAGTAAAAATCCGTCGAAAAAATAATTATTTATGATAAAAATCTGATTTCTTCAATAATAATAAAAAAACACTCAGGATTACAGACGCGTGCTCGGATATTTTTTAAGATTTTTTGTTTTGAAAATACAGCACTTCAAAGTGAGGCGCCTCACTTTTTGAAATGGATGTAGGTATTTTCACATGTTTGATGGTTTGATAAATCACACAATTTAATATTAGTTAATGTTAAAAGAGCATGTTTTGAACTTTTCATTCTTACACTTAATGAACTCGGTTAAACAATCAACACTTTTAATCTCAACATCTCTGAACATTTTTTCTTCCGCTGTTTGCCTCGCGCCCCGGGGACAACACACCTTGTATCGACCCTGTTCATTTCGGTCATGAATTTTCTATGCAAATCATCTGGCCAGCGCAGGTTAGTATTATTGCGGTTATGGTCATAAACCCCCAATTATCATTTACAAGTTAACCGCAAACTGAAGTCATTTTTTTCATATAACGCTGGAACTACTATACCAACATACATCACAAACAAATTCAAACATGTTAAATGTTAAACATTTTGATAAACGGGCCCAAGGACTGGTTGTATAAACATTTTGATCTGAGTTTATCTCTGAACTCAAAATGCCATGCAAATATACTGCGCGCCAAAAGTAACTGAACACCTACTAAACATTGGTGAATTTTAATGAAATTTTCAGGAAAGATGTATTTTATCCATGCTAAGAAACGATGAAAATTTCAACAAGATTAGATTAATAAATCTTGGACTTGCGACGGCTAGTATATGTTGCATTCTTTGCAGAAAAAAAAAACGCTTTCAATTTCTGATAAAAGTTCAGAAAAATCTATATTCTTCCCTTAAAACGTTTATTCATTATAACCAGGAAGATAATTTTTATGAACCAATTTTACAGTATATTTTTGTTATGATCAATTGTCCTTTTCTTCATTCTTTAATCTTTTCGACATTTTTTTTCACATATAGGAATACAATCTGAAGATGAGTACGACGTTTTCTGACATTTCTGATGTTATTGACGTCAACGTGGGGTAAGTTTTTCCTGTGTAATTCAAAGGTAATAAAACGAAAGGTAATCAAAACTTAAGTTTCGATGTGTATCGTCGATTTGTGATTTGTTTGTAATAATGATTATTTATATAGGATGTCCACAAATAAAGCATTTTATAAGTATATCTTCTTTTTGAATGAAAGTACAGGTTGTATTAACCGTGTAATTTTTGTAGATGGCGCTTTACACACTAAGCAGAAAAAAAATTATTGAAATGTTAATGGGAGTTATGCCGGGTTTATAAGATGTATAACGTTTAGCGTTTAGTGATTATCGTTTAACGTTTAGTGATTATCGTTTAACGTTTAAGGGGGAGGGGTTAGGTGCTCGGTTGTCAATTTTGGCTTAAACATCGCTTGAACTTCATAGTCACTTTTCATATTCATATAAGATGGCAGAACGTTCAAATTAAGAGGGGGCAAGTCACTTAACCTTCTTATGCCACTTCTTAACGTCATATAAGATGGCAGAACATTTAAATTGGTTATATGGAAGCAAAACTACTTTGAATCCAGTCTTTCACACGTCAAGAATTTATATTTTCTTAAATAAGTTATTCTGTATAATTATATGCTTATATTATATTGTCACCAATTTGTTTAAGGTGTTAGCAACATTAAATCCCACTCGTATTTCCAAAACTACTAAATCTTGCATTGATAACATCATCACCAATGAAACATCAAACGTAACATCAGAGGTGCTGTAAACCCCAATATCAGATCATACTGGGCAGTTACTCACGTATAAAAACAGTATTGAAATTAAAAAAACTGTCATCAACATTAGACATTTTTCGGAACAAAATATCTCTAATTTTTTAGAAAAAATATCAAAGGAATCATTTAGTAATATCATCAAAGTAGATTGTCCAGACATGCAATATGATTTATTTATACACATGTTTTTAAACCATTTTCAAAGCTGTTTTCCATTTATAAAAAAATGCAAAGAGAAATCAAAAAAAGTATTTCAAACAGAAGCGCGCAAACTTAGTAAAAATAACCTTCTCTTATATAAAACAATCTCCAATTATAGACCAGAATTCATTCACCTGTATAAAAAAGAGCAAAAAAAACTATAACAATTTATTGATTAAAGAAAAGCATAAACAAATGGAAACAATTTTAAATAACTCAACTAATAAATCAAAGGCCTCCTGGAACTGTATTAGAGATGTCGTTGGTGGGAAAAAGACTCAAACAATGCCTCATAGCAACGACTTAAACAAATTAGTGGATGATTTTAACATATTTTTCAATGAAATAGCTAATAACTTAACAAATAACAACTCAAACAACATTGCCAATAAAACTAACATTTCATTCAACGAAAATTCTATCTTTCTTTATCCTACAGACGATTTAGAAATAATTACAATAACATTGAGTATATCAAATAACACCGCAACGGGGATTGATGAAGTACCCATGCACATAATCAAAAAATCAATACATCATATAGCGTTACCTTTAAGCATTATTTTAAATTCATCAATGAAAACTGGAATATTCCCAAGTAAGCTTAAAACATCTTTATTAATGCCTATATATAAAAAAGGTGATAAAAATAATTTAGGAAACTATATGCCTATCAGTCTCCTAAACGCTTTATCAAAAATATTTGAAAAAATCATACAAAATCGTTTACTTACATTTTTTAAAAAACACAACTTATTCTCATCTGCACAACATGGATTTCTAAAGGGTAAAAGCATAGAAACAGCTCTTTTCGATTATATAAACGAAATATTGGAAAATATGGAAAATCATCAACTATCCTGTGGAATTTTTGTGGATCTGTCGAAAGCATTCGATACCATCAACCATAAAATACTGATGGACAAGCTTTTTATGTATGGTGTTCGAGGCGTTGTGTATGACCTAATTCAATCATACTTAATTGACAGAATCCATTTTACAAAAATCACAGACACTAAAAATAATATCGTTTCTTTATCACAGCCCTTAACTATAAATAAAGGAATTCCGCAAGGGAGCATCCTAGGCCCTTTGCTGTTTGTTATATACATTATCGATATCTCTAAAACAGTTCCAGCGTATTGTAAAATCTTAAATTACGCTGATGATACTAATCTACTAATCAGCGGAAAATCTATTTCTGACATCGAACATTTGAGCAACAACTGTATTAACAACCTAGAAATATGGTTTAAAACAAACGATCTAATACTAAATGAGTCCAAAACCAATATTGTATTATTTAAGACAACTGAAGCCATAAACACGCCCCCACACATCACTATAAATAATAAATTATATCCAATTACAAATAGTGTCAAATGTCTTGGAATTATATTAGATAACACCTTAAAATATAATCATCATATTGACTATATCTGTAATAAACTAAGCGGAGCGTGTTATGGACTTAGGGTATTAATCAAAAACACAAACCATCGTATTGCTAAACTATTTTACTCTTCAAACATTGAATCCCAATTAAGATATGGTCTGATATTTTGGGGTGGCAGTACTTCTGCAGGGAAAGTGTTTACACTGCAAAAAAAGGCAACAAGAATATTACTTAAACAAAAAATAAATGCAAGCTGTAGAGGTTTGTTTAGAAATCAAAAGATATTGTCCTTTTATGGTCTCTACATTTACGAGTGTTTGAAATTCTTTTTAAAAAACAGGTCGCTATTCGGAGACGTGTTTTACTCAACTAGATACCCTAGCAGATATGGTCAAGTATTCAACTTACCACATCATTCACTCAATAAATTTAAGCAAGGTTGTTTTTACTCATCCCTTAAAATGTTTAACCATCTTCCATTGTCAATTAAAGTAATAAATGATTACAACAAAGCCAAAAGAAAAATATATGAACTCTTATGTGATCTTGAGCCATACTCTATGGCAGAATTTTATAATTTTAAATTTTAATTACGTGAACTTTCCATGTTATTATTTATTTATTTATTTTATCGATATTTCACATTGAATTTATCTATCTAAAATTTATATATATATATATATACCTTTGTGACGATTTACATGTACAAGTATTATTTTGTATGTATTTGTGGAATGTAAATAAATTATTAAATTAAAATTAAAATTAAATTAAATCTATTCTTTGGGCCATTTGGGAATGATCTAAATTATTTATTAATTAGTATAATGTATCTTATTTATTAGTATACTAATACTTCCATGATTAATAAATCAAATATGTAAGTTATTGTAAGGTGTAAATTAATTGTAAATCGATTATAATGGAGATTCCATAAATAAAGTTAAAGAGTGACCATTATATAGTATGTTTAATAAATAAAACCTCTAGAGTGCCATGATTTTAATTATTTTTAAATTTAAGTTGGCTACACGCCTTAGGAATTGACATATAAAACGTCAAACATGATAATTATAATATAAAATTTCAGAGTTGCCAACTTACAATATTTTCCATGGCACTCTATAGGTTTTTTTTTAATGAACATACGATATAATAAAATGGTGAAAATAGAATCTTTATATCGCTGCTCTGCTTTGATAATGGCACAAGTGAAATTTGCTAATTTCTTAGAAGCAGCTTGCAAAAGTTTACGAGACACTTTTATTCAAATATTGAAGTCTCTATCTACACTTGAGTTATCTTATTTTTTGCAAGTACTGTTACCTGCGTTTCTTAAAGCTGTATTCAATAAACGTGTTAAAAGAACATTTGTAGAATATTATCTTATAACAACACTGGAACCGAAGTCCCAACAAACAAATTACCGTTTATACGAGATTTAAGGTTTAAGAATTTTAGGTTATGTGTCTGCATGTTGACGTTGTCAACTATTTCATCATAAATTTGTGAAAATACTGTTTTACAAGTAATTCTTGCAATTAACAGTGTAGAAATTAAAAATTATCATTTATAATTTTCAATTACTCCTTTTTACCGTTAACAATTCGCCAAATTAACACACATTTGTTTGTGATGAACAGCAATAAAAAAAATTCTTAGAATTATGTTGAATTACTCTGACATCAATGTGCTTGAATAATGGAATATAAATTCTAAAAGTGCCAGCGCAAAGAATGTGCGCACAACCGTTAATGTTTAAGGAAAGTAACGAACCCTTAGACCAGTGATGGGGAAACTACGGCCCGCGGAAAGGTTTAATCCGGCCCGTTTAAAAGTGCCATCGTGAGAATGTTTGAACGCGTTCTTACTTCGTAATGTGACGACCCGCATAAAAACTACCTTCCTACGATTAAGCATTATTCTTTGGCCCGCTACGATTGTCTGGTTATTACCAATGGCCCGTCTTAAAAAAAGTTTCCCCACCACTGCCTTAGACGCTAAACGTTAATTCTGAAAATCCTTCAACAGCGTATGAATGTGCTCGTAAGAAGGCATACGTTCTACTCCGCTTAAACGCTAAACCTTAAACACCCTTAAACGTCTAATAAGCCCGGTATTAGAAAACTATTTTTAGATTACATATATTGCTTAGTGGGGTATTAAACCTATCTTTTAATATCTATTTAAAACGTAATTTATCAATAGGTATTACAAGATAATTTTAACCAAGGCTTGGATTCAAATATGAATAATTCAAATATTTGATTATTCGAATAATCCAAATATTTTTTTAAATGCCTAAATTTTAAAAATTACCAGCATTAATAGTATGTTTTAAGGGGGAGTGGTGATGGGTAAAAGTAAAGTATGGATGTTGGCATATGCGGATGACGTTGTGTCAGTGGCAAGAGAGTATGAAGGGATGAAAGAGATGTTGAAGAGAGTGGAGAGGTTTATGGATAGAAGAGGAATGAATGTGAATGTAGTGAAAACGAAGTGGGTGAAGTTTAGAAATAAAGGGAGAGAGGGGAAGGTGAAAGAATTGGAGTGGAAGGGGGTAGTTATTGAGAGGGTTAAAACTTTCAAGTATTTAGGGTTTTGGTTTAAAGGAACGGGAGGGTATGAGTAGCATGTGAGGTGGGTGCAGAGTAAGGCGAGGAAGGCGTGGGGAATGGCGTGGGGCAAGTGGGGGAAGTGGATGGGGAACAATATGACGGTTGCGTGTAAAATATGGGATGCGTGTGTGAGATCGGTGCTAATGTATGGAGTGGAAGTGTGGGGGACGAAAGGGTACGAGCTGATAGAGGGAGCAGATGTGGTTCCTGAAGCGCATGTTGGGGGTGGAGAGGTCCACGCCCAGCTACATAGTGCTTCAGGAGACGAACAGAGAGAGGCTAGAGTGGGAGGCAATGGTGAGGGTGGTGAGGTACGAGATGAGATTGTGGGAAATGGAGAAAGAGAGATTGGTGAAGGATGTATGGGTGACGAGTGTGTGTGGGGGTGAGGGTAGATGGAGGGGGGAGAGGAGGAAAATGCATGAGAGGGTAGGGCTGTCGGAGGCGAAGGTAATGGAATGCCTAGGAAATGGGGTGAAGGTGGATGAGTGGGTGAGGGGGAAAGGGAAGGAGGTGGAAGGGCAAGAAAGGCAAGGGCGTATTGAGAGAAGTGAGTATAATGATATGTATGGGAGGTGGCAGGTGTATGGAAGAGTGCCGAAGTATTTGATAGAGAAGGGATGGGGTAGAGAGGATAGGGTGATTGTGGCAAGGGCGAGGTGTGGATCGGAGGAGAGAAGAAGAAAAGTATGGATGGGGGAAGAATATGGAAGGTGTGTGTTGTGTGGGCAGGGGAAGGATACGTGGGGACACTTGGCGGAGGAATGTAAGGGGGTGAAAGAGGAATGGCTGGGAGCGAAAGGGAATAGAAGGGTAGTGGAGTGGATGAGAGAGGATGGGATCGGGGTAAGGACGTTGGAAAAGCTGGGGAGGGAGAGGGAAAAGAGAAGGGAGGGTAAGAGGGATACGGAAATGGAGTAATAACGAATGAATTGTAAATAGTCTGTAAGATATGCCAATAAAGGTCTTTTTTTTTTTTTTTTAGTATGTTTTAAACTTCACTTAAAAACAGTGTTTTATATGCCTGGCGCATGAAGTAAAATTTCGAGTTTAGAAAAGCCTGAAAATTTGGATTTGCCGGGCTCGCTTCGCTCCGCCCGGCAAATCCAAATTTTCAGGCTTTTCTAAACTCGAAATTTTACTTCATGCTTAATCAAGGAGTGGAAAACACCTATTAGACAACCATTAGAACTTTTAATGGCACTACTGATTTTTTAAAGAAAATGGATAAAAAGCACAAATTGTAGTTATTTTTATCTTATGAGTTTGGTTAATTGTTCTTAATTTTTTATTTAAGTAGTCGGTGTCATTAAAGGATTTTAATAGTTTTCTAACGAGGGTTTTCCACTCCTTGATTAAGCATGAAGTAAAATTTCGAGTTTAGAAAAGCCTGAAAATTTGGATTTGCCGGGCGGAGCGAAGCGAGCCCGGCAAATCCAAATTTTCAGGCTTTTCTAAACTCGAAATTTTACTTCATGCGCCAGGCGTATAAAACACTGATTTAAAGTAAGGTTTTAAACATACTATTAAACATACTATTAATGCTGGGAAACATATTTCATTTATTTCGTATAAAGGCGTATAAATATTTCGAGTTTAGATTAATGTTGAAAATTTTTAAAATGTAATTAATCGAACATTCAAATATTTAAATAATTGGAACATTTAAATATGTTTTTAATGAATTTTCGAATACATCAATCTTAAAAATTTCCAGCCTTAATTTTAACTACGCATGCTAACTACTTAAAACTTTCCTTCAACTCTTATTGATAAGGCAGTTGTGTTTTGTTTACTCATTTTTTTTTTTTTTTTAAGGAATAAAACTAATTTATGGCTAAAATTGACAAGTAGGATTATTTGCATTATTAAACAAAATACTTACCATTTTTTTTCATAATAACACCGATTTTAGGATTATTTGCATTATTAAATAAAACATTTACAATTTTTTTTATAATAACATTGATTTTAGATTAACCACTAAATTTATTGTTTATTGATTGAAATGCGATAAAATAACGTATATGTTTGAAATTTTCAGAGATTTAAGTCAGATGTTGGCGAATTCGGAAGATCTGTTCCCAGTAAGTATGTCACCGAGTTGCTCAATTAAAATTCAGTGATGATTCATTTTGTGTTCAAACTCGTTGTACCTTGTTTCCTGCACTTTTTAAACTTATCTATCAGTGCTGTGTTCATTTTCATAACAGTTAGTGTACTGTGATGTCGGCTGAAGCATACCCTAGTGATTATGGAAGTGTTAGACAACACGAGGTATTATTTTTAATAATAGTAATAAATAAATGTAATCAGTTTATTTAGTAAAAGGTATTTCAATGTTGAATATAATTTTGTAATTTTCTCTAAATTATAATAATGTTGAAAAAGAGGTTATATCATATGATTAAATGTAAAAATAATCATGCACATTGGGTATTACCATTAACCCATTAACGGCCGAGCAATTATAGAGTTAACTCTAAAAGTTGATTTTAGGTAAAATTCTGCACTTCTTTTTATGATTTCTATTGTATTACATCTGTGAAGTTTTCTTTTAAATATACATAATGTATACGCTGTAAATATTTAAATAAAATATTTACATTTTCATTCATACATTTTCAAGTCAGGTCAAATAATATAATATATCAAATTAACCACAGAGTATGGAGTAACCAGAGTATTCACGCTGGCTCTGCGGGGTCAGGGGGGGCGGCTCTGTCAGGTGGCTCACCCAGCAGGCGTGTGATTTAGAGTAACTACTAGGTTTCCCCACTCTTCCCAATTCATTTGTATATCGGATCCGCAGAGGAATGTTTATATTTTTTCCTCTCTAACGGTACCGACGGAACGAAAAATGATGACTCTCGGTTTGTTTATTTTATCAAAATAAACAAATCGAGCGTGAATCTACACCATTCAATTTTTAATTCCACATATAATATTGAAATCTAGAATTACTCTCATGTAATGCAATTTAAATTAAAATAAATTCAGTTATATGATACAGATAGGGATTGGAATACCGGCATACCAGTTAATCGCAAAAATTGCTCTTCAAAATGTACCGGTATTTTGGTAAATCATATCTACATTATGTACATTTATTTCACATCTTCAACTATACTTCTGACAAAAATAGTAGATCGGTTATGTGTTTTTGAACTTCATAATAAATCAGTGTTCGTACGCGTGGCGCACGAAGTAAAATTTCAAGTTTAGAAAAGCCTGAACTCGCTTCGCTCGTGCCGCCAAATCCAAATGTTCAGGGTTTTTTAAACTCGAAATTTTACTTCATGCTTAATCGGAGAGTGGAAAACACTGACACAAATCCATGTTTTATATTTATAGATTTTTTAAATAGGATTTTCACTAATTTCCACGATTTCTTATTAATCCACTTCTTTTGAAATGTTGTAACAGGTTTCAAGTTTTTGCCAAGATTTTATAAATAAAATTCACTTTGTATGCATTGAATGCAGGCTTTGTGCAAGTTATTTTTTAAACTTTTACGAATTTCTTTAAGCTTATCAATTTGTCGATGTTAAAAATATTTAAAATACATAGGCTGATATTTTTGTAATTTTGACCCAATTTTAATCATAAATTAATTTGTATTTTTAAAAGTGCGGTTTGGATTTATTTTAAAAATCAAGAACACGAAAAAAGAAATTTCATTATGATTTTGAATCCACCGTTTTTAAGACAATCATACATATTTGGTTAAAAAAATGTACGTTTGTGGAAATATTTTAGGCAAATCTACTATACTATACAGGATGAGTTTTTTTTAATATTCTCTATGGGGATCTCGGAAACTCTAAGAGATAGAGATACGGTGCGGGTCACGTTGACACAAACCTGTAGGTAATCTTTAACTCAGACTTGTATTTAAATTTTACACAAGTATTGCATTTGTCATTATTAACAAAAAGGGCAAGACATCTGATCACCCCAAAGGCTGAATCAGTTCTCAAAAATCAATTAAAATTTTTAAAGTAAACTCAAAAACATTATAAGTGGGGAGAAGACGTGTGCAAAAGAAATCATTAATGTCATTTTGTGCATCACAATAATTGCACATACATTAAATGCCGATGAACGCTAATTACTAATATGTGATGATTGAAATTTACAACAACGGTTAAATGGGCAAAGTAGTGCAGTTTTACGAGCTGATTAAAAATAAACTTTGAAATACTTCGAAAAAGTCAAGGATAACTATATTTTGGTTTAAAATTAAATAGAAAATTGTTAAAATTCAGTTGATTATATAAATAAGTAGGTCAAGTGATATATCTAAAGAGAAAAAATACCTTTTTAATAATGAAATAGCCAACTATAGTTTCCATTTAAAAAAAACGTAAGTTTGTGATATTAGTGTAATATTATATAAAACTTCACCCTTTCTGGTTTTTTCTTTCTCTTTTAATAACCAAGAAAAATCTATTTAATAAATTGACACTATTGACATTTTTCAAAGTATCTAATTTTTCAAAAAAAATACAAGTGAATTTTTATTCTGCTCGCTAAGCTGCATTATTTTGTTGATTTAACCATTTCTCTATCTATTAATGTGTCCGAGTTCTCCAAAGAGAACTTGAAAATAAATGTAACCCGTATAATTAAAAACAAAAAATATAGGGTAGTAAATACATGTAAATATGACTTTGGCTAGCGTTTCTTTTCCCAACGATCTGATATAACGAATAGAAGTCGTAACTTTTAAAAAATAAATCTCATTAAACACTTCGCTCTCTTTTCGAAAATCACAAATGAATAAACCTTTAAAACGTGCAATATAAAATTGTTGAACTTGCCATATATTCCTTAATCAATTAATGTACTCGTATATGTATAAAATGTACACCCAATAAATAAATAATATTAATAATATAATTTTACACTAAATTTAAATGTTTTTTAAATTACTTAATTTTCGTTTAGATTTTCGGGAATTTGTTAGTTCTTTACTCATCGTTGGTAATGTCTTTAATAATAGCCGATAAATGCCAAATTCCACTATAAAATATTTGTGTTCGGTGCACTCCTCGGGTTCATTAAACCACATTGAATATTGTTCATTAATTTTTTTAAGACATTTATTTATTATTTTGGACGTTATATGAGCCAAGTGTTTATTTTTATCGATTTCTGTTTGAAAAATATTTATACACATTAGAAACATATTTTTTGTGGGGTTTGTTGGAACCTTTAAATACTGTAGTTGCTTTTTAGTGCCGAAATCACGATTTATTATTAACAATTGATCGGGATCATCTAGATTTCTATCTGTTTGCAAAATTGTCTTACATGAAATACACTTAAATGTGTGTATCTTCTAAACGGCAAGAGATACAGATCTGTTAAATGGTAGAAAATATGCAAGATGATGAGTACCAACTATACCCGGTGTTAAATTAACAAAAAAGTTGAACCATCAGAGCACATTGCGAAAAAAAACTGATTTTTGCGATTTTTTTATTTTCCTTTATAACTTGGTTATTATTGATGATAGAACGATATAGAGCAAAAACCGCTGGAGATATCGAGATGAAACTTAAAACTTAAGCTTTTTGAAAGGAAAACCGGAAGTGGTACTTTACTCTTAGCATTTTTTAGTTTTTTCCAGATATTCACAAAACTAAAAAATGTTTCAAATAAACATTGTATACAATAAAAAATGAAGATATATTGTATATTCACTTTTTATCATAGCACTCTTAGTTTAGGAGTTATTTAAAAATAGTGTTTTTTTAGATAATTATTGTTGGTTATAACACCGATAGGCCATGAATTGTAGGCTTTAATTCCAAAGACAATATATGTATTAAATAATCATCAATTTTATTTATTAAATTTGATTATACAATAAACAAAATATCCAAATTTTCAGGCGTTTCTAAACTCGATTTTACTTCATGCGCCATGCGTATAAAAAACTGATTTGATGAGATGTTTAAAAAACGTATTCTTTTTAATCACTCTTATTCCCTCATGAACACCGATAATAATAAAATAAACCGTTCAAAATACACGTTTTTATTTTTCAAATATTATATTATAAGCTCCCCCCCCCACCCCCTTTGGATCCGTGCCGTGATTGACATAATTAGTTCTCAGGTAATACCTCGGCGGTGGCGGAGAACTTTGCTTAATCGCAGAGGAAACAATATTATTGTTTACTCTGTGGCTATATATTAGTGGAGATATAAAAGATCAAATTATCTATAAACTGAACGCATTAAAACAATAATGTTTTTATTTCACATCTGTCAGGCAGCAGTAAATTGGTGTATGGGTCTATTGAAATATGAGTATATTTATGTTTACATTAACATTCCAATGAACAAATCATCCTTTAACATATGTTTTTGTGCCTTAAATCGCCATCAAAATTACAGGAAATTGTTTTGGTTGAAGGTTTTAATAGGTAGATGTTTTGATAGTTGCCTCAGAGATGGCTACACTATGCAAACTGTGGATTCCGAGTTACAGGCGTGATTACTCTGTTATTCTTTCCTCTGTGAATTAACTTATTTAGTAACTTAATTAACAAGCAATTAATAATTTTGCGTCTATGCACCAATGGCACTTAATGGGTTGAACAGGTAATAAATATTAAAATAATTTAGTTTTAATAATCTTTTTCTGATGAAGACATTTTTTAATATGTTTACTATTTTTTGATTGTTTTATTTTTAGTTTGGAACTTTGAGTGGTTTAGAGAATCAAAATCTTAACCAAGATTTTCAGTGTGACTACAACACTATAAAAGAGGAAGAAGCAGTGCCCGATGGAAATGAGGCCCCAGGAGGCAACAACTTGGCGCAGCCGTTTATTATCAGCAACGAAGATTATCCGGGGCCCTATCAATTTAACGTCTTTATTGATCCGCATCATGGGATTAAAAGTCCGTGGGTGGTAAGTTAAAATAATTTAAATATCTAACATTACAAAAAATGTTAGGTCCGGTTTTATATTTATTTGTTGAATTACCAGTGTCTATTTCATCAATGTTGAATTACAATCATAATTAATATTATTAATCCATTCATAATGGTCACTTTGTGTCTGAAATGTGAAATTTGGTAACTCTTGCTTTATTTATTAATAATTGATTGTTTTAATATTTCAACTATCATTAAATTTGATTCAACAAATAACTATTGTTTGATTAAACTGGTTGTAAGTATCATATGTTCAATAAAAAAAAAACCTCTAGAGTACCATAAAAAATATTGTAGGTTGGCAACTCTGAAATTATATATTAACCCATTCAGGACGGCCAATGATTGGCATCGCCACTTGTGCTGGCCGAGCTCAGGAATATGCTATCGCGTCGACTAAAACTATTAATTTTTAATCCATTTATAATTTTGCGTACGTTATAATTGTATTTGTACACGTGTTAAATTTGATTTATACTCATATATGCAACTGAGAGTACAGTCGTGTTTACCTAGTTTCAGAGCGTGGTTCTTTAACCTATTAGTTAATTTTCTAACCTATTTGCAATTTTATTTGCACACACGTATTTTGTTCAATAATAAAATGTGAGTAACAATTTGTGAAAATGACTAGACCGCTCACCGATAAGGAGATCCAGGAGGAGGTAAATCTAATTATGAATGAGGATACCGATAACGAATTCCTACAGGAATACAGTGAAAGCGAACATTATTCTTCGAGTGAATGTGAAGACGACATTCTTATAGCCGATGTCAATTCTTCGAGTGACGATAAAGAAGAAGATATACCAAGACGTCCAGCCAAGATGCCTCGAAGAAATGTTCCATTGCAACAATTTATTTGGAAATTCAATGAAGAATTTACACCTATGCAATTTATGTTCGATTCAAGTAAGTCTGGCGTTACATCAAATTTCACATTAGCAACAGAAGCCTCAGAATATGAATATTTTACACTATTTTTTGATGAAGCTATAATGAATCAAATTGTTACCGAAACAAATATTTACGCTAATCAAGTTAGGGATTCAAGAATATCGAATACTAATTGGGTCGATACAGATATATCGGAAATATATTGTTTTTTAGCAACATCAATTCTGATGGGAATTTTGCAAAAACCTACACTAAAAGACTACTGGTCAAAGAAAACAGCCATTGAAACACCATTTTTTGCTAAAATATTTACGCGTGATAGATATTTGAACTTGCTTTATAACCTGCATTTTATGGACAATACTAAAGCGAATAAAGAAGACCTGCTAAGAAAAATTAGGTACATCTTTGATGGAGTAAAAAAACATTTTGCTGATATGTTTTATCCATTTTAAGACATAGCAATTGATGAAAGCCTTATATTATGGAAAGGAAGACTATCCTTCAAACAGTATATTCCGTCTAAACGGCACAGATTCGGGATAAAATTGTTTGAAGCCTGTGATGCTGAAACTGGGTATATTCTGAACATAATTATTTATACAGGTTCAAAAACTGAATTGGACGAAGATGGGAAAGTTTATGGAACTTCTGGAGCAATAGTCAAAACGTTGATGAAACAATATCTAAATCAACAACATGTTTTGTATGTGGACAATTGGTACAGCAGTCCCTCATTATTTCAACATTTATTGGATCAAAATACAGGGGCTTGTGGGACCGTACGGTTAAATAGAAAAGGAATGCCTCAATTTCCTTGCAGCGTAAACAAGGGTGAAAGTGTAACAGCTTGTACACATTCCATGCTTGCTCTTAAGTGGTGTGACAAGAGATATGTTCACATGCTTACAACAGTTCACCGAGCAACACCCACAGAAACTGGTAAAATAAGTCACAAAACAAAAATGCATTATTGAGTATAATATGAAAATGGGTGCAGTTGACAAAGTTGACATGCAAGTTAGTTTTGTTGATTGTGCTCGAAAAACTTTGAAGTGGTACAAGAAGCTATTTTTTCACCTTGTGGATTTATCATTGTACAATGCATTTATTTTATATTAAGTAAGATCTGGAAAAAACCATCCTTTTCAGATTTTCGACTAAATGTGGTAACTCGGATAATAGAAAAATATCACACCGTTACGTCAAAGCGTCCATCAGTTGCAACTGTCGATTATCCATTACGACTAATTGAAAAACATTTTATATCTCCGGTTCCTCAAACAGAAGCACAAGGGTCTTGAACACAACGAAGATGTCATGTTTGCAGCACATCTAAAATTCAAAAAAGGCAGCGACGCGATACGAGGTTTATGTGTGTAGAATGCAATGTTGCATTGTGCGTGCATCCATGTTTCAGACTTTATCACACCATAAAAAAATATTGATTCATATAAATTTATAAAATATAATGCAAATGTTATGTTTATTTGTTTTCTTTGAATGAATTCATCAATAAAAAGATATAAAAAATAATTATAAATTTATTTATTATACATTTTCCGTACAGGTAAGACAAATTTATACATTTTAAATTTTCCGTACTGGTACGGCATCCGGGTTTCACATTATAAACCTTTAACTTACGGGTACGTGAATAAAGTACCGAGATAGGCAACTAACTTGTATATGTACGGCACCCGGCTGGCAACTAGGCGTCAAGCCTGACGTACGCGAACGGCGACCGTCCTGAATGGGTTAACATTTTTATGACCGACGTTTTGTATGTCAATTCCTAACACGTGTAGCCAACTTAAATTTGAAAAAAGATGAAATCATGGCACTCTAGAGGTTTTTTTTAATTAAACATACGATAGTAACTAAAATTTCTTTATAAAATGATAAACAAAATTTAATTTTCAGTATTCCGCTCCATTAAAGAAAGTATTCATTTTAATGAACCAAGTTTTTCCAATTGACTTTAAATGGATAGATAGTGACAATAGAGACCTGTTTGTCAGAGCCACCCCCGTTTTCTCCTCGCAGTTCCAACACGAGATGGTCACCCGCTGTATCCCACACGCCCAATGCAATGATAAATCAAACACCGGTGAGTAAAAAAATTTAGGATAAAATCATCCAACATCACCAATCCTTTTTCACTAAAGTATTCAAACCAATGTTAGGATTCAAATAAAAATGGACACAACATAATTTTTTTAAATTTAAACACTAAATATTTCATTAATTTACAGATCAAGACCCGCACGTTTGGGATCACATAATCCGTTGCCGTAATCGGAACGCTGTTTACATGGGCAGCAAGGAGACAAAGACTCATTTGAGTGTCGTCGTCCCGATGGGTCAACCGCAAGCGGGCACCGACACCGTGCGCCACCTGTACGAATTCGTCTGCAAAAATTCCTGCCAGACTGGCATGAATAGACGCCAATTGGAGGTTATCTTTACATTAGAAAACAATGAGTAAGAATAATTTTAATTTACATTAAACACACTGTATAATAATATTTATCGCTTTTATTAGAGGACACGTTGTGGGTAGGAAAGCTTTGAACGTCAGAGTTTGCTCCTGCCCGAAACGGGATAAAGAAAAGGAGGAGAGAGACTGCGGAAGGACTGCTAGGAACGAGCCGCCTCCGCAGTCCAAGAAAAGGAAGTTGGAAAAGAAACCGTCGAGTTTTACAGGAAGTTCCGTCGACACTAGGGAATACGAAATCACTGTAAGTAAAAATACAAAACGAAATAAAACAAATAACATTTTTCCAATCAATATTTTGAGACCTTATATTCTTAAATAAAGTCGGGTTCATTTTTATCCGTCCACTCTTTAATGTAAATTTTGCAAATTTGTGTGGAATGAATGGGGTGTCAGTCTCGTTGCCAACGTATAAACAAAAAGTATTAAAATGCATGATTGCCAACCTTACTTTTTATTGAGTGGACGGATAGAAATGAACTCGACTTTAAATTAAGTTATATGTCCTTTTTTCTTAGATTAAAAAATAACATTTTTCCAATAAATATTTTGAGACCTTATATTCTTAAAGTCGAGTTCATTTTTATCCGGCCACTCTTTAATGTAAATTTTGCAAAATTGTGTGGAGTGAATGGGGGTTTAGTCTCGGTTGCCAACGTATAAACAAAAACTACTAAAATGCAAGATTGCCAATCTTACTTTTCATTGAGTGGACGGATAGAAACGAACTCCACTTTAAATTAAGTTATAATATGTCCTTTTTTCTTAGATTAAAATGATTGGTAAACAAAACGTCCAAGCGGTCCTAAAATATGCCGCCAACTTACTAGCAGGCGATATGGTGCGAAGAAACGCCGAACAACCGTACAAGAAGTGCATGCAGGAGATCGAAGCACACCTATCAAGTAAGTGAAACAGTCGATTATTTAACAAACATCAAATCAATTCAAATGTTTTACATTGTTTCAGGTTCAAGCGGAAGGCTTTCGAATTAAACACTCTACTGCCGTCCCTGCAACTCCTTGTTCACTTATTTTTCTTACTTATTCGTACGTTCGTACCTTTCGTTTTTTTAATTTGTAGTTTGTAGAATTCTTTGCAATTTAACTCTCTTTAAAATTTTCGTTGCAATAATATTAGTTGTTTAAGCATTCCTTATTGAGTACAAATTAAGGAACTAATACTTTAAATAATTGCTTTAACATTTACTTCTTTATAATTTTAAGGAAACGATGGGAAAAAATTGTTATTCAGTAATTTAATGACATTGTTGAAATTGTGTTGTTTGTTGATGGATTTTAATTATTGATAAAGGTTTGAATTAAATTACACTTGGTTTGTTTCACAATTTTCTCCTTACTATTTACTTGAATAGTTTCGCGTTTTACAGCACTACCTGATAATGCTGTAAAACGCGAAACTAGTCGAGTAAATAGTAAAGAGAAAATTGTGAAACAAACCAAGTGTAATTTAATTCAAACCTTCATAAATATTTTAAAATGTTTCACCAAGTGATAAGTGAGAAAATTATTCAAGAAAAAGATTTTATTTATTGGTTATTCATCACTGTTGTTGGTTCTGCACTATTTTCAGCTAATATTTAAGCTCCGATAAAAAATGGAGGTTAGGTATATAAGAGTGCAATATTCATTAAGTTAGTATGGTATCATTACTGAGCGGGATTTGACAGGGATCGCTCTTGCTTAAATCGCCTAAGCCGCTTTTGTTCATGAACAATCCCTGTCAAATTCCGTCCAGTAATTATTATACCTTGCCTGAGGCAATATTTCTGATTGTTAACTCATTTTTTTCCATCTTTTATTTAGTTTTAATTGTTTCATACACGTGCAAGCGTCCTTATCTTTAAGTAAACTACTTATTTCTTTACTAGGATTCGTCTAGGCTTAAAATTACATTTTAATATTTTTATATAAATAAATTATTGTTTTATTTATTTTCATCGCTTTGTTCTAATTTTTGTAAGTCAAAACAAATGTTTGTTTAATCTTCCTCAAAACAATTGAAATTAATTAAATCATTAATATTTTAAATTCATAAGCCAAAATTGCACAACAATCATTTATTTAGTTTTAAAATCAAATTTAATCTGTCAACAAAATAAAAGATTGAGATATTCAATACGTAACATGTTCATATTATGGCAGTTCTTACAGTTTTGCAGTTTTTTTAAGTTATCTGTAAATTTGATTTAACTTACGTGATAGATTAAATTAGATTGATAACTCATAGGGGGCTCCACGTATCATGATTTTAGTTAACCGACCCACTCGATGAGACGGCGCTGCAATCGCAAATGACGTCATTGGCCGCGGGGTGCGGGCGGCATTCTTGCTAAGCGGGGTGTGCGGTGCACCCACCATAACATTAAAGGGTGGATGCGGTGCGGGGAACATCGCACGGTATTAAATTACCGTGCGATGCGAAAAATACCAAAGACCTAATGAACATGTTAAATGTATATTTAAAAAGTTATTACAAATATATTTCGTTACATGTCAAAACCTAATTACATTTCACTTCTCAACAAAATGTCTGCAGTTCGTTAAAAAATGCATCTTAGAAATGAAATAAGAGGTCTCCTTATCCGGGTAAGGATGTTGGCGTAAGTAGTGTTCCATACAGTGAATTTTTCTTTAAGGTAAACATATGCATAAGCTGTAAATTTTCCGAAATTCGTCGTTTTTCAAAAGAGTTCAACATAAAGCTTTAAACGAGTGTTTTCCACTCCCAGACTAAGCATGAAGTAAAATTTCGAGTTTAGAAAAGCCCCGTGAAAATTTGTCGAGGGTCGCGCAGCGACCCGAGACAAATTTTCTGGGCTTTTCTAAACTCGAAATTTTACTTCATGCGCCACGTGTATAAAACACTAAAATATTTTAAAATTTATGTATATTTTAATTTCACTTGAAATCTGTGTTTTATACGCGTGGCGCATGAAGTAAAATTTCGAGTTTAGAAAAGCCCAGAAAATTTGTCTCGGGTCGCTGCGCGACCCTCGACAAATTTTCACGGGGCTTTTCTAACTCGAAATTTTACTTCATGCTTAGTCTGGGAGTGGAAAACACTCATTTTAAGCTTCAAATTGAACTTAAAAAAAAACTAGGAATATCTAAAGATTTACAGAAAATAGGTTAAATTTGAAATACGTATACTTAAAAGAAAACTCCTTGTATGTATAAATACAAATAAAATATTTCCAGAAGAAAGTTATTGTTACTGCAAAAATGTTCAACAAAAATATTAAAGGGAAGTATTTGGTATATGGTGAAACATATTTCGTAAATCGGGAAATCTTTTGACTTATATTTGACAAGGTGAAAGATATTTGGGATATAGTGAATCTCATTTGATCAATAGTGAAATGCAATAGAAAAACCGTGTAATTGAATTTAAGACATTATTTTATGTTCTGAGATCGTACTTTGTGACTAGATGAAATTTCAGAATTGCTTGATCCAACAGCAACATTCTCCATGGAAGTATGCTCCTAGCCTGGTGTGAAGAAAATCTCCACGTCCGTGGTTGTTTCATGCATAGTACTTAAAGATCATTCACGAATGCTAGGAAGAAATAATGTAGACACACTGGTTTTAAATGTGTTTGACTGCAAATTTAATTAAAAGAATAGACAATGGCTTAAAAACTTAAAATATTACATAAACTTACGGTTTTAATTATTAATGTTAACGCCCATCCCCAAAGATTCAGAATTGCTTAATCCAACAATAATGGGGATCTACTCCATGAAAAAATGCTCCTAGTTCAGTATAATGAAAATATCCACGACCATGGATATTTAGTATACTTGAAGATCATCCACATGTACTAGGAAGAAATAATGTAGTAACACCCTGGTTTTAACTTTGTTTGACTGTACACTTATTTAAAATAATACACAATAGGTTAAAATTTATAAATATTTTACATACTTACGGTTGTAATTATTTATATTTATTAACGCTCATCTCGAGACGATTTCGTCTTATCAGCATTTTTGTGCCTTCAGATCCGACGGATCTGACAGCTGTTGAATGAAAACCCACGTTAGAAATTGCGGGAAATTTGTAATTCCGACATATGCGCCCTCCCATCGAGTGGGTCGGTCAACTATATATGTGAACTTATAGAATCATATGGAGTCGACTGGGTTTGACTCACGTCACCTGTGTTTTAATCCTGGAACTATATTTTATATTTATTTATTACAGTCATCTGTAAATTCTGTAGCGAAATCTTTACTTTACTGCCAATACTACTCGTAAGATAAATTATCTATGATTTTTATAACCTTAAAATGACAGTTGATGAAAAATAAAATGTATGTTCATATTGAATTTAGAATACCTATCCCGCATTCTACGATAATAAATTTTTACAGTTTTTTAAAGTTTTCTGTAAATTTGATTTAACTAACGTCATCTGTGGAACTATATTTTATGTTTATTTATTACAGTTATCTGTAAATTCTGTAGCGACATCTTAACTTTACTGCCAATACTAATCGTAATTGGAAATTATCTATAATTTTTATAACCTTAAAATGACAGTTGATGAAAATGAAAATTTATGTTCGTAAATAATAACAAAACACAGTAAGTAAAATATTTACCATACAATTAACGTACAATAAATTTGGTGTTTGTATTTTCGAAACCTTAAATAATTTCAGCTTATTTATTCATGATTGAGAATTTCTTATAATAAAAGTTATAACCTAAAAAATAATGGTCCGGCCGCGTAGAAACCAGACGGATTCGAATAAGAATGATAAAGGTACGAATAGCAGCAGCAGCAATGGAAGTAATTCAACAAAACCTGTTAAAAATACAGTGGGTATATTGTCTTATTGGAAGCAGGTTATCGGATTCCTGTGTTTTGTAATCGCTGCGTCAGTTGGGTACATTGGTTATTTGGAAACTCGAGTCAACACACCGTACGATGATAAGAAGGTGCTGTATATGTAAATTATCAGTGTGTTTTTTTTGAAATTATTTTGTGTTAAAAGTTAAGGTTATTCTAAGGTAAATTTATCAGACTATTTGTTTACTTTGAAAAAATTGTAAGTATGCAAAGTGCTGATAAAATTGTAAATATACAAAGTGCTGTGTCTTCTTTATCGATTTAACTGTAAATTAATAAGTATGATAAAATTGTAAATACGCAAAGTGCTGTGTTTTGTATGGTTTTTCAATTTAACTATTTATTATATTTGAGTCGTGTAGATACAAAATAGGTTACATCTAGGGTTGCCACCTTTCCAGAGTTGCTCACCCGGGGACTGTCGAATGAGGGGGCGGGATTTAAAATGTTTTCTCTGTTAATTATGCAAATTACTTTAAAAACATTCTTGTATGAACGACATAATTTCTTTAAACGTTAAACACTAAATTATAATCCTGGCATTATTCTAGAGATATGTGTATTGAGGATACAAATGTTAATGGTGCGAAATACAAAATAGAAACACCCGAAGTCAAAAGGCAAACTTAGATACTAGCTACTTTCTATAACAAAGTTTGGCACAGAAAAATACTTTCATCTCTTGAAAATAAAAATAAAAATATTAATCATAACCTGGAGACTGCAACGCTAACCTGGAGCCCTGAAACAAAGTCTGAAACCCGGAGAGGTGGCAACCCTAGTTACATCAGAAAGTGTTTTTTTCAAAAGAGCAAAAAAAACGTTTTATTCGATGAGCCTTGATAATTTTTATATTTGGTATAAGTGCATTCTAGAGCTATAAAGGACACAAGCTAAAGTCCTAATTTTGCTAAAATAGCATGTTTTTGGAGATAGTCATCATTTTAGTTTAGTTTAGTTTTAAAAAAAAAATTGATGTAACTGATTTTGCATCAAGACAACTCATTTATATTATTTGGATTTGTAACCTTTGAGTTTCTTTTTCATTAATGTTATGTTATAATCTTTACATTTTTGACTTTCTATGCCGTTATTATTAGATTGTGACGAGAAGTGGTTTAGATGTGCCGGAAAGATTTTGGGGGACGTACCGGCCCGGTACTTATTTCGGGTTGAAAACCAGAGACCCACAATCATTGGTCACTGGATTGATGTGGTACTTTCCGAAGAGGCTGAAGCCTGGTGGCGATGGAATTAGGTACTTCTAAACTAATTGCAATATTTCATTTGTTTTTTTAATTAAATTGGTCTTTTAGGCATTGGTGTGAACAGGGCGATAATTTAGAAAAGTACGGTTGGTTGCAACACGATGGGTCAAATTTCGGTGTTCAGGAAATTATAGATGGGCCTTTTATACTCACTACTTCCTTTGTTAAACAATTGGGAGGACATCACGGAGGTGATTGGACAGCGAGAGTTTCTGTCGATGTCAAAGTAAGTGATTTTATTTAAATTAAAAACTTCATTTATTAATTTCTTATTGGCATCATATTATTAAGTTAATATAGTGTTTTTCTTTTAAATTTATTAAATTTTGTAGCATAGCATTAACTAGGGTTCGGTTCATCTATCGCGATATTTGTTATGATATATATCGATATTAATAAATTTCGATATAGATTTATGGAATGCACAAAATCATTAAATTGAGCGTCGCCGAGTATTCCCTGACTCTCAAATATAAAATTTCCCGATATTCGTTGTTTTTTAATAGAGTTCAATTTGAAGCATTAAACGAGTGTTTTCCACTCCCAGACTAAGCATGAAGTAAAATTTCGAGTTTAGAAAAGCCTGAAAATTTGGATTTGCCGGGCGGAGCGAAGCGAGCCCGGCAAATCCAAATTTTCAGGCTTTTCTAAACTCGAAATTTTACTTCATGCGCCACCCGTATAAAACACTGGTTGAAAATGAAGTTTAAAATACACATCTTTAGTGTGCTGCTTTAGTAGCATATTGCAAACTTTACAATATTCCAGTGTTTTAGACGCGTGGCGCATGAAGTAAAATTTCGAGTTTAGAAAAGCCTGAAAATTTGGATTTGCCGGGCTCGCTTCGCTCCGCCCGGCAAATCCAAATTTTCAGGCTTTTCTAAACTCGAAATTTTACTTCATGCTTAGTCTGGGAGTGGAAAACACTCGTTTAAAACTTCAAATTAAACTCTTTTCAAAAATTGTAATTGGCAAATGTATACTTAAAAAAACTCCTTGTATAATTAATAAATAATATAAATATTAACATTTATGAACAAGAATAATTATCAAAAAGTTGATATATATCTGGTAAATATCGATATATATCTGATATTTTGATATTTATATAAATATTATGATATTTCCGAATCTTGGCATTAGCACAAAACTAGTTTTTATGATTCAATATATTTAGTTAGTTAGTTTCAATCCCCTTGATCAACTTGTTTTATTTCCACTGTTTTTCTTGAATGCCCCTTTACTACGCTACTGATGAAACTAACTAACTAAATATATTGAACAAAACTACTAAAGCTCAATATTTAATGATACAAATTAAATTACAGAAACTAATTTTATTTCAATATTTATGAAGTGTAAACATTTTGATCCAGAATCAAGTTGACATTCATCACTTGTCAATCTATCAAAATTATTTCACCGTGTGTTGGAGAAGTTACAATACTCCTAAAAAGTTAAATAATAATGGCCGATGAACAAAAAGTCCGAGTTAAAGTCGATGAAGAATTGACGGTGGGTACGTTGATAATGCTAACGGCCGGAGTCACGCTGCTCACCGTCTTTTGTTGCTGCAGATGAAATTTGGATACCATTTGAAGTTTATCATCTGTTTCGGAGTTTTCTGAACAATTATTTAATGCTTGTTGTTGACTTTGTTCTATTATGGGTGTTTTATATTTAGTTTTAATTTTGTAACATTGAATTAATAATATTTTTTTCTCACTATTATTGTTATCATTTACGTTTGTTGTAAAATAGTTATACAGGGCTATTCAAAATAAAGGAACAGATTTTAAACATTTATTTCTTCCAAACTAAAAAAGATAGAAACACAATTCCAACGTTCCTGGAAAGAGAAAAGTGCAATTTTGTATGCATTCAATATAAGCACCCTGTGTTTACCGTGCTGTGGATTTTTTTGGGCTCCTTTCGTAAACTGTACGAATACGCTCGACATTGTCATTCGATGTCCTGTGATTTTCTGTTTGTAGATGCAACCATCGTCTACGAATTTTCGCTGCCACTGGTAAATCTGCTTATGATGAGGTGGTAAAAAGCACGTTGAACTTCAATAATAGACTCTAGTTTTGATAATTGCAGCACAAAAAGTGCTTTTTCTTGTTGTATCGCCATTTTACTACAGACAATCAAAATGACAAGTGTTGCTTGCTTGCGCCAATGCGACCGTGGTTGGAACTTCTGTGTGCAATGTTCTAATTTTAAACTTTTGCCTGTCCAGAAACGTTATAATTATAGTTCTACCTTTTGTAGTTTGGAAGAAATAAATGTTTGAAATCTGTTCCTTCTATTTGAATAGCCCTGAATATACAAGAAGATATAAAATGGGTTTAATTTTGAAAACACACTGTAAATTGAGAACTAACATGACCGATGAGGGCGCTGGCGTAAGGAGTATTGTTGTTCAGCTGTTCCGGTTTTTAATTAAAGAAAATTTAGTAATATGTTTATATCAGTACAACATAAAAACATAGATATTTGTAGTCAATGACACATCTTAAATTTTGTCTTAGAAGGGGTGCTAGGACCTTTTTTGAATGTTGTTCATGATATACGGGAAAAATCAATATGTTGCACATTGATGAAAACTAAAATTAATTTTTAGTTTTTCTTCAGATACAATGTGTGCTGCGCCACTCATTTTCAGTAACACTTAACTCACTTATTAAAAAATAATCCCATTTTCATTAGTTAATGCAAAACATAACCTTCAATTCTGTGCACGATTTGGAAATTTATGGATGCTAAGTGCCATTTTTGAACTTGCTACGTAATTGCACTCCTATAAGCAACAGTTTTGCAGCGATTTTACACATTTTGGGTTTATTTACAACATTTATAAGACAAATAAAACATAATAAAACACACACATGTTGTTTACAACAGTACTTCTTTCTCTAATATTTTTTCGTGCCGCCAGGTGGCGTATTCGAACGCGCTAGTTTCTGAATTACGGATGAAAGAAGGGTTTGAACAAAGGATTTGCTTTAGAAAACAAATTCAACAATCGAAAACATTTATTTTCAGCCAGGTTTTCAACAGTTTGCAAAAGACGAGGTATCCTTAATCTGGTACACAGCACTGGACGAAAATACCCAGGGTCATATAAAACCCAGCAGCGCTGGGAGTCATTTAACTGGTTTCCGGGGTGAAACTCCTGGTTTAGGAGGATTCAATATAAAACTTTTTAATCACTCAGGTAAATAATAACACAAAAATTGAAGTACAGTAAGCATGTCCAATTATTTGTTGAATAATATTTAGGCGCTGTGGTTGACGAGTCTTTTTTGAGCACTGTGGCATCTGGTTTGCACATGCTTAAGGAAACGGTGATACTTTCTTTGAGATTAGCGCAGGATACTCCAAAATCACCAAAGAGGGTGGTTTTGGCCGGGGAACTGCTTCATGCCTCTGGCAGGCGGATGCAGCCGAATTTAATAGCCACTCAAGTGACGGCAAAATTACCATTCATGCTGGACGTGGTTTTCGAATCAGGGAGTTACGGAACTAGAGAAGAGACTCTAGTAGGGGATAAATATACGGAGGCTTTACAGTGGCATCAAAGCAGGTTCACGCAGAGGTTCGAGGATACTTTCGGGCTGAAGTCTAAAGGGTATGTATAATTATTACTATGTAATGCTATACAGCTCGTTTTTTTTTGAGTATACATATCCCAATTACAGCGTATATGTTGTAAATTTCCAAATATTTATTGTTTGTTAAAAGAGTTCATTTTGATAATTTAAACGAGTGTTTTCCACCCCCAAATTAAGCATGAAGGAAAATTTCGAGTTTAGAAAAGCCCGTAAATTTGGTTTGGTCGCGTAGCGAAGCGGAGCGCCCAAACCAAATTTTCGGGTTTTTCTAAACTCGAAATTTTACTTCATGCGCCACGCGTATAGACACTGAATTATTTTAAAGGTTATACTATGTTACTAGGGCTATATGTTAAAGACGTATATTATGAACTTCACTTAAAACCAGTGTTTTATACACGTGGCGCATGAAGTAAAATTTCGAGTTTAGAAAAGCCTGAAAATTTGGTTTGGTCGCTCCGCTTCGCTACGCGACCAAACCAAATTTTCAGGCTTTTCTAAACTCGAAATTTTACTTCATGCTTAATCGGGGAGTGGACAACACTAATTTTAAGCTTCAAATTTAACTATTACAATATCTGCATATGTATACTTAAAAGAAAAACTCCCTGTTTGTTATTATTAACTTAACATGGTTGGAAACTCTAGTCCGTTGGTCTATATTAAAATTATGTCCAACATGCTGTATAATGAATGCCAAACTTGTTTAAGTTGTAATCAAGGATTAAACACCGTTGGACACCTCTATGTTCGTATAGTTCATAAAACCAGAGATTAATTCAAATATATAAAAAGTGTCCAACAATCTTAATCTTTATTAAATATTTCGTTGATTATTTGACAAAATAAATTTTTCGTATCTGCCTTTTAATTTAGTTATGGTGTAAAGGAAGTCCGTTTCGCCGAAGCGGCTTTGAGCAATATGCTCGGCGGCATCGGCTACTTTTACGGAAAATCCCGAGTGCAATCCTCCTACACTAAAGAACCCGTTCCTTATTGGAAGGCCCCCTTGTACACCGCAGTTCCGTCACGTAGTTTCTTCCCGAGGGGTTTCTTATGGGACGAAGGGTTTCACGGGCTGCTAATTGCCGCCTGGGACATCGACATTGAGCTGGACATAATGAGTCACTGGTTCGACTTGATGAACGTCGAAGGGTGGATACCCAGAGAGCAGATTTTGGGGGCCGAGGCGCTAGCCAAAGTACCCGAAGAATTCGTCACGCAGAGGAATACGAACGCGAATCCTCCGACGTTTTTCCTTACGTTGAATTATATCATCAGGAATTACGACACGCAGATCACGGAGGCGAGGTTGGAAAACCTCGAGAGACTGTTCCCTAGATTACAAGTGAGTTTTCTTTCAATTTTGTTTTAAGTAGGTGATAAAATGTTGTGACTTAATGATAAAAATCATTGATATTAATTTCCTATGCATGTGCAGATTTTTTACTTTCAACTAAGGCTTTTACTTTTAACCCATTGATTTATTTCAACTTATTTAGGCATGGTTTACATGGTTTAATTCGACCCAACGAGGTGAATTCCCTGGGACATACCGCTGGAGGGGCCGCGACCCGAACTCAAAACGCGAGCTAAACCCGAAAACCTTAACTTCTGGTTTAGACGATTACCCACGTGCATCGCACCCTACTGAAGACGAGCGCCACATTGACTTACGCTGTTGGATAACAGTCGCCGCTGATACACTTGCAAAACTGTCTGCTATACTAGGCCGCGACGGTTACAGATATGAACAAACGGTCGCTTATTTATCAGACAACGAACTGATGGATAAACTCCACTGGTCCGATTACACACAAATCTACGCCGATTACGGTTTACATACCGATTCAGTCGTTTTAAAACGTCCGAAACGGAATCCCCGAATGCAGAATCAAAATTTGGATATGGTTAGGGTGACACAAAAAAATCCTGAGTTGCGTTTAGTCGATTCGACTTTTGGTTACATAAGCTTGTTTCCTTTCATGCTGCATGTCATCGATGAATCCTCGCCGAAATTACTGAAAGTACTAAACGACATTGAAAGCCCCACAATTTGGACTAAGTACGGGTTGCGCTCTTTAGCGAAATCATCGCCTTTGTACATGCAGAGGAACACGGAGCACGATCCGCCTTATTGGCGCGGGCCGATTTGGATTAACATGAATTTTTTGGTGATCCGCGCTTTGGATCACTACGCGAAAAGAGAGGGGCCTTATCAGGAAAAAGCGGGCGAGCTGTATAAAAAATTAAAAGATAATGTTGTAAAGAACATAATTGATCAATACTATAAAACAGGGTACATTTGGGAGCAGTACAATGACAAAACAGGGGAGGGCAGCGGGTGTAAACCATTCACGGGTTGGTCGGCGCTCGTTGTTTTATTAATGGGTGAACATTTTTGAAATTTTAGAGGATTCAGTAAATTGGATTTATAGTTCATATCAATTAATCATGTACAAACAATACATTCTGTTATGAGGGAAGTAATAAAATAATTGCATAAAATAAATATGTACAAACAATACATTCCCTTATGAGAGAAGTGATAATATGTAGATAACTTAATTGGCGGTTAATTACTGAAATAATTAATCCGAGAGCGATCTTACATTTCAAAGGTAATCAATCAAAAAACGTAATTTGAAATAGTCAATCAAATTTCAAGAAGGTAATTGAAATTAGGTATACCCTACATTCCCAGATTGTGTATCACATGTTTTTTTACAAAAACTTTTACTTACCAAAACTGACTAGTGATGGCTCTAGTCTGATCTGTGACAGCCAATCAGAGGGCATATTTTTAGGTAGGGATTTCAATTTACTTCTTCAAATTATAAAATAAAATATAGTAGCCTACTATTAGAATAGACTTTAGTTTACACTACTTCACTGGCAGCTCGGGGCCTAACTTCATCTGAGGCTTAAATCCAAAAATGCATTTTGTTTATCAATTCTCCTCTTTACGTCATTGAATTATGTCGTTAATACATGCATTTAGTAGCACAACGGGCGCACCTTTTAATTTTAAGATGCATTACTTTTTCTTCTTGCACAATAAATGGCCTCAGCAAAGCTGCTCTGTTGACGAACCGGGATGCATTCATTACCTTTGCAATTTTGTTTCACATGAAGTTGACCACCGACCACAACGTAATGTTATGTGAGCGTTTATTTGAACTATAGATTTAATTTACTTGTGGAATACCTATGTAAATTATTTTTTTATTCAGGCCGAATTTATTCACGTCAATTAAATAAATAAAGTACATTGTTGAGGTAGAAATAAATTTGTTTTAAAAATATCAACATTCCTATATCAGGATGTCTTCCGTTTTATTGTGCATTTGTTTTTGTGTTGAGAGTAGTTAATAATTGACAAAAGAAATGAGTAATAACATGTGAAAAGTGGCACCAATGTGTTCATAAAATGGCAGTGTATAAATAAGACTTAATAAAAAGTGGTTTTAAAATGTTTCTATTGTTTTATTCATCGAGCATTTTTATGGTTGTTGATTTATTTATTTTGTTATTAATAATCTTATTTAGACAACGCATTTTTTTCATTTTGTTTTACAATTTGAATACTCTCACTTGTCAAATTTCTTATAAAGACAAAAACTTTTTTATAATTCTTCACCGGGTTATATAAAAAAAATATTGTTACTTTCCCTGTAGAAAGAATAACTTTCGTTGCTTCTTCATTTGTTTTTATTCTTCAGCGAGTTTCTTATAGAACATTGCGCGAAAAGGTTTTGTATGTTAAGTCACTGTTTTTTATTCGCCCTAATGACCAGTGCTGCTGATTTTGGGGATTTTACCTCAAATTGGAGTATTTAAAGAAGTGTGGCCTTTTTAGGAGAATTTATAAATTTGGATTAAAATTCGAGGCAAGACACCGAATTCATCAGTTGTTTCATTGTGATTTTGTTAAATTTCTTTATTGAATTTACATATTCGCCATCTGTGCAGTAATTTTATTATCATTTATATTAAAAATCATAACAAAACACGCAAGCTTCCTATAGGCTATTCAATCTCTTTATATTAGTATATATTTTTCTTTGTTTTGTGTTTATTGTAACAACTGTGTTTTGTATAAGAATATATTTTTGTTTCTGTTGAATTTCTATACAAAAACTGTTTTGAAATATAGATTTCTCAAAATTGAATTGAAAATTGCAAATTCTACATTTTTGGGGTATTTTCTGCTGGGATTTGGGGTTAATCGGTATTTTAGGATTGGCAGCACTGGTAATGACCTCTATTGGTTGACTTTTGAACTCGTTTCCTCCGTTCGTAAACATAACCTATAATTGGTAAATATTCGAAGTGTGCATTTTTATTACTGTATCCGATTGATTATGCCTGAAATGGAAACCGAAGACACTTTATCAGCCCGTTTTAATAATTTAAGCAAAGACAGCTCTGCATTTCGTGCAGAATGTTCTAAACTCGCGCAAAGTAAGTACCCTTTTAAAAACATAACCTCAAATTTATAACAATTTATCAAATATTATTTACTTATAAATAATTAATCTGACTGTGATTTTTTTAAAATTATTTCAAGTTCCATTTAGTTATTTTTATTTTAGCTGTAACTAATAATAAATAATTAACCTGGCAATGATTTTCTTTAATTATTTTAAGTATCATTGAGTTATTTTTATTTTAGGTGTAACTAATAATGAAACCTCGATAACAAATATTGTCGAACAATTGGAGTTTTATTTAGTGCATTCTGAACCTAATCAGCGTGAATATGGTACCTGCATTTTATCCAAAGTGATTGAATTATTACCGAATGCTTTTTTAACCTCGGACCAACTGCATTTCATCTGTATGTTTTTCAGTGATCGTTTAAAAGATCATCACACGGTAAGTAATTTAAATGTATGTCTAGTTTTCTAGAAATATTTAAATTGATTTGGATCAGTGATCCTTCACTTCACTTCACATTTAATGGAAAAGTATTCTAAGCCCTGTTACACACACAGCGCAAATTCGTTTTCGAAATGTACACGAAACGCAGCAGTTACGTTTAATGTGTCACGTCCCATTTATTCTTGTACATTTCGCAAACGTTCTTCATGTGAAGTTAGTATTTGTCGTTATATTTTAAAATTTATAGGTTATACCGACAGTTTTAAATGGAATTATCGCAGTTTTACAACAAGAAAATATACCTGAAGGGTCGTGTACGATGATTTTAGCCTCGCTATTTCATAACGTGTCTTGTCAGCAGCAGCAACATGTTGATAGGTATAACGAGTACAATATATTTAAGGTTATGTTGGAAAAAAAGACAAACGGTGAGTTATTTAATAAGGAAGCGGGAAAATATTTTTGTATGACTGGCAAAAAAATAATATTCATAAGTATACATATTCCGATGTACAGTGTAAAATTTTTAGGTGTCCGTTCAACTTGAAGTTTCTGACGAATGTTTCCACTCCTTGATTAAGCATGAAGTAAAATTTCGAGTTTAGAAAAGCCTTAGAGTTTGGTTCAGGCTTTTCTAAACTTGAAATTTTACTTCATGCTTAGTCTGAGAGTGGAAACACTCGTTAGAAGCTTTAAATTGAACTAACCCCAAAACAACGAGTGCCTGAAAACTGAAGTGTATGCATTAGGATATGTATACCTAAAATATGTTAACTTAAAAGAAAAATTCTCCGTACAAGTATTCTGTATGTATTTATTAATTTTTAGAACTAAATTCCATGGGATTAGATTTTGTATACGGTGTAATATCCGCCATCGACGGTGAACGAGATCCTAAGAATTTAATGTTCTTATTCAAATGGCTTCCGAATTTTTTAAAAACAGTCGATTTAAAGCATTTATCGGAGGAAATGTTTGACATAATTTCGTGTTATTTTCCTGTCGACTTTCGGGTGCCGTCACAACAAGCTAATGTAATTATTTCTGTAATTTTAGTTTCGTGTAATTTCACAATTTTAATTCCGCAGTCCATCAATCGAGATGATTTAGCTGTAGCCCTCTGTCCATGTTTATGTGCGATACCCAGTTTTGCCGAATTCTGCATTCCTCTGGCGTTGGAAAAACTCGCTTCCAATTTGAAAATCGCTAAAGTTGACTCTCTGGAATTATTGGTGAGTAAAATATCAAAGATTAATAGAGTGAATAATTTTTATATGTTTACAGTGTACAATTCTGAGCAGTAACTTTTGAATTTACGCTTTTAAAACTTGTACTTTTATTGGTTAATTACAAAGGTTGATCAAAAAGTAAGGTTACAAGGCTGATATTGCTGGAGTAACCTTACTTTTTGATAACCCCTCTTATTACCAATCGCAGAGCACGTGATTTAAGAAGAGGATTTCTTCATTTTAGAATACCTTACTTAGAATTTTGATCAATTTAGTCGGTAGTTTTTAGTACGAATGAAATTTGTTGTAGTTTGCGTAAAGAATCGCACTTTTAATGTTTTGATAGTTTTCAGGATGTGAAACATTTTCAACTGAAAAATACCTGTTACATGCTACAGAAATATGGCCCCTTTTACAAAAAGAAGCCCTTAACAACACCGACACTGAAATCCTCACAGCGTGCCACAGAACTCTAACTGCGTTTGTCAAAAAAATCTCTGAAAATTTCACCACCGAAACGCAAGTAATAATCGAAAACATCACTGACACAATTAAAGGAAATTTACAACCCGAACAAAAATTATTCTTACAATCATCCGAAATAATTAAAAGCATAACAAAAGCAGGTTTGAATCCGGCTAAACATATAACCGCACAAATCGTTCCGTTATTAACGAATTTATTTAACATAACTGAGAGAGTTGAAGGGAAATTGTCGTTGTTTAAAGTAATTGTAGATTTATTCATTATATACACCCAGTTTAGTAATGAAGATTTAAGTGATGATTTGAAATTAATCCCCAAGTTGTGTCTAAAAGCTTCCATTGAAAATGAGGTTAGGTTGCAAGTAATCGGATTGAGAGCTCTGGCAGTGATTGCAAGGAATTTAAATCCCGATTTAAGGCGAGTTTTATATGAGAATTTTAAAATTTATTTAACGTCAAGTAGAAATGATCAATTGGATGATGCTTTGAGTGAATGTATAAAAAGTTACGCTGAAAATTACCCCTCGGAAATCACAACTTTGATCAACGAAATACATTCTGATTTGAATCCGAGCAATTTTAATAATTTCATTATTGCTGTTGTTGATTTAGGAGGTTTTGATAATTTCCACGAAGTCGTAGTGAAGATTTTATTAGATGAATCCGTGTGCGTTTTAAATAAATCGGAAATTAGTGTCCGAGTTTTGAAAAAATTGCTGGTTAAAGAAAGTGGTAACTTGAGTTTGTTTATATACGTACAGAAAAGTGGTTTTGTTGAAAAATTAATTCAGTTTATTATAAATCAAAATTATGAAGAGGTAAACGTCAACTTCTTTATCGATGTTAGTGATGTGTTAAAAATTTTAATTGGGGGATTAAGCAGTGCCGAACAGGGTGATTTATTAAAAAATCCATTGGTGAATAAAGTTCTTGGGGATTTTAGAAACAAGCGCAGTGTTTTTGTTTTCATCATAGATGGATTATTTGAGAGATTAAGGCAAGACGTTTTGGTGCATCGTGGGCTTTTGCCGAGTTTAACACAAACGGCCTTCGAAGGGGATGAAAATGTTCGGGAAGTTAGTGTTCAGCTGTTAGCCAATATGGTTAATAAATTGAAAAATGGTGAGTTGTTTTAAAGGTATCTTTCTCGAAATAGTTTTTTTAACACTTTTTTTTTAACAGATGAAGATTTAAGTCGATCCATTGAGGAAATTGAATCTGACTGTGATAAGAGGTTAAGGAGTGGGGATTGTGTTGAGACGGTTTGTGCAGTTGTTGCTTGGATGACAAAAGGGTTGATAATGCGGGGGCACGAGTCAGCTTTGAAATGGATGAAAAAGGTAAATACTTAGGGCCGGTTGCACCCGACTGAGTTGTACTCGAGTCTAGTTGAACTCTAGATCATCTCGAACTCGAGTTCAAAGAGGCGC
This sequence comes from Philonthus cognatus, assembly GCA_932526585.2. Taxonomy (NCBI): domain Eukaryota; kingdom Metazoa; phylum Arthropoda; class Insecta; order Coleoptera; family Staphylinidae; genus Philonthus; species Philonthus cognatus. The sequence goes on from OW052241.1 coordinate 154,746,106, forward strand.
GGGTTGCACCGAAATGCGTACAGTTGAACCAGTTCATTTATAGTTTGTTTAAGTTGGCAGTTTAAAATCTAGGGAATTGTTAGTTTATCTCATATATTTGTCGCATGTGATTGTTTGTTATCAAGCACGAGAAATGTTTATTCGTTACTTACAAAAATGTCTATATTCGCACTATCAACATCTATGAAATTAATAACGGGTAATTGGTGCTAATTACATGTGAAACTATGTAATTTTCAACAAATTATTTGTTTGTAAGGGGATTATTATTATTATTATTCAAAATAAAAATTGTGGTTGTGTTTACCTAAACCACACATTATTATTATGAGCGACATCAAGGACGATCGAGTATATAGTGTTTATAACGATTTCTGGATTAGAATGCGATAGAATATTAGCAGAGTCTCCTATGACGCGATATTAACACAAGGAGTCATATTGTCTACATCACAGGACCGAGAACTAGGGGCGGGATAAGGTGGCTGGTGAAAATGAATAAGACTGGTGAAGCATACACTTATGTATATATTGTGTTACTTGATGTACCTTGGAGCGACATAACCACACATTTTTGTTATAAGTGACATAACCACACATTTTTATTATAAGCGACATAACCACTCATTTTCAATATAAGCGACATAACCACACATTTTTATTATAAGCGACATAACCACACATTTTTATTATAAGCGACATAACCACACATTTTTACTTTCCCCCGTATGTAATACAAAGAGAAAGTATTGTTTTCGTGAAAATTTTCGAATCAAAAATTTTAGCGGAAATATCCGTTTTGAGGTCCCCTGAGTCGAATAAGATCATTTTTGAAAAATGTCTCTGTCTGTCTGTGTGTGTGTCTGTGTGTGCTGTACCGCAAAAACCGCTAAAGATATCGAGATGAAACTTGAAACTTAAGCTTTTTGTTATAATCGGAAGAACTGAAAAGCTTTTGGTGAAAATCGGAAAACCGGAAGTGGTACTTTACTCTTAGCGTTTTTCAGTTTTTTCAGATTTTTTCAATAAATGTTCATCAAACAAAAAATTCTTTCAAATAAAAGTTGTAGATAATAACAAAATGAAGATGTATTGTTTACTCACTTTTTGTCATAGCACTCTTAGTTTTTGAGATATTTCAAAAGTTGTGTGTTTTATCTAGTTATTGAGGACCACTTCGTAATATGTTATAAAAAGAAGAACGTTTTTCGGGAACTTTCAAACACAATTTTCTACAGGGTGATTCATTAGCCTCTTTACAAACTTTAAAAAGTGATTTAATACGCAATTTACGAGGGAAAGTACTATGATGGACACATCACCATTTTTTTTATAAGCGACATAACTATACATTTGCACTATAAGCGACATAACCACACATTTTTATTATAAGCGACATAACCACACATTTTATTATGAGCAACTTAAACCAGTTTAATTGAATGGTGCAACAGAAATCGTATGTTAAACTAGTTCAAGAGATGAACTTGAGTTCAACTGATATGGTATATCTGGGCCTTAGATACAATGAAATAAATAAATGTTGCATACTTTTTTTTTACTTATTTATTTATTAGATGTTGGCAATTTTGGAGAAAACTCATCATATTGCAAACGGATTCAAAATAGTAATAAAAGATCAATACGATTGCCTATCACCTGCTAAAAGTTACTGCAACAAAAGGTAAGTCAAATCATAATTTACAAAAACAGATTTTTCAAATGTTTTTCTTGAACTTTTTAGGTTGCTATACCGACAGTTATTTTTTACTACAGTTTGTAATGCCTTTAAAGAACACGTAAACAGAAATAAAGACAATCCGAATTACCTCTTGGCATATGGTTATATGCTAGAAGAAGTGCCCGAACAAATACTTAAAATTAATTTCAATGAGGTAAATTCGCTGTATATCCATTTTTGTAAATTGTTTCCATACTCATATTAAAGAATTTAATTTGAAGCTTCAAACAAGTGTTTTCCACTCCCAGGCTAAGCATGAAGTAAAATTTCGAGTTTAGAAAAGCCTGAAAATTAATTTGGTTAGGTCGCGTAGCGAAGCGGAGCGACCTAACCAAATTTTCAGGCTTTTCTAAACTCGAAATTTTACTTCATGCGCCACGCGTAAAAATAGTGAAATATTGTGGAGTTCATAACATGCTACTAAGCAGTATGCTAAAGATGTATATTTTGAACTTCACTTAAAACCAGTGTTTTGTATGTGTGATGTGGTGCAAAATTTTACTTCATGCTTAATCAACGGGGTAAAAACTAACACTGGGTTTCTCATACGAATAATTCAAATATGAATATTTCAATCACTAAATTCATATAATTAAATATTCAAATATTTAAATATTCGAATAATTCAAATATATGAATTTGTTTTTGAATGAATAATTACATTTGAAAATTATATTAGTATATTTTAAATTTCACTTGAAATCAGTATTTTATACGCGTGGCGCATGAAGTAAAATTTCGAGTTTAGAAAAGCCTGAAAATTTGGTTTGGTCGCTTCGCTGCGCTACACGACCAAACAAAATTTTCAGGCTTTTCTAAACTCGAAATTTTACTTCATGCTTAGCCTGGGAGTGGAAATCACTCATTTAAAGCTTCATATTGAGAAATGGAAGTGACGTGCGAAAGTTGCACTTCTTCCGATTCCATCTCTAATCGAAAAGTTCCATAACTATAATATAGTCAGGTTCAAAATACTTACATTTTTCAGAATTTACAATTAATTGTTTTGTGTTTAAACAATTGTCAAGATCCTTATGCATTAATAGCAGTATTGACAACTTTGAAAAACATGATCGCCAACAAAGACAGCTTGATCGAAAATCACGTACAGGATTTCACACCGATATTTCTACGCTTATCTAAATTCCAATCATCAATGGTAAATAACAATTACCAATTTTCTTAGCTTGTTTTTAATTCAATTCGTTTTGTTTTAACTAAAATTGTCGTTTTTAATTTAATTTGTTTTGTTTTACAGAAAGTCCGTATTTTGTCGTTACATTGTTTATCACATTTTACGGGTGGTTACACTCTGTCAAAGTTGTTGCCTTTGAAAATGACAGTGGTAACTGAGTTGGCCGATTGTATTGACGATAAGAAACGGTTGGTTAGAAAGGAGGCCACGGAAACAAGGATGCTCTGGTTTTTAATCGATGCACCCAAGGATTGATAGTCTTTTGTTGTTTTGTTGTTACTATGGCTATTTTTAATGTTTTATAAATAGAATTATTTTTTATTATCGACCGTGTTGTTCTTATTTTTATTAAATTGATGTCTATTTTAAAAAATATGTTTTTGTAGGTAAGGTAAATTGGGGACCCCTGCCTCATGTTGAAATCACAACTAACGTTTCTTTGTCAATTGGCGGTTTGCGTCTATTTACACATCTTTTGTTTGAACAGTGTTATCAATGCAATAAAGGTAAGTTGGGGACTCCCACCTCCTAACCTCCCGCCGGGTGGGGTCATTTTAAAGTACAAAATGATTTCACCTAGGTCCATGGATGTGTGTGAATATGTTTGTTATGTCCAGTTGTTGTAATCTCCTGGTTCTCGAGATTCAACCGGGGTTTGAAGATGTGGTGTAAAATAAAATACTTGATTCTAAGATGAATTTTGTATTTTACACCGGAATGAAATAAAATTATGACATTCACAGCAAATGTTGAAAGTTTACAACGGTGTTTCTGTTGCAAGATTACAAGAGTAAGTGCTAAGAAAAAATGTACAAGTTTGAAAGGAAAAAATATACAAGTGAGTGGGGGAGTGAATGGGGGAGCGACGCATGTTCAGAAGGGTGGTGTTTCGGCGGTCAAAAATGCTAATTAGGAGGCCCAAAAAAGGTTTCAGCATCGGCGTAGCAAAAATAGCCGTTAGTCACTTTCACTGAACCCCAAATGACAAAGAAATTTCATCCTTTGTTGGGTCACGTACAAATATTCCTCCGCTGGAATACCGAGAAGGAATATTTGTCATGAACACCAAAATCTATACAATGGAGGAAAATAAAATTCATCTAAATTAAAATTAAATTGAACTCCTGAACAATGTTTGTGGCGTATAAATATAGTTAAAGTACAACAAATATAAAAGTGAAATGGTGGAATGGTCTGGGACCAGTAAATGTATATAAAAAAGAAAAAAATGGTTCGTTTTTCTGTACTACCTCTTCCCACTCTTCAACATTTCGGCTGTGTAAACCGAAAAGTTTGTTGTGGTCCTTCTACTTTTGAGACAAAGTATACCAACTGCAAAAATTACAACTACAAATTCACTCGATCGCTCGGTATTGAAAATCAAATTAAATTTGCGATGATATTTTTATTAAATAACTAACATTAAATTACTACATATTATGATCTAAAATCGTGATCGGACATCATCTGTTTGCGTTTAGTTGTATTATCGCCTTCCAGGGAATATCTGAGGGTTGTCCATGTCTTCATTTCGACTGGCTTCGCAGTTGGCCAACTGACGAATTTGATTCTGAAAATCGGGAGTTGTAAGTGTGAAAAGTGGCGACTTTTGCATTAAATTGCATTAGATGTTCAGTTAAAAATACGATCGAGTTGGCTATGAAATTTTCAAAACATTGTAAAGTAAGTCGTACGTGAATTTGTCAGTCGCTTCTGTCAATGTTAATCTAACCTAGTTTTATAAAAATGTTTTAACTTTATGTTTAATTAATTTCTTACTTAACCTTTGGTAAAACATTTTTTAATCTAATTGGTCTTTAAGGAGAAATGTTTTTACGTTATCCGGTATTGAAATGCCCACTTATACGAAGGAAGAAGATACAATTAACAAAACAACTATAAGATCAAGGCAAATTAATGAGCTACTGATTAACACAATCTGACATTTATGTCAGGTGTGACAAAACCAGCGGCGGCTCGCAGCCTAACTTCAGGGTAGGCCAGAGACTTAAGGTATTATGTATCCGTTATTGAAAGGTGACTTTGTTGTGCAATTCCTTGTATTTATAAAGCGCGATCTCAACATCAAATTTTGTGTGCCTTGGCGCTGTGGCCTACCCTGAAGTTAGGCTGCGAGCCATCGCTGGACAAAACGTAAATTAAGCTGCGACTTCACTTTTTCGTTCCATTTTCTTCTATCAAAAAGGCAACGCCTTCTCGATCGTGTTTTTAAATGAACACCTGATATTACGTACCACAAGAAGATGGCACACCGTAGTGACGGATTTGAGGCTGGAACGCAACTCTGGATTATCTGCTACGGCCCTTTTTCCCGCGCTCCAATCCTTCGAAAATGTCACTTGCGCCCTGCATTGGATCGCGCTCAAATACAGTAGGATAAACGCGAATGCGGCCATTTTGATGCATCTTCCACTGCAAAGAAATAATATTCGATAAAAATATGAAATTCATTACTACCAGTATCCACTGTAACGTTCATATCAGCGACGGCTCGCAGCCTAACTTCAGAAAAAAATTATATAAAAAAAATACAAGAAATATAAAATTACAATATTTTAGTGTAACCAATAACTTAAACAAGTATTAGAAAATTGAATATTTCAAATTCAAAGCTATCTTGAATTCGGAAAAAATTACTTGTAGCGATAATTTGCTTTTGCAAATACACTGCTTAGTGATTTATTCTGTGATACAAACGATTATATATTATTTATCTTTTTTTATTATACACCATGGTATGAAATCAATATACAGAGAGTTTTATATAACACCGAACGTTTTCATAAAATACGCTTTGACACCTTTAATTTTTAAGTTATGTGTAAATTGGGTTGCCTTTATGACCATTACAAATTGTAGCTAATCAATTGCAATTAATGCCTCAACTTATACATACAAGGAGTTTTTCTTTCAAGTATACATGTCCTAATTACAGCGTATATGCCGTAAATCTTAAGATAATCGTTGTTATTTCAAAAGGGGTTAAATTTGAAACTTAAAATGAGTGTGTTCCACTCCCAGACTAAGCATGAAGTAAAATTTCGAGTTTAGAAAAGCCTGAAAATTTGGTTTGGACGCGTAGCGCGAAGCGCGGAGCGGCCAAACCAAATTTTCAGGCTTTTCTAAACTCGAAATTTTACTTCATGCGCCACCGGTACAAAACACTGACATATTACGAAGTTTAAAACACACCGCTGAACTTTTCATTGAATCAGTGTTTTGTACCGGTGGCGCATGAAGTAAAATTTCGAGTTTAGAAAAGCCTGAAAATTTGGTTTGGCCGCTCCGCGCTTCGCGCTACGCGACCAAACCAAATTTTCAGGCTTTTCTAAACTCGAAATTTTACTTCATGCTTAGCCTGGGAGTGGAACACTCGTTTAAAGCTTCAAATTGTATTCTTTTAATAAACCGAACGTGGTAAAATGTACAACGTCTGCATATGTATACTTAAATGAAATATTCTCGTTATGAATATGTTCGGTGTTACATAAAACTCTTTGTATGTAAGGTATGGTATGTTTGTAATTCAACAGTAAAGTTGAGCCACGATACATTTTTAAGTGTAAGGATTTATTACAAGTAATTTTATTGAATCGCAATTATAATATCACTAAAATACATTACACATGTACAACACGACAGTCGCGTTTTATATTTCAGGATTGGGTAATCCTAGTGCTACTATTTGACAAATGACGTCTCTACTGTAAAGTTTGACATTTTTGACGGTATTCGTACTTAGAACATTTTAACATACGAGCGCTATTTATGTTGAGTATAATAACTTTAAAAAAATTAATCTCGTCAAAAAATGGAATTAACCGTGAACATTTTGAAAAATAATAAAGCCATTTTCGATTAAAAATACTTGTTTTGGTTCCCTAATCCCAAAATATAATATATAATCGTACAAACGATAGGAATATAAATGAAAATAGACACATCAAACATTGATAAGTAGTTCACCCTCATCATTCGGTGTCATCTGTTTCCACTTTTTTAATTATTTAAGAAATCAATAAATCTATTTTCAATTTTTTTATGCCATTTAGGAAACCCATAACTCTATTCAAATTATGTGTAGTGTTTGTTTTGAAGTGGGTACACGATCCGCTCTCGGGGTGGCAAAATCTGTGTGGATGTTTTGACCGGGTTCTGGTTTTAATCATAATTATTAATAATCTTTGATATGGAATTAAATTAAATTAAATTATACTTTTAGTTTGCTGAACATTAAATATGAAATACAAAATTACGAGAAAATTCGTATTAACCGCATAGGTCTCAATTAATGAGACTAGTAAAACAATAAATATTCATTGAAACTATTACTTTCCGTACAAATACACCGCCGGATGTTGAATTGTACAATGAACATTTTAAAAATCTTATTTGATTTGTTACAACGCCAACAATAGTATATGTAACTTTTATGTCAAATTCTCTTCAAACCAACTAACAAACAATGAACAAAAATAAGGAATTACAAGAAAAATTAAAATGAAAACGAATTAGAATAAAAACCAATATCTTAAGCCATCTATAGACGCGTTTCGAGATTTATCTCTCTTTAGTATTTGATAATGAAACTGAAATATACTTACTTGAAGAACGTGGCGTATTTTGTGTGGGAAAATATTAGAAATTCTAAGTAATTTGAACGAATATTATGAAATTGAATTCGGTTAATTTATTAAAGAAATTTGAGAAGTCCAATAAATTTAAGACATTTAAAACATTTTTATTAAGACAATAAACCAAGGCCGTAGATAGAAAAAATATTTGGGTGGGGGGATATAAACATTTCGGGAGGGGGTTACCGGTGAAAATATTGTTTTTGCTTTTTTAAGGCCGCTTTTACATACAAAATTTTGACATTTTGAAAATTTTGGGGGGAGGGGTGAATCTCCGTATCCCCCCCCCTGGCTACGGCTTTGCAATAAACATATTATTCGACTTCTTAAATGTTTAAGGTGACATTCTGCTCAATTTTTATAATTATTATAATTTTCTATTCGTGATTGTTTGTAACTTTTATAATTCATACAAGTTTGATATTTTTTTTAGCTTATAATATGTTTCTAATGTTTTATTGTATTTTCTGAATTTAATCGTTCATTCAGAAAATACAATAAAAGATTAGAAACATATTAATATAAAATTAAATGTATTTTCAATACACCTTCCGCCATCTAACAGCATTTTCACAAAACAATAGATTATAATTTCCTTTAACTTTCCAAGCAATTTCTCGTGATTTAGTTTTTCCACAAAACCAGAGATGTCGCGTTCTGTATTATGATAGACTTCGCCACTGAATAGAAAACGTGTGCTTTTTTATTGTAACATTATTTTAATAACAAGAAACACGGATACTAATAATAATAATAATAAACGTCTTTATTTATACAAAACAGATACAAAGTGTAGAATGTACAGCAAAATTACATAGGCGAAGTTCAGTCGATCTGATAGTCAGATCAACTGCTCTTTCACTTAACCTATCTATAACTTGAAATACTCCATAAATCGATACATTAGAGAGAGATCTCTTTGTATCTCTCTCTAGTGTATCGATTTATCAAGTATTTCAAATTATAGATAGGTTAAGTGAAAGAGCAGTTGATCTGACTATCAGATCGACTGAACTTCGCCTATGTAATTTTGTGTACATTCTACACCTTGTTATTTTTTTTGTTAATAAAACAAATTACATTGGTTAGATGTTAAAGTAATGTATTTCTGAACAAATTATGACATATCTCATGTTTAAACTTCATCAATGTCAGATTTTTAATATGAGATGTTATGCTATTATATAATTTATAAATATTATAAGAAAATTATCTCTGAAATAAAGCCGTCTTGTGGAGCGGAGGTGAGATATTACCTCTGAATCTCACATTGACGGTATGAACATTAAATCGGAATACTATTCTATTGTAAAGATACTAATAATGAAACAGACCACAGCGCCACAGCGGCCACAGCGCCACAGCGGCCACAGCGCCAAGGTACCCAAAATTTGAGGTTGGGATCGCGCTTTATAAATACAAGAAATTGCACAACAAAGTCACCTTTCAATAACGGGAACATATTACCTTGGATCTCTGGCCTACCCTGAAGTTAGGCCGCGAGCCGCTGCTGTTGAATAGTTTAAGCATCAATTACAAAATAATTTGTGAAATGGTGTAAAAATACGAGAATGTTTTGAAGAGAACCGTTCCGTTTTTAATTTAATTTCAGAAGTTGAAGCAAACGTTATATTCACATTGATTCCTTATCCTCAAATTGAATAACAGAAAATGCACACTGTTCTTTCTGTTCTACTGACCTTCGTGTGTACACCATAATTTTTCTATTACCGCTGAACTTCTGCACTGTTGAAAGTCTCGCTGAGTACTAATGTTAAAAATGGACTCTCGGCGTCTCTTATATATGGTTAGTGATCCGCTAGTGGGAGGAAGGCCCTTTGAGGCGTGAAAAGTCCCTTTTGGGGATTTGATGTAAATAGAGCATATTTGTCGGGGGCCAGGACATATATTTGCATTTATATGCATTCGAAATGTAATAAGTACAAAGTTTTCTTTGATTCACCGGGACGTGGATGGATATCATCGATACGACAGCAGTCCTAAATAATTTATCATATATTATAATACGAGATATTATTATGGATTTTAAAATATCCAAAGTTTTAATTATTTAATCAGCATAGACAAAAATAGTGGGTCGCGGAATATTTAGTAAAATCTACGAGCATAATATTAACGAATCATCTTTTTAACGTTTTTTGTTACAATGTAATAGGAAGAAAACTTTTGCTAGGAAATAATTGGTAACAGACGTCATTTAATGATAATTATTGGTTGCTATAAATTCATTAAACTGTGTCATTCTTTCACAGCTTCTCATTTATATTTTTGATTGAAGAAAAAAATAGTACGAGTCTGTAAAATATTATAATATGCACCAGTGACGTAGATAGCAGTGACGGCTCGCAGCCAAGGCGCACAAAATTTGAGGTTGGGATCGCGCTTTATAAATACAAGGAATTGCACAACAAGTTACCTTTCAATAACGGATACATGTTATCTTGGGTCTCTGGCCTACCCTGAAGTTAGGCTGCGAGCCGCCGCTGGTAGATAGCTATTTGTGATGGGGGGGGGGGGGGGGTTTGAATTAGTAATATGTTTCATAAATGTATTTTTCTGAAGTTCTTCAAAAACAGGTACCAAAATGGTTTTATTTTTCACTTAGATGGAAATAAAATTAATAACCAAATAAATCACAAACCAGGGTTGTTGTAAAAATTTTTTTTTTAATATACAGTTGCGAGAGAAAAAAACTAGTACAGCAGGGAGCTTTAGCCACTTTTAAAATACCGTTTTTTTTTTCTTGTGAAACAAACTTGTCATGACAGGTTAACAACAATTTTTGTCTTGCTTAACAAGACGGTGCTTTTGTTGACATGCACCTCAATAGAAATGTCTCTAATGCTAATACCGTCTCTAAACGGGTCGTTATTATTGCTTTTTGCGTTTCAGTCAGTTGAGGCATGACGACGACAATTTGAAAAGTCAAAGTGAGTCCAATTCACATAGCCAAATATTTGACTGTACTAGTTTTTTTCTCTCGCAACTGTACAGGGTGGCCCAAATTGGATGTTACTATAGGGAATCTCGGCTCTTTTTTCGAGGAAAATTCAATGTCGAAAACAGAAATTAGCTATCGTCTTTTGTTTTCAAGTTATAGCCAAAAATTCAATATTTTCCATATTCGATTTCGTCACCAAATCTGGTGCTTTCAAACAAGTGTTTGTGATTTCAAGGAATTTGAATATTCAATTACTTTTGCTAATATTGAATCATTCACTTAGTAATTAATAGTCTTAGTTTGTCATAACTTTTATCTACAAATGGTCGTCAATAAACAGAGGTACTTATTTGATAACATGATATCCTACCTAGATATTGGTAGGGGTGGCCTCATTGGCTTGTACCACCGCGACCTTTGCAGATCTATTGTGAATATCCTACCTACCTAACCTAACTTAATAAAGTGACACCTAACCTAACTTAATAAAGTGACACCTAACCTAACTTAATAAAGTGACATCTAACCTAACAAAATATGACTATATGAAATCTAACTTAACGTAACAATATAACACCTTACCTAAAATGACGATATGAAGTAAATATTTCGATTTTAAGAAAGCCTGAAAATGTGGATTGGTCGCGAAGCGATGTGTGTATCATTTGTGTGGTTCAATTTTTTTAGAGAGTATGGCCACAGTTGAGTCGCCTGTTTCCAAAAACCCCTAAATCCATTTGAAAACAATGGATTTAGGGGTTTTTGGAAATTGGCGACTCAGTTGTATCTGCAACGATTTTTCCTAGTTGTGCTAAATTTTGACATTACTTGACAATATCATACTGTTTATGTCGCGAGTATATTAGTGTTCTTTCTTTCAGAAAAGCTTTAAATCATAATTTCTAGTGATTTTTTTATTTTGAGTATACATATCCCAATTACGTGCTGTAGATTTTTAAATATTCGTGGTTTTCTTCAAAGCAGTCAATTTGAAGTTTAAACGAGTGTTTTCCACTCCCAGGTTAAGCATGAAGTAAAATTTCGAGTTTAGAAAAGCCTGAAAATTTGGTTTGGTTGCGTAGCGCGAAGCGCGGAGCGACCAAACCAAATTTTCAGGCTTTTCTAAACTCGAAATTTTACTTCATGCGCCACGCGTATAAGACACTGATTTCAAGCGAAGTTTACTCTTTCACAATATTTCAGTGCTTTCAGTGTTGAATACGCGTGGCGCATGAAATAAAATTTCGAGTTTAGAAAAGCCTGAAAATTTGGTTTGGCCGCTCCGCGCTTCGCGCTACGCGACCAAACCAAATTTTCAGGCTTTTCTAAACTCGAAATTTTACTTCATGCTTAATCTGGGAGTGGAAAACACTCGTTTAAACTTCAAATTGACCTCTTTTAAGAACACAACGCCCAAACCAAATTTGGCCGCGCTACGCGACCAAACCAAATTTTCAGGCTTTTCTAAACTCGAAATGTTACTTCATGCTTAGTCTGGGGTTAGAAAACACTCGTTTAAAGCTTCAAATTGAACTTTTTCAAAAACAACGAATACTTAAAAATTGGCAGCGTATGCATCGTTTTGTGTTGTAGATTTTTAAATATTCGTTGTATTCTTAAAAGAGATCAATTTGAAGTTTAAACGAGTGTTTTCCACTCCCAGGTTAAGCATGAAGAAAAATTTCGAGTTTAGAAAAGCCTGAAAATTTGGTTTGGTCGCGTAGCGCGAAGCGCGGAGCGGCCAAACCAAATTTTCAGGCTTTTCTAAACTCGAAATTTTACTTCATGCGCCACGCGTACAAGACACTGATTTCAAGCAAAGTTTACAAGTTCACAATATTTCAGTGCTTTCAGTGTTTTACGCGTGGCGCATGAAGTAAAATTTCGAGCTTAGAAAAGCCTGAAAATTTGGTTTATTATTTTATCAAGATAAGAATTGTATGTTCTAGATGTACTTTTTGGAGGACAATCGAATGCAATTTACAGATTATTTCTATCTTCATTAATAAAAGAGATACAGCCCAAAGTTATTTTTTTTTCTCGGCATTGAGTTTGTCTCAAAAAAAAGAGCTTGCGGATGCGCCATCAATATTTTCTATCTCTTCTAATAACCGAGATTCCCTATAGTAACATCCAATTTAGGCCACTCTGCACATCTCATTATTAAAAAAACTCCCTACTGAGCAAACACATTCAAGTAATGTTTCATCAACATTAATACAACGTTTAATGTTGATATAACGTTATTACTTTATGTTTTGCTTAGTGGGTCATTTTAAACAAACCAAACGATTAAATCAAAACACTTGTTTTTAAACATGTTTAAAACACTGTTTTGAATGGAAACACAACCTGATTTGAAGCTCTTGAAAATGTTATCATATTTTGACACACTACATATTTATTTGACATCTTTACCTCCACTTTTGACAACAATAAAAGATGAATGAGCTGCTTTTGAACTTTAGAATGAATCAGTGTTTTATACGCGCGGCGCATGAAGTAAAATTTCGAGTTTAGAAAAGCCTGAAAAATTGGTTTGGTTGCGTAGCGAGTAGCGCTACGCGAGCAAACCAAATTTTAAGGCTTTTCTAAACTAGAAATTTTACTTCATGCTTAACCTGGGAGAGGAAGACACTCGTTCGAAATTTTTATATTTTGAAAAGCAAGAAAATCGCTTAACATCAAAACACCAAAAATGCCAAGAATTTTTATACAAGTGTGTTATTTTTTTTTTCGTTTTTGTTTGCTTTCACATGTAACTCACTGAGCAAAAAACAAACAAATAACGTTATAACAACATTGTAGCAACATTTAACGTTGTTTTATTGTTGATGAAACATTACTACATATTTCTACAGATACGCAAACAGTAAATAATATTTTGCATCGTAGAAAGATAACTGTTAAACCTCGCAAAATATTTAGATTAGGTAAAAGAGGTGATAATAATAAACCGCGGCCTTTAAAAATAATATTCGAATCTAAAGCAGCTGCTCTTTCTGTACTGAGCAGCAATAAAAATACTGGCAACGACGAAATCATTTTTTATGCTGACAAAACCAAATTACAGCATGAATTTTACAAAAAACCGAAACGTGAACTTGAAACCAGAAAGGCCAACGGAGAATCAGATTTAAAAATTGTGTACAGGAATGGGAATCCCTACTTGACCAAAGCTGCACAACAATGAGATCTATCGCCCACAGGAAACTTTTCAGCCTGCTACCAAAATGTTAGAGGTCTGAATACCAAGCTAGTGGAATTTTTCAACAACGTTTTGTGTCAAAATTATGACCTCATTTCTATAACGGAATCGTGGCTTACGGATAGTGTTAGTGATAATTAACTGCTTGGTGATAACTATAAAATATTTAGATGGGATCGCGATGTAGTTCGTACCGGAAGATCTAGGGGCGGCGGTGTTTTAGTGGCTGCGAAACATACAATAAGTATCGATAGTGTATCTACGGAACATATCAAAACAAAAATTCCACTAATCGATCTTTTAATATGTAAAGTTAAACTTCATTGTATTTGCTTTTATATTGTTGTTGTTTACATACCACCAGATACTCTAATTGCTGATATTAGTTTATTCTTTAATGAAATAATGCTATTTAAATTTAACGATAATCCGATTATATTTATAGGAGATTTTAATTGTCCTTCTCTAACAGCGGGGCCGTTGTCTGATAAAGCACTGTATATTTCTAATGCTTGCTCGTTCTTGGGTTTGCAATAATTAAATAAGATAACGAATTGTGCAGGCAATACTCTGGATTTGGTTTACACTAATTTAGATTGTCTTATTCAAAGAGATCTTGATCCATTACTCCCTGAAGATGTATTTCATCCCGCTTTCACATTATCCGTTCAATATAATCGGAATATGTCTCCTATTAATATTAGTCGAATGAAATTCAACTTTAGAAAAGGTGATTATGTTTCCTTGTATTCTCACTTAGGTTCAGACGTACTCTAATGCTGGGTTGGCTCTTGACGAGTTCTATAAAATCGTTAACTACAGTCTACATCAATTTATTCCTAAAGTTAAACCTAAAGATAGACATGCATACCCAGTTTGGTTCACACGAGATATAATCCAAGTTCTTAAAGAGAAAAGTTATTATCGTAAACATATTGATCGCGATGCAACTGCACTGCACCATTTTAAGAAAATAAGGTCACTGATAAAAATTAAAATCAGAAGTGCTAATAGAAAATATATTAACGACATAGAAAATGAACTCACTGAAAATCCAAAACACTTTTGGATCTAATCCGTCTAGGTTTCCTTCTGAAATGACGTACAATGATGAAACATTTAAAACACCGGTTGATATAGCAGATGGGTTTAGACATTTTTTTGAATCAGTTTTTTTACCACAATCACAGTCTACTTTAAATATAAATCTAAATCACAGTAATATTCCTAATTTTAAATTTAACGAAATTTCATATAAAACAATTCGTAAGCATTTACAGAAACTACCTAACAAGTTTTTTTCAGGCTGCGATGAAATACCAGCTTTTATACTGAAAGATTGTGCGTCTGTGCTGAGTCATCCGCTTTCAATTATTTTTAATATGTCTGTTAGTAATTGTATATTTCCCGATCAATTAAAAGTTGCATCAATATGTCCTATTCCGAAAACATCATTGAATCGCTCTAATCTTGAAAACTACAGGCCGATAGCTTTACTTTCGCATATACCTAAAATATTTGAAAAAACCCTGTATGATCAAATTTATTCACATGCGTCACCATATTTATCACAGTATCAACATGGTTTTGTACCTAAGCGTTCTACCGTTACTAATTTAGCTATTATTACCCACGATATAGCAAATTCATTAGATTCTACTGGACATATTGATGTAATTTATACCGATATGTCTAAAGCTTTTGACAGGGTGGACCATAGTCTTTTGTTAGAAAAGCTAAAGTATTTTGGCTTTTGTTCTAATTCAAGTTCACTTTTGGCGTCGTATCTCTCTTGCCGTGAATTCTATGTTACAGTTACAGTTAACAATTTTAAGTCTATGTCGTATTTTCCGACTTCTGGGGTTCCGCAAGGATCTATCTTGGGCCCACTTCTTTTTAATCTTTTTATTAATGATCTGTCAAGCGCACTAAATTGTAAACATTTATTATACGCAGATGATTTAAAGATCTATTCTACCATTAATACTATTGATGATTGTTTACGTTTGCAAGACCAACTAAATATTATCTCTAACTGGTGTAACAACAACAACCTTAATCTTAATCCCGATAAATGTAAATATATGACATTCACTAAAAAAACTAAATACATTACATCGAATTACACAATTAACAATAGTGATATCGAACGAGTGCGATCTTTTAAGGACTTAGGCGTATGGTTTGATGAAAAACTTACATTCAACAATCATGTAGAAATGCTTGTAAAGAGTTCTTTTAAGGCATTGGGATTTATTCATCGAAATTCTGCAAATTTACAGAATCCTAATGCCTTAAAATCTCTGTTCAATGTATATGTGAGGTCAAAGTTGGAGTATGGATCATTGATTTGGTATCCCCAGACCCAGCAGCAAATCAA
This sequence comes from Philonthus cognatus, assembly GCA_932526585.2. Taxonomy (NCBI): domain Eukaryota; kingdom Metazoa; phylum Arthropoda; class Insecta; order Coleoptera; family Staphylinidae; genus Philonthus; species Philonthus cognatus. The sequence goes on from OW052241.1 coordinate 154,762,247, forward strand.
CTTGGTTGAAAGTGTTCAACGCAAATTCGCTAAGCTCTTGTACTTCAAAAATACTGGTAATTACCCGGCAAGAGGCTGTGACCATGTGTTATTGCTTGATCGATTTGAACTCGAATCACTTAAATAAAGACGAAATAAATCATGTGTTTTATTTTTATATAAATTAATTCACAATCATATCGACTGTGCTAACATTTTACAACTAGTCAATTTTCATACTCCGTCTTTCAATAGTAGAAATAAGTCTACATTTTATGTACATTTTAATAGAACAGTGACCGATTCAAAATCACCTCTAAGTGTGATGTGTAACGTGGTCAATGATCTACCCCCAACTTGTGATTTATTTTATGATCACCTATCGTCAATTGTCGCTCTATGTTAATTTAAGTATTTTTTGAATGTGTTACTTTACTTACTTTTTGCTGTACATTTATGTTTTCTATATTGTCCTGTAATTGGGTCTTTTTGTTTCCTGTTGGGCAATAAATGTATTTATTTATTTATTACTAATTGTGTTTCCTCAGTGGGAAATTATAATTAGTTTTGTAGCAAAAAATAAACAAATTACGTTATATCAACATTGTAGCAACAATAAACGTTGTTTTAATGTTGATAAAACATTACTTAACTGGATTTGTTCAGTGGGTATGTACGTAATTTTTAGATACCCTAAATCTCTCCCCATCTACGCCATTGATATGCACTAAGCATAAATCCAGATATATTTTTTTATAAAAATATTAAATTTTAGTGCGAGTTTCAATTATGATTTAATATTTGCGTAATATCTACTTTTAAAAAAAATTTTGTGCTACTGTTTAAAATAAGTAGTTTATGTGGGATCTAAACGAACGCTCGCGCTTTGTCCCAGTGGGATTAAATCTCTCCGTTTAACACATCAAAGCGTTCGTCTTCGGACCGATTTCAAACGTAATATTTTCCCTCTGATCCGATATTTTTAAATCCTCATATAATCTCTCATACTCCACATATTTAAATCAGCGATTCGCAAAATGTGGACAAGTTTAGTTCAATAATTAAAATATAAATAATCATACAACTCTAAAATAAGAAATTGAAGAATCGCAAGTCATTTGAGATTATGGTTTGTCTCGTAAATAGAACCACAACAAACTTTCTAATTTATATTGATATTGGGCCCGTTCAACAGTTGGGAGTAACCAGCCAACTGTTGGGGAATTCTCTGATGACCGGATTGTTATTCGTGAACGTGTTTGGGATTTTTGCAATTTTATAATATTATATGTTTAATTTACACACATTTATTATTATACCGGGCTTTCATTAATTCCCGAACCCCACGTGACCAAAAATAATAGGCAACCAAATGTACAAGGTGGTATGGCTCACACAAAATTCCCTAGATTTAAAAATATTTATTCGCCGGCGTATTTTTATGACGACTGAAAATATATTTAAAATGATTAAAAAATAGGCTCATCTTCAAAAATGTAACTAATTTTTATTAATTTTTTCGTTGTAAATACCATTTTCGCAGTATTTGCTTATCCTAGCAAATTGACTCTGCAAAATAAATAGAAATAAAACTCAATGTTTCAGAATAATTAAACAATTTTTGCTTACCTGAAAATTCCGGGCGTATCTTGTAAGATCTCAAAGGTTGGTTTAACGATGCACCGCGCATAAACGTTTATGTCAAATTTGATTTTAGTAACGTTTGGTTACTTTTTTCAAAGCCTCCAACGTACAAATACAATAATTTACGCGGCAATTTTAAATTTAGTCACGTGGGGTTCGGGAATTAATGAAAGCCCTGTATATATATTTAATGTAAAATTGAGATTTCCGTACAAATAAATAAATAAAAAAAACCGACCGAAGTACCGTTCATTAGATACCAACATACATCACAAACAAAACTAAACAAGTTGAGTGTCGAACATTTTGATAAACGGGCCCATTGTTGTGGTCCTTTTAAACTTTACTTTATTAACGAAATCCATTTAATTACATAAAACGGTTTAAAAATAAAATACAAATACACAACAATGAATAACTAACAATACAAATTCCTACATTGGGATAAAAATATTAAAAATGTTTCTATTTTTATCGCTGTTCAACAATGTTTAAAACAATGTTTACAGTTTTCAGAGCTGTGCAGGATTCGAATTATCCAGGATTCGATTCCCGGATTCGAATCCTTTTAGAGGATTCAAAAGAGGTATTCGAATACTTTAGTGAAAACGGGTCCTGATCCGAATTCGTTACATTTTTTAAAAGGATTCGTATTCGAATCCAGACGTAGATGATTCGAATCCTTATAAAAGGTTTCGAATTCTTATAAAAGGATTCGAATCCTTATAAAAGGTTTCGAATCCTTATAAAAGGATTCGAATCCTTATAAAAGGATTCGAATCCTTATAAAAGGATTCGAATCCCTATAAAAGGATTCGAATCCTTATAAAAAGATTCGAATCATCATACACGGATTCAAATCCTCCCAAATAATTCGAATCATCGCTATTTAGGCTGGGATTCGAATTCGATTAATTCAAATAGTTAAATATTCTAATATGAATATTTAAATTACTAAGTTATTCCTATTTGAATATAAATATTTAAATTTTCGAATAATTCACATATTTGTGAATGCATATTTGGTTACTTAACCATAAAAAATTTCCAACCTTAATAGTATATTTTTAACTTCACTTGAAATCAGTGTTTTATACGCGTGGCGCATGAAGTAAAATTTCGAGTTTAGAAAAGCCCCGTGAAAATTTGTCGAGGGTCGCGCAGCGACCCGAGACAAATTTTCTAAAATATTGTGAAATTTATGTATATTCGAATTTTACTTAAAATCTGTGTTTTACACGCGTGGCGCATGAAGTAAAATTTCGAGTTTAGAAAAGCCCAGAAAATTTGTCTCGGGTCGCTGCGCGACCCTCGACAAATTTTCACGGGGCTTTTCTAAACTCGAAATTTTACTTCATGCTTAGTCTGGGAGTGGAAAACACTCATTTAAAGCTTTAAATTGAACTTTAAAAAAAACAAAGAATATCTAAAGATTTACAGAAAATAGGTTGAATTTGAAATACGTATACTTAAAAGAAAACTCCCTGTATGTATAAATACAAACAAAATATTTCCAGAAGAAAGTTATTGTTACTGCAAAAATGGTCAGCAAAAATATTAAAGGGAAAAGTATTTGGTATATAGTGAAACTCATTTCGTAAATCAGGAAATCTTTTGACTTATATTTGACAAGATGAAAGATATTTGGGATATAGTGAATCTTATTTGAACAATAGTAAAATGCAATAGAAAAACCGTGTAATTAAATTTAAGGCATTATTTTATGTTCTGGGATCGTACTTTGTGACTAGATGGAATTTCAGAATTGCTTGATCCAGCAGCAACAAGAACATTCTCCACGGAAGTATGCTCCTAGCCCGGTGTGAAGAAAATCTCCACGTCCGTGATTGTTTCATGCATGCTAGGAAGAAATAAAGAGAAATAATGTAGACATACTAAATGTGTTTGACTACAGATTTAATTAAAAGAATAAACAATGGCTTGAAAACTTAAGATATTAAATAAACTTACGGTTTTAATTATTAATGTTAACGCCCATCCCTAAAGATTCAGAATTGCTTAATCCAACAATAACGGGGATATGATGAAAATATCATGTATCATGTACTAGGAAGAAATAAAGAGAAATAATGTAGTAACACCCTGGTTTTAAATTTGTTTGACTGTAGACTTATTTTAAAATAATACACAATAGGTTAAAATTTAAAAATATTATATATACTTACGGTTGTAATTATTTATATTTATTAACGCTCATCTCGAGACGATTTCGCCTTATTGGCATTTTTGTGCCTTCAGATCCGACGGATCTGACAGCTGTTGATTGAAAACGAGCCCACGTTAGAAATTGCGGGAAATTTGAAATTCCGACTATGCGCCCTCCCATCGAGTGGGTCGGTCAACTATATATGTGAACTTATAGAATCATAGGGAGTCGACTGGGTCTGGCGCGCGCGAAGAACACGTGCTTGCTTATTCCAGCGACTGTACTCGGCCGCCAAATAGCCTCTCTCTCTTGATTCATTTTCGCTTCTTCTCTGCGCGTCTGGCCAACTTAATCTGGTTAAGCAGTAACTTTATAATTTAATGGGTGAATATTCTATTCCTAAGGAAAACCGTATTTATTTAATATTAAAGTTGCATTTAATATAATAACAAACTGTGAATAAATCGACAAAAATCTAGAAATATCGAAAATCTCGACATGTAGAAAATCTTGACGGTCCACTTCCAGACTAAGCATGAAGTAAAATTTCGAGTTTAGAATAGCCCCGCGTAGAAAATTTTTACGGGCGCTTTCTAAACTCGAAATTTTACTTCATGCGCCACGCGTATAAAACACTGATTTAAAGTGAAGTTAAAAAAGCACTGAAAACCAACCCAACTTCAATATTTTTCAAAATTGGATGTTTTCTTTCCTATCTCTGCTGTAAACCTCCAGATATTCCTTGTTTTCTTGTAAAAAAAACTTCGATTCCCTGTAGTCCTTCGGTTTCCAAAGACCATTTATGGTCCTTCGAGCTGTAGCCTTTGTAAAATGGTAATAAACTTAGTAATCTAGAGTGATCCTTTAATTTAAAACTTCTAAGAACGAGTGTTGTCCACTCCCAGACTAATCATGAAGTAAAATTTCGAGTTTAGAAAAGCCCCGTGTAGAAAATTTTCACGGGGCTTTTCTAAACTCGAAATTTTACTTCATGCGCCACGCGTATACAACACTGATTTAAAATAATAATAATAATAATAATAACTTTATTGCCCAACAGTTTTACACCAATTATAGGACAAAATTAATACATTTCTTACAGCTAGTCAACTAACATAAGATTACATACTAAATTACTATTAATTGTTCAACGCAAGAACATCATTGTATACTCACATATTTTTCCATAAATTTAAATTTAAATGCGCATACACACATAACAATAAAGTAAAATGAAATTGTTTTTTTTTGCTACAAAAATATATCATCGAACATCATGTTTGCGTTCCTACTCATGAGATAAATCGGGGATTTTTGTAATGCGATGGTTCTAGCAGCTGGAATATAAAAGGTGTTAGCATTCCTTGACCCTATCCTGGGCACATAAAAGTTAATACGAGCAAGAAGGTCAGGACAATCTAACTTGTTGTGAATTAATTTGTACATAAATGCTGCACTGCCTTCCTCTCTGCGCGCCGATAATGAGATAAAATCATGTTTTGATAGTAACCACTCGTAATCCACTCCCCTCTGTGGATATGAACCATAAGGAATTTTAGGCATCTTCTTTGAACTTTTTCTACCAAAAATGACAGATACATATAATGAGGGTTCCAAATTAATGAGGCATACTCTAAACGGCTACGTACAAACGCATAGTATAAGTTCTTAACTATGTCACAATCATTAAAGAATTTACAAGTGCGCATGATAAATCCCATAGTTTTTGAAGCAGTCGCACATATCGAAAGAATATGTTGCTTAAATGAAAGTCCACTATCAAACAGCACGCCTAGATCTTTAATTTCCTCAAGTTTCTGAAGTGGCTGCCCATTAATGTTGTAATAATAATTAATTGTCTGCATGCGATTATGAGCATATGTAACTGATGCACATTTATTTATGTTTAGGTTTAGATTATTTTCACACCACCTGTATATTAGTTCTAGATTATATTGCAATTCTATTGAGTCATGGGATCCACTGATGCTCGAAAATATTTTTGGGTCATCAGCATACGCTAAAACATTGCAAGTTAATGAGGCAATTAGATCATTAATAAATATTATAAATAGAAGCGGGCCTAGGTTTGAACCTTGAGGAACCCCTGACGTAGCAGTAAATTCAAACGATTTAAATCCATTATAGTGAACGTAGTTGCTACGGCAAGATAGATATGATTTCATAAGGTTTAATGTGCGATAGCCCAGCCCAAACGTTGATAGTTTATTTAACAAAAGTGCGTGATCAACACAGTCAAACGCTCGTGAAAAATCGGTATATATTATATCAGTTTGACATCGTTTTTCTAGAGATTCACTAATATACTGAGAGACAATTGCAAGATTTGTACCTGTAGACCGCCCCTTCATGAAACCATGTTGATGAGGAGAAATTAGTGAACGTATATGATTGTATAAGGCAGTGTACAAGACTTGTTCCGCAACTTTGGCAAAGTTGGATAAAATTGCTATTGGTCTATAATTACTGATGTCGGATCTATTACCTTTTTTGAAAACTGGGATTAAGCGCGCACGCTTCCACAAATCAGAAAAAGTATGCGTCTGAACAGCTAGATTAATGATAGTCGTCAAAGGTTTAACAAATATTAATTTACAATCTCTTACAAAGAAACTGGGAAGCTGATCATCACCTATTGTATTATTACTTTTAAGCTTATCAAAAGCAGATAAAATATCATTATCATTAAACGATGTTAAATCAAAGAAGAGGATTCGAATCATATTTTTCACTTACGAATCCTATTTTTCACTTACTGAGAACAGTTGTCAAGAACTGTCAAAGTTGTTGAAAACTGTCAGAGCTGGGATGAATTCTCAAAAACAGGATTCGAATCACGAATCCGAATCACCTAATATGATTCGAATCACGAATACTCGAATATATTCGTGATTCGAATCATATTAGGTGATTCGGATTCGTGATTCGAATCCTGTTTTTGAGAATTCATCCCAGCTCTGACAGTTTTCAACAACTTTGACAGTTCTTGACAACTGTTGTCAGTATTTATTCAATTTACTGAAATAAAGTATCAAATAAAGTATCAATTTTGGAATAGGTCTACATTTTTTTGTTGTTTATTGGTATTGATATGACACTCTATAATTGAAACCTGATGAATTATGAAAATTGATGTAAATCGTGGTGGTTGCTGACAAAATGTACCCACTGAGCAAAAAACAAACAAATAATATTATATCAACATTGGTTGCAACATTAAATGTTGTTTTAATGTTGATGAAACATTACTTAAATGGATTTGCTCAGTGGGTATGAATACACCCACTGAGCAAACACATAAAAGTAATGTTTTATCAGCATTAAAACAACGTTTAATGTTGCTACAATGTTTATATAACGTTATTTGTTTGTTTTTTGCTCAGTGGGCAATTTTAACGTCAAATATTATTTTGATATTCATCATTTTACTTTTCCTTTACTAAATGTGGCATGTTTTTTTATTATTCTTGACCATTCTCTAGTAAAAATCCTGGCTACGCCCATGAATTTTAATATTTTTGAAATATTCTATAACCAAGTATTGGCATATCATTATATTTTTAAAATGTTGTTAAAATGTTGACGCTTTTCGTGAATTTCCTAAATTATACATTTAAAAATATCAATGCTTTTTATAAATTCTTCACGATTTTTGGTAATTTTCAAGTTCTTGACGATTCTTGTTTTGAGTTTAGTATCTATCTCACTGAGCAAAAAACAAACAAATAACGTTATATTAATATTGTAGCAACATTAAATGTTGATGAAACATTACTTAAATGGATTTGCTCAGTGGGATCATTATGATTTTAATTTTAATGTTGATTATAGTCGTAAACTCGCTTATTATTGTCATTTATTTCTGATTTATACTAGACAATTCAATTTCAAGTTCTTACAAAATTCTAACGAGTGTTTTACAATCCCAGATTAAGCATGAAGTAAAATTTCGAGTTTAGAAAAGCGTGAAAATTTGGATTTGCCCGGGCGCGCGAGCGAAGCAAGTCGCGCCCCGGCAAATCCAAATTTTTACGCTTTTCTAAACTCGAAATTTTACTTCATGCGCCACGCGTATAAAAGATTTACTTAATATATTTTTTTGTTCCTAAAAGGAATTGATAATTCCATAACCGTCTTTAAGCTATTTCTACTAATATTATTTATCTTAGGTGAAGGTCTTCTAAAAATTAATTTGCAGTAGTAAATAATAATAAATATTAAAACTAAAATATCTGGGATCGATATTACGATATTTTGCCAAATCGATACTTTGATAAACGATATAATCAATACTCAATATCGATATTTTATTGAGATCGAAACATCCCTAATCAGTAGGTTATCAAATTTTAAACCACTTGAATGATAATCCATATTATAATAAAATCTAGCAAAATCAAAATTGTTGGTGAAAAACGTATTAGTGTCTTCATTCATAATTCATAATCAATCTGTAACTGGATTCGTCCGTTGATTGAAATAAATAAATAAATAAATTTCAAATTTAGTTTAAATCTTCACGTAACTGAAAAAAACAAATTCCTATACTTTTATTTACACTATTTTAAGCTCATTTGTAGGATTAAAAAGGTAGCATGGCAGTTAAGGAAGACAAAAATCGGATCAGGCCTTAGTTTTAAGTTTCCCGCTAAATATGTAACAGCTAGCGCCACCTAAAAACAAACCCCAGAACTATTTGCAAATTACATATCTCATTTAAGTTTGCACTTTCGAGGAAAAACCTGTGTACATCTATTAATTAATTTAAGTTGGCAAACATTTTGGGAAATATCAAAACTATAGTTGTACATCTATCTTACATATCGCATAATTAAGACACAAGTTGGCAAACCTTTTGTAGCAATGCGGTAGTGTCGAAATTTTGAAATTCAAAAAACCCTCGGCGCTTAATTTTCATTTCCCTACTAACACCAAATGGACCCCTCAAAAATCCTCCGTCTGAACTTAAGGTGAGATTGTTTTTCCTGCTAAAAATATCACACCCCCCCACGCACAACTGTCACTTTCACTCTCTCGGACATAACCTAAAATTCGACCAGTTTACATCAATCCGCCGTCTCCTGAAATAAATTCAAGAGTTTAACATGCAATCACCGAAACACGACGATTTGGTCAGCGAGATCGTGCTCAGGGTGGCCATATGGATGACGTTCATGTAAGATTGCAACATGTCAGTTTGCTTTGTGTAATAAATTGGATATTTGTGTAGCAAGATTATTTTGTAAACGTTCAGTTCATGTAATTAAGATCACAGGTAATTTATTATTGCAGAAAGTGTTTGTTAATTATATGACGAGCTATTACTTATTTTAATTTCAAATTCAATGTTTAAATATCCATAATTATAATTTAAGAAATTGAAGAAAAAAAGTATCATGATTCCATCGAAGTATTTGTCTAAATTGTTAATTTAATCAAACATTTTTGTCTATTATTTTAAAGTTACATGGAGTTATGTACACCCTTCATCCGTGTGATACAACCTGAAGAATTATGGCTTTACAAATACCCACACTCCAAACAATACGTCTCCTCGAAACTACTTTGGTTCATCGTAATTTTCGTCCCCATCACATTTATGACTCTTGATTATCTGAAGAACAAAAATCGGTTACAGTATAAAAACGGAATACTCGCTTTAACACTCCTTCTAGGCTTAAACGGATTCATCACTATGCTGTTAAAATTGATAGTCGGACGACCGAGGCCGGATTTCTATTATCGGTAATAATGGTTATAAAAAAATAATTAAATTGATAAATGAAACATTTAAATATGCAGGTGTTTTCCTGACGGAGATGGAAACGATGAACTAGATTGTACTGGAGACAAGACTTCTGTTTTAGAAGGGAGGAAAAGTTTTCCTAGTGGGCACGCCTCATTTGCTTTCTGCAGCATGATTTTCACTACTTTATGGCTCGAAAACAAATTGAGGCCTTTCAAACAAGGAAGAGGTGAGGCTTGGAGGCTCGTGTTTTGCATTGCACCTGTGATATTAGCTACGGTCATTGCGATTAGTAGGACTTGTGATTACCACCACCATTGGCAAGGTTAGGCTGATAACAAAATAACATGCAATATCAGTGTTTTACCTATTGTTGTTTACAGATGTCACTGTTGGCGGGCTAATTGGAACAATTCTCGCGTACATTTGTTACATTCAGTATTTTCCTAGGACAATAAATCAATCTCAGACGGCACCGTGTTCACATTGTAGCCAAGCAGCTGATTAAAGTTATTAAGCTAACGGGTGTAAAATTAATCTAATCAAGATTTCTATGCAAACAGCTGATACATTCATAGTCAAATTAAAACATACCTCACAGATTATAGTTTGTTTTCATAGCACTCTTGATCGTATTTGATACCCGTTATTTTGCTTATTTTTAATAACCAAAGCCAGTCCAAACAATAAGAAAACATGGTAGCCTGTTAGTATTAATTAATCGTACACACATTCCAAAGCGGGTGATAATTTTAACTAATGACACTATTTAAAAATTATTTATTGTATAAATAAAACACATATTGCACGTATTTTATAAAAAAAGCAAGGTTAATATTTATTTAATTTATATTTTTTATTGATGTTGACTGTTGAGAAAGGGATTTTTCTGGTGGAAAATAAAGTAGGTAATAAAATTTATTTGTAGTTTTTTTAATCAATTTTATTTTAATCAACTGCACCATTTTCTTATTGTAGATGTTTCGTGGTTTCCATCCACCCTGTAAATTTGATTTATACCGTTGCCTACTTTTGTAGAGTATTGTTTTTATTTATTGACAAACATTGAATTTCATCGTAACTTCATCCATGCCGACTTCGATTGTATCCCCGTTTACAACTGGTGCCATTCCCGGAGGTGAACCTGTTAAGATTAGATCGCACGGCTCGAGAACCATAAACTTCGAAACATAGCTGATTAACTGCGGGACGTTGAAAATTAAATCACATGTATTTCCTTCCTGTCTGGGTTTTCCATTAACCGTACACCAAAGTTTAACGTTATGAGGGTCTTCTATCTGCTCTTTTGGTATGAATTTACTAACGGGGCAGGCTGTGTCAAAGCCCTTTCCGATACACCATGGTAAACCTTTACTCCTTGCCGTAACCTATTAAATAGTCAATATTGTAAACAGATATAAATGATGATTTGAAAAATAAACTTACCAATTCTGATGTGGCAGTCATATCTAAAGCAAGACAATATCCACCCACGTAATCCATGGCACAGTTTTCATCCACATTTTTACAGACTTTATTAATAACTACGCCTAATTCGACTTCGTGGTTAACTTTAAATCCAGGAGGTAACTAAAATTGAATTAATTGAATATCAAAAAATGTACACTATTTATATCACTACAGAATGAAATCTAATGGTGGTTTTACACTTGTACATTTTCAGCTGCAACTTTTGGTTGTGCAATTTTTTAATAGTAAGTTGCGTTTGCAAACAACAAAATATCAGTTTAAAATCAATCAAATCGATGTATTTATTGACAATTTATTGTTTGCGATTTAAAAATTGTGTAACAGCAAGTTCTGCCTTAAAAGTATACAAGTGTTTTGCTCCATAACTTCATTATTTCTTTTATTGTATTCCTAAACAACATTATTTGGCAAATTTACTTACAACAATTGCTTGTCCCTCCGTTATGTAAGAAGATGTAGGCTTCAAGAAAATCACAGGCTCTTTGGGCTTTTCTACTTTGTTTATAGCCAATAATGCACTGCAAAAATACACACGTTAAAATCCCTTTAAAAATACTCTCAACAATTCCTTACTTGTAGTTCAATCCGGCCCCCACGATTTTCTTCCCGACCTTAACGAAATCCCTCAGTTTGACCGCCATGTCACCTCTGTCAGCTTCCATGGTGGTCACGAAACGATGAAAACTTCGGAATACCACGCGAATCCATGTTATTTAGGACTTGCCGCTCTTATCTTTATAGATTGCGTTAAAATAAATACGATAAATTAGGTATTTTTAAAACTGTTGTGACGTTTTTTGATTTAACCTCAAAATTAGTATTCTTCTTCTTCTTCTTCTTGCGTGATTTATGGCCTTAGCTTTGGAGCTCTGTCGACCAGTCACAGCTATTTCTATTCTGGGTTTTTTGTTGAGGGTTCAATATGTTAGGGATAGTTAGTTAGGATTTACCCTTGAAAGAAAGAGACTTTCACATTATACATTTATATTAGCGTCAGATAGGAGTGAAAAAAGGATGGCGTAACATTTAATGGAATTAGATGATAGCACAGAAGAGATAGATATTGGAGCCTTTTGGCCTGCTTTAATAAGAGAAATATACACATTTTGGCACTTGTCGGGATGATTTGTGCAGGAAAAAAAAATATGGTTTAAATCTCCAAATTCACCGCAGGTGCAATTTGGAGAGGGAGACTTGCCTATTTTAAATAGGTGACTTGGGGAGGAGTGATGGGCGGTTTTCATACGTATTATTGATGTAATAAATCGCCTCCCCCTGACTTTTGGGTCGAAAAACCAGGGATGTGTAGGAATTACTGGGTGGATGGAGAAATACCTGGTGTGTGAAGATAAAGATGTCCATATAGATTGCCACTTAGATTTAAGACTGAGTTGAAGGGAGTTGAAGTAATCTTTAAATGGAGCAGAGTGTTCAAGGAGAGGAAGTTCTGAGGAGGCTTTAGCTAATTGATCTGCTATCTCATTTCCTGGGATTCCTTTATGACTAGGTATCCAGCATAGGTTAATGTCAATTCCTTTGTTATACATTGCAAATATTAAAGACCTAATTTTAGAAGTTAAGTAGTACCTGTCGGGGTGAATTCCCTTTTTTTGGATTGAGTAAAGTGCTGGTTTTGAGTCTGTGAAAATTACACTTTTTTTAATTGAGAGTTCTTGGATAAGCTTTAGACATTTTAGAATGGCGTGGAGTTCGGCTGTTAATATAGAAGATGTATGAGGGATTTTAAAGGAGTAGGAAAGGATTTTCTCAATATAGATTCCACAACCTGTGTGGTTTAAAGTAAAAGAACCATCTGTGAAGCAAAAAACCCTATTTGGCCATTTTTTAGTTGCTATAGCATTAAAGTTTTCCGTTAGGTTTTCTGGGTTTTGGGAAGTAGTGTTTAGATATATATTATAAGTAATGTTGATTGGGTAAAAATTTGAAAAGTATGGGGAGAGGTAACATGGGAGTTTAGGGGAGGAAAAAATATTAAAAGAAGAGGCTATAGAGTAATTCTCTAGGATCTCTGGTAGGGGTTTTCTTTTTTCTGTGTAAGCATCTAATAAAGAGTTCATTGAAGATAAAACAATTGAATTGTTACAGGATAAACATTTTAAAAAGTACTTTCTTGCTAGGTAGTCACTACGAATACATATGGGGGGGACCCCACTCTCCACCTCCAAGGCCCTAAATGGTGCGGATCTCATACAGCCTAATATCAGTCTTAAAGAAGAGGATTGAAGACGATCGATAATTTTATATAGAGTTTTTGTTATGGGGGATAGAATAAATAGCCCATATTCAATACGGGATCGAATAATTGATTTATACATTGTGAGTAATGTGGCTGGATCAGATCCCCACCACGTGTGGGCTAGGAATTTAAATATGTTGAGAGCTTTGTTTACTCTCATCTGAATGTCCATTATATGTGGTCTCCAGGAAAGGGAAGAATCTATTAGCATTCCCAAGTATCTAACCTCGTTGAATTTGGGTACCGGAACCCCCTCAAAGTAAATTTGATAGTTGGGCAGAACTTTTTTCCTTTTCATAAAAATAATGTTTTGGGACTTGGTCGGGGAGAGCGAAAGACCGTTAGGTGAAAGCCAATCTGATAATTCAAAAAGGGCTTGGTTTATTTTATTGAATAGTGATTGGATATTGTTACCTGAACAGTACATGACTACATCGTCGGCGTACTGGAGGATGGAGCAGTAAGGGGAAATTAAGGATTGTAAGGGCAGGGTGTAGAGAATATATAAAATTGGGCTAAGGATTGAACCCTGTGGGAGCCCAATATATGACGTACGAGGATTAGAGTAAGTGTGATCGTTTCTTAGAAAAAGTGTTTTTTTAGCTATTAGGGACCAAACCGAGCGAACTATGTTAGCTGGGATGCCAAGGGAGATAATTCTTTCTATTAGGATAGATGGGATGACAGAGTCGAAAGCCGATGATACATCAAGGAAAACGCCGACTGTAATTTGATTCTTTAAGAAAGCAGAATTAATATCTGATGTTAATTTTACGAGGTTGTCTATTGTACTTTTTCCCTTTCTGAATCCTATTTGAGTGCTTGGGTAAATGTTGTTGTTTTCCAACCACCAGTCGAGTCTAATTTTTATTAAGTGTTCATAGAGTTTTCTGATGCAGGAAGTGAGGGATATGGGTCGGAAGCTGGATGGTAAGTTGGGATCTTTGCCGGGTTTTAAAATAGGACAGACAATTTGGGTATTCCAATTTTCTGGCAGTTCGCCTGTGGCCAGGAAGGTATTAAACAGTTTTAGTATTAGAAGTTTGCCCGAGAATGGGAGATTTTTTACCATCGAATAGGAGATGTTATCAAATCCAGGAGAGGAATCCTTGAGGTTGTCTAGAACTGAGTTAAGCTCAGCGAGAGTAAAATTTGTTGAAAGTATTGGAGAGATTGAAGGGGGGATTTCAGGATTGTAGAGAGGTTCCACGAAGGGGGGAGATAGGTTAGTGAAAAATGACTCTAAAACTTGAGGATTTAATGGGGAGGCGGAAGGGAGCTGAAAACTTTTTCTGAATATTTTAATTTTTCTCCAAACTTCTGTGATTGGGGTGAAGCGAGAGATGGAATCACAGAAATTTCTAAATGATTTTTTCTTTTTTTCATTAAAAACTTTTTTGGACAGAGCTATTGCTTTCTTTGCCAAAATAAATGAATGGGAGGTTCCATTTTTATAAAATTCTGAGATAGCTTTTTTTCTGTCAAGTTTTATTTTTGAACATTCGTCATCCCACCAGGGGCAGGGAGAGGATCGGAAAAACGGGTGATGGAGGGGAATTGAGTTTTGACTTGCTGTTTCTAAGCAGTTGATGAATTCCGAATATGTTGATGCTTGAGGTATTTTGTCGGATAGTTCTTCATTAAATTTTACCCAATCGGCTTTTTTAAAGTTAAGTTTATTTTTTATGTGTGTTTTTTGTATCGAGGGGGAATCAAAGTTTAATTCTATTGATATAGGAAAGTGGTCACTTCCATATGTGTCCAGGATTGTACCACAAGTCACCAAGGGGCCAAGGCCATTGGAGACTATGGTCATATCGATGACGCTATTTGAAGAGGAAATGGGAGCAAATCTAGTAGGATTATCATCGTTTGCTATGATGAAATTA
The DNA here is from genome assembly GCA_932526585.2 of Philonthus cognatus. Classification (NCBI taxonomy): domain Eukaryota; kingdom Metazoa; phylum Arthropoda; class Insecta; order Coleoptera; family Staphylinidae; genus Philonthus; species Philonthus cognatus. Next base: position 154,777,441 of record OW052241.1, read on the forward strand.
TTTTTTTCGATGAATTCCCAAAGTAATTTACCGTTAGCATTTGTTTTGCAACCATTTAATTGCCGAATATGTGAGTTAAAGTCTCCTACGATAATGTAAGGGGGGGGGCCTCGAAGTAAGGATTCCCAAAGGTTACTGTTGGTTTTATATGAAGGGGGGATGTATCCCGAGATAAGGGTGAATTTATTGAATCTGACAGTGATGAATTGAGCGGGCGATTGCAAATCATTGGGATTTTGGGGAATTTCTGATAAATCAAGGTAATGTCGAGAGAAGATAGCTATCCCTCCTCTGCCGTCTACTCGTGAGTGAATTATGGACTTATATCCCTTGAGTCTAACATAGTCAGTCTGCTTGGTCCAAGTTTCGGATAAACAAATTATGTCGGGGGAGTATGTTTCAATTAGGTTAATTAGATTTGACTTGTTACTATTGTAGCTTCTGATATTCCAATGAATTATTTTCATCGGAGGTATTTGGTTGTTGTTGGGTGTGGGAGAAGTTATGTTTAGTCAGAGTGTCGACTGTTATAAAGTTTAATAGGGATTGGATAAAGGAATGTGGGTTGTTGGTGTATAGTTTATATAGGAGGTCTGAGAGTGGTTCTGGTTCAGAAATTAGAGGGGGTGAAGGGGAGGAAGAGGGTGAAGGATTATTAAAGCAAAATTTTTTTGGGCAAGGGTTTGATGTTGGGTTGATGATATCAAAATATTTTTGGGTATATGTATGATCTGATTGCTGGGGGGAGGAAGGGCGTTTGTTTGTTGATTTGAGTACTGAAATGAAGGAACTGGGGTTTTTGGGTTGGGGAATGATAGGAGTATGTGAGGGGCGGGTAATAGTGGGAAAGTTTTGGGATGAGGGAATTAAATTTATATTTATTTCATTTGTTTGAATGTTATTGCTTTTTAGAATGGGTGGAAAAAGGTTGCTTGCATCTGAAAATGCAACGTTATTTTTTGACATGTATTCTTTGATTTTTCTTTGGCGGAGAAATTCCGGGCAAATGCGGTTTTTTGCTAGGGTGCCTGTTTCTGTAGAGGTGTGGGGGCCTAGGCAGTGAATACAGCTTGGTTGTTGGTTGCATGAATCGAGAGGGTGGTCGTTGGATCCACACTTGTCGCATCTTTGTTTGCTTTTACATTGGTTTTTAGTATGTCCATATCTTAAGCAGGATATGCATTGAGTTACGGGAAAGATAAAGATTTCAGGGATTTTGTTAGTACAGAAAATTTTTACGTTTAGTGGGATTGAATTGGAACGGATTGTAATTACTACAGTTTGGGTGTTTATGAATTCTGTTTCGTTGCCGATTGTGATTTTTCTTTTCCACCTTCTAACTTGTATTGTTTGAAAATTATTTGAGTTATTTAGGTTGGTTAATATTTCTTCCTCGGTGAATGAGGGATCAACATTTCTGAGAATACATTTTGTGGTTATGAATTGGGAAGGAATGTATGATTTTAATTTATTTTTTTCTAGCAGAGATTTGGATGTTAGTAGCTTGTTAGCTTCAATATAGTTTTTAAATTGGACAGCAACTCTATTTCTTCCTCTCCTTGAAGAGACTACGTCAAAACCATTTTTGCTTAATATGTTTCCCACAACCATTTCATGGAGTGAAGGGTTTGGTTTTTCTTCATCTATTTTTTCTAGGTATACTGTGTACGGGGGTCTGTCTCCATATTTAAATTGATTTATTTCTATAGTTCTTTCGTGAGTTTTTACAGGTTGTGTTACGGGGGGGGGAGGTTCCCCCCCCGAACACGTTTCCATGACCGTGCTCACGGAGCTTTTACATATGATATTTTGCCAAAATGTGTATTTCAAGTGAATAAATTTAAGCAGAAAGAAATAAGGTGATAGAAACTTACGAATACAGAAGGGTAAGAACCTCTAGGGCCCGAGGAAAACGATTGGACTTTGCAGGTTATATATCGATCTGCTCTCTTCGAGCGCTCGCTGTCTTTCTTCTAAAAAAAATTATTTGGGTTTTTAGTATTAATTGCTGCCAATAGATAAAGCGCTGAAGTCCGCTTAGACGTACGTTTATATTTGTCTTTGTTGGATTTACGGTGTGGAAATGAGATGGATACATGATAACTAGGAATTTTAGTTTCTTAAGTGTTGGTAATCGATAATGAGAATTCAGTGACCAACATTTCAATTTATGCCGGGGTTATAAGCCGTTGAAAAACACCAATTATCGTTTTTATTATAACACTTTATACAACTATATTGTATCAAATATGGTTTATAAAAGTGAATAAATATTAAATTAATACTTTTGATTAAACGCCATCTATTAAATTAAGTGTAGACTGTTAAATGGCTTTGGGGTCGTATCTAACCACTAGATGGTGGGGCGGCATGCCGAAAATTGCAAAACTGGTGTAAATTTTAATTTTAGCTTTCCCAATCTTTTCTAAACTCAAAAGTTTATTTTATGCCTAACCTGGGAGTGGATAAAATAAATAACTAATTATTGGCATTTGGTTAGATTTTGTGAGGATTTTTTTATATTTGGCGGGTCTCGTTTTTGCCAACCATTTCAAAACAAAATACATCAAAGACATACGGAATTTAAACGTCCAAAAGAGCGCCAAAAGCATAACCTCGAACTTATTTACAAATGGAGCCCCCTGAAAATTTCGATTTTCCCTTTACCCCTTACGATATTCAAGATGATTTTATGAGAGAATTATATAAAACATTAGATGACCGGAAGTATGGAATTTTCGAAAGCCCCACAGGAACTGTAAGTAATTGAACTTCTAATTAATTAATGTATTAAACTTCATTTCTTTATAAGATCATCCCCCCGATTCCGTACGCGAAATATGTAATTTAACATACACGTTATTACCCTCACAATCTCAGTATACATGTTAAGTACTAAACGCGCTTAGACTGTGATGTGAACGTTAAATTTAACATTTCATGTACGGAATAGCTGTAAAAATAAGTTTGCTTTATTTGTAAAAATAAAAACAACAAAAGTTTTTATTTAAAGGGAAAATCCTTGAGTATAATATGCGGAGCTTTACGGTGGCTCAAGGATTATAACAAACAAGAGCGTGATCAATTGGAAAAACAAATTCAAGAATTATCGGAGGAAAAGGAAAAATTGTCCTCAAACACTAGCGATTGGTTAACATCTCAAGCACAAGAAATACAAGTCACCCGAAAACTAAATGAATTACGTTTAGCAAATGATAAAGTTTCTAAATTTTATAAAAGAATCGATGATATTAAACAGAACAAAAAAAATACAAAAATAGATAGAAGTAAATTTTTAAAGAACAAATCTAATGATAAAGTCATTAAAGACGATGATTTTGATGAGAATAAAAAGAGTGATTTAAATGATGATGATGATGAGGAAGGATTTTTGTTGGACGATGAAGAAAAGAAAGATGAGGAAGAAGAGGAAAATGAAGATGAAGAGAAATATTCACCCGTTAAGGTAAGTATATAATATCTTTAATTAATCTCTCACTTAACTCGTGGTGAAACATTTGAAACTATTAATTAAAACACTCGGTATTGTTTCAACAGTGAAACAATACCAAGTGTTTTAATTAATAGTTTATAAAGTAAATAATATGTATAATTAACAGTCATAATAATAATGGAATAAAAGTAGTATTAAAAACTAATAATTAATCAATAAATCATTAAAAGACTTTGTTTAAAAATTTTAGATATTTATATGCAGCCGAACGCATTCACAACTTTCACAATTTGTTGGTGAAATAAAAAAATCTCCTTACGGTAAAGATGTCCGAGTCGTATCGTTAGCTTCCAGACAGAATTATTGCATAAATCCTGAAGTTACACGTCTGAAAAATGTCAACTTAATGAACGAAAAGTAAGTGTTAGAGAAAATATTTATCGTTTCAATTAATTATAATACAAAAGAAATTACTCTTGATAATAATTTATAGATGTTTGGATTTGCAAAAATCCCAATCAAAAACCACGAAGAAAGACGATGAAGGCAGATCGGTGAAAAGGCAAAAGGGCTCGAGTTGTAAATGCCCTTATTTTAAACAACAACCGATTGAGGATTTAAGGGATTCCACACTTACGGAAGTGCTGGATATTGAGGATTTAATTGAAACAGCAAAGGTTTTAAACGCTTGCCCTTATTACTCGAGTCGGAAAGCTGTTGAGGAAGCCGAAGTGGTTTTAGTGCCTTATAATACAATTTTACATAAAGCAACCCGTGAAGCTAATGGTAATAAAAAAGACAAGTTGATTGGGAAAAATATTGTTTTTATATGCTTTTAGGAATAAAATTAAAAAATAATGTTGTAATAATAGACGAAGCACACAATTTATTAGAAGCCATGGCGCAAATGTACAGCTCTGAAGTTAGTTATGATCAATTGTTTTATGGACTGCAACAATTGAGGAACTATAAAATGAAATACAGCACAAGATTTTCAGCGAAGAATTTATTGTGCATTAATCAGTTGATTTTTGTTGTATCACAGTTGAAAAATGAATTAGGTGAGTTTGAAAATCATATCCATTTACCTTCCATTTATTGTTGTAATTTTTCTAGAAAAAAATATTAAATTAAAAAATAACATCACAGCTGAAATACACTCCTTGCAATCATTCGTTTTAAACACCGAAATCGACAACTACAACATGTTCAAGCTGGTTAAATTTGCCAAGGATAGCAAAATTTCACAAAAGGTAGGTTAAAGTCAGGTTAGTTTTTACACACATACCAACTATTACTAGGTGTTAGTAGAGAATTTTAAGACTCCATTAAAGTGTAAATATGGTTTTAAAGTGTAAATATTATTCTTAGTAGAACTTGAAATCGTTCCTATTAATCAGGCAGGTAAAATTATTTTTTATTCTGTAAATATTACGTAATTATCTTTATAATTTTTAGTTACACAGTTTTACTTTAAAAAATCCTGAACCGGTGGTAAAACCTGAACCGAAAAAAGGTTTAAAACAATTTCTAGCTAGCATAGAAAATAAACCAAAACCTGTTGAAACAGACGTCGCTGTTGATGAAGAAACAAAGAAAAAAACAATTCCTAGTAATCCGATTTTAGCAGTTATTTCTTTTTTGGACTCTTTAACTTATTCGTATGGAGATGGTAGGATTTTAGTGCACAGAGGCGAAATGAAAAAACTGCAATTTTTACTCTTGAACCCTTCAGAAAATTTTCAAGAATTAGTAAGCGAAACTAGATCGGTAAGCCAAATTTTAAGTAAATTAAGAATTGGAACCCCAATAGTTGTTCAATTTCTCTGTTTAGATAATTGTAGCTGGTGGTACGATGAAACCGATATCTGAATTCCGTGATCGACTCTTCATAAACTCGGGTGCCGAAGCATCGCGCATCACGTTATTTTCATGTGACCATATCGTGCCTCCTGAAAATATACTACCGATTGTTTTCAAAAACGGACCCAAAAATTCGAAATTGCTGTTCAATTATGACAGTCGTTTCAAAATGGGCGATCACTTGAAACAGGTGCTCAAAGACGCTTGCGATTCAGTTAAAGGCGGAATTGTGGTGTTTTTCCCATCCTATAAATACGAGTCGTGGATGTGGGAACAAGTTAGGAATATTAACTTCGGTAGGCAGGTTTTCCGAGAGCCGAAAGAGTCCAGTGGAATCGATGCTGTTTTGGAGAAATATCATAAAGCTGTTTATAAATCGGAATGTAGAGGTGCACTTTTGTTTAGTGTAGTCGGTGAGTGTAATATAACATAAACTCAAAATGTCTTTTTGTAAAAATTCTTCCATAATAAACATCCAAAATGTACTATTGAATAAAAGAATAAATGCCAATACTAATAATTAATTGTCTATTTGTTTTAGGGGGTAAATTAAGTGAAGGTTTAAATTTCAGCGATGATTTGGGTCGATGTGTAATCGTCGTTGGTTTACCTTATCCGAATATTTACGCACCTGATTTAAAGGAGAAAATGACTTTTCTGGATAGAAAAGAAGTACTTAATTAATTTTTAAAATGAAATATTGTTATAATGTATAATTATTTTAGGGATCGGGGGCTGGAAATAGATTTTATGAAAACTTGTGCATGAAAGCCGTTAATCAATGCATCGGAAGAGCCGTGAGGCATAAAGACGATTATGCATCTGTGATTTTATTCGATGAGAGATATAATCGAGCAGGAACAAAAAACGCTTTACCCGATTGGATTAAAAGATCGGTGAAATCGTGTGATTATAGTGAGGCTTTTACGGAAATTAAAAAGGTAATTGTTAACCCATTAATGGCCGAACAATTATAGAGCTAACCCTAAACGCTGATTTTAGGTAAAATTCTGCACTTATTTTTATGATTTCTATGAATGACTTATTGTATTACATACTGTGAATTTTTCTTTTAAATATACATAATGTATACGCTGTAAATTTTCAGGCATTCGTCGATTTTATGTAAAAACGTGCAATATGAAGTTTAAAACAAGTGTTTCCACTCCCAGACTAAGCATGAAGTAAAATTTCGAGTTTAGAAAAGCCTGAAAATTTGGTTTGGTCGCGTAGCGAAGCGGAGCGACCAAACCAAATTTTCAGGCTTTTCTAAACTCGAAATTTTACTTCATGCGCCACGCATATAAAACACTAAAATATTGTGAAGTTAGAAATACACTGATTTTTTTTTTAAATGAGTAATAATCGAAAAATTTAATTAATAAAATATTTACATTTTTTTTTATACATTTTCAAGTTAGGTGAAAGAATATAATATATCAAATTAACTTATTTAGTAATTTAATCAACAAAAAATTAATAAAGTTGCCTGTGTGCATCAATTGTGCTTAATAGGTTAACCAACTTTCAACATTTTTGTTTAAGTTAATAATAGATTTTGTTTTGTTTCAGTTCTTCCAAGCAAAGTTAGTAAAACAATGAACAAAATATTTATTTTATAAAAATTATGAATTACCAATTATTTACACTATTATTAACATTTATTATAGTTCCCGAAAAATAAATATATATTTTTAAAATGTTTATTGTAGAAAATAAAATATATTGTTTTAGAAAATATGGTTTTATTGATCCTTTTAATTCATTAATTTATATAGTACAGCAAATATTACTTGCCGGTGTGCAGTAGTAAAATTGTGACAGGAAATTGTAGTTTTGCAATGAAATATATAGGGTCCACCATTAGTGCTGTTTATTAATATTTCGCACTAATAGGACACCCTGTATATTTAATTGTAAAACCACCTTCATCGTTTTTGATTGTAAACACGTATTTTATTTATTTAGGACATAGGCGTGCTACATTATCGAACATTTATTTTCTTGTAATAATTTAATACTTACAATATATTTTACAACTTTTTGGTTATAACATTTACAACACTATAGTTTTTAATGACGATATGCTATAAATCATTTTCGTACAAAACAATTAACGTAGTTTTCTAAAAAGCAACGCCACTGCTTTCTAACTTCACTTTGACAATAAAGCCGTATTTACATAGGAATATTTGTCAAACAAAATTCACGAAAAAAACCTTTATTTTATCATCCTAATAATTTAAATATTCTGTGATTTTGAAACGTTATTGATAAAACACGCGTTATTTTTATACAGTTTCTATTACATTAAAACATTATTTTTATAAATTATGTATATTAAGTTGCATATGATACAGTCATATTAAAAAAATATTTTTTTTAAATAAGTTAAAAACGTAGTCTTGTTTTTGTATGTTTTTGATACCTTATATTTAACAAAAACATTATTTAATAAATTAACCAAATCATACTAAGCGATATTAAAAAATCATAATACATATTTAGTTCCAGCTATAGGCAACTTAGTTTTCAAAATTATTAAAATCACTCATTGTTTTATTAATTTTATGCCCATATTAAATTGACAATTGCGTATTTCTGATATGTACGTTTTGCAATGAAATTATTTTATATAAAGTTCATTATGAGTACCATTTCAAATTTCCCGCTTAATTTTATCTCAGTGGATTGGCCGTCGCGAAAATCGTCACAAGAAAATGGCTGTGCGCGTGCAACCCTTGTCAAAATGGTGATTACAACAGTGACCCACTGATTGAAATACAACAAAAAAACTGACGAACCCGCAAAAACAACACAAAACCCTCACAATTGACCGACAAAAATACAAATTTCCCCCAGGGGTGTTTTCCCATAGGTGTCGTTGGTGTCGCGCGGCGTAACGAGCCGGTTTGTGTTGTCTGCCAGTCCGGCTGATTTGCGCAGATTTCTGACAGTTTTTTTTCCCGTTTGCGGTTCCCGTGGTTTTTCACACTCACACACGCACGCACCGAATTTTAGAAAAGTGCGCCCCCCGGTGCGGAGGGACCTGCCTCGCCCCCAGACTGCTGCTTGCCGTGCCAACAACCCCCAGTGTGCCCCGCGCCCCCTTTCATCACACAAAAACCGGACACAAATGAAATCCTGCGAAAATGGCTGATGAACAGGTACAAACACTGCAATAATAACTACAAAATAAACTCACAAAAAGCTTAGTTTTACGTAAAACAAAAGAGGGATTATGCTAGCACTTCTTGTGATGATTTTCGTTTCAAATAACGTACTAATCTAATCGTTATCAAACGTGTCGCGATTTGTGATTGAAAAAATGGGCTTTGATTGCAATAATATCATCTCATTATCATTAATTTCATTGTGAGTGCAGAGAGGATTAGATCAGTATCACCTTGAACTATATCCGGAGTGCATTATTCTTTTATAATTAGATGCACACAGAGAATCGTTGCTAAATGCAGGTAGATTTCCTTAACAATAGTAGTCATGCATGAAGTTTAAACAAATGCTATTTTGTAAATATAAACAAGACTTTGTTATGTAAATTAATATTTTATTACACAAATATTTTCATTTTCGGTAAGTGACTCTATAATTATTGTAATCTAATACATCAGAATTTTGTATATTATTAAATATTAATATAAATATTCAATAAATACAGGAAAAACATTTCTAACAGAGTATTTACCTACCAACAATAAAACCCTTTGTGCACATAACCTGGAAAGTGATATAATTCCCACTAATTAATTGGTTGATTGATTTGTGCACCTTTTTACTGAGGACTCGAACATTAAAAATTGATTTATAGCATTCTCGGATTACCGCACCAGTGCTGCACTTTTACACTAAACATGCATTGAACATGCTTGGATTATATTATCAGTGCACACTTTTTCCGTGTTTTATGTTCGCATTAGAGACGAAATTGCACTTAGTGCACACAGAGTGTGCACTCTTCGACACAAGCTCACCTGCTGTGTTTGGTGCAACATAGCGGCGGACTAAAGTAACTTTTTAACTATCAACAAAATGAAGATTAACCTTAAATGGCGTTCCATTCTGGACCCCGAACTGAACGGACGTCTTAAATTTACTTTAACAGTTTTTGACTATGATAGTATTTAGTAATTACATTTTTTTGTTGGCAGTATTTCGAATTGCAACATTGACTATATTCTGATTTTGGATATTGTCATTAAATGACTGTTTAAACGTTTAATTTGTAGATCTCATCAAAATACTTGAAATCCACATATCAGACTTTTCTGTAGCTCTATCAACCTTCTAGTTATCCTAAGTTTTGTATTTGGAGAGTTATTATTGTTTTGAATGACTCGAGTCCACTGTTTTTTTGTTGTTGTTGACCATTTTGACATAAAACATAAAATCAGTTTCTCCAGAGATTTCATTTTATAATTTTTACATTTAGACCATAAGTGAAATAAGTTTATTATGTCAATTATTAATTGTATAAATGACGAGGAAAGTACTATGATGGACACATCACTATTTTTTAGTTTTTAATATAAACCTACATTTTTATTTATTAAGCTCAGGAAAGAGCAGGTGGTGGCCAAACGGTAACGTCGTCGGGCTGTATCGCTCGGCGAGCCACAAACTCGGGTTCGATTCCCGTGCACGGGGAGACTTTATTTAAAAAATAATTTCTCGTCGTGTCCCTGGGTGTGGTGTGAATGTGTCGTGACGTCCAAATATATGTTAAATTAATTAATACAATCATCGTTAGTGGCTGAATGGCTAGAACCTATGCCAAACAAACAAAACAAAAAAAAAAAAGCTCAGGAAAGTACAACATCAAAGGTGTTTCGTGTTCGACTCCATTTACGCTGGTAGAGGTGCATTCCATATATTATTTATATTTTCGGTCTGTGGAAGACGGCACGCTTTAATGTTTCGGTAGCTAGCTTATTATAACAGCATTCGTTTGAACTTTATGACTATTTTATAACCTCAAAATTTAATTACTATTCTAATTTTTGATGTTAATAGTTTAATAAATTCTATTTATGTTACTTTTTCTTAACCCCTTAAGTTTCTGCTGTGTTCATCAGAAAGAGGAAAAAGTGATATAATCAGTAATGAGAAGTTCACTTATTGTTACCCTTACTATTTTAGGAAATTCGACAGCTTGAATTATTATGCAAACAACTGTACGAGTCGCAGGACTCGGCGATAAGGGCAGAAGCCGAGAAGGGTCTGGTTGTGTTCCAGGAGGGCTCCGATGCCCTGACGAAATGTCAGGTATTGTTGGACAGAGGCGATTCTTGTTACGCTCAATTGCTCGCAGCGACGACCTTGACGAAGTTAGTGTCTAGGAGCGCTCAAGGCTTGAGCCTCCAACAACGCGTAGACATTAGGAACTATGTTCTCAACTACTTGGCGACGAGGCCGAAGTTGCCGTCGTTTGTTGTTCAGGGATTGGTCACCCTGTTTGCACGCATCACAAAACTTGGATGGTTTGATACGCACAAGGACGATTATGTTTTTAGGAATGTCGTTAATGATATATCGAAATTTTTACAGGTGAGTTTCATATATTTTGATTAACTTCTATAGGTTTTCTTCTATTAAGTCTTGTACAAATCTCTAATGAATTGAATTTACTTCTATCATATCTTTGGTAAATAATAAATTGTATAATCATTATTGTAGAAATTGAATCACAGTTTTGAAATTTTATATTGAGGGCTTAATTAATTTAACAATTTAATTATATTCCATTTATTATTATTTCATTAAAATAAAATTTATAGCACATTGAAAAATTTCAATAAATTAAATTTATTTATCACGTGTTTTTATCTCTAATGAAATATTGAAGTCTGTTGTATAATGTGTATATAGAGTACTTGTTTGAAGTAGAATGATTCTGATAAAAATATATGTTTGTTGACCGTGACCTGATATTAGAAAGTTTTGTTTATTTTTTCTCTCATACTGATCTACTTGGCACACTGTCCAAAATATCCAACACTAATATTTTTGTTTCCTAAAATTTTGTATGAATGTCTTGTGTTGATAAAACTAATTTAAACTCGTATTTATCGGCGCCCGGACATATGGGCACTTGCCCCCCTGTGGATTTGGATTTTTTCAAAAAATTACTTACCCCTTACCAAAATTGGGATTTTTTAATAAAAATGTAGATTTTTTTAAAAATCTGCTTTCTGAAAAAGATTCTACGGGCGCCCATGCTCGTATTTGAGATATTCTTTACATTTATCAATCCTTAATTTTAACATAATAATTTTTTTATAGGGATCTGTTGAACATTGCATGATTGGTGTTCAACTTCTCTCACAATTAACATGCGAAATGAACCAAATATCGGAGGTGGAAGCGAACCGGTCCCTGACCAAGCTCCGAAAAATCGCCTCCTCTTTCCGCGACACCCAACTCTTCGAGATATTCCGTCTCTCCTGCTCTCTCTTGGGCACCGCCCGGGAGAACTGCAAAAACCTCAACTTCAACGACGAGGCTCAGCACGGCCTCATGACACAGCTCCTCAAGCTCTCTCAGAACTGCCTCACCTTCAACTTCATCGGCACTTCGACAGATGAGTCGTCTGATGATTTGTGCACCGTGCAGATACCGACGAGTTGGAGGCCGGCTTTCCTCGATTTCACCACTCTGAAGTTGTTTTTCGATTTGTATCATTCGTTGCCGAACACGCTGAGCTCGTTGGCGTTGTCTTGTCTGGTGCAGATCGCTTCGGTGAGGAGATCGCTTTTTAGCAATACGGAGAGGGCGAAGTTTTTGACACATCTCGTGAATGGGGTTAAGCATATATTGCAGAATCCCCAGGGATTGAGCGATTCTGCAAATTATCATGAGTTTTGTCGATTGTTAGCAAGGTTGAAGAGTAATTATCAATTAGGGGAGTTGGTTATGGTTGATAATTATCCTGAGGCGATACAGCTGATTGCGAAATTTACTGTTCAAAGTCTACAGGTAAGAAATTTTGATTAAGGGCGTGCTGGTTGTTGATCACTTTTTTAATTGTATAGATGTGGCAATTCGCACCCAATAGCGTGCACTACCTCCTCAGTCTCTGGCAGAGAATGGTGGCGTCGGTTCCTTACGTTAAGGCGACCGAGCCCCATTTATTGGAAACCTACACACCAGAGGTGACGAACGCGTACATAACCTCAAGGTTGGAATCAGTGGCCGTGGTAGTGAGGGAGGGTCTGGAGGATCCTATCGAGGATCTGGGCATGGTTCAGCAACAACTCGAGCAGTTGTCCGTGATTGGGAGGTGCGAGTACGAAAAGACTTGCACCCTCCTAGTGCAGCTGTTCGACCAATCGGCCAGGACGTATCAGGAGTTATTAGCAGCTTCGACACAACAGCTCGATATTATGGAAATTGCTATACAAGAAGGTATAAAACTTTTTTTCCTTTTTTCACTTTTATTTTTCGATGAAAGATCCTACTGGGTGGTGCATTTGGAGGTCCCACTTTTTAAAGCTAGATCTGTATAAAAAATGCCAAATTTCAATGAATTGTTACCAATTGTCTTCTTTATTTCTTCAGGACGTCTGACGTGGTTGGTATATATAATTGGATCAGCGATAGGTGGACGTGTTTCCTTTAACAACAATGAGGAACACGACGCGATGGACGGTGAGCTGGTGTGCAGGGTTCTGCAATTGATGAACCTGACAGATTCTCGGTTGGCGCAAGGTGGCTGTGAAAAATTAGAATTGGCCATGCTGAGTTTCTTCGAGCAGTTCAGGAAGATCTACGTCGGTGATCAGGTCCAAAAGAACTCCAAGGTGTATAGGCGGCTATCCGAGGTGTTGGGCCTGAACGACGAAGCTACTGTTCTCAGTGTTTTTATTAGAAAGATGTAAGTATTCTCGTAAGCAAAATGACAAAATAGTGATTCGTAATGTTTTTCATTTTAGAATAACGAATTTAAAATATTGGGGAAGTAGTGAGCAGATCATCAGCAAGACATTGCAACTATTGAATGACTTATCAGTGGGGTACAGTTGTGTGAGAAAATTAGTGAAGCTGGAGGAGGTTCAGTTCATGCTGAACAACCACACCAGTGAGCATTTTCCATTTTTGGGAAATGCTGTGGCTATTACGGAGATGAGGTGTCGGTCAATGTTCTACACATCTCTTGGTCGGCTTCTGATGGTCGATTTGGGCGAGGATGAAGACCGGTTTCACACTTTCATGTTACCATTAACAAGTAAGTAGAATTTATACAATCTACGCAAAAACATGGAGACATTTCAATTATCAAAAATTCAAGAAAAAAGACTATTAACTGGTTTCACCAAGGCCAAGGCGAATTAAATCGACAAGAGATATTTTTTTTAAAGGGTTCAATTTGAAGCTATAAACGAGTATTTTCCAGTCCCAGACTAAGCATGAAGTAAAATTTCGAGTTTAGAAAAGCCTGAAAATTTGGTTTGGTCGCGTAGCGAAGCGGAGCGACCAAACCAAATTTTCAGGCTTTTCTAAACTCGAAATTTTACTTCATGCGCCACGTGTATATTCGTTTTTTTTTTATTGGCCAACCAGATTTGGGATTTATTTTTCTTAGGTTCTTTGATTATTACCACTTTTTTGTGAAAATATTATTACCACTTTTATAGTAAAAAAAGTGGTAATTATATTTTGACAGAAAAGTGGTAATAAAATGCTGAAAGTAATGTTTCACCACTTAATTAATCTTTATGGTAGGGTAATTAAGCACATGGCAACCAGTGAAAACATAACCTCAAATTTATTTTGAAGGCAAAAGTCAGAATTACAACCAGAGTGTCCAACCAAATATCCAACATTATGAAAAAATCACCAGATCCGGTTGGCAAATAAAAAAAAAACAGAATATATAAAACACTGATTTCAAGTGAAGTTCAGAATACACTACTAAAGCAGCATGTTAAGAATGTATATTTTGAACTTCAAAATATTTCAGTGTTTAATACCGGTGGCGCATGAAGTAAAATTTCGAGTTTAAAAAAGCCTGAAAATTTGGTTTGGTCGCTCCGCTTCGCTACGCGACCAAACCAAATTTTCAGGCTTTTCTAAACTCGAAATTTTACTTCATGCTTAGTCTGGGAGTGGAAAACGCTCGTTTATAGCTTCAAATTAAACTCTAAAAAAAAAAACAAGGAATATCTGAAGATTTACAGTATATACACTGTAATTAATTAGGATATGTATACTTAAAAGAAAAACTCCCTGTATTTATTGTTTATGAAGTTTGCAATGCGAAGGCTACAATTTTTATACTGTATCATTATTATAATTTCAGCTTCATTTGAAAGGATAGGAACTTTATTTAGAGCAGCTGATAGTCCGTTGTTTGCAACGGATGAAGCGAAAAAAGCATTGATCGGTTTAGCACGGGACCTCAGGGGTCTGACTTTTGCATTTAATACGAAGACATCATACATGATGTTGTTTGATTGGGTGTATCCTTTATTACAAAAATAAAACAAAAATTAAATGCTACTTTTTAGTAATGTAAACTACTTTCATTTTATTTTTAGTATTTTCCTTAATAATGCTTTAGTTATCCGAGCTATACACCAATATTACTTAGGGCTGTAGAAATGTGGTACCACGACCCGCAGGTGACGACGCCCGTCCTCAAGCTGTTCGCGGAATTAGTACAAAATAGGTCCCAAAGGCTGCAATTCGATGTCTCATCGCCCAATGGGATATTGTTATTTAGGGAAGCTAGCAAAATTATATGTAGTTATGGTGAGTCATTTCAAATACTTCACATTTTCTGCACACTTAACACATTCGCTGCCACAAATTTTGATCTATGCTTTGACATTGGTCAATTATGTTTTTTGAAAGTACCAAGCGTGTTGCTGAATGGCGGCGAAGGCATCGAACGTGTTAAATAAGAATTTGAAGATTTTATGTAAAATATTTAATATTGTAGGTAGTAGGATATTAAATGTTGAAGTACCGAAAGAGCAGACATACCCCCTGAAGCTCAAGGGCATTTCGATATGCTTCTCGATGCTGAAGGCGGCGCTGTGCGGCAGTTATGTCAACTTCGGGGTGTTCAGGTTGTATGGTGATGAAGCCTTAGACAATGCTTTAAATATATTTGTAAAGTTACTTCTATCAATTCCTCAATCTGATTTACTGGTAAGTAAACTCTGTTCTTTTATCGATTTATGTTTTGACAATTTTGAAACTTATATAACTTCCGTGTATCCCCGGATTACTGCCCAGATAGAAAAAACTTTTTTATTAACCACTTTTTGACAAAAAGTAGTTCTTTAGTTGACTTAAAAACAACATTTTCATTATTAAATTGTAATTTGACCACAGAGGTCGCTTAATGCTTGAGAAAAACATAAGGTATGATAGGAGAGAAGTACTTCTAGTTATATTTCTAGGGGAAAATGTCATTTATACACCATTCCATTTGTTTCTGGATCTCGCCTAGCCATGCTTTCGTGTTGTTATGTTGCAGTATCAACATTTACATTTTTTATTAGTTGCCACTCCTGATTCCTTATTTTAACAGTGTTGCAATAATTTATGATATCATAAGTAATCCTCTTTTTAATTTTCAAGAGGTTTATTGTTAATCTTGTAACAATTATTTCGCCACGCGGTCGCTTCTTCGAGCATTTTATTATTAAATCAAATTAATCTAGTGTTGCAATGCTGTGTCAATGTCAAAGTGAAAAATGACTGGACAAAACACATGGGAAACCTTTCTTTTGAAACCATTCCTCCTTTTATTATTTCGCTTGGGGAATCTGGCTCAGAACAAACATCAGAAGATTCAGATGCAGGTTCTCTTGACTAAATAATAAAAGTGGAATGAGGGCTTAAAAATTGTTTGACATGAAAATTATCAGTATCACAAGAGGGTGGGAATAAATTTGCAATTCTACAAAAAAATACTGAGGGCCAACAGAAGAGAGAATGACCAAAATTAAGGTGGACGGATGGAGTTGATCAAAATGTGTTAACGGGAAGACCCAAGCGAGAAATACAAATGGATGACGAAATAAGTTTGCAGAGCCGAATTCATTATATTTGTTATATACAATATTATTGCTGTGTTTGTATGTACAAAAACCAAGTAGTAAATTTTGTTAATCTTAAAACTGCATATTATTATCCTTTTATATCTGAAAATTTGTAAAACTGGCAACAGTGTAAGATCACAATAGTCAGAAATTATAACCTTAAAATCGAACATCTGACAGTGGCATTTAAAAACCCTGATTTAAAACACAACCAGCCCCATTTACAATACTTAAACTGTCACTTTTCCATAGCTAGGCGAGATCCAGAAACAAATGGAATCGTGTATAAAAAAGTAATGTGTTATCGAGAATGTAAATATTTTTTTGGTTTTAGGATTATCCCAAACTGTCGCAGACCTATTACCTGCTGCTGGAGTGCCTGGCGCAGGATCATATGAGTTTTCTCTCAACATTGGAGCCGCACGTCTTTCTGTACATCCTGTCGTCGATATCGGATGGCCTTACTGCCTTAGGTGTGCAACTGAATAGTTATACAGGTTTGTACGGTACAGGGACATGACGCTCACTCTAAATACACCATTTTTACGTTTTTATTTTCTCCAAATACTTACATTGCTATTTACTTCAATTTGATAGAAAATTTAGTTCTACATAAAATTTAAGGTTGTGCACATTGATAATAACAAATTTTAACAGGTGCACACTCGTATTACAATCTTAACTTTCTATAGAGAAGAAACATTGCGTGCTTTCATCATTCAAGGCATAAAGTGAAACAATCGAATTAAATGCAATTCTATATTCGTTTTTTTTTTTTTATTGGCATTTTAATACCACATTTCTGTCAAATAATTAATCAATTGCAATATGGCATTCACATATCAATGTCATTACATGACAAACAGTAGGGATACCCAAATAATCAAAGAACCTAAGAAAAATAAATTCCAAATCCGGTTGAATTTATTTTTCTTAGGTTCTTTGATTATTTGGATGTCCCTACTGTTTGTCATGTAATGACGTTGATATGTGAATGCCATATTGCAATTGATTAATATTAAAATAAATCCCAAATCCAGTTGAATTTAGTTTTCTTAGGTTCTTTGATCATTTGGTTGTCCCTACTGTTTGTCATGTAATGACATTGATATGTGAATGTCATATTGCAATTGATTAATTATTTGACAGAAAAGTGGTAATAAAATGCCAAAAGTTATATTCCTCAACTTAATTAATCTTAATGATAGGGTAATTAGGCACATGGCAACCATGTGCAAAACATAACCTCAAATTCATTTTGAAGGCAAAAGTCAGAATTACAACCAGAGTATTCAACCAAATATCCAACATTATAAAAAAAATCACCAGATCTGATTGGTGAATAAAAAAAAAACTCAATATACGAAACGTTCTTCATTGTGGAAAGTTAGGTAAATTCAAATTGGTGTAAATAGTACCAACAATGAAAATTCATATTAGAAATGATCAAATTATTTTGCAAGATGTCAATTATTTCTTTGGTGTATTTAGGGGATCAGACCCAGGTATTGCGGGCACAGATTATTTTTATAGATCCCATTCCCCAACTTGTTTTTCAATTTTTGTAGATGCAACAAAAGCTACTATAGGACCAAGAACTTTTTTGCTTTTAATAACATCACCATTACGCCTGATAAATAGGCTCCATTTTCAAGGAATTTCTGTTTTTTCAATCTTATTTTTTAAAAACCTATAGTAGTGGTCCGTGTTTTTTGTTTTGTTTTTAAAAATGTTTGGGTCTGCTGCTGCCTGTCTCTGACTGTACGAACTAGTCTAGAGTAAAATTAAAAAAAAATAATTGTTTTTAACTGCATGTGTTCGAGACAAAATTGCTTCGCTTGTTTACATTGTTACTGTGGCTCGGCTCGTCTGTGATTAGGTGTAGAGAAACATAAAATGTTTTTTTTTGTTTGTTTTAATTACACTCACTGATTATTTGAATTGAAATGATATGCATTAAAACGCTTTCGTTTCCACAAATTGAAAAGTAAATGTAACTGAAAAAGTCTTTAACACGTTGATCGCTTCGGGACCTAAACGCAAATTTAACTGCGGCACAAGTGAATGCCGCGCTGCGATCAAAGTCTTAAAAAGTATGGCTCATTGTTTGTATGCACAATGTTATTAATTAACATATTGTTTTAACATTAAATTTACAGCACTTATGCACTCGCATTATAATAACTAATAATTGCTGATTGCACCACATTTCATTAAAAATTTAGGCATTGAACAACTGCTATTATTCTCATTGGTCGTATCCAGCATTAGAAGCAGAGCTAGGCTATACTCGAGTACAAGTACTCAAAATTTGTACTCTTAATGTGCTTCGTACTCAGTCCACGATACTTTATTTTCCAAGTACTTGTAATCGTACTCGACGCATTTTTAGACCTCAAAATGACCTCGAGTACATTTGGATCCCCCTACTTAAGTTTTTTTTTGCTATAACAATTTTTAAAACTGTAAATTTCACAATTAGATGACAAAGCGTAAAGCTGTATTGCCAAGACCTAGCTTACGATTTGTCATCTGACCTAACCTAGCTTCACAGTTTGTCATCCAACCGAACTTGATTGTTTTATTTGAATTTTTATTTATAAACTGAGCGAAAATTAACTCATTTTTATCATACCCTTAGTCACTAGATGTACTCAGTACTTGTTCTTATAGTTGTTGTGTTGTTTCTTCTTCTTTCATGTGAGTGGGTAAGTACTTATACTTAAGTACTCGTGGTTGCGTACTTGTACTTAGTACTCGAGTACAATTTGAGTAGAGTACTTGTCTTAATACTCGAGTATATTTTACCTGTATTTGGAACAGCTCTGATCAGAAGGATTTTTTTTCAGGATAAGGTTATACACATTTCTATTGCACCGAACCTAAAAATCTTAAGTAGAGCCTGTACTTTAAATAAGAGTGGTGCAATGGCATGAACAATAATAACGTCTGAATTTAAATATTTTTTTAGATACCATGGTTTGTACTGGATGCTGTGCGACTCTAGATCACATAGTAACCTATTTATTTAAACAATTAACACAAAAGGGTAGGTTTCTTTGTCCACTTTATGTTCAATATGTGTGAATGATTATTTTCTCCAATTGATAGCTTTTCCTGGTAAAAAATCGAGAGTGGGAATGGCGCCCACTAGTGATATGTTTCTGAAAGTGCTGGAGGTGCATCCGGAGATACTTCAGCAGATTCTAAGCACCGTACTAAATGTGATCATGTTCGAAGACTGCAGGAACCAGTGGTCGATGTCGAGGCCCCTTCTGGGGCTCATCCTGCTGAACGAGGATTATTTTAACCAGATGCGGGAGAATATAATTAGAAGTCAGCCTCCGGATAAGCAAGCAGCCATGGCACAGTGGTTCGAGAATCTGATGGAGGGTATTGAGAGGAATTTATTAACTAAAAACAGAGATAGGTAAGTTGAGACATAAACACTTCAATACGTTCGCTGCCACAAATTTTCACCTATACTTTGACATTGTCCAATCACGTTTTTCCAAAAGTACCGAGCGTGTCGCCGAATGTCGGCGAACGTGTTAAGTTGTACTGTATACACAAAAGAGATCTACAAGGTTTAACTTAACTTTTTTTTATTTCTTCCAGATTTACACAGAATTTATCAATGTTCCGTAGAGACATAAATGACTCGTTGAAAGGACCCAATGTAAATTCGTCAGTTAGTGATATGATGACGTCATAGTGATGATTCTAAGAACAATGTCCAATGCAACCGAAACTAAAGAAATAAAATTAAAACAAACAGAAAGTATAAGAGAGAGTGCGTGCGTGCCGACTTGAACGAACAACAGTAAAATATTGTAAAGTACGTTGGTTGCGGTTGCGCTGCGTGAATCTCACTTCCCTTCTAGAAAGAGAGGATTTGTTAAATACAATTTAAATGGCGGATAAACAAAAAAAAAGATAGATGTACGTCTTGCATTTATTTTTAAAGGAACATTGTTTACTTACAGTTTTACGGTTCTTGTTTGGAGAGCTTGCCCTGTTTTTATCACAATGGAATATGATTCGTTTTATTCCTTCTAATAAAAATGTCTTTTTTTTATTACAACATTAATGTTTCCCTAAATATGTTTTTGACACAAATTAAAATTTGATTACAGTTTCTGAACAAGCCTTGCTTGTTAGGGTAAGTACTTTAATTTTAATTTATTGAAAGCGTAATATCTTTACGAAATTTAGTTTAAAACGTTTATATTGTGATAAATTAAGCTAAAACAGCGCTATCTAGGTATGACAGTTGATACTGCCATCATTGGCGCCATCTATTAATCTATGAACATAATTAAAAGAGTTTAATTTGAAGCTTAAACGAGTGTTTTCCACTCCCAGATTGAGCATGGAGTAAAATTTCGAGTTTAGAGAAGCCTGAAAATTTGGTTTGGTCGTGTAGCGAAGCGACCAAACCAAATTTTCAGGCTTTCCTAAACTCGAAATTTTACGTCATGCGCCACGCGTATTAAACACTGAAAACACTGAAATATTGTGAACAAGTGAACTTTAATTGAAATCAGTGTCTTATACACGTGGCGCATGAAGTAAAATTTCGAGTTTAGAAAAACCTGAAAATTTGGTTTGGTGGCTCCGCTTCGCGGAGCCACCAAACCAAATTTTCAGGTTTTTCTAAACTCGAAATTTTACTTCATGCTTAACCTAGGAGTGGAAAACCCTTGTTTAAAGCTTCAAAATGAACTTTTTGAAATAACAACGTATATCTGAAGATGTATGGCATACAATTGGGACATGTATACTTAAAAAAAACTCCCTGTATATCATATGCTGAACAGCATATATTTTTCTTATTTATTAAATTTTTAATTCATCATTTTATAGGTGAAAAAGTACAAACTAAATAGTGCCTATTCTCACAGAGTATGGAGTAACAGAGTATTCACGCTGGCTGTGCGGGGTCAGGGGGGGCGACTCTGTCAGGTGGCTCACCCAGCAGGCGTGTGATTTAGAGTAACTACTAGGTTTCCCCACTCTTCCCAATTCATTTGTATATCGGATCCGCAAAGGAATGTTTATATTTTTTCCTCTCTAACGGTACCGACGGAACGAAAAATGATGACGCTCGGTTTGTTTATTTTATCAAAATAAACAAATCGAGCGTGAATCTACACCATTCAATTTTTAATTCCACATATAATATTGAAATCTAGATTTACTCTCATGTAATGCAATTTAAATTAAAATAAATACAGTTATATGATACAGGTAGGGATTGGAATACTGGCATACCGGTTAATCGCAAAAATTGCTCTTCAAAATGTACCGGTATTTTGGTAAATCATATCAACATTATGTACATTTATTTCACATCTTTAACTATACTTCTGACAAAAATAGTAGATCGATTATGTGTTTTTGAACTTCATAATAAATCAGTGTTTGCACGCGTGGCGCACGAAGTAAAATTTCGAGTTTAGAAAAGCCTGAACTCGCTTCGCTCGTGCCGCCAAATCCAAATGTTCAGGGTTTTTTTACTCGTAATTTTACTTCATGCTTAATCAGGGAGTGGAAAACACTCGCACAAATCCATGTTTTATATTTATAGATTTTTTAAATAGGTTTTTCACTAATTTCCACGATTTCTTATTAATCCACTTCAAGTTTTTGCCAAGATTTTATAAATAAAATTTAATATTCAATATAATTTGTCAATCAACGGAACAAAATAAAGGCTAGTATTTTTGAATTTTACAATATGTCAGTGTTTTATACGCGTGGCGCATGAAGTAAAATTTTGAGTTCAGAAAAGCCCCGTGAAAATTTGTCTCGGGTCGCTAGCGCGACCCTCGACAAATTTTCTACGCGGGGCTTTTCTAAACTCGAAATTTTACTTCATGCTTAGCCTGGGATTGAAAACATTCGTTTGAATTTTAAATTAGACTCTTTTATAGAATCAACGAATGTCCGCAAATGTACAGAGTATACGAATATATAAGGATATGATATATAAAAAAATAAATTATTATGTCATATATTAAAAATTTTTGTTTATTTTTGGGGTTAAAAACCTTACTTCTTTGGATGTAGATGGCAAATCCTCTTCCAATTTTCGGGTGTACATGTGAATGGGCTTTAACACTTCTAAATCGGAATCCGAATCACTTAATACTATGTCAAATGGTTTTGGAATTGCTGATTTTAACAGTCTATTTTGTTGGTAATTTGTAAAATCACTTGCTCGAAAATGTTTATTACACAGGCGCTTTGAAGAAAGTTTCTTTTCGGACAAAATAAAGAGATCTATATTACCACAATTTTTTAACCAATGATCACATCTTTCGCTATTATTTACAGGAAATGTAAAGAAGTGTACATCCTCGGCTTTCCTCGCGCCACAATCACGATAGGCGCATTTTAAATAATTAGCCATATTTTTACAACTAAATATCACTAGAACTACAACTATTATGTAAAAACACTAAATTTTCACTATACTTAATTAAATTATAGTTTGTCCGTATAAAATTAGAAACCGTTAACGTGCACACTGGAGAGCGAAAAACATACTGATTATTTTTCTTAAAATATTTCTCACTGATGATTTCCTATAAGTACTTTGAAGAGGGTACTTTTACAATTATTTTTCTATGTATTTTTTACATCCTTAGTAATTGATTTCTAGGGCTTAAGGACAAAGGCAGATAAGAAGGGTACGAATTTGGACTGTTTTTTTAGATCATCTGTGGGGCGAGTGAACACTTGAAAACGAACACTTTAAACCAAATTATCAGTAGATTTATGGGTTTCCAAACAGTCGTATGATGCATTATTTTTACTAAAAAATTTAACTATATTAAATAAATCGATAAAAGTTGTGATAAAAATATAATTCATTGCTCTCTATAAAGAAAATACAGTATGTCCGTTTCAAGACGCATATATACTTACGATTGAAAAATAGTTTCAATATACAGGGTGTCCCGGTTAAGCAGTCCATGCATGTGTATCTTCTAAACGGCAAGAGATACAGATCTGTTAAATGGTAGAAAATATGCAAGACGATGAGTACCAACTATACCCGGTGTTAAATTAACAAAAAAGTTGAACCATCAGAGCACAGTGCAAAAAAACTGATTTTTGCGATTTTTTTATTTTCCTTTATAACTTGGTTATTATTGATGATAGAACGATATAGAGCAAAAACCGCTGGAGATATCGAGATGAAACTTAAAACTTAAGCTTTTTGAAAGGAAAACCGGAAGTGGTACTTTACTCTTAGCGTTTTTTAGTTTTTTCCAGATATTCACAAAACTAAAAAATGTTTCAAATAAACATTGTATACAATAAAAAATGAAGATATATTGTATATTCACTTTTTATCATAACACTCTTAGTTTAGGAGTTATTTAAAAATAGTGTTTTTTTAGATAATTATTGTTGGTTATAACACCAATAGGCCATGAAGTGTCGTGGCGCAGGCGGTAACGCGCCGGACTCATAATCGAAAGGTCCCGGCTTGAAATGCAGTCGCCGGTTGCTTTTTCTTTTTTATTAATTTATATTTAATTACATTTAATTCAAAAATAATAAATCTAACCGGGGAAAGTACTATGATGGACACATCACCATTTTTTTTTTATATGGGCGTCAAAGTTGGCCATGATATCATTTTGTAGACATTTCTTTTTTAATTTGAAGTATCATATGGTAGGTTTGTTTTCATTAATAGGAAAACTGGACGATATTTTCATAGTATTTGAAGTTGGCTATGAATATACCAAAATAAATGAAATAATAACAATACTAACATAAAGCGTTATTTGTTTTTGAAAAAATAAACATATCATATGATATACCAAATTAAAGAGAATTAAAAGTCTATAAAATTAGCTCATGGCTAACTTTGACGCCCATATAATAAAATGAAGTTAGTATGCATATATTGGAAAATATTTGCTTTATGATAAATCTGACTACATATTATTAAAAAGCATAAAAAAGTGCCCTAATAATGTCAAAATATTATCCTTCTCTCATCAATAATAAGTATGGTCTGAACTTTCAACTGTTTTGTTAATTATATAACGGATATAGCTAGTACTCATCGTCCTGCATATTTTCTCCCCTTTAACCAAATCTCTATCTCTTACCATTTAGAAGATACCCATGCATGGGCTGCTTAATCGGAACACCCTGTATAGATTATTTAACTTTTTTTTTAATTTCATGGAATTCGTTTAAATGTCAATTTTGAACTTGAAAATATTACAAAAAGCATTTCAGTGTTTGCCTCCCGGCAAATCCAAATTTTAACGCTTTTCTAAACTCGAAATTTTAATTCATGCTTAACCAGGTAGTGGAAAACACTTGTTTATAGCCTCAAATTGAACTTTTATAAACAATAGAAATTCGGAAAATGTGTACTTAAATATTACATACTTACTTAATTTTAATATTTTTCATTACAAGAATATTTATATAGGAACAATAAATTGTAGGCGTTAATTCCAAAGACAATATATGTATTAAATAATCATCAATTTTATTTATTAAATTTGATTATACAATAAACAAAATATCCAAATTTTCAGGCGTTTCTTAACTCGATTTTACTTCATGCGCCACGCGTATAAAACACTGATTTAATGAGATGTTTAAAAAACGTATTCTTTTTAATCACTCTTGTTCCCCCATGAACACCGATAATAATAAAATAAACCGTTCAAAATACACGTTTTTATTTTTCAAATATTATATTATAAGCTCCCCCAGTTAACCCCCCTCCCCCCCCCCCCGTGGATCCGTGCCTGATTGACATAATTAGTTCTCAGGTAATACCTCGGCGGTGCACAGTGGACGATTCACACTTTCTAGGCGATCATGCATATTCGAACGTAATTATTGACTCAATTTTATTCGTATTTTTTATCTAATACGTGTAAATAATAAATAATTATTAGTTAGACTACTTTAAGAATTTGTATAATGGACTATACACAGTGGGCAAAAAAAAAACGGTACAAACTGGAAATATTCATATTTTCAATAATAATTGACGCATTAAATAATTCTTTGAAGAACAGAATGTTTGCACTTTGTAGAATGCAAAAATAATTAATTGCATTTTTAAAAAGTTTTTTTTTTTATCGATGATATTTCACATTAATGAAAGCTCTGCAAATGCTTGAGTTTATAATGCACAGCATTTTTAGGCATGCAAATTAGTGGGCTATAGTTTGTTTTTGTTTTCCAATGAACTTCAGGCATTAGCTGTTACTTCTATCAGTCATTTTTGGTTTTTGCAATAAAAATGGTTCGCCTAAGTAAACAAGATAAGGTATTCATAATTTAGAAACAATAAATTTCTTAAATAAAATATTTTTGCATGCCTTCATGGTATGACGCAGAATATTTCAGTTAGTACTGTTATCGGGGCGCAGGACGTCGCTTGCTGTTTATGCTAAATTTAATATATAATTTGAGAGAGCATGAGTTTTCCATAAAAAAACAACGTCCCTCCGTAACAACTCCGATTAGCTCAGTACTTTAACGCACACACAATAATAACAAAAGAAACTTACCGAAATCCTAGTTCAAAAGACACTCACTTTTATTATGTTTAATTTAAAATGATTTGTAAATTAACCTCTGACTTCCAAAAACAAGGATAAAATATTTATTCACGATACACGAAGCAAAATAACACAAGAATGATAATGAATGAAATAAATGACACAAATAAAAGAAAATAGAATAACAATAATGAACGAACGCAACGACTTACGAACTGATTAATTCGCGACACTTAATGATTTCATAGAAACTTGGTGAAACTTTGTTGATGATAACTCTGATGATGATAACTCCAATGATGATAGCTCCGAACTGTACTGAAGTTCCGAACTGTACTGACTTTCCTCTGTCTTCCGCTGTCTCTTATCTTCCCAACCACCGCTGTCTTCACCCCCGCCATGTATCTTGGGGGTGACGGTGATTGGTCGAGAACGTGGTGGAAGAAGCAGAGGGTGGAGTTTTCATATCTACCTGAGGCCAAAAAGTTTTGGGCCTCTGGTTTTCGACTGCTCCGGCGTGTCGAAGTTTGTGCTGCAGATGTTACGACCATAAACCTTTGTTCTCGCTGTTTTTTCCGAAATTTTGAGAAATTCCCAAAGGCTTTGTTTTCATGGTCGTAAACATCTACAGCGCGCCGTGGGTTTTATGGCGCTGGTCCTCGGAGGTGCGGAATTTTATGACCTTCCTCGGGGTTGTAAACATCGGCCGGTGCTGGTCGCGCGGTTAATGATGGGGATGCTTGTAAGTCGTCATTGTTGGTCACGTTCGGGGGAATTCAATGTTGGACTAATTTACATATTTACAAGAAAAAAAATATATACAAAAGAACATCGAATGAATGATTACGAACTTGAGTCATTTGGAATTAAAATGATTATGAAATGAAATGAGCAAAACAAATGGAGTCCGATGTTTTCGCGAATGTGAATAAAATAATCAAGTTACGACGTTTTCGATAAAACGCCGGTAACAGTACTATTTCTTTATAGCAAAAGTACTTCATCTTTTCTATAAGAATTGGGCTTTTCACTGTTATATTAATTAATAAAAAATATTAATAACTTACGAAGATATATGAGAGAGAACAAAACTTGTACCGTTTTTTTGGCCCACTGTGAATAAAAAAAACGCCATAAGTTTAAAAGTATTATATTAATGAAAAAGCAATTATTATTATAGTTAGACACTAAATTTAATATTTAATCACTCTCGCTGTCAGATTGTTTATTTTTTTCGAATTCATCTCTTGCTTCCTCTGATACATTCTCATCTAATAAACTTAATACTTCTTCTCCAAACTCTTAATATTATAAGTTTTAGTAATATTCGTGTTTTTGGAAATTGTTGATATATATGGATCGGAGGAGTACAAAATGGTGTGAAACAGGTCGGTTATTGTTTGCAGGCGAGAAAACTTCCTTGAATGGTGCTCTCGATATCTTCTCAAATCCTTATTACGAGCTTCCAACGCTTTCTCAGAAAAAGTGCCAATTGGTAAAGTTGCTGCTTTTATTATGTCTCCTCCGTGTATCAAAATGTTGTGGACACTCGCAGGCATATAAAACCATGGGTATAAGTTTATAAAAAGTCGTGCTATATCTATCGCATATTTATGAAACGCTTCCACATTTACTGCCTGCCCACATGAAATAGTTTGCAATATGATTTTCAGACGTTTTATTAAATTTTCATTCAACCCCGTAATTTCTGCAGATATTTTATAGTTTTCAAAAAACTTACTTGCCGTGTTACCATCGTTTGTTGTACCATATCCTTGTTTTATAATATCAACTAACAGGCCTAATTTTTCCCTTAATCCGGATTGAATAGATTCTTTTCTCTTCTTCATTTGTAATGTATCTGCTTCATCTCGGAGTTGCCATTTATTTATTCCAATACGGTAAGATATATGAAGAAGGCATTCTAAACATCTTATCCACGCATGGAGTGACAAAATTCCGTAATCACACCCACTGGCAGTCTTAGGCATTTTTACAACCTTCTCTAAATCGTTCATTAACTTTGGTGTTGCACCACATATACTAAAACTTTGACAGGAAGTGTCGGTTATAATTGCTACCGTTTTACCGTTAATCATAGTTAATTTAAATTCGTGATGGAAGATAACACTAGATTCCTTACTAAATATTGTAGTTGGAAGTATATTTGTCATTTGTTGCTGCATATAAGCTACAGTTGTTTTTGTTAATTCTTTATTTTCTTTCTCAAATATAATTTTAAGTGGCCTACAAAATCTGGTAGAAGAAGGTCTAAGATTCATCAATATTATATTTTTGTTTTCCGAACTTACTATTTGTAGAGGAACTATACAAACAGTAAATAAAAACTCATCAGTTCGTGATGAATCTGTGAATGCTTGTTTGTATAATGAATGTCCTGCACTTCCATCGCATCCCCATTTATATGTTATGATGAATTTATTTCCTAATGATTCGTTATTTTTTAATAGTGTGTTCTCAAATAACATAAACAGTCTTCTAACAATGTGATCCACAAGAGCTTGAACTTTAATTTCAGCACATGTTTCGTCGATATTTATGCATTTTTCTTCTGGATAACATTCTTTCTTAACTCTTACTATTAAATCATAACTAGGATAAATATTGGCATTTCGTGCTTTTGCGCCATTGTACATTAATTTATACGAATGTTTTGTAAAATGCCCATCAATGTATAATGAAAGTGCTTCTTGAATAAAGTACTTAATAAGTTCTTTTGATGGAGATTTGTAAGCCTTCTTTAATTTGGTAGCTGTTGATTTATTACTGATTTCTTGCAAAATGTTTGCCGCATCTCGTTGGCCTGACGAATGAAAGCTTGATTTAGTTGCAAACAGTAATTCCTCTTGCGAATAATTTTCTCGCAACAATTTTGTTTTACGCCTTTTGGAAAGAGATGATAAATCATTAAATGATTTATGCGGTCTCCTGGATAAGCCGGGTTGTGGTTTCTGGCTTTTGTATTGAAAGTCAAATTTTTCAGGTTCATCTAGCCACTGTGAAAATGTTTCTTCAAAACGAACAATTGTCCGATTTGACTTTTGCCATTTCAAAGAAACTTTCGAAGTAAAATTTCTAATTTGGTTTTTTAAAATGTCCATATTTTCATAATTGTAATCTATATTAAATTTCTTCATAACAAATTCCATAACAGCGGAATTTTTATGTTGCAAAGTTGTTCCTCTCCGCCAAACCTCAAATAACGTTTTGCGTGAAATGGACCAAACATCTAAAAAATAATATAAAAACGCGTGAGGCACTTCGAGGCAGCTAATTTTATTTTAGATACTAAGTATAACAGTTAGATTATAGATGTGCAAAATATGAAAGTAAACGAAGAAAGACGAAGCATACTTTTTTACTTTTTTTTGTCGCGTTTCAGTAATTTATACCATCAATTCATCTCAAATTTCAATTAATTATTTATAAAAAGTGATTTAATGTAAATGCAAACTTTAAACAGATATATTAACTACTTACTTGGGGAGCAATTTTCCATATTTTTTTAATAAAAAAAAAAACGTACACAGAAATGAAATAAAACACAGTCAAGTTAAACGTTTAAGACACTTGCAATGCAACGGTCGCGCGCTAAATGGTAATGCGTTACTTTATCACGGTCCCTACCCTTCTGGAAAGGGTCTAAGAGGCTGCAAATTTTACTTGGTAAACAATTGAACTTACAACTCATTGTAAAAACATGCGTCATGGTTAAACCTTGAAGTTAATTTTTCACGAAATGATCGCCTAAATGATGGAAATCGTCCTCTGTGCGGTGGTGGAGAACTTTGCTTAATCGCAGAGGAAACAATATTATTGTTTACTCTGTGGCTATATATTAGTGGAGACATAAAAGATCAAATTATCTATAAACTGAACGCATTAAAACAATAATGTTTTTGTTTCACATCTGTCAGTCAGCAGTAAATTGGTGTATGGGTCTATTGAAATATGAGTATATTTATGTTTACATTAACATTCCAATGAACGAATCATCCTTTAACATATGTTTTTGTGCCTTAAATCGCCATCAAAATTACAGGAAACTGTTTTGGTTGAAGGTTTTAATAGGTGGATGTTTTGATAATTGCCTCAGAGATGGCTACACTATGCAAACTGTGGATTCCGAGTTACAGGCGTGATTACTCAGGTTATTCTTTCCTCTGTGCTATTCTATCATTTCTGTTTAATATTCACGTCCGATGTTTATGTTGATGATATACAGGGTGTTGCATGTAAGAGTTTATACCTGTAAACATTTAAATTATGATTTAGAGTAGGCGGTATTTTTTTGTGCGATTGCCCAGAATGCAAATTGAATGATGGAATAAATTTGAGGTTATGGTAAACTATGTGATAAGTCAATAGTGCCAATCTAATTTAAAATTCAAAGCCTACTCTAAATCATGTTTTAAACCAGTGGTCTCCAAACTACGGCCCGCGGGCCAAATCCGGCCCGCCATTGTTTGTAATTTTTTTTGTAAATGTTATATTTTGAAATATTGTAACAATTGTTCCTTAAATTTTTCATAATTTTATAAAATTAATCGGATCTTGGCCGACTTTATTATGTAGAATTGTATTTGTGGCCCGCGAAGAAGATAGTTTGGAGACCCAGGTTTTAAACGATCGCATGGTATTAGGTGTTCAATTAAAAACCCGATCGAGTTGGCTATGAAATTTTCAAAGTAGGTCATATGTGAATTTGTCAGTCGCTCCTGTCAATGTTAATCTAAACCAGATTTATAAATTTTTTTTATTCGGTATTTTAATACCCACTCTCATGAAAGAAGAACAAACAACTATAAGAACAAGGCAAATTAATGAGCTACTGATTACACAATCTGACATTTATGTCAGGTATGACAAAACGTAAACTAAGTGGCAACTGAACTTTTTGTTCCATTTCCTTCTATCAAAAAAGGGCCGCCTTCTTGATCGGATTTTTAAATAAACACCTAAATAATTTACTGCATTAAGGCCCATGTTTCCACATAGAACATTAAGTAGATATTCCTTAGAGCGTTTTATTGAGAAATGAATTAATTAAATTTAAGTGAAACCTAGGCATAAAGTGATGCAATTTTTATAAGTTATAAGTTTTTATAACCTTCAAATGATTTTTAACCTAAAATTGGTGATTTGTTTGAAGTGTAATAAAAAAAAACACAAACATTCGGAATAGACTTTTATTACACTAATTTAGAATAAATCGTCCTAAAAGGAAAAAAAAATAAAAATAGAAAAAATCTCTCGCTATAAAATATGTACAAATTAAAAATTACAATAAATAAATCCGCATAAAGTCGACGCAATTAAACCCGCTCGAGGATTAGCGCTTCTTTGAAATTTTAAATTTAATCTTAAAATTATACATAACAAAAATATCATCGAGCACGAATTGAATCGATAAAAAAACAAATCCACTTTTTTTATATAAAGGGCCCATTTATTCTCGGTTGTTTTTTTCCAATTGTTTTTATAGTTTTAAACAGTTTCAAAGTTCGTCATCTTACACCTCCATCATATCACAAAAGCTTGTATTTATTTATTTATAATATTCATAGTAATAAACTCGATTAAGTTTTTATTTTTGTTTAGGCTATCGTTATTTTTTTTGTCTCATCTTTATCTCATTATTTATTAATTCGTACAATAACTACAGTTACAGTTTTGGCAAATAGAGGACGCCACAACCATCCGAGAGAAAGAGATAGAAGACACATTCAACAATTAAGTAACGTGAAAACAGCCAATAACAAACATAAACAAGATTGGAAACAAAAATAATCATGATTAAAAAAATTATTATAACATGATAATGCAAATTAAAAATGATTATATAAAAACAAGGAAATGATAAAAGTGTGTGGTATTGGGGAGGGGAGATACATTTTCAGCCTGATACTTAAGTTCTGCTGCCGGTTGATTGCACAACTTTTACTAAAATGTTGAGGTTACATCCTTTGAATTAAACATTTTATTTAGGTTGTGTATATTACCAATGTAAAAGACAATATCCATTTAAATTTACCATGTAAAGAAAACAACCTCAAAATATAGATAGTTTAGATATAAGAGCAGAACTTAAACATCAAAACTGAATTACGACAAACACACTATAAATTAACACATAAAAATAAAAGAAAAAATTGAAATTCCACGTATTTACATATACAATTATTTATTTATTTCACGTTGAGCTTTTTCTTATCCGATGCATTTCAGGCAAGAAAAAACGAAAACTAAAAACAACTCTTCCACAAAAAAAATCAGCATTTCTCTTATCCTCTTCATTACTTTTTTGTGCAATCATACAATACTTCCACACGCTTTTTGCGTGCGAGTGTGTGTCTGCTCATGTGTGTGTGTGTATATATGTACATATATAATAATTATAGATACATCTATTTAGTTAAATAATAATTAATTTACAATTTTTTTGTATGTGTACGATAAATGATAAATTAAATAAATCGAAAAATAAACATCATAATAACTATGTTTGAGTGTGTGTGTGTGAAGCTAAAACAAAATACGGAAAAAATATGTATAAAGGTATAAATATTTATAAAATTTCGGTTTATTCCTTCCTATCTTCGTCTTCACCACCGTTTAAATATATATATTTCTTCATCGTGCTGCATCCATGGGATGCAAATAGTACCAAAATGAAATAATCAACTTTATCTCTAATACATTCAGTGCCTTCGCTTGGTTTCTTTTAAATTACTCATCGTCGTCCAATCCCACTCTTTTTCGTTCTATCTAGTTTTATCACTCAAAGGCTGCAACAGACAAGAGAGAATCCAGTTTATAACATTTTAGATAACGTGCGTTCAACCATCAATAAAAAAAAAACTCAAGTAGGTCACGATTTCACACAACATCAATAAATCAGATTTTTTATAGAGCTATTTAAGCTTTGATAATTTGCAACTAAGATCGAACATAATGTCAAATTGAGGCTAAAAAAAAATGTATCTAATAGTCATGGCTACAATCTTCACCTCACTTTGCTGCGATCGCACATAATGTCAAATTGAGGTTATGATGGTTATGTTCAATAGAATAAAACCTCTAGAGTGCCATGGAAAATATTGTAGGTTGGCAACTATAAAATTATACATTATAATTATTATGTCTGACGTTTTGTTTTGTATGTCAATTCTTAAAGCGTGTAGCCAACTTAAATTTAAAAAATGATAAAATCATGGCACTCTAAGAGATTTTTTTTTATTGAATATACGATACCATAGCTACAATCTTCACCTCACTTTACTGCATTGATGTGAATATTTAAATGTTTTGCTATTTGATATTTGAAGTATAAATTTTCACATTTTATACACAGCCTATTTGAATTATTGTTTTCTTTTTTTATTGAACGCACGTTATATACAAACCGTTTTTAATAAATTTTGGAATTTCTTCCTCGCAATCATTTTCTTTTCTAATCGATCAAAAATACTTGACGTATATGTACCTTATACTTTTGTCTGTATGAATTTTTGATTTTTTTAAGCTTATTTAGAGTCTTCAGAACTCATCGTAATTCGTGGCTAAAAATAATAAATAAAATTCAATAACCTTGCCGAATGTCGAGGAAAGTTTGTAAATTTCGTATTATAATTAAAAAAAATTAAATGAGGTTATGCGTTTACTTACGAGATGGACTGCGCGTGGTGGACACGATCTGCGAGCTCCCCTGGCTGCAACGCGGCGTGTTGTTGTCGGAAGAGTTCAGAAAGTCCCAGATCAGGATAGTGTCGTCATGCGAGCTGCTCACTATTTGGAACTCGTCGAATTGCAACCTGAACACTCTTCCCGTGTGTTCCTCATAAAAGAAAGAATAAGTAAGGTTAGATTTGAGGTTTCAATTTTTCAATTCGGGAAATCAATGGGCCCGTTCATCAGAGATACAAGTTGGGAGTTATTGCCAGCTCTCTGAAGACCGGACTGTTAATTGCGAACGTGTTTGGGATTTTTGCAATTGTACAAGGTACACCGATTGGTGTTGGCTGATCAGAATTTTCAAAATTGCTGGGTACCGTTCATTAAATAGCAACATATAATCAGTTTTTACTTTCCCCCGTATGTAATACAAAGGGAAAGTATTGTTTTCGTGAAAATTTTCGAATCAAAAATTTTAGCGGAAATATCCGTTTTGAAGTCCCCTGAGTCGAATAAGACCATTTTTAAAAAATGTCTGTCTGCCTGTGTGTGTGTCTGTGTGCGCTGTACCGCAAAAACCGCTAAAGATATCGAGATGAAACTTGAAACTTAAGCTTTTTGTTACAATCGGAAGAACTGAAAAGCTTTTGGTGGAAATCGGAAAACCGGAAGTGGTACTTTACTCTTAGCGTTTTTCAGTTTTTTCAGATTTTTTCAATAAATGTTCATCAAACAAAAAATTCTTTCAAATAAAAGTTGTAGATAATAACAAAATGAAGATGTATTATTAACTTACTTTTTGTCATAGCACTCTTAGTTTTTGAGATATTTAATAAATAGTGTTTTTTATCTAGTCATTAATTTGTGTCAGTGTGTGTGTTGATGCAATTGGAAAATGTTTCAAATAAAAGTTGTAGGTAATAAAATATTAAAGATTTTTTGTATCGTCACTTTTTGTCATAGCACTCTTAGTTTTTGAGATATTCAATAAATAGTGTTTTTTATCTAGTCATTGGTTTGTGTCAGTATGTGTTGATGCAATTGAAAAATGTTTCAAATAAAAGTTGTAGTTATCAAAAAGTTGAAGACATTTTGAAAATAATAATGCTACAAATATTTTAAAAGTGATTTAATACGCAATTTACGGGGGAAAGTACTATGATGGACACATCACCACTTTTTTTAATATGACATTTCAAATTTGACATTTCAAGAATTTAGTGGTGTGATGCAGGTTGTGTATTTTATGTTAGGACAAGATTAATCACATGTTATGTTGTAAATCAACTGTTAATTTGTAGGTTATGTGAAGGAAAATATGACAGTAGTGTGACAAATTAATTAATTGATAAAGTAGGTAATTTATTTAACAGAGAATACGATTACAAATGTACCTATTACCGCCTCAAACTATTTGTATCTGCTACTAATTTAGTAAAGTCTTTCTGGAGATTAGGTTAGTGCTCTTTGCTCAGGAATATCTGTCTACTTCATTATCTGCCCATTTACATGTTCAAATTTTGATAAAGTTCTAAATACAAGGAATTTTTTTTTTAGGTATACATATTACGATTTTTCAATGTATATTTTCAGACATTCGGGATCTTATTAAAAGCTTTCAATTTGATAACTCGAACGAGTGTTTCCAATCCCAGACTAAGCATGAAGTAAAATTTCGAGTTTAGAAAAGCCTGAAAATTTGGCTTGGTCGCGTAGCGCAGCGGAGCGACCAAGCCAAATTAGGCTTTTCTAAACTCGAAATTTTACTTCATGCGCCACGCGTACAAAACAATGACTTAAAGTGAAGTTCAAAATATACTGCTTAGTTTTTATGACATATTCATTAATTTTACAAATATATATATGGAATATGTGAAAGTATACTTAAAAGAAAAAAATCCCTGTATGTGTTGTAAAGTTGCAAGTTGTAGCGTTCTCTTTTTTGAAACTCTGCATCGTGACAATTTATTTTACAAATTATGATTTGTTTGTCACACTGATAATTATTTTCTAATATCTCAAAATTTGATGTTTAAAATACCCTACTATTAAAGCAGGACTGCAACTGTTCCCATTGAGTTTGTTCATAATAAAAACAAAAACAGAGTTTACATGACAAACAAATTTAATCATGTTGAATGCTGAACATTTTGATGAATGGGCCTAATGTCAAGTTTTACGGTTGAAACATTTTGGGGTTATAAAAAAAATATTGTGCATCGGTACTTACAACTAATGTTCTAAGGCATAAAGCAGTAGCCGGTTTCCTGGGGTCAAGGGCGGCCAACAGATCCCACACTTTAATTTTTCCATCGTATGCCCCGCTGACGATACGTTTAGAGTCGAAACGTATACAGCGCACTAGTTCTTCATGCCCTTCCAGTATCCGCAAACACGTCCCACATTCGATATCCCATAACCTGTACGCATCACAGAAGAACAACATAATCAACACCCATAATTCGACAGTTTAATATCTAACAGAAAGAAAGAACTCCCTATAAATCCAGCAAGAGTTAGAATACTAAAAACAGAAGAATGATAGTGATAAGCAGTCTTAAAATACACAAATTTTCTTGAAATAATGAAAAGGCGTCTATGATAATCTTGAGTACGTTGGACATGCAGTTTTAAAATACACAAACTTTCTTGAAATAATTAAAAGGCGTCATGATAATCTTGTGTATGTTGGACATGCAGTTTTAAAATACACAAACTATCTTGAATTAATTAAAAGGTATCTATAAAACAGTTAACTTATTGGACATGCAGGTTTAAAATACACAATCATCCATGAAACGATTTTTCTTAAGCTTGTTGCTTTATTTTTCGAATATTTGCCTATGAAACAACAATGAACTTAAAATTCCATGCTGCAAACTGAAAGAGTTGTGTCCAACGTGAAGTAGCTAACCCATAGTCAGTTCCTTACCTTATGGTATTGTCAGAACTACCGCTAACCACTAACCGATCCCGGTACTGTAAACACGCGATGCCGCGCTTATGTCCGTTCAATGTCCGCACAAACTCACAGTTCGACGTGTTCCACACTTTTATAGTCCTATCACCTGATGCCGACACTATGTACTTTTCGTCAAAGTCCACGACGTTCACGGCCGCCCTGTGTCCCACCAATACCCTGCGCAGCGTGATCTCCGTCTGCGATGTCATGTCCCACACTGCTATTGAACGATCCTATAAAAATAATAGGATAAATATCCCTCCAACTCTTCAAAGTTTAAAAAAGGGAGTTTTCAAATGATAGACAGGAACTATAAAATATATTTTATACTTCTAGTTTGATAATGACAAGTTAAAGTTGTCGAAGCTATAGCTACAATAAAAACCTTAGTTATACAAAGTTTAAGGCCCGGTTGCACTAGATACGTTGAACTCAAGTTCAAGCTGAACTTGAGTTCAAGATGACAGTTCCTATTGTTGTAATGTCACTTTGAACTCCTTCAGAGTTGAACTAGTTCAACCTGTTTGGTGCAACTGGTCCTAGGTGTCTTATTTGTGTAAATAATGATGTATAACAAAGTAGAATCCTTCACAGTTAACTATAAAGTATATGTCTGACTTTTGAAAGGTTTAAATAATGGGTTTTCAAGCGCTGGAAAATGATTTTATATTGTCCAACACTTATTATATAATATTTTAAGCCTCCACTGCACCTTTGAAGATTTAATATGGATAAGGTCTATTTTTTACTTACTTTTGAACATGTGACCATCATTCCGTTATTAAACCGAAGATGCAGCACTGCTTCACAATGGTGTATCAGCGTGTTGACCATTTCTCCAGAATTCACGTTCCAAACCCTGACAGTCGAGTCGCTCGAACCACTGATTATGACCTTATCGTCGTACTGTAAACACAGGACGGACCCTGTGTGCCCCGTCAGCACTTTGGTGGACTGCAGCGAAGTCCTGTCCCAGATCTTGATCGTGTTATCCCTCAGCCCGGAAACAATTTTCTGGTCGTCGTATTGCAGACAATACACGCCTTTGCTGTTCTCCGAGCGGCAGTTGATCCTCTGCAGGATGAACCTGCCCATGCGCCAGTTGTTCTCTATGCTCTCGATGTCTTGGATTATTTTCGGGTAGAGTGAACGGTAGAACGTGTGCGGTCTGTGATTCTCTCCGGGTCTCGGTTTGAATAAGTACTGTATCCTAATAGTTAAAAGAGAAAAGAATGATGTAATGATTATTCATTGGCCTCTTCGAATGAAAGAATTTAAAGTAAGGTTGAGATTCGAACAAGAATAATTTAAATACAGGGTGCGGCAAAATGAGAGGTACGATTTAAAATGGTCATTGCTCGGTTTGTAGAAGTGTTAAAGCAGTGCGCACGGTCGCCTTAGATAGATAATTTTCAGTTTCAGTTTCCGATAAGTGAATATCTGTCACCGCTAAAATGTTGGTACATGCTTCGATTTTCAACACCGTTCAATTGTGACCCATCTACTATTCGTTCAGGTGTAATGTGCATGCACGATAATGGATGGGCCCACTTAAAGATCACCTTAGACGGTTTTCTCTTCTCTCAACTAGCGTCTAACGCCCTTTCATTTCTACCGTTAGGTGTAAAACCGATATAACTACTTATTATAAAAGACTTACCATTGTCTTCTTTCCGCTAAACCTCTCCACAGTGAATCGGTCCTGACCTTCCTCTCAATCAATTTCTTCCACAGCATCCCTTCGGAAATCACCCGGAGCCACTCCTTGCAAACCAATTCCGCAGCGCACAGACTCTCCGCGTCCAAGTAACTTAAAATGTTCTCGGCGACGTGGTCTAGGCCTTTTTCTGCAAGACAAAATAGGAAAAACCTAACATTTTGTCCAAAACAAAAATACGAATCAAATATTTACACCACGGGATTTCGGTACAATGATCAGTGCCTATTGGACACCGAGTAAACATCGACTCAAGAGTTGTTGGTCGTTATTTTGTAATACTTTACAACTATCATAATCTTTATAGGTAAAAAAAAAAAATAATCTTTGGTTATTAAGCATTAAAAAACTTAATAACCATTGCCTTTATTACCACTACTTAATAACTTTTCCCTTTAAACCATTATAAATAAATAATCAATATATTTTAATTTCTTACAAAGTTCTTTGAGCTGACTGAATTGAATTGCAGTGAGCGATGTTGGAGAGTAACTTGGGCGATGTTGGACAGTAACTTGAGCGACGTTGGACAATAACTTGAGCGATGTTGGACAGTAACTTGAGCGATGTTGGACAGTAACAATCATGTCAGTGTTAAGCCGGCTCCACACATTCGCTCACATGGCCAGGCCAATATTTGTTCCAACATTTGGTGTTCTTTCACACATCACAAGTGGGTATCCACATATTGGCTTAACAACCACCAACTTGTCACTTGTTCCTTTGCCGCGGGACAAAAAACCGACAACCCGTTGCAAGCGTCAACGTCCGACAACTCCTTTACAAGCGCCAACTTTTCTATCCACACGTTGGCCAAGCGACACTTGTCATATCGTGTAGCCAAGGGGAACCAATGCTTATGGAGGAACTGGAAATCGAGTAGAAAAGGAGAGACTATGGTGAGGATGTGGGGTAAGAGTAAGACAGGCGACTAAATACACCAATCACCGGGCTCGCTGCTTGATGCAGCATCCAAACGCGGTTACCAAATTTTATATAGAGATTGGCTAACTAAATATATATGAATTGTGGTATAGCCAATGTGTGGAGCCGGTTTTATCTGATAAATTTTTACCATTTTATTTTGTCACTGTGTTTGGTAATTTATCTAGAATACTTACTAGGTAGAAGGGATATGAAATCTCGTTGCAGCATCGGCTTCAGGTAGGAATTGATGTGTCCGTGCTGGTAGTGGCACATCCGCGCCAGCAGATTTTCCACGAATTCCACCTGATCCGTTTCGCTCCATTTCTCGAAATATTTCAGACATGACTCTCGCTCGGCGTTGAACGTCGCCGAGGGCTCTTTTTTCCTCGCCGGGTCATACAGCATCGTCATTGGAAACTGAAAAAATAAAATCGATGTTAGTGTCATCCAGAAGGTGTCCAATTTTTGAATCGCCACACAACAACCTGCCTAACACCAAGTAGCTTGAGTTAATTAATATTGGAGGTCTATTATAGATTATCGATGCCTGAGCTCACAGATGTGTTAAGTGCATACAGATTTAGTAGCACTTAACACATCTGTGAGCTAAGGCATCGTTATTTTTTGTGGCTGTCCAGCGATGCATTTCTTTTTATTAATAATTATAAACACATATCCAACGCAGATTGAGCCCATTTTTATGACACTACTTTTCACTATTAATCTTAAATTGTCCAAAGCAGACTGGGTTCATTTATCAGAACTCCTACATTGATTTAGCTAATGTTATGCTTGTTGAACGTTGAATTTTCTAAACCAATAATCATAAATACATGTCTAGCGCACAATCGATTAAGTGTGAAAACATAGTAAGGAGGCGAAATCGTTACTTTGAGGACCCAAGACTTTTTGTTTATTTTGATTCATACCCCTTTAAATATTTTACACTATTTTTTAACACCCTGTATACTTAAAAGAAAGTTGCCTAAATGTACTTGGAAATTAAGTTAGGGTCATACCGTATTGAAGAGGCAAGTGTCGTGGCTAGAGGCTTCCTGTTGGCTGGCAAGGGAACCCCTTCTACTCCCCACCAGTACTAAGCCTCTCAAGGCTAGAGGCTTAGTACTGGTGGAATTTTCTAAACCAATAATCATAAATACATGTCTAGCGCACAATCGATTAAGTGTGAAAACATAGTAAGGAGGCGAGCATCAAGGCTAGAGGCTTAGTACTGGTGGGGAGTAGAAGGGGTTCCCTTGCCAGCCAACACGAAGCCTCTAGCCACGACACTTGCCTCTTCACTACGGTATGACCCTACCTTGATTTCTGAGTACATTTAGGCAACATTCTTTTAAGTATACAGGGTGCTAAAAAATAGTGTAAAATATTTAAAGGGGTATGAACCAAAATAAACAAAAAGTCTTGGGTCCTTAAAGTAACGGTTTCAGAGATATGAAACATTATTCTTGATTACATGCAAACAAACAAAGGGAGCTTCTAGCAAAAACAAAGAACAGAGTTGCAAATGATGCCAACAGCATATCATTAAATATCTCCGTTAGCGCGTAATTTAAAATGTTTGGTTGTTATTTGAACACCCTACTTTCCGACCACAGTCTCTCCTTTTCTACTTGATTTACAGTTCTTCTACAAGCATTGTCTCCCCTTGACCGTACTCATATCAAACTAGAAAAAACAAAATCTGGGTGTTCCTCAAGGCTTAGTAATAGCTCTCCACTCCCAGGTTAAACATGAAGTAATATTTTGAGTTTAGAAAAGCCTGAGCGTTTGGATTTAGACCCGTAGCGTCTAAACTCAATCTTTTCTAAACTCGAAATTTTACTTTATGCGCCACGCGTACGAAATACTAATTCAGTGTGAAGTTTTCAACTTTTACTTTTGCAATGTATGGTGTCTAACAAGGGCCCAGTGTTAGCATGGCCCCATTTTGGGGCCTCTACCCACTACCCCACCGGGGTCCCCAACACATTTATAATTTCTTGTTAAAAGTATTATTTATTTAAGTATAAATGAAATACTTGGTTGCAGAATACTTGACACATTAAAAGTGCGATTCCTTATGCAATCTAAAACAAATTAGGCTTACAAAGACCAAATCAAGCAAAGGATATTCGAACTCTTTCGAAAACACTCTCACTGGATCGGATTTGTTGGCATTTTTGATTAATTCTTAGGTGCAGCTCCTCGAAGCAGTACCATAGACTGTTTTCAAATATCCAATCAGGTGATCTTGCAGGCCATATAACAGGTCCCCACCTCTTCCTACCCGTCTACGTGAAAAAGTTTGGTCTAAATGCTTTCTAACAGCAATAGAAAAATGAGCTGGAGCACCATCATGCTGGAACCACGTGTTGCCTGTAGTTTAGAGGAATATCGTCCAGAAGATCATACATTGTTTTCTGCAGAAGGTT
This sequence comes from Philonthus cognatus, assembly GCA_932526585.2. NCBI lineage: Eukaryota > Metazoa > Arthropoda > Insecta > Coleoptera > Staphylinidae > Philonthus > Philonthus cognatus. The sequence continues at coordinate 154,819,117 of OW052241.1, forward strand.
TAGGTAAGCAGCGCCTGCGAAAGGGTAAAAAAGAATAATCTTCCATATCTCCGAAACCGTTACTTTGAGAACCTAGGTTCATAATAACTTTTTTGTTTATTTTGGTTCATACTACAACTCCCTGTAGTCGTATTTTAATTGTTCAATTTTTTAATTGTTACAGCAGTCTCCGTCATTTTATCTTTTAAGTATTTATCTTTCAATGCATAGGCTGTACATTTTCAGATATTCGTAGTTTTTCAATTTGAAGCTTTTAACATTCTTAGGTGCAGCTCCTGGAAGCAATACTATAGACTGTTTTCAAATATCCAATCAGGTGATCTTGCAGGCCATATAACAGGTCCCCACCTCTTCCTACCTGTCTACTTAAAAAAGTTTTGTCTAAATGCTCTCTAACAGCAATAGAAAAATGAGCTGGAGCACCATCATGCTGGAACCACATTTGTTGCCTGTAGTTTAGAGGAATGTCGTCCAGAAGATCATACATTGTTTTCTGCAGAAGGTTTAGGTAAGCAGCGCCTGCAAAAGGGTAAAAAAGAATAATCTTCCATATCTCCGAAACCGTTACTTTGAGAACCTAGGTTCATAAAGACTTTTTTCTTTATTTTGGTTCATACTACTACCCCCTGTAGTCGTATTTTAATTGTTTAATTTTTTAATTGTTACAGCAGTATCCGTCATTTTATCTTTTAAGTATTTATCTTTCAATGCATAGCTTGTACATTTTCAGATGTTTGTAGTTTTTCAATTTGAAGCTTTTAACGACTGTTTCCAATCCCAGATTAAGCATGAAGTAAAATTTCGAGTTTAGAAAAGCCTGAAAATTTGGTTTGGTCGCGTAGCGCGAAGCGCGGAGCGACCAAACCAAATTTTCATTCTTTTCTAAACTCGAAATTTTACTTCATGCGACACGCGTATAAGGCACTGATTTGAAGTGAAGTTCAAAATATAGTAGAACCTCGCTATACCGGGCTTCGAGATACCGTGATTCGGATATATCGGGGTCATTTTTCAGGTTTCTTTTTCTTTTAATTTTAACAATTGACTGCGTACCGCCCTGATTAGGTAAAACGTTCCGGCGTCATTATTGTATTATATAGCTGTCTTGTTATGTAGGTGGCTACTGCACATATGTCACATATACACACACATATGTGACTATTATAAAAATTACATATATTCGGATATACCGTGTTTTCCTTATATCGTGCTAGGTATAGCCAAAAGCCATCCCGGTATAACGAGGTTCTACTGTATACTGTAAGCAGTATATTTTTTTATAAAAGATAAAAATCGCTGTTTATTTAACTGTTTACAAAAGACCGTAGCCAAGAAAGCGTCTCCGAAGAAAAAGTAATCGAGATTCGTTTCATCGCACCGATTACTGATTCACGGCTACGAACTTGCGGCGTATGTGCGCCCGAAAGTTAAGACAGTTAAATAAACTGTTTACAAAATATACGAGGGGTGATCAAAAAGTAAGGTTACAAAGCCTGCAATGAAATGAGTACGTTATGTAACCTTACTTTTTGATCACCCCTCGTACATATACACTTCTTCTTGTAGTTCTTAGATTTAGAATATTATCTTTATCATATTAAATTGTTTTTTTTTTCTTTCGCCTGACTATCTGGGGAGAGGGAGGATTACCCCCATTTCCGGATCCGCGCCTGACAAGAAGGCACAATCAATCTTAGGCGCGCACCCAGAAATTAGCCTTAGGGCGACTCATCCTGGTCTTGGGGGGAGGGGGCTCGCGCGTTTAATCTTTTGTATACACGTCGCAATACTACAATTTAGCGAGTCTTAGGCGCGGGGGGGGAGGGGCTTAAGCCCGCGAGCCACCCCCCTGGGTGGGCGCGTGATCAATCTCATTAAATAATTTATTTGAACAAACAACACTTTAATCGATCCCTTTGTAATCCATTTCCTTTTTTTATTATTAAAAAAAGCGTGATTAGATAGATACACACATAAACGATTCCCGTGTGAATTAAACGACTGCTTATTTTATTATTAGCCCGTGTCGTGCACGTCATCCATTAAATTTATATCCCGATTGTCCAATCGACCGCAATGTTTTCCCTTTATTAATTTTTAGCGCACGTTTCCCCGAAGACACGTTTCTAATCACAATGGACTTTTTTCCACGAAACGCACAAGTAACCATGCAGAATGTCACATAGAGGAATGCTCATTCCATTAAAAAAATGTATGTATTAACAACTTTTACTTTGAGTGCTAATGGATGTACAGCAATTTATACATAGAATCATTTTGTGAATAATAATCGATTTTAATGTAGCTTGTAGCTTTTAAAATCTATTTTATCGAATGGTGTTGAAGGAATAATCTTCTTGAGAAAGGAAGTCGAGTTAATTTTTTTTCTAGCAAAAACCAGGAAAGTGACAAATGAGAAATAACGGTAAACTAGTCGGGAGAGTATATCGGCTTCCTCGACGGATCGAATCAGAAATGCGATTAATCGGCATGTTCTGTTGGCCGGCAATTAGCGGGAGGGGAGCCAGAGAGGAAATAAAAGGTGGAAGGGGCAATGGACTCGGGAGCGAAAGACAATGGGACAGGAAGAGTTCGCGTAAGAGATAAAGAGAGGTCGCCAGCCGAAGAACCGAACGGTCACATGGACGAGTAAACGCTCGAGTCTACACCAGAGAGATAACGGGTAAATCCCAACCTGACATAAAAAAGTCGGAGTTAAACGAGGTCACAATCCGTGAATCACGATGAGTACACACGAAAATACGAGTTCTGTGAAGTAGTTACTAAGAAACGAGTTGACGAGAAATTTGTTTTGAGGACGAAACAAATAGAAATGATGTGGAGTTTGGTTTGAATAAATCAAATTCACACAAATGCGCAAAATCTTGAAACATAGCAAACATTTCTAGTTATAAGGTAAAAGCACAGTTCATACAGAGAGTTTTATGTAACACCGAACATTACTAGAATTTTTTAAGTATACATAAGCATACGTTGTGCATGCTCCGACGCTCGGTTTATTAAAAGATTTGAAGCTTTAAACGAGTGTTTTCCACTCCCAGGCTAAGCATGAAGTAAAATTTCGAGTTTAGAAAAGCCTGGAAATTTGGTTTGGTCGCGTAGCGCGAAGCGCGGAGCGACCAAACCAAATTTTCAGGCTTTTCTAAACTCGAAATTTTACTTCATGCGCCACCGGTACAAAACACTGATGCGATGTAAAGTTTAGCGGCGTGTTTTGAACTTCGTAGTATGTCAGTGTTTTGTACCGGTGGCGCATGAAGTAAAATTTCGAGTTTAGAAAAGCCTGAAAATTTGGTTTGGCCGCTCCGCGCTTCGCGCTACGCGACCAAACCAAATTTTCAGGCTTTTCTAAACTCGAAATTTTACTTCATGCTTAGTCTGGGAGTGGAACGCACTCATTTCAAGTTTCAAATTGAACTCTGTTAAAAAACAACGAGTATCTTAAGATTTACGGCATATACGCTGTAATTGTGACATGTATACTTAAAAGAAAAATTCCCTGTATGTACAAGTTGGGGCATTAATTTCGATTAAGTCATATATAAAAAAAAAACTTTTATTGGCATCCAAAACTAATATACATTTCCATAAACACAATACAAAACTAAACACATGAAACCAAATTCCCATCTAATCAGTTCTTCTCCTCTCCCTCTCCCACCCTAATCTTATAACAACCTTTACGCCCGCCCCATCCTCTCGCATCCACTCCTCTATCCTTTTAACACCTCTCGTCCATTCCTCACTTATCTCCTTACACTCATCCGCTATATGTCTCCACGTATCCCTTCCACTTCCGCACAACACACACCTACCATACTCTTCACCCATCCATACCTTTCTTCCTCTCTCCTCCGACCCACACCTAGCCCTCGCCAGTGCTACCTTCTCCCCTATTTTTAGTAAATTCCTGCTGAGGTACTCTGGCAGTTTCCCGTGTACCTGCCACCTTTTATATAGAGGATTATAGGTACTTCTCTTAATATACCCTTGACGCTCCTGTTTTTCCACTTCCTCCCATTTTTCCTTCATCCACGCTGCCACATTCACTCCTTTTTTCCAACCACTCCTTTACCAAACTTTCAGACACCCCTGCTCTTTCATATAGGCAACTCAATTTACACACAACTTAAAAATTAAAGGTGTCAAATTGTATTGGATGCAAATGTTCAGTGTTACATAAAACTCTCTGTATATATCCAGTTAGCCAGTCTCTGTATAAAATTTGGTAACACCGTTTGGATGCTGCATCCAGAATCGAGACCGGTGATTGGTGTATATAGTCGTCTGTCCTACTCGTACGCCACATCCTGACCATAGTCTCTCCTTTTCTACTCGATTTCCAGTTCTTCCATAAGCATTAGCTCCCCTTGGTAAAAGCAAGAGGTGACAATTATCTTTCAAAGACAGTTTTAAAATGTAGATTAAATTCCACTTTGGAATTTAACATTTTTGCTGATTTGGTAATATTTTACATTTTTATCAATTTGTCCTAATTTTTACACTTCTGAAGTTTTTGTAAAATTTGATCATGTGTTGGTTTTGACGATTTTATTTAAAAGATAAATAATTTTCTTAAAACTTGTGATTTTTGTTAAATATTAACATACAGGGATTCTTTCTTTTAAGTATACTTTCACATATTCCATATAAACATTTGTAAAATTAATGAACATATGATCAAAACTAAGTCGAAGTATATTTGAACTTCACATTAAATCAGTGTTTTATACGCGTGGCGCATGAAGTAAAATTTCGAGTTTAGAAAAACCTGAAAATTTGGTTTGGCCGCTCCGCTTCGCGGAGCGACCAAACCAAATTTTCAGGTTTTTCTAAACTCGAAATTTTACTTCATGCTTAATCTGGGATCGGAAACACTCGTTAGAGGCTTCAATTTCCTCCCCGTGGATCCGCGCCTGATGTGCATTATTAGTTCTTTTCTCTTTATGAAGAACATGAAGATTTTTTAACATTAAAACCGGACGACATAAAAACTAACATTCATCAATTTACTCTTGATTGATTCTTTAGTTTCCGCGGAACGAATAACTCTAATGCTGATAATGCAATAGCTTTATACCAAGAATTTTGCAACTTTTACAATGCGAACGGCAGAAATCAAGGCGGATTGCGCACTTATCCTTGTGATCGTGATATCCTCATTCCGCCCAATTTGGTTAATTAGGAAGTGATTTTAAATTTATTTATTGGGAGAATTTAAATGAAACCATAAATAACTTCAATCAATACCCGATCGTACTTTTCTGCAGTGAAAAATGAATTAAAACAACATACGCGAGTTTTTTCTCTCTCTAAAATGTAATTTGTTGTTAATCGGGTTTAATCCTGTGTGGAAAACTTTCGTTTTCTTAATCGCGTGGCGAGCGTTTAATTAGTGCAAAATGCGTTTCGATTTCACGATTCGCGAGCAACTCTGCCTGTTATTGTTGCTTTATAAATCGAAAGTGAAATTATTAATCGAGAACGCACGCGCATCAGCAATTAGAAATCGCAGAATTAAAAAACATTACATTACACTATAGAAAAGATAACGACGATAATAACGCAGAGCGAAAATAATTATAAAAGTGAGAAGAGGAATTTCTGTTGCTGAAATTATGGTTGATTAAACATTGTCCAAGGGTGCTTTAAAAGACACAGATTAACTTATAGGTTAACATTAACAGAGGGCGCTTTTTTATGGCGGAAAGTTTAAATTATGATTGAGAATCATAGAGAATTATTACTGTGATTATGTTATTGCAGTTGCTGCTTAAGGGGTTTATTCAGAGATGGCGTTATGTTATTGAAAGTCAAGGGTGCTTTAAAAGACACAGATTAACTTATAGGTTAACATTAACAGAGGGCGCTTTTTAATGGCGGAAAGTTTAAAGTATGATTGAGAATCATAGAGAATTATTACTGTGATTATGTTATTGCAGTTGCTGCTTAAGGGGTTTATTCAGAGATAGCGTTATGTTATTACAAGCGCCAGTGTTACTGTATTTAAGAGACTAACGCAAACTGGCATCCAATTTAAACTAAAGCAATCATATTCTATTCTGTAATGATTGACACGCGTCCTGTTAATTTGATTTAGTTTGAATTTGGCGCTAAAAGGCGTCAATATGGATGCTAGTTTGCGCTACTCTCTTAAAAACAGGGACACTAGAAACGCTAGTATCCCTTTATGTAAGAGAGCAAGGTACGTCAATGGGTGTAACAGTTATGAACACATATTTATTTATTCACGAGATACCTCTTTATACATACGTTATGATAACTACATTGCTAATTCTAACATATGTGTTACAAGGTATGACAGAATTGGATCTTTAAATGTTTTCCCCTGGCCCTTTCCCGCAGGCCTAGTTTCTGAGAGAGAGAGAACAATGACGTTGTATTTGGTTACGTTTTTGAGTCTATGATAACCTCTCTTTCCGGTTTCGCTGTACTTTCATAGATTAAATTTAAAAAATATGTTGACGTTGATTTGGTTATAATAAAAACATATTTAAAACAAAGATTATTTATATGAATTAATTATTTAAATTACTAATATTAGGTTTTTAAAAATAACAAAGATTTTAAGAGCAAAATCTCTTAAATAAAATAAAATTCAAAGAGAAAATTTAATAAATTGTAACTAAATAAAATTATTAACATGTCTTAAATATTCATTTCCCCTTTTCGCACCTTCCTTAAATATGTATTTTACATTATACGGGCAGTTTATCTTTAAAGTATACCTATTCTAAATTCAGACTATTTTCTGTAAATCTTTAGATTTTCCCTGTTTTTTTCTAAGTTCAATTTAAAGCTTTAAACAAGTGTTTTCTACTCCCAGACTAAGCATGAAGTAAAATTTCGAGTTTAGAAAAGCCCCGTGAAAATTTGTCGAGGGTCGCGCAGCGACCCGAGACAAATTTTCTGGGCTTTTCTAAACTAGAAATTTTACTTCATGTGCCACGCGTATAAAACACTAAAATATTGTGAAATTTATGTATATTCGAACTTCACTTAAAATCCGTGTTTTGTACGCGTGGCGCATGAAGTAAAATTACCATTGGTAGTAATGATTATGTTTAAATTTAAAGTCCAATGATTTAGTTTGAATTTGGCGCGTCAAAATGAATGCCAATTTGCGGTACTCTCTTTCATATAGGGACACTAGAAAGCGCTAGAGTCTCTATAATAGAGAGAGCCGCAATTGATAAGGCCTAACGTCACTAAAGTATAATGGTATATATATTATCAGGAGGGCTATTCATAACACCGATGAAATTTGTCATCGGTGAGAAGTCGCACTGAAATAACGTCATTTTAGAAAGAATTTACTAAGCCGTATGGAATAAAATGACGTCATTTCAGTGCAACTTCTCACCGATGACAAATTGCATGGGCGCTGTGAATAGTCCATCTAGCGTCGTATCTACAGAATGAGATCTCGTGACGTAATCAGGGTGTTTACAAATGCGTATGTCGGTTTATAGTTTTTCTTATAGACAAGATCCTACCCTGATGACATTTCACGATCCGTTCCCCCTATTCACGTCAGGTTATCCTGTACCAGAGTCGGTAAAATACATATTGAGAAAGTTGGTCCATTCGCCGCCTTGCCATGTTACCGTCTTGTTTATGCGCTGAAATATTTAATTTCCAATAAATGACAGATATCAGATTTTTGGTACTTTCTTTTAAAGAATTTCGATCATCATGACGTAAATGACGTCAGACATAACCCCTTTTCAATTTTTGTTATTATATTCTCACCCACTGACAGTTACTAATGCGCGTGCGCGGATATGGACCAACCTATTCTATTCTACAAGCCTTGATCGTGCACTTCGAGGTTAGTGTTTCTTAGTGTAAGAGAGTACCGCAATTGATAAGACCAATGTAAAGGCATCAACATGGCGTCATGACTATTCCATCACAACGCTTGAAACATGCACTCGACATGTGCAATAAAACATTAGCAGCATTATATTTATTAATAAAAGAATGTACTTAAACCCAGATTATCAATTCATAACAGAAATAAATAAACAATAACTACGATGTATTAATTGATGAAATGTTCATAATTTGTAATTGTCTATCATTAGTTGAAAATCTATGCTTCAACAAACGTCAGGTACATACGTCATTTCACCGATAATAACGCGTACGTTTTATTTGTTTATAAAGTTGTGTTTGGCGTTTTAAAGGTTCTTTTCACACATAATTCATCTACCCCATTACCACGGCAAGTAACATTTGTTTTAATTTATATACAATGATTTAGTTTTGCGGTATGTACATACACTTCTGTGCAATAAAATTAAGTACACAAAATATGTTATAGTTTAAAAGGACATGATGAGTTTCCTATCTACGTAAATATGTCTATTTCCTTAATGTCAAAATGTCGCGTCATTTAGACAACAATTCAAATTCTAACTAAAATAGAAAATGGTTTTTCTATTAGACAAATTGTTTGATAGGTGAATATCAGTAAAGACACTGCTTTCAGAGTTAAGAAACGTTAGGAGCAGGAAAGAAGTGTTATGGTGTTTTATGGTTTATTGAAACTGCTGCTAGGCAATTAAAACAGACCCGAATTATACAACTAGAATATTGTGAAAAATAGTTATAAGACATGTGTTTAATTTTATTGTGTACTTTCATATAATCTTATGTTAGTTGACTAGCTGTAAGAAATGTATTAATTTTGTCCTATAATTGGTGTAAAACTGTTGGGCAATAAAGTTATTATTATTATAGGGACACTATTCGAGCTCCTGACTTTGCGCCATCTAGCGCCAACAGTAAACAACTGGATTTCAAGCGCTAAAAGTTACCAAACGTCTTTTTGTAAGGGCGGGAATTTTAAACTTGTATTTTTCAATGGCGGGAATGTAAAACTTGTAATTTTTATTAATAGTAAAACAGAGTGATACACATTAAAGTTCAAGGCCGTAGCCCGGGGGGGGGGGGATGATTTGGGGTTCAACCCTTTAATAATACACATTAAGGGGTTCAACCCCCTCCCGGGGTTAAATTTTTGTATGTAAAAGGTGCCCTGTAAAGACAAAAACAATATTTTTACTATTAATCGTTTTATCGTTTTTTTTGTGGGTATCCCCAGCTGATGTATTGTATTGATGTTGCGGTAATTATTGTGAATAACATTATGACAATGTTGTGTCATTAGTTACATAATCAACGTCATTAAGTGCTAAAGAAAAACAAGTCAATTAATTAAAATTGCTATTATATAAAATAATGTATAAAAATAAAATTGTAATTCAAACGCTGATGTGTCCATTGTTGTCGGATTTCACCGGAACGTCGATTCCGCTGAATGCTAATTGCTCAATTCGACGGGCGCTCTTCCTTTCGTTTTTTTCCTTCTTTTACTTTCAGCCTTCGACGTTTTCTAATCCCGATTATGCGTTTGTAATTCAACTCACGGGAGAGAAGATTAAAAGGAGAAAATGCTGAAACATTGCGAGAAAATGAAATCATGCAGGAATAATAAGGTAATAAAAATAAAATATGAAAGAAACGAGATAGTGAATTTTTATGTCCAACTTTTCCATTATCCCATATTTGTTATTAAGAGGTATATCAACCAGCAACGGCTCGCAGCCTAACTTCAGGGTAGGCCACAGCGGCGAGGCACACAAAATTTGAGGTTGGGATCACAGGAAAAGGAAAGGGCGCACTCGGTCTCGCTCATATTTGCTTTTCGCTGCTTCTCTGCGCGTGTGTCCAACTTATATTTGCTGTGCTATAGTTAAAACGATAATATTCTGGTGTAGATAGCGGTTGACCGCTACCGTGTGTGTTTTCGAAGGAAAAATCGGTATCAGCTTTCTAAACTCGAAATTCTATTCATGCGCCCCGCGTATAAAACACTGATTTTAAGTTCAAATATACATAAATTTTACAATATTTGTGTTTTATACGCGTGGCGCATGAAGTAAAATTTCGAGTTTAGAAAAGCCCAGAAAATTTGTCTCGGGTCGCGCAGCGACCCTCGACAAATTTTCACGGGGCTTTTTTAAACTCGAAATTTTACTTCATGCTTAGTCTGGGAGTGGGAAACACTCGTTTATAGCTTCAAATTGAACTTAAAAAAAAAAACAACAAATATCTAAAGATTTAAAGAAAATAAGTTGAATTTGGATTACGTATACTTTAAAGAAAAGCTCCCTGTATATGTGACGCTGGTAGCGAACGTGTTAACTTGCTGTGCCAGAGAAAATACCAAAATTCCTATAATGACATTATCAATGAGAAAAGACAATTTTCATGTCTAATTATTCTAGTATTTCGTATTTAACTCTAGATTGTGCGGGAAAATGTCAAAATTTGCTATCTCCCTGTATATGTGACTCTGGTAGCGAACGTGTTAACAACTTGCTGTACCAGAGAAAATACCAAAATTCCTATAAAGACATTATCAATGAGAAAAGACAATTTTTCTGTCTAATTATTCCAGTATTTCGTACTTAACTCTAGATTGTGCGGGAAAATGTCAAAATTTGCTATTTGCGAAGAAGACAGAGAGAGAAAGCTTTGGCATATCACGCGGATACGGTAAAGTTTTTCTCCTTCCATGTTGGAGTTTTACATTTCAGATGAGAGTGATGAGAAAGGGCACGACGCCAAAATGCCAGCAGCCTGAATCACGAAATGTATTTGTGAGTACTTCCATCCTTATTTTTTCATTTCCTTAAGAGTATCTTTTTGATGGAATTTTCATTAATGTCGTATAGAGAGAATGTTTCTTTCGTGTATGCATACGCTTTGTTTTAAAGAATTCAATTTGAAGCTTTAAACGAGTGTTTTCCACTCCCAGACTAAGCATGAAGTAAAATTTCGAGTTTAGAAAAGCCTGGAAATTTGGTTTGGTCGCGTAGCGCGAAGCGCTACGCGGCCAAACCAAATTTTCAGGCTTTTCTAAACTCGAAATTTTACTTCATGCGCCACGCGTATAAAACACTGAAATAATATGTTTAAAATATACCGCTAAAGCATTGTGCTAAAGCAATATATCTTTAACTTTATGATAAATTAGTGTTTTATACGCCTGGCGCATGAAGTAAAATTTCGAGTTTTTACTTCATGCTTAAACAAGGAGTGGAAACACTTGTTAGAAGTTTCAAATTGAACACATTTATAAAAATAACGAATGCCTGAACATTTACATAGTATGCATCGGTATATGTATATCTACTTAAAAGAAATGAAAAAAGACAGTTCATTTCTGTAACTGGTTTATAATGTGTACCAACAACTTTCACAACAATTTCGGGACAATACTCTCAACATTTTTTAACAATATTTTCTTTATTCAATATTAAGAAAATCTGGAAATGTATCTCAAAAACGACGCGTCAAAAATGTTGTGATAAAATTTTGTTGATCCAATATTTGAGAAATCTCTTAAGCTTGTATTAGACGACACTATTTTCTTGTACAAAAATATTGTACAAGAAATTACCAAATAGAACATGTCCTATTTCCATTATATAAAATTGAACAAGATTCGCGTTTGGTCATATTTTGTGTATTACACCATAATAGAAAATAATATACTATTTTCTTGTACAAGAAAATAGTGTCGTCTAATATAAACTTCGAAATGTATCTCACGAACGAAAGAATTTGCAAGTATGTTTTTCTTTTGGAATTGTTTAAGCAAAAACTCGAATTAATTCTTTTTTCTCTCGAATTTTTAAAGTGAAGACTCGAATTAATTCTTTTTTCTCTCGAATTTTTAAAGTGAAGACTGGAATTAATGACTTATTTATTTATAAATCCGGTGGCCGTAAACTTCGGCAATTTTAGAATTTCAGGATGTATGTATTTACGTGTATGTGTGTGTGTTTGGCTTTGTTGTGTTTATTTCTATTTCGAGGGGGGACTTTTTTTTAGTGAGGAAATGCGGGGCATGTGTGCGCACCCGCGAGTTTATTTTCGAACACACTGTTCTTCAATCCGTGGAGATTATCTCGAAGATATAATCCATTGTGCTGCAAGATGACAATGGATCGAACAAAGTCGAAAAGACAACAAAGGACTGGCAAAACAAAGTCTCCACCAGTTCCCTTTTATTTTCACGATAAATAACAATATTGATTAATATTAATAATAATACTTTATTATCCAATAGAAAATAGTTCTAATTACAGGGTAAATACTTGAAAAAATATAAAGTAGACACTGTTAAAATAACAAACAAAAAATCAAAATAGAAAATAAGTCGCCGATTTCAAAAAACCCCGAAATCCTTTTTCTTTCAAATGGATTTAGAGTTTTTTGGAAACAGGCTCCTCAAATATCATTCTAAACTATACAGGGTGTCCCACCGAAACCGCACAAGAAAAATAGGGGGAAATAATATATGTATTCGTGAGTTATGTGAAGATTGTTATAATACTAATAAAAAGCGGTTAAATTCATTTATTCACTGTTTTTATTGGGACAAAATCAAATTCATGTATAATTCAGGTATTAGACAGTTTATTTCTTTTTTTTAAATTTAATTCTATGTAATTAGTTAATTAACATCAATGAGGGCCAATCAGCAACACAAAAAACAAAATTATTATACTATTCTATTCTATCATCTCTAATTAACAAGGAAAATGTTCATTTTGTGTGGCAACTAAATATTGGGACAGTATAAAATAACTGTTAAAAATGAAACAAAATAAGACAAGTAAGCTGTGAAAACAATGCAGAACGAAACGTCAGATTACTTGGTAGTTGCTTTCTTATCGTATCGGGTGAATCGCTGCTTTTATTGAACAAAATGGTTCGTGGTATCTCTACAAGTTCGAAAATTCGTGAGTTAGTGATTAAAAATTATTGCCGAAATACAACGATACGTGAAATGGCGGATGAACTTAATATTCCTAAAACAACAGTGTGGAATATAATTAAGCATTATGGAGAAACCGGAAATATCCTAGACAAAAAAGGCAAAAGTTCGGGTCGTTCAACATTAGTTTCTGATAGAAACAAGAGATTATTAGTAAAACTGTGCAAAAAAGGGAGAAGAAATACTTTAAGGCAAATTACGACTGAATGGAATCACGAAACTGGATTGAATCTGTCAAGGAAATGCTGCCGCCAGTGAATTCATAAATGTGGACTCAAGTTTTATAAGGTTGAATTTCAAGTAACAATTTAAAAGTGCATTTAAAAAGAAATATTTTCTTGTAGGCAAAGGAAAAACCACTGTTGACGGAAAAACAAAAGAAAGCCAGACTCACATGGGAAAAATCTAAATTATCTTGGTAAGCTACAGACTGGTCGAGAGTAATTTTTAGTGACGAATCAAAATTCGACGTATGTGTTGGTGATTACCGCAAACGCGTGATTCGCTCAAAACATGAGGCATTTCACAAGGATTGCCTAAAACGTACCGTAAAATTTCCTAAAGGAGTGATGATTTGGGGCTGCATGACAGCTTCAGGATTAGGATGTTTTGAATTTATTGATGGTACCGTGAATGCTGCGAAATATCAGCAAATACTGCAAAACAGTTTGCTACCAAGTATCCCCAAGTTAAATTTTGACGAAAATTACATTTTTCAACAGGATGGGGCGGCCTGTCATACGGCCAAAAACCACAAAAAAGTGGTTTGGTGACCACAACGTAAATGTTCTTTCTTGGCCTTCCAGCAGTCCTGACATTAATGTCATTGAAACAGTATGGCATAAAATGAAACAAACATTGAGGAACAACCCACAACGGACATTACCTGAATTTAGAGACAAGATAGAGCATATTTGGAATGAAATTTCTCCTGAAACGTGCAGATCCTTAGTTGAGTCAATGCCTAGCCGAATTCGAGCTGTCATAAAATATAAGGGCGATGTTACTCCTTTTTAGAAATAAAATTCGTGCAATGTCCCAATATTTAGTTCACAAACAAAATTAACATTTTTCTTGTAAATTAGAGGTGATTGAATAATTAATTTGTTTTTTGTATTGTTGATTGGCCATAACTGTTGCTAATTAACTAATTACATAGTATTAAATTAAAAAATGGTGATGTGTCCATCATAGTACTTTCCCCCGTAAATTGCGTATTAAATCACTTTTTAAAGTTTGTAAAGAGGCTAATGAATCACCCTGTAGAAAATTGTGTTTGAAAGTTCCCGAAAAACGTTCTTCTTTTTATAACATATTACGAAGTGGTCCTCAATAACTAGATAAAACACACAACTTTTGAAATATCTCAAAAACTAAGAGTGCTATGACAAAAAGTAAACGAACAATACATCTTCATTTTGTTATTATCTACAACTTTTATTTGAAAGAATTTTTTGTTTGATGAACATTTATTGAAAAAATCTGAAAAAACTGAAAAACGCTAAGAGTAATGTACCACTTCCGGTTTTCCGATTTTCATCAAAAGCTTTTCAGTTCTTCCGATTGTAACAAAAAGCTTAAGTTTCAAGTTTCATCTCGATATCTTTAGCGGTTTTTGCGGTACAGCGCACACAGACAGACAGACATTTTTCAAAAATGGTCTTATTCGACTCAGGGGACCTCAAAACGGATATTTCCGCAAAAATTTTTGATTCGAAAATTTTCACGAAAACAATACTTTCCCTTTGTATTACATACGGGGGAAAGTAAAAAATACTAGAAAACTTAAATAAACTGTCCAATACCTGAATTTTATATGAATTTGATTTTGTTCCAATATATAGTTGTTAGGGCTCGTATATGTACATTTCGGACACTAAATGTCCATTATTAATAGTTAACTACCAATTAGTTAACTATTGATAATGGACACTTAGTGTTCGAAATGTACATATAGTAAGAATAATTCAAATTCAAAACTACACTGCGCCGCAAAATTAACGCAAAATTCGAAATTTCGTTTAAAAAAATTAGTTTTATTGTTTTTCCTGAATTGAGCCTTCTTCTCTTTTTCTGTTTATCACAAAAACTGGAAATATGTATTAGTAGGCTAAAAACAAACCTTATTATCTGCCAAACAGGTATTTATTTTCTTGTTAAAAAAAGGCGAGTATCGTTTGATAAGTAAGTTCTTTGATTTCTGGAAGTTTATTTAGAAAATTGTAAAAACAAACAAAAATGAATCCCCCTGGACGAGTTTCAAGAAATCTTACACATGAAAAATGTGCTGTTGTAGTGGCGCTGCAAGAAGAAGGGTTTGCTGCAACTTACATTGCCCAACGTTTGCATGTTGCTAATTCCACAATATCGCGAGTTCTTTCCCGCTTCAGAGAAACAGGACGTCACGAAAGAAGACGCGGCCAGGGTCGAAAAAGAATGACAACGCCGAGAGAAGACAGATTTATGCAACTTCAAAGTTTAAGGCAACGATTCCTAACGAGCACTTACCTGCAAAAACAATTTGTTCTAACCTATGGTCGTCGACTAAGTCAGGATACGGTGAGAAGAACACTTGCTGAAGTTGATCTTCGACCCTATCAAGCCGCTAAAGGTCCTTTGTTAACCAGAGAGCACCGACGAGAGCGCTTAAGGTTTGCACAGGAACATCTTAATTGGAACAATGCTGATTGGGGTAGAGTAATATTTAGTGACGAGTCCAGATTTTGTCTGTATAGTGACGACCGCCGTAGAAGAGTATATCGACGTCCTGGTGAAAGATACAGCCAGGCGTGCATACGAGGAACGGTGCAATATGGTGGAGGCTCTGTCATGGTATGGGCAGGCATCACGTCGTAAGCAACAACAGCGTTGGTACACATTAATGGTGGTCGGTTAAATGCACATCGATACATCGAAGAGGTGCTTGAGCATCATGTTGTACCATTTGCCCCATTTATTAGGGATAATTTCCTTTTTATGCAATATAACGCCAGGCCGCATATCGCAGGAATTGTGAACCAGTACTTTGACCATGTGGGAATTGTTCGTATGAACTGGCCAGCACGAAGTCCCGACCTCAATCCCATAGAGCATCTGTGGGACATTGTAGGGCAGAAGATTAAAGACTTGCAGCAACCTCCTGCAAACCTTCCAGAGTTAACACTCAGATTAACGCAAGTGTGGGAAGAAATTGAGCAGCAACAAGTCAGAAGTTTTATTGACAGTATGCCACGAAGGATGCGAGCTGTCATCAATGCTCGAGGAGGCCATACTCGCTATTAAGACCAACTGTACGACTGTTACACGCTATTTTGCGGATCAGGAGAATCATTATTTTTTTGTATTATTGCAGTTTGCTGTTTATTTTCTCATTTTTTGTTCACAAATAAGCAAATTAGTTTTAATAAGTATCTATTAGGAACCACTTCGGGAAAAAAATGGAGAAAAAAAAAAAATAAAAAACAACAAAATTAATTTTTAAACAAAATTTCGAATTTTGCGTTAATTTTGCGGCGCAGTGTATTTGAATTCGAGAAAATAAGCTTACGCTTCTTATAGTTTGCACACTTTAAACATAATATATAAAATTACGAAAATCTTAAAATGCAAACAATGTCTTAATTAATAAGACAACTTAAGACAATAAATATCCATTGAAACAACTACTTCCCGTGTGAGAAATATTGTAAATTTCTACATAAAATTTACAATATTTCACAGATGGAATGTCTGGGCCGGTATTCCCGAAGTTGTTGTTGTCATTTAAATAAGGATTTAACATGCGAATTTGACAGTTGGCGGGCGACCGATCGTTCGATTAATTTCAGGAATACCGACCGAGGTTATAATATTCAATCCGTTTTCTTGTTCGCTATCTGTGTGTGTGCGTGAATTTTAATCTCCGTTCGTGTATTGACGTGTGTGCAGGCAGGCACTTTAACGGGAATTAATTATTGTTGCGTTTCCATGGCGACCGCGTGACCTATTCCCATTTCTGCCAGTGCTACCACCATTATCATTCCGTAACCCCTGGATACCGAGACGTCGCCTACTTGACCGGAATAATTTGTCTCGTTCCTCATTCAATTATTGCACCGACGAGATACCGCATAAGCTTAAATCAATCTTGCGGTATTTTTTTAGAGATACGCAAAAAACAAACGTATCTTTTATATTTTTTTTAGTGAATCCAGTAAGTTCTTCACCTGAAGAAGCAACAGTGTTGCGAAATAACTGTAGTGAAATACAAAAAATAGTTGAAATTCATCAAAGGCCAGTTGCAACTAGTTCAACTCTGAACTCAAGTTCAAAGTGACATTAGAACAATAGGAACTGTCATCTTGAACCCAAGTTCAGATTGAACTCGAGTTCAATACGTGGGTCGTTTGATAAGTTTGTCTTCAATTTGGTGCTCATTAATCAATTGATGAAACATGTTTACAATATTAATAAGTAAATAAAAGTCACTTAGTTTGTTTCAGTATTATTTAATAAGTTTGGTAAAAAATACAGTAAAACCACCTTTTTTTAAACAAATCTGCTTTCTTTCTCAGCATAGACTCTTTCAAGGGCTATACACTTAATCCAGCGAGTTTCTAATTATTGTCAATTAACAGATCGATTTGAGTGACTTTAAACTGCCATTTTGTTGTTTACAAATGCAATTTGCTATTGAAAAAATGCGCAACAAATAGGTCCAGCTGAAAATGTACAAGTGTAAAAGCATCATGTGTTTCATTACACATGCAAATATCAAAATGTTCGAGAGATGAATTATCACGGCTTTGCAGACATGCCTTTATAAGCCATTCGTGAATGATTTTTACATTCATACATACCATTAATAAATTTTCATTTCAATTTCGGTTAATCGTATTCATTGTGAACTGATTAACATATTCCAAACATACACACGTTTTCTTCACTTTAGCGCAATAATAATAATTTTCTCTTTCGTCACTTGATTCAGTGATGAAATCAGGTATACCACCACAATAATCTCGCATTATATACCTGTGTGCACTTACACTCGCGTATGTGTATACAGTCAAGGTTTTGCACAGTTCAGTGAACCAATTCACGTCCGTTTGTAATAAAAGGTGGTTTGCTGAGCAGCTTAGGAGGCCATTGCACACACTTGCTTACTCATTTGTTCCTTGTTCATTTGGTTTTTCTTAGTTTAATTCTTCTCTAAGGTTACTTTGGAATCATTTTAATTAATTATCCGAGTTTTTAAGACTTATTTCAATGAGTAGTTGTTCTTGAAAATGTAGAAACAGTTTTTGTATAAAGAACCCTTAAAATCTTTCAGCTTTATTAACCCATTAAGCGCCATTGATGCAATAACGCTACATTATTAATTTTGTATTAATCTGTAAACATAACCTCAAATTTATTTTAAAGACAAAAGTCACAATTACAACCAGAGTATCCAACTTTATTAAAAAAAATCACCAAATCTGGTTGGTCAATACAAAAAAAAACAACGATTATACTAAAGATTGACAGAAAAATTACAATAAATGCTCAAATTGATTGCCATTGTTCAAAATGCATGAGTTACATCTATTTATGACACTTCTACATGCATTATGAATATGAATATGAGATATAGAATTTACAATATTAATTAAATCTTGTCGTAAAATATTGATATTGTTGTTATTTAATTTATATAAACTGTCCTTTATATAAGTATAAATGAAATTGCCAATTCTTGGTTGCAGAATACTTCAAACATTAAAAGTGCGATTCTTTTCGCAATCTACAACAAGTTAGTCTTACAAAGACTATATCAAACACTCATTGAAACAACTACTTTCCGGGCTAATACCCCGACGGACATTGAATTATACAACAAGTGTTTGCTGTTACATACAGTAACCTACTGCAAATGTAACAATTTGGGGAATGGCAAAGCTATACTGATGTGAGATAAATCTCGAAACGCGTCTATAGATGGCCTGAATAATTTGACCCAAATTGTTACATTTGCAGTAGGTTACTGTATGTAACAGCAAACACTTGTATAATTCAATGTCCGTCGGGGTATTAGCACGGGAAGTAGTTGTTTCAATAAGTGTTTGATATAGTCTTTGTAAGACTAGCTTGTAGATTGCGAAAAGAATCGCACTTTTAATGTTTGTCCTTTATATAGCCCCAAAAAAAGAGGTCCAGCGGTGTTAGGTCCGGAGATCGCGGAGGCCATTTTACCGGTCCATTTGTGCCTAACCATTTTGCTCCAAAATTAACATTTAATAAATTTGTCACTTCTCTGCAATTATGGGGAGGTGCGCCGTCTTGTTGGAAATACAAATGTTCCCCTTGAGCTAATGGCAAATTGTCCAGATAGTTCTCAATAATATTTTGTTGTAAAATGTCTGTATATTTCCGTCCATTCAAGTTTGCCTCGTAAATTTTGTAACACAAGATTCGGTTTCCCAGTAGAGCACACCAAACACTAAAACCAAATCTACCTTGTGCCTTAACATCAACAGTCCGATGAGGGTTAGAATCGGCCCAATAATGGGCATTGCGCCTATTAAATATTCCCGCGGAGCTTATGTATGCCTCGTCGGTCCAAATAATGTCCTTGTAAAAGTTCGGATTTGTTAACATCTAGCTTTGTACCAGTTACAAAATTCTAATATTCGTTCAAAATCCTCAGGGTTCAAATGGTGTCTTTTTCGAATCGTGTAAGGACGGATTTTTTTTTTCAGAATCCTTAAGGCACGATTTCTTGAAATTATTTGTTTGTCTTCCATTTGCCTACTTGATATTTCTGGACTTTCAATTACAGCTCCAATAATACTAAATCCAGCTTCTTCTGCTTCTAATATACTATATTCTCTGGATCTCGGGATAGTAAAGGAACCGTGGTTGATGAGATTCGTCTTCAACCGCTGGAATATGGATTTAGCGGGCTGTCTTCTCTCCGGATATCGAGTATAATATGTTTCCAATGCAATATTAGAATTACTGTTGCTTTGAATAAAGCATTCTAACATATCAAACTTTTCGTAATTTTCGTACTTTATGTTTAAACACTTAGTTTATTATTACACAACACAATACAACAAACAACCAATATAATAACAAAGTTGTTGTTTTTTGTTTCATGCGTAACAGGCATCATTTTATTTACAAGCCTACTGCGTTTAATGAAAAATATTTAAAATTTAATAAAAATATGATACATCTCAATAAATTACAAATATAACATCAACATATTATATATCAATGAAATGAGGAAAAAATAACAAATTTATTAATAGCACAGCCAACTATAACTTCTATTTAAAAAAATATAACTTTGGGCTGTATCTCTTTTATTAATGGAGATAAAAATAATCTATAAATTGCATTCGATTCTCCTCGAAAAAGTACCTGTAGAACATACAATTCTTATCTTGATAAATAATAAATGACTGAGATATAATTAAAAATCGAATATGGAAAATATTGAATTTTAGACTATAACTTGAAAACAAAAGACGATAGCTAATTTCTGTTTTCGACATTGAGTTTTCCTCGAAAAAAGAGCGCCATCGATTTTTTTCTATCTCTTCTAATAACCGAGATTCCCTATAGTAACATCCAATTTGGGCCACCCTGTACAGCTACACAATATGTATATTTAAAACAAAAAAGAAGTATTTATAAATATTATTGTTGCATTTAAAATAAAAACCATTTGTGAATGTATTAATTTAGTTATTTGGGTTACGTGGAGATTTAAAGTCACTTAACTAAAACGCAGTTATATTCCTTTCTTCACTTTTATTTTTCGATGCTAGATGTACATTTCAGGTACTATAATAAATTAGTTTACAAAAGTCTGAAATTTTTTACTTCATGCTTAATTAAGGAGTGAAATGAAGCTTTAAATTGAAGGCTTATCAAAAACAACAAATGTCTGGAAATTTACAGCGTATGCATCAAGATATGTATATTTAAAAAAAATATATTCGCGGTATACATTTTATTATAATCCAAAAATTAAGATGTAATTAGCATAAAATCGATGTCTGTATTTTCGTTGGTCCATTACCATTTCGTCTGCTCGGTGAGTACGTTAGAAAGTCGATTCGATTTTTATGGCTCTGTTTGTTTTAGAAATCGCTTCCAACCAGACTAGACGAACGCTATTGAATGGGAAATATTAATCCGGATCTTAACGGTACCGCCAATGTTTCCATTTTGGATATTAATCGACGCCATCTGTCACAGCAGGTGCCGGCAGTTAGCTACCACTATTTCCTGAAATTAACTCTTTGTTTCCATCGCGTAAAACGGAAGAACATTATACCTATACAATTGGGGGGAGGGGTCAATCACCAAAGACTTAAAATATTTTATCTACCAGAGCTGGGCAGAATTCGAATCATTTAGAATTCGAATCCTGGATTCGAATCCTTTCAGAAGGTTCAAAAGAGGCATTCGAATACTTTAGTTCAACTGGATTTGTGATCCGAATTCTTTACTTTTTTTAGGGGATTCGTATTCGAATCCAAATACGAGTGATTCAAATCCTTATAAAAGGATTCGAATATTTATAAAAGGATTCGAATACTTACAAAGGGATTTGAATCGTCAAAAATAATTCGAATTAATTGTGAAGATTAACATGAAAAATGTCTTTTGTGTGTTTTTAAATTTCTCGTTAAATCACTGTTTTATACGCGTGGCGCATGAAGTAAAATTTCGAGTTTAGAAAAGCCCAGAAAATTTGTCTCGGGTCGCTGCGCGACCCTCGACAAATTTTCACGGGGCTTTTCTAAACTCGAAATTTTACTTCATGCTTAGCCTGGGAGTGGAAAACACTCGTTTATAGCTTCAAATTGAACTCTTCTAAAAAAAAAAACAACGTAAACATTTTCTTTTAGGTAAACATATGCATAAGCTGTAAATTTTGCGACCTCCGTTGTTTTTCAAAGGAGCTTAATTTGAAACTTTTAACGAGTGTTTTCCACTCCCAGACTAAGCATGAAGTAAAATTTCGAGTTTAGAAAAGCCCCGTGAAAATTTGTCGAGGGTCGCGCAGCGACCCGAGACAAATTTTCTGGGCTTTTCTAAACTCGAAATTTTACTTCATGCGCCACGCGTATAAAACACTGATTTCAAGTGAGGTTCAAATATACATAAATTCACAATATTTTTGTTTTGTACGCGTGGCGCATGAAGTAAAATTTCGAGTTTAGAAAAGCCCAGAAAATTTGTCTCGGGTCGCTGCGCGACCCTCGACAAATTTTCACGGGGCTTTTCTAAACTCGAAATTTTACTTCATGCTTAGCCTGGGAGTGGAAAACACTCGTTTATAGCTTCAAATTGAACTCTTCTAAAAAAAAAACAACGTAAACATTTTCTTTTAGGTAAACATATGCATAAGCTGTAAATTTTGCGACCTCCGTTGTTTTTCAAAGGAGCTTAATTTGAAACTTTTAACGAGTGATTTCCACTCCCAGACTAAGCATGAAGTAAAATTTCGAGTTTAGAAAAGCCCCGTGAAAATTTGTCGAGGGTCGCGCAGCGACCCGAGACAAATTTTCTGGGCTTTTCTAAACTCGAAATTTTACTTCATGCGCCACGCGTATAAAACACTGATTTCAAGTGAGGTTCAAATATACATAAATTCACAATATTTTTGTTTTGTACGCGTGGCGCATGAAGTAAAATTTCGAGTTTAGAAAAGCCCAGAAAATTTGTCTCGGGTCGCTGCGCGACCCTCGACAAATTTTCACGGGGCTTTTCTAAACTCGAAATTTTACTTCATGCTTAGCCTGGGAGTGGAAAACACTCGTTTATAGCTTCAAATTGAACTCTTCTAAAAAAAAAACAACGTAAACATTTTCTTTTAGGTAAACATATGCATAAGCTGTAAATTTTGCGACCTCCGTTGTTTTTCAAAGGAGCTTAATTTGAAACTTTTAACGAGTGTTTTCCACTCCCAGACTAAGCATGAAGTAAAATTTCGAGTTTAGAAAAGCCCCGTGAAAATTTGTCGAGGGTCGCGCAGCGACCCAGACAAATTTTCTGGGCTTTTCTAAACTCGAAATTTTACTTCATGCGCCACGCGTATAAAACACTGATTTCAAGTGAGGTTCAAATATACATAAATTCACAATATTTTTGTTTTGTACGCGTGGCGCATGAAGTAAAATTTCGAGTTTAGAAAAGCCCAGAAAATTTGTCTCGGGTCGCTGCGCGACCCTCGACAAATTTTCACGGGGCTTTTCTAAACTCTAAATTTTACTTCATGCTTAGCCTGGGAGTGGAAAACACTCGTTTATAGCTTCAAATTGAACTCTTCTAAAAAAAAACAACGTAAACATTTTCTTTTAGGTAAACATATGCATAAGCTGTAAATTTTGCGACCTCCGTTGTTTTTCGAAGGAGCTTAATTTGAAACTTTTAACGAGTGTTTTCCACTCCCAGACTAAGCATGAAGTAAAATTTCGAGTTTAGAAAAGCCCCGTGAAAATTTGTCGAGGGTCGCGCAGCGACCCGAGACAAATTTTCTGGGCTTTTCTAAACTCGAAATTTTACTTCATGCGCCACGCGTATAAAACACTGATTTCAAGTGAGGTTCAAATATACATAAATTCACAATATTTTTGTTTTGTACGCGTGGCGCATGAAGTAAAATTTCGAGTTTAGAAAAGCCCAGAAAATTTGTCTCGGGTCGCTGCGCGACCTTCGACAAATTTTCACGGGGCTTTTCTAAACTCGAAATTTTACTTCATGCTTAGTCTGGGAGTGGAAAACACTCGTTAAAAGTTTCAAATTAAGCTCCTTCGAAAAACAACGGAGGTCGCAAAATTTACAGCTTAGTCTGGGAGTGGAAACGCTCGTTCGAAACTTCAAACTGAATGCTTTGATAAGAATATTAAATGACTCCAAATGTTTTTAAAGATAATAATCTAGTTTTTAAAAAGTTTGTTTAATATTATTTGAAGTAAAACTGACATGATAGCCACAATCTGAAATGTTAAATTTTTCCGACGTTTCGCTGATTCAAGATTTTTTTCCCTGGCCTTTTAATATAACTTTCTTCTGTGGGAAACCCCCATGTTGTTCAATTGTTTTCATTGTTTTTGTCAATATTTAAGTTAATTTTATAAATGTTCACGTGTTTTGTAATTTGCCTGCTGACAAATTTAATAATATCATATGGCTTTTTTGCATATTCACTAAAAACTCATTTCTTAAATTTAACGAAAATCTTAGAAAATGAATAAAAGTTGTAAACAAGTTGACAATTATTAAACATTCTTGAAATTCACGAACGCAGTCGATATTTTCGAAGATTAACCGAAATCGTCAACATTTTGAAAAGTAATTAACTTTAAAAAACCTTGAAAATATACGAAAAGCGTCAACATTTTTCTAAAAATTGACGAAAATCTTCAAAATTTATGAATAGTTTCAACATTTAAGAAATTGAGGAAATCCATCAGAATTTTCAATATTAACGGATAAATAGTACCAAGATTTTAAAAATTAACAAAAATCTTGAAAATTCGAAGCAATCTTGGAAATTCAGGAATAGCGCCAAGATTATAAATAGAAAGATTAATATTTTAAAATTAATCTGAATCTTGGCAACTCGCCAAAAGTATTGACATTTTTAAAATTAACGATAATATAAGAAATTCATTAAAAATTTAAAAAAAAAATCTTTTAAAAATTTATGAAAAGTATCAACATTTTTAAAATTAACGAAATCCGAGAAATGGACGAAAATTGTCAAGATTTTAGCAACCTTAGAAATTCATGAAAATTGTCAAGATTTTAAAAATGGATGAAAATTCATGGAAAAAAAAATTATGAATAATTAAGAAAATTTATAAATATTAAAAATCTCATGAGCATTTTATGAATTGAAGAAAATCTCGAAATATTAAAAATCCTGCACTTTGTAAAGTTGTCAAGATTATAGCAACCTTAGAAATTCATGAAAATTCGCAAGATTTTAAAAATGGATGAAAATTCTTGGAAAAAAAAATTATGAATAATTGAGAAAATTTATAAATATTAAAAATCTCATGAGCATTTTATGAATTGAAAAAAATCTCGAAATATTAAAAATCCTGCACTTTGTAAAGTTGTCAAGATTTTAGCAACCTTAGAAATTCATAAAAATTGTCAAGATTTTAAAAATGGATGAAAATTCACGGAAAAAAAAAATTATGAATAATCGAGAAAATTTATAAATATTAAAAATCTCATGAGCATTTTATGAATTGAAGAAAATCTCGAAATATTAAAAATCCTGCACTTTATAAAGTTAGGTTAGATGTCACTTTGTGAAGTTAGGTTAGATGTCACTTTGTGAAGTTAGGTTAGATGTCGCTTTGTAAAGTTAGGTAAGTATCTTACGAACATATCTGTTTAAAATTTTATAATTTGACGAAAATCTCGACATATTCAATAAAAGCATGTTCAATAAAAAAAAACCTCTAGAGTGCCATGATTTAATCTTCTTTTTAATTTAAGTTGCTACACGCTTTAGAAATTGACATATAAATGTCAGACATAATAAATATAATATATAATTTCAGAGTTGTCAACCTAGAATATTTTCCTTTGCACTCTAGAGGTTTCTTTTTTATTGAACATACGATATTATGTTTAAAGTGTGCAAACTATAAGAAGCGTAAGCTTATTTTCTCGAATTCAAATAGTTTTGAATTTGAGTTATTCTTGTTTCAAAATCTCATTAACATTTTATAAATTGAAAATGTCGAAATAGTGAAAATCTCGAAATATTGAAAATCTCATGAACATTTTATGAATTGACGAAAATCTCGAATTATTAACAAACTTATTAAAGATGTATAAATCAACGATAATTAAAAAGTTTACGAAAATCTCGAAATATCAAAATTAACTAATTTATAAATCAACGATAATTGAAAATCTTAAGAAAATCTCGAAATATTGAATATCTCATGAACACTTTATGAATTACTACTATTGATGATTTTCAACTTTTTATTTTATTCACTACAATTGTTTCGCTACACTGTAGCTTCTTCAGGTGAAGAAATATAATACAAACATTTTTACAAACTTATTTACATTATATACCGATTTCAGAAGTGTGGGTGGAGGGTGTATTTTTCTTTAACTTCAGTAGGGGGGAGTTGGAGAGTTCTAGTTGGTCGTTCAACAAATTTCCTGAATGAATATTTTTATTTATTTCTAAATTTTCCAATAAATTTAGTTTCCGTCCTTTGTTGGAAATGTGGAGGATTTTAAAATTGTTGTCAAAGTGGTGGTTTTCTTCAATCAGGTGGTTTGAATAT
The DNA here is from genome assembly GCA_932526585.2 of Philonthus cognatus. Lineage (NCBI taxonomy): Eukaryota > Metazoa > Arthropoda > Insecta > Coleoptera > Staphylinidae > Philonthus > Philonthus cognatus. The sequence goes on from OW052241.1 coordinate 154,845,322, forward strand.
GTAGACGTGTTTTTCTGATGAATAAATGCTTTTTGATGTTCGTTTATTCTATCATCGAATGCTCTTCCAGTTTGGCCTATATAAAACTTTGGGCAATCAGCGCAATTAAGCAAATAAACCCCACAGCGTTGACCCTTTTTTGTTTTATCCTTATTGTTTTTTATGATTTTTGATAAAGTGTTGGTAGATTTAAATGCGACATTTATTTTTAATTTTCTTAAATAATTACTGATTTTTTGGCTCAAATAGCCATTATATGTTATTGATCCATAATTTTCATCCTTGCATTTCGTTCTGGGGAATATTAATTTATTAATGATTTCTTTTTCTTTGTTAATGATTAATTTGTTTATTGTTTCTAATTTAAAATTATTTCTAACCGCAATGTATTTAATTATGTTGATTTCTTTTTCAAAATTTTGTTTTTTCATTGGTATTGAAAATGCTCGGTGAATCATGGATCGATAAGCAGATAATTTATGTTGAATAGGGTGAAAAGAATTATTATTTATTGTCGTATCCGTGTGCGTTGGTTTATGATAAAATGAGAAATCGTATTTATTATTGTTTTTTATTATGGTTAGATCTAGAAAATTTATTGTGTTGTGTATTTCGGTTTCTATAGTAAATTTAATTTTATTGTGTTGAAGGTTTATTTCCTTTAAAAAGCTATTTAAAATTCTATCCGTGCCAGTGAATGCAACTAATACATCGTTAACATATCTCCACCAATAGAGGCAATTTGCATATTTTCTTTTCTATGCTATCCATAAAAATTTCTGCCATTAAAGGGCTTAGGGGGTTTCCCATTGCTAGACCATCTGGTTGAGAGTAGGTCTGTTCCTCAAATTGTAAATAATTTTGATGAATGCAAATATCTAACAGGGATAATATTTCATTTGTTATTACTGGATTTACGTTCTTTGAAATAAGTTGGTTTTTTATTAGTTGTTTTACTTCTATTGGAGGGACGTTTGTGAATAGATTTGTTACATCAAATGACACGAATTTTGAATTAGGTGGTAATTTAATATCTTTGATATTATTAACAAGTTCCATGCTGTTTTTTATTGAAAATTTAGGTTTAAATTCCAAGTAGTTAATCAGAATGGAGTTGAGTTTTTTTGCTATTAATTCACATGGTGCATTAGTATAAGATACTGCTGGTCTTATTGGATTATTTGCTTTGTGAAGTTTTATAAGACCATATAATTTAGGTGCTTGTGGATTCATATTAATAGCAAAATATTTTTCATTATCTGATCGAATATAATTAATATTATTCAATGTTTTTCTGATTGTTTGTTGGAATTTTTTGGTCGGGTTTTGTTTAATAGGTATAAAGTTGTTGGTTGTCATAAAATCTTTGATTTTATTTGAATATTCTATTTTATGAATTGACGAAAATCTCGAATTATTAACAATCTCATTAAAAATTTATAAATCAACGATAATTGAAAAGTTTACGAAAATCTTGAAATATCAAAATTAATTAAGCAATTATTAATTTTCTAAATTGATAAAAATCTCAAAATATCGATAAACTTACGCATATTTCGAAAATCTCATTAACATTTTATAAGTCGACAAAAATTGAAAAGTTCGAAAATCTCGAAATATCGAAAATCTTCATGAACCTTTTATAAATTGATGAAAATCTCGAAATATTGATCTCATGAAATTCTTCTAAATCGATAAATATCACAAAATATCGAGAATCTCATGAACATTTTATAAATCGTCAAAACAAGTGTTTTCCACTCCCAGACTAAGCATGATGTAAAATTTCGAGTTTAAAAAAGCCCCGCGTAGAAAATTAGTCGAGGGTCGCGCAGCGACCCGAGACTAATTTTCACGGGGCTTTTTTAAACTCGAAATTTTACTTCATGCGCCACGCGTATAAAACATTGAAATATTATTTATTTATTTTATTTATTAAAATACTTGTACATAGACACAGTAGAAGTGTCTCATTAACATTTTATAAATTGAAAATGTCGAAATAGTGAAAATCTCGAAATATTGAAAATCTCATGAACATTTTATGAATTGACGAAAATCTCGAATTATTAACAAACTTATTAAAAATTTATAAATCAACGATAATTAAAAAGTTTACGAAAATCTCGAAATATCAAAATTAATTAATTTATAAATCAACGATAATTGAAAATCTTAAGAAAATCTCGAAATATTGAATATCTCATGAACACTTTATGAATTGACGAAAATCTCGAATTATTAACAATCTCATTAAAAATGTATAAATCAACGATAATTAAAAAGTTTACGAAAATCTTGAAATATCAAAATTAATTGAGCAATTATTAATTTTATAAATTGATAAAAATCTCAAAATATCGATAATCTTACGCAAATTTCGAAAATCTCATTAACATTTTATAAGTCGACAAAAATTGAAAAGTTCGAAAATCTCGAAATATCGAAAATCTTCATGAACCTTTTATAAATTGATGAAAATCTCGAAATATTGATCTCATGAAATTCTTCTAAATATCTAAAAAATATCGAGAATCTCATGAACATTTTATAAATCGTCAAAACAAGTGTTTTCCACTCCCAGACTAAGCATGAAGTAAAATTTCGAGTTTAAAAAAGCCCCGCGTAGAAAATTAGTCGAGGGTCGCGCAGCGACCCGAGACTAATTTTCACGGGGCTTTTTTAAACTCGAAATTTTACTTCATGCGCCACGCGTATAAAACATTGAAATATTATTTATTTATTTTATTTATTTAAATACTTGTACACAGACACAGTAAAAGTGTTTAACAATTGTCAATAATATAATAAGAACCAGTTTAGCTAAAATAACATTTAGAGCTTAAAAATAATAACTTAAATAAAATATACCAACATGACAGAAAACAGAACATTAAATTAGTTGGTTAAAAATTCAGTTATTGAATAATATGCCTTCTTTACTAGCTTTTTTTTTAGTTTATTTTTAAATTCTTTTAAAACAGTAATCTGTTTAATATTTGTCGGTAGATTATTGAATAACGTCACACACATATAATACGGGCTTTTCTCATACAGAGATGTGGAATGGGATGGTACAGACAAATCGTTCCGGTAGCGAGTTTCTGCAGATTTCTTATAAGCTGAATTTGAGGCAAACTTAGCTTTGTTCATAAAAACGTACAGACAACATTTATAAATATAAAGCGAATATACCGTCATTATTTCCAGTTCGACAACTGTCTCTATACTTGGCGTGCATAATTCTTCTGATAATCATCTTCTGAAGAGTAAATAGTCTAAGTGAGTGACTTGATTGACCCCAGAAGATGATACCATAAGACAAATGGCTATGGACATGAGCGTAGTAGAAAGCAATGAGTGATGGGCGGTTTACCGAGCTTCTTATTGACAGAATCGCAAAGCCGCTTGATTTTAGTTTTGCACATATTTTGTCTATATGGGTACCCCAATTTAGCGTAGGTGTAATGCTAATTCCTAAAAATGTTTCATTTTTTACTCGCTTAATAGCTTTATTTTCTAATTTTAAATCAGCAACTATCGGAACGTCTTTGTTTCTTGGGTTATTAAATTGAATATAATCCAGTTTTAGATGAGTTTATCATCAAATTGTTCCTGACACACCACGAATAAAATTTGTCAATTGCCTTGTTTGCAAGCTCCTCTGCTATTTCGGGTGATTTATTATTAACACTAATAGTATCATCCGCGAATTTAAATAATGTTAAATTAGGAATATCATAAAAAATATCGTCTACGTCGTTCATGAACAGAATGAACAAAAATGGTGCGAGGGGAGGAGTTCCCATTTCCAGCATTAGTTTATCGGATCTATATAAATGATTTAAGATGTCCTCGTTTTTGCTTTTAAGAACTACTGATTGCGTTCGTTCGGTTAGGAATGACTTAATTAGGCTGTGCGCATTTCCACTTATGTCGTATGCTGAGAGTTTTTTTAAAAGTAGAGAATGGTTTATTAGATCGAAAGCCCTTGTGAGGTCGAAGTAAATGCCTAATGTCACTTCTTTTTTATCCAAGGCTTTGTAGATAGATGTAAGTGAATCAAAAATTAAATCTATTGTAGATTTACCTTTTAAAAACCCAGATTGGGAAGAGTTGAGTAGATTGAATTTTAAGAAGTATGACATTAGGCGGTCAAGAATACTTTTTTTGAAAAATTTTGCAAAAAAGGAAAGGATTGACACGGGCCTATAATTCTCTACATTGCTTCGATCATTCTTCTTATAAATCGGTACAACAATCGCTTCTTTCAATACAGCTGGGAAAATTCCTTTTTCATAAGCCAGGTTTATTAAGTGTACTAAAGGGCCCGCTATTATCCGTGATATGTTTATTTATTTATTTATTTACGGAAAAATCAATTATACATAATATGTTATAGTAATACAATTCAAATTTCATAATACAAAATATACATAAATACAAAAACATGTCTACAAATTGGCAAATTAAAGAGAACAACAAACATTTAACCGCTTAAGATTAGATATAAATTTAGGATACGAATTAACAAAAAGATCGAAATTTGGATTTAGGGATAATTTATTTGACGTACGCATGAACCGAGAAAGTGGACTATTAAGACCGTAGTTGGATTTATGGAACGGAATGGAAAATAGTGTTGGATGTCTGATTTGTCGATTCGAAGAGTTAATACAGAAATTAATTTGATTAAATAGATATAAACAATCCGCTTGGTTACTAATTAATTTATAAAAGAAGCTCAAGTCCGCGAAAGTTCTTCTACAACATAATTTATCGATAGTAAGCTCCTGACGAACTACATTTATATTTTTATCTTTGTTGTAACCTAATTTAAATAGCATTATTTTCAAAAATTTATTTTGAATTGTTTCGATCTTATTGCTATACGTTACTTGATATGGTGACCAGACACATGATCCATATTCAAGAACGGAACGAACATAAGCAAAATAAATGACTTTGAATGCTGTTGGAGATAAATCGACTGCCAATCGTCTTATATAGCCAAGCATCCTTAGAGCTCTCATACAAATTCTATTAATATGGCTACCGAATGTCAATTTTTTGTCGAACGTTATGCCCAAATCCACAATTTCATCTAATTCAAAACCGTCTATAAAGTAAGAAGGAGAAAAATCCAAAGGAGTAAATTTCCTGGAAAACCTCATTATTTTACATTTATTAATATTAAATAAAAGATAGTTTTTGCAACACCAGTTGTGAATTGAGAATAAGTTCTCTTGCAACAATAAGCAATCATTTGGTGAGTCGATTCTTTTGAATAGCTTCAAGTCATCAGCAAAAAGCAAAAAAGACGAATGTTTAATGACTCGATGTATAATTAATAAAAATTAAAAACAGCAACGGCCCGCAATGTGATCCTTGCGGAACACCCGAATCCACTTTGAGTTCCTTAGAAAGATGGTTTTTAATTTTTGCGCACTGAATACGATCAATTAAAAAACTTCTAAACCAATTGACTACATCAGCATGGATTCCTAGGGCAGTAAGCTTTCCAATTAGTATTTCATGGTTGACACGATCAAATGCTTTAGCAAAGTCAGTAAAAATCGTGTCGACCGAGCTATTAGCTTCAAATGCATTTATAATGTATGAACTGAAAGATAAAAGGTTAGTTGAGGTAGATGAGCCAGATCGAAATCCATGTTGCTCATTTATGAACATATTTTTACACATCCAATTCAATTGAGTTGAGACTAAGCTATCGAACAGTTTCGGAATAACCGATTGTAATGAGATGCCTCGGTAATTTTTAATGTCATCTTTTTTGCCGGATTTAAACAAAGGTATAATATAACTCTTTTTCCAGCTGTTAGGGAAGACATTTTGCGACAACGATGCTTCAAATAATAAAAATATTGGAACTGTGATGGAGTAAATACAATTTTTAAGAAATATGGTGGGTATTCCATCAGGGCCTGTGCTCTTGCTGTGTTTTAAATTTGATATAGCCTTAAATATTTCGCTTTTGGATATTTTAAGTGGCATATGAATAACTTCTGATGAAACATTGAAAGATGGCATGTTTAAAGGTTTATCTTTGCTATAAACTGAGGAGAAATAGTCCGCGAATAAATTTACGCAATTTGAACCATTGGTGCTGGTCTTAGAGTTAAAACGCACAACGTTTGGAAAATCAGAAAGCGAATTTTTAGACTTCACAAAGCTCCAGAACTTGTTAGGATTATTATGTATGCTTACATTTACTGAATTTACATATTTAGTGTACAAGATATTTCTTAGATTTACACATTTTGTGCGCAAATGTTTGAATTTACTGTAATTTTCAGAAGTTTGGCACTGTTTGTAGTTTTTGTGAGCGGTCCGTTTTCGATTAATTACATTAATTAGTTCAGCATCAAACCAAACTGGATAACTTGATGGCTTGATGCATTTCAGTGGTATATATCGCTCAAGAACATTATATAGTATAACGTAAAATGAATCAACCATCATATCAATCGTACCGTCTAATATCCTTTGCCAATCGATATTTGATAAATAGCCATTAATGACAGAATAGTCAGCACGAACAAAATCATATACGTATTCATTGAATGTAAGCCTTTCGTCAGAAGAACATATAGGCAAAGAAATTAAATATGGTATATGATGTTGTTTAACCTCAAACAATAACTCGGTTGCTGTTGATACTGTAAAACCTTCGTGAGCAAAAATTAAGTCAAGAAAAATATTGTTTTCGTTCGGTAGATTGCAAATTTGAAATAAATTATAAACACTAAATGTCTCACTAATTAATTGGGCTGGCATTGATGATGAATTGTTATTTATCAAACCAAGCTCATCATTGGACCAGGTAACTGCAGATACATTGTAATCACCGCACAAGAGAAGTTTAGATTCAGGATATTGTTCGAGGATAGATTCTACAGTTAAACAGTGGTCTACATATTTATCAAGTGGGGAAGATGGTGGAATATACACCGCGCCTACAATAAGGTTCACATTGGGTAAAGAAATTGATACAAACAATTGTTCTACCGTATTACGCTCAATACTAACAAAATTACTACCTAAGTTTTTAAGAACAGCTACCATTACACCGCCCCCGCGAGATTTATGACTTGAATCGGTAGAACGATCCCCTCTACAGATGTTATAATTTTTTAATTTAAGTTCTAGATTTTTAATATCCTTGTCGAGCCAAGTTTCACAAATAATTATAATATCATACACACTACTGTTAGCACATAACATAAATTGTTTTATTTTAGTTCTCATCCCGCCGACATTATGGAAATAAATATTTAAATTATTTAGTTTTTTTAGGCCTTATTCGAGTTTCGAGTCGATGACGATGACATCTCCATGATTTTTGGACATCCAGAAACAAATTTAATAACTAGATTCTCCTCGCCATTTTTCCTGCGCTGCTCCAGTGCAAGTTTCGTTGCTTTGTATTCATCACGTTGCAATTTAGTGTTGTCTTAATTGAACTTGATAACATTTTCTTTTAACTTAGATGTTTTATAAATGATGTTCTTAACAACATCATGTCTTTGATTAGAAAACCAGGAATTTCATCGTGACCAGCTGCTTTGTTAGAAGGAAGATCATTGATTATTTTTAATAACTCTTGTTCGCTAATAGGGCGTAAGTAGAATGTTTCGTTCGTATATCTGTTGGGGACCTCAAATGCATTTATACAAGAGTCACGGTTTGAGATATTTAAGAAATGTTTTTGAAATAGGTTACAAACTTTTTCAGGATCATCTATTTGTTTGTTGTTATAGTTAATTGATATATTTTTATGTATTTTCTGACCATTTATTTCTTTATTTATTAATGACCATACTGTCTTACTTTTATTACTTGATTTTTTTATTAGAGAGTCAAAATATTGTTTTTTGTTGTTTTAATTAGAATTGTATGTTTATTTTTTGCTTGTTTATATTCGCTTATGATATTATTATTATTTGTTGACTTTCTCAACCAGTGCAAATTTTTTAGGTGGATGGAGCTATCTATTACGCTTTTATTTATCCACGATCTGGACTTCCTATCCGCTTTAATTTTTCTGATAGGGAAATTTTGATTAAATAAGCTTGTTAATGTATTTATAAAAATCCTAAATTTTGATTCAATGTTCAATGTTATAATTATTTTGTAAAAGGTGAATATTTGTAATATCATATTCGTCATTAAACTATTGTTGGCAGTATTATCAATCTTAGGCAAAGGACTTTAAAACATAATTTACAGCATTAAATAATTGTAAATATTATTAATATACATTATATCAGAGCTGGGCAGGATTCAAATCATTCAGGATTCGAATCCTTTTAGAGGATTCAAAAGAGGCATTCGAATACTTTAGTTCAACTGGATAAGTGATCCTGATTCGTTACATTTTCTTAAAAGGATTCGTATTCGAATCCAAATGTGGGTGATTCGAATCCTTATAAAAGGATTCGAATATTTATAAAAGGATTCGAATATTTATAAAAGGATTCGAATATTTATAAAAGGATTCGAATACTTACAAAAGGATTTGAATCGTCGAAAATAATTCGAATTAATTGTGAGGATTAACATGAAAAATGTCTTTTGTGTGTTTTTAATTTCTAGTTAAATCACTGTTTTATACGCGTGGCGCATGAAGTAAAATTTCGAGTTTAGAAAAGCCCAGAAAATTTGTCTCGGGTCGCTGCGCGACCCTCGACAAATTTTCACGGGGCTTTTCTAAACTCGAAATTTTACTTCATGCTTAGCCTAGGAGTGGAAAACACTCGTTTATAGCTTCAAATTGAACTCATTAAAAAAAAAAACAACGTGAACATTTTTAGAAAAGCTCCGTGAAAATTTATCGAGGGTCGCGCAGCGACCCGAGACAAATTTTCTTGCTTATAAAACACTGATTTTAAGTGAGGTTCAAATATACATAAATTCGCAATATTTTTGTTTTGTACGCGTGGCGCATGAAGTAAAATTTCGAGTTTAGAAAAGCCCCGTGAAAATTTGTCTCGGGTCGCTGCGCGACCCTCGACAAATTTTCACGGGGCTTTTCTAAACTCGAAATTTTACTTCATGCTTAGTCTGGCAGTGGAAACGCTCGTTCCAAACTTCAAAATGAATGCTTTGATAAGAACATTAAATGACTGAAAATGTTTTAAAGATAATAATCTAGTTTTCATAATTTTTTAATATTATTTGAAGTAAAACTGACATGGTAGCCACAATCTGAAATGTTAAATTTTCCGACATTTTCCTGATTCAAGATTGTTTTCCCTGGCCTTTTAATATAACTTCCTTTTGCGGGAAACCCCATTTTGTTAAATTGTTTTAGTCAATATTTAAGTTAATTTTATAAATTTTTACGTGTTTTGTATTTTCCCTGCTGATTTTGACAAACTTTATAATATCATATGGCTTGCTTGTTAGTGTTTTATTCAATTTGAATATAATTCCATGACTTTTCTCCGACTTTCGTGGTTTTAATGATTTTTTATTTTCGTAGTTTTCAGGCATTCGTCGATTTTATAATAGAGCTTAATTCGAAGTTTTGAACGAGTGTTTCCACTCCCAGGCTAAGCATGAAGTAAAATTTCGAGTTTAGAAAAGCCCCGTGAAAATTTGTCGAGGGTCGCGCAGCGACCCGAGACAAATTTTCACGGGGCTTTTCTAAACTCGAAATTTTACTTCATGCGCCACGCGTACAAACCACTGATTTGAAGTGAAGTTTAGAAACACACAAATACATCTTTAATTAGAGTAACACGGAATCAGATATTTAGTCTGTTATCAACGATGTCCAGTGTTAATAATAAATAATTAGGTTTTGAATATTTTTGTTAAAACAGCTGGTAAAGATATTTATATGTTAATGGTTGCAAAAAAATTATAAAATCAAATTTATTCTTAAAGGATTTGTATTCGTGATTCGAAAAAGCAGGATTCGAATCATATTTATCTCTTACGAATCCTTTATTCAAGTATTCGTGATTCGAATTATATTAAGTGATTCGGATTCGTGATTCGAATACTTTTTACAGGGAATCGTCCCAGCTCTGCATTATATATATATATATATATATATATATATATATATATATATATATATATATATATTAAAAGAAACCTTCCCTGTATAGTTAGCCATTTTTGGCATAGTAATAAACGATAATTTCTTGACAATTAAGGGATTTAAAATAAGTTTTAAGTTAAAATATCAAACATCACACACTGATTATTTTACATCGTTGATAAATTGATAAATAATTTCCCAATTATTAAATAAAACTACATTGTTAATACATTTTTCTCTTTAACAAAAAAAAACAATTTCACGACTATTTAAAATTTTATATCGTCGATAAACCGATGAACAATTTCACAATTATTAAATAAAGTTACATTTTTTATACATTTTTTTGTTTAACGAAAAAATAAAACAAACCATTTTACGACTAATATTAAAGGATAATTTAAAAAAACACTTGGTTTGTTTTACTATTTGTTTCTATTTATTCGACTTGTTTCGCTTTTTACGGCATTATCATAGAAACAAATAGTGAAACAAACCAAGTGTTATTTTAATTTATCCTTTAATATTAGTCGTAAAATGGTTTGTTTTATTTTTTCGTTAAACAAAAAAAATGTAACTTTATTTAATAATTGTGAAATTGTTCATCGGTTTATCGACGATATAAAATTTTAAATGTTTCACCAAGTGATAAATGAGAAACTTTTATATAAATAAAACAATTTAAACACTTTCAAATATATATTGTATTAACGCTACAATTGTTTCGCCACACTGTGGCTTCTTCAGGCGAAGAAATGATCATTTCTTCGCCTGAAGAAGCCACAGTGTGGCGAAACAATTGTCGCGTTAATACAATATCTATTTGAAAGTGTTTAAATTGTTTTATTTATATAAAAGTTTCTCATTTATCACTTGGTGAAACATTTAAAATTTTATATCGTCGAAATTGTTTTATTTATATAAAAGTGAATATGAACTTTCAACATTTATCAGCCTTATCAATCAATAAATGAGAAAGTTATACAAGAAATATTTTATGACTATTTAAATAATTTCAAAACTATAAAGTGCACATATTGAATATTGTTTCATTTAGAAGATTTCGTGTATACCGTGAGCAGAAAGGGGCGAATAGAAAATCGATTTTGTTGTGTGTGGAAGGAGTGGTGTTTCCGTTTCCTCCTCGCGAGTTTCGCAGGGCAAATTTTGTGGACTCAAACTCGTGCACACCAACACACACGCAAATGGTCTTGTTTCATCACTTTATCGATTCTCGCGAGCGTCGGTAAAAGTTTCTCAAAATAAAAAAGCAAACCGGGAATACCTTTTCACTTCAACCTCGAACCAATCGGAATAGAAAATTATGTTGTATTACGAAAGGCGAGCCATTGTTTTCAAAACTACGAGTATGACGAAAATTCGTTAAGTGTAGAAGAAACGCACGTCTGTGTGTTTGTAATGAATAAAAAATTAAGGTTGGAATTACTTAGTCAAAATAATTATAAATAAATAAAATACCGGGTGTTTGATTAAGCGTGGCCATCAGCTGTATTTCAGAATCTATACATCGTAGCATGTTGCGGTAAAAAATTTCAGAGTAAAAATGGCTAAGAGAAATCGCTGGAAGTTATTTTTAAGTTTATAGCCTCGCCGCAAGAGGGCGCTATCTGTATAGTAGAAGATTAAAACAATGTTTGTTAAGTATATGCCAAATAAAGCGATGTTTGATTAAGCGTGGCCATCAGCTGAATTTCAGAATCTATACATCGTAGCATGTTGCGGTAAAACATTTCAGAGTAAAAATGGCTAAGAGAAATCGCTGAAAGTTATTTTATGTTTATAGCCTCGCCGCAAGAGGGCGCTATCTGTATAGTAGAAGATTAAAACAATGTTTATTAAGTATATGCCAAATAAAGCGATGTAAAAAATATGAAAATCTTAACCTACGGTAAATTTTACCTAATCTCTCGTTTTTTTTATGTCTCACATAAGATGCACAGGAGAACGAAAATGTCTAATTATTTAAATGCCTGTAACTTTTGTTAGGTTTCACTGAATTTAAAAAACTTGGGCTCATTTCATAGATAATTGAATACACTTTAAAACATAATTCACTCTGATTTATTGTAGTTTCAATATTAGGCGCTGGAGGGTGTAATTGAGACAATCAACGTATTATCTTATTTTTTCTTAAATTTTCAAATTGGAAGGTATACGTAACTTACGATAGGTAATTAGAATAAAAAATAGTTTGAAAACTGGCAAAAACCGCATCCCGATATCTTTATTCTAACCGGAGATATATAGAAAATTGTGCAGAATAGGGTATTTTGTACTAATAGCGCCCTCTAATCCTTTATTATAGACACTAAATTAAATCAGAATACACAGTGTTTAAAAGAGCAATCTATTATTTATCAATTTAGTTAAAGTTTAGTAAATTCGGTTAAACCTAACTAAAGTAACAAGCATTTTAGTGATTAGACGTTTCCATTTTTATCTGCATTTTATGTAAAAGCAAAAGAAACGAGAAGGTAATTGAAATCGAGCAAAATTTAGACTAGATTAATATTTACATATTTTTAATATACGCAGCTCAATTTGGCATTTTGAATAGCATCTTGTTTTTATCGTTTGAGGTAAAGATTGCGCCCTCTACCAGCGAAGCTAGATTCAATTATTGCATTCGTTTTTTTTTTCTTTTCTTTTGTTTGTTATTGTTCCAGTAAAGTATTGCAATAGGTGTTTTTAATTGTAGTAAATATAGGCTGTTTTAAACATTCTACTAAACTTCTAATAAGCTTCCAAGTGCTATCAAAAACATTCAAAACAAAAATATATTCAAATCAAGATTATATGAACATTTGTGTTTGTTAGAACCTTATTCTTTAAATGAAGTATAGTGCGAATTCTTGGAACCGATGCGTCAATGTGTGCTCTAAAAATGTTTCTTCTTTTTTCATATTTATGTTATATTTATGTATTTTTAACTGTTTACTTGACACTTTTTCATTAATATGTAACATTTTGTCTGTATGCGAATTTTTGAAAATAAAGATTTAAAATAAAAAAAATAAAAAATAAAAAAACTCATAGCCTACTATATTTTGAGATTTTAATCATGGATATCCTTACATATTCGCTTTCCAAAACATATACACGGAAGTATTATTCTTTAAACTTTTGCTTTTGACGTCTAATACATAAAACAAAAAAGCCAAAAGGCCTACTAGATTTTAAAATATATTTTTATATGGTACGCGGTTGAAAATGGCCAAATCTAGCACACTTTTTAATATATCTTTAGTTAGGACAAAGATATCAAGATCAGGTTTCACTACTTATCTCAGTATTCCTTTCTGTAATAAACTAATGTAGGAGAACTTAAGGTTATAATTTGAAATTTTTAAGAAAATCTATAAAATATGTCGGTTGTTCAAAAAACGATCTCTGGCGCTATTTATAAGAACTAAAGTAAACAGAGATTTAAAGTGCTTTCAATTACCTATCAAATGAGACTAACTTGATTAATTTCGGTTAATCCTAACAAAAGTTACGCGCAGTTTAATGATCACACTTTCCCGCTCTCCCTTGCTTCATATGTGTAAGATGAAGAAACAAGTGAGTAGTTAAAATTGAGTTAAATTCAGCGTAGATTACGATGTGTATATTTTTAACCTAGCTTAATTTAGCAGTTTTTTGATAAAAATCTGTTTTTGTATTTAGCGATAGATGTTACGCCCTCTAGCGGCGGAGGTAGGGACTTAAAACTAATTACTAGGGATTTTTTTAGCCACTTTCCTTATGCGATTTTTTACCCCAACATGCTACGGTGCATAGTTTCTGAGATACAGCCGGTGGCCACGCTTAATCAAACACCCGGTATATCCTTGTATAAGTAACTTTACTAACACTTGTTGCTGTTGAAGTTTTCACCAGCAGACATTTTGAAAATTGGGTACTTTTCTTAAGAAGCTGTAGATTTTTCTTATTAACCCATTAATGGCCGAGCAATTATAGAAGTTTACTCTAAAACTTGGATTTAGGTATAATTCTCCACTTCTTGATTGATTTCTATGTATGACTTGTTGTATTAGTTAATTTGATACATTGAAATATGTGAAGTAAGAAATACAATGAAAATACTTGAAAAAAGAGAAAAATATTTAAATAACAAAATATTTACAATTTTCTTCACATACTCTCAAGTCAGGTTAAATAAAATAAAACAATGTATAAAATTAACTTATTGATGTCCGGTTTCATCAACTTCAATTAATCTAGTTGATTAAATTTATTTGTCGATTGTAATACATTTTCTATGTCAGAAACATCTATGTTAAGTGAATTGTTTGATTTTTTGGCATATATGTAACTATTACTAAATTTTAATCGATGACTATTGGTCGATTACAATTTTCTGACGTTAGTAAAACCCGGCGTTAACTGACGTTGGTGAAACCCGGCATTAGTAAATTATTTAACAAACGTTATTGCATTAATGGGTTAAGATTTGACTTAATTCAATTTTACTTGATACTTATTTTTAAAATTGGTTAATACGTATTCCAAATTCAGCCTATTTTCTGTGAATCTTTAGATATTCCCTGTTTTTTTAAAGTTCAATTTAAAGCTTTAAACCAGTGTTTTCCACTCCCAGACTAAGCATGAAGTAAAATTTCGAGTTTAGAAAAGCCCCGTGAAAATTTGTCGAGGGTCGCGCAGCGACCCGAGACAAATTTTCTGGGCTTTTCTAAACTCGAAATTTTACTTCATGCGCCACGCGTATAAAACACTAAAATATTGTGAAATTTATGTATATTCGAACTTCACTTAAAATCCGTGTTTTATACGCGTGGCGCATGAAGTAAAATTTCGAGTTTAGAAAAGCCCAGAAAATTTGTCTCGAGTCGCTGCGCGACCCTCGACAAATTTTCACGGGGCTTTTCTAAACTCGAAATTTTACTTCATGCGCCACGCGTATAAAACACTAAAATATTGTGAAATTTATGTATATTCGAATTTCACCTAAAATCCGTGTTTTATACGCGTGGCGCATGAAGTAAAATTTCGAGTTTAGAAAAGCCCAGAAAATTTGTCTCGGGTCGCTGCGCGACCCGAGACAAATTTTCACGGGGCTTTTCTAAACTCTAAATTTTACTTCATGCTTAGTCTGGGAGTGGAAAACACAGATTGTAATAGACATTTTCAATGTCATAAACATCAACGTCATGTGAAATTGATTGATTTTTTGACAGAGCTAGGCAGGATTCGATTCCTTTTAGAGGATTCGAAAGAGGCATTCGAATACTTTAGTTCAACTGAATTAGTGATCTGGATTCGTTACATTTTTTCAAGAGGATTCGTATTCGAATCCAAATGCGGGTGATTCGAATCCTTATAAAAGAATTCGAATATTTATAAGGGGTGGTCCATACAGTGGTTTCTTTCAAAATCATATGCAATATGTACTTCTGAGGCAGCTTATATGCCAATCAGATTATTTAAAAGTGAAATATTCGAAAGTATTAATAATTTAAAAAATAGCAATGGCATAGGCCCTGATGGAATTCCTTCAACTTTTTTAAAGAATTGTATTTTTTCTATCACATCGCCATTATTCATTTTATTTGAGGCATCTGTCACACAAAACACATTTCCCGAATTCTGGAAGAAAAGCTATATAACACCAATCTTTAAGTCTGGCAAAAGCGATGATATTGCTAACTACCGCAGTATATCAATACAATCCGTCATACCAAAGTTGTTTGATAAACTTGTTTCTGTCTAACTCAATTGGATGTGTAAAAACATACTTATAGAGGAACAGCATGGATTCCGTAGTGGCAGATCGACATCAACAAATCTTCTAACTTATACTTCATTTATCATTAATGCATTCGAATCTAGCCATTCAGTAGATACCGATTTTGCCAAGGCTTTTGATCGCGTTAATCACGAAATTTTAGTGGCGAAATTATTAGCGTTAGGGTTCCATGCCGATGTTGTCATGTGGGTGTATAGCTTTTTAATCAATCGTGTGCAGTGCGTAAAAATTAAGAATTTTATATCCAACACCATTCAAGTGCCCTCAGGAGTTCCCCAAGGCTCGCATTGTGGTCCATTGCTGTTTTTACTATTTGTTAATGACATTTCACGGGTTATAAAACATTCCTCATTTTTGCTCTTTGCCGATGACCTGAAATTGTATAAGGAAATTGTATCGGTTGACGATTGTTCATTGCTGCAAGATGATTTATCATCTGTCTTTAATTGGTGTCTACAAAATCATTTGTTTTTTAATGTTCAAAAATGCAAAACAATGATTTTCACCAGAAAAACAACTGTTGTACGGTTTGATTATGCAATTCATGGTCACCACTTAGAACAACTAAATGTTACCAAAGATTTGGGTATTACCTTTGATAGGAAATTATGTTTTGCCAGTCATATTAACGCAATTTGTAATCGAGCTTTGAAAGAGTGACGTTAATGTTAATGTTAATGTTAGTGTTAATGTTAATCGTAGTGTTAATCCTAATTCGTTTTATCGCACATACTTTTACTTTTACTTTTAAAAAAGTACTTTTTCTTAATTAAATATTATTTGTATAAACCATTTATGCAATAATCTGTTAATATTCTTCAGGTTAAGTGGAAGAACAGTTAATAGTCATTAGGCTAACTGAACTTCGCCTGTTACTTTTACTAGACATTTTGTAAAATATTTTTTCTATAATAAATAAAGACGTATTATTATTATTATTATTATTATAAAAAGAATGGCTAAGGACTTGTCGCCAGCAGCATTTAAACGGGTTTATTTCGCTTTTGTACGTTCTCATCTAGAGTATGGATCTTGTGTATGGGCACCATCACAACGCGTTTATATCAGTGCTTTGGAAAACGTACAAAACAAATTTTTAAAGGTGCTTGCGTACAAGTTAGGTTTCGATTCTAGCACAAATTTAGAGATATTATCATCGGAACAATGTATTGATAAACTATGTTGTCGCCGGGTGTATGCCGACTTGTTGTTTTTTCATAAATTAATTTGTAATGCTGTTAATTGTCCATATCTTTTATCACAAATTAATTTCAGTATTAATTTAACCAATCGCCCAACTAGACATTTACCTATATTTCGTCTTCAACTTCATAAGACAAATTACGGATATAATAGCCCACTTTCAAAGTTTATGCGAACAGCCAATACATTATCTGTACATCCAAACTTTGACATTTTCAACTCTTTCTCACCCTCACAATTCATGGCAAGACTTAAGCGAATAAATATTTGTAATTTTTCTTAGTTTAATAAGTCAAATTTATATTATATTATATTTATATTTTATTATTGTATTATTTGTATTAAATTTTTGTTGTTGTTGTAGTAATTATATTTAGTTAAATATTAATTTGTAAAATGGATTTTCCGTTAAATAAATAAATAAATAAATATTGACTCTGACAGATCTTTCGCGCTCAAAATATTGGCAGATATCATATCCTTACGGTAAGAAATGAATACATTTAACGTTGCGAAATATTGAAAACTTATCTCCAAAGTGACTACTGTGCTTCCCAATCCGTGCGAATTTTGAAAAGAAATTTAGAAAACTTATTACCAAAGTGACTACTGTGCTTCCCAATCCGTGCGAATTTTGAAAAGAAATTTCAGTTGAAATGTAGCACAAACGCGGCTGCTGTACCCAAATTCGTGCAAAAAGTCCATGGACAGAAATGTTTGTGGTTCATAGAAGTGATCCTCGTTCTCGTCCAGTGGACAAAGACGAGAACATTGCTATTATAGCCCAAACTGTAACAGCCAATCCAAAAACATCAACTCGCCATTTCGTTCAACGGGGAGCTCTACAGAAGCATGATAACTGACTTTCTGTGGCCTGAAATTGATGACACGGACTTGAACGATCTTTGGTTTCAGCAGGATGGCGTACATGCCACACAGTCTATGGAACAATCGATCTTTTAAGCACGAAGTTCATTTAGCGTGTAATTAATCGTTTTGGTGATGTCAATTGGCCTCTACGGAGCGAATTGGCGCTATTTTTTTCAATTATTATAATTAACCATAATACTTAATGGTATTTTACTTAAATTCTATAAGAGGTGCTGTTAAGGATCGATGTTACGCAGACAATGCACACCGAAAATGTACTAAAAAATTGAGTTGTCAAAATGGACTGTTGTCAAGCCAGCCGAGGCGGCCAAATAAATGAAATTGTATTCCATTATTAATGGGAAGGATTGCTCTTGCCAACAAAACATTAACATTTGAAAAAGTATTGATCTGAATTTACTTTATAGCTTAATATATAAAATTACAAAAATGTTATTCGTGAAAATGCAAACAATGTCTTAATTAATAAGACAACTTAAGACGATAAATATCTATTAAAACAACTACTTCCCGTGCAAATACTCCTCCGGATATTGAATTATTTATTTATTTATTTATTAATACAATGAAATATTTAAAATCTTATTTAATTTGATTATTATGATTACTTTATAGCATTTTTAAAAAGAAACTGCTAGATGGACCACCCTATAAAAGGATTCGAATATTATTAAAGGATTCGAATACTTACAAAAGGATTCGAATATTTACAAAAGGATTTGAATTGTCAAAAATAATTCGAATTAATTGTGAGGATTAACGTGAAACATTTCTTTTGTGAGTTTTTAAATTTCTCGTTAAATCACTGTTTTAACGCGTGGCGCATGAAGTAAAATTTCGAGTTTAGAAAAGCCCCGTGAAAATTTGTCTCGGGTCGCTGCGCGACCCTCGACAAATTTTCTACGCGGGGCTTTTCTAAACTCGAAATTTTACTTCATGCTTAGTCTGGGAGTGGAAACACTTGTTCAAAACTTCAAACTGAATGCTTTGATAAGAACATTAAATATCTGAAAATGTTTTTAAAGATAATAATCCATTTTTTCTGTCAATATTAAGGTTGGTTTTATAAATGTTTACGTGATTTGTAAAAATTCACTGAATATCATTAAAACTGGGAAAGTCATGGAATTATATTCAAATTGACCAAAACACTAACAAAAAAGCCATATTACATTATTAAATTTGCCAAAATCAACAGGCATCATACCTGTTGATTTTGGCAAATTTAATAATATAATATGGCTTTTTTGTTAGTGTTTTGGTCAATTTGAATATAATTCCATGACTTTCCTCTGACTTTCCCAGTTTTAATGATATTCAGTGAATTTTTTATTTTCGTAATTTTCGGGTATTCGTCGATTTTATAATAGAGTTCAATTTTAAGTTTTGAACGAGTGATTCCACTCCCAGGTTAAGCATGAAGTAAAATTTCGAGTTTAGAAAAGCCTGAAAATTTGGTTTGGTCGCGTAGCGCGAAGCGCGGAGCGACCAAACCAAATTTTCAGGCTTTTCTAAACTCGAAATTTTACTTCATGCGCCACGCGTATAAGACACTGATTTCAAGCGAAGTTTTCTCAATCACAATAATTCAGTGCTTTCAGTGTTTAATACGCGTGGCGCATGAAGTAAAATTTCGAGTTTAGAAAAGCCTGAAAATTTGGTTTGGTCGCTCCGCGCTTCGCGCTACGCGACCAAACCAAATTTTCAGGCTTTTCTAAACTCGAAATTTTACTTCATGCTTTGTCTGGGAATGGAAAACACTCGTTTTAGCTTCAAATTGAACTGAGCGACCAATTCAAACTTTCAGGCTTTTCTAAACTCGAAATTTTACTTCATGCGCCACGCGTATTCACACTATGTAACTATTACTAAATTTTAATCGATGAATAACTATTCTCTTTCTGACGTTATTGAAACCCGGCGTTAACTGACGTTGGGGAAACTCGGCATTAGTAATTTAATTAACAAAAAGTGAATAATGTTACGTTAAAGCATTAATAGGCTAAGATTTGACTTAATTTAATTTTAATTGATACTTATTTTCAAAAATGCTTAATTTTGTTAATAAACTCTTGAGAGACATTAAGATTTGGTTTATTTAAATTTTTCTAAAAACACTAATGCCGGTGTAATTGTCTGAACAATATTGTTTGTATTTCTGTACGTGTGCTAAATGCGTGTGAAAATTGAAAACAATGCATAACTGTGGATTGTTTTATTTTTTTGCAAAAAATTAGGTTAATGAATGAAAACGGATACAAGTTAATGTCAGTATGATATTACGTCATAATTAATACATGGCAGATAGGGATTGTAATACCAGTACATTTTTTTTATTTACTCACTCATTTGTTAATATAGGCGAAATTGAAATATTTCACTCAAACGTTTGTTGTTTTTAGCAAATTTAACTCAAGCAAACTCACCAAATCGCGGTCTTGCGACTTAAAACATGACTTTGCTCTCGTTAAATTTTTTATTAGGTATTAGTTGAATTGCCATATTACTGTCAGCCCTTCTCTAACACAACCTGGACTGGAGACGCCATAGTTAAAGGGGCCGATGGATACAAATTTTTACACGCGTACAGGTTAAATCCGCTATTAACCTGCAACGAGCTAATTGTGTACTTAAATAAAGCAGGTTTTTTAAATGTTAAATGTGAAACTCTTCCTTCGAAACACCCAGAGGAGTATTCATCCTTTAAAATAGCTGTACCTGTTAATGAATATGAGAGCATGCAGATTCCAGAAGTATGGCCTGTAAATGCCTGTATAAAACCTTTTTTTCAGTTTGCAAAGAAGAAAGAAATACGAATGTAATTGATTTGCTTTTCCTAAATACGCAGTCGATAAGAAATAAAATAAATGAAATTGAGTGTTTGTTCAATTCCAGTAAGTTTGATTTCAAAATCGTCTGCGTGGTGGAGCATTGGCTTTCTAACTATGAATGTAACATATCAAAAATCAATGCGCTGTCCTCAACTGCTTCATATTCGCGGAAAAACGGCAATTTCGGAGGTGCTATGATTTATGTAGATGATTTATACGAAACCAAATCATTTAATACTTTGACAAATGATTTATCAGTAGATGGTGATTGCGAACTGAGCTGCATATGTTTTTAATTTATATATCATAACAGTTTATAGAGCACCCACTGGGAATTTATCTGTGTTTCTTGATATTTTAAATTCTCTTATGAGTCAGCTCAGTATCTTCAATAATTAAGTAATATTGTGTGGCGACTTCAATGTTAATTTCAATGATATCAATAATGACGCTCTTGCTGTGCACGACTTTATTGAAAGTTATGGGTTAGTTAGAACTGTATTTTTTAACACGCGGGGGCAAAACTGTATTGACAACGTTTTCACAAATTACGATTTAACAATATTTCGAACGTGTCCCTTTGAAACACATCTATCAGATCATATAGGAATTGCAATAAACTTAACGTTGCCTAATACTCCACCAACTATTCTTCCTCGAAGAATGTATAGACCCATAACATCACAGGGGAGATACAGATTTCACCAACTTCTGTCGAGTGTAGACTGGAATTTTGTTTATCAAAACCTAAATATTAACACAAAATGTGACTTATTTCAAAATCAATTAAATATGTGTCTACTTAATGCTTTTCCGGAGAAAAACTGGGTAGCAAAGAGAAAGCAACCGGTAAAGTGGTTCAATGAAAATCTAAAAGACATGAGGGAAACTTTTGCATTGCTCTCAGAAAATTATGAAAAATCATCTACTATTCAAAATAAACTAATAATGAATAACTTTAAAAAAGTTTACAGAGTCAATAAAAGATGCTAAAATTAAAGCAAATGATAATTACATTTCTCAGTCTGCACATCACCAGAAATCGTTATGGAAACTCATAAATTCTGCAAGATTAACTCCTACAATAAATCAAGAGCGAAATAGTGATATTTCTTGTGAAGAATTCAACCAATATTTTCCCACTGTTTCAGGACTACTTTTAGAGAACATCACACCATCCGATAATGATCCCTTAAACATATGTGTCACATGCAACAGTACGTTCAATTTCCAAGAAGTGTCTGTAGTCAAGATTCGGGATGCATGTAAAGGAATGAAAAACACCAAAAGTTCCGATATATATGGAATCTCTGTGGATATTTTGAAACCAGTTATCGACATAATTTCGGTACCACTAACTAGATTACTAAATGATATCATTGTGAGTAGTATCTTTCCAGACGCATTTAAATGTGCTAAGGTTGTCCCTATTTTTAAAAAGGGAGACAAGTCTAATACAAATAACTATAGACCTATTAGCCTTCTACCTGCCCTATCAAAGGTAATTGAACGTATTATGAAGGATCAAATAATTGATTTCTTTAATACAAACAATTTATTCTCACAAAATCAATTTGGTTTTCGCAGTGGAATGTCGACGGTTTCTGCTGTTCTTGCATTTGTGGAATACACAGTCGAATGCTTCGAAACTTGATCTTTTTCTGTAGCTACATTTCTAGATCTCAGTAAAGCATTTGACTGTGTATCTCACAAGATTCTGATTAATAAACTAGCAAAATATAGCTTTTCTGTAAATAGCATCAGCCCACTGCAATCCTATTTACAAAATAGAAAGCAAAAGGTTTTCATTGACGGTGAATAATCCAGCTATCGCCTAATAAAAAACGGTGTACCTCAAGGGTCAGTCTTAGGGCCATTATTATTTTTGATCTTTACAAACGACTTCCCAGACAAAATCGGACAAAATAATTCGGTATTGTTTGCCGACGACACCACTCTTTTAAGTACGGGTAGTAGTTTAGTAGAAGCATCGGAACTAAATGTCGCCACTAAATCAAATGCAGCGAAGTGGTTTGCCTCTAACAAATTGTGTTTAAACAACAGTAAGACGGTTGAAATGCTATTTACGCTCAGAAAAAAAGATGCTGAAAATGACGAATATGGAGAGACTGTCCGTTTTTTGGGTATCCATCTTGATTCTAAATTAACATGGTTTGCTCATGGCGATTACTTAAGTGGAAAATTAAATAAGTCGGTATTTGGTTTAAGAGTATTATCAAATAAAGTATCCCGCACCGTTCTGAGAACAGCATACTATGGAACTTTCCACTGTCACTTAATATATGGCATCCATCATTGGGGCCATGCATCTTGTAGGCATCGGATCTTCAAATTGCAAAGACGAGCAGTAAGAATAGTTGCTGGTGCTAAGTATCAAGAAGAATGTAGAATTTATTTTAAGCAATTGCAAATACTAACCCTACCATGCATCTACATCCTTGAATGTTTGATGCACGTTAAACGTAATATTGCAGCTATGCCAGTACGTAATTACTCATATGAGACCAGAGGAATATCTGACTTGAATTTGCCACAATCGAGATTACAGAGATCCCTAACTGGAACAAAATATCACGGCATTAAGTTCTTTAATCACCTTAGCCATAGCACACGAAATCTTCCGCTCAATAAATTCCGAGAAGTGCTAGAAGAATTCCTTCTCGAGCATGCTTATTTCAGCACAGATGAGTTTTTTGATAATGACATCTAACACTTTATTTTTGGAACCATACTCTTGCATATTGTCTATTTTAATCTGTATGTACCATTTTTGTTTGTTCGACTACATGTTAATGTATCTTCTGTATTTTATACATTTTTTTTTGTACATCTATTTATTATTTATCTATTGTAACTTGACTTGTGTAAAACTTTTGTTATAACATCAATAAATTGAAATTGAAACCTACAAATCAAAAGCTGGTCTCATCACCTATCATTAGATTATCTCGTACATATAACGATTTTTGCAGAAATAATGATATATTTGCTCAGAGCTTTGCGAAATTTAAATACGACCTCTTAACATGTCTGAGACCTGTAACATAGTGTCAATATATAATATTATTGTACATGTGTATTGATAGCGCGAGTTTTAATAAAATTTATAAAATTGTGTATCTGTATGTTGATTTGCATAACCATGTTACTTGTATTGTAGATAAATGTAAACCCTGTAACTGGACTTTGTCTGTTGGGTTTTTGTATGAATAAATAAATAAATAAATAAGTTTTAACCAATCCGGTCCCAACCCAAAATACAGAACCTGCTACACACCAACAAAATGTTTAAAATGTCAAACTTGATGGTCATATTAAAAAAAAAAAACAGATCATATACATTAACCCATTAACGGCGGAGCAATTATAGAGTTAACTCTAGAAGTTGATTTTAGGTAAAAGTCTACACAATGATTTTTACGAATGACTTCATGTATTACATACTGTGAATTTTTCTTTTAAATATACATAATGTATACTCTGTAAATGCAAGGCATTCGTCGATTTTGTATAAAAACGTACAATATAAAGTTTAGAACGAGTATTTCCACTCCCAGACTAAGCATGAAGTAAAATTTCGAGTTTAGAAAAGCCCCGCGTAGAAAATTTGTCGAGGGTCGCGCAGCGACCCGAGACAAATTTTCACGGGGCTTTTCTAAACTCGAAATTTTACTTCATGCGCCACGCGTATAAAACACTGAAATATTGTAAAGTTAGAAATACACCGAAAATTTTTTTTTAATGATTAATAATTGAGATATTTAAATAACAAAATATTTAAGTTTTTCTTCATAAATTTTCAAGTCAAATCAAATAATATAATACCTCGACAAATTTTCTACGCGGGGCTTTTCTAAACTCGAAATTTTACTTCATGCGCCACGCGTATAAAACACTGAAATATTGTAAAGTTAGAAATACACCGAAAACATTTTTTTTAATGATTAATAATTGAGATATTTAAATAACAAAATATTTAAGTTTTTCTTCATACAATTTCAAGTCAAATCAAATAATATAATATATCAAATTAATTCATTCAGTAATTTAATTAATTAATTAACATAAAATTAATAATGTTGCGTATATGCATCAATGGCGTTTAATGGGTTAATAAACAACAAAGTTTTCGTGAAATATTTTTTGCCTGAAAGAAATACACCTCTAGTGGTTTTATTTATGATAAATTCATTTGACTAAAGTTTTAATTATTTTACATTAAAATAGAATACAAATACAAGTGTATAAGTGAATGAACCTCAACTATTTCATTCATCGAAAAAAAAAAAAAAATCAAACTATTTTTAAATCCGCAACCGTTTCCTCTACACATTCAAAATAAACCGCTTGCCGCAAAAAAATAAAACTATTTCATGCAAAATTATTTTTAAAAATCCGACGTGCGAAAATCGTGCAGCGAGAAAATACGCCAACACAGTTTGTATTAAAATTATCACCCGATCCGCCGACGCTTTTTCCACGACTTTCCACAAACAGCGCGCGGTAATGATGGCCGGCATGCGACCATTAGAAAACTGCTGATAATAACAATAATAGCGAGTATTGTCGACCACATTTGCACACCTTTAGATACGAGAAGACGAAGAAAGTGGACTTAATTAAGAAACGAAATCGCGCGGTCTCCGACTGTGATAATTTCAATTAGAATATCAACGACGACGGGAGTTTCTATTTTAATTTTCATGTGACTGGAAAATGAATTTTCCAATAATTAAAAATCACAGCAGATTATGGCCAATCAAAAGGGTGAAGTTCATTAACCTGTTAAGCGCCTTTTATGCAACAAACAACATTAATTTGTTGTTAATTAAATTACTAAATAAGTTCATTTGATACATTGTACAGGGCTTTCATTAATTCCCGAACCCCACGTGACTAAATTTAAAATTGCCGCGTAAATTATTGTATTTGTACGTTGGAGGCTTTGAAAAAAGTAACCAAACGTTACTAAAGTCAAATTTGACATAAACGTTTATGGCGGTGCATCGTTAAACCAACCTTTGAGATCTTACAAGATTCGCCCGGAATTTTCAGGTAAGCAAAAATTGTTTAATTATTCTGAAACATTGAGTTTTATTTCTATTTATTTTGCAGAGTCAATTTGCTAGGATAAGCAAATACTGCGAAAATGGTATTTACAACGAAAAAATTAATAAAAATTAGTTACATTTTTGAAGATGTGCCTATTTTTTAATCATTTTAAATATAATATTTTCAGTCGTCATAAAAATACGCCGGCGAATAAATATTTTTAAATCTAGGGAATTTTTGTGTGAGCCATACCACCTTGTACATTTGGTTGCCTATTATTTTTGGTCACGTGGGGTTCGGGAATTAATGAAAGCCCGGTATTATATGACCAAGTCAAATTAAGCTTCCCTAAACACGAAATTTTACTTCGTGTATAGAATGCTGATTTAATGTAAAATGGTCTGTAACAAATTGACAAGTGAAATAAGTCTAGTACGTCAATTATTGATTGTTAAAATGATGAGGAAAGTGCTATGATGGACACATCACCATTTTTGATATCAATGATTTGCACGATAATTTTCTTTATGATCAATTTCAAATGCTTTTTTTCAGAAATCGATCCAAATCCAGCGGATACAAGTTAGCCTTTTGTTATTTGATTTTTTTTTGTATATTTATTAATTATTTAGTACAGTTCAAGAACAGGAGGAAGCACGATGGGCACAATGAGGCCTAAGTACAGTGCAGAAATACGCACTCCGCAAAGAACCAGAAGTAGAACAGTTTAAGAAAGTAATTTTTGTTTACAATATTTTTAGTTTTCATTGATTGTTTGCTCCTTACTTTTATAGATAAACTGTTGAAAGGCACAGCTGAAAACAACCATAGGACTGCTCACAGGCCACATGACTGTTAAAGAGCATCTAAGGAAAATCGGGCTATACAACGGCGACACCAACTGTCGCCTCTGTAATACGGCACCGGAAACAGCTATGCACGTTCTGTGCAGGTGCAATGCGCTGGAGAGCAAAAGACGGCTCATATTTGGGAACAGACAAATGGAACCAAATGATTTCCACGCGCAACCTCTGAAGGACCTGCACAAGCTAGTGCAGGGCATCGAGTTCGGAATAGTTGCGTGAGTGTAATAATATTGGGGCAGTACAATAAGTCACCTAGGCTGCAGTGCATCCGGATCCGAAAGGAAGACGCCCCCACAGGAAAAAAAAAAACTGTTCATCTGTTTTAAACGATGGAAACAAAGTTAACTTCTAGAAATAGTGGTAAATTTAAGAATTATTTGGTGCTGTTCAAGGGTGTGATTTACGTTAGAGCCCTGCACTGACCGATTTTTTCAGGCCCGGTCATGAAATAGTTGACTAGAGCCCGGCCCGGCCCGGCGGGTAAATAATAGAACAGGCCCAACCTCGCCTGGCCTGGTCAATATTTTAGTCTGAATAATTAAAAAATGTGACAGAGTTTCAAAACACTAGTATATAGAGATTTATCTCACCTGTAAATATATATTTACTTGTTTATCGATATATTTTGACATTAAAAATAAAACAAACTTAAAAAAAAATCAGTCAGGCCAGACCCGGTCTCATATTTTGGATAAGAAGCCCTGCCTGGCCCGCTTGAAAAAATTCGAGGCCCGGTCCGGCCAGGTGCTCTAATTTACGTATAATAGTTATTTATGCAACCGAGTTAAATAATTCTTTTGGGCACGATTTGTGAGATTAGTGCATCAGCCATTCAGCAATTGTAATAAGTGCCCAAACGCCCTTTACACATAGTATTTTATTTTCTTTAATAAATATAAAGAGGCTATTGGCGTACATGTTTTTTATAACCAAACAAACTCGTGTAAATAAAAATAAATTAATCGAATACAATTATTTCACTTTACATTTTTGATAGATGTGCGAATATATTTAAACTAATAACTGAATAATAAAAACTATTTGAAAATGTAAGTACCACTTAAAATGAATTAGCCAATTAAGCACTAGTGCTGGAAAGTGGAGCTTCACGCATATTAATAAATATAAATACATCAGCACAAGAAGTAACGGTCGTACTATGTTAGAGGCAGAGTTCGGAAAATTTCAACCAAATGCCCTGTTAGGAAATTTTCGGAACTCTGCCTATAAATACATCTATATTGTTCAATGTCTATGATTCCATTTGACATAAAAATTACAGAAAATCAAGGGGCTGTATGATTTCCTTTTCGTCAAAGTTAAAGACACTGTGTGAAAAAACAATTGTTGCAGTGTCAATAAACAGTGAAATCTTAACAAAGAGTGTTATTTACTAAAAGTGTTGATATTGAATTTCACCAAGTAACAGTCTCAGCTATTAAATTGTTAAAGACATTCGTTAAGTTTGTTTGTCTCTGTTATATATGTCAATTTTGACATGTTTTTACTCACTCTAATCAATTCTTTAGTTAACGAAATCATACGGCCCAAGGTCATTAAATAAGAAGAAGTCGGATAAAAGTAAACTTCAGGAGAGGCAACGGATCCAAGGTACAAAAAGTGAGGTCAAATTCTCTTCGTGTACATGTTGATATTCAACGCCCGTTTCGTCATAGAACATAGCCATTGCCTGATGTCTTACGCATAGACTATGGAACCTTTAATAACGAAAAGCTTGTTGTCTCACCTAAAGAGTGTCACGAGTGCGGCCTGGTAACTACAGATAGTAGTGATTTGCAAGTATGTATTAAAACATGATTATTACTACTAAATACATCGTATGTACTTAATTGCAATTAGTTAATTACATGTAAGTAACAGTTTAATAACAGGTGTGCTTAGATCTGTGTGCTTCAATTTGAATTTGGCTTTTCGTCGGCCATTAAGATAAACCATAGTTAAATGTATTGATCTATAATTAACCTCAAATGTTATTTACGTGATTGTAAGCATCCGAGTTCAGTGTTCCGTAAATAAAGGTCAAAAGCACTTGGAAAAAAGTATTCGAAAAATTTGTGAATAAAAACTCGGAAATTCCGAGTAAAAGTACTGAAGAAAATTTTGAGTTGAAGTACTCATATTTGAAAACTTCAGTATGAAAGTGTTATGAGTAAAAGTACTGAAGGAAATTTCGAGTTAAAGTACTCACATTTAAAAACTTCAGTACGAAAGTGTTCAAAATTTAAATCAATCGTTATTTTTCATCGGGTTACATTTTGGTCATATTAGCCGTTTCCGGTCCTGGCTCTTTAGGCTGATTATGAATTTACCTTAAAATTTACTAATGGGCCTTTTGTATCCAAGCATGGGCACACCGTTATCAAATCATTAGGAATTCTGCGTAGATATCGAGTGATTTCTGTAATCTCCGCAGCAATTTGCATTGATAAAAACAAAAAAAAGTGGAGTGCTGTTAAAAATTTTGAGTTGAAGTACTCATATTTGAAAACTTCAGTATGAAAGTGTTATGAGTAAAAGTACTGAAACAAATTTCGAGTTAAAGTACTCATATTTAAAAACTTCAGTACGAAAGTGTACTTTAAATCAATCGTTATTTTTCATCGGTTTACATTTTGGTCATATTAGCAGTTTCTGGTCCTGGCTCTTTAGGCTGGTTATGAATTTACCTCAAAATTTACTAATAGGCCTTTTGTATCCAAGCTTGGGCACACCGTTATCATATCATTAGGAATTCTGCGTAGATATCGAGTGGTTTCTGTAATCTCCGCAGCAATTTGCATTGATAAAAACAAAAAAAAGTGGAGTGCTGTTAATGTTGGCCGATTTCAGGAACACTATCAAAAAACGTACATATGTGTGTCATTGTTATCTATAAAAGTGTATCAATAATTAAAAATTGATGTTACTAGAACCAAAATACTAGAACACAATAAAATTTATATTGGTTATTTGCTTGAATTAAAATACAGGGATTTTTTCTTTTAACTACGCATATGCATATGAAATAAATTTTCCGACATTCGTTGTTTTTTAAAAAAAGTTCAATATGAAGCTATGAACGAGTGTTTTCCACTCCCAGACTAAGCACGAAATAAGATTTTAAGTTTAGAAAAGACTAAATATTTGATTTGGTCGCTCTGCTTACTACCACGACCAAACCAAATTTTTAGGCTTTTCTAAACTCGAAATTTTACTTCATGCTCCACGCGTATAATACACTGGTTTTAAGTGAAGTTAAAAATATACGTTTTTAGCATCATAGTTCAGTAGCATAATGTGAACTTCACAATATTACAGTGATTTAGATGCGCGGTGCATGAAGTAAAATTTCGAGTCTAGTAAAGCCTGAAAAATAAAGATAGGATTTTATGTGGGTGTAATTTATCAGCTTTAATAATACTCTTGATATGATTTCGTGTGCATTTTACGGCTAATTAATAATATTAAAAAGGAAAACCACAATTGAATTTCACGAATAATTTAATTAAAGTTATTACAAAATTGAATATTAACAATAGATGTCATCACTCGATTAAAAAAGGGCATTGTGTAATAATACGCCGTATCCAAACGGGCACGCCGACATTGAACGAAGAATCCGTGCGCTTATGTAATGTTTATTCGTGCGCAATCGTGGAAACGTTGTAAACTTTACGCACAATGGAGTGAAAGTGATCTGAACGTTTGGAAAGTGTCGAGTGACGACTCCTCGCAAACAAACGAACATCATTGATGCAGATAAACATAATATTAAAACTCGAAATAAATTATGAGTGTTCATTCAATACAATTATACAGGGATTTTTTTTAGTGTACATGTCCCAATTACAGCGTATATGCTGTAAATCCAGATATTCATTGTTTTCTAAAAGAGTTCAATTTCAGGTTTTAAACAAGTGTTTTCCACTCCCAGACTAAGCATGAAGTAAAATTTCGAGTTTAGAAAAGCCCCGCGTAGAAAATTTGTCGAGGGTCGCGCAGCGACCCGCGACAAATTTTCACGGGGCTTTTCTAAACTCGAAATTTTACTTCATGCGCCACACGTACAAAACAAAAACATTGTGGATTTATGTATATTTGAACTTCACTTGAAAACAGTGTTTTATACCGGTGGCGCATGAAGTAAAATTTCGAGTTTAGAAAAGCCCAGAAAATTTGCCTCGGGTCGCTGCGCGACCCTCGACAAATTTTCACAGGGCTTTTCTAAACTCGAAATTTTACTTCATGCTTAGTCTGGGAGTGGGAAACACTCGTTTAAAGTTTCAAATTAAGCTCTTTTAAAAAACAACGAATGTCGGAAAATTTACAGCTTGTGCATATGTTTACCTAAAAGAAAATGTTCACGTTCTTTTTTTAGAAGAGTTCAATTTGAAGCAATAAACCAGTGTTTTCCACTCCCAGACTAAGCATGAAGTAAAATTTCGAGTTTAGAAAAGCCTGAAAATTTGGATTTGCCGGGCGGAGCGAAGCGAGCCCGGCAAATCCAAATTTTCAGGCTTTTCTAAACTCGAAATTTTACTTCGTGCGCCAGGCGTACGAAACACTCATTTAATGTGAAGTCCAAAATATACTGAAAATGTTTGATCTAACGTTAATAAGTTTTACAAATGTTTATTTCATCTAAACAATTTTGCGCGCTTAATTTTATCGTCTTTGGGATACGCAGGTACCGTGCAATCATTTAAAACATGATTTAGAGTAAGCTTTTCGTTTTAGATTAGATTGGCACTACTGACTGTTAACACATAGTTTAGCATAACCTCAAATTTATTCCATCATTCAATTAGCATTCTGGGCAACCCCAGAAAAAAAATGACGCCTACTCTAAATCACAATTTAAATGATCGCACGATATATTAACAAAAAATCCCTGTACCTATTGGAAAAGATTCTTAAAAGATAACACAAGCTAAGAATAAATAAATGAATTTCCTGTTGAATGTTTAAATTATAATAAATTAAATTTAATCTTGATTTAATAAAAATCTTCGAAAACTATAGAAAGAAAACACTACTTAAATCATAATTTAATTTAATTGTAAAGAATGTATTTTTGTTCCGGATTCATAATCATCCTCGATAAACAAGAATATTTGCATTAGAATCAAAGGCTCCTGAATCAAATAGCTTAACAATAAAAAAATGTTTTAACTTTGTAGATAGCTTAACAATTTAACAACAACTGAATAAAAATGGTTTTTTGTAAGTTAATCTTGTACTAAACGTAGTTTATAGTGTACTCAGGCTTATCAAAATCCATACAGCATTAGTCCCCAAAGGGTTAAACCTAACGTAATGAGATTAAACAACTAGCTAAGATTTATTAACGTGTAAGCCAAATTTAGCCTTAAATAAAATTGAAATGCTTCTAAAACAGTTAATCTTTGTTGCACATAATTCTGTAGCGAGTTAAATAAAATTACATTACTGTAATTAATGTGAGTAATAAATAAACATAGTTTCATTAAAGAAGGTTTTAATTTAAAGTCTTCCATACAGGCTTAATGAAAGTAAGATCTCTACACTGTCTTAATATAAAACTATTACATCTACGCAGTCTTAATAAAGGTTTTAAAATGGTTCTTAATTTGAACATCAAGCAGTTTTAATTGGGGTTTTAGGACTTCTATTTTAGCTTAATATCTTAATTGTCGAAGTTAACGAGGGTGATTTATTATATTGAAACAGAAGTGTTTTAGATGCATGTAGCTTTCACAATATTTCAGTGATTTAGACACGTGGCGCATGAAGTAAAATTTCGAGTTTAGACAAGCCTGAAAATTTGGATTTGCCGGGCTCGCTTCGCTCCGACCGGCAAATCCAAATTTTCAGGCTTTCCTAAACTCGAAATTTTACTTCATGCTTAGTCTGGGAGTGGAAAACAGTCGTTTAAAACCTCAAATTGAACTCTTTTAGAAAACAATGAATATCTGAAGATTTACAGCATATTTGCTGTAATTAGGACATGCATACTAAAATGGTTCTTAATAAAGGCTTGAACATCAAGCAGTTTTAATTAAGGTTTTAGGACTTCTATCTACCAATCAGGTAGAGTGGTTTAAGATTATATATATATTTAGGTGTTCTATTTTGGTTTAAAATATTAATTGTTGAAGTTAATAAGGTTTATTTATTTTATTGAAAAAAAGTGTTTTAGATGCATGTAGCTTTGTAATAATAAACCCAATTATTTATCTTTAATAATTTAACTGATTGGGAAGATTAAATTGATTAAAACTGTTTTTTTCTACTGATTAATACAATTGACAGGCGGGTGACAGAAGAACTGTCACTTTTAACACAGACAAGCCTGTCTTTCACCTGTCTTATTGATCCCCAATATTACATAAGCACACCATCCAGCATCCCAACAAAACGAGATCCAATTAACCTTAAAAAACGGAAGCGAAAAAACGCAAGCAGGAAAATGGAGAACGCGCTCACCTGCGAGTTACTGTTGGAGACCTCGATCACCTTATCCGTTTCCATTTTGATCATTGTCCGACCGCTTTTTTCCCCTCACACAAGTAAATAAGTAATCCCAGAAAAGGTGTTGATGCTCGGATGATAATTAATAATTGAGGGTCGCGGTCGACGGTAACGATCCGGCCGAGTGTGGTGGCGTACGCGCGGGGGCCTCTTTCTCACGAGCACGTCCGCATGCTGCTGCCTCCGCTCGCGGTGTTCCCGTGCGGCCCCGTTTTTATCATCCACTGCGTCTTTTCGCGTGATCACGGCGATCCCGGTGAGAAATCACTTTTGTGTGCTTCTCGCGTGCGCTTTTTTGATGGAAACTAACCGTGCCCGCTTTTCGGATTACACTTTATTTGTGCACTTCCACTACGTCGGCCCGTCACGGATTTTTGTCTCTTCGGACAGTGTTGTCAGATTTCATACTTTCACCCAGTTGCATTAAAACCCACACGAAACGTAACTTGTTGCTTGAAAAATAATTCATTAGTTTGTTATAACGTTAGTAATCAACATTAGAGTAAAAAACAGCAAGCAAAATTGATGAAAAATCAAATTTTATAATTGCATTTGCACTCTTATGTTTGTACTCCTGAATTTCAAACGTCAGTGTCATTCGCACATAAATTTCTTTATTTCTTCAATTCCTCAAGTTTTAATAATATAATTTTTATAAAGCTATTATTTAAATATTACAAATAGTTATTTGATATAGAATAACAAATAAAAAAAGAAGTAATAACTTTTATAACTAATGAAATTTCTATGCTAGGATGTAGCACCAGTGGCGTAGATTAAGTTATTAGAAGAACGGTTTTTGAATTAAAATTCTTCAAAAATATTTTAATAATATAATTTTTATAAAGCTATTATTTAAATATTACAAATAGTTATTTGATATAGAATAACAAATAAAAAAAGAAGTAATAACTTTTATAACTAATGAAATTTCTATGCTAGGATGTAGCACCAGTGGCGTAGATAAAATTATTAGAAGAACGGTTTTTGAATTAAAATTCTTCAAAAATATCTCTAAGAACAAAGATGCATTTTACTTTAAAATCAGTGTTTTATACGCCTGGCGCATTAAGTAAAACTTTGCGCTTAAAAAAGATGGAAAATTTAGATTTGGAAGCTACACTGCGCTCCGCGCCCAAATCCGTTTTTAGCCTTCTCTAAACGCAAAATTTTACTTCATGCTTCATGCTAGTGCTGCCCTTTGCTCATATGTGCGGGCGCCGATTATTATAAATCATTATTTAATTATAATTAAACGATTATATCTGAATTTATATTTACATTAATTGAATATATAAATCAGAATACTTTTTCCATTTTTGTTATTTTACGCTATGATAAGGATAATGAATAAACGTGACCACGCCGCGCTTGACACTTTTCGTTGTATGGATCGTTCTGAGTGACGCACGTCTCCGCCAATCAAGTGACGTCACGGCTGTAACACGTTGAGTCATTGGATGATTTCTCGAATGCAGTGAATTTACAAAATTTTGCGTCACTTTTCTGATAACAAAGACAATCAAGGGATACCCGCTAGTTACATACGTAAACACAAAATAAATAAATAAGTACCGTTCGTAAACGAAAGTTACTTTAATTTAAAGTGGACAAAGAAATAAAATTGAATAAACGTAATGATTTAAATAAAGGAAAGTATTGGTTATTACATTTTTGCTTATATTTATTTTGAATAATGAATCGAAAATTCATTTAACTACATTTTGAGTTTTGTATAATTGTAAATATATTGCAAAAGTAAACGGTTAAATAACAATTCCAGGAAGTTTTGTAGTAATAAGTATTGGTATTTCAAAACTATTTTGAATTCGAACAAAAATAAAATAACTACGCTTTTAGTTTGCTCAAATTTAAATATAAACGCAAATATTTAAATAAACCGCAGACAATTGGTCGTCTAATAAGGTAATAAATATCCATTGAAATAGTTGCTTTAACCCATTAGGCGCCATTGATGCAATAACGCAACATTATTAGTTTTTTTCTAATTTAAATTTCTAAATAAGTTAATTAGACACATTGTATTATTTAACATAACTTGGGAATGTGTGAAGAAAAATGTAAATATTTTGCTATTTAAGTATTTTGATTATTACTGATTTTAAAGAAATGTATTTTTTAGTGTATTTCTAACTTCACAATATTTCAGTGTTTCATACTCGTGGCGCATGAAGTAAAGTTTCGAGTTTAGAAAAGCCTTAAAATTTAGTTAAAAACCAAAATTTTAAGGTTTTTCTAAACTCGAAATTTTTCATGCTTAATCTGGGAGTGGAAACACTCGTTAGAAGGTGTAAATTGAAAGGTTTTATAAAACCGACGAATGCCTGAAAATGTACAGCGTATATATTATGTATATTTAAAAGAAATATTCCCTGTATAAAATATAATAAGAAGTTCATTGAAATCATATAAAGATGTGCAGAATTTGCCTAAAATTAACTATTATAGTTAACTCTATGATTGGTCGGACGTTAATGCGTTAAAGAATATTTATTGTCTTGTTTATTAATGAAGACTAATGGTGTTTTCTGCTTACTACCCTAGTGTGCCCTAGTCATATTTATTAATTCTATGTAAGCCGAAAGCACTATAAATATTTGTGGTTTATATGAATGTAATCGTAATTTTATATTTAAAATGTTGTTGTTCGATATCACGTTAGGCAACTTAATATACCCGAAAGATTCGGATCGGATAAACGGTATTTCAGACAGATGTACTATTCAGACATATGTCCGAAATACGATTTATCCAATTTTGAACAATTAGGTTTGTTGTAATCGATTAATTAATTATGTAATTACAATTAATACACAATTAATGTTTCTTATAATTTTTCAATTCAAAGGGATATGTAAAACATTTGGAATATAGAAAGTTTGTATGGAACATTTTCGAGATATGTAACCAAACATACAAGTTAATGTAATCGAAGCGAATAATTTAATTTCCCTTAAGAATGTTGTAATCGATAAACTATTGGTGTAATCATAATTAATACACAATTAATTGGTCTTTTATTTTATAAATTCAAAGCGATGTGTAAAAAATTTGAATATAGAGTTTTTATGGTACGGTATTGAGATATGCAACCAAACATACAAGTTAATTTGATCTATGCGAAATATTTAATTTTACCAAAGATATGTTGTTATCTTATAATTATTTGTGTATTTTCAATTAATACACAATCAATCGGTCTTATAGTTTTTAAATTCAAAGGGATGTGTAGAAAACATTTGAAATATAGAAAGCTTTTATGATACGTTATCGAGATATGCAACTAAACATACAAGTATTTGTAATCTTAGCGAATTATTTAATTTCACCCAAAAATCTATTTAATTACAAAAAATAACTACTCATCAAATTTTAATTAAATTATTTTATTAACTACAATAAAATCATCTTATTTGATATTATAGATGATGTTCAATACTATTTGGGCTAAATAGCATTTCGGACAAGTGTCTGAATGCGACTGACCAATAAGATTCAAGTATTAGAATCATAGATTAAATTAGATTGATAACTCATAGGGGGCTCCACGTATCATGATTTTAGTTAACCGACCCACTCGATGAGACGGCGCTGCAATCGCAAATGACGTCATTGGGCGCGGGGAGCGGGCGGGATTCTTGCTAAGCGGGGTGTGCGGTGCAGGGGGGCGTAACATTGAACGGGTGTGCGGTGCGGGGAACATCGCACGGTATTAAATTACCGTGCGATGCGAAAAATACCAAAGACCTAATGAACATGTTAAATGTATATTCAAAAAGTTATTACAAATATATTTCGCTACATGTCAAAACCTAATTACATTTCACTTCTCAAGAAAAGGTCTGCAGTTCGTCAAAAAATGCATCTTAGAAATGAAATAAGAGGTCTCCTTATCCGGATAAGGATGTTGGCGTAAGTAGTGTTCCATACAGTGAATTTTTCTTTAAGGTAAACATATGCATAAGCTGTAAATTTTCCGACATTCGTTGTTTTTCAAAAGAGTTCAATATAAAGCTTTAAACGAGTGTTTTCCACTCCCAGACTAAGCATGAAGTAAAATTTCGAGTTTAGAAAAGCCCCGTGAAAATTTGTCGAGGGTCGCGCAGCGACCCGAGACAAATTTTCTGGGCTTTTCTAAACTCGAAATTTTACTTCATGCGCCACGCGTATAAAACACTAAAATATTGTGAAATTTATGTATATTCGAATTTCACTTGAAATCTGTGTTTTATACGCGTGGCGCATGAAGTAAAATTTCGAGTTTAGAAAAGCCCAGAAAATTTGTCTCGGGTCGCTGCGCGACCCTCGACAAATTTTCCCGGGGCTTTTCTAAACTCGAAATTTTACTTCATGCTTAGTCTGGGAGTGGAAAACACTCATTTAAAGCTTTAAATTGAACTTAAAAAAAAACAAAGAATATCTAAAGATTTACAGAAAAATTAAATTTGAAATACGTATACTTAAAAGAAAACTCCCTGTATGTATAAATACAAATAAAATATTTCCAGAAGAAAGTTATTGTTACTGCAAAAATGGTCAGCAAAAATATTAAAAGGAAAAGTATTTGGTATATAGTGAAACTTATTTCGTAAATCGGAAAATCTTTATATATTTACTTATATTTGACAAGGTGAAACATATTTGGGATATAGTGAATCTTATTTGAACAATAGTAAAATGCAATAGAAAAACCGTGTAATTGAATTTAAGGCATTATTTTATGTTCTGGGATTGTACTTTGTGACTAGATGGAATTTCAGAATTGCTTGATCCAACAGCAACAAGAACATTCTCCATGGAAGTATGCTCCTAGCCCGGTGTGAAGAAAATCTCCACGTCCGTGATTGTTTCATGCATGGTACTTGAAGATCATTCACGAATGCTAGGAAGAAATAAAGAGAAATAATGTAGACATACTAAATGTGTTTGACTACAGATTTAATTAAAAGAATAAACAATGGCTTGTAAACTTAAGATATTAAATAAACTTACGGTTTTAATTATTAATGTTAACGCCCATCCCTAATGATTCAGAATTGCTTAATCCAACAATAACGGGGATATGATGAAAATATCATGTATCATGTACTAGGAAGAAATAAAG
This sequence comes from Philonthus cognatus, assembly GCA_932526585.2. NCBI lineage: Eukaryota > Metazoa > Arthropoda > Insecta > Coleoptera > Staphylinidae > Philonthus > Philonthus cognatus. The sequence goes on from OW052241.1 coordinate 154,883,681, forward strand.
AGAAATAATGTAGTAACACCCTGGTTTTAAATTTGTTTGACTGTAGACTTATTTAAAATAATACACAATAGGTTAAAATTTAAAACTATTATATATACTTACGGTTGTAATTATTTATATTTATTAAAGCTCATCTCGAGACGATTTCGCCTTATTGGCATTTTTGTGCCTTCAGATCCAACGGATCTGACAGCTGTTGATTGAAAACGATCCCACGTTAGAAATTGCGGGAAATTTGAAATTCCGACTATGCGCCCTCCCACCGAGTGGGTCGGTCAACTATATATGTGAACTTATAGAATCATATGGAGTCGACTGGGTCTGATTAGAATTTTAGTCCATAACCGTTTTTCGTTTAATTTTTACTGTGGATAAACATGATTTGAATTGCAGTTATTTGGGGATATTATACGAACGGAGGGATGAATAGTCATAGAAAGTCAAGACTTCCAGTCAGGTAATATTTAAATTGATTGATTGAATTACATGAAGATCAAATTAAATTGAAGAATAAAGCACTAATAACCTTTTTTTCTTTTATTTGAATTACCAAACGTACATTTCAGACACAAAGTGGACAATATCAATGGATAAACACCATTAATCCGTTGATAATGGTCACTTTGTGTTCAATAAATTTCTTACTTTCCTTTAGTTTTTTAAATGTTTTACATAGCAGGCCGAGGCTATTCAAGTGTTTTTTCTTCATGGTTGGCGCAACAATTTCTTGACTTATAAGCATAAGGAGCCATGTATTTGGGATGAGTTTTTTTTTTGTCGGCAGTAACTCGAGGTCTTCGCTCTTGAATTCGGCACCGAGAAGATCGAGGTCCTCGGCGGTGTCTTCTCGGAATACGCTGTCCGTTCAAAGGTCGAGGAGCACGACGCCGAGCTACTCTTTGTCCCGGCAAAAATCACCGTTGGTCAAGAAAGACACACGTCCGTTGGACAACAAGAAATGGCAGAAAGAGCAAGCGGCTCGGGTGAGTGCCGGTTTTATTCATTCACTCAAAATTTCATAATTTATTTCTCATGAGAGTTTATACAAAGTTTTAGTTATCTATAATACATAGAATTCTAGTTTTTGGATTATCTGTGTGAGTTATTTTTATAAAAATATTTATATTCTGACTTTTAGTTGTCCGTAATAAATGATTTTCTCTTTGTCAGTGAATAAATTTATGTATTTTGAAGGTTCTAGCTTTCATCCAGAAAATCGAGCCATCTATAGAAAAGCTAAAACCGCTGTCGATGAACGTTTTTGCGACCATAATGTTTTGGTTACTGAAGAAACTGAATGCAGCAGTTGTGATAACATCGGCGAATATTGCAACGGAATTGCCGGTCATTTTGAAGGACTTCGGCTATCCGACGAAATTAACGCCATCAACTTTAAAATGGCGTTAGTATATGATATTTTTTATAATTTGATTATTAACAGTATTCAATCGAAAATCCATTGCATTTAATATGATCTTGAAAGAAAATCAATTGTTAAATAGATTTGAAAAAAAATGACATCGGAAAATTTCACTTGTAGCGAACACCGACCACGCTTTCCCCTCTGTTTTGGGTGTCATGGTTTTCTTCCTGGACATCATAGAGAAGGATGAGGCGGACCAGACTGCGGTTTCATTCGATCCCGTGAAAAGAGTAAGTTAATCAATTAAGATTTATTTTAATAAGAGGAGATTCTATTAATAGATTTTAAATTGTATCGAAAAGAAACTTACAAATCTATTTTTATAGGGAATATTGAATATAGCCATCCCAAATTTCCGCATGAGTTATGAAGGTTCGGAGTTACCATACGAAGAAGTGAGTAAGTATTTTTGCTTGACTCGCCAGTTTCGGTTTTTGTGAATTAATTAAATGTGCGCTCAGGAGAACTGATGGGAAAGCCGACGAAGGAAGAAATAAAGGCAAAGCAGAAAAGGGAAAGGGATCTTGAGTGTATTCAGAAGAGCTTGGCGCAGAAAATGAAGGATTTCGAATGTACGAAAGAGAAAGCCAAAGTGAGTTGAAGATGATTTTTCCTGATTTCAAATATTTACTTCATCACTAAAATATTCAATATTTTATTTAAATTAATATGTTCTTTCCTTTGTCTTAACTTACTGACTTACATGAAGTAAATATTTTAGGCTTTCCTAAACTCAAAATATTTACTTCATGCTCCAGATGTGTAAAACACTGTTTCAATGTGAAGTTAAAAAAACATACATGATTTGATTAATGCTAGGAATTTTTTAAATTAACATATTAAAATATTTGAAATATTCGAACATACAAATATTTCAATATTCCAAAATCAAATATTTGAATGCTCCAATATTCAGTTATTTGAATATGCGAATATTTGAATATGTTTTTAAATGAATATTCGAATACTTCAGTTTTAAAAATTCCCAGTCTTCGTTTAAATTTGAGTATTTGGATTGAATATTTTTAACTTTTTTTTCCAGAAAATCCGCGATCAAGTGTCGATTATGGCAGGGAAAAATAATTCATTGAAGGATCAATGGAACGATTTAAATGATAAAATGGAAACCGTGGAAACGGCTTGCTACAAGTTTGAACGGAAAATAGAACAGACTGGTAAAAGGAAAACATGCTTTTTATATCAATCTTAGGATCCATTTTGGTTTTTTCAAATTTTTTTGCTCCCCCTTGGCTGCCTTCCAAGGCATGGGCGTCTTAAAAGGCATAAATACAGGGTGGGGCAGAAAAACCTATCCGATTTCAAAACGTTATAAAATTAAAACCAGTCAACTTGACAAAAAATTTTTTTTATTAACATATCGCAAATTTTATGCCATTTTTAAATTTAAGTTTGGAAAAGCACATCACTCAAATGTCGTCCTTGGGAGCGGATACACTGATTTAGGCGCTCGTGGTAGCTTTCCATGACTTTCACCGTCATTTCCACAGGAATTTCTTCAATTGCCCGAGCAATTTCCCTTCGTAAAGCAAGAAGGGTCCTTGGTCGATGCTGGAATACCTTCGATTTGAGGTAACCCCAAAGGAAGAAGTCACATGGAGTGAGATCCGGTGAGCGCAGCGGCCAGCCAATATCACTTCTCAGAGAAATGAGGCGTCCGGGAAACATTACCCTGAGAATGTCCATTGATCGTCGCGATGTGTGGGCGGTTGCACCATCCTGTTGAAACCACACATTTTCCACGCCATTTTCTTCCATTTTGGGTTGAAGAAAATTTTCCAGCATGAAACAATAGCGCTCGCTGTTGACCGTTACGGTTTGCCCATTTTCTTCAAAAAAGTAAGGCCCCCAGACGCCTAGGTGGGAAAGAGCACACCACACAGTCACTTTTGGGCTATGGAGGGGTTTCTGATGGATTTCCCGAGGATTTTCGTCACTCCAATATCGAAATATCTGCCTGTTTACGGCGCCACAAAGGTGAAAATGGGCTTCGTCCGTGAAGAGCACAACATCGTCTATTGGGAGTTCTCGGAGATCGCGACACAGGTTCATACGGGTTTCAAAATCCCTTTCAATTAATTCCTGTGCAACAACCATTTTGTAGGGATGCATTTTGAGGTCCCGGTGCAAAATTCGCCGAATACTGCGGTTGGAAATCGCCAAAGCGAGCGAATGTTTTCGTGCCGAACGACGCGGGGAACGTTCAATCGCGGCTCTCACATTGGCCACGTTTTCAGGTCCTGTTGCTGTCCTGGGACGTCCAGGTGACTTCTTTTTCAATGCTGAACCCGTCTGTCGAAAATTTGACACCCACACTTTAATCGTAGCGTGATGTGGAACAGGATCATCACGCCCGAGTCCGAAATGAATTCGAAAAGCACGTTGTTTAGCAATTATCGAACCGCCGTTTTCGATAAACCGCTCAATAACAAAAGCACGATGTTCACCAGACCAAGGCATGTTGACTAATGACAAATGGCGTAAAACTGGCTTTCTAACGGTTTTTACCCCACTACTCTACCTGCTTCCTCTTCTGAGAAAAAGGGATTTGAAATCGGATAGCTCCCTGTAGAAATCATCACATATTTTTTTTGCGACAGTAATGTGCTAAAAATAAACACTATTCGATTGTCGCCTGTTAATTCAGTAAGTTTTCTTTTTTTTAGAAAATGAGATTTCCGAACTGAAAAAGCAACTCGAACAACTTTGGCCGGATTCCGATGTCGAACTCGGAGACGAAGCCGAAGCAGAGAAACGGCTGACGGAATACCGGCGGATTGAAACTCTGCAGAAAGAACGGCTGGATGCCCTCATGCTAAAAGTCAACATGATGGATTTTAAATTGGTCCAGAAAAAATCCGAGGTTTGTTTGCGTTGCATCGTTTCAAATCGTGATTTACTTTATACATCATTTTTTTCATAGACTGAAGCCATGGTGTTTAAGATAAACAATAAATTGGCCGAGTTGTCTCATTCTGACAAGAGTTTTTCCAAGTTTGTACTGCCGGAGGTTGGGTTCTCGCAGGAGTCGTTCATCGAGGTAAGTTTGGTCCTTTTTTTTGTAACGTCATAGTAAATAAATAAAGGAATGTTTGTACAGGGTGATTCAAAACAGGTAAAAAAACATATAACTTCTTGTTCAGGATCTTATTTGACGACAATAGGTTAATTAAAGTTTTATTATTTAGAAAACTACAGCTGATTAAAATTATGCAAAACCAAGAGTTATTATTGATATGGTTTAACAATTAAACATAACTGAATAATAAAATAACAACACAATTAATCAGTGTTTTATATGCCTGTTGCACGAAGTAAAAAATTTCGTACTGCTCGAAAAATAAAAACAATTATAAACAATTAAAAAAACATTCATTTCTTGCAGGATATCGACAAGCTACACTCCTCAGTGTTCGACGACATTTTAAATCGTTTGAAAGGGGATTTCGAGGTAATGCAAAAACATCGACAGGAGGAGCTTTCTCGTAACGAAAAAGCTAAACTGGCCCTACATTCCAACTATGTTGATATGCTGCCCGTGTACAAAGAGCGTATCGCCTTGTTTGAAAAAATCAAGAGCACCATCGAGCGACTCGAGATAGAATCCGCCGATCTGTTCATCGAATTGGACCAACTAGCCGTCTCAAAAATCGATCTACAGCGGGATGAATACTTGTATGAAAAGGCACTTCAAAGGTTGTTTTTTTTTTTCGATTTAGTGACAAATTTATTAACGTGAGAATAAACATAATTCATATCAAGCTGCTATGAAACAAAAGTAAATAACTAATGTGCGTTTGCACTGTTTCTTGTTAAGGTCTTCATTAACTTATGTTGTAGTTAAATGACAACATACTTAGTTACGCCACTTATATAATAGTTAAAGGTGCTATCTGTCACATAAATTGTTTCATTACATAGGTTAGGTTGAAGAAATACATAAATTTATACATAAAATACATATTTGTCAGTTGTGTTCAAAAGTACGTAGAAATGTAACCATGTCAACGTATTTTATACATTTATACATACGACTTTAAATTTATGTTATAGTTAACTTTATGTTGTCGTTAGTTATCGAATACTTTAAAAACTGCTGCAAACAGGTATTAGACCTATACCTTCCCCTTGACATCAGAAATTTGATAAATTTTTAAATATTACACAACATAGCAAACATTTTTTTAGTGCATTTTTCCAAATTTTACTATGTAATTATTGTAGTAATTCCTTTCTTCACTTCTTATTTTTATTATGCTAGATGCACATTTTACACACACTTCACGTAACTAAATGAATATTTCACTATGTCATTTTTAAATTACAAAAAATATGTTTCTAGAGACAAACAGTTCAAGATTTTATTACTGGATAAAGATTTCTATTTCTTTTAATTAGGAAGAAAAAATTGATGCAAGCTATGGTGGAGCAAGAGTTGGAAATGAGAGAGTTTGTTGGGATAGTTAAAAAGTCTGTGATGGCAACGAATGAAAAAGTTTTGGTAACATTTATTTTTTTAGTAATACACTGGCGTGCTCATTTTTGTTTTTTTTTTCTTGTAGAAGATAACCGATCCATCCAAATTAGCGAAGCATTACACGGAATCTGGAACTTTGGAAATAGCCAGCGAAGCTTTGAAAACTCTGAATGGGCTCAAAGAAAAAATGAAAGTTATGACGCAGAAAAAGGTTGCACAACACATGGATTGATAATTAATTTGTCGATATTTTTGTTTTTTGTTTACTAGAAATAAGAGTTTATTAAAATAAATATATTTTTGATAAGAGTTGTTATATATTTTAATTTATAGGTACCAATTAGTAAAGAATCTATATATGGTAGAATCCGTCATAAAAATGTATACACACTTTAAAGGAACGAAAACTATTCCTCCTCCTGGCTAGGCCTTGTAAGCAAGGCCGTAATCCAGAAAAAAAATTCAGAGGAGGTTATACCCATTTCGCGAGGGTTTTAATGGTAAAAATATTGTTTTTGCCCTTACAGGGCTGCTTTTACATACAAAAATGTAATATTTTGAAAACTTCGAGAGGGTGGATTTGTATTTATTTTTTCTATAATCTGCTTTTTCTCATGCAGGATTATGCTAAGGTATGTCTACTATTATTATTTTTATCTTTTTTTATAAATACTATAATCTTTAATGTATTCATAAATTAATCACTTTAAAAATAATTTTAAAACATTTATATCATTTTTGTTTTTTTATTACAACTAAATTAATTATTTTCAATTTCAAAACAATTACTGTATAATTTAAAAAATTGTCAATAAAGAATGCACACTTTATTTTAAATATGCGAGATTCTCGCCTGGCCCCAGGGTTCTGCAACTCGCGGCCATATTGAGCGACATGGGGGCTGCCATTACTCGGGGTAACGTACCAACTGAAATGCAAACGCACGAAAATGTCCAGATATTTTCTGATTTGGGGTTGGCACAACTATAAATTGCTGTGTAAAGTTTTTACCGTGATGCTCCCACGCTAACCTCTATTTTAAGCAGACCCAGTCGACTTCATATGATTCTATAAGTTCACATATATAGTTGACCGACCCACTCGATGGGAGGGCGCATATGTCGGAATTTCAAATTTCCCAGAATTTCTAACGGGCTCGTTTTCATTCAACAGCTGTCAGATCCGTCGGATCTGAAGGCACAAAAATGCTGATAAGACGAAATCGTCTCGAGATGAGCGTTAATAAATATAAATAATTACAACCGTAAGTATGTAAAATATTTTTAAATTTTAACCTATTGTGTATTATTTTAAATAAGTGTACAGTCAAACAAATTTAAAACCAGGGTGTTACTACATTATTTCTCTTTATTTCTTCCTAGTACATGTGGATGATCTTCAAGTATACTAAATATCCATGGTCGTGGATATTTTCATCATACTGAACTAGGAGCATTTTTTCATGGAGTATATCCCCGTTATTGTTGGATTAAGCAATTCTGAACCTTTGGGGATGGGCGTTAACATTAATAATTAAAACCGTAAGTTTATGTAATATTTTAAGTTTTTAAGCCATTGTCTATTCTTTTAATTAAATCTGCAGTCAAACACATTTAAAACCAGTGTGTCTACATTATTTCTCTTTATTTCTTCCTAGCATCCGTGAATGATTTTCAAGTACTATGCATGAAACAACCACGGACGTGGAGATTTTCTTCACACCGGGCTAGGAGCATACTTCCATGGAGATTGTTCCCGTTGCTGTTGGATCAAGCAATTCTGAAATTTCATCTAGTCACAAAGTACGATCCCAGTACATAAAATAATGTCTTAAATTTAATTACACGGTTTTTCTATTGCATTTCACTATTGATCAAATGAGATTCACTATATCCCAAATATCTTTCACCTTGTCAAATATAAGTCAAAAGATTTCCCGATTTACGAAATAAGTTTCACTGTATACCAAATACTTCCCTTTAATATTTTTGCTGAACATTTTTGCAGCAACAATAACTTTCTTCTGGAAATATTTTATTTGTATTTATACATACAAGGAGTTTTCTTTTAAGTATACGTATTTCAAATTCAACCTATTTTCTTTAAATCTTTAGATATTCCTTGTTTTTTTTAAAGTTCAATTTGAAGCTTTAAATGAGTGTTTTCCACTCCCAGACTAAGCATGAAGTAAAATTTCAAGTTTAGAAAAGCCCCGTCGAGGGTCGCGCAGCGACCCGAGACAAATTTTCTGGGCTTTTCTAAACTCGAAATTTTACTTCATGCGCCACGCGTATAAAACACAGATTTCAAGTGAAATTAGAATATACATAAATTTTACAATATTTTAGTGTTTTATACGCGTGGCGCATGAAGTAAAATTTCGAGTTTAGAAAAGCCCAGAAAATTTGTCTCGGGCTGCGCGACCTTCGACAAATTTTCACGGGGCTTTTCTAAACTCGAAATTTTACTTCATGCTTAGTCTGGGAGTGGAAAACACTCGTTTAAAGCTTTATATTGAACTCTTTTGAAAAACAACGAATGTCGGAAAATGTACAGCTTATGCATATGTTTACCTTAAAGAAAAATTCACTGTATGGAACACTACTTACGCCAACATCCTTATCCGGATAAGGAGACCTCTTATTTCATTTTTAAGATGCATTTTTTGACGAACTGCAGACATTTTGTTGAAAAGTGAAATGTAATTAGGTTTTGACATGTAGCGAAATATATTTGTAATAACTTTTTAAATATACATTTAACATGTTCTTTGATATTTTTCGCATCGCACGGTAATTTAATACCGTGCGATGTTCCCCGCACCGCACCCACCATTCAATGTTATGACCCCCTGCACCGCACACCCCGCTTAGCAAGAATCCCGCCCACTCCCCGCGCCTAATGACGTCATTTGCGATTGCAGCGCCGTCTCATCGAGTGGGTCGGTTAACTAAAATCATGATACGTGGAGCCCCCTATGAGTTATCAATCTAATTTAATCTATGATTTTAAGTGTTTACAAGTGTGATTTGATGCATTTTGTTTGTGACTTTATTACTAGGATTATTTATTTTTTATTAAATAATAATGCCTAGCAAGTGTTGTGTATTAGGGTGTGAAACCCCAACTGGAAGTAAAGTCCATTGTTTTCCTTCAAAAAGCGAGGTAAGTGTTTATTTTTAACATATAAATTGCAACTAATAGTTTACAACATTGGTGGCCAGCCCCCGGCCCGTCGAGTCAATTAGAACTTTTATTCTACACAAACCACAATATTTCTAAAATTTGCTGTAAACAATAAGAAAATGTATTTTTTTCAAATTGTGTAAAAACTAAAACTCCCACTTTCATATTTTGCTTATGCTTATGCATGTATACATATCGTGGGAGCTATTCGACAAATTGCATCGGTGCTGTGAATAGCCCCCCTGAAGCATAATACTCTGTAAATGTTCAGGCATCCGTTGTTTTATAAGAGTTTAATTTGAACTTCTACCGTGTGACTCCACTTATAGTTTTAGGTTGTGGATTTTATTATTTGGTTAAGCTTACTTAAATGTAAATAATTGTGTTACTTTATTTATTAGTTTATTTTATAATAATCAAAATGTTCACTTAAGGTTTTATTAGTCACTAACAGTTGAATTTATTCCAACTAGTTTCGGAAAAAGCTGAAACTATTCGGAGTCAATTAAATCATTAGTAAAACAAACGTAGTGTTTTTAAATTAAATTATATTTATAAGTATATATATATATATATATATATATATATATATATATATATATATATATATATATATATATATATATCACTGTTTCTTCGGGTTTGGTCCCGCGTATTTTCTTGGCTCTGGTCCATTTTATTTCTAATTCGACGTTTCGATGACGTCGCAGTCATCATCGTCAGGAATAACTATTAAAATTCCATTGCTCTAGCAACCACTTGTTTGACTTTTACGTACTACTTGATGCGTGAATTTCTTGTTTGGCTTCGTGTTACTCTTCTGTTTTGTTCTTCTAATGATGTAGTAGTGACAATTTCAATATTATATATATAAATTAACTTTACTCGTACACAAACCGATTTTTTAAAAAGGAATTTATTTCTTAACACCCGTGTTCACGGTTTGGTCTCTAATTCATAACTAACGATACAATAATAAAATACAATATAATAAGATAAAATAGCGAAATAAGCATAAGATAACAATTATGCAAAATAAGCAGAATAATATATAAATGGATAAATAGATAATAAGTGCTATTGTTTATAATGAAAGGAGTCTGTTGTGTTGGCGTCAGGTAACTCCTCCCCCCTTAGATTCTGGCATCGCCAGGAAGTTGAAAGTGGATCCTGATGTCATCTTGATGATGTCCTTGATTTTTCTTTTTTCTTATCCATCTGGTGATGAAATATCCGGCGATGATGAAGACGGCAATGTACAGGGTTGTAGTCCAAATACTTGGCATCAGGATATTGGGTCGCTGATCCAGAGAAGGCAATTGTTGAAGAATTGGTACTTCTTGTAAATTTAGCTTTTTCAGATTGATGGTCATCCCGTTGTATTGTGATTTTTCGAATTTAATTTGTGGGTTGTCGATAAGAATGGGGATTCCAACAGTAGATTCCAGAAATGTAATTTGATGATTTCGGAACTTGATTTTACATCCATTGTCCTTAATTAAATGGATGCCAATTAAAGATGTGGTGTGTGTTTCCTTCTGGCATTCGACTTTGATGTCTTCTTGGTTTGGAAATACTGCCAAGTACTGATTTATGTCAGGTATAATTTCCAGGTGATTTGAATTGATTATTAACTTGGTGAACTGGCAATTTCGGTTGTCTTCATGTAGCAGAATCGTTTTCTCGCATTCGGCATGGTGATTCATGAGCACAGAATCCGGACATTGATAATACTTATTACCTTTGTTACACAAGCGGCTTAGAGGCCAAATTTTGTTCTCAACTTTCGATTTGAGTAAATATTTGATATCGGGTACAATAGTCACAAAGTCTGATTCCAACTTAGTAGGAATAGGGTTTAAGTGGAAAAGTTCAAAATCATTTTTGTAATTGATTGGGATAGAGAGGAAATAGTTAATTTTTGTATTTTCTAGTTTACAATTTACTTTCATGACCATTTCAAAATCGAATATATTTTCAGCCTTAAGTTCAAAAGGGAATTGCTCGTTATAATATATTGATATTTTTTCAATTTCTTTATATAATTCAGTTGGCCTTATAATGCTTGGGTGTAACAATCCTAATTTGCAAAACAAAAGTGAATTTTCAATATCCTCTAAGATATTTAAAATTACATTATATAAAATAATAAGTTGATTAAATAAATCTTTGGCAAATAAAATATTACCATGTTCTACTTCGTTTTTAAGAAGAGCATTTAATTTTAGAATTTTTGATTTTAACATTAATTCATTATGTTCAATATCTCGTAGAGTTTCATTAAATTTTCCGATAAGTATTTGATTTATACTATATCGCATTTGTAATTGACTATAAATAGTTTTTTGATTTAATTCCAAGTGATTTAATATTTGGTCAATTCTTTTTCCATCATTTGCATCTAAATTTCCGGTAACGGTTTTTACTATCGTTCCGAGTCCATCGATCAGACCTCTTTTACTTCTATTTTTCTTACTTGATTGAAGTTTAATATCAAGGATTTTATTAGAGATTTCATTTTGAGTAAATCTAATTGTTTTATCATAGTTATCAAATGTTTTTGTAAACGTTGATATATTTTGGATTGTTAAAATCAAAAATGAATATTGAGTATTTAAATTTTCAAATTCTTTATATATAGGCATTAAGTCATAATAGTGAACAAAAGTGTGTTCCGTTTTTTGTAGTTTGGCGGGTCCTAAATTCGTAGGAATCATTCCTAAATTTTTCGTAACATTTCTTATCTCTGCACCTTGCGTCAGCAAGACGATGACGGACCTGCAAGAGAATCGTCGTCTATAGTTTTATTTAAATAAACGTGTACTTTAGTTTTTGTATCATTGAAAATATATTGTAACATTAATTTTATTTGATTATAGTCAAGCTTATCTAGACCACATCCTAATTTTGGTACAGCTAAATTTATAATTTTATTTTTTATGCAGAATTGCTTTAGATTAATTATAGTGTTATAAAAATCTTGATATGTTGGTTTTTCATAATATTTAGATTTTGTTACTAAATAAAGAATATATCGGTTACGATCTTTTAGATGACATATTGAATTTGTTTTTGGGTTTTGATTTTTTAAAGTTTCAATTTGTCCAAATTTTGTTTTGAAACATAGGGCAATTCCTGCACTCATATGCAAATCTGCACTTACACAGTGGGCTAGAGAATAATTATCAGGGGCGCAAAATAAACTTTCGTTATTTTCTTGTACATTATTATTTAATAGTTTTTTATTACTTGACACATACTTTATGAAGTCCGTATAGCTTGGACTATTATAGGTTTGGACTCGAGGTCTTTTAATATTTGAAATATGAATTTTTTCTACGACATTGTGATGCTTAGCTTTAATTTTAGCTGTTTTCAATTCAGGGTTTATTTCTGTAAGATTTTCCTGTTTATATTTATTTTTTGTTTTCGCTTGTTTTTGTCTATTTTTGACAAATACTCTACTTGAAAGGGATTGAGGCAACTCTTCACGAGTTTCGTTATGTTTTGTAATAGTTTTTGATTTATCCGTCGTAAGACGTTCATTAATTTTTAGAATAATTTCATTTTCTCTCTATGATTAACAATATAATTATTCACTAATCTACTTTCAATGTCAATATTAAATGGGTCACTGGTGTCTAAATGACCAGAGATTATTTCTGATGGCTTAAATTTCGTCGCAGAATGAATTGAATTATTATATGCAAGAAGTGCATAATTTATTTTGTATTCGATAGGGTCTCCTTTTGATGAATTTTGATTATTTAATAAGCGTATGTACTCAATAATGGTAGAGTGGACTCTCTCAACAATTCCATTGGACTCAGGGTGTTGAGAGCTAATGAAATGTAATTTTACTCCATGTAATTCAAGTAATTCTTTAATTACTGTATTTTTGAATTCCAAGTGGTTATCCGAAATAATTTGTTCGGGTACACCATGATGTGTGAAAAATCTAATTAATTTATTAGCAATCTCTGTTGCTTGTTGTGAATTTAATTTATAAAGCTGTGTGTATTTTGAGAATGAATCTATTACAGTAAGAAATTTAACTTTTTCTAAAGCGATAGTGTCAATGTGCACTATTTCAAAGGGTTTCATTGCTGTTGGAGTAATATTAAATTTTAAGTTTAAGGGCTTCCTATCATATTTACTGACAAGACAGATTTCACATTGATTAATAAAATTTTGAATTGTTCGTCTTTGATCAGGCCAATAAAATCGTCTTTTAATTTGTGCCTCAGTTTCGTCGATACCACGATGGTTACACTTTCCTTCGTGATACGCTCGTATTGTATTATCTATTTCTTCATGACTTTCTACGTCACAAAGTAATTCTGTACATTTAATAAAATTACTTGCAGAATTTTTAAAGTATTTTTGCATTGTTACAGAAAATTTCTCATAAATTGGGCTTTCAAAGTATAAGTGATATTTAATATTTGGAACTGTATATTCCTTTATGAATTCAATGACATTATTGTCAAAATCTGATTTTGAAAATTGAACGTTTATACGTTGTTTTTTATTGTTAAATAATAACCTAATTACTGGTGGAGAAGGGGCATAATTTACTTCAGAGATTATAATTTGATTATTTCCATAATTTACAGCTTTTTCTAAAATAGGGATATCAAGAATAGGGTTTTCAACATTTGTGTGCGCTGTATCATTATTATTATCATTAAGAATTTCATTTAATTCATCTTCATTTAAATCTATCTGTGAATCTCCCATTTGTGCTATTATTGATTCAATTTCGTCTCCCACATTTGTCAATTCTACTTTAGCATTATCATCATTTACATTAATTTCTATTCTGGAGAGAAAATCAGCATTTTTGTTTAGTGCTCCCTTTTTATATACTATCGTGTAATCATATTCTGAAAGTTTTAATTTCCACCGTACTAATTTTGAATTAGGCTCTTTTATATTCATGAGCCACTGGAGTGGTTTATGATCACAAACTATTTGAAATGTTCGACCGTATAAATATGGTCGAAAATATTTAACTGCCCATACTATTGCAAGAAGCTCTTTTTCAATTGTTGAATAATTTGTTTCGGAGTTGTTCAAAGTTCTACTCGCATAAGCTATCGGTAAATCGTTTCCTATTTTTCCTTGAGATAACACAGCGCCTACTGCAAAATTACTAGCGTCTGTGGTTAAAATAAATGGTTTACTAAAATCTGGATACTGAAGCAAGGGTTCATTTGTTAAAACATTTTTACATAGATTAAAGCAATTTTGATAATCAGAATCATTTATATTAATAATTGCATCTTTCTTTAATCGTTTTGTTAAAGGTTTAGTCAATCCAGCAAAGTCTTTTATAAATTTTCGATAATAACCTAGTAATCCTAGAAATCCTTTAATTGGCTTAACATTTTTGGGAATAGTAAAATTTTGAATAGCTTTTATTTTTTCTGGGTTTGGTTTGACACCTTGAGGGGTAACTATATGTCCTAAATAAGCTACTTCTTTACGTAAAAATTCAGATTTGTCCAGTTGTATTTTTAAATTTGAGTCCCTAAGACGGTTAAAAACTTCTCTTAATCGATTTACATGCTCTTGTAAGCTGGTGCTAAATATAATAATATCATCCATATACACAAGACATTTTTCGTTTTGTATTCCTCTTAAAATATTATCCATAACCCTCTGAAATGTAGCAGGGGTGTTTTTTAGGCCAAATGGCATTCGCAAAAATTCGCAATGTCCATTTTCAGTATTAAATGCTGTTTTGTGTATATCATTTTCTTCAATTTCTACTTGGTGAAAGCCGGAGGCTAAATCTAATGTAGTAAAATATTGTGATCGTCCTAATTTGTCTAATAAATCATTAATATTTGGTAATGGGTATCTATCACCTATTGTTTTTTCATTTAATTTCCTGTAATCAATAACTACGCGCCATTTGCGTTTTCCGGAAGCATCCAATTTTTTGGGGACCACCCAAATTGGAGAAGACCATGGACTATAAGATGGTCTAATTATTTTTTGATCAAGCATATTTTTAATTTGGTTATCCACCTCTATTTTGTGAATGTGTGGATAACGATACGATTTAGTATATACAGGAAGTTCATCGGACGTTTTAATTGCATGTTTTATTTTATTTGTAAACGTAAGTTTATTATTTTCCATATGGAATATATCTGCGTATTCTTTAATTAAATTAATAATAACATTTTTCTCTTCTGAGTTCATATGATCTGTACGTATTTTTAATATATCAAATTTAATTTTTTCACAGTTTAATGTATTAACATTATATTCTTCTTTATTTCCATTTTGTATTTCCCAATCATATTCGCTGATAGGGTCTACAATAAATGGTTTTTTCACATAAATATTTTCATCTTTTTCACCCTTATTTATTATTGTACAGATTGCTTTATTATTCCTAACATGACTTATGCATTCTGGAATTTCTAAATTATGTAGTTTTATATGCGGAATTATTACATCGCCATTACTTATATTATTTATATCTACCTCAATTATTTGTTCGGACCTTGCGGGTACTACTATGCACTTCGTATCCGGGGTTTCACGAACGTTACCAAAATTAAGTGGTATTTTACATTTAGGGGTAGTTAATATTTCTTTATCAATATTTATTGTTGCTTGTATATTTTTTAAATTATCCATTCCCAACAGGGCATCGAAGTTAGAGTGAAAATCAAATAGATAAAATTTAAGATTAGCATATTTTGATTTTAATAATTGCGTCAAAGGAATTAATGTACTATTTTTTCCAAAAGTGGTACCATGTGCGCTGGCCACTTGGAAAGGTTCATATTTAATATTTTCTTTAAATAATTTCCTAGCAATTTTCGGATTTACAAAAGATCTCGAACTTCCAGAGTCAATTAGAATTTTAATTTTATTTTGGGGGTCATATATAAAAGGAAGTTCACTATAATTATTAGTAATCCCCATTAATTCAAAAGAGTTTCCTCCGAGGCGGTTTTGCCTAAAAAATCTTGTTGTTCCTCATCAATATTATAAATTTGGTTCCTATTTGGAATAATGGCGTTTCGTCCTGTAGTAACGGACATGGGTGTGGAATTTTGTAAATTGGGTGCAGAATTTTGTGGAGTATTTGAAGTACTCGGTCCGTAAGGATTATGATTATTATTATTATGATAATTGAATGTTCTTGGATTTTTACTATTAAAAGAACTATAATTTTTATTTTGGAATGCATTATTCCGATTCGGATAAGAATTATTAAATTGTTTGCTATTATTGTGACGAGAAGGATAGCGTGGACCATTGTTATAATTATTGCGTGGCTGATAAAAGTTATCAGAATAAGATGGAATGGGACGTCGTGCAAATATTTTATTTTTATCTTTATTTATCGGATTGTTGATTGTGACCTCCGTTTGAAAGTCATTAGTAAGCATATTTAATGCTGTGTTTAAATCTGCAGGGTTCTTAACCCGCATTTGTGAACCAATGGGATCTTTTAATCCTCTCAACAAAACTTTTAAAGCATTAGCCCTAAAAAATATTCGCAAGTGCTGTCTTTCTTGCAAGTCAGCAATATGATTTGTGATGTACGCAACTTGTAAATTTAAAAGAGATTGAATTTTATTATAAAAATCGAACACAGATTCGTTCGTACTCTGCCTTAATGTGCAAATTTCATAATTTAATGTATAGTGGTCTCGTTTGTCACCGTATGAATTTAGTAATGCATTTTTTAAAGAATTCCAATTATTAACTGCACTCGATGATATATTAATAGCAGCTTCACCCTTAACCCTTGAAACTATGGTAGTCATTAAGTAATCATTTACAAAATCATTATTATCTTCAGCATTATAAAATCTATTTAAAAGTCTTTCACATACTTCAATAAATCTGGGCAAAAGTTCTGGTTCTCCCCTGAACTCAGGAATCATTTGCATATATTCGGGTTTTAAAGCTACGGCCATTTTGGTATATTTTTTTTTTTTTTAGTTTATTATTAGGAACAAGATTTAGATATGTTAGTAAATGAGCTATGAATCAGAATTTGTGTCTTTTAGAAATAAATCACTATTTTAACTATCCGCGTTAAAAAATCAATCAGCTTGTGTAACTTACAGTAAAAGTATTATGTCCATGGGATACTTTCGATATTCGCTCGAAGATCTCGTGAACGTAGTGGACGATGTCTCTCAGGACGGAAATTGTCTGGGCTGCTCAATGTTCGGAGGGCCGCTCTGAAGGTCGATGTCCACCGTAAAAACTCCCGAATTAATCCAAAGAAAAGGAAAAATGAATGAAATCTTCACTTTTCGGGATCCTACCGACTGCGCCAATTAACTTTACTCGTACACAAACCGATTTTTTAAAAAGGAATTTATTTCTTAACACCCGTGTTCACGGTTTGGTCTCTAATTCATAACTAACGATACAATAATAAAATACAATATAATAAGATAAAATAGCGAAATAAGCATAAGATAACAATTATGCAAAATAAGCAGAATAATATATAAATGGATAAATAGATAATAAGTGCTATTGTTTATAATGAAAGGAGTCTGTTGTGTTGGCGTCAGGTAACTTATATATATATATATATATATATATATATATATATATATATATATATATATATAAACAAAAGGTTGCTATGTTTCAAATGAAACGCAGAATAAATTATAAGTGTGATATACCGTTTAATTCAGAAAAAAAAGTTCTTTCTAAAAATATGAAAATCCAATATGGAAGATATTAAAGTTATTTTAAATGTAAGTACACTACTAAATTCCTGATTAAAAAGTGCCTGTATAATGTAAAAGTTGAAAATTCCTAGATCCAATAGTTTTTGAATAAAAAAATAAAAACGAAATTTGAAAAAAATAGTTTTTTGGCAATATCTCGAAAACAAAAAAAGATATTTTAAATCTGTTTTCGGATTATTGTTGGGCTACAAATTTCACATATTTGCCCTAATTTAACCAACTCTCTAACTCTTCAAATAACCGAGATCCCCATGCATTTCCTCGAAATACGGACACCCTGTATATATATATATATATATATATATATATATGTATATATATATGTATATATATATATATATATATATATATATATATATATGTATATATATATTTATGTACATTTATTTTTATCATATACATTTACTTTTATTTGTAAAATGAATAATATAATATTATTAGGTGGCGGCTTGAATGCTTTGCAAAAATTGTGTATATTAATACAATGATTAATTTTTTTAATGTTTGTTTTAGAGAACAACTGTTAGAGCGTTCTAGGACTTCATATATGATGACGACATATATTGAAATAAACAAATTTCAGAGATTCAGTCTCAGGATTGAGGATGCGTACATCCAAATGAACAGATGAGATTTGATTGACAAAGCCTCTCCTTAATCAAGACCGTCTGTGCCTGACACAGCGGATCTAAGCTAGAAAAAGCTGAAAAATAATCATTAAATACTTTCTATTTAATTTTTTGTATGAAATTTGTATTTTATTATGTAGCTATACATTTGTTTTTTCCTGTGCATTTTATACATAATCAAAAAAATTCTTATTTTGTTTTTAATATAATTTGATTTTCCCGCTTTTCAATATAATTTGATTTTCCCGCTTTTTAATTTCCGTTCTTGTCGTAGCGTCCCCTAGCGGTTGTAATGTGCACATAACTGTATTTTAAATTTCCCGCGTTTAGTAAAATTCTGGGGTCCCTAGATAAAAAATCGACATCGCCAGCGCCCTCCCAGCGATCCGACTAATCCACTGGTGGCAACCTGTCACTCGGAGAGACGCACATCTATTCTTGTCTAGGCCTGGCCCGCTAGCATACAATTGAGAAAAACCGCCAATAGCGCTGCCCCCTCCTGGACACAATATTTTATCTATTACCCCCTCCTAAAATCGATCCCGGCTACGCCCATGGTGAGAAGTCGCACTGAAATACGTCATTTCGTCAAGTGTGACATCTCACCAATGAAAAATTGCATGGTCGCTGTGAATAGCCCCCCAGGTTATGGTAAATAACTTATAGTAACGGCTTTAGGTTGATTCTAATTACCGTTGCGAATTTTTGGGGTAATATTTTGGGATACGTCAAATAAAGCACAAACTTGAGACGGAATTGCTGAGATAAACTTAAGACTTCTTAACTACGCGCTGCTAGTCCGCCACTGTGCTTAATTAAGTCACTATCATATAATCGTAACTAATATAGGGAACTGCCTTATCGATGTCATTACAGATAACTAAAAATGCAGATCCCTGTAATGAGTCGGTATAACAATTTCCCTACAGTGACTTAATTAAACACAGTGGCGACCAAGGACAGTCGAGTAGTATACGGTAAGAAGGATCGACAGAATCGATGATTGCGGAGTGGGGTTAGAAATCGCTTACGTCACAAATGCGCGCTGAATTTAAATGTGATCACTTCATGGTAAACTTTTAGATGAACATGCATAAGCTGTACATTTTCTGACATCCGTTGTTTTTTAAAAGAGTTCAATTTGAAGCTTTAAACGGGTGCTGTCCACTCCCAGACTAAGCATGAAGTAAAATTTCGAGTTTAGAAAAGCCCCGTGAAAATTTGTCGAGGGTCGCGTAGCGACCCGAGACAAATTTTCTGGGCTTTTCTAAACTCGAAATTTTACTTCATGCGCCACGCGCATAAAACACAGATTTTAAGCGAAGTTCGAACATACATAAATTTCACAATATTTGAGTGTTTTGTACGCGTGGCGCATGAAGTAAAATTTCGAGTTTAGAAAAGCTCGACAAATTTTCACGGGGCTTTTCTCGAAATTTTACTTCATGCTCAGTCTGGGAGTGGAAAACACTCGTTTAAGCTTCAAATTGAACTCTAAAAAATATCAACGAATAAAATTTCGAGTGAAGAGACACATTTTCTGGGCTTTTCTAAACTCGAAATTTTACTTCATGCGCCACGCGCATAAAACGCAGATTTTAAGCGAAGTTCGAATATACATAAATGTCACAATATTTTAGTGTTTTATACGCGTGGCGCATGAAGTAAAATTTCGAGTTTAGAAAAGCCCAGAAAATTTGTCTCGGGTCGCTGCGCGACCCTCGACAAATTTTCACGGGGCTTTTCTAAACACGAAATTTTACTTCATGCTCAGTCTGGGAGTGGAAATCACTTGTTTGAAGCTTAAAAATGAACTTAAAAAAAAAAAACAGGGAATATCTCAAGATTTACAGAAAATAGCCTGAATTTGGAATACGTTTATTTTAAAGAAAAACTCTCTGTATAATGTAAATACATATTTAAGCGTCTTTTCCACATTTTGATTTTAACGAAACTGAGTCAGCTCTCCCTGGCGGATTATTTTGTGTATTATTTCGACTGAATTTTACATTTTAATTTGTACATCACGATATATTTCACTGAAACCGGTTGGTTTTCACTGAAACCGGTTGGTCGACACTTAACACTCACACAAAGTCTTATTTTAATAACACTAATTTTTAACAAAAATATTAAAAATCTATCTATGAAAGTACAGCGAAACCGGAAAGAGAGGTTATGATAGACTCAAAAACGTAACCAAATCAACGTTATTGTTCTCTCTCGCATGAATTGTGGCCTGCGGGGAAAGGGGTAGGGTAAAACATGGAAAGATACAATTCTGTCATACCTTGTAACACATATGTGTTACGCCCATCGACGTACCTTGAGTGGCGACAACCCCCTGTCATCCGCCATAATAAGGCTATATCTTAGACCATATAAACTTATAGACGCGCCCTCTTCCAACGCGGTGAAGCCAACATAATAGGCGCGTGTGGGCAAGAACGCAAATAGAAATACGCTTCGTATTGGAAGTGTGCACGAAATCAATTTTTTTATTTACTTAAAAGTCATTAATCTTGTGGAAGGAACTTGGCTATACAGTATACATGTATCAGGAAAAAATAAATAAACAAGTAATTAATTTATTAACTTTACAAACATTTATTTATTGTCCAGAAAACAAAATCATTTTAGTTAGTTTGCTCCTAACTCTATCAGCATTGTTATTTTTACTTTCACCCAGATGATATAATCTAATACTACAATAATGAAAACCGATAACTTTAATTAAATTTATAATGTGGTTAGATTCAATATCATTATCGTACATGTATTCCTTGTAAGCATCGAAAACTGCACCGCGAACATTGCACATAATATTGATTATTAATTTCGTCAATAGATTATTTCCGTTTACCATCTCCATTTTGTCCATAATTCTGATTTCACTTTCTGCTATTTTACAAATGTGAATCACATCCTTAGATGGCTGAATTAAACATTGTCTAACATTACTATAATTTTTGCTGATCACCAGGGTTGACTTTGAAATATCTGACTGGATCGCGCTCAAACAAATTTCACAATCTAATTTTTTTTTAATGTTCTTCACCACAAATCCAGCTATATATTCCACAACATTATTTACATACAAAGATAATTTATTGGAATAACTTAAACTAGTTAAAGCGTAATCGTGGTCGTTGGTGATATCTTCCTCGGTATCTAAATTTTCAATCAGTTGTTGGTGAAGGGTCCTCATTTTCACTTTAGTTGTGGTACTCATCGCCAAAATAATGGATGGTGCTTGCTCAATACAGTTAGCTTGTGAGGAAGCTGTAACACCTGTGTGCATTAACAACCTCTTGTAAGAAGCTTGAAATTGTTTTGGAGTTGGATTATCCATGGCTACTTATGGCAAATACGAGAAAAGGGTAAAATGTAGAAAATATGGTAAAATCTGTCCCCCATGTCCCTATTACCTCATGAAAATATTTAAAACCGTTCTCGAATTATAGCCCTGTAACACTAAAAAACTCACCCTGTATACCATCCTATTTCGAGGTTATGCACATACAAGTTTTATGTAAAAGTAAATACTTACAGGTGAAATGATATATCTGTACCACGTTTATCATAGATTAATTTAGATCGACGACTCCTAGAGGGCCTCACGATTCGTAATTTTAGTTTGGTGCATCACCCGCTGTGAGGGCGCTGCATTCGAAAACGTCATCTAGCGCGGGGTGCGGGCGGTATATTGCCTACGGGTTGCGCGGTGCGGGGGGTATTGAAATGGGTGGATGGTGGTGCGGTACGGGCAGCACCACGCGGCGTTTGAATTGCCACGCGATGCTAGAAATTATAAATGCATAATTAAAGTATGAAATGTATATTGCAAATATTCAATACATGTAATGTTTATAACTAATTACAAATTAATTAACCACATATCCTCTCTACAAATATTCTTCTTCAACAACTTATACTAAAGATTATATACACATTACAGGATTAAAAGATAAATTGTTATAAATAAAATCCAAAATTAAATATAGAAAAAACGTAAATCAAATCTAGAGAAAAATTGTGAAATACCTTTTTGTTGTTAAATGGGTAGAGGAGAAGTATGAGGGTCACAATAGATCATAGTGAAGATCTCTTGTTCGACCCACTCACTTTAATATTACAGTACATAATAGTAACAAAATAAATCAATGCAAAACATTATTAACCCAATATAATATACACTTAACATCCGAGGAAACAATGGCATACTTAGGGCTCACAACATTGCAACATCATGTCATGGAATTAGATATATCTGTTTTCTTTACAAAATTTTAAACTGGAAAATCAATTCAAATCATATACGACCGTAACATTTCTCCAGTTTTATGTGCTTCAGATGCACACTCAAGACGCTTCTTGATAGAAGCGTTTTGAGCATGCAATTTTCTGGCAACCCGTTGAATGTCTTGGGCATACAAATGTAACACCTTTGCTTGAGGGGAAAGCTTTCATTTTCTTGTCACATTTAAAGTTTTCAACAAATTTACTTTAAGACATTCCTTTTTGCTCCGGGAACGTACTTTGTGACAAAATGAATTATTTTGGAGCGAAACTTTGCTGGAGCCAGATGTATTGGAAAGGTGACAGCTAGTGCTGGAACTCGTCACTGGCTGAATGTTAGAATGTTCCATAACATGGGTCCCAATACAATCATTCTCCCTCGGCTGATCCACTTGTGAAAAACTGCATTGCAGATCATCTATAGCAGAATCCGTGAGTGCTATAAACAAATAATATACTAAGATATATGTATTTATGTATTTTTTTTAAATTAAAATTTATTGAACTCAAATAGATTCGTTTACAGATAATTATCACAATTTCAAATCACATTTTTTGGTATCTTATTTACAAGATTGTAGTATCAAATAGTCAAAATTTTGAGTAAAAACAAGTACTGTTTCATGTTTTCCATTTCCATTAAAAAAATTTATTAATTTAACTTACCAATCGGTTCACTGAGAAATAATGTAGGGACACTCCTCAGTTTTAAATTAGTCTTGCTGGTCTGACATTTTGTGCTCTCAGCAAAGTGCTTGTCGCAAACAAAATATCTTTGCAGCACTTCTTTCTTCAATTTTTGATTCAGGTCCTCCCGGCCTACGGCTTCTAGCCACTTCTCGTAGACCTATACAAAAAATGAAGACTTAGATGTTGTCATTTAAGATTCTTATTGTTTTGTTTAAAGAAAATTTAGTAAAGTAAATAGAATAAAATCTGTATATATTTATGTTTGAATTAATCTTATGCAAAGCTTAATTAGTATTATTGTAAACATTTCTTAGCATTCTTATTATACCTAATAATTATATTAACCAAATATAATTAACAATAATTTAAATAAAATTGCTTTGGAAATTATTGAAGATTAAATATTTTGAAGAAATTGTTAACCAAGAAATTATTTCAACTGCCCAGCAATGTGTAAATATTATTATTATAACCAATTTATTTTAGTTTTAAGATTTAGTGAGATAAGCAATTTGTCATATGAGCTGCAGATAATCCCTAAATGTAACACTTATTGTATATTTTTTTTAAATACAAGTACAAGCTAAAGTTTGAAAAAGTGTTATTTATAACTGTTGATTTTTAGTCAACGTGAGTTAATTGATTTATCAATCTACTGTAGAAATC
The DNA here is from genome assembly GCA_932526585.2 of Philonthus cognatus. Classification (NCBI taxonomy): domain Eukaryota; kingdom Metazoa; phylum Arthropoda; class Insecta; order Coleoptera; family Staphylinidae; genus Philonthus; species Philonthus cognatus. Next base: position 154,907,819 of record OW052241.1, read on the forward strand.
ATCAATTCATATATAATATATGAAATATTCGAAGTTGCTTGCAATATTTGCTATAGAAATCAAATCAGACAATATGAATTAATTTTACAAGTTATTTTAATAATGGGAATTACTAATTAACTAAGTTTTGAAAGTTTATTTTGATCACTGAATTTAAACTGGTTTAAAATAACAGGTACACTTTAATAATAAAGTAAATTTACATATTTAAATGAAATGATATAACAAATTAAGGCTTACCCCATTTTTCCGAGTAAATCTATGCATACGAATATTTTTTTCGCAATTGTTGCAAGACTTAATCGCACAATAACGGGTCATAATTATAAATTTATCACACTGTCTTGATTGAACGAATACAAAACAGAATTTAACTTAAAACTAGAAAATATTTCCTATACTTACGGTTTTGTTTATTTTTCTCCAGATAATTTCGTCTAATCAGCATTCTTGTGCCCACTTGGGCCATCAGATGTTGATTGACATATGTTCCCCACTTCCCGAAAACTACGAAATTGCGGGAAATTTGAAATTTCGACATTAGCGCCCTCGAAGCGGGTGATGCACCGAACTAAATTTATGAAATTACGAAATTATATGGAGTTGACGGGGCCTGACGTTTATATCGTTCTGTGCAATTATAAGCACTGCATGATTGCACCATAATTATAACCACACAATTCACAGAAATAACACGATTTTAAAATAAAAATGAAATGAAAACAGTCGTGAAACAAACACAAACTTGTCATCTGCCCACCCGTGACGTCACGCGCCTGCTCCGAATGCTGGCTTCACTTGTAGTTGGCTAGAAGTACCTCACGGCGCGTCTATAAGTTTCTATGGTCTAAGGCAGTGATGGGGAAAGTACGGCCCGCGGGCCAAGTCCGGCCCGCGGAAAGGTTTAATCCGGCCCGTTTAAGAGTGCCGTCGTGAGAATGTTTAAACGCGTTCTTACTTCGTAATGTGACGACCCGCATAAAAACTACCTACCTACGATTAAGCATTATTCTTTGGCCCGCTACGATTGTCTGGTTATTACAAATGGCCCGTCTTGAAAAAAGTTTCCCCACCACTGGTCTAAGGGCTATATTAATCAAAGAAATAGGTTAAAATACAAACATCTGATATTCAATTGTGACAGCGAGTGTTGTCATCTTTACTTAAGCGTCATCCATGGGCGGGAGGTATTCCCTTACTTTTGAAATAGGAACTGTAGTCGGGGATGGCCTCTTCGTGGGGTTGGAAATCAGACGGACTGCATTTGTTTAAAACTTTAATAATCGCTAACAACAATTTCACATAACGTAACGTAACCTTCTCGTCTTCTAATAATTCTCTATGATTCAACAACCTGAACATAGCTCTCCTAAAATCTCATAAGTTTAGCCAACATGAAATACATTTCCTTTCCGCGGCGTTAGATGACGCGTGTAAGCGGGTAATTCAAAAATACCGCCTACAGAACATACCTCAAATTAACGTGTTTAGGTTGGTTCTATTTACCTTTGCGAATTTTCGAGATACGATTTTGGGGTAAGTGAAATAAAGCACAACTTTTAGACAGAATTGCTGTGAACAACTGTATACCTCATAGCTACGCCGCTGTTTGTTCGCCATTTTGGGTCAGAATTACTAACAACCAATCACATAAAATACCAAAGTTGTCGCCACTGTGTTTAATCAAGGCACTGTAAATTTCCCTGTATTGATATAGTTGTATGAGTTACGTGAAGGTGTTAAGTCACTTAATTAAAAACAGTTACATTCCTTTCTTCACTTTTATATTTCTTGCTAGATGTACATTTCGGGTACTAAGTACCCATTATCAATAGCTAAGTGAATATAAAACGATAAATGTTTACAATATATACCTAGTCGGATTAGGCGGAAAAACCAAAAAAGTAATTGCATTTTGAAACGAATGCGGTATCTTGGAAATGGGGGTGTTGGGGATTATTCGGCTTCGGACTTGGCTTCTGTATTGGTTCCAAATGTTTACGTGTTAGCATAATAGATGTCGCCACAGAAAGCAGCGAAATAATTTTTGTAAATCTACCAGGAGTTGTCATGGAAACGAATACGGATGTTTTAAACTTCAAACATTGAAGAACTACAATCCTTCAACATTTTCGTATCACTGCCACAATTTTGAAAAACTCCGAACCGGATTTAGAAATCAGGAAAGATTTATTCAAGCTTTGCGAAATGGATTGGCGAGCTCTTGGTTTGTCGTACGTTCAATATTCTGGAATCGCGGCAAAATTGACAAGGTTGTCTTACAAAGAACCGATGAAACAGAGAGCTATGGGACGAAACGATTCCCATGTTAGGCTGACCGTTTGGAAGGATGGAAAACCGGTCAGGACAGCAGGATCTTCTAAGAAGAAATAAAAATCTATGCCTGTATGTAGTAAGAATAAAGTTTAAAATTGACTTATTGTGGTTATTTATTAAGTTTTAGTAAAAAAAGTGTCGATCAACTTTTTAACCCGCCCACTGAGCAAATCCATTTAAGTAAGGTTTCATCAACATTAAAACAACGTTTAATGTTGCTACAATGTTGATATAACGTTATTTGTTTGTTTTTTTGCTCAGTGGGCACTGAGCACAAACAAATCACATATTGTCAACATTGTAACGACATTAAACGTTGTTTTAATGTTGATAAAACATTACTTGAAAGTGTTTGCTTAGTGGGAAAAGTGTTTATACAATTGCACATTGATAAAAGAGAGATGTTTAGTATACCTAATATTTATCATAAATTTAACATTTTCATATTTTGAGGTTTAATTAAGCAATTATAAAGTTAAGTTCATTAGGTAAAATTCTGCACTTCTTTTCATAATTTCTAAAAATGACATTATATTATATAATGGGATTTTTTCTTTTAAATATACATAATGTATACGCTGTAAATTTTCAGGCATTCGTCGATTATATAAAAACGTTCAGTTTGAAGTTTCGAACGAGTGTTTCCACTCCCAGATTAAGCATGAAGTAAAATTTCGAGTTTAGAAAAGCCTGAAAATCTACCCTGATTTTTCGCGCGCCTTTGACTCAATTGACCATGAGCTCCTAACTCACCGGATAAGCCTATTGGGTGCTGTCCCTGCGGTCACTAAACTTATTCGATCCTATTTACTAAATCGTTCATGCTTTGTATTTTACAATGGCTTTAAATCCTACGAGTTTTCTCCTTTAACCGGTGTCCCGCAGGGCTCTTGTCTTGGACCCCTCTTGTTTAATATTTTTATTAACGATTTATCAGGAATGCTTACCTGTCCTGGTTTGGCTTACGCTGCCGACCTTTGTAACAGGGGGGGCAGAGCATCTAATAACTTTGAGTGCCAATTGTAACAGGCGGTCACTCACGCTTGACAAAAAAAATATAATAATTCTTGACAAAAGATGCTGCGGTGCTCTCCGTTAACCTCCGGCTTTGCTCACTTGCTAGTTAGCTGTAAAATATAAATTTTTAACACCGACCTTTGTTGCTCTGAGTCCTTGGCTCAGAGTTGATGTCTTCTTCCTTCTGGATCCTCTCTTGGGTTGGCACATAAACACTAGTACTTTGTTTAATATTGATTTAACTAGGGGTAGTTTCGGGAGTGCAATTAAGAAATAATTTTCACATCAAATAGAATAAAATGAATAATGAGAACAATAAAAACAAACAAATATTTACTAGACAAAAGAAAAACAAATATAACGAATTTAAAAGAGAAAGTAAAGTTGCACTCGCGTAAAAAAAAATATGAAAATAACTAGAACTTTAAAAATATAGTAATAGCAAAAAAAATAATAAAAATAAATTTAAGTACCCCACTTAAATAAATTAGACAAGTACCACACAAAACAAACACGACTTTTAACAATACAGGAAACCACTTCAAAAGTTCGGGAACGACTTCTTCAAAATTCTTCAATTTGTTGAGGGAGAAGCAGGTAGGGGTAGCTTCTCCCATTGGCTGACGCACAGGGTTGGGGATGAATTTTCATCCCTGCCTGCTCAGCACAAGAGCACGCGCATGCGCTCTTTAAATTGCCTATCGCCGGGAACCAGGACGGATGTACAACCGCGTAATTAAATTTAAACGAAAAATGTATATTTAAATTTTCTACATATTTACGTGTTGCGGTTGTAGCATCCGTACCAACGATAGGACTTATACCATATATGGTATTTAATCGATGATGTTCCCTATGTGGTTTGATAAAAAAAAAAATATATATATATATATAAAAAGAAGTACATTTAAACTTACTTCAAAAAAATACGTCGTCTTGTATGGTTGTGTGGCATCATATATGCCCTTGTCTGTATGTGTTTTATTAAAGGTGTGTTTTATCTATCATTTAATTAAGTGAGGAATTTACAAATTGTGCCTCAGCTGTACCTTCATGTTTGCAGGTACTTTCCCCAAATTACGTCGAACAAAAGCCCGGGTGTTTTGAACAACCGGGCATCATAAACGGGATTACAATTTCTTCGTACGAAATTTGGGGCGGAGCGGTACCTGTGGTGTCTCCGAGAAATATTTGAGGTACAGCGTCTTTTGGGCGTAACGAAAAGATTAACAAGCGCTTAATGCGAGTGCAATTTTGTACAAGGGAAAAACCTACTAATCCTAAGAAAGAAAATAAAACCTATCTAAACTTAACACTAAAAATATACAAAATATACAACATATACAAATTCAACTTTCAATGTATGTAATACGGACTTTACTCATTTTATAATTAAAGTGATTTATGAAGCTGATAAATAAAGTCATGTAAAAATATAAAGAAATGGGTGCCGATGTAAGAAAATGAATAAAAAATTATGTAGCCCGAAAAAGTAACTGAATAAATCAAAGTTCCGGCGTTTACGGTAAAACGCCGGTAACACCTTAAAATCTATTTAAACATCAAATCCTCGAATGACGTAGACATCTTACAACTTAATTTAAATATCATCGCTAATTGGTGCAAAAATGTCAATTTAGTACTAAATGTTAACAAATGTTGAGTTGTAAGTTATTCTCGCACCTGCACCTTACGTGAAACAAATTACCAGATTGATGGCAGGTCTTTGTCGAGATGTACCACTATCAAAGATTTAGGAATTACATTTGACAACCAACTCACATTTAAAAATCATATCGACTCATTCCGAACAAATGCTTCTAAGGCCCTGGGATTTATTCTTCGTATTAGCCGCGACTTTTCTAATGTTGATTCTATAAAGTCTCTATATTCCGCCTTTGTATTGAGTAAGTTGGAATATAATAGTTTAATATGGTATCCTATTTATGCTAGTCACTCTCTTTTGTTAGATCGCACCCACCGTCGATTTTTAAAATTTCTCTCGTTTGAACTCGAAATTTTACTTTATGCTTAATCAAGGAGTGGATACACTTGTTATGCTACTTTTTATGATATGCAAATATTAATCGCTTGAATATTTATCTTATATATAAGGTAAACAGATAAAAATGCCAATAGAACAGTGACGGCTCGCAGCCTAACTTCAGGGTAGGCCACAGCGCCAAGGCACACAAAATTCGAGGTTAGGATCGCGCTTTATAAATACAAGGAATTGCACAACAAAGTCACCTTTCAATAACGGATACTTATTACCTTGGGTCTGTGGCCTACCCTGAAGTTAGGCTGCGAGCCGCCGCTGCAATAGAAATACAGAAATGGCCAATAATGCTCAGGTTTAAAAGCCGCGGAAATTAAATAAATTAAAAGCGCGCACTTTAAAAAGAGCCTTCATAAATGATTGAACTTTTCAAATAACATCGCAAGTTATTTTTACAATTAAGGGGTGGCAGTAACCGGTAATTTCTCATTGGCGTTCTGATTTTGTTTGTCAATTTTTACTGACCGCAGGGACAATACCTCCCTGCGCTCAGTAAAAATTGACCCCCGATTTTTTTTACGGAAATATCCGTTTTGGGATTCTAGGAATCCAAATCAAGTGTTATCTCGATGATGTCGGTCTATCGATTTTTCGTTTAAGTATACATAACACAATTATGAGCTGTAACATTTTAGATATTCGTTGTTTTTTTTAAGATTTCAATTTGAAGTTTTAAACACGTGTTTTCCACTCCCAGACTAAGCATGAAGTAAAATTTCGAGTTTAGAAAAGCTTGAAAATTTGGTTTGGTCGCTCCGCGAAGCGGAGCGGCCAAACCAAATTTTCAGGCTTTTCTAAACTCGAAATTTTACTTCATGCGCCACGCGTATAAAACACTGAATTATTGTGAAGTTAGAAATACACTTAAAAATACTTGTTTAAAATGAGTTGATAATCAAAATATTTAAATAACAAAATATCAGCGCCGGCTCGCCGGCTAATTTCAGGGTAGGCCAGAGACCCAAGGTAATATGTATCCGTTATTGAAAGGTGACCTTGTTGTGCAATTCCTTGTATTTATAAAGCGCGATCCCAACCTCAAATTGTGTGTGCCTTGGCGCTGTGGCCGACCCTGAAGTTAGGCTGCGAGCCGTCGCTGCAAAATATCTACATTTTTCTTCACCTGTTCTCAGTTCAAATAATACATTGTATCAAATTAACTTATTTATACCGCGTTTCACTAACTTTAATTATATCTTATTCGTTGATTACATTTATATGTCGTGTCGGTATACATGAAATTACCAATTCTTGGTTGCAGAATACTTCAAACATTAAAAGTGCGATTCTTTTCACAATCTACAACAAGTTAGTCTTATAAAGACTATATCAAACACTCATTGAAACAACTACTTCCCGAACTAATACCCCGACGGACATTGAACAAACACTTGTTGCATAATTCAATGTCCGTCGGGGTATTAGCTCGGAAAGTAGTTGTTTCAATGAGTGTTTCATATAGTCTTTGTAAGACTAACTTGTTGTAGATTGCGAAAAGAATCACACTTTTAATGTTTGATTTATTTATCGATGGGAATAGACATGTTCTAAGACTGTGTGTGACTGTTAAATTTTATATTATCCAATTTTGTTTAATTTAAATATCATGATTAGTTCTGAATAAATATTTTCTGGGAAGCCGGATCGCGGAGATGAATTAAAATGGTGATTCACGTGTCAAGCCATGTGTCCAATTGTCACCGCCCGAGTGCTCAGCAAACGAACCAAAACATGCTCATTTAATTACCTTAATGAGCTACAAGAAGTAAAAATAAAATAGGGCAGAAAAAAAATGTGTCTGATCACAACTTCCCCCTTTGTAGCTTTCACCATAATTGTGCGGAACTCGGAGAGTTTCAGTCGGGAAGTGAGAATTTTCCGGTGAAGTTGAAAAATTACGTTGGGTTTTTTTTCGTGCATTATTTAAAATTTCGCTGGGTTTTTTGTCAGTGCATTATTTTAAAGTTTGAGTGAGAAATGCGTATGCAATTATCATGCTTTAGATAAATATTCAATTTGAAAGTTTCCATATTCTAATTTTTCATATTATAAAGTATTATGAGCACTTACTTACACGTAATTATCGTTCATGTGGCTGGAAAAGAATTCTGTTTTGGACATTAACATTGGCGCTTGTCACTGAGTGAAATAATAATTAATTAGATTTGGTGTGGAGCTGAAGTGTGTGGGACACATAGCGCGAATAGCGCAAATGTAAATGTTGATGGATAATTGGCGTTGTGTGTGTTTAATCCCCGGTGTTATTGTTTATAATTATTTGTTATCTGTGAGCGGAATGTGCGGAGTGCTTATAAAAACGGCGGTTCCTCTTTTTATTTCAGTCCAAGCAAGTTTTTCGCCAAAATGTGCAAAACAGCAATTTTCTTCATTTTCTATACTGTTATAGTACAATTTGTACACAGGTAAGTATTTAGACTTTATTTAGTTTGTTTGAAAACTTTTATGGTACTGACCCACTGAGCAAAAAACAAATAAATAACGTTATATCAACGTTGTAGCAACATTAAACGTTGTTTTAATGTTGATGAAATATTACTTAATTGTGTTTGCTCTGTGGGGTGGTACTTCTGCTCAACTCCCCTCCACAAAAAAAGAATAAATAAAGTTTTATCAACATTGTAACAACGTTAAACGCTGTTTTAATGTTGAAGAAACATTAGTTAAATGTGTTTGTTCAGTGGGACGCGTCCAGTTGATAATAAAAACGACTGAAATAAAACAGCCTGAAAATTTGGTTTAGCCGACCAAACCTAATTTTAAGGGTTTTCTGAACTCGAAATTTTACTTCATGCTTAATCAAGGAGCGGATACAATTGTTACGCCACTGTTTATGATATGAAAATATTAATCGCTTGACTATTTATCTTATATATTAGGTAAAAAGTTAAAAATGTCAATAGAACAGCGACGGCTCACAGCCTAACTTCAAGGTAGACTACAGGGCAAAGGCACACAAAATTTGAGGTTGGGATCGCCAAACCTAATTTTAAGGGTTTTCTAAACTCGAAATTTAACTTCATGCTTAATCAAGGAGCGGATACAATTGTTACGCCACTGTTTATGATATGTCAATATTAATCGCTTGACTATTTATCTTATATATTAAGTAAAAAGTTAAAAATGCCAATAGAACAGCGACTGCTCGCAGCCTAACTTCAGGGTAGGCCACAGCGCCAAGGCACACAAAATTTTAGGTCGGTATCGTGCTTTATAAATACAAGGAATTGCACAACAAAGTCACCTTTCAATAACGGATACATATTACCTTGGGTCTCTGGCCTACCCTGAAGTTAGGCTGCGAGCCGCCGCTGCAATAGAAATACAGCAATGGCCAATAATACTCAGGTTTAAAAACCGCGAAAATTAAATAAATTAAAAGCGCGCACTTTAAATGAGCCTTCATAAATGATTGAAATTTTGGTTTGGTCGCTCCGCGCTACGCAACCAAACCAAATTTTCAGGCTTTTCTAAACTCGAAATTTTACTTCATGCTTAGTCTGGGAGTGGAAAACACTCGTTAAAACATCAGATTGAACACTTAAAAGAAAGCATATGCATGTGTATACTTAAAAGAACAATTCCCTGTCCATACTTTTTTTACAACTTCGCGTTTGTTTTCTCACAGAACTTGAATACTAAATCATTACTATATTTAATCGTTTCAATTATTATTCACTTTTATAAAGCATTATGTAATAACGCGTAAAAAAAAAACAATGTGCATTATTAATTTCGTATTGCTGAATTATGCAAATGGAATTCGTCCATTGTGCGGCGTGAGGAAAATTTTGTTGGCCTGTTCGAAAACATAAAGAAAATGCTGTTAAAATGCGGCATTTGTGTCATGTGCGGCTGTGCAACAGTTTTGATTCTGCTTGTGTCAATATTGAAATTGTCTCATGCTTTTCATGACCTGTTTTTCTGTAAGTAAGTCAAGATCTCGTTTTATTTTACATACATACATATTTATTGTGTATTATGCGCGGAAAACTGGAGTGACATGAACATATTTTTGCTGTAGCGAATATATCGAATGTTCAATTAAAAAAAAAACTCTAGAGCGCCATGATTTAATCTTTTTTAAAATTTAAGTTAGCTACACGCTTTTGGAATTGACATATAAAACGTCAGGCATAATAATTATAATGTATAATTGCCAGCCTACAATATTTTCCATGGCACTGTAGAGGTTTTTTTTTTAATTGAACATACGATATTAAAGTTTAACAAATAGACGAAACGATGTAAATTTAATAAATTTGTAACCTAACCTAAGGTTAGGTTATTAAAAAAAGGGCTGGGAATTTTTAAAATTGTTTATTTAATTCTGTGTTTATTCTATGGTTATTAAAACTCGAAATATTTTCTCTAAACTCGAAATATTTACTTCAAGCTTAAACAAGAATTGAAAAACCTTGTTAAAACTATAAAACCTTTAATGACAAGACTAGATTTTGAAAAAAAATAACAATAAGATTATTAACAAAACTAATAAAGAATATTAAAATAACTACGGCTTGTGTTTGTTTTTCATTTTCTTTAAGAAATAAGTGTTGTCATTAAAAGTTCAAATAGCTGTCTAACAAGTGTTTTCCACTCCTTGGTTAAGCATGAAGTAAAATTTCGAGTTTAGAATAGCCTGCAAATTTGGTTAGGTCGAGTACCGCGAAGCGCGGAGCGGCTAAACCAAATTTTCAGGCTTTATAATATATAATATGATTTTCAGGCGTATAAAACACTGATTTCAAGCAAGATTTTAAATTTGGCATTTTTGACACTTAACCCAATATTTTGTCTCTTGCTCATCCCCTCTCCCCTGATATCGATCCTACCTAAGCCTACGATGAATTACCCTGTATATAATCTACTGATATTCTACGCCCATGCCTACGATAAATCACCCTGTATACATATAATCTACTGAGTTTTTTCACGTAACTTCAACAAGAATATCGGTATAGTACTATTAGGGAGATTTAATTGTAAATTAAGTCGTAGTTAACTCCTTTATCTTCACCTGTTTTATTAGAATTCTAAATGTATACTTTGGGCACGACGCACACTGGTCGAAATGCTCATTCTAGCTGAACATTTCGCCGAAAATCAACTGTTTAGAAAACAGATTTTTTCTTAAAATATGGGTAGTTCAATGTCCAAAGGGTGCGCAGGTAAAGTCATAAACTCCTCCGACCTTTGGTCCAGTGGTTATCAGTACCCAAAGTGCATGCATCGTTTAGTTGTGGATTTTACGCGCTCCAAACGACTACGTTTAATTGCTTTTTTTACATTTGAGTTTCGTGCAAAATATAATTTAAAGATGGATATATATTCTACTGGTATGTATACAACATACATTTAAATATATTTCATATAACTTTAGTCAACATATAGATATACTACTTTAAATTAAATAAAGAATCCTACAGTAAAATTTTGCAACGTTAAATTGAAAAAGGTTAATGTATACATTCTTGGCCGTTATTGGTAATTAATCTTTGTTTTTTATATATAATAACTAATTAGTTTATTATGTAAATAACATTTAGCTGCCCGTTTTTGCCCGTTTACAAACAATGATTTTTTTAGGTAGCGTAACCATTTCTCGGCGGACAATATTCGATATTTGGCGCGCTCAAAAAACGCTAGAACAAAAAAATAAAGCAGTCTATCTCTTTGTGATTGACATTATGAATATTAATATTGTATCGCACATTCAAAATTTAGATTCATTATTACATAAAATGAATAATTTTACGGGACAATTGACAATGAAATGGCACACCTCTCATAGAACAATTTCAAATTTTGAAAATAAATATTTTACGTGGCTAAACGGAATGGAACTGTTCTCAACTGAAGGTTTACCAAATGAACCTCAACCTGGATGTTCTAGTGGTCAAACGTATATTTCAAAAAATGGTGATGTGTCCATCATAGTACTTTCCCCCGTAAATTGCGTATTAAATCACTTTTAAAATATTTGTAGCATTATTATTTTCAAAATGTCTTTAACTTTTTGATACCTACACCTTTTATTTGAAACATTTTTCAATTGGATCAACACATACTGACACAAACCAATGACTAGATAAAAAACACTATTTATTGAATATCTCAAAAACTAAGAGTGCTATGACAAAAAGTGAAGATACAAAAAATCTTTAATATCCTATTACCTACAACTTTTATTTGAAATATTTTCCAATTGTATCAACACACACACTGACACAAATCAATGACTAGATAAAAAACACTATTTATTAAATATCTCAAAAACTAAGAGTGCTATGACAAAAAGTAAGTGAACAATACATCTTCATTTTGTTATCATCTACAACTTTTATTTGAAAGAATTTTTTATTTGATGAACATTTATTGAAAAAATCTGAAAAAACTGAAAAACGCTAAGAGTAAAGTACCACTTCCGGTTTTCCGATTTTCACCAAAAGCTTTTCAGTTCTTCTAATTGTAACAAAAAGCTTAAGTTTCAAGTTTCATCTCGATATCTTTAGCGGTTTTTGCGGTACAGCGCACACAGACACACACACACACAGCCAGACAGACATTTTTCAAAAATGGTCTTATTCGACTCAGGGGACCTCAAAACGGATATTTCCGCTAAAATTTTTGATTCGAAAATTTTCACGAAATCAATACTTTCCCTTTGTATTACATACGGGGGAAAGTAAAAATTGACACAGAGGTGTTAAAGTTATTAGTAGAACTAGAACAAGCATCTTTACCAGAGGATTCTGACTCTAAATAATTTCTGGCTTTAGTGTAAATTGTTTGTATGATCTACCTAGATTCTTTATACTGCTTGTATTTATTGTATATTTTTATTTATAGATATGTGTGCAATTTTGAATTTTTTGTTATTGTCTATTTGAATAATTTTGTAATTAAATAAAACATGATTGTTAAATTTTTTAAACTTTGAATATAATTACTATTTTTACTTTCCCCCGTATGTAATACAAAGGGATAGTATTGTTTTCGTGATAATTTTCGAATTAAAAATTTTAGCGGAAATATCTGTTTTGAGGTCCCCTGAGTCGAATAAGACCATTTTTGAAAAATGTCTGTGTATCTGTGTGTGTGTCTGTGTGCGCTGTACCGCAAAAACCGCTAAAGATATCGAGATGAAACTTGAAACTTAAGCTTTTTGTTACAATCGGAAGAACTGAAAAGCTTTTGGTGAAAATCGGAAAACCGGAAGTGGTACTTTACTCTTAGCGTTTTTCAGTTTTTTCAGATTTTTTCAATAAATGTTCATCAAACAAAAAATTCTTTTAAATAAAAGTTGTAGATAATAACAAAATGAAGATGTATTGTTCACTTACTTTTTGTCATAGCACTCTTAGTTTTTGAGATATTTAATAAATAGTGTTTTTTATCTAGTCATTGATTTGTGTCAGTGTGTGTGTGTTGATACAATTGGAAAATGTTTCAAATAAAAGTTGTAGGTAATGAAATATTTAAGATTTTTTGTATCTTCACTTTTTGTAATAGCACTCTTAGTTTTTGAGATATTCAATAAATAGTGTTTTTTATCTAGTCATTGGTTTGTGTCAGTATGTGTTGATCCAATTGAAAAATGTTTCAAATAAAAGTTGTAGTTATCAAAAAGTTGAAGACATTTTAAAAATAATAATGCTACAAATATTTTAAAAGTGATTTAATACGCAATTTACGGGGGGAAGTACTATGATGAACACATCACCATTTTTTTTTAAATAAAAATTGTATCACAAAAATGCGAATAGTTAAATTATCTTCAAATTTTAATTTCACAATTTTTCACTAAAAATAAAAATTAAAATACGGGTGGTGAGGGGTAGAAGGGGAGAATTATTCAATATTGAGTAATTTATAATTTTAATTAAATATTTTCTTCGACTCTGAACAATTTAAAGTAGACTAAAACGCTTTATAACGAAATGTTCAGCTAGAATGAGCGTTTCGACCAGTGTGCGACTTGCCCTTTTTCAATAGAAAAACTAAACTGAAAAAGCCCGAAATACACATTTATAATTTTAATTATAAAAAGTGAAGATATAGGAAATAACTACTGCTGAAAATATAATCTTCTGTTTCACTAAGTGCTCGATGTGAAACTAATTCAAGAAATTGTATTGATTAATTGAAATGTAGGTATTTTTTAAATAAAAATTAAACAACAATTACATGATCTAACAATTCGCGAATCAAAAACCGATTAAATTTTACTATTTAATTCAAGGATGATTGTTGTTATTTATCAACATAGTGGGAACAATTATTTCGCAGGCTAATAAAACATGTTGGATTTGGGTCAGAATTAGTTTGAATTTATCTGCATTTTAATGTAGGACAAGTTAATTAGATATTTACTAAAAAAAAACATACAATAGGTTAAGTGTTTAGGATTAATTTTCTCGTTATTTTTTTTTAGTGTGAACATTATTTGACCTTAAAATCCATTTATTACCTTTTCGGGACAGTTGGCTATGATAGGACAAGTTAATTAGACATTTACTAAAACAACATACAATAGTTTTAAGGTTAAGTGTTTAGTATAAATTTTCTCGTTTAATTTTGTTAGTGTGAACATTATTTGACCTTAAAATCCATTTATTACCTTTTCGGGACAGTTAGCTATGAGAGGACAAGTTTATTAGACATTTACTAAAACAACATACAATAGTTTTATGGTTAAGTGTTTAGTATACATTTTCTCGTTTAATTTTGTTAGTGTGAACATTATTTGACCTTAAAATCCATTTATTACCTTTTCGGGACAGTTAGCTATGAGAGGACAAGTTTATTAGACATTTACTAAAACAACATACAATAGTTTTATGGTTAAGTGTTTAGTATACATTTTCTCGTTTAATTTTGTTAGTGTGAACATTATTTGACCTTAAAATCCATTTATTACCTTTTCGGGACAGTTAGCTATGATAGGACAAGTTTATTAGACATTTACTAAAACAACATACAATAGTTTTATGGTTAAGTGTTTAGTATACATTTTCTCGTTTAATTTTGTTAGTGTGAACATTATTTGACCTTAAAATCCATTTATTACCTTTTCGGTACAGTTGGCTATGATAGGACAAGTTTATTAGACATTTACTAAAACAACATACAATAGTTTTATGGTTAAGTGTTTAGTATAAATTTTCTCGTTTAATTTTGTTAGTGTGAACATTATTTGACCTTAAAATCCATTTATTACCTTTTCGGGACAGTTAGCTATGAGAGGACAAGTTTATTAGACATTTACTAAAACAACATACAATAGTTTTATGGTTAAGTGTTTAGTATACATTTTCTCGTTTAATTTTGTTAGTGTGAACATTATTTGACCTTAAAATCCATTTATTACCTTTTCGGTACAGTTGGCTATGATAGGACAAGTTTATTAGACATTTACTAAAACAACATACCATAGTTTTAAGGTTAAGTGTTTAGTATACATTTTCTCGTTTAATTTTGTTAGTGTGAACATTATTTGACCTTAAAATCCATTTATTACCTTTTTGGGACAGAGTTGGCTATGATTTTTTCTTTTCATGTTGGACCAACTGATTCGGTGATGTAGCGGATGAAAGTTGTTTTTTCTGTCAGTTTCTGTCAGACATTTTCTTGCCCTAACATTGCCAGATTTATTTATTTATGTCAAATAAAGTAAAATATTCATATCATTGTATCCCAATTGCAATAAACAATAATATTGAATGGTTTTATTATGCATTATTTCTCATTTCGTTTCTGTCGTCAATTGTCCAATCATTTCAATTTCTTATCCTTAATTTAAACAGAGATCCTGCAACAATGTACCTATTCAGAAAATATAACCTTAAACTGAAAACAACTTAACCTCACACTAAAAATATCAATTGCTGTCAATTTCCATTAGAGAGTTTAGTTGCCACAGAGGTACTGCCAACAAACCCAAAAAGATCGTGAACGGTATACATCGTTGATCAATTAAAAAAAGCTTCTAGTGCCACGATTTCATCTTTTTTTTTAAATTTACGTTGGCTACACCCCACTGAGCAAAAAACAAACAAATGACGTTTATCAACCTTGTAACAACATTACACGTTGTATTAATGTTGATGAAACGTTATTTCTATGTGTTTGCTCAGTGGTACGTTTTAGGAATTGACATATAAAACGTCAGCCATAATAATTATAGTATATAATTTCAGAGTTGTCAACCCACTGAGCAAAGAAATGTTGCATGACACGTTTCATCAATGTTACCGCGGACCCGAAACGTTGCGTTTTAAGTTGCATAAATGTTGAAAAAAATGGTGATGTGTCCATCATAGTACTTTCCCCCGTAAATTGCGTATTAAATCACTTTTAAAATATTTGTAGCATTATTATTTTCAAAATGTCTTCAACTTTTTGATAACTACAACTATTATTTGAAACATTTTTCAATTGGATCAACACATACTGACACAAACCAATGACTAGATAAAAAACACTATTTATTGAATATCTCAAAAAATAAGAGTGCTATGACAAAAAGTGAAGATACAAAAAATCTTTAATATTTTATTACCTACAACTTTTATTTGAAACATTTTCCAATTGTATCAACACACACACTGACACAAATCAATGACTAGATAAAAAACACTATTTATTAAATATCTCAAAAACTAAGAGTGCTATGACAAAAAGTAAGTGGACAATACATCTTCATTTTGTTATTATCTACAACTTTTATTTGAAAGAATTTTTTGTTTGATGAACATTTATTGAAAAAATCTGAAAAAACTGAAAAACGCTAAGAGTAAAGTACCACTTCCGGTTTTCCGATTTTCACCAAAAGCTTTTCAGTTCTTCCGATTGTAACAAAAAGCTTAAGTTTCAAGTTTCATCTCGATATCTTTAGCGGTTTTTGCGGTACAGCGCACACACACACACACACAGACATACAGACAGACAGACATTTTTCAAAAATGGTCTTATTCGACTCAGGGGACCTCAAAACGGATATTTCCGTTAAAATTTTTGATTCGAAAATTTTCACGAAAACAATACTTTCCCTTTGTATTACATACGGGGGAAAGTAAAAACGTTGAACAAACGCTGAAAGTCCGCCTGCAGGAACGTTGCATGCTAACGTTCAAAGAAAATGTTGCTGCAACGTTGATAAAGCAACGCCTATGCAACACGAGCGATTGCTTTTATTTGTATGCAACCCAACATACGAATGTATGCATGTATGTTAAGTTGCATACGATGAAGGCATAGAATCTGTATTGTATACAACCCGTGCAGCAATTAAGTGAACGTTATAGGAAGGTTTCTTTCGTAATCTCAATGCAAAATTTATTTCTGGGCTTAAATGGGCCAAGAAATCAAATTTATTGGTAATAAGAAAACAATAAAAAAACTGTCTTACAAAAAGTAATGTTTAGTCTGGGGGAGACACTACCCCGGAACCTAAGTACCTAGTACCCTTAAACTCTGAAAACATTAAAATATTGTTAAAAGTGCATGAACTTTAATTGAAATAAGCGGCTTATACGCGTGGCGCATGAAGTAAAATTTCGAGTTTAGAAAAGCCCAGAAAATTTGTCTCGGGTCGCTGCGCGACCCTCGATAAATTTTCACGGGGCTTTTCTAAACTCGAAATTTTACTTCATGCTTAGTCTGGGAGTGGAAAACACTCGTTTAAAGCTTTCAGTTGAACTCTTTTAAAAAAGCAACGAATATCTGAAGATTTACAGAATATAATTGGGACATGTTTACTTGAATGAAAAACTCTCTGAGTTTTTAGAATAGAGAAAAGGGTGCTATATTTTTATGATATTAATATTTGTTTATTTTTAGTGTAAAACTTATTGAACCAAACGCTGAAGCCAGGGAGTTTAAATATTTTTTTTTCTAACCCTTCAGTTTACCGAGATTCCCTATGTAAACATCGAATTTGGGCCACCCTGTACAAGGAGTTTTTCTTTTAAGTATACATATCCCGATCATGAGCTGTAACATTTCAGATATTCGTTGTTTTTTTTAAGATTTCAATTTGAAGTTTTAAACAAGTGTTTTCCACTCCCAGGCTAAGCATGAAGTAAAATTTCGAGTTTAGAAAAGCCAGAAAATTTGGTTTGGTCGCTCCGCGAAGCGGAGCGGCCAAACCAAATTTTCTGGCTTTTCTAAACTCGAAATTTTACTTCATGCGCCACGCGTATAAGACACTAATTTCAAGTGAAGTTCAATTGCTCATAATATTTCAGTTTTTTAAGTGTTTAAACGCGTGGCGCATGAAGTAAAATTTCGAGTTTAGAAAAGCCTGAAAATTTGGTTTGGTCGCTCCGCGCCTAACCTAAGTACCTAGTACCCTTAAACTCTGAAAACATTAAAATATTGTTAAAAGTGCATGAACTTTAATTGAAATAAGCGGCTTATACGCGTGGCGCATGAAGTAAAATTTCGAGTTTAGAAAAGCCCAGAAAATTTGTCTCGGGTCGCTGCGCGACCCTCGACAAATTTTCACGGGGCTTTTCTAAACTCGAAATTTTACTTCATGCTTAGTCTGGGACTGGAAAACACTCGTTTAGAGCTTTCAGTTGAACTCTTTAAA
Organism: Philonthus cognatus; assembly: GCA_932526585.2. Lineage (NCBI taxonomy): Eukaryota > Metazoa > Arthropoda > Insecta > Coleoptera > Staphylinidae > Philonthus > Philonthus cognatus. The sequence goes on from OW052241.1 coordinate 154,925,848, forward strand.
AATAACAACGAATATCTGATGATTTACAGAATATTATTGGGACATGTTTACTTGAATGAAAAACTCTCTGAGTTTTTAGAATAGAGAAAAGGGTGCTATATTTTTATGATATTGATATTTGTTTATTTTTAGTGTAAAACTTATTGAACCAAACGCTGAAGCCAGGGAGTTTAAAGTTTATTGGAACTCGCCGACTTTCCAATGCAAGTCGCATAAAATCTTCTTCGATGAATTAGCCGAGAAGTACAATGTGCTCCAAAACCACAATGATTCGTTCAAAGGAGAAAAAATGACGATTTTGTACGACCCGGGGAATTTTCCAGCGATTTTAAAAGACCCCAACGGGAATGAGTTTTTGAGGAATGGCGGAGTTCCTCAAGAAGGCGATTTGATCAATCATTTACGGCATTTGGAAGAACGAATCAAACAGGATATACCTTCAGAAAAATACGATGGTAAATAGTCTATACTAGAGACCTGCACGAGGACGTATGGAATCGGCGATTACAGATACAAATACTCATCGTTGCGATGCAACGATGAGTATAAACATACTCGTAATCGTACTCATGATTACATGATTATAATCGTTAATTTATGCAGAATCGTATGAGTAATCGGTTATACAGGTACATTTTTTCTCAATGATTTTAAACAGTTATTAATATCTTTAGATACAACTGTTATATAAAAAAATATTGTGATTTTACTCAACATACTCAACATCAATTGCAAAAATAAATAATCTTAAAAGGTGTATGTGTTGCAACGTCTACGTTTAGTTCACACACAAAAATTGTTTTAAGTCATTTTTGGGAACATGTTGCCTCTGCTCAGTGATGGTTAAAATTGTGTTCTGTGCTAAAGTAAAATATAACAAGTGGCTAGAAATGTCCCGACATAGGCGACTCGGGAGGTGTTCGGAATTTATATGGCGTCAGTCTTCAAGATGTTACCCCGTCAGGAATTGACGTGAAGGAAAACTACTACACCAATGTGTTAGGATCAAAGAGAGATAATTAATATTGTTATTGTTTTGAAAAATTGAAGATTAAGTTTAATAAAGTTCTGGCGGGCCAATGTAGTCGGAGTCCAACATTTTGTCTGTAACTCGGACACTTAACAGTCAATGATTCATCGGTAATTCATTTTATTAATGACTGTCATGAATAATATTATTTTTTTAATAGTTCTAATAAATTTAACAAAAACATATCGAAAATCGGCACTTTGGATATCGGATTTAGTTAATTACTATCGCGATTTTTTTTTACTTGTAGAAAAAATAACGTGAATTTAACACAAAAAATATTCATTACATCTTATATACACGATTTACTTACTATCAACATAAAACATGTAAAGATTTGTCATGAAATGGCCTTGAAGCACGTTAAGGTCCCCAACAAACGGCCGAAGTTCTACAGAGATTATTAATGAATCAAACGCAATAGTTTATTTTCTGTAGTATCTTATTATACTATACTACGTTATGGTCTTTTAGAATAATTATATTTGTTCAAATTTTTAAAATCAAAAGGAAATGATGTGACAAAGACCATCAATTTTGAAATTTTTCGTTTCAAGATTAACCCTAATTTCAACAAGCGACTAAGCCAAAGCTTTAAAACCCTCCCTATTTACAATATCAAAAGAACGTTGATCACGAGCCACACATTTTACATAATTGTTCATTATTTCCTGAGTACGCGTGTGCCTGTTCAACTATCATCCTCATGGTTGTATTTATTTTTGGAACAAGCTTGCTTCTTCAAATTTGAAGGACTGCATCTTTTTCCGAATTGAAATATCTTCTCACATACCACACATATTACGAATAGTTCGATTTCTTTCGTTGCACTGTTGACATCTTTTTAGAAAAAAGCTAGACCGCACTCGTACCCGACTCTTGCAAACATTTTATTTTTTTTCGGAAATATAAATTTGTAATTAATACTGATTACTAACAAACAACAAAATACATCGATCACCACTTATATGACACAATGTATTACAAATGTCAAACGATAATGAGAGTTTAAATCAAATTATTATTTTTGATTAATAATCGGTACAGCCTGACAGATCTGACATGATTATGTTTGAATTGTAATCGCTGATTACTAATCGTTACAGGCCTACGATGCGAAGATGCCGCTCCACGAGTATGTAATCGTATCGCGTAGCAACGTAATCGGCGATTATTAACAGGATATATTTTTACGTACTCGTGCAGGACTCTAGTCTATACAGAAAAAGTGTGAAAAACTTAATTTATTTAGCATACAACTTGCTGTTGACCCTAAAATGTATATACTTTTCAAGTATAATTTGTATTACTAAAAATACATCGTTTAGAATGACTTTTACATACAGATACGCATTAAGGGGTTAGGCCACTCTAGAGACTAGGAAAAAAAAGGTAATTTTCAAAATGTTTTCAACAAAATCTAAAAGTGCTACTTTAATGTTTATTTGTATGCCAAGGCTGCGAAATATAACTTTAGTGGTCTCAGAGGAAAATTATAGCTGAGCCCGCTTGCGGCCGAGGCAATATAACCTCGAGGATACTAAAGTATTTCGTGGCTAAGGTGTACAAAAAGCTTTTTGTTCAACTGGTACAATTAATAATAAAAAAAAAATGAACAAGATTTGGGCACCAATTTAGAAAATTTCAAAATATCAATACCATCTTTTGTGTTTACTGTACATTTAAGCATGGAATAAATACTTCATAAGCTTGATGATTTTAAAATTTTTGATTTCTCTTTTAAGTATGCCATCAAGACATTTTCCGAATATTTGGTTACCTTTATTCCACGACACCGCGCTTTAAATTCTTCATATGCCTTTTCATACTGCTGTTTGGATTTTAGTGGTATTAAATTTTGTGTTGCAGCATCGGAATCAGACATTTTTGTAAATTGAAATTGAAGTGACCGTAAATAATAAACTAGTGGCATGGCGGCGCGTACTATTTGCATATACAGGGTGTCCCATTTTAATCCGCCAGTAGCGATAATTCTGAAACATTGCATTGAATCAAAAAGTGTTCCAAATGAAAAGATAATGGTTCTGAGGGGGACATCTGATGCCGTAGACTTTGCCCCCCCAGCCCCCCAAGGGGGGCGGGAACAGGGGGCAACTTTAAAATCTTAAATGGAAACCCCTATTTTTTATTGCAGATTTTGATAGAGGGTTAAAAAGTATGTAAGTTTTATCCGAAACATTTTTTTTATTGGTCGAGAGATGGCGCTGCAAATGTAAAAGTTAGGTTTTTTGTCAATTAAATTGCGAAAATCGTCACGTAATTAACTGTTATTATTACTTAAGACTTACTCACAACCTTACAAGGTTGTTTTTTTCTCAGCCTGCCCAAATACTACCCCCCCCCCCCCCTACAAAGACGTAAAGTACTCAAAAATAGCGATTGAGTACTTCTTTTTCAAATTAAATAATGGTAAAATAATTCAAAAAAGAATGTCATTTTTTTTTCAAACAGTGTTTGACCGGGCCCCCCACATACGTGTGCGTATGTGTGTGAGTTCGTCGCCGTTGCAATTCACAAGAACTGCTCGAAATTGTGTCCCTGATGGTCTCGACACAATCGTATTCGTTTGGCGAAATTCTCCACGCACGCCCGCAACGTATTTGGAGATATTTTATGACAGGCATTAGTTATCCGCACCATCATGTTCTCGCGCGTGGTTGGAGAATCGCGGAAGACGACGTCTTTCAGGTAACCCCAAAGGAAGAAATCAGGCGATGTCAAGTCCGGAGATCGGGGTGGCCAAACAATAGGTCCTCCGCGACCAATCCATTGCGCTGGAAACAGCTCATCCAAATGTTGTCGAACCGCACGAGCGTAGTGTGGTGGGGCACCGTCCTGCTGGAACCACATCGTCCTCCGGGTACGCAAATCGACTTCTTCTAGCAGCACAGGAAGATCGTTCTGGAGAAATTCCAGGTACCTCGCGCCATTTAACGTCCTGTCGAAGAAGAATGGTCCGATTATCTGCGAGCCGAGAAGTCCACACCACACGTTGATACTCCATCGCTGCTGTGCGTTCACTTGTCGAACCCAGCGGGGGTTTTCAGCACTCCAATAATGGGCATTGTGGATGTTGACGAATCCGGTATTCTGGAAAGTGCACTCGTCGGAGAACAGGACTCGGTGGAAGAATAAACGGTCGCGGTCGATCTGCTGCAAAGCCCAGTTGCAGAAACCCACACGATTTTCCATGAAGTTCTTGAACGCGCATGATGTGATACGGATGGAACTTTGCCGCGCGGAGTAACCGTTGAACCGTCGATTTCGGTATGCCGATTTCTGCCTGGATTTCTCGGAGACTGATATGCGGATTGAGGTGTACAGCTCCAAGTATGGCGATGGTGCGGGGGTCGTCATCCACTAGATTCGCTCGAGATCGGTGTCGTTGTAGGTGACCTTGGCGCGAACGTTCTTCCAGCCCTCGCATTGTACTGCGAGACGGACACCGACGATCCGGGAATCTTTGGCGATACAGTTCTACTGTAATTGTTCAGCGACTCTCCAATGACTTTTAGGATGTCCACAATTTCGGTCGGTGAGTAGTCCATGATTACTCAACGACTTGGCTTTGCGTACTGAACTCATTTTTAAAAACTAAATTTAAAAAAGGAACGAAAATAAAAAAAATCCAAGAAATCTTTTTTGAATGTAAACAAAACAATCTGAGAAAAAAACAACTTTGTAAGGTTGTGAGTAAGTCTTAAGTAATAATAACAGTTTGGTGACGATTTTCTCAATTTAATTGACAAAAAAAACCTAACTTTTACATTTGCAGCGCCATCTCTCGACCAATAAAAAAAGAATGTTTCGGATAAAACTTACATACTTTTTAACATTCTATCAGATTCTGCAATCAAAAATAGGGGTTTCCATTTAAGATTTTAAAGTTGCCCCCTGTTCCCGCCCCCTTGGGGGGCTGGGGGGGCAAAGTCTACGGCATCAGATGTCCCCCTCAGAACCATTATCTTTTCATTTGGAACACTTTTTGATTCAATGCAATGTTTCAGAATTATCGCTACTGGCGGATTAAAATGGGACACCCTGTATTGGCGGACTGGTCGCTAGGCACCGCGTCCGCGAAGTAAGTCGGCCTGCGAAATTTGATTTTGCAGGCGTTCAGGAGTTCACAATGGAACATCTTCGCGTACCGTTGCACAAAAAACTGTGTTTATATCAGAGCTGGGCAGGACTCGAATCATTCAGGATTCGATTGCCGGATTCGAATCCTTTTAAAGGATTCAAAAGAGGTATTCGAATACTTTAGTGAAAACGGATTCGTGATCCGGATTCGTTACATTTTTTTAAAAGGATTCGTATTCGAATCCAAACGTAGATGATTCGAATCCTTATAAAAGGATTCGAATTCTTATAAATGGATTCGAATCCTTATAAAAGGATTCGAATTCCTATAAAAGGATTCGAATCCTTATAAAAGGAATCGAATCCTTATAAAATTCGAATCCTGATACATGGATTCAAATCCTCCTAAATAATTCGAATCATCGCTATTAAGGCTGGGATTCGAATTCGATTAATTCAAATAGTTAAATATTCTAATATGAATATTTAAATCACTAAATTATTCATATTTGAATATATATTTTAAAATTTTCGAATAATTCAAATATTTGTGAATGCATATTTGGTTACTTAACCATGAAAAATATCCAACGTTAATATATATATTTTTAACTTCACTTGAAATCAGTGTTTTATACGCGTGGCGCATGAAGTAAAATTTCGAGTTTAGAAAAGCCCCGTGAAAATTTGTCTCGGGTCGCTGCGCGACCCTCGACAAATTTTCTACGCGGGGCTTTTCTAAACTCGAAATTTTACTTCATGCTTAGTCTGGGAGTGGACAACAATCGTTCTTAGAAGTTTCAAATTGAAGGATTACTCTAGATTACTAAGTTTATTACCGTTTTACAAAGGCTACAGCTCAAAGGACCAACCATGGTCTTCGCAGAACGAAGGACTACAGGGAATCGAAGTTTTTTTACAAGAAAACAACGAATATCTGAAGGTTTACAGCATGGATAGGAAAGAAAACATCTAATTTTGAAAAAATATCGAAGTTGGGTTGGTTTTCAGTGCATTTTTAACTTCACTTTAAATCAGTGTTTCATACGCGTGGCGCATGAAGTAAAATTTCGAGTTTAGAAAAGCCCCGCGAAAATTTGTCTCGGGTCGCTGCGCGACCCTCGACAAATTTTCTACGCGGGGCTTTTCTAAACTCAAAATGTTACTTCATGCTTAGTCTGGGAGTGGACAACACTCGTTTGAATTTTAAATTTAACTCTTTTAAAAAATCGACGTATGTAATATAATAAATCCTTCATTGAAATCATAGAAAAAGATGCAAAATTTTACCTAAAATTAACTTTAAGAGTTAACTTTATAATTTGTTCGGCTCTTAATGGGTGAATATTCTATTCCTAAAAAAAACCGTTTTTATTTAATATTAAAGTTGCATTTAATACAATAACACACATAGAGTGTCGACGAGTGAAACCGATACATATCGGCTCCGTCATACAGTGAGTTTTAAGTGGAAATACTGCAATATAAATTGTGTACAACAGAAGGTGAAGAGAGTAGAAGTCGTATGAAGAAATAAGGGTAAGTGGCTAAGACTAGAAAAACGCGTAGTGTACCGCAAAAGGATAATTAGTCGAATTGTGGTTGGAAGAACAGATAGACAAATAACGAAACGCATAGAGGTCTTCGAGGGGTCGACCCGGACCGATAAGCGTGCGAGCGCGGCGCGAGATAACGATCAACGCACACATCGAAACACATCGAAACTATTAAAAATACCCACGGACATGAACAATAACCGGCGTTGCCAGATTGAAATAAAATAAAGCAAATACAGGAAAAACCCAATAAATAGAAAATATCAAAAAGAAGAACAGTAGGATTTGTAAAATATACAAATGAACAACAAAAGAGAAAGGGACTTCCCGGAAGACATATTTAAAAACAACAAAAAAACCCTAAGATCGCCAGAACAAAGGAGAATAGAGGAGCAAAGAAAAATACTAGAAGCAAAACAACACAGCACGATTATAAAGGAAAACAAAGAAGATAAAAACAACGAAATGGAGGAAATAAAGCAAATAATGCAGGAGATGATGCGAGAATTAAAGAAAGAAATGAAAAATAACAATGAGGAACTTAAAAATGAGATTATAGCTATGAGGAAAGAAATAGAGAGAAAAGAGGAAAAATGGCAGAAAGAAAAAGCACAACTAAATGAAAGAATAGAAAATCTTGAGAACAGAATAGAAAACACTGAGAGGGAAAAGAGAAGAAATAATATCGTTATAAAGGGCCTCAGAGTGGAGGACACAGAAGTAGAACGAAAAGTTGAAGAATTTATACAAAAGAAAATGAAAATAAAAGCCACGATACAGACAGCATTTAAAATAAACAAAAGAACTGAAACAGAAATGATCATAGCACAGACAAAAACATGGGAAAATAAGAAAGAAATAGTGAAAACGAAAAGTATCCTGAAGGGAAGAAAAATATATATTGACAACGACTTAACAAAAAATGAAATGCAGATACAAAGAGAAATAAGGAGTATCGCAAACGAGGAAATCGAAAAAGGTAACAAAATTAAAATAGGATATCAGAAGATAATAATCAACGGTCAGGAATATAAATGGAACAGAAAGGAGAATGGAATGTCACTGGAAAGGGGAGGGGAAAATACGAGAACAAAAAACTACTAAGCCAACGCACGAGAAAAAAGACAACAAAACTACAAAAGAACTTAAGAGGTGGACTGATGTTAATAAACGAATATAACAAGCACGACAAAATCAAAATAAAAAAAGAAATTACGAAAACACTTACAAAAACCAAACAAAAAGAGAAGAAAAAATAAGAATAGGGACATGGAACATAAGAAGCTACATGGGAAAAGAAGAAGAACTGGTGGAAGAGATGATAAAACAAAAAATAGAAATACTAGGAATTACAGAAACAAAAAAGAAAGGATACGGAATAGAAAGAATACATAGAGGATACTGGTTGATATGGACAGGAGTAGAGGAAAAAGAAAGAGCCAAAGGAGGAGTAGGAATTATAATAAAACCGGAAAGGATAAAAGACACAATAAAAGAAAAACATATAAACGAAAGAATAATGACCTTAGAAATGAAACTAGTAGAAGATGAAACATGGACCCTAATAGTAGCATATGGACCGAACGAAGACGAAAAAAAAGAAGAGAAAGATAAATTCTTTGAAAACATACAACGGGAAATAGATGAAGGAAGTGAACACATAATGATAATGGGAGACCTAAACGGAAGAGTAGGATGTCAAAATACCGGAATAGAAGAGATAATGGGAAAAGAAGGAGAAGAAATTAAAAACAACAATGGAGAAAGAATAATACAACTATGCATTGAAAACAACCTCGTGATTACAAATACAAAATTCAAGCACAAAAACATACACAAGTACACAAGGGAGCAACCAAACAGAAACGAAAGACCGATTATAGACTACTACCTAATTAATAGGAAAAACTGGAACAAAATAACGAACGTAAAAGTAAAAAGACAAGCAGAAATAGGAAGCGACCACCACCTATTACGAATAGACATGAAATGGAAGGAAATACAAAAACTGGACAAGAGGAGGACAATAGTCAAAGAGAAAATAAAAACATACAAATTAAGAGAAGCACAAATACAAGAGAAATATCAAGAGATATTACAAAATAAGTTGAGGAAGAACGAAATAAGGACAAACATGGAAGGAAAATAGGAAACATTCAGAAGAAATATACTAGAAGCGGCAGAGGAGTGCTGCGGAACAACAAAAATAGGAAACAAGGAAATGAAAAAGACAAACTGGTGGACAGAGGAAATCAAAAAGGAGATAAAAGACAAAAAAGACAAATGGAAAAGATACCTACAAACTAAAAAAAGCGAAGACTACGAACAATACAAAGAAAAGAGAAATGAAACAAAAAGAATAATTAAAGAAGCCAAACAACAATCATGGACGAACTTCGGAAAAAGAATGAACGAGAACTTCAGGCAGAACCAAAAACTATTTTATGGAACACTAAAACGACTAAAACAAAAAAAAGAACACAATATGATGAACATAAAAGATAAAAATGGAACAATAATTACGGATGAAGACAAGATAATGGAAAGATGGAGACAATACTTCAAAGAATTAACCGAACAAGAAGAAGAAGATACCGAAACACAAGAACGGGAAGAAGAGCCACAAGGAAATACGAACAGAAAAATTTGAGGAAATTAAAGAAGAAGAAGTAAAAGAAGCAATAAAAAAGCTAAAAAACGGGAAAGCACCAGGAATCGACGACATAACCCCGGAAATGATAAAATACATGGGAAAGGAAGGAATAACACAAATAACAAAACTAATAAATGAAATAATAATGAGCGGGGAAACACCAAGAGAACGGAGTAAAGGAATAATTTTACCAATACATAAGAAAGGCGATAAAAGAAAATGCGAAAACTACAGAGGGATCACGCTAACAAGCATACCAAGCAAAATAATGACCAGAGTACTAGAAAAAAGAATGAGAGACAAACTAGAGACAACAATAGAGGACAGCCAATGCGGATTCAGAAGAGGGAGATGTACACAAGACCAAATATTCATACTAAGGCAACTAAGTGAAAAATTAATAAAGAAAAATAAGGAAATGCACATATGCTTTGTAGACCTCGAGAAGGCATTTGACAGGATAAAAAGAGAAGACATATGGAGAGAACTAGCAGAAAGAGGAATAGAGAACAAAATAATAAATGTAATTAAAACCATGTACAAAAATAACAGAAATATAGTAAGAACAAATAACGAGGAATCAAAGGAATTCGAAACGAAGAAAGGAGTGAAACAGGGATGTGTGCTAAGCGCTCTACTATTTACAATAGTATTGGACACGGCGATGAAAAAAGCAAAACAAAAAATGAAGATGCCGAAAGTTGGATATTACAAACTGGAAATCACAAAAATAGCGGAACTACTCTTCGCAGACGATATGGCAATAATTGCAGAAACAGAAGAAGACCTACAAAACAACATGGAAATAATAGAGAAAGAACTTACGAAAATAAACATGAAAATAAACTATGAAAAGACAAAAACAATGATAATTGCCAAAGGAACAAAGAAACACGAAATAAAAATACACGGTAAAAAAATAGAACAGGTAGAACAATATAGATATTTAGGAACCATTATTCAGAGTAATGGCAAACTAGATAAAGAAATTGATGATAAAATAGGAAAAACAGCAAAACTTTATAACATGTTGAAAAACACATTTTTTAGTAAAAAGGAAATATCAAGAGACACAAAAACAGAGATAGTGAAAAAAGTAATTAGACCAACGCTAACATACAGTAGTGAAACATGGACGATGACAGGAAAGCAAATAAAAAGAATTAATACAATGGAGATGAGATTCCTAAGAAAAATCGAACACAAAACAATAAGAGACAGAATAAGGAACGAAACACATAGGAAAAACCTACAAATAAAGCCAATTCAGGAAAAAATCACGGAAGGACAAATGAGGTGGTATGGACACATAAGAAGAATGAGCGTAGAAAGAAATACCAAAAAAATATATGAGACACGAGCAACAGGAAAAAAACAAAGAGGAAGACCAAGAAGAGAATGGAACAGCGTAATAAAAGAAGAGGCAACAAGAAAAGGGAACACGTGGGAAGAAATAAATGAAATAACAAAGGACAGGAAGAAGTGGAGAGAATACTATAAAAATTAGTAATGTAAGCCTTACACCGAAAGGTAGATAGGCAAAGGAATAAATAAATAAAATAAAATAATACAATAACAAACTGTGAATAAATCGACATAAATCTAGAAATATCAAAAATCCCGACATGTAGAAAATCTTGACGGTCCACTCCCAGACTAAGCATGAAGTAAAATTTCAGTTTAGAAAAGCCCCGCGTAGAAAATTTGTCTCGGGTCGCGCCGCGACCCGAGACAAATTTTCACGGGGCTTTTCTAAACTCGAAATATTACTTCATGCGCCACGCGTATGAAACACTGATTTAAAGTGAAGTTAAAAATGCACTGAAAACCAACCCAACTTCGATATTTTTTCAAAATTGGATGTTTTCTTTCCTATCCATGCTGTAAACCTTCAGATATTCGTTGTTTTCTTGTAAATAAACTTCGATTCCCTGTAGTCCTTCGGTCTCCGAAGACCATGATTGGTCCTTCGAGCTGTAGCCTTTGTAAATTGGTAATAAACTTAGTAATCTAGAGTAATCCTTTAATTTGAAACTTCTAAGAACGAGTGTTGTCCACTCCCAGACTAAGCATGAAGTAAAATTTCGAGTTTAGAAAAGCCCCGGGGCTTTTCAAAACTCGAAATTTTACTTCATGCGCCACGCGTATAAAACACTGATTTAAAGTGAAGTTAAAAATGCACTGAAAACCAACCTAACTTCGATATTTTTTCAAAATTGGATGTTTTCTTTCCTATCCATGCTGTAAACCTTCAGATATTCGTTGTTTTCTCGTAAAAAAACTTCGATTCCCTGTAGTCCTTCGGTCTCCGAAGACCATGATTGGTCCTTCGAGCTGTAGCCTTTGTAAAATGGTAATAAACTTAGTAATCTAGAGTGATCTCTCAATTTGAAGCTTTTAAGAACGAGTGTTGTCCACTCCCAGACTAAGCATGAAGTAAAATTTCGAGTTTAGAAAAGCCCCGCGTAGAAAATTTGTCGAGGGTCGCGCAGCGACCCGAGACAAATTTTCACGGGGCTTTTCTAAACTCGAAATTTTACTTCATGCGCCAGGCGTATAAAACACAGATTCAAAATGAAGTTCAATAACACATACACTCAAGTGCAAGAAAAACGGTCCATCCATTTTATTTTTATTTACTCTTTATAATATCATCACTGTTGCGAATAAAACTTTTAATATTTTACGATAAAAGAGACTATAATATAAGGGTGTAGAAAAAACAACATGTAGTAATTATCAGTTTATTTATTGAGCAATAATTATCAGAAATGAAATTTAAAGAAATGCTGTTCATTGGACATTATGCATTAAGTATCGAGTGTTCCACTGTTTTTGTTTTGATCCTCAGTGGATTTGGAAATGAACCCACTGAAAGTTGGTGTGTTCGTTATGATTTTAAGTGCTGTTGATTTTGAAAAAACTGTAGCTCTTGTTGAAGATAGACGAAGTCAGCGGTATGTGGCCAGTGCTTAATGTCAGCCAAGTCCAAAGACTGCCTAATAGTCTGTTCTATCGTAAAATACCAAAAGTTCTATTCGCAGTATTGTAACCGTGATTTTATTATAATAAATAAATGAAAAATAAGTGGGCCGTTTTTAATGCACTTGAGTGTATATCATCATTAATTAAAATCATTATATAATCAGATATTTAGTCGGTAAATGAACATGTTTGTCAATAGAAACTGATGGAATAAAATATTACTGGTTGCAAATAATAGATTCAAATTTATTTTTAAAGGATTTGTATCCGTGATTCAAAAATGAGGATTCGAATCTTTGATTCGAATCATATTTTTCACTTACGAATCCTTTATTCGAGTATTCGTGATTCGAATCATATTAGGTGATTCGGATTCGTGATTCCAATCATGTTTTTGAGGATTCATCCCAGCTCTGGTTTATATCTTTATTGTATGAACTTTATTTTATTTCCAACTTTTTTCAAAAGAAAATTTTCAAAAACGACGTCACAAAATAAAGAAAATAAAAGTTTGCGCTGACTGATGCTGCAAAAGAGGGTCGAATGGCGTAAAAATCAACAAGAAAGGATCAGAACGATGAGGAAATAAATCTGGAAGGTCAATTTTGTGGCGCAGGCATTGCAGACTAGAGGTAAATACATTATTTCTATAAAAAACTATGAGTCAAAACCTTAATCGCGTTTTTCTCGAAACCATGTTTTTAAATCGGGCGAAAATAAATCTCAAACACTAATTAATCATTACTTTAAGTAAAACACTTTGTTTATAACTTTAAAAAATTGTTTATTTTGTATTCACAACAAATGTTTCGCCACACTGTGGCTTCTTCAGGTGAAGAACAAGTGATTAACTTAACCTAATTACAACGTATATATAGGGCTAGCTGATAAGTAAGAGGGGTGGGGGTTACAGTTTTAAATTGAGCAATGGGGAGTTATTAATATCTGTCTGATCGTTTAGTAATTGATCGCTGAATTTTCTTTTGTTTATTTCGGTGCTTTCCAGGATGTTTAATTTTCTTCCTTTCTTCTAGATGTGTAGTATTTGGAAGTCTTCGTTGAAGTTGTGGCCTTCATCTAGCAAGTGGTTGGAATAAGTCGAGTTGTTTTTCTTTTTCTCGAAGCTGGTTTTATGTTCGTTCATCCATTCTTGAAAGGCTCTCCCAGTTTGGCCGACGTATACTTTAGGGCAGTCACCGCAACTTAACAAATAGACACCGCTATGTCGAGCTCTGGATATTCTATCTTTATTATTTTTTATGTATTTTCGTAATTTGTTGTCTGTTTTATACTAATTAATCAATCAGCCTGAATCTGTTTATTCCTTAATCTACATAAAAAATACTACAAAAATACGGAGGTTGTCTCTTTAAAAGTGCTTCATTCGTTTTTTATTAACGTTTTTATATGAAAATTTAAGCCTGAAAAATGAACTTTTTTTGCAAACGTGCGCCATTTTGTTTAGAATCAACATTTTCAAAATCAGGCCCGTATTTTTTCAGAGTATACATCAGAGATTCAGAAAACATTTACTTTTTTGTTCCAGGTCCATTGCTGTTTCCAGGATCATTTCGCCCGTATAGCCCTACGCTCCGAGAGGAACCTCCATTTTCTTTATTTTGTGACGTAATTTTTGAAAATGTTCTTTAAAAAAAAAATGGAAATAAACCCACTGAGCAAAAAACAAACAAATAACGTTTTATCAACATTGTAATAACGTTAAACGTTGTTTTAATGTTGACAAAACGTTATTTAAATGTGTTTGCTCAGTGGGAAGTTCAACGTGCATACAATAAAGATATAAAAACAGTTTTAAGTAGCACTTTTAGATTTTGTTTGAAAAAATCTAAAATATGACCGTTTTTCGTAGTCTAGAGTGGCCTAACCCCTTAAACCATTTGTTTAAAAGATTGATTATAGGCAACCCAATAGACTAAGTAAACAGCTGTTCGCGCCGTGGCACCCGCCACCTAGCGGATTTCTGTATAAGCAGCATCGGTGTCGGTGCGTATGAGTTGCATGGTGTCAGTTGGTTTTTTATTGTGTAACGTCATAATTTAATGCTGTTCGTGGTATTTGTTCGTACAAAACCGATGTAAGTATGCATGTCATAATAAGTTGCGGCTTTGAAACGGTTAACACAACCATTTTCCGACGGAAAAGCCTGTCGAAAGGTAGGAAGCTTTGTGAAAGTTCGCACGTAACCGACGTATCCGAAGAAATAAGAGGAGACGAGAATAATATCTTGCGCGGGGTTGTTTTACGAGAAACATCCGGGGCATTAAACTCCAAAGCAGTACTACAAACCGTCGGTAGAGGTAACCTATACAAAATTGTAATGTTTCTGTGTCATAATGAGATTTCATTTTCAACAAGTTCATTGTAGCACGTAGAATTGTTTGGAAATGTTGTTAAATTATTAATTTACTTATTATTTACAATTACAAATAGAACGCATAATAAGAAATATACGCATTTCATTTAAGCTTTTTTAAGTTTCTGCTTATACAATTTGATATACAATTTCAAACAATGTTATTTTCCTTACTCGTAACAGAAGTGCCACTTTCTCCTACTGTTTCAGTTAGTGAGAGTGAACTTCTTTAATTTTAGTTTGGACTTTCTTGCACCCAGTCACACAAATCGTAGTTTGTGTTTCAACGTTATGAGTTACAGAGTCGCGGACGCAGAAGAGAACGGCAGGATGATCAAGCTCATCTTCGATTTGGTCGAAGTCGGTCTGAGTGCCAATCTCGCGTGCAGCTTCTTCGGCAGGTTCACATTCTGCGTTCATGTCTTCAGCTGAAATTGTGCGATATAACTGAATAATTTAATTACCTAATATGTTATTGCAGTGATATAAAATCCGGAGAGTTTAGACTGCTTCAAACCATTTCATGAGAATTACTTACCATCGTTAATTGTTGCTGTTTTCTTCATATTTCTCGACGCCAACCGAGAGGTTCGTCCGGTGTCCACCGGGACTTTAGTTTTGTATGCTGGTGGGAAAATGGTCGGGTTGTACGATATACTCCTGGGGTCTTCCGATTTTCTATCTCCAACGAAATGTTTATTGCAGATTCTGCTGTGCTTTGATGGAATCCACGGTTTTTTGTCGCCGCTAAATAAACAAGAGTAATGCATAATAATAATGTCTTTATTTAAACAAACGAGGTTTTGTATTTAGGGTATTAAATGATGCAATAGAATTTCATTTCAAGTAGTTGAATTTGTTTAATTTGAAATATTCGCTACGTAATCCCTCTATACAATTGTATTAATTTATAATAATTTTTAAAAATTACTGCAAACTTCAATCAAACATGGCACAAGTATATACTTCTTTTAATTATCTCAGTGAAGCAATGAGTTTCGAGCATCTTCATATTTGTATTAATAACCCTAACCTTCCTTTCAACACTGACATTTCAATCGTTTGCAGAACTTCTCGTACAATCATTTTTAAGAATGGCGAACTTGTTGTAAAGTAACAATTACAATGTCAACGGATATGTGCTGAAATATTAACTTTGACTAATAACAATATACTTACTCGACACGTCGTACAGCGGCAATCCACCTCGCTTTCCGCTCCGTTTCCCATGGTTTGTATGGGAACGAATAAAAAGAGACGGAGCCATCACTTTTATATTTACTGGTGCATCCGACGACACAACAACTTTGATTGCATTTAGCTCGCTTCGGCTCAGAACTCATACTTTTGCTCAGAACTCCCGTATGACGAAATGACAACCGGCACCGATGCTGCTTAGGCTTAAAACCGCGTGGCGGCGCTGCAATCGCCGCTTACTTAGCCTATACATTTAACGTAAATTGGGTTGCAACTGACGACACACCACTTGTCATATTATTAGTAATACGTGTATTAAATATAAGATGATTGGATTTGGAAGGTCGAAATTATGGAAGCTATACAAGTTTTGAGCTTATTTTTTTGTAGGTCTTGCTGTGATTGATTTTGAAAGTTGGAGGCCGGTTTACAGGCAGAACTGGGCAGCTTTAGAACCTTATAAGACTTTGTCGGTTAAAATTGAGAAAGAACGACATCCTCTTTGGACTGACGCGGAGATCAAAAAAGAGGCGGCCAGGAGGTTTGAAAAAAGCGGCAGGATGTACGTGGAGGATACGCTGGTGTTGGCAAAGGTTTTAAGACCAAACGCCACTTGGGGATATTACGCTTATCCGTATTGCTTCAATTTGTTGGCCACTAATAACGAGTCCCAATGTTCGGATGTTGTCAAAGATGAAAACGACGGGTAATTAGAAAGAAATCATTTATAGATATTCGTTGTGTTTTTAAAAGAGTTCAATCTGATGCTTTACACGAGTGTTTCCCACTCCCAGACTAAGCATGAAGTAAAATTTCGAGTTTAGAAAAGCCCCGTGAAAATTTGTCGAGGGTCGCGCAGCGACCCGAGACAAATTTTCTGGGCTTTTCTAAACTCGAAATTTTACTTCATGCGCCACGCGTATAAAACACTAAAATATTGTGAAATTTATGGATATTTGAACTTCACTTGAAATCAGCGTTTTGTACGCGTGGCGCATGAAGTAAAATTTCGAGTTTAGAAAAGCCCCGAAAATTTGTCTCGGGTCGCTGCGCGACCCGAGACAAATTTTCACGGGGCTTTTCTAAACTCGAAATTTTACTTCATGCTTAGTCTGGGAGTGGTAAACACTCGTTTAAAGCTTCAAATTGAACTCTTTTAAAAAAAGCAACGAATATCTGAAGATTTAAAGAAAATAAGCTGAATTTTGAAAACGTATACTTTAAAGAAAAACTCCCTGTATATTTAATCATGTTTCACGAAGTGATTAATGAGAACATAGTGATAGATATCATATGTTCAATAAAAAAAAAACCTCTAGAGCGAGATGATTTAATCTTTATTCAAATTTAAGTTGGCTACACACTTCAGGAATTTACATATAAAACGTCAGACATACTAATTATAATGTACATTTTCAGAGTTGCCAACCGAGAATATTTTCCATGGCACTCTAGTTTTTTTAATTGAACATATGATATAATATCATATGTTTAATAAAAAAAACCTCTAGAGTGATTTGTCCTTTTTTAAAATAAAAAAAAATAGATATTCGTTGTGTTTTTAAAAGAGTTCAATCTGATGCTTTAAACGAGTATTTCCCACTCCTAGACTAAGCATGAAGTAAAATTTCGTGTTTAGAAAAGCCCTGTAAAAATTTGTCGAGGGTCGCGCAGCGACCCGAGACAAATTTTCTGGGCTTTTCTAAACTCGAAATTTTACTTCATGCGCCACGCGTATAAAACACTAAAATTTTGTGAAATTTATGGATATTTGAACTTCACTTGAAATCAGCGTTTTGTACGCGTGGCGCATGAAGTAAAATTTCGAGTTTAGAAAAGCCCAGAAAATTTGTCTCGGGTCGCTGCGCGACCCTCGACAAATTTTCACGGGGCTTTTCTAAACTCGAAATTTTACTTCATGCTTAGTCTGGGAGTGGAAAACACTCGTTTAAAGCTTCAAATTAAACTCTTTTAAAAAAAGCAACGAATATCTGAAGATTTAAAGAAAATAAGCTGAATTTTGAAAACGTATACTTTAAAGAAAAACTCCCTGTATATTTAATCATGTTTCACGAAGTGATTAATGAGAACATAGTGATAGATATCATATGTTTAATAAAAAAAACCTCTAGAGTGCCATGATTTAATCTTTTTTCAAATTTAAGTTGGCTACACACTTCAGGAAATGACATATAAAACGTCAGACATGATAATTATAATGTACATTTTCAGAGTTGCCAACCGAGAATATTTTCCATGGCACTCTAGTTTTTTTTTAATTGAACATATGATATAATATCATATATTTAATAAAAAAAAACCTCTAGAGTGCCATGGTTTTTCCTTATTTAAAATTTAAGTTGGCTACATACTTCAGGAATTGACATATAAAACGTTAGACATAATATTTATTTATGTATATTTTCAGAGTTGTCAACCTAGATTATTTTCCATGGCACTCTAGAGATTTTTTTAAATTGAACATACGATATTAATAGATTAGGAAATACAAAACTAGCTTTCCACAAACATTTTGTCTTTTTGAGGCTTTAACTCAATCAAATAACTTCTTCCTGGGCTTATACCCCAAGGGATATTGAATTGAAATATCAATTCTGAAACAACGTGTAACCTACAAAATTTGAATAATCTCTATTGGAACCACTGTTTACAGTTTTCTTCTTTATTTGATTTTAGTATTATGTGGTTGTTTGAAAACAGTGATGCTATGTATCCATCTTTATACCTTCCACAAAATCGTCTCGATGCGCAAAAGAGGGTTGAATTGATCGAAGGTAGGATTATGGAAAGTCAGAGGATTAACAAAAAATTGGGCAACGAAAAGTTGATTATTCCGTATTTTTGGTACAATTATCAGGATACAACCAAGTTCCTATCAGAAGTAAGTTTCATCAATTTATTTTCCCACTGAGCAAATCCATTTAAGTAATGTTTCATCAACATTAATATAACGTTTACTGTTGCTATCGCATGTTCAATAAAAAAAACCTCTAGAGTGCTATGATTTTATCTTTTTTAAAATTTATGTTAGCTACACGCTTTAGGAATTGTCATTCAAAACGTCAGCTATAATGTATAATTTCAGAGTTGCCAACCTACAATATATTCCATAGCACTTTAAAGGTTTTATTTTATTGAACATACGATACAACGTTTGTAAATTTTGTAGCTTTCGCGACTTATGTTACTTGAAGGGTAACTGTTTGTAACGACCGGAATAAATGAATGTCACCGAATAAAATAATAACTTCTAAACAACTCGTGTATTCAAAATCAACCTAACGCTTACAGGTCTAAAAACATAATGAATTTTTACAAGAAAAATATATACAAGAAAATATACAAAAATAGAGGGAGTATTTAATAGTGGGGGCGAAAACGTCTTCGTTTCCTTCAGGGTGGAGATTTGGCATCGTTGCAGGGTCAGGTAGAAACAACAGGAACTATCCCGTTCGTCCCTAGGCGTACAAGGGTGCACATTTTTCTAAGAACTGGTCAAGCAAATCCGTGCTTACGCATAAGTTTGTTCTTATTCGAATGCTTGCTGCATGTTCATAAAAACGTTATAATTATAAAAAAAATGATCAAGTACATAAATACGGCACGAGAGGCTGTGAGCATATTTATCCAGATAGATACGACTATCTAAGTCTAGGAGTGGAGAAAATTATTATGGGCCAAAATTATTCAATTATTTACCTCAGGCCATAAAATCTCTCCCCCATATAAAGTTCAAGAAACATGTTAAGTCTTATTTAGTATCCAAAGCATTTTTCAGCATTGATGAATGTATTAATCACCAATTCGCGGATTTTGGGCCAAGTAACTGATACAATTTTTTTAAATGTTTTTAATATGTTGTATCGTATATAGTATTTATTCTGTATTTTATTGTGTTTTACATTTAATGTTTGGATTTTATATTTTACCTTTGGATTTTATATTTTGATTTTATATTTGGATTTTATATTTGTATTTTATATTTATATTTTCTGTTTGTATTTTATATTTTATATTTGTATTTTTTATATTTTATATTTATATTTTTTTTACCACTCTTATTGACGTTTGTAAACCTCTGGTCTTAAGCAAGAATAAATTTACTTACTTACTTACTTACTTAAATTAGCGACTGCGCCATTGTCCGTATTTCTCCACTGGGGGTGTATGAAATATCGTATTTCGGTAAACGGACGAGAATTTTTAAAGTAATAAAAATTCCTCGTCTAATCCGAACAACGTTATTTGTTGGTTTGGTTTGGTTGGCTTTGATTTAATTTGAAAACATTTGAGTCGCCTATTTACAAAAACCACTAAATCCGTTTGTAAAAAATGGATTTGAAAGACCAAACCAAATTTTCAAAAATCAATCATTGTCAAAAAACAAAGTTCCGTATGTAAAAAATGAATTTAGGTAATTTTGGAAATAGGCGACTCATTTAAATTATTTCAGGAAGATCTCAGGAATTCTTTGATCGCGCTCAAATCTTTCGGAATCGACGGAATGATCATTTGGGGCAGCAGCAAAGACGTCAACACCAAGGCCAAATGCCAAGCGCTCTACAAGTACTTTGATAGTGTCTTAGGGCCGCTTTTGGTGAGCACTTAAACGGATGGAGGATTTTTAAAAATACCTGAAAACAAGTTCCTTAATGCAAAAATAAAGTAAATGAATACTAAACTGTTTGTTTCTATTCTTCAAAATAATCCCACTGAGCAAAAAACAAACAAATAACGTTATGTGGTGTCGCCTGAACAAGAATAATCCGGACGGCGGGGAGAGATAGGAAGGTTGCCGTGGACACAAAAAATAATAATAAAAATAAATTTTAGAGAATAACGCGTGCTAACGTTCGTTTTTGTACGTGACATAGTTAAGTATAAATAAAACTCCCCAAGTACCTGCATTTCTTGTGTTTTCCTGTGGTGAGATTCTAAGTATAACGACGGAATCAAATGCACCTATAACTTCAACCAAATGCACCATGACCGCCGTTATAAATTGGTGACCCCGACGTGATTTTTCATTTTTAATAATAATACATTTTTTGTTATGCCATTTCCATGGCTACGCCTGGCGGGCCACCGCCTATCCCGTGTGCACCACGCCAGGCGTAGCCATGGAAATGGCATAATAAAAAAATTATTATTATTAAAAAATTATAAAAATCAAAATGAAATAAAAAAGTCGTTTTCGCGCAAGACTCCTGTTTTACCTTTATTGAACGGCGACTACGACTCTACAAATGGTGACCCCGACGTGATTTTTCATTTTTAATAATAATAATTTTTTTTATATGCCATTTTACATGGCTACGCCTGGCGGGCCACCGCCTATCCGATTTATCCCGCTGTGCACCACCAGTTGTAGCGTCGGAGTCTCCGTTCAATAATTGTAAAGCAGGAAGATCTTTTAATCGTTTATTGGTCTCACGAAAACGACTTTTTATTTCATTTTGTGATTTTTCATTTTTTAATAATAATAAATTTTTTATTATGCCATTTCCATGGCTCCGCCTGGCGGGCCACCGCCTATCCGATTTATCCCGCTGTGCACCACAGTTATATCAACATTTTAGCAACATTAAACGTTGTTTTAACGTTGATGAAGCATTACTTAAATGGATTTGCTCAGTGGGATACTTACCCATTATTTTTTAAAATGATTTTGGAGTATATTCATAATTTCACAATATTTCAGTGCTTTATACGCGTGGCGCATGAAGTAAAATTTCGAGTTTAGAAAAGCCTGAAAATTTGGTTTGGTCGCTCCGCGCTTCGCGCTACGCGACCAAACCAAATTTTCAGGCTTTTCTAAACTCGAAATTTTACTTCATGCTTAGTCTGGGAGTGGAAAACACTCGTTTTAAACCACAAACTGAACTCTTTTAAAAAACAACGAATGCCTTAAAATTTACAGTGTACATCTAGATATGTATACTTAAAACAAAAATTCCCTGGAAAAAGAAAAACGTCAAACTCATGGAAAAGCTCTCATAAACGGTTTACTAAGAATATTTTTAAGGAGGGTCACTAATTTAAATAAAATACTAGATCTTGAATTAACTAAAACATGAAAACATTCGTACACAATTTATTTTGCAATTTACACTTATATCAGTCCACTTCCGAGGGTGATGCGTCTTTCAAATTTGTTACAGCGTTTTGAAAATGTTGATTTATTTGCTGATTCTATAAATACTTTTAAACCTAATTTACTGCGTATTAATTTAGAATGTATTTTTGCATAAATCCACCACCTCATATTTTGTGTTCCTCATTATTGTGCATAATGTACCTATTTTTAAGTAAATAGAATTTAGGAATTAGATATAAGTTATACAGGGTGTTTGAAAAAGAACTCCCTAGTTTTATTGTGTCATAAAAAGTGTTCAAAGTGATACACACTATTCTAGTTGGTGCTGTTTGATTTATCAACTGTCCAAGTTTTGCTCCCCTGCAGCTGGTACGCCTGCTTTACTTTGAGACGGCGCCAGGGCTCAGTTCATAGATTAAATTAGATTGATAACTCCTAGGGGGTTCTACGTATTATGATTTTAGTTAACCGACCCACTTGATGGGGCGGCGCTGCAATCGCAAAAAACGTCATTGGGCGCGGGAAGCGGTCAGGCTTCTTACTAAGCGGGATGCGCGGTGCAGGGGGTTATAACATTGAATGGTGGGTGCGGTGCTGGGAACATTGCACATTATTAAATTACAGTACGATGCGAAAAATAATAAATACATAATGAACATGTTAAACGTATATTTTAAAAGGTATTACAAATATATTTCGCTATATTTCAAAACCTTATCACAGTTTGTCAATTACAATTCAGTTCTCAACAAAATGCCTACAGTTCGTCAAAAAATGCATCTTCGAAATGAAATAAGAGGACTCCTTATCCGGAGAATGAATGCTGGCGTAAGTAGTGTTACATACAGTGCATTTTTCTTTAAGGTAAACATATGCATAAGCTGAATATTTTCCGACATTCGTTCTTCTTTCAAAGAGTTCAATTTAAAGCTTTAAACGAGTGATTTCCACTCCCAGACTAAGCATGAAGTAAAATTTCGAGTTTAGAAAAGCCCTGTGAAAATTTGTCGAGGGTCGCGCATGAAGTAAAATTTCAAGTTTAGAAAAGCCCAGAAAATTTGTTTCGGGTCGCTGCGCGACCCTCGACAAATTTTCACGGGGCTTTTCTAAACTCGAAATTTTACTTCATGCTTAGTCTGGGAGTGGAAAACACTCGTTTAAAGCTTTAAATTGAACTCTTTTAAAAATCAACGAATGTCAGAAAATTAACAGCTAAAATAATTAAGAAAAAGGAATGTGATTTTAGAAAAATAATGACATTTTTCTTGTGCAGTGTAAATCATTTCGAAAACATTTACTTTAATCAAGTGACTACGATATCTTTTGCCATTTTGACATCCGCAGTTCTTTCAATTCCATGGCATATCATTATTTTTATAAAATCACATTATTTTTTCTTAATTATTTTAACTTAGAGAAACGTAAAGTGATAAACGTTAACATAAATGAATTCAGAATTTTTTCCTTTACAAAAAAGGTAAATACATTTTGCTTCTAAAATAAATAGGGGAGCCAGAATTTAACCATTTCAAAATTTACATGGGATTTCCTTGCGTCCGCCAAGTCAACACCCGGTATATATACACTTGTACATAATTTATTTTGCAATTTACACTTATAGCAGTCCACTTCTGAGGATGACGCGTTTTGCAAATGTGTTACAGCGTTTTGAAAATATTGATTTATTTGCTGATTCTATAAATGTAATTTACTGCGTATCACTTTAGAAAGTATTGTTGCATAAATCCATCACCTTTATATTTTGTGTTCCTCATTATTGTGCATAATGGACCTATTTTTAAGTAAATAGAATTGAGGAATTAGATATAAGTTTTATTTTGTAATCAATAAATAAAATTGGAGATTTTCTGTTTTCGAAATAAATAAATTTAACAAAATGTTATTTCGGAAGATCTCGAATAAAACAAGCACAAACAACTTACATTTTATTTCGATTAATTTATGCATAACACTTAAAATTAATAAAGCTCCAGTATAAAATTAGTCTTCTAGAATATAAATATAGTTAGACAAAAAAATACAAAAATATCACCATTTTCTGAGTAATAATTAACATTATTTTCTAAAATCCTAATAGGACTACGATCAAGGCCATAGCCAAAGGCGGGAGGGGGATTTGGGGGTTCAAACCCCCTCCGAAATGTTCAAAATGTAAAATCCCACTGAACAAACACCGTAAAGTAATGTTTCATCAACATTAAAATAACGTTAGATGTTGCTACAATGTTAATATAACGTTATTTGTTTGTTTTTTGCTCAGTGGGATGTTTGTATGTAAAAGCGGCCCTGAAAGAGCAAAAACAATATTTTTCCAGTAAAACCCCCAGCCGAAATTTTGTTCTGGCTACGGCCTTGACTACGATCAGAATAAATTACACACAACCATTGTTTAAAACTAATAACCTGCAAAATACTTTTCTCAAAACACTGTTTAATAACTTTTAATAAAACTCACTGAGCAAAAAACAAACAAATAACGTTATATCAACATTGTAACAACATTAAGTGTTGTATTAATGTTGATGAAACATGACTTTAACGTGTTTGCTCAGTGGGAAGTTTCTAATAATTTCCTTACCTTTTTCAACAAATCAACTAATCCAACATATTTATTTCAGACAAAAGACTAAACATCTAGTTTATAGAACTAAATTGAAGATATTATAAAGTTCTATTAGGAACTATATTCATTATTTTCATCTAGAACTCCTTATAAATTTTTTCAGCGTGAAAAACCCGGCGACTTTCAATACGCATATCGTAATGGCTAAATTGGTGACTTCCTGAACGTAACAAATGTCGACCAAGCTGAACTCCTCCATAATAGTCGAGGGCGAATTGAACAGGCAGAATTCTTCTGGGCAAGGAAGTTTTTCCCTTCCAAATCCATAAGTTGTTTGCATTAAAGCATTCCAACCGTAAGAGTAAAAGGAGGTGTAAGTCAGGATTGAGAAAAATGGACTCATGTCTTTGTATTGGACGAAGAAACCTCCCAAGAGTAAGCAGAATGCTGTGAAGACTGCACCAATAAATGTACCATTCTAAAATCAAAAACAATTTAATAATAAACAATGAATGGTTAATGTAAAATAAAGATGGATTATGATTCTTCTAAAAGTAGTGAGTGATAAATGGCGAGAGGAAGCAAATTTGATTTCAAAGTAGCAAGATAAGTTCTTGAATTAATTTTTCATCTGGGACTTGGTGGAACATATTAGAATATGTAAAGCTATTTAAATAAAAAACACCTGGCATTGTTTTACAAATTAAAACTTTATTCCGACTAGTTTCGGTTTGTTAGACCATATAAAATAAATTTTTGATTTGTGAAACAATACCAGGTGTTTTTTAATTTAAATAACTTTATATTTAGCAGGATAAGGATCAAATGTCTATTAAAAGTAGTAAGATGATTGAAGCAGCTACTAACGAGTGCCTAGTCGCAACCCGCAGCGTTTGTTTAATTGAATGTATTTTTTGGAACAAACGCTGCGAGTTGCGACTGGGCGCTGCGACAAACGCATGCGATTTGTCACACAAGCAAAACTATGCCCTCAGACGCTGCGAGTTGCGACTAGGCGCTGCGACAAA
The DNA here is from genome assembly GCA_932526585.2 of Philonthus cognatus. Classification (NCBI taxonomy): domain Eukaryota; kingdom Metazoa; phylum Arthropoda; class Insecta; order Coleoptera; family Staphylinidae; genus Philonthus; species Philonthus cognatus. The sequence goes on from OW052241.1 coordinate 154,951,474, forward strand.
TACATGCGATCTGTCACCGCGCCCAGTCGCATACACAGAATGAGTTCAATTTAAAGCTATATGATCCTACTAAACTAGCAAGTACATTTTAAAGACATAAGATCATTTTAAAAGTACCGAGATGTTAGTTAAGCGAGAATATATGCTTTTGTAAAAGTAACAAGTAATTGTTTTAACACTTACAATAGGATCAAAAATTGTGCCGAAAAAGATCCCATAGCTGTCAGCAGCGAGGCTCACGAGCAGCATTACCAAAACAAACATTCCCAATCTTTCAATCTCCAAAGGTTGTCCACTCAAGAAATACGAAATCGCCGTGAAGGATAACGAAAAGATGAGCTGAAATAAATTTTACAAAACACTTCATAAATACTTCCTTGTTGCTTAACATTTTTAGTACAAGTAAGACAAATTTTATACGAGTTCATCTTTAAACTCAGTTCAAAATGATTATGCAACTGGTCCTAAAGACTTAGTTTCGTTTGTGCGACAGCCATTTCAGGTTTTTGGGTCAGCTCAATGACTGTAGTAACCACTGCGTGAACTGGTTCCTAAGATAATTTTTTTAGAACAAACTGCAAACACAAACTGCGTTTATTAATCGCTGCGACTATTGCAATGATACTACAGTCACTGCGACAGTCGCTGCAATCTATAAATAAATGACAGTCGCAGCGATCTAGAATTGCCGAAAAAACATTCTCTCTTTTAAGTATACATATCCCGATGCGTATACATTTTAAGGCATTCGTTGTTTTTTTAATGAGTTTAATTTGAAGTTGCTAACGAGCACACATTCGCAACCCGCAGCGTTTTTTCCAAAGAATACCTTAAATTAAAATGAATACCTATAATTGAAGGTATTTTTTGGAACGAACGCTGCGGGTTGCGACTGGGTGCTGCGATAAACGTATGCGATCTGTCACACAAGCAAAACTACGCCTTCAGACGCTGCGAGTTGCGACTGGGCGCTGCGACAAATATCTGATCTGTCACCGCGCCCAGTCGTAGACGCGAAATGAGTTTAATTTGAAGCTAACGAGCGCCCAGTCGCAACTCGCAGCGTTTGTTCCATAGAATACCTTGAATTATAATGAATTTCTATAATTGAAGGTATTTTTTGAAACAAACGCTGTGGGTTGCGACTGGTCGCTGCGACAAACACAAGCAAAACTACGCCTTCAGACGCTGCGAGTTGTGACAGAGCTCTGCGACAAACACATGCGATCTGTCACCGCGCTCAGTCGCATACACGAAATGAGTTCAATTTGAAGCTACTAACGAGCGCCCAGTCGCAACCCACTGCGTTTGTTTCAAAGAATACCTTGAATTATAATGAATACCTATAATTGAAGGGATTTTTTGGAACAGACGCTGTGGGTTGCGACTGGGCGCTGCGACAAACGCATGCGATCTATCACACAAGCAAAACTACGCTTTCAGACGCTGCGAGTTGTGACTGGGCGCTGCGACAAACACATGCGATCTGTTACCGCGCCCAGTCGCATACACGAAATTTGTTCAATTTGAAGGTAATAACGAGCGCCCAGTCGCAACCCGCAGCGTTTGTTCCAAACAATACCTTGAGTTATAAAAAAAACCTTTATTGGCATATTGTATAACATATTTACTAGCTACAACTAATAGGGGGTCCTGTTTTCCCTACTCTTCCCCCAACTTCTCCAGCGTTCTTACCCCGGCCCTATCCTTTCTCATCCATTCCGTCACTCGTCTATTCCCTTTTACTTCTACCCATTTCCCCTTCATCCCCTCGTATTCCTTTGCCAAATGACTTCACGTATCCTTCCCCCGCTTACACATTAAACACTTCCCATACTCTTCCCCCATCCACACCTCTCTCCCCTGACCCACACCTCGCCCTCGCCAGCATCACCCTCTCCTCCCTACTTCATCCCCTCTCTACCAAATGCCTCGGCCTTCTTCCATGCACCTGCCACCTCTTGTACCTATTTACTCCTTTCTATACACCCCTGCCTTTCCTGTCCTTCCACCTCCTTCTCCTGCTTCACCCACGCATCCACCTTCACCCCACTTCCCAGCCATTCCATCACCTTCGCCCCACTTCCCAGCCATTCCATCACCTTCGCCCCCGACAAACCCACCTTCTCATACATTCTCCTTCTCTCACTCTTCCATCTACCCTCACTTTCTTTCTCCAGATCCCATAACTTCATCTCATACCTCGCCATTCTCACCATTTCCTCCCTATGTATCCGGGTGTTGTCCTTTCTACCCCCAACAAAGGCTTCAGGAACCACAACTGCTCCCTCTCCATACATTATCACCGACCTTACACATGCATCTCATTCTTTACACGCCTCTCTTACACTGTTCCCCATCCACTTCCCTCACTTCCCCCACTTTTCCCACGCAATCCCTCACGCCTTTCTAGTCTTCCCCTGTACCCACCTCACATGCCTCTCCCGTCCCTTTGAACACAAACCCTAAATACTTGAATCTTTTAACTCTCTCAATCACCTCCCCCTTCCACTCTAATTCCTATACTCTCCCCTCCCTCCCTTTATTTCTGAATCTCATCCATTTTGTTTATCCTACATTCACGCTCAACCCCCTCTTATCCATAAACCTCTCCGCCCTTTTCAACATATCCCTTATCCCTTTGCACTCTCTTGCCACCAGCATGGTGGTCATCCGCATATGCCAACATCCACACCTTACTTACCAATCAGCCCCCCCCCCCCTGCTCGCGGCGTCTGAAGGTGTTCAGATGCCGTGAGTTGCGACTGGGCGCTGCGACAAACGCATCTGATCTGTCACACAATCAAAACTACGCCTTCAGACGCTGCGAGTAGCGACTGGGCGCTGCGACAAACACATGCGATCTGTCACAAAAGTTGCAACTCGCGGCGTCTTAAGGCGTTCAGACGCAGCGAGTTGCGACTGGGCGACAAACGCATCTGTACTGTTACACAATCAAAACTACGCCTTCAGACGCTGCGAGTTGCGACTGGGCTCTGCGACAAACATGCTATCTGTCATACAAGTCGCAACTCGCGGCGTCTTAAGGCGTTCAGACGCAGCGAGTTGCGACAAACGCATCAAACACAATCAAAACTACGCCTTCAGATGCTGCGAGTTGCGATTGGGCTCTGCGACAAACACATGCGATCTGTTACACAAGTCGCAACTCGCGGCGTCTGAAGGCGTTTAGACGCCGTGAGTTGCGACTGGGCGCTGCGACAAGGGCATCTCTACTGTCACACAATCAAAACCACGCCTTCAGACGCTGAGAGTTGCGACTGGGCTCTGCGACAAACACATGCGATCTGCCACTGCGCCCAGTCGCACACACGAAACCTCGCGCATTAAGAAATAATTTAAATATCAATATTGTTGTAATTTTATACCTGCGAGGGAATTGATATCATAAAACTGGCTATGTAATACGTCTGAAGTTTGTACCAGTTGTTGAAGTTTTCTTTCTTGATCCATTGGACTTCTGAGGGAACTATTTTTTAAAGAAATACAAAAAATGGTTAGTTTTTTTTAAATCACTAATTGGAGGTACCTACATGTGCACACAGCTGGAAGCATTGCCGTGTAAGCTATGTAACAAATGGAAATGATGAAAAAGCCGGCGTTTGAGAGAGTGGCGGCAGCATTGTTTCCATATCCGTAAAAATTAAGACCCAGAATAATTCCGATTAATATGTGCAAAACAATTTTAAGCTGTGTCATTTGCTAGAAATTAAATTTTAGTTAAAATAATTATAGGAAAGGATAAATGTTTGTTATGTTGGAATAATTAGAAACCGAAGAGAAAAGAATAATAAAAATGAATAATTTTTTTTAAAATCTAAAAAATTCAGCAAAATAAATTTTGGGAAAGTTTAAATTTTATATTAATTAATTTTGGGAGGGGATACATGTTTGTTATGAAACCGAAGAGAAACGAGTTATTCAAATTTTTAAAATTAACAAAAATCTAAAAAAACTCAGGAATTTTAAAAATTAAAAGAAATATTAGGAAAGTTTAAATTTTATATTAATTAATTTTGGGAGGGGATATATGTTTGTTATGTTTGAATAGATAATAAAAAACCGAAGAGAAAATAATAAAAATGCCTAAACATTTTTAAAATTAACGAAACTCTATAAAATTCAGGAATTTAAAAACTTTTAGGAAATCTTGGGAAAGTTTACATTTTATATTGATTAATGTTGGGAGGGGAAACATGTTTGTTTTGTTTAAATAGATAATAAGAAACCGAAGAGGAAAGAATAAAAATGCATCAACACTTTTAATATTAGCGAAACTCTAAAAAATTCAGTAATTAAAAAATTTAAGGAAATCTTGGGAAAGTTACGAAAAGTGTTAAGGATTAACTAACATTTTAGAAATTCATTAAACATTTTCGAAACTTTAAAAATGAACTAAAATCTATGAATTTAGAAGATCAATGAATTTAGAAAACCGTCAACATTTCTAAAATTTATGGAATATCACGAAAAATTGCTTGTAATCTTTAAACCATACGTATTCTAAATTCAGCTTATTTTTTTAAAATCTATAGATATTCGTTGTGTTTTTGAAAGAATTCAATTCGAAGCTTTAAACGATTGTTTTCCACTCCCAGACTAAGCATGAAGTAAAATTTGGAGTTTAGAAAAGCCCCGTGAAAATTTGTCGAGGGTCGCGCAGCGACCCGAGACAAATTTTCTGGGCTTTTCTAAACTCCAAATTTTACTTCATGCGCCACGCGTATAAAACACTAAAATATTGTGAAATGTATGTATATTTGACCTCACTTGAAATCAGTGTATTATACGCGTGGCGCATGAAGTAAAATTTCGAGTTTAGAAAAGCCCCGTGAAAATTTACTTCATGCTTAGTCTGGGAGTGGAAAACACTCGTTTTAAGCTTCAAATTGAACTCTTTAAAAAAACAACAACGAATATCTAAAGGCTTAAAGAAAATGTGCTGAAGTCACGAAAAATTGCCAATAATTTAAAAATAATATACAGGGAGTTCTTTTTTAAATCTATAGATATTTGTTGTGTTTTTGAATGAGTTCAATTCGAAGCTTTAAACGAGTGTTTTCCACTCCCAGACTAAGCATGAAGTAAAATTTCGAGTTTAGAAAAGCCTCGTGAAAATTTGTCGAGGGTCGCGCAGCGACCCGAGACAAATTTTCTGGGCTTTTCTAAACTCGAAATTTTACTTCATGCGCCACGCGTATAAAACACTAAAATATTGTGAAATGTATGTATATTTGACCTCACTTGAAATCAGTGTATTATACGCGTGGCGCATGAAGTAAAATTTCGAGTTTAGAAAAGCCCCGTGAAAATTTGTCTCGGGTCGCTGCGCGGCCCTCGACAAATTTTCACGGGGCTTTTCTAAACTCGAAATTTTACTTCATGCTTAGTCTGGGAGTGGAAAACACTCGTTTTAAGCTTCAAATTGAACTCTTTAAAAAAATAACAACGAATATCTAAAGGCTTAAAGAAAATAAGCTGAAGTCACGAAAAATTGCCAATAATTTAAAAATAATATACAGGGAGTTTTTTTAAATCTATAGATATTCGTTGTGTTTTTGAAAAAGTTCAATTAGAAGCTTTAAACGAGTTAAACAAATTTTCTGGGATTTCTAAACTCGAAATTTTACTTCATGCGCCACGCGTACAAAACACTACCAGCCCTAACAACTATATATTGGGACAAAATCAAATTCATATAAAATTCAGGTATTGGACAGTTTATTTAAGTTTTCTAGTATTTTTTTAATTTAATACTATGTAATTAGTTAATTAGCAACAGTTATGGCTAATCAACAACACAAGAAACAAATTAATTATTCAATCACCTCTAATTTACAAGAAAAATGTTAATTTTGTTTGTCAACTAAATATTGGGACATTGCACGAATTTTATTTCTAAAAAGGAGTAACATCGCCCTTATATTTTATGACAGCTCGAATTCGGCTAGGCATTGACTCAACTAAGGATCTGCACGTTTCAGGAGAAATTTCATTCCAAATATGCTCTATCTTGTCTCTAAGTTCAGGTAATGTCCGTTGTGGGTTGTTCCTCAATGTTTGTTTCATTTTATGCCATACTGTTTCAATGACATTAAGGTCAGGACTGCTGGAAGGCCAAGAAAGAACGTTGTGGTCGCCAAACCACTTTTTTGTGGTTTTGGCCGTATGACAGGCCGCCCCATCCTGTTGAAAAATGTGATTTTCGTCAACATTTAACTTGGCGATACTTGGTAGCAAACTGTTTTGCAGTATTTGTTGATATTTCGCAGCATTCACGGTACCATCAATAAATTCAAAACCAGGGATGCTCATCAATCATTGATTTCGTTAATATTAGATGAGATAATAACCATTAACTTGTTCAATGGTTAATGGCCTATTGCCCATTAACCATTAACTTTTCAATGGTTTATGCCACGTCGGGCATTAACCATTAACTTTTTCAATGGTTAATGGCACTTCGCCCATTAACCAATAACTTTATAATGGTTAATGGCAAATCGCCCATTAACCAGTTACTTTTTAATGGTTAATGCCACATCGCTTGTTTACCATTAACTTTTTAATAGTTAATGGCACGTAGGCCATTAACCATTAACTATTTAATGGTTAATGGCATTTTAACCATTAAGCATTAATTTTTTTACTTTTAATGGCATTTCACGCATTAACAATCAACTTTTCCAATGGTTAATGATATGTCAAAAATTAATAAGTAACCACTACGATAGTAGAAATTATGATTATGATAATTATGAATGTTTTAATTTAGATATAACGTTAACTGTACATGAAGTTTCTGTTTGTATTTTTTTATTTTTTTTTATTTTGGGTTTTACGTCATCTATTTCCGCTGCTAAGGCTAATCATGACGCCGGAGATTAGGTCTACAGCTATCCGGGAATTTTGCCGAACCCGGTGGGAGTTCCAACCCACCGGTAGGGATCTTTAACGTGCACGTAACATCCAGGCAGTACACGGGTCCTACATGCATTTAACGTCATATCCGAGAAGACGGAGTGTTTGGCATTTTTATCCTAACCTATATAAATGCAGACAACTTGTTAGGCCGGTGTATTTGAACCCCGGTCCGTGGCGTGGCAGTACAACACTCTAACCACTACACCACCTACTATCTGTACAGTGACACAGTATGCACAAAAAGCATACGTTTTTATGTGCATAAAAAGTCATCTTGTTTATTTCAAATATTTTCTTAAAGAGTTTAGTGCGTCTTTTACGCTCGTTCAGTGAACATGAATTTAAACATAGAAAGTATTATCAGAGACAGCAAAAAATATGGTTACTTAGACGGGCTGTATTTTGATATAATTCCGGACCAAACAAAATCTACTAACAGCATAGCAGCAAAGTGTAAATTGTGCACTAAGGATAAAACCATTAGAGGAGTTTTAACAGCAGCCTCCAATTTCTCGGGGCACATAAAGGTATGTATTCTTGTTTTACATTTACATAGTATATTGTTAACTCTTCGAAAATGGCTGTAACGTTTATCCCGTTGAAAGTATCGACTTGAACCTTTTTTGCAAGTCTCAAGAATCTTATTAGGATTGTTAAAGTCAATCAACAAATCGTTTATTAATAAATAATGAACAAACTATCGAGAAATTGCGTCGTGTCCTTAGGACACCGCGCGAACGCTCGTGTGATTTTCACCGCGTGAGCTTCGAAGGGATAAACGTAGATAATACATCAACAAGGGCAGACTTATAGAAAACATGCAATAAAAGTAATACAACTGACTGATTTTCTACCTGAACTTACTTGTTAAATAAGAAGAAATACATTTTTTATAAAATGTGTTCATGTACGGTATAGCCACGCTTCAATGTCTGTTCTCATTATTGAAATCAATTCAATAAAATGTTATGAATTAATTGAACTGTCCAAACATGTTCACACCTAATTAATTGTGTAGTCTTTCATATTATTATTATTATTGTTGGCACTTGATGAAATATGTCTACAGCGAGTTCATCCCGAAGCTTTCGTGGAGTATGAGCAACACCTTCAGGTCAAGAAAGCGAAACTTGATGACAACAAGTCTGCCAAGAGAAATGTTTCTTGTACATTCAGTCAAGCTGTGTTCGAGCGTAACGTGATCAGTTATATGATCAACAGTATGTCTCCTCTCAGCACTGTGGATATGAGCTCTTTTCGGAAGATTTTTGGCGGTGAGTTCATTACAACCCGTATAAAAATTATTGATCATCAATATCCCATACGGAACACCTCCTTGACTTTCGGAGATTATCCGGCGAATCGCCGGAGAAATGTCTGCAGTACGCCCAATTTTCTCCCTTCGCCGTATATTCTTCCCAAACGCGGAGAATATTGGGCGAAGGGCGGACATTTCTCCGGAGAATCGACGGAGTATCTCCGGATTTGGTGAATCACTCCGCACAGTGATTCTGTGCGGGATTTAACGTAATTATTAGTGTAAAACGTTATTATGATTCTGCAATGTTTTTTTTTCATTAATTTTTCCCTGTAAATGTTCTTATTTGACAACGTAAAATTGGCAGAAACAAAATAATTTTAATTACTTGTTTTCTAGATCTCAACATTTTGGGTTTGCAACATATGTCCCGCTCAACGTTGACGCGCCGATGCAGCGACGCCTTTGATTTGTTTCGAGCCAACACACGCGAACGTCTTTCCACCCTCAAATACGTTTGCACGACCGCAGATATCTCCAGCGCTTCAAGAAGATTCATTGGCGTTACTGTGCACTGGGTATGTATTAACCTTGGCTGAGAAGTCCCTCAATTTTTTGTAGTCAATTTAACACCAAGCATTTATTTCCTTCGTCAAAATACAAAATGTTGCACAAACAAGTGCTTAAGTATTAGTCACTTTTTGCTTAAGAGACATTGTACGTTTATAAAAACTACACACCAATTAGACACCATAACTATCTAAACGTCGAAACTGTAGAACCTTTTTTACACTCTTTTTCAAATGTATTTCCTTTTATAGAATTAGGATTCCGGTTTTTAAAACATAGATTTTCAAACAAAAGCCTCCGTTTGAAAACGAAGGTTCCGTTTTCAAACCTTCACATTGAAAGAAAAAGGTTGCAGTTAATTGCTGTTTTCAAGTAGTATTGGAGGTTGTACAATCATGAATCATTCACTAGTGAAAGCCCTCAAAAATAAAAACTTTGACCCGGCATCGACATCATCGATTGACCATTTTATGACCATGTTTGACCAACGATTGAAAAAATGTTACCAAACTGAATTCGAAGAACGCTGTTGGAACATTTTGGGGGCTAACTTCACAAAATAAAAAAAATAGTTAAATGGAAAATTTGTATGCACCATACGTTTAACCATTGTTTGACCATGTTTAACCACCTGATAATATAAAATGGTCAATCCTTCAAACAATTTAAGCATTGTACAACCTTAAAAGTTGATTTTTTAGGTTTGCCTTTTCCACCCAGACTTTATCTTTTTCAAAATACTAGACACATAAATTCTGTCAAAATTAACAAAAATAGTAATAGACCATAAACATAATTACTAGACATGTATCAAATATCCAATTATTAATTGCAGATTGATAAAAATACGTTTAAGAGGAAGTCGATCGCCCTGGCTTGTCAGCGTTTTCCTGGTGACCATAAATTTGACAAAATTGCTGCAATGCTGGCAAACATCTAAGCACAAAATGGACTACGAATCGAGCAAATTGTCGCTACAACAACAGACAATGGGTCAAATTTTGTGAAAGCGTTTGCAGAGTTTGGGGTGCCATGTTCCCTGCAGAATTGGATTGGTAGTTCATTTATTTGAAGATATATTGACGATTTAAGTTGAGTTTATTATAATAAAGTGTTGTATTCTTACAGAAAATCCAGATACCAACGAAGAGAGCGAGGATGAACCAGAAGAAGAAGTTGAAGAATGTCTTCCGGATGACGATATTCTTAACGAAGAAACGGCCGCAGACAATGGGAACATAGCACACCACAGCAATCACAGCAATGATGCTGACCCGCCGACGCTATCAAACCATATTCGGTGTGCTGCTCACACCCTAAACCTGATCGCCACTCGTGATTCAACAAATGCCATACGCGCGCATGCGAGTCTCAATCGTCGGCACAACAAGGTCATGGCGAGATGTAACGCGTTATGGGCTGTTTTGAGAAGCGCGAAAAAGAGAGAAACTGTCAGCAGTTAGGAGTGGCCCTCAAGCGACCTATGACCTATGGAATTCTCTTTTTGATTCATTAGAACAGTTGATGAATCTGAAAGACAAAATCTTATCTGTCATTCGCGCTCTCATGTTAGAGGACTCGCTGCGAAACGCGGATTTCGATTACATCCGCGAGTACGTAGAGTGCATGCGTCCCGTTGCGGAGACCATCGATCAAGGCGAATCGAAAGCTCTGTATGGAATTTTGTTGCCGTCTCTTCTTTGCCTCAGAAAAAAGCTACGAGACATCGACTTCTCCAACCTGCAGTACTGTAGTCCCTTAGCGACAGCTTTTGTTGCCGCTCTGTCCCATCCACAGTTTAAGTCTCGGTGGTTTGTGTTCGTGGCACCTGAGTTACAAGAGAGAGCAAAAAGGCTCATAATTGAGGCAGGGACTAGATTAGAGGTGATACCCGCAAACCCAGTGCCTGTTACGAAGTCACGTGACAGTGACTTTTTCGACTTCGGCGATGAATCGAATTCGTCGATGCGCGAAACTCTGTCCATGTGTAATGTCTCTACCGAATCGGTGATATTAGGCTATTTGGCGGAAGGTTGGACGACAGACGTAACTGTCGTTAAAAAATATCCGATTGTAGATAGCATTTTCCTACTTTATAACACTCCGATACCATCTTCTGCGCCGGTAGAGCGATTGTTCAGTTATGCGACAATGTACGACCTTCCTAAATTCAACCGTTTGAAAGACGATTTGTTTGAGAAGAGGATACTGCTGAAGGCGAATAATGTTACCATATAATTAATGTCAATATATATGTAACAGGGTGTTGTAACCTTTTTTCAAAAGCGAATTAACTTGTATTAGACAGATCATTTATTTTGGCCTTGAGCCAGACTTTTTTTTCGATTTTTTAAACACCCTGACATGTAACCATAAGCGAACCACACGTTAATTTTTATCGTGTTCGAATAGAAAATGATTAATTATCAATTTGAAACCTATGTATTGTTTTCCAATCATTTTTGAATGTTCCGAAGCGGTACCAAATCATTTATGGAGGTTTTATACACCATATTATCCCGCTATTTCTTTTATTGAAAAGTGATTTCCAAATAAATAACAATTCAATAATACTATTTGAAACAAAACAACACAGTTGGGAGGGTTTCACTTTAATTGTTTAACACTGCAACATGTTTCACCACACAGTGGCTTCATCAGGCAGATGAAATAATATTATTTCATCTGCCTGATGAAGCCACTGTGTGGTGAAACATGTTGCAGTGTTCAACAATTAAAGTGAAAGCCTCCCAACTGTGTTGTTTTATTTCAAATAGTATTATGGAGTTTCATCATGTATCCGCCTCATCAATTAAATAATTCAATAATAGTTAAAGGTCGACATTCCATTAACCATTGTAAAGTTAATGGTTAATGGACAAAATGCCATTAACCATTAAAACGTTAATGGTTAATGGGAGACGTGCTTAATGGTTGAAATGCCATTAACCATTGAAAAGTTAAAAGTTAATAGCCTACGTATCATTAACCATTCAAAAGTTGATGGTTAATACGCGATGTGCCATTAACCATTGACAAAGTTAATGGTTATGTGTGATATGCCATTAATCATTAGAAAAGTTAATGGTTAATGGGTCATGTGCCATTAATCATTGATAGAGTTAATGGTTAATGGGCGATGTGCCATTAACCATCGAAAAAGTTAATTGTTATGGGTGATATGCCATTAATTATTAGAAAAGTTAATGGTTAATGGGCCATATGCCATTAATCATTAGAAAAGTTAATGGTTAATGAGCCATATGCCATTAAATTTCACAAAGTTAATGGTCAATGGTTAATGATATATTAACGTTTTTGCGCATCCCTGTTCAAAACATCCTAATCCTGAAGCTGTCATGCAGCCCCAAATCATCACTCCTTTAGGAAATTTTACGGTACGTTTTAGGCAATCCTTGTGAAATGCCTCATGTTTTGAGCGAATCACGCGTTTGCGGTAATCACCAACACATACGTCGAATTTTGATTCGTCACTAAAAATTACTCTGGACCAGTCTGTAGCTGACCAAGATAATTTAGATTTTGCCCATGTGAGTCTGGCTTTCTTTTGTTTTTCCGTCAACAGTGGTTTTTCCTTTGCCTACAAGAAAATATTTCGTTTTAAATGCACTTTTAAATTGCTACTTGAAATTCAACCTTATAAAACTTGAGTCCACATTTATGAATCCACTGGCGGCAGCATTCCCTTGACAGATTCAATCCAGTTTCGTGATTCCATTCAGTCGTAATTTGCCTTAAAGTATTTCTTCTCCCTTTTTTGCACAGTTTTACTAATAATCTCTTGTTTCTATCAGAAACTAATGCTGGACGACCCGAACTTTTGCCTTTTTGTCTAGGATATTTCCGGTTTCTCCATAATGCTTAATTATGTTTCACACTGTTGTTTTAGGAATATTAAGTTCATTTCACGTATCGTTGTAGTTCGGCCATAATTTTTAATCACTAACTCACGAATTTTGGAACTTGTAGAGTTACCACACACCATTTTGTTCAATAAAAGCAGCGATTCACCCGATACGATAAGAAAGCAACTACCAAGTAATCTGACGTTTTATTCTGCATTGTTTTCACAGCTTACTTGTCTTATTTTGTTTCATTTTTAACAGTTATTTTATACTGTCCCAATATTTAGTTGCCACACAAAATGAACATTTTCCTTGTTAATTAGAGATGATAGAATATAATAGTATAATAATTTTGTTTTTTGTGTTGCTGATTGGCCCTCATTGATGTTAATTAACTAATTACATAGAATTAAATTTAAAAAAAAGAAAAAAAGAAATAAACTGTCTAATAACTGAATTATACATGAATTTGATTTTGTCCCAATATATAGTTGTTAGGGCTCGTATAATATTGTGAAATTCATGTATATTTTAACCTCACTTGAAATCAGTGTTTTAAACGCGTGGCGCATGAAGTAAAATTTCGAGTTTAGAAAAGCCCAGAAAATTTGTCTCGGGTCGCTGCGCGACCCTCGACAAATTTTCACGGGGCTTTTCTAAACTCGAAATTTTACTTCATGCTTAGTCTGGGAGTGGAAAACACTTGTGTAAAGCTTCAATTTAATTTCTTTTAAAAAAACAACGAATATCTAAAGATTAAAAGAAAATAGGCTGCATTTGGAAAACGTATACTTAAAAAAATCCCTGTATATTCTCGCTTAAATATAATAATATATTTAAAATTTACTTGGCTAATCTAAATTTTCATACTTTTCTAAACTCGAAATTTTACTTCATGCTTAGTCTGGGAGTGGAAAACGATCGTTTAAAGCTTCAAATTGGTCTTTTTTAAAAAAAAAAAACACGAATATCTGAAGATTTACTGCATATACGATGTAATTGGGATATGTTTACTTAAAAGAAATACTTCCCGTGTATTTTAATGAATATCATAATATTTCCGAATCCTGATTTAAACCTTCTTTGATAGAAGGCTACAATTTTTCAAAAATAATTTAGCTAAAATTTAATTTAATTTATTCGAGACTTGTTCTGCTACTTTCTTGATGGAACCAAATTTTTAAATTGGGTAAAGTATAACATTTGTTTTGTTCCATATTCTCATTTTCAGTTGCCTGACACCTGTTTTAACTTAAAAAATTATCGCAACGGATTGAAACACGTGTCAGGCAACTGAAATTAAAAAATATGGGACAAAACTAATGTTTTACTTTACCCAATTTGACATTTAAGCAATGTTTAAATAACATTAGAGTAACATTACAAGTTGTATTCTTGATTAAACCATGGAGTAAATATTACGAAGAGTGGTAACCGGTAGGGTTATCAGCGCAGGCACTAGCCATATTCATACGGATTGAAACACGTGTCAGGCAACTGAAAATGACAAATATGGAAAAAATAGGACAAACGGGCAGGTCTTTTGAAACGCGATTAAAAGAACATAGGAAAGATATTCTAAATAATAAACAGACCACGGGGTTCGCAAAACATTGCATCGCGGCTAATCACTTTTTCAGCTCAAACGACTGTAAAATGTTGCATTCGGGTAATACGGGATTAGTTTGAATTATCGGGAGGGTTTAGAAATAAGTAAAGCCATAAAAGCGGGAAAAAAACGTGGTCAATGACAACGAGGACCTTTGGAATTCCCTGATAATTAGAGCGCTTATTGCCTGAAATGCCGACATCTAGTATATACAGGGTGTCTCAGACCACCCGTACCAGCGTTTTATTTCGACAACGCTTGGTCGAATGTGACTGGGACAAAAAATTTTATGCTTTCACTTTGGTAGAACCCAAGGAATCCACTAATGAATTTATTTTTTACCGGAATAATCCGGAAGTACCCGGAACCGGAAGTAACTTTAAAATTTCAAATGGCAACATAGGTCGAGTATGGTATTAATTGATAGGTCTTTTTAATAGAAACAACTTTTATTAAAATGTTTTTTAAATATTTTGCATATTTACAAAAATAAACAAAAACAAAACTAAATTGAAAACTAGTTATCCATTCAACACTCAATTTCCTCAAGTAGGCTTTGCTTTTTTGTTATGTCAAAATAATTGATGTTCGTGAATATTTAAAGTAAAATAAATTATTATTATCAAAGTATTGAATGTGTCAACATGGTTTTTACAAACCTTGAAGGTTTTGATATGCTGATGATATTAGGTGAAGGCGGCCAAAACTATCGTGCTGCTGAGCGATACCCTCAACGAGCCAGTCAAAAAATGTTTTTCGGCGCCTTGCAGAATGAGTTAAGACAGTAAGCTACAGCCCAGCCACAACAACGGTCGAAGTATCAGAAAACGTGTACAAGACGAAAGAGCACCAGATATTCTTGCAGCAATTGCTCTGGACCCGAACATCTCGACTAGAAGAATTGAAATCGATGCTGGAATAAGTCGCTCTACTGCTTGGAGAGTTTTAAAAACAAACAAATTCGATCTACACCATATCTCTTTACACCAGAAACTTAAAGAGCGGGATTTTCAAGATAGGTTGAATTTTTGTGAATAGATGTCTCATAAAAATTATAATTTCCATTACAAAATTTTATGGACAGATGAGGCGACATTCAAAAGCAACGGAGTTGTTAATTTACAGAATGCTCACTACTGGAGTAATGAAAACCATCATTGGTTAAGAGAAGTTGATAATCAACACGTGTGGTATTTTAGGAAACCAAATAATTGGTCCGCATTTTCACCTAATATCATCAGCATATCAAAACCTTAATAATAATTTATTTTACTTCAAATATGCACGAACATCAATTATTTTGACATAACAAAAGAGCAAAGCATACTTGAGAAAATTGAGTGTTGAATGGATAACTAATTTTCAATTTAGTTTTTTTAGTTGATTTTTGTAAATATGCAAAATATTAAAAACACATTTTAATAAAAGTTGTTTCTTTTAAAAAGACCCATCATTTTTTAAAGTTACTTCCGGTTCCGGGTACTTCCGGATTATTCCGGTAAAAAATAAATTCATTAGTGGATTTCTTGGGTTCACTTTGGTAATAATTTTTTTTGTCCCAGTCACATTCGACCAAGCGTTGTCGAAATAAAAGGCTGGTACGGGTGGTCTGAGACACCCTGTATAATCAATTTTGCTCTTTTGTACACCATTCTTGAAAATGGCATTAAGCCGAAACTAGTTGAAAATAAAACAATTTATTAGTAAAACAAACCAAGTGAATTTCAATCAAATACTTATATATTAATAGAAATGTTTTACCAAGTGATCAATAAGAAACAAGTTAACGATATAAAAAAACAAATGTTTTACTTTACCCACTTTGACATTTAAGCAATGTTTGAATAACACTACAGTGGGCTCGTACATCAGAGACAACAGTTAGCCCCGCCGCATATTGACCGCAGCGCAGGGGCAGCAGAGACGTAGGAAAACCCGTGCTGCTGAGCGGGCTGTGCTGCGCCTCCGAGGCATCAGCGCATATTGAGCACAGTATCTCCGGCGCAGTCTCGCAGAGTTTAGTTTCGTTGCAATGGACATGAACGCTATGCAACTTTTGTTAGACTTCGAGTCCGAATCAGATGAAGAAAACTTACAATATATATCTTCACTATTTCTTAAAAAACGGAAGAGAGGAAAAACAAGCGCGTTTTTAAGAAAACGGGAGACGCATGGCGAATTTAATACTTTAAGTGAGATTCCCGACGATCTATTCAAATCGTCATTTCGAGCAACAAGAAAACAATTTGGTGAAATTCATACATTAATTAAAGGTTACATTAGTGGGAAGGAATGTAATGCTCAAAGGCCTATTACAAGTGAGGAAAAACTAGCCATATGTTTAAGGTAAGTAAGTGAATTAATACATAAAATGCATAAGACCCTTGTTTTAATTTTTTAGAAAAAATCACGTACCTGATTTTAGTTCAAATTTAAAAAACTTTCTTTTAGTGAGAACTAGTGTTGAGATAAACAGTTACTTTTGAATAACTAGTTAATTAAAACGTTATTTAATAATAGTTATTATTATTAAATACCGATAAATTTAACAAGTTTCGGCGAATAAAATAATATATAGGTAACATCTATAGTTAAATATTTTTTCTTTTGGAAATATAAAAACAATAATGTAATGCACATTTCATACAATTTTGATAATAATACTTGCTCTAGAATATATAAATAATATAAATTGTTATTAAAAATATAGAAAAAATGAATGAATTCCGAAATATTATTTTTTCTTTAAATGTTTTCAAAATACAACACCGGATGAGATTCCACTAATACAATTAAATTCTCCATACTATTTTTTTTGAGTGCGCTGCTCTGGCGCCACTCCGTGATCTGTGAAATACACACGTGCTATGTACAGAGGACGCAGGAAACTGTGTTGCAAACACAAACGCGCGGAGGGAAGACAGAGCCTCTGTCTCGGCTGCGCCTATGCTGTGTTCAATTTGCGGCGCTGCATAAGAACGTGTGGTTTACAGATTTCTCTGTGCCTGCGCTACGTCTCTGCTGCCCCTGCGCTGCGCTCAATATGCGGCGGGGCTTAGGAGTTTACTGCCACTGTTGGGGAATTCTCTGATGGCCGGACTATTTATCGTGTTAGGGCAGCGGTCGCCATTTTTGCAATCGTTGATGTTGGCGATTGGTATTGGCGCGTTAAACTTTGAAGCTAGTCGAGGTTATGGATGTGCGAAATTATATATTTATATTTAATAATATCTATTATGAAATTACTAAACGAAGGGAGATTCGCGAATTACTGTAAGGTCAGAAAATGCTAGTGTTTGTGTAAATAGAGTATTGTTTGTGTAAATGAGTATTGAACTAATTATATTCAGCAGTGGAACTAAATTTTCTCTGCCATCAAATAAAATAAGGTGTAATTGGGCATTATCCATCGATAAATGTATTTAATATTCAGTATTTAATATACAGATAAAACGAAAACAAACAACACATAAATTCAAAATGGCCGGACTATCGGTCATCAGATACCAACATACATCATAAACAAAATTCAAACTTGTTGAATGTTCAATTTGATGAACGAGCCCCGTAACATTACAAGTTGTAGTATACTTGATTCATGGTTTAATCAAGAATACAACAACTTGTAAATATTATAAGGAGTGGTAACCGGTAGGGTTTTCAGCGTCAGTCACTAGCCATATTTATCAGCTGGGAAATGCTATAAATATATCCATGATTAAACGTTATTTAAACCTTTTTGTATCATTGGATTTCCCCCCCTAGTATTTACAATTTCAATGATTTCAATTAATCCACGCTGAAAATATTTTTATTATAAGAAAAATACATACATTTTATACAAAACATAAAATAAAATAATTATATTCAGCAGTGGAACTAAATTTTCTCTGCCATCAAATAAAATAAGGTGTAATTGGGCATTATCCATCGATAAATGTATTTAATATACAGATAAAACGAAAATAAACAACACATAAATTCAAAATGGCCGGACTATCGGTCATCAGATACCAACATACATCATAAACAAAATCCAAACTTGTTGAATGTTCAATATTTTGATGAACGAGCCCCGTAACATTACAAGTTGTAGTATACTTGATTCATGGTTAATTCAAGAATACAACAACTTGTAAATATTATAAGGAGTGGTAACTGGTAGGGTTTTCAGCGTCACCCACTAGCCATATTTATCAGCTGGGAAATGCTACAAATATATCCATGATTAAACGTTATTTAAGCCTTTCTGTATCATTGGATTTCCCCTCCTAGTATTTACAATTTCAATGATTTCAATTAATCCACGCTGAAAATATTTTTATTATAAGAAAAATACATACATTTTATACAAAACATTAAATAAATAAAAAAACAAGAAATTCGGCAAGTAGCTAATATTTTTTACGCACCGCGCGTTAAAATTAAGAAATAATTAAATAAATAAAAACATGTAGAAATTTTCACTCATCCCTAAATCTTAATTTTTTTTTTGTACTTTTATTTTCGAATTGATCGTGAACTTCCCTAAGAGATTAACAAAAACTCGACTTAGCAACTCAATCAAAACACAGACTGGAAAAGAAAGTAATTATAAATCATTACCTATTAAAAACAAGTCATAACTAGTAAATATGTTATTAACAGTGTTTTTGATCTACTATCACAAATACTGTTTTTAATAATTTTTGTTATTTTATTAAAAATATTACTTATGGTTTATTAATGGTAATTATATTTATTATTATATCACAAATAGATCTATTCTCGTGTTAGGTGAATTATTTTTTAAGTGAATTGTGCAAAATATAACAATTGGTAGATACTTCTTTGGTAAGAAAAAATAATTGAAGGTGTTACGGCTTAAATAAACCTATAAATTCTGTATTTGGAGGCTTCTACTTCGTTATATGGGTGTTCATTTAAAAACCCGATCGAGAAGGCGTTGCTTCTTTGATAGAAGGAAAGTGAAGTCGCAGCTTAATTTACGTTTTGCCATACCTGACATAAATGTCAGATTGTATTAATCGGTAGCTCATAAATTTGCCTTGTTTTTGTAGTTGTTGTGTTGTTTCTTATTAAGTTGGTTGGTGTTCACGTTGTGGTACATCTTCAGAACAATTTAATTGAAACACTTAACTTTGTTTTAATACTTCTATTTTTACTTCTCAGTGACTATAGTTTCGACTATAAGCTAGTCATAATCAAACTAGCTTGTAGTCAAAACTGAAAAGTAAAAAGAAAAGTGGTAAAATAAAGTTAAGTGTTTTAATTAAATTGTTTCTTTTTCTTAAAATACCGAATAAAACAAAAAAAATATAAAACTGGTTTAGATTAACATTGACAGGAGCTAGTGAAATTTGGTCGTTCGAGAATTTGTCACTAGCTCCTGTTAATGTTAATCTAAACCAGTTTAATATTTTTTTTTACTTTTTTACTTCACAATATTTTGGAAATTTCATAGCCAACTCGGTCGGGTTTTAACTGAACAACTGATGCATGTTAATTTATCAATAAAAAACGTTTTATATTTATTTGTATAACACTATTTATTTTTACAAAAAAAATAAACTGTTTTGTACAGGGTGTAGCATTTTCGATGGTATTTTCACGTAAAAGACCATTTTTATGAGTGAAATAACTTCGTTATTCAAAAAGATATTGACATACAGTTAAAACTGTATATGCACTTATTTAAGTAGAATATCTGACAATATTTTTGGAAAGATTACAAAAAAATGCAATCAAGTGGTCATGGCAAATTATGATTTGTATTTAAAATAATACAACTGTATATCTCATCTCATAAAAGTTAAACTTTACAATCTGATATGGTCAATGTATTCTACTTAAAAAAGTGCCTGCAGAAAGTATTTACAGCATGTCAATATCTTTTCAAATAAAGAAATTATTTCAATATTTCAAAATTCCCATTTTTACTTTCCCCCGTATGTAATACAAAGGGAAAGTATTGTTTTCGTGAAAATTTTCGAATCAAAAATTTTAGCGGAAATATCCGTTTTGAGGTCCTCTGAGTCGAATAAGACCATTTTTGAAAAATGTCTGTCTGTCTGTCTGTGTGTCTGTGTGTGTGCTGTACCGCAAAAACCGCTAAAGATATCGAGATGAAACTTGAAACTTAAGCTTTTTGTTACAATCGGAAGAACTGAAAAGCTTTTGGTGAAAATCGGAAAACCGGAAGTGGTACTTTACTCTTAGCGATTTTCAGTTTTTTCAGATTTTTTCAATAAATGTTTATCAAACAAAAAATTCTTTCAAATAAAAGTTGTAGATAATAACAAAATGAAGATGTATTGTTCACTTACTTTTTGTCATAGCACTCTTAGTTTTTGAGATATTTCAAAAGTTGTGTGTTTTATCTAGTTATTGGTGTGTGACAGTGTATGTGTCGATACAATTGAAAAATGTTTCAAATAAAAGTTGTACGAAATGAAAAACTAAAGATTTTTTGTGGACTCACTTTTTGTCATAGCACTCTTAGTTTTTGAGATATTTAATAAATAGTGTTTTTTTATCTAGTCATTGATTTGCGTCAGTGTGTGTGTTGATACAATTGGAAAATGTTTCAAATAAAAGTTGTAGGTAATAAAATATTAAAGTTTTTTTTTATCTTCACTTTTTGTCATAGCACTCTTAGTTTTTGAGATATTCAATAAATAGTGTTTTTTATCTAGTCATTGGTTTGTGCCAGTATGTGTTGATCCAATTGAAAAATGTTTCAAATAAAAGTTGTAGTTATCAAAAAGTTGAAGACATTTTGAAAATAATAATGCTACAAATATTTTAAAAGTGATTTAATACGCAATTTACGTTGGAAAGTACTATGATGGACATATCACCATTTTTTTAGTTTTGACGTAAAACTTGAAGACAATTGAAGATAGACAAATTTTGATTAAGCACATGGAACAAGCTGTAAAAAAGAGCTCCGGATGTATATATTAGTTTTTGTCAATCATTCATGTAAATGGTATCGTATGTTCAATTAAAAAAAAACCTCTCAGAGTGCCATGGAAAATATTGTAAGTTGGCAACTCTGAAATTATGTATTATAATTATTATGTCTGACGTTTTATATGTCAAACTGGTAACGGTGGAGGCTTCTACTTCGTTATACATCATAATTCACAATTGAAACACGACTTTAACTTTGTATAACTGAGACGTTATTAAGTGGCTATAGTTTCGACAACTTTAATTTGTTATTTTCAAACTGAAACTTTGAGATTGAAAATGACAAGTTAAAGTTGTCGAAACTATAGTCACTTAATAAAGTCTCAGTTATACAAAGTTAAAGTCGTGTTTCAATTGTGAATTATGATACTCAAACTTTGAGTTTGAAAATGACAAGTTAAAGTTATCGAAACTATAGTCACTTAATAAACTTTGATTAAAACTTTGATTAAAAAACTCTTAGAACCTTTCTTCAATACTTTATTTTGTAACCAAATGTACATTACGGACACGAAGTGTCCATTATCAATGGTTTGATACTAATACGAAAAATATACATTTTACTTACTTAATAAAGTTTCAGTTATACAAACAAAGTTAAAATCGTGTTTTAATTGTATTTTATATGTCAATTCTTAAAGCCTGTAGCCAACCTAAATTAAAAAAAAAGATAAAATCATGGCACTCTAGAGGTTTTTTTAAATTGAACATACGATATTTGACTTGATAAAACCATTGGAAATGCTGCACCCTGTACAAAGTTAAATCGTTTTTTATTGATAAACCTATAAATGTTTATGTCCTCTAGAATTATTGAAATTCATTTATTTTGTTCATTCAAACCTGCTGAACTAACAAAAGAAACTTAGTTAACTTAATAAAAATCAGTGTTTTAATTAATACTTCATAGTGATTTAAAACATTTCACTATGGATTAAGTGAGAAATTAATTAAAGATATAGTAACTGAATTCATAATTAAGTTAGAACAACACAAAATGCTATTTCAAACTCCGTTCATTTATAGTTGAAGTTGGTTCATTTTTTTTGGCCTTTAGGACTAGTGACATTAAGCCAGTTGCACTAAACATGTTGAACTGCTTCAATTCTGAACACGAGTTCAAAGTGACATTAAAATAATAAAAACCCACTGAGCAAACAAATTCAAGCAATGTTACATCAACATTAATTCAATAATTAATGTTGCTACAATGTTAATATAACGTTATTGGTTTGTTTTTGTTGCTACAATATTAATATAACGTTATTTGTTTGTTTTTTGTTGCTACAATGTTAATACAACGTTATTTGTTTGTTTTTTGCTGCTACAATGTTAATATAACGTTAGTTGTTTGTTTTTTGTTGTTACGATATTAATATAACGTTATTTGTTTATTTTTTATTGCTACAATGTTAATACAACGTTATTTGTTTGTTTTTTGTTGCTATATTGTTAATAAAACGTTATTTGTTTGGTTTTTGCCCAGTAGGAACTGTCATGTTGAACTTGAGTTCAGCTTAAACTCAAGTTCAACGTTTTTGGTGCAACTAAGCCTAAACTTTTAGAGATTAACAATAAACTGCAGATCAATACCAAATATTTAATAACTATTTTGACATTAATTTGCTGTTT
This sequence comes from Philonthus cognatus, assembly GCA_932526585.2. Taxonomy (NCBI): domain Eukaryota; kingdom Metazoa; phylum Arthropoda; class Insecta; order Coleoptera; family Staphylinidae; genus Philonthus; species Philonthus cognatus. The sequence goes on from OW052241.1 coordinate 154,974,329, forward strand.
AGAGCTGAACTGAAGTAAATGTGTTAAGTGTATTTTGAACTTCATAAAACTTTAGTGTTTTATACGCGTGGCGCTTGAAGTAAAATTTCGAGTTTAGAAAAGCCTGAAAATTTGAACATTAGTGCATGCAAAATTATTTATATGATGTTTAATAAATGTTTAGGCATTCGCTGTGTTTATAATAGCTTCCAATTTAAAGCTAACCAGTGTCTCCACTCCCAGACTAAGCATGAAGTAAAATTTCGAGTTTAGAAAAGCCTGAAAATTTGGTTTGGTCGCGTAGCGCGAAGCGCGGAGCGGCCAAACCAAATTTTCAGGCTTTTCTAAACTCGAAATTTTACTTCATGCGCCACGCGTACAAGACACTGATTTCAAGCGAAGTTCACTCGTTCACAATATTTCAGTGCTTTCAGTGTTTAATACGCGTGGCGCATGAAGTAAAATTTCGAGTTTAGAAAAGCCTGAAAATTTGGTTTGGCCGCTCCGCGCTTCGCGCTACGCGACCAAACCAAATTTTAACTATTTATAAGATGTTTAATAAATGTTTAGGCATTCGCTGTATTTATAATAGCTTCCAATTTGAAGCTAACCAGTGTCTCCACTCCCAGACTAAGCATGAAGTAAAATTTCGAGTTTAGAAAAGCCTGAAAATTTGGTTTGGTCGCGTAGCGCGAAGCGCGGAGCGGCCAAACCAAATTTTCAGGCTTTTCTAAACTCGAAATTTTACTTCATGCGCCACGCGTACAAGACATTGTATTCAAGCGAAGTTTACTCGTTCACAATATTTCAGTGCTTTCAGTGTTTAATACGCGTGGCGCATGAAGTAAAATTTCGAGTTTAGAAAAGCCTGAAAATTTGGTTTGGCCGCTCCGCGCTTCGCGCTACGCGACCAAACCAAATTTTAACTATTTATAAGATGTTTAATAAATGTTTAGGCATTCGCTGTATTTATAATAGCTTCCAATTTGAAGCTAACCAGTGTCTCCACTCCCAGACTAAGCATGAAGTAAAATTTCGAGTTTAGAAAAGCCTGAAAATTTGGTTTGGTCGCGTAGCGCGAAGCGCGGAGCGGCCAAACCAAATTTTCAGGCTTTTCTAAACTCGAAATTTTACTTCATGCGCCACGCGTACAAGACACTGATTTCAAGCGAAGTTTACTCGTTCACAATATTTCAGTGCTTTCAGTGTTTAATACGCGTAGCGCATGAAGTAAAATTTCGAGTTTAGAAAAGCCTGAAAATTTGGTTTGGCCGCTCCGCGCTTCGCGCTACGCGACCAAACCAAATTTTCAGGCTTTTCTAAACTCGAAATTTTACTTCATGCTTAGTCTGGGAGTGGAGACACTCGTTAGCTTCAAATTGGAAGCTATTATAAACACAGCGAATGCCTAAACATTTATTAAACATGATATAAATAGTTTTGCATGCACTAATGTTAAAAAAATTAATGAAAACCTTTTCTGAAAAAGTGACTCTGCCACTGAATAATAATTAAACTATGCGTTTTACTATGTAATTTATGGCTAAACAGCAAATTAATGTAAAAATTGTATGTCTATGAGACCATCATGCTTTAATAAATTAATAAATAAAATATTTCTGATTTTCAACTTTTTTGTATTTACTTTCATTACAATTGTTTCGCTACGATGTAGCTTCTTCAGGTGAAGAATGTTAATGGTGTTATTTACAGACAAATGTACATTATATATACACAGTTTAAAAGAAGAACACCACCATTTCAACAAAGAATTCAAAATGCCCCACATCGCCAGCAAAGGAAGAAAATTAAACCTAATGGAAAACCGGGAAATAAATAAAAAACATTCATCAGGCCTCTTGCTGACCGAACAGATCGAACTCCCCAACTCTGCACTGCTCAGGCTGAGAAAAGATCCTCGCTCCACCTCCATGTCATAAAACTGTATATATAATGTAAATTTGTCTATAAATAACACCATTAATATTCTTCACCTGAAGAAGCTACAACGTAGCGAAACAATTGTAGTGAAAGTAAATACAAAAAAGTTGAAAATCAGAAATATTTTATTTATTAATTTATTAAAGTAATCATGGATTTTAAAAAATTAAGTGCCTAAGGCCGGTCGTCCAATGGAAGTGACAACACGCGGCTACGCGCTCACGCGATCCTAGCGGCAACATGCGTATACGCGCGACAGATCCCGACGTGTGTAAATCCAATGAATCTCGTCCACTGCAAGCGTGCGCGGACATGCGGATTCTCGCGTGTAGCCGCCTACTCTTGCAGCCGCCCGTTGCCGCTCGTAGCGCGTGAGCGCGTAGCCGCGTGTTGTCGCTTCCAGTAGACGACCGGCCTTAGTAATCAATGTTATTCAATTTATAAAATTAAACAGCAGATTAATGTCAAAATTGCATGTCTTTGAGACCACTATGCTTTTAACTCCTTCAATTTTGAAAATAAAGAAATAAACACTCATTATACTTTGCTAAAAAAATACACATTGTAACATATCCTCATATTTTCTACCAAGTCAAGATTCCAATCGTAATTTTCTCTTCAGAGAACAGAACCCGACGATTTTAGCTAAAATAAAGTTGCCCAATAAAAACATAACGTCGTAGCTGTAGTTGTCTTTGTCCATTCCCAGCTCTTTCAAAAGTAAAGATGGCGACGTGTAATGACAGTATATGATATCTTCTGGACAGGGAAGGGATTCCCTGCCGAAACCATACATGGCTTGAACTAATGCCTCCATGCCGTAAGCAATGTATGAAAGATAGGATACTCCATACATGACTACTGGCATGTGCGTGAAGAGCATCAGGAAACCGCCTACTACGATGAACAGGGCTGTTAGGATTGCTCCTAAGAATGTTCCATTCTAAAAAAAAATAATAACAATATACCCACTGGGCACCATTTTTTTTCAAATCCATTATCACTTAAATTAATACAATACTGTAAACCCAAAAACCCAACAATCCCACATCTACCATTTTCGACTTTATTTCATCACTTCACCCACACTAACAGACAAATAAAATAACATAATCATCATCAATTCTTGGCCGAGAGACCTCTGGTCGATAGCCAGTTATCAAGAGGAATTTAAGTTTATTTGTTTATTGTATAGAATAATGCATTTATTTATTTTGTATCCTCTGGTAATAAAGATTTGCTGTTGTTAAATTAATAAATTGCAAAATAATATTCACTTTAAACTATTTACACACTCTCTGATATCGATAAATAAGTTATTATTTATATACAAATATCTTTATTCAAGGAATTTATGTACATTATTCTTTAATATAATACGATCTTGTATTCTTATATCATAGGCTATCGACCCGAGGTCTTTCTGCCATTGTTTTAGTGAGTGCTTGTGCTTTTAAAGTATGTTATGAATAGATGATGGTAATGAATGAATAGTATGAATAAATGTCGTTCTAGTTAGTAGGTGTTTCTAAGATGAAGTCAGCGATGGTGGAATGTGGAAATTTAAATTTGGGGATTGTGTTGGGGTTTCTGTGTAGGTAAAGGTGGTTTATAGGATCATGGTTAGTAGGTCTGGATGCAAATTTATGGGCTAGGTGGATAATTCGAGTTTCTATAGGAGTCCCTTGTGTTTTTTGATAAAGGAGGTTGTTGGAGGGGTTGTGGAGGGGGTTGTTGGGATGTCTGATTTTCGTCAACACTCTCAGGGCCGATCTTTCTGCTACCTGTAAATTTTTTAGGGCTGTGGGATGGGGGTTGCAGTAAAGGATGGCCGCGTAGTCAAGAAGTGGACGGCAGATCATTTTATATATAGTCACAGCAGATTGTGTTGTGATTCCATCATTTTTATATGTGAGGCATCTAAAATGCCTAGCCCTCTTCTTGACCGCGGCTTTAATATTTTGGGTGTGGGCTTTAAAGGTTATTTTGGTGTCATACAGAATTCCAAGGTATTTACATGTAGGTGCGGGGGATATTGGAGTGTGATGTATGGAGATAGTGAAAGGAAAGTTATGAAAATTATGATAGGGAATAAGCAGCTTAGTTTTTTGGATATTGATGGATATCCTCCATTTGTTGAACCAATTTATTGTTTTATTGATTAGGACCTGAAGAGTGTTGACGGCTTTTGCTATCGTGGAAGAGTGAGCAACTAGAGCAGTATCATCTGCATATTGTAAAATATAGGAAAAGGGATTGTGGTAAGTTGGGTTAGGATTATATATATCGTGGACGAATATGTTGTAGGTTATTATTTATTTGTATGTAATTTGTAATTCTGTATTTATTTATGTATTCTATTTACTATCTATTGATTTATTGTTAGTTGAATTCTTGCTTCGTTATATACATTAAGATATTTATTACTACACAATTTGTTATAGTTTGATGTAAAAAGGATATTCCGTTAATAAGTGAAATGAAATTGCTAACAGTTGATAATTTTCCTAAATTTCAATTGTTTTAATGCAGCCTTTGTAATAAATGTATTTTTCCCAACTCTCTACGACTAGCTGTTTTCTCAAAAAGGCCTGGTCTGGTACACCCTGTATAATAATTTGAATGATCCCAACTTTACCTAATGATCATTCGAATGATCAATCGATTATCATACGAAGATTAGTCGATTATCATTCGAATGATGTTTCGATTTTCAGCATCATTCAAGAACCGATCATTCAATTAAGCCTTAGTGATGGGCTATTCATTTATATGTAATTATTCGAATGACCCTTTGAATTTTCATTCGAATAAACATTTGAGTTATCATTTGAATTATTATATGAACGATCATTCAAATGATCAGTCGATTATTATACACTGGCGAAAGAAATTAACGCATCATTTGTGATTTTTTTGATATCTTGGAATCGAGTTTTCTTTGAACACAAACATATTTTTGCAATAAGAAATCTTATCAAGCATGCTGTTTTACATGTTATGTTTTGTCTTTTGTTCTCATGGTTTTCTGTCAATAAATAAAATGAAGCACTTTTCATTATTCTGACTGTAAGAAAGGTTCATATAAAATTTCTTTTTGAGTTTGTTTTCAAGTAATTGTTAAAATTAAGTGCTAAATAGTGAAGAATGAATATGGATAGACGTCCGAATCTTAATTTAAGCAGTGAAGAAGCTGTGATTGTGGTTACACTTGCAGAAGAAGGTAGGAGTCAGCGTTACATCAGTCAGCGTCTTGGTGTTAATCAATCGACCGTATCCCGTGTCTTGAAGAGACATCGGGAAACTCAGGCATACTCAAGAAGGCCAGGACAAGGGAGAAAAAGGGCCACAACTGCTGTTCAAGACCGTTTTTTAATGATGCAGACGCTACGCGAACGGTTTATTACGGCTCCTAGGCTACAAAATATGCTCGCAGAGATCCACAATATTCATGTAAGTTCCGTTACCATCAGAAAAAGGTTACGTGGTTTTAATTTAACTCCGAAAACAGCGGCAAAAGGACCACAATTAACCGCAGACCATCGCAGAGCCAGGTTAACATTTGCGCAAGAACATGTAAACTGGTTACAGGCCGATTGGGCTAATGTTATGTTTAGCGACGAGTCCAGATTTTGTCTTTACGGCAGTGACAGACGAATGCATGTGTACAGACGGCCAGGTGAACGTTATGCGCAGTGTAACATTGTTCCGACTGTTATGTTTGGTGGAGGCTCTGTTATGGTGTGGGGTGGTATCACTTTAGAGGCTCGTACGGAGTTGGTGGCCATACTAAGAGGAAGCATCACGGCAGCGTCTTATATTGCAAACATTTTAGAACCATCCGTAAAGCCTTTTGCTCCCTTTGGAGGAAACGATTTCCTGTTTATGCATGACAATGCAAAACCACACAGTGCCCGAATTGTACAACAGTATCTTGACCTAGTGGGTATCAACACTATGCAATGGCCAGCCAGGAGTCCCGATCTTAATCCGATCGAACACCTATGGGACGCGATGGGCAGACGCCTTAGAGCACTTCCTCGGCGTCCAAGCAATCAACAAGAGCTTGGACAAAGATTGCAGGAAATTTGGGAAGATATTAACCAGGATGAAATTGGATCATTAATTAACAGCATGAGCCGTCGCTGTCAGGCAGTTATTCGAGCAAGAGGAGGAAACACTAGATATTAAGTCTTATAATCACATGTTAACTTTTTTCCTCTTTTTATTTATGACATTATTTTAGTCATTAATGAAAGAAAATGTGTTGAAAATCATTATTATAGTTCAGTTGGTTTTGTTGTTATTTTTTTTGTTTTTAAACATCAAAACTTTATTTTTAAATTAAAAAAATTAATGTGATCCGTTAATTTCTTTCGCCAGTGTATAAATTACCATAACAATTTTGGCAAATGATTGTTTCCTCACACGACAGATTTAGAATGCTGCAAAATCAAACCAAGAACCAACTAAAGTAAAATGTTGGTGTTATTTCAGAAGAAACAGAATTAGTCTAAACATCCGCCCAACAAAAGTCATTAGGTACATACAGGGTGTCAATTTGAAAACAAGCCAGCCACAATATCTTTGGAACCGTAACAGTGAGAGAAAATTTTTCAAAACCGTTCCTAGGATATGGATTTTGATCCACATAACAATCTTCTGCAACCAACCCCTTAAGCTGTAGCCACTCTTGCCCATTTTTTTTAAATGGCATGACCCCACTTGTGATATATTATTACAAAGGTCTTTCAAAATGCTAATCAGTGGGTACATTAAAAGAATGTTTCATCAACAATAAAACAACGTTTCATGTTGCTACAGTGTTGATATAACGTTATTTGTTTGTTTTTTGCTCAGTGGGTACCGTGCGATTGATTAAAACATGATTTAGAGTAGGCTTTGAGTTTTAAATTAGATTGGCACTACTGACTGTTAACACATAGTTTACCATAACCTCAAATTTATTTCATCATTCAATTAGCATTCTGGGCAACCGCACAAAAAAATGCCGCCCACTCTAAATCATAATTTAAACGATCGCAACGGTATTTGCAATTAATATGTATAGTGGAATTCGGGAGAGATGTCCTATGACTCATTGATTTGAAATGTGTGGTTCAAATTTTTTAGAGAGTATGTCGATAGTTGTATCTGCAACGATTTTTTCTAGTTGTGTGAAATTTTGACGTTACATGACAATGTCATACTGTTTAGGTCGCGAGTATTTTAGTGTTTTTTCTTTTAGAAAAGCTTTAGATCATAACTTCTTGTTCATTTTTTCTTTTAAGTACACATATCCCAATTACGTGTTGTAAATTTTTAAATATTCGTTGTTTTTTTATAAGAAATCAATTTGAAGTTTAAACGAGTGTTTTCCACTCCCAGGTTAAGCATGAAGTAAAATTTCGAGTTTAGAAAAGCCTGAAAATTTGGTTTGGTTGCGTAGCGCGAAGCGACCAAACCAAATTTTCAGGCTTTTCTAAACTCGAAATTTTACTTCATGCGCCACGCGTACAGGACACTGATTTCAAGCGACGTTTACTCGTTCACAATATTTCAGTGCTTTCAGTGTTTAATACGCGTGGCGCATGAAGTAAAATTTCGAGTTTAGAAAAGCCTGAAAATTTGGTTTGGTCGCTCCGCGCTTCGCGCTACGCGACCAAACCAAATTTTCAGGCTTTTCTAAACTCGAAATTTTACTTCATGCTTAGTCTGGGAGTGGAAAACACTCGTTCTAAGCTTCATATTGAATTCTTTAAAAAAAGCGTATGCATATGTATACCTAATAGAAAATTCCCTGTATGTATACTTAAATATACCAATAACGTGTTGTAGATTTTTAAAAATTCGTTGTTTTCTCAAAAGGAATCAATTTGAAGTTTAAACGAGTGTTTTCCACTCCCAGGTTAAGCATGAAGTAAAATTTCGAGTTTAGAAAAGCCTGAAAATTTGGTTTGGTTGCGTAGCGCGAAGCGCGGAGCGACCAAACCAAATTTTCAGGCTTTTCTAAACTCGAAATTTTACTTCATGCGCCACGCGTACAAGACACTGATTTCAAGCGAAGTTCACTCGTTCACAATATTTCAGTGCTCTCAGTGTTTAATACGCGTGGCGCATGAAGTAAAATTTCGAGTTTAGAAAAGCCTGAAAATTTGGTTTGGCAGCTCCGCGCTTCGCGCTACGCGACCAAACCAAATTTTCAGGCTTTTCCAAACTCGAAATTTTACTTCATGCTTAGTCTGGGAGTGGAAAACACTCGTTTTACGTTACATCACCATGTCATATTGTTTAGGTCGCGGGTATATTAGTGTTTTTTCTTTTAGAAAAGCTTTAAATCATAATTTCTTGTGCATTTTTTCTCTGGAGTATACATACCCCAATTACGTGTTGTAGATTTTTAAATATTCGTTGTTTTCTTATAAGAAATCAATTTGAAGTTTAAACGAGTGTTTTCCACTCCCAGGTTAAGCATGAAGTTAAATTTCGAGTTTAGAAAAGCCTGAAAATTTGGTTTGGTTGCGTAGCGCGAAGCGCGGAGCGACCAAACCAAATTTTCAGGCTTTTCTAAACTCGAAATTTTACTTCATGCGCCACGCGTACAAGACACTGATTTCAAGCGAAGTTTACTCGTGCACAATATTTCAGTGCTTTCAGTGTTTAATACGCGTGGAGCATGAAGTAAAATTTCGAGTTTAGAAAAGCCTGAAAATTTGGTTTGGCCGCTCCGCGTTTCGCGCTACGCTACAAAACCAAATTTTCAGGCTTTTTTAAACTCGAAATTTTACTTCATGCTTAGCCTGGGAGTGGAAAACACTCGTTTTAAGCTTCAAATTAAACTCTTAAAAAAAGCGTATGAATATGTATACCTAATAGAAAATTCCCTTAATGTATACTTGAAAGAACAATTCCCTGTATTAACAGATTAATCCAAATCTACTGAATGCGTATTTGATTCAACAATTTTCATGTGTGCTTACACAAAATTAACATAAATGCATTATTTATTTATTTCTGTAAATACCTGAACTATTTAGTACAGGGATGAGCAACCCGCGGCCCGCGGGCCGCTTGCGGCCCGCCGAACAAATTTGTGCGGCCCGCGGGCCGCTTGCGGCCCGCCGAACAAATTTGTGCGGCCCGCCAAGCATTTGCAAAATTTTTACAAAATATTATTTTATTGATATCCGGTCACTTGATTATTGTTAAGTTAAATAAATATCATAATAATCGATACAACAATTAAATGACTTTTTGAGACGGCTCACCCACTTGCCGACAACTTGTTCAAACATGCAATTCGAATGCGTAGACACGTACGTAGCGTCTCCGTTTGAGAGAGGAAGAAGCCATTGAGGTGGGGAGACGCGCTGCGCTGTTCTATTTTTGCCTTCCCCTCTTCCTTTGCTTCTCATAATCAGTTCAATTGGCAAGCAGTAAACTAGCAATTTTAAGAACTCTTTTATTTATCGTGTGAGTGCAGTTTTATTATTAACAAATAGGTAATTATTTTTTTTATCATAATACATTTTTTCAACAAATTATCTCAACTTTTAAATTTCTTATCCATAGCATGTCTGCAAAGCAAACAAAAAAACGGAAAGTTGCAGATGAGCATAGGCATTTTCAGGAAAGGTGGAAATTTGATTATTTTTTTACATCTGTCAAAGACAAAGCTGTTTGTTTAATATGCAGAGAGTCTGTATCAATAATAAAAGAATATAATATTAAAAGACATTACGAAACAAAACACGAACCACAATATAAAGATTTACAAGGACAAATGCGGAAAGATAAATTTAATGAAATGCACAAAAACTTACTAAAGCAACAGACAATTTTTAAAAATTTTACTACTTCTTCGGACACGGCAGTAAAGGCTAGTTTCGTTGTAAGTCAAATACTGGCAAAAATGGGGAGTTGATAAAGAAATGTCTAACTGCAGTTGCCGAAATAGCGTTTCCTGAAAAGACAAATATTATTTCAAATATTAGTTTGTCGAGATTTACAGTTGCCAGAAAAATTGAAGACTTGTCCGAAAACATAACAACAACATTATGCGAACGCATTGAAAAATTTGAGTATTGTTCTGTAGCCCTTGATGAGAGTTGTGACATTAGCGATACGGCACAACTAGCTGTATTTATACGAGGAATTGACTCCCAATTTAATATTACCGAAGAATTGTGTTTGTAACGAAATTAATTTCGTTCCGGCACCGGCGTTTTAACTACACATTATCTAGTATTAAAATTAGATTTAAAGTTTTATCATAGGCAACTTGATGCACGTCAAATCTAATGAAGGAGTGACGGAGAGGAGAAATGAGACGGGAGTTGGAGGAAGAAAAACGTGACCGGTCGGCTTTTCCTGTCCAGGTTCCGTGCGAGACGGTGGTGTCGTCCATTTTGTGCTGTACTGTGTTGATGTCGTAGTTGGTATTGTATAAGTAACTGAAATTATTAGATTGCGAGATTTGATCGACGTAAAGGCTCGATAGTATATTAGAGATTTCATAAGTCGGTGGAATAACGACGTAATTTGATTGACGGCGATTTAGTACCCCACGTGTCATTAGGTGCAGGTTATGTAAGTAATCGCGGATGGAGTGCTCATCCGGATATTTGGCGCTGAATTAAGGCGTAGTGTAATTTAGTATTTGAGGTGCATGACCCTGCACGTGTTAAGTTAAAAGGCTACGAGGTGTACTGAGAGACCGGCATTTTTCGTTTGGAACATACGTTAAATTCACGCGCAATAATTCCAGTTACGATGCATGTTTTTGTTAGTCATCATTTTTTTAATCATATTCTAAGCATGTTTCCTTCTTGTTAATTCTTAACCTACTTTTTTGCGCGAGCTCAACTTTAGTAAATAGTAAACTCATTAGTCGTCAGTTTTAGTAAATTCAATTAAAATTCCCTGTTTTTTTGTAACTTTAAATTTGCGCTTTTATTACTTTTTGTAAAATTACTGTATAAGCATAGTTGAACAGTGACTTAGCCGTTTGAATATTTGCATGAACCGCACCGGCATCCGAGAAGAGGCAGAAGAATCTGGCCAACGGGGGAGAGGAATTGGGAAGCAGGCCATCAACTGAATGGGACGTTCCCCGCAGCAGCTCTCAGCTCACACCACACCGAGTTTGAAGGCGTAGTAAGCGGAAGTCGAAAACACTCCCAGGCGAAACAACCCTTCCAACCTCACCGTGCACGCGGAAGCCAGAGGCCTGCCAGGACGAGCCGGGATCATCACGCTTTGCACTTGAGAAGCTGAGTAATTATACAGTAATTCCAGACAATTAAATTCCGTGATATTCAATTTCTATCTTTTCTTTTCCCTCTCACATCGAGTCTAAACGAACAACAGCAAGAAGCTCTATTTTATGTTCCTTTGTGTATGTACTTCTGTGATACCCTCATCGCTGGCGCCCACAAAATATTCAAAAAACGAACCACGCCCACCGTATCAATCTGAGCAGCCTACGGCAAATTGTTGACACGAAAAAGGTGTTACATGTTCACTGATTCCAATGAAAGGGACCACGACTGGTGAAGATCTTTACGGTGAACTAAAGTCAGTATTGGAAAATTTTTCAATTCCATTGCAAAAGATTATTGGCATATCAACAGATGGAGCACGAGCAATGTCCAGCATGGAGGTAGGAGTCTCAGGAAGGCTATTTAAAGACATTAAAAATCTGACAGGCCGGGAAATATTCATTAATCACTGCGTAATTCACCAGGAAAATTTGTGTGCGAAAAGTTTGAGTTTGCCAAATGTCATGGCACCTATAATAAAATTGGTTAATTTTATAAAGTCGCGGGCATTAAATCACCGTGAATTTAAAGAATTTCTGAAGGATTTAGAAACTGAATATGGTGACGTGATTTTCAATACCGAAATACGGTGGCTTAGTAGAAGTGCAATGCTAAAAAGAGTATACAACTTAAAAAGTGAAATACAATTGTTTGTGGCAGCTTTCCTCAATTCGATGATAACGATTGGATGTGCGATTTTGGGTTTCTTATCGATATAACTCAGCATCTCAATGATCTTAATGTGGAACTTCAAGGCAAAGGACAATTTATCCACAATTTGTATGATAAAATTAAAGGCTTTGAAAGCAAATTGAAATTGTGGAGAAAACATCTTTTGGAAAATAATATGTCCCATTTCCAATATTTAGGGAAAGAAAATTTAGGGAAACAAAAGACGCCTATTTGTCAAAAATATGTTGAATATATAGATATCTTAATAAGCCAATTCCAAGCACGATTCAAAATGTTTAAAGTCGAGGGGACAGTGGTTTCCATAAAAATATTTTCAACGCCATTCAACATAGACGTGGATACAGTTCCAGAACAACTGCAAATGGAATTAATAGACATGCAGAACAATACAGATTTAAAAAATAAATTTCTATCAGTGACCATCGACAATTTTTATAAATTTTATGTGAGCCCTATAAAATTTCCACTTTTGACGAAAAATGCAAAGCAACTTATGTCTCTGTTTGGAAGTACATATGTTTGCGAACAACTGTTTTCAACTATGAAGATAATTAAGAACGACTACCGATCAAGACTGAGCGATGCCCGATTGGAGAGCTGCGTTCGTGTAGCCGTGTCGGAAATACCGGCTAATATTGACCAACTTGTAGCGAAGAAACAGTGCCAAATTTCGCATTAAAATTCATATTAATTCCAATGTTTTTTTTGATTTTTTGTTTTTTATATATTACATTTTATGGAGTGTTTTCCTTTTCTTCAAGTTTTCTATTATATGTATTATGTGTATTTTGTGTTATGTTTATTAAATATATAAGGTTTTATAATTTATTAATATGGTATTTTGTCTGCGGCCCGCCAACAAATTTCAAAATTTCGATTGGCCCATTGATAAAGAAGGTTGCTCACCCCTGATTTAGTAGATGTGGTAATTGGAATTATACCACGTAAATTCACATTTAAAACGATTGTGCATATTAATTAAAATGATTTGTGGCTGGGTTTTTGCAGATATAGTTTTAGGAAGACATTGTCAAAATGTGACGTTTAACCTTAAAACTTTAAAGCTGCATACCGGAACATACGTTTTCGCATGTTCCATCTTAAAACCATAGCAGACATATTTTGAAGTTTTCTGTCTCTTTTCACACACGTAATTTGATGACATCAAACTATTTTCGTATTAAATGCATTGGTGCAGAAAGCACTACATATCAAGGAAACCATGGGACACCTCTCATGAATCATACCTTACTCTGTTTACATTATATTCTCACCGCAGTAGGCTTAATTAGGGTGCAATTTTTGTAGGAAGTAAAAAAAGGTTACAAACAATTTTGTTATGTCATTGAATTTTGTTGGTTATGTGTAGTGCAATGTTGCATTTCATAGTATCCCTCATTTACATGTAAGGATATTACTTTTGGCATTAGACCACAATATTTGGGAACGTTCTTTGAGACTATAGGTTAACAACAAGCTTCAATCATTATTTTTAAAAATACAACAGGCCAATACTAGGAGAAAAGTTTTCGGGAAATGTGTCGTAAGAAAAAAGCGTGGTGGATTAAAGATGAAGCGAAGCTGGTAGGTGCATTAAAAAATAAAGCCTAATTGTGGAAGTATATCAAAGCGGGTATAAACATGAATATTTGGACAAGACACTTTAAAGAATTCTGGCAGCGAATGAGGAGGAGACAGTGGAACCGAAGGAGAGAAGACTATGGGATTCAGAAGGAGATTTTAAGACGAGCGAGTTGGAGAGGGCCTTGGAAAATATGAAGCTAGGGAAGGCGGCAGGGCCGGATGGTGTGATCCTAGAAGCTTGGAAATTCTGTAAACTGTTGGAAGTGGTCAATCGGATTTGGAGAGGAGAGGCGCAGTTTCCAATGGGATAAAGAGAGGGTGAAATAATTCCGATATATAAGGCGGGAAATGGTAGTGACCCAAGAAACTTCAGGGGAATAACTTTGATGGACAGTTTATATAAATTAGCAACGACAATGGTGAAAAATAGGGTAGAGGAGGAGGTGGAAGAGGGAAACTGTTGCCAGAAGAGCAGGCGGGATTTCGAGTGGGACGGTCAACGGTGGACCAAGTAGTTACACTGAACCTGATCATAGAGAAAGAGTTAGCGAAAAAGGAAAAGGTATATTTGTTATTTATTGATTTGAAAGCGGCGTATAATTCAGTGAGTAGGCGTTTGTTGATTATGTGTTTGAAAGGGAAAGGTATATCTGAGCAATTAATTGAATGGATAGAGGAGGCGTACAGGGAAACGTGGTGTCATATGAGAGTAGGGGAAAATGTATCTGAGCGATTCCGAGTGAATGCAGGTGTGAGACAAGGGTGTCCATTGAGTCCACTATTATTTAACCTCTATGTGGCGGATATGAAGGAAGCATTGTGAAAAGGACAGGCGGAAGGAATAGTAGTGGGTAAAATGAAAGCGTGGAGCCTTGCATATGCCGATGATATGGTTGTGCTAGCAAAAATTAAAAACGAGTTGAATGTGATAAAAGATAGGCTAAAAAGGTATTTTGAACGAAGAAAATTGAAAGTGAATGTTAGCAAAACTAAATGGATGATATGTAAAAATGAGGGGGGTAGAGGTAAAGCCGAGGGATTGAAGTGGATGGGTGAAGAGATTGCATGTGTGAAAGAATTTATATTTGGGTTTTGTTTTTGCTGCTACTGGCACCAAGAACAAACATATAGAGTATGTACGCAAGAAAGCGAGAGTGGCAATGGAACGAATGCGGAGTACGTGGGACATTCACTTTTAATTTTATTGTATGGGCAGAAGGGTGTAAGCATGCAAAAGGAGGTTGAACGAGTACATCTGCAATATTTAAAAGAAATACTAGGGTTGGAGAGATTAACGCCAGGGTATATAATATTGCAGGAGGTAGATAGAATGACAGTAGGTTGGTGGGCCGCAAGGAGGGTAGTCAAATATGAACGAAAGGTTGTAAGCATGGATTGCGATAGGTTGGTGAAAGTCGTGTGGAAAGCAAGCGATAAAGAATGGAAGATGAGAAACTCGGGAGCAAAATGTATGAACGAAAAAATAAAGTTATATGAACGAGCGGGGTAGATGGACAGAGCGTTTGAAAGAGGCGAAAATGTGCACAGTGAGGTATCGAAAAGGTTGCTAGAGGTCGAATTACAACAGCGGCAAGGATTAATAGACAGCAGTACTTATAACTCGAGGTACAAGTACTTGCAAGTGCACGGTCGGCTGCCTCGATACCTCATTGGGGAATACAAGAGGGAGGATCAAGTGCTGCTAGCAAGATTCAGATGTGGAAATGAGGAGAGAGGAATGAAGAGTTGGATGGGGGAGGAGTATATGAAATGTGTGTTCTGTGGAGAGCAGAAGGATGTATGGCAGCATTGGGTAAGAGATTGCAAGAAAGTCAGCTGGGAAGGTGTGAGTAATGTGAAAGAAAGAAGTTGGAGGGTGGCGCTGGATGGAAGAGGAATGGGTGTCAAGGTGTGTAAGAATATTATTAGGTTAATAAATAAACAAGTAAAGAGGGGACGTAGGGAATTTAAAAGCAGGCAAATTTAGTTTAATTTTGGAAGAAAAAGCATTTGTTTTTTTGTGTTTTTTTTTCTCCCTTTATAATTTGTGTTTATTGGTTGGTATTTTATATATTTTTGTTCAAATTAACTTACAATGCAGTGTATTGTAATTTAATTTTTGTTGCCAAATAAAGGTTGTTTATATATATATATATATATATACATATATATATATATATATATATATAATATATATAATATATATATATATATATATATATATATATACATATATATATATATATATATATATAATATATATATATATATATATATATATATAATATATATATATATATATATATATATATATATATATATATATACAGGGTGGGCCACGAATAACGCCCATTAAAAGTTTTCGGGATTCCTGACAGAGGAAAAATTTGAAAAAATTCTACATTGCACGGTTGAATGCGATCACCTCATGGAAAATATTTCGACTTTCTATCACTTCCGGTTGTACCGGAAATGGCTACCAACTTTGTTATTTTAAATAGAACATCCTATATATTAATTTTTTTTAGATTCCCCGTTCAATTGTCTACCCTCTCATATGAATTTATGTCCACTTAACTCTTACAGTTTTTGAGTTAAAAATTTATTTGTCAAATATTGACCTCAAATAGACGTTTTGAAAAATGCCTATAACTTTTAGTAGGGACAAGATAGACAGACGAGCGGCATCTTGAATTGTTACTCATAGATCCCTCTAGAATTAAAAAAATTGACATCTGTCAATTTTGACAATAGGTATTTCAAAAATGTCAATATTTCAGTGCCCACTTACAAACATCATAATTCAATGTTTTCAAATGGAATGACCAATATTTTATCTGATATGGTGATTGGCAAGACAATTTGCAAAATTAAAGTATTATGTCTCCCTATATCTAAAGCAAATAGTTTTTGAGTTATTTCGAAATTTCTTTCCTCCCAGAATGCTTGCACAATTGAATAATTCCTGTACTATTCAAAATTGACAGATGTCAATTTTTTTAATTCTAGAGGGATCTATGAGTAACAATTCAAGATGCCGCTCGTCTATCTATCTTGTCCCTACTAAAAGTTATAGGCATTTTTCAAAATGTCTATTTGAGGTCAATATTTGACAAATAAATTTTTAACTCAAAAACTGTAAGAGTTAAGTGGACATAAATTCATATGAGAGGGTAGACAATTGAACGGGGAATCTAAAAAAAATTAATATATAGGATGTTCCATTTAAAATAATAAAGTTAGTAGCCATTTCCGGTACAACCGGAAGTGATAGAAAGTCGAAATATTTTCCATGAGATGGTCGCATTCAACCGTGCAATGTAGAATTTTTTCAAATTTTTCCTCTGTCGGGAATCCCGAAAACTTTTAATGGGCGTTATTCGTGGCCCACCCTGTATATATATATTAGGAGAAAAGAAAAGCAACCCACTGAGCAAATCCATTTAAATAATATTTCATCAACATTAAAACAACGTTAGATGTTGCTACAATGTTGATATAACGTTATTTGTTTGCTTTATTCTTAGTGGGAAGCCTACTGCGCTGAGAATAAAATGTGAACAGAGTTTACATTGTTTATTAGAAAAACGAGAAAAAGAATATCTTCTTTAATATGTTTCAATGTTGAATAAGATTTGTTTGATTAAAATCGAAAAGGGAACTCCTAAAATTAAATTCTGAACGTAATTTTGCCTAAATCTACTTACTACTGGGTTTACAGTGGTTCCAATGACAACACCGATTCCTTCTGATGTTAAATTGATTAAAATCAGGATTAGTGAAAACATCATTATTCTGTTCAATTCAATTGGTTGTGCTGTTATTGAATAAGAAAATACTGTATATACTAAAGAAAATATAATCTGAAACAAAAATTATTTAATTTATTTATGAATATGAAAATTTGAAGCCATTTTTATAAAGTGTTCTTACACACTAAAGTCTGTATTTAACGACTTTCAAAGGAAAAGCATTTCATCTTCGAGCTAGCACAGTGGTTCTCAACCTTTCTTTTTAGCACCCAAACACAGAATATTAAATTAAAGGGTAACCTTCCCACTGAGTAAATCTATTTAATTAATGTTTCATCAACATTAAAACAACGTGAAATGTTGCTACAATGTTGATGTAAGGTTATTTGTTTGTTTTTTGCTTAGTGGGTTCTTTTAATTTGAAAAGAATTTTTGTGTGAATGAGGTAAAGTACACCAAGTCACATTTTTGGAATTGTACGGTGCTATTAACCTCTCGATAGAGTAAAAAAATTAGATTCCAACTGTATAAAAAAACGTATTTTGAAAAAATGTGACTTGGTGTAGTTTACCACATTGCTCACTCATTTCAACAACGTCATTTGTCAATAATTAGCCTGCTATGCCTGTTTTTAGACTGCCGTGAATGAGTAGTATATCTCTGCATGACACTCAATATTAAGCCCCCAGAGACGAGTAGAGTCGTTTATGCATTGTCAAATATTTCAGAAATGTTCTTTTCAAGAGTGTCACATGTTAGTTGTCTTTGAGCCGTTGAGCGGGAAACATCTGCTTCGTTTAGTGTAAGAGTGTTTTACTTTAATTACAAAAGCCCTGCTCTATTCCCAAACCCACATTTCTTTTTCGAAAAAGTTAAGACTGAATCGGCCCGATTAGCGTTTTCTGTTGCTAAAATTTTAATTAATATGCAAATTCACCCTTATTTATGACCTCACACGGGGAAATCCTCGCGTGACGTCAAAAGTCAAGGTAAATAAACAATTAACAACGTCAACTCGGTTCTAAACTAAGACAACCTTTTACGTTAACGACCTTGATTGCTGGAGTCACGCGTGGAAATCCTCACGTGACGTCAGAAATCAAGGTAATTAAAAATACAAGGTCGGCTCGGTTTAAATCGAGACAACCTTATACAGTAAAAACCTTGCTTGATAACAACTGGAAAATGTAATAAAAGTAATAATCTAAAAAAGATATAACAGGCAGTTTGGAACACAATTATCCATGCATGAATGACATAGCTTTAGATACTTCAATGTCAGAGTTCCAAATTGTATTATTTTAATGATAATAACGACATATTTTGACATATTTCATGTATCATCATTGAAATTTGGTGCAAGAACATCATAAATGAAAAGCAACTGTTTATAATTTACACTTTTAATACCCTTTTCTTCTTGAAAAAGAGAATAATTGTTAGGTTTTATTTGAAAAGACTTGTTGCATAATAACAAGTTCAATCAGTGGCTTTATATATATTTTTAATGCATTTTGCCTTACTTCTAAATCACTCTCCTGAAAAATCACGTTCTTAGTGATATGACGTTGTTGAAAGGAGTGAACGACAAAGATTTGTATCGTATGTTCAATTAAAAAAATCTCTAGACTGCCCTGGAAAATATTCCAGATTGGCAACTCTGATAATATACATTATAATTATTATGTTTGACGTTTTATATGTCAATTCCTGAAGTGTGTAACCAACTTAAATTTGAAAAAAATATTAAATCATGGCACTGTAGGGTTTTCTTTTTTTATTGAACATATGATACTTTATACCAACATGTAATTGCGAATTTATATAAAAATACTAAAATTCATCTCTGGTTGAGAACCACTGCTAGAGCATCACAAATTGATCTTGAATATATCTCACAAGATTTGCATTATTTATTGAAGTATACTTTTATTGTTTTCTTTGTTGATCAAGATGTGCGAACGTTTTTATAAAATGTAACAAAAAACAATCTTTTATTACCTGCACTGGAATATTAGAGACTAGATAGGCCAGGTAGTAAGTTCTTAGTTTGTACCAATTATTAAAACTTTCTTTCTTAAGCACAGGCACTTCCGCAGGAACTATAAAAAAAATGTTTGTTAAATAATACGTTAAGTATAAAAAACATTCATATAGATACTAGAGATGTTCTGAATTAGGGATGTTCCATATACGAGTACATACAGAGAGTTTTATTTACCAACGAACATTTTCATAACGAGAATTTTTTAAGTATACATAAGCATACGTTGTGCATTTGCCGACACTCGGTTTATTAAAAGATTTAAAACTTTAAACGAGTGTTTTCCAATCCCAGGCTAAGCATGAAGTAAAATTTCGAGTTTAGAAAAGCCTGAAAATTTGGTTTGGTCGCGTAGCGCGAAGCGCGGAGCGGCCAAACCAAATTTTCAGGCTTTTCTAAACTCGAAATTTTACTTCATGCGCCACTAGTGCACAACACTGATGCAATGTAAAGTTTAGCGGTGTGTTTCAAACTTCGTAGTATGTCAGTGTTTTGTACCGGTGGCGCATGAAGTAAAATTTCGAGTTTAGAAAAGCCTGAAAATTTGGTTTAGCCGCTCCGCGCTTCGCGCTACGCGACCAAACCAAATTTTCAGGCTTTTCTAAACTCGAAATTTTACTTCATGCTTAGTCTAGGAGTGGAACACACTCATTTCAAGTTTCAAATTGAACTCTGTTAAAAAAACAACGAGTATCTAAAGATTTACGGCATATGCGCTATAATTGTGACATGTATACTTGAAAGAAAAACTCCCTGTATGTACAAGTTGAGACATTAATTGCGATTGATTGGCTACAATTTTGAATGGTCATATAGGCAACCCAATTCACACATAACTTAAAAATTAAAGGTGTCAGATTGTATTAGATGTAAATGTTCGGTGTTACATAAAACTCTCTGTATAAAAAAAACACATACAATGTTATACATGTATCGTATGTTCAATTACAAAAAATCTCTAGTGCCATGGAAAATATTCTAGATTGGTAACTCTGAAAATACACATTGTAATTATTATGTCTGACGTTTTATATGTCAATTCTTGAAGTGTGTAGTCAACTTAAATTTGAAAAAAGATTAAATCATGGCACTCTAGAGTTTTTTTTTATTGAACATGTGGTAGAATTTTTGTTTAAAAGAAATAAAACACATTTTACATAAAGTAGAATTCTACGTCCACATATAACTTGAGATTTTCCGCATATAAAATTGAAATACGCTTACTTTTTAAAATATCTGTAATTTTTAAAATTAAAATAAAATTTAAAAATTGTTCTACTAATAAAAAATAGTGATGTCTTTCATAGCGATTTTCCCTATCACTTAAACAATTGATTTTTGACGTAATATATTTATTTTACTCTAATCAATTCGTTACAGATTACACTTGAAATCAACGTTATATACGCGTGCTGCATGAACTAAAATTTCGAGTTTAGAAATCCCTCGACAAATTTTCTACGCGGGGCTTTTCTAAACTCGAAATTTTACTTCATGCTTACCCTGAGAGTGAAAACCCTCGTTAGAAGCTCAATAAGGAATTTAATTGGGAGTTTCCTTTTTAGAAAAATGTATGAAATGAAATAAATAGATTTGATTTGTTTGTTTAAATTTAGAACAAATGCATTATTTATGGTTTGGACAATTAGCCTTCTATTGAATATCTATACAAAATAACTTCAAGCAAATTTAGAACAAATGCATTATTTATGGTTTGGACAATTAGCCTTCTATTGAATATCTATACAAAATAACTTCAAGCACAAATCTCAATGAAAGTCATTGAGATTAAACAAATCTTGTTTTACAAAAATCAAGAATATGAATCAAAATAGAATTGCCACTTACGCTTAACAATTGCTGGCATCATAGATGTATAACTCAGGTACACAATCGAGACAATGAAATATCCAGTATTTTTCACTGACTTCGATCCATCATTTCCATAATTCAAATACAACAATCCAACGAAAATTCCAACTAACGTGTGTAGTATTAATTTTAAATGTGTGACAGTCTAAAATAAACAGAAAATAAATTAATCTCCAAAAATACACAACTTCTCAATGTTAGTAAAATGTTTTAAAGCTAAGTTAATTAAATTATTAGTAAAGAGGCATTAGTAGAAAGTTTCGAGACTCTACGATAGTATTCTTAAAGTCTGCTAAAGGACAAATCACTGATTGTCTACTAATTTCTATTAATTTTTATAAACAAAAGTTGGTAGAAAGTTATAAGACAGAACACTAAAAAAAAATATACGAGCCTGCCAAGTAACGCGTTTATATCAAACATTCAAACAAGTTAGAATGTTTGATATAAACATGTCGTAACATGTTTCCATCAAACATTCAAACAAGTTAAAATGTTTGACGAAAACACGTTACTTGACAGGCTTGTATATAAATATATTACTTGATTAAAGTAATCATTAATGTTATTTTTTAGTACAGGGTGGTGCATTTTGGAGGTGCCACATATGAAAAACTTTTTTATTTGAAGGGATATTGAAAAACCGTTTTCGCGAGCTTATGTCAATGCTTCGTGTTCTAATCAACTGCGAAAAGAAAATTTACTTATCTCTAATCGTTTCTGCTCTATAACCGGAAGTTGATAAAATGTAATTTTTATGAAGTTACTGTAACTGGTTTGTTATAACCAAACTGTAAAAACTTTCTAATGGCATCTTTTTACGCCTATTAAAATGAAGTGCGTGTTTTATTTCCAGGATGCTTCGTTTTTGTTTTCGTTGGGCGCATATGGAGATATGCACATCATTAAACAGCATTGTCGATGCTGATTTCAACGATATGCCACGTGAAAAAAAATATTTGTTGTTATATACGACCAGCAAATTATCAGTTTATGTCAATCAAGAGTGCTTATTTATAAAACAAAATATACCACATCGATAGTAGTCATATTTTCTAAAAAATTGCAAGCATCAACTATACACAATTCCATTTGTTTCTGGATCTCGCCTAGCCATGCTTTCGTGTTGTTATGTTGCAGTATCAACATTTACATTTTTTATTAGTTGCCACTCCTGATTCCTTATTTTAACAGTGTTGCAATAATTTATGATATCATAAGTAATCCTCTTTTTAATTTTCAAGAGGTTTATTGTTAATCTTGCAACAATTATTTCGCCACGCGGTCGCTTCTTCGAGCATTTTATTATTAAATCAAATTAATCTAGTGTTGCAATACTGTGTCAATGTCAAAGTGAAAAATAATTTCAGGCACATATTAAATATTAACATGCCAAAGATTATCTCTGAATCAAAAAGGTTACAAATTCTGAAATCCTACAAACATTTTAGGCAAAGTAATCCAAATCTACAGCATCACAATATTATTACGATTTTAATAGATATTTTTGGGGTATGTCTAGTATCACAAGAGGGTGGGAATAAATTTGCAATTCTACAAAAAAATACTGAGGGCCAACAGAAGAGAGAATGACCAAATTTAAGGTAGATGGATGGAGTTGATCAAAATGTGTTAACGGGAAGACCCAAGCGAGAAATACAAATGGACGACGAAATAAGTTTGCAGAGCCGAATTCATTATATTTGTTATATACAATATTATTGCTGTGTTTGTATGTACAAAAACCAAGTAGTAAATTTTGTTAATCTTAAAACTGCATATTATTATCCTTTTATATCTGAAAATTTGTAAAACAGGCAACAGTGTAAGATCACAATAGTCAGAAATTATAACCTTAAAATCGAACATCTGACAGTGACATTTAAAAACCCTGATTTAAAACACAACCAGCCCCATTTACAATACTTAAACTGTCACTTTTCCATAGCTAGGCGAGATCCAGAAACAAATGGAATCGTGTATAGTAACGAAATTGTTTACCAGTTGTCATGGCAACTTTGTCAATGACTTCTTTTTGACAAACGTATGCATGTGGCACATCATTGAAAAAAAATGTTGCTCAATGATGTGCATACCTCCATATGGGTCCATAAGAAAAATGTGATTTTGATAAAGAAAAACAAAAACAAAACGTCCTTGAAATAAAACAGTTATGTCATTTTAATGGGCGCAAAAACTTGCCATAAAAAAGTTTTTACAGTTTTGTTATAACTTTAAAAACAAATAAGTTATAGTAACTTCAGAAAAACGACATTTTATCAACTTCCGGTTATAAAGAGGAAACGGTTAGAGATAGATCAATTTTTTTGCCATTGATTAAAACACGGAAAAGTGACTCTGGCTTGCGAAAACGGTTTTTTAATATCTCTTCAAATAAAAAAGTTTTCCATATGTGGCACCTCCAAAATGCATCACCCTGTACTAAAGAATAATATATGGCTGTCAAAAATCAGACGTTACTAGAAAGTTTGATTTACTAACTGTTTACTAACTTTTATTAATGTTTAAAAAACTTCTATTAATGTTAAAAAATCAGACGGTTATAGAAAGTTTCAAAACTCTATTAGTTAACAAATTACTAATTGTTTACTAACTTTTTATAATATTTAAAAAACATACGTTAGTAGAATTTTCATTCATTCTCTAGCAAAGAATAAATTATTGACTGTCTACTAATATCTATAAATAAATATGTTAGCATGTTACGTAAAATAGTTATGAAACAAATTAGTATACATGTTATGCAATGTTAAATTGTTAAAAATACATGATTTACAAAAAAGCAATTAAAATACTTCTACCACAAAAAAGCTGTTAATTTGTTTAAGCATTAGGTTAGACAATTAATCATATGTTTAGATTGAAATAATATTAAAAAACAGGTGATTAGTGTGGTAGGTATATAAATCCATTGGTATGTTGTTAATTCATTAAATTTCTAATTATGTAATTATGCTTTAAATAACAATACGGAAAATTGGGTGGTATTTGTAAGTGTTAATAGTTTGGAAAAATACTAAATTATGAGCTAATAAATGATTAGCTCATCTAATGATATTCGGCGCCAAATTAACAGTAGAATGATAAAATACAAAGCGTCTATTGTTATTGTTGTTAATTAAATAATAAAATTAATTGATTGTAACTGTTTTTCTGATCTATTATAAAATGTGGTTGAAAATTGTTGTAAAAAATTACACCAATTTATTACAATAATTTTCAACCACATTTTATCATTATTTGAAAAAACAAAAGATATAAACGATAATTACTTAGTTTCCGGTAAATTACGATTAACCATAGAAGTAGGCAAAGGGGTCAGGAAAGGGATTTGCCGTCCTTCCCTTGACATCAAGAAATCAAAAATTAAATTTTCTAAACCAAGTTTTCTACACTCGAAATCTTTACTTCGTGCTTAAAAAGGAGTGGAAAACATTTGTAAGAATAATATAAGGCACTTGAATTAAAAAAGAACGCGCCAATAAAAAAAATTACAAAATCCTGGCTACAAAAAAAACACTGCGGGTGAGTCGGGAGGAGCGCACCAAACTCGAGGAGTGTATTATACACGTGAAAATAATGTAAAAAAACTCATTTGTTCTTATCCGATTTTCATTTGTTTTCAAGTTATGGCGTAATTAAAAATGTTCATCTAGCTTTCCACTTCTATCTGAATTTTAACATTATCAAAGTATGCTATGTTCGAGGCTTATAAACATTTGATAATTCTGACGTTTTGATGAACTGTCAGTGTACGGTGAACAGTAACTGAACGTTTAGGTTCGAATTAATGTGATTGTTAGTGTTGCAAAATGCCACATACTTATTCAAATTTAGAATATGCAAATATGGTGTTTGTATATGGTTTCTGTAATGGAAATGCTACAGCTGCTGTTGAAGAATATCGTGAACGTTTTCCACACCAAAGACATCCTGATAAAAACATATTTATTAGAGTTTTCAACAAATTGTGCGAGACTGGTAAGCTTCCCAGTGCTAACATAACATATGAGCGCGCTGCTCGACAAGGTTTTGTAGAAGTAGAAAATATTCTGCATCTAGTAGAAGAAGATGCAACTACTAGCTCACGGAGAATTGCCACTCAATTGGCAATTCCACAAAAAAGAGTGATGAACACGCTACACGAGCAAGGCTTATATCCTTATCACGTTCAGAGAGTACAGCACCTACAACCAGGGGATTACGCTAACCGTACGGAATTTTGTCGGTGGATAAATAATAATCATCGTAATGTATCGAGTATACTCTTTACGGATGAAGCTACATTTACCCGTGATGGCATTAACAACACTCGTAACTCTCATGTATGGTCTGATGAAAATCCCCACGCAACAGTCGAAAGCAATTTTCAACATCGGTTTTCTGTAAACGTGTGGTGTGGTATGGTTGACAGTTATTTAATCGGCCCTTTCATTTTGGAGAATCGTCTCACAGGAGGCAACTACCTCAATTTTTTACAAAATGAATTACAAGGCCTGCTAGAAGATGTTCCTATAAATATTAGAATGCAGATGTACTATCAGCACGATGGAGCTCCTGCACATGTCGCTCGTCAAGTCAAGCAACATTTGGACGAACGTTTTCCAGGGCGTTGGATTGGTCGTGGAGGTCCTATTAATTGGCCTGCAAGATCTCCAGTCCTCACACCACTAGATTTTTGTTTATGGGGCTGGATGAAAAATGAAGTCTACAAAATAAAAGTGGACACACGGGAATCACTAATAAGACGAATTGAGAATACTGCAGCCCATATAAAAGAAGAAAGAAATGAATCAATTGGGAGAGCAACAAACGCTCTTCGTAGACGAAGCAGAAAATGTTTAGAAGTCAATGGCGGTATTTTTGAACATTTGTTGAAAGAACGCTATGATTAAGAAAATGTTTTTGTATAATATCTTGTTTATTTGTTAATATGCTATAACTTGAAAACAAATAAAAATCGGATAAGAACAAATGAGTTTTTTTACATTATTTTCACGTGTATAATACACTCCTAGAGTTTGGTGCGCTCCTCCCGACTCACCCTGTATATTACAAAATATACCATCATACATTTTTAGCATAAAATAATTATCATCTTGAATAAATATAAATTTCATCTGTAACTATTTTTAAGAAAATCATATTTAATAATAAATGCGTTATTTGACCTAATTTACAAGTTACAAATTACAATTTTCAGCCTATTAATATTTAATTGTACAAATTGAATTTACAAAAAGTTTATCGACTCCTCAAGTTTTCTCAGATTTTTCTCTGATCTATGTATGTCATTGCACATCGTTGTAAAAAGTTACAAAGCAAACTTGCACAACTCTATTGTAATGAATGCTCGTTTATCATGCAAACAAAATGTTTGGATTTTTTCCCCGCGTTTTCCACACACATACATAGATAACCTTGTGTCAGAATTAGTAACAGGTAATAGCTTGTCCGGGAGATTATAATCACTATAATTAGTGATGGAAGACATTAGAGGACTCGGCGCGTGTAAAAACGAATGCAAATTGCAAATTGTGTTTGTTTTATGGGTAAAACGTGAAATTAGTTTCGAAATTGAATTAGTTCCAGGAATAAAAATAATTGGTAATGATCATCGTTTTTTTTTTCAGTTTGCGTGCGGTTGATTTGAATTTAAGTCACTGCAATTTACATTTTTTTTCAATGCTATATTTACTAAAATAATGTTACTAGGATATCGCGCGTCAAACAGTTTTTCAAATTTTTGGAAAATTCAAGATCGCGCGAGAATCCAGTGAATTTGTTAAAAGATAGAAAATAAATCGAAAAAATTTAAATCTTCGCAAATCAACCTTCTATAATGTGACTGATTAAGTTTTCCAATATTTTTTTATAGATATTGCAGAAAAGAAAAACAAATTTAAGACAAGATACATTCATTACCAATGTTTGATATTTTTTATGAAATAACGGTAAAGTAGGAAATATTTTACTGAGACAAGAACAAAGTTTGTACTTTCCCTAAAGTATACCAAAAAAAGTTGTCAATTTGTAGAAATTATGATGTAAATATTTTTTAGCTTGACATCTATTTAACACTGCCCGACCTTATAAGTATTTTACGTTTTTGGTTTAATCTTTCTAGTTAATATCAGGGTGGTTAAAAAAAACGTTTTTTTTTTAATTTTAATTAAAACAAACAGTTTTTTTTATAAATCGTGTTTTTTTTTCACTAAAACAGTGTTAAAAATGTTAACAATAATTAAAAAGGGGTTTAAAACATGTTTAAAACGTGCTTAAAACATAATCAGCCTTATTAGTAGACGTTAGCATACAAATTTAACAGTTTTAAGGATGATATTGACATTTTCGGATTAATAACCTTTTAGTCTATTACTATTGGTAGTTTACAAATAATAATTTAATAGCCCTAGCTTAAGTTTTATACATAACATCAATTGTCATAACAGAATAGGGTTATTTAGAACTTATTTAATAATGCAATAAATCATAAATGTATAAACCTTATCAATAAATTTTGAACTTCACTTGAAATCAGTGTTTCAACGCGTGGCGCATGAAGTAAAATTTCGAGTTTAGAAAAGCCTAATTTGGCTCGGTCGCTCCGCTTCGCTACGCGCCCGAGCCAAATTTTCAGGCTTTCCTAAACTCGAAATTTTACTTCATGCTCAGCCTGGGAGTGGAGACACCCGTTAGAAGTAAATTTTAATCTTATAATTTATTAGAAGAAATACATTTTCACAAACAAAACAAATGGTGATGTGTCCATCATAGTACTTTCCCCCGTAAATTGCGTATTAAATCACTTTTAAAATATTTGTAGCATTATTATTTTCAAAATGTCTTCAACTTTTTGATAACTACAACTTTTATTTGAAACATTTTTCAATTGTATCAATACATACACTGAGACAAACGAATGACTAGATAAAAGAACATTATTTATTAATTATCTCAAAAACTAAGAGTGCTATGACAAAAAGTAAAGATACAAAAAATCTTTAATATTTTATTACCTACAACTTTTATTTGAAACATTTTTCAATTGTATCAACACATACACTGACACAAATCAATGACTAGATAAAAAACACTATTTATTAAATATATCAAGAACTAAGAGTGCTATGACAAAAAGTGAATCTACAAAAAATCTTTAGTTTTTCATTTCCTACAACTTTTATTTGAAACATTTTTCAATTGTATCGACACATACACTGTCACACACCAATAACTAGATAAAACACACAACTTTTGAAATATCTCAAAAACTAAGAGTGCTATGACAAAAAGTAAGTGAACAATACATCTTCATTTTGTTATTATCTACAACTTTTATTTGAAAGAATTTTTTGTTTGATGAACATTTATTGAAAAAATCTGAAAAAACTGAAAAACGCTAAGAGTAAAGTACTACTTCCGGTTTTCCGATTTTCACCAAGTTCTTCCGATTGTAACAAAAAGCTTAAGTTTCAAGTTTCATCTCGATATCTTTAGCGGTTTTTGCGGTACAGCGCACACAGACTCACACACAGACACACAGACAGACAGACATTTTTCAAAAATGGTCTTATTCGACTCAGGGGACCTCAAAACGGATATTTCCGCTAAAATTTTTGATTCGAAAATTTTCACGAAAACAATACTTTCCCTTTGTATTACATACGGGGGAAAGTAAAAACAGTGTAACATACCTTCTAAATTACTTAATTACAACAAAGTTAGAACGCATGAAAATGTAATGTTGCCACGTTAATTTTATTATTATTTCAATACTAACTAAAAGCATGCAGATTTTGTTCCATTCCATTTGTTCCGTGTTTGTATGCTTCTAGTAGAGATTAACTAGCATTAAATTATAATTATATTAACGGCAATTCTATTAATAAGGCTGAACACGTCTAAAATACGTTTTAAATCACATTCATGCACACATAATTGTGGTATTTTATTATGATAACATTTTATTTTTAATAAAGTAATTTGAAAAATCTTCAATAATTTAACTAAAATTTGAAAACGTTAGCAAAAAATGTTTAATATAGTAGTATAAAATATAGTTTAACAAATTTAAGATAATAAAAAAAAAGTTTTAAGCAAATTTAACGTGGAAAACATGTTTTAAACAAATTTAACATTTAAAACATGTTTAAAACAAAACCGTTTAAAACAAAACCGTTTAAAACAGGACTGCGTTTTTAAACATGTTTAAAGCACTGTTTTAAAACAAAGTGTTTTAAACATAACAACCCTGGTTAATATTGCTTGTTTCTGTTTTTGAACTTTAGAATTTTGCTCTGAAGAAGCCAACAAATGTTAGCGAAATACAAGGTGGCCAGAAAAGGTGTGATAATCTTCAGGTAGAGTGGTTCATTGATTAATTTCAAGCAGAAAATTTAAGTAAAAAAATATTGTATTGTGGCTTATAACTCCTCACGAGCCAATTTAAAGAAATGTAAATTTGGCAACAATGGATCAAACAAGTGTTTAATTTAATAATAATCATAAATTTAACAAATCTACAAAAATTAATATTTGAAGTATACATCAAAAATGAAAGATTAAAGTAAATGTTCAAATTGATAACCATCCGTTTCTAAGCACATCTGGAGCCGTCGTGGGATAGAATTAATTACTCGGAGCAACATCTCTTCAGTAATTAATTCCACTGCAACACGAATTCTATTCATGACGTCTACATTGTCCACTGGAGGTGTTGCATACACCTTTTCTTTTAAAAATCCCCAAACGAAAAAATCAAGTGGATTCATATCCAGCGACCTTGCTGGCCATAGTATGGGTCCATTGCGCGCAATCCATCTATTTGGAAAATGTTCGTCCAACCATTCTCTTGAAATTCTTGTATGAGGTGGTGCACCATCATGCATGTACAGCATGTTGTTTACTAAATTTAGTGGAACATTCTCCAAAATTTCTTCTAAAATATTGACATAATTTAAGGCATTTAATCTTTGATGAATAAAAAAGGCCCAATTACACGTAAATTTAGAATACCAAGCCAGACGTTAACTGAAAATTTTTTTTGATGTCCCATTTCTCTAACTGCCCGAGGATTTTCTTCTGCCCAAAAGTGATAATTATGACAATTAAATACCCCATCTCTAGAGAATGTACATTCATCACTCCAAAGAATTTTAAATAACAAATTTGGTTCTTCCCGAATTTGATCTAAAATCCTGTCACAAAACATACGTCTACAGTCGTTATCATTTTCATACAGTGGTTGAACTTTTCTTGCATGCAATGGACGCATTACTGGGGACATTTAACTGTTGAGCTATTTGTCTCGCACTAATATTGGGATCTTCTTGAACTGCATTCAATATCTGTTCTTCTAGGTGAACAGTGCTACGTTCCCTTGGTCTCCCTCCATCTATGTTATTATAAACGAACGACCCAAAAGTACGTAGCCTTTGGTCTAGTTTTCTAGACGTATTTACGCAGGGCTGTTGGCGATTTGGATATCTTCTTTGGTACTCATCTTTTGCACTAGTTGCATTACCATTGCAGAATCCAACTATCATGTACATATCTGCATACTCGTTGAATGTGTACATTTTCAAAAAGTATGATGAACTTATACAAACTTACACAATTAAATTATGACAAGTATATGTCAAAGTCAAGTGAAATTTAATAAGTTTACATATGAAAATACATAGTTGCCAGGTCTATTTTTATTAAAAAAATGCTTCTGAAGAAGTTATAAATTTGTTAAAGTTTCCAATTTATTTATCACCTATGTCATTTAAATTTTCCAAATGTGTAATTGATTGTAAGTTCTGTTGATTTTTTCCAAAATAATAGAAAATAACACTAATTTCCAGAGATACGTTTAATATTTTAACGACCTCGTGAGATGTTACGAGGAAGAATACAATATTTTTTTATTTAGATTTTTTATCCAAAATTAATCAACGAATCACACTACCTGAAGATTATCACACCTTTTCTGGCCACCTTGTATAGGCACAAATATTTAAAAAAAAGGATTTAAAAAAAATAAAAAAAAAAAATAAATAAAAAAAAAAAAATTATTCTCGACACCCTAAAGGGTAAAAGGGATATTAAATGATTATATATATAAAAAATAAATTACATACAAATTTCTACAATAAAGTGTCCCTCTCCATTTTATTTTTTAAATTATTTGAATTATTATCAATTAATATTGTCAACTTGACGGCAAAAAAAGAAACATGTCGTTTAATTCAATATACTAACATAATAGTATCAGATTCGAAAGTGCATATCATTCAGTCAATAAATAACTTAATAATAATTAAAAACAAAGAGTTTATGAGTTATGTAAGTGGAAGTAGGTTGTGATAAATAATAGTATATTAAGTTTAGTGTGTTTTGTATTTATTTAATGTATGTATTTTATAAAATGTTTTTGTATAAACTAAACAAAACTACTTTGATGAAAATGGTGGAAAATGTACAATATAATGTGATGTTGAAATATGTGATGTATTTAAACTGTACGGTGGATTTTGTTTTGTGAACGGATTAAAAATGTTTCCATAAAATTATCTGAAGAATAACATTATACCATCTTCCTCTAGATCCTGGGTCTCCAAACTATCTTCTTCGCGGGCCACAAATACAATTCTACACAATAAAGTCGGCCAAGATCCGATTCATTTTATAAAATTATGAAAAATTGAAGGAACAATTGTTACAATATTTCAAAATATGACATTTACAAAAAAAATTACAAACAATCAAACATTCATGCAAGTCGCGGGCCGGATTTGGCCCGCGGGCCGTAGTTTGGAGACCACTGCTCTAGATGAAAAGGGCTACAGTTCTATCTTTTGAGCATACAAATATCTGAAGAATAACGTTATGCCATCTTCCATTAGATAAAAAAGGTCACAGTTCTATCTTTTGAGAATACAAATATCTGAAGAATAACATTTTACCATCTTCCTCTAGATAAACAGGGTTACAGTTCTATCTTTTGGTCATAAAAATATCTGAAGAATAACATTATACCATCTTCCTCTAGATAAAAACGGTCACAGTTCTATCTTTTAAACATACAAGTATTTGAAGAATAACATTACACCATCTTCCTCTAGATATAAAGGGTCACAATTCTATCTTTTGAGTATCTTTATATTGTGTGTATCGTGAAGTTCATGCTGTTTGTAGTTTAAAGGTATTGTGTGTTGCTGTAATAAAAATAAGAACAAAATAAAGTGCATGTTTTTTTCAGTAAATTGTGCTTATAAATTGAATTTTAATGTTTTCAGTAAAGGGATTTTTTCTTTAAAGTATATGTGTACAAACCTCGATGCATGGGCTATAAAATTTAAGGTATTCATTGCTTTTTAAAAGTTTATAATGTGAATTTTCTAACGAGTGTTCTCCACTCCCAGGTTAAGCATGAAGTAAAATTTCGAGTTTAGAAAAGCCTGAAAATTTGGTTTGGTCGCGTAGCGCGAAGCGCGGAGCGACCAAACCAAATTTTCAGGCTTTTCTAAACTCGAAATTTTACTTCATGCGCCAGGCGTATAAAACACTGACCTATTGAAAATTTGATTTAGTCGCTCCGCGCTTCGCGCTACGCGACCAAACCAAATTTTCAGGCTTTTCTAAACTCGAATTTTTACTTCATGCGCCAGGCGTATAAAACACTGACCTATTGTGAAATTTAAAATATCTTCATTCTGCATTGTATTTTCAATTCTGCTTAAACATTATTGTGAAATTTAATATATCTTCATTGTGCATTGTATTTTTAATGCTGCTTAAACATTATATATTTCAGCATTAAATTATCGTATGTTCAATAAAAAAAAACCTCTAGAGTGCCATGAATTATTTTTTTTTTAAATTGAAGTTGGCTACACGTTTTAAGAATTGATATATGAAACATCAGACATAATAATTGAGTCGTCCAACTGCAAAACTTACATTCTCCACTTTTGAAAACGTTTGGCAAATCGCAAAAAGCACGTGTACTTTAACATGGCGGACATAAAAAACCGCCAACTCAATTTTCACAAAAAGTGGAGAATGTGAGTTTTGCAGTTAGACCACTCAATTGTAATATCATGTTTCAGAGTTGCCAACCCACAATATCTTCCATGGCAATCTAGAGGTTTTCTTTTTAATATCTTGTGGTGGAGGCGGTTACTTTGTGAAACATTGTAAATATTTAAATAATTAACACTGATTACTTTTTTGTATTCACTTTTTATTTTAAAATGTTTTTAAAACTTTTTATTCTAAAATAAAAAGTGAATACAAAAAAAGTAATCAGTGTTAATTATTTATTATTTTATTTTATTCAATTTTGTTAATTTAAATCGACATTATTAACTCCATAACAACCGTAATAAACAAGGTTTTATTCACTAGTGAATTACAATTTTTTTAGGTCACTAGTGAGTTAAAAAATTTGTTATATTATTTATTATTCAATTTTGTTAATTTAAATCGACATTATTAACTCCATAACAACCGTAATAAACAAGGTTTTATTCACTAGTGAACTAAAATTTTTTTAGGTCACTAGTGAGTTAAAAAAATTATTTAAAAATAAATGTAAAGTACATTTTCTTTACAATTTCGTCAAAATTGAATAAAAACATATATACGCCACGTGAATTAAACACCTTTATTCACTCAAAGAAATGATTTCACTCGCGTCGAGGCGCTCGTGAAATCAAAAATCTTTTCGTCAATAAAATCGTGTTTAATTCACTTGATGTATAATATTTATTAAAATGTTTTTAAAACTTTTTATTCTAAAATAAAAAGTGAATACAAAAAAAGTAATCAGTGTTAATTATTTTAATGTTTTTTTTTGTAAATTGAACATACGATATAATTTTTAAGCAGAATTATAAATACAAAAAAAATATTTTTAACTTTATATAATATCATTGTTTTATACGCGTGGCGCATGAAGTAAAATTTCGAGTTTAGAAAAGCCTGAAAATTTGGTTTGGCCGCTCCGCGCTTCGCGCTACGCGACCAAACCAAATTTTCAGGCTTTTCTAAACTCGAAATTTTACTTCATGCTTAGTCTGGGAGTGGAAAACACTCGTTTAAGCTTCAAATTAAACTTTTTTAAAGAAACAAGGAATGCATAAAAAATGTACAGCATTTACATCGAGACATTTATACTTAAAAGAAAAATTCTCTGTATATGTGAGAAAGTATTACAAAACCGAATGAGCGAAACGTTAATCCCATGAAATTATCTGGTGCCATTCAATATATTAGGTATTTTTTAATGAATGAGAACATTTTAAAGTAAATAAATAATTCATAAATAAGTAAATGATATGAATTAATCTGGTACCATTCAATATATCGTCGTTATTTTAATTAAACCTCCTATGTGAATTGAACAAACATTTTCAGGAAACACAAAAATTGTATAAAAAATATTAAAACATTAAAAGTGCGATCCTTTTCGCAATCTACAACAAGTTAGTCTTACAAAGACTATATCAAACACTCATTGAAACAACTACTTCCCGGGCTAATACCCCGACGGACATTGAATTATACAAGTGTTTGCTGTTACATACAGTAACCTACTGCAAATGTAACAATTTGGGTCAAATTATTCAGGCCATCTATAGACGTTTGATATAGTCTTTGTAAGACTAACTTGTTGTAGATTGCGAAAAGGATCGCACTTTTAATGTTTGAAGTATTCTGCAACCAAGAATTGGCAATTTCATTTATATTTAAAAAATATTAGTTAACTAGTTTTTTCAAACAATTTTTTTAGTGGTTCTTTGTATAAGATTTAAGAGTTAACTTTACCACATAAAACCCCGTTTTGTAAAAAAAGATCACATAGGAGGTTTCATCAAAACAGCCAGGATATTATGTTCTTTTTTTCATGAATGAGGAGGCATATTTATTTCAATGAATGATTTTATGAATAAGTAAAAACCATGCATTAATCTGGTACCATTTAAAATATAATGTTTTTGTTCTTACCGGAATTTATAGAAAATCATATAATGTCAACTATACGTCGATCATACCTGAAAGCATGATACTTACCTTTTTAAAAATCAATCGTTAAAAACACATTCACTTCGCGTATTTTTGTATTTACTCTAATAAAACAAAAATAGATTAATTAATATAAAAAAGGAGTTTTTTTTCTAGGCACCAAAACCCTATTTCCTCGTGTTAAACTAGAAATACTAATTTTCCACCCCCAGAGAACCTTCATACAGTATGATCAAAAATAACTGATTCAGTTGGCAGTACTGTTCGAGTCGAATGTAGAGTAGCTTTTAAGAATATGAATTTGTGTTCAGTACTCATTCATTTACCGAATAACTATATACGCGAGTCAGGCTTCAACGCCATCATCAGTATAGTCCCGAACCAGTGCTTGAAGGATACTGAACATCTTTGACCATTTATTACGGCCTGCTACTTAAGCTAAGGGGCATTAAGATGGCCTTTACGCTTTCGAAACATATGTAGAGTAATTTTTGTTTAAAGAAGATAAATTCAAATTCAAAACTATTTGAATTCGAGAAAATAAGCTTACGCTTCTTATAGTTTGCACACTTTAAACATAATATATAAAATTACGAAAAAACTATTCGTGAAAATGCAAACAGTGTCTTAATTAATAAGACAATTTAAGACGATAAATATCCATTGAAACAACTACTTCCTGTGCAAATACACCTCCGGATATTGAATTATACAATGAAATATTTAAAATCTTATTTAATTTGATTTGTTACAACGCTCTATTAAAGTATATGTAACGTTTAGGTCAAATTCTCTTCAAACCAACTAACAATACTATTTAAAATGAAAGGAGAGATAGCAACAAATTAGAAGTGAAAGGACTTGGATTAAAACTAATGTCTTAGGCCATCTATAGACGCGTTTCGAGATTTATCTCTCTTCAGTATAGCTTTGCTTATGACGTTTAAAAAAATTAGGAATAAAATGAAAACAAACTTACTTGGAAAAAGTGTTGTGTGTGGAATGAACAGGTACACAGAAATGGAATGAGTGAAAATGATGGTCGGTATTTATAGGTAAAAATGCATTTTCACGAATAGTTTTTTCGTAATTTTATATATTATGTTTTGTTTAAAGGTTGACGAACATGTGTTAATTTGGAATTAAGTCATATCTATGTTTATTTTAAGAAAGTTAGCCTATGTATAATAATAAGAACTGATATTTATATTTTATGTTAGAATAAAATAAATTTAGTTTATTAATCTGAATAAATTTTTAATGATAATAATAACAATTACCGGTAATTCAATTTAATTTATTTTAATTCAATTCAATTCAATTATAATTCCTAATCTACTTGCTGATTTATTTGCTGTGACGAATGTGAAACTTGTGTTGTATAATGAATAATATAAAAATTTGTTAAAATTAACAATCAAAATCGGTTTTCTGATCATGTACCGGTAAATATCGTGGTTTTGAGGGTAAATTATTAGCATTTAATGAACTCGAAAATTTAAAATTTATTGAAAAAACTACAAAAAGTGGCCGAAATTAAAATAAATTGACAAAAGTCATGTTTTTACTAATTTCCTGGAAATTGCAGTAAAAAAATCCCTTATTACCTGACTATATATAAGCTTGTCGGTATCTTTTGCAATTCACTCCTGATAATGCTGTAAAACGCGAAACTAGTCGAGTAAATAGTAAAGTAAAAAAATTGTGAAACAAACCAAGTGTAATTTAATTTAAACCTTCATTATCAATATTGCAGTAATATCAAAAATTCCGAAAAAAAAAATAAATGCATTTTTAACTTTTTAATCCCAATTAATAGGATAATAAGATATTGATTAATAAAAATATGCAATTTTAAATAGAGTCGTAAAATGTTGAATATAAAGAAAAGAAGTTAAATTAGTTAAAAATGCAAAAAGATGACTTTTTTTCTATTAAAAATTAAAATCATCAATACACAAATAAGACAATTAACTTTGTTTGTATAACTGAGGATTTTATTATGACTATAGTTTCGACAACTTTAACTTGTCATTATCAAACATAATTAATTTATATTTGATAATGACAAGTTAAAGTTGTCGAAACTATAGTCACAATAAAATCCTCAGTTATACAAACAAAGTTAATTGTCTTATTTGTGTAAATAATGATGTATAACGAAGTAGAAGCCTCCACAGTGAACAGTTTTCAAAATCATCAATGTTTATAAAATTTGATAAAAAATCTTAAAAAGTTATGAAAAGCGCCAATATGTAAATTTCAAAAATCTACGGAAGTCTTGGATGTTTTCGAAAAACAAGAATGATCGCAAATCGTCAGGGTTTTGAAAATTAACGAAAATCTAGAAAGTAACGAAAATCGCCAAGGATTTGAGAGTTAACGAAAATCTATTAAATTTAGGAAAAACATCAATTTTTTGATAATTAACGAATATTTTAGAAATAAATTTGAAAAATCTGTAATGATTTTTAAAATATGCAAAAAGTTTAAAAATTCATGAAAGGCGTCAAAATATTGAAAATTAACAACAATCTTGGAAATTCATGAAAAGCGTCAGTATTTTTATAATCAATGAAAATCTTGCAGAAAAATCGATTTTTTAAAATTGAAGTTAACCAGAACTGCCAACATTTGTGAAATTAACGAAAATCTAGAAAGTAACGAAAATCGCCAAGGATTTGAGAGTTAACGGAAATCTATTAAATTTAGGAAAAACATTAATTTTTTGATAATTAACGAATATTTTAGAAATAAATTTGAAAAAACTGTAAAGATTTTTCAAAATATTGAAAATTAACAACAATCTTGGAAATTCATGAAAAGCGTCAGTATTTTTATAATCAATGAAAATCTTGCAGAAACATCGATATTTTAAAACTGAGGTTAACCAAAACTGCCAACATTTGTGAAATTAACGAAAATCTAGAAAGTAACGAAATCCGTCCAGAATTTAAAAGTTAACGGAATACTACTAAATTTACGAAAAATATCAATATTTTGATAATTATGGTTAATTTATAATATTTTGCCGTCTTTCATGAATTTCTCAAACATATTTTGATAATTATGGTTAATTTTCAATATTTTGCCGTCTTTCATGAATTTCTCAAACTTCTCGTCAATTTCCAAAATATCTGTTATTTTGGAAATTGGCGCGACGTTTGAGAAATTTATGAAAGTCGGGAAAATATTGAAAATTAACAACAATTTTAGGAGTTCATGAAAAGCGTCAATATTTTTATAATAAATAAAAATCTTGAAAAAAATCGCGATATGCGTCTAATTTAAAAAAAAATGAATTTGACGAAAATTGTCAAGACTTGTAAAATTAACAAAAGTCTAGGAAATTCAGGAAAAAAGTTATAAATTTGACGTATTTTAGTTGACTTTCGTTAACTTGGATATTTTCGCGACGTTTGTGAAATTCATGAAAGTCGGGAAAATATTGAAAATTAACAACAATTTTAGGAGTTCATGAAAAGCGTCAATATTATTATAATAAATAAAAATCTTGAAAAAAATGGCGATATGCGTCTTATTTAAAAAAAAATTGAATTTGACGAAAACTGTCAAGAGTTGTAAAATTAACAGAAATCTAGGAAATTCAGGAAAAAAGTTATAAATTTGAAATTTTAAAAATGATTGGAAACATTGTAAGTTCATGAAACATCGTCGAGATTTTAAAAGCTAATTAAAATTGTGGAAAATTCATGAAAAGCGTCCTGACGATTTGCGTTTATTTTTTTTCGTGAATATAGAAGACTTGATTTTGATTGTTGATTTTAAAATATATTTAACAAACATTTGGAAAATATACGGAAACTACTTACGAAAAATTGATGAAAAGTGTAAAGATTTTCAGTATCAAGTTTTGAAAATATAGGAAAAGAAATGTTTCCAAAAATATCACAACTGACACAAAAACAATACCAACTCATAGCAAAAATGCCAATTTTTACATCAAACGTCATCATCGTGTTGTTATAAGAAGAGGAACAATAGTTCTGACACTTTTTTGCGTTTTTAATCCCACACCTTTTCACAATGCTTCTTCATTTTGTCGTTTATCAATTTTTAATGTTTTGAGACATTTATGATAATAATCGTCAATAAAATTTGGTTCTGTCGACTTTTGTCAGTTCAACAAGCAACGTTAGACATTTTTAAGAGGCACTCGATTTGACATTAGCCACAGCGTACGGCGCGCAAATGATTACAAACTGGCGGGTACTCGCAGAGCCCTCTATGTCGGACCATCAGAGTGCAGAGTGCCACGAAGAACGGACTGGGCACTATATAACGAGTGCCTACAGTCTGAACTTCAGGGCCTCCAATACAACATTGCGACCACAGAGGAACTAGAACAGGCCTCACTTCATCTCCGAGATACCATCGTGGCAGCCTATGAGGAAAGCTGCCCAGTAAAGAAGGTAAACTTCTCGAGAAACGTTCCTTGGTGGAACAAGGAATTGGATCGACTCAGGACTTCCGCTCGGAAATCCTTCAACAGGGCCAAGAAGACAGGCAGCTGGTCGGCCTACAGACAGGCCCTGACTGAATACAATAAGCAGCTCAGGAAGTCTAAACGAGAGGCTTGAAAGGCCTACTGCGAGGGGATCGACGACCCGACCTCAGCAAATAGACTTCGGAAGGTCCTACAAAGGATCATACCAATGCGGTCGGCATCTTAAAAAGAGCAGACGGCAGTCATACCAATGATCAACAGGAAAGCTTAGAGCTACTCTTAGGTACTCACTTCCCAGGATCAAAGGTAGTGGCTACCTAGACAGTTGCGACTATTACCGACTCAGGGGTTCACTGCTCCAGTCGGGACAGCCGCTGCTTAGCGGGAAAAATATTCACGCTCAGCAAAATGACTTGGGCCATAACCACCTTCAAGCCATACAAATCCTCAGGAATGGACGGTGTCTTCCCCGCGCTACTACAGCGCGGCTTAGAAAGTATCGCTCCAGGACTCAGGGAGATATACAAAGCAAGCTATGCACTAGGGTACATACCCCGGTTGTGGAGGGAGGCAAAAGTGGTATTTATACCTAAAGTGGGCAATAGGCCATTAGAAGAACCTAAATCATATCGACCCATCAGCCTAACCTCTTTCCTCCTAAAGACTATGGAGAAAATAATAGACGAGCACATAAAGAGTGACTCACTTATAAGAGGACCCTTAGATGCCAAGCAGTTCGCATATCAGGCTGGCAAATCCACCGTCGATGCTCTACATCACCTCGTCAAAGAGGCAGAACGAGCCATCCTACATAAGGAAATAGCACTCGGAATATTTGTAGACGTAGAGGGGGCCTTCGATAACACCTCATTCTCTGCAATAAAACGAGCGGCTATAAATAAAGGAATATATCCTTCCACGATAAGGTGGGTGGAATCCATGCTTCAAAGTCGAACGGTTACGGCTTCCCTAGCAGGATCCACAGTATCTATGACTGTAGCAAAGGGGTGTCCTCAGGGTGGAGTTTTGTCCCCCACACTATGGTCAATAGTGATGGACGGTCTCCTGGATGAACTGCGCGAAAGGGGCTTCACAACCCTAGGCTACGCAGATGACATCGCCGTAATAATCAGGGGCAAGCATGAAGGCATACTTACAAACCTAATGCAAAAAGCACTGAATGTCATCAATAATTGGTGTGTTAGGGAAGAACTAAGTGTCAACCCGAACAAAACGACAATAGTCCCATTCACGCGTAGGAGGAAGCTGCATTTAAAGGCTCCCTCGCTGAATGGAGTAGAAATAAACCTCTCCAACGAAGTGAAGTATCTGGGAGTAATTCTAGATGCCAAACTGACGTGGAATCAGCATGTCGACAAAACCATGGCCAAAGCAACGGCGTCGTTCTGGGCCTGTCGGCGGCTAATGGGGAAAACTTGGGGATTGAAGCCTAAAATCACATATTGGATGTATAGAACGGCGATGGTACCCATTGTCACCTATGCCGCCCTTGTGTGGTGGCCAAAAACCCAAAAACTAGACACGCAAAAGAAGCTGGGTAGGCTTCAACGGCTAGCATGTCTAAGTATCACAGGGGCCATGCAAACGACCCCTACCGCGGGAATAGAGGCAATCATAGGTCTCCCACCGCTCCATCTGGTGGTACAAAAGGAGGGACTCGTGGCGGCCCTCCGACTACACCAGAGGAGGAAAACTCTGCCGGGAGACTGGACAGGACACTTAGAAGTACTGCAGCAAATTGACCCGTTCCTCCTGTCCAAACCAACGGACATCATGACCAGAAGGCTCGAATTCGAAAAACCGTTTAAGGTGTTGATAGAAGACCCCAAAACGGCTTCGAAGAAAGTCAACGAGCTTGGTCGAGGCACATCAGCTTGGTACACGGATGGTGCCAAGAACAATAGAGGTACTGGAATAGGCATCTATGGGCCTAACCAAAACCACAGGAGCTTCATGGCTCTGGGTAAGACACCCACGATTCTGCAAGCGGAAGCAATTGCAATTAATATGTGCGCCAGGGAATGCCTGGGTAGGCACCTAAACGGCGCGCATATATATATATATATATATATATATATATATATATATATATATATATTTGCTCAGACAGCCAGGCCGCACTAAAGGCCACGGCTCACAGACTGTCTGGGAATGCCGACGATCCCTTTCGCAGCTGGTTAAGAACAACTCGTTGACCCTCATGTGGGTCCCAGGGCATGGGGGTATCAAAGGCAACGAAGTGGCAGATGAACTCGCCAAAAGAGGTACAAATACCACTCCCATAGGACCAGAGCCGTTTTGCGGACTCCCCATGGCGCACCGAAGAGAGGTGGTGCAAAAATGGGAAGAGGACAGAATACGTAAACACTGGAACAACGTCCCAGGCCTACGCCAATCAAAACGGCTCATCAAATTAGATCACAGCCACAATGAACGAGCTGAGAACATTCACGGGACTCATGACAGGGCACTGTGCCCTTCGGTACCATTTGTGGAAAATGGGAAAAGAGGAAAGTGGAAATTGCAGGTTATGTGATTCGGCAGATGAGACGACCGAGCACATACTCTGCACTTGTGACGCGATTGCCCACAAGCGTTTTTCACACTTCGGCAGGGACCGATTATCCCACGAAGAAGTGAGTAGCATCACTCCCAAGGAAGTTACCAGGTTCATAGAGGACGTGGGACTGCTTGGGAAGTGACTGGGTAAGGGCAGAACAATAGATCGGATAGGTCGCAGTTCACGAGAGACTGACTCGCCTCACAATGGCCCTATATAACCTATAACCTATAGACATTTTATTCCAAGTTTTGAGACTTTTATAAATGTTTTGATTAGAATGCAATGTGTTTAGATTTTTATTAGTCTACAAAATTTTCGTCAAAGCCAATTACTTAAAATATCATGATTTTCGTCGATTTTCAACAGTTTTGCTTAGAATGCAATGTGTTGAGATTTTTATTAGTCTACAAGATTTTCTCAAAGCCAATTACCTAAAATATCATAATTTTTTTATCGATTTTCGAAAATTTTGATTAGAATGCAATGTGTTGAGAATTTTATTAATTTCTAAGATTTTCGTCAAAGCCTATTTTTGAAGATTATTATTCTTGTTAGGTGTTTAAGCCCCACGGGCCCCTAAAGCCCCCGGAACCCCTATGGATACGCCACTAAATATACACATTTCCAAATGCCGCTCATTAATCGGCTCCCGGAACCCCTATGGATACGCCGCTGTATAT
The DNA here is from genome assembly GCA_932526585.2 of Philonthus cognatus. Classification (NCBI taxonomy): domain Eukaryota; kingdom Metazoa; phylum Arthropoda; class Insecta; order Coleoptera; family Staphylinidae; genus Philonthus; species Philonthus cognatus. The sequence continues at coordinate 155,017,283 of OW052241.1, forward strand.
ACACCAAGATTTACTCAAAGTCAATTACTTAAAATATCATGATTTTAATCGATTTTCGACAATATTAATTAAAATGCAATGTGTTGAGTTTTTAATTATCCTATCAGATTTTCGTCAAAACCTATTTTTGAAGATTTTTTACTCTTGTTAGGCGTTTGAGCCCTACGGGCCCCTAAAGCCCCCGGAACTCCTACGGATACGCCACTAAATATACACATTTCCAAATGCCGCTCATTAATCTGTCAAAAGTGACAGCCTCAACAAATTAAGACTGCCACTGTTAAAGAAATGCCAATTTTACCAACTGTATCACTTATTTTAAATCACACTGTATATCTGCCGAAGAGTATTTACATTTACCTATTTACAAACTGTAAACAAATATATACTAATATATATTGTATGTTTAATAAAAAAAACCTCTAGAGTGCCATGGAAAATATTTTAGGTTTGCAACTCTAAAATTATGTATATGATTGACGTTATATATGTCAATTCCTAAGGCATGTAGCCAACTTACATTTAAAATAATTAAATCATGGCACTCTAGAGGTTTATTTTTTTTGAACATACGATAAAAACAAAGAGTGTTGGAATTTAGAACATACGCAATATATTTGTTTCTCCATATTCGTAATTTAAATCACAATCGTTAATTTTAAGGTATAAATCCACTGGCGGCTCCCGGCCTAACTTCATGTGAGGCTCAAATCCAAGATACAAAAAATGAGGTTGGAAGCACAACATTTCCATTTTGTTTATCAATGCTCTTTACGGCAAGGAGTTGCGCCTTAGCACTTTTGTTTCACATGAAGTTGGCCACCGGCCGCCACTGAATAAATCATTAAGTACAGAGGGGTAGCTACCGTCGAGTAAACTGCTAGGCGCTTATATTTTGAAGGCGCAAAAAATTAATATTTGCGAAATTTATTAACTTGAGATTAAGTTCATTCGGCCTTGATTTATAAAAGCTGTATATTTCGAATTTCGCGATATTTCTGAGTTTTATACGCGTGGCGCATGAAGTAAAATTTCGAGTTTAGAAAAGCCTGAAAATTTGGTTTGGTCGCTCCGCGCTTCGCGCTACGCGACCAAACCAAATGTTCAGGCTTTTCTAAACTCGAAATTTTACTTCATGCTTAATCAAGGATTGGAAACGCATTGATCCGCAGTTCAAATACTCAAACAAAACGGGCCCTTAATGACTTTATCTTTTTAACTGAAGATATTGGGTGATACAAGACTTGTATCACAAATACAAAGACTGCAATGAAACGTTTACATTCCGTAACCTTACTTTTTTATCACCCCTCGTAATTACCTATATGTAGGGTAATTACGAGGGGTGATAAAAAAGTAAGGTTACGGAATGTAAACGTTTCATTGCAGGCTTTGTAACCTTACTTTTTGATCACCCCTCGTATTTGATCTAATAAAATAGGTATTCTGTGATTTAAATTAACTCACCCAATCTCGGTAAAGCTGCAATATACTCCTTTTCAGAAGAATTCCAAACCTGTAGAATTCCGATGGGGCGCTCACCAAAACCGTCGTCCTTTCGTCCAATTCTGTTTCGATTTTCTCTGTTACAACTGAAAAGGGAACATTTATAAATGCGCAATCAATCCAAGTATGCAAATTGCAAATGTAAATATTGCGTTTGCAAAGAAAATTGTTTGTCCGGAAATCTGCTTGCTGAAAAATACATTAAACATCAAAATATGAATAAAAATAATTCTTCAATGTCACCTCTTTTACAAATAGATACTTTACAAGGTTAATTTATAAAGAAAAAATATTTATTTAAGGATTAATTATTAATAAGGCTCGGATTATATGCAAAATGCATATTTGTTATTAAGAGGTATATCAACAAAATTATGAGTTTTTTTATGCATATCTAATGGTTTTTGATTGAAATAAGCCATGCATAGAAAACATACAATTTTATTGACATACCTCTTAATAACAAATCTGCATTTTGCATATAATCCGAGTCTTAATTATGAATACATTTTAAATATGAATATTTAAAATTCACAACTATTTAAACTTTAAACATAAAATACAAGAAGTTTATCTTTTAAGTATACATATTTAATTTAAAGCTTGAAACGAGTGTTTTCCACTCCCAGACTAAGCATGAAGTAAAATTTCGAGTTTAGAAAAGCCTGAAAATTTGGTTTGGTCGCGTAGCGCGAAGCGCGGAGCGGCCAAACCAAATTTTCAGGCTTTTCTAAACTCGAAATTTTACTTCATGCGCCACGCGTATTACACACTGAAAGCACTGAAATATTGTGAACGAGTGAACTTCGCTTGAAATCAGTGTCTTGTACGCGTGGCGCATGAAGTAAAATTTCGAGTTTAGAAAAGCCTGAAAATTTGGTTTGGCCGCTCCGCGCTTCGCGCTACGCGACCAAACCAAATTTTCAGGCTTTTCTAAACTCGAAATTTTACTTCATGCTTAGTCTGGGAGTGGAAAACACTCGTTTCAAGCTTTAAATTGAACTCTTAAAAATAAAGCAAATGCATATCTATTATACCTAATAGAAAATTCCCTTGCTTGAAACGAGTGTTTTCCACTCCCAGACTAAGCATGAAGTAAAATTTCGAGTTTAGAAGAGCCTGAAAATTTGGTTTGGTCGCGTAGCGCGAAGCGCGGAGCGGCCAAACCAAATTTTCAGGCTTTTCTAAACTCGAAATTTTACTTCATGCGCCACGCCTATTAAACACTGAAAACACTGAAAACACTGAAATATTGTGAACGAGTAAACTTCGCCTGAAATCAGTGTCTTATACGCGTGGCGCATGAAGTAAAATTTCGAGTTTAGAAAAGCCTGAAAATTTGGTTTGGCCGCTCCGCGCTTCGCGCTACGCGACCAAACCAAATTTTCAGGCTTTTCTAAACTCGAAATTTTACTTCATGCTTAGTCTGGGAGTGGAAAACACTGAATCGAGTGTTTTCCACTCCCAGACTAAGCATGAAGTAAAATTTCGAGTTTAGAAAAGCCTGAAAATTTGGTTTGGTCGCGTAGCGCGAAGCGCGGAGCGGCCAAACCAAATTTTCAGGCTTTTCTAAACTCGAAATTTTACTTCATGCGCCACGCGTATAAGACACTGATTTCAGGCGAAGTTTACTCGTTCACAATATTTCAGTGTTTTCAGTGCCTAATAGGCGTGGCGCATGAAGTAAAATTTCGAGTTTATAAAAGCCTGAAAATTTGGTTTGGCTGAATCGAGTGTTTTCCACTCCCAGACTAAGCATGAAGTAAAATTTCGAGTTTAGAAAAGCCTGAAAATTTGGTTTGGTCGCGTAGCGCGAAGCTCTAAATTGAACTCTTAAAAATAAAGCAAATGCATATGTATTATACCTAATAGAAAATTCCCTTGCTTGAAACGAGTGTTTTCCACTCCCAGACTAAGCATGAAGTAAAATTTCGAGTTTAGAAAAGCCTGAAAATTTGGTTTGGTCGCGAAGCGCGGAGCGGCCAAACCAAATTTTCAGGCTTTTCTAAACTCGAAATTTTACTTCATGCGCCACGCGTATAAGACACTGATTTCAGGCGAAGTTTACTCGTTCACAATATTTCAGTGTTTTCAGTGTTTAATAGGCGTGGCGCATGAAGTAAAATTTCGAGTTTAGAAAAGCCTGAAAATTTGGTTTGGCCGCTCCGCGCTTCGCGCTACGCGACCAAACCAAATTTTCAGGCTTTTCTAAACCCGAAATTTTACTTCATGCTTAGTCTGGGAGTGGAAAACACTCGTTTCAAGCTTTAAATTGAACTCTTAAAAATAAAGCAAATGCATATGTATTATACCTAATAGAAAATTCCCTGTATGTATACTTAAAAGAAAATGTCCCTGTATTAACAGATTAATCTGATGAGATTTTGCCAAATCTACTGAATGCGCATTCGATTCAACTAATATTTTCGTTTGAGCTTACACAAAATCAACATAAATGCATTATTTATTTCTGTAAATACCTGAACTATTTAGTAGATGTGGAAATTTGAATTATACCACTTAAACTCACACTTAAAAACGATTGTGCACATTAACTAAAATAATTTGTGGCTGGGTTTTTGGAGATTTAGTTTTACGAAGACATTGTCAAAATGTGACGTCTAACCTTAAAATTTTAAAGCTGCATACCGGAACATTCGCATGTTCCATCTAAAAACCATAGCAGACATATTATGAAGTTTTCTGTCTCTTTTCACACACGAAATCTGATGACATCAAACTATTTTCGTATTACATGTATTGGTGCAGAAAGCACTACAAATCAAGGAAACCATGGGACACCTCTCGCGAATCGTACCTTACATTATAATTAATATTTCAAGATTCGAATGTGTAAATTCCCATCTCTAGTAATTACCTATTAATTTGTTTCTTATAAAAATATAAACTAAATGAAGTTACAAGTTATTTATAAAAAACCATAAGATAGGTGTTTAAACAAGCAATTATCAAACTCACTTTTATCAGTAGGCGGTGTCAAAGTCCTCCAATTATTCTCCGTTGTCGCTTTGGCCAAAGTTTCCACGAAGTTTCCGTATTCACCGTTCGCAACTTCCAACACTTAAATTAGTAAAAAATATTACTCTCCATCTCCAAAGATAATCTCATTTTGTTGACACAATCAAACATCCCACTGAGCAAAAAACAAACAAATAACGTTTTATCAACATTGTAATAACATTAAACGTTGTTTTATTGTTGATGAAACGTTACTTAAATGTGTTTGCTCAGTGGAATGACTGTCTCTTCTTTTTAAAATTTTGAATACATACTGTAATCTGCAGGGTTGTGGTATTTGGGGCAATTCAGACCTAGTGATCCTAAAAACGGCACTGTGTTCAAAGATCCACCTTGGTATATACAGTGCCCTTCTGCCAGGACGTAAATGTGGTCGAACATTTCGAAAAGTGTGGCGCTCGGTTGATGTATCGTGCAGACGATCGTCCGTCCTTCTCTGGCTAATTTTTTTAGCATGCTTATGCACTGTGTTGAGGATGAACTATCCAAACCACTAAACACATAAAATAAATAGAAACGCTTTAAAAAAAATGAAGAAATTGCCTACAATTTCAGGCTTTTTTAAACTCAAGAATACGAATTTGTGTTCAGTACTCGACGAAGCACAGTAGGCCAAAGGATGAAAAAACCCAGCCAAAATGAAAAAAGTTTTCCGTCCGAATTCTAGTTCATAAAATTAAATGTATATGGCATTAGTGTACAATGATTTAATGCTGGAATGACATTCCAGTCACCAATCTCCTTTGAATGACCTGCAGAAGAAAAGTGAAACCAAAATAGTGAAAAGTGGCCGTTTTGAAAGATGTAACTGCGCAAATAATTTGCAATTCTGGCTTCGATTCGCGTCTTTCAATAACGGATGGCACTCCGAAAGGTAAGTTTAACAGATATACACAGGAATATATTGAATATATCTTCACAAATCTTACGTTACTTTTAATCTCATTTCCGTAGTGCAAAATATTTAATATTAATACAAATGATGGCGTACAAAAATTTCTCCGCGTTTCTCCGCTGGGAAAAATAGCTTGCCTGCTTCGTATTTTTAAACTGAAAAGTAAAAACCAAAAACTAGCTGCTGCTACTTGCTATTTTACTAAGCAGCGTGATGCAGCGCGTAAACTACCGGCCATGCTATGCCATGGGTATAGTTGGCGAGAATCGCGTTATCTGTCAGCAGACAATACCTTATACCTGGCGGTCATCAAATTCGTAATCACAGACCTCGAAAACATATGTGTTGTAAATTTTGTACGATTTCATAAATGATTAAATTTTAATCCGTCATTTTGAATTCTTGATATTTAATTTGTAATTAGTGATTTCGAAAACCTTAATGTACACGTTTTAGGAAATTAGTAAAGGCATTTACTATCTATACACCGTTCCATTTGTTTCTGGATCTCGCCTAGCCATGCTTTCGTGTTGTTATGTTGCAGTATCATCATTTACATTTTTTATAAATTGCCACTCCTGATTCCTTATTTTAACAGTGTTGCAATAATTTATGATATCATAAGTAATCCTCTTTTTAATTTTCAAGAGGTTTATTGTTAATCTTGCAACAATTATTTCGCCACGCGGTCGCTTCTTCGAGCATTTTATTATTAAATCAAATTAATCTAGTGTTGCAATGCTGTGTCAATGTCAAAGTGAAAAATAATTTCAGGCACATATTAAATATTAACATGCCAAAGATTATCTCTGAATCAAAAAGGTTACAAATTCTGAAATCCTACAAACATTTTAGGCAAAGTAATCCAAATCTACAAATGAATGACCAAAATTAAGGTGGATGGATGGAGTTGATCAAAATGTGTTAACGGGAAGACCCAAGCGAGAAATACAAATGGATGACGAAATAAGTTTGCAGAGCCGAATTCATTATATTTGTTATATACAATATTATTGCTGTGTTTGTATGTACAAAAACCAAGTAGTAAATTTTGTTAATCTTAAAACTGCATATTATTATCCTTTTATATCTGAAAATTTGTAAAACAGGCAACAGTGTAAGATCACAATAGTCAGAAATTATAACCTTAAAATCGAACATCTGACAGTGACATTTAAAAACCCTGATTTAAAACACAACCAGCCCCATTTACAATACTTAAACTGTCACTTTTCCATAGCTAGGCGAGATCCAGAAACAAATGGAATATATAATATACACAGGTTTTTGAATATTTGATCCGCCATTTTGACTTTTGATATTTTGACATCAAATTCGTAATCAGCGACCCCAAAAACCGCATAGGAACCAATTTGAAGAATATTCTTACACATCTTCATATTTTGACCAGGTTTTTTCATGCTTTAGCCCACTGTGCGATGCTATTTAAGTTAGTGGGCATTAGATGGCGTTTACGTATGTTTTCGAATAGTGTCCCTGTATTTAAGAGAGTAGCGCAAACTGGCATCCATCTTGACGCCTTTAGGCACCAAATTCAAACTAAATCAAATTAACAGGACGCGCGTAAATCATTATAGAATATGATTGGTTTAGTTTGAATTTGGCGCCTTTAGGCGCCAAATTCAAACTAAATCAAATAACAGGACGCGCGTCAATCATTATAGAATATGATTGGTCAGTTTAAATTTGGCGCCTAGAGGCGTTAAGATGGATGCCAGTTTGCACTACTCTCTTAAATACAGTAACACTATTTTCAAACATATGTTTTCTAAACTCGTTCGAAACTTCAAATTGAACCCTTTCAAAAAGCAATTAATGCCTGAAATGTTTACAAGTGATTTGATAAATAGTTTGCAGTTATTCAAAATTAATTAAAAACAAACTTACGTTGTTGGTTCATCCAAAAACATAATTGGAGGATTATCAATCAATTCTAAAGCTATAGACAATCTTTTCCTTTGGCCACCTGAAAGTCTTTCGCATTTGGTGTCCAGCGTGTTTCGTAAACTTAATTCATCTAATATATCTAAAATCTTGAATCACGAAAACATATTAAACAATTAAGAAACATGAAAACTAACACATTTTGAATTAATTAATTTGGAGTTTAAACTTACAAGCATTTCTTTGGCTTTATGAGAGATGGAATTTCCCAATTTGAGTTTTGCCGCCATTTCCATGATTTCCTTGACGGTGAAAAGCGGACACAGCCTGTCGTCTTGCAGGATGTAGCAGGAATCTTTTTTGTACTTGATTTTTCCGTCGAATTTTTTGTCTTGCCCTGTACACCGGATCATACCCGATGTGCCATTTTTTCTGTAAAATATGTTTACCTTGAGTTTTCTATTGCGTAATACTTGGTATGGAAATAAAAACTGAGTTCAAGTAAGTTAACTACTTAAGAATTAGATCCGTTCATCAAAGAGCAGTTGGAAGTTTACTGCCCACTGTTGGGGAATTCTCTGATGACCGGACTGCTAATCGTGAACGTTTTTGGGATTTTTGCAATCATACAAAATATACTGATTGGTGTTGGCGATATCGGGTTAGAGTTTTCAAAATGGCCCGAGTACCGTTCATCAGATACCAACATGCATCACAAACAAATCTAAACATGTTGAATGTTGAACATTTGATGAACGGGCCAATTGTTGGACGAAAGCGAAAGAACTAAATAAAGAAAATTGTTCGAGTGATAAACAAGGATCATCATAAAAGTGGATCATAACGTTTGAACAAAGTCGCAAGCGACATCTACTAAATAAAAGTAGGATTATCAATTTAAAGGTTTTTTTACACAAAGTGTAAATACATGAAAAAAAATGTAACCTGATTGTGCTCTACCACAGTTTCAAAAACAGTAAAAATCTAAAAAGAGTTTCGTTTGTGTTCAATACCTCCAAGAGCATGACACAACTATATACGCGTTTCGGTCTGTTTGATCCTCATCAGTATAGTGTATTCCCAAGTGCTGTGATCGGGGTACAGAACACGAGATTGTACTTGGCTTTTATGCTAGATTATAATCATAAAGTTTAAACAAAGTTGCAAGCGACATCTATTATACAAAAGTAGGATCAACAATTTGAAGGTTTTATTACACTAAGTGTAAACACAGGAAACCAATTGTGCTCTACCAAGGTTTTAAAAACAGTTAAAATCAAAAAAGTTACCTCTATAATTCCTTGGTCGTTAATGGGTTAAGCTTCGGTAATTTAAAATCCCGCCACTAAATTTTGCCTTTTCCAAGAATTAACCAAAATGCATGCATTTATTAACGATTATCTGTTGATGTTATCAAATACTTGATGTATTGTGAATTGTTTACGATTAGATAAAAAAAGCAATTACATATTGCACTTTTGCACTTTTCAATAATGGCTTAGCAAGGTCAGATAGGACTCAGTTCAGAAAAATTTTACAACGAAGGAAACTGCAAAATAAGTTTCTGATTGATCGTCTAATGAGGGTTTCCACTCCCAAAAGCCCAGAAAATTTGTGTTCACGGGGCTTTTCTAAACTCAAAATTTTACTTCATGCTTAGTCTGGGAGTGGACAACAGTCGTTTAAAGCTTTAAATTGAACTCTTTTAAAAAACAACGAATGTTAGAAAATGTACAGCTTATGCATGTTTACCTAAAGTTTACCATGAAGTAACCACATTTAAATGCAGTGCGCATTTGTGACGTAAGCGATCTCTACCCACACTCCAAAATCTTTGATTCTGTCGATCCTTCTTACCGTATACTCGACCGTCCTTGGGCGGGTGCAATGTCTATTATCCCAAAAATAGTACCACAACAAAAATTAAAAAATCAGGTGGTTAAATTACGCCACCTTATTGGCTTTCGAAAAAGCAAACTAAAGTGAAGTATAGAAAACTTGTGTATAGTGATATTTTATAGTGTGAAAAATAAAGTAGGTGGAAGCTATTGATTTCAAGTATCTAACATAGAGGAAAGTACTGTGATAGACATCAATATTTTTTGTTTTATTTTTTACATTTATTATCTAATTATTTTTCTAGATTTTACTACTCCAAATTAATTAATACATCGCTCTACGTAAACCTTTTCACTCCTTCTCTGACCACTCTCTATTGTCCCATTAGTATATCAAATCTTATTATTTTTGTTATAGAAAATAATAATTTGTGAATTTTTCCATTTAAAAAAAAAAGATAAAAACATAAAATGTTATTTCTGTTTCTTAATAAGATGTAATATGCAGTAATGGATTATTTTTTGAATCTTTAACTTCAACTTATTTAACATGCTTTTGATCTAATAAATATCAAATGTTAAATGGATTTTTTAAATTGTAACCTGATCATCAATAATTGGTTTTACTATTGCTGTATTCTTTGTCATTAAATGGACGTGCACACTAACTTTCACTTTGCCGCGATATATATTTTACCAATTGCGATGTATTTTAAACTAACGAGTGTCTTCCACTCCCAGACTAAGCATGAAGTAAAATTTCGAGTTTTGAAAAGCCCCGCGTAGAAAATTTGTCGAGGTACAAATTTTCACGGGGCTTTTCTAACGCACTGAAAACCAACCCAACGTCGATATTTTTCAAAATTGGATGTGGTCTTTCCTATCCATGCTGTAAACCTTCAGAAATTCGTTATTTTCTTGTAAAAAAAATTCGATTCCATGTAGTCCTTCGATCTCCGAAGACCATGATTGGTCCTTCGAGCTGTAGCCTTTGTAAAATGGTAATAAACTTAGTAATCTAGAGTGATATTTCAATTTGAAACTTCTAAGAATGAGTGTTGTCCACTCCCAGACTAAGCATAAAGTAAAATTTCGAGTTTAGAAAAGCCCCGCGTAGAAAATTTGTCGAGGGTCGCGCAGCGACCCGAGACAAATTTTCACGGGGCTTTTCTAAACTCGAAATTTCACTTCATGCGCCACGCGTATAAACCACTGATTTACAGTAAAGTTAAAAATATGTAACGCTTAGATGTGATGATGATCAATAATTACCAAGATGTAAACGTCGGATACGTTTTTAAAAAATTTATTGACCTAAAATTGTACACGTAGACATAATTCTCGACTTTATTTTACAAATGTCGTATTAATTATAATTACATTTTAAATAATTTCATAAATATCAAATAAATCTTCCTAACAAAACCACCCCAAACCGGACAAAACCTGCTAATATCGGATTGACGTTGACACTTATAAAATGCGATTGGTGTTCATAATGGATTACCCCTTGAGTGCTCGGTCTCTTTCCCCGTACCCTCGAACATTTTAGGAAAGAGATAAAAATCGGAAGATTTTAGACTTTTAGGTCTGGTCGCAGCGTAAGTAGTTAGACAGTGCCTGGGCGACTTCGAGGGGTGTGATGTAACATGGCACTCGGATGACTTTGAACACGAAATTTTCGACGACTCCAGCACACCCTTAACTGTTAATAATGTGATAACACACGTGGTTAAGATTTCACTGTTTATTAGTTGACACTGCAACAATTGTTTCGCCACACAGTGGCTTCAGCAGGCAGATGAATGATGCCTGATGAAGCCACTGTGTGGTGCCAACTAACAAACAGTGAAATCTTAACCAAGCGCGTTATTTACTAAAAGTGTTGAATTGAAGATATTTTAAATTTGTGATTTGGCTATTCATGCTTTATATAAAATAATTTTCTGTAGTAGATTATGACGTTTTTAATTCGAATTTTAATTATTAACAATTGTTTTCTATAAATTATAGCACAAGCTTTAATACTATATAATTACCTTCTATACACGCTAGTGATGTAACTAGCTATTCAGAGTAATTAATCAGATTATTACCCGTTATACAACGATAAATTGTAGTGCGTGATGGTCTATCTTTTAGCGAGTATGTTGGAGTGTGTGCTAGAAGGGGACTTATTGGAAATAATTATGAAAAAGTAATAATTATAAAATGGCATAACTGGCTGGGTGTTATATGACCCCTCATTTGGATTGTGTAATGTGGACACTTCAATTCAACAATTTTCATGTAACGGAGCAACATGGGCCGATTGAGCCGACTTCCTGATAGAAATCTCCCATTTCTCCTGCAGAAACTGTGGCACGTCTACAAGCGCTCAGCTGAGTAATAAACATTCACTTTATTCACTCATATGCCTAAAGAAATATACAGGATTTCGTAAAAAAAAAAAACAATAATAATAACATACTTATTTTCTACTCTCACGTGTGAATATCAATTTCACTTATTATAATATGTACGTGAAGTATAACTTCACACGCTGATGTGTATACATTTATACAGGGTCTCCGTATTTCGACAGAATGTATGGGGATCTCAGTTATTTGAAGAGATAGAGAGTCGGTTAAATTGCGTATATTAGAAAACAATTTTGAAATATTTTTTTTGTTTTCGAGATATTAACAAAAAACATTACGTGCTGACAGCTGAACAGCTGATTGCTTACCGTACCAAATGACATTTCTTTGATGTACAGGGAGTTTTTCTTTAAAGTATACGTATTCCAAATTTAGCTTATTCTATTTAAATCTTTAGTTATTCTTTGTTTTTTTTAAGAGTTTAATTTGAAGCTTTAAAAAAGTGTTTTCCACTCCCAGACTAAGCATGAAGTAAAATTTCAAGTTTAGAAAAGCCCCGTGAAAATTTGCGCAAATGTGCGCTTAATTTAAATGTGGTTACTTCATTATAAACTTTAGGTAAACATGCATAAGCTATAAATTTTCTTACATTCGTTATCTCTTAAAAGAGTTCAATTTGAAGCTTTAAACAAGTGTTTTCCACTCCCAGACTAAGCATGAAGTAAAATTTCGAGTTTAGAAAAGCCCCGTGAAAATTTGTCTCGGGTCGCGCAACGACCCGAGACAAATTTTCTGGGCTTTTCTAAACTCGAAATTTTACTTCATGCGCCACGCGTATAAAACACTAAAATATTGTGAACACTATGTATATTTGAACCTCACTTGAAATCAGTGATTTATACGCGTGGCGCATGAAGTAAAATTTCGAGTTTAGAAAAGCCCAGAAAATTTGTCTCGGGTCACTGCGTGACCCTCGACAAATTTTCACAGGGCTTTTCTAAACTCGAAATTTTACTTCATGCTTAGTCTGGGAGTGGACAACACTCGTTTATAGCTTCAAATTGAACTCTTTTAAGAGACAACGAATGTAAGAAAATTTATAGCTTATGCATGTTTACCTAAAGTTTACCATGAAGTAACCACATTTAAATTAAGCGCACATTTGTGACGTAAGCGATCTGTACCCCCACTCCAAAATCTTCGATTCTGTCGATTCTTCTTACCGTATATTCGACCGTCCTTGATTGCTGACATTCTTTCGTGCGCATGCGTAATAGATGAAAACAAGTACAAAATTATTTCCCAGAAAAAATACCATTTAATTTTTATTTACAGTTACATACTGATACAAATTTAATGAAGTGGTTTATTTCAAAATATTTAACAGTCTATTTTTAACTTCACATCATATCGGTGTTTAGACGCGTGGCGCATGAAGTAAAATTTCGAGTTTAGAAAAGCCTGAAAATTTGGATTTGCCGGGGCGCGACTCGCTTCGCTCGCGCGCCCCGGCAAATCCAAATTTTCAGGCTTTTCTAAACTCGAAATTTTACTTTATGCTTAATCTGGGAGTGGAAAACACTCGATAAAGACAAGTCATTAATTTAAATGGCATTAATTTTCCATGTAATTTTAAATTAGCAAGATTATTACAATTGTATATCTAAGGCATTGGAGCGTAACAATGAAATTATAACGCTAAAAATTAACCGGCCATAAGCCAATGTAAAAACATCCGTGATCGTGAATCGAGTTATCCCGTTCCTATTTTAAACACAAATTTCGAAATTTTATTGAGTTGTAGCATGAAGTAAAATTTCCGAATTTAAAAAAGCGTAGCGAAGCAGCATTTTTACGCACAATCCCTTTAATAAAATTCTGAAAATAATCGACGAGATCGATTATTTTCAGAATTTTATTAAAGAGATTGTGCGTAAAAATGCCGCTTGGCTACGCTATTCTAAACTCGCAAATTTTACTTCATGCTTAATCAAGGATTGGAAACACTTGTTAGTAGCTTCAAATTTCACATAAGCGAGACCCCATAGTGCAGCTCAAAAAACGAACACCCTCTATTTCTTGTTTGCTTTGATTAACAAAATACTACTAGTGTTGCCAGACGCGAAAGCTTACTTTAAAAATTTGACCCGGCTGCTAAAAAGGTTGGCCACCCATGATATAAAGCAATTATCTATTAATAATAAATTTGTTGTATAGTCTGCCATAATAAAATGAATTAAACGATTTTGTTATTATGGCAAACTACACAATAAATTTAATCAACGATTGTTTTATAAACATGACGTAAATTATAATTATTAATAATTAATAATGGCTGCTATAATTTAAATAATCAATATTTGTTGCAGTTTAAACAATACGAGTCTTTGCTTGGATCTTGCACAAACACAAAACCGCGTCATTTATGTAAAAAAAACAATGAATAGTAATTATTTAGCTGTTGTTGTTAATATAATAATAAAATGATTGAATTAAGATAAAAAAATCAAGTGATGCAATTGCATTTGTTTTATAAAGGATGTTTTTTTTAATAAAATTATACGTGTGATAAGTAATGAACGAGACACTTTTATAAATAAAAATAACTTTCGAAACTCTGTAACTGGGAATGATAATATTTTTCCGTTCAAAAATTGATTTAATGGAATTTTTTTTAATTATCAAATGTAATCATGTAAGTATCCTTGATGCAAAAACAGCTATACGTGTTTTGACAAACTTGTGGCAAAACGACAAAATCTGATTTTGCAGCGTAAATAAATTAAAATAGTGTTAAATGAGCGTTGTATCCAATGGGGACAAGAAGAATTATGCAAAACTAAGTAAAAAGTTGGCAGGTTTTGCAACTGAAAAAATATGCCAGGTTTTGCAACCGAGAAATGTAGCAGGTTTTGCATTCGACGGGATTTTTCAAACTTAATTTTAAGTTTACCCAACCTATCCTTAAAACAGTTACGGATAACCTAATCCAACTTCAAAATCTATCACCTAATCTAACCTAAGCTATCCCAAGCTAACAGCAACTTCGGCAACTAGCAATGAGTTAGCGTTAGTTGTAATAACTGCTAACTAATCTAAGTTGATATCTTACTTTTTAAACCAGCTAAACTAGGCTTTCTAAGTAATCATATATTTTTTTAAGGGGCAAGGAACGGAAGTTAGGGTTATTTCTGCCCTAGCACCGCAGCCATGTGGCTTATTGTACTTCTTCCGTTTCCGTAGTTAATCAAAGAGCCCTGTTTCATTAGCTAATTCAATTCCAGCAGCTTTTCGATCATCTTTCACTTCGGGAAGTGGGTTGAATTCCCTTGGACAAGGTTTGCTTCCCTCCAGGTAGTGCCTCGCACTCGAATAGTACATGTGAGGCATCTTCATCTTCTTCATAGCATAGTCTGCATATTGGATCTTCTGTAAACAGTTTCATGTTATGCAGATGTTTCCTTAGGGTGCAGTGTCCAGTTATCATTCCTGTGACCATTCTAAGGTTGTTTCTACTAAGTCTGAGGGCCCCAGTTGCTAGTTCTTGGCAGGGTTTTTCCATCAGTAGTTTACTGTGTCTGTGCCCTGTCAGGTTTTTCCAGCGCTCGGTGTGTCTTTCCAGAGTCCACTCTCTTACGCTTGGTCTTATTGACTTTTTGTGGATCGGTAGCATCGGCTCTGGTCCAATGTAGGGTTTACGTGATCCAATCTTTGCCAATTCGTCGGCTTTCTCGTTGCCATCCTCCTCTGCGTGTCCCGGTCTCCACCGTAGGGTTACGGTGTTTACGGTCGCCAGTTTCGTCAGGTTTTGAATGCACTCCCATGTTAGCTTAGCTTGGATCTTGTAGCTATCAAGTGCTCTTAGAGCAGCTTGGCTGTCTGTGAGGATCAAGATCTTTTGCCTCCTATATCCCCGTCGCAGGTTTTCCATAAAACATTGGTTAATCGCGAAGATTTAAGCTTGATGTGCAGTTGCCATCCTCCCCAGAAACACAAAGATGTCACATTTTAGGGTCACGCTGTGGATCCCAGCGCCAGCTCCACCTTCTTTGCTTGATCCGTCGGTGTACCAGATCAAGGTTCCAGGTGGAGGGTTGCGCTTCTCCTTGTCCCCTTCACACTAAGTAATCATATACTTCAGTATTTGGCAGTTAACTTAATTTTAGTAACTCATCTAAGCCAGCATTAGTTTTTAAAATTGGTAAATTATCTAAGTTGATATCTTATCTTCGTAAACAGGCAATAACTTAGGTAAGGGTTAGAGTGGTCTTAAGTTAGGCTAGTTACTAACGTAAACTATTATATCTCATTTCTATCAGCAACTCCAATAACTGACAATTACTCCAATTTAAGTAAGTCATCTAAGGCTAGCATTAGTTGTAATAACTGGTTACTAATCTAAAACGATATCTTACATTAGAAATTAGCCAATTACTTAAGTTAGTTAGAGTGGTCTTAGGTTAGGCTAGTTAGTTGTCTTTTCGTGAGTATGTGGATTGTTTATTTCCAATTTATACTTCATTAAATACAAATTAATAAAATTGAGTCCATCTTTTTAAATAAATGGTTTATTCTGGCCTAGAGTAAATCCGTATTGATTATTTCATAATAATAATAAATTTATTTGCAATCATCCAGAGTTTTACATGTATAATATGAATACATCATACAACTAAATTTTAATACTTATTTATTGAAAATAAAATTAGTGCAAATACACTGGCGAAAGAAATTAACGCATCACATTAATTTTTTTAATTTAAAAATAAAGTTTTGATGTTTAAAAACAAAAAAAATAACAAAACCAACTGAACTATAATAATGATTTTCAACACATTTTCTTTCATTAATGACTAAAATAATGTCATAAATAAAAAGAGGAAAAAAGTTAACATGTGATTATAAGACTTAATATCTAGTGTTTCCTCCTCTTGCTAGAATAACTGCCTGACAGCGACGGCTCATACTGTTAATTAATGATCCAATTTCATCCTGGTTAATATCTTCCCAAATTTCCTGCAATCTTTGTCCAAGCTCTTGTTGATTGCTTGGACGCCGAGGAAGTGCTCTAAGGCGTCTGCCCATCGCGTCCCATAGGTGATCGATCGGATTAAGATCGGGACTCCTGGCTGGCCATTGCATTGTGTTGATACCCACTAGGTCAAGATACTGTTGTACAATTCGGGCACTGTGTGGTTTTGCATTGTCATGCATAAACAGGAAATCGTTTCCTCCAAAGGGAGCAAAAGGCATTACGGATGATTCTAAAATGTTTGCAATATAAGACGCTGCCGTGATGCTTCCTCTTGGTATGACCACTAACTCCGTACGAGCCTCTAAAGTGATACCACCCCACACCATAACAGAGCCTCCACCAAACATAACAGTCGGAACAATGTTACACTGCGCATAACGTTCACCTGGCCGTCTGTACACATGCATTCGTCTGTCACTGCCGTAAAGACAAAATCTGGACTCGTCGCTAAACATAACATTAGCCCAATCGGCCTGTAACCAGTTTACATGTTCTTGCGCAAATGTTAACCTGGCTCTGCGATGGTCTGCGGTTAATTGTGGTCCTTTTGCCGCTGTTTTCGGAGTTAAATTAAAACCACGTAACCTTTTTCTGATGGTAACGAAACTTACATGAACATTGTGGATCTCTGCGAGCATATTTTGTAGCCTAGGAGCCGTAATAAACCGTTCGCGTAACGTCTGCATCATTAAAAAACGGTCTTGAACAGCAGTTGTGGCCCTTTTTCTCTCTTGTCCTGGCCTTCTTGAGTATGCCTGAGTTTCCCGATGTCTCTTCAAGACACGGGATACGGTCGATTGATTAACACCAAGACGCTGACTGATGTAACGCTGACTCCTACCTTCTTCTACAAGTGTAACCACAATCACAGCTTCTTCACTGCTTAAATTAAGATTCGGACGTCTATCCATATTCATTCTTCACTATTTAGCACTTAATTTTAACAATTACTTGAAAACAAACTCAAAAAGAAATTTTATATGAACCTTTCTTACAGTCAGAATAATGAAAAGTGCTTCATTTTATTTATTGACAGAAAACCATGAGAACAAAAGACAAAACACAACATGTAAAACAGCATGCTTGATAAGGTTTCTTATTGTAAAAATATGTTTGTGTTCAACGAAAACTCGATTCCAAGTTATCAAAAAAATCACAAATGATGCGTTAATTTCTTTCGCCAGTGTAGAACTAAGAACAATTATAAAGTTGATTTAAGTCTTAGCTCTTCAAGTCAGAAAAGAAAGCTTATCACATGTACATAGAGAAAAAATGATAGAGAACAAACAAAAAATACAATTTATAATAGGTCATCAACAAATTATGGTCAAATTAAATTGATGTATTACACAATTTTAAGCAATAACATTTTAGTGGCTTAATACTAAAAAATATTATTATATTAAAATATTATTATATTATAACATAGTTGAGCGATGCCGATTACATTATTTTCAAAGTGAAAAATGAATGTAATAGACCTACCTTTGGGGGTGGTAGCTGCTTTGCCCTGTATTTAGGAAGGGTTGAAGAGCAATTTTAAGCAATAAAATTTTAGTTGCATCCTAAGACTGAAAATTTACGCTTATTTTATGAAATAGTGAAACGAAACCGATTACATTATTTTCAAAGTGAAAAATAAATGTAATAGGCCTACTTTTGGGGGTGGTAGCTGCTTTGCCCTGTATTTAAGAAGGGTTGAAGAGCAATTTTAAGCAATAAAATTTTAGTGGCATCCTAAGACTGAAAAATTACGCTTATTTTATGAAATAGTGAAACGATGCCGATTACATTATTTTCAAAGTGAAAAATGAATGTAATAGGCCTACCTTTGGGGGTGGTGGCTGATTTTCCCTGTATTTAGGAAGGGCTGAAGAGCACTTTTAAGCAATAAAATTTTAGTGGCATCCTAAAACCGAAGAATTACGTTTATTTTATGAAATAGTGAAACGATGCCGATTGCATAAATTTCAAAGGGAAAAATGAATGTAATAGGCCTACCTTTGGGGGTGTAAATACAGGGCAAATCAGCCACCATCCCCAAAGGTAGGCCTATTACATTCATTTTTCACTTTGAAAATAATGTAATCGGCATCGTTTCACTATTTCATAAAATAAGCGTAATTTTTCAGTCTTAGGATGCCACTAAAATTTTATTGCTTAAAATTGCTCTTCAACCCTTCCCAAATACAGGGCAAATCCGCCACCACCCCCAAAGGTAGGCCTATTACATTCTCAAAATTGCTCTTCAACCTTTCCTAAATACAGGGCAAATCAGCCACCACCCCCAAAGGTAGGCCGATTACATTAATTTTTCACTTTGAAAATAATGTAATCGCCATCGTTTCACTATTTCATAAAATAAGCGTAATTTTTCAGTCTTAGGATGCCACTAAAATTTTATTGCTTAAAATTGCTCCTCAACCCTTTCTAAATAAAGGGCAAATCAGCCACCACCCCCAAAGGTAGGCCTAATACATTTATTTTTCACTTTGAAAATAATGTAATCGGCATCGCTCAACTAAGTTATAATATAATCATATTTTTTCAGTATTAAGCCACTAAAATGTTATTGCTTAAAATTGCTTTTCAACCCTTCCTAAGTATAGGACAATTCAGTAACAACCCCCAAAGGTAGGCCTAAGACAGAGATTTTACGTTTTATAATAGCCTGAGATCGCTTGATCAAATATCAATACAAGTTTCACTTTTTACATCAAAAGTGCTAATGTAAAGTCTAAAATAGTTAATATGTACTCTTATTACACAATGCAATTCAATGGTTAGCGCTATGTATGAGTAAAATATCGGTTTTTGCAATTTATAAATTTAATAGGGTTACCACCATTTATGGCTGAAAAATGTATGGCTAACTTCTCATCGCTAGAATTCTGAACTATTTGTATACGCTCTTGAGTGACTTTGTCTATACAAAGTGCATAAACAACGTCACAGTAGTTAAAATGACTAAGTACTAGGTGATTACATAACTGGATTTTTTTCTGAAAGAATTTTGCGATGTGGGTATAATAACTTCAGGTTCAAGAAAGCGTTTTGTATGCATTTTACAATATGACTTTTAAAACGAAGATCAGAGTCCATCACTAGGCCCAAATTTCTTATTGACTTTACACTTTGAATTTTATCTTTCGATCGTAATGTCTAGTTTTGTTTTTATTTCATTATTGCGTTTCCCAAAAATGATTACTGATGATTTTGTATGGTTTATTTTTAAGTGATGCTTATTAGACATTAAGACTAATTCATTAATGTCTGAATTAATTAGTGCATTTGCTTGATTAATGTTATTCGAATAAAATGAATAATACATCTGCGTATAGTCGTCATAAAGGTGACTGTTGTAATGGTTTACACATTTTGTAAATGAACTTGTGTAGATAGCAAAAATAAATGGGCCTAGAATGGATCCCTGGGGAACCCCTCAAGACATTTCTATTTCAGAAGATTTTCCAACATTCGTTTCGACATATTGTTTTCTCTCAGTTAAATAACTCTGCATTAAATTTATTGCATTTAAGTGACGATAGGTGAGTTTAGTGAACTGACTCATATTTTAAGACTCAAAGCGCATGACTGTACGTCATGCGCACTGAGTCTTAAAATAAGTGTCTCAGTTCATTGAACTCTGAAACCGTCATTGAATAATAACATGCGTAACTCAGTTTACATGACATTTTTATTTCAAGCTATGCCACCTATGTAAACTGAGTTACACATGTTATTATTTTTATGCAGATTAAGAATATTACCAAGTGAAAATTATATTTTCTGTTGTATAACTTGTAATTCTTAAAAATGATAATTATTATAACTTACACACGTTAATATTTTTACGGAGATTAAGAATTTAACCAAATAAAAAATGCATTTTCTGTTATATAACTTGTAACTCTTAAAAAATGATAATTATTATAAAACTGGACTGTATCTGATTTGGAAACTTTTGTTATGCAATTGTTGTAGAGATAAAAGTGCAAGTAAAAGCTGTTGTTGCATTTATTTTAATGGGATAAAAGGGAAAGTTCGAATTTTAATTACTTATTGTTGTACTCTTGCGCGATCCTACGTGATGATATTTTATGAGGCTTATTCCCATATTTACTAAACACATATTTCACAGATTTCAAAAGCTCATAATTTTTTATATTATTTTTAGAAGAAATTATAAACACAGTCACAACAATCATTGAAATATTGAATCATTAATTGCATGAAATTTCTTGCAAATATACAGGGAGTGTCTCTTTTGATGTTGTAATTATATGCTGTAATTTTTCCGATATTCGTTGTTTTTTAAAGAGTTCAAGTTAAAGCTTGCAATTAGTGTTTTTCACTCCCAGACTAAGCATGAAGTAAAATTTCGAGTTTAGAAAAGCCTGAAAATTTGGTTTGGTCGCGTAGCGCGAAGCGCGGAGCGGCCAAACCAAATCTTCAGGCTTTTCTAAACTCGAAATTTTACTTCATGCGCCACGCGTATTAAACACTGCTAACATCGAAATATTGTGAACAAGTGAACTTCACTTGAAATCCGTGTTTTATACGCGTGGCGCATGAAGTAAAATGTCGAGTTTAGAAAAGTCTGAAGATTTGGTTTGGCCTAATTTTGAATACTATTTTTAGAAAAAATTATTAACTTAGTGACAGCAATAAAATATTAAATCATTATATGTAAAGTTATGTAAATTAAAAACACTTGGTATTGTTTCACAAATTAATTTGTGAAACAATACCAAGTGTTTTTAATTTAAATAACTTTACATATTCTAATATGTTTCACCAAGTGCCAGATGAGAAATTAATTCAAGAAATTAAATCATTAATTGCATGAAATTTCTTGCGAATATATAGGAAGTGTTTCTTTTTAATATATCGTAATTATATGCTGTAATTTTTTAGATATTCGTTGATTTTTTAAAGAGTTCAATTTAAAGCTTAAAACGAGTGTTTTCCACTCCCAGACTAAGCATGAAGTAAAATTTCGAGTTTAGAAAAGCCTGAAAATTTGGTTTGGTCGCGTAGCGCGAAGCGCGGAGCGACCAAACCAAATTTTCAGGCTTTTCTAAACTCGAAATTTTACTTCATGCGCCACGCGTGTAAAACACGGATTCCAAGTGAAGTTCACTTGTTCACAATATTTCGATGTTATCAGTGTTTAATAGGCGTGGCGCATGAAGTAAAATTTCGAGTTTAGAAAAGCCCGAAGATTTGGTTTGGTCGCTCCGCGCTTCGCGCTACGCGACCAAACCAAATTTTCAGGTTTTTCTAAACTCGAAATTTTACTTTATGCTTAGCCTGGGAGTAGACAACACTCGTTTAAAGCTTTAAATTGAACTTGAAAAAAACGTATGGATATGTAGACTTCAGCGAAAAAACCCCTATATATAACTTTAAACGAGTGTTTTCCACTCCCAGACTAAGCATGAAGTAAAATTTCGAGTTTAGAAAAGCCTGAAAATTTGGATTGGTCGCGTAGCGCGAAGCGCGGAGCGACCAAACCAAATTTTCAGGCTTTTCTAAACTCGAAATTTTACTTCATGCGCCACGCGTATAAAACACGAATTTCAAGTGAAGTTCGGTTGTTCACAATATGACGATGTTATTAGTGTCTAATACGCGTGGCGCATGAAGTAAAATTTCGAGTTTAGAAAAGCCTGAAAATTTGGTTTGGCCGCTCCGCGCTTTGCACTACGCGACCAAACCAAATTTTCAGGCTTTTCTAATCTCGAAATTTTACTTCATGCTTAGCCTGGGAGTGGAAAACACTCGTTTAAATCTTTGAATTAAACTTAAAAAAAAACGTATGGATATGTAGACTTCAGCGAAAAAATCCCTATATATTGAGCGACCAAACCAAATTTTCAGGTTTTTTTAAACGCGAATTTTTACTTCATGCGCCACGCGTATAAAACACTGATTTTAAGTTAAGTTAACTTGTTCACATTATTTCGAAATTTTCAGTGTTGAGCTCCTAAACTAAAAATTGCTAAATTATGTGAACAAGTGAACCTTACTTGAAATCAGTGTTTTAAACGCGTGGCGCATGAAGTAAAATTTCGAGTTTAGAAAAGCCTGAAGATTTGGTTTGGTCGCTCCGCTTCGCGGAGCGACCAAACCAAATCTTCAGGCTTTTCTAAACTCGAAATTTTACTTCATGCTTAGCCTGGGAGTGGAAAACACTCGTTTATAACTTCAAATTAGCCTCTTAAAAAAAAACCTATGCATATGTATACTTAAAAGAAATATATCCTGTCTATTGATTATTTAAGTTACTGGTCGCGAGTTTAACGAATTGACCTTTATTTCAAAACTTGGCGCTGATGTTTTACACTTATTGCTTAAGATTTCTTGCAAAAAAGTATTACAAAATAACTGATATACGTGAAATTCGTGTTGAAATAATGTCGCTCCTAAAAATAATAATCATAGTAATAATTTAAAGATTTAATTAGGACTGTTTTAATATTGGCTTAAATCATATCAAGTCACTCTTAAACATCTGTATTATAGACTCACTTTCACTAACTTCAGATATTTTGACGCAATTTTCATTTTGTACATGTATATGACACCTTGAAAATAAAGAGATATTATTATTATTACAATAAATTATTTATTGTGTGATTATTTTGAATTATTTTAAATGTATTGCGCTGGATAATGTTTTACTTACTCCAATGAATAATTAAAATGTAAGGGTACCGCAAGGTTCAAGTCTTCATCCATTAATATTTCTTTGTTACAATAACGATTTCTCTCTCACCGCTATTATACAGGGAGTTTCCAAATTGATGCGAAATATTTTAATGAGTGATTTTTCAGCAAAAATTAAAGAAGGTCTTTCTTATAATGTTTTGTTTAAAACCCCTTCCTCTCCAAGTTACAGAAAATGCCATTCTTTCAATAAAGTCGTATTTAGTCGTGCAACATGTTTTCAGTCCATACCAGGGATGGGCGACGTCAACAATGTCACGTCGACAATTTCATTATCGTCGCCTCGAATTCACGTCGATGTGTCGAATTTCACGTCGCCGACAACTATTAGTACAACGTTAATTAATATAACATTTGAACTATTCAGCCTAATGCGATGCGGTGGCGAGATAATTTAATTTTCTTTTTATTGTTTATTGTATATTTACGGATAACCATTTAAAATAAATACATAATGCTTAGTCTAAAATAAGTTAAACGTAATAATTAAGTTAAAATATATAAAATCACAAACAATATACACAACAGATTAAAATCAAAATGCTCATCACTATGCTAAAAGTAATAAATAAGGTTAAAATATAAATCACAAACAATATACAAATAAAACAAACAAAACAGATTAAAATGTGGACAAAAATAAAAATCTAATTTGTCTCACGGAGCATGGACTTAAGATTCTTTTTGCTTGTGGTAGCAAAGTCTATATTCGCCGAGTTGCAGTGCGCGGCAACTCTAGCCATACCATAGTTTCTACCATAATTGGTACGTTGAAGAGGTCGAAGGAACGCAAACCCCTGCTAGGCACATTGATTTTAAACTGGCCCAGAAGGTAAGGGCAGTCGATCCAACCGTTTATCAAATTGAAGCCTAGCATTACATCCGCGTTCCTCCGTCGCTGCTCCAACGTATTCATTTCTAGGCTACTTAAAATCTCTTGGTAGGAACCACAAATATGGAACTTATACGCTATAAAGCGTATAAATTTCGTCTGGACCCTTTCAAGTAAATTTATCTCAGACTTGCTATGGGGATTCCATACCATGCAACAGTACTCCAAATGTGGTCTCACAAGGGTCGAATATAATGTCAGTAGAGTATTGATGTTTGTGAACTCCTTTTATAGGATGTAAGTAAAATCAATTCTAAGTAAACTCTGTAAATTTCATGTTGATGGTATAAATTTTTACAATTTTTTTCAAAGAAAACATTCCCTCAAAATCATTAATATTATTGCATAATTTCAACTCTGGCCGAATATTTTAAAAAGACTTGGCGTGATAATTTAATTTGTTTTTATAAGATGTAAGTGCAATCAATTTTTAGTCAACTCTGTAAATTTCACGTTGATAACATACAATTTTAATTTTTTACAATTTCTTCAAAGAACAATTTCCTCCCAAAATCATTAATTTTATTGCATAATTTCAACTTTGGCTGAATATTTTTAGAAAAAGTGGCAAGATAATTTAATTTTTTTTATAAGATGTAAGTGAAATCAATTCTAAGTTAATTCTGTAAATTTCATGTTGATGGTATACAATTTTAATTTTTTCAAAGAAAACTTTCCTCCCAAACTCATTAATTTTTTTGCATAATTTCAACTTTGGCTGAATATTTTAGAAACACGTGGCAAGATAGTTACATTTTTTTTATAAGATATAAGTGCAATCAATTCTAAATCAATTCTATAAATTTCACATTGATAATATACAATTTTAATTTTTTACAATTTCTTCAAAGAAAACTTTCCTCCCAAAATCATTAATTTTATTGCATAATTTCTACTTTGGCTGAACATTTTTAGAAAACGTGGCCAGATAATTTAATTTTCTTTTAATAAGGTGTAAGTGCAATCGATTCTAAGTAAACTCTGTAAATTTCACGTTGATGGTATACAATTTTAATTTTTTACAATTTCTTCAAAGACAACTTTGTTCCCAAAATCATTAATTTTATCGCATAATTTCAACTTTGGCTTATTTTTTTTAGAAAACGTGACGAGATAATTTGATTTTTTAATTATAAGATGTAAGTGGAATCAGTTCTAAAATTTTTTTGTAAATTTCATATTAATGGTAATAAATTTTAATTTTTTACAATTTTTTCAAAGTAAACATATACATTATAATAACTTGTAGTTTAAAAAACCATTTAGCCTGTTCGCCATCACTGGCTTGAATTAAATATTGGATAGATCAGTGGTGGGGAAAAATAATGCTTAATCGTAGGTAGGTAGTTTTTATACGGGTCGTCACATTACGAAGTAAGAACGCGTTCAAACATTCTCACGACGGCACTCTTAAACGGGCCGGATTAAACCTTTCCACGGGCCGGACTTGGCCCGCGGGCCGTAGTATCCCCATCACTGGGATAGATAGATAGATGATGATGATCTATCCAACATTATAATAACATAACTTTGACTATTAAAGTCGACGCGTCGAGCCGTTTGAAAAAATAGTATGACTTCAGTTGACATCAACCTACTTGATTTTTTTTAATTAATAATAACCAATCTCTCAATTATGTCAAATGACCCTAGGTATTATTTCATTTTTTTGTGATCAAAGTAACAATTTTAGGAGAAAATGTCAAGAGACATAAAAGTTGCAGATTGAATCCATCCACTTAAATCAAATTTTAAAATAAAAAAAATTTAGACGCATTAAAAAGTTCGGATGCAAACTATTTTTAAAGTAAGGGTTGATTTTTCGATTTTTTCACCCCCTTGTAATAACATTTTAGAGTTACAAAAATCGTCAAAAAGTGTCATTTTATCAGGAGCAGTTATCTGCTAAATGTCATTCTTCTAAATTCTTCCATAGTGGATATATGAAATAAAAATATTTTTTCCCCTAACTTTAGAGAGCGGTAGCTTGGAGAGAAAGAGGTTTTGAATAAAAAATTATATGAAAGACCTCCCTTAATTTTTGCTGAAAAATCACCCTTTAAAATCTTTTGCATACATTTAGAAACACTCTGTATATGCTTGAAATATTTACAATATTTATTTGTTTCCTGTTTAATACAGGGTGGCACATTAGGATCTAACGGTTTCGGAATACGTAGTACATTCGAAAGGGACAGGGTGACAGGTCCTTGACCATTCAGGAATTGAAGACAGCAATCCAGAATGAAATTGCTGCGATTTCAATTGACATGCTTCAGTAAACTATGCGGAACTTTCATCAGCGACTCCAAGAATGCGCCAATCAACAAGGACGGCATTTGACAGAAGTTATTTTCCATAAGTTATTTGTACCTCATTTTAAAAATAAATGTCCATTATCACTCTTGATTTTAAAATTTGTTTGTCCCTTCTATCTTCAATATTGACAATTTGACAGCTATTTGAAATACATCAGATCCAAATGCGTCACCCTGTACAAAGGATATAAAGGATACATTAGAACTAAGATAATTTGACGAATAAAGCACTAATAACCTTTCTTAACACTTTTATTTGAATTGCCAAATGCACATTTCGGACACAAAGTGACCATTATCAATGGATTAACACTGTGTTAATCCATTGATAATGGTTACTTTGTGTCCGAAATATACATTTGGTAATTCAAATAAATGTGTAAAGAAAGGTTATTAGTGCTTTATTCGTCAAATTAATTTGATCTTCACGTAACTCACAATCAATTTATTTTGAACTAAGATAAAAAAATATGATTATAAATGGCACATTTTTCTATACCTGCTGTTTTTTTCATAAACTATTTTCAACCTGTGAAAAATTTCAATCAAAGTATCCCTTTCTAAATAATTATTCTTTGTTTATAGCTGCATGAGTAAACAGCGTAAATAGTCGATGTTACATAA
Organism: Philonthus cognatus; assembly: GCA_932526585.2. Lineage (NCBI taxonomy): Eukaryota > Metazoa > Arthropoda > Insecta > Coleoptera > Staphylinidae > Philonthus > Philonthus cognatus. Next base: position 155,044,427 of record OW052241.1, read on the forward strand.
AGTGTCAATGAGTAAAAGTAGAAATTTAGCGTGGCTCTTTTTGATAAAAATACGATCGCGGAAATGCGCTCGGTCTGAATTTGCATAAACCAGAAGTGCAACACCATATTTCTCGGCCATGTGTGTATAAACTGGTTAATTTATACCGACAATTACGATCATATATCACGCTAAAATAAAACTAATTAAACGGTTCATTTATCAATGAATGGACTGAGATGCTGATGGGACAAATTTTATAATTGATAATTAAGACAAAATTAATTGAAATAAGAAATTGATTGTAAAAGTTCAGTAGTGGTTTGAAAGTTCAATAAACAGAGGTTAAAGTTCAGTAGCGGCTTAGAAGTTCAATAAACCGAAGTTAAATCAGATAAAATAGAATGACAAAGCTGTGCAGATTAGGCCGTTTTAATTTTTCAAAGGAAAAAAATAGGCTAAACTATTAAATGACGAATAAATGGAAGTGCAACTGAATGGTAAATTTAAGTGACGGTAAACTTATGCGACCCAATATACAATTTCATTTTTTCCTTCCACAATGTAGCGCACACTACTTACATTTTATTCTACCTCTGTCAAACTGGTTAATTTATCCTGACAATTACGACCATATAGTACGCTAAAATAATACTTAATTTATGAGTGAATGGAATAAGATGATGATGTGACAAATTTTATAATTGGCAATCAATATAAATTCATTCAAACAAAAAATTAATGGTAAAAGTTCTGTAGCGATTTGAAAGGTCAATAAACCGAGGTTAAAGTTCAGTAGCGGCTTAGAAGTTCAATAAACTGTTAGTTATATTTAATAAAATAGACTAGATTAGCCTAATTTTTTTCTTTTTAAAATCAAAATACAGTCTAATTTATAAAGCCCTGTTATTCTATTTTATTTGCTTTAATTTCGGTTTTCTGAACTTCTAAGCAGCTACTGAACTTTAACCGGTTTACTGAATGGTATATTCAGGTGTCCCAATATACAATTTTATTTTCTTCTTCCACAATATAGCACAGGGGTCCTACGCCCGTCGATCGCTGGGCCGTTTTTGGTCGATCACCTACTGGTTTCAACCTCCGCTGAGATTTTGGGAAAAATAATTTATTTTTTAAGAATGATAGGCGAACCGACAATATTTTTCACCAATATTGTCGGTTCGTCTATTGCTATTCCGAAAATAGGCAACATTGAGCGTCATTTTCGATAGGACAGGGATTTTCCAAAACAAAAAATCCGAGATACGAAAATAAATGATAATGAATTCAGAGACAGGAAATTCTGTCTAACAAAATTAGTAAACAAGCCAATATCAGTCCGTTATTGCATCGTTAATTCTTTCAGAAAAACCAGCTAAGATATTTTAATTCCAACTTTAGGATCTTAAATCGTGTTTATATCTGAGCAAAATTACTGCTTTTAAAGCTGATTAATTAGATCATGATTTATTTATAATTTTTCAAACAAGATCACCTTAAAATATTACGATGTTTTTACTAAATCTAAATTTGATACGATTTTTCAGAAAAACTAGTAGAGATATATTTTATTTGTTTTTTTTTTAAATTTTGCGCATATGACAAATCATCAGATTAGGTGAGATGAGGTAAGATGAGGTAATCTGATGATTTTTTTGTACTAAAATCACAACTTTGACAGGAGTTTCAAGAAAATCCAGTTGAGATATTGTAACCCTATTCTTGAAACTCCTGTCAAAGTTTCGATTTTAGTACAAAAAATCATCAGATTAAGTCAACTTTGAAAGCACTCATTTTTACTTTAAAATAAACAAGCTTTAAGAACCTAAAGTTGTTCAGGTTCTTAAAGCTTGTTTATTTTAAAGTCAAAATTAGTGCTTTCAAAGTTGACTTAATCTTATGATTTTTTTTGTTTTTTATTTAATTGATGAGGCGAATACATGATGAAACTCCATAATACTATTTGAAATAAAACAACACAGTTGGGAGGGTTTCACTTTAATTGTTGAACACTGCAACATGTTTCACCACACAGTGGCTTCATCAGGCAGATGAAATAATCATTATTTCATCTGCCTGATGAAGCCACTGTGTGGTGAAACATGTTGCAGTGTTCAACAATTAAAGTGAAACCCTCCCAACTGTGTTGTTTTATTTCAAATATTATGATTTTTTGTACTAAAATCGCAACTTTGACAGGCGTTTCAAGAAAAACCAGTTGAGATATTGTAACAATAATTTCAAGTTCTTAGAGCTTGTTTATTTTAAAGTCAAAATTAGTGCTTTCAAAGTTGACTCAATGATTGTATAATTTTTCAAACAAGATTACCTCATAATCTATCGTTGTACTCACTAAATCTCAACTTTGACACGATTTTTCAGAAAAACTAGTTTAGATATTTTAACCTCACTTTCAAAATCTTAAAACGTGTTTATTTTTAAGCAAAATTGACGCGTTTGACGTTGATTCAATAATTTATAATTTTTATTTTCCCATAGAAGATTACCTCAAAACCTAACGACTGTTCGTATTCATATCACGATTGAATTTTTAAGCATCGTTTCTGAAAAATGTTCAGTTTGAAGTTTTGAACGAGTGTTTCCACTCCCAGACTAAGCATGAAGTAAAATTTCGAGTTTAGAAAAGCCTGAAAATTTGGCTCGGGCGCGTAGCGAAGCGGAGCGACCGAGCCAAATTAGGCTTTTCTAAACTCGAAATTTTACTTCATGCGCCACGCGTATAAAACACTGACCATGTTAGGAAGTTGGAAATATATTGCTAATGTTTAATAAATTTTAACCAAATCTCGCGTAAATTTCTCGAATTCTGATAGCGCGAGATTTGGTTAAAATTTATTAAACATAAGCAATATATTTACAACTTCCCAACATGGTCAGTGTTTTATACGCGTGGCGCATGAAGTAAAATTTCTACTTTCTACTACTTTTTAAGGCATACTTACAAGAACAAATCTCTTTATATACTTTGTTTTATTTGTTTTTATTATCTGTAACCTGTTGATTGCCAAATAACTTGGTATGCAAAAGTAGCTCGTGTATTACAAAAGGTTGAACCTGATACAGCACATTGACAGAGATAGAATAATTTTAAAGTTGATTGATATTATTCTATCTTTGTCAATGTTATACAGTATTATATAGTTTTGTATTGTGGAGGCTTCTACTTCGTTATACATGTTAATTTATCAATAAAACACGTTTTAACTTTGTTTGTATAACAAAAAACTTCATGTTTGATAAAGGTTAGCTAAATTTACAAAAACTGCAGTCACAAAAATAAATTGTGTTATTCAAACAAAGTTAAAACGTTTTTTTATTGAGTATTATTACATAGCTTTCCTTTCTTCTCGAATTAGCAAATTTTATTTGACATTATTCCTGATGTAGCACATTGACAGAGATAGAATAATTTTAAAGTACAGGATATTATTCTATCTCTGTCAATGTTATACAGTGTTATATAGCTTACGCTTTGATTAAAACACTTGGTTTGTTTCACTGATTTAAAATCAGTGAAACAAACCAAGTGTTTTAATCAAAGCGTATTAATTAAATATGTTTCACCACGGGTTAAGTGAGAAATTAATTCGTTATATAGCTTTCCTTCCTTCTTGAATTAGCAAATTTTGAAAATGTTAGTTTGCTGTCAGACCTACAGATATCGCCACTCGGTCGACAGGAATTTACCGTAATGCGAAAAGCAATGGAGTTGTACTTCTGTATGATTTGTCATTCAACGGTTAAACGAGAGGAACATTTTTAAAATTTATTAACGTGAGATCAAGCACAAAATCAAGCCAAATGGTCTACATTATTCATAAATATGCATATCTAAAGCTTGAAGACACTGTTTTCTTGTACAAGAAAATAGTGTCGTCTAATACAAGCTTAAGCAGTATATTCTGAACTTTAATCTAATTAGTGTTTTATACGCCTGGCGCCTAAAGTAAAATTTCTATACTTAAAAATTATCCATATATCTGTTTTCAATTATTTAATTCTAACTCTAGACGCCATTATTTTAATTTAATTTTCGTAGAGATAAAACTTTAAAAAATCATAACTTAAAAATCGCTGAATGATTTTTTATGAAATTTACAGTAGACAATAGGAAAATATCCTTTTTTTTAAATATGTAGAAACTAAAGTTCCCACTTTTATATTATATTTATATAATTTCATTGAAAAGTGCCACAATGTAAGTGATTCTTCTTATCTAATAATGAACAACAGAATGTAAAATATTTCATACGGTTAACAGATATTGCGAAGAAATGTAAAAGTAAAAATCAGTGGTTGTAATTTAAACTAAAGAAGCTCAAAACTTATTTTATTACTCTTATTCGCACGACATTAAAATAGTTAATTTATTACACGTAGTTTCAATTTTCTATAATTTAGATAAATTAAGATTGATTCGTTTTAATTAACTTAACTTATAACTTAAAAATCGCTGAATGATTTTTTATGAAATATACAGTAGACAATAGGAAAATATCCTTTTTTTAAAATATGCAGAAACTAAAGTTCCCACTTTTATATTATATTTATATAATTTCATTGAAAAGTGCCACAATGTAAGTGATTCTTCGTATCTAATCATGAACAACAGAATGTAAAATATTTCATACGATTAATAGATATTGCGAAGAAATGTAAAAGTAAAAATCAGTGGTTGTAATTTAAACTAAAGAAGCTCAAAACTGATTTTATTAATCTTATTCGCACGACATTAAAATAGTTAATTTATTACACGTAGTTTCAATTTTCTATAATTTAGATAAATTAAGATTGATTCGTTTTAATTAACTTAACTTATAACTTAAAAATCGCTGAATGATGATTTTTTATGAAATATACAGTAGACAATAGGAAAATATCCTTTTTTTTTAAATATGTAGAAACTAAAGTTCCCACTTTTATATTATATTTATATAATTTCATTGAAAAGTGCCACAATGTAAGTGATTCTTCGTATCTAATCATGAACAACAGAATGTAAAATATTTCATACGATTAATAGATATTGCGAAGAAATGTAAAAGTAAAAATCAGTGGTTGTAATTTCAACTAAAGAAGCTCAAAACTGATTTTATTAATATTATTCGCACGACATTAAAATAGTTATTTTATTACACGTAGGTTCAATTTTCTATAATTTAGATAAATTAAGATTGATTCGTTTTAATTAAGTGTAGACTTACTGGAATCCTGATAATATATTTAGTAGAGACGATTTTCCAGCTCCTGAAGGTCCCATAATTCCTGTTAGTTCCCCAGATTTGAACGTGCCTGAGATTGCATGGAGAATTTCTTTTTTGCCTAGAAAATAAATGAATATGAATAATATATTCAATTGCATTTCTTATTAATAATAAAAAAAAAACAACAGAGCTGGGCAGGATTCAAATAATTCAAATATTTAATCCGTAAATAAATATTAGTATTATTAATAAAATCACTATGTAATTTTTATTCGAAAAATTAAATTTAAATCTGAAGTAAGTAGTACTTATGTTTATCTTATTTACAACTGTTCTTATAATTATAATTAATGTTATTTATGAACGTTTACATACGCAACAGTTTTTTCGAATGCATCTTGTGAATTTTGGCCAAGGTCGCAAATATTATTCATTTGACCTGTAAACAACAATTTTGGAGTTCAATTGCTCGTGAATGCAGCTGCTTATCAAACATTCAATACCAAGCTGATAATCAAACAGGACACTAGGAAGTTTACACCAAGGACGATCGAGCATATACTATAGTATATACAGGGTGTTAATGAATTGCAGGGACAAACTTTTAGGGCTTAAAGTATACATAAAAATAAGCATCTTTTGTTGATAAATGTGTAGTCAAAAGTGTCTCCCTTCTGCGCTGGAGATCTTTAAAGATTTTTCATTAAGCGCTCAAATGTAGGCAACTTTATTTACTATCTACGCTTTGTAATGGAAACAACGCGTAGATAGTAAATAAAGTTGCCTAAATTTAGGCGCTTCTTGAAAAATCTTTGAGAATCTGCAGCCCTGAAGGGAGACGAGGGAAATTAACCCATTAGGCGCCATTAATGCACCAACGCAACATTATTAATTTTATGTTGATTAAATTACTAAATAAGTTAATTTGATGTATTCTATTATTTGAATTGACTTGAAAATGTATGAAGAATAACATAAATATTTTGTTATTTAAATATCTCGATTATTACTCATTTAAAAAAATGTTTTCAGTGTATTTCAAATTTTACAATATTTTAGTGTTTAATACGCGTGGCGCATGAAGTAAAATTTCGAGTTTAGAAAAGCCCCGTGAAAATTTGTCTCGGGTCGCTGCGCGACCCTCGACAAATTTTCTACGCGGGCTTTTCTAAACTCGAAATTTTACTTCATGCTTAGCCTGGGAGTGGAAACACTCGTTGAAAGTTCAAAATTGAAGGCTTTTATAATTAACCTTGTATAAAAAAAAATACTTCTTCTCATTATTAAAAGTGATTCATTATTAACTAATCCAGTATGGCTTAATATTATTTGAAGTAAAACTTATGGCTATAAATATTTACTTATTAAATCAAGTAGTTTTATTTTATTTTATTAAATCGATCAAACAAAACAAAACAAAAAAAATACTGGAAAACATTACTTTGTTTTATAAACAAAGTGACAAATTGTTTACAAGGAGTACATTTTAAACTTCACTTTAAATCAGTGTTTTATACGCGTGGCGCATGAAGTAAAATTTCGAGTTAAGAAAAGCCCCGTGAAAATTTGTCTCGGGTCGCTGCGCGACCCTCGACAAATTTTCAACGCGGGGCTTTTCTAAACTCGAAATTTTACTTCATGCTTAGTCTGGGAGTGAAAATACTCGTTCCAAACTTCATATTGCACGTTTTCATACAAAATCCACTATTGCCTTACATTTACAGCGTATACATTATGTATATTTAAAAGTAAAATTCACAGTATGTAATACAATAAGTTATTCATATAAATCATAAAAATAAGTGTAGAATTTAACCTAAAATCAACTTTTAGAGTTAACTACAATTGCTCGGCCGTTAATGGGGACCTTCGACAAGGCAAATGATTTTATTTAGGGAAAAAAATGCATCGTTCTATGTATGTCAAAAACAATCCGTTATTAAAATTGACGCACAACGCTTGAATTGTGTTTGTATCTTTTCTAGTTTGAAAGAAATAAATGTTTGAAATCTGTTCCTTCATTTTGAATAACCCTGTATATAAGACCGTATAAAACGCGCCTAGAGTTTAATTTTGTGTCAATTTTAAACAAACAAAAACATCAAACCATCGACTGAATGATTTGGTTTTACTTGTTTGCCAAACGTTTCTTTTTTATACATATGTGAATAAATAAGAATGTTTTGGTAAACAAATAAAATCGAATCATTTAGTCGATGATTCGATTTTTTTGTTGTGGGTAAAGATTCATTTGTGCATCATTTGTTTTAAAAACTAGTTTTTAATTTGATTAAACTATCAATTAAGTTGTTTGCCGCATGCAAGCAAAGAATTTAATTTACCCATTTAATAATGGAATTATGTGTGCGTTTCACGATGTTGAAAAAAAAGAGGTGTTTAATAAAATTGTGCAAATTATCTATAATAATGTTTTTTTATACTACTATTTATTCCAATAATTAAAAATAAACATGTTAGCCTCGTTTCAAATCAACAGTTTTATTAATTTTATTGCATTATCGATTATGCAAACTTTATCATTATAGAATTTGTTAATAAAATTATAAATACATTTATATATAATTGGTTGTAAAATACATACAAAACTTGGACAATGTTGCGAAAATTAGTTGTACAGGGTGGTCCAAATTGGATGTTACTATAGGGAATCTCGGTTATTAGAAGAGATAGAAAAAAATCGATGGCGCATCCTGGAGCTCTTTTTTTCGAGGAAAACTCAATGTCGAAAACAGAAATTAGCTATCGTCTATTGTTTTCAAGTTATAGCCCAAAATTCAATATTTTTCATATTCGATTTTTATTAATATCTCAGTCATTTATTATTTCATCAAGATAAGAATTGTATGTTCTATAGGTACTTTTTCAAGGAGAATCGAATGCAATTTACAGCTTATTTCTATATTCATTATTAAAAGAGATACAGCCCAAAGTTTGGTTTTTTAAATAGAAGTCATAGTTGGCTGTGCTATGAAAATAATTGTTATTTTTTTCCCTTTTCTTTGGTGTAATGGCCGGGCTCGCGGTGAGTGCCTCGCGTCAATGCAGCGCTCGGGTAAAAAATCATATCTCAAAAAGTTTTAAAGTTTTAAAGGAAATATTCTTAGGAAGGATTGGGGTATAATATACTGCCTTTCAAAAAAATCAGAACACATAGTATTTATTGGACGATTTTAATGAAATTTACAGAATTTGATCATGTAAATGAACTGCATCGATGATCAAAAAATCAATTGTTTTGGTTACTATTTAATGGTACTTTTCCTTGATTTCACCATTATGAAGAGCTGCTGATTTTTTAATGTAATTGCTTCTAATATCCAAGTAGCCTCTAAGTAGTTTGACGTTTTAGTTTGTAAAACATAAAAAGATGCCCCGTGTTCGTCGGCGTGCACAATATCATCTAAGTGAATTTGAAAGGGGTCGCATTATTGGAATGCGAGGAGCGGGTTTTTCGGTTCGTGCTATTGCTGAAAGGGTAGGCCGTAGTGTATCGGTGATCGTACGCTGCTGGTCTAGATGGTCCGAAGCTGGGGAGAATCGACGTAGACTTGGATCAGGACGTCCAAGAAGCACCACTGAGCGTGAGGATCGAGCTCTTCGTCTTACAACTTTAAGGGACAGATTTACAACGTCGCGGGCATTGGGAAATGAGTGGTTGGCTCTAAATGGCCAAAGAGTATCCATGGCTACTGTATACAGAAGAATCCGCAGTTTTAGTATAAGATCCTACCGTCCACAATTGTGTCTACCTCTTACTCCGCAGCATCGGAGAGCAAGACTTGATTGGTGCAGGGAAAGACAACATTGGACCCATGAATGGAATAACATTATCTTCAGCGATGAGTCTCGGTTCTGTTTATGGGCTCATGATGGTCGCAGAAGAGTGAGACGTCGACGCCGTGAACGCAGAATTTTACAATTTGCTGTTGAAAGACATACGGCTCTCACACAGGGAGTTATGGTTTGGGGGGCGATAGCATATGGTAGTCGGTCTCCTCTAGTTTTTTTACAAGCAAGTCTTAACGCGATTCGGTATATTGACAACATTTTACGGCCAGTGTTAGTGCCCTATGTAAATGGCTTGCAGAACCCCATTTTTCAGCAAGATAATGCTCGACCTCACACAGCGGCCATTACAAGACAGTTTTTTGATAGTGCCGAAATCAATTTGTTACCTTGGCCATCTCGTTCTCCAGATCTATCGCCAATAGAACATGTTTGGGATATGATAGGTGTTAGAATAAGTAACTTACAGCGCCCCGCTAACACTGTAATGGAACTTAGAGGTCAAATTATCGAAGTTTGGAATAAAATACCCCAAGTCGATATTGACAGCCTGATTTCTAGCATGCCTCGACGTGTTAATGAGTGTTTGGGAAATCGTGGAGGCCCAACACATTATTAATTTTTATTCATTTGTTTTTTTGTTATTCAAGTTGATTTTTTGATCATCGATACAGTTCGTTTACATGATCAAATTGTGTAAATTTTATTAAAATCGTGCAATAAATACTTGGTGTTCTGATTTTTTAGAAAGGCAGTATATATATTTATAGATAGAAATAATCTGTAAATTGCATTCGATTCTCCTCAAAAAAGTACCTATAGAACATACAATTCTTATTTTGATAAAATAATAAATGACTGAAAACATTACCACTCTTTGTAGACTATTTTAAGTCTAAGCACAGCCGTAAAATTTAGTAGACAGTTAAGTGCTTGTAGGTATTTTAAGATTTACCTGTTTACAATATCATTTAGTCGTTTTAATTAAATAATTTCATATAGGAGCAATATTATTTTCATGAATATTTATTAATAATGTTTGTAATTGATTTAACAACCTACAATTAGTTGCGTCTACACATATTATTCAAATTTTTCAGAAAGTGCATTCGTCTAACGATTAATTCGCGTGCCTGAACTTAATGGCTTGTCGAGTATTAAGAAACTAGGGGGTAAATTACTTAAGCTCACTTCTGGGAACTAATTAGAATGCATTGTGCTATGTCCGGTCATTAAAATCGATTTTTTTCCTAATACTTCCTATTAACAGACAGGCACAAGGCTAATGTAAGTAATTATTATTACAAATTTCTCAACAATCGAAGGAAGTGCAAACATGTACACTCATTATTTAATGTACAAACATTGTGATATAAAGAAAACACTTAACTTTTTTATACCACTTTAATTTTACTTTTCTGACTAGTTTCAATACATATTATCTCACTAGGGTACATTTCACGAGAGGTGTCTCATGGTTTTCTTAATTTGTAGTGCTTTCTGCGCCAATACAGGTAATACGAAAATAGTTTGATGTTATCAGATTACGTGTGTGAAAAGAGACAGAAAACTTCATAATATGTCTGCTATGGTTTTTAGATAGAACATGCAAAAACGTATGTTCCGGTATGCAGCTTTAATATTTTAAGGTTAAACGTCACCTTTTGTCTTCTTAAAACTAAATCTGCAAAAACCCAGCCACAAATCATTTTAATTAATGTGCACAATTGTTTTAAATATGAGCTTAAGTAGTATAATTCCAATTTACATATCTACTAAATAGTTCAGGTATTTACAGAAATAAATAATGCATTTATGTTGATTTTGTGTAAGCTCAAACGAAAATAAATAAAACACTGTTTATCACTTTGTTTGTATAAAAATTGGTTTATTTGGTGACTATAGTTTCGATACTACACGTATCATTATCAAACCGTTAACTAACGGTTTGATAATGATACGTGTAGTATCGAAAGACTATAGTTTCAAATAAACCAATTGTTATACAAACAAAGTGATAAACAGTGTTTTATTTATGTTCAACAATGTATAACGAAGTAGAAGCCTCTATAGTCAGTGAATCAAACGAAAATGTTGGTTGAATCGAATGCGGATTTGGCAAATAGACATCGGATTAATCTGTTAATACAGGGAATTTTTCTTTTAAAGGCCAGTTGCACCAAACACGTTAAACTGGTTCAATTTTGAACTCACGTTCAAAGTGACATTAGAACAATAGGAACTGTCATCTTGAACCTAAGTTCAGCTTGAACTCAGGTTCAATATTTTTGGTGCAACTGGGCCTGAGTATACATACAGGTAATTTTCTATTAGGTATACATTGCATCACCTTTTTTCAAAGAGTTTAATTTAAAGCTTAAAACGAGTGTCTTCCACTCCCAGACTAAGCATGAAGTAAAATTTCGAGTTTAGAAAATCCCCGCGTAGAAAATTTGTCGAGGGTCGCGCAGCGACCCGAGACAAATTTTCACGGGGATTTTCTAAACTCGAAATTTTACTTCATGCGCCACGCGTAAAAACCACTAATTTACAGTAAAGTTAAAAATATATAATGCTTAGATGTGATGGTGATCAATATACTGGGAATGTTTCTTTTAAGTAAAGGTGTGCATTTGCTGTACATTTTTGGAAATTCCTTGTTTTTTTCTAAGAGTTTAGTTTGAAAATTTATACTAGTGTCTTCCACTCCCAGATTAAGCATGAAGTAAAATTTCGAGCTTAGAAAAACCTGGAAATTTGGATTTGCCGGGGCGCGCGAGCCCAGCAAATCCAAATTTTCAGGCTTTTCTAAAGTCGAAATTTTATTTCATGCGCCACGCGTATAACACACTGAAATATTGTAAAGTTTGAAAAATACTAGCCTTTGTTTTGTTCGGTTGGTTGACAAATTGTGTTGAATCTTCTAAGCTGATTATACATACTAATTCTATTTATAAATTTTGATCAGTATTAAAAGCCAAATTTTGTTTCAAGGCACACTACATTTATTGTAAATAAATTATGTGAACAAGATTTATTATAATTTTTTTCTAGCATAAATATTAAATTAAAATCAACATATAGAGCATAATTGGATTCAGAAAAACAATTTTCCATATAATAAAATAAGAAAAGTACACTCGACCGCAAAAAAAACGCGCCACTTGAAAATTCACGTTTTTTCGTGAATATTCAAACAGCCATAATTTCGGTCGATGTGGATGAAATTTGTTAAATTTTTGAGTTTTTGGAACGCTAAAGTTTTCTCTTTAAGGACACATAAGTGGATATAACGAAATTTAAGCACTTCTGCATTTAAAAGTCCTACCAACAAAAAAATGTTCAGAATGTTAGAAATGATAAAAGTTGAGAAGTTATACTGTGCCCAAAAAAAATCGTAGCTCCACTTCAAAAAAAGCGCACCAAAATTCCATCATTTTCCTTCGAAATAAGCGAAAAATCATGTCGATCCAATGATTTGGCTCGAAGTTATGGCAGTTTTTTTAAAAAGTGTATTTTGGGGCATTACTTTGGCGGACAGGCATAACTCTGCTCGCGAACCTGGCAGTCGTTTTTTGGCAGTAGGTTTTTTCAGTAGAGGTGAAATGCAAGTTTATGTAAGGCTTTTGCCTTATTTCAGGCCAAAATTAACTTCTGCTCATTGAGTTTGGGAAAAAAATCAATTTTTCTCAAATTGTCATAACTTTACTGCAAATCAATTTATCGATCTGAATTTTTGTGCATATTAAAGGAGAAGGACTAAATTTATTCTGGATGTCCCTTGCTTGAAGCCACAATTTTCTTTTGCGCATTGTACAAGTTAACAAAGTTAAAAGTTTTAAAGTGAAAAACGTTTCATCGCCTTTAGGGGGTGAAAGGGGGTAAAATGTGCATGTTTAAAGATCTGACTAACATGCCTCCAAGAGAAAACTTCAAGCTTTTTGAATCGCATAATGTCACAGGTTTGCGAGCAGAGTTATGCCTGTCCGCCAAAGTTATGCCCCAAAATACACTTTTTAAAAAAACTGCCATAACTTCGAGCCAAATCATTGGATCGACATGATTTTTCGCTTATTTCAAAGGAAAATGATGGAATTTTGTTGCGCTTTTTTTGAAGTAGAGCTACAATTTTTTTTGGGCACAGTATAACTTCTCAACTTTTATCATTTTTAACATTCTGAACATTTTTTTGTTGGTAGGACTTTTAAATGCAGAAATGCTTAAATTTCGTTATATCCACTTATGTGTCCTTAAAGAGAAAACTTTAGCGTTCCAAAAACTCAAAAATTCATCAAATTTCATCCACATCGACCGAAGTTATGGCTGTTAGAATATTCACGAAAAAACGTGAATTTTCAAGTGGCGCGTTTTTTTGCGGTCGAGTGTATTATGCAGCCGTTTAAAAATTTAAGGTTGACTATTATTTGGCAATGAAGATAATGTTGAAAAAAATATATAATTAGTGTCAATTTATGGTATTGAAACTGCGATTGACTTTGTCTTTTAGTTTATTCAAATCGATCAATAAATAACAGACTCTCTGAGCAAACACATTTATGTAATGTTTTATTAACATTAAAACAATGTTTAATGTTGGTAAAATGTTGAAGAAACGTTATTTGTTTGTTTTTTGCTCAGTGGGAGAGTTATGGCGTTGGGCGTTTTTTTTATCGAACACCCGGAATAAATTAAGTATCGAAAAAAGTAAGGATTCATGTTAATTTTCATTATCATCTCATCTTAAACTAATTTACAGTATAACTAAAACCTTTTCGTATAACTCTGTGCGTCTCCATAATAACTTAATTAATTATAACAAATTAAAATGTAAAACAAATTCAAATGATGGAGTTAAACAGTTCTAGCCTTGGCACACTTCGATAATTAAGATGCACATAAAAAAAATTAACGAATTTAATTCGTTCTAATTACAAAATCCCAATTAAAATTTACGAAATTTCCCAATTCGCATTATTTAAACAGAGAAATCGGAGTCCCGGCATCGACAAGAAACATTTCAAAACTAAACAACATGTTGATCATAAAAAAATAATAACTTTATTTGCTTAGTTATGTTTTATTTTAATAATTTCCATAATTTAATAAAAATAATTTCGTAAACAAGACATTTAGTAAAATTTATATAAACAAACTAATAAAAACGAAATACGTTCAGCTTTTTTGTTTGTTTGTGTATGAATGTAAAATTTATACAGAATAATAAAGGCGAAATAAACTTTTTTTTGTTTATGTATGAATAAATTATTTTGACTTCTTTTTCATGTACAAAGCAAACGTTATAATGTTGCACAAATGTACGTATGCAACGGATGAACAGGGTGACCCAAATTTAATGTTTTTATGGGGTATTTTAGTAACCAGAAGAGTTAGAAAACATTTAATATACACGTCATGACCTCCTTTTCCGAGAAAATAGCAATAGCATTAACAGATCATGGCTAACTTGCTTAGTTTTTGAGATATCGGCCGATTTTCAATTCTTGGCTATTCTAAAATACATCCTTTTCCCAATAACTATAAGATATACAAAAAAAACAGTTCAATTGTTATTTGTGTAGTTTTTATCATAGAATTCAGTGTTAGTTATTTTTTTATTCCAAAATGTCATGACCTCCTTTTCTAAGAAAATAACAAAGGTATTAACAGATCATGACTATTCTATTCTATTCTATTCTATTGAAAGTGAGTTGGTAGTTATGCTACCCTCCACTGCGACCGCAAGGATCTATTGTGGCTCACAATTAAGGTCGAACATCCGACCTTACAGCTCACCTTCCAAGTCCATCTTCTTGATGAAGTCAAGGATCTTGTCAGGTGAAGTATTCTCCAGGTCCTTCAGGTTTAGCTTCGGTGTGCCAAATACCGTGGTCCTGATCTGGTTGCCAGCTGGACAGGCACATATGACGTGCTCTGCTGTATCATCATCCTTTAGGCATAGGCGGCACTCAGTGGTGTCGCTCAGTCCTAGTTTGTTAAGGTGATGCCTTAGACGGCTGTGTCCAGTGAAGAGAGCAGTTAATGTGTGAACATCTGATCTGCTCAGCTTCAACCATGAGGCCGTCCTGGCCGCAGATGGTCCACTTGTTACCGCTCTGAAATGTCTCATCCCAGGGAATCGGCTAATTCGTTTCCCTTCACGCCAGAGTGGCTTGGCACCCACATCAGACTGACCCCGTTTACCTGTGCCATTTGGCAGAGGGCTTCCTTGCAGTTCCGTACAGCCAACGAGGAGCATCTAGAAGATGCCAGGGCCCTAAGGGCCGCCTGGCTGTCCGAGCATATTTTTATTGTCCTGCCCGCCCAACCCTTTGAAAGGATTTCGTGGGCGCACATATCAATGGCGTATATTTCAGCCTGAAGTATGGTAGCATACCTGCCAAGGCTGTAGTAAAGTTCAGTCCTTGGTCCGACGACTGCGGCTCCTGTTCCAGTGGACAGTTTTGAGCCGTCAGTGTACCAGTAGGAGTCAGCCTTTTCTGGGGTGATTTTGTGTCGCTCCCAGTCGTCCCTGCTTGGGAACAGGACCTTGTACGGCTGATCCTCGCAGTAGTCCGTGACTGCGTAATCATGACTAACTTGATTTGTTTAGGAGATATCGGCCGATTTTAATTATTAGGTATTTTAAAATACGTCTTTTTCTCAATAACTACAAGATATACAAAGAAACAGTCTAGTCCATATGACATAAAAATATACAGGGTGTTCTATTTAAAAAAATGCAACTTTGTATCATAACTATGAAAATAAAAGTCTAAATTAAAAAATAAGTACACCACTGAATTCTACGAAAAAAACTACACTTACAACTATTGGATTGTTTTGTATATCTTATAGTTATTGAGAAAAACACGTATTTTAAAATAGCCAACAATTAATAACGGCCGATATCTCCTAAACTAATCAAGTTAGTCATGATCTGTTAATGTATTTGTTATTTTCTTAGAAAAAGTGGCTATGACGTGTATATCAGATTTTTGCTAACGCTTCTGGTTACCGAGATATTCTATGAAAATATCGATTGGGTCACATAGATAAATAAAAAACGGATTTGTTATTACTTTCTGTAATTTTATTATTAACTCCCTTATGGAAACTGACGGTAATTTACACCTTAGGTTGTTTTCAGTTTAAGGTTATATTTTCTGAATAGATACATTGTTGCCGGATCTCTGTTTAAATTAAGTATGAAAAATTGAAATGATTTGTCCTATTAAAATTGGAAGTAGCATCGTTTAATAGACATTTTTTGTTGTATAAAAAATATTTTGCTCATTTTGACTTTTCCATCGACGGAAAATAAAATTAAGTTGTTTCCAGTTTAAAGTCCTATTCTTTGAATAGGTACATTGTTGCCGAATCTCTGTTTGTATTAAGGATGAACAATCTTGACTTGTCCGTTTTAAATTGGAAGTAGCATCGTTCAATTGACATTTTTTGTTGTAACAAAATTATTTTGGGCATTTTGACTTTTTCTTTGACGGAAGTTAATACTATTTGAACACACTTGATAAATCATTTATTTTCTTCCGAATATTAAAATAATAAATTTGGCAATGGGGTGGCAAGAAAATGTCGAAAAGACACTGACAGAAAAAAAAGGTTGCATCCGTTACATTACCGAATCAGTTAGTCCAACAAGAAAAGAAACAATCATAGCCAACTCTGTCCCAAAAAGGTCGTGAAAGGATATTATGTAATGGATGTACGGTTTTATTCAATAAAAAATGATGTGTCCATCATAGCACTTTCCCTGACATTTAAAAAAAATGATAATTAACACACTAAACTTATTTCACTTGTCAATTCGTTTAAGATCATTTCATATTAAATCAGCGCTTAATACGCGTGGCGCATGAAGTAAAATTTCGAGTTTAGAAAAGCCTTAAAATTTGGTTTGGTCGCTCCGCGCTGCGCGCTACGCAACCAAACCAAATTTTCAGGCTATTCTAAACTCGAAATTTTACTTCATGCTTAATTTGGGAGTGGAAATCCTTGTTCGGCGATCAATCAGACACTTATTTTACAGTTAGAGCTAATTTATATTTCATCTTATTTCATCTTTATTATTTTACCTAAAATATTCAACCAAAGTTGGAATGCAATAAAATTAAGGATTTTAGAAGAATATTTTCATTGAAAAAATTGTAAAAAATTAAAACATAATACCATTAACGCGAAATTTACAGAATTTCTTAAGAATTGATTGCACTTACATCTTATAAAAAGAAAATTAAATTATCTAGCAGCGTTCTCTTAAAATATTCAACCAAAGTTAAAATTATGCAATAAAAATGATTTTATGGGAATGTTTTCTTTGAAAAATTGTAAAAAATTTAAATTGTATACTATCAACGTATAATTTACAAAATTAACTTAGAATTGATTACACTTACATCTTATAGAAAGAAAATTAAATTATCTCGGAATATTTTCTTATAATATTCAGCCAAAGTTGAAAAAGGTCGTGAAAGGATATTATGTAATAGATGTACGGTTTTATTCAGTAAAAAATGATGTGTCCATCATAGCACTTTCCCTGACATTTAAAAAAAAATGATAATTAACACACTAAACTTATTTCATTTGTCAATTCGTTTAAGATCATTTCACATTAAATCAGCGCTTAATACGCGTGGCGCATGAAGTAAAATTTCGAGTTTAGAAAAGCCTTAAAATTTGGTTTGGTCCCTCCGCGCTGCGCGCTACGCAACCAAACCAAATTTTCAGGCTTTTCTAAACTCGAAATTTTACTTCATGCTTAATCTGGGAGTGGAAATCCTCGTTCGGCGATCAATCAGACACTTATTTTACAGTTAGAGCTAATTTATATTTCATCTTATTTCATCTTTATTATTTTACCTAAAATATTCAACCAAAGTTGGAATGCAATAAAATTAAGGATTTTAGAAGAATATTTTCATTGAAAAAATTGTAAAAAGTTAAAACATAATACCATTAACGCGAAATTTACAGTATTTCTTAAGAATTGATTGCACTTACATCTTATAAAAAGAAAATTAAATTATCTAGCAGCGTTTTCTTAAAATATTCAATGAAAGTTAAAATTATGCAATAAAATTAATGATTTTATGGGAATGTTTTCTTTGAAAAAATTAAAAAAAAATTAAATTGTATACTATGAACGTATAATTTACAAAATTAACTTAGAATTGATTACACTTACATCTTATAGAAAGACAATTAAATTATCTCGGAATATTTTCTTATAATATTCAGCTAAGGTTGAAATTATGCAATAAAATGAATGACTTTGTGGAAAGGTTTTCTTTGAAAAAATTGTAAAAAATTAAAATTTTACACCATTAACTTATAATTTACAGAATTAACTTCGAATTGATTGCACTTACATCTTATAGAAAGGAAATTAAATTATCACGCAGCGTTTTCTTATAATATTCAACCAATATTAAAATTATGCAATAAAATGAATGATTTTAGGGGAATGTTTTCTTTGAAAATATTGTAAAAAATTAAAAGTATATACGATCAAGGTATAATTTACAAAATTTACTTAGAATTGATTACACTTACATCTTATAAAAAGAAAACCAAATTTTCTTGTAGCATTTTCTTAGATTATTCAACCAAAGTTAAAATTATGCAATAAAATGAATGATTTTGGGGGAACGTTTTCTTTAAAATAAAATGTAAAAAATTAAATTTATATACCATCAACGTATAATTTACAGACTTTACTAAGAATTGATTGCACTTACATCTTATAGAAAAGAAATTAAATTATCTCGCAGCGTTTTCTTATAATATTCAACCAAAGTTAAAATTATGCAATAAAATGAATGATTTTGGGGGAATGTTTTCTTTGAAAATATTGTAAAAAATTAAAAGTTTATACGATCAAGGTATAATTTACAAAATTTACTTAGAATTGATTACACTTACATCTTATAAAAAGAAAACCAAATTTTCTCGTAGCATTTTCTTAGATTATTCAACCAAAGTTAAAATTATGCAATAAAATGAATGATTTTGGGGGAGCGTTTTCTTTAAAAAAAATGTAAAAAATTAAAATTGTATACCATCAACGTATAATTTACAGACTTTACTAAGAATTGATTGCACTTACATCTTATTGAAAAAAAATATATATATATATCTTGCAGCGTTTTCTTACAATATTGAGCTAAAGTTGAAATTATGCAATAAAATGAATGAATTTTGTGGGAAGGTTTTCTTTGAAAAAAATTGTTATAAAATAAAATGTTTTATCACTAACCTATAATTTATAGGATTTATTAGAATTGATTTCAATTAAATTTTATTAAAAGAAAATTAAATTATCTGGCAGCGTTTTCTTAAAATATTTAACCAAAGTTAAAATTATGCAATAAAATTAATGATCTTGGGAAAATGTTTTTTTTTAATTGTAAAAAATTAAAATTGTATACCATCAACGTATAATTTACAGACTTTACTAAGAATTGATTGCACTTACATCTTATAGAAAGAAAATTAAATTATCTTGCTGCGTTTTCTTACAATGTTTAGTTAAAGTCGAAATTATGCAATAAAATGAATTTCTTGACTCCTGATAATGCTGTAAAACGCGAAACTAGTCGAGTAAATAGTAAAGTAAAAAATTGTGAAACAAACCAAGTGTAATTTAATTTAAACCTTCATTATCAATATAAAATGAATGATTTTGTGGGAAGGTTTTCTTTGAAAAAAATTGTTGAAAAATAAAATTTTATATCATCAACGTATAATTTATAGGATTTACTTAAAATTGATTTCACTTATATTTTATTAGAAGGAAATTAAATTATTTGGCAGCGTTTTCCTAAAATATTTATCCAAAGTTAAAATTATGCAATAACATTTATGATTTTGGGAAATGTTTTCTTTGAAAAAATTGTAAATAAATAAAATTGTATACCATCAACGTGTAATTTACAGAATTTACTTAGAACTAATTGTACTTACATCTTATAAAAAGAAAATTAAATTATCTCGCAGCGTTTTCTTAGAATATTCAACCAAAGTTAAAATTATGTAATAACATGAATGATTTTGGGGCGATGTTTTCTTTAAAAAAATTGTAAAAAATTAAAATTGTATACCATCAACGTATGGTTTACAGAATTTACTTAGAATTGATTGCACTTACATCTTATCGAAATAAAATTAAATTATCTTGCAGCGTTTTCTTACAATATTCAGCTAAAGTTAAAATTATGCAATAAAATGAATGATTTTGTGGGAAGGTTTTCTTTGAAAAAATTGTAAAAAATTAAAATTGTATACCATCAACGTATAATTTACAGAATTTACTTAGAATTGATTGCACTTACACCTCATAGAAAGAAAATTGAATTATCTAAAATTATCTAAAATTTAACCAAAGTTAAAATCATGCAATAAAATCAACGATTTTAGGGAGAATGTTTTTTTTAAACAATTGTAAAAAAATAACAGATTATCAAATCAACATAGAATTCTAAGAATCTACACGGAAAGAAATAAACTTTGATTGGTTATAATTGAAATTTGAATATCTTTACTTTACTTTACTTTGATTTAGATATACCAGCAATGTTAGATCAAAGTTAAAACTTGATTTGATTTATATTCATTTTATTAAATTAAATTCCATTTATTTTGAATGATCACTGATCATTTTGAATGTTTGCAATTTATTTCTAGTTGGTCGTCTAACAAGGGTTTCCACTCCCAGGTTAAGCATGAAGTAAAATTTCGAGTTTAGAAAAGCCTGAAAATTTGGATTTGCCGGCACGAGCGAAGCGAGTGACGGCAAATCCAAATTTTCAGGCTTTTCTAAACTCGAAATTTTACTTCATGCGCCACGCGTACTAAACACTGATTTTTAGTGAAATTTTTAACCGATTGGTTAGAGTGAAATAAATTTAGTACGTTGATTATCAATTGTTTGAATGGCGAGAAAAGTGACACATCACCGTCATTTTTATATTTGGGTTAGAATTTTCGTTTCATACCCTACAATAATTATATATATTTTTTATTATTTGTGTAATAGACAAAGCAACAGTGATGAATATTTATGATTGGGTTTTGTGTAAATATTCAATATTTAAATTTAGCCAAGAATTTTCTTTTCACACCCTAAAATAAAAACAACATTTATCTTTCCATTAAAAATTACTTAGAAAGAAACTGAAAACATTGCGTTCTTTTTTTCATTAAAAATTAGTTGAAAAGAAATTAAGTATACTGAGTTTTCTCTTTCATTAAAAATAAAATAAAAGCATAACCGCATATTTACAGAATGATTGAAAATGGAACATTAAGACAATTATTGAACATAAAAATAATGTTGGCTAATGGATGTTAATTCTTACTAAAGGCAAAAGCCGTCTTTAATTAAAAAAAAATAAATAAAAAGCGCAAAGCTGCTGAACCCGACAATTTCGACAATGTTTCGCGAATGTGATTCTGGCTTTTCTTAAACAAATTTATCAAATTTGAAAATTGTACCTTGAATTATAATCAACATTTACAATGTAAAACAGCAAGTGTACGATTTTTATTGAATAGAACTTTACATAGAAAGGTAAATATTTACTATTACTTTTTTGTAATTTTATTATAATTAAATACTTTACGCATTTTTATATCTTAATTGCGCGACTTTTTATTATTGCCACGCGACTTTTTATTATTGCCACGCAACTTTTTTTATTAATTTATATAGTGACAATGTTCCACAACGTAAACACCTTCAGTGTTAAACAAAGTAATAAAGTATTTAATTTGTGTAATTAACAATGTATCACGATTAATAAAAACACATTACTCTTGTAGAAACTAGAAATAAAAAGTTCATTTTGAAATTAATATTTTTATGTAAGGAAATGACGTGATCCAGCAGTTAACGTTTTTATTTTTGTTCCCCATTAAAGGCACTTGCGTCGAAAATAAAATCCTTGACACAAACCGACCTCAAAAGACAATGGAGTGTATAAATTTTGCATGGGAATGAATAATTTAAAAATATGATGGCATGTTATGGAATTAGTTCACAGTATAAACAATTTTGTTATACGAAAGATATTCTGAAGAATGAAAATGGAAGAAGGTCTATGTTTTAATTAATAGATTATTATTTTTTACATAAATGTGTTCGTGACAGCCTCAAAAATGTGTAGTCAACATTTTAGAGCGATATCTACAACAGACTTCGAGATATAGAGCATTTTATGAATATTTTATCATTAAAATAATGGTACCCAAAACTTTAAAACTGCATTTTCAAAATTTGCTGCCATCGCTGAGAAAAGAATCGCACTTTTAATGTTTGATGTATTCTGCAACCAAGAATTGCAATTTCTTCTATATTTATGTTTGAACGGTAACGTGACCGCCAGTTAAGGTGTCAAATTGTTTAGAGGGAACGGCAAAGCTATACTGATGAGAGTTAAATCTCGAAACGCGTCTATAGATGGCCTGAATAATTTGACCCAAATTGTTACATTTGCAGTAGGTTACTCTATGTAACAGCAAACACTTGTTGTATAATTCAATGTCCGTCGTGGAATTAGCTCGGGAAGTAGTTTTAATGAGTGTTTGATATAGTCTTTGTAAGAATATGTTGTAGATTGCGAAAAGAATCGCACTTTTAATGTTTGAAGTATTCTGCAACCAAGAATTGGCAATTTCATTTATATTTAAAAATCTATACGTCCGATCGGTTTAAATCTTTTGGCATTTTGTTACTAAATAAATCCCCCTTAGACTGAACCACAATATGACTTTAGATTGCAAAAATTAGCTTTTAGAGAGAGCACCAATGTCGAAAACGTTGCCTTTTTTCAGCTTTGTTTAGTGTTAAGTTTTATTTATTTTCACCAAGTAAAATCAACAGGTTGTTTACAATCATTACAACTAACATTACAATGAATATTTCACAAAATGATCCTACCAGGCGGAAAATAAACAGGTATGAATTCAGCGCAACCGAAGTGCGGCTGATCTTCCATTCAACCAATAAATTACCGTAACAAATGTGATGGATTCAATATAGCAAAAAAAGTAAATAAAAATCATTAGAAATAAAAATTGAAGAAACGAATGATATATTTTGGATTACACAGCAGTATTAACCGTGTTGCTGAACATAAGTTCTGAGTCTAGATTTGACGTTCATAGTCTTAAAGTTACCTGGAATGTTATTATATATTTTTGTAATTACATAGGAGTACGTTCGCATAAAAAGAGCTGAACGAAATTTTGGGCGTGTTAGTGTTCCCTTAAACCTAATATTAAGACTATGAACGTCTGTGCGAAACTTTATTTTATTGTAGAGGTAGGGCGGCTTTTTATTAATTATAATAGATTGAAATAAGCACGCACTATGTAAATATCTTCTGTTCTTCATATTTAACCAATTTAGATCCGTGAGTTTATGACTAATTCTGTTATTCTTCCTTATTCCAAAAATAAAGCGCATACATGCATTTTGCACTCTTTGTATTCGCATAATATCTACGCAATCAATACATGGATCATAGAGGACATCCGCAAAGTTGAAATGTGATAAGACGAGCGACTCGCACAACATGTTTTTTGATCGGATAGATAAGAGGCAGCGATTACTGTATAAATGTTTTAAGTTACTATAGGCATTTCTAATACATTGATTTACATGTGATTTGAAGCGAAACCTGTAGTCAATGGTAACCCCTAGACTCTTGACTTCATTGCTATATGGAAGCACAGTATTATTGATCGTTACTCTGAATAAATTGTTTTGCATAAGGCGTTCTCTAGCTTTTTTTGGGCCGAAGACAATTAATTTCGATTTGCCAGGATTAACATAGAGACTATGTTCTGTTGAGGCTTTAACTAAATTTGAAATGTCTTCATTGACTTGACTACACGCTAACACTGTATTGCAGCTATGAAAAGAATAAAGCAGCTGAGTATCATCAGCATGATACTCATTATTAGTGGTTTATTCGTCAAAAATTTATTGATGACGTGACCCTCGCGGTCTCTGGTAAACACGTAGGCATCCTATCTGAACTCATGGAGAGGGCACTCCGCAAAGTAACCCGCTGGTGTGAGGAATGTGGACTGGGGGTAAATCCCATCAAAACTGAGCTTGTACTCTTCACCAGAATGCATAGGATACCAAACTTCAAAGCTCCCGTCCTAAACGGCACGGGACTGGTGGTAAAGGAGCAAGCCAAATATTTGGGCACCTTAGTCGATAGGAAGTTAAGTTGGAGCTCAATATTCAGGAGAGAGTACGGAAAGCGCAGGTCGCGCTGTACTCGTGCAAAAGAGCTGTGAGCAAGAACTGGGGACTGAAACCAACCGTTGTCCACTGGATGTACACGACTGTGGTGAGACCCATTCTGTTCTACGGCGTTGCAGTCTGGTGGACTGCTCTTGATAAGAACATTCACCGGACCGCACTGGGTAAGGTACAGAGATCAGCCGAACTGCTCATAACAGGCGCGGTTAGATCTACCCCCTCCAAAGCGCTAGATGTAATACTAAATCTAGCTCCTGTTGACCTTTACTGCAGGTATGCTGCAGCTACCACAGCGATCAGGATCAACTCGGTCGGGATATGGAATAGTAGCAAACAGGGCCATGGAAGGATCCTGAATGAGCTTGTCGATATCCCACTGAGGACTGATAGCTGTCTTACAGAACTTACCTTTGGGAACAAGTTCTCCATTTCCATCCCGGACAAAACCGAATGGGTGGAGGGCAAGATTGTTCAGGGAAATGAAGTCTGGCTCTTCACGGATGGCTCCAAGTCCGAAAACAGAGTAGGGGGTGGAATTTTCTCACATGAGTGCAACCTCAAAAAATCTTTTCGACTCCCAAACCACTGCAGCGTCCTACAGGTGGAAGTCATGGCTATCCGAGTGGCAGTGGACTGGATAGGTAAAACCGACCTTCAGGTAAACCATGAATGAAGTACCTCGGTCTGCACCACGCAAGTGAACTGGCGGATCTCTCACCTATAAAGGTAGGAGATCTGATCGGATTCATTAGGTGCTCAAATTGGGTTGTATAGGGGAAGGATCTCTCATGGTATCACAACGGGCCCTATGGGCCTAAGTGAACAGCCTCGGCTGTTGCCATATAAACCTAACCTAACCTATCATCAGCATAGGAGTGGGTTTCGCAGAATTTAATAGATTTATGAAGAAAGGAAAATATATTAAAAATAACAGGGGTCCCAAAATGGATCCCTGGGGTACACCTGAGAGAACTGGTAGGCTATTCGAGAGATTTTCTTCAACTTTAACCCGCTGAGTGCGATTTCTTAAGTAATTTTTGAAAAAAGTTACAGGCACTTCAGCTAGCCCAATATGCCTTAGGATAAGTAGCATCGTATCGTGATCGATTGTATCAAATGCTTTGCTATAATCTAGCAATACAATCACAGAAAGCATGCCATTATCCGTAGCTCTAATAATGTTGTCACACATATTAGACAATGCGGTTGTGCAACTATACTTAGGGCAAAAACCTGATTGTGTTAGAGGTAAGAGGTTAATAGAAGCGATGTAATCTCTTAACTGAAGGTCAACAACTTTCTCTAAGATTTTGGACATAACTGGGAGCACACTAATAGGACGCAGATCCTTGAACTGAATGGGGGGTTTTAATTTTAGGAATTGGGGTAACTATAGCCTCTTTCTAAAGTGCTGGAAACTCACCTTTCTCTAAACACATATTTACTATATCAATGATCTGTGGCAAAATATGCGGACAACAATATTGTATCATTTTGATACCAATGCCATCACAACCGATTGCATTACTTTTTATGTTATTTAGAATTTCACTAATTGATTCTTCACTTACGGGCTGAAAGTTAAAAGAAGAATTGGATAATTGGGTTTTGTTTAATTTGTTTAAAAAAGCGCGTCATGTTTACAAATTTTCAGGAGATTATTTAAATGGTGACTCACTCCCTAAGTGTAAGGTTCTACTTTAATCTGTATTTTGTTTTTTGTCGATATCTTCAACAGGAGTAGAGCTACAGTGGCTGCAAATTTGTGTTTTCGAAAGGAGGACTTGACTTGGCGCCATCTTGTAGTACGGATGCCCACACAAAGAAAAAACAAAATACATTTCGAGAGATAGTCGAAGGTGAGCACTTTTATATACAATAGCTTCTTTTATGATCAATAAAAAGATTCGCAAAAACAAAATAACAAAGTGTTTTCTATTAAGTGATTTACGAGAAAGACCCCTTAGGAAATATCATGATTTCGATTTTTAATCATGCATACATAAGTTATGCCGAAATCATTTAATTTATCGGCCCCATATTGGGCGCCATTTATACGAATTTCAATTTGGAACAACTTTCCCCATAGACTGAACCACAACATGACCTTAGATTGCAAACATTAGCTTCTAGAGAGAGTACCAATATCGAAAAAATTGCCTTTTTTTCTGCTTTGTTTAAAAAAGCGCGTAATTTTTACAAATTTCCGGGAAATTAATTTAATGGTGATCCACTTCCTAAGTTTAATTGTCAGATTTAATCTGCATTTTTTTTGTCTATATCTTCAACAGGAGTAGAGCTGCAGTGGCAGCAAATATGTGTTTTCGTAATGAGGACTCGACTTGGCGCCTTCCTGTAGTATGGAGGCTAACACAAAAAAAAACAAAATAAATTTCGAGAGATAGTCGAAGATGTGCACTTTTATATGCAATAACTTTTTCTATGATTAATAAAAGGATTCTCAAAAAAAAATAACAAAGTGTTTTTCTTTAAGTGATTAAAAAAAGTCTTTCTCGCAGACCCCACAAAAGAAATATTAAGATTTCGATTTTTAATCATACATACATAAGTTATGCTGAAATCATTTAATTTATCGGCCCCATGTTGGGCGCCATTTATACGTATTTTAATTTGGAACAACTTTCCAAAATTATCTTGACTAAATCAGGACCGTGGAGCAATTGGAACAAACTGCTCGAGGCGTTTGAATTTATGGGAAAACGCATGTATTTTGACAATGTAATTGTAATTGTAATCGGTATTTGTCTTGTGTATCGGATGAAACACGTTTGGGGTTTTTCCCCGAGTAGTATCGGACCTCCCTTTACCCATTAACTGCCTTTGAAGCATGCACGCAAAATTGTTATTTTTTGGTTAATTAAATTACTAAATAAGTTGGTTTGATATATTATATTATTTAACCTAACTTGAAAGTGTAAAAGGAAAGCTGTAAATATTTTGATTATTCATCATAAACAAAAATGGTAGTGTATTTCTAACTTCACAATATTTCAGCGTTTAATACACGTGGCGCATGAAGTAAAATTTCGAGTTTAGAAAAGCCCCGTGAAAATTTGTCTCGGGTCGCTGGCGCGACCCTCGACAAATTTTCTACGCGGGGCTTTTCTAAACTCGAAATTTTACTTCATGCTTAGTCTGGGAGTGGAAACACTCTCTCTAAACTTCATATTGCACGTTTTTAGATAAAATCGACGAATGCCTAAAAAATTACATCGTACACATTATGTATAATTAAAAAAAATGCACAGTCTGTCATACAATAAGTCATTCGTAGAAATTTTAAAAATAAGTGCACATTTATTACCTAAAACCAATTATTACAGTTATCTCTATAATTGCTTAGCCGTTAATGGGTTAAACGCATGTATTTTTCAGGATTTTTGAACTAAGGCATGCAATCATTCCTTGATCCATTGATAAAACTATTTAAGCGATGACCCACTTGGAAACAATTAAAAAATGCGATAAACCTTTGAACGCAGTTTTTTGCAAAAGATTTTCATCAAACAAAAACAACATTGCTAATTAACTATTTTAAAACACACCGTGTAATAAGGCCTTGATTCATTGATAAAACTATTTAAGCGATGACCTTAAAAAAAATGCGATAACCCTTTGAACTCAGTTTTTTTGCAAAAGATTTTCATCAAACAAAAACAACATTTCTAATGGATTATTTTAAAACACACCATGTAATAATGCCTTGATCCATTGATAAAACTATTTAAACGATAACCTACTTAGGAAAATTTTAAAAATGCGATAACCCTTCAAACGCAGTTTCTTTGCAAATGATTTTTCTCAACAAAAATCAATTTGACGAATAAAGCACTAATAACCTTTCTTCACACAAAAAAAAGTGTGAAGAAAGATTATTAGTGTTTTATTCGTCAAATTAATTTGATGTTCACGTAACTCACAATCAATTTAACAAAAATTAAACAAAATCGCCTGACCTAGACCGACTAATAAACAAATCAATCGAGAGCAGGTCATTAATTGTAAATTTTTTTGCAAAAAATATCATCAACAAAAATTAATTTGACGAATAAACCACTAATAACCTTTCTTCACACAAAAAAAAGTGTGAAGAAAGATTATTAGTGTTTTATTCGTCAAATTAATTTGATGTTTACGTAACTCACAATCAATTTAACAAAAATTAAACAAAATCGCCTGACCTACACCGACTAATAAATAAATCAATCGAGAGCAGGTCATTAATTGTAAATTTTTTTGCAAAAGATTTCATCAACTAAAATTAATTTGACGAATAAACCACTAATAACCTTTCTTCACACAAAAAAAAGTGTGAAGAAAGATTATTAGTGTTTTATTCGTCAAATTAATTTGATGTTCACGTAACTCACAATCAATTTAACAAAAATTAAACAAAATCGCCTGACCTAGACCGACTAATAAACAAATCAATCGAGAGCAGGTCATTAATTGTACATTTTTTTGCAAAAGATTTCATCAACAAAAATTAATTTGACGAATAAACCACTAATAACCTTTCTTCACACGAAAAAAAAAGTGTGAAGAAAGATTATTAGTGTTTTATTCGTCAAATTAATTTGATGTTCACGTAACTCACAATCAATTTAACAAAAATTAAACAAAATCGCCTGACCTAGACCGACTAATAAACAAATCAATCGAGAGCAGGTCATTAATTGTAAATTTTTTTGCAAAAGATTTCATCAACAAAAATTAATTTGACGAATAAACCACTAATAACCTTTCTTCACACAAAAAAAAAGTGTGAAGAAAGATTATTAGTGTTTTATTCGTCAAATTAATTTGATGTTCATGTAACTCACAATCAATTTAACAAAAATTAAACAAAATCGCCTGACCTAGACCGACTAATAAACAAATCAATCGAGAGCAGGTCATTAATTGCAAATTGCGTTAACGGCTTTAATGGGAATTTAATATTTTTCTCTCTAGCGCCACGAAGTCTATAATTTATTCACAAAATTATTGTTATTATTATTTATTGCAAATTGCGTTCAGTACCACGCGAATGCTTTAATTGCTCGTTAATTTAGATGGTTTACCATTTTTTTTTTTCGAAAACCAACATGCTGAGCTGGAAATGCGTGCGTACCTGTAATCTTTGTACCTTCTAAATTCTATATAATTTTGTGTTATTATAAAATAATTGCTAGGAATTTCCCTTTAATTGCTAAAAAAAAAAAAAAAAAACATCATCGATTGTATTTTATTATTCTTATAAATTTAACTAATTAATACACACACGGTGTTAATCCATTGATAATAATAGTCACTTTGTGTCCGAAATGGTAATATAAATAAAAGTGTGAAGAAAGGTTTATATTAGTGCTTTATTCGTCAATTTAATATACTCACTTATGTCCGATTTCACCAACATCAATTACATTTTTTTTGTAGATTATATTTATTTGTCGATTAGAATAGACAATTTCCATGTCATAAATATTATTGTCATGTAAACTGATTGATTTTTTGACACGTGTGTAACTATTAATAGATTTTAATCGATGAATAATTGGTCGATTTCACTAATAGTGAAAATCTCTAAACTTCTCAAATTAAAAGTAGGATAAAAAATAAAAATTATGAAACAATTAAAATTTGTGTTATTTAATATTAGTTTTTTAGCATTTGGATTTAAAATAACCATTACTCAGAAAATTATTCATGGATTTGCATGAAACATTCTGCTGATATTAAAAAAAATATAGTCATTTGGTATTATTTTAAAATAATATATTGTTTTAATATTTTGTATATATTTTTTTCTTTATATGTTTAGGGATTATTTTGATTTTGATGTATAGTAATTTCATTTAATTTCATTTAATCTATATTTTTTATTGTAGTGAATCATTGTATTAATTTGTTACAATAGTTAAGAATTATATAATTGATTTGTAAGTAAAAAGGAGATACCGTATAAAATAAATAAAAATAAAAAAAATATGCTTATTCGAAATAAATAAAACAATACCCATTAGATAGTTTTCAACTTATATTCAATCAAAGTCAAAATTTGTTGCTGCTTTTTGTAGTTGTATTAAAAAATATCACAACTCAAAAAACCAAGCATGGATTTTTATAAAATTTTCTGTGGGTGTTAACAAAACAATGCTCTTTTAAAATGTGTAAAAGTTAGAAAATATCTAAATCATAGTTTTTGGGGTATTTTCACTCAAGGTCAAAATTTGTGTTTTCTTTACTATGATTTTTCTAGCATTTGGATTTAAAATAATCATAACTCAAAAATCAATCATGGATTTGGGGAAAACTTTCTGCGGATGTTAAGAAAACTATGATTTGTTGTAATACGTAAAAATTAGAGAATAACCGTTCGATAGTTTTTAACTTGTTTTCACTTAAAATCAAAATTTGTTTTTTTCACCTTGATTTTTGTAGAAGTTGGATTAAAAAACATCTTTCTCAAAAAACCAAACATTAATTTTTATAAAACTGTCTGTGGGTGTTACCAGAACTATGCTCTTCCAAAATATGTAAAAGTTAGAAAATACCCCTGTCATGGTTTTTAAGTTATTTTTACTTAAAAACAAAATTAGAGCTTTATTTTTGTTTATTTTTGTAGAGTTTGTATTTAAAATACGTCATAACTCAAAAAACCATGCATGAATTTTTATTAATCTCTCCCTGGGTGTTAGCAAAACTATGTTCTGTCAAAATATGCAAAAGTTACAAAATACCCATATCATAGCTTTTCAGATATTTTCACTCAAAGTCAAAATTTGGGATTTTCACTATGTAGCATTTTTATTTAAAAAAACATCATAACTCAAAAAACCAAGAATGGATTTGCGTGAAACTTTTTGCAAGTGTTAAGAAAACTATGCTCTTTCAAAATATGTACAAGTTAAAAAATACCCTTATCATAGTTTTTAAGTTATTCTCATTCAAAGACAAATTAGTGTTTTTTCACCCTGACTTTTGTAGAAGTTGGATTTAAAAAAACATCATAATTAGAAAAAACAATCATGAATTTTTTTAAAACCTTCTGTGGGCGTTAAGAAAGCTATGCTCTTTTAAAGTATGTAAAAGTTATAAAATACCCATATCACGGTTTTGAACTTATTTTCTCTAAAAGTCAAAATTTGTGTTTTTTCACCCTGATTATAAGAAGTTGAATTTAACAAACATTATAAATCATAAAAACAAGCATGCATTTTTTTTTCGAGTTTAGAAAAGCCTGAAAATTTGGTTTGTTCGCTCCGCGAAGCGGAGCGGCCAAACCAAATTTTCAGGCTTTTCTAAACTCGAAATTTTACTTCATGCTTAACCTGGGAGTGGAAAACACTCGTTTAAAGCTTCAAATTGAATTCTTAAAAAAGCGTACGAATATGTATACTTAAAGGAAAAATGTCCTGTATAGAAAAGCTACATTTTTATCTGATTTTATAAAATTTTGAATGGTAAAAATGTACATAAATATAGCTTTATTATCTTCATTACCATCATCGTGAATCAAAAAAATCGGTCTTACTATCTTTTTTTAATAAAGACGTTTAATGATAATAAAAATGTCCTGTTATTGAATTTTATTGCTTATACATAATTTATTAACTTCCGTATTAAACACAAAAAATATGAATAATACAGAAACGCTATTAATCTTGTTAACATCTCAAAAAATGTACAAGGAAATTTCTGACAAGGTGATGAACTTTTCAATTGCACTCTTTTAATGCGGAATTACAGCCGAAGAATAAAAAAAACACGCTTCCTTATTCGTATTCCGCATGCACGATTAAAATACTGCAAGGTTCATTGGTATGAATAAAAATATTAAAGTTCAAGAGTCCCAGACATGTAAAGTCGATTTGCATTTATTATTTGTACATTAAACTAAGTATTTTTACTAAAAATTGAATTCGAGTTCAGTAATCCGGCACCAGATACCCACAGACGCGTTTCGGACTTCAAGGTCCTCGTCAGTGTGGTCCCGACCCAGTGCTGAGGAATACTGAACATTTCTGACTATATTAAGCCAATATGTGAAAACTATTAAAGGATTCGATAGATAACGCCATCTAATGCTCCATATCATTGACGATGCCGCTATGGAGCATTACATGGCGTTAGCTATAAAATCTATTTATAAGTATTTTTAATGTCAAATTTTATTTATTTTAAAAATTTGTAAAAGTTTATTTTACAAATCTTTTATTTTTTAAATCGTACACACTTATTCCACAATGTTGATAAGTTATGGAGCTAAGGTTATGGAGCTAAGTTAGGTTAGATGGCAAAAAAATGAAAATTTGTAAAAGTAAACGGCTTTTACAAATTTTTTTTTTAATTTTACGCAAATCAGAAAATATGTCTTTTAAATTGTACACACTACTTAATCTACAATGTTAGATGATAAGTTATGGAGCTAATTTAGCTCCATAACTTATCATCTTATATGGCAAATCAGAAAATTTGGGTTGATGACAATTTTTAAAATTAGGTTAGGTTATGTCTCTAATTATACAATTTGTCATTTAACCCAAACCAACCCTTGTTTTATACTAGACTAAATTGTGAAGTTAATTTAGTGTAGTAAAATAAGGTTAGACAACAAGTTATGAAATTAGGTTAGGTTAGATGACACATTATGATGTTAAAATAGGTTAGGATAGGTTAGGTTAGGGTAAGTTAGGTTAGGCTAGGCCACGTTAGGTTATAACTTCATAAATTTAGTACATATCCAATAAACTGATACCTAGCCTACATTAATCCGAGTAACAGCCGGAGAGGGTAGCTCTGGTTAGGTTGAAAGACAAATTGCGAAGTTGGATTAGGCTAGATGATAAATTGTGTTAATTAGGTTAGGGTGAGTGCCTCTAACATATGTAATTGTACTCTACTAGTCTAAATTGTGAAGTTAATTTAGTGTAGTGAAATAAGGTAAGATAATAAGTTATAAAATTAGGTTAGGTTAGATGACACATTATGATATTAAAATAGGTTAGGATGGGTTAGATTAGGCTAGGCCACGCTATAACTTCATAAAGCAAGTACATATCTAATAAACTGATATCTAGACTACATTAATCCAAGTAACAGCCAGAGAGGGTAGCTCAGGTTAGGTTGAAAGACATATTGCGAAGTTCGATTAGGTAAGATGATAAATCGTGTTAGTTAGGTTAGGGTGAGTGCCTCTAACATATGTTAGAGTTAACAATTTATGTTGCTTTTTGACCTTTAATGTATTTTTCTGGAAGTTCACTCAGGTAATTACCGTGCGATCGTATAAATTAAGATTTAGAGTAGGCGGCATTTTTTTTTGTGCGGTTGCCCAGAATGCTAATTGAATGATGGAATATAATAAAGGTTATGGTAAACTATGTGTTAACAGTCAGTAGTGCCAATCTAATTTGAAATTCAAAGCCTATTCTAAATCATGTTTTAAATGATCGCACGGTAGCATATACTTGTTCTAATTATTAATGTTCAGTTTTAAATAGACCTTCTCCATGTACATTAAGTTGCCTAAAATCTACTTCATTCATTACTTAATTCACTTTTCTTTTATTTTACTTTATTCACTTTACTATTATTTTACTTTATTCGTTACAGACTACATTTTATTTTGAATTATTATTTTTCTATTATTATTTATCCAATTGTTGATACTCATATCGACCCTGAAGCCAGAAGAATGTGGGTTTTCTTTCACTCGCAATTACAAGATGCAAGTGTAACGAATCAAGGCTATGCAGTGCGAGTTTCGCGATCGGGAGAAGAAGTAGAATAAAAATGTCCATGAGGTCGTTGGAACCGAGTACTTGTTCAGCCTTCGCTTTTACTACTTTTTTATTCTGCTTGTTTGTAGTTTGCAATTTTTGTTGTATGCCCGTGCGTAATGTGCTAATTATTCGCGTGAAAACGTGTTGTCAGTCAAGTACTCTCATCTCAGTTGAAGTGTTTGAGTACTTGTTATAATAAAAAATAAACATTCAAATTTGGACTATTGTCGAAAAGGTTTTTGTTTCATTCACGGCTTAATTAGTAACCTGGAATCACGAAAAAATTGTAAGATGATTTTAAAAAAGATACTCCTTTTAAAACCATCTTACATTTTTTTCGCGAATCCAGGTCTCTAATTAGGCCGTGAATGAAACAAAAAACTTTTGGACAATAGTCCAAATTTGAATGTTTGTTTTTTATTAGAAATTCTAATGAGTGTCTATAATATCTTGAACAAGTTTCTCATCTTCCACGTGGTGAAACATATTTAACTATGATTTAATAAAGAAAACACTTGGTTAAATTTCACTAATATTAATATTAGTGAAATTTAACCAAGTGTTTTCTTTGAGTGTCTATAAACTGTCAGCATCCCGGTTGCTTTGAAAATTAAATTACGTATCTTAGATTAAGTCATACGATTCGTTTAATCCTGGAAACGTCAAATAAATGTAATTATTTGTCTAACTACGACGTATGTATATGTAATTTGGTAGCTACAGAAATTAGACCAGGCGCACGTATTTCCAAAACAGCATTATTTCGTAGATGAAACCTAGGTTCTAGTCTAAATTTAAACAAACGTATATTTTTGAACTTCATAAAGAGTATAATCAATAATTAATTAACTACTAATTTAAATATTTACGTTTTATTGGCAATTAACATTTAAATGCCAAGTAATTATTTTATAATAACACAAAATGATATCAAATTTAAAAGGTACAAAGTGGAGATGCAGCGGATAGTAATTTGGCCGGATATTATTATTATTTTAAATGGAGAATCATTTTGAATTTTACAATTAGTCAGTGCTTTATACGTCTGGGGCAGTGGCGTAGCCAGGAAGGAGTTACGGGGGGTTAGAACCCCCCCCCCACCCCTAGTCGCTGGTATCAATTATATTTTGTATTTTTGAAATCGCCGCGTGTTTAAAATCATTGAAAAATTATGCGTTAGTAAGCATCTGCACACGCCCTTATTTAACGCGTAATTATATTATAAATAGTTGTTTTTTAATGACTTTGTAACATTCTTGATTAATTTAGTTATATTTTCTTTAAATTTAATTTACACAAAACTCACAATAAAATAACACAATTTCGACTTTAGGTGCAAATAAGTTGAAAACTATCAAAGGGGAATTTTCTAATTTTTTCGTATTTTGAAAGAGCATAGTTTTCTCAACACCCGCAGAAAGTTTTATGTATATCCATGATTGGGTTTTTAAGTTATGATGTTTTTTTTTAATTCAAATGCTACAAAAATCATGGTGAAAAAAGACAAATTTTGACTTTTTTGCTTCATGCGCCACGCATATAAAACACTGATTTAAGTGAAGTTCAAAACATACTGCTTAGGTTTAATCACATGGTTATTCATTTTCGAAATGTTTATATGAAATATGTGAAAGTAAACTCAAAAGAAAAAATTCCGGTATGTTAGTATTTATCAAAAATAATTATAAAATAATGATTACTAATTTAAATAATATCATCAAAACCAACACATATCATTATAAAATTTTGAGCGGTTAAACCAAATTTTCAGGCTTTACTAACCTCTAAATTTTACTTCATGCGCTACGCGTGTAAAACACTGATTTAAAGTGAATTCGGTATTTCCAAATTGCCGTTTTTGACTTTTTCCTAACGGTTCCTAAATGAAAGCTTCTACATGTATAGACATATACTATACATGTATACATTTATAAAGAAACAGGGAAGTCAAATTTTTAAAAACTCATTGGGTTTATATTCTCAAAGGGCAATGTTTTTTGTGATACAAACACACACAATATATTATGACAATATACTGAACATTTTTAAAGTTATGAAACTTCCAATGTCGCTTTTTTGTAAATAACTCATAAAGTATTGACGGGATATTTTCAGATTTTTGTATATTTTGAAAGGGCAATGTTTGCTTAATATTAACACAAAGTTTAATGACGCTTTCCTAAAAATGTCTAAAGTTATAAATCTCTGTAAGTAGAATTTCATTAAAACTTTGATAAAATCACCTGCAAATGTCGTTTTTCTTTATAAATAACTCATAAACTATTTATATATTATCCACACAAAGTTTCATGACGATATCCTGAAAATGTCTAAAGTTTTGAATGTGGAATGTGGAATTTCATTAAAACTTTGATAAAATCAAAATTAAATGTCGTTTTTTTGTAAATAACTCATAAACTATTGGTGAAGTATTTTCAGATTTTTATATATTTTGAAAGGGCAATATTTGTTTAATATCCACACAAAGTTTAATAACGATAACCTGAAAATGTTTAAAGTTATGACTGTCTGAAAGTGGAATTTCATTAAAACTTTGATAAAATCACCATTAAATGTCGCTATTTGTAAATAACTCATAAGCTATTGATACAGTATTTTCTGATTTTTATATATTTTGCAAGGGAAGTATTTGCTTAATATCCACACAAAATTTAATAACGATAACCTAAAAATGTTTAAAGTTATGAATGTCTGAAAGTGGAATTTCATTAAAACTTGGATAAAATCAACTTCAAATGTCTTTCTTCTTGTAAATAACTCATAAACTATTGATGAGGTATTTTCAGATTTTTGTATATTTTGAAAGGGCAATGTTTGCTTAATATTCCCACAAAGTTTTATGA
The DNA here is from genome assembly GCA_932526585.2 of Philonthus cognatus. Lineage (NCBI taxonomy): Eukaryota > Metazoa > Arthropoda > Insecta > Coleoptera > Staphylinidae > Philonthus > Philonthus cognatus. The sequence goes on from OW052241.1 coordinate 155,081,385, forward strand.
TGATATCCTTAAAATGTTTAAAACTATGATTGTCTGAAATTGGAATTTCATTAAATTTGGATAAAATCACCTTCGAATGAAGTATAATTGAAAATAAAACACTGACAAAATGTGTTGTTTTTAAATTTGAAAAAAAATACAATTGAAAGTCGAATTATGATCTATTTATAAAAATTAGTTCAGTTCGTTTTGATGTTAGCAAAAATATAATAATATACCGTGCGTTTTATTTAAGTATGGCCATAGGGATTTATATGATGAAAATTGTACCCCATATTAAGTTTTGTTGTCGACCAAATTTGAAACATTTTTTTGTTTTCATTAGTAAATCATTTATCAATGTCCATTCTTAAAAAGACAAACATGTAAGAATTCTTTATTTTAGCTTTCAAGTTTAGCAAAAGTAAGATTCAATATGACATTTTCGGCAAGTTGATTTTTTAGCTTAATTATTTGTATTATTAATTTCAACTTTGAAAGGCAAAATAAAGAAATCTAACATTTTAATGTCCTCCTAGCATTGTACATTTCATAGAAAAAATGTTGATTTATCAATAAAACCAAAAAAAGTTTCAAATTTGTACGATAACAAAAGTTGACATGGGGTACATATTTGACCATGTAAATTCCTATGGCCATAGTTAAATAAAACGCAGTGTATGTAACAAATTTGAGCCCCTTTGATTTTCTTTGTGTTGAGAATTGATATATGCTTTTGCATAAAGAAAAGTTGAGCTCTTCCTTTTCATAGTTTCTGCAAATTCAAGCAAATCTGATGATGCAGTCATTTTAATGATTGTTTTTTCACAGTTCCTATAAAATTCATAGTTTCTGTAAATTTCACAGTTCTTGTGAATTTCTAAATTCTTATAAATTTCACGATAATTCAACGTTTTAGTAATTTACGTTACTCCGGCAGTGGGAAAAGTAAAAATGTCAAATGTTTGTATATTATTGTATTGACATTATTAAAAATAGACAAAAGGTTGTTGATGTAGACAAAATCCGACCTAAATTATTTAATTCCGGTAATATTTGCATTACAAAAAATAAGCAAATTGTTCATGTGGTTCGCTATATCATTCACATTTTAGTGACATAAATGAGAAATTATTGTATACTTTGATGAAATCTCTATTATATCCAACTTCTAAATCCATTGATAGTGGTTACTTTGTATCAAAAATGTATGTACATTTGGTAATTCAAATAATTCATGTGAAGAAAGGTTATTAGTGCTTTATTCGTCAAATTATTTTCTTATTGTAAATATGTTATTTTTTTAAACAAATATAATTCTAGTAGAACTGTCATTAAAAAATCACTTGGATTGTTTCGCTGATTTTTTTTACTCCAACTAGTTTCGACATTAGGTCATTATCAAGGAGATATGTGATAATGATAATTACCTCAAGTCAAAACTAGTTGGAGTAAAAATAAAAATCAGTGGAACAAACTAAGTGATTTTTGAAACAAAGTTCTACTAGAAATTAAATATGTTTCACTACGGATTAACTGAGAGATTAATTCATCAAATATATTATTGATTGGCAATTTCATTTATACTCATCAAATATAATTTCTTTATAAATTCTGTATTGTGGAGGCTTCTACTTTGTTATACATGTTAATTTCACAAAAAAAACTTTTTACTTTGTTTGTATTACGCTTTTTTTTATTGAATGTGAATTTGTCGAAACTGTAGTTTTCGACAAATTTAGCTTGTCATTATCAAACATAATGTAAAATTGGAACTTTAAAAAATTACATTTATAAAGCCTCAAATTCTACAATACTCCCACCATTAAATATCATAAAGAATCACATTAATCTTCAAACTAACGAAATATTTATGAGTTTAAATGATGTAAGGTCAGAACATCCGATTTAGGTAAAATAAGAAGGATTTTCTTGTTGTTGCATCCTTATGATGAATAATAAGTATTCTTTATAAAAAATAACCTTGACCTTACACATTATTAATTTCCATATCCGTATGTTAAGTCTGTATAATTAACGAATTCAAGTTTTTAGTAGACTTTTTTTATTACTAACGTAAAACGTTTTTGTTTTAGTTGCGCATAGAAAAGTAGTGCTTAAGGTTTTTGTTTTTAAGAAACAAGCAATACAGGGTGTCCCGGCAGAAATCTGCCAAACTTCAGGGGTGTATATACCTAAAAAAAAATATATGAAATGACCGTTGACATCAAAATTGATTAATTATGATTATTTTTGTTGTCATGATTTTCTGCTTAACAGATTCCTCCCGGGACACCCTGTATTTTGTGTTCATAGTATCACTAGATTTATGTGTCTGTGATGAATATTAAAATTTAGACAAAACTAGCGGCATAAACAGAAAATCATAACAAAATCATCATAATTAATCGATTACGATGTCGACGGTCATTCTTTTACATTTTTTTTTAGGTAAATGTATTAATAATTCTATTCCAAACCCAGAAATGTAAATTAAATAGCATGCAGGTTTTTTGAATCCGTTTTGCTAATTTATGCAAATTTTAAAAATTAACATTTGAATCACATAAAGGCAAAGGGGTGTAACTAAGTGCCTAATATAATATTAGAAAATTACAGCTCTAAAGTTCGAGTCATATTAAAACCAACCAAACAAAATAACAGGACGCTTAAGTGGAGTTTAAAACATATGCTAGGTAACTTAAAACATACAGAGATTTTGTTTTATAAGTATACATACCTTAATGTATACGTTGTATATTTTCAGGCTTGTGTTGATTTTGAAAAGTGTTCAATTTAAGCTTTTAACGAGTGTTCCTACTCCCAGACTAAGCATAAAGTAAAATTTCGAGTTTAGAAAAAAATGAAAATTTGGTTTGGTCGCGTAGCGCTACGTGCTACGCGACCAAACCAAATTTTCAGGCTTTACTAAACTCGAAATTTTACTTCATGCGCCACGCGTATAAAACACTGAAATATTGCGAAGCTTGAAATTTCTTAAGCAGTATTCTAAAGCAGTGCATTTTGAACTACTCTTGAAATCGGTGTTTTATACGCGTGGCGCATGAAGTAAAATTTCGAGTTCATTTATTTATTTCAACGGCTTGCCATGTACATTAAAAATACAATATACAAAAAAAAAAACAAATATGTACAAACACTAAACCTAAAACTAAGCAAGAACAGTTACAAATCTTTTAAAAGGCGCTTTAATAATGAAAAAGACCCATTAAAAAAGTCAAAATTTAAAATATTTGCGTGATGCAAAACCCGAACAGAAGCGGAATATTTCGCATAATCCGTGAGCCTGTAGCCGATATGGAATGTAATGTCAGACCGAAGAGGCGCAGCGCGGTGGAACCCGTATACCAACCAATTCCAACAGATCAGGGCAATCCAAATATCCATTAAGTAGTTTGAATACTAACTTAATGTCAGCTTCTACACGCCTTTGTTTAAGGCTGCGAAGGCCAAAAGTCGTCAAAAGATCCAAGTAGGGCTGATCGGTACTAAATTTATAGGCAAGGTACCTTATAAATTTCTTTTGAACTTGCTCAATTTTATTAATGTCGCATTCGGTGTATGGAGACCATGCCGTTGAACAATAGTCCAAGTGGGGTCGCACTAACGAATTATATAGTGTTACCAGCGTTCTACTATTTGTAAAGTTCTTACTGTTACGCTTTACAAAACCCAGCATCTGATAGGCTTTCGTGACAATATTTGAAATATGGTGTGCAAATGACCACTTTAAATCCACAGTGACACCTAAATCCCTTATTCTATCAACACGATTTATTGCTACATCGTTGAAAACATAATTTGTAATGACCGACCTTGTACTTCGTGAAAAAGTAATGATATTACACTTTTTGATGTTTAGCGTTAATCTGTTATCGTTACACCAGCTATAAAAGTGATCAAGTTCCTTTTGCAGGTTCGTTGCATCAAGAGTCGATTCAATACGCATATAAATTTTCATATCATCAGCGAAAAGTAAACAATTGGCATTCTGAAAACATCTTGTAGCGTCGTTTATAAATATATTAAAGAACAAGGGACCCAGGTGTGATCCCTGAGGAACACCAGAAGTAACCTTTAGGGGTCTTGATGTTATTTGCCCAATTCTAATCACTTGCAACCTATCTGTTAAGTAGGACTCTATCCAACGTAAAAGAATATCAGTAATGCCAACATAATGAAGCTTGTTGAGTAATAACGTATGATCAACAGAGTCAAACGCCTTGGAAAAGTCGGTATAGATGGAATCAACTTGAAAACCGCGTTCCAAGGCGTTGACAATGTAAGAATCATATAACAATAAATTAGATTCCGTAGATGCCCCCACTCGAAACCCATGTTGTTTGTGAGAGATTGAAGATTGCAATGAATTCGTTAAGAAATCCGTCATCAATTTTTCAAAAATGTTTGGGATTGTTGCAATTATGGACATAGGGCGATAATTTTAAACAAGTTTGTTATCGCCATTCTTATATATTGGAATTATGTTTGTTAATTTCCAGCAAGATGGAAAACAACCACTAGATAGTGACAATTTAAAAAGTAACCATATTGGTCTGCCAATTTTGAAAGAACTGTACAGATTATTGCTGATAAGTGGAATGCATACTGTATTATGTACATCCATACTATTTAGCCTGGAATTAATATCGTCAACTTTCGTGTTTGGGGCGCAGTTGCCAACATAGTAAAAAACTCTTTTAGGAACACACTTAATAACGGTGCTATTAGCAGTACCGCAAATAACGTGGGATGCATTAGAACTGTTCACCTTTGAGTTGGTAGTAATCGCAGTATTTAAGCCACTATTATTAATAATAATAATAATAATAATAAATCTTTATTGTCCAACAGGAAACATATCCTAATTACAAGACAATATAGTTAAAAAGAAAGTAAATTAATTATAAAACATACAAAAATATATAAGTAATCAATATACGAATGTGTAACAACTTGCTTAAATCTATACAAGTTTCATTTTACTAAATATAGTGTATATAATAATTATAAGTAAGAATTATAATTGATTTAAGGCTGTCAGTAGAGTTTTCAGAGTATCATGAAATATATCACAGGAAGAAGAAATGCTATTAAATTAAAACATCTGGACACAATATTGACAGGTGATTTCAGACCTATATCAGTTCTATGTGCTACTAAATTAAATGTAGAAGACTGTCTACTATGAAAAGATGGAATATGCAGCCCAATTCTATTTAAGAAGTCAGGAGAGTCAACAGAATTGTGCAGAAGTTTATATAGGAAAGAAATACATGCTTTTTGTCGGCGATATGCAAGACTTTCAAAATCATATTTACGTAAAAGTATATCGTGATCTATACCTCTGTTTGGATAATATCCCTCCGACTTATAAGATAAAATTTTTAAAAATTCGCGTCTAAGCATAAATTAGAAGCAGTGATTTTAACTGTAGGTTCGCCAATAGGCCGCGCAGTAGACGCTGAAGAAGTGGTGCTAATCCTTGTGACTGAATTACCGGTAGTTTTGAAATTTTTTAGATTTTGATTATTATTATTAATGTTTTTATTTGCAGTGTGTTTAATAGTTATAGGTTTGCTAGAAGTGTTCGAGTTATTACATTCTTCCACGTTAACACACCTATTGGTGTCTGCAGAATCAGATAAGGATGATATTGCAGAAGTAATGATGTTTTTTATCTCATTATTATTGGCAAGAATTAGGTTTTTTGTACAAAGAAAAAACCTAATTCTTCTTCTTAGAAAAGCCTGAAAATTTGGTTTTGGAGCGACCAAACCAAATTTTCAGGCTATTCTAAACTCGAAATTTTACTTTATGCACCACGCGTATGAAACACTGATTTAGGTAAAGATTAACATATACTGTTTGGGTTTAATTACTTGTTGATTAATTTTACAAATGTTTATATGCAATATGTGAAAATAAACTTAAAAGAAAAAATTCCTGTATGTTAATTTTTACCAAAAAATCATTATAAAAGAACGAGTACTAATTTAAATAAAATTACCAAAACCAACACACATCATAAAATTTTACAAAAACTTCAAAACTGTGAAAATTTGAACAAGTTGACAAAAAAGTAAAAATTTACTAAATCAACAAATGTAAATATAAAATTGGAAAGTGGAATCAGATTAAATTTAATATTTACACGTGTTGATTTGATAAATTACCCTAACATTTTTAAATTGTTCAAACTTTTCGTTAAAGTGTTCAGAAACCGTGAAATAATATTAAAACGTAATTAAAATTTCAAACAATTAAGTAATATTTAAAATGCTAATTATACACAGACTATAATTTCCACGTTAGTCATTTAGGTTTGTTATCAATTTGTAAACAGCACGAACGGCGAACAAAACTTACAATAACCGACCATTTCATTTAGCTTTTGATAAGGTGATTTACTTAATTTCGATAATTTCTACTCGATTCGGGTATTGTTGTAATCCGTATAGACTGATAAATAAATATAGACAAGTCTCGAAAACAAATCGACATTAATAATTATAAACAAAAATATTATTCAAATCTAGAAAGACATAAAGAGAGAGAGAGAGAGAGAATAAATCACAAAAATTAATAGTTTTTATAATATATAAAATTACGAAAAGGTTTTTCGTGTAATATTATTTTATCCACAACCACTCTATAATATTATAATTATACATGCTAAGAGTCAATAATAATGACGTTTATTATAAATAGGTTATGAAACCTGTGAGTAATATTTTGACTTATCACTGCTCAACTGTGAATAATAAGAAATCACTACAAAATCAGGATACCTCATGTTAATCAATTTTGACATAAACAAAAACTATTTATAAATTGAAAGCAAATTGTGTTAATTGTGTTGTGATAGTGTGGTTAATAGTTTATCGAAGGTGAAAGAAGCAACATGGAATCCGATCCTGACTTGTTGACATCCCCGGAAATAAGGGACGCGGCAGAAATCGCTTCCATCAATTTGTTGCCTAAAAAGTCTCGCAACATATACCAAAGTACATACAACACGTTTTGTGAATGGAAAAAGGAGAAAAAAGCACATTCTTCAACTGAGTCGGTAGTTTTGGTGTATTTTACTGAATTATCAAAAAAATACAACACCTCATCGTTGTGGCAGAAGTATTCGATGCTAAAAAGTACATTGAAAATCTTTGAAAACATTAATATTGGAAACTATGGCAAACTTCTAGCTTTTTTGAAAAGAAAAAATTAAGGGTTTACTCCGAAAAAAGCCAACACTTTCTCCCCAGAAAATGTTAACAGTTTCATTGCAAATGCACCGGATGACAAATTTCTTGCAACAAAGTAAGTTTTAAATTATTTTAATATTTTTTAAAAATTGCAGTAATTTTTTCTTCAGGTTGCATTAATTATGGGTTTAATGGGCGCTTGTCGTTCAAATGAGCTGTATAACATGAAAATTAAAGATAAAGAAGACCTTAATTCCTGCTATATGATTAAGGTGCCAACCACAAACACTAAAATTTGTAGGAAATTTACAGTATCTGGTAATTTTTACCACATTGTAAAAAAATATTTGTGCCTCCGAAAGAAGATAAACTGTGATTATTTCTTTCAAAATTTTCAAAATGGAAAGTGTACTAAACAGCGAATTGGTATTAATAAATTTACAAAAATGGGAAGGGATATCGCCAGTTTTTTGAAATTACCCAATCCTGAGCAATATACAGGCCATAGCTTTAGAAGAACCTCAGCCACCATTTTGGTTGATGCTGGTGGAGACATCACTGCGTTAAAACGTCATGCAGGATGGAAGTCAACTGCGGTTGCAGAAGGCTATATTAACGATTCTTTGGAAAACAAAAAGGAAACGGCCAGAAAAATTGCATCGTCAATAGAATCGACAGCAAATAATGTAACAGCTGCATCTTCCAGCACAAATTCCGTTAATTTCGATATTTTGGATCAAACCGTAAATCTTGGTGTACCCACTTCAATGCCCCCTATTGTGTTTAATAATTGTTGTAACGTTACTATTAACATTAATCCTAATAAATAGTATTATTATATGTATTTCTTAGTTATAATTAAAAGTAAATGATTTAATGAATTATGTTCTTATTCTTGAAAAGTTGCAGTAAGCAAGAATGAATATACATTTTGTGGTTGTGGATAAAGTATAGTATTCTACTCGCGCATAATGGCTATTAATCATTCGAATGATTTACTCCACTCGCCTGCGGCTCGTTCCGTAAACCTCATTCTCATGATTAATAGCTTTCATTATGCGCTTGTTGAATAATATACTATTACCTACGCCCTATGTAGTAACCGCATTATACCACACTGTCATATTGACAAGTATGATTGACATTACGTACATATGCACGTAATGGCTTTGACAAGTACATTACGTGCTGATAGCTGAACAGCTGATTGCTTACCGTACAACCAAATGACATTTCTTTGATGTACAGGGAGTTTTTCTTTAAAGTATACGTATTCCAAATTCAGTTTATTTTCTTGTTTATAGTTATTTGTTGGTTTTTTTTAAGAGTGCAATTTGAAGCTTGAAACGAGTGTTTTCCAGTCCCAGACTAAGCATGAAGTAAAATTTCGAGTTTAGAAAAGCCCTGTGAAAATTTGTCGAGGGTCGCGCAGCGACCCGAGACAAATTTTCACGGGGCTTTTCTAAACTCGAAATTTTACTTCATGCGCCACGCGTATTAAACGCTAATATATTGTGAACTCTATGTATATTTGAACCTCACTTGAAATCAGTGTTTTATACGCGTGGCGCATGAAGTAAAAATTTGTCGAGGGTCGCGCAGCGACCCGAGACAAATTTTCTGGGCTTTTCTAAACTCGAAATTTTACTTCATGCTTAGTCTGGGAGTGGAAAACACTCGTTTAAAGCTTCAAATTAAACTCTTTTAAAAATGTCGGAAAATGTACAGCTTTATTCCTTGTATATTGATCAAGTAGTAATTTAGTTTTTATCATTGCCATTGCACTATTACCAATTATTACAATAAATAAGTTGTTCTTTCATGCTTATTGTTTATTTTGTTAGAGCATAGGTAAAGTATCGTACGTTTCTCGAGAGGTATGGCAATTACATACTCGCGGAATACTGCACTCGCCGCTGCGCGGCTCGTGCGCAACATATCCGCTCATATGTAATATGCTGTATACCACTCTCGTTACGTAATATACTATAAATCTAGAGAAAGAGAGAGAGAGAGAGAGAGAGATCAAATCACAAGAATTAATAGTTGGGGACCCCGGTGAGGTAGTGGGTAGAGGCCCTGCCTTCTAACCCAGGAATTATGAGGCAAAATTAATAGTTTCTATAATACATAAAATTACTTTAAAAACTATCAAACAAGAATAATTTGAATTCAAAAATATTTAAATTCAAGAAAATAAGCATCGCTCCTTATAGTTTACACACTTTAAACATAATATATAAAGTTACGAAAATGTTTTTCGCGTAAAATGCAAACAAGAACGTTGTAACAAATCAAATAAAATAAGATTTTAAATATTTCATTGCATAATTCAATATCCGGAGGTGTATTTGCACGGAAAGTAGTTGTGTTAATGGATATTTATTGTCTTAAGTTGTCTTATCATTTTAAGACACATTGTTTTCATTTTACACGAAAAACATTTTCGTAATTTTATATATTATGTTTAAAGGGTGTAAACTATAAGAAGCGTAAGCTTATTTTCTCGAATTTAAATATTTTTGAATTGGAATTATTCTTGTTTAATAGTTTTTAATTGATTATTATTATTATTACGTTGATGATATACTACCTTGTTTCCAGGGTACAGATATACAATTAAACCAATTTTTAGATTTTATTAATGTTTTTAGATTTAATTTTTAGTAATACTTGCAATGTGTCTTCCGAAATAGCTACTGATTTGCTCTGTGAAAAAAAAGTCATCATATTGGTTATAACTTAGTAGTGAACTGCGATATTGTAAATGAATTTGCATATTCGGATGTTTTCTATTTAGATTTTAAGAATGCGGATTATTTGAAAATCAACAATTTTATTTCGTCCATTGCTTGGATCGACTGCTTTAAACCATGTTTGGATATTTGTTCTGCTGTGGACGTCTTCTACTCATTAATAAATACGGCAATTGATATGTTTGTACCTAGAAAAAAGGCGAATTATGGGTGCAGATATCCAAAATGGTTTACTTTACATTTAATTAGGATGATCAAACAGAAAAAAAGCTGCTCATAGTAAATATAAGAAGTCCAACCTATACGCGGATTATTTAATATTTAAAGAGATACGTCATCTATGCAATGTTTTGAGTAAGGATCTATATTCTCAATACGTTCGTAACGTGGAATGTAAAATACGTGGCAATAGCAATATTTTTTGGAAATTTGGGAATGAACATAAAGATTATAAAGGGTTGCCGTTGAAAATGTTTCTGAATGACGCTAGAAGTTCTAACATGCAGGAGTCGGTTGATCTATTCGCCAAGTATTTTTCATCTGTATATAGCAAACCAGCTATTACGAATTATGCGTGTAATCTTGAACAATGCGTTGATTCAAATTTTTAATTAAGTGTTAATTTCTTGAGTGTGTTTAATGAATTAGTTACTTTGAAGTCATCGATGTCACTTGGTCCAGATGGTGTCCCAAATATATTTATCAAAGAATGTGCCTACTCTATTTGTCATCCCTTGACTGTGCTTTACAACCTGTCGTTGAAACAACAATGCGTCCCTGCCATTTGGAAAAAAAGCTTTGTAACTCCAATTTTTAAATGTGGGAACCGTTCGGATATTACCAATTACCGCGGGGTTTGTGTGCAATCGGCTATTCCGAAGTTATTGAACCGCATGTTAAGCAAACAATTAAGGTGTATTATGAAAAATGTAATCGTGGAGGAACAGCATGGATTCTCTCAGGGTAAGTCAATTACAACAAACCTGCTTGTGTATCAAAAATACGTGTTAGAGGCTTTGGAGGATCGATGTCAGGTAGATGCTATTTACACCGACTTCTCCAAGGCTTTTGATAAGGTGTGTCATAAAATACTTATTAAAAAACTACGTTGTATTGGCTTATCTGATGATGTGGTGAATTGGATAGAGAGGTTCCTTAAACATAGAGTTCAAATGGTCAGATTAGGCAATTGTGTATCTGGTTATATCGAGGTTACTTCGGGTGTACCCCAGGGTACCCACATTGGGCCAATTTTATTTAATGTATTTGTTAATGATTTACCTCAGGTGGTAAAGCACTGTAGGTATTTATTGTATGCAGATGATCTAAAGTTATTTCACAATGTGTGTTCGATTGATGATGTTCACACTATTCAATCGGATTTAGATGCTGTATCGGCTTGGTGTTAAATTAATGAATTATTTCTGAACACAAATAAATGCAAAGTAATCACTTTCAGCGGAATTAAAAATACATTGTGTAATAATGATCTTATAAATGGCACACCACTGGAGCGAGTGACGTTAATAAAAGATCTCGGAGTGTTCTTCGAACAGTCATTGTCATTTAGGACGCACATACTGTCTATCGTCAACAAGGCTTACAAAATGTTAGGATTTGTTGTCAGGATTAGACCTGACTTTAATATTGACACATTTAGAATTTTATATTTAACATTAGTACGTCCCCATTTAGAACACGCGGCAACTATTTGGTATCCACACCAACAATATCTTATTAATGCATTGGAAAGGGTACAAAATAAATTCCTGCGGATTGTAGGATTCAAAATGAGCATCAATTATTCAGATTTGGGTTACAAATTGCTCAGGCTCAATTTAAATATAGAAACATTACTTTTTCGGAGAAATATATTCGACATGTGCTTTTTATATAAAAATCTAAATGGGTACATTAACTGTTCATCTCTCTTAGGAGCACTGGACTTCTGGCATAAGCGCGGAGGATCATTGACGAGATCTAGAGTTTTATTTAGGGAAAAAATCATAGAACTGTGTACGGTGGCAATAATCCTTTGTCCAGATTAATGCATTCGGCCAACTGCTTGCTCTCATCCCCGAATTTCGAGCCATTTGCGAACAATTTTGTATGTTTTCGAAGAGCACTGGTGGTCATTAATCTGGATAAAACTTTTTAAGATTATGTTAGAATTAGCAATGTAGTTATCATAACGTATGTGTGTAGTCATTCTGCGGCTCTTAAACTTTTGTTATTTCTTATTTTGTATTATTTCAATGTTAAAGAGGTATCTCGTGAATAATTAAATAAATAAATAAATAACCTCTATCTCAGATCAAATTTACAGCAGAAACAGAAATTAACAACAATATTAAATATTTAGATCTCTCTATCACTAAAATAAATTTAATATGTTATTTATTTTAGTGATGGAGAGATTTGAATATTTAATATTGTTGTTAATTTCTGACATTTGACATTTTTAGAAAACCTACATTCACTGACTCAATAATTCCTATCCACTACATATCCGTAAGTCTTTATAAAGACCAGTTGTTTAATTGTGGCTTGAATCAAGTTTAGCTTAAACTCAGCTTGAATAAAGCACTTATAACCTTTCTTCACACAAAGTGTGAAGAAAAGTTATTAGTGCTTTATTCTTTAATTTAATTTGATCTTCACGTAACTCAATCAATCAAATTCAGCTGTTAATGATTTCACCATTATGTAATTTAAACTAAGCCTAACTTAAACTACTATTACTTCTACAACTGGCCATGAATACATGTAATACATTAAGAAACGATAATTTATTATATCGAAGGTTTCTTTTGATTCCGGCATCGAAACAAATGAAGACAAAACGAACAAAATTAATAATCCATAATGAACACTCTATCAGAATCTCAAAGGTTAAAACAATTATTTAGTTACATAATCGTCTATCAAACTTTTCAGAACCTTGAATTAACAACAGGCCAAATTAAAATTTAAGCGAAATTCCGCATTAGTGCAAAAAATATTTAAAATATGTGATGATAAAGTGAAAGACTGTGTTGATTCGACATGGAATTCCCAATAGTCAAAGCAATTAGGCTTTGCAAAATAATTCAGATTCTTCCAACAACAAGAAAAAAAAAATTAAAACAAAATGAATAATGATGAAAAATCTCTTAGAAGGAACAGTTCACAAAAACAAAATAAATTATTATTATAAAAAATTATAATACATTTCTTAGAAACTCTATAAAAAAACCGGCCCAATAAATCTCTGAATGCAACTTTTTAATAACAGATGTAAATTAAAATCCCAGATGCATTTATTATTGAGGCCAGCTTAAGGAGAAGCAAATTAAACCTGTTGAAGACTATTTTTATTCTTTTAAAGAAATGTTACGTACTGTTCAGCTAAAATCAACTAAAAACATATTATTAATATTCAGAATATTTTGTGTCCATTTTTCAGGGTTGTTATGAATATACAGGGCATTTTTCTGTTAAGTATACATATCCCGAGAATTACAGCGTTTTATAATTTTGCGGGAATTCGTTGTTTCAAAGAGGTTAATTTGGGGCTTTTAACGAGTATTTTCCACTTCCAGACTTAGCATGAAGTAACATTTCGAGTTTAGAAAAGCCTAAGAATTTGGATTGGCCGCGTAGCGAAGCGGAGCGGCCAATCCAAATTAGGCTTTTCTAAACTCGAAATTTTACTTCATGCGCCACGCTTAAAAACACTGATTTACAGTGAAGTTCAAAAAACGCACACATACAACAACGATTATAGGCAACCTATTATGGGTTAGAGTTATTAGGTTGCCTATAATAACTGTCTTAAACAATTTGTTCAAGGCAGAATTTGGCTCACGTTTTATTCACATCTACACATTAAATTGCTAAAGCCGAATATTTTAAACTTTGCGATATTTCAGTGTTTTATACGTGTGGTTTTATCCTAATTTGGATTGGCCGCTCCGCTTCGCTACGAGGCCAATTCAAATTTTTAGGCTTTTCTAAACTCGAAATTTTACTTCATGCTTAGTCTGGGAGTGAAAAACCGCCGTTTAAAGGTTCAAATTGATATCTTAAAAAAAAAACATCGAATGTCGTAAAATTTACAGTATATTTTTATTTCTAAACTCATCACAACCCGAGATATCGAGCTGTTACATTACTTCTTGTTCACCCTGTATATTTTTCTTTTAGGTATACATATCTTTCAGGTATACATATGCATACACTGTACATTTAACGACATTCCATGTTTTTTTTAAAGATTTCAATTTTAATCATTAAACGATGGTTTTCCACTCCCAGACTAAGCATGAAGTAAAATTTCGAGTTTAGAAAAGCCTAAGAATTTGGATTGGCCGCGTAGCGAAGCGGAGCGGCCAATGCAAATTAGGCTTTTCTAAACTCGAAATTTTACTTCATGCGCCACGCTTAAACACACTGATTTATAGTGAAGTTCAAAAAACACACACATACAACAACGATTATAGGCAACCTAATATCGTTAGAGTTATTGGGTTGCCTATAATAACTGTTTTAAACAATTTTTTTAGCGCAGAATTGGACTTACGTTTTATTCACATCTGCATATTAGATCGCTAAAGCCGTATATTTTAAAGTCTACGATATTTCAGTGTTTTATACGCGTGGCGCATGAAGTAAAATTTCGAGTTTAGAAAAGCCTAATTTGGATTGGCCGCTCCGCTTCGCTACGCGGCCAATCCAAATTTTCAGGCTTTTCTAAACTCGAAATTTTACTTCATGCTTAGTCTGGGAGTGGAAAACCGCCGTTTAAAGGTTCAAATTGAAATCTTAAAAAAAACATCGAATGTCGTAAAATTTACAGTATATATATACATATGTATACCTGAAAGAAAAATATACAGGGCGAACAAGAAGTAATGCAACAGCTCGATATCTCGGGTTGTGTAGAGTTTAGAAAAAAAAATGTTCCAAATATAACTTGTAGCTACTAATTCAAGCTACTAATTGACAATATGTTTTAATATACAGGGTGATTCATAAACTCGAAATTTTACTTTACGCGCTACGCGTATAAAACACTGATTTAAACTGAAGTTAAAAATGCACTGCATGTAAAGGGTGTCCCAAAATTATTTAATTAATAGAAAACACAGTTTTTAGTCTTGAAATTGTTATTTTTTTATTGAATCATCAGTACATAGGATAGGGTTATTTAAGAGATAACACATCGGGCAAATGGCCTTCATGGATTTGCTGGCATCAGTGGCGTAGCCAGAAAGGGGTTAGAACCCCTCCCAAATCGCTGTTATCAATTTTATTGTGTCATTTTAAAATCGCCGCGTGTTTAAAATCATTGAAAAATTGTGCGTTAGTAAGCATCTGCACGTCCTAATTTAATGCGAAATTAGGTTATAAATAGATGTTTTTTATGCAAATTATATTATTCTGTCTAAACTGTTTTTTCTAATAATAATCTAAATAAGTAATAATCCTGACTACGCTACTGGCTGCCACATACGCACTCTTTAGTCGAAATATTTCGTTGATGCATTTTCTCTTGTAATGCACGGATGGTTGTGGGCTTGTTGACATCGTCCTTTGACTTCAAATAACCTCATAAAAAGAAATCTAATGGTGTTAAATCACACGATCTAGGGGAGCCAATTCTGATCACCGAAACGATAGAGTACACAACCAGGAAATGTCTCACGCAGTCATTGAATTGTTTCACGGGTTAGATAGCATGTAGCGCCGTCTTGTTGAAACCAGATATTGGCCACATCAATTTCATTCAATTTCGGCAGAAGGAATTGTAGGAAATTAAACGCTGCATCAACGAAATTCAGCTACTTTTATGCAGAATGGTCATAAAAAATTTCAACAAAAGAGTGTGTATGTACCAGCAAACCCGTGGAGGCCATTTGCCCGATGTGTTATTCCATAAAAAAAATTCTGATCCCCAAAACGATAGAGTGTACGACCAAGAAATGTCTCACGCAGTCATTGAATAGTTCCACGAGCTGTATGGCATGTGGTACCGTCTTGTTGAAACCACATATTTTCATTCAGTTCAATATACTCACGATACCAAGTTGATTTATATTGAAGTCTCTATTATATGTTCGTAAAAACGTTAATAAATATATAACGCATGATGGCATCCACGGCCATATTGCACGAGCGCGATTGCAGAAGGGCAGAAATGCATATAATTATTATGCACCAAAAATATTTAATCTACTGCCCCCTTCAGTAAAAGCTAAGTCCTATGGTAACTTTAAATAAGTATTAAGTGAATTTCTCGTAATCAGCGCATTTTTTCAGCATTAAGGAATGTATTTCTGGTGGATTTGAAGATTTGAAATTTTAATCTGTTTGTGCTGTTATTTAATATTTTATGTAATTTAGTTTTATCGATAGCTTTATATTGTATTTATTTTAAACTGATTTTGTAATGCCAAATATTATTTTGTATACCATATACTGTGACGAATGTAAGCCCTCTAGCGAGACATGAATAAATTACATACATACATACATACAATTTCATCCAATTTCCGCAGAAGGAATTGGAGGAAATTAAACGCTGCATCAACGAAATTCAGACACATTTATGCAGAATGGTCATAAAAAAAAGCCGTGGAGGCTAGTTGCCCAATGTGTTATTCTACGAAAAAAAATCTGATTACCGAAACGATAGAGTACACTATCAGGAAATGTCTCACATAGTCATTAAATTGTTCCACGGGCTCTATGGCATGTGGCACGGTCTTGTTGAAACCACATATTGGCCACATCAATTTCATCCGATTTCGGCAGAAGGAATTGGAGGAAATTAAACGCTGCATTAACGAAATCCAGCCACATTAATGCAGAATGGTCATAAACAAATTTCAACAAAAGAGTGCGTATGGGCCAGCAAAGCCGTGTAGGCCATTTGCCCGATGTGTTATTTTATAAAAAAAAATCTGGTCACCGGAACGATAGAGTACACAACCAGGAAATATCTCACGCAGTCATTGAATTGTTTCACGGGCTGTATGGCATGTGGCAACGTCTTGTTGAAATCACATATTGGCCACATCAAATTCATCCAATTTCGGCAGAAGGAATTGGGGGAAATTAAACGCTGCATCAACGAAATTCATCCACATTTATGCAGAATGGTCATACAAAAATTTAAACAAAAGAGTGCGTATGTACCAGCAAAGCCGTGGAGGCCACTTGCCCGATGTGTTATTCCATAAAAAAAAATCTGATCAACGATAGAGTACACTGGTTGTATGGCATGTGGCACGATCTTGTTGAAACCACATATTGGCCACATCAATTTCATCCAATTTCGGCAGAAGGAATTGAGGGAAATTAAACGATGCATCAACGAAATTCAGCCACATTTATGCAGAATGGTCATACAAAAATTTAAACAAAAGAGTGCGTATGTGCCTACAAAGCCGTGGAGGCCACTTGCCCGATGTGTTATTCCATAAAAAAAATTCTGGTCACCGAAACGATAGAGTCCACTGGTTGTATGGCATGTGGCACGATCTTGTTGAAACCACATATTGGCCACATCAATTTCAACCAATTTTGGCAGAAGGAATTGGAGGAAATTGAACGCTGCATCAACGAAATTCAGCCACATTTATGCAGAATGGTCGTACAAAATTTCAATAAAAGAGTGCGTATGTGCCAGCAAAGCCATGGAGGCCATTTGCCCAATGTGTTATTCCTTAAATAACCCTATCCTATGTACTGACGATTCAATAAAAAAATTACAATTTAAAGACTAAAAACTGTGTTCAAACCTTGCGATAATTTTGGGACACCATTTATAAGCAGTGAATTTTTAACTTCACCTGAAATCAGGTTATTAAAAAATATTGGGAATTAGTGGCGATTTTAAAATGACACAGTAAAATTGATAACAGCGACTATCGAGGGGTTCTAACCCCCGTAACCCCTTCCTGGCTACGCTACTGGTGCCAGCAAAGCTATGGAGGCTATTTGCCCGATGTGGTATTCCTTAAATAACCCTATCCTATGTACTGATGATTTAATAAACAAATAATAATTTAAAGACTAAAAACTGTGTTTTCTATTTAACTCAAATCTTGCGTTAATTATAGGACGGCCTTTATAAGCAGTGCATTTTTAACTTCACTTTAAATCAGTGTTTTATACGCGTGGCGCATGAAGAAACATTTCTAGTTTATGAATTACCCTGTATATTAAAAAATATTGTCAGTTAGTAGCTTAAATTAGTAGCTACAAGTTTTATTTGAAACATATATTATTTTAAACTCATCACAACCCGAGATATCGAGCTGTTACATTACTTCTTGTTCACCCTGTATATTTTTCTTCCAGATATACATATCTTTAAGGTATACATATGCATACAATGTATATTTTACGACATTCGTTGTTTTTTTTTTAAAGATTTCAATTTGAATCATTAATCGAGGGTTTTCCACTCCCAGACTAAGCATGAAGTAAAATTTCGAGTTTAGAAAAGCCTGATAATTTGGATTGGCCGCGCAGCGAAGCGGAGCGGCCAATCCAAATTAGGCTTTTCTAAACTCGAAATTTTACTTCATGCGCCACACGAATAAAACACTGAAATATCGCAAAGTTTAAAATATACGGCTATAGCAATTTAATATGTAAATGTTAATAAAACGTGAGTCAAATTCTGCGCTGAACAAATTGTTTAAAACAGTTATTATAGGCAACCCAATAACTCTGACGTATATTAGGCTGCCTATAATCGTTGTTGTATGTGTGTGTTTTTTTTAAATTCACTGTAAATCAGTGTTTCTAAGCGTGGCGCATGAAGAAAAATTTCGAGTTTAGAAAAGCCTAATTTGGATTGTCCGCTCCGCGCTTCGCGCTACGCGGTCAATCCAAATTTTCAGGCTTCTCTAAACTCGAAATTTTATTTCATGCTTAGTCTGGGAGTGGAAGACACTGGTTAAAAGCCTCAAATTAACCGCGTTGAAACAACGAATTCCCACAAATTTAAAAATAAACGCTGTGTTTAGGCTTTCTCCACATCCCTCCAAAGTTACCCTATTGTAAGGGTAGGAGGGGGTGGCCAGCCCTCAAGACGGATACGTCCGGCACGAGACAGTGAGAAGAACGTGAATAACTGTCAGAGTTTGAGCAAGTGTAAATGCAATCGTATATTATGTAAATTTAGTAGTTTGATAGTTAAATTAGAAAGTGTTTTGAAACCAGTACAGTTTTATTAATTGGCACACCTCGCTGTTTTTCCGATAACAATCCTCTGCAACATCGAGAGCTTAAAACGCTGTAATTATCGGGATATGTATACTTAACAGAAAAATGCTCTGTATGTTCTGTTTTAAACACGTTTTAAACATATTTTTAATTGGTAATGTTATAAACGCTATTTTAATGATAAAAACACGTTTTGTTAAAAAAAACTGTTTGTTTTAATTAAAATGAAAAAAATAACGTTGCCCGGTGTGTTATTCCATAAATAACCCTATCCTATGTAGTTTATAATTCAATAAAAAAATAACAATCTAATGACTAAAAATTGTATTTCCTATTTAATTCAAATCTTGCTTTAACTTTAGAACACCCTTTATTTGATATGCAGGTTTACTTAAATAAATAGTATATTTAAAATATTGATTTCAATAAAATAAATTTGAGTAATATTTGAGGCATAAACCTTGATGAAATAATACTTAAAGCTTTATATTTATTATGTTTTCGCTAGAAAAAAAATAATTGAAGCCTTAGATAAAACGTTAATCAAATAATACTTAAGTCTTCATATTTATTTTGTTTGCTCTAGAAAAAAAATTATAAATTAATATTCTATATATTTTAAAAGATCAATAAATAATGTTTTAACTTTGTATAACACTATTTATTTTTACGTGACTGCATTTTCGGGAAGTTTAGCTTGCCATTCATCAAACATGCGTAAACATAAATAGTGTTTTACAAACACAAAACAAACAAGACTAAAAACTGCATTTTCTATTTAATTCAAATCTTGCGTTAATTTTGGGACACCCTTTATTTGATATGCAGGTTTACTTAAAAAAACACTATATTTAAAAATGTGATTTCAAGAAAATACATTTGAGTAATGTTTGAGACATAAAACCTTGCTGAAATAATACTTAAATCTTTATATTTATTATGTTTTCTCTAGAAAAAAATAATTGAAGCCTCAGATAAAACGTTAATCAAATAATACTTAAGTCTGCATATTTATTTTGCTTGCTCTATAAAAAAAATAATAATAAATTTATATTTTATATATTTTAAAAGATCAATAAAAAACGTTTTAACTTTGTCTAACACAATTTATTTTTACGTGACTGCAGTTTCGGGAAGTTAAGCTTGCCATTCATCAAATATGCGTAAAAATAAATACAAACAATGTTAAAATATTTTATATTGATACATTAACATGTATAAAGCCTTTACAATACAATTTTTTTTAAAGCTTCAACTCAATTGTGATATTTTTTTGTTGGAAAAATCCGAAATAAAATTCAATAAAAAATAAATTAATGTATAGAGTTTTTTTAAAAGTTTCGAATTAAATGTGGCATTTTTTTATTAGAAAAATCCGAGATAAAATTC
The DNA here is from genome assembly GCA_932526585.2 of Philonthus cognatus. NCBI lineage: Eukaryota > Metazoa > Arthropoda > Insecta > Coleoptera > Staphylinidae > Philonthus > Philonthus cognatus. Next base: position 155,101,951 of record OW052241.1, read on the forward strand.
AATAAAAAATTACTACACGTATAGAATTCTTTTAAAAGTTTCGACTCAAATGTGACATTTTTTTATTGGAACAATCCGATATAAAATTCAATAAAAAAATAATATTGTATAGATTTTTTGTTGTTGGATGTGTGTGTTTTTTGAACTTCACTGTAAATCAGTGTTTTTAAGCGTGGCGCATGAAGTAAAATTTCGAGTTTAGAAAAGCCTAATTTGGATTGGCCGCTCCGCTTCGCTACGCGGCCAATCCAAATTCTTAGGCTTTTCTAAACTCGAAATTTTACTTCATGCTTAGTCTGGGAGTGGAAAACACTCGTTAAAAGCCTCAAATTAACCGCTTTTAAACAACGAATTCCCGCAAATTTAAAAAACGCTGTAATTATCGGGATATGTATACTCAACAGAAAAATGCCCTGTATGTTCTGTTTTAAACACGTTTTAAACGTGTTTGTTCTAAACATATTTATAATTGTTATTGTTTTAATAATAATAATAATAATAATAATAGGAGTCCGACACTTCGTCCGTAAATGGATTTTCCCCTCCCATACAACAACAAAATAATAATAATAATAATAATAATAATAATACTTTATTGGTGCTCGTAACAATCGTTTTACACAGGTCATGATACATAATCAAAATACATTAAAGAAAACATCACATAAAATTACAAAAGTAATACATATACAGTAAAATATAAAAAAAGATACTATAATTATAACGTTTAAAAAATACTAGAATATAAAAAAATAAGATTAAAATGAATTGAGTATATATAAAATATTCTAATATAGAATCTAAGATCTATAACGAACACAAACACAATAAAATATAATAATTTAGGAATTAACTTTAAAATTAACATAGATAAAATATGCAATTTAAGATAAATTTATAAATAAGTATATAATAGGCATCATTTAAAATTACAAAAGTAATACATATACAGTAGAATATTAAATAAAAATCTGTAACAAGCACAAACACATTAAAATATTAAATCTTCTTCACCCATCATTACAGTCTAAAAATAAGATACAATATGATGAATTAATTAAGATGAAGATAAATTGCACACACTATGTAGCTAATGAATGTCGTAGTTATCAGACATTCAATCTTCAATGGAGTAGTGGCATTTTTGTATAAGGTACGTTTTTAACGTTTTTTTTAAACTGTTTAATATTAAGTATTTTTATCCATTCTGGCAGTTTATTAAAGATCTTTGGACCATAGTAGCTTGCACCATTTTGAGATTTTACTAATCGTGATCGATACAAGCAGATATTATTTTTATTTCTGGTATTATATTTATGGATTTCGTCATGAGAACGATAATGGTCGATGTTTTTATGAATTTATAATAGACAGTTAAGAATGTATATTGATGGTAGCGTTAATATTTCCAACATTATGTATTCATTTTTGCAGTCATCTTTATAACCTAGCCGCGCTATTATTCTAACTGCTCTTCTTTGAAGTCCAAATAACCTATGCATTATTGTAGTGTCCCCAGGTTGTAATCCCGTAGGCAAGTAGTGACTCACACAGAGAGAAATATATGCAACGTAAAAAGTGTTGTGGCAAACAGTTTGATAGATGCCTTAATAAATAGATATTTCTACAGACTCGAGAGGCAGTTTCCTCCCCCATGTGTGCGCCACGTTAATTTGTTATCGAGGTAAATACCAAAAAACTTCGTTGATGTCTCTGAGGTGATGTGTGTAGGTCTTAAGGAGAAGACCAGATCAACTGTTTTTTGTTAAATGTTAATTTGTTATTTACCGACCATTCAATAATTTTATGTTTGGTATATTCTAGGTTGTTTAGACACACATTTAGACTAGCATCGCTGTTTGTTACTAAGGTATCGTCAGCATAGAGAAATATTGACGAGTCTTCCTTTTGTAACGGTAAATTATTTATAAAGATGAGAAACAATATAGGCCCGAGGATTGAACCTTGCGGTACACCATATTTTAATGTCTGTTCTGATGACACATTATTTTGTATTATGACTGTCTGCGTCCTCTCACACAGATATGAACTCAAAAGTTTACATGCTGTCGGGTGAAAATGATAGAAATATATTTTTCGAATGAGGGTTTCGTGACAAACACAGTCAAATGCCTTACTTAGATCAAGGAAAGATGCAGATGTATACAGACCCTCGTCGAAGCATTTTAGAACATCCTGGACCAAAGCACTGACTGCGTCTGTTGTTGATCGGCCCACTCGAAAGCCAAATTGTTTTTCGCTTAAGACCTGTTCTGTTTTCAAAAATTCTAATATTTGGTTTGCAACGGCTTTATCAAATATCTTAGAGAATATAGAAAGTACTGAGATTGGCCTGTAATTATTTTGATCTGATATGTCTCCTTTTTTTTAAATTGGTGTTACCTTTGCTTTCTTCAGGGATGCTGGGAAAATACCTTCTAGTATACATAGGTTGATAAGTTTTGTTATAGGTACTACTATTACATCTATTACGTCTTTTATTAGTTTGGTTGTGATACTATAAATGTCCGTGCTCTTAGAATTTTTCAATTTCTTGACAATATCTCTTACCTCGATGAATGTTAATTCGGAGATTTTGAAATAATTGGAAGTTGACGTATGATTACTATCAGCCATTAGACTAATAGGATCAGCAACCTTGGAGGGAAGATTAGTAATAAGGTCTTCTGCAATATTAGTAAAAAACTGGTTCAGTTTATTTGGATCTAGAGCACAAATAGCATCTGCTTGCATTTTTGCACGATTATTATTTATTATTTTCCACATTGAGCGGGTGCTATTTTGTGAGTTCTGGATGAAGGACACATTGGCAGCTATCTTAGCATCTTTCAAGGCCTCGTGATATTTTTTTCGATACCTATAATAAATAGTTTTATGGTTTGCATCTTTCTTATACGCTTCTCGAATTAGATTTAATGTTTCACGCATTTGACGCAGTTCACCGTTGAACCATTTTATTTGTGTATTGCTTTTTCCTAGTTATTGTTCAGTATAACTTATTTTGAAGTTATCATTAATAATTTGCAGGAAAATATTAAATTTTTCTTCTGCGGTATAACAGTTGTCGTCAATAAAACTCCAGTCAGTATATTCGAGAAGCGAATAAAATTGCATAGTACTTTTTTTTGTAATTGGTCTGTGCCTAACCTTGTTATCGTTATCACTTTCACTCATAGTAATGTCTACTTTAAAGTGTATGCCAATGTGATCCGACAATCCAGAATCACAAGCCAGAACCGATAAATACGTAGAATGGATGTTTGAAAAAACGTTATCTATACAGTTAGTACCTCTTGTATTAAAATAAACATGTTGTATTAAGCCGTATGTTGCGAGTAGGTCGCATAATTCTTTAGCTCGGTTGTCATTGGTGTTAAATAGTACGTTAAAATCCCCTCTAAAAATTATTTGTATGTAATGTGCATGAACACTATCAAACATACTACCGATTCTATTTAGAAAAATATCAAAATCTCCGTCGGGAGATCTGTATACGCATATAATTAGCAGTTTGATTTCGTTTATAAGGGATGCTGATAGTTCGCAGTGTTTATCAATAGAGAGTTCATTAATTTTTGAAAAAGTATTCACATTGACTTTGCCGTGTGACAGCTGCATTACACCACCATGCTGATAAGTGCGACGTGAAAAACATGACACATTTTTATAATATCCGACTTGAAAAGCAGTCTCTTTTTGAGCTTCTAGCCAGTGCTCACTGAGGCATACGATATCAAAACTATTATCAATTAAAAAAGCGTCTAGTTCATTTATCTTGTTCCGTACACTTTGTATATTTGTAAAGTATATGTTTAGGAAACACACATTAGGTACCTTTTTCTGATTGGACAGCCCCGCTAAAAATTTGATTTTTATCGGCACTACTTTTAATTTTATTGTTAAATACATATGAACCGACTTACACAAACACCTTGTGGCCAGTGTTTAGCGTCTGTAAGTTTTTCATGAAATTTAAAGTCTGCGGCAATTTTAAAAGCAGGCTTATTAGCGTTTATTGTTAGTTTTTCACACAAAAAATCACTTGAGTCTATGATATTTTTAATATGGTCTTTCATATCCTCTAGAGAGACGTTGATGTTTGTACGCTTGATGAAGAGCCAAGTCCTCTTAGGTTCAGCTTTAATTTTTGAAGCTAGTGTTCCTGTCCCGATAATGACTGTTGATTTTTTCCTTTTATTTACAGTTACTGTTCTCCAACGATATGTTTTTTCTGATTCATTTTGCGACTCCGAGTGAGATTCAGCGATATCCGTTGGTGTTATGGTTTTTTCCTTGTGTTCTTTATCTGTCACGATGTTAGACTCAAGGTGTTGGTTATCACTTTCAATAACACTCGTAGATTTAATTCGTTTATTTGTAGATTTCGATGGCGTTTCGCGTATATTTGGAGACGCTACTTGCACTTTGCCTGGAGAGATGTCGCTTGCATTTGCATATTTGTTTGGGTTTTTGGTTGTTATGTTATTTATTTTGTATTTCAGAAGACTATTATTTTCTTTTTGGACGGCATTTTTATCCTCCATTTCTTTGAGCAATTTATTTAAAAGTGATTCTTGCGCGTTTTCATTTTCCTGACGAAGATTGTTCGCAATGTTAACCTCATTTTCTTCAGATCCACCGCAGCAAATAATTCTGGTTCCATCCAGGATTTTGGCACCCACTTTCTTCCTGCAGTTGCGGTGAAAAGCGTTTCCGCATTTTATGCACACTTGCACTTTACATTCATTGCTTGAGCAACACTTAAACATTGATGACTTATCCGATACGTCCGCATCGCCCGCCATCTTCCTTGAAACGCTGTTTCAATGTAAAATACACGTTTTGTTAAAAAAAAACTGTTTTAACAAAGCGTGTATTTTTCATTGAAACAGCGTTTAAAACATTAACAATTATAAATATGTTTAAAACGTGTATAAAACAAACACGTATAAAACGTGTTTAAAACACAACATACAGGGCATTTTTCTATTGAGTATACATATCCTGATAATTACAGCGTTTTTTAAATTTGCGGGAATTCGTTGTTTCAAAGCAGTTAATTTGAGGCTTTTAACGAGTATTTTCCACTCCCAGACTAAGCATGAAGTAAAATTTCGAGTTTAGAAAAGCCTAAGAATTTGGATTGGCCGCGTAGCGAAGCGGAGCGGCCAATCCAAATTAGGCTTTTCTAAACTCGAAATTTTACTTCATGCGCCACGCTTAAAGACACTGATTTACAGTGAAGTTCAAAAAAACACACACATACAACAACGATTATAGGCAACCTAATAAACGTTAGAGTTATTGGGTTGCTTATAATAACTGTTTTAAACAATTTGTTTAGCGCAGAATTTGACTCACGTTTTATTCACATCTACACATTAGATTGCTAAAGCCGTATATTTTAAACTTTGCGATATTTCGGTGTTTTATACGTGTGGCGCATGAAGTAAAATTTCGAGTTTAGAAAAGCCTAATTTGGATTGGCCGCTCCGCTTCGCTACGCGGCCAATCCAAATTTTCAGGCTTTTCTAAACTCGAAATTTTACTTCATGCTTAGTCTGGGAGTGGAAAACCGTCGTTTAAAGGTTCAAATTGAAATCTTAAAAAAAAGCATCGAATATCATAAAATTTACAGTATTATTTTTTTTCTAAACTCATCACAACCCGAGATATCGAGCTGGTACAGTACTTCTTGTTCACCCTGTATATTTTTCTTTCAGGTATACATATCTTTCAGGTATACATATAGTGTATGCATATGTATACCTGAAAGATATGTATACTTGAAAGAAAAATATAAATATACATTTTACTACATTCGATGTTTTTTTAAGATTTCAATTTGAATTATTAAACGAGGGTTTTCCACTCCCAGACTAAGCATGAAGTAAAATTTCGAGTTTAGAAAAGCCTAAGAAATTGGATTGTCCACGTAGCGAAGCGGAGCGGCCAATCCAAATTAGGCTTTTCTAAACTCGAAATTTTACTTCATGCGCCACGCTTAAAAACACTGATTTAGAGTGAAGTTCAAAAAACACACATATACAACAACGAATATAGGCAACCTAATATGCGTTAGAGTTATTGGGTTGCCTATAATAACTGTTTTAAACAATTTGTTCAGCGCAGAATTTGACTCACGTTTTATTCACATCTACACATTAGATTGCTAAAGACGTATATTTTAAACTTTGCGATATTTCAGTGTTTTATACGTGTGGCGCATGAAGTAAAATTTCGAGTTTAGAAAAGCCTAATTTGGATTGGCCGCTCCGCTTCGCTACGCGGCCAATCCAAATTCTCAGGCTTTTCTAAACTCGAAATTTTACTTCATGCTTAGTCTGGGAGTGGAAAACCGTCGTTTAAAGGTTCAAATTGAAATCTTAAAAAAAGCATCGAATGTCATAAAATTTACAGTATTTTTTTTCTAAACTCATCACAACCCGAGATATCGAGCTGTTACATTACTTCTTGTTCACCCTGTATATTTTTCTTTCAGGTATACATATCTTTCAGGTATACATATAGTGTATGCATATGTATACCTGAAAGAAAAATTTAAATATACATTTTACGACATTCGATGTTTTTTTTAAGATTTCAATTTGAATTATTAAACGAGGGTTTTCCACTCCCAGACTAAGCATGAAGTAAAATTTCGAGTTTAGAAAAGCCTGAAAATTTGGATTGGCCGCGTAGCGAAGCGGAGCGGCCAATCCAAATTAGGCTTTTCTAAACTCGAAATTTTACTTCATGCGCCACGCTTAAAAACACTGATTTACAGTGAAGTTAAAAAAACACACACGTACAACAACGATTATAGGCAACCTAATATCATTAGAGCTATTGGGTTGCCTATAATAGCTGTTTTAAACAATTTGTTCAGTGCAGAATTTGACTCACGTTTTATTTACATCTACATATTAGACTGCTAAAGCCGTATATTTTATACTTCGCGATAAATCCGGAAAAATCGGAAATAAAATTCAATAAACAAATAAATTAATGTATAGAATTTTTTTAAAAGTTTCGACTCAAATGTGACATTTAATTATTAGTAAAATCCGAAATAAAATTCAATAAAAAATTAATAAATGTATATAATTTTTTTTTAAAGTTTCTAAAAATGTCAAATGTGACATTTTTTATTAGAAAAAACCGAAATAAAATTCAATACAAAATTAATAAATGTATAGAACTTTTTTAAAAGTTTCGACCCAAATGTGACATTTTATTATTGGAAAAATCCGAAATATAATTCAATGAAAAATGAATAAATGTATAGAATTCTTTTAGAAGTTTTTAGACATTTTTTTATTAGAAAAATCGGAAATAAAATTCAATAAAAAATTAATAAATGTATAGAATTTTTTTAAAAGTTTCGACTCAAATGTGACACTTTTTTATTAGAAAAATCCGAAATAAAATTCAATAAGAAATTATAAATGTATAGAATATTTTTAAAAGTTTCGACTCAAATGTGACATTATTTTATTAGAAAAATTCTATAAAAATTCAAAAAAAATTAATAATTGTATAGAATTTATTTTTAAAGTTTCGACTCAAATGTGGCATTTCTTAATTGGAAAAATCCGAAATAAAATTCAATAAAAAATTAATTCATTTATAGAGTTAACTCTTCCTAAAGTTTAAAATAAATAATAAATGTATAGACTTACCCCTTCTTCCTTGAGGCACAGAATACCTAAGGTTCTCAAACTCAATATCCATCTTCTCATGTTTAGCCAGGTGCAATTGCACCGTTCTTTGTTGCTGTTGCTGCATCATAACAATCCTTCTCAACGCATACACTGTATACAACAAACACTCGAATGAATTAAAAAAATCCGTATTCCTTTAAAAAAACCCGCTTCTTTTATTATTTTACTACTGGTTGCGCACCGGTCGAGGGCCAACTGACTTAACTTAAGCTGGTTCCGCTCAACCTATCATCAACCGAGGAACGCGCGCGACTGAGCCAAGTCACAAATCGGACGATCAGATAACGTACACGACGATCGTCAAAATCCGTACGCGTTTTTTCCTCCAGTTGTATATTTTTCCGTCCTTTCTTCGCGTGAAATCGAAAGTGAGTGCGCCAAGAAACCCGCGCTCCGCTGCTCTTGAATGTCACCTAACGTCGACGTCGGGGCATTTTTCTTACTGCCAAGTTCAATGTCGTAATTGTACGTTTTCTCGTTTCCGACATCGAAGCACTGCTTATTTATTTATTGCGGACGCTTCGATCTACATGCACTTCCTTGTTTTTCGAAATCGCTTCTGCGAGATAAGGATTATTGGAACGTGAGTGTTCAGTGTGTCATACATACGGCGATAAGAGTTATCTTTGGCTGGTTGGATTTTTATGCAGGATTAACGCACCAAAATGGTATTTGATGGAGAGAACCAGTTTAGAAAGTTACTTTTCGATCCTGGGAAAATTTGTTGTAAATGAAAACAAAAATACTAACATTATGGATCAAGTTTAGTTAGAATTCTCTGCTTGCTTGTATGTGTACAGGGTGTCCCATTTGAACTTAACACTTTCACCCCGTCACCTACAGCCATCCCAACTTAATAATTTTTAAGGGACACTTTGGGCTACGCATTGTAAAAAATCCCAACAAAATTCGTGCAGAATTCGATTTTTAGTGAGCATTTGAAAAATCCATCGCTCAAATTCTAACCCTCAGTGACAAAACTATCTAAACTGGGGTTACTCACCAGGGGCCGAATGGGACCATTTGATGGGTCAATTCCGATGGGGATGCATCGGAATTGACCCATCAAATGGTCCCATTCGGCCTCTGTTGAGTAACCCCAGTTTAGAAAGTTTTATCACTGAGGGTTAGAATTTGAGCGATGGATTTTTCAAACGCTCACTAAAAATCGAATTCTGCACGGATTTCGTTGGGATTTTTTACAATGCGTAGCCCAAAGTGTCACGCTCGCAATTCTACCACTCCACCCGATGCTTGGTTTGGACACAATAAACTAAACAACGGTACCCGGCCGGCGCCCGACTCAAAAATGGGCACGTAAAAATAACTCATGTTGCCAACTTTTTTATTCCGCCGATTTAGGCTGTCAGGAGTGGTCGCATTGTATCGGCGGGTGTGATTTACCTCGGATTAACCTATTTGCGACTGGCATGAGCCGCAGGGAACGCAAGGCGAGCATTCGAAAATTTGAAATTTCCTGACGTTCGTCAGATTCGGTCAGCCATAATGAAAATTGTATTTCATCGTTACTTTGATGAAACCTATGTGAGTTGAGCAAAAATGTTCAGCAAACACAAAAACTGTTCAAAACTGTTTAAAAAATATATTCAAAAATTAGTTAAGTAGTTCTTTTTAAACATTTTTTTTAATGAATCATTGTATAAGATTTATGAGATAACTTTACTACATAGGAGGTTTAATAAACTGATCGGGCTAATAACGTAGAGTCCTTTGATAATAAAGCCCTATTTTGTCAATAAAAAATGGTGATGTGTCCATCATAGTACTTTCCCCCGTAAATTGCGTATTAAATCACTTTTAAAATATTTGTAGCATTATTATTTTCAAAATGTCTTCAACTTTTTGATAACTACAACTTTTATTTGAAACATTTTTCAATTGGATCAACACATACTGACACAAACCAATGACTAGATAAAAAACACTATTTATTGAATATCTCAAAAACTAAGAGTGCTATGACAAAAAGTGAAGATACAAAAAATATTTAATATTTTATTACCTACAACTTTTATTTGAAACATTTTCCAATTGTATCAACACACACACTGACGCAAATCAATGACTAGATAAAAAACACTATTTATTAAATATCTCAAAAACTAAGAGTGCTATGACAAAAAGTGAGTCCACAAAAACTCTTTAGTTTTTCATTTCCTACAACTTTTATTTGAAACATTTTTCAATTGTATCGACACATACACTGTCACACACCAATAACTAGTTAAAACACACAACTTTTGAAATAACTCAAAAACTAAGAGTGCTATGACAAAAAGTAAATAAACAATATATCTTCATTTTGTTACTATCTACAACTTTTATTTGAAAGAATTTTTTGTTTGATGAACATTTATTGAAAAAATCTGAAAAAACTGAAAAACGCTAAGAGTAAAGTACCACTTCCGGTTTTCCGATTTTCACCAAAAGCTTTTCAGTTCTTCCGATTGTAACAAAAAGCTTAAGTTTCAAGTTTCATCTCGATATCTTTAGCGGTTTTTGCGGTACAGCGCACACAGACACACACAGAGACACACAGACAGACAGACAGACATTTTTCAAAAATGGTCTTATTCGACTCAGGGGACCTCAAAACGGATATTTCCGCTAAAATTTTTGATTCGAAAATTTTCACGAAAACAATACTTTCCCTTTGTATTACATACGGGGGAAAGCAAAAATCACATAGGAGGTTTCATCAAAACAACGACGATTTATTCTTTCGTTTTTCGAAATCTTAAAAAAATCGCCAAATTCCATTTTCAGACCGATTTTGATCCGTTTTTGTGTGATTTACATCTTGCAGTGGCAATTTCGACGCACCTTGCGCTGTCATAGAAAATGTGCTAGATCTCTTATATAAAAAATTTTGATAACTGTTGTCTTATGTAGCTAAATCCAAAATTATGCTCAGTGCAAACAGGTATCAAGGTTTGCACTAGGCATAATTTTGGATTTAGCTAAATAAGACAACAGTTATCAACATCTTTTATATAAGAGATCTAGCACATTTTCCATGATAGCATTATTGTATTGATAATGAAGGTTTGAATTAAATTACACTTGGTTTGTTTCACAATTTTTTATTCTTTACTAGTTACTCGACTAGTTTCGCGTTTTACAGCATTATCAGGAGTGAATTGGAAATATATTCAAGAAATAGCATTATTGGGTCTGTCAACTTGGCCCCCCCAACTCAAAATTTTCAAATAAAAAATATTGCGCCCGAAAGGTCTTAACTTGCGCTCACTTGCACCCAAATATTAAAACTTGCGCTGTTAAGGGTAGAAAGTTATAGCGATTTGAAAATAGGGGGGGGGGGCTAAGTTGACGCCAGCCCCCCCATCTCGGAATTTTGAACTTTTTCTTTCATAAATACATTCTATGGAACTTGCGCTGTCGATACCACCTAATTTTACAAGTTGCGCTGCAAAAATACACCCCCTATAAACGAAATAAAGGAGGGTGCCAGCCCCCCCACTTTACATTTTTTAAGTTTTATTGCATTGTACACAAAGCTTAGAAGTTGCGCTCACTTGCGCTATCGAAATTTCTTCAATATCAGTTCTCATGAAAAAGTTATGGGATATTTTATATATACTTGAATCCAGTGCGCGTATTCCCATAATCTCCATGCAACTACAGAAGAGTAATACAATAAACATACTTAACTCACAACCACTGTCCATCTTCGTCGAAAAGCATACATTATACAACCAAAACAGTAATTTTCTATAATATTTGCATATTTATTCCAGTGCCGTATCATGGTGGAAATATATATTTTTATTATTACTTAAATAATTTTATTTCCAAAACAAATAACAATAATTCGATTCAATTAATAAATATAACTTTAACAATGTATTTAAAATGCATTTCTGCTGATTAGAAAAGTTGCGCTGTTTTCCCAGTAGCGTTACAAATAATTTATTATTTAATTTAATTAAATATTTTCAAAACCAAACTTGAAAGTTTAAATTTTTTAAGTGATTTTACTTAAACAGTGCATAAGAAATGCATCTATGCCAATGAGAAAAGTTGCGCTGTTTTCCCAGTGGCGTCACAATTAATTTATTATTATTTAATTAAATTAAATATTTTTCAAACCAAACGGAAAATTTTGAATTTTCTAGGTGATATTACTTTAACAATGCATAGGAAATGCATTTATGCTAATGACAAAAGTTGCGCTGTTTTCCCAGTGGCGTCACAATTAATTTATTATTATTGAATTAAATTAAATATTTTCAAAACCAAACGGAAAATTTTGAATTTTCTAAGTAATATTACTTTAACAATGCATAGGAAATGCATTTATGCTAATGAGAAAAGTTTCGCTGTTTTCCCAGTGGCGTCACAATTAATTTATTGTTATTGAATTAAATTAAATATTTTCAAAACCAAACGGGAAACTTTGAATTTTTTAAGTGATATTACTTTAACAATGAATAGGAAATGCATTTATGCTAATGAGAAAAGTTGCGCTGTTTTCCCAGTGGCGTCACAATTAATTTATAATTATTGAATTAAATTAAATATTTTCAAAACCAAAAGGAAAATTTTGATTTTTCTAAGTGATATTACTTTAACAATGCATAGGAAATGCATTTATGCTAATGAGAAAAGTTGCGCTGTTTTCCCAGTGGCGTCAGTGATCATTCCCAAAAACAGATGGTTCCCGTCGGCCACCCTACATTGTATATAGCAACATATTAACCTCTACTTCTTTTGATCTTGAACAATGATTTTTGCTTCGAAGCAAGTCATTGTATTCCTCCCATAAGCCATTATGTCTTCTGCAAAATGCTATAAAATGACCCGGTATAAAACCCACAACACCACGTAAAATAAACAGTTTGTTCTGTACATTTAGTTTAAACGGAATATTTTCTAAATTAGTTACTAAGTTCAATATTTTACTCTCCGTGTTAACGGGTTCTATGAATATGAAATTGTTTAACTGTGTTTCAAATAATAATTTATTATTACACAAACTGCAATTTTGTTTTGTTTTTTGTTTTCGTCACTGGGAAAACAGCGCAACTTTTCTCATTAGCATAAATGCATTTCCTATGTATTGTTAAAGTAATATCACTTAGAAAATTCAACATTTTCTGTTTGGTTTTGAAAATATTTAATTTAATTCAATAATAATAAATTAATTGTGACGCCACTGGGAAAACAGCGCAACTTTTCTGATTACCATAAATGCATTTCCTATGCATTGTTAAAGTAATATCACTTAGAAAATTCAAAATTTTGTGTTTGGTTTTGAAAATATTTAATTTAACTTTTCTCATTAGCATAAATGCATTTCCTATTCATTGTTAAAGTAATATCACTTAGAAAATTCAAAGTTTCCCGTTTGGTTTTGAAAATATTTAATTTAATTCAATAATAATAAATTAATTGTGACGCCACTGGGAAAACAGCTCAACTTTTCTCATTAGCATAAATGCATTTCCTATTTATTGTTAAAGTAATATCACTTAGAAAATTCAGTTTCCCGTTTTGTTTTGAAAATATTTAATTTAATTCAATAATAATAAATTAATTGTGACGCCACTGGGAAAACAACGCAACTTTTCTCATTAGCATAAATGCATTTTCTATGCACTGTTAAAGTAATATCACTTATAAAATTCAAAATTTTCCGTTTGGTTTTGAAAATATTTAATTTAATTCAATAATAATAAATTTATTGTGACGCCACTGGGAAAAGAGCGCAACTTTTCTCATTAGCATAAATGCATTTCCTATGCATTGTTAAAATAATATCACTTAGAAAATTCAAAATTTTCCGTTTGGTTTGGAAAATATTTAATTTAATTCAATAATTATAAATTAATTGTGACGCTACTGGGGAAACAGCGCAACTTTTCTCATAAGCATAAATGCATTTCCTATGCATTGTTAAAGTAATATCACTTAGAAAATTCAAAATTTTCCGTTTGGTTTGAAAAATATTTAATTTAATTAAATAATAATAAATTAATTGTGACGCCACTGGGAAAACAGCGCAACTTTTCTCATTGGCATAGATGCATTTCTTATGAATTGTTTAAGTAAAATCACTTAAAAAATTTAAATTTTCACGTTTGGTTTTGAAAATATTTAATTAAATTAAATAATAAATTATTTGTAACGCTACTGGGAAAACAGCGCAACTTTTCTAATCAGCAGAAATGCATTTTAAATACATTGTCAAAGTTATATTTATTAATTGAATCGAATTATTGTTATCTGTTTTGGAAATAAAATTATTTAAGTAATAATAAAAATATATATTTCCACCATGATACGGCACTGAAATAAATATGCAAATATTATAGAAAATTACTGTTTTGGTTGTATAATGTATGCTTTTCGACGAAGATGGACAGTGGTTGTGAATTAAGTATGTTTATTGTATTACTCTTCTGTAGTTGCATGGAGATTATGGGAATACGCGCACTGGATTCGAGTATATATAAAATATGCCATAACTGAGAACTGATATTGAAGAAATTTCGATGGCGCAAGTGAGCGCAACTTCTAAGCTTTGTGTACAATGCAATAAAACTTAAAAAATGTAAAGTGGGGGGGCTGGCACCCTCCTTTATTTCGTTTATAGGGGGTGTATTTTTGCAGCGCAACTTGTAAAATTAGGTGGTATCGACAGCGCAAGTTCCATAGAATGTATTTATGAAAGAAAAAGTTCAAAATTCCGAGATGGGGGGGCTGGCGTCAACTTAGCCCCCCCTATTTTCAAATCGCTATAACTTTCTACCCTTAACAGCGCAAGTTTTAATATTTGGGCGCAATTGAGCGCAAGTTAAGACCTTTCGGGCGCAATATTTTTTATTTGAAAATTTTGAGTTGGGGGGCCAAGTTGACAGACCCAGCATTATTGTGTTGATTTTGCTCGTTTCAAAAAAATATTGTACTATCCTCGTGCGTGAGAAATGCTCCCGAGTTCACGCATTTAAAAGTACTCGCTCCTTCGTCGCAAGTGCTTCAAAAATGCGTTCACTCGGAAAAATTGTTTTCCCGCACTAGTTTTGTAAATAACTATTTTGTTTGCTGGATAGTAATTTGTATACCCGTTAATACCATATTTTAAAGGGTATACAAATTACTATCCAGCAAACAAAATAGTTATTTACACACGATGGAGGGTGCAATTTAAAATTATAAAGTTGGGGTGGCTGGGGGTGAAGGGCTGAAAGTTAAAATTTAAAAAATAGTATCTCACGCATGTGAGATTTGTTTATTTACAGTAAAATATTCAGCTATCAATTATATAAAATATACCTGTAATCAAATTTCACATCAAAATAATTTGTTCGTCTGCTGGGGCAATTGACCCAGCGTATTTTCGATTCTGTTTGGAGGAAATTTCCTCTTCTTTCCGTTTGTTATTTTTGCACATCCACCTCTAAACAATTCCATTCCAGCATCTTCTTAACATAAAAATAAACCTCAAAGGCACCAGCAAATGTACCCAGATTTAGTCACCTCGGGATGTAATCTCGTTTTGTTGTTTGCAGAATTTTAAGTATTCAGGTTTGACATCCGATCTTATTTGTGATCTTTTCCAAATTCAAACTGAAGAGAAACTCTGCGTTGTATGAGGAATTTTATATTCACTGGACTTTGCTTACATTTAGACAAGAACCTTGAATAGATAAAGAATATATGAGTCGCCTATTTCCAAAAACCCCTAAATCCATTTGAAAACAATGGCTTTAGGGGTTTTTTGGAAATATGTGACTTATATATTGTTTATCCAATGCATTTACATTTTTGTAATAACGAGAGTTTTTACTCCTTGATTGAGCATGAAGTAAAATTTAAAAGTTGTTTTTATCAAAGTTTAAATTTGAAGCGTCTAACGAGTGCTTCTGCTCCTAGATTAAGCATGAAGTAAAATTTCGAGTTTAGAAAAGCCTGGAAAATTTGTCTCGGGTCGCGCAGCGACCCGAGAAGTTTAAATTTGAAGCGTGAGTGCTTCCACTCCTAGATTAAGCATGAAGTAAAATTTCGAGTTTAGAAAAGCCTCGTGAAAATTTTCCAGGATGTTCTAAACTCGAAATTTTACTTTATGCGCCACGGGTATAAAACACTAAAATATTGTGAAATTTATGTATATTTGAACCTCACTTGGAACCAGTGGTTTATCGGCGTGGCGCATGAAGTAAAATTTCGAGTTTAGAAAAACCTAGAAAATTTGTCTCGGGTCGCTGCGCGACCCTCGACAAATTTTCACGGGGCTTTTCTAAACTCGAAATTTTACTTCATGCTTAGTCTGAGAGTGGAAAGCACTCGTTCAAAGCTTCAAATTGAACTCTTTTAAAAAACAAGGAATGTCGGAAAATGTACAGCTTTATGCATATGTTTACCTAAACAAAATTCCCTGTATATTGATCAAGTAGTAATTTCGTTTTCATCATTGTCATGTTACTGACATTCGTTCTTTTTATAAGAGATTTGAACTTGAAGCGTCTAACGTGTGTTTCTACTCCCAGATTAAACATGAAGTAAAATTTCGAGTTTAGAAATGCCTGAAAATTTGGTTTGGTCGATTAAGCATGAAGTAAAATTTAAAAGTTGTTTTTATCAAAGTTTAAATTTGAAGCGTCTAACGATTGTTTCCACTCCTAGATTAAGCATGAATCAAAATTTCGAGTTTAGAAAAGCCTGAAAATTTGGATTGGTCGCTCCGCGAAGCGGAGCGGCCGAACCAAATTTTTAGGCTTTTCTAAACTCGAAATTTTACTTCATGCGCCACGCAATAAAAACACTATTTATTGGGAAGTTTCAAATATACACACAGCAGTGGCGCGGCCAAAGGGGGGATCAGCGCGAGGGGACAAAAATAGTTATTAATCAATGCCCAAACTTGTGTTCTTAGGTTTAATTATTTTCCTTCTCTTAACCTATTGACTGACGATTTAAAATTTAATGTAAGAAACATACAGAGACGTTTTCTTTGAAGTATACATTTTTTATTCCAAGACTATTTGCTCTAGACTTCGGTATTAATCAAAATAAACATTTATAAAATTGGTTAACATGAGATCAAATACGAGCAGTATGTTTTGAACTTCACAATATTTACGTGTTTTATACGCGTGGCGCATGAAGTAAAATTTCGAGTTTAGAAAAGCCTGAAAATTTGGTTTGGCCGCTCCGCTTCGCGGAGCGACCAAACCAAATTTTCAGGCTTTTCTAAACTCGAAATTTTACTTCATGCTTAATCTGGGAGTGGAAACACACGTTTGACGCTTTAAGTTGGAAGCTTTTATAAAAAGAATGTCTGAAAATCTACAGCAAAAATCGAGATATGTTAAACTAAATCAGTGGTGGGGAAACTTTTTTTAAGACGGGCCAATTGTAATAACCAGACAATCGTAGCGGGCCAAATAATAATGCTTAATCGTAGGTAGGTAGTTTTTATGCGGGTCGTCACATTACGAAGTAAGAACGCGTTCAAACATTCACACGACGGCACTCTTAAACGGGCCGGATTAAACCTTTCCGCGGGCCGGACTTGGCCCGCGGGCCGTAGTTTCCCCATCACTGACCTAAATAGAAAATTTTTGTCTCCTATACGTTAATACATGTGAAATTCTCTCTAAACTTTAAAACGTTTCTGTATATTTAAATAAATATGATTAAAGCAGGTTTTTATTTAAATGAATAGAAAAGTTTTAAAGTTTAGGCGATATCGAGAATTTCAAGAATGTACAAAAATAGAATAAAATTAAAAACATTCATGAAATCAACAATTACATACCGTCAAAATTTGCAACATAAAAATCGGGCACACGAAAAATAGATGTAGAGCATGCGAAAATTGAATGTTGGTTTTAAGAATTTTCAAGTCAATTAGAATCAAAATTTACAGAACTCGTTTAAAATGTCAAAGTTTATTAAGACCGTGAAGGTTGTCTAAACTTATATAACTCATAGTTGGAATGTTGCGAAAATCTACAAACAGTTTCACTGTAACTTTACTATTTGTAGATTTTCGCAACATTCCAATTATGAATTTTATAAATTTAGACAGTTGTCAAAATTGAGACAAAAAAAATATTTTTAAAACAGGAAGATTTGCCAAAGCTGAAAAAAAAAACGTAAAAATGTAACAAGCGTTCATTCAATCTAAGTCAAATTTAATCGAAATTAATACATTCAGTAAAATTAGAGAAAGTTCCAAAAAACGCCAAAATTGCAAATCCAAGAACAAAATTAAGTCATAATATATAGTTAAAGTTTAGTTATAGTGATTCTAATTGATATCATATTTGTATTTTTTTTTGTAATAACAATGAAAATATCCGTAAATAAATACTTAAATAATTAATTAATTCAACAAAAAATTAATAATAATAGTAGTAATATATATATATATATATATATATATATATATATATATTTCTATTAACCTCTTTTACCCTCAATGGGTGTCGAGGTATAATAACTCGTACTCTTTTCTTCATTCATGGCTCTTCCTGGTTGTTCCTTGTAACTGCTCTCCACAATTCCCTATTTTGAGCTGTTTTCAGTGCCTCTTCCCATTTTAACTTTCTTGACCTTAAAATCTCCACCAATCCTTCGTTCCATCCCTTCCTAGGTCTTCCTCTTCTATTTCTCCCAGTAGCTCTTGTTTTCCAAACTGTCTTTGTTGGTCTTGCATCGCTCATTCTCACTAGGTGTCCGAATCATCCCAGTTTTCGTTTTGCGATTTCCTCAAATACGTGGTTGGTATTCAAATCCCCTCTGATTTTTGTGTTGCGGACTTTGTCAGTTCTCTTCGTGTTTGTGATTAGCCTTAGGTATTTCATCTGTGTCGCTTCTAGTCTTTTTTGTTGTCTTTCTGTTAATATCCAGTTTTCGCATCCGTACAATAACGTTGGCAGGTAGATTGTTTGATACACCTTAATTTTTGTATCCCGTTTTATGTTTTTATTCAGCAGAAACCTTCTATTACATAGCGCGTAAAAAAGTCTATTGCAAGCTTCAATCCTGTTATTGATGTCATCTTCTTGTGTACCCTTTCTATTTATTGTTGTTCCCAGGTATTTGTATATTTCTGCTTCCTCTATCCTCTGACCTTCTACAGCTATATTTACTGGTTTATTTCTTTCTCCCTCATCTACTGTTATCTTTAATACTTGTGTTTTTGTTTTGTTTAATTTTAGTCCATACTTTTTTGCTGTTTTATTGTATATCAATAGATTGTGCTCCAGCTTTTCCTCCGTGTCTGCCAGCAGTACAATATCATCCGCAAACATACATAATAGTAGTAATTTGAGTTTGAAAATGACAAGTTAAAGTTGTTGAAGCTATAGTCAGCTAATAAAGTCACAGTTATACGACAGTTCATATATATCCAGTTAGCCAGTCCCCATATATATTTTGGGTACACGCGAAGAGCGCTGGATGCCAAATTGATGTATAACTTGATACACCTTAATTTTTGTATCCCGTTTTATGTTTTTATTCAGCAGAAACCTTCTATTACATAGCGCGTAAAAAAGTCTATTGCAAGCTTCAATCCTGTTATTGATGTCATCTTCTTGTGTACCCTTTCTATTTATTGTTGTTCCCAGGTATCTGTATATTTCTGCTTCCTCTATCCTCTGACCTTCTACAGCTATATTTACTGGTTTATTTCTTTCTCCCTCATCTACTGTTATCTTTAATACTTGTGTTTTTGTTTTGTTTAATTTTAGTCCATACTTTTTTGCTGTTTTATTGTATATCAATAGATTGTGCTCCAGCTTTTCCTCCGTGTCTGCCAGCAGTACAATATCATCCGCAAACATACATAATAATAGTAATTTGAGTTTGAAAATGACAAGTTAAAGTTGTCGAAGCTATAGTCAGCTAATAAAGTCACAGTTATACGACAGTTCATATATATCCAGTTAGCCAGTCCCCATATATATTTTGGGTACACGCGAATGGGAGCAGAGCGCTGGATGCCAAATTGGTGTATATGGCTGCCTATATACACCAGTCTGGCTTCCTGCGGTCGGTCGGTTACGACTATTTTACTCCAGATGTCGCGAAATCAAGTCTCAGAGAGAGAGTGAGAGAGAGGCAATTTCTTTCTCCCTCTATTCCGCGCTTCTCGTTGTAACATATTCCAGATGTTGATTTTTCAATCTTGAAAACACGTTTCTTTTTCATTTAACGAGCTAAGGATGCGTGTTACATTCATTCATGCGTTTCCTTCTACAATTTTATTTTTTGCGTTATTAGAGAATAGATTTTATGAAATTATATGTGAACGTTGTAAAATTCATTAAGTATTATTTATTTTGTACAAGAAACTTAAAATACAAAACTATTTAACTTTTGATAAAAAGTAAAACAAATACATCAACTTATAATTTTATTAACTAATCAGATCAATCCTATTGATCAGATCAAATCTACTGATCGATAAGGGTTTCTTTTTTAATTAAAGGGGTCAGTGCAAAATGCATCTAAGTCATTTTTTTTTTAGTTTTTGAATTATTAGCGTTTGAAGTTTTTAACCCATTAAGCGCCGTTGATGCATACACGCAACATTATTATTTTTTGATAATTAAGTTACTAAATAAGTTTATTTGATATATTATATTATTTGACCTGAATTGAAATGTACCTAGAAAAATTTAAATATTTTGTTATTTAAAGTGTATTATAAATACTTCACAATATTACAATGTTTTATACGCGTGGCGCATGAAGTAAAATTTCGAGTTTAGAAAAGCCTAATTTGGCTCGGTCGCTCCGCTTCGCTACGCGCCCGAGCCAAATTTTCAGGCTTTTCTAAACTCGAAATTTTACTTCATGCTTTGTCTGGGAGTGGATACACTCGTTCTTAACTTCATGTTGCACGTTTTTATATAAAATCGACGAATGCCTGAACATTGACAGCGTATACATTACATTGTTGAGGCAGTAATTTTTTGAAAATACATTATCACTTTAATATAATAATAATAATAAACTATTTATGATTTTTAACTTTTTATTAAATTCACGTATACATTATGTATATTTAAAGAAAAAATTCACAGTATGTAATGCAATAAGTTACTTATAGAAATCATAAAAAGAAATGTAGAATTTTAATTTAAATTAACTTTTAGAGTTAAAATTGCTTGGCCGTTAATGGGTTAAAATAGTTTTAAATATACTATGTGTCCCGTTTCAAGGCGCATTGTATGTTTCATGTAAAGATTTCCAATGTAATTGGAATTTGAGTTTGAATCGCTTATTGAACCAAAACGATTACAATAAAATTAAAATCATTTCTTTACCTACTAGCAGTATTTTCGAGGTATTATTTTTAAGTTCTCCTCAGTTTTTGAAATGTAGCTTGAAAATAGTGAACGATTATACGAAAATAAAATCGTCAAAACAGTAGTTGCTACGAAAAGTCAGTGTTTGGCATCAAATTTATTAAAACACAAAGCAATAATTCAATTCAACATGTGTTCAGTTTCGCATTAGCATCCAGTCAGAGTGGTTGTGTTTAGTGAAGCGCTCCGTAGAGTCTCCAGAAAACTGGTCAGAGAATTCCATTTATTTTACTAATATTATTTGTAATAAATTTAGACATATAATATAACAGTTAGTAGATAAAAAGCCCCTTCCCCGATGGCCGGGGAAGAGGGTTACGAAGATAGTGGCCTCCTTTTAGGAGACACTGGTTTTGAAATTCGGTCTGCCCTCGACCATATTGATGTCGATCCAACTGATACGACAGACACAAATTATGTACTAAATAGTATGAAAAATAACCAAAGCGTAATTAGCGAAATTAATAAAAATCCGTCCGCGGGCGAAAACAGTCAAAGTCACGCTAGCGTGAACAATGCCCCGGCTGATAACACTCAGTCCGGCCAGTCCTCACAAAAAAAGCCTAATATTGTTCTCGTCGACCCATCTCAAAAAATTAAGTATTTTTATAAGGAATCAGATGATGGACCATTTTATGTTATCGTAGAAAATATAAATAAACAACAATTAAGTCGTATGGTCATGGGTAAATTACTGTACAATAACGGGATAGTACGTAAAAATGATGTAATTAACATTACAAACAAAGGCAAATCAAAGATATGCATTGAATTCAAAAATGCACGATCCAGATTTGCGGATCGTGCATTTTTGAATTCAATGCATATCTTTGATTTGCCTTTGTTTGTAATGTTAATTACATCATTTTTACGTACTATCCCGTTATTGTACAGTAATTTACCCATGACCATACGACTTAATTGTTGTTTATTTATATTTTCTACGATAACATAAAATGGTCCATCATCTGATTCCTTATAAAAATACTTAATTTTTTGAGATGGGTCGACGAGAACAATATTAGGCTTTTTTCGCTAAATCTAATTTAACACAATCCGGTTTTGACGTATACATACCTAGTTTTTACATACACTGCAGAGGAGTTATCAAGTATGTTGATAAGTCTTTATCAAAAGATGAGTTATTAGAAAACATTGAATCCCCAATAAAAGTAATAGATATTAAGAGATTCACAAAAAAAATTAAAAAAGGTGAAGAATACTCTATCGAAGAATTATCGACCTACCAGATTACTTTCGATGGACAAAATTTACCCCATTATATAAAAATTTTCCGTTGTGCATGCAAAGTTGAACCCTATGTTCCCCCAGTAGTGAACTGTTATAATTGTTTGAGACTTGGCCACTTAAGTAAGAATTGTAAATCAGAGCCAAGATGCGGCCATTGCAGTGAGGGACACATTACAAGGGAATGTAATAACAATAAAAGAATAGATTACTGTCTCAACTGTTTTGGGAGCCATTATAGCCTCTCTAGAAGTTGTCCACTATATGGACAGCTCCGCGAAAAGAAGTTAGAATAAGCGTATAACAAAAACACCTACACTTCCAAAGTTGGTACTGCATCATTCGCAGACGTGGCTAAAATTAGATATTACCCCCTTACTCAAAATAAAGAATTTCCAATGCTACCTGAGAAAAAATATATACATCAAAATAAAGTAAATGTGATATCCAACATTCGTCTCCCTTCAAAAAGGAAAAACGACTTTGTTATCTCTCCTCCCCCTCTGAAAATTCCGCCAATGTTTTCAACAAATCTTTCACCTTCTCAGCCAATAGTAAATCCATATCCTCCTAATTACCACAATCAACAAGTAAAAGAGACAATCATTAAAATTGTGAATGATTTACTAAATAAAAGAGATGAACTTCAGAATGTTGACATAGAATCTTTAGTAACGGATTTACTATCAAATAAAGAATACGTTAATTCAAATTTCAAAAATGGCCCTGTACAGTATTCTACAATGGAATGCTAGATCATTAAATTCGAACAGGTGTTCATTAGATATTTATAATAGTTCTATAAATTATGACTTTATCCTAATATCAGAAACGTGGTTTAAACCACAACAAAACACGTATTTTAAAAATTATAAAATTGTTAGAGCTGACCGACCTGATGGGTCCGGAGGCTCTTGCATTATGATAAAAAAACACATAAAATTCTCTATAATACCCATGGATCAAATTAATAATGATTACATTCAAATCTCAGCTATTAATGCTTATGTTGGGAGTAAGTTAATAACGTTTATTTCAGTTTATGTCAAGCCCTCTAACTTCATAGATGATTCTACCTGGAATGAGATAATTCGTAATTCTCAACCAAGTTTATTAATATGCGGTGATTTTAATGCGCATTCCCCTGTTTGGGGATGTTTTCATACCAACAATGCAGGTAGATCTATTCTACGGTTAATAGATGACTATAATTTGATAGTTTTAAATGACGACACTCCAACAATTATTCCAAAACCCAACCAGCTACCATCAGCGGTTGATTTAACAATCTGCTCTGGCGATATATTCTCAGAGCTAACATGGCATGTTCATAACGACTCACTAGGTTCTGATCATTTTCCTCTTATTATTGAATTTGATTACACGTTAGCACCAGTTATAAAAGTTTATCCCAAAAATAAATGGAATACAAACTGTGCAAATTGGGAACTATTTAACGAGTTAGCTGATACTTCAGCTTCACAATTAAATTGTGACACTATGACCCCTGAAGCATTATACACAAATTTATTTAATATAATTGAAAATAGCGCTATCAAATCCATAAAAGTTCGGAAACCCTTTACCGCGAAATTTTCTGTAGTTAGATGGTGGAATAATGAATGTTCACAAGCGGTAGCTAAAAGAAAATTAGCTTTTTCTAAGTATCGTAAAAATATGACACTTGAAAATTATCTTAATTTAAAAAAACAATCGGCCAAAACAAAACAAATTTTAAAATCTACAAAGAAACAAGGATATACGAATTTCTGTAATTCTCTTAATAAAGATATGCCTATGAAAGAAGTTTGGAATAAAGTTAACGCTGTTAGATGTTCTAAAGAAATGTTCACCCATTGTAATGACTATTTTGATGCGGATAAAGTTTTGTTTGAATTTAGTGAGAAGCTTGCCCCTCCATCTGTCAACTATCCTTATAATATCCAACACGAAGAAAGTGATGAAATTCATTTCCTCTGTAAAACAATTAATATGCATGAACTTAATTATGCAATTAAATCCAAATCAACAGATACAGCGCCGGGAGAAGATAATATTACTTACACCATGATACTCCACCTCCCCTTAAATTGTAAACAAATTCTCTTAACTATTTTTAATTTGGTGCTAAAAGGGAAATGTTGGATATCTGAATGGAATAATGTTAACATTATTCCAATTTTAAAACCAGGGAAAGATCCTAACCTTGGAAGTTCATATAGACCAATATCGCTCTCCTCTTGTATCTTTAAAACGTTCGAGCGTATTATAAAGGGAAGACTTGTATGGTGGATTGAATCAAATAGTCTTTTACCAAGTTCTCAATCAGGATTTAGAAAATCTAAATCAACCACAGACAACGCTGTCTCTCTTGTTATGGACATCTTGGATGCATTTGCTAATAACGAATTCATGCTGTCATATTTTATAGACGTAGAATCCGCTTTTGATAGCGTCCAGACTAATATCTTGTTAGACATTCTGAAAACAAAATTTAAAACGCCTAATTTATTCTTGAAGGTAATATATAATTGTACTTATAAGAGAAATATGAGTATACAATTATCCAACAAAACTGTTAAAAGAACTTCCCATATAGGATTATCTCAGGGTGCTATATTGAGTCCAATTTTGTTTGCCATTTATATTTCCGATATTAGTAATAATATCCCACGAAACATAAAATCTTTGGAATATGCCGATGATATAGTTTTATACACATCTAATAAAAATCTTAATAGTTGTGTTTCGAGTATGGGGTTCGCTATAGATAAATTTTCTCAATGGCATCTGAACCTAGGACTTAACATATCACGGCAGAAATCTAAATTAGTAGTATTTACTAGAACGAGATTCAATAAAAGACAGTTTACAATTAAAAATGAACAGTATCCAATTTGCGAAAACGTTAAATTCTTGGGATTCAACCTAGACATGAAATTAAACTGGAGTATTCATATCAATAATATCATTACACGATGTGAACAATCACTAAATGTAATTCGTAGTCTGGCACATTGCTGGTGGGGATCCCACCCAGCAATTGCTCTTACGTTATACAAAAATTTGATTAGATCAAGAATCGACTATGGCTGTATTTTATATGATTCAGCTTCTAATAAACTGCTACGTTCTTTAGATCGACTACAGTACAAAGCTTTACGCATCGTGATTGGTGCAATGTGCTCTACACCTACAAATGCCCTTTTGGCAGAGACTTCTGAACAAAGTCTTAATATAAGAAGAACAAGACTAAGTGATAAATACATTATAAAAAAAATAACACACGACAATACTCGCATAACAGGAATTCATAACTTGTCAGTAAGTGTTATGACACATAAATATTGGGCAAAGAAAAAAGCGCCGACACTTAGCTCATCTTATGCGGAAGTTAAGAAATATGATCGCTTTATTGAATCATCAGATATATGCCCAACATATAAATTTTCATACCACCTGTCAAGGCCTCACGTTAAATTCCCAGATTATCCTTCGAACCCTCTACTTGCACGAGCTACATTTAATGCAATAATAGATTCTCTACATAATTACCAAATAATTTACACAGATGGTTCTAGAAATGATGTGGGAATGTGTGGCTGTGCTATATATTACGAAAACCATGATTACATCGAAAAATATAGACTCCCTAATATAGCTTCATTTACTGTGCAGAATTTTTTGCAATTAAAAGTGCAGTTAAATATATTAAACATAAAGGAAACCACGGCAAATATGTAATAATCTCTGATTGTAAATCACTACTACAAGATCTTATAAAGGAAGATACTTCAGACCCTGATATACTTTCACTTCTTCAATCTATTAACAATATAAATACATCGAACAATAAAAAGATATCCTTTATTTGGGCAAAAAGTCACAGCGGAATCCATGGAAACGAAGTCGCTGATACTCTGGCAAAGAAATCATTGCTTCTTTATAAAGAAGAAGCATTTATATTAAATCGAGATTTGATTAACGCCTTCAAACATAAAAATTCTTGTAAATGGGAAGAAGAACTACTTGAATCATTCGGAGAAAAGGGAAACCACTACAAACAATTTTATCAATCTTTAAAGAAAGACCCCTGGTTTAAGACAATTAATACTGAAAGAAACGTCATAACAACTATTGCCAGAATTAAATTTGGACACTGTTCGAACAATCAACACTTACATAGAATTGGAGTTAAATCCTCTCCACTCTGTAGTTGTTTAATTGAAAATCAGGACCTGAATCACATCTTCCATAATTGTCCTTTATTCTATGAACCTCGTATTAAATTATATAATAAAATAAATTACATATCTAACGAAACCCCAGAAAACTACGTTGATTGGATTAATTGTAACAATTTTAGTACATATAGAGCCATAATTGAATTTCTGAAGGAAATAAATATTTGTTTGTAATAACCTGGGACGTGTTTTCATCTAGAACATACTTTAGAGTAATAAAATATCTTCTTTATCTTCTTTTAATTTCATTTCATCATCACCTTCATTAACAACCTCCTACCTCTACTGTTTCACCATTCCGTCGGGCCCCCTCCAGTGTTAGTTTTTCCTCATCGTGACGGCCCCCACGAAAAACTTCCTATACAAAATCCCATGTGATGTTTTAATTCATTTCCATACAATGGTTGAAGCTGATCAAAGTAGATCACGCAAGTGATCCAGATCATATATGTAATAAAAAAAAAAAAAAAAACATGAGTGTTTATTCTGCAAAAGAAAAAATCAGATCCCAAAATGGACTCAGTATATATTTTAATCACGATGCGTATTTTATTAAATGAACCATACTTTTAATAAATATTAACAGTTTCAGAAATTTGTGGTTTTTGCACTGACTACTTTAATTATCCGTTTACTTTGAACGATTGTTACATGATCAACTTGTACTTTTCCGATTGAAATTTTATAAACGCTTGTGTGCCATTTGACCAACACCGACAACACTCAGCGGGCACTAAAATGTTACCTAATTTTTGGATTAAAATTTATGGCATCCGTCGTGCGGCTTGCTGGGGATAATTTAAAAAAGAATAAGCAGAAATATTTTTCGATATTCTCAATACTTCCCGAGATACACGAAATGTTATATAAAAAAGTACAAATTATATAAAAATCATGAAACTTTATAATTGAGAATATTATCAAAAACTGCGAAACGAACAAACTTGTTAAATCAAGGAATTAGTCACATTAATAACATTATAAATTTTACATTTTAATAAATGTTACCGACCTCATGGCTATCTTTTTTTGTACGGAAATATACGTTTTAGGGTCCCAGGAATCAGGCACAAGTGTTATCCCTAATATTTGAGATAATTGGCTCAAATATTGAAATATGTTGAAAAGTCTCGTTAAGTGATGATAATCAAAAAAATTTAGAAAACAACAAGATGTCTTTTAATAGAATAAGTATAATAGATTTTCTCTGAGAAGTGTAATTGCAAAAATTATTGAATACTCTATTTCCAGTTTACAATGTTTTGTATGTCAGGTTAATTCAATTATTTCAATGGTTTTATTCTTAGTCAGATTACATTTACAAAAGGTACCGATGGGATTATGTTACAGACTAAATAGGTAAGTAAAAATAATTCAAAATGATTTAAGAAAACCCGATCAAAAAGTGTCTAACTAAAATATCGGTTAGTGAAAAACATGATAAGAAATTACCGAATTGGATTCTGCGGATACGGATTAAATGTGTCAACAGTAAATAATCTTTTTAAATCCCAAAATATTTATGGTTTTTAGAAGGTTGCGGATTATCTGTAAGTTGCAGTGGTATTATTCTGGTCGCGCAATACTTGAGGGTATACACCATAATAAAAACGTGGTCGAAAAAATGCCTACAAATAGGTAAAAACAGATAGATCACTTCGAAAAATTTGATTTTTCATCCCTTCTATAAAGCTATCCCCACTAAAATAATGAATATTGTCCAAAAAGAAAATACTCAAGGAAAAAAGTTAATTCGATATTCGAAATGTTTAATAACATAAATATATTAAAAATCTATTAATTTTTAAACACGTTTTTATTAAAAATATATATAATAACTAAAAATGTTGGAAATACATTTTACATTTTTTCATTGTAAAATGACTTTGTTTATTTATACAAATTATGAATATTTGAAACAATAATCTATTAATCTAATAATTTTAACAATTTTTTTATTAAAAATATATAAAATAACTAAAAACGTTGAAAATATATTTTAGAATTGTTAATTTCATTGTAAATTTGTTTTTATAAAATATATTCGCGAATTTCATAATTGGGAACACGCTTGAAATCTCAAAATAAAAGAAATATTTTCGAATAGACTTTTTGTGGTGATAATAAATTTTATAATTCGTCTACCACAGTTCATATACAGGAAGTTTTCCTTTAAAGTATACATATTTCAAATTCACCTTATTTTCTTTAAATCTGCAGATATTCGTTGTGTTTTTAAAAGAGTTCAATTTGATGCTTTAAACGAGTTCTTTCCTCTCCCAGACTAAGCATGAAGTAAAATTTCGAGTTTAGAAAAGCCCCATGAAAATTTGTCGAGGGTCGCGCAGCGACCCGAGACAAATTTTCGGGGCTTTTCTAAACTCGAAATTTTACTTCATGCGCCACGCGTATAAAACACTAAAATATTGTGAAATTTAAGTACATTTCAACCTCACGTAAAATCAGTGTTTTGTGCGCGGGGCACATAAAGTAAAATTTCGAGTTTAGAAAAGCCCAGAAAAATGTACAGTGTATTCTGTATATTGAGTTATTTATACTTAAAAAACTCTCTGTATAACTAATCAATAATATAAATTATTTGCCAAATTTGGTACATACCAAAGTTTTAATTGAATTTATGAAGAAAAAAAAAACAATCAAGATAAAAATAATATAAAATGTATTCTTTAATGTAAACTCATTGAATTTTATTTTTTGATTTTTAGTTAAATTTTATGTTTATTTAGGAGCTTTTAAATATATCTGATTCCCAAAGTCCATAATTGCGAACAAGCTGGAAATCTGAAAATAAAAGAAATGTTTCGGAACAGTTTATTTTTTCTGAAGGTCATCAAATTTATCATCGTACAAGTAAGTGGTGTAGAGGGGATCAAATTACACGACGAAATAAGAGCGAGCGCGTTTGTGTGTGTGTGTGTGTGTGTGTGTGTAGACGCAACCGGAGCAGTTTTCTCTAGAATACTTCTACGTTTACTCTATTCATAAGTAGATGGACCCACTTTCCGACCACAGTCTCTCCTTTTCTATCCTCGAAAACTCGGAATCCAGTTCTCCCATAAGCATTGTCTACCCTTGGTTATACAAACAAAGTTAAAATCGTGTTTCATTTGTGAATTATGATGTATAACGAAGTAGAAGCCTGCACCGTTAACAATAATAGTGGATATTTTTTTATTTTTCTTGTAGTTTTGTAAGTCGATAAAACTGATAGAATTGCAGGCTTAAAAAAAATAGTAAATAAAATAAAAATTGATTTTATAAAATATATTCAAAAATTAGAGAATAAAATTTATGATTTTCTCTAATTTTTGAATATTTATTATAAAATCGATTTTTATTTGATTTACAATTTATTTAAGTCTGCAATTCTCTCAGTTTTATCGACTTACAAAACTACAAAAAAGTCAGAAAATATCCACCATTATTATTATTTTTTTAATAAAATCGTAGAATTATTAAAAAGAAAATATTATTAACAAAAAGTTACAACCAGCATTGTTTTAATAACTGCAACTTTTCAAAATCGAAAATAATGAAATTAAAAAAAAACAAATATTGCAAAATTTCACAAAAATATTAAATCTTTAATAATACTTTTAATAAATACCAATACTTTGGTGAATACAATAGTTTGGTGAATGGAGATGCGTAGCAACGCAATAAAAAGTCCGACCTGCACTGGAGTCTGATGAAGCCTGAGATTCCGAGTTTTGGCCCCTGGTCAATAGAATTAAAAATGTAATTAATTAATCTATAATCTTTCATGTCACTTTCAATCACACTTCATCATCTCATTTTCACTTAAAACAATGTTATATAAAGTCACTCCATATTAATCAATTCACGCCATTTTCATTTCAATAATCTTTCAATAATTAACTCACCGTTCTGTAACAATTACGGTTTTATTTTTTTGTATCATTTCATTGTAGTGAAATCCCTGAAGAAGGAGCCAAAAAAGCTCCGAAAGCTCGGAAATTAATAAATTAATTGGATTAAGCAACTAGCCTATCATTAGTGGTCGATTACCCCGTTACAAAGTTTTGTGTTTTCCCAACAAGTACGACCGTTACTTCCCTCCGTGGTTTTTAAGTACCAATACTTCTACATAAGAGCATAAAAATCAATTGAATGGTCATTCAATTCTTTGAATTTCTATGAAAACCTTAAACAATGTCGATTGTTTTTGCATGAAACGTCAAAAATGTTGGAATTAATTCTTTACTGCACGATTCTTTTCATTTTAACAAAACTAATGTTTTTGATGTTAAGACTTTCAAGGAACAAGGTCGTAGCTAGGAGGTGAATATGGGGGTTCAAACGCCCCACGGAATTTTTAAAATGTTAAATTTTTGTATGTAAAAGCAAAAACAATATATTTACCATTAAACACTAGTGTAAAATGCCTGTACCGACAATGACATAATAAATATTTATCTAATTAGTGGGATAAGAGCATCTTTAACTGACGAATGCGGTGAGTTGCTGAGACGAGGGCGTAGCCCGAGTCGAAGTAATAGCATGAGTCTCAGTTAATATGCCTTATCCCACGTATTAGATACAACTTTTTATCTACGACTGCTCAGAATTACGGAAATTATACTTTTGAATTGAATTTGATGAAAAATTAGAATATCATAGTATGTACGTAGAACCATAGCAACATGTAATTTGAATGTCAACAATCAACATGTAATTTGAATGTCAACAATTTAATAGTCAAAACTTCAAGAATTAATTTTCTAATTTCTGTTTTGCTGTGAAATAATGAGCGACTCCGAATCTCTGCCTTCGGATATCGAAGAATCGGCCACGCAGGTAGTTTCAATGTTATTGCCGGAAAAATCAAAAATTAAATATGAGCAAGCTTATGAACGTTTGCGGAAATGGTGCGATGAGAAGAAAATAAAAAATGAAGCAAATGAAAAGGTACTTCTAGTATATTTTGAAAATATTTCGAAACGCTATAAACCTTCAAGCCTATGGGCATATTACTCGATGATACGTGCTATGATATCCATAAAGAAAAATGTAGATATCAGTAAATTTATTCAATTGGTCGCATTTCTGAAAAGGCAGTCAGAAGGATATAAACCGAAGAAATCGAACATTTTAACAAAACAACATATAACTCGATTTTTACAAGAAGCTGATGATGAAAAGTGGCTACTAACAAAGGTAAATAAGAACAAGGCATGACATTTTATATTAAGATATATTTTCAGGTAGTTTTGATCTTTGGAATTGGTGGAGTCTGTAGAAAGGAAGAACTCACTTATATGCAAGTGACCAACGTTAGGAACGAAGGGCAGGTCTTCTGCGTCACAATACCAAAAACAAAGACCAAAATTTCGCGAGACTTTGTTATAACATCTGGAGGCATTGATGGGATCAATTTCGTAGACATTATAAAAAAATACATGGCACTGCGTCCACATAATGCCGTAGAGAGGTTTTTTGTTGGTTACAGGAATGGCAAATGTATAAAACAGCCCGTAGGCATTAACACGATTGGTAGCATGCCGAAAAATATTGCTTCTTTTTTAAAACTACCAAATGCTAACGAGTACACCAGTCACTGTTTCAGAAGATCGTCAACCTCACTGTTGGCAAACTCAGGGGCGGACCTGCTAACAATAAAAAGGCACGGGGGTTGGAAGAGCAATACAGTAGCCGAAGGGTACATAGAAACTTCGGTTGAGAATAAGAAACGTATCGCAACAAATATTCTTGGAGAAAAGAATGGCGATCAGATCGTAACCTCCAAAAATCGGTAGGACCCCCGACCGCTATGTAATGGATACATTTCTGCGGGGGATGGGCCCGAATTTCACGCCTTATTATAACATCTGGCGTTCCGGAACCGAATGCAAAATAGGAAAGGGTCTTGAAAGGGAAATACTACCTGATGCCATTGACACACTTTTACTTATATGAATTGTAATTACTACAATTAACTTAACATAAGTTAATAAATTCCTCATCGTAAGTTAAATATAACACATAATTCGTTTAATATTTAAAACCTAATATAAAGAAAATGAAAAAGGAAGTAAACAACGAAAACAACAAAAATGCAGATTACGGGTGATGAAAAGATATTGATTTAATAAAAAAATATTTTAATTGTTCTAAAAGCCCAGAGAATTTGGCGAGGTCGCGCAGCGCAGCGGACCGGCCGAGTCAAATTCGGGTTTTTCTAAACTCGAAATTTTACTGCATGCGCAGCCGAGCGTATTAAACGCTGAAATAACTGAAATATTGTGAACAAATAAACTTTACTTTTTCATATTCTTTATATATGAAACGAATTATGTGTTATAATTAACTTAATATGAGGAATTTATTAACTTATGTTAAGTTAATTGTAGTAATTACAACTCATATAAGTAAAAGTGTGTCAATGGCATCAGGTAGTATTTCCCTTTCAAGACCCTTTCCTATTTTGCATTCGGTTCCGGAACGCTAGATGTTATAACAAGGCATGAAATTCGGACCCATCCCCCGCAGAAATGTATTCATTACATAGCGGTCGGGGGTCCTACCGATTTTTAGAGGTTACGATCAGGTCCTAAAGAATGTACTTGTAAAAGTTTCAACCAGTAACCGCAGTAGTTTGGAAATTTCTAAAACAGAAATGTCTTCAGGAATACACTTAAATAAATGTAAACATGTTATTATTAATGTTCATAAGTAATTGTTTAATAAATTTGGTGGTTAGTTGGTATTAAAAAATGAGTGTGTTTTTGATTTCATTACCTAACTAGTTAGGTAATGAGTTTCATTACGTAACTCAAATGATTGTCAAATTCGTCACTTATTCAAGCAGTCGTAGATAAAATATAATACTGCCATAAAATGACCGAAAATTACAATATTAATTAACATAAAATGACAATATCGACCGAAAAATCGACATAGGCGTATAATCATAATGATATCTATTAATGGATATCGATAGCTAACGCCATCTAATGCTTCATAGTGGCACCGTCAGTGACACGAATGCACAAAGTGCATATACAGGTCACTGTTTCGTCCACGAACGAGCAGAATTCTGTTTGTGAAACCAGAAAACAAATATCAAAATTGAATTTGTGTTCAGTATTCCGGCACCAGATAATAATTTGAAACTACTAACAAGTGTGTTTCACTCCTCGACTAAGAATGGTTAGGTTAGATGCCATTTTATGGAGTTACGTTAGGTTAGGTTAGGATTAAATTAATTATAACCTAACCCAATAAAATGGCAACAGAATGGTTAGGTTAGATGCCATTTTATGGAGTTAGGTTAGGTTAATAATGGTTAGGTTAGATGTCATTTTATGGAGTTAGGTTAGGTTAAGAATGGTTAGGTTAGATGCCATTTTATGGAGTTAGCTTAGGTCAAGTTAGAATTAAATTAATTCTAACCTAACCTAACCTAAATGTATGTAAATGTATGTAAAAACAAAAACAATATTTTTACCATTAAATTAACTTTTTTTCTGGCTACCTCCTTGAAGTCTAACCTAGTCGACATCGACTTTTATTTCTGGCAACCTCCTTGAAGTCTAACCTAGTTGACTTGAAATTGTATGTATTTAAAATACACGAAAGTAATTTTGAAGAAATATGATTTTTCCTCAAATCATTACACAACTTTTAAAATTACTCACATTCGTGCGAGTAACATGAACAAACCTATAATACACGATCATTAGATCATTACCATTTACAATTTAAATTTCGCAATCGTGCTCATTTTTCTTTCAGTCTCGAAATTACTTTACTTAGGTGATTAGCCAAAACGTCCTTGTCCTTGTCTCTCGGAGCAGAAAAAAGAAACAAAACACGCAAACATATTTTTCACACACATAGAGAA
This sequence comes from Philonthus cognatus, assembly GCA_932526585.2. Lineage (NCBI taxonomy): Eukaryota > Metazoa > Arthropoda > Insecta > Coleoptera > Staphylinidae > Philonthus > Philonthus cognatus. The sequence goes on from OW052241.1 coordinate 155,136,440, forward strand.
AAAAAAAAACCGTGCAGCTCATTTTTCCAATATACATACCTCCATAGATAACTAATTTATGCCGTTCGGTTGCGAAACAAATCGACTCTAATGGATTTCGAGTTGTCTTGGAATTGATGTCAATTTGTCCGTCTCTTTATGCGAGTATTTTTCAAGCAATTACGTAATTATTGCTGGAATGAATGTAAATACTGGCGGAGATAATCGCCCTTTAATTGAGGATTTTCTAGCAAATTGCTGTTTTGATATGTAAATAGATTTTTCTCTTGTAATTGAGGATTTTCTGGTATGTTTGGTGATTTCTATCTGTAAATGAATTGAGGACTTTAAAGGAGGTATAAATTGTTGTTTTTTATTTGTTTGTGAATGGATTGAGGGCAAAGTGTAATTGATTTTTAGGATTTGAAGGTCTGACCTTTAAGATTATACTAAAAAAAAGTGCGTGTCTATTTAATGATTTAATATCAAGATCGAAAATAAATACAGGAAGTTTTTCTTTTAAGTATATATGTCTCAATTATAAAAATCTTTAGATATTTGTTGTTTTTTTTTTAAATGAGTTCAATTTGAAGCTTTTCCACACCCAGATTAATCATGAAGTAAATTTCGAGTTTATAAAAGCCTGAAAATTTGGTTTGGTCAATTTGAAACTTAAACAAGTGTTTTTCACTCCCAGACGAAGCATGAAGTAAAATTTCGAGATTAGAAAAGCCTAAAAATTTGGTTTGGTCAATTTGAAACTCAAACGAGTGTTTTCCACTCCCAGACGAAGCATGAAGTAAAATTTCGAGTTTAGAAAAGCCTGAAAATTTGGTTTGGTCGCGTAGCGCGTAGCGCTACGCGACCAAACCAAATTTTTAGGCTTTTCTAAACTCGAAATTTTACTTCATGCGCCACGCGTATTAAACACTGATTTCAAGTGAAATTCGTTATATACTACTAAAGCAATATGCTAAAGACGTATGTCCTAAACTTCACATCAAATCAGTGTTTTGTACTCGTGGCGCATGAAGTAAAATTTCGAGTTTAGAAAGGCCTGAAAATTTGGTTTGGCCGCGTAGCGCTGCGCGCTACGCGACCAAACCAAATTTTCAGGCTTCTCTAAACTCGAAATTTTACTTCATGCGCCACGCGTATTAAACACTGATTTCAAGTGAAATTCGTTATATACTACTAAAGCAATATGCTAAAGACGTATGTTCTAAACTCCACATAAAATCAGTGTTTTGTACGCGTGGCGCATGAAGTAAAATTTCGAGTTTAGAAAAGCCTGAAAATTTGGTTTGGCCGCGTAGCGCTGCGCGTTACGCGACCAAACCAAATTTTCAGGCTTCTCTAAACTCGAAATTTTACTTCATGCTTCGTCTGGGAGTGGAAAACACTCGTTTAAGTTTCAAATTCAACTATTTTAAAAAACAACGAATGTCGGAAAAGTTACAGCATATACATATGTATACCCAAAAGAAGAAATCCCTGTATGAGTGCCCAAAGATTTTTTATTCTGTGGATCGAAACTAAAAATGTGCGTGTATTTAATTCAATGCCTAATAGATTTTGGTTTCGCATTTTAAGATCAAAACCAGTAAAGATAATGGAAGATTTTCAAGCATGAGCGTAGCCAAGAAGAGGGAGGAGGGTCAGAGGGGGCACAAAATATTTGTTATATCATTAGTTTTTAACTAAATTTGACATATATTTTGACTCTTGCCCCCTCCCCCCCCCTACCCCTCCTACTGGACACAATATTTTATCTTCACCTGCACTGCGCGCTACGCGACCAAACCAAATTTTCAGGCTTCTCTAAACTCGAAATTTTACTTCATGCGCCACGAGTATAAAACACTGATTTCAAGTGAAATTCGTCATATACTACTAAAGCAATATGCTAAAGACGTATGTCCTAAACTCCACATCAAATCAGTGTTTTGTACGCGTGGCGCATGAAGTAAAATTTCGAGTTTAGAAAAGCCTGAAAATTTGGTTTGGCCGCGTAGCGCTGCGCGCTACGCGACCAAACCAAATTTTCAGGCTTTTCTAAACTCGAAATTTTACTTCATGCTTCGTCTGGGAGTGGAAAACACTCGTTTAAGTTTTAAATTTAACTCTATTAAAAAACAACGAATGTCGGAAAAGTTACAGCATAGCATATGTATACCCAAAAGAAGAAATCCCTGTATGAGTGCCTGAGGATTTTTTATTCTGTAGATCGAAAGTAAAAATGTGCGTGTATTCAATTCAATGCCTAATAGATTTTGTTTTCGCGTTTTAAGATCAAAACCAGTAAAGATACTGGAAGATTTTCAAGCATGAGCCTAGCCAAGAAGAGGGGGGAGGGTCAGAGGGGGCACAAAATATTTCTTTAATATCATTAGTTTTTAACTAAATTTGACATATATTTTGACTCTTGTACCCCCCCCCCCCTCCCCCTCCTACTGGACACAATATTTTAGCTTTATCTAAAATCCAATCCAATTATCTAGAAAACTGGAGAATATCGTGAAGGAACTAACGAACTTTAGTATGACTTAAAGAACATCAAAATCCAAACGATTGAATTTCATTGAGGTGGGTTCAAAATTGACAAGTTATTACATGTCAGCAGTGTCATTTGTTGGATTAAAAATCATAAATAATTGATTTCTTTATGGATTTTCTCGAAATTTAAGAATTTTGTAAAAATCGTAAATAATTCAATTCTCAACGGATTTTCTCGAAATTTGTTCTCGAAATTCATGAGCTTTATTTCTTGAATAATGTGTACGGTGGTGCCACTTTTTGTTAACGATGCACCAGGTGTTTAGAAAATTGTTCGTAGTAAAATGTGAAAATTCTGTCAGTCAAAAACACTCGATCCCCAAGTGCTAAGACGACGATCCGTGTCCTTTCGTTGGAGTGGAGTGAGTTTTGTCCTTTTACTTTGGACGTGGGGAAGTTGATGGACATCCGGTTCGAAGGACCATGTGTACTCTGATAGCGCACTGCTGCTGTGAGAACGGGCGCTAGGTACAAGGTATTGATGGCTCCTAGGTACTGGTTGCTTGAAGATGTTCTCCGCTGCCTTACAACCAGCGTCACGAACTTTCATTGCGAGTTACTTGTACTTCAAGATAGAGGCAGTCCTACATCCACTAAAAGGCAATGAGTTTAACCTACTAACACAACTATATGTTTTGCCAAGGATCACTAGCCAACAACCAGCATATCCAATCGCACACACCATTAAAGACCAGTTTAAGGAAATTGATCTGGCTGACGACACATTCAACTGCCCAGGACAAATTGACATTTTACTGGGGATGCGCGTCTGCAGCCAAATCCAACTGGAGGGTATGGAAAAACTTAATGGATTCCTCGTTCAGAACACCGAGTTTGGATGGATAATATTAGGAGGAGATACCAAAACACACCCGAAAATAATATGCTTAACTACACAATTTGGTGACAATCCAGACTTCTCGCGATTCTGGGAAATGGAAGAGATAGCAGTCCCAACAGAACCAACAGCCGAAGGTGAATTATGTAACATACAGTACAGTATGTTTTGCCAAGGATCACTAGCCAACAACCAGTATATCCAATCGCACACACCGTTAAAGACCAGTTTAAGAAAATTGTTCTGGCTGATGACACATTCAACTGCCCAGGACAAATTGACATTTTACTGGGGATGCGCGACTACAGCCAAATCCTATTGGAGGGTATGGAAAAACTTAATGGATTCCTCGTTCAGAACACCGAGTTTGGATGGATAATATTAGGAGGAGATACCAAAACACACCCGGAAATAATATGCTTAACTACACAATTAGGTGACAATCCAGACTTCTCGCGATTCTGGGAAATGGAAGAGATAGCAGTCCCAACAGAACCAACAGCCGAAGGTGAATTATGTAACATACAGTACAGTATGTTTTGCCAAGGATCACTAGCCAACAACCAGTATATCCAGTCGCACACACCGTTAAAGACCAGTTTAAGAAAATTGATCTGGCTGATGACACATTCAACTGCCCAGGACAAATTGACATTTTACTGGGGATGCGCGACTACAGCCAAATCCTATTGGATGGTATGAAAAAACTTAATGGATTCCTCGTTCAGAACACCGAGTTTGGATGGATAATATTAGGAGGAGATACCAAAACACATCCGGAAATAATATGCTTAACTACACAATTTGGTGACAATCCAGACTTCTCACGATTCTGGGAAATGGAAGAGGTAGCAGTCCCAACAGAACCAACAGCCGAAGGTGAATTATGTAACATACAGTACAACTTAACAACAACAAGAAATTCCGATGGATGTTACACGGTTTCCCTACCGTTCATCTAATGCCCACCTAAACTCGGGGAGTTAAGAGACTGAGCAGTGGCAAGATTCCTCCAACAAGAACAACAATTGCAACAAGAAATACACACCATTGAAAACACCGAACACATGAATTCTGCAAAGTGGGAACACAGTGGCATATTATAATATAATAATAAGATAATAATAAAGATGTACAAGCAAAGAATGTAAATAATCGGTACTCGGATAAATTGAAAGGGGAAGGTGAAACATCAGATAAAAACGCACATACGCGCGGGTCCATGGAAACAATGAATGACATTACACTGAATGAAATTTCAAACCTCGACGAAGATCCAAGCAAAAAATATACGTGGAAAACAGTACAATATAAACAAAGGAAAGAAAAAACTACTGTGGTCGGGACGGTTACGACGGTGAAAGAAAACAATGCATTTAAGGCCAGCGATAAAAACGCTTGGATATATGTTGGAAAATGCGCGAACACAGTTTCAGTGGAATCGGTAATTTATTTTTTGGAAAATAAAAAAGAACCAATTATACCATTGAAAGTAGAAGAATTGGAAACAAAAGGACGAAACAAGGCATTTAAAGTAGGGGCAAACTTTAAACACTTGAATACGCTAATGGATCGATCGACATGGCCTACAGGAATCGAAATAAGACGGTTTAATTTCTCAAGAAAAGATAATGAGAAAAAAGAAATAAATAAAACCCAGAATATAAACAAACAAACTGGAAAGTGACTAGAGTATACGATAATACACCAAAATGTACGTTCTCTAGGAAACTGCACGGACAAAATAAACAAAGCAATGGAAGAAATGCGCGACTGCAAAATACTATGCCTAACAGAACACTGGAAATCAAGAGACGAATTGGAATCTCTCTATATTAAGGATTTTAAACTAGTCTCCGCCTTCTGCAGGAGCAGCGGAGAGCACGGTGGATCAGCAGTATACTGCAGAAACGAATCAAAGTGCAAAGTGAGAAAACAATTAAACAATTTATCTGTGAGTAAATACTTTGAGGGCGCAGCAGGTGAGGTTCAAATTGACACTCTTACCGTGGTTGTCGTATCAATTTATCGCCCTCCTACCAGAAATAAAGACTGTTTTTACCAGCAACTGGAACAACTACTTGAACAGATAAGACAAGAACAAAAAGTGGTGTTTTTGTGCGGTGACTTCAACATTGAACTTCTTAACAATAATGAGGAAAAAAATATTTTCTCTCTGTCTTGGAATCCTACGGGTTGAATATAACAATTAATGAATTCACAAGGGTTTTCAAGGACTGCAGAAGCTGTTTAGATAACATAATAACTAACTATGATGGTGAGTATGCATCTGATGTAATCAATCACCATATCTCGGACCACCTCGCACAGAGATTCAGTGTGAACGTACCGGCAATAACTCCACAATGCGAGCGTCAGTCACGAAGGGTTTTCGACGACACAAGCAAGGGTATCTTTAAGGATAAACTTGGTTTGTGCAGATGGGATAGTGTATATAACGCAAAGGTTGACGATGTGAACGCACAGTGGAACGCATTCATGAATGAATTCAAAATTATTTTTCATAGTGCTTTTCCACTGGTTAGATTTAAAGTCAGAACTCAAGCCAATGAATCGGTATATGCGGATTCGCCGGAGTTGAGGGGATGCAAGAGAGACCTTGATGTCTTGTTTGTATTGTCTCAATACGACGACAACTGTAAGAACTTATACAAATTTAAAAAAAAACGAATATGATAGGTTACTCAAATCGCTTAGACAGACAGTATATGACAATAAAATAAAAAATTCAGATAATAAAACAAAATGTATGTGGGGTATATATAAACAGATAACAAATAAAGCAGTAAAGAAAAACGAACTTGGCGGAAATCCTTCGGTAGTTGCACACTCATACAATAATTATTTATTAAATATAGCCCAAAACATGAAGATGGGAAACCTAAACACGTCATTTAATAGTAAACGCCAGCCATTTGAATACAATGAATCATCTTTTCATATATCAAGTGTATTAAAAAGCGAAATAATAAGCGCCTCAAAAAAACTGAAAAATAAAGAAAGCAGGGGGGATGACGAAATCACCAACAACCTAATTAAACATTGTATAAATTGTATTGCTGATGTTCTTACATACATAGTTCAAAATTCATTTAAGCATGGAATTTTTCCTGATAATTTAAAACTTGCGCTAATAAGACCAATTTATAAAAAGGGAGATAGTGATTTGATGGACAACTACAGGCCGATAAGTCTTCTATCCTCCTTCTCAAAGATATTTGAAATCATAATGTGCGACAAACTAATGAACTTTTTAAAGTCCTGCGATCTGTTGAGCGAATCCCAGCATGCCTACATAAGAGGGAAGTCGATAAGTAGTGCAATATTTGAATTCACAAGTTACATTAATCAGGCAATCGAACAAAAAGAATTGGCACTTGGGGTATTCCTAGATCTCTCTAAAGCATATGACACTATAAATCACGGCCTGCTGCTCAAAAAACTTGAGCAGTATGGTATTCGTAACAATGCTCTAAACTGGTTTAAATCATACTTATCAAATAGAAAACAGAGAACGGCAATAAATAGTGAGGGAAAGGTGTTTAAATCAGAAATAAAAGTATGCGGAGATGTAGGAATACCTCAAGGGAGTATTTTAGGGCCAATTATATTCATTATATTCATAAATGATATGCATATACTGAAGTGCAACAATAATCATCGCATCACAAATTATGCGGACGATACCAGCTTTCTAATAACAGCTAAAACTATTTCGGAATTAGAAGAAAAAGCGAGCCACCTCTACAAAAAGATTTCAGATTGGTTGCATCAAATATGTTAAAGGTAAACATAGAAAAAACACAAGCTGTTTTATTTAAAACAAAACAGAACAAATCACAAACTCCTCAACATATAACTCTGGGCAATGAGAGGATAACCTTGGAAAAAGGAATAAAATTCTTAGGGGTAGTGATTGACAGTTCGTTAGACTGGCGCTCGCATATCGACGTTTTGGTGACAAAACTATCAAGAATGTGCTACATAATAAATAGCATAAAGTCATATCTTGGTAGTGAGTCGACTAAGACAATCTATTATGCTTGTTTTGACTCACTGTTAAGATTTGGGGTGATTTTTTGGGGAAATAGCACAACAATAAGCAAAGTGTTTGTGCTACAAAAAAGGTGCATACGATCCATCTTTAGACTAAAATTTAAAGAGACCTGTCGCGGTATATTCAAAAAGAATAGGATACTGACAGTATATGCAGTCTTTGTATACGAATCATTAATTTTTATATTCAAAAATAAAAGTCTTTTCAGTAATGACAGTGACAAACTTTACAACACAAGAAATGTGAACATTAAACAACCGATGCACAGGCTCACGATAACGGAAAAGAACGCTATGCATCGATGCATAACGTTTTATAACGCGCTACCTAAGAAAATCAAAAATGGTGATTCACTTAAAAAATTTAAGACATCGGTTTTTAATCTCCTCGTTGAAGCAGAATTATATGCCCTGAGTGATTATTTTGAAGCTTGTAAATAATAGATATATACATATACTTGTTACGCTGACACAATTTCATCAATGTTCTTCCAGAATTATATTTTACTTTTGTAAGCATTATTGAAATAAAGTTTGTTTATTATTATTATTATTATTATTATTATACCTGCACTTTCACCTCACTTCGGGGGATTATGGGAAGCAGGTGTTAAGTCAATGAAACATCATCTCAATAGGATTTTAGGAAACACAACTCTAACATTCGAGGAATTAAGCACGTTACTGTGTCAAATAGAAGCTTGCCTAAATTCGCGTCCCCTATGTGGAGTCAGCAACGACCCGGAGGAGTTAATAGTGTTGACGCCAGGCCACTTTCTTATCGGACAAGCATACATTGAGCCAATAAACATAATGGAAGCTTCAATAAATAGCAGTCTATACCAAAGATGGCGAGAAATGGAAAAATTAAAAGACTTCTGGAAGACCTGGTCCACTGAGTACCTGACACGGTTACAACAATCGTGTTAATATCGTGGTAAGACTTTGTTGTCCTCATATCTTACTTACTTACTTAAGCCATTTATTTTCTTTTGGATATACATACATATAATAATAAGTGAGTATATAACAAGGAAAATCGTCACAAAAAACAACTACTATAACTATTGTAGGCCTGGCCCAATTCAGAAATAATTGAAATATTCTGCCATCGTATATGGTTCTATTTGTACTAAGAGAGTTTTAATTTCATTCTTAAAAGTATGTGAATAAATCATGTTTCTGTATCTAGCTGGAAGAGTATTAAATAATTTCATCATGGCGTAGTAAGGTATTCAACCATAGACAAATTGTGTTTTGGGTAGATATAACTAATATTTGCATTCCGTGTATTGTGGGAATTTTGGTTAAGGAACAGTCTGAATTTTTCTTTGTTTTGAAAAATATATGAAAGACTTTCATAAATGTACAGTGCCACTACTGTTAATATGTGATTTGTTTTAAATAGGCCGCGACATGAATCCCTGTATCTTTTATTAAATATTGTTCTAATTGCGGCTTTTTGTGTTGTCAATATTTTCGAAATGTCATTACTTACACCCCAGCATATTATGCCGTATTTCATAAGAGAAGTGAAGTAGCTGTTATATACTAACATTAAAGTAGAGAAGTGTACATATGGTTTTATCCTTCGTATACCGTATAAAGTGTTATTCAGTTTACTGTTTACTTTAATAATCTGACCTATAATAACACATATTATAAACTGCTGCGTAGAAATGAATAACTTTCCATCCACATGGAAAAAAGCGCATATCATTCCTCTGCCAAAGAATTCCAATCCTGAAACATATTCTGATCTTAGACCGATCAGCATATTACCAGTACTTTCTAAATTATTAGAGAAGATTATCGATATCCAACTTAGAAAATACATCAATTACCAACAGCTTCTACCTCAAACTCTGTCGGGATTTAGAAGTGACTACAGTTGCGGAACTGCCCTTTCTAGTGTTACAGATGATTTTTTTGATTCATACGACAATCAGCGCGTTTCAATTTTTGTACTAATAGATTATAGTAAAGCCTTCGATACGATTAGTCATGAGATTTTGTTAGTTATTTTAAAGTCATTTGGTCTTAACGATGATGCACTAATGTTATTGGAGAGCGTCTTAACGAGCCGCACTCAACGAGTTACCTTAAATGGAGGCTTCAGTCAAGAAACATCAATTATGCGTGGTGTACCGCAAGGCAGCATATTGGGACCACTCCTGTATGCAGTTTACACTTCCAGTTTCGGTAAACATATAAAAAATTGCTGTGCACACTGGTATGCAGACGATACACAACTGTACTGCTCCACAAAAGCAGCTGATATCAAAACTAATGTAGAACAAATTAATGAAGACATTCACAAGTTGATAGAAATTCCAAACCTACACCATCTCCAGATTAATTCTAAGAAATCTAAAGTAATTGTCTTTGCCCACTCTTTGGTGTATAATACAATTATTAACCAGGTGCAGATCCTTGTTAATGAGGATATACTCGAAGTGACTACCGCGGAACGCAATCTTGGGTTAATTTTAGACCGAAACCTCAGGTTTCATGAACATGTCAATAAAACCTTGCAGAAAGCTTATATAAACCTTAAACAGCTATACAGCAATCGCTTTGTTCTGAACCAACGTTTAAAACTGAAACTTTGCGATTCGCTTGTACTCTCCCATTTTAATTACTGCGATCACATATATGGCCCATCACTTGTTAGTAATGATGTACGAAGAATACAGGTAGTACAAAATAACTGTTTGAGATTCATTTATGGCTGCAACAGAAGAGAACACATCTCTCACAAATTGAAGAATGCTAATTGGCATAATATGGAACAGAGGAGAACGATACATGAAGTTTGCTTTTATTTTTGCATTATTAAAAGTAGAACACCGCCATATCTTTACAATAAAATTCGGTTTCGAACGGATGTCCACAGCATTAAGCTACGTAGGAAAGATTCTTTGTCAATTCCGAGGCACAAAACACAAATGTTTAAAAGGTCTTTTCGGTACAGAATAGCCCATGTTTTGAATAAGGTTCCTATCGACTCCAGTTACTCATTATCAAAGTTTAAAATGAATTATATAGAGTATTTAAACAATTAAAATTATGTATTGCTTAATATATAAATTATCTATTTTTTTATTATACGTATTATTTTATAAGTATTTTTATTAGGAATAGTCGGCAGACTAGCTGGTGAACACCGAGCTAAGGTCTATTCCTCTTGTAACGTATACATATATACCGGGTGTGGCACTTAAGACGCCTCGGACCATAGCTCCTTTACGATAAAAGCTATCGAAAAAAATCTAAGAGCAAAGTGGTGCATAATTACCGTCGCTATGTTTCAAAAATATTTCTAATCATCAGTGGCGTGCCGTACTCCAGTGGCGTACCAAACTTATGTTTTTTTAAATGGAATGCCCTATTTTTTATTGCAGATTTGGAAAGTGCTCAAAGAGTACTTATTTTTTTATTTAACATGTTATACCCTTCACTTTAGCGGTTTCGCTGTTATAACCCCTTCTTTCAAAATTGCGCCCCATTTTTGAGATTGTTTTGTAGAGAAACTAATTGACGCCGGCGCCTAAATTTTGAATTGAGGTACAGGTTAAGACCTCGTATACCTTCACATAATTTTTTTTCGGGTAATTTATGGAAAAAAAAATAATTTTTGATTGAACTTCGCATGTTGTCATTTTTTTCGAAAATTTCAAATGGCACCCCCTTGAAAAAATTACGGCGTTGTACAGCCAAAACTCTAAATTTTTCATTGGTACAAAAAAATTACACATTGCATAACAAAATTTCGGAGAAAAAAGGAACTTCATCGCAAATGTCGCGAAACGTTTTCCGTTCCCAAGAGTGCCATGAGAAAACAAAAACACAAATACGGTCAACATAATAGTATGTACCTATTTATTCAACATGATATGAAAAATGCAGATAAAGAAAATTTAACATTTTAAACTAAATGTTCGAAATGACGACCTTCCTGCTGGAGGCATAACTGCAACTTCGACTCGCAGGCTCTAGACACTGCCCTAAGGACTTCTGGTGATATACTGCGAAAAGCCGCGCGAATTCTCTCCCTCATATCCTCGACAGTAGTTGGTACCATCCTGTAAACCTCGTCTTTGATATGGCCCCAAAGGAAGAAGTCAAGGGGGAGGAAATTTCCGAACGACACGGCTATTATGTGCAGGAGCTCCATCGTGCTGGAAAACTATCTGTCGTAGAGCGGCTAGAGGGACATTTTCCAAGTCGTCGCGAAGGAACCTCAAATAACTGTTGCCGTTCAGGTGCCCCTCGATGAAATAAGGACCCAAAAGGTGTTCTCCAAGTATGCCTCCCCAAACATTCAGCGACCATCTTTGCTGGTGGTTTATCATTCGCATGGCGTGTGGGTTTTCATCGGCGTAATAATGGTAGTTGTGGCGATTGACATGCCCATTTCTATGGAACGTCGCTTCATCAGAAAATAATACGCGCATAAGAAATGATTCCTCCTGCTCAATTTTGTTGATAGCCCACAAGCAGAAATCTTGCCTCGCATGAAAATCTTGAGGTTGCAATTCTTGGTGCAGTTGAATCTTAAATGGACGGAATTTGTACTTTTGAAGATCACGATGTACGGATCGCGTTGAAATATCGTGATTCCTACTAATATCACGGATACTGGTATGAGGATCTTCAATAACTGCCTCCAGAACCTGCAGTTCATTATTTTCGGTAAAAACTGTCTTCTTTCTAACTCTCCTTGGCCGTTTCACACTTCCCGTAGTAGTAAATCTCTCCAACACTTTTTGAAACGCACGTTCATTTGGATGCGTCCTGTGCGGATATCTCGCAGCGTATACTCGTGACGCCAAGAAACAATTCTTGTTACATTCTCCAAGAATAAATATCATGTCAACCATTTCCTCTTGGGTTCGGAACATTTTTAGAACGTTTATCAAAAATGTCTTATGGCTGCTACTGGCGTCTAATAATTTACTTTGACAATTACCAATCTTTTGGTTTCTCATGGCACTCTTGGGAACGGAAAACGCTTCCCAACATTTGCGATGAAATTCCTTTTTTCTCCGAAATTTTGTTATTCAATGTGTAATTTTTTTGTTCCAATGAAAAATTTAGAGTTTTGGCTGTACAACGCCGTAATTTTTTTAGGGGGGTGCCATTTGAAATTTTCGAAAAAAATGACAACATGCGAAGTTCAATCAAAAATTATTTCTTTTCCATAAATTACCCGAAAAAAAATTATGTGAAGGTATACGAGGTCTTAACCTGTACCTCAATTCAAAATTTAGGCGCCGGCGTCAATTAGTTTCTCTACAAAACAATCTCAAATATGGGGCGCAATTTTGAAAGAAGGGGTTATAACAGCGAAACCGCTAAAGTGAAGGGTATAATATGTTAGATAAAAAAATAAGTACTCTTCGAGCACTTTCCAAATCTGCAATGAAAAATAGGGCATTCCATTTAAAAAAAAACATAATTTTGGTACGCCACTGGAGTACGGCACGCCACTGATGATTAGAAATATTTTTGAAACATAGCGACGGTAATTATGCACCACTTGCTCTTAGATTTTTTTCGATAGCTTTTATCGTAAAGAAGCTATGGTCCGAAGCGTCTTAAGTGCCACACCCGGTATATACTAATGTTATGTAATTGAATATGTATTTTGTTTTGTATCTGTTGTTACAATAAAGCGATTATTATTATTATTATTATTATTATTATTATTATTATTATTAATGAATCGTGTTAATGAAGGAAAAAAATATTAATCCGGCTAGAAGGACCATGTGTACGCTGATAGCGCGCTGCTGCTGTGAGAACGGGCGCTAGGTACAAGGGGAGCGACTGATGGCTCCTAGGTACTGGTTGCTTGAAGATGTTCACGCTGGTTGAAAGGCAGCGGCGAATCGAACTTATTCGAAGGGAGGAATTGCACTCTGAGGTCTTTAGCCTCTTCGTGAGGTACAAGTAACTCGCAATGAAAGTTAAATTATCCGCTGCCTTACAACCAGCGTCACGAACTTTCTTCCGAAATAAGATTCCAAGGAGCGGGGTTAAAAAAGGCATTTTTGACGTCGATACAAATTAAAATTGAAAATAGATTAGATTTTTTTGCAGATTTAAATACTTTAATCATGGTATGTATAGTAGAACGCCCTTTCCTGAATCCAAATTGGTTGATCGAGATCTCATATTTTCCCAGTAATTCATCTTTAGGTCTAGTGTTGATCACATTTAAAAAAAAATGTTGTGTTTAAAAGGCAAATAGGACGACAGCTAGTAGAATTTCTTTTTCTGGTTTTTTCCAGTAATTTTAATTTGGAAGATTTTCATTGATTCGAAAAAATCCGGTCATTTTTAAAAAGGTTTGCTAATAAAGGGAATTGCAGGCGGCTTTTTTATTGCTTCATTTTTCGCTAGCTGGGAAAACTTGGTCTTCACTACATACAGAGAGTTTTATATAACACCGAACATTTTCATAAAATACGATTTGACACCTTTAATTTTCAGTTTATGTGTAAATTGGGCTGCCTTTATGACCATTACGAATTGTAGCTAATCAATTGCAATTAATGCCTCAACTTGTACATACAAGGAGTTTTTCTTTCAAGTATACATGTCCCAATTACAGCGTATATGCCGTAAATCTTTAGATAATCGTTGTTTTTTTAAAAGGAGTGAAACTTAAAATGAGTGTGTTCCACTCCCAGACTAAGCATGAAGTAAAATTTCGAGTTTAGAAAAGCCTGAAAATTTGGTTTGGACGCGTAGCGCGAAGCGCGGAGCGGCCAAACCAAATTTTCAGGCTTTTCTAAACTCGAAATTTTACTTCATGCGCCACCGGTACAAGACACTGACATATTACTAAGTTTAAAACAGAGCGCTGAAGTTTACAGTGAATCAGTGTTTAATACGCGTGGCGCAGGAAGTAAAATTTCGAGTTTAGAAAAGCCTGAAAATTTGGTTTGGCCGCTCCGCGCTTCGCGCTACGCGACCAAACCAAATTTTCAGGCTTTTCTAAACTCGAAATTTTACTTCATGCTTAGCCTGGGAGTGGAAAACACTGGTTTAAAGCTTCAAATTACATTGTTTTAATAAACTGAGCGTCGGTAAATGTACATCGTATGATAATGTATACTTAAGCGAAAAATTCTTATGTTCGGTGTTACATAAAACTCTGTGTATAAGAATTTCGTCGTTATTAGTATCAAAAATAAGGTATGTAAAAAAGCGTTTGCTCGGAAAGAGTTTATTTGCTTCTAAAATTTGGATTTTGTGACTTAATTGAATGTTTGAACGTAGAACAAGTTTGCTCGTAACAATATTATAGCTAATTCTCTAAACATCTGTGTCTACTTCTTCACAGAGATTTAACTATACTTTCCTCTTCGATTTTCCTATTTCTATTTAAAAAATAGATCTTGCAACTCAACGAATTATACGTTTCCAAGTTGTTTATTATGACATATAGATTTCCAAGCCTATTTTACCAGCATATTTTTTCAGGAGAGGTAAAAACGTTCAATACAAAGGCTGTTAAAATAAATAAAATAAAATAAAATAAATTTTAGATTACCCAGAAATAAAAGTACTTAGAGAGTAGAATTCGATAACCATACTTTGATTACATCTATTTGAATTTAAAGCTCCTGCAATTTTTTCAAATTTTGGATTTGGCTGGCTTTGGAAAAAACTTTGGATTAGACCGGTTTTAGAACAAACTGGAGTGGAGATGGACGGTTATGGAACAAAATGTCTTTTAGGAATCATTTCTTTTTGAACGTCTATCGCTAGTGAAATAAAATGAATAAGTTCAAACTAGGTTAAAAAAAAACTTAAAACAATAAACAAATCTAAAGAAACTCATAAACAATAGCAGAGGAATATTCCACTCTTCGAATACTACAACCTTCTTAGAACATTTTCAGCACCAATCAAGTTTTGTTAGCTCTATAAAACGTGCCACTAAAAAAAATCACAACGGAACATTTTTACAGTCGGCACCAAACTGTTTTTTTAGCAGGTTTTTAAGATCTGTTAATTTTAGAGAGTTAATTGTGACATTTGCAACGGGTATGACCTTTGGTTTAGCTGTTTGCCCGTTTTAAACACCGATTTAGAGATGACGGAGATGGCCACTCTTGAAACGAACATCTATGGATATGGCCGCTTTTGAAACGAATCGAATTTTCAGACACTTGAATAACATGCGTTAGAGCTGGTTTTGGTCTAAACTTCTTAAACACAATGCGTTAAAGTATTTAAAGAATATTTGTGTGGAATAAAAGTAATTTCATAAAAATTGAATTTGTGTTCAGTATACGATGCCACTATGAAGCATTAGATGGCGTTAGCTATCGAAATCATTAATAATTTCATAAAATTGTGGAGATGGCCGGTTTTGGACCTAGACGACTCAATTGAATAATGGAATAAATTTGAGGATATGGTAAACTATGTGTTAACAGTCAGTAGTACAAACCTAATTTAAAATTCATTTATATTTTAAATTATCGCACGGTAATTAAGTTTTAAAAAAATTAAAAAAGCAACATACATATAATGTTATTTTATGTTTTGTTGTTTTAGACGTACGGTCTTGTGCAATACACAGTTGATACGCTTTGATTAAAACACTTGGTTTGTTTCACTGATTTTTTATTTTTACTCCAACTAGTTTCGACCTTAGGTCATTCTCAAGGAGATATGTACAAAATTTTACAAATGTATCGATATTTATACAAATTTTACAGCTAATTTCAGGTAATAAGGGCCGTCGCGATGGGGGAAAGCCAAATGTCTTCGATGTTATTAAGCGTGGTTTTTCCATTTTTTATTGCTCTGTTTATTTCAAATCCCTCTCGGAGATTTAAATCACGTCCCTTATTACCTGAATACAAAATATTTAAATTACTATTATTGAAAAAATGGTTATTTTCTATACAATGTTGTGAAAGTCCGGTGGAAAATTTATTATTTAATATTGATTTTTTGTGTTCACTTAATCTAATTTTAAAAGTTCTTCCTGTTTGTCCTATATATATACACAATCACAATCTCCGCACTTGATTTCGTATACGCCACTTTTTTCAAATTTGTCTATGTCGGATTTATTATGCACTAAAAGTTTGTGTAGATTAATTGGATTTGTCATTATAACATTAAATTTATACCCTTTTAAACAATTTTTTATATTTTCTGATAGGTTGTTAACAAATTCCAGTTTGCACCACTTATTTTTTTCCGTTTTGTTTTGCTCATAAAAATATTTTTCAAATTGTTTTAATTTTTTCTTTTTGACAAATCTATCTATTAATTGAGTACTGTAACCGTTATTTAATGCAATTGTTTTTATAGTTTTTAGTTGTTGTTTAAAATTATGTTGATTAAGGGGGATATGTATAAGTCTATGGATTAAGGAGTGGAAAGTGCTGTATTTAATTTTATGGTGTGTGTTAGAAGAATTAGGTATTATGGTATCGGTAAAGCTGTTTTCTATAAATTTTAAAATCTAATTTATTGTCAATTCTGGATATGGTTAAGTCGAGGAAATTTAAACTATTGTTAACCTCCATTTCTGTAGTGAACTGAATGTTATTATTAATGGAGTTAAGAAGATGTGTGAAAAGTTCAAGTTGACGAGTTGTTCCTTTCCAAATACAAAAGATATCATCGACATATCTAGCCCAATAAAATATGTTAGAAGTAGTTTTTTGTTTAAATAAATATTGTTCAAAATTAGCCATAAATATTTCAGTTAGGAGCGGCGATAATGGAGACCCCATTGGCAAACCGTCTCTTTGGTAATATATTTTATTATTAAATTCAAAATAGTTTTGATCTATGCAGAGATTGACTAGTACTTTCATTTCTGTTTTATTTGAATCTGGGTGGTTAGTACTATTGATGAGATCATCTAAAATATCTTTTAGTTGCTTTGTTGGGACTGAAGTAAAAAGGCTTTTAACGTCAAACGATATTAATTTTGAGTTTTTAGGAACCTCTAAAGATTTTAATTTTTTTACTAATTCTATTGAATTTCTAATTGAGTATGTTGACTTAAAATTAATGAAATCTGGTAAAATTTTATTCAAATATTTACATAAGTTGTATGAAGGAGCACTTAAATATGAAACTACCGGCCTCATAGGTATTCCGTCTTTGTGTAATTTCGGTAAACCATACAAAGCCGGTGCTCTAGGGTTCATTTTAATGAATTTAAAACATTCTGTTTTCACAATCAAGTTTTCACAATTTTTTAAGGTGGTTTTTAACTCTTGCTGATATTTCTTAGTGGGGTCAGTTTTTATGCATATGAAGTTGCTTGAATTTAATAAATCCTCTACTTTTTCTATGTACTCTTATTTATGTAATAAGGTTACCGTATTCCCTCTGTCTGCTATAGTTATAATTATGTTTTCATTGATTAGTTTCTTCTTTAAATTTGTAATTATTTTGTTTTCTGCATTATATGTGGATTTTTTGATTTTGTGGTTAGTTATGAGTTTTGCAATTTTGTTTTTTGTTAACAGCCTATCATTATCAGATTTAATTCTATTGCAAATTATTTCAGCACTAATGCCGACTGAATCTAATATTGAATTGGTGTTGATATGACGACTATATTTCAAGCCTTTTTCTAATATTGTTTTTTCGTTAGAATTTAATTGAACATTACTTAGGTTTTTGAGTCTAGGGTAAAATTTTGTGTTATATTGCTTACCCCTATTAGCTTTAGCTGGCTGAGTAGATGATTTGACTTTTTTATTATTTCGCAGTTTTTACAGTTTTTCTTTCTGTTTGTTATATTGTTAATGTCCGATAAAGTTGGCTTCTTCTCTTAAATTTGAATCAAGGCTATCAAACTCTGCTGGGTGTAGCTGCATGGCGAGTCTTGTGTGGAGCAGTTTGAGAATATGTGATGTGGCATCCCTCTTACTATACCATTTTTTCATTTCCAGGGATATCCAGAATTTATAACCGTGGCTGACTACCTTTTCTGCTTCATTTGACTGATGATTAATGTGAATCTTCATATATTTTGGTATTAACTGTTCTCGGAGACACATGATGTTAAACCAAATGTGGTTGTTAAATTTCGTGAATTTGATCAGAATTCTTTCGTACATAATGGTGAGATCTGCTGTACTGGCACTTACTATATGATGAATTAATTTCTCACTTAACCCGTGGTGAAACATATTTAATTAATACGCTTTGATTAAAACACTTGGTTTGTTTCACTGATTTTTTATTTTTACTCCAACTAGTTTCGACCTTAGGTCATTCTCAAGGAGATATGTACAAAATTTTACAAATGTATCGATATTTATACAAATTTTACAGCTAATTTCAGGTAATAAGGGCCGTCGCGATGGGGGAAAGCCAAATGTCTTCGATGTTATTAAGCGTGGTTTTTCCATTTTTTATTGCTCTGTTTATTTCTAATCCCTCTCGGAGATTTAAGTCACGTCCCTTATTACCTGAATACAAAATATTTAAATTACTATTATTGAAAAAATGGTTATTTTCTATACAATGTTGTGAAAGTCCGGTGGAAAATGTATTATTTAATATTGAAACAAACCAAGTGTTTTAATCAAAGCGTAATAATTAAATATGTTTCACCACTAATAATAGTACAGAGAGAAGTTATCATATATAGAAACAATTTCAGATACAAAAATATATAGATTGAGATAAAAATAACAAAACATAATAAAAAAAATCGGAAAACAGATTAAACATCTACAGAAAGTCCGCAAGAGCTGTAACAAGTTGACCCAAGTTACAATTGAAAATATCAACTGTGTGATGAATTAATTTCTCACTTTTTAAGTGAGAAATTAATTCATCACACAGTTGATATTTTCAATTGTAACTTGGGTCAACTTGTTAAAGCTCCTGCGGACTTTCTGTAGATGTTTAATCTGTTTTCCGAATTTTTTTATTATGTTTTGTTATTTTTATCTCAATCTATATATTTTTGTATCTGAAATTGTTTCTATATATGATAACTTCTCTCTGTACTATTATTAGTATTATATAATTATATTGTATCAGATCCTTAATTAAATAAATTGCCGATGATTCTGAAAACCCGATAACAATTTTATAAATTACCAAGATACGTGTATCTCATTTAAATATGATGCACGCGTTCGAATTCAAACAAAATGACCATTAACAACAACAACACACGACATTTAGCAATCATCCTCTCCATTAATCAATTGTAATTATCGTTAATTTCGGGTAATTTCAATTATTTTATAAATTGCTATTAAGTTAGTTTCGAAAACCCATTATTGTATAAAAATTGCAAGTGGCTGTCGCAGCCAGGGCCGGCCCAACTAAAGCGGGTCCAGGTGCGAAGTTGACTTGCGGGGCCTTGAATCAAATATTATACAACAAAACAATATTTAAATAAATTAATTTAATTGACTCACTGAGCAAATCCATTTAAGTAATGTTTCATTAACATTAAAACAACGTTAAATGTTGCTACAATGTTGATATAACGTTATTTGTTTGTTTTTTGCTCAGTGGGAAATGTCCAGATGAAGTATTTTTTGAATAAAAAAATAAAATTTCTTGAATAATTTTCTCACTTATCACTTAGTGAAACATTTTTAAATATTGATAATGAAGGTTTAAATTAAATTACACTTGGTTTGTTTCACAATTTTTTACTTTACTATTTACTCGACTAGTTTCGCGTTTTACAGCATTATCAGGAGTGAATTACAAAAGATACCGACAAGCTTATATATAGTCAGGTAATAAGGGATTTTAAGATTGGGGAATTCCAAATCTCCTCATTGTCGTTGACGGGGTGTTTTCCATCTTTTATTGCCCTATTTATTTCTAGGCCTTCCCTGAGGTTTAAAATAAAAACGATTTTTCAAAATATCAGTTTTTTTGTTGATATCTCGAATAGAAAAAAATGATATTTCAGAATTGTTTTCAGATTATTATTAGGCCCTTAAATACGCAACTTTGCCCCCATTAAACCGACTCTCTATCTCTTCAAGTAACTGAGATTCCTATACATTCTGTCGAAATACGGGCACCCTGTATACTTCATAGTCTAATAATAAATTATATAGTGCACTTTTGTATTTTTCAAAAGCGTCTATTGTCCAATAGTGAATAAAATTAAACACTCAATAATAGATATTCAATTTCTGTACAATATTGTATCAATAATGAATACCATTGATCCTACC
Organism: Philonthus cognatus; assembly: GCA_932526585.2. NCBI lineage: Eukaryota > Metazoa > Arthropoda > Insecta > Coleoptera > Staphylinidae > Philonthus > Philonthus cognatus. Next base: position 155,157,107 of record OW052241.1, read on the forward strand.
ATATAAATGTTTAATCCATATACTGAATTGTATCAATATTGAATACCATTGATCCTTTAGTATAGATATTGAATCCATATACAATATTGTATGTAGTATTAGTACTGTCGGTTTGGACACTGCACATTATTATTGTATGTTTTTCCTCGCTTAAATAAAGAATTGCATTGAATTTAAATGAATATTGTTTTTGGTTGCAGAATTCTTCAAACATTAAAAGTGCGATTCTTTTCGCAATCTACAACAAGTTAGTCTTACAAAGACTATATCAAACACTCATTGAAACAACTACTTCCCGGGCTAATACCCCGACGGACATTGAATTATACTACAAGTGTTTGCTGTTACATACAGTAACCTACTGCAAATGTAACAATTTGGGTAAAATTATTCAGGCCATCTATAGACGCGTTTCAAGATTTATCTCTCATCAGTATAGCTTTGCCATTCCCTCTAAACAATTTGACACCTTAGACTGGCGGTCACGTTACCGTTCAAACATAAGTATAAATGAAATTGCCAATTCTTGGTTGCAGAATTCTTCAAGGTGTCAAATTGTTTAGAGGGAATGGCAAAGCTATACTGATGAGAGATAAATCTTGAAACGCGTCTATAGATTGCCTGAATAATTTGACCCAAATTGTTACATTTGCAGTAGGTTACTGTATGTAACAGCAAACACTTGTAGTATAATTCAATGTCCGTCGGGGTATTAGCCCGGGAAGTAGTTGTTTCAATGAGTGTTTGATATAGTCTTTGTAAGACTAACTTGTTGTAGATTGCGAAAAGAATCGCACTTTTAATGTTTGAATATTGTTTTAATATTAAATACTATTGATCATTCAATACAGATTTTTAATACATGTCAACATTGTATCAATGATCAATCGATATCGGCCACGAAAGCACAGTTGTGAGCTTGCTGATTCCTGCTCAACTGACCTAAGCTAATAACCTAACCTAACCTAGGTTATAGGTTATATAGGGCCATTGTGAGGCGAGTCAGCCTCTCGTGAACTGTGACCTATCCGATCTATTGTTCTGCCCTCACCCAGTCACTTCCCAAGCAACTTCCTTGGGAGTAATGCTACTCACTTCTTCGTGGGATAATCGGTCCCTGCCGAAGTGTGAAAAACGCTTGTGGGCAATCGCGTCACAAGTGCAGAGTATGTGCTCGGTCGTCTCATCTGCCGAATCACATAACCTGCAATTTCCACTTTCCTCTTTTCCCATTTTCCACAAATGGTACCGAAGGGCACAGTGCCCTGTCATGAGTCCCGTGAATGTTCTCAGCTCGTCCCTTGTGAGTTCGAGCACCTTATGGTTGTGATCTAATTTGATGAGTCGATTTGATTGACGTGGGCCTGGGACGTTGTTCCAGTGTTTACGTATTCTGTCCTCTTCCCATTTTTGCACCACCTCTCTTCGGTGCGCCATGGGGAGTCCGCAAAACGGCTCTGGTCCTATGGGAGTGGCATTTGCACCTCTTTTGGCGAGTTCATCTGCCACTTCGTTGCCTTTGATACCTCCATGCCCTGGGACCTAACCTAACGTAACAATTTCTTTTTTTGGTGAAGGGGGAAAATGGGAAAATCCCAAAATTCCGTTCTTCCTAGCCCTTGTGATTTTACGCCTGGCTGCGTTTGCCTCTCTTCTGGCGCTCGCTACCTCCTCACACCACCAGTAGACCTCCTTTCTTTTTCCCATAAGTAGTTTTGAGATGGCTGTCTCTTATGCTTTCCTGACATTAGTGACATTAGTGTGCCCGCTGTCTCTTCCGCTTCCAGGTCAGGTCGAGGTGTCAGCCTTTCCATTAACGCCCAGCCTCTTCTGTCCGTGTTTGGCGAGCCCCACCATGTCGATTTTGCGTTGAAGTCGCCACCTACAACCATGTAGTCTCCCCGGTTTCGTCTCAAGCACCCTTCGAGCTTGTCGAGCCACTGCAGGTACTGTCCCATGCGACAGTTAACCTAATGCCTAACCTAACCTAACCTTATTTAACCTAACCTAACCTAACCTAGAAGTATGTGGAATAGGCATTATGCGTAAAGAGACTTACTCAATGTTTTCTATTGTAAACCTTTCTCCTAACCCTTCGCCCCTAACCTAACCTAACCTAACCTAACCTAGAAATATGTGGTATATTCATTGTGCGTAAAGAGACTTACTCAATGTTTTCTATTGTAAACCTTTCTCCTAACCTAACCTAACATAGAAGTATGTGGAATAGGCTTTGTGCGCAAAGAGACATACGCAATTTATTCTATTGCAAACCTTTCTCCTAACCTAACTAAGAAGTATGTGGAAATGAAAAGAATTTTAATTTCAAATCCAGTCAACCGTGCGGGGACTTCAGAAAAGCGGGGCACTATGCGATTGCACCAACCTCGGGCCGGCCCTGGTCATAACTATAACTTGACAGAAAAATATTTAAATGATTAAAATTCGTATATAGTCATTAATGGAATAATACCCAGAAATAATCATTTGTAACAGGCTTCAGAATCAATTAATCAAGAGAAATTATCAGATTGTTCATCAATAAATTAAGGACAGAATTAATTGGTCAATATTTTAAAATAAGTTATTTCTCCTGATTGTTTAAAAAAATAAATGTCATTATTAATAGACATTAATTCAGAGCAAACAATTAAATAAAATATTACATAAATGTATTTGTTTAATAGGTAGCGACGTTCTGAATGTAGGGACTTAAATATCAGAGAAACAAAAGCGAATAATTTTATTTAAAGACAAAACAGAAGACCAAGTCTAAAGTTCAGGCGTTTCTAAACTCAATTTTACTTCAGGCTTAAACAAGGAGAGCAAACCCACTGAGCAAATCCATTTAAGTAATGCTTCAACAACATTAAAACAACGTTTAATGTTGCTACAATGTTGATATAACGTTATTTGTTTGTTTTTTGCATAGTGGGAAACACTAGTTAGATGCTTTAAGCTGAACGCTTTTATAAAAACAATGAATTCCTGAACATTTACCAAACAATGTTATCATCGGAATATGTATACTTAATAGAAAAAAGGTTGTATAATCGAACGCTCATCGGGGAATTAAAGATATTGAGGTTAGCTCACTTTATTGCCAATGACAATGTCAAACCATATGGATTAAAATATATTCAATCAAGGCTCAAACCGAATTGTTTTAGCCTATTATGGTTTCTCTAGTTACATTAAAAGGTTATTTTTGTTAAATAAGAATTGTTTTAAAACCATTTAGGGAAAATGAATAAATCGCGTAGAGAAGGAGATAAAGATCGTAAATATCTTCTCAAAAACACACTTTTTAAATTCCAGTAAGCATGTTAGATGTTACTTAGTGGGATCTTAAAAAATCTATATTATGTGCCATTGATGCATATACGCAACATTATTAATTTTATGTTAGTTAAATTATTAAATAACCTAATTTAATATATTATATTATTTGATTTGACTTGAAAATGTATGAAGAAAAACGTAAATATTTTGTTATTTAAATATCTTGATTATTACTCATTTAAATTATATGTTTTCAGTGTATTTCTAACTTCATAATATTTCAGTGTTTTGTAAGCGTGGCGCATGAAGTAAAATTTCGAGTTTAGAAAAGCCCCGTGAAAATTTGTCTCGGGTCGCTGCGCGACCCTCGACAAATTTTCTACGCGGGGCTTTTCTAAACTCGAAATTTTACTTCATGCTTAGTCTGGGAGTGGAAATAAACTTTATGTTGCACGTTTTTATACAAAATCGACGAATGCCTTACATTTACAGCGTATACATTATTTATATTTAAAAGAAAAATGCATAGAATGTAATACAATAAGTCATTCGTAGAACTTACATAAAGAAGTGTAGAATTGTACTTAAAATCCACTTTTAGAGTTAACTCTATAATTACTCGGCCGTTAATGGGTTAACAAGGCAAATAAATTAAATAAAATACTTTAACTTTGTTTGTAGAACACACTATTTTTACTTTCCCCCGTATGTAATACAAAGGGAAAGTATTGTTTTCGTGAAAATTTTCGAATCAAAAATTTTAGCGGAAATATCCGTTTTGAGGTCCCCTGAGTCGAATAAGACCATTTTTGAAAAATGTCTGTCTGTCTGTGTGTGTGTGTGTGTGTGTGTGTCTGTGTGCGCTGTACCGCAAAAACCGCTAAAGATATCGAGATGAATCTTGAAACTTAAGCTTTTTGTTACAATCGGAAGAACTAAAAAGCTTTTGGTGAAAATCGGAAAACCGGAAGTGGTACTTTACTCTTAGCGTTTTTCAGTTTTTTCCGATTTTTTCAATAAATGTTCATCAAACAAAAAATTCTTTCAAATAAAAGTTGTAGATAATAACAAAATGAAGATGTATTGTTCACTTACTTTTTGTCATAGCACTCTTAGTTTTTGAGATATTTCAAAAGTTGTGTGTTTTATCTAGTTATCGGTGTGTGACAGTGTATGTGTCGATACAATTGAAAAATGTTTCAAATAAAAGTTGTAGGTAATAAAATATTAAAGATTTTTTGTATCTTCACTTTTTGTCATAGTACTCTTAGTTTTTGAGATATTCAATAAATAGTGTTTTTTATCTAGTCATTGGTTTGTGTCAGTATGCGTTGATCCAATTGAAAAATGTTTCAAATAAAAGTTGTAGTTATCAAAAAGTTGAAGACATTTTGAAAATAATAATGCTACAAATATTTTAAAAGTGATTTAATACGCAATTTACGGGGGAAAGTACTATGATGGACACATCACCATTTTTATTTTCGTTACTGCAATTTTGGCGACTCAACTTGCCATTATCAAACGGAGCAACTAAATGTTTGCTTAATATTTTTAGCTAGATTTTCCCATATTCTACAAGACTGGTTTCGTCCTGAGATATTTACCCACTGAACAAACACATTTTAGAAATGTTTTATCAACAATAAAACAACGTTGAATGTTGCTACAATGTTAATATAACGTTATTTGTTTGTTTTTTGCTCAGTGTGTATACTTATGTTATTTTATATTAATTATTTAGTTTCTCCATGAAAAAAATCATACTTAGTACATATAGGGAGTTTTTCTTGTCAGTATACATATCCTACTTGTATGTTGTAAATCTTTTGATATTCATTGCTATTTTTTAAAGAGTTCAATTTGAAGCTTTAAACGAGTGTTTCCACTCCCAGGCTAAGCATGAAGTAAAATTTCGAGTTTAGAAAAGCCCGAAAATTCGGTTTGGTCGCGTAGCGAAGCGGAGCGACCAAACCGAATTTTCGGGCTTTTCTAAACTCGAAATTTTACTTCATGCACCACGCGTATAAGACACTGATTTCAAGTGAAGTTCGCTTGTTCACAATATTTTAGTGCTTTCAGTGTTTAATACGCGTGGCGCAAGGAGTAAAATTTCGAGTTTAGAACAGCCTGAAAATTTGGTTTGGTCGCGTAGCGCTGCGCGCTACGCGACCAAACCAAATTTTCAGGTTTTTCTAAACTCTAAATTTTACTTCATGCTTAGTCTAGGAATGGAAAACACTCGTTTAAAACTTTAAATTAAACTCTTTTAAAAAAAGCCTATGTAATGTATACTTGAAAGAAATTTTGCCTGTAATATAATTGATTTAATTTCTCCTAGGAAATTCATATTTATTTTATATTCTCTAAACTGTTGTGGATGTTTACTAATAAGCAAATTATCATTTCAGTATCGTAACTCGATGATGTTTATCGGTGTTTTCCTGAGATAATTGCAATTACGTGCTGCTTTCGAATCTGACTGCACTCAGGAGCCTTGAAGCAGTCTTGCGAATGCGTGTGTTTCGATTTGAACCGCTTTCTTAACCGGGAAAGGTCTCTTCATTTCGTCGCATTCTTTCCTGTGTTGTCTTCAACGCTTGGGCAACAATCCCGTTTGCTAGAATGCTTGAATGCATTCCGGCCTTGAATCATCGCACAATAATGATTAATAATCGTTTATGAAATATCTTTTGGTTTATTACTTACTTCAATAAGGGCATGTAGGTCATTAAATTCTTAAAATATTTAGGAGAGATTGTTTAATGCTTACAATTTAAGGGCAAGCTGCAGAATACAACTTGAACTGGTTCAACTTTGAATTCGAGTTCAAAGTGACATTAGAATAATAGGAACTGTCATCTTGAAATCGAGTTCAATTTTTTTGGTTCATCCCACTGAGTAAACACAATTAAATAATGTTTTATTAACATTAAAACAACGTTTTTTTGTCCCTACAATGTAATGTAACGTTATTTGTTTGTTTTTTGCTTAGTGGGAACCTAAAACAGCTTGATTGATATATACTTCATCTGTTGATGAAGGATCTATATATATATATATATATATATATATATATATATATATATATATATATATTATTTATTAAATTGCTAGTACTTAGAAAGTACTAGCAATTTAATAAATAATATATATATATATATATATATATATATATATATATATTATTTATTAAATTGCTAGTACTTAGAAAGTACTAGCAATTTAATAAATAATTACTACATTTGCTAAATATACAAAACGTAATCATTATTAAGCAAAAATACTAGTATATTGTAAGTTTAGAAATTTGAATTTTTTACAAAATTAAAAAGGTCTATAAGAGGCGTCATCTATGAAATAACCTATGAACTTCATAATTGTTAATATGGTCGTCGATAGATGGCAGTTAATAAACATAGATATAATTTTGTTATAAAAATTATTATTGTTGATAAAATTGTTACATAAATATAATAAATATTTAAAATAATAATTTCTAATGCAATTACAATACATCTTTGCAGTTTATAACCTTGGAAACATAAATATCATTTTTCGAGATATGCGACTTTGGTTGTCTGTATTACTTTAGCAAAATAAATCAAAATTGTTTATTGATCAATGCGAAATCTTTTATGTTGATCACAGTAAATAATTAATGATTATAATAAGGTAATTAAATAATTACATAATGTCTAAGGCGATTACAATCCACCTTTGCAATTTTCAACCTTGGAAACATAAATAATATTTTTCGACATATGCAACTTTGGTTGTCTATATCACTATAGCAAAATAATTCAAAATTGTTTATTAGGCAATGCGAGGTCTTTTATCTTGATTCCAATAAATAATTAATATTTTTAATACACAATAATTTTAATTATATAATTTCTAAGGCGATTACAATACATCCTTGCAATTTTTACTATAACTATAAATAATATAACAATTTAATTAAAACTTAGTTTGATAATGACTAGCTTGTAGTCGAAACTATAGTCACTGAAGAATAAAATAAAAGTGGTTAAACAACGTTAAGTGTTTCATTTAAACTGTTATGAAATAGATAAAGATAAATGATATATTTTACATATGCGACTTTGGTTGTCTATATTACATTATCAAATTAAATCAAAACTGTGTATCGGGCAATGCGAGGTCATTTATGTTCATCCAAATTAATGATTAATATTGATAATAATAATAAAGTCAATACTATAGCCACTGAAAAACAGAATAAAAGTGGTTAAACAAAGTTAAGTGTTTTAATTAAATTGTTATGAAAAAGATAAATATAAATAATATACTTTGAGATATGCGACTTCGGTTGTCTATATTACTTTAGCAAATTAAATCAAAACTGTATATTCTCGCATTGCGTAATATACAGTTTTGATTTAATTTGCTAAAGTAATTTATGTTCATCCGAATTAATAATTATTATTGATAGTTATAGAATTTTTATTTAAGCTGAATTTAAATAGCAGATATTAGCTATAATGGTATTTTGTAAATAAACTAATAAAATGTTTTATTTTCAACAGTTGGCGAAATTGAAAAACAATTCACTAACCTAAAAAGTTTTAAACTTCAAATTGCTTACACTTATTGCCTCCAATATATTTCCTGTAATACAACGAAGTAAATCAAAAAGTTTGCTCAATTCACAACAACTTTAATTCAAAACCAACCTCAAACATGGATGATAACCGTGCTTCAGTCACCCCCTTGAAGAACCTCCTCGCCTCTTCAGGTATCCGAGTTGGGCACTCGAGGGGATTGAATTCCCCATTCCGAAGTCCCATGTTAAGTAATAAAAAACTAGACTCGACTCCGAGTCCTGCAGACAAGAAATCCACAACGCCGACGATTCGTGTTGGATTATCGAGGAATATTAAATCCCGGAATTGGTGCCCCTTTGTGTCGGACAAGAAGAACGATTTATTGAAGAACAAAGAAGAATCACCTGGTGGTGGGGTTGTTAAGAGTTGCGTTAGCGAGAAGAAGAAGAAGTTGGAGCCCTCGAAACTATTCAGCGATGAAAAAAAAGTGGACGATGTTGAAATTAGTTTAAAAAGTGAGGTCAAGTTAAATGTTAATGATAAAAAGGGATTAAAATCTGATGCAATTAAAGGGAAGAAAATACCTAAAGAATTAGAATCGATTGTACATAATGAAAGTTTAACAACTGAGGTCAGCGATGAAAAAAAAGTTGATGATGTAGATATAAGTTTAAAAGGTGAGGTCAAGTTAAATGTTAACGATAAAAAGATCTTAAAATCTGATGCAATTAAGGGGAAGAAAATACCTAAAGAATTAGAATCGATTGTATATAATGAATTAGAAACAATTAAAGGTGATGAAATAAATGCTGAATTAAAATCGATTATAAGCAACAAATCAACAGAAAAATTAAACACTGCTAAAAGCAGTAAATCAATAAAAAAATTAGACTCGATTGAACCTCAAGAAATAGTAAATGAATCAGAATTGATTAAAAACAATCAAATAATGAAAAAGCCGAAAACTGTAATTAATAAGGAAAATATTATTTTTAAATCAGAAACTCCAAAAGTTGATAATAATCCTGATTTATCAAAAATCGATACACATCTCGATTCAAACAAGAAAATTCCGAATCCGATCGAAGTTAATGTAAAAATAAAAGTTATGAATGAAAGTAATAAACTGAGTAACACAAAACCACCGGTTGTAAAAACTAACAAAGCTTCTAAAAATAAAAAGAGGAAGCTAAAGAAGAAAAAAACTTCCACTCCGATCAACAGCAGTGATGAAGAGTTTGCAATCGATGAAATGGAAATTGAGGAATTGGAGATAATAAAGGAAGAATCTCTAGATATTACAGAAAGTAAAAGTGCGAGGGGTAGAAGAAGCAGAAAAGCTAAAGTTACGTCTTACATTGATGATAGTGATGACGACACGGTATTGAAAACAGTTTTAGAGAAGAGTAAGCTTGAAACTTTGAGTGAACACGAGGATAAAAATTTGATGGGCAAGTGTGAAAATATGGAAATAGAGAAGAGCACGAAGGATAAATCTGAAAATATTGAAGGTGAGAAAAATATGAAAGCGAAAAGCGAGAGGAGAAAGAAAACAATTGCATTGAGTGAGGGCGGTGAAAATGTGGAGGATAAGAGTGAAAATGTGCAAGGGAAAAAAGAGAGGAAGAAGAGAATTCGAGTAATCGATGATAGTGATGATGATGAAGAAGTCAGTTTGCTAGCTTTAAAAGAACAAAGCAATGAAGAAAATGAAACACAAACTACTCACTTGGATCTTGAAAAAACTCATGATGGGGTTAGAGATTTCAATACTGATGAAAATAAAATACAGACTGAATATAAAAATATGCAATCTGTAAATAACGAAAATGCAGAAATAATGGATTGTGACAGCTCTGTATATGAACAGCAGAAAGAAGATGATGATTTTGATGTGTCGATTAATTTGAAAAAACGTCAATCTATAGGGATAAAGAGGAGTAGAAAAGAAAATGCTGATTTGAAACATGGAGCAGTTTCAAAAAAGAAAAGTAAGTTATCTAATGTTTTAAAAAATTCCAATAATGATGAAAGCACGGTTCAAAAAAATCGAACTATTTTACAAAGAATTGATTTTCATAAAGAAAATAGTTCTCCGATAAGTGAGAAGAAATATTCTGCGAATGAAGATGATGATTTTTTGGATACGCCTGGAGTGAAGGTGTTTAAAAAGTTGGAGAAGAAAAAGAGCGGCATTAGGAGGGTTCAGAGTGATTCCGATGATAGTGTCCGCAGTCACGAATTGAATGCAGTTAAGGATACTGAAGAGGATTCGAAATCGGGTGGTGGAAATTTGAGGAAGAAAACATGCGGACGGATAGAGTCTTCTTCAGATGATGAAGATGACAAGGAAAGAAAGAATGTAAGCTCAATTTATTTAATTACACTGAAATGTTTATTATTACATTTTTCCAAGCAATATATGTATTCCAATGTGTATGCATTTTGAGCCGTTCGTTGTTTTGTTTTTAATTTGAAGCTACTTATGAGTCTTTCCAATCCTTGATTAAGCATGAAGTAAAATTTCGAGTTTAGAAAAGCCTGAAAATTTGGTTAGGTCGCGTAGCGTAGCGAAGCGGAGCGACCTAACCAAATTTTCAGGCTTTTCTAAACTCGAAATTTTACTTCATGCGCCACGTGTATACAACACTGATTAAAATGAAGTTCAAAATATATTCCTCTAGATTACTACTTAAGCAGTATATTTTGAACTTCACGATTTGTCAGTGTTTTATAACGGTGGCGCATGAAGTAAAATTTCGAGTTTAGAAAAGCCTGAAAATTTGGTTAGGTCGCTACGCGACCTAACCAAATTTTCAGGCTTTTCTAAACTCGAAATTTTACTTCATGCTTAACCTGGGAGTGGAAACACTCGCTCAAAACTTCAACTTGAACGCTTTTAAAAAAAGCAATAAACGCTTGAAAATATTCAGCGCACGCATCGGTATATGTGCACTTGAAAAAAAAATTCCCCGTGTTATAAAGATTTTATTTTGTAATTTTTTTTAATAGCTGTTGAAAAAATTCAACTCAAACAACAGCATAAACTCGAGTGCATCAGAAAGCAACAAAAGCAAAACATTTAAGCGCAGAACTTTATCGATAAAAAAGACTGTAAGCTCCACAACATTGACAGACAATGAGGATGATTATTCTTTAAATAATTTCGTAATGAACGATTGCACAGTTCAGTTAACGAAGCTTCCAATCCATGGAAAACTACTAATAGATAAAGGTACAAAAATATGAAAACATTCTCGTGTTGTTGCTTTTTTTTTTATTATGAAATGTATTTTAGGGCTTATACATAATTCAATTCTCGATAATACAGTAAAAGATAATTCAATTCTAGAGAATAGAGTAAAAGATAATTCGATTCTCGAGAATACAATTACAAATAATTCATTTATTGAGAAAACATCATTGTCTGGGCTATATTTAGACGATGCTGGTGATGTGATGAACAGTTACGAATTCGAGGATGATTTGAAAGATTTTCAAACGCCGGTGAAAAAAGATAAAAGGGTTAATAAGGTGGAGAAAAAAGGTGTTAGAAATTTGGGTGGGGATATGGGTGTTCAAATGGTTGATAAAAAGAGTGAGATGAGCACTCCAACACGGGAGAATAAGAGTACCAATATGTCTGATGTAATAAACAATATGGTGAGTGTTTGTAGTTAGAAATATTGTAGATTGAATTTTGCGTAAATGCTTGCTAGAAATTAGATATCCTCTACTCTTTGCTTCGTGCCCAAATCCAAATTTTCGGCTTCAAATTTTTTAGGCTTCTCTAAACCTAAAATTTTACTTCATGCTTACTTCGGGAGTGGAACTCTAGAAGCTTTACGCTAAATGCTTTCCTAAAACATCGAATATCTGAACATTCACAAATTACTTTTACAAAACTTTTCCTCCGATCCTCTACAAAAGGCCAACATTGGGCCCGGCCCGTTCATCAAAATGTTCAACATTCAACATGTTTGGATTTGTTTGTGATGTATGTTGGTATCTAATGAACGGTACTCCAATTGGTCTATTTCGTACGATTGCAATAATCCCAAACATGTACACGATTAACAATCCGGTCATCAATGAATTCCCCAACAGTTGGCAGTATACTCCCAACTGTTGTCTCTGATGAACAGGCCCATTAAGTAGCTGCAGGAGGAGATAAAACTTATCTTTTTTCGTATTAAATCTGTAACTTGAAATAAAACACTTTTTCTCCTTTCTTCACAAGTTTATTTTATATATATGGTATAAAATAAAATAAACTTGTGAAGAAAGGAGAAAAAGTGTTTTATTTCAAGTTATTATCATCTTCACGTAACTCACCCAAACTCATTTAAATCTGTAACGTAACTTTTTAGCATTTCGTTTTTATGTTTATTTTTTTATGTTTTGGGTTATTCATTTTTTTTAATTTTTTGCTTTTTCTACCTTTGCGTGCAAGGCTTGTGTTATTAATAACTATATTCGTTTTTTTTTTATTGGCCAACCAGATTTGGGATTTTTTTTTTTAGGTTCTTTAATTATTTGGGTGTTCCTACTGTTTGTCATGTAATGACTTTGATATATGAATGCCATGTTGCAATTAATTAATTATTGGACAGAAAAGTGGTTATATAATGTCAAAAGTAATGTGCCACCACCTAATTAATCTTTTTGATAAGGTAATTAAGCACATGGCAACAATGTGGAAAACATAACCTCAAATGTATTTTGAAGGCAAAAGTCAAGGTACGTCGATGGGCGTAACACATATGAACACATATGTGTTACAAGGTATGACAGAATTGTATCTTCCCATGTTTTCCCCTAACCTTTTCCCCGCAAACCCTAGGTCCTGCGAGAACAATGACGTTGTATTTGGTTACGTTTTTGAGTCTATCATAACCTCTATTTCCGGTTTCGCTGTACTTTCATAGATAGATTTTTTAATATTAGAGTATTAAGCTTTTAAAAATAACAAAGGTTTTAAGAGCAAAATCTCTCAGATAAAATAAAATGCAAAGAGGTAAAAATTTAATAAATTGTAAATAAATAAAATTATTAACACGTTTAATAAATATTATACATCAAGTGAATTAAACACGATTTTATTCACGAAAAGATTTTTGATTTCACGAGCGCCTCGGCGCCAGTGAAATCATTTCTTTGAGTGAATAAAGGTGTTTAATTCACGTGGCGTATATATGTTTTTATTCAATTTTGACGGAATTGTAAAGAAAATGTACTTTACATTTATTTTTAAATAAATTTTTTAACTCACTAGTGACCTAAAAAAATTTTAGTTCACTAGTCAATAAAACCTTGTTTATTACGGTTGTTATGGAGCTAATAATGTCGATTTAAATTAACAAAATTGAATAATAAATAATATAACAAATTTTTTAACTCACTAGTGACCTAAAAAAAGTTTAGTTCACTTGTGAATAAAACCTTGTTTATTACGGTTGTTAAGGAGTTAATAATGTTGATTTAAATTAACAAAATTGAATAAAAATAATAATTTCCCCTTTTCGTACCTCCCTAAAAGTTCAATTTGAAACTTTAAACAAGTGTTTTCCACTCCCAGACTAAGCATGAAGTAAAATTTCGAGTTTAGAAAAGCCCCGTGAAAATTTGTCGAGGGTCGCGCAGCGACCCGAGACAAATTTTCTAGGCTTTTCTAAACTCGAAATTTTACTTCATGCGCCACGCGTATAAAACACTAAAATATTGTGAAATTCATGTATATTCAAACTTTGCTTAAAATCTGTTTTACACGCGTGGCGCATGCTGTAAAATTTCGAGTTTAGAAAAGCCCAGAAAATTAGTCTGCGCGACCCGAGACAGATTTTCTGGGCTTTTCGAAACTCAAAATTTTCTTTATGCGCCACGCGTAGAAAACACAGATTTCTAGTAAAGTTAGAAAATACATAAACTTTAAAATAGTTTAGTATTTTATATGCGTGGCGCATGAAGTAAAATTTCGAGTTTAGAAAAGCCCAGAAAATTTGTCTCGGGTCGCTGCGCGACCCTCGACAAATTTTCACAGGGCTTTTCTAAACTCGAAATTTTACTTCATGCTTAGTCTGGGAGTGGACAACACTCGTTTAAAGCTTCAAATTAAAATTTAAGAATTAATATTCAGTTACTGTATTTACTTGTAATTATCTAAGTCAAGAAGTAACCACATTTAAATTCAGCGCGCATTTGTGACGTAAGCGATCTCTACCCCCACTCCAAAATCTTCGATTCTGTCGATCCTTCTTACCGTATACTCGACCGTCCTTGGGAAAAAGTCACAATTATACCCAGAGTATCCAATCAAATATCCAACATTATAAAAAAATCCCCAGATCTGGTTGCCCAATAATAAAGAAAAAAACAGATTATATTTAATATTGATAATTTTGATAGGAATTAGCAACAAATGAAAATCTGAGCCTGAACAGTTTACGGGACGAGGTCTACAATTTAGAAGGCGTCGTCCATGAAAAGCAGAGAAAGTTGGAGGAATTGCAAAGGGCTGTGCATTACAAGCAAATCCACGATACCCAGGATTTGAAAAGAAGGACCGGCATTTGGAAAAATGGCTGCAAACAAGCGCTTGATCAACTTTTGAGCAGGCTGAAGGAAAATATGCCCAATATGAATTTGAAAATGCTTATGGCCAGGCTGAGCATCCAGCCGGAATTTTTGGATTTCGACGAAGAGAACGACTGTTTTAAATAAGTTAATAATTAAAATTAACTTATGGTTACTCCAACTACAGGAGATTATTTGTGATTTATTTCATTTGCGGCTTATTTTATTAATACACTGCTCTAAGAAGTTAATGCACCACCCAATTTCTCGAAAATGTTAGAAATGTGTACTATTTTTGTGTATTTCACGTTGGTGTCTTTGAAATAACGAAGAATGCTTTGAATCTTGTGTTTATTTGATAGGTTGCAAAAAATTAAATGAAATACACACAAACAAAATACAAATGCCAAAATGTGTACTCTTCTCTTATTGTAGCTCCTCTTTCTATTCTTTCTGTTTTAACTAAAAGTTGTATTTAGGGGGTATTACCACTAGGACAGCGATTTTTTTTACGGATTTTCTGATTTTTTTTTTGTAAATTTAATACATGCGATCTTGCGGTTTCTTGCAACTTGTTTATAGATTCATGAACTATAAAAAAATAAATATTTATTCTTTTCAATCGTCCGGCTTGATCTCTAAATCTGGCCTCAAATAAGACCGTGTCCGTCGTGTTTTTCCTCATGGCGGGAAAGATTTTTTCGATTCTGTGATCAGAAACATAAAATTAAGTAGCAGTCATTAATCTGTATTAAATGATCTGGAGTTTGAACCACCGACAATAAAAAAATCTCGATAAATAACAAAATGGAGGCCATTCGAAAAAAGTGGTCGCTTTTTGCCCCCTTTTTTCTGACTTTAAGGCTCTATGAAAAATATCAAATATTAATATATTTGAATGACGGTGGTTCAAACTCCAAAGAAAAATGTGGAGAACCGAAAACTAAAAGCTCAAGTCGATCCGTTTCATAGTTTGAAAACAAGGTTCCGGCCAGCGAAAAAACAGTGGTTTCGAGAAAAACGCGTTCAAAGTTTTGACACAAGTTTTAACCATTTTTGGAGATTTTTACCTTCTGTCAGCTATGCCAGCTTCCTACAGTAAGCTCTTCCTCTAAAAACAGGGTTTGAATGATTTGCTCGTGCCAGCGTTGTTGGATGGCCTTCTGAGCTGTTGGAGTCAGGCAAAATTCGGCCCACGTCTCGCGCTCCGCGTCAGTCCGCACCTGGAAGGCCTTGGCTTACAGGCCGATATGGAGTCTCCATCGTCTTAAAAACTGCCGAGTATCCGTCGTTGAAGATGCTGGTGGCTAGGAAGGACGCGATAGCGACGGTTTTTACACCACAGTTGAGGTGCCTCGAAGTCAGCTTCCAGACACCAACATTGAGTTCTGCGTATGTCCACCCAGCCACATACTCAGCATTGTTTACTTCAACAAGCGAAAAACTAACTAACGAATTCGCGTATCGTAACACGGCTTTGGGGCATGAAACTAGATACAGGGTGGGGCAGAAAAACCTATCCGATTTCAAAACGTTATAAAATTAAAACCACTCAACTTGACAAATTTTTTTTTTTATTAACATATCGCAAATTTTATGCCATTTTTAAATTTAAGTTTTTATAAGCACATCACTCAAATGTCGTCCTTGGGAGCGAATACACTGATTTAGGCGCTCGCGGTAGCTTTCCATGACTTTCACCGTCATTTCCACAGGAATTTATTCAATTGCCCGAGCAATTTCCCTTCGTAAAGCAAGAAAGGTCCTTGGTCGATGCTGGAATACCTTCGATTTGAGGTAACCCCAAAGGAAGAAGTCACATGGAGTGAGATCCGGTGAGCGCGGCGGCCAGCCAATATCACCTCTCAGAGAAATGAGGCGTCCGGGAAACATTTCCCTGAGAAGGTCCATTGATCGTCGCGATGTGTAGGCGGTTGCACCATCCTGTTGAAACCACACATTTTCCACGCCATTTTCTTCCATTTTGGGTTGAAGAAAATTTTCCAGCATGAAACAATAGCGCTCGCTGTTGACCGTTGCGGTTTGCCCATTTTCTTCAAAAAAGTAAGGCCCCCAGACGCCTAGGCGGGAAAGAGCACACCACACAATCACTTTTGGGCTATGGAGGGGTTTCTGATGGATTTCCCGAGGATTTTCGTCACTCCAATATCGAAAATTCTGCCTGTTTACGGCGCCACAAAGGTGAAAATGGGCTTCGTCCGTGAAGAGCACAACATCGTCTATTGGGAGTTCTCGGAGATCGCGACACAGGTTCATACGGGTGTCAAAATCGCTTTCAATTAATTTCTGTGCAACAACCATTTTGTAGGGATGCATTTTGAGGTCCCGGTGCAAAATTCGCCGAATACTGCGGTTGGAAATCGCCAAAGCGAGCGAATGTTTTCGTGCCGAACGACGCGCGACGCGGGGATCGTTCAATCGCGGCTCTCACATTGGCCACGTTTTCGGGTCCTGTTGCTGTCCTGGGACGTGCAGGCGACTTCTTTTTCAATGCTGAACCCGTCTGTCGAAAATTTGACACCCACACTTTAATTGTAGCGTGATGTGGAACAGGATCATGACGCCCGAGTCCGAAATTAATTCGAAAAGCACGTTGTGTAGCAATTATCGAACCGCCGTTTTCGATAAACCGCTCAATAACAAAAGCACGATGTTCACCAGACCAAGGCATGTTGACTAATGACAAATGGCATAAATCCGGCTTTCTAACGGTTTTTATCCCACTACTCTACCTGTTCCCTCTTCTGAGAAAAAGGGATTTGAAATCGGATAGCTTTTTCTGCCCCTCCCTGTACTATCAGGTCTCAATAAATGCAAAAATAATAAATCAATTTTTAAAACTTCCGAATGGTAATACCCCCCTAAACTTACATCATTTAGTATTCTTTAGTACAAGAAAGTAATACATTTATTTAATAACTTATGTTATTGTATTCATTTTCAAGGGAAATAACTAATCCTTTTTAAATATACCTATATCCTATATCTTTACACATTTACTCAATACTGCTGTGGCTGGTCAACAGAGCTGTATAGCTAAGGCCATTAAGTTTGCAAGAGGAAGAAGAAATAACCACAAAGCTAAACTTATAAAGTTAATGTTTTTAGGAAAGTGTAAGTTGGTGCGTTAATTTCTTGGAGCAGTGTATTTTTGTCTACATCGAAAAAGCAAACATCTAAAGAATCAAAATTTATTGGAGTAATAAATATGTATTTTAATTTCATATTTATTATCAGTTGGTTTAAGTTAAAAATGTAAATAATTTTAGTTTAGATTAATTAGTTTGTTTTAATTTATTTATTATAATAATGGTATATCAAAAGTGAAAGTTTATGTTTAAAGAAACAATAATAATACAGGCTTTTTATTTTGGTTTACCTCTGTACTATCTGCCCTGCTCTTGATGGAAAAAGAATCAAGTACCTTGGTGTGCACTACGCGAATGGACTAGCAGACCTCACACCTCTAGATGTGAGAAATCTGATCGGGTTCATTAGGTGCTCTGATTGGTTTGTATAGGTGAGGAGGGAGGGGAGATCTGACTCCTTATGGTATCACAAGGGGCCCTTCGGGCCGAAGTGAGCGGTCTAACTGCTGCCATTGAAACCTAACCTTACCTCTGTTGTTGTCAATTGTATTTTACTATTCCTCAAAACTGATTCCTATCTCTATTAAATAGAGTGTTGTGTTTGTCAAACAATACTTTTGAGAAAAAGTGAAATAGAATTGCCAAAAGAAGAAAACGAAAAGAAAGAAAATCAATATATATTCCACAATCAAATCATAATCGTATTTCCGTCTTCAATATTTTATTAAGAGAGGGGTTAGGTGCTTGGTTAACAACAACTTGGTTGTTAATTCAGGCTTAAACATAGTATAGTCACGTTTCAATGTCATACAAGATGGCAGAACGTTCAAATTAAGAGGGGCATCTTTTAATTATCACTTAAACTTCTTATGTCACTTTTCAACGTTATATAAGATGGCGGAACATTCAAATTGGTTATATGGAAGCAAAAATACTTCGACTCCAGAGAGATTATCGCTTATTTACGTGTAAAAGATATAAAGCAAAACAACGTGCTTTCTGTCTTCCACACGTCAAGAGTGATCATTATATAATAAAATGGCGGAAATAGAATCTTTATATGAACTTTTATTTCTATATAAATAATAAATTACTTAATTTTGAAATAGACCTCTAAACAAACAAAATTTCTGTGGAATAAAAAAAATGAAAAAAATCTGTTTTTGCCATTTTGTTACGAAAGCATATATTTGTAAAAGAAAATGAAGGTAGAGTGGCAACACTGTACGGGAGTAGGAGAGTGGCAACAACGAAGCCAACCGGGAGTAACGCGCAATAATAAATGTATTGTGAAATATATAAATAAATGATCAGTTAGACAACAACATATGTGTTATTGTTGCCACCAATTATTATATGGTGTCAGGTGTAAAATTACAGACTGTAAAATAGTGATTACACGAATTGAGTGAAATAACCACAACATAACATAAAAAAAGCCGAGGGAACCGTAATACACAAACATGGCCGAAGAGGTTGAGGAATTGAAAGAGCAGGTGAACAATTTGACGCGATTGTTAGTAAGCATGCTACTGACATATACAGAAACAATTGCCCTATTGGAAAGTAATTTCGTAAATAAAACAAATATCATATACGAACGTGCAAAATTTAACAAAAGAATACAGGCAGAGTGCGAGAATGTCGAAGAATACATTGACTCATTAATGGAATTAGGAAAATCTTGTATATATGGGACCATGGAAGAAGAACTTATTAAACACCAACTTGTAGTGGTAATCGGTGATGCAAGGCCATCAGAAATGCTGCAACTAGATGAAACGCTGATCCTGAAAAAAACAATAGAGAAAATAAAGCAGTCAGAAGCAGTAAAATTGCAGAATATGGGAATGGAAAAGAAGGAAGGACACATCGATGTAGTGAATAAAAAATTCCAAGCAAGTAGAAACAAAAATTGTGTAACAACAGACAATCAACATCAGAAGAGAGGATACCAGAAATATAGGACTGATTGCGGTAGATGTGGGAAAACGCCATGGCATCCATACAAAGAGTACTCAGCGAGAGGCAATGAATGCAGAAAGTGCAAAATTAGAAGTCACTATATGAAATTCTGCAAGGCAATATGCAAAATAGAAACAAGAAACTCGACCAGCAGCGATGAATTATCAGAAATAAAACAAATTGGAACGGTGCAAGAGGCGAACATAAGAGCATGGTATGTGCAATTGCCCGTCTTAAATAGAACAATGAAATTTAAAATAGATACTGGAGCTGACGTAACAGTCATGTCAGAGAAAGATTATCAAAAAATCCAAGATGAGGGGAAATTGAAACAAACACGAACAACTTTGAAAGGGCCAGGAGGACAAGCACTGGAAATCAAAGGCCAAATAGATGTACCTGTGAAAGAGCGAGGGGAAATAAACATTTTGAAAATGTATGTAGCGAAAACTAAAGGCAACTTGTTAGGACATCCAGAAATGCTAAATTTAGGATTAGTAGAGTTCAAAAAGGGAAAGGGAAAACTTCAAATACAGAAAAAAGTGGAAGTTGAAGAATTACATGAAGCCGGATATAAAGAGGAAATCGTAAAGCAGTTTTCAGAAATCTCTTTTCACTGAAATTAACAAATACATAGTAAGAGAAAGGCTGCAGTTACCATCTGTAGATGAAACTTTATCGCATTTCCAGGGAGCGATAGAGTAAACTAGATGTAAAGGATGGATTTTACCAATGAGAACTGAACCCAGAATCTTAACAGTATACATGTTTCATGACACCTTTCGGAAGATTTGCATACAGAAGATTACTTCAAGGATTGTCGTCTTCGCCAGAGGTTTATCAGAGAGTCATGCAAGAGGTAATCCAGGATCTAAGAGGGGTAAAGGTTCAC
Organism: Philonthus cognatus; assembly: GCA_932526585.2. Classification (NCBI taxonomy): domain Eukaryota; kingdom Metazoa; phylum Arthropoda; class Insecta; order Coleoptera; family Staphylinidae; genus Philonthus; species Philonthus cognatus. The sequence goes on from OW052241.1 coordinate 155,177,497, forward strand.
ATAGACGACCTATTCGTGAGGAAAATGTGAGAGCCTTACTAGATAGACTCAGGCTTAAAGGGATAGCATTGAATAAAACAAAATGTGAACTTAAAACTTAGGGAACTAAGTTGTGCCCCAGGAAACTTAGTTCCCTAAGTTTAAAGTTCACATTTTGTTTTATTCAATGCTATCCCTTTAAGCCTGAGTCTATCTAGTAAGGCTCTCACATTTTCCTCACGAATAGGTCGTCTATGTGGTGAAAATGGAATAGCAGCAGATACACACAGAATAAAGGCTATTACGGAATTCGGAAGACCAAGGAATGTAAAAGAACTACAGAGATTTTTGGGAATGATAAATTACTTATCCAAATTTATTCACAATGTGTCAGAACAGACCCAGGAGTTAAGACACTTGCTGAGGAAAGATGAAATGTTTGTTTGGCAACAACCACAGGAAGATTGCTTCACAAAATTAAAGTCAATCATAGCAGAGGCACCAGTATTAGCACCATACGAAGTAGAAAGAGAAACCAGAGTGTCAACGAATGCCAGCAACTACGGGATAGGATGTGTATTGGAATAGAAACAGCAGAATGGAGAGTAGAAAAGTGTGAGTTATGCTTCAAAATTACTGAGCGAAACAGAAATGCTATACGCGCAAATCGAGAAAGAATGCCTGGCGCTAACTTGGGCATGCGAGAGATACCATCAAGATATTGTAAGGAAAAATATAGTCCTACGAACCGACCATAAACCACTATTAGTTATACTAAAGACAAAAGGGTTTCACAAACTAAGTCCTAGACTGAAGAGATTTAGGATGAGATTAATGAACTATGAATATGATATGGAGCACGTGACCGGAACAGACTTTCACATCCCAGATACATTATCAACCCCGTAAAAGAAGGAAAAGAAGACAAGGATGTATTGGAACTAAGAAGCAAATCATACATAGATTACTTGGAATATGACCCGGCTACAGAAATTAAGGAAATGCAGGAGGAAGATGAAACCTTGAAGAAACTAAGAGAGATAGTATTGAAAGGTTGGCCCAAGAAAAAAGGTTGTCCAGAAAAATTGTATATATTTTGTAAAAATAAAGAAGAGATTGGAATAAGTGCTGACTTAATAACCTACAATGGAAGAGTAATTATCCCCCAGAGCCGGAGGAAGGAATATTTAGAAAAAATACATGAGGGTCACTTAGGATTAAGAAAATATCAAGATAGAGCCAGAGAAACCATTTGGTGGCCAGGAATAGTCAAACATTTGGAAGAGAAAATCAGACAGTGTGAGAAATGTATAATACACAGGAACGAAGAAACAGAACCGATGATGTCCAGAGAAATACCAGAGTTCCCATGGGAAGTGGTAGGGATGGACATTGGGGAGTATCGAGGCAAAAAATACCTGGTGCTTCAGGATATATACTCAAAATATCCTGAGGTTTATAAATTAAAGAACATGAACAGCAAGGAGATAATCTTAAGTATCAAAAAGACATTCTCAAGACATGGAATTCCACAAGAGCTACATTCGGACAATGAAAGGCAAATCATCTCCGCTGAATTTAATGAATTTAAAAGAAGATACAACATAAGACAAATGACAAGCAGTCCGTACTATTCACAATCAAATGGGATGATCTAGAAAGGTGTACGAATAATTAAGAGGATCCTAAAAAAAAAAATTAAGACCCACACCTAGGGCTACTGGTATATAGAAATACACCCTTAAAATGCGGACTATCACCAGCTCAACTCTTGATGGGTAGAAGACTAAGAGATGTACTACCAGTGATAAGTGAATACATCAAACCACACACACCCATCCACGAGAAAGCAAGACAGGAAATGCAGTTGGAGAGGGCTACACAAAAACTATACTACGACCGAAGACACAGGACAAAGGAACTTCCGGAACTGGTACCAGGACAACAAGTATAAATAAGGGATATGCAGAAAGAAGGTAAAATACAGAGGAGATACCCCAACATCGAACCAAAATATAAATTCCCAGTAACGACAATTCACCAATTTATCTCATCTAATCACCCAGACTTGGACAACGACGTTAGTGATCATGACTTTTAAAAAAAAACCGACATGTACTTGACAAAGACAGGCTGAAAGACCCCTGGTCGATAGCCTATTTATGAGTTTTGTGTAATATTTTATTATGTATTATGTTATGTACAAAATTCATAAATAAAGATATATGTATATATACAGAGGAGAACGAAAGAACCACGATCATATTATGTGGAGACTGACAAAACAGTAGTTCGTAGGAATAGGAAATTTCTTAGATGGCTTCCTGAAATAAAGAGGTCGAAACAGCATGAAGAAGATCGGCGGAACAACCAAGCGGCACTAGTCCGAAGAAGCAAGAGGGTACGAAGACCAACGAAGTTGCTCGCCATGTAAGTAGATGCAAAAGAAGCTGAGAAGAGAGATAGAGGTAGAGTGACAACACTGTACGGGGGTAGGGGAATGGCAACAACGGAGCCAACCGGGAGTAATGCGCAATAATAAATGTATTGTGAAATATATAAATAAATGATCAGTTAGACAACAACATATGTGTTATTGTTGCCACCAACTATTACAGAAAATTTGTAAAATATTGTCTTCTAACAACGCTGGAACCGTAGTCTCAACTTACAAACAGGGGGGTTACTCTTAAACAAAATTAATATTTATTTTATAATTACTGCTCGTATTATATGCAAAATGCATTTTTCTTATCAAGAGGTTTATCAAAAAAATTGTAAGTTTTCTATGCATATCTAATGTTTGGCTTATTTTAATCAAAAACCTAGAGACATGCAGAGAAACAATTTACAATTTTGTTGATATACCTCTTAATAAGAAATATGCATTTTGCATATAATCCGCGTCTTATATAATTATATAACTCAAATACGAACTTCTGTCTTAGGATTTTATTGATTGATATTATTTTCTTTTGGCTAATCCTAAAATGAAATATTGCGAAATAAAAAAGGAAGTATGTGTGTGGAGGCGGCAGTGTCGGTGACGGTAGACCGTCAGTGTGGAGGGGGCCGTCCGTTAGATAAAGACCGACGCCGGCGGCGGACGCCGGAGTTCACCATTCGACACCCCGACACCGACGCTGGTGGTGCTGCACGCGACGCCCGTCGCCCCCTTTAGCTCAGGTGAGTGAGTGAAAATTCCTTCCCCCACCATCCGCCCGTACGAAACGACCAATTAAACACACCCCCCTGGAGTTCACACCTGGCGCCCCCCTTTCACTACTTTCGCCCTTACAGAAAGGGTGACTTCCGGTTAATTGGCCGCGTAACGAGATAACTTCTCGCGCGAGTTAATTAAATCTCGGCTGTGTTGACTTGTTGCTTTACTCGCGTTTTACTTTTACTTTATACTTTATTAACACAAACACTTTACTTTTACTTACTTAAATTTAATTAACTTAAAAGCTTTACTTTTGCTTTAGATGTCATTAACATAAATGAATATAATCAGTGTTTTCCTATAATTACTCTACTAATTTACATAATTCCACTCTTATCTGTGAAGATACTTCATCATTATTTAAACATAAAAAGCTCTGAACATTTTGTTTTGCCCCGAAATTCTCCTTCAATCCATTCAGAGGGGCGCTAAGCGAAGCAGTTGAGGTAAACTGCTCCAGGCAATCAATTTTTTAAGGCGCAGATGTAATAATCATTTCTTAAAATTAATAACGTGAGATCAAATACAAAATCAAACCGAGTCGGCTATGAATGATAAATATACATCCCCAAATAGCAAATAAAGCCATTTCACATCGACTAATTTATTGATTATCAGTCATAACAGTGTAAATCTGATGTGTCATTATAGACTATACGCCATCCAGCGCCGACTAAAATTAACTTTAACTACTGTCAAAAGTGAGATTTAACGTCAAAATACGAAAACTGCGTTAGCATATTATGTGCGTCCAAAATTTGAGAAATTCAGAGAAAAACTGTCGGAAATATTTAAAAATTAGGTTTAAGACGGCTAATTTTTGCTGGTATTGTGTTTTTGGGGTACGAGATGGCGCAGAGATAGCAAAATTGCTAAAAGTAGTTTTGACTATGTATTGGTTTATAGTACCTGCCGAATTTTATCACAACGAATAATAAAAATTATGACTGCGAAGTGCCTTGTTTGTTTGTTTAGATAGCGCCGGGCGAATAAATGGGTATTAAATTTCAGTAGACAAATAAACTGGATAAATAAATATTCACGATTTTAATTTCAATCGACAAACTTTCAACTGTTTTCGCTTCTCTCATTTCCAATACTTATTTTTATTATATAGGTATGCATTTATTATATAGGTATGAATTATAATTTTTATAAATATATATACAGGGAATTTTTCTTTCAAGTATACATGTCCCAATTACAGCGTATATGCCGGAAATCTTTAGATAATCGTTGTTTTTTTTTTAAGAGTTCAATTTGAAACTTAAAATGAGTGTGTTCCACTCCCAGACTAAGCATGAAGTAAAATTTCGAGTTTAGAAAAGCCTGAAAATTTGGTTTGGTCGCGTAGCGCGAAGCGCGGAGCGGCCAAACCAAATTTTCAGGCTTTTCTAAACTCGAAATTTTACTTCATGCGCCACCGATACAAAACACCGACATATTACGACATTTTAAACACACCGCTAAGGTTTATATTGAATCAGTGTTTTAAACCGGTGGCGCATGAAGTAAAATTTCGAGTTTAGAAAAGCCTGAAAATTTGGTTTGGCCGCTCCGCGCTTCGCGCTGCGCGACCAAACCAAATTTTCAGGCTTTTCTAAACTCGAAATTTTACTTCATGCTTAGCCTGGGAGTGGAAAACACTCGATTAAAGCTTCAAATTGAATTTATTTGATAAACCGATAAAAGAAAAATTCTCGTTAGGAAAATGTTCGGTGTTATAAATACCTTAACAAATACTCCGAGCTCAAATTGTTTTATATGCAAATGTTCTCCGAAGGAGATGAATGATATTGAAAGAATTAAAAATATTCCTATTATCGAAGATAATTTAAATTATGGTATTTCTTCCCTCCATGCATGGATTAAGTTCATGGAATGTGTTCTTCATATCTCCTATAAATTAGATTTGAAGAAAACAACTACTCACGGATGTACGATAGAAGAGAAAAATAATATATTTAGTCGGAAAACTAGAATACAAAAACTATTACGTAAAGAGTTAGGGATAAGGGTTGATATTGTTGTGCAAGGAGGAGGAACTTCAAATACTGGCAACGTTGCTCGAATATTTTTTCGAAATTATGAGAAAGTAGCTGTCATCACTGAATTGAATGAAGAATTATTGAACAGATTTTATACAATTCTTATAACAATATCGAGTTCTCGTAAAATAAATGTATTGATGTTTGATAAATATGCAGAAGATACGGCCCGACTTTACACCTCGTTATATGGATGGTATAGAATGCCTCCTAGTGTCCTTAAAATTTTAATTCACGGGAGCAAAATAATTGGACAATGTCTTTTACCAATCGGAGAACTTTCGGAAGAGGCACAGGAAGCAACCAATAAAATATATAAGAGAGTTAGAGAAAACCATACTAGGAACAACTCTAGGCTTAATACAATTCGAGATTTATTTAATATGCTTCTTGTATGTTCTGATCCAATAATTTCTTCTTTGAGAAGCGATGTAAAAATTCATAAAAAACAACTACCTGCAGACGCTAAAAAAATAGTTATTTGTGAAACGGACACAAGTGACGGCGAAGACGAGGAAACTGACAATTTTTCATTTTAAAAAAGTAAGTAAATAAAACAGTATAAAATACATAACTTCGTTGTGCAAAATCAGAAAATTGTAATGTATATTCTGATTAAAAATTCATATTTTAAACAACAGATTAAATTATTTTTAAACTAGAGCAGATACTTTTCACATTTGTACGTTTTTTAAAGCACCTCATTATTTTTTATTAGGCGCAACCGATAAAAATCGACTCGGTCATTCGCAAAAACCTGACACAAAACGCACATGTAGAGATACGAAGTTTTCAGGGCATTTAAAAACATACCACATTTTTTGGTGAAAGGCACAATCTATGTAATGATTATAACAATTGTATATAATTTTGCTGCCTTGAATTATTATTATATTATTTTTTTTAGAAGATTGCAAACCGGAAGAACTGTGACTATCATATAAACATTTGTTAATATTTTCTGTAACTGCCCTAATTTTTTTGAATTTTTACATGTGCGTTTTAAGTGCGTTTTTTATTATTTTTTGTTCGGGGCCAACGTAAAAATCATGTTGCGTGCTGCTCGAGAATAGCGCGCGCTCGACTCCACGATACTCACCGCACACGGGCTTCGCCCGACCCTCGACAAATTTTCACGGGGCTTTTCTAAACTCGAAATTTTACTTCATGCTTAGTCTGGGAGTGGAAAACAGTCGTTTTAAGCTTCAAATTGAACTCTTTAAAAGCTCTCTGATACAATCATCAGAATTAGATTATTTTATTTCTATTTTTGTAGTGTATACCCTCAAAATACATATCATTGATTTGATAAATCAGTTAGAATAAATTATGATCAATATACAATATTGGATTATAAAAATTGCAGTTTTCAATCAAGCGCGTTCAATAATTTAATAAAACCAATCGGCCAATTTCCTCGATATTTATTTAACCCAGAAAAGCCACTAATACGAAAACACGTTCACGTTTTCATCATGCGAAGTTTACGTTTTCAATTTTCTTGAAATCCCCCGGCGGATTAATGAATGGTCGACGCGTCGAACGGCGGAAAACGCGCGTGACCGATAATTAATCGGGAAAAACACGAGAGAGACAGAAGGGGAAAATTTGAAAATTGGCAATCGGATAATGCGACGTACAAAGGACGCGCGGTAATTACCTTCTCGCGCACGTCTAATGGATCAAAAATATTCTGATTATGATAGGCTTTCGCAATATGGAAATTAACCAATTATCGACGGAAAGCGTGATGAATGAAAAGAAATTATGCGAGGGATTATGGGAATTAATTAAAATTCCGCAAACATTTTAAGAAATAACTGGAATGATATTGGCGCATGAAGTACAATTTCGAGTAAATTTTGGTTTGGTTAATTTAGTTATTTGAGTTACGTGGAGATTTTAAGTCACTTAATTAAAACGCAGCTATAATCCTTTCTTCACTTTGGTTTAGCTGCTTGAAATAATAAATTAAAGGGTGTTTTTTCATGCAGCTATGAGAAGTTTCGATGGTAGTTGTCTATCTATACTCAATGAGAATGTCAAACTGTGTTGACATTCCTGTTCAGTAAGTTTAGGCAATTCATCATGAATCGTTTAACGCCACAACAACGCTTCCAAATTGTGGACATTTTCTTTTAAAAAAATAAATCTGTTCGCGAAGTTTATAGAGCAGTTCGTCCATTTTACGGTCAACATAATCGGCCTAGTGAGCAAGCAATTCGTACAGTTATTGATTGTTTTCACACTAATTTTACTCTTCTCGATTCAAAGAAATGTGCGTACCGAAGAGAATATTGCTGCTGTGGCGCGAAGTGTTGAAGAAGACGCCGAAATGTCGATTCGTCGCCGTTCTCAACTTGTTGGCCTTTGTCCTTCGACTACGTGGAAAATTTTACGTAAGGATCTTGGTTAACGTGCCTATAAAATACAGCTCGTGCAACAATTAAAGCCAAATGACCATCGTTTACGTCGCATTTTTGCTGATTGTGCTAATTTAAAACTGGGCGAAGATGAGCATTTTTATCGAAGAATGTGTTTATTATTTTTTTTTTATTATAAAATTTGTGTTATTACAGTAGTTTACACACGTCAGAGTTGAAACCTTTAACATGTTTTGATCTATAAAAGTAGACAATCAACATGAACATGTATATATGTATATATATGGACAGATAAAAGAAAAACAATTACACAAAATCTAGGAACTTATTGGACAAGCAATCAGCGATGGTATAGAATGCCTTTTTCAAGAGGTAGGCTTTAATCCTTGTCTTAAAATTTGTCATAGACAGGTGTTTTATGTGCTGTGGCAATAAGTTAAACAACTTAGGACCATAATAGTTGGTGGCACTTCTCGCCTTGGATATGCGATGATATTCAGGATAAAGTAGGCTGCTATTTCTTGTGGAATAACAGTGAATTTGTTGATGGGTAGTGTACGAGTCGATATGTTTGCGAATATGCTTTAATAACTCCAGAATAAAGACAGACGGTAAAGTGAGTATTCCCATATTAATGAAGAATTGTTTGCAATCATCTCTGTAGCTGGCATTTGCCAGCACTCTGATGGCACGACGCTGAAGAGAAAATAGGCGAGTCATCATAGACGAGTGTCCCCACAATACTACTCCATAGGTTATGTGGCTGTGAAACATACCAAAATATGCTGTTTCTAGAGAAGATTGAGGTAAGGAATTCGTCAGATTGCGTAACAGGAAGATAGCAGAGCATAGTTTTTTTGAAATGTAGTCACCATGGGCATGCCAATTTAATTTGAAATCTAAATTGATACCCAGGAACTTTATTGAACAGTTGTTTGTGGCATCTGTGCTTAAAGAGAATACCTGGTTTACAGTTTTTTCCCGCATTCAAAGAAAGTCTATTGGTGTTGAACCATTCCAGTACTTCAAGATTTGCCTCCCCATTACGGGCGACCAAACTCTGGATTCCAGAAGATTGATTCAGGCATGTGGTGTCGTCGGCGTAGAGGATCAGTTTTGCATTCCTCACGTGATACGGCAGATCGTTTATGTAAAGCAGAAATAATAAGGGACCCAAAATTGAACCCTGTGGTACCCCGTGATAAAATGTGCTCTCCTCCGCCGACAGACAGCCATTTAATTTTACTCGTTGGCGTCTATTGACAAGATATGACCCAATGAGACGGCTACTGGTAGGATGGAAGTTTAAAAAGTAAAGCTTACGCAGAAGAACGTCGTGTGAGACACAGTCGAATGCCTTACTGAGATCGAAATAAGACGCCATTGTTGACTCGCTAGAGTTAAATCCATCCAGGACGTTATCCAGTAAGGCACCGACCGCGTCAGCAGTAGACATTCCCCTGCGAACGCCAAATTGATTTTTATTTAGTATGTCATATCTGTCAATGAAGTCAGTAATCTGTTTAAATAATACTTTTTCCAGGACTTTGAAAAAAATAGGCAGTAAAGAGATCGATCTGTAGTTATTAGGGTCTGACTGCAGCCTTTCTTGAAGACTGGAATGATGCAACCCACCTTGAGGCTATGCGGAAAAACTGAAAAATTGATGCAGTAGTTGAATAATTTAGTAAGGGGGAGTATAAGTACATTAGTGATCTTTTCTAGGAGCCCTGTTGTCATGGCATAAATATCCTTAGCATTTGAGTTATTTAAGCTCTGTATAGTATTCCTTACCTCAATCGGGCTAACCTCATGAAATTTTATAGGATCATTATCAGACACCGGAAGACTCTCGACTATCCTCTCTGCAGCTGTGCTAAAGAAAATATTTAACTCATCAGGTGATATAGGAATAATACTAGTGGCACCTTTATTTTTTTTAATCATTGACCAAAGAACTTTGGGGTAGTTATTTGATTTTTTGATAAAGTTTACGTTTGCACTTATTCTTGCTGATTTTATTGCGTTATTGTATGATTTTTTATAATTTACGTAGTTTATTTTTATATCAGGGGATCTATTACTTGCTTCCTTCAATAGTAGCAGTGTTTCCCTCATTTCCTTTAAATTTTGATTGTATCAATATATTCTGCTAGTATTATTACTTGTATTGTTAATTTTCTTCTCTGGAAAACTGTTGACAATGCCCTCGCTTATTATGTCCATAAATGTATTGAATTTAAAATCAATGTTTGTCTTTGTATCATCAATGAAATTAAAATTTTGTTCATTTAATGTATTGAATAAGTTAAAAGTACCCAGCTCAGTAATAGGTCGGATAATCAGTGGTTTTAGTGATGAAGCTCATTTCTGGTTAAATGGCTTCGTCAATAACCAAATTGCCGTATATGGAGCGAAGACAATCCTCAAGCCATTAACGAAACACTGTTACATCCATTAAAAATGACTTTTTGGTGCGGTTTACACGCTGGCGGCAGCATCTGTCCTTATTTCTTTCGCACTGAGGAAGGAGCTGCCGTTACGGTGAATGGCGAGTGATATCGAGCGATGCTGACTGATTTTTTGTTTCCAAAAATTAATCAGCTAAACATCGACCACTTTTGGTTGCAACAAGACGGCGCAACTTGCCATACATCGCGCTTAACCATCAATTTATTGCAAAATCAATTTGATTACAACTTTGTTTCCAGAAGTGGTCCTCTTAACTGGTCCCCTCGTTCGTGCGACTTAACGCCTCTCGATTATTATTTATGGGGCTATGTTAAGTCATTGGTTTATGCCAAAAAACCAGCAATTCTTGAAGCATTGGAAGCCAATATTTAAGCCACCATTGACGCCATGCGGCCAGATTTATTGAAAAAAGTAGTTAGAAATTGGACTGATTGAATGGACCATGTAACTCGTAGCCGCGGCGGACATATGCCGGAAATCATATTTAAAAAATAAATTCCATGAAATTATTTACCAGATTATAATAATAATTAATAATTCCAACAATATTTCTGTCTTGTATTATTATTTAAAGTTCTCAAGCTCTTAAAAAACACTCTGTAGATAAAAAAAAAATGAGAATTTGTATATTAAATGAGTGTCTCATCTTTTCCGTATCGTGGGCCCGTATTCAAAGTACCAATGCAGTTTGTTATCGGTGAGAAGTTGCACTGAAATGACGTAATTTTGCTCCGAACGGTTGGGTAAATTCTTCCCAAAATGACGTCATTTCAGTGCAACTTCTCACCTATGACAAATTGCGTCGGTACTCTGCAATTACTGTACTGTACTGTATTACAGGTACTGTACTGGTACTGTGTGGGCCCTGGAGAATGACGCAACGTCGAAACAGTTTTTTGTAATTGTTTGTCTTGAAATGTTTCGTATTTCTCATCTTTTCCGTATCGTGGGCCCGTATTCAAAGTACCGATGCAATTTGTTTGTTGCATTCAGGTGAGTTTAATAGTAAGATTTTTTAATCGATCGAGGCCTTTTAGCCCAACCACTTAAGTGTCTATTATTAAATTGATTGTTAATGTTTTAATTATCCTTTCACTTAATTTATGATTAAATCAATTTCGATTTCCTGCTGGTTCATTTAGTTTGGTAAAAGTATAATTTGACCTGATGTTGGATTTTGTATATAAATTATGTATAGAACAGTACATCTGTCGTGTAACTCAAATATTCATTGTATAATTCAATGGAGGTCCAGCATAGCACCTAAACAGGAGGCGTCTGGGCCAGACCTAAGTCTTCGGACGATGGATGTTTGATGGGGACGATTGTCCAAGTCGTAGCTGTAGACCTTCTTGGGGTAGCCTTTGTGTTTCTATCTTGAATAGGGCTAACTTACACACGGCGGGGTTGACTCAGCCCTGGTGCTTGTTGCCGCTAAATGAGGAGTCGGGGGTGGGCCTTGAAAAGCCCAGGGGTGCCTACTCGCCCCTGGGGTTCATACGTGGGTTGGCCTTCGGCGGGCAGTGGTTCGCAGATATGGCGATGATCCACCGGTCCTTAGACGGACGCTCGAAAGGTAAAAACCTGAGCACACCAAGTCTGTATAAATCAATATCTGTCGGGGTATTAGCCCGAGAAGTAGTTGTTTCAATGAATATTTGGAGACTTGTCTCAATGAGACTAAATTTTTGCAGAAAGTCGATATTAATTTTAATTCGTTTTTATATTTTATGATTAAATCCTTTGGCTTTGAAGTAAATGAATGAAGTCATAATTAAAATCATATTTTTAATTTAAAATTAAAGTATTTCAAGGAAATTTAGTGTTGACAATTTGTTTGCTAGAAATAATTTACTAAATGTTTCTTTCAGAATGCTGACTTGGTGGTTTTTAATAACCGCCGTATCCCTGTCCAATGCGTTCCTGTCTACTTCAGTTTATGCCACGACCTGGCAAAAACCAGGTTGTCATAAAGTTGGTAAGTCAATAAAAATAAATAATAATTACAATCATAACACACACACATACACCAATATGAAATAGTTATTTAGATAATTAGAGTGTGAAAACAGCTTTTTGGAACGGTTTGCGTGGTTATGGCAAGTATCCTAATCGCAGCGAATTCAGAAAAGTCCCTCACATACAAATAAACCTATGTATATATGTTACAGACAAAGCAGGAAATAGGATAAAATGCGAAATATCTACTGCTTATCGACATAGTATGAATTAAAAAATAATTTCGGGTTTTGTCTGTATGAGTTTAGACAAGTTCTAACATGTGTCATAAATAATTTACTTAATAAAAGACTAACACTTTCTTCACTAAAAACATTTATTTTCGCTAAATGTACATTTCGAACACTACGTCAATAGCTTACTGAGTAAATACAAAAAGAAGGCGGGATACTTATACCTAAAGGGGATTATGGGAAACAATGGGAAATTTTGATCTCGTTTGATGTAGAATCCCTTTTCCCAAGCGTTCCAATTAAAGGAACATTAAGGGGGTATTACCATTCGAAAGTTTATAAAAATTGATTTTATTTTTTTTGCATATTATGATACTTGATAGTATCTAGTTTCATGCCACAAAACCGTTTTACAATACGCGAATTTGTTAGTTAGTTTTTTGCTTGTTGAAGTAAACAATGCTGAGTAGGTGGCTGGGTGGAAATTCGCAGAACTCAAACGAAAGTTTAAATGCTTGTGTCTGGAAGCTGACTTCGAAGCACCTCAACTGTGGTGCAAAAACCGTCGCTATCGCATCTTTCATAGCTACCAGCATCTTCAACGACGGATACTCGGCAGTTTTTAAGACGATGGAGACACTGGGAATCCATATCGGCCTGCAAGCCAAGGCATTCCGGTGCGGAGCGCGAGACGTGGGACGAATTTTGCCTGACTCCAGCAGTTTAGAAGGCCATCCAACAACGCTGGCAGGAGCAAATCATTTAAACCCAGTTTTTAGAGGAAGAGGAGGGCCTACTGTACGGAGCTGGCATAGCTGACTAAAGCCAAAAATCTCCAAAAATAGTTAAAAATTGTTTCAAAACTTTAAACGCGGTTTTCTCGAAACCACTTTTTTCGCTGGCCGGAAACTTTCGTTTCAAACTATGAAACGGATCGACTTGAGCTTTTAGTTTTCAGTTCTCCACATTATCCTCTGGAGTTTGAACCACAGTCATTCAAATATATTAATATTTGATATTTTTCATAGAGCCTTAAAGTCAGAAAATGGAGGGCAAAAAGCGACCACTTTTTTCGAATAGCCTCCACTTTGTTATTTATCGAGATTTTTTATTGTCGGTGGTTCAAACTCCAGATAATTTAATACAGATTAATGACTACTACTTCATTTTACGTTTCAAATCACAGAATCGAAAAAATCTTTCCGGCCATGAGGAAAAACACGGCGAACACGGACTTATTTGAGGCCAGATTTAGAGGTCAAGCAGAACGATTGAAAAGAATTAAAATTCATTTTTGTATAGTTCATGAATCTATAAACAAGTTGCAAGAAACAGCAAGATCGCATGTATTAAACTTACCCAAAAAAAAAATTCTGAAAAACCGTCAAAAAAACACTATCCTAGTGGTAATACCCCCTTAAATATACTTGAACAACTGTTAATTGCTAATGAAATACCGAACGATGAAATAGACCAATACTTAGAATTAACAAGAATGGTTATGGACTTTAATACGTTCGAATTCAATAATAAAGTCTATAAACAAACTTTTGGAACGGCAATGGGCAATCCACTATCCCCATTTCTTGCAAACATATTTTTGAACAACCTTGAACATCTTGCTCAAAAAACAATAACCAATTTTCCAATGATCTGGTGCCGATATGTAGATGATGTTTTTGCAATTGTAAATAAAAATGTAAATATAGATAACTTTCTAGAATCAATAAACAACATTTACGAAAGTATCAACTTCATGTTCGAATTAGAACAAAATAAACAACTTCCTTTCTTAGATTTAACAATAAATAGAAATAAAGATAAACTAGAATTTAACATATTTAGGAAATCAACCCACACTTTCAATTACATTCACTCTCATTCAAACAGTCCTTGGAAACACAAACTTGCAGCATTTAATTGCATGATATATAGGGCACTGAACTTACCCTTATCAGAAACAAACAGAAACACAGAATTTAAGATAATATTAGAAATTGCTGAATCATTAGACTACAAAAGAAACATAATAAATAAGTTAATCAACAAACATATATATAAACATAAAATAAAAAGTGTAACCCGGTTAAAACATATTGAAGAAAAAACAAAAATTAATTACTGTAGACTCATATATACCCCAACAATTGAAAATAAATTCATTAAACTTAATCGAAAATTCAATTTATGTCCAGCAGTTTATACAAGTACACAACTAAAGTTATTATTAGGAAACACATTCAATAAAATAGGTGATTTACAAAAAACTGGCATATATAAGATTAATTGTTGCAACTGCGAAAAACTTTACATAGGACAAACTCAAAGAACATTAGCAATTAGATTTAAAGAACATAAATATCATATAAAGAACCTTAACCCTGATAAATCTGCTGTTGCACATCACACTATAACTACGGGTCATGTATTTTCGGAAAACAATATAAAATTATTAAAACATTCTTCAAATAAAAAATTAAATATGTTGGAAGCTATACAGATGAAAAAACACCAAAATCATTTACTTAATTTCGATTTAAGTCCCCCGAACAATCCCTTATTAGAGGTAATTCCGACCAATAACCCCGACAAACACAAATGTTAACCTCGCCCACGTTTTTTCCCATAATCCCCTTTAGGTATAAGTATCCCGCCTTCTTTTTGTATTTACTCAGTAAGCTATTGATAATGAGCACGTAGTGTTCGAAATGTACATTTAGCGAAAATAAATGTTTTTAGTGAAGAAAGTGTTAGTCTTTTATTAAGTAAATTATATTCAAATCTTCACGTAACTCAATCCAAATACATGTGTCATAAAAATGTCAAATTTGTAAAGTTGTAATAACAGAAGCTCAACCTTAATCGAAATTATAAAAAATATAAGAAAAGCCTGAAAATTTGGATTTGCCGGGGCGCGACTCGCTTCACTCGCGCACCCTAGCAAATCCAAATTTTCAGGCTTTCTAAACTCGAAATTTTACTTCAAGCTTAATCTGGGAGTAGACATACTCATTAGAAGTTTCAAAGTAAACGCTTTTATAATACCTTGTATAAAAAGTGAAGTTCAAAATATATTCCTTATATATAAATAATTTGTCACTTTGTTTATGAAACAAAATTATGTTTTCCAGAGCTCAAGCCCGCGAGCCACCCCCCTGGGTGCCCGCCTGATCACAACTATACGCTGTAGTGATACCAGAGCTGGGACGAATCCTCGTAAAAAAGGTTCGAATCACGAATCCGAATCATCTAATATGATTCGAATCACGAATACTCGAACAAAGGATTCGTAAGAGATAAATATGATTCGAATCAAAGATTCGAATCCTGTTTTTTCGGATCACGAATATAAATCCTTTGAGAATTAATTTGATTTTATTATTTTTTGCAACCATTAATATATAAATATCGTTACTAGTTGTTTTAACAAAAATATTCAAAACCTAATTATTTATTATTAACACTGAACATCGTTGATAACAGACTAAATATCTGATTTCCTGTTACTTTGATTAAAGATGTATTTGTGTGTTTCTTTACTTTAAATCAGTGGTTTGTACGCTTGGCGCATGAAGTAAAATTTCGAGTTTAGAAAAGCCCGAAAATTTGTCTCGGGTCGCTGCGCGACCCTCGACAAATTTTCACGGGGCTTTTCTAAACTCGAAATTTTACTTCATGCTTAGCCTGGGAGTGGAAACACTCGTTCAAAACTTCAAATTGAACTCTATTATAAAATCGACGAATGCCTGAAAAATACGTAAATAAAAAATTCACTGAATATCATTAAAACCGGCAAAGTCAGAGAAAAGTCATGGAATTATATTCAAATTGACCAAAACACTAACAATAAAGCCATGTGACATTATTAAATTAACTTAAATATTAACAAAAACAATGAAAACCATTTAACAAAACGGGTGTTTCTCACAGAAGAAAGTTATATTAAAATACCAGGGAAGAAAATCTTACATCAGAGAAATGTCGGAAAAATTTTACATTTCAGATTGTGGCTACCATGTCAGTTTTACTTTAAATAATATTAAACAAAATTTTGAAAACTAGATTATAATCTTTAAAATTATTTTCAGTCATTTAATGTTCTTATGAAAGCATTCCGTTTGAAGTTTCGAACGAGCGTTTCCACTCCCAGACTAAGCATGAAGTAAAATTTCGAGTTTAGAAAAGCCCCGTGAAAATTTGTCGAGGGTCGCACAGCGACCCGAGACAAATTTTCGGGGCTTTTCTAAACTCGAAATTTTACTTCATGCGCCACGCGTATAAAACAGTGATTGAACGAGAAATTTAAAAACACACAAAAAACATGTTTCATGTTAATCCTCACAATTAATTCGAATTATTTTGACGATTCAAATCCTTTTGTAAGTATTCGAATCATTTTATAAATATTCGAATCATTTTATAAATATTCGAATCCTTTTATAAATATTCGAATCCTTTTATAAATATTCGAATCCTTTTATAAGGATTCGAATCACCCACATTTGGATTTGAATACGAATCCTCTTAAAATAATGTAACGAATCCGAATCACGAATCCAGTTGGCCTAAAGTATTCGAATGCCTCTTTGGAATTCTCTAAAAGGATTTAAATCCAGGATTCGAATCCTGAATGATTCGAATCCTGCCCAGCTCTGAGTGATACAATGATTTATGAAGTCTTAACCTTTAATTTATTACCGATTAGAAAATAGATTTTCTTTTTAATTATAAAAAAACTATTGGCCCGAGAGTATTGAAATTGAACCCATGTCAGTGAATAGCAAATATACAGGTTTTGTAAAGATTGAAATAAAATTAACTGGTTAAACAGCATTTTGGTTCGATCATTTGTAAATGGCCGAATAAAATGCGAGATAATCGGTTAATTTAGATTTACACTATTATTTAAAATAAATTTAACTTTAAACAGACCTTAGTGCAGACACGGCGAAAATATATATTCGGAATGTATAGACAAAAGACGTTTTTCGTGGATAAACCAAAATACCAGAGCTGGGACGAATCCTCGTAAAAAGGATTCGAATCACGAATCCGAATCACCTAATATGATTCGAATCACGAATACTCGAATAAAGGATTCGTAAGAGATAAATATGATTCGAATCAAAGATTCGAATCCTGTTTTTTCGAATCACGAATACAAATCCTTTAAGAATAAATTTGATTTTATTATTTTTTTTCAACCATTTATATATAAATATCGTTACCAGTTGTTTTAACAAAACTATTTAAAACCTAATTATTTATTATTAACACTAAACATCGTTAATAACAGACCAAACATCTGATTCCCTGTTACTCTGATTAACGATGTATTTGTGTGTTTCTGAACTTCACTTCAAATCAGTGTTTTGTACGCGTGGCGCATGAAGTAAAATTTCGAGTTTAGAAAAGCCCGAAAATTTGTCTCGGGTCGCTGCGCGACCCTCGACAAATTTTCACGGGGCTTTTCTAAACTCGAAATTTTACTTCATGCTTAGTCTGGGAGTGGAAAATATTCTTGTATATAATATCGATAACTTTTGATAAACACTTGCCTTCTTGATTTAGAAAAAAAAAACAATCGAATTTTTTTTAGATACTTTATGGATTGTAGATCTCGCCACAATAGCCTAAATGCGTGTATTATACTTTTCTGTAGCTCGAATAGTATTTGAGTTATAACGTTTTTTGTCAAAATTGAGGTAAGTCGAGAACTAATGGGAATACAAAAAAAATCGTTTAACCAAAAGTTTTAGATAAGAAAATTTTGACAATTTTTCTATCTTTAGGTTTTTTCGTAACTATCTTCTTTCTTAGAGAACAATAACAGTTTATATGATGAATTAATTTCTCACTTAACCCGTGGTGAAACATATTTAATTAATACGCTTTGATTAAAATTTGTATAAATATCGATACATTTGTAAAATTTTGTACATATCTCCTTGAGAATGACCTAAGGTCGAAACTAGTTGGAGTAAAAATAAAAAATCAGTGAAACAAACCAAGTGTTTTAATCAAAGCGTATCAATAACAGTTTGTTGAAAAATTCTTAAAAACTTATAATTTTTAAAAATCATGGAATAACTTGATTTTGCTCATTACTGAGAAAATATATCATTAGTAATTAGTAAAATTGAATGTCGTTTTTATTGTGCGCGTTGATAGAGATGATAAAGTTTGTTAATAATCTAAGCATTATAACATAAAAACATTTTATATGTACAGAGAGTTTAAAGTTTAGTGACCACGATTTTTGCGTAACAACAATTTTTCAACACTTTTAGTAAATAACAAACTTGGTTAAGATTTCACTGTTTATTAGTTGACACTGCAACACTTGTTTTGCCACACAGGCAGATAAATGATGACAATTTTTCAGTTGAAACAATTAAAAATTTCGCCATGGCAGTGTAAACTGAACAAATAATCATAACGAAGAGACACTAAAAATGGATTTGCCAACTGCTTTTTATTCAAAACTTGAAGAATTTTATAATAGAGAAATAAAAACTTTATCAAAACGTTGCTTAGGAAAACAAATTGCATATCTCAGATTATGCTATACGAAAAGGTAAAACGGTGTAAGTGTGTTCTTAATTATCTAGAAATTGTCCAATACTTGCATGGATTTGAAGTTTTTTGGCGCCCAATCTGGGGCCATGCTAACGCTGGGCCCTTGTTGGGCGCCATAAATTGTGAAAGTAAAAGTTAAAAACTTTACACTGATTAGTGTTTCGTATGCGTGGCACATGAAGTAACATTTCAAGTTGAGAAAAGATTGAGTTTGGACGCCACGGGTCTAAATCAAAACGCTCAGGCTTTTCTAAACTCAAAATTTTAGTTTATGCTTGAGCTAAGAGTGGAGAGAACTCGTTTAAAAATACTTAAAACGCTTGCATTTGAGGTTGTTTGGCGCCCAACCTGGGGCCAGGCTAACGCTGTGGCCCCTAGTTGGAAGCCATAAAACGCAAGCATCTAAATTTAAAACTTTCTACTGAATCAGCGTTTTGTACGCGTGGTGCATGAAGTAAAATTTTCAGTTTAGAAAAGAGTTTGGATTTGGACGATCAGGCTTTCCTAAACTCGAAATTTTACTTCATGCTTTGTCTGGGAGTGGAAAACACTCGTTTAGACTTCAAAATGAACGCTTAACTTATTGATTAATAACTAAATACGCTTTAATTTGATTCGTACATTTTTAATACAGGGTAATTATACGGGTAATTTACAATTCTTAATAAATATAAATAAATTTATTAAGAATTGTAAATTACCCATGATTCAATAAATTAATGAATCTAAACCGGTTTACTGATATTTCACCGAGAAATCATGATATGGTTGTTTCAGGGGTACAATGCATTAAATACGTTACGTGGATAATTAATACAATTTAAAGATTTACCTTTACCAAGTGTTTTCCACTCCCAGACTAAGCATGAAGTAAAATTTCGGGTTTAGAAAAGCCCCGTGAAAATTTGTCTCGGGTCGCGCAGCGACCCGAGACAAATTTTCTGGGCTTTTCTAAACCCGAAATTTTACTTCATGCGCCACGCGTATAAAACAGCGATTTAACGAGAAATTTAAAAACACACAAAAGACACTTTTTATGTTAGTCCTTACAATTAATTCGAATTATTTTTGACGATTCAAATCCTTTTGTAAGTATTCGAATCCTTTTATAAATATATAGGTATTTGATTGAAATTCACTTGGTTTGTTTTACTAATAAATTGTTTTATTTCCAACTAGTTTCGGCTTAATGCCATTTTCAAGAATTCATTCTTGAAAATGGCATTAAGCCGAAACTAGTTGAAAATAAAACAATTTAATAGTAAAACAAACCAAGTGAATTTCAATCAAATACCTATATATTAATAGAAATGTTTTACCAAGTGATCAATGAGAAACAAGTTAACGATACTTTTATAAATATTCGAATCCTTTTATAAATATTCGAATCCTTTTATAAGGATTCGAATCCTTTCATAAGGATTCGAATCCTTTCATAAGGATTCGAATCACCCACATTTGGATTCGAATACGAATCCTCTTAAAAAAATGTAACGAATCCGGATCACGAATCCAGTTGAACTAAAGTATTCGAATGCCTCTTTTAAATCCTCTAAAAGGATTCGAATCCAGGATTCGAATACTGAATGATTCGAATCCTGCCCAGCTCTGCAAAATACTTACTTTCTGCATCGAATAATATGCCCCAAGCTCCACTTTTCAGCATTAGTACTTAAATTGGCAATGTTTTTTAAATGGAAGTTACTTTTTTAAAAACGATTTTGATTATCTGTGATTTATGACTGTTCATCGACCGCCGAATATTCGCGCATCTGTCCAAAATACAAATCTTGACACCAACAAATATATTTTATTATGCATGTACAATAGGTGGAAAAAAATGTTGGGATACGTAAAATTTGTTTAGTGTGTGTGAAACTTTGGACCTGTCTTTCCCTCTCATTTAAATATTTTTACTGTTCTCCATATTATAACCTTGCTTCAAAAAACCTGACAACCGGTATAATTTTAGTTATATTTGTCATTACAGAATTTTCGATTTGTCCCAACAGTTTATGTCCACCGATGGTGATTTAGTTAACAATACCATTTATAACTCCAAATTCGTTTATGCAAAGTGATAATCCGCATATCACAACATATTTAATTCAACAGCAAAAACCCTTCGTAGTACTGAATTTAGTATACAGTCTAATTGTTTGTAATTGAATTTAAACATTGTTTTAAACGTTTTAAAAGCCATTAGGACCGAACAAGGCCCACCTAAACATAATTCGATAATATAGAAATTGTTGCTAAAATTCATTCATTTGTGGCTGATACAAATTTTCAGGATTTTCATGCTATCCAATGACGAGTATTTGACGAGTTCAGCGTGGGGCTTGAGGGGTGGGGTGTTGAAAATTATCAGCCTTATTAATAGCTGCTAACTAATATCATTATAATTGAATTACAATAGACTTGTAGAAATATAATAGTAACATTTTGTATTAATAAAACAAAATGTATGTGCAATAATAACTCTATTCGTGTTTAAATTAATGTTAGGAAAACAGGGCTTATTTGTCCTTAATCGCTGACTGGTCGAAATTCGAGGAAAATTCACAAAGCCAATAAATAGACAATTTGTTCTATTCCCCACTCACCCTCACTTATAGTGGAAAATGAATGGTCAGAATTGTCACAATTGTCACTGAGTTTTCAAATGTTTGGGTATTATGTCTAATAACGATAAACTAACGACTGTTTTTTCATCTAAAAATAAACTAGAAATAATAACTCCAAGTGAAGAGAAGTTAATGGTCCTCAACATATGTTCAAAGTGCAAGTCTGTGACATAATTTAAAAGCGAAGCGAAATCCATGTTCAAAATTACTGCTAAAATAAAAGAAACATAACAATTTAATATTTATTTACAAATGCTTATTAGAACGTAGATATAATTTGTAATGTTTTCTGCACTGATTTCTCTTAGCTCGACACAAAAATGTAGTTAAAAATATGGCTATTTGCTCCAAGAGACCGCAATTTCTTTATCAACGGTTGTCTGTTCTTTACTATTCTGTGTCTCACTGTGCTAAACGGAAACCTTAAGGGGATTATTGCAGTGTAACACGCCGATCGTGTTGGAAAGACCCACATAGTTTAGAGTAGCTCATCCGATGCCAAATTTACAGCACAAGTGGGGCAAATACAGTCAGAGAGAAAAGTGGCAGTTCGCTGTGCATTTGTGCATTGCTCCTTGGCATGAACGGATGGGGTCTCGCGTCGCGTGGAATAGACGAAAAAAAAAGCGTATAAAAAAGACGGATCGAAGGAAAGTGTCGATTCGTATTATTTAAACACGCTGATAATACATACAAGCTATGTATTGTTTTAAATTCGTTAGAAAGCGTTATCGCATCCTGTGTTATTTTTCGGTATTTACAAAACTGATGATTCTTATTCTTATCATTATAACACATTATTTTTACTTTTAAGACTCCAGTTTCGACAGCCGAACAAACTATGTGTTTTATTTTATTAAATTATAGATTATTTCTTAAAAATATAATAATAAAATAATTCATGTTCATAAGCTCATTGTGAATATTTATATGCCGGACATATATGAAAAAAACGGAACATAGGATTTTCAATGATATTTTTAAATGGGAATATTATCTTCCCTAACTGCTATTGCCATGAAAATAATGTGTATTAATTTGGCTTCTGCCAAATTGGGTAAATACCCCAAATTATGGGGAGAATTTCAATTTATATTCGGTAAAATATTTTAGTTTTTATGAATGCAACAAATAAATAATAGATTGAGAAAAAATTAAACGGAAAGCTGCCCTGTTTTTTTATGTTTAGTACAGGGTATAAATATAGTATAAATAGGCTCAGTCAACTTAGCCCCCCGAAGTTCGACTTTTTTGAATAAAGCGATTGCGCTAGACCGGCCTTAGTTAGCGCCACAAAAATTAGAGCTAGCGCCATTTAGACAAGAAAACTACGGGGATTTGAACTTACGGGGGGCTAGGTTGATGCTAGCCCCCCGAGTTTGGATTTTTTAAGCTTTTTTAAACTATTCGGATTCCTCAGAGCTAGCGCCAGCTAGCGCTACCAAGTTAAAAGCCAACGCCACTCCCACAACCCCAAAAAATGATAAAACATTTTTAACCCTGGCCCCCTAAAATGAGATGTTTTTAATCAAATTGGGTGGAAAATATAACTTAGAGCTAGCGCCAAAAGAATATGACAAAAATATTCTCTCAAAAATATCAGGTAAAAAAAAGTTCACATCCAAATTTTGATGCGAGAGCTTTTAGATCCTGAATTTTAATACAAAATGATGTTTGGCATATAATATACCGCTTCCAACAAATATTTCGGCGTTGTAATTACTTTATTTATGTTCATAATCACCAGAGCTGGGCAGGATTCGAATCATTTAGGATTCGATTCCTGGATTCGAATCCTTTTAGAGGATTCAAAAGAGGTATTCGAATACTTTAGTGAAAACGGATTCGTGATCCGGATTCGTTACATTTTTTTAAAAGGATTCGTATTCGAATCCAGACATAGATGATTCGAATCCTTATAATAGGATTCGAATCCTTATAAAAGGATTCGAATCCTTATAAAAGGATTCGAATCCTCATACACGGATTCAAATCCTCCCAAATAATTCGAATCATCGCTATTAAGGCTGGGATTCGAATTCGATTAATTCAAATAGCTAAATATTCTAATATGAATATTTAAATCACTATATTATTCATATTTGAATATAAATATTTACATTTCAATAATTAAAATATTTGTAAATGCATATTTGGTTATTTAATCATATAAAATTTCCAACCTTAATAGTATATTTTTAACTTTACTTTAAGTCAGTGTTTTATACGCGTGGCGCATAAAGTAAAATTTCGAGTTTAGAAAAGGCCAGTAAAAATTTGTCTCGGGTCGCTGCGCGACCCTCGACAAATTTTCTACGCGGGGCTTTTCTAAACTCGAAATTTTACTTCATGCTTAGTTTGGGAGTGGACAACACTCGTTCTTAGAAGTTTCAAATTGAGTGATCACTCAAGATTACTAAGTTTATTACCATTTTACAAAGGCTACAGCTCGAAGGACCAATCATGGTCTTCGGAGACCGAAGGACTACAGGGAATCGAAGTTTTTTACAAGAAAACAACGAATATCTGAAGGTTTACAGCATGGATAGGAAAGAAAACATCCAATTTTGAAAAAATATCGAAGTTAGATTGGTTTTCAGTGCATTTTTAACTTCACTTTCAATTAGTGTTTTATACGCGTGGCGCATGAAGTAAAATTTCGAGTTTAGAAAAGCCCCGCGAAAATTTGTCTCGGGTCGCTGCGCGACCCTCGACAAATTTTCTACGCGGGGCTTTTCTAAACTCGAAATTTTACTTCATGCTTAGTCTGGGAGTTGACAACACTCGTTTGAACTTTAAATTTAACTGTTTATTAAAATCTACGTATGTAATATAATAAATCATTCATTGAAATCATAGAAAAAGATGCAAAATTTTACCTAAAAAGAACTTTTAGAGTTAACTTTATAATTTGCTCGGCTCTTAATGGGTAAATATTCTATTCCTAAGAAAAACGATAATTATTTAATATTAAAGTTGCATTTAATATAATAACAAACTGTGAATAAATCGACAATAATCTAGAAATATTAAAAATCTCGACATGTAGAAAATCTTGACGGTCCACTCCCAAACTAAGCATGAAGTAAAATTTCGAGTTTAGAAAAGCCCCGCGTAGAAAATTTGTCGAGGGTCGCGCAGCGACCCGAGACTGATTTTTACTGGCCTTTTCTAAACTCGAAATTTTACTTTATGCGCCACGCGTATAAAACACTGACTTAAAGTGAAGTTAAAAACGCACTGAAAACCAACTCAACTTCGATAATTTTTTCAAAATTGGATGTTTTCTTTCCTATCCATGCCCTAAACCTTCAAATATTCATTGTTTTCTTGTAAAAAAAACTTCAATTATTTTATTACGCCACGCGTATAAAACACTGATTTAAAGTTAAGAACGCACTAAAAACCAACCCAATTTCGATATTTTTTCAAAATTGGATGTTTTCTTTCCTATCCATGCTATAAACCTTCAGTTATTCGTTGTTTTCTTGTAAAGAAACTTCGATTCCCTGTAGTCCTTCGGTCCCCGAAGACCATGATTGGTCCTTCGAGCTGCATCCTTTGTAAAATGGTAATAAACTTAGTAATCTAGAGTGATCACTCAATTTGAAACTTCTAAGAACGAGTGTTGTCCACTCCCAGACTAAGCATGAAGTAAAATTTCGAGTTTAGAAAAGCCCCGCGTAGAAAATTTGTCGAGGGTCGCGCAGCGACCCGAGACAAATTTTCACGGGGCTTTTCTAAACTCGAAATTTTACTTCATGCGCCACGCGTATAAAACACTGATTTAGAATAAAGTTCAATAACACATATATCATAATTAATTAAAATCATTATTTAATCAGATATTTAGTCGGTAAATGAACATTTTTCTTAATAGAAACTGATGGAATAAAGTGTTACTGGTTGCAAATGATAGATTCAAATTTATTTTTAAAGGATTTGTATCCGTGATTCAAAAATGAGGATTCGAATCTTTGATTCGAATCATATTTTTCACTTACGAATCCTTTATTCGAGTATTCGTGGTTCGAATCATATTAGGTGATTCGGATTCGTGATTCGAATCCTGTTTTTGAGGATTCATCCCAGCTCTGATAGACACTGGCTATTAGAAACATGATGCCTAGAAGACAGTAGCGTAACTGACAATTGAGTTTTCACTCCTAGCTAATTTAAATCGTTATAACTCAAGAATTTACCGTACGATTTAAAAAACTCTTTTGGCATTGTAATTACTATACTAATGTTTATAAACACTGGCAACGAGATAGCTTGCGCTAGTAAGACAGTGGCGTAACTGACGATTGTTTTTGATAATTGAAATCGTTATAACTCGGAAACTAACCGTCAAAATTTATTTTGGCATTGTAATTGCTATACTGAAGTCTATAAACACTAACAACGACATAGCTAGTAATATTAAAGGATAAATTAAAATCACTTGGTTTGTTTCACTATTTGTTTCTATTTACTCGACTAGTTCAAAGTTCACTCCTGATAATGCCATAAAAAGCGAAACTAGTCAAGTAAATAGAAAGAAATAGTGAAACAAACCAAGTGTTTTTAATTTATCCTTTATTATTATTTCAAAATGTTGCACCAAGTGATAAATGAGAAAGTTATTCAAGAGATAGCTAGTGCTAGCAAGACAGTGGCGTACCTTACGGTTGTTTTTTTTTTTTACTATGTGATAACTTAAATCGTTATTACTTGGTGGAAAACACTCGTTGGGAGTTTCAAACTGAACGCTTTTCAAAACCAATGAATGCCTGAAAATTTACCTAGTACACATCGGGTTATGTATATACCTAATCAAAACATGGGTATCTTTTCGATGCTACAAAATTGTGATTAAGCTCCTTTCGTTGCTATTCAATTGACTTTATTTTCATTCTAACACAATCTATCTCAATATCCTAATTCTACAATATACAGGGAGTTTTTCTTTAAAGTATATGTTTTCCAAATTTAGCTTATTTTCTTTAAATCTTTAGATATTCCTTCTTTTTTAAAAAAAGTTCAATTCAAGGCTTTAAACGAGTGTTTTCCACTCCCAGACTAAGCATGAAGTAAAATTTCGAGTTTAGAAAAGCCCCGTGAAAATTTGTCGAGGGTCGCGCAGCGACCCGAGACAAATTTTCTGGGCTTTTCTAAACTCGAAATTTTACTTAATGCGCCACGCGTATAGAACATTAAAATTTTGTGAAATTTTTGTATATTTGAACCTTACTCGAAATCAGCGTTTTATACGCGTGGCGCATGAAGTAAAATTTCGAGTTTAGAAAAGCCCAGAAAATTTGTCTCGGGTCGCTGCGCGACCCTCGACAAATTTTCACGGGGCTTTTCTAAACTCGAAATTTTACTTCATGCTTAGTCTGGGAGTGGAAAACACTCGTTTAAAGCCTTGAATTGAACTTTTTTTAAAAAACAAGGAATATCTAAAGATTTAAAGAAAATAAGCTAAATTTGGAAAACGTATACTTTAAAGAAAAACTCCCTGTATGTTATTATGTTGTATTCAACTTAAATATTATTAAGTTATTACTTATATTAAGTTTAAGATTAATTTCTTGCCTGATGAAGGAGCAACTCTCTAAGCAAACCTAAATATCTAATCCATGTTACATATCAAATATTTAGCTTAAATGTTTTGATAGTTGTTGCTTACATTATACGGCTCAGTCAACTTAGCCCCCCGAAGTACGACTTTGTTGAAAAAAACTTGTCAGTTAGGCTACTGTTTTCTAGGCATCATCTTTGTAATAGCCAGTGTCTTTGAACATACATAAAGTAATTACAACGCCAACATATTTCTTGGAAGCGGTATTTTATATGCCCATAATGATTTTGTATTGAAATTCAGCAAGTAAATGGTATACGCATACAGGAGCTGAAAGCTCTCACATCAAAGTTTGGATGTGAACTTTTTTTTACCTGATATTTTTGAAAGAATATTTTTTTCATATTCTGCACCCAATTTGATTAATAAAATCTCATTTCGGGGGGCTAGGGTTTAAAATGTTTTATAATATTTTGGGGTTGTGGGGGTGGCGCTAGCTTTTAAATTGGTAGCGCTAGCTGGCGCTAGCTCTGAGGAATCCGAATACTGTAAGAAAACTTGAAAAATCCAAACTCAGGGGGCTAGCATCAACCTAGCCCCCCGAAAGTTCAAACCCCCGTAACTTTCTTGTCTAAACGGCGCTAGCTCTAATTTTTGTGGCGCTAGCTAAGGCCCGTCTAGCGCAACAGTTATTTTTTTTTTAAATCGAACTTCGGGGGGCTAAGTTGTAGAGGATTGCAATAACATTTAATTGCAATTCATTTATTCCTTATTTACTTATTATCAAAATATGACTCATAAATCAGCCAAATTTGAAAAAAATATATTGGGCTACCTTATTATTATTAAAGTTCTATTTTTTCTAAAATAATTAACAATGAATATGCACGCAGTTAAACCCTACATTTTTTTAAACATTCGTCAAACAAATATTACCTGTGCTCTGTAAAAAATAGTTGATTTGTAACATAAATCTACAACAACGTCATATTGGTGTTTTTCTTACTATTCTTATAGTTTTGATATCATTGATTCGTTGATGAAGTCGCAGTTGATTCAAATAGGTCCGATTGCTAGAAACTTTACAATTTACTTTAATAGTTTTATTGCGAGAAGTTTAATGGCATTTAACAACTGCTTTAACAACGAAAGATTTAAGACGAAATAATGATTTGAACAAGACTGATTGTTATTCGATTGCTTCTGGCTTATTAATCAGCTTAAAAAACTTTAAAATAATTTAATAATACCGACACTGTCAAATAATAAGGAAAGCCAATATTAAAGGTATATTACACATCTTTATTTAAATTAGTGAAACATTTCGTGTTTTCTATATTAGTGAACATGCAGTATAAAAAAATACTTATTCCATTAGTAGTCAGAAAGCATGAAAATAAAACACTAGTACAATAAAATATCGATTATAATTGCGAAATATTCATTTTACGAGAATAAATGCTAACGACGCGAGCCGTTTTTGTTAACTATGATTGAAAAAAGAAAAGAAAAACAAACGCGAAGCCGCGCAGCGTTCGCCGGCCCAGGGATAAACGCTGGCCGCATGCTGCTCGCCCCTCCAATAATTGTGCAGATGAGTGTACAACGCGTTCAACTAAGAGAACGGTCTTATTTTTCAAGATTTTTATTTTAACCTGACTCGGGTATGAGCTATCGCATCCTTATGAAATGTTCACATTATATGCCTTATAGTATAAACTAGTAAGATATGGAAATATTTTTTTTAATTTTGAAAAATTTAACATTATTTTTTTCATACCTCTGAAAGCAAATTGTTAAAAAAAAGTACTTCGATATTTTACTAGATAATTGGGCTTAATATACGCTGTCAAAATTTCAACTTTCTAGGACTTTTAGTTTTTAAATAAACCTAACATTAAATTTCAGACCACTGTTATATTTCCCTTAAGTGTTTTCTTTATATCAAAATTGAAAATGCATCACGAAGTTTTAAAAATATTACTCCCGAGTAATAAAATTTCTAAATATCATTTAATTAATAAATAACAAATACATTGGCATAAATAATTAAACAATGAATAAATAACAAATCACCGCTGTGTGAAATTCATAGATTATAAAATCTGATTTTCATTAAAATAATTTGATTATTTTTTTCCACGAAACGTGTCCGCATGTTTGAAATGAATATCGAAATTGATTAATGTCGAACAGATTTAATTGAAGTTTATTTCGTGGACGGTCCCCGAACTTTGTTTTTCCGGTGATTATTGGATTTTGACTTCCCACTACGAAATCCATTGTGTGATGACGGTGGCGCGAGTGCATTAATTACTACAGTAATTAATATTGGGTTTTAAATAAATAGAGCATGGCATTTATATTGGAGTTTGCACTATTTGTACAATAATAATATTATCGAGTGCTGGGAATTGTTTTGTTCTTTGATTGCATGATATGCAGTGGCGTAGCTACATACGCAGCGGCCTGGTTTCAGACTCGTTAGAGTTTTTAAAATGAAAGTTTTTAATAAGATCACAGATGTCTGAAAATTGACATTAAAAAATTGTAATATATATACCTAAAAGAAAAATTCCTTGTATTTAGAACTTTTTTAACATTTGAACATATAAATAGGCAAATAATAAAGAAGACAGATATTCCTGAGCAAGGAATATTACCTAATTCTCCTATTCTACTTGATCCACAGAGACACTTTATTAAATTGGTAGTAGATACAAATAATTTGAGGCAGTGATAGGTAAATACATTTATAATCGTAATCTTTGTGAATTAATTGAATTGTCCTATTAATGTCAGATTTCCCTTCACATAACCTACAAATTAAAAGTTGATTTACAACATAACATGTGATTAATCTTGTCCTAACCTAAAACACACAACCTGCATCAGACCACTAAATTCTTGAAATGTCAAATTGGATTGGTCATATGAAAAATTATAATTTCTTGTACGTTTTTATTTTTTACTTAGGTCATACTAGAAAAATCAGCATACCAGACTGCGTCGAATTCCACATGAAGACGAACGCCTGCCGAGGATATTGCCAAAGTTGGGCAGTGCCTTCCGGCCCGGAAACCAGCCCCGCACAACCGGTGACGTCAGTGGCCCAATGCTGCAACATCATGGACACCGAAACATTCGAAGCGCGCGTTTTTTGCATAGACGGGGTCCGCACCCTCACCTTCAAGAGCGCCACAAGCTGCTCCTGCTACCATTGCAAAAAGGACTAAATCTGTTTTAATTTTTATCAAAAAAATTTCATTTATTTAAGGCCGGAACTTTAGCTGCAATGCACCAAATAAAAATATGTAGATATAATACTTAAATAATTAAACACTTTATGCATGTCAGATTTATCAGCACTAGAACGCTTGTTCGTGCAGCTAATGTTTAAAATTCGCCTTGACTATTTATGATTTTTGGAAGAGGCGGATTATGCGGATCGGGTGGAATTATATTTTTGTTATGAACAAAAAAAAACTGATCAGATTGTTTAGATAGAGCAAGTAAGTCAATGCGAAATGGGTTGAGTAAGTTAGGTTTAATGTAACACTGTATATAAGTAAGTGTAAAATGTAAATATTATACTGACTGACTGATAGTGTGTACACTTCATAGAATAAAAGGTGCTTTCTTTTAATTCTCAAATGTTCGTGTTTTATTTTTAACCTGAAATCAATAAACTATGTTATACCTATTGGCTTGAAGTGTTCAGTATTCCTTAACACTGGGTTGGGACCACACTGAAGAGGACCTTGAAGTCCGAAACGCATCTGTGGGAATCTGGTGCCGGAATACTGAACACAAATTCAATTTCGATATGTTTTACCTAGCTGGCTCCTCTATAGGTAAGTACTTTAATAAATAATCCAACAAAAAATATAAACAATATTTTCTTTTTAGGGGTAAAATTCATTAAGTACGTGGATAATTAATAGCTTTTAATGTCCCCTTCACCCCTTATAAACAACAGGATTTTAACAGTCGCGTGTATGATAAAACACTATTTTTAAGTTTTCGAATTAAATACGATCAGGTCTTTTAAAAAATTATATGCACTTGAAAAATTATCGAAATTATTCAGAATTGACGAAATTCTCAAAACTTGAAAATCATAAAAATTAGGTAAAGTTTAATGATTTTAACAATTTGTATAACAATAGCCAAACTTTACTATTTATCTAAATATTTTTGCTTATTTTTTTCCTTTATTGTTAGAGCAATTAGCCTTACAATTGTCTATATACATAATTAGATCTTGGTACTTAATTTATTTACAAAACTAAATAAAAAAAAAAACAAAGACTCATTCAAACATAGAACACATATGGTGCGATCATTTAAAACATGATTTAGAGTATGCTTTGAATTTTAAATTAGATTGGCACTGCTGATTGTTAACACATAGTTTACCATAACTTTAAATGTATTACACCATTCAATCAGCATTCTGGGCAACCGCACAAAAAAAATGCCCGGTAGATGTATAATTAGACGCCAAATATGCCAAAAGTAACAGAGAGTGCCAAAAAGCAACAATAATAATACTTAGCAAATTAAAAAGAATATGAATGCTTTTTTAACGTTTTTAATCACAATTTTGGGCAGCTTGGTGGTGTAGTGGTTAGAGTGTTGTACTGCCACGCCACGGACCGGGGTTTTCAATTACTGGCCTAATAAGTTGTCTGCATTTATATAGGTTAGGATAAAAATGCCAAACACTCCGTCTTCTCGGATATGACGTTAAATGCATGTAGGACCCGTGTACTGCCTGGATGTTGCGTGCTCGTTAAAGATCCCTACCGGTGGGTTGGAACTCCCACCGGGTTCGGCAAAATTCCCGGATAGCTGTAGACCTAATCTCCGGCGTCATGATTGGCCTTAGCAGCGGAAATAGATGACGTAAAACCCAAAATTAAAAAAAAAATCACAATTTTGCAGTAGGTACATACATTACAATCAAGTCTAAAAATGTCAATTACGATAAACAAAGCGCAAAATTTGATGGATATTGCGATTTTATCTTAATATTTATTATTTTGCGACTTTTCTTGATATATTCATTATCTAAAAAATGACAAAATTGGCTTTTAAAAACAAGCCTTTTTAAAGGATCATTTCCAGCTCTGGTGTAAATTTACTTACTAAAATACTTGTTAGTGTTGGTAGAATAATTAGTACTTAACTTAACTCAAGAACTGTTAAAGAGTTTAGACTAACTTATGTCAAACCTAACCTACCTTTACCTAAATAATAACAATGTGACGAATCAGAAAAGTTAGAATAACAAGTATCTAACCCAGCTTTATGCAACTTGAGTCACTATCAGAGAGGTTAAGATAATTGAGTTCCAAAAACCCCTAAATTCATTATTTTCAAATAGATTTAGAGGTTTTTGGAAATAGGCGACTCAATTAGTGTATAACCTAACTTAAACCTAGTAACAGTAAGAGTAGGCTTAGAATCAGCGGCGTAGCGATACAATAATAAAACTTTTGTTTTTAGATTACAAATCAAATAAGTTAATTTGTTATATTGTACTAGTATTATTTAACCTGACTTAAAAATGTGTAAAGAAAAATGTAAATATTTTGTTATTTAAATATTTCGATTGTTACTCGTTAAATTATTTTTCAGGGTATTTTTAACTTCACTATATTTGAGTGTTTTATACGCGTGGCGCATGAAGTAAAATTTCGAGTTTAGAAAAGCCTGAAAATTTGGTTTGGCCGCTCCGCGCTTCGCGCTACGCGACCAAACCAAATTTTCAGGCTTTTCTAAACTCGAAATTTTACTTCATGCTTAGTCTGGGAGTGGAAACACTTGTTCGAAACTTCAAGTTTAATGTTTTTTAAAAACAACAAATTTCTAAACATTTACAAAGTACACATCGCAATATGTATACTTAAAAGAAAGAAATCCGGTAGGTTAAACGACAAGAATTTAAAAAGTGACGATATACTTATAATAAAAAAATAAATTCTGTGGCATATTTTTTTACTTTAGTTTACCATATCTGTTGTTATTTTGTCTATTTCTTGTGTTATTCAATTTATTATTTATCTTTTTTGATTGCATTTGTCATTTTGCATAATCATACATCTTCGTCTTATTTTTTAGTTTCTACTGTATTATTTTTAATATTTTCTATATCTAGGAGTTTTTAATAATTTATTATCGTTATTTGCTTTTCGTTTTTTAGAATTACACCATTTTTATTGTATTTTATCTATCTCACGTTCTTCTTAATTTCTAATGGTGATAATAGGTTTAAGGAATAGTTTTCTGTTTCCTTTATTAGCTAATTGAAGGGAGCGGAGTACCAGGGGAGATTGGAGAAAGCAGATGGAAGAGAAAGGATGTGTGTATGCGGTATTTATGGATCTGAAGGCAGCATATGACTCGGTGCCGAGGGGGAGTTTGATAGAGTGCTTGAGAAGGAGAGGGGTGAGTGAGGGGATGGTGGAGTGGGTGAGGAGAGTGTATGAGGAGACATGGGTGGTGGCGAAAGTGGGGAAGGAGGTGTCGGGGTGTTTTATAACGTGGGAGGGTTTGAGACAGGGGGTGCCCGCTGAGCCCGATGCTCTTTAATGTATATGAGAGTGAATTGGAAGAGGTGATGAGGAAAGGGCAGGCGGGGGGAGTGGTGATCTGTAAAAGTAAAGTATGGATGTTGGCATATGCGGATGACGTTGTGTTAGTGGCAAGAGAGTATGAAGGGATAAAAGAGATGTTGAAGAGAGTGGAGAGGTTCATGGATAGAAGAGGAATGAATGTGAATGTAGTGAAAACGAAGTGGGTGAAGTTTAGAAATAAAGGGAGAGAGGGGAAGTTGAAAGAATTGGAGTGGAAGGGGGTAGTTATTGAGAGGGTTAAAACTTTCAAGTATTTAGGGTTTTGGTTTAAAGGAACGGGAGGGTATTAGAAGCATGTGAGGTGGGTGCAGAGTAAGGTGAGGAAGGCGTGGGGCAAGTGGGGGAAGTGGATGGGGAACAATATGACGGTTGCGTGTAAAATATGGGATGCGTGTGTGAGATCGGCGCTAATGTATGGAGTGGAAGTGTGGGGGACGAAAGGGTACGAGCTGATAGAGAGGGAGCAGATGTGGTTCCTGAAGCGCATGTTGGGGGTGGAGAGGTCCACGCCCAGCTACATAGTGCTTCAGGAGACGAACAGAGAGAGGCTAGAGTGGGAGGCACTGGTGAGGGTGGTAAGGTACGAGATGAGATTGTGGGAAATGGAGGAAGAGAGATTGGTGAAGGATGTATGGGTGACGAGTGTGTGTGGGGGTGAGGGTAGATGGAGGGGGGAGAGGACGAAAATGTATGAGAGGGTAGGGCTGTCGGAGGCGAAGGTAATGGAATGGCTAGGAAATAGGGTGAAGGTGGATGCAAGAAAGGCAAGGGCGTATTGAGAGAAGTGAGTATAATGATATGTATGGGAGGTGGCAGGTGTATGGAAGAGTGCCGAAGTATTTGATAGAGAAGGGATGGGGTAGATAGGATAGGGTGATTGTGGCAAGGACGAGGTGTGGATCGGAGGAGAGAGGAAGGAAAGTATGGATGGGGGAAGAATATGGAAGGTGTGTGTTGTGTGGACAGGGGAAGGATACGTGGGGACACTTGGCGGAGGAATGTGAGGGGGTGAAAGAGGAGTGGCTGGGAGCGAAAGGGAATAGAACGGTAGTGGAGTGGATGAGAGAGGATGGGATCGGGGTAAGGACGTTGGAAAAGCTGGGGAGGGAGAGGGAAAAGAGAAGGGGGGGTAAGAGGGATACGGAAATGGAGTAATAACGAATGAATTGTAAATAGTTTGTAAGATATGCCAATAAAGGTCTTTTTTTATTAGCTAATTGAAGTGTATATTTAAAATCAGATTTTTTTTTTTGGCGTCTAATACTACTTTTATTTACCTTATTCTTTGTGTGTGTCTTGTAATTTCTCCCAATTTTCTGTGTTTAATATTGTTGCCGTTTGTTAGTTTTAATTTGAAGTTTAATATCTTCAGTACACTATGATGTTAATTATTTATTTTATTTTTATTTAGCCCACCTCAGTATTATTATCTAAATATTTTTCGAGGTTTCTTCAAGATTCTTTTCAGTTAAGTCAAAGTTTTAAAAAATATTAAGAGTTAAATTATACTATGAGTCAAGCTCAACACCGCGGCTTGGCCATTCTGGCAATTGCAATCAAATTTGCAAAAGGAATTCATTTTTGAGATATGGTTAGGAAATTTGAAGATAGTTAGAGGAACATTATTTAAGTCTTTGTGCTCACAATGTCAAGTAAATAAATAAAAATACAACACTTGCAACTTTAAGTATTTTATTACTGACTTAAATGTGTGAATATAATATATGGGTGTGTATTGGGTGACAAAATAATGCCGCACCAGGTACCACCTGACTTTGCCACGCCACTGAATAGAATAAGCAATAATCTAACCCAGGGGTCTTTAAACTGTTTTCTTTTTGGGCCATATATATTAAATTTTATATAATCAAGTGAGCCAAGAACCAACTAATTTTGTAATAATTTTGTTTAACATTTCATAAAAATTTTATAACATCTTAAAAGCAGTCCTTCACATTTAAGTTCAGGTCGCATTTAAGTTCAGGTCGCATGAAGTACAATTTCGAGTTTAGAAAAGCCCAGAAAATTTGTCTCGGGTCGCTGCGCGACCCTCGACAAATTTTCACGGGGCTTTTCTAAGCTCGAAATTTCACTTCATGCTTAGCCTGGGATGGGAAAACACTCGTTTATAGCTTCAAATTGAACTCTTTTAAAATTCAACGAATGTCAGAAAATTAACAGCTAAAATAATTAAGATAAAGTAATGTGATTTTATAAAAATAATGACATACCATGGAATTGATACAACAATTGCGGATATTCCCTGTTTTTTTTTAAGTTCAATTTAAAGCTTTAAACAAGTGTTTTCCACTCCTAGACTAAGCATGAAGTAAAATTTCGAGTTTACATTTGTCGAGGGTCGCGCAGCGACCCGAGACAAATTTTCTGGGCTTTTCTAAACTCGAAATTTTACTTCATGCGCAACGCGTATAAAACACTATAATTTTGTCAAATTTATGTATATTCAAACTTCACTTAAAATCTGTGTTTTATACGCGTGGCGCATGAAGTGAAATTTTGAGTTTAGAAAAGCCCAGAAAATTTGTTTCAGGTCGCTGCGCGACCCTCGACAAATTTAATATTGTTAGTTTTACTTATCTTAACTGAAATAACTGCTAGAGAGATTAGAATAATTAGTATCTAATCTAATTTAACAACTCAAGTCAAACAGTCTAAGAGAAATTTTATAAAAAGACAATTACACAGCTTTGTAAATCAATCAAAACGTTACGCAAAAATCTCATTCTTTTACCGTAGTTTCTTTTCTGTTTCGTAAAAATGCCATATTTTTTAATAATAACCTCTTCTTTTATATAAAGTATCTGTTTTAGTTTTACTTAATTTACTGAAATGCGCCAGATAATCGATATATTTTCGAAATAAAGTAAAATTGAATTTGCCAATTACTTTCAGAATATTTTAAAAAATATAAAAGGGAATTTATTGTCATTCTGCAACATTTTTATTTCATTGCGATCTAAATAGTAGTTATTTCAATAAATAGTAGTTATTTCAATAAATGTTTAGAAAAGTCTCAACGAGACAACATTTTTGCAGAGAGACGATAATTCAGTTTTATAATCTTTAAACATTTTTTACAGTATTTTAACGATTTGCGACTGGTTTGATTATTATGATATACATGGATTTTTTCTTGTAAGTACACATATTTTAGTTGTCAATTGTTCCAATGACGGAGAAATATCCATGATATTAAACGACATGATTTTAATATTGACATAAAATCAAGAAAAAGTAATTTATTTTTATGATTATATACTGAATTTCTTTACATACAGGGCTATTCAAACAGAAGAAAAAGATTTCAAACATTTATTTCTTTCAAACTACAAAAGATAAAACTATAATTCTAACGTTCTTGGACAGACAAAAGTTTAAAATTTGAACAGTCCAGGCAGAAGTTCCAACCTTGGCCGCATTGGCGCTGTTGCTTGTCATTTTGATTGTCTGTAGTAAAATGGCGATACAACAAAAAAGAGCACGATAAATTCAAATTCAAAACTATTTGCATTCGAGAAAATAAGCTTACGCTTCTTATAGTTTGCACACTTTTAACATAATATATAAAATTACGAAAACGCTATTGGTAAAAATGCAAACAATGTCTTAATTAATAAGACAACTTACGACGATAAATATTCATTGAAACAACTACTTCCTGTGCAAATACACCTCCGGATATAGAATTATACAATGAAATATTGAAAATCTTATTTAATTTGATTTGTTACAACGGTCTAAAAGAAAAAATTGAAGTGAAAGGACTTTAATTAAAACTAATCTCTTAGGCCATCTATAGACGCGTTTCGAGATTTATCTCTCTTCAGTATAGCCTTGCTTATGACGTTTTAAAAAATGTAGGAATATAATTAAAATAAAACTTACTTCTACACGTAGGAAAAAGTATTGTGTGTGGAATGAACAGGTACACAAATGGAATGAGTGAAACATATAGTCGGTATGTCTAATCCCTAAGATTAGACATATATTTAATTATTGATTATTCTATTACGATTGCATCATTCGTTCAATAATGCAATCATAACACAACACAATTCCGGACAATTACCTGATGCCCCACTTACGCAAGAATGACGAGCGCCTGTCCGGACGGACTTGTGGACTTTGTGACCATCGGCGTCCCAAATCACCGGGCCAACGCTACCAGTCAGCACCAACACCAAATATAAATACCCGCGAGGAGGCCAACTGACCAGAGTTATTTCGACTCTCAAACCATTAACTACCATGTCATGTATTTAAGTTATTATGTTACAATATATACCTATTTTAAATCCACTACTCTACCCTGAACTATTACATGGTCCTTCGAACAAAACAGCTAACTGGGTCAAGCCCGCACCAAGCCTAAGCGCCAGTTAGTTCCTATCAATCCGAAAGCTGGGTCTAGCACGCACCAAGCCAAAGCGCCAGCTTTCATTATAAAAAATAAACCAAATTAACTGGGTCAGCCCGCACCAAGCCTAAGCGCCAGTTAATTTTCCTACAAACCGAAAGCTGGGTCTAGCACGCACCAAGCCAAAGCGCCAGCTTTCAATCCAAAAATCAAAATTGACTGGGTCGAGCACGCACCAAGCCTAAGCGCCAGTTAATTTTCCTATCAATCCAAAAGCGAATCTACGTCCAGAAAGCGACAGATTTCAATTAATCAACCAAAAGCGAATCTACGTCCAGAAAGCGACAGATTTGTGGCAAGAATGGCGAAAACAAATATTTGAGAGTTCTAATCGATACAGGGTCACAAATCTCATTAATCACTGAAGAAGCTGCGCAAAGATTGGGGCTCCCAAAACAAAGAGTCCAAGCTACGATTACTGGAATCAACGCAGCAGCAATTCAAACAGCAAAATAGAAGATTAACGTAATCATGTTGCCGAGATTCCCAAGTAAATTCAACATGAATTCAGATTTTATTATCATTCCAAAAATAACAAAGTCTCAGCCAATAAACAAACTACCGAATTTAGATAGTACCTGGAACAAAAAGTGGATAGCTGATCCCACATTCAACATTCCAGGTTAGATTGATGCACTAATCGGAATCCAAGAATACGAAGCCATCATCTTGGAAGGATTGATCAAAACAAA
The DNA here is from genome assembly GCA_932526585.2 of Philonthus cognatus. Lineage (NCBI taxonomy): Eukaryota > Metazoa > Arthropoda > Insecta > Coleoptera > Staphylinidae > Philonthus > Philonthus cognatus. Next base: position 155,216,335 of record OW052241.1, read on the forward strand.
CAACCTAATAGGGTAACAATCTGAATTGGGTTGGTTAATAAGCGGAGCTTCACGAACCGCAAACAGCCATAACATTCCGAACAGCTGCAGCATGATGGTAGTTATTGAAGATCAGCAACTTACAAAATTCTGGGAGACAGAAGAAATACCTACACCCAAACCACCAAGCGATGCGGACAGAGAGTGCGAAGACTATTATCAAAGCACAACCACGCGTGAATCTGATGGGAGATACATGGTACGCATCCCGTTCAAATCTACAACGTTAACATTAGGAGATTCTCGTAGCCAGGCAGCCGCACGACTCATTCAATTAGAAAAGAAATTAGCGAAAAACAAAACGCTTGCTCAACGGTATTCAAGCTTCATACAAGAATACATTGACTTGGGGCACATGACAAAAGTTCCGAAACAATCATGCAATCATGGAGCATACTACATTCCCCACCAACCAGTCATCAGAGAGTCAAGCAGTACAACAAAACTCCGTGTTGTCTTTGATGCATCTAGTAAAACGACATCCAAAGTAAGTCTAAATAACATCATCCACACCGGTCCCTCACTACAACAAGATCTCTCTGAAATCATGTTACGATGGCGCATGCACAAAATCGTAATCACGGCAGATATAGAGAAGATGTACAGACAAATCAATCCCAATGATCAACAATACCAACGAATATTATGGAGATTCAACCCCAAGGAAGCAATTGAAGAATATCAACTTACAACCGTAACGTATGGAACGGCATCAGCACCCTATTTAGCAATTCGCACTATGCAACAACTTGCACGTGATGAAGCAACAAATTTTCCAAAAGCTTCATCAATAACTCTCAACGATTTCTACGTTGACGATCTCTTATCAGGCGCCAACTCCATAGAAGAAGCAATTGAGCTACAACATGAACTCATACACCTGCTCAAGACAGGCGGCCTGGTACTTCTTAAATGGTCAAGCAACGCACCAGAATTATTAGAGTTGTGATGGTTTTAGAGGTTGCTTCATCCCAATCTAATTTCTGGCATCAGTTCCAACGTGATCTTAGAGATGTGGAACAAATCATTGTCCCTCGCAAAATTCAATCTACACAACACACGGAAATACATGGATATTGCGACGCATCTGAAAAAGCATATGGAGCGGTAGTGTATGCGAAAACAACCATCGACGGTATCACGTTTACAACAATACTTCAATCAAAATCCAAGGTGGCTCCCATCAAATCAAAGCTGACTATTCCAAAATTAGAAATATGTGCTGCCCTGCTTCTAGATCGTCTCATTCAGAAGATATCAAAAACACTTCAGATTGAAAACATTTTTGCCTGGACCGACTCAATGATCACACTGGGATGGATTCAAGGTGATCCAGCGAAATGGAATCAATTCGTATATAACAGAGTAACTGAAATAATACAAATCATACCCAAGGAGAGATGGAATCACGTGGACACAAAAGATAATCCGGCTGATCTAGTCTCCAGAGGAACAACACCAAATAATCTTCGATGCAACAGATTATGGTGGAAAGGTCCATCATGGCTGGAAGAACAAACTACGATTCCAAAACCAGTAACCTCAGTTCACAAAGAAGAATTAAAGATATGTCTGGCAACCTCAATGAAAGCACAGGTCGAACCCCCAGATGACATGATAGATCGATTCTCCAACATGTTAAGAATGCTACGAGTATTTGCTTATTGTAAACGTTGGAAAACAAAAAGCAACAATCCTCATTTGACAGTGGAAGAGCTAGAAGACATACTTAGAATTGCCATAAAATCTACACAAGCAATAACCTATGGAGATGAACTAAAATATCTTCGAGAAAACAACAATTTACCAAAATCAAGTAAATTGGCAGTTCTTAACCCGTTTGTGGACGTCAATGGAATACTTAGAGTGGGCGGACGGCTACAAAATGCTACACTCCCATTCGATACTAAGCATCAAATTATAATTCCGCATCAATCCAATCTAGCCAAACTCATCATTCGTGATGCACACATCAGAACTCTTCACTCAGGAAATCAATCAACACTTGCATACATCAGAAGAAAATTCTGGATCACGCGTGGAAAGAGTGCAGTCAGACCAATTATAAGCAAAAGCACCACGTGTTTACGCTACAAAGCAATCATTCGGCACATCTGGAAGAAAAAGCAAGGTGGCGAAACCTCACCGGCAGGACATCCAGAAGAACTTCAAATGGTTCCAAGTCCAGCTTCCAGAGCATCTCTATAATACTGTACAGTCCAGAGGACACCAAAAAATGTCAACACACACCCACTTCCAAGGAACTTATCACCGACAGAGTCCATCCAACTACGACCGCTGATATCCCACACTCCCGGCGGGCAGAATGTCTAATCCCTAAGATTAGACATATATTTAATTATTAATTATTCTATTACGATTGCATCATTCGTTCAATAATGCAATCATAACACAACACAATTCCGGACAATTACCTGATGCCCCACTTACGCAAGAATGACGAGCGCCTGTCCGGACGGACTTGTGGACTTTGTGACCATCGGCGTCCCAAATCACCGGGCCAACGCTACCAGTCAGCACCAACACCAAATATAATTACCCGCGAGGAGGCCAACTGACCAGAGTTATTTCGACTCTCAAACCATTAACTACCATGTCATGTATTTAAGTTATTATGTTACAATATATACCTATTTTAAATCCACTACTCTACCCTGAACTATTACACTGTATTTATAGGTAAAAAATAAACTATAACTAAACTAAAAGAAGCGTAAGCTTATTTTCTCGAATTGAAATAATTTTTAGTTTGAATTTATCTTGTTTGAACTGTACCGTACGGTAAATAATAAGGGCTCACATTCTTCATAAACCCTTTTTTACCTATAAATATCGACCATATGATCGCTCTGTTGAAAATCAACAAAGTAAGCATCAGCATGTGCATACTTAAAAATAAAATTCCGTGTAGAAGAAAGATTGTTGGTTGTTAAATAAAAATTACAGACTTTTAACATTTAAACTAAATGCAATTAAACCCCATATCTCTAGAGTAAAAATCTGTTTTTTTTTGTATCCGTTAATTTAAAAAAATATAAAAACTCCCTATTGGCCTGCAGTTTAGAGATGTACCCAAGTTAAAATATTTATGCAATTAACCTACAGTATCACAGACACAGACAAATAAATACGCAAATTAAGTTTTCTAAATGTCCCAATCGAGCGTTTCCCCGTTTAAAAACTGCATCTTAATTCTCGACAATGTTTATTGTTTTAATATCAGAGTGGATCCTCCCTTTCTGAATAAATGGCGCGTTTTACGGGGACAGGTAAATGATCCGTGTAACGTGGGCGTGAATACATTCATCACCATTTTTCACTATTAATTCCACTTCTCTTTCCAGAACGATTAACGTTAAAAATAGGAACACGAACGAAATTTGCATTTATTGATGAAAATAATTACTTTATGCATTATGCAAAAAAACATTCGCAGCTTAAAAATAAAATTCATTAAGTACGAAGGAAATTAATAAAACATTATAATACTACTTGTAATTATTTACACTTGCAAATAAAACACTTTTTAACCCATTTACATACACTAAAAAAGACTGTTATTCCTTACTTTACTTTTTATTTCTATCGGTAGATGTATATTTCGAGACACAAGTTTCATTTACATACAATGGTATGTATATAAGATACCCCTAAACACTGAGAAATACATTTTGAAATTTTTGTAGGCAGATATGAGCAAACATATTGAAGTGGGTTACCGTACACTTTCCCGAATATATTTTCCCGAATGACCTTTTTTCCCGAACGCCATATTTCCTGAAAATAGAAATCCCGAATCCCATTTCCCGAAAGGTATTGTCCCTGAATAAAATATAAACTATTTAGAACAGAATATCATCGTACGGTTTACACTTATAGCAGTCCACTTTCGAGGATAATGCGTTTTGCAAATTTGTTACAGCGTTTTGAAATTTTGATTTATTTGCTGATTGTATAAATACTTTTAAACGTAATTTGCTGCGTACCAATTTAGACAATATTTTTGCAAAACTCCATCACCTTAATATTTTTTGTTCCTCATTAATGTGCATAATTAGGCAAATAGACTTTAGGTATTAGATATAAGTTATATTTTGTAATCATTGTATAAAATTGGAGATTTTCTGTTTTCGAATGAAATAAATACAATAAATACAATTTTGAAACCTAATCAAATTAAGTGTTTTATTAAAGTGATATTATGGAGTTTTAACTACTAACAGCCTCAACTAAACAGTAAATATAAGCCAAATTCTGACTTCAGTTTCTGGAAGTATTCACCTAAACTAGAAAAACCCTATTTGGGTTTTAATAGTTTAGTTCGGGAAAAACATCATTCGGGAAAGTTGATTTAGGAAAGTAGTATTCGGGAAAGTGTTTTCGGGAAATGTATTATTCAGAAAAAACGTAATTCGGGAAAAATATATTCGGGAAAATGTATTCGGGAAAATGGGCGGATACGATTGAAGTGTTTTGACAAGTTTTCTAATCAAATACGACCAAGTTTTCAGAGAAATTATAATATATTAATTTATTAAAGTTACGTATTAAAATTGACTATATGTTAACAAAATTCAGTAAAAATTAGCGAAATTATTAAAAAATTTACAAATTTGGAGAACATTTTATTAAGAATATGAATTTGTGTTCAGTACTCATTCATTCACCGAATAACTATACACGCGTTTCAGGCTTCAACGACATCATCAGGATAGTCCGGAACCAGTGCTTGAAGAATACTGAACCTCTTTGACCATTTATTAAGGCCTATCCAATTTATATATGTTCGAAAGCGTAAACACCATCTAATGCCCATTAGCTTAAGTAGCATCGTCAATAGCTGTCAAACTAAACGTTTGTATACAGCAATTGCTGTATACAAACGTTTAGTTTTCCAGCTATTGTCGATACTACTTAAGGGGAATATAACAGTGGTCTGAAATTTAATGTTAGGTTTATTTAAAAACTAAAGGTCCTAGAAAGTTGAAATTTTGACAGCGTATATTAAGCCCAATTATCTAGTAAAATATCGAAGTACTTTTTTTTTAAACAATTTGCTTTCAGAGGTATGAAAAAAATAATGTTAAATTTTTCAAAATAAGAAAAATATTCCCATATCTTACTAGTTTATACTATAAGGAATATAATGTGAACATTTCATAAGGATGCGATAGCTCATGCCCGAGTCAGGTTAAAATAAAAATCTTGAAAAATAAGACCGTAAAATACCGCCGCCTTGCGGATCTTCTCTTAGTTGAACGCGTTGTACACTCATCTGCACAATTATTGGAGGGGCGAGCAGCATGCGGCCAGCGTTTATCTCTGGGCCGGTGAACGCTGTGCGGCTCCGCGTTTGTTTTTCTTTTCTTTTTTCAATCATAGTTAACAAAAACGGCTCGCGTCGTTAGCATTTATTCTCGTAAAATTAATATTTCGCAATTATAATCGATATTTTATTGTACTAGTGTTTTATTTTCATGCTTTCTGACTACTAATGGAATAAGTATTTTTTTATACTGCATGTTCACTAATATAGAAAACACGAAATGTTTCACTAATTTAAATAAAGATGTGTAATATACCTTTAATATTGGCTTTCCTTATTATTTGACAGTGTCGGTATTATTAAATTATTTTTAAAGTTTTTTAAGCTGATTAATAAGCCAGAAGCAATCGAATAACAATCAGTCTTGTTCAAATCATTATTTCGTCTAAAATCTTTCGTTATTAAAGCAGTTGTTAAATGCCATTAAACTTCTCGCAATAAAACTATTAAAGTAAATTGTAAAGTTTCTAGCAATCGGACCTATTTGAACCAACTGCGACTTCATCAACGAATCAATGATATCAAAACTATAAGAATAGTAAGAAAAACACCAATATGACGTTGTCGTAGATTAATGTTACAAATCAACTATTTTTTACTGAGCACAGGTAATATTTGTTTGACGAATGTTTAAAAAAATGTAGGGTTTAACTGCGTGCATATTCATTGTTAATTATTTTAGAAAAAATAGAACTATAATAATAATAAGGTAGTTATTATAATGCATTTCAAATAATAAGCTTCTTGCTCAACATTGCACCGAGCCCAATATATTTTTTTCAAATTTGGCTGATTTATGATGAGTCATATTTTGATAGTAAGTAAATAAGGAATAAATGAATTGAAATTGAATGTTATTGCAATCCTCTATTTATTCGGCTCAGCCAACTTAGCCCCCCGAAGTTCGACTTTTTAAAAAATAACTGTTGCGCTAGACGGGCCTTAGCTAGCGCTAGCTAGCGCCACAAAAATTAGAGCTAGCGCCGTTTAGACAAGAAAAATACGGGGGTTTGAACTTTCGGGGGGCTAGGTTGATGCTGGATGTTTCAAGTTTTCTTACAGTATTCGGATTCCTCAGAGCTAGCGCTACCAATTTAAAAGCTAGCGCCACCCCCACAACCCCAAAAGATTATACAACATTTTAAACCCTAGTCCCCGAAATGAGATTTTTTTAATCAAATTGGGTGCAAAAGTTCAATTCAAGGCTTTAAACGAGTGTTCTCCACTCCCAGACTAAGCATGAAGTAAAATTTCGAGTTTAGAAAAGCCCCGTGAAAATTTGTCGAGGGTCGCGCAGCGACCTGAGACAAATTTTCTGGGCTTTTCTAAACTCGAAATTTTACTTCATGCGCCACGCGTATAAAACGCTGATTTCAAGTAAGGTTCAAATATACACAAATTTCACAAAATTTTAGTGTTCTATACGCGTGGCGCATGAAGTAAAATTTCGAGTTTAGAAAAGCCCAGAAAATTTGTCTCGGGTCGCTGCGCGACCCGCGACAAATTTTCACGGGGCTTTTCTAAACTCGAAATTTTACTTCATGCTTAGTCTGGGAGTGGAAAACACTCGCTTAAAGCTTCAAATTGAATTCCTGTAAAAACAACATATATCTAAAGATTTAAACAAAATAAAGTGAATCTGGAATACGTCTACTTTAAAGAAAAACTCCCTGTATATCGTAGAATCAGGATATTGAGATAGATTGTGTTAGAATGAAAATAAAGTCAATTGAATAGCAACGAAAGGAGCTTAATCACAATTTTGTAGCATCGAAAAGATACCCATGTTTTGATTAGGTACATACATAACCCGATGTGTACTAGGTAAATTTTCAGGCATTCATTTTTTTGAAATAATAATGATTTAAGTTATCATAAAAAAAACAACCGTGAGGTACGCCACTGTCTTGCTAGCACTAGCTATCTCTTGAATAACTTTCTCATTTATCACTTGGTGAAACATTTTGAAATAATAATAAAGGATAAATTAAAAACACTTGGTTTGTTTCACTATTTGTTTCTATTTACTTGACTAGTTTTACGGCATTATCAAGAGTGAATCAAGAGTGAACTTTGATAATGCCGTAAAAAGCGAAACTAGTCGAGTAAATAGAAACAAATAGTGAAACAAAGCAAGTGATTTTAATTTATCCTTTAATATCACTAGCTATGTCGTTGTTAGTGTTTATAGACTTCAGTATAGCAATTACAATGCCAAAAAAAAATTGAAATCGTACGGTTAGTTTCCGAGTTATAACGATTTCAATTATCAAAAACAATCGTCAGTTACGCCACTGTCTTACTAGTGCAAGCAATCTCGTTGCCAGTGTTTATAAATATTAGTATAGTAATTACAATGCCAAAAGAGTTTCTTAAATCGTACGGTAAGTTCTTGCGTAATAACGATTTAAATTAGCTAGGAGTGAAAACACAATTGTCAGTTACGCTACTGTCTACTAGGCATCATGTTTCTAATAGCCAGTGTCTATGAACATAAATAAAGTAATTACAACGCCGAACTATTTGTTGAAAGCGGTATATTATATGCCAAACATCATTTTGTATTAAAATTCAGGAAGTAAATGGTAATACGCATACAGGATCTGAAAGCTCTTGCATCAAAATTTGGACGTGAACTTTTTTTTACCTGATATTTTTGAGAGAATATTTTTGTCATATTCTGTTGGCGCTAGCTCTAAGTTATATTTTCCACCCAATTTGATTAAAAACATCTCATTTTAGGGGGCCAGGGTTAAAAATGTTTTATCATTTTTTGGGGCTGTGGGAGTGGCGTTGGCTTTTAAATTGGTAGCGCTAGCTCTGAGGAATCCGAATAGTGTAAAAAAACTTAAAAAATCCAAACTCGATGGGCTAGCATCAACCTAGCCCCCCGAAAGTTCAAATCCCCGTAGTTTTCTTGTCTAAATGGCGCTAGCTCTAATTTTTGTGGCACTAGCTAAGGCCGGTCTAGCGCAATCGCTTTTTTCAAAAAAGTCGAACTTCGGGGGGCTAAGTTGACTGAGCCGCCTATTTATACACATCATCATTTTGTAAACCCTGTACTAAACATAAAAAAAAACAGGGCAGCTTTCCGTTTAATTTTTTTCAATCTATTATTTATTTGTTGCATTCATAAAAACTAGAATATTTGACCGAATATAAATTGAAATTCTCCCCAAAATTGGGGGTATTTACCCAATTGGGCAGAGGCCAAATTAATACACATTATTTTCATGGCAATAGCAGTTAGGGAAGATAATATTCCCATTTAAAAAATATCATTGAAAATCCTATGTTTTTTTTCATATATGTGCGGCATATAAATATTCACAATGAGCTTATGAACATGAATTATTTTATTATTATATTTTTAAGAAATAATCTATAATTTAATAAAATAAAACACATAGTTTGTTCGGCTGTCGAAACTGGAGTCTTAAAAGTAAAAATAATGTGTTATAATGACAAGAATAAGAATCATCAGTTTTGTAAATACCGAAAAATAACACAGGATCCGATAACGCTTTCTAACGAATTGAAAACAATACATAGCTTGTGTGTATTATCAGCGTGTTTAAATAATACGAATCGACACTTTCGTTCGATCCGTCTTTTTTATACGCTTTGTTTTTTTCGTCTATTCCACGCGACGCGAGACCCCATCCGTTCATGCCAAGGAGCAATGCACAAATGCACAGCGAACTGCCGCTTTTCTCTCTGACTGTATTCTCCCCACTTGTGCTGTAAATTTGGCATCGGATGAGCTACTCTAAACTATGTGGGTCTTTCCAACACGATCGGCGTGTTACACTGCAATAATCCCCTTAAAGCTAATGGGCATTAGATGGTGTTTACGCTTTCGAACATATGAGAATTTTATTATATTAATACAAATCTCAAAATATTTAAAACTGATGAAAATCATTAAAGTTGATCAAACCAAATTTTCAGGCTCAACCAACGAGTAGAAACACTCGTAGATGTTTGAAATTTATTGCTTTTAAAGAACAATGAATAGTTGAAATATTACAAAGTATACATCAAGATATGTATCACTGTATGATAATATAAATAACGTACTGCCTTTTTCTTAGAATATTTTTTTTTACAAAATGTATTAGTGAGAAAAAAATGGGGGACGCGCAATTAACTGGAGTAATAAATAAAATCAAGGGTGCGGATTTTGCGGGAATTAGGGGCAATCAAAAATAATGGCTTGTCACGCTTATACAAAATCCCATTTGAAATTTGTAGATTAAATGCATTTTTTATGAACACATTAATCAAATTAACACGTCAACTTATTTTTAAATTGCCCTTTTCCAGAAAAAGGTTTTATTAAAACAAAAAGCAATTATTTGAAGTTACAAACTGAACACTTTTATAAAAACATCGAATGCTTAATTAAATATGTATTAAATGTAATTAAGCATTCGCTGTTTTTATAAAAGCGATCAATTTGTAACTGCGAAGTATTTGCACTCCTTGATTAATCATGAAGTTTACTTGCCCATTTTTTAATACTAGCATCAACTTTTCTCGATTTACATGTATTAATAATCTTGAGGAAATTACACTTTATTACTTGCATGCATATTATATTCCGGCTTCTATTTTCCGAAACGTAATTTCTAAAATTACACCATCCACCGCTAAATAATTCAACGGCACACACCTGTAAGATTCTGTTGTGCATGAGGGCGAACGATTAGAACCGGAAACCCCGGATTTTCCCGGAAATTATTTCCGCTCTCGCCAACCCGCACACTAGCATTAACGTTATCTACTGTTACTCGAACACAATGTTGAATCTTTTCCCTCCTCATTCATTCATTTAGTCCCCCCATTGTTGAGTAATTTTAAATGGAAACATTCACCCCCTGCATACGACATGATAAAAAGAAGATAAGTTTGCGTGGGAAAAGTTATTAAAAGTTCGGAATGGAGTTATTTTAATTGTCTCTGAAAATAGAATGTTTAATATTTATACATTGGGGCACTTAGAAGCAAATGAGGGTAAGTATCATTTTGAAAAAATAAATGGAGTACATGAAAGGGGAACAGTTAATTAGCAAAGAGATAATAATAACATGTGATCAAAACTAAGAAGTATAGTTTAAACTTCACTTTAAGTCAGTGTTTTATACGGGTGGCGCATGAAGTAAAATTTCGAGTTTAGAAAAGCCCAGAAAATTTGTCTCGGGTCGCTGCGCGACCCTCGAAAAATGTTCACGGGGCTTTTCTAAACTCGAAATTTTACTTCATGCTTAGTCTGGGAGTGGAAAACACTCGTTAGAAGTTTCAAATTAAGTTCTTTTGAAAAACAACGGAGGTTGCAAAATTTACAGCTTATGCATATGTTTACTTAAAAGAAAATATTCACGTTGTTTTTTTTAAGAAGAGTTCAATTTGAAGATATTATAACGGCGGTCATAGGTGCATTTGGTTGCAGTTATAGGTGCATTTGATTCCGTCGTTATACTATGAATCTTATCACAGGAAAACACAAGAAATGCAGGTACTTGGGGAGTTTTATTTATACTTAACTATGTCACGTACAAAAACGAACGTTAGCACGAGTTATTCTCTAAAATTATTTTTTTATTATTTTTTGTGTCCTCGGCAACCTTCCTATCTCTGCCCGCCGTCCGGATTATTCTTGTTCAGGCGACACCACATTACCCCCCACCTAGATTGAGGAGGAAAAGGAAACAGAGGAAGAGAAAGTTACACGTTTAAAAGATTTAGAACAGTGGTGGGGAAACTTTTTTTAAGACGGGCCATTTGTAATAACCAGACAATCGTAGCGGGCCAAAGAATAATGCTTAATCGTAGGTAGGTAGTTTTTATGCGGGTCGTCACATTACGAAGTAAGAACGCGTTCAAACATTCTCACGACGGCACTCTTAAACGGGCCGGATTAAACCTTTCCGCGGGCCGGACTTGGCCCGCGGGCCGTAGTTTCCCCATCACTGATTTAGAAGAATGATTTGGTTCAGAGTGTTTAAGGATTGATTTAAGAAATGTGGTGTATGGAATAGAAGAATTAGAGTGTAATTGTTTTGTAAAGGAAGTAACTGAAACTTGTGGTGTATAGCTAGGTTTAAGTCGATCGATGGAAACGCAATCGTTTCTGCCGTTAACATTTACCGTAAAAAATTTAGAATTTCCACTGATAATTTCGAAAGGGCCATCGTAAGAATATTGTATCGGCCGTTTTGCGTGATCCTTCCTTATAAAAACATGATTGCATTTTTTTAGATCGGGGTGTATGAAAGATTTGCGGTGGGTTAAGCGAGTAATTGCGGGGCTAAGCGTCTTCATCCTATCTCTCAGGCCGTCGATAAAATTTGAGCCTGAAGGAATGAATTTAGAAACAGATTTCGGAAATAAAAAATCGCCTGGTAAACATAATGTTTTACCATACACGTATTCCGCTGCGGTGGCCGAAAGCGAGGTTTTAAAAATTGTACGCAAACCTAATAAAATTAAGGGAAGTTGGGATACCCAGTTACTCGGATCGTTACTCATTCTGATCGAGTCTTTAATTTGGCGATTGAGCCGCTCTACCAAACCGTTACATTGCGGATGGTAGGCGGTGGTGGACTTATGCGTGATACCGAAAATGTTGCAAAATTCCTTCCAAATGTTGGATTGGAATTGCCAACCACGATCAGTAATAATCGCCGATGGAATTCCAAAACGTGCAATCCAACAATTTAAAAATGCTTTGGAAACGGAATCTGCAGTAATTTCGACTAGTGGTTGGACTTCATTCCAACGCGTAAAACGGTCGATGCAAACTAAAAGGTATCTGTAAGTGTTACAAATAGGCAAAGGGCCGATGATGTCGATGTGTATATCGGTGAAACGGTCGTCAGGATCTGGAAAAGTAGCGATTGATGATACAGTGTGTCGGTGAATTTTAATTTGTTGGCACTTCAAACATGATTTGACAAATTGTGCAATGTCTTGATTCATCCGTGGCCACACATAGCGAGATGTAACCAGACGTTTCATTGCACGGACGCCAGGGTGTGTAAGTCCGTGAAGAGACTGTAAAATGTTAGTTATTGGGACTGAAGGGATATAGGGTCGTCTTTGAGCAAGAGTTATGTGTGTGTATATAGGTGTGCTAGTGCCAGGCGGAGTGTATTGCTCGAGCTTAAGTAAAGTGGTGCCGTTATTCAAAAGGAATTTTAGTTCGCCGTCTTCGGATTGTAATTTTGTAAGGTTAGGTATATCTAAAGAGTTAATTTCGACTCTAGATAATGTATCAGCAACGCTGTTTTCGGTACCTGGAATGAACCTGATGTCAGTGGTGAATTGCGCGATGAAGGTGATGTGTCTGTGCTCTCGTCCTGAAAAACGATCCGAGGTCGAATTTATAGCAGAGATCAAAGGTTTATGATCTGTAAAGATGATAAATTAGCGACCTTCAAGATAATATTTGAACTTTTTAATAGCCAAATAAACAGCAAGCAATTCGCGGCCAAAAGTACTGTATTTGCGTTCTGTTGTTGAAAAAAATTTGGAAAAGAAAGAGAGCGGTCGAAGAACGCCAGAATTATCCTTCTGCTGCAAGAGCGCGCCAGCAGCGGAGTCAGATGTGTCTACCATAATGCTTAACTCCGCAACAGGATCTGGTAAACCAAGCATAGCACAGTCGGCGAGTGCAGCCTTAACTGTCGTAAATGCTTGAAGAGCGGGTTGGGACCAGACCAGTGGTTTGTTGCGTGGAGTTGTTGCAGCAAGCTGGTTGAGCGGTGCTAGGATACTCGAGCATGATTTTATGAACCGATGGTAAAAGTTCACCATGCCGAGAAAGCGTTGCAATGCTTTTTGGTCAGTGGGTTGTGGGAAGGACAAAATCGCATCGACCTTGGACTGTAGAAGTTTGATTCCCGAATCACTAATGCTGTGACCTAAAAAGTCTAATTTTGTTTTACTGAAAACACATTTGTCAGAGTTAATTTTTATTCCAAAAGAAGTCAATCGCTCAAAAATTTGTTGCAAGTGACGAACGTGTTAATGTTCATCCTTGCTGAAAACGAGAATATCATCGATGTACGCGAAGCAAAATGGTAGTCCGCGTAACACCGAGTCCATAAACCTTTGAAACGTTTGAGCGGCGTTTCTTAAACCGAAACTCATCCTAGTGTATTCGTAAAGTCCAAAGGGTGTTGTGATTGCCGTTTTCGGAATGTCTGCAGGATAAATTGGAATTTGGTGATATGCCTTTACTAAATCGATTTTTGAAAATAACGTGCAACCACAACAATTGTACGTGAAATCGTGAAGAATAGGCAAAGGATATCGGTCTGGTATGGTAACTTTATTGAGTCCACGGTAATCGCCGCATGGGCGCCAAGAGCCATCTGATTTAGCTACCAGATGTAGCGGCGTCGCCCATGGGCTGGAAGAGGGTCTCACGAAACCGAGCTGTAACAATTGATCAAATTCGTTTTTGCAATTTGAAATTTGTGAGGTGGTAATCGTCGCGGTTTGGCAAAAACTGGTGGTCCAGATGTTTCGATGTGATGTTGCACATCATGCTTGACGGGTTTAGCTAGGTCAAAAGGGGTTGTTAGATCAGGAAATTGTTGCAATAATTTCGAATAAGGTGAATTTTGGGTAGACAAGGAACAAATTTTGAGTTTTTCTGATGGGCCGAATACATTCCTTACGAGACGTTCGTGGGCAATGTCAACAATGATGTTGAAATGCCGAAGGAAGTCGGCGCCCAGAATGGAGTGGTTAATGTGTGCAAGCACGAAATTCCACCCAAGTTTTACGTCCAGACCGATGTGTACTGTTAATTTTGAAGAACCAAACGTGGGTATTAAACTACCGTTAACGGTGGTTAACGAAAATTTTGATTGGCGATGAGTGTTGGCGAAGAGTTGATCCACCGCCAAAATGCTAACCGGGGCTCCCGTCTCTACTAAAAATTTTGTCTCAGAGTTAGTGTCACACACGAAAAACAACGGGCCTGGAGAGACAGCGGAGGAATGGGCCAACATTAGCCCCGCTGTTCGTCGTTTCCCCACTGGCATAGTGGAGTGCACTTCCGTGCATCAGCACGAAAATTGTGATGGTACCAGCACAGTTTGTTTTGCGAGTCATCGCGTAATTGCCAGCGGTTTCTTGATGCTGACCGACTTCTGTTCCGAAATTTGTTTTTAGATTGCTTCGTCAAAGCGGTTGTTAATGAATTTAAATTTTGTGTCAGCTCAGAAATTTGGGATTGCTGTTCTATAATTCTAGTGTTGTGAGATGTTGGATGTTCAATTGCCGAGGTGTGAGAAACGTTGGTGTTATTAATGATGGTGGGTGCCGAAATTTCCAAAATTTGATCTGCCATTTCTGCCAAGTTTGTTAACGAGGTGGTTTTTGCAGACACTAGAATATTTTGCACATCTGACGGTAAACGATTTAAAAAAATTTCGCGTAGGAGATTGTCGTCTATTGGCGTTATTCCCAGCAATTGTTGCAATTTTCGTAGTAGTTGTGAAGGCGTTTGGTCGCCGAGCACTTCCGTCGACAACAATTGCTGCAAACGCTTTTTTTCGGAAATGGTGGTTCGTTTGATTATCTCCACTTTGAGCGTCTCATAAGGAAGGTCAGCAGGAGGTTGAATTAGTAAATCCCTAACTTCGATGGCAATGTTTGGGGGTAAGGCGGCTACGACTCGATAAAACTTACGACTAGAATTTGTAATGCGCGAGTTCAAAAATTCCGCTTTAATCTGCACGAACCAGATTGAAGGGTCAACGCGGAAAAATGGGGACAAATTACATCTTACGGTGCCAACGGCAGCATCTAGTTGTTCTTCCATGATGTGTGATTGAAAATAGGAAAGGTAAGGAAAGTAAGCAGAGTAGTAGAGAGATTAAGGTTGAGAAAATAGTGGAAGTAGTTTCCTCGAAATACGAGGGGGGTTAGTAAATGTCACCTGTGACTTTAAAATCCAAAATCCTGGTTGGGGGTGGGTGCTGGCGGCAAATGGCAAGGTTGCAGGCTGTGTCGGCTCGATACCCTGGTTAGGAGCGGGCGCCGCGGCCGGCGGCTGTTGACAAGGTCCGGTTTTCTGCACTTGAAACAGGGCTCCGTCGTTGATGCTCGATGCAGTCAGGAATTCGTCCGAAAAAGGGTCCTTGGCGTCGACGTCTGATGCTGGCGGGTATTCCTGTAGTCAGCTCGCCTTGTAGATCCTGAATCTTGATGATTCCCGTGGCGAAGATCGTTGTGGAAAGATCACGTCGGGGTCACAAATTTATAACGGCGGTCATAGGTGCATTTGGTTGCAGTTATAGGTGCATTTGATTCCGTCGTTATACTATGAATCTTATCACAGGAAAGCACAAGAAATGCAGGTACTTGGGGAGTTTTATTTATACTTAACTATGTCACGTACAAAAACAAACGTTAGCACGCGTTATTCTGTAAAATTATTTTTTTATTATTTTTTGTGTCCTCGGCAAGCTTCCTATCTCTCCCCTCCGTCCGGATTATTCTTGTTCAGGCGACACCACAATATAAACGAGTGTTTTCCACTCCTAGGCTAAGCATGAAGTAAAATTTCGAGTTAAGAAAAGCCTGAAAATTTGGTTTGGTCGCGTAGCGCGAAGCGCGGAGCGGCCAAACCAAATTTTCAGGCTTTTCTAAACTCGAAATTTTACTTCATGCGCCACGCGTTAAGACACTGATTTCAAGCGAAGTTTACTCGTTCACAATATTTTAGTGCTTTCAGAGTTTAATACGCGTGGCGCATGAAGTAAAATTTAAAAATTTAAAAATGCCCAGAAAATTTGTCTCGGGTCGCTGCGCGACCCTCGACAAATTTTCACGAGGCTTTTCTAAACTCGAAATTTTACTTCATGCTTAATCAGGGAGTGGAAACACTGGTTAGAAGTTTTAAATTAAGCTCTTTTGAAAAACAACGGAGGTCGCAACATTTACAGCTTATGCATATGTTTACCTAAAAGAAAATGTTCACGTTGTTTTTTTAAGAAGAGTTCAATTTGAAGCTATAAACGAGTGTTTTCCACTCCCAGGCTAAGCATGAAGTAAAATTACGAGTTTAGAAAAGCCCAAAAAATTTGTCTAGGGTCGCGCAGCGACCCGAGACAAATTTTCACGGAGCTTTTTTAAACTCGAAATTTTACTTCGTGCTTAGTCTGGGAGTGGAAAACACTCGTTTAAAGCTTTAAATTGAACTTAAAAAAACAGGGAATATCCGCAATTGTTGTATTAATTCCATGGTATGTCATTATTTTTATAAAATCACATTACTTTTTCTTAATTATTTTAGCTGTTAATTTTCTGACATTCGTTGATTTTTAAAAGAGTTCAATTTCAAGTTTTGAACGAGTGTTTTCCACTCCCAGGCTAAGCATGAAGTAAAATTTCGAGTTTAGAAAAGCCCCGTGAAAATTTGTCGAGGGTTGCGCAGCGACCCGAGACAAATTTTCTGGGCTTTTCTAAACTCGAAATTTTACTTCATGCGCCACGCGTATAAAACACAGATTTTAAGTGTAGTTCGAATATACATAAAATTGACAATATTATAGTGTTTTATATGCGTGGCGCATGAAGTAAAATTTCGAGTTTAGAAAAGCCCAGAAAATTTGTCTCGGGTCGCTGCGCGACCCTCGACAAATTTTCACGGGGCTTTTCTAAACTCGAAATTTTACTTCATGCTTAGTCTGGGAGCGGAAAACACTTGTTTAAAGCCTTAAATTGAATTTAAAAAAAAAACAGAGAATATCCGCAATTGTTGTATCAATTCTGAAAACTTACATTGAAAAATCGTAACATGTATACTTAAGAGAAAAATTCCTTGTATTTAAAACTTTTTTAACATTTGATCATATAAATGGGCTGATAATAAAAAGACAGATATTTCTAAGCAAGTAATATCACCTGATCCTCCTATCCTACCTGATCCTCAGAGACACATTATTAAATTGGTAGTAGATACAAATAATTTGAGGCGGTGATAGTTAAATAGATTTGTAATCGAATCTTTGTGAATTGTCATATGAATGTCAGATTTCCCTTCACATAACCTACAAATTAAAAGTTGATTTACAACCTAACATGTGATTAATATTGTCATAACCTAATACACACAACCTGCATCACACCACTAAATTCTTGAAATGTCAAATTCGATTCATCATATTAAAAAAAACAAATTATGGGTGATTTAATTGAATATTTTTGATTGATGTCAGATTTTGACAACATTTTAAGAGACTGTTAAGACATGAATAGGCTTTTTTTAATTTAAAAAAATAAATGTATGAGACTGGACTAAATAGGGCACAAACAGAACTCCCTCAATAATTGAATATAATTATAACATTAAATTTTCTTGAACTAACTTTACAAAATTACGAATTATCACCTATTTAAGTTATTCAATCTTTGAAGTTTTTTTTTTCTCTTATGTTTATAAATTGATATTACGAGTTATGATGAAAATGTGTGAATAAAATCGCAATTTTGCGTATGAACTGTGAAATTATGCGAAAAAGATCTTGGATAAAAGGGGTGTTTTTATAGTTAGTTCGAGCGTAAATAATGACGTAGTATTTTTATTAAAGAAAAAGCGTTGGGTGAAATTTATGGAAAGGAGATGAGAAAGGTAAACAGGTGATGAGCGTGATATTGACTGTAAAATCGTCGATTTAAAACTCGAATGATGTAAATTCCAGCATAAATCTGTTTATCATTATTTATTTATTTATTCATGAATTGTGAGATAAAAAAATATTTAGGATCTTCTTAAATTATTAAAGATATTTAAATATTCGTTTGTATGCAGAATAATCACTAACGAAAATTAAAAATGTAACGTTTGTTTTTTACTCTAATTTTCACATAAGATGAGCTTAAAATTTTATTGAAACATCGCCCATTTTATGCGGTAAAACTTGGGCATTTTGCGAAAATTCAATATATTATTGAATAACTTTAACATCGTTAGATTTTGATGTAGAAGTAATTAATTTAGTTACTTTAAATAATAAGTCTTACAAAATTGATTTTGTCTTGTTTGGTCTTACTCTTTTTTCATTTAACCCCGATAAATCTTCAGTAGCACATCACACCTTAACTACCAGACATACATTTAATATAAATAACGTTATATTATTAAAAGAATCAAGATTTTATATATTAGAAATGTTAGAAGCAATTTATATGTTTAAAAATAAAGATAAACTACTAAATTTGGGCAGCTTGGTGGTGTAGTGGTTAGAGTGTAGTACTGTCACGCCACGGACCGGAGTTCAAGTACCGGCCTAACAAGTTGTCGGCTTGAGTGCATGTGTTGGACATTGGGTTTTGTTTCGACGTTTTTGACCTTTTTTAAACTTTTTTTTTAATGGAACTGCTGCGTTTGTGTGTGACAATGAAGAATCCAATATATATTTTTGTCTAAAACTTACCGTTTAATCACAATTCGTGTTTTAGGTTAATGTTTCTATGAGATGTCTTTCTTGCCTTTTCTTGCAATTTTATGCCACATTTCCAGTGTAAACTGAACACATAGCATAACTTCCTTATAAATTGCTACATATCTGCACCAATTTTGATCTTTTACTTATATTTTAACGTGAATACACTACACAAATTTAATGTTAACATCGTTAACATATAAACGGTGACATTTGAGGTATGTTTATCCAAAATTCAATTGTCACCGCTGGTATCGCCGTGATTACGTGTGTGAAAACTAGATGGCGCTAGTACATAATCAAACGCTTTTCTTAATAAAATTTTATAACAACTAATAATAATATTTTCCAATTATTTGATATAAAATAAAGGAATTACACTACATTTAAATGAATTCAATAATTTATTCATAAGTGAAATCAGGCGGCCGATAAAGTAAATAGCGATCTTATCGATCGGGGGAAGTCATTTGTTTTAAGATGTTTGTTGTAAAACAATTTTCGTTGTATTGTGGTTTGTAATTGCTGTACATACTTTGTAATTTCTGTACATAATTTTACTGTAGTCAGTTTGTTATTTAGTGTATTTGTGTCGTTTTTCGTGTCTTTTGGATTAACGGTAAGTGATTGATTTGAAATATTAATAACAGCAGTAACAGTTATACATCCTAACTCGGGCCCCCAATACAGAAACTCTGGCAGGCCGCATGATACCGTATTTGATACCTGATCTTAAGCCCCATAGTACACTTTGGCAATTCAATGCACTTCTAGGTTAGGTTAGGTTAGCAGAAGGATTTGCATAGCATTAAATGCATAAATCTCATTGCTCACGTTGGTGATTCTATACACTTCTAGGTTAGTAGAAAGGTTCATGATATATTAAATTGTTTGAGTCTCTTTCTAAACATTAGCGACTCCATATATATCTAGGTTAGGTTAGTATAAAGGTTTATAATAGAATTAATTGTCTACGTTGCACGTTTGCACACGTTAGCTATTTGGTCAGGTTATGTTAGCAGAAAGGTTTATGATATAATTAAACGTGTCTTATTGCACACATTACACCTACTGGGTGTTTTAAGTACAGATAACTCAATTTCGACAAAAAAATCGACTTAACTGGTTTTTGCGGTAAGCCACAGATTTACACATTTATCATAGTTGAATGAACAATATTTGGGAGCAGCTACTCATTTAGAAACATATTATAAATGCTGTAGAAAGTGATCATTTAAAGATAATTTCAATAGGCGTCCAAAAAAACTCTACTTCACCAATTGTATTAAATTTTAACTTAGTAGCAAGGTTTGCATTTGTATAATTTGCTTATGTCTCTTTACGCATATTGCCCATTTCATTTACTTTTAAATTAGGTTATGTTGGCATAAAAGTTTGTAACGTTATAAAACTCGAAAAAAGTGAACACTGAAACTGTTATCCGAACACAACTAGGACAAATGTGCAGCAACAATGCAGTAATCCGATAACCCTATAAGAACTATAAGATAATAAATTAATAATGAACTATTATAAATGACATTTCTGTCAAATGACATTTTATTTGTTCCACCGCGATGTTGTGCAAATTTACATATATTTTACTGCATTTATACAAAATTGTGTATTCATATATACATTAAACATAATACACTTATTATAACTAATAAACAAACCAAATAAATCATACACTAGCGCCACCTGTTCTTTTTTTATGAAATGATATCAATCTAAGGCAGTAGTCGGTATTACACATATTTTATATAAATAGTTGTCAACAAACGTCACTTTTATAATACAAAATTAAATCAGTGTATTCGCTTAAAAAATAAGACAAAGTAATAAATTACAAATAATACTTTAGAACTTGTGTCTAAGTTGTAATGTGGGACTATTTTATTCAGGAAATGTGTATAAAATCACACATAATAGCGATAAATAGTTTATCAAAATCGACAACTTTTAAAATTAATTTCGCTTAAACGGTAAGCTTTCTAAAAAATCGGACTTTGGATTCGTTATTTTCTCATCAAAATACATATGTTTAAAAAGAAAAAGTTCAAAAATTGTACTGTCCAGCACATGCACCTTGACCCCACAATTAACCGCAGACCATCGCAGAGCCAGGTTAACATTTGCGCAAGAACATGTAAACTGGTTACAGGCCGATTGGGCTAATGTTATGTTTAGCGACGAGTCCAGATTTTGTCTTTACGGCAGTGCCAGACGAATGCATGTGTACAGACGGCCAGGTGAACGTTATGCGCAGTGTAACATTGTTCCGACTGTTATGTTTGGTGGAGGCTCTGTTATGGTGTGGGGTGGTATCACTTTAGAGGCTCGTACGGAGTTGGTGGTCATACCAAGAGGAAGCATCACGGCAGCGTCTTATATTGCAAACATTTTAGAACCATCCGTAATGCCTTTTGCTCCCTTTGGAGGAAAGATTTCCTGTTTATGCATGACAATGCAAAACCACACAGTGCCCGAATTGTACAACAGTATCTTGACCTAGTGGGTATCAACACAATGCAATGGCCAGCCAGGAGTCGCGATCTTAATCCGATCGAACACCTATGGGACGCGATGGGCAGACGCCTTAGAGAACTTCCTCGGCGTCCAAGCAATCAACAAGAGCTTGGATAAAGATTGCATGAAATTTGGGAAGATATTAACCAGGATGAAATTGGATCATTAATTAACAGTATGAGCCGTCGCTGTCAGGCAGTTATTCGAGCAAGAGGAGGAAACACTAGATATTAAGTCTTATAATCACATGTTAACTTTTTTCCTCTTTTTATTTATGACATTATTTTAGTCATTAATGAAAGAAAATGTGTTGAAAATCATTATTATAGTTCAGTTGGTTTTGTTGTTATTTTTGTTGTTTTTAAACATCAAAACTTTATTTTTAAATTAAAAAAATGAATGTGATGCGTTAATTTTTTTCGCCAGTGTATTAAAAATGAACACATAGTGTTAGAAATGTACATTTAGTATAATAAAAGTAATCAGTGAAGAAAGGAATTACTACAATAATTAATATACTGATTTAGTATGTAAGTAGTTTTAAATTACATATAAATCATAGCATAAATAAATATATTAATAATTCTCAGTGTATTGATTTCAATTGAAGTTCAAAATATTTTAATTAGAGATACTCGATAGGTAAACAAGTGATGAGCGTGATATTGATTGTAAAAATCGTCAAATGATGTAAATTCTACCATAAATCTGTGAGAATAAATAATATTTTAGGATCTTCTTAAATTATTAAAGATATTCAAATATTGCTTTGTATGCAGTTGAAATTGAAATTTTGAACAGGCTACAAATAAAACACCGCTTTCACTTTTTAACTGTTGTTATTCAATATTGTCAATTTCGGGGTCGGCGCCGGTTTTCTATTGTTTTTCGATTAAAACGCGATTTTTGCGGCCCGCCGGGACTGCGTTAATCAGCTTAAGTCTGCTCCTCTGTATTAACATTAATCCAATTAAATTTCGGACGATAATTGCCGTCAGATGAGGTGACACATTGATCCGATTATTGAAATAATTTTATACGAAGGTAAGGCACGAGAAGTATTTAAAAAATTCCTTGCCTCTAATTACATTTTTGGTAATAATTTGTATTTGCACAAATTAGTCTTTTATGAGAAATAAAATCCAACTCTCACTTCTGTGAAGAATATTAAGTTTAGAAAAACGTGTTACATTTTTAGGAATAATGCCTATTTGCACAAATAAGTCTTTTATGAGAAATAAAAATCAACTCTCACATCAGTAAAGAATATAAAGCTTTTTTAAAAAATGTGAACTGTAAGTTCGGGCTTAATTAAATTTTTGGTAATAATTAATATTTACACAAATTATGGCGGGTTTCACCAACGTCAATTAAATCGACCAATAGTTATTCAGGGATTAAAATTTAGTAATAGTTACATACTTGTCAAAAAATCAATCAATTCACATGGCATTAAGGTTTATGACATGTAAAATGTCTATTGCAATCGACAAATAAATTTAATCAACAAATAAGAAGTTGGTAAAACCGGATGTTAGTTTTCCATTTGAATTTGACAAATAAAAGCACTAATAACCTTTCTTCGCACGTTTATTTAAATTACCAAATGTACATACATTTCGGACACAAAGTGACCATTAATAATGGATTAACACGTAACTCAATCAATCAACATCCATTCGAAATAATACGAGATTCTCATTTTCAAAAAAGAAAATAAACAAGTAGTGTGCTAAAACTATCATATGTTCAATAAATAGAAACCTCTGGAGTGCCATGATTTAATCTTTTTTCAAATTTAGGTTGGCTACACACTTCAGGAATTGACATATAAAACGTCAGACATAATAATTATAATGTATAGTTTTAGAATTGCCAACCTAGAATATTTTCCATGGCACTCTAGAGATTTTTTTTAATTGAACATACGATACTTGTTGTTTCTTTTCTTTTTTGAAAATAAGAACTTCGTATTATTTCAAATGGGAGACTAATGTTTTCTTTTCTGAAAATAAGAATCTCGTATTATGTTAAATTTATTGACTATTTGTGTTTGCGGAAAATCACAATTATCCTATGTTTATCAGGAGATTATTCAACATTTAGTATCAATAATTTTGTTTGTAGTTTTACAATTGAATAACTTGTTGTAATAACGTGATATGCCACAAGTAAACAAACATGAGTTATTGCAGTTTGAAATTTAAAAAAAAATGTGTAAAATGTATTACTATGAAATTTAAAATTAAAGCATTTTTAATAAGTTTATTAGGTATCTTTCAAAAAATATGTTTAGAAAGGAGATACAAAAATGTATTGTATGTTCAATTACTTTATAATCATTGTGTTTGACGTTTTATATGTCAATTCCTGAAGTGTGTAGTGTATAGTAAGCCATTTAATGATTTTTTTGGTAAAACATGATATGCTTACTTGTATCTGTAGGCCTAACATCGTTTGATAGCACAAAGTCTTAATCAATAACACTCTCGTCAATTGTGCCATACATGTCATCACTTGAACTTAAACTCTCACACGAAATCGATTTTTTTTCGGATGGGTAAGAATACCTGTCGCTTTTTTGATGTGGCTTATCATGTTTTAAAGTGATATTTATACAAAACCCCTAAAATGTAATAACTTGGTTTTAGGTATGGTGACGATATCTGTTGGACGATGAGCACAATTCATCTATTGTGGCTTATTATTAGTGATGGGCAAGATTGATAAAAAAAGATCGATTGATCGATCCTTGCAAGCGATCGAGCCGCTCGATCCTCTCGTGCCGCTCGATCTTTTTGATCGGCTCGATCTTTTTGATCAGCTCGATCTTTTTGATCGGCTCGATCTTGTCGATCGTCTCGATCTTGTTGATCGGCTCGATCTTTCTGATCGGTTCAATCATCTCCATCTGTCTGATCGGTTCAATCTTCTTGATCGTCTCGATCTTTTCGATCGGCTCGATCTTTTCGGGCGGCTCGATCGTTTCAGGCAGCTCGATCTTTTCGAACTTGTTAAGCTAGTCGATTGATCAATCGGCTCGAGCAGATTGATCAAATCGGTCGGCTCGAGACAATTGATCAAGTTATACTTTTGAGGTACTCCAGCTGCATGCTATAGAGCTATTTTGAGCTATTTTGAGCTATTTTAGAGCGGATCGACCGGCCTAGGAGGTATCATTGAACGATCACACTATTTAATTTTATTAAATAGGTAATTCGTAAACTTTCAAAGTAACGAATTACTTTTATTTTGCTCCTATTATTTAACATTTGCAGGCAAAATGTATTCAGAAAATCACATAGAAAGTTATTCTGTATTAAATTATTCATAAAATAAACGATGACAGTAAAATAATAGTAAAATAATAAGAATAATAATAAAATAATTATAATTATATATAAAAATGTAATCATCATTACTAACAAACATCACCCCCGGAGAAAACCCTCATAAAAACCACGGGTCCTGAAAATTAAAATACATCTTGGAAAATCACTCCCTGAAAAAACTACCCACTGAAAGACCCTCTGTAAAAAATATTTCTGAAAAATCACTCTTGGAAAAACACTTGGAAAATTACCTCCAAAAACAACATCTCCTGAAAGAAAAAAATTCATCCCCTCAAAAAAACTACCCCCAGTAAAACCATTTCAGAAAATTATCCCCTGAAAAAACCACCCCCTGTAAATCCATTTATTGACCCTCCCTAAAAAACTACCCCCGTTAAAATCACCTCTTATAATAACCACCCTTGGTAAAAATATTACTGCAAAACCACCCCCCGAAACAACCACATATAAAATAACTTTTTTTTAGAATATCTGATCTTACAACAAACAATTTGGATAATTTTAAGAAAGGTATGGGTTTTTCGGGGACAGGTGATTAATTAAAATCCCGCGTTAGTTGATCCTAATTCGATCCAATGCTGCTGCGGCTGTCAATGTGCTGAATTCCAAAATCGGATTACTGACGACCGACGAGCGGCCTAATTAATGCGCAGACATTTTTCATTTTCATGCTCTTTCCCTTCTTGAACGTCAATATCCCATATAGACACACCTCATATACCGAATTTACATCAAACACTCGTATACGCACGATACCGCATAAAAAATATATCAATGAGCGCATTTTTACGCCATCACAAAATGAGTGTGTAATTTTGAATTAAAGAAGGATATGAGCTAATAACGGTAAATGTTTAAAAAAATGAAAGAATTTCTGAAATATGTTTAATCAGCTCAGAGTAGATTTTGTTCTGATTATTTTAGTAAAGTTAGTGGCATTCCAATGTTCTTGGTAAACAACCCATTTTCAAAACAAAATTGCAAACATTATAATTTGATAGTGACAGGCCAGATTTTTTCATAAGTGTTATGTTGTGCATGGATTTTAAAACACTCGCATTTTTTTTATGAGTTTAATTAGATGACCAGGTTCTAATTAAACTCATTAAAAAAAAAAAATGCGAGTATTTTAAAATCCATACACAACATAACACTTATGAAAAAATCTGGCCTGTCACTATCAAATTATAATGGTTGCAATGTTCCACGCAGATTTTGCCACCCTGAGAGCGGGTCGTGTACCCACTTCAAAACAAACAAACACTTTACACATAATTTTAATAGATTTATGAGTTTCCTAAATGGCATATAAAAGTGAAAAATAGATTTACTGATTCCTTAAATAATTGAAAAAGTGGAAACAGATAATACCGAATGATTGACACTATAATTGTTTACCGGAGCAACCAAATGAAATTTTCAGGTTTTTCTAAACTCGAAATTTTACTTCATTCTTAACCTGGGAGTGGAAACACTCGTTCGTGACTTCAAATTGAATGCTTTTATAAAATCGACAAATGTTTGAAAATTTACAGCGTATACATTATGTATATTTAAAACAATAATTCCCAGTTTGTATTATAATGAGTCATTCATAGAAATCATAAAAAGAAGTGCAGGATTTTACCTAAAATAAACTTTTAGAGTTAACTCTATAATTGCTCGGCCGTTAATTTATTTATTTATTTTTAACGGACGTCCATTTAAGTACATTAATATTATAAAAACTAAAAATAAAAATAAATGAAACATAAATACAAATACATAAATGCAGACATATTCGCAATTACAAACAAATAAACTAGTTTCGATCAATAAATCCATTCGCTTATCAGGGCCCGCCGTGGCCGAGCGGTTGAGCCGCTGGTTTCGCCAATCGTTCACGGCGGTGATCTGGGTTCGATTCCCAGCCGGGGCGAGTAATTTTTCCAACGAAAAATATTCGTCCCGGAGTCTATGGGTGTGTGTGAATGTGTTGTGACGTCCAAATATATAGTTATATGTACTTTGTAATAAGTTAAAATAAACAAATGTATACAAAAATAAAAATTGATGATGGCTAATAGTCTAGTAACTAAGGCCAGGCAAAAGCCAAACCCAAAAAAAAAATTCGCTTATCACTAAACATGCAAAAAACGCAGGCGAAAATCGGAGATAATTGCATTCTTTACGGATTTATTCACCTACTCAACATCAGTTCTGGCCGATTGAAACACGGTGCGTATCGCGTCTTTAGAAAATACAGTTCGGATTGCGAGTTTTGAAGTGCTAGTGTTTATTTATATTTACGATAGTAATTGCTGTGACTGGTCGACCAAGCTGCAAAGCTAAGGCTATTAATTATGCAAGAAGAGGTGCCACTGTTTTGATTCGTTGTGAAGTTTTGATTAACGGATTATTAAAATTTAAATCCACTACTAGAAATTCGGATATAAAATATCGACTTTTGTTAATTAAAAGGTTAGTGAGATGGTTTGCTTTCTTACTATTTGGGCTTTGAAGAAGAAAATGAAGTAGAAGAGGATGTTTTTGTTAAACTGCAAAATGAAAAGTCTAAAAAGCTATAGACGCGTAAAAATAGAAAATTATTAGAGCTCTTGTAAATTGATTAGATTTTCTTTACGTGTCTTTCACTTACAGAAAGATTAAACATCATTCCTTTTCAGCCTCATCATTCGGTGACATTTGTTTTCATTATTTTTTCGACGATTTATTGAATACATAAATCTATTTTACGACTTTTTTCCTCGACCATTTAGAAAACCAATAAATATATTTAAATTATGTGTAAAGAATTTGTTTTGAAGTGGGCACACGACCCCACCCCCGTTTAATTTGCTTAAAACGTTTATTTTTTATCTTAAATTTGCTAAATTATATTTTGTACTACTTTATTAAGATTTTTTGTTTACATATTTAAATTTAACACAATTTTTGAAGATATTTCAAATTACATTATTAAACTTAATACTTTATTACAATAAAATATCACAACTGTGTGTGTATAAATGTAATTTTTAAATACAGGAAATTTTTCTTTCTGGTATACTTATGCATACACTGTAAATTTTACAACATTCGTTGCTTTTTTAAAAGAGTTGAATTTAAATCTTTCAACGAGGGTCTTCCACTCCCAGACTAAGCATGAAGTAAAATTTCGAGTTTAGAAAAGCCTGAAAATTTGGATTGGCCGCGTAGCGAAGCGGAGCGGCCAATCCAAATTAGGCTTTTCTAAACTCGAAATTTTACTTCATGCGCCACACGTATAAAACACTGAAATATCGGAAAGTTTAAAATATACGGCTTTAGCAATCTAATATGTAGATGTGAATATAACGCGAGTCAAATTTTGCGCTGAATAAATTGTTTAAAACAGTGGTTATAGGCAACCCAATAACTCTAACGTAATTAGGTTGTCTATAATTGTTGTTATATGTGTGTGTTTTTTTAACTTCACTGTAAATCAGTGTTTTTAAGCGTGGCGCATGAAGTAAAATTTCGAGTTTAGAAAAGCCTAATTTGGATTGGCCGCTCCGCTTCGCTACGCGGCCAATCCAAATTCTTAGGCTTTTCTAAACTCGAAATTTTACTTCATGCTTAGTCTGGGAGTGGAAAACACTCGTTAATAGCCCCAAATTAACCGCTTTAAAACAACGAATTCCAGCAAATTTAAAAAAACGCTGTAATTATCGGGATATGTATACTCAAAAGAAAAATTCCCTGTATGTTCTGTTTTAAACACGTTTTAAACGCGTTTTAAACATGTTTTAAACACGTTTTAAACATCTTTTTAATTTGATTAAAAAACACTTAGAGCCTTTCTTCAATACTTTATTTTGTAACCAAATGTACATTTCGGACACGAAGTGTCCATTATCAATGGTTTGATACTAATACGAAAAATATACATTTTACACTGATAAAAAATGAGGGAATTAGAGGGTGTGAACACCGGTAAACAAAACAGAGACATATCGAAATTAGTAACGGATTTCAAAATTAAGTGGCTGAAGTTCGAAATCGGCCGGCTACATGGAAAACGGTCACACCTAGAAATGTTGGCGTACGAACTACATCTACGATTAAGCAAATCAACAACTCCGCAAACATGGGACGATTTCCAGAGAAAAATACATACAGTTATAAATAAAAAAGTGAAAAACAAATCAATTGTCCTACAGAAGAAATTGAAAACTCTCCTCCTGCAAAAACAAAAACTGAAACAAAATTTTCCACTAAACATTTTACCCGAACTCACACAAACACTTGTTATAAATAAAACAGACATCACATTCTCCGACGCCGAACAAGAACTGTTAAGAAAAGGTTTAAAGCATTCCATAAACCCAAAGAAACTTCCCATCGAAGAGGTTGTCAACGACGTAGCCATCGCAGCAACTAGACTAACACCGGATCTTTCCATACAATTTTGCACTTCCGCTAAGGACACCTTAAAAAAAACATGGATAGGTCTAACCAACAAGAAGTTTTCAACACCCACGAAATCGTCGAGAAATTAAAAGAAAAAGATTTATTTTACCTAAAGGCGGACAAAGGTAACAGTGTCGTGATTATAAATAAGACAGACTATTTTAACAGTGTAAATAATTTATTAGAATCAGGACCATATATTCGGCAAACAAAAAACCCAATAAATACATATATCAAGAAAATTAATGCTATACTGAAGGCCTCAACAAATTTAATCGATAAAAAACTTAATTTAAATCTGAAAGTCAAAAACCCAAAAATACCTCAATTTACTGTTTACCAAAAATTCACAAACCAGGTAATAAATTCCGCCAGATTGTTTCAAATATCAAATCTCCCACATATAAAATTGCTAAATGGTTAGTCACCCAGTTCCAAACCCTAGTAATAGAAAACGACTTTTCAGTTAGAAATTCCATAGAATTAACAAAACACTTAGAAAAGATAAAAATCTCATCCGATCACAAACTAGTGTCCTTCGATGTTGAATCACTATTCCCGAGCATACCAATCAAGAACACCATTTCTATTCTTGAAGAAATTTTAATAAAAAATAATATTCCATACGAACAAATCAAAGAATACTTACAGCTTACCGAACTAGTGATGGGTTGTAACGTGTTTGAGTTCAATAATTCATACTATAAGCAAACATTTGGCACTGCCATGGGTAACCCGTTATCACCTTTTCTTGCTCACATTTTTCTAAATAATTTTGAAAATATTGCCAAAAAATCAATAACCCAGTTTCCGAATATTTGGTTTAGATATGTCGACGACATATTTGCTGTGGTCGAAACAAATTTCGATATTAACAACTTCATCTCATCCATTAATAATATTTACAATAGTATTAATTTTACATACGAGTTAGAGGACGAAAACTCACTGCCCTTCCTAGACATTCTTATAAAAAGAGAAAACAATAAATTAAAATTTGATATATTCAGGAAACATACTCATACTTTCAATTATATCCATGCCAACGCATTTGCACCAATGAAATATAAATTATCTGCCTTTAATAGTATGATTAATAGAGCCTTCAACATACCATTATCACCCGAAATTAGAAAAAAGGAACTAAAATTCATTCACACAATAGCAGCACACCTTAAATACAACAGAAATACAATACAGAGACTAATTAATAGACATTCACGTAAATATAAACTCCGAAATATAACTTCACATACAGATATAGAAACCATAAAAGAAACAAAATATGTCCGCCTAAGTTATTCCCCCACAATCGAAAATAATTTCAAAAAATTGTACAAGAAATTCAATTTAACCCCAGCGTACTATGTAAATACAAAATTACACAATTTACTAGGGAACACTTTTAACGAAACACATTTCTTAGAAAAATCTGGAATTTATTCCATTGAATGTTCGAATTGTGACAAAATATACATAGGACAAACACAAAGAAACATTCAAACTAGATTCAAGGAACATGTCTCACACATTAAACACCTGAATCCGGATAAATCTGCGGTCGCTAACCATGCAATTGAAACGGGCCATAAGTTCATTTTAGAAAACGTAAAATTATTGAAACATTCTACACACTATCATTTAAATATGTTGAAGGCAATTCAAATGAAAAAACAAGAAAACCTACTGTTAAATTTCGATTTAAGTCCGCTCGAAAATGTTTTATTAGATTTAGTGTGTCCACCTGAAACTCGGGTGTTTTCCTAATCCCTTGGAATCCCCATCAAACACGTACCTACTTACCCACAGATAACCTTTTTTCGGCTAAAATCAGTTTATTACCACCATGACCACACCCCCCTACCGACACCCTCTGATTCCCTCATTTTTTAGTGTATATATATCAGTGTAAAATGTATATTTTTCGTATTAGTATCAAACCATTGATAATGGACACTTCGTGTCCGAAATGTACATTTGGTTACAAAATAAAGTATTGAAGAAAGGTTCTAAGTGTTTTTTAATCAAAGTATAATTATCTTCAAGTAACTCAATCAATCCAAAAATCTTTTTAATTGCTAATGTTTTAAACGCTGTTTTAATGAAATAAAACGTTTTGTTAAAAAAAAACAGTTTGTTTTAATTAAAATGAAAAAAACGTATTTTTAACAACCCTGCTTAAAGTTAACAATATCTAATGAAACTTTGTGTTATTCTTATTAAAATTGAGCGCTTGTGTTTTTGAACTGCATGTAATAGAGATAAAAAAAAAAAACAGGATTTTCTAAACTCGAAATTTTACTTCATGCGCCACGCGTGTAAAACTCATTTAAAGTGAAGTTCAAAGTCACATACGCACAATTTTAATTAAAATAACACAGAGTTTCGTTAAATATCTAGCCGGCTATAAGTGATTTTAAGTAATACGAATAAACGTTTGGCTCGGCGAGCCACAAATTCGGGTTCGATTCCCGTGCACGAGGAGACTTTATTTAAAAATAATTTCTTGTCATGACCCTGGGTGTGGTATGAATGTGAGTGTTTGTCCGTATGAAATAATAGCATATACTACAAATTGTAATATTAACAATTAATACAAAATATATAAATAAATGATGTTGGCTAATGGGAAAGTTCCCAAGGCCAGGCAAAAGCCAAAAAAAAACGTTTGCTTTTTCTCCTTTACATATTGTTAGTAGTAAAATGTGAACTGTTTTTTGCTCTTTACTTATTGCTAGTAGAAAAATATAAACTGTTTTTTTGCTCTTCACTTATTGCGGCTCAAGACACTTGACTTTGGTTAGTGCGACCCAGCGAAGATAAAAGGTTGGACACCCCTGAACTAGACAGGAGTTGGAACATGAAAATGAGATGTTGCCACGTTTATTTTATCAATAGTTCAGAACTAACTAATGTAGATTTTGTTGTATTAATACGTTCTATTAATACGAATTTAGACAAATGAAATTGATTGTTGTTTTATTTGGCGTTTAACAGGGTAATTGTAACAATTTTCGAATTTGGTTTATGCTCAATTATGTAATTACATTAATAATAATAATAAGAAATTGTCTTTATTCAAAAATTGAGGAATATTACAAAAGAAAATAACATGTAGTAGTGCAGGCGAAGTTCAACCAGTCTGTATGACTTTAGTTGCTCTTCCACTTAACCTGCTTCGGTAAGAAAGATATTCCATAGAGGAGTACATAATTATAATAATAACTCTTAAAAATTAAATGAACAAACAAAAGATACAACTTTAATTAAATGAGAAAAAAAACTCCAATCAAATCAGATACCTAGAATTTTAGATCTAATAATGATATGCATTTTTGGGGCCTCGGCGGCTGAGTGGGTAGAGACCCTGCCCACAGACCAAGAGGTCGCGGTTTCGAATCCCGTCCGGTGAAATAATTTATGAATAATAAATTATTTCATCCGGGTCCATGGATGTAGTGTGAATAAGTTTGTGTTGTTTCAGGAGTAAATGGTTATTTATCGAAATTAGAATTGGTTAAATACATTGAAAATGTTAAATATGCAAATAGATTGATGGCTAATGGTCTAGATACCAAGCCCAATAAAAAAAGATATATGCATTTTTAGCATATAAAACATTTTATTTTGAATGAATGAATAATTATTTATTGGCAGAGCTAGATAGTACTTAAGTACAAGTACACAAAACTTGTACTTTGAGTACTTTTTATGTATTCGTTACTTAGTCCGGTCTTAGTACTTACTTAAGTACTTAAGTACAAGTACACAAAACTTGTACTTTGAGTAATTTTTATGTATTCGTTACTTAGTCCGATCTTAGTACACTAGTACTTTATACAGTAGAAACTAGTGGACTGAGTACCGAGTAAATGAAATGTACTTATAGTTCAAGTTTTGAATACTTGTACTCGAATACAGTACAGCTCTATCAATTACTCGGCGTATTTTTGCTTTAACTGTCAATGCAATCGACCCATGGATGTTGCAATTCAAGGTACGTCGATGGGCGTAACACATATGAACACATATGTGTTACAAGGTATGACAGAATTGTATCTTTCCATGTTTTCCCATACCCTTTTCCCACAGGCCCTAGTTCGTGCGAGAGAGAACAATGACGTTGATTTGGTTACGGTTTTGAGTTTATCATAACCTCTGATTCCGGTTTAGCTGTACTTTCATAGATAGATCTTTAATATTCTGTGTTAAAAATAAGAGTTATTAAAATAAGACTTTGTGTTAGTGTTAGTGTCGACCAACCGGCTTCAGTGAAATATATCGAGATGTACAAATTAAAATGTAAAATTCAGTCGAAATAATACACAAAATAATCCGCCAGGGAGAGCTGACTCAATTTCGTCAAGGTCAATTTGTCTCGGGTCGCTGCGCGACCCTCGACAAATTTTCACAGGGCTTTTCTAAACTCGAAATTTTACTTCATGCTTAGTCTGGGAGTGGAAAACACTTGTTTTCAAGCTTTAAAATGAATTAAAAAAAAAACAGGGAATATGTCAAGATTTACAGAAAATAGGCTGAATTTGGAATACGTATATTTTAAAGAAAAACTCTCTGTATAATTTAAATATATAATTAAGGGTCTTTTCCACTTACCCTTAATTATATATTTAAATTATACAGAGAGTATTTCTTTAAAATATACGTATTCCAAATTCAGCCTATTTTCTGTAAATCTTGACATATTCCCTGTTTTTTTTTAAGTTCATTTTAAAGCTTGAAAACAAGTGTTTTCCACTCCCAGACTAAGCATGAAGTAAAATTTCGAGTTTAGAAAAGCCCTGTGAAAATTTGTCGAGGGTCGCGCAGCGACCCGAGACAAATTTTCTGGGCTTTTCTAAACTCGAAATTTTACTTCATGCGCCACGCGTATAAATCACTAATATATTGTGAAATTTATGTATATTCGAACTTCGCTTAAAATCTGTGTTTTATAAGCGTGGCGCATGAAGTAAAATTTCGAGTTTAGAAAAGCCCCGTGAAAATTTGTCTCGGGTCGCTGCGCGACCCTCGACAAATTTTCACGGGGCTTTTCTAAACTCGAAATTTTACTTCATGCTTAGTCTGGGAATGGACAACACTCGTTTAAAGCTTCAAATTGAACTCTATTAAAAATCAACGAATGTCAGAAAATTGTGATTTCCACTCCCAGACTAAGCATGAAGTTAAATTTCGAGTTTAGAAAAGCCCCGTGAAAATTTGTCGAGGGTCGCGCAGCGACCCGAGACAAATTTTCTGGGCTTTTCTAAACTCGAAATTTTACTTCATGCGCCACGCGTATAAATCACTAAAATATTGTGAAATTTATGTATATTCGTACTTCGCTTAAAATCTGTGTTTTATAAGCGTGGCGCATGAAGTAAAATTTCGAGTTTAGAAAAGCCCAGAAAATTTGTCTCGGGTCGCTGCGCGACCCGAGACAAATTTTCACGGGGCTTTTCTAAACTCGAAATTTTACTTCATGCTTAGTCTGGGAGTGGACAACACTCGTTTAAAGCTTCAGATTGAACTCTTTTAAAAATTAACGAATGTCAGAAAATTTACAGCTCATGCATGTTTACCTAAAGTTTACCATGAAGTAACCACATTTAAATTCAGCGCACCATAGTGACGTAAGCGATGTCAACCCTCACTCTAAAATCTTCGATTCTGTCGATCCTTCTTACCGTATACTCAACCGTCCTTGGTTGCAATCTTATTGGCTAAATTCCGTTTAAACAAATGAAAACTAAACTAAAATTCACATAAATTTAATCCTTGAAAGCTTGCTGTACCTATCAAAGCAAATGAGCTACGCACTCGAAATGTCCAAAAGTGATGTACAATTGTCAAAAGTAGATCAAAAAGTATTGAAATGTTAAAAGTTAGGTTAGGTTATATCGCTAATTTGTTTTATCGTGTTGACCGCTGGGATTCCGTAAAGTATTAGAGATATGAAGACGGTTAAATTGGACAAAAGTTTCCATTTTTAATCCAAAATTAATCTGATTTAACAAATTTCATCTAGCGTCATTTATTTACAAAATATGACAAAAAAAGTCAGAATCTACAAAATGAACTTTTTGCTATAACTTAATTAATTAGAACGATAATGAGCCGATATTTAAAATGTACCCCCAACACGATCGTTTAAAACATGATTTAGAGTAGGCTTTGAGTTTTAAATTAGATTGGCACTACTGACTGTTAACACATAGTTTACCATAACCTCAAATTTATTCCACCAATCAATTATCATTCTCACAAAAAAAATGCCGCCTACTCTAAATCATAATTTAAACAATCGCACGGTATTAGTATCGTATTTGTATGGGTCTAGTAGAAATTAACTAGCATTAAACCATGATGATATTAACGGTAATTGTATTATTACGGCTATTAGTCTTAAATATCATGAGATACACAACAAATATAGTCTATTATTACCTGTTTCCTTTCGAAGTCTCGAAGTCTCTTATTCTGGAAAAACTTTATAAATTTAATTGAAGTGAATATTTGGAGACTTGTCTCAAAGAGACAAACATTTTGCAGAAAGTCGATAATCATTTTAATTCGTATTTATATTTTGAAGTAAAAGTGATGAAGTCTGTTCTTTCCTGCATTTTTCTACATAACAAATATAGTCTACGAGGTGTGGAAATTAAGTGATGAGACTGTTTTTTTAAATTAGTTTTATTCGAATAAAATTACAATTGAATGTTGTCTCCTTCAAAGTAATTCCCTTGGGAAGCCACACAGCGTTGGAGACGTTTCTTCCACTCCTCATAGCAGTGCTGGAACTCGGATACTGGGAACCAATATCAATAAACCAGTTTTTTACCAATAAAAATATTCTTGTGACTCCTCAGCCTCCTTACTCACCTGACTTGAGTCCTGCTGACTTTTTCCTCTTCCCTAAATTGAAAATTCCTCTGAAGGGACGTCATTTTGGGACACTCGAAAACATTAAAACGGCTGTAACCGACCAGCTAGCCTTCAGCTGGTCGGTTACAGCCGTTTTAATGTTTTCGAGTGTCCCAAAATGACGTCCCTTCAGAGGAATTTTCAATTTAGGGAAGAGGAAAAAGTCAGCAGGACTCAAGTCAGGTGAGTAAGGAGGCTGAGGAGTCACAAGAATATTTTTATTGGTAAAAAACTGGTTTATTGATATTGGTTCCCAGTATCCGAGTTCCAGCACTGCTATGAGGAGTGGAAGAAACGTCTCCAACGCTGTGTGGCTTCCCAAGGGAATTACTTTGAAGGAGACAACATTCAATTGTAATTTTATTCGAATAAAACTAATTTAAAAAAACAGTCTCATCACTTAATTTCCACACCTCGTAGACTATATTTGTTATGTAGAAAAATGCAGGAAAGAACAGACTTCATCACTTTTACTTCAAAATATAAATACGAATTAAAATGATTATCGACTTTCTGCAAAATGTTTGTCTCTTTGAGACAAGTCTCCAAATATTCACTTCAATTAAATTTATAAAGTTTTTCCAGAATAAGAGACTTCGAGACTTCGAAAGGAAACAGGTAATAATAGACTATATTTGTTGTGTATCTCATGATATTTAAGACTAATAGCCGTAATAATACAATTACCGTTAATATCATCATGGTTTAATGCTAGTTAATTTCTACTAGACCCATACAAATACGATACTAATACCGTGCGATTGTTTAAATTATGATTTAGAGTAGGCGGCATTTTTTTTGTGAGAATGATAATTGATTGGTGGAATAAATTTGAGGTTATGGTAAACTATGTGTTAACAGTCAGTAGTGCCAATCTAATTTAAAACTCAAAGCCTACTCTAAATCATGTTTTAAACGATCGTGTTGGGGGTACATTTTAAATATCGGCTCATTATCGTTCTAATTAATTAAGTTATAGCAAAAAGTTCATTTTGTAGATTCTGACTTTTTTTGTCATATTTTGTAAATAAATGACGCTAGATGAAATTTGTTAAATCAGATTAATTTTGGATTAAAAATGGAAACTTTTGTCCAATTTAACCGTCTTCATATCTCTAATACTTTACGGAATCCCAGCGGTCAACACGATAAAACAAATTAGCGATATAACCTAACCTAACTTTTAACATTTCAATACTTTTTGATCTACTTTTGACAATTGTACATCACTTTTGGACATTTCGAGTGCGTAGCTCATTTGCTTTGATAGGTACAGCAAGCTTTCAAGGATTAAATTTATGTGAATTTTAGTTTAGTTTTCATTTGTTTAAACGGAATTTAGCCAATAAGATTGCAACCAAGGACGGTTGAGTATACGGTAAGAAGGATCGACAGAATCGAAGATTTTAGAGTGAGGGTTGACATCGCTTACGTCACTATGGTGCGCTGAATTTAAATGTGGTTACTTCATGGTAAACTTTAGGTAAACATGCATGAGCTGTAAATTTTCTGACATTCGTTAATTTTTAAAAGAGTTCAATCTGAAGCTTTAAACGAGTGTTGTCCACTCCCAGACTAAGCATGAAGTAAAATTTCGAGTTTAGAAAAGCCCCGTGAAAATTTGTCTCGGGTCGCGCAGCGACCCGAGACAAATTTTCTGGGCTTTTCTAAACTCGAAATTTTACTTCATGCGCCACGCTTATAAAACACAGATTTTAAGCGAAGTACGAATATACATAAATTTCACAATATTTTAGTGATTTATACGCGTGGCGCATGAAGTAAAATTTCGAGTTTAGAAAAGCCCAGAAAATTTGTCTCGGGTCGCTGCGCGACCCTCGACAAATTTTCAAGGGGCTTTTCTAAACTCGAAATTTAACTTCATGCTTAGTCTGGGAGTGGAAATCACAATTTTCTGACATTCGTTGATTTTTAATAGAGTTCAATTTGAAGCTTTAAACGAGTGTTGTCCATTCCCAGACTAAGCATGAAGTAAAATTTCGAGTTTAGAAAAGCCCCGTGAAAATTTGTCGAGGGTCGCGCAGCGACCCGAGACAAATTTTCACGGGGCTTTTCTAAACTCGAAATTTTACTTCATGCGCCACGCTTATAAAACACAGATTTTAAGCGAAGTTCGAATATACATAAATTTCACAATATATTAGTGATTTATACGCGTGGCGCATGAAGTAAAAAAACTGGTTTATTGATATTGCTGTGTGACACGGCGCATTGTTATGATGCAGGATCCAATTGTTCTTGATGTGTGATCTCACACGAATGATCCTTTTTCGGAGTCTTTCAAGAACCTCGCGGTAAAAGTGTTGATTTACTGTTTGGCCTTGAGGCACAAACTCTTTGTGGACGATTCCCTGGCTATCAAAGAAACAAATCAGCATGCATTTAATTTTTGATTTGCTAATTCTTGCTTTTTTGGGCCTTGGAGAGCCTGGCGTGCACCATTGCATGCTCTGGTGTTTTGTTTTCGGGTCGTATTCAAACACCCAACTCTCGTCACCAGTGATGACATGTTCCAAAAAATGTGGATCATTTTCAATCGATTCCAAAAAGTCAAGGCACCTTTCCCTTCTTATGTCCTTTTGTTCCTGCGAAAGGTTTTTTGGAACCATTTTCGCGCAGATCTTTCTCATCCCCAATTCATTGGTCAAAACGTGATGAACGGTGGTGTGACTCAAATTTAACTGTTCCCCCATCATTCTGATCGTTAACCGACGATCTGAACGCACAAGTTCCCGGATTCTGTCGACATTTTCATCGGTTCTTGCTGTTGCAGGCCTTCCACTGCGTGATTCAAAACCTGATAGCACACCGTTGCTCGAAATTAATATCACTCATTTTTAGAACGCACTTCAAAATACGGTTTCACGAGAACAATGACTACGCACAGCGTAATGACTCGATCAAGTTCAAACTTGTACTGAACGCCTATCGCATGTCCATCTGTCACCCCTCCAAGCCACGTGCTTCCAGTGTTGCCGTATCGAACGCTATGCTGCCAATCTCATCACTTAATTTCCACACCTCGTATTCTTACCTGTTTCCTTTCGAAATCTCGAACACTCTTCTTCTGGGAAAACGCTGTAAATTTAATTGAAGTGAAAGTGATCAAGTCTGTTCTTACCTGTTATCTTCGAAATTCTGAAATACTTTTCTTCTCGGGAAAATGTTTGCAAATTTTATTCAAAGCTAGGGAAATGTAAAAGGAAAATTATAAAATAACCTAATTATAGTATATTTACCTAAAACCCTTTTTGCACGATCGACATTTTTTTAATACTAAATTAATGTTTCCAGGACGGTAGGTTGTGTTAACCAAGTTGCTATAAATAACACATCAGTAACTGGAACTTAAGTTTTACTTACCGTTCAGTGAACGGTAAATGAAACTTACCATTCATGGCAACTGATAAAAACAAGTAAGTTAAAATTAAAAGGAGTCAAATTTCAGTAATCGAATTTGACAAAACGTCAGTGATATATTCAACTGTAATGTAACAAGTGGCATGATTATCATCGATAATATTCATGAGTGAAACCGAGCTGCAGATTTAACGAGCCCGAAGGGCGAGTTGAATGTGCTGCTCCAGTTTCACGAATACATATTATCGATAATTAATCATACCACGAGTTATATTCGATGAGAGAATATAACGAATTTCACTATATTTTCGTCTTGGAAACCTCACCCTATCGCCCGGTTGACATTTTTAATTATCGACTGCAGGATTTGATAAATAATTTTCGTAGCAACCACCATAACAAGGTGATAGAATTCTATCACCGCTGTGATACCATGTATCTATGGAAATAAGCGATTCCGAGTGGAGGGAATGTAGCCATGTGACACTTAAGGTGTATTCTCAGCCATAATACAACGAGTGGTAAGATTATTACCGATGATATTTTGAAGTTGAAACCGAGCTGCAAATTCAACGAGTCCGTAGGACGAGTTGAATGTGCTGCTTCGGTTTTAACGACTAAATATCATCTGGTATTAATCGTACCATGAGTTATATTTAGTGAGAGAATATAACGAATTAAATGTTATAATCTTACTTATCTGAAACTTCCTAGCGGCACAAAACTCAGAAAATTGTCGCTAATGCGACTCTCTATTTCGCAATGTGTTTTTCGGTATCGTATTTTTCACTACTTCACTTATATTGCTGCTAGAAGCCGTACCAAAACAATTTCCAACGTCCATTTTAATATTTGGAATTCTGACGTCTAACCACTTTGACGTTTAAAAAACAATTTATGACCACAACAAACTTATCATTGCGATGATTTTTTATCATCGCTGCGATACACATACTGCTACGTATGTACTTGCATCTGATTGGCTGAAAATACATTCTAGTAGGCTATGAGTTGTATTCTCATTATAATTGCAAAGAAATACTGTCCGTCTTCTCCGATCGTGCAAAAAACGTCATAGACATTTCGAACAGTGAGTACAATACCGGACAATGGGCTCGTTCATCAAAATGTTCAACATTCAACATGTTTGGATTTGCTTGTGATGTATGTTGGTGTCTAATGAACGGTACTCTGGTCGGTCTACTTTGTACGATTGCAAAAATCCCAAACACGTTCATGATTAACAATCCGGTCATCAGAGAATTCCCCAATAGTTGGCAGTAAACTCCCAACTGTTGTCTCTGATGAACGGGCCCATTAATGATAGTCGTTGTTCGCTCCGCTCGCTCCTCCTCCAAACAATTGTCTTAGACCGGTAACAAATCCTTACTGTTCTCGATACCGTTGTTTCACTGATTTTATATTTACTCTAATTGATCAAATTTAAAAAATGAACTGTTTTAATTAAATTATTTATTTGCAATAAAATCACGAGCATTAACTAACTTTATTTATTCAATAAAATATATCATCATATAGACACAATCACAAATAAAATATATATATGCTTATAT
The DNA here is from genome assembly GCA_932526585.2 of Philonthus cognatus. Classification (NCBI taxonomy): domain Eukaryota; kingdom Metazoa; phylum Arthropoda; class Insecta; order Coleoptera; family Staphylinidae; genus Philonthus; species Philonthus cognatus. The sequence continues at coordinate 155,257,376 of OW052241.1, forward strand.
ACAAACGACGCCAGCATTATTACCAGCCCTTAATAATAATGGCGGCATTTTCTTTTTTTTGAGGTTCTCTATCGTTTTTCTTTTGTTTTTTTATTCGCGGAAGCCGAAGACGTCGGGATGACTTCTTTGCGGTCTGTATCTCAGCCCTTCGCAGCTGGTGTCAGCCGAGGAGCATTGTTGGCAACGACAGCTAGCTGCCTCCATGTACTCATATTTGGCAGCCGATGGCAGAGCTCCTTCTTGGCAATGTCTCAAAATGGCGACCGCCCTGTTTCTGCCGTGGTGGACGCAGACCGGGTGCGATGATTTTTTGTAGGGAAAACGCCAATCGGAAATCTGAAATTAATTAAAGAATAAAGACTAAAATATCTAAAATATTTAACATGTAGAATCAGTAATTGCATTCAAGGTCGTAGCCAGAAAAAAAACTCTGGGGAGGTTATGAAAATTTCGGGGGGGGGGGGGCTTTAAAGCGGCTCTGTAAGAGCAAAAACAATATTTTTACTATTGTTTTTGCTCTTACAGAGTCGCTTTTGCATACAAAACATTTACATTTTGAAAATTTCGGGGGGTGTTTGAACCCCCATATCCCCCCCCTGGCTACGGCCTTGATTGCATTAGTATACTGGGTGTTAATTCAATCCCAATACAAAGGGCTTTCTGTTCCCAGGGTGATTTTAGAGAAAAAGTTCGAGAGTAAATAAAAATTAAGTAAAATACTATACGGTCGCTATTTAGTTAATATTCGACATCATTTACTATTTTAATCGAGTTTTGAAAACTGCCCCAGTGGCATCTAACCTAAGAGATCTGAGAGTTGCTTGAGTTAAGTTAGGTTAAAAATTATGAGATTATGAGTTTAATAGATAGGTACAATTTTATTCTTTTCTGCAGCCGTCCTGAAAATACAACTATCGGTATGATTTCTTAAATCGGCAGTACCACTTTACACAAATCGTACCGAAAGTATTTTCGTGACTATTTTTTTCACTATCGAAACGATTTCTTTACTTTTAGGACGGTTTTGGGTATCTATGTAGGCGGCCTTGACAATAACATCAACTTTGTATTTAGTTATGACAGCGCTTGTCATATAAGATTCGTGTGTGTTTTGGCTTTTCCATTCCCAAAAATGGAAATCAGTAATGAAAGTAAGGCTGTAGAAAAAAATATTGTACGTAACACGATCCAAAAGTAATTTTACGGGACTCGCAGGATTCCAGGACTCGCTTACGGCTCGTTCTGGAAACTTTCTACTCATCCCTTAAAATATCACTTTCAGAGCTTGTTACTTATATTACTATTTTTTGTTACTTTTAATTTGGAAATACTTTAAATAAATTAATAAAATAAATAAATTTTATTGTGTTAACACCAAGAAACTTTACACTTGTCAATACAATATGTTACTTAATACTAACATGAAAGTTGAATATTTGAGACAAAAACCTACGAAATTACTGGAATTACGCTTTAAAAGTAAAATGAATAAATAAACAAATAATTAGGCAACTAAAAATAATAATAAATATATAAATAAATTAATAGACAAATAAGTAAATTATAACTAATAAATAGGTACATTCACACACACGTTAAAAATACATATAGGTAAATGCGAGTACATTGAAACACATGTTAAAAATTTAGGTATTCGTCCCAACTGTAGAATGCATTTCCAATCAAAAACTCTTTAATGACTTTTCGAAATTTTGGAATGACCAAGTCCCTGATTTTTTGTGGTAGTGCATTATAAAATTTAATTGCGTGGTACCTTACGCCTGTTCGTGATTTATAAAGTCTTATAAATTGTTGGTAAACGTTCAAGTTTTGTCTAGTGAGGCGGGTATTGGTACTTGGATAAGTACTGTACGATTCAATATTGGTTTTGACGTGCAACAGGCATTCATAAACATACAGACATGGTAACGTTAAAATATGCATGTCCATGAAAGCCTGCCTACAATCCTCGGAGTAACCGTAGTTACCTAGAATTCGTACAGCCTGAGTTTATTTTCTGGCTCCGTATTTTTCGATTCTCAGGATTATCAATGTTAAAAATGAACGGAAAAACCTCTGGCCCAGCGTAAATAAACTTCGTGAAACTGATCAAGATAAATGTTCCTGTTAATGTGCGGTCGCGTGTGTTAATTAATAAAATTAAGTCTCATTTGAATCGTTACTGGACGCAATAACTAATCTTGTGCGTAGATGAGGGCATTCGATAAACTGGACTGGGTTTTTCTGTGATTAATCGCGAGTTTTAGGAAAACCATCAAAGTATGTGGAAAATTGTAATTTAATTTTAAACTAACATTATCGTAATAATTAATTAATCACCCGAATTGCTTATTCCATTTAAGAGCGTTAAATAAAATTTCTATGTATGAGGTAAACTACATTAAGTTAACATTTTGAAATTTTACAGTGCTATTCATCCCTCGATAGAATAAAAAATCCTGATTCCAACAGCTTAAAAGGAATTTATCGATGCACATGTTAGATTCTTTTTATCAAATAGTCAGTATATTTTTAACTTTACTACAAATCAGTGTTTTATACGCGTGGCGCACGAATTGTTTCACATCATATTAAACCCCAATCAATTCTGAATCGCTATAAATTTGACATAATTCCATCACTGTTTTACACCTTTGGCGCATGAAGTAAAATTCCGAGTTTAGAAAAGCCTGAAAATTTGGTTTGGTCACTCCGCTTATGTACGAATGTCTCTAAGAAAAGCTTGATAATTTGGTTTAGATCATCACATTTGCCACAAAAAAAACTCGTTTAAAGATCCAAATTGAACGCTAATCAAAAACAACGAATGCCTGCATATATAAAATATTTATCGAGGTATGTGTACTTAAAAGAAAAATTCCCTGTATGTCAATGTTTTATAAAAAAAATTATTTCATAATCTTATATTCCATTTTTTTTTTCGTTTGATTGATTTTATTGATGTTGTAAGTTGCGAGTTCGATGGACTTGTGTGTGCGTTCGTTTATTTCGTTTATTCTGTGTAGGCAACCTAATTATGGGTTTGCCCTTAGGTCTCGGTTCCTTGAGGGCTTTAATCACGGACAGGCCTCATCATGTGTATCGGAATTGGATGTTTATATAAAATATTAAGGTTGTATAGTAAAGCTCTATTTACAGAAGGGGATTGCTCTTTGCACAGCATGCTCTAATTGCCATATGAGTTTTCCCCTATTTTAGATTATTTATAAACTAACTGAAATGAACTTTTAGAAATGTACGATGCAATCAAAAATAATTTCAGTTTAAATATAATTTAGAATTTTGTAGTGGATAAATAAATGCATTTTGTGGCAAATGTGATGATCAATGTTTGACATTTTCATTGGTATGAAAATGTCTGTTTTAATTAGCATTATAATTATTTTTTAACACAGCAATATATTTTACAAAAAGAAAGAAAAAAATGTGTTGTACAAACAAAGTTAAAAGTGTTGTATTTTTAAATTAACATGTATAACGAAGTAGAAAGCTAGAAGCCTAGCCTCCACAATACAAAAAATGCATTTTGTGGCAAATGTGATGATCAATGTTTAACATTTTCATTGGTATGAAAATGTGTGTTTTTATTGGCATTATAATTTATTTTTTCAACACAGCAATAAATTTTACAAAAAGAGAGAGAAAAAAGTGTTGTACAAACAAAGTTAAAAGTGTTTTATTGTTAAATTAACGTGTATAACAAAGTAGAAAGCTAGAAGCCCAGCCTCCACAATACAAAAAAATGCATTTTTTGGCAAATGTGATGATCAATGTTTGGAATGAAAATGCCAAACATTGATCATCACATTTGCCAAAAAATGTCTGTTTTGATTGGCATTATAATTTTTTTTAACACAGCAATAAATTTTACAAAAAGAGAGACAAAAAGTGTTGTACAAACAAAGTTAAAAGTGTTTTATTGTTAAATTAACGTGTATAACAAAGTAGAAAGCTAGTCTGATAATTACTTTCGAATCTCACATAGATCCAAACACTTACTGGTTAAACACATACTAGACAAGATACAAATCAAAGAGTTTGACTCCTACAAAGATCACATAGCTACATCTTCTCCAAAAAACTGAACATCCTCGACGTCGATGGAAACAGTATTGACAATACAACTGCAAACTGTCTTTATATAAACATCCAATCTCTTTGCTCCAAATTAAATCAAATTGACGTAATCCTTAAAGCCACACCATTAAATATTTCTGTACTATGTTTATGCGAACACTGGTTAACCGACGATGCTATTAAAACCACTGCCTTCTCAAACTTTCAAGTAGCAACCAGCTATTCTCGATAATCAACATTCGGCGGTGGAATTCTAATTATGGTCAAGAATAACATAGCATTCACATCCTTAAATATCAGCCAATTTTCATCGGAGAAAAACTGCGAAATAGCGGGAATTGAAACAGATTGTAACATAATAATCACAGTCTATAGATCTCCTAATGGCGATCTCAATCAATTCTTGAATACACTCTCTGTTGTACTTGACTCCATCAAGCAAAATAAAAAGCACACATTTGTGATTGGCGACTACAATATTAACATCAATACTTCCAATCGCAATACAGAGAGCCTCGTGGATGTTATTCATAGCTATGATCTAGAATTCATGATTAACTTTCCCACACGCTTAAATAACTGCATTGACAACATAGCGACGAACTTTCATACTATGTCATCTTATCCTCTTGAAACAGGATTATCAGACCACAGAGGAATTATTTTTACCGTTCCACTAAATAAAAATCAGAATCCCAAACATAACAGACCGATAAGACAAATCACTGCGGCTGGAAAACATACCCTGTTTAAACTATTGGAAGAGGAATCATGGAGCTTTCTGAATATAATAAGTGATACCAACGAATGTATGGACAACTTCTTGTCTGTCTTCCTTGTATATTTTGAGTCTTGTTTTCCACTCAAAACAAACAAATCGGACATACAGGAAAATCATATCAGATGGTATAATAATTCTTTAAAAAAAATGAGAGAACACCTACAGCTACTATCCGAAATATACAACACCACGCGTGATCCAGAAGTACGAGTATTAAGGAACAATCATAGAAAATGTTACAGGCGAGCAATTGAATGTAGCAAATTGCAGGCCAATAACTTGTACATTGTAAAGAACAACTTTAAACCAAAAGCCGTGTGGAAAATTATTAATTGCTCAAGACCCTCGAAATCAATTACTCGTCCAACCACTTCTGCAATGACCTTTAATGAGCACTTTACTGAAATTGCTGATAATATTATATCATCCTTACCTCATTCAAATACAGACCCAATAACCTTAATGTCTTCAGAATTTAATAGCAGTACTCAGTTTTTCAGTTTCAGTCAAATATCGATGAATATTGTCAGAGATGCAGTAAGTAGATTACGACCCAGTTCAAGCAGGACATCTACGGATTACGAATTGATGTCATCAAATCCGTATTGAACACTATTTTATCTCCACTCACAAAAATGCTCAATATGTGTATTAGAAATAACACCTTTCCGGATGCTTTTAAGAGAGCCTTGGTCATACCGGTCCTTAAGAAAGGAGATCCAAACGATCCTGACAACTATCGTCCAATTTCTCTGCTGCCCTTGTTTGGCAAAATATTTGAAAAAATCTTGCAAGATCAACTATCTACTTACCTAGAACAATCAAACATATTAAGAAGCGAGCAATATGGTTTTAGGAAAGAACGATCAATGGGGATCGCTTTATCGAAATTAGTTGAAGAAATTATCAATGTCTTCGAAGATGGATCTATAGCAAGAGCTACATTTCTAGACCTGTCTAAGGCTTTTGACAGCGTATCTCACGACATTTTACTGCGCAAACTTTATTTTTACAATATTCATCCAGACACTTGCAGGATTTTACTCTCATACCTCACTGGAAGGACTCAGAGGGCGCTATCAAATGGAATCATGTCTGAGGCCTTGCCCATTAAATACGGTGTACCACAGGGATCTATTCTTGGGCCTCTGTTGTTTCTGATATACATCAATGACTTACCTAATGCGACGCCAAACACCAATACAATATTATATGCAGACGATACCACTGTTATTAACAAATCTAAAGATTACTCTATTGCTAATAATTTGCATGATAAAGCACTCGGGGAGGTATCGGAGTGGTTCATATGTAATCGACTAAAACTGAATATCAACAAATCTGCTTCCCTAACGTTCACATTAAGGAAATATGAATCAACTAAATATGAATCAACTAAATTTCTTGGCTTTCACATTGATTGCTTTCTATCTTGGACTACTCATGGGGATATACTCGCTAGAAAGCTTAGTTCGAGTATATATCTTATTAGAAACCTGGCACCCATAGTATCAAGGAACGTAGCTCGTACGACATATTTCTCGCTATTCCGGTCCAACATCACATATGGGATACTTACTTGGGGTCATGCCGCTATTCGACACCGAATATTTGGTCTTCAGAGAAAGGTAGTAAGAGTGTTAGCTGGCCTGAACTACTGTGATGACTGCAGACAAGCTTTCATTGATTTAAGAATATTAACATTCCCATCACTATTTATTCTTGCCTGCTTGTCTCATATTAGACACAATTTGGATAGCTACCAAACTTGTAGCGACATCAATAAGTACCATACTCGCCAAGAATCAAACAAATATCTACAAACAACAAGACTCTCGAAAGCGAAGACTGGTACTAGATTCCACGCTGTTAAATTCTTCAACGCACTACCGAAAAACATACAGCAATTGCCTCCCAAGCAATTTGCAAATCGTCTGAAAACGCTACTTGAGGATACAGGTTTTTACTGTTGGGAAGAATTCCTTAGATTTGATTTTAAAACTCATTTTAAATTGTGAACGTCCGTATGTTACTTCAATATGTTATTATAATGTGTTATTTTAATGTGGTATTTTAATATGTTGTTTTAATTTGATATTTTAATATGTTATTTTAATATGTTATTTCTTAATAAGTTATTTTAATATGTGACTATAGATCTATTTACTTATTTACTTCGATGTTTCTCACTATACAAACTAGCTTATAAGGTTTTATTATTATTATATTTTTTATTATTATATACTCGTAGGTTAAGGTGACATATGTAAAACATGTACTTTTGTTAATGCATCAATAAATATGAATATGAATATGAATATGAATATGAATATGAATATGAATATGAATAGAAACCTAGCCTCCACAATACAAAAAATGCATTTTGTGGCAAATGTGATGATCAATGTTTGGCATTTTCATTGGTATGAAAATGTCTGTTTTTATTGGCATTATAATTTATTTTTTTAACACAGCAATATATTTTACAAAAGGAGAGAAAAAAAGTGTTATAAAAACAAAGTTAAAAAAGTTTTATTGTTAAATTAACATGTATAACGAAGTAGAAAGCTAGAAGCCTAGCATCCACAATACAAAAAAAATGCATTTTGTGGCAAATGTAGTGATCAATGTTTGACATTTTCATTGGTATGAAAATGTCTGTTTTGATTGGCATTATAATTTATTTTTTAACACAGCAATATATTTTACAAAAAGAGAGAAAAAAGTGTTATATAAACAAAGTTAAAAGTGTTTTAGTGTTAAATTAACATGTATATCGTAATAGAAAGCTATAAGCCTTTCCTCTACAATACAAAAAAAGTTAAGGATAAAAAAATAAATTCTAATAGCATATAAAAGCAGTTATTTGATAGCTTCTAAGCGTCATTTTCTTTTCTTAATTTTTTTTACTAATAAATGTGTTAAATGTCACAATAGAATTATTCAATTATGAGCGTTCTGCAAGCTTATTTTTAACTGAGTACAACTGTTACTAAAGATAACTGTAATAATCGTTATCGAACTTATCACTAACATAAAATTCTTTTTCTTAAACTCTTGTTTATTAGCCATAAACTTCAAGAGTTAGGAAATAACTCGGGATTAGAAACATGATCTCTAAATTGAATTGCTTTCTTTACGACGATAAACGCATCGTTTGTGATCAATTTCTATAATTCTCTAATTTTATTGAATACAATGAGTCCAGGGTATATCTTGTTATCAAAAATAAAAATATCATCTGCATATTTATAAGATTTAAATGTGTTATTATTCCCTCGAGTTTTTCCTGTATAAAATTTAAATTAAAGTATGCCAACAGGTCGGGAATCTAGATTAATGTTAATAAATAAAGGGAGCAATGTGTGAATAATATTCGACGACATTTCGTTAAATAATTATTTCCAACATATTACTGGGTTAAAGCACATGAAATAAATTTATAATTATTGATTTAATGTGATTTAATGTAGTGAAATTTTGAAAATATTTATTTAAATAAACCAAAAACCCAACAGAATCCCCAAATTTAAATTTCCCCGTTCCACCATCGCTGACTTCATCTTAGAAACGCCTACTAACTAGAACGTCATTTATGAATAAATTACGTTCTAGTTAGGTGTTTCTAAGATGAAGTCACCGATGGTGGAATGGGAAAATTTAAATGTTGGGGTTTCTGTTTATTTATATTTTCAACATTTCACTATATTAAAGCACATTAAATCAATAATTATAAATTTATTCATTCATTATCATCTATTCATAACATATTTTAAAGTCATATTTTAGTAAAACAATGATTGATAGCTATGATACGAGAACTTTAAATGCAAGATCGTATTATATTAAAGAATAATGTACTTAAATTCCTCGAATAAAGATATTTGTATATATATTTATTTAAATACAGGGAAATGTTTTTTTAAGGATACATTGAGATATGTATACTCTGTAAATATTAATGCATTCGTTATTTTTATAAAAGTGTTCAATTTAAAACTTCTAACGAGTGTTTCCACTCCTCAATTAAACATGAAGTAAAATTTCGAGTTTAGAAAAGCTTCAAATTGAACTTTTAAGCTGTAAATTTTCCGACATTTGTTGTTTTTTTAAAAAAGATCAAGTGGAAGTTTTACACGAGTGTTTTCCACTCCCAGACTAAGCATGAAGTAAAATTTCAAGTTTAGAAAAGCCCCGTGAACATTTGTCGAGGGTCGCGCAGCGACCCGAGACAAATTTTCTGGGCTTTTCTAAACTTGAAATTTTACTTCATGCGCCACGCGTGTACAACACTGATTTAACGTAAAGTTTATGATATACTTCTATACATTTTTTTGGGAAAAAGCGGCAGAATTCAAAAACTATAGTTCTATTTTTAGACAGAACTTTAATTAAAACGATTGTTAATCATGCTAAAACAATATTAAATGTAAATGCGGATATTAAATGTTTTCGTCTTATGAATTCTGATCAATCTTCATCTTTTAAACTTGGAGTTGATGAACCTCACTTTGATTCTCTTATGGACTCTTCGAAGTGGCCTCCAGGTGTGGCTCTAAAAGAGTTTATACCTCGCCAAAACCGCCATTTTCAAACTGCTGGGATACAACAAACAGAAATATAAGAAAATTATCGATCTTCTATCAAAATGTGCGTGGTCTTAGAACAAAACTCTTCGAATTTTATAATAATACTCTAGTCAATGATTATGACATTATATGTGTAACTGAATCATGGTTACATCACAATATTTCAGATAATGAAATTATTGATGATCGTTATATATTACATCGTTGTGATCGTGATTATGCTGCGAATGATACTAGCAGAGGTGGAGGGGTTTTTATCGCTGTGAAGAGGAATCTACATTCGTCAATAATATCAATCAATACTCGAAATCGGGAGGAGATTTGGATTTTAATTAATAATTCTTATATTATTGGCTGTGTTTATCTGCCTCCACGATCTCACGAGGACACTTATACTGAACACGTAAATACATTATCAGATATCATCAATAAATATGAAGATCTTACGTTATTTGAGGTTGGAGATTTCAACTTGTCTAGTGTTGGCTGGATTCCAGAAGAAGACTGCGTGGGATTCTTACCAACTAGTGTTGAAAGTGCTTGTGCCCGGGTTTTGTGTGATAGTGTTATGAGCAATGGGCTATATCAATTTAATAACAACATAAATAGTTCTTGTAATGTTTTAGATCTAATATTTTCTAATAATCCTCATATAAGTTGCGCCATAGGTGACCCTTTGTGTAAGCCTGATAGCTATCACCCGCCTTTGCATATAGACTTTGATGCTGCAATTGCTAATGATGATTCAAATGAGAAATTTGATTTGGACTTTACGAACTGTAATATTAATGCTATTTGTAATGAAATAAGCAGTGTAAATTGGATGTACTATTTAGAATCTCATGGTATTGACAATGCTGTTGATATTTTTTATGAAATATTATACAATATTTTGCATAAACATGTTCCAGCTAGGAGAAAATTAAAGTCCCATTTTCCTAAATGGTTTTCGCCGTCGTTAATTGACTTAATTAAAGATAAACGTCTTGCGCATATAAAATTCAAGAATACTGGGTGTATTCAAGACTATAACACCTTCTCTAAATTAAGAGCAGATTGCAAAAGACTAATTCAAAATGACCACCTTATCTACATTCGTGATATTGAAAATAACATACCAAATAATGTTAATGCCTTTTGGAAATACTGCAAATCCAAAAGGGATAGTGTTGGTACTTTTCCTTCATGCATGCACAAAGGAACAGCGATAGCTACTTCTAATAAAGATATAGCCAATTTATTCGCCCATTTTTTTCAAGAGTCCCACTCAGATATTTCTTGTGTGGGTCCTATTTTTACCGTAGAATCAAATATAATTTTTAATTATCTTCAGCTTACTGAATCTGATATCGTAGAATTAAGTTCTGATATCAAGATAAACAGTTCTCCTGGTCGGGATGGAATTCCTCCATCAATAATTAAATCATGTGCTAATGTGTTATGCCTTCCTCTAACCTGGCTGTTTAACAAATCTCTTCAAGATGGTAAGTTCCCTGATGTCTGGAAACGTTGCTATGTCGTTCCTGTTTTTAAGTCGGGTGTCAAAAAAGATGTACACAATTATCGTCCCATAGCCATTCAATCTTGTATTCCGAAACTGTTTGACAAGATTGTATATAAACATATGATGCTGCACTTTTCATCCACAATAATTGATCAACAACATGGATTCTTTCCATCAAGATCTACAGAATCGAATCTCTTTATTTATTCAAACTTTATATCGGATACTTTGGAAGAAGGCTCAGTTGTGGATTCTGTCTACACTGACTTCTCCAAAGCCTTCGACAGGGTTAATCATACGAGGCTTCTGTATAAACTTTGCTCATATGGTGTTTCGGGACGCATGCTTGAATGGCTACGGTCCTTTATCTGTAAAAGGAAAATGTTGGTCAAAGTAAATAACATCACATCTGATATCATAATTGATGCAACCTCAGGGGTGCCACAGGGCTCTCACTTAGGGCCGTTACTTTTTCTTATATTTGTGAATGATATTGGCAAACATCTTACTTCTAATATTCTTCTATATGCAGACGATATGAAAGTATTTCGCAATATAAAGTCCATATATGACTGTAATACTCTTCAAAATGATTTAAATCAGATTATGGTTTGGTGTAATGATAATAATCTCTATTTAAATATAAAAAAATGCAAGTCCATGCGGTTTTCACGTAAAAAAGATTCAATATTAGCTTTTGATTATTCATTAAATAATAGTTTCCTCGAGAGAGTTGATTCAATTAATGATTTGGGGGTTTTGTTTGATGCTAAACTACAGTTTAATGATCACATCAACAAAATCTCTGCTAAAGCATTGCAGATGTTTGGATTTATACGAAGATTTAGCTCAAATTTTAATTCTATTAGAACATTTATATCTCTCTTGTGTTTATTATATATTGTAAGGCCTATTATAGATTATTGCGCAATTATATGGTCACCTCATTATAAATGTCATGTGGATCGTCTAGAAAATGTGCAACGAAAAATGATAAAATTGATTTGTTTTCGATGTCATCTATTTTATCATGATTATAATATGATACTTAAATATCTTGGACTTCTTCCATTAATTAAACGAAGAGTGTACTTTTCCTTGTGTTTTGCGTACCGCATATTAAATAGCAGAATAAATTGCTCTGTAATACTTGCATCAATTTCACTATATGTACCTACACGCTTAACTAGGCATCAACAACTACTTGCTAGCAAGTATCACGCAACAAATTATGCATCCAACAGCCCTAGGAATGCATTAATTGATAATATTAATACATATTGTAGATTGATAGATGTTTTTGGTGTAAGCTTACAATGTTTTGATTGTAAAAATGTGATTGAATGTAGTACGTAGTGTTATAGTATGTATGATTCCATGTATGCATACTTGTATTTGTATATAAATTTAGTTTTAGTCGTTATTCACTTTGTTTGTGTGATTTTGTGCGATTATTTCGATTTGTTAAAAGACTATTGTTATTTTATTATGTAATGGCCCACCGTTAAAATAAATAAATTTATCTAGCCAATATTTCGATGAATTTTTTTCAGCTTTTGTAGTGAAATGTTGAAAATATTTATTGAAATACAGGGAAATGTTTTTTTTAAAGAATACATCTAGATATGTATACTCTGACTCAGAGCTGGGCAGGATTCGAATCATTCAGGATTCGATTCCCGGATTCGAATCCTTTTAGAGGATTCAAAAGAGGTATTCGAATACTTTAGTGAAAAAGGATTCATGATCCGGATTCGTTACATTTTTTTAATAGGATTCGTATTCGAATCCAGACGTAGATGATTCGAATCCTTATTAAAGGATTCGAATTCTTATAAAAGGATTCGAATCCTTACAAATGGAATCGAATCCTCATACACAGATTCAAATCCTCCTAAATAATTCTAATCATCGCTATTAAGGCTGGGATTCGAATTCAATTCGCGCAGCGACCCGAGACAAATTTTCGCGGGGCTTTTCTAAGCTGGAAATTTTACTTCATGCGCCACGCGTATAAAACACTGATTTAAAGTGAAGTTAGAAATGCACTGAAAACCAACCCAACTTCGATATTTTTTCAAAATTAGATGTTTTCTTTCCTATCCATGCTGTAAACCTTCAGATAATTGTTGTTTTCTTATAAAAAAACTTCGATTCCTTGTAGTCCTTCGGTCTCCGAAGACCATGATTGGTCCTTCGAGCTGTAGTCTTTGTAAAATGGTAATAAACTTAGTAATCTAGAGTGATCCTTTAATTTGAAACGTCCAAGAACGAGTGTGTCCACTCCCAGACTAAGCATGAAGTAAAATTTCGAGTTTAGAAAAGCCCCGCGTAGAAAATTTGTCGAGGGTCGCGTAGCGACCCGAGACAAATTTTCACGGGGCTTTTCTAAACTCGAAATTTTACTTCATGCGCCACGCGTATAAAACAGATTTACTATGAAGTTCAATAACACATATATGATCATCAATTAAAATCATTATATAATCAGATATTTAGTCGGTAAATGAACATTTTTGTTAATAGAAACTGATGGAATAAAATATTACTGGTTGCAAATAAAAGATTCAAATTTATTTTTAAAGGATTTGTATCCGTGATTCAAATATGAGGATTCGAATCTTTGATTCGAATCATATTTTTCACTTACGAATTCTTTATTCGAGTATTCGTGATTCGAATCATATTAGGTGATTCGGATTCGTGATTCGAATCCTGTTTGTGAGGATTCATCCCAGCTCTGCTCTGTATATATTTGTGCATTTAATTTAAAACTTCTTACGAGTGTTTCCACTCCCTGATTAAGCATGATGTAAAATTTCGAGTTTATAGAAGCTTTATATTGAACTTTTGAGCTGTACATTTTTCGACATTGGTTGTATTCTAAAAGAGTTTAATGCGAAGCGTTAAACGATTGTTTTCCACTCCCAGACTAAGCATGAAGTAAAATTTCAAATTTAGAAAAGCCCCGTGAAAATTTTTCGAGGGTCGCGCAGCGACCCGAGACAAATTTTCTGGGCTTTTCTAAACTTGAAATTTTACTTCATGCGCCACGCGTATACAACATTGATTTAACGTAAAGTTTATGATATACTTCTGTTAACTTTTTTAGGGAAAAGCGGCAAAAATTAAAAATTATAGTTGTCTTTTTAGCCAGAACTTTATTTTTAGTTAACTAATATTTCGCGGAATTTTTGTCAGCTTCTTCAGAGCCAGTTTAAAATATACCTGGGCTATTTTAGATAAAATTAAAACTTGTCAGATATCGACGTGTAAAATGTTTGTCGATATCTGACAATTTTTAATTTTATCTTAAGAAGCCCAGTTATATTTTTAACTTGCCCCGAAGTAACTGACAAAAATTTAGCGAAATATTGGCTAAGTATAAGTAAAGTTTTTGCTAAAACTACAACTATAATTTTTGAATTCTGCCGCTATTCCCCAAAAAACTTTATAGAAGTATATCATAAACTTTACGTTAAATCAGTCTTGTATACGCGTGGCGCATGAAGTAAAATTTTAAGTTTAGAAAAGCCCAGAAAATTTGTCTCGGGTCGCTGCGCGACCCTCGACAAATTTTCACGGGGCTTTTCTAAACTTGAAATTTTACTTCATGCTTGGTCTGGGAGTGGAAAACACTCGTTTAAAGCTTCATATTGCACTTCTTTGAAAAAACAACGAATTTCAGAAAATTTACAGCTCAAAAGTTAAATTTGAAGCTTTTCTAAACTCGAAATTTTACTTCATACCTCATCAAGTAGTGGAAACACGCTAAAAATATAACTATAATTTTTGAATTCTGTCACTTTTCTCCAAAACAGTTTATAGAAGTTTTTGATAACTTGACGGCAAAAATCTACTAAATGTCGTTTATGATACACTACTTTAGAATACTGCTTTAGCAGTATATTTTAAACTTCAGTTTAAATCAATGTTTTATACGCGTGGCGCTACGCGCTACGCAACCAAACCAAATTTTCAGGCTTGTCTAAACTCGAAATTTTACTTCATTCTTAATCTAGGATTGTAAACACTCGTTAAAAATTTCAAATTGAACTTTAGCAAAAACAATGAATGGCTCAAAATTTACAGAGTAATATCGTACATATCCCGATATGCACTTTGTAATATTACAGCCATTCATTGTTTTTGCTAAAGTTCAATTTAGAATTTTTAACGAGGGTTTGCACAATCTTCGATTAAGCATACTTATATATTGTTTGTGGTTTTATATATTTTAACTTAATTATTACTTTTAACTTATTTCAGACTAAACATTATGTATTTATTTTAAATGGATATCCGTAAATAAACAATAAATAAATATACAATAGATAAAACCCCTGTACAAAGCCAAATTTTCAGGCTTTCCTAAACTCAAAATTTTACTTCATGATTAATCTAGTAGTGGAAATGCTCGTATGTAGCCTTAGACTAAACATTTTTTATTAAAAAAAAACTAATGTCTGTATGTATTTTAAAAAAAATCTCACGTATATAATCTACAACCGCTCTATCCTCTGGGGATAATTATATCATTTTAAATTCTAATTGATTCCCTCTCCTCATAAAGCAACATTGAATATGGTCTCTTAGGTTCTATTATATTCATTTTCATTACCCATACAACATACATTTTTAAAATACGCAGAAAACGAATTGTGCTTTACACAAAGAGAAATATTAAAACCATTATATTTTCCCAATCCGCCTCCAGGACAAGTTCATTTTTTCAAATTTTATATTTAGACCATTAATGTCCACAATAAGTTAAAGTAGGCCATTTTAAACATCTACAATAAGCTGTAGGTACTTTTTGCTCATTATTATTATAATCTTGATAAATATATTTTTTTAATTATACAAAAACATTGCAATGAGTTGACGAATAAATATCTAGCTTTACTCCAAAAGTAAAATGCCTCGCTTATTAAAAGGGTTGTAGTCATGTGGAATCAAACTTAAAATTGTACTATTTTTTACATTTAAAATTTTTATAATTTATTATTGATGTAGGAGGATATTTAGAATTCCCTTTTATTTTTCTCAATTTAAATGATTCCAATTAATCTAAAAATAGATAAATCATCGTTTCTTTTAAACTAATGAAACATTTCAATTCATCATTTAATTTTTTTCAAAAAGCGAGGAATTCATTCGGACGCTGTGTTTGAAAAACAAAATATCACAGAGAGAAAATAAATACAGTTCTACATTCCCTCAAACGTTCTTTATATTTTTAGAAAAAAATCAAGTTTTTATCCCAATTATCTATCGCGATATTAGTAATAATACGCAAAAAGTTTCCTACATTTTTGTGCTTTTGTTTAAAGGTCGACTTTAACGTTTCATAGAAAGTGATTTATAAATAAAAAAAAAGTTATACAATAGATAAAACCATTTACCGTGCGATCTATTAAATTATGATTTAGAGTAGGCAGCATTTTTCTGTACGGTTGCCCAGAATGCTAATTGAATGGTGGAATAAATTTGAGGTTATGGTAAACTATGCGTTAACAGTCGGTAGTGCCAATCTAATTTAAAATTCAAAGTCTACTCTAAATCATGTTTTAAATGATCGCACGGTACTGTGATAAAACACTTAATGATTTTCAACTATATTATTTAAGTGATCATGGATTTTTAAAACTGAAGTATCTCAACTATCTACCAGATAAAACCTTTGTTAATGTTTCTATATTAGATATGTTCATTTTCTATGCGCTTCTGTCCATAGAATATGTTAATATTTCAACCCATTAATGCCTATTTTGAAAAACTCGAGCATTGCGTTCTCGATCGTTCAACAATAAATGTATACAAAAAATTCAACAATCATTCTTTACATAATTATAATACATAATATAGGATTATACTGTGAATCCATTAGTTGTAGCACGGCCTGAAAACTGAGTTTGGTAAACAAATATCTCAATTTTAATAATATATCTAAGGTTTTTTTTAAAATTAGTTCCAATTATCCATTACATACACATACAAGTTTAATTTTAATCTGTTTTTTTAAATAACCGAGATAGTACCATGCGATCGTTTAAATTATGATTTAGAGTAGGCGGCATTTTTTTTTGTGCGGTTGCCCAGAATGCTAATTGCAAGATGGAATATTTGAGGTTATAGTAAACTATGTGTTAGCAGTCAGTAGTACCAATCTAATTTAAAATTCATGCCTACTCTAAATCATGTTTTAAATGATCGCGCCGTAGTTCTTTTTATTTTACGCTATAATTCATATAATAGAAATAATAAACATTTTTTGTTTAATGCCATACTTAATCTAAATTTTAGTAACCATCTTATTTTTTTCATTGATCTAAAATATTTAATAACGAAGGCGCACGTAGTTAAACTCAAACGTTTTAAAAAGTCCATAAAAAAACTTTACTTTTTTTTGTAAGCACACGTCGAACATGTATTATTTTTGCAAATAAAATATAAAAAAGAATCAAGAAATGTAGAAATCATGTATCTTTATGTGATATGAATTTGATAAAAAAAATGGTCCAAAAAAGTTCAAAATATTTAACTTCAAAGTGACATGGCTCGGTTTTTTAAACGGATAGTACAGCCATTTCATAAATAAGTGCACACGTTTTGGGGCTGCATTAGGGATTTTTGCGAATTACATATATGTGAAATAAATAAAAATAACTTTAGTGTATAAGTATGAATATTGTTGAAATAAAAATCACTTGGTTCGTTTTACAAAATATTTGATTTATTCCGACTACTTTGGGCTTCTAGCCATTATCATTAGTGATTTGGGAAGGTGCTTCGAATAACATTTTATTGTTCACAATTCTGTATTCACATTTTCTGTGGTTTTTCATTTGTAAAATAAAGCTTCCGAAAGTGAAATGTCTTGCATTTTGAAAATGATAGTAGTCATATGGAATCATGTTTAAAAATCAAGATTTAAAATAACGTATTCCAATTCATTAGTAATGTGGGAAGATACTTGAATTTCCTTTTTGTTTTCTTAATTTAAATGATTCCGATTAATCTAACGTTTTGTTGTTTAATTATAATGAGGTGAACATTTCTAAACCCATCCGCATTGTGTCGACTAACAACTAAATCTGGACTTACCTCATTAGAGTCGCACCGTCCCAAACAAGCCCACACTGAAAGGGTGTCCCAGCATTGTTTCCCGTTCTCGTCAGACTGGGTTACCCTGTACGTATATATCTTCCTCTGGCAGTCCAGAGTATCCTGATAATCGATTGATAATCCTTGAGGGACATCGATTATGTTCACCTGACACCGACACAGGAACATCAAGGATAGTAACGCAGAAATGAACAAGACTATTCTAGAAGCCATTATTCTGAAACAAACAAAAAATATTATATTTCTTAAAATAATAAGTACAAATACATATTAAGAATAACAATACTACAGCATACTGTAAACTTAACTTGCCATTTTCAAACTCAAAGTTAAAGTTGTCGGAAACTATAGTCACTTAATAAAGTCTCAGTTATACAAAGATAAAATCGTGTTTCATTTGTGAATTATGATGTATACTGTAAACTGTTTAAACCTCGTGAAAGACAGGTAAAGAAACGTTCGAAATTTTTTTCACTACTTGACTTTATTTAAATTTAAACCTCGTGAAAGATAGGCAAAGTAGCGCGTTCGAAATTTTTTTTAATAATTTTTTTGCGGAATTATAGGTTTTGAGGGGGGCCTATTTAGGATCATGTTTGTAATGATTCGACCCTAGATATTGTACAAATTTATAATTTGTATTATTGTTTACGTTGTGTTGTGTAGGTAGTAACCCTTTAATTTATTTACCTGGTTCGTTGTTTGTGTCAATATGCATTATTGTAAATACTGTGTCTTTTTCCCTTTTAATTTGACTAGGAGGATGTGTGGACAATAAATAAAACAGGGTATGAGCTTAACGTATGCAAAGTTTATTGACCTTTCATGACATTTCTAATGAATTGGTATGTCTGATATTACTTATATTTACAAAATATATTACACAACGTTTATGCTTAGAAGTCATGTGCATACAGTTAAACTCAAAAAAATGTATGACTCTACTTGTGGAAGCAAAATTAACTAGCCCCTGCATTTGCATTACGAAATGGGAAACCCACAAAAACCATCTCGGAGTTAGCATCACACACTCGACACACTTGCGATTAGTTAGTGGGACAATCTCTCACACCGGCCCTACACATCAATCGCCATTCATTTTCATTCTCTCCCCCTCCTTCCCATCTTCCCCCTTTCTCAGATGTTTAAATTATTTCGCTGGTTTTGTTTGTTTGATTTCAACTTAGTCGGTTTAATGTAGAATTAATTTTACTCTTAAGTGATAGTCTCTCCAACGTTGTTATCCCTAACTCCATTCTCCATTCTCTAACTCCATTCTTCATTCTCTAACTCCATTCTCAATAGTTAACTCTTTTAATCAACATTATTTCACTAACTCACATCCCACAGAAACTTATCATTGTCAACTGTCCCCATTTACATTCAAATACTGACTGTCCTAGTCCCTGTCCCAAAACTAACTGCTTTTTAGAATCGTTTCTTTGCTGCTCTCAAAGTTCTCCCCTCCCCAAATTTTGTTGCTTAGACTTCATCTACTACCATATTTGGTCACAAAACCCATCCCTCTCTGACGTCAGCGTAATTTCCCTGACTTTGCACACTTGTTGTGTTTGCGTTCGTTAAACCCTGAACTGAATCTTTCTGTATGTCTTAGCATTTCTCCACGCGCCGGTACTTGTTTATTATTTTAAGGCGATGCTGCATTTGTTATTTCTTTCACATAAAAAAATTTGATCGACTAATGTTATTCTCGTATTTACTGGATGTTGATTTTTCTTTATTATTTTCTTGGGTGATTTTTGTATTAATATTTTAATTTAATTTCGTCAAAAATAATATTTGCACATGACCCCTACTGACCTATTACATGTTTGAAAAATGTCTGTCTGTGTGAGTGTCTGAGGACGCTATACAGCAAACACCTGTTAAGATATTGGTATATCTTTAAACTTAAACTTTATATTATAATATAAGGGTTTGAAAAGCTGCATTGCATTTAGCAAAAACAGACTCGGTTTCTTCATCATTTATAACTGTATGTTTTTGAGTTTATGTGAAGTGATTTTTACACTAAAAAAATACTGTTATTTCTTACTTCACTTTTTATTTGTATCGTTAGATGTACATTTCGAGACAATGAGCAACTTGTGCCTCGAAATATACATCTAATGATACAAATAGAATGTGAAGTAAAGAATAACAGTATTTTTTAGTCTTCATTATTTGTTGAAAAGTAAAATAAATATGGCGAATGCGCCGGGCATTTAATTTCAAACGAAGTTACTTTTAAAAATTAAAGTACATAAAAGTGAAAAGATTACAACATGCGGATAAGACAAGCATTTAATTAATCTAATTTAAAAATACCTTTTTATGTAAAATCGTAATCTTGCAGACCCTTGTTAAGAAGAAAATTGATGTTACGTTGGTAAAAACCTTAACAAAATTGCATGCCCTCTATTGTCGTTAATTTTACAATAAAGAAAACTGCAGAAGTCGACATTTTATTGTGTGCACCATTATTTATTATTCTTCCATTATTTATTGAAAGGTAAAATAAATATGGCGAATGCGCAGGGTATTTAATTTCAAACGAAGTTACTCTT
Organism: Philonthus cognatus; assembly: GCA_932526585.2. NCBI lineage: Eukaryota > Metazoa > Arthropoda > Insecta > Coleoptera > Staphylinidae > Philonthus > Philonthus cognatus. Next base: position 155,278,043 of record OW052241.1, read on the forward strand.
AAAAATGAAAGTACATAAAAGTAAAAAGATTACAGCATGCGGATAAGACAAGCGTTTAATTAATTTAATTTAAAAGTACCTTTTCATGTAAAACCGTAATCATGCAGACCCTTGTTAAGGAGAAAATTGATTTTACGTTGGTAAAAATTTCAACAAAATGAACAGGTCAAATGAAATTAGCATTATTTAATACACGATTTTACTTTGTCAATAGGTTCATTTTTATACCAAAAGAACGCGTATTCGAAAGAAAAATAAAATATCTTTATTCTGACGACAATTACATCGAAAACATTTAAACGTAACCGCATATTATTTTTAATACACAATTTTTATTATGATAATTGGTTAGTCTGGCTCGGCTAATAAAAGAGCGAATACAATAAAATTATTCAATAGTGTATTTTAAATTTGAATTTAATATTATATTTTATTGGACCATGGTGTATAATAAAGAGCCTTCATAAATGATCGAACATTTTCAAATAACGCGCCAGAACATCGCAAGTTACTTATAGTGGTCAATTTAAAATGTCTAGCGAGTGTTTCCACTTCCTGATTAAGCATGAAGTAAAATTTCGAGTTTAGAAAAACCTGAAAATTTGGTTGGTCGCGTAGCGAAGCGAAGCGACCAAACCAAATTTCTCGTATACAACAATGATTTAACCTGAACGTCAAAATATAGTATTTTAGCATACTACTCTGACAGTATATTTTAAACTTCACAATACTTCAGTTCAGAACATTTTTAAATAACGCGCAAAACATCGCAAGTTATTTAAGGTGGTACATTTAAAATTTCTAGCGAGTGTTTCCAATCCCCGATTAAGCATGAAATAAAATTTCGAGTTTAGAAAAACCTGAAAATTTGGTTTGGTTGCGTAGCGAAGCGAAGCGACCAAACCAAATTTTCAGGTTTTTCTAAACTCGAAATTTTACTTCATGCGCCACGCGTATACAACACTGATTCAACCTGAAGTTCAAAATATACTAGTTTATAACATACTACCAAACCAAATTTTAAGGCTTTTCTAAACTCAAAATTTTACTTCATGCTTAATTAGGGAATGGAAATACTCGTTCGAAGTTCACGTAAAATATACCAAATTTTTAGGCTTTTCTAAACTTGAAATTTTACTTCATGTGCGTATACAACACTGATTTAACTTGAAATTCGAAATATACTAATTTAGCATACTTCTTTTGCAGTATATTTTAAACTTTACAATAGTTGAGTGCTTAATACGCGTGGCACATGAAGTAAAATTTCGAGTTTAGAATAGCCTGAAAATTTGGTTTATTTTACGTGAACTTCGAAGGAGTATTTCCACTCCCTAATTTAGCATGAAGTAAAATTTCGAGTTTAGAAAAGCCTTAAAATTTGGTTTGGTAGTATGTTATAAACTAGAATATTTTGAACTTCAGGTTGAATCAGTGTTGTATACGCGTGGCGCATGAAGTAAAATTTCGAGTTTAGAAAAACCTGAAAATTTGGTTGGTCGCGTAGCGAAGCGAAGCGACCAAACCAAATTTCTCGTATACAACACTGATTTAACCTGAACGTCAAAATATAATATTTTAGCATACTACTCTGACAGTATATTTTAAACCTAACAATAGTTCAGTTCAGAACATTTTTAAATAACGCGCAAAACATCGCAAGTTATTTAAGGTGGTACATTTAAAATTTCTAGCGAGTGTTTCCAATCCCCGATTAAGCATGAAGTAAAATTTCGAGTTTAGAAAAACCTGAAAATTTGGTTTGGTTGCGTAGCGAAGCGAAGCAACCAAACCAAATTTTCAGGTTTTTCTAAACTCGAAATTTTACTTCATGCGCCACGCGTATACAACACTGATTCAACCTGAAGTTCAAAATATACTAGTTTATAACATACTACCAAACCAAATTTTAAGGCTTTTCTAAACTCGAAATTTTACTTCATGCTTAATCAGGGAGTGGAAATACTCGTTCGAAGTTCACGCAAAATAAACCAAATTTTTAGGTTTTTCTAAACTTGAAATTTTACTTCATGTGCGTATACAACACTGATTTAACCTGAAATTCGAAATATACTAATTTAGCATATTTTTTTTGCAGTATATTTTAATGCTTAATCGGGGATTGGTGTAGTCGCGGAGCGACTACACCAAATTTTAAGGCTGTTCTAAACTCGAAATTTTACTTCATGCTTAATCTGGAAGTGGAAATACTTGTTGGAAGTTTCAAACTGAACGCTTTTTAAAAAGAACATCGTTGACATTTATGTATACTAAAAAGAACAATTCTCTGTATGTAATGTTTGCAATTGTAAACTTACCGTGCAATTATTTAAATTATAAATTAGAGTAGGCGGCATTTTTTTGTGCGGTGGCGCAAAATGCTAATGAATGATAGAATATATTTAAGGTTAAGGTAAACTATGTGTTAACAGTCAGTAGTGCCAATCTAATTCAAAGCCTGCTCTAATTTAAAATTCAAATGATCAATAAAGAAAATTAACATACGAATAAAATAAATAAACACATATTAACATTGTGTTTATTCATTCCTTATTGGAGCTTTCTCAAGCTTAAGTTGGATAAGAATAATTCCAATTCAAAAATATTAGAATTCGAGAAAATTAGCTTAAGCTTCTTATAGTTTGCACACATTAAACATGCTTGCATTTTACACGAAAAACAAGTTATTGAATTAAAAATAGGAAAATTTGAAGTTTATAGCGGATACAAAAACGGATACAAAAACTTAGACTTAGTAGCAAAAATAACATCAGGTACATGACGACCTCCGTTTTTTGATGGACAGCTGAAGTCGAGTGGTAAAGTTAGTTATCACTCCTTGCAAAGTTGCAAAGTTAAGGGTAAATTGTACTTTGACCAGCCTCGAAATTTGGCTCAACTGCGTGATAATATTCAGCGAGAAATTCGTGCGATTCCTCTAGCAACTTTGCAAGGAGTGATGACTAACTTTACCATCCGACTTCAGCTGTGCATCGAAAACGGAAGTCGTCATTTACCTGATGTTATTTTCGCTACTTGAGGTTTTTTCTAAGTTTTTTATATACGTTATATATAAACTTCCAATTTTCTTGTTTACATAGAATTTTTTTTAATAAAATATCTTGAAAATTATAGAGTTGTGCTATTTTAAAAACCGTCAGGTAACTCTGCCGGACCCTGTATATAAAATTACGAACATGTTGTTCGTGTTAAATACAAACAGGTTTAAAGTGTACAAACTATAAAAAGCGTAAGCTTATTTTCTCGAATTCAAATATTTTTGAATTGGAATTATTCTTATCCAACTTAAGCCTAAACAACGTTCCAATAAGGAATAAATAAACACAAAGTTAATATGTGATTATTCATTTTATTCGAATGTTAATTTTATTTATTCATTATGTTTAAGTTGGATATATTATTGAGTATTTTACATCGATTTTATTTGTTTTTGGAAAATTGTGATTGTTTTTTTTTAATGTATTATTAACTATTTTACGTGAATTTTGCTTAAGCTGATTTTCTCGAAAATTGTACAGTATTGGCGTAATTCCTTATGCTTAAACTTAATGGGTGTAATCAGATGCATCTTAAGAGGATTTTCCAATTCAGATAAAACCGGATAAAGCAACACACACGCTTTAGGATTAATCGCCCCGAAATTTTCGCAAGCACGTCCTGTAAAAACCATGGTTTATGGTTTCATAGTAATTATAATCCAGCACGAATTAACTTCATATTAAAACCCAAACGTGTTTCATCCGACACACAAGACATATACCGATTACAATTACAATTACATTGTCAAAATATTACCAATTTATACAAATTTAAATAATTTAAGATTTAGATATGTAAGTAGTTAAATTCCTTAATCTTCACTGATTTATTTTAATTCTAAATGCACATTTCAGGCACGATGTGCCCTTTTTCAATGGTTTAAAGCCTGGGTCTCCAAACTATCTTCTTCGCGGGCCACAAATACAATTCTACATAATAATGTCGGCCAAGATCCGATTAATTTTATAAAATTATGAAAAATTTAAGGAACAATTGTTACAATATTTCAAAATATGACATTTACAAAAAAAATTACAAACAATCGCGGGCCGTTTCATGCAAGTCGCGGGGCGGATTTGGCCCGCGGGCCATAGTTTGGAGACCACTGGTTTAAAGTATTTGACAATTAGTAAATAAACAATTGTCAAATACGAACAACTATTTAAAAGGGCACGTGTCTGAAATGTACATTTAGAATTAAAATAAATCAGTAAAGATTAAGGAATTTAACTACTTACATAGCTATTACAAACATTTCACGTAACTCCAACAAGAATATCATTGATAATTTAAGATTTTTTTATTAAAAATTTTTCCTGCTTTTTCTGAGCTAATTCTTTCGTTTGTTTCTGGAATTATTTCAGTGATCTTTTGGGATTACGACAGTCGATAATCGAGTGGTTATTTTTATTCATGGCATTTTTGAAACAATAATTGTCTACTGATGGTTTCCCGCTTTATCAATTAACTCGCGGTATCCCCCAATCGATCAACCTTTCCGTAATTTGCGAAACAAACGCCACCGTTCGAGTGCCCATTGTAAATGTCATAAACCGTGTCACTGCATAAAAAATTAATAGGAAACAGGTCAGATAAATACAAAGAGAAAATTAAAACATTGACAGAATAATATCCGATGAAATTATTAGGTTTTTATTTTTTAGCACATTTGTTCTTTAATTTCAATTTCAATTTATTTAGTGTTAAAAGCATAGCTGTACACACGTCAAAACATACATGTAATAGTATAAAATCAGGTAATTACAAGACATAGAAGCACAGACATTTTTTACATGATCAGCGCATAATAGTATTTTTACGAAACACAAGACAAAAATTAAATATATAATAAAATTACTAATATTATACATATGTTTATATTAACAAGTCACCGTTCAGAAAGTCATTAACACTGTAATAGGACCCTGAACACAGTAATCGTTTCACTTGTGATTTAAATATTTGTATGTTTAAAGATTTTATATGATTTGGCAATTTGTTGTAAAATAGTGGAGCGTAATAATTTCCACTATTCCTTGTTCTATAAATACGAGTATATTTTATCTTAACGTTGTCAGAAATTCTTGTATTATAACTGTGATGTTCCTTTGTAATTGTGTACATATGTAGATTCGTTTTCACAAATAGCAGGCACCTTAAAATATATGATGACGGAACTGTTAAGATGTTTAAGTTTTTAAAGTTATTTTTAATGTCTTGGCGAAAATGTAATTGGAGTAGGGCTCGTACACATTTTCGTTGAAGCCCAAATATACGTTTAATATGTGTGGTATGGCCCCATGACAAGATGGAGTAATTTATTTGTGATTGTACCAGCGAGTAAATATTATTTAAATATTTGTATACAGAATACGAGATAATTATTACAGAGTTTTTCTTTTGCATTATATTATACAGGGTCGCTAAAAATATGGATACAGAACGGTTTAGCAGAGTTGGTTAAAATTTGGAATACATTTAGAAGTGTTTAAATTCTAAGATTATTTAAAAAATTTGATCATCCTTTATTTTGAAAATACAGGGCTAATTTGATTTTTTGAAATGGCACGGGTGGTCAAATTTGTTATTTTTGAAAAGATATTTTTTTCTGAGTTCTGTGTGTAAAACATGCATATCTTATTTGAGTCGAAACTTAAAACAAAAATATTTAATTGATGAGGCGGATACATGATGAAACTCCATAATACTATTTGAAATAAAACAACACAGTTGGGAGGGACTCACTTTTATTGTTGAACACTGCAACATGTTTTACCACACAGTGGCTTCATCAGGCAGATGAAATAATGATTATTTCATCATTATTTCATCTGCCTGATGAAGCCACTGTGTGGTGAAACATGTTGCAGTGTTCAACAATAAAAGTGAAACCCTCCCAACTGTGTTGTTTTATTTCAAATAAAAAAAAAATTAAAACAAAAATATCGAACTAACATAATTTTGGAATATGTAAAATTTTGTTAGCTTTAAAATTGATGACTTTATCTATCGTTAGTTCTTTACCGCCTAAACTTTGACCAAAAAATAAATAAAAGCTAATAATAAATGTAAAAATAAGACATTTAACTGAAACAGAACACATTTTAATAAAAAAAATAGCTTAAACACGAAATACATTATATTTATGTTATAAAAGATGCTCAAAATGATTTCAATTTACTTCTTGGCAATAATGAATACGCTGAGCAAAATTTATCAAGAAATTAATCAAAAAATTTGAGAAAAAAAATCACAATTTCGTTTCATACTTGTTAGTTTGATAATTCTTTTTAACGTTTCGATTAAAATAAGATATGCATGTGTTACATCACAGAACTCAGAAGAAAATTCTCTTTTTAGAAATAACAAATTTGACCACCAGTGATATTTAAAAAAAATCAAGTTTGCCTTGTATATAAAATTTCGAGTTTAAAAAAGCCCCGTGAAAATTTGTCAAGGGTCGCGCAGCGACCCGAGGCAAATTTTCTGGGCTTTTCTAAACTCCAAATTTTACTTCATGCGCCACGCGTATAATATACAGATTTCTAGTAAAGTTTGAAAATACATAAACTTCAAAATATTTTACTGTTTTATACGCGTGGCGCATGAAGTAAAATGTCGAGTTTAGAAAAGCCCCGTGAAAATTTGTCGAGGGTCGCGCAGCAACCCGAGGGAAGAAATTGGAAATATATTTGATGCAATAGAAAAACTCTGTAAAATCTATTTTTCATTTATAAACAATAAAATAACTTCAATTTAGATTAAAAATTAATCAATAAACAATAAACATTATTATGCCATGAAGTCCTTTAGTAACCTACCCAAAGAATGAAAGGTACTGACAATTAGAAAGGGAGAAGAGGGATATGTATAATTCTCTGTATTGTGTTGGAACACTTTTGCTAAAATATATTCATAAGTTTCTTGAAAAGTTGGGAGTAAATTATAAAATGCAAAAATGTTTGCTGTTGATCCACGAGCTTAATTCACACAACCTAGGTAATCTTTACGTTTACGAAGCAGCACGCAAATTTAACGAGAGAGCTTAATTACGTAGTGATTAAGTAATGAATTAATTACTGTGTTACGGTCAGATCGTATCTTTACGTTAATATGTGCTGACCACTCTTCATTTACCCATTTTAGAACAAGGCGTATTTTTCCTTGAAATCATTCAAGAATAAAATTAATCACCATTTCATCAATGGTTCTCTGAAAAAAAAAAACTGTGATTAATGATAAATATTAGGACCCGACGGTAAGCCAACAGTGTTAAAATTCACTGGGTTAAAATAGAAACAGAGCGATTTAATAATGTATAACATTCACATAGATATCATATGTTCAATAAAAAAAACCTCTAGAGTGCCAGGATTTTATCTTTTTTTTTAAATTAGGTCTGCTACACGCTTTAGGAATTGACATATAAAATGTCAGACGTAATATTTATAATATATAATTTTAGAGGTGCCAACCTACAATATTTTCCATGGTACTCTAGAGGTTTTTTTTATTGAACATATGATAGAATACTATTAGAAATAAATTACTCAGTAACTTGGAGCCAACTGTGAATTAATTATTCTTATTTAAAAATATGTTTTTTATATTCACAGGACACGCCTTGAACATTTAATAAGTTATTTCATTGTTACATAATTATTCAAATTTAATTATTATTATATTTTTATATGTACCAGGCTTATGTTTTGTTTTTGTCTTGTAATTGGATAATGTGTCCTGTTGGACAATAAATGGATTATTATTATTATTATTTAAGCAGGAAGCTTTATTTCACATAGAAATGCAAATCCATGTATTTTCCGCCTTACGTTAAATTCATACATACCGATATCTGTGAGTCGGAAGGTGAACTAAAATGTTTAGAATTCGGTTGTTTAAGATAGAGACAGAGCTTTAAATACAGTATAGCATTTAACGAACCAACAAAGTTTTGCGTCTCCCAAATTTGACCACCTGGAACAATTTGCTCCATATGCTCCATCAAGGCCATTTCAAACTATCGAGTGTGTTCCATTCCCAGACTAAGCATGAAGTAAAATTTCGAGTTTAGAAAAGCCCCGCGTAGAAAATTTGTCGAGGGTCGCGCAGCGACCCGAGACAAATTTTCACGGGGCTTTTCTAAACTCGAAATTTTACTTCATGCGCCACGCGTATAAACCACTGATGTACAGTAAAGTTAAAAATATATAATGCTTAGATGTGATGGTGATCAATATTTACCGAGATGTGGCGAAAAAAAGCAAAAATTACTTTTTTTGTGAATAGTTTTGGAATAATAATAAAAGTAGAATAAATAAGCTGGCTACGGCCTTGTGCTCCATAGCTGCTACTCCCGTGTTTATATACAGGGTGCTCGTATTTCGACAGATTGTATGGGGATCTCAGTTATTTGAAGAGATAGAAAGTCGGTTGAATTAGGGCAAAGTTGCGTATTTTAGGGCTTAATAATAATCTGAAAACAATTTTAAATTATTAATTTTTGTTTTCGAGATATCAACAAAAAACTGATTTTTTGAAATATCGTTTTTATTTTTTTATTCAAAAACTACTAAATCTAGAAATTTAGAACTTAGACGATATTGACATTTACCCGGGGACCATAACCAATATTTGTTTTTCTTATGGGAGCCATTTTGTATTTTTGTATTTTTGAAAGAATATTTTATTCTGAAATCAGTGATGTATGACACTCATAATTTATTTTAAATTTGATATTTAAAATTATGATATTTTCTTTTTTGCAAAGAGTGCCTTGGAAACAATGACGTCATATCTGTTAAACAATAAAATCTTAACAGCAGTCAATCATTGTTAGCATTCAAAATTAATTAATAACTGTCAGTCTTATGTAATAATTATAATAAGTATCGGTTATCATATAAAAGTTGCACGAACAAAATTTATTCTACTTTTATTATTATTCCAAAACTATTCACAAAAAAGTAATTTTTGCATTTTTTCTATACATCTCGGTAAATATTGATCACCATCACATCTAAGCATTATATATTTTTAACTTTACTGTATATCAGTGGTTTATACGCGTGGCGCATAAAGTAAAATTTCGAGTTTAGAAAAAAAAAAGACCTTTATTGGCATAACACTATATTACATACATTATATCTACCCTAATTACTGCCCCCTCTCTTCCTTCTGCTTTCCCTCTCTTCCCCCAGACTCTCCAGCGTCCTTACTCCGGCCCCATCCTCTCTCATCCATTCCGTCACTCTTATTTGATTACCTCACTCCCTTCTCGTCTCCCTCTTACCCTCCCTTCTCTTTATCCTCTCCCTCCCCACCTTTTCCAACGTCCTTACCCCGCTCCCATCCTGCCTCATCCACTCCACTACCCTTCTATTCCCTTTCGCTTTCAGCCACTCCTCTTTCACCCTCTCACATTCCTCCGCCAAGTGTCCCCACGTATCCTTCCCCTGTTCACACAACACACACCTTCCATATTCTTCCCCCATCCATACTTTCCTTCCTCTCTCCTCCGATCCACACCTCGGCCTTGCCTCAATCACCCTATCCTCTCTACCCCATCCCTTCTCTATCAAATACTTCGGCACCCTCCCATACACCTGCCACTTCCCATACATATCATTATACTGGCTTCTGTCAATACACCCTTGCCTTTCCTGCCCTTCCACCTCCTTCCCTTTCCCCCTCACCCACTCATCCACCTTCACCCCATTTCCTAGCCATTCTATTACCTTCGCCTCCGACAGCCCTACCCTCTCATACATTTTCCTCCTCTCCCCCCTCCATCCTTCACCAATCTCTCTTCATCCAGTTCCCACAATCTCATCTCGTACCTCACCATTGCCTCCCACTCTAGCCTCTCTCTGTTGGTCTCCTGAAGCACTATGTAGCTGGGCGTGGACCTTTCCACCCCCAACATGTGCTTCAGGAACCACATCTGCTCCCTCTCTATCACCTCGTACCCTCTCGTCCCGCACACTTCTACTCCATACATTAGCACCGCTCTTACACACGCATCCCATATCTTACACGCAACCGTCACATTGTTCCCCATCCACTTCCCCCACTTGCCCCCCGCCATTCCCCACGCCTTCCTCGCCTTACCCTGCACCCACCCCACATGCTCCTCATACCCTCCCGTTCCTTTAAACCAGAACCCCAAATACTTGAAACTCTTCACCCTCTCAATAACTTCCCCCTTCCACTCCAATTCTTTCACCTTCCCCTCCCTCCCTTTGTTTCTAAACTTCACCCACTTCGTTTTCACTACATTCACATTCATTCCCCTTTTATCCATAAACCTCTCCACTCTCTTCAACATCTCTTTCATCCCTTCATACTCTCTTGCAACCAACACCACATCATCCGCATACGCCAGCATCCATACCTTCCTTTTACCCATCACCACTCCCCCCGCCTGCCCTTTCCTCATCACTTCTTCCAATTCACTTACGTACACATTAAATAGCATCGGGCTCAGCGGGCACCCTTGCCTCAAACCCTCCCACGTCCTAAAGCACCCCGACACCTCCTTCCTCACTTTCGCCACTACCCATGTCTCCTCATACACTCTCCTTACCCACTCCACCATCCCCTCACTCACCTCTCTCCTTCTCAAACATTCTATCAAGCTTCCCCTCGGCACCGAGTCATATGCTACCTTCAGGTCCATAAACACCGCATACATACATCCTTTCTCTTCCATCACTCTCTCCACCATTCGCGCCAGGGTAAAGACCTGCTCTCTCGTGTCCCTCCCCCTTCTAAACCCCCCCTGCGTCTCTGGCAGTATCCCCTTCTCCTCCACCTCCACCTCCACCTCCATCCGATTTCTCACTATCATCATTGCCAGCTTATACCCAACACTTGTGATCGTTACACCCCTATAACTACTGGCATCTTTCTCATCCCCTCCCTTATACACCGGACACATCATCCCCACCCTCCATTCTTCCGGCAAGCTCACCTTCCCCCTCCACATCTGATTCAACAGTTCCCTAAATTTCGTCTTCCCCTTTTCCCCAATCTCCTTCCACATCTCTGCCCTGAGACCATCTCTCCCTGCCGCCTTTCCACCCTTTACTTCCTTGAACGCCCGCTCCACCTCCTCCTCTGTGAACTCTTCCCCTCTGTCTCCACCTCTGCTTTCTCCAATCTCCCCTGGTACTCCGCTTCCTTCTCTGCATTTCCTTGTCCATTCCCTCAGCGAAACTCCTACCTGCCTCCTTCTCTCCCCTCTCCTCAAAATTCTCCACATTTCCGCCTCGTTCTTACATTCCCTCAAATCCTCGCTCGCTTTTTCCACCACCTTTAGCTACCTTTAGCTTCTTTTTCTCACATATGCCCTCATATCTTTTCCTTGCCGCCACCACTTTTCCCTCTTCTCCCCCATATCTTACGCATTCTGCCACAGCCTTCCTCAACTCCCTCTTTGCCTGCCTACACTCCTCATCGAACCACGCATTCCCTCTTCTTCTCTCTTCCTTGTTTTTTCTTCCGCATCCCACTATCGTCTTTTCCATCTCATCCATTGTATTGACCTCTTCCCATTGAATCCTTGATATCCTTCCTCATATCCTCCATCGCCTTCACCCCACACTCAAGGTATTGGTTTTCTTGCCATCTTTCCTCTTCTCTTCCCTTCCCCATCCACATCTCCACCGTTACCAGTAGGTGATCCGATCCCAGCACCTCTTCTACCTCCATGCCTCTTATATCTCTTCTTTCTATCCCCTTGACTACCACATAATCAATTACTGATGCCCCTCTTGGTCCAATGTACGTTTTTCTCCCCTCCCAATCGCCCTCCGTACATCCGTTTAAAATCTCGCTGCGCGACCCTCGACCAATTTTCTACGCGGGGCTTTACTAAACTCGAAATTTTACTTCATGCTTAGTCTGGGAGTGGAAGACACTCGTTAGTTTAAAATACATTACAACTGTTAAAATCTGTATCGTCGAATGCCCGTCTTCAGGGGTGATATGTAAGCAAATTATGGGTCCTAGGAGTTGTCAAATAAGTGAGTTACTCAACTGTTTTCAATGCACTCTTTACAAAAAACAAAAGATTAAAATTTTACATATAAAATGTACAATATACTATAAGTATGATACATCATTGAATTCAGAAAAAAATATTCTTACAAAAAATATGAAAATCCAAAATGGCGCCTATAAGAAAAACAAAAGTTGGCTATGGTTCCTCGATAAATGTTATAGTTATCTTAAAATAAAATCTGTTACTAGATTTATCGGTTAGAAGTGCCTATATAATGTTAAAGTTCTAAATGTCTGTCTAATCCCTAAGATTAGACATATATTTAATTATTAATTATTCTATTACGATTGCATCATTCGTTCAATAATGCAATCATAACACAACACAATTCCGGACAATTACCTGACGCCCCACTTACGCAAGAATGACGACCGGCTGTCCGGCCGATCCACGGCAACAACTTCTGCAACTCAGCAACGGACTTGTGGACTTTGTGACCATCGGCGTCCCAAATCACCGGGCCAACGCTACCAGTTAGCACCAACACCAAATATAAATACCCGCGAGGAGGCCAACTGACCAGAGTTATTTCGACTCTCAAACCATTAACTACCATGTCATGTATTTAAGTTATTATGTTACAATATATACCTATTTTAAATCCACTACTCTACCCTGAACTATTACATGGTCCTTCGAACAAAACAGCTAACTGGGTCAAGCCCGCACCAAGCCTAAGCGCCAGTTAGTTCCTATCAATCCGAAAGCTGGGTCCAGCACGCAGTAAGCCAAAGCGCCAGCTTTCATTCCAAAAAATAAATCCAAATTAACTGGGTCAGCCCGCACCAAGCCTAAGCGCCAGTTAATTTGCCTACAAACCGAAAGCTGGGTCTAGCACGCATCAAGCCAAAGCGCCAGCTTTTAATCCAAAAATCAAAATTGATTGGGACGAGCACGCACCAAGCCTAAGCGCCAGTTAATTTTCCTATCAATCCGAAAGCTGGGTCTAGCACGCACCAGGCCTAAGTGCCAGTTAATTTTTCTACGTCCAGAAAGCGACAGATTTCAATTAATCAACCAAAAGCGAATATACGTCCAGAAAGCTACAGATTTCAATTTCAATCAACCAAAAGCGAATCTACGTCCAGAAAGCGACAGATTTCAATTATTCAACCAAAAGCGAATCTACGTCCAGAAACTGACAGATTTCAATTAATCAACCAAAAGCGAATCTACGTCCAGAAAACGACAGATTTCAATTTCAATCAACCAAAAGCGAATCTACGCCCAGAAAGCGACAGATTGCAATTAATCAACCAAAAGCTAATCTGCGTCCAGAAAGCGACAGGTTTCAATTAATCAACCAAAAGCGAATCTACGTCCAGAAAGCGACAGATTTCTGGCAAGCATGGCACAACGAATACTTATCTCAACTTCAAGTGAGATACAGATGGAACAAATCGCAGCCTAATATGGCCCCAGATACAATAGTTATAATCAAAGAAGATAATGCCAAACCGCAGCATTGGCCATTAGGTAAAATAATTAAAACTCATCCAGGAAAAGATAGTCAGACTGGTCACAGTTATGAAAAGTAGAGGAAATACTACAAAAAGGCGATACATCATCTTATTCCACTTCCGAAAGCCGAAACTAACGAAGAAGAAGAAACAAATATGAAAACAGAGCTGCATGCTCATATGGCACTAACTAAAGAAAAAAGAATTAGAAAACAAAAGAGCCCAGTAATCATACTAATATTTATTCTCTTACAGTTTTTTCAAGTTGCAAGCAGCTATTACACAATTAAACATCCCCACGGAGGATTATATATTGAACACTTTGGCAGCGCACAAACTGAGAGAGGAACCTTTCGCATCCATGCAGAATATAACCGAACTCTATTGGAGGATGATGTACGTCGAGCTAGTAACGTCATCTTGCGATTTCTACAACTATGCAAAGAAACCCACAAAGTAACAACAGAGGTGGAATGCAAGAGTCTGGTACATCATTTAAGAGAAATACTAAAAAATATTGACGAAACCTTCTCAGGCATAGCAAATCAAGACAAATCACGCAACAAACGAGGATTACTAGGAACATTGATGACCGCAGTATTTGGAGTTAATTACGAAGTTTACACAGATATTGACCGCCTTGATGCCAACCAGAAGCAGCTCATCCACTCCGCACAACATCAAACAAAATTAATAATATCTGCCATGGCAACATTCAACAATACAGAAGAAGTCATGGCAAAGAAGTTGGAACAATTTCAACTAAAGATAAACCAAGGTTTCCAATTAATCCATGAAATGTCAAAATGGTATGCAGCCATCAATTCCAACCAGTTAAATATCCATCTCCTTGGTGCGTATCAAACAGCACATCATTTCCTCAGCGAAACCTACCAACACCTCTCCAAAATTTTAAGCATCCATTACAGACAAAATAACTTCCATATTCTAATACCTCCTTCTCAGATTCAATCCATCATAAAACATGCAAACCTAAAGCTCCCATCCAATCTACAAATACTATCCGCACCTATCACAAATGTGCAAAGCAAACAGGATAGCAACACAATACACATTTATGGGCACTTCCTTATTGTGGATACATCACAGTTCACAATAATGAAAGCAACATCGACACCATGTCAAATTCATAAAACATACTACGAGGCGCTGGATATATCTCAAGACATCATCGCAGTTGACTACAATCAACAACTCTACTTCCATTTGCAAGACACAGAATTTTCGGCTTGCAGAACACTGACACGACACAAGTATGTCTGCGCACCCACCCAAATCATGGACATCGAGACACATCCCGAATGCATCATCAGTCAAATATTCGACCGAGATGACAAGATACATTGCAGAACAAGAAATTTTCCATTACATTCAATTACATGGAAGCAACTACATATGTCAAACACATGGTTATTCATCACACCATCACCCATCAAAATATCCATATCCTGCAATGGTACACGAGAGGATGTTCAACTTAGCAACACAGGAGTAATCCAAATAACCCAAGATTGCATCATACACACACAACATGTGATGCTAACGCCTAACCAGATGGAATCCAAAGCAATACTGGCCACATATTCAAAGAAGGCTAACGTTTCACTTATAAGTGGACAAACAGTACCGCCTATAAATCCAATTTCATTCAAATCTATTCTACGATCGCAGAACAATAAGATGGCAACTGATATAGTCAACAAAGAAGAGGAACTTAGGGACCAACTTTCGAACATCAACTGGAAACACTTCAGATACCACTCGTCCTGGACCAGTGCTGTAACATCCATAGGCACATTTGGCGTATTAGGACTAGGAATCGCAATCATTCGGCACATCTGGAAGAAAAAGCAAGGTGGCGAAACCTCACCGGCAGGACATCCAGAAGAACTTCAAATGGTTCCAAGTCCAGCTTCCAGAGCATCTCCAGAATACTGTACAGTCCAGAGGACACCAAAAAATGTCAACACACACCCACTTCCAAGGAACTTATCACCGACAGAGTCCATCCAACTACGACCGCTGATATCCCACACTCCCGCCGGGCAGAATGTCTAATCCCTAAGATTAGACATATATTTAATTATTAATTATTCTGTTACGATTGCATCATTCGTTCAATAATGCAATCATAACACAACACAATTCCGGACAATTACCTGATGCCCCACTTACGCAAGAATGACGAGCGGCTGTCCGGCCGATCCACGGCAACAACTTCTGCAACTCAGCAACGGACTTGTGGACTTTGTGACCATCGGCATCCCAAATCACCGGGCCAACGCTACCAGTCAGCACCAACACCAAATATAAATACCCGCGAGGAGGCCAACTGACCAGAGTTATTTCGACTCTCAAACCATTAACTACCATGTCATGCATTTAAGTTATTATGTTACAATATATACCTATTTTAAATCCACTACTCTACCCTGAACTATTACAATGTCTGAAATCAATAGTTTTTGAATAAAAAAATAGAAACGAAATTTCAAAAAATCCGTTTTTTGACAATATCTCAAAAACGAAAAAAGATATTTCAAATTTGCTTTTGGATTATTATTGGGTCCTAAATATGCAACTTTGCCCCAATTTAACCGACTCTCTATCTCGTTAAATAACCGAGATCCCCATACATTCTGTTGAAATACGGACACCCTGTCTCATATCCCTGTATGTAGTAAGTAACTTTTAAATAGAAATAAAAGTTAAACTAAAAATTGTAATCGTATAAATAAATTTCTCAAACCAAAATAAAACTAACTTATCTAACAGATCCTTACAAATTAAATTTAAAGGTTTTATCCTACTAATTTTGTCCATACCATTCTGGAATACCTTGACAAGGTTCTTCCATATCTCTCTCACTCTTTAATATATACCAAAATCAGAAATATTTCAATCCAGCTCAATATATCCTCCAGTTCGATGATGACACTGCCTTGGTAACCCATGCCCCTACCCTCAGTTCCGCAATGTCCTCCTTACAAGACTTACTAAATTATTTCAAATCTTGGTTCCTTAAATGGAGAATATCGTTGAATTCCACTAAAACCCAACTATTAATTCCCAACCACAGAATAACTCCTAATTCCCCTACAATACTCTTCAATGGTACCCAAGTTTCCCCTTCACCCCTATGTAAATACCTTGGCATGAACTTCGATCCCAAACTCACCTTTATTCCCTACTCCATAATAATTAAAAATAAAATTCAAACCAGAGCACGCCACTTTAGGGGTTTAACCTATAAACAGTGTGGAATATCAACTAAAACCGCCGTCAAGATATACAAATGCATATGCAGGCCGATACTCGACTACGGTTTTATCTTACTTGCTCTTATTCATAGCAGATCCCTTAACAGCATCCCTCCGCATATTGACAAAAATCCGTCACCCCCTAAAATCGTCTATATAACCCTTTCAATGAAATGTTGCTAGAAAAGACACAAATAATACCTATGAATGAGCGCTATCCATATCTAATCGAACGTTTCCTTAAAACGCCTCTAAACATCCGCATCCTTAAACTGTTTTGTCAAACGAGAAATCCCCGAATCCCACCCAAGCCCAAATTTCCAGAATCTACTATTCTCCAAACACTCTTATTCCTACATCAGCCAATTACTTAATAATCTCACATCATTTATTTATTCATTAACCGCATAATCAAAATTATTTAAATAACCCTAGGCAAGAGACTTCAGGTCGATAGCCTTTACGCAATATACAATAAATACAATACTATAATGAATGTTCATGTAATGAAATATTTTATTTGTGAATAAAGATTTTGTATAATATAATAAAACTAACTATAAATTTCATACATATAATTTTTAAATATTCGTTTCTGATAATCCCTAGAGCGCATCAGAATTATGTACGACGTGCATATATTAAATAATTCCTGGAAACAAAGATAGAACTCGGATGAAGACAATTGAAACCGTGTTAATTATATCTCATCAGATACTCGTAATAGGATGATTCAAGTTCTGATTTGAAATTTGCAGTTTAGATAATAACAGAGGACTCAATGCAACGAGAGATTTAGTTTAATCCTGATAGAGTTATTGGAAATGAATTCATATTATTATTTTACGCGTAGGAAGTTGTATAGTATCTAGCGATATTCAAAATTAATAACGTACTAAAAGTTATAACGACAAGTTTTGTAAAGCTAATAAAGTTGCCATAACGCTATCTCAATTCAGAAACGAAAGTTGTATTACATAATCTTGTAAAGTTCTAAATTATTAATACATATTTTAAAGAATTATAATTTCTAACAAAACTTTTGTAAATCTTTGGTTATATAAATTAAATTCTAAAACTCAATACACATAATAAATAATTCTCACCAATAATATAACATGAATTAAATTATGAACGGTGGAGGCTTCTACTTGGTTATACATGTTAATTCAATAAAATAAAACACTTTATTAGCAATCAAGACATTTCCTACACAATAACTGACAAGGACAGAACTCTATAATTCCAGGCGGAAAGACCAACGGTCGATAGCCAATTGACAAATTATTTAATTTTTCCTTTATTTAATTGTATTATATTTTTGTATTATTACTATTCGCAAAATTTGCCAATAAAGATTTATATATATAAAACACTTTAACTTTGTTTGTATATCACAATATTTTTATTTTCGTGACAAACAGGGTAATGAATTACTCAATTCATTACTCTGTTTGATAATGGCAAGTTGAGTTGCCGAAACTGCAGTCACGAAAATAAAAATATTGTGTTATACAAACAAAGTTAAAGTGTTTTATTTTATTACATGAATTAATTTATTACTTGATCATTACGTAAATAACCTCTCTCGTAATAATAATAATAATAATAACGCGATTTCAATAAAAACACATAGACAATTAATGTCTAAATAAATGTAGCGTAGATAATTTTAGGCAAAGTGTTTCCTAATTTCTTTTATTCAATTTTGTTAATTTAAATCGACATTATTAACTCCATAACAACCGTAATAAACAAGGTTTTATTCACTAGTGAACTAAATTTTTTTTAGGTCACTAGTGAGTTAAAAAATTTGTTATATTATTTATTATTCAATTTTGTTAATTTAAATCGACATTATTAACTCCATAACAACCGTAATAAACAAGGTTTTATTCACTAGTGAACTAAATTTTTTTTAGGTCACTAGTGAGTTAAAAAATTTATTTAAAAATAAATGTAAAGTACATTTTCTTTACAATTTCGTCAAAATTGAATAAAAACATATATACGCCACGTGACTTAAACACCTTTATTCACTCAAAGAAATGATTTCACTCGCGCCGAGGCGCTCGTGATATCAAAAATCTTTTCGTGAATAAAATCGTGTTTAATTCACTTGATGTATAATATTTATTATTGCACTTTTACACGAGTGTTTCTGTTTATTTAGCGTTGCACAAATTATTTTTTTTGAAAAAATAAAATCAGGAATAGATAGTTTATTTAATACCCCATAATAAATAAAAATTAGAATATTGCAACACAAAACAAAAATATTTTCTTAAATAATTAACACTGATTACTTTTTTGTATTCACGTTTTATTTTAAACTGTGACTACTATCCTATTCATAAAGCAAGGCATGTCACTTTCGGATGCTGTATTTCAAAAGAAAAAATCTTGGAAAATATATAAATACGTATCTACATTCCTTGGAATGTTCCTCATTTATTTTGAGAAAATCAAATTTTTATCACATTTATTTACTGAGATATTAATAGAAATGTTTAAAAAGGTACCTACATTTTTGTGGATTTTTACTAAGATCAACTTTAACATATTATATAAATTGATTGGCTACATATAAGAAATTGAAAAAAATACATGTAATAGATCAGACTTATATTTATATAACGACGCAAATAAAAATTAAATGTGTCCACCCTTTATTCCCCGATTTTAAAAAAAGTCGACACCTACGTTCTCGTTTATTTTACAATAAATTTACATATAAATAACAGATATTAGATATTACACAATTATATTGCAAAATGTATAAAACAAATTATAATTATATCAAATATTCGATTTTTAGTGGATTAAAAATTTTTCGAAGAGATATAAAAAATGACGGTGAAAGTGAGGCGCGGGGAATACCCCCTCTATTCCCCGCGCCTCACTTTCACCGTCATTATTTTATATCTCTTCGAAAAATTTTTAATCGTCGTTACGATGCGGACGATGATGAAAGGTTTATATCGAAAGGGAAGACAGCAGTTATTTACAATTGGATTTATTTTATAATATTTATATTTACAACCACGATAATGGGATGGTGGATTAAAGAAATACTTAATTAAAATAAACGTGTATTATCTTCATAATATTTTTTAAAAATAAACATTAAAGAGACGGTTTCAAAGTTGAAATGAATAAGACAAATTATTATGTAAATAAAATAAACTTATCGAAAATGTCATAATGATTATTATTATTAACAAGTAAATGTTATAACATAACACGAAAGTTTATTGATTTATTGATAAAAACAAAATATGTTTCTTTGTTCGACAACAAAAGTTAACATGCGATACAATTTTTACCATGTAAATCACTATGGCCGTACTTAAATAAAACGCACGGTATATAAAATATTAAAATTAAAATAAGAAATATGTTTCAACAAAAATACAATACAACAAATATAAAATAAATATTATAAAATAATAATAAAATAATAAAAATGTACTATATAAAAGACAAAAAATATAAGATAAATATTAAATATTAAAATGATTAATGTATTTATTTAACATTTATTAAATGTAGAAATAAATAAAAATGTATAACAAGGACAAAAATAAATTATTAATAAGAATTTAGAACAAAAATATAATTTTACATAAATATAAGAAACACAATTGTCATTAAAGTTACCCAGATTCACTTCCGATTTCACTACCGGTTTCGCTGTCTGTCGATTCATCCGCTCTAATATTAATAATTAATGGTTCCACTGCGACATCAACCAAATGATCTTTTTTTATATATAATCGTCTTCAATTTTCTTTGTATGTCTTATACAATTGGGCCACAAAGTATCAGGAACGTTTCCCATGGCTTCATTGCATAAATTTAAAACATCATTTATTTTAAATGTTTTGTTCTTTTTTGCCACATAATTTTTAACAAATGACCAAATTAGCTCTATCGCATTAAACTCACAGTGAGCTACTGGTAACCAAATAAGTTTAACAGATTATCCTCTAACCTCTTCTTCTATTTTATCTAATAGATACATTTTTGGATAATGGTGCACCTTTGCCAATGATAACAGTGCGGGTCTTGACATTTCGTCAAATGAATCATATTCGGATCGCAATCGTACATTCTTTTTAATAAGCCAGTCAACTATGTTTGCCTTTCTCCATGCAGTTGTTGGATTTCTAAAATCTGGATGCAACATAGTGTGATAAGGTGCTTGGTCAATGACTATCACTGAATTATCTGGTATAATTGTCAGAACATGTCTAAACCATTCTTCAAAATGTTTGGCATTCATCTCATCGTTGTAGTCATTAGAATTTTTGTTGCCAATAAAACACTTCATACATCCATCCAAAAAACCATCTTCACTCCCTATGTGGACAATAATTACTCTTTTCCCAGCTCCCGATGGAGTTATTATTCCACCGCGGTATCCATTTATTTCCTGGATGGTACCTCTGTAGTAATTATAATTGTTTCGTTTTTCATCCGGTAAGATCTGTTTACACCAACCAAATTTTTTAGAGTGGTTGGCTCCACACCAAGTCTCGTCCGTATAAAATATCTTCCAGTTATCATTTCGATATCGTTTCATTTTATTTATGAAATGTTCACCTGCTGCAGAAATTGTGTTGCTCTCCATTGAAATTGGCCGTTTATTCAGTTTCATATACTTGAAATTCAATTTAATTAAAAGTCTGTATAAAGTGGTAGATGGAAACTTGGGTAAATCGGCAATATCTTCTTTCAGTTTTTCATGAACCATTTGAACGGATGGAAAAGACTTTTCCAAATAGAAACTCATCACAGTACGTCTAATAACTCCTTGCAAAAACTCATCAAACACAATGGGTTTGCGTCCAGGTGATGTGCGGGGGGAACATATATCTTCGAATTTTCTTTGATCAGAACTAACACGACAAACACTACGAACTGAAATAGCTAAACACGAAGCTGTTCTATTTACGACAGATTCAATGTCAATGTTTTCCTTGCCGCATCGTTTCTCTTCTTCAGAAAACTTTCGCGCATTTACTATCATTTTTTTCTCCTTACTTGAGAACGGTGATTTTCGTTTATCTTCCATTATTAACAATTTGTTCGCTCTGCGATTGTAGTTGTATATTAACAAAAAGTCTAAGACTGAATAATTATAACGAAAAGGGCAATACTTATAGAAACATTTAAACATAATTTACCTCCCACCTTCATAACAAAACATTTCTTAGTACCTCTTGTCAAACAACCAATAATCCCTTTATAGCCTTTTCGAGAATTAACGAAAGTGTAAACACAGAAATAGAACCCTTGATTACAAACATCCTTACATAATAGACAAATAGGTCGTCTAATCCCTTAGTCCCTTTTTAGCTAATTCGATACAACCTTTAATGGCTGTAATAAATTGTGGAATTTTTACGGTGGTAAAAATAGTAATTGCAGTTTTGTGATCGGATTATGTCATTCCAAATTTTACTCCAAGTAAAACTGTATACAAAAAGTAGGCAAGTACCTAATTTTGTTTATATGTATATTACAGGCGCGCACCCAGGGGGGTGGCTGTTTACAAAAAGTAGGTAGGTACCTATTTTTGTTTATATGTATATTATATGTATATATGTATATATAAAACCACTATAAAGTTTTCCAAAACATAAACTTTTAATTATATTTTATATATTTTTTTTAATTTTACAGTTGTAATGGTTTATTTAAAAATTCGCTATAATGTATTTTTTGACAAATTTCTGGGTGCGCGCCTGTGTATATTCATATACTATATTTTCATTCCCACCAACAGAACACATTAATAAAATCATTTTAAAATAAATGAATTAAATATTTCATATGCGTTTCAGTACTTATTGAGAATCGTATATAGAAGGAATTATATAAAAATGTTCGTGCTGTGCGGTTCGCCGCTTAGCATTAACGGCAAGGGTATGGTCGCCGTACGAACGCTGAGTTAGCATACTCGCATCTCTCTCTACGGCCTGAAAACTGATTTCGATATAAAAACACCTCGATTTTAATGATACACCTGTACTTTTTTTAAGGATAGTATTCAATTATTCATCACATAAAATGTACACATACGTTATGCCAAGTCCCATTTTAATCCGATTTTTAATAACCGAGATTGTAGATTTTCATTTTTTACGCTATAATTGTGGTAATAAAAATATTTAACATATTTTGTTTAATCTATCACATTCGAAATAGATTCTAGTAACCACCTTATTTTTTTAATTAATCTTAATTATTTTATAACGGAGATACACGCAATAAAACTCGACCGTTTGAAAAGTTCATGAAAAAGCACTACCATTTTTTGGTAAACATACGCCGAATATATATTATCTTTGACATTAAAATTGTAGAAAAAAAACATCACATGTACAAATGATGTATCTATGTGGTTTAAATTTCAAAACAATCGACCCCATCGACTTCAAAATATTTAACTTCAAAGTGACATGTGTCGCTTTTTGAAAAGGATAGTAGTTTCGGCTCAACAGCGAGCCATTATCAAACTAACTACTTAAACTAACATTAGTACATATACTTAAAATTATTTATCAGGTAAAAAAGTGTCGAAAAGAGGAGTATACATAAGCTCCGTCTGGTCATTTATTAGTGGGAATCCCGGATTCAGTTTTGCTTTGTGAATCTCTAATGACTCCAGAAGGTTCATTTTACGACCCTTTTCCACACAATGCAAGACTGAAAGTACATCTTCACCAAAAGTATGTCCTTCTTCCATGATGTGGTTAGAAAACGTGGATTTATCTTGTTTTAATTTATACGCTCTAAGATGTTCTTTCAGCCTAACATTGAAATGTCTACCAGATTGTCTTAATAATAATTCATTTATTTCCAGTATGAATATACAGACATTCGTGGGTGGGTCAGTTACAGTAAATAAATAGTAAATGTGGTGTAAATAAGGACACTACAAACATATTAAAATTGATACAATCAAACATATTAAAACTTATATCTAGTTAAAAATCAGTTCAGTAACTAAATAAAAAATGAGGTGTAAATAAGGAAACTACAAACATATTAAAATTGATACAATCAAACATATTAAAACTTATATTTAGTTAAAAATCAGTTACAGTAAATAAATAAAAAATGTGGTGTAAATAAGGACACTACAAACATATTAAAATTGATACAATCAAACATATTAAAACTTATATCTAGTTAAAAAATTAGGAAATAAATTAAATAAATATAATACAAGGTCTGATATAAGATTAAAATATAAGTTTTAAATATAAAATTACGTTTACAATATAAATTTGAAGTACAGTCATATAATGCCGCACACGTTAATAAATTCATCTACTGTATAGCAGCAGTGAGTTAATAATATTTTCTTAACCCTTTTTTTGAATTGTTTCTTTGGTAATTGTTTTATTCTATCAGGCATAACGTTATATAATTTTAAGAACTGCACTATACATGAATTGTGGTAAAATGCATGACTGTGTTTTGGAAGTCTTATAGTTTTTGTTCTGGTATTGTGTTCGTGATGTACTTGGTTATTCCTTGATAGATATTCATTGTTCTTGACGAATTTAAGAGACTCGTAGATGTAGAGGCTGCCCAAAGGCATTATTTTGAGTCGTTTAAATAAGCTTCGACAGCTGCTATATGGTTCTGTATTTGCAATAGCCCTAACTAATCTTTTTTTGAGCAACAAATACCTTTTGCAAATTCATTTTTGTTGTACAGCCCCAAAAGATGATTACATATGTGAGTTGCGATTGACAGTAAGCCATGCCGCTTCTTCGTGCACATCTTTGCGTGTTGCAAATATAAGGTATGCATATTTTGATATTTGCATTGACACTTTTTGAACATGTGTATCCCACTTTAGATCATTTTGTATAGTAATACCAAGAAATTTTACTTCATCCCTTTCATGTAGTGTTTCGCCATTAAATTGTATATTTGTGTGTCCTGTTGGTGCTTTATAGTGCATAATATGAGTTTTTGAAACATTAGCCTTTAAATTGTTATTGGTTAGCCAAGAATGTAGTTCAACAAGCATATCATTTGTTGCTTTATTAAGTTCATCTAGACGGTAGCTTTCCATGTTAATGGTGGTATCGTCTGCGAACATTATAATGTGTCCATTAATATTGAGTGGCATGTCATTTACAAATATTAGGAAAAGAAGTGGCCCTAATACGCTTCCCTGTGGAACACCAGTCTTCGGAGTGGCTGCGGATGATGTGTAATGAATGTTGTTGAACTGCATTTTTATTATCTGTATTCTTTCAGAAATATAAGTTTTGATCAGATTCAGGCAGTTTCCTCTTATTCCGTAGTCAAATAATTTACTTAATAGAATATCGTATGGAACACTGTCAAACGCTTTCGTTAGGTCAATAAAAATAGAGTACACTTGTTTATTGTTTTCCAGGTTCTTGAGAACAAAATCAATAAAACCGAAAATCGCATGCGTTGTTTTTAGGCCCTTTCTAAACCCATATTGCTTTGGACTCAATATATTATTATTTTCTAAATAGTTCATTATCCTGTTGTATATAACTCGTTCATATACTCTTGAGAATGCTGGTAAAATTGAAATTGGCCTGTAATTATTTACGAGATGGGCATCTCCTTTTTTGTAAAGTGGGACAATTTTTCCCGCTTTAAGAGCTTTCGGAAATATACCATTGCATAGCGACTGGTTAATAGCAAATGTTAGTGGTTTAATAATTTCTTGTTTTGTAAATATTAAGACATTGATAGATATTTCATCTAAATCTTTGGATGTGGTATTCTTTAAAGTACTTATTATATTACTTACTTCGATTTCGGTTACAGGATAGAGAAATATTGAACCTGAGCTACTGATACTTCTTTGTCTTGAATTGTTTGTTACATGTGTAGTAGGGTCAGTGCAAATCGAACTAAAATGTTTATTCATCGTATTGACGATTTGTTGCGGATCAGTAATTTTCAAATTTGACTCTAAAATATATTTTATATCCTTATTAGGGTTCGCATCTTGATTTTTATTTTCCTTCGGAATTTTCCACATTTCTTTTGATGAGCTTGTTGCTTTTTTTATTCGATTTGTATTGTAACTTCATTTTTCTGTGTAAATGGAAGATTTGTATTGTTATTTTAGTGATTTATATGTATTGTAAATTATTTCACTCTTGTTTGTTTTATACATATCATACAATAGATTTAGATTATTTTTTAATTGTTTTAATTTGTTGTTGAACCACGGTATTTTTGGTTTGAAATTATTTACCGTCTTTATTGCAATGGGACAGCAACTATTGAATGCTTTTAGATAATTTGTATAAAAACTGTTAAATGATTCTTCCCCGCCGAACGGTTGGATTTCTTCCCAATGTTTTAAGTGTAACATTTCGTTGAGCTTATTAAGGTTACTATCAGTTATTTCTCTTTTTATGGTTTTTGTATCTTTGTTCTTACTGCACACGAACTCGAGTAATTGGCCTCTGTGGTCGGATATATTCGTATCCAGAGCATTAGCATATGTATACTTTATATTTGTAATTAAGTTGTCTATACAGGTGCTACTTGTTTTTGTAACGCGAGTTGGCGATGTAATGGTTGCATTTAGATTATAGCTACTTATTTAATTTAAAAACATAGATACTTTGTAGTCACTTTGTATACCCCTTTACAAGACTGACATGTTAAGTTATATATCCCGGATTTATTGTGATAAATATTTTTCTTAGAAATTAATGAAATATACAAAATAATAATTAATAAACATAGAAAATATTACTTTCGTGTTTAAGATAAGTTAAAAAGGCCATTAGGCTTACCATCTTGCTCAGATGTATTAATTTTTAAATTACCATTATAATATATATATATATATATCTTGGTCGTCAAAAATATGAGCTTGAATTTTTTGTATACTCACGAGTTTTTAGTAATGTCATTTCTGGACTGCAATATGAAGCCTGCTCTACATTTATTTTTCATAATTTAATTGTACGTGTACGTATGTTTATGATCTTCTTAATAAAACATGAAATGTATGAATTTTCCTGCTCTGAAAAATACATATGCATAATTTTTCTTGGGAGCTGTTACATGAAATTTACATGCATTACACCATCATATATTATTTTGGAGTGCTCCGGTGTGGATTGGGCGACATTCCGTAGATGAAATCCAACTGAATTATGTTTGTAAATTCACTCAACTCAACACACGCTTTCTATCAAGAAGAGAATTACACAAAATATTGCGTAGACATCATATTTCATAATAGCTAATGGATTTTTTATTGTCATATTAGAATGACAAAGGAACAGTAAGAGATAAATAAATATTAAATTTAATCTCCACCTCTTTAATTTATTACATATACACAGTTGCATAATTGTACGTTCAAGCTTTGTTAATACAATTTTATGAGGATAAATAATAAAAAAATGAGGTTTAAAAAACTATTAACTTTTTATATTTGTATTGTGTTTTGAATGTACTTTCTAAATTACAAATAAAGTGTGGGGCAGGTGGTGGCCGAGCGGTAACGCTGTCGGGCTGTATCGCTCGGCGAGCCACAAACTCGGGTTCGATTCCCGTGCACGGGGAGACTTTATTTAAAAATAATTTCTCGTCGTGACCCTGGGTGTGGTATGAATAGGAGTGTTTGTCCGTATGAAATAATTGAGTACTATAAATTGTAATGTTAAACAATTAATACAAAATATATATAAATAAATGATGTTGGCTAATGGGCAAGTTCCCAAGGCCAGGCAAAAGCCAAATACAACGAAAAAAAAAAAAAAATAATAAAGTGTGTTGTTATTATTATTATTATTAATTACCTTAAAAAAGTTAAAAATGAAATTAATCGTTGGTTCAAAATGACCATTAGAGCAATGCAATTATTTATTATACAGGGTGCCCGTATTTCGACAGAATGTATGAGGATCTTAGTTATTTGAAGAGATACAGAATCGGTTAAATTGGGACAAAGTTGCGTATTTTAGGGCTTAACAATAATCTGATAACAATTTTGAAATATCTTCTTTTGTTTTCAAGATATCAAAAAAAATCTGAATCTTTTATTTCTTTATTCACAAACTACTTATTCTGGACATTTAGAACTTTGACAACTTTTTAATGAGAAATCTAGTAGAATATTTTTTTCAAGATAACTCTAGCATTTACCCTGGGACCATGGCCAACTTTTGTTTTACTAATGAGCAC
This sequence comes from Philonthus cognatus, assembly GCA_932526585.2. Classification (NCBI taxonomy): domain Eukaryota; kingdom Metazoa; phylum Arthropoda; class Insecta; order Coleoptera; family Staphylinidae; genus Philonthus; species Philonthus cognatus. The sequence goes on from OW052241.1 coordinate 155,306,131, forward strand.
CATTTTGTATTTTCATATTTTTAAAAAAAATATTTTTTTCTAAACTCTGTCAATCTTTTGTTATAATAATAATAAGTATCGATTATCACATAAAAGTTGTACAAACTGAATGTACTCTACTTTTATTATTATTATTCCAAAACTATTAACAAAAAAAAGTAATTCTTGGATTTTTTCGCTACAAATCGGTAAATATTGATCACCATCACATCTAAACGTTATATATTTTTAACTTTACTGTAAATCAGTAGTTTATACGCGTGGCGCATGAAGTAAAATTTCGAGTTTAGAAAAGCCCCGTGAAAATTTGTCTCGGGTCGCTGCGCGACCCTCGACAAATTTTCTACGCGGGGCTTTTCTAAACTCGAAATTTTACTTCATGCTTAGTCTGGGAGTGGAAGACACTCGTTAGTTTAAAATACATCACAACTGTTAAATATGTATCGTCGGATGCCCGTCTTCAGGGGTTATATGTAAGTAAATTATGGGTCCTAGGAGTTATTAAATAAGTGACTTACTCAACTGTTTACAAGACACTCTTGACAAAAATCAAATGATTAAAATTTTACATATAAAATGTACAATAAACTATAAGTGTGATACATCATTGAATTGAGATAAAGTATTCTTCAAAAAAATATGAAAATCCAAAATGGCGCCTATAAGAAAAACAAAAGTTGGCTATGGTCCCTGGGTAAATTTTATAGTTATCTTAAAATAAAACATGTTACTAGATTTATTGTTAAAAAGTGCTTTATAATGTTGTTTGGATTCAATAGTTTTTGAATAAAAAAGTAAAAACAAAATTTCAAAAAATCCGTTTTTTGACAAAATCTGAAAATCGACGAAAGTAATTTTAAATTTTTGATTTGGTTGGCGTTCACTTTGTGGTACATCTTTATAAAATAATATTAAAACACTTAACTTTGTTTTATCACTTTAATTAACTTTTTACAGTGACTATAGTTTCGACTACAAGCTAGTCATTATCAAACTGAGTACCTAAAATACATTTTACATTGTTTTTATATCACAGCATCAAAGAGGGGAGTATACATTATGTCGGTCTGGTCGTTGATGAGGGGAATTTCCAGATTAGCTTTCAACTTGTGAATTTCCAGCGCTTTCAGTAAATCCATTTTTCGGCCTTTGTCTGACAAATGGATTACGGAAAGCATGCTGTCTTCTGAGCAGGTGTGGTTGTTTTCTATTAAATGAGTTGCAAAAGTGGACTTGTTATTCTTTAAACGGACTGAATTTAAATGCTCTTTTAATCTTATTTCAAAATTTCTACCAGACTGACCAATGTATGCTCCTTTACATGTTTCGCAAGTTAATTTGTAAATACCTGATTTTTTGTTTCTATTTATAATTGTTTTTGGATTATGAATAATATTTGCTATTTTAGAAAATGGTTTAAAAACTACGTTGACGTTACACTTTTCAAGGGTTCTTTTAATTTGGTTGCTAATGTTTCCGAAATATGTTATTGGATAAAATTTATTTTTATTTATTTTATTTGTTGCATAAATCAAGTTTTGAATTTGTTTTAATTCTTGTTTCGCTATAAGGTTGTTTATTAGAGCTGGATTGTAGCCATTGTTTGTAGCGATTTGTTTTATGATTGAAAATTCTTTGAGGGGGGACTCATCGGAAAGGGGTAATACATATCAACTGGTGGTATAGATATGTAGACGATATCATTGCATGTTTCAAAGGTACAGATAGACAAGTCAACCAATTCCTAAATTATATTAATACAATTCATCCCTCAATTAAATTTACAGTTGAATTTGAAAATAACAACAGCCTGAACTTTCTAGATCTAACTATCACTAAAACCAACAGCATACTAACTTTTGATATTTTTCGGAAACCCACATACACCGACTCCATAATTCCAAATACCTCCCGTCACCCCTACAATTAAAAAATTGCTGCATTTAACTCATTTATTAACAGAGCAATAAAATTACCCCTTTCCGATGAGTCCCGCCTCAAAGAATTTTCAATCATAAAACAAATCGCTACAAACAATGGCTACAATCCAGCTCTAATAAATAACCTTATAGCGAAACAAGAATTAAAACAAATTCAAAACTTGATTTATGCAACAAATAAAATAAATAAAAATAAATTTTATCCAATAACATATTTCGGAAACATTAGCAACCAAATTAAAAGAACCCTTGAAAAGTGTAACGTCAACGTAGTTTTTAAACCATTTTCTAAAATAGCAAATGTTATTCATAATCCAAAAACAATTATAAATAGAAACAAAAAATCAGGTATTTACAAATTAACTTGCGAAACATGCAAAGGAGCATATATTGGTCAGTCTGGTAGAAATTTTGAAATAAGATTAAAAGAGCATTTAAATTCAGTCCGTTTAAAGAATAACAAGTCCACTTTTTCAACTCATTTAATAGAAAACAACCACACCTGCACAGAAGACAGCATGCTTTCCGTAATCCATTTGTCAGACAAAGGCCGAAAAATGGATTTACTGGAAGTGCTGGAAATTCACAAGTTGAAAGCTAATCTAGAAATTCCCCTCATCAACGACCAGACCGACATAATGTATACTCTCCTCTTTGATGCTGTAATATAAAAACAATGTACAATGTATTTTAGGTACTCAGTATGATAATGACTAGCTTGTAGTCGAAACTATAGTCACTGTAAAAAGTTAATTTAAGTGGTAAAACAAAGTTAAGTGTTTTAATATTAATTTTAAATTTGTTTCTATATTATTATTGGGCCCTACATAACGCAACTTTGCCCCAATTTAACCGTCTCTCTATCTCTTCAAATATCCGAGATCCATATACATTCTGATGAAATACGGACACACTGTATATCTTTATTCAAGGGATTTAAGTACATTATTCTATAATATAATACAATCTTGTATTTACAATTCTCCTAGTATAGGCTATCGACCCGAGGTCTTTCTGCCATACCAATTATTTATTATGCTTTTAATAAATTGAGTACATCATCGTGTTATTTTAGTAACATTAAAAGTAATAACCTATTTACTAATTTATGATATTTCAAAGAATCTAACCATGTTTCTTAAAAAGCGAAAGCTTTTATAAAATGTATCTATCCTTATTGAATTTGATGAACATTTTTGTAAGAATTTACTACATTGTAGTATAAGATAAGTTTTTTACCATCATCGTTTTTTCCTTATTTCTAATATGCAATTATGAACGATATTTACTTTCCCCCGTATGTAATACAAAGGGAAAGTATTGTTTTCGTGAAAATTTTCGAATCAAAAATTTTAGCGGAAATATCCGTTTTGAGGACACCTGAGTCGAATAAGACCATTTTTGAAAAATGTCTGTCTGTCTGTCTGTGTGTCTGTGTATGTGTGTCTGTGTGCGCTGTTCCGCAAAAACCGCTAAAGATATCGAGATGAAACTTGAAACTTAAGCTTTTTGTTACAATCGGAAGAACTGAAAAGCTTTTGGTGAAAATCGCAAAACCGGAAGTGGTACTTTACTCTTAGCGTTTTTCAGTTTTTTCAGATTTTTTCAATATATGTTTATCAAACAAAAAATTCTTTTAAATAAAAGTTGTAGATAATAACAAAATGAAGATATATTGTTCACTTACTTTTTGTCATAGCACTCTCAGTTTTTGAGATATTTCAAAAGTTGTGTGTTTTATCTAGTTATTGGTGTGTGACAGTGTATGTGTCGATACAATTGAAAAATGTTTCAAATAAAAGTTGTATGAAAGGAAAAACTAAAGATTTTTGTAGATTCACTTTTTGTCATAGCACTCTTAGTTTTTGAGATATTCAATAAATAGTGTGATTTAATACGCAATTTACGGGGGAAAGTACTATGATGGACACATCACCATTTTTTCCATTTATTTTTTGATTTGTTTTTATTTAAACTAGGCTTTCCACCTCGTGACTAGGCATGAAGTAATAATTCGAGTTTTAGAAGTGCCTGAAAATTTCTATCCAAATTTTTAGACTGTTTTAAGCTAGAAATAGTAAAACACTTGATTTATTTCATCAAGAAAGTAGCAGAACAAGTATCAAATGTATCACACACTGATTTGAATGAACTTCAAATACAACTGTTTCATCTTTAATTAATATAACATGGAATCAGATATCCACATTGAAACAATTATTTGAAACAATGATTATAAGCAAAGCAATACTGTGTATTAAAACAAATCTCTGTATACATTTCTATAAATTTTAATTTATTGGAATTTCCTAGCCTTTAGAAATCGCTTGAGCTAATTTTTTCATGTGAAAAAAATATTTTACTAAAATATCGTCTGTTTTAATATCACTTGAAAACTGTTTAATATATGGAATTTCTTCTTTAAGCATCCACCATGAATACAATTATCATGATAGAAAAACGTAATTAACATCAATTAAAAGCTTATTTAATACATATTTTTAAAACAAACTTTTATTTGTATCGCAAAATTTATTTTGTAAAACATTTTGTTCGAAAAAGGAAGTTTCTAGATTGTCTCACTTATTGTATTTATATTGGTCTAATTTTTAAAATACTCAACTGATTTAATCTATCTAAAAAGTATATGATTAGGCTTTAAAATAGCTTTCATTCGATGTATCAATATGTTTAAGGACATTCAAATTACGCTTTGTACGAGCGCTCAAAGCAAAATCTTTTTGTATAAATTAAGTTTCTGTCCATTTTAAATGGTGGTAAAAGTTTATTAAACATATTTTATTGCAAAAATATATACCTTAAATCGTTTATAATATTGTTAAGAGTAACTGTGAATTTTTTTAGATTTTTAAAAACATTTTTAAAATTGCGTGAAAATCTAGATTTTTTCCCCTCCTAAAGATTATAAATTTTGGATGAAAATGTTTATTTAAAAAAAATACGTATACTTTAAAGAAAAACTCCCTGTATATACTCATTTGGAATATCAAAATAAAATCAATAATGGTGAAAGCATCTGTTTAGAAATTAAAATCGTAAATATTTATCCAGTTTACTTGTGTCTTCTGTAATTCAATACCCATTTATTCATTCGCACGGCGCTATGTAAACAAACAAAAAACGCGCTCTGCATTCCTGATTTTTATTATTCGTTGTGATGAAATCCGTCAGGCATTATAAACTAATACATAGTCAAACTACTTTTTGCAATTTTGCTATTTCTGCGCCTTCTCGTATCCCAGAAACACACAACCAGCAAAAATTGGCCCTCTTAATTAATATTATTTAAAACAATGATTATAGGAAAAGCAATACTGTGTATTAAAAAAAATCTCTGTATACATTTCTATTAATTTTAACTTATTGGAATAGCAGATAATACAAAATAGAATGAATATTGTAAATTCGAAACTATTTGAATCTAAGAGAATAAGCTTACACAAAGTAATATTTTTTCAATTAGTCAGTTCTTGCATTCAGATAAGATGAATCTTTTTCTTACGTAATTAAAGGTTTTAGCTTCACAGCTCAGAGAATGAATAGAAATACTTATTTATATAACATAATTGTTTAAGCATGTTAAACATGTACAAAGAGATTGCAAGTTTTTAATTAACCCTTTGGATTTTATTTCGAATAAATAAATATTATGAAAGCTTTCATATTATTTTATTTCCTTATTCATTTGCGAATTTATTTCATATTTATTTCATATTAAATCGACAAATGTTTTTTAGTAAATATTTTACAATAAATGCAATCTAATTTTATAATAATTGTAATCGAAACTTGATGTTTGTATAAAATGTTTCATCAAATATTTATTATATTAATATATATTTATTACGGATTAACCTGTTTTAAAAGATATTTAATAACAATTTAAAAAAATATGTGTACTTACTCAAAAAAAAAAAACATTTGAATAAATATCAGGTCTACATAAACATATTAAACATTAGGTATAAATGAAATTGCCAATTCTTGCTTGCAGAATACTTCAAACATTAAAAGTGCGATTCTTTTCGCAATCTACAACAAGTTAGTCTTACGAAGACTATAAAACACTCATTGAAACAACTACTTCCTTCAGATATATTCTTTGTAAGACTAACTTGTTGTAGATTGCGAAAAGAATCGCACTTTTAATGTTTGAAGTGTTCTGCAACCAAGAACTGGCAGTTTCATTTATACTTATGTTTAAACGGTAACGTAACCGCCAGTCTAAGGTGTCAAATTGTTTAGAAGGAATGGCAAAGCTATACTGATGAGCGATAAATCTCGAAACGCGTCTATAGATGGCCTGAATAATTTGACCCAAATTGTTACATTTGCAGTAGGGTACTGTATTTAACAGCAAACACTTGTTGTATAATTCAGTGTCCGTCGGGGTATTAGCTCGGGAAGTAGTTGCTTCAATGAGTGTCTTTGTCTTTGTAAGACTAACTTGTTGTAGATTGCGAATAGAATCGCACTTTTAATATTAAACATCGTTTTGACGATGATTTTACTTATTAAAGCTCTATACAGCGTGTAATCGAACTAATGTACATCCTCTTAAGGGCGTATACACAAAATATTTTGACACCAATTGCAGCAAAAATAAAATCGGAAAAAAATAGTGGATTTTTCATAATTTTTCATGCATTTTTTACTTTTTGAGAACTTCTGGTTACCTGTGTTCATGATATTTTTCGTGGATGCGTAAGTTGTTATATTTTTTATTTACTTTTACTACTGCGAGGCGCATAAATCACTTCGCACGCACTAAACACGCATGCTGTCTCGAATGACTAGATGAAACTAGGTCACTCATTTGTGGTATTGTTTATTTACTGTTACTACTGCGAGACGTATCACTTAGCACGCACTACAGACACACACACACACTGTCTAGAATTACTAGATGAAACTGGGTCATGTATAAAAAAAATCACAATAAGTGTTCAAATTGACGTCCGCCGCACTCAATGCACATTTGGGCTCTACGTATCCAATTTGGACGAACAGTAGCAAACATTTCACGAGGTTTTTCACGAATGGTATTAGCCGCGGCGTTTACTCGTTGTATCAGCATTTCAGCATTGTCAATTTCCGTAGTGTAGACTTCACTTTTAAAGTATCCCCAAAGAAAAAAATCTAAGGGGTTTAAATCCGGACTTCTTGGAGGCCATGGTACAGGGCCTCCACGACCAACCCAACGTCCTGGAAACTTATCATCCAAATATCTTCTAACGCGCCTTTCATAGTGAGCTGGCGCACCATCTTGCAAATACCACATTCTTCTAAGAACCGCTAAGGGTACATTTTCTAGAAGATCTAAAAGGTCATCTTGCAAAAATCGTAAATATCGTTCTCCATTCAAATTAAATGGGAACATAAATGGCCCAATTAATTTTATCATTTAAAATACCTGCCCAGATATTAAGGGAGAAGCGATGCTGGAAATGAGTTCTACGCGTAACCCGAGGATTTTCTATTGCATAAACATGCATATTATGGAAATTAAAACTTCCATTACGCGTAAAGCACGATTCGTCGGTCACTAAAATGTCTTTGGTAAAGTTAGGATTTTCAACATTTTGTGCCAAAATCCATTGACAAAATGCAATTCTTTTGGGAAAATCATGGGGTTGAAGATGTTGTACACGCTGGTAGTGATACGGATAAAAATTATTGTCTCGTATAACACTGCTGACAAATGTGTGCGATACATTTAGCTGAGCGGCGATAATACGGGTACTTAAACCAGGATCCGCTTCCAACAGATTCAAAATTTCATCTTCCGCTCGCAAATATCGCATTGGACGGTACATTTTCTAGAAGATCTAAAAGGTCATCTTGCAAAAATCGTAAATATCGTTCTCCATTCAAATTAAATGGGAACATAAATGGCCCAATTAATTGATCATTTAAAATACCTGCCCAGATATTAAGGGAGAAGCGATGCTGGAAATGAGTTCTACGCGTAACACGAGGATTTTCTATTGCATAAACATGCATATTATGGAAATTAAAACTTCCATTACGCGTAAAGCACGATTCGCCGGTCACTAAAATGTCTTTGGGAAAGTTAGGATTTTGAACATATTGTGCCAAAATACATTGACAAAATGCAATTCTTTTGGGGTTGATGTTGTACACGCTGGTAGTGATACGGATAAAAATTATTGTATTATCACTTGATATTTTACCCGTTTAATAAGAAAACTCATTAAGTGCTACTGATTTTCTATGAACTTGAAGATATGTACCTTTAAATGGATTATTTTTTCGTAAATAAGAGAATGGTGTTCTAAAAACAAATTAATTATAACGCCGCAAAAACGGCTAAGATACAATTCTACAGAAAAGGAGCTTTAACTACACCAACAGATGACACTCCAGTTATCACCAAATTTTTAGGAAGTCTTCTAGATAGCAGATTGTCGTGGAGTGCGCAAATTGACTATGAATGTGGCAAACTAAATAGTGCGTATTACGCTATCATGAAAATATCTGATAAATTCTCAAGAGAAATCATTATGAACATATACTATGCCTTAGTCTACCCTCATCTTAACTACAATATTATGGTATGGGGTAGCATCAACCTTAAAAGAGTATTTGTATCCCAAAAACGTGTCATCCGATTAATCTTTTGTCTCAAAAAACGGGATTCATGACGGAACACTTTCCAGAAAAATAACATTCTTACTGTTAATTCTATTTATATATATAATTGTGCAATGTATGTCTGGGATAACAGCAAGTTTATAAAAAATGAAGAATATCACGGGTACGACACAAGGCATAAAAATGATATACAGAGAGTTTTATGTAACACCGAACATGCCAGAAAATATTCAATGTAAATTTTCCTATGTGCGATGTGTTCTGGGATGCATCAATGCATTGAGTGCGATTTCATTGGCTGATTTTAGTAGTTCTAACGCAATTTTAGTTCTTAGTAGTTCTAACGCAACTTACATTTAACGTCAAAATGAAATGTGTCATTCAATAATCGCCTACATCACTAATGGAATGTTAAAATTAAACAGAAAAGAAAAATGAGAAAGAGGAGAACAGATTTAGCTTGATCGGAAAAATAATAGAAAAACAGATTCCTGTTTTAAATGGATGTTTCGAGATTGATAAAAATAAGCATGAATTTCAAATTAATATCGACTTATTTGATCACGACCACCCCAAGTACGTTGCTTTGGGTGTACCAGCAAAAATTCCGTCCAAAAACTGCCTGGTCCTTTGGGGAGTGCGCATTTCTACACTGCACTTAGGCCTCATTAGGCCCATTGTGCTAACAAAACGGCCTTTCGGCAGCTTTAAATATAAATATTCCAAATTTGAAGAGCGTGGCGAGGCAGGTTTGCAAGTACCGCACCTAGTATTGCTGCCAAACATTGCAATTTTTATTTATTTGCTAACATAATACTCAATAAAGATAATGTAGGTGTATTTATTACTTTATTAACTGCGTAACTTACAATGAATTGAAGATACAGTGATTTTTTTTAGGTAAACATGCATAAGCTGTAAGTTTTCCGACATTCGTTGTTTTTTGAAAGAGTTCAATTTGAATCTTTAAACGAATGTTTTCCACTCCCAGACTAAGCATGAAGTAAAATCTCGAGTTTAGAAAAGCCCCGTGAAAATTTGTCGAGGGTCGCGCAGCGACCCGAGACAAATTTTCTGGGCTTTTCTAAACTAGAAATTTTACTTCATGCGCCACGCGTATAAAACAGAGATTTTAAGTGAAGTTCGAATATACATAAATTTCACAATATTTTAGTGTTTTATACGCGTGGCGCATGAAGAAAAATTTCGAGTTTAGAAAAGCCCAGAAAATTTGTCTCGGGTCGCTGCGCGACCCTCGACAAATTTTCACGGGGCTTTTCTAAACTCAAAATTTTACTTCATGCTTAGTCTGGGAGTGAAAAACACTCGTTTAAAGCTTTAAATCGAGCTTAAAAAAACAAGGAATAACTAAGGATTTACAGAAAATAGGCTGAATTTGAAATACATATACCTAAAAGAAAAACTCCCTGTAAGTTTCAGGACAGTATTAATCTTGATTGTTTTGAAATGCTGATGTCTTACTTTGGGCGAAAAAGTATGTTCCATATTCCCACACACTGCACCATAAACGCACAAGATTTAATAACTGACATATTTTATTTTGACGTTACCTGTACCCTATTAACATTAGTCCTAATTTGCATTAGAACTACTAAAAATCGTAACCAATGAAATCGCACTCAGAAGAATGTAAATTGGGTTGACTATATTACCATTGGAAGTCGTAGCCAATCACATCGCATTCAATGCTTTGATGCGTCCCAGAACACATCGAACATAGGAAAATGTACAGTGAACATTTTCTGGCATGTTCGGTGTTACTTGAAACTCTCTGTATGTACAACTTCTCACAAAACCACGTTATACGAAAAATCGGCCAAATACTCGTTATTATTGTGCACGAATATTTAACAAACTACCAAAGACCTTGAAAGAATGCACTAGTAAAACGATATTTAAAAAGAACCTGAGGACATTTTTGGTTATTAAATGCTACTATAGCTTTACTGAATATATTACTGACTGCGACCTTTAATATTTGTTTGACTTAAAACTATTTTTATGAGTTATAAAGTCGCTTCTTTTGGACTTCTATACATTCTATTTATTTATTCACATATTTATTATTTTAGAATTTTAACATGTTTGTAAAGCTGTCATTTTTTAAATTGTCTAGTTATTAAGTTGACGACGGGTGTGTTCTTCAATTATCATGTTTTGTTATTGTTACCATTGTAAACATGTAAATTCTAAATGTGGCTGAAGTGTAATAAATTGATTTGATTTGATTTGATTTGATTTGTATATAACATTACTACTCGTATATAAAAATAAAATATCACAAATATTCTTTATGGTATCATACCAATAAAAAAAATGGTGATGTGTCCATCATAGTACTTTCCCCCGTAAATTGCGTATTAAATCACTTTTAAAATATTTGTAGCATTATTATTTTCAAAATGTCTTCAACTTCTTGATAACTACAACTTTTATTTGAAACATTTTTCAATTGGATCAACACATACTGACACAAACCAATGACTAGATAAAAAACACTATTTATTGAATATCTCAAAAACTAAGAGTGCTATGACAAAAAGTTAAGATACAAAAAATCTTTAATACCCTATTACCTACAACTTTTATTTGAAACATTTTCCAATTGTATCAACACACACACTGACACAAATCAATGACTAGATAAAAAACACTATTTATTAAATATATTAAAAACTAAGAGTGCTATGACAAAACGTGAATCTACAAAAAATCTTTAGTTTTTCATTTCCTACAACTTTTATTTGAAATATTTTTCAATTGTATTGACACATACACTGTCACACACCAATAACTAGATAAAACACACAACTTTTGAAATATCTCAAAAACTAAGAGTGCTGTGACAAAAAGTAAGTGAACAATACATCTTCATTTTGTTATTATCTACAACTTTTATTTGAAAGAATTTTTTGTTTGATGAACATTTATTGAAAAATCTGAAAAAACTGAAAAACGCTAGGAGTAAAGTACCACTTCCGGTTTTCCGATTTTCACCAAAAGCTTTTCAGTTCTTCCGATTGTAACAAAAAGCTTAAGTTTCAAGTTTCATCTCGATATCTTTAGCGGTTTTTGCGGTACAGCGCACACAGACACACACACACACACACACAGACAGACAGACATTTTTCAAAAATGGTCTTATTCGACTCAGGGGACCTCAAAACGGATATTTCCGCTAAAATTTTTGATTCGAAAATTTTCACGAAAACAATACTTTCCCTTTGTATTACATACGGGGGAAAGTAAAAATAAAATTTGTTTTTATTTACACTAGGGTTTCCACCTCGTGATTAAGCATGAAGTAATAATTCGAGTTTTAGAAGTGCCTGAAAATTTCGATTTGTTTTCATGAAAATCTGATGGTTGCGTACTTGCAAATCTTTTTTAACGAACAATATTTTAATGCTGATTTATCAGGGCAGACAACTCAATACACATTAACATCATTGTGTTATAGGCAAGACAATAATGTTAATGTGTATTGAGTTGTGTGTCCTTTTAAATTAGGATTCAATTATTGTTAGTTAAGGGGTTTTTAGCGCTTGTAAGTGTCGAAAACGTTTTTATTTCATACACAGCTTAATTACTGAATTGGATTTACGAAATAAATATATAATATGTATTTGTCACTTATATTGATATGTGATGATAAAAATAGACGAACAATGTATCGTAATCTGTAATAAAATGTAATTAAAATTTTCAAATCCATTTTACTCGGCTTTTAAATTTTGGATTTTATTTCTGAAAATAGATTTATATTCACAAAACGAATTAAAACAATTTCTTTCATGCTTTTTTTGATGAAATTTTGATGAATCTATACGCTGTAAATTTTTATGTATTCGTCAGTTTTATAAAAAAGCATTCAATTTAAAGTTTGGAACGAGTGTTTCCACTCCCAGACTAAGCATGAAGTAAAATTTCGAGTTTAGAAAAGCCTGAAAATTTGGATTGGCCGCGTAGCGAAGCGGAGCGGCCAATCCAAATTAGGCTTTTCTAAACTCGAAATTTTACTTCATGCGCCACACGTATAAACACTGAAATATCGCAAAGTTTAAAATATACGGCTTTAGGAATCCAATATGTAGATGTGAATAAAACGTGAGTCAAATTCTGCGCTGAAGAAATTGTTTAAAACAGTGATTATAGGCAACCCAATAACTCTAACGTATATTAGGTTGTCTATAATCGTTGTTGTATGTGTGTATATTTTGAACATCACTGCAAATCAGTGTTTTTAAGCGGGGCGCATGAAGTAAAAATCCAAATTCTTAGGCTTTTCTAAACTCGAAATTTTACTTCATGCTTAGTCTGGGAGTGGAAAACACTCTTTAAAAGCCTCAATCTATCCGCTTTTGAACAACGAATTCGCGCAAATTTAAAAAACGCTGTAATTATCGGGATGTGTTTACTTATAAGAAAAATACCCTGTATGTTCTGTTTTAAACACGTTTTAAACCTGTTTTAAATATGTTTAAAACACCTTTTAAACATGTTTTCAATTGTTAATGTTAAAACGCTGTTTATTATACGTTTTATTAAAAAAAACTGTTTGTTTTAATTAAAATGAAAAAAAAAAACGTATTTTTTAACAAACCTGCGTATAATATTACACGTTTAAATATATTCGTGGCAACAATTCATTTCATCCTTTCATGCAGACATTAGCGATCATGACGTTTAGAGGACCATTAAATTCACCGACATCGGCTGTTAAACAATTCCCATTTTACAAAAGAAAAAACTAATAAGTAATTTTTAAAAAATCCAGGCTGAAAGACCGCAGGTCAATAGCCATTTTACGGAATTGTTATCTTTTTTATATATATATTGTTTCTGTTTACATTTATATATGTATATGCTTTTTCTGTAAATAAAGATTGTTTATATATATATATATATATATATATATATATATTCACGGCAAAAGATGTTTCAGATTTGTGACACATAGAGAGTAAACAAAATTAGGGGCTCTAGAAAAAAAATTCTTAAAGTGGGCGGTAGGCAACATTAGGTTAAGAACCTATGGGTTACAAGTTGGCACTGAATTTATTTAACTAAATCGTCCCTATTATGTGTTGAACTCACAAAACAACATATTGTTTCTTAAAATACCTTAAATAGAAACTTCGAAAAACTTTTAATAGACTTAAACAAACTTTTATTCTTATTTATACTTTTTGTTTTACTTTATTCAACTTTATTAACTCCTGCAATCACCAACAAAAACAAAAAAACGTAAACTCAATCTTCTTTAACAAACACTGTAAACACTTGATTGATTCGTGGAACTTTTGTGTCGACTGTAACAACCACCTGTTGGCAACTTTTTCGCCTTCTTACCTGTTCAGCTGGAGTCCGACGAGTTGCAATTCGAGTTGTAATCAGAGGCGTCGCGAATGGATTTGCTTAATCGCGACCGGAAGTGCAACGACTACGAAGACGAAGCCGGTTGACGATTTGAAGTTGGCGGTCGGCGCGGTGTTGTGAGCGGGCGTCGCGACGCCTCTTCGCACGAGACCCTCCTCTGCTTGTTGCATGCTGGCGCCGGCGTCATCGGAAGGACGCAGGTGTGCGCCGCGTCACCTAAATTCTTTATTATTAACCTTTTCGTCTTTTATACAGCGGTGTAGTTATAAGAAGAATTGTGGAATTGTTAAATGCAAGTGGGGAATTGTGGAAGGGTCAAGTTTCGTTCTTACGTGAATTCCAATTATTTTGCACACAATGTGTTTATTTTTACTGAAAACTGTAAAAATAGAATCGTATCAAGTTTCAAAGGGTGTATTTAATCCCTTTTAATTTACAAAGGGTGCATTTAATCCCGTTGATACTCAAAATCATACCTACAGTTGAAAGGAAGTTCTTTTTAAAAATATATATTAATATAGTAGAAATCACGAAACTTGAGCCCTGTCCGAATTCGCGAAGATAAACCAAACATATTAATTTTAACAAGTGGGGAGATAAAGGACAGATTATCGCACATACTTTTACTTTTACATTTACTTTTACTTTTAAAAAAGTACTTTTTCTTAATTAAATATTATTTGTATGAACCATTTATGCAATAATCTGTTAATATTCTTCAGGTTAAGTGGAAGAACAGTTAATAGTCATTAGGCTAACTGAACTTCGCCTGTTACTTTTACTAGACATTTTGTAAAATATTTTTTCTATAATAAATAAAGACGTATTATTATTATTATTATTATTATTATACCGTGCGATCATTTAAATTATGATTTAGAGTAGGCGGCATTTTTTGTGCGGTTGCCCAGAATGCTAAGTGAATGATGGGATACATTTGAGGTCAGAGCTGAGACGAATCCTCGTAAAAAGGATTCGAATCATGAATCCGAATCACCTAATATGATTCGAATCACGAATACTCGAATAAAGGATTCGTAAGATATAAATATGATTCGAATCAAAGATTCGAATCCTGTTTTTTCGAATCACGAATAAAAATCCTTTAAGAATAAATTTCATTTATAATTTTTTTTCAACCATTTATATATAATTATTGTTACTAGTTGTTTTAGCAAAAATATTTAAAACCTAATTATTTATTATTAACACTGTACATTGTTGATAATAGACTAAACATCTGATTCCCTGTTACTCTGATTAAAGATGTATTTGTGTGTTTCTGAACTTCACTTCAAATCCATGTCTTGTACGCGTGGCGCATGAAGTAAAATTTCGAGTTTAGAAAAGCCCGAAAATTTGTCGAGGGTCGCTGCGCGACCCTCGACAAATTTTCACGGGGCTTTTCTAAACTCGAAATTTTACTTCATGCTTAGTCTGGGAGTAGAAAACACTCGTTTAAAGCTTCAAATTGAACTCTATAGTAAAATCGACGAATGTCTGAAAATTACGTAGATAAAAAATTCACTGATAACACAGGTTTACAAAAAAAAAAAAAATCCGGACTATTTGACTGGACCATGGTATCCTGGGGTATTTTTGCGTCCTGTATCCGATCCTGGGGTCAGCTGAGCCCCATCACGTCAGAAAAACGAGATTTCAAAGTCACTTAGAGGTTAAAATGGTCATTTTTTGGAACTGGACCCGGGACAATTTCCCAAGCGATCTGTTAAGTTAGAGGGTAACTGTTTAGGTCTTGAATATCTTCCAAACATCGGCAAGGAGCCCTAAATCTCGATCGGGACTATCACAGTGCCACCACAGTGGATAAAATGTTGCCATGATTGTTTTATCTCGCGGATTTCGATCTCCCTGTCAAGGCATCCAATTCCGGCGATCCGTTTGCTGTGAGATATTGACAGGGAACCCAGCCCTGCTATTATACTGAACTCTATTATTAGCATCACCCAGGAACAACGACGTGGACGTTGCAGATTCTGTTCCATTCGGGGCGCTTGTTTACAGTGAGTCCCCTTGCCTCTCACTTTTCTCCCTCCCAATTTTTGCAGATTCTGGTCTCTTTAGGGTGCTTGTTTACAGTGAGTCCCCTTGCCTCTCACTTTTCTCCCTCCCAATTTTTGCAGATTCTTTTCCCTTCGAGGTGCTTGTTTACAGTGAGTCCCCTTGCCTCTCACTTTTCTCCCTCCTAATTTTTCAATCTTTCCGCGCTTGTTTATGGGGTCTGCAGGTTTGCTCAAAACTCCCTCTAAGTGCCTTTCTCTTATGCCCCTTGGTCGCATCCCTCTTCAAGTTCCAGCAGTAGTCTGCCAACATGTTGATGTCCCAGAAACCTTGGTAGCGTCTTTCCATCTCTTTTATATCTTGTGAAATCTTTCACCTTGTTCTTCGCTATAATGTCCAAGGTTTTCTGGGAAATTGTTCAAATGTGAATCCAACAAATGGACCTTCAAGCTCATCAAACATCCAATAGCTTTGTAATTCCGGAGCAAGCCCTCCACCAATTCCCTATAGTTTGGGTCTTTATTGTTTCCAAGAAATTTCTGGGCAACATTCACGAAGCTCTTCCATGCTTCTTCCTCATCCACCGTCATCGTCTTCGGGAATTTTGGATCTTTTATAAGTTCCCTTATTTGCGGCCCATTGAAAACCCCTTCTTTGATTTTGGCATCTGACAACTTTGGGAATTTTTTGTAGAGATATTGGAAGGCTTCGCTACTTCTTTTTTTAAGAGCCTTGATGAATTGTTTTATCAACCCTAATTTAATATGGAACGGAGGTAGTAAAATACTTTTGGAATCCACTAACTGTTCTTGCTCTATGTTTTTCTGACCAACAAGAAAATTCTCCCTTGATGGCCAAACCTTCCTTTCATAATGCTCATCACGAGCTCGACTATCCCATTCACTAAGGAAACAAGGGAATTTTGTAAATCCACTCTGTTGTCCCAAAAGTATTGTTACTTCCTTCAAATCCATACATATTTTCCATTTGTACCTGCTGTAATTAATTTTTAGGAGCAAATAGTCCAGATTGCAGTAGTTCTCACTCAATATCGTCGAGACAGCTATTGGAATTGACGCGAGGTTATTGCAACAAAACAGCTTTCAAACTCCTGTTTGATGAATCAATGAATAGCCGCCAATCATCCGTATCATGTTCAACTCCGAATTCGCCGAATAGACCTTCTATATTTCTGCAAAATACTGTTTGATGAATCAATGAATAGCCGCCAATCATCCGAATCATGTTCAACTCCGAATT
This sequence comes from Philonthus cognatus, assembly GCA_932526585.2. NCBI lineage: Eukaryota > Metazoa > Arthropoda > Insecta > Coleoptera > Staphylinidae > Philonthus > Philonthus cognatus. Next base: position 155,323,389 of record OW052241.1, read on the forward strand.
CACCGAATAGACCTTCTATATTTCTGCAAAATACTAATGAATCATGCTGGTCATAATATTTCCGGAAAGGCTCATCCCTATTTCTGTAATAGGTCTCGATTGTTCCTTTCTCCAGAGAACCTCTTTCTTTTAAACGAGAAGCTAACAGTTCAGACTGGTCCTTAGATAGCCCCAGATCTCGAACCAAGTCAATGAGTTCCATTTGATTCCACTTTGAATTCTGGAGTTGATCATTCTCGCTGTCATCGTCCACGTCGATTGGAGATTGTGAGAACTCCCCTTCATTTTGCTCCGGTTCTATTTCCTTACCCCCTTCATCTCCGCCATTAACAACCATACGTTCATCAAGGTCAACATTAGCTATCACTGGCATGGACCACGTAATTCAGCGATTTTCTGTTCCTGGAATTTAACCCAGGCTTAACGTTTCTGCAAAAGTAGCAATCGCGTTCGTGATTTTCTGGTTCCCGTCAGATCATAGGAGAAGAAAATATCATTTTCCTAGAGCCAGTCTGCCAACATCTCAAACGCGCTTGGCATGTGCGACAAAGAACTTTTGGGGCCCATGGGTTGTTATCTGGACCTTCGGAATTGGGAAAGCACGACTTAAATTGTGCAGATATGGTCTCTGTGAAATTCACCAAGTTCGTCTTAAGATGATATTCCCCACACAGAACACAGACCGCCGGTTGCACCATATCATCTTAAGATACATCTTATACAAGACTGTCTTACAGTCAAGCTGAACTTAAGATTTAATTGTGTTGCAACAACATGACAGATCTCTTGCCTTAGCCAAGTAAGTGCTTGAGCTGGCAACTATTGGCAACGTCGCAAAAAATCGCGAGCATAACCTCACTCCCATAACCTTCGCAGTAGTAAACATGAAAGAATAAAGTAGTAAATAAGTATTAAAACGTTAAAGAAACACTGAAAATGTCGCGAATAAACTATTCGGCGATGGAAAAGGAAGTGTTGATAGAGTTGGTGGATAAATATAAAAATATCATAGAAAATAAAGAGACAAATGCGGTAAGTTCAATATAAAATTTTGCATGCTAAAAAGTAAATAAAGAACTCATTTTTTGTCTTATTAAAGGTCAGCAATATTGAAAAGGTGGAAATATGGAAGACAATTTCCAGTGAATTCAATGCAAGAGGCCTAGGACAATACAGAGAGGCCACCAGCTTAAGAAAACAGTGGAGCAACTATAAGCAAAAACTGCGTAAAGCTGTTGCACAAGAACGTCAGAATTTATATGCCACTGGTGGAGGGCCCCCATTGACATCGACTTGTACGCCAAGTCAAGATGATGCAATTATATTGACAATTATGAATGGTGAATCAACGTTTGGAATGAGCAACCCGTTTGATAACGATGAAGTAGAATCTGGTAGGTATTTAAATTATAGATCTGTGTAGGCCAAAAAAGTGCACATTGCTAATGGTAACCATTAAATGGTTAGCAATCTATTTTATAATAGTCATAAATTTAAAGTTTTGTATTATATTATTAACAAAAGCACATATTTTGTTTTAAAAATGTCACATTTTGAAATACATGTATTTATGTGCCTGATGAAGCCACTGTGTTCACGAAACAACAATTAGGCCGGCCGCTCATTGGGTACGTTTTCATATAAAATTTAGTTTTACGAATACGCACTAACATTCCCGATCTACAAAGTACTTTGGCAGCTCTCGGACTGCGTACAAATGAGTCACATGACAATAAATGTGACGACACTATTAGTTGACTTCATTTTGTTTAAATGTTAATTTTTAAAATTTGCTTCACTAGAGAAACAATGCATCGGTTTCAACAAACTCGAATGGAAAAATGACTTAATTATACTACTATTGTGGAAAAAACAAATTATGTTTTTGTTAATGATTAATATGGATTTTTACAGTATACACAACCACTATTTAATTTTGAAATTTAATGCCTTTAGACATTCAGGAAGAAATGGGCGTAGATAACGAAGAAAACCAAAAAGAAAACGTAGACAACGTAGACGACACCATTGTAACCAGCAAAGAAACAAATGTGACTAAAAAGGAAACAAGGGTAACTAATAAAGAAGCCAATGCTACAAAATGGTCTGCTAGACGTAGACCACGATTAACCGACATGACTAATATCGAAAAGGCTAAGATTGAAGTATTAAATGCCCAGCGAGACGTTTATCTACTGGACATTAAACATAAAGAAGAAATGTTTAAATTGGAATATGAACATAAACAAAAATGTTTCAAAATTGAAGAGGATTTGAAAATGTCCCAGTGCAATAGATTAGCAAATTAATATTTGTGAAACGTTATAACCACCAAAGAAGATTATGTTACGTTACAAGCACCAAAACATATTTATTGTTGAATTTTTTAAATTTATTTATGAATTAGATCGAGCATTTTTTTTAATTATTAGAAATCATTAGGATTCCATTTGTGAAAAATATGTGCAACTGTGATTAAAACTATATTCTACAATAGTGGTTTGAATTTGTTTTTAGGTACTATATATGTGTTATATTGTGTGTATTATATCATTGTGTACTGCCGAGCAGTATAAACACTAGAAATATTTTTATTGATTTTTTTATATCAATTGTGTGAAGGGCCTTATTACGATTTACATATAGAAGGTAAAAATAAAAAATAACAAAACAGTTGTTAATACATAAATAAAATTTATAAAAATCAAAATTATGCATATAGCTATAAAATATTAAAATAATGTTCAACGTAGAAGTTCCTACAATTTAAACCATCCAAATTTAGCGGAGGATTTGGAATTTCACCAGCAACAATGGCTTGCTGAAGTTCATGCTGCATGACTGTTTGTTCTTCAGGAGGTTCGGGCTCACCATTTAATCTTGCTATATTGTGTAGAACGGCTGTACTGACAATTATTGGCAACACATTTTGGAGCTGCATTCGACAACCATAAGCCATTATAGGAAATCTCGTTTCCATATTCCAAAAAGATTTTCAATTTTGGTTTTTGTTCTAATATGGCTATGGTTGTACATTTGTTGTCCCCTTGTTACGGCATTTATAAACGGAGTTAATAAGTACTTTCTATTCATGTATGCACTGTCACCTAAAAGTTTATAAACACTTACACAAATTACAAACTAATTACACTATAAACAAAAAAAATCAACTTTCTGTAATATATACCTAGAAGAATACTATCACCAAATTCACCATTTTCAAAACGATATTTTATTCTTGAATTATTGAAAATGGTAACATCATGAGTTGATCCAGGCCAACGAGCAACTATATCTTGGAACAAATAATCAGCGCTTCCGATAACCTGAACATTGACAGAGAAAAATCCCTTTCGGTTTCTAAAAACTTCAGCATTTTCTCCTCCTGGCGATAAAACTCTTACATGTGTTCCGTCTATGGCTCCAATAACTTTCGGGAATCTTTCTATTTCAAAAAACATATTTTGAGCATTTCGGATTTCGATTAGATTTCTTGGCATGTATATATACTCAGGAGCCAATGCAGCAATTTTTCTGGTTACTTTCCCCGCTGTTCTACAAATGGTTGCTTTATCTGCATTTACAAAATCACCAATGCTCAATAAATGACCACCTGTAGCATAAGCTCTTAAGGCAATTAATAATTGATTTATAGGAGAAAGCGAATTGTTCCTATAAAAATAAGAAAACATTTTCTTATACATCAAAATGTAAATATCATGTAAATCTACAGTTTACCAATGTAGACTGTAGATTAGATGCTGTAATTATTTCGATATGTGTAGCATACCTATTTGTATGATGTACTTACCTATTTGTATGATATTCAAGTTCGGGCTCCAATCTTTCCAATAATGTCAAAACTGTTGGCTTTTGCAATCGAAAGCGAGTAAAATATTCATTATCAGATAACGAATTAAAATAATGTTGTCGGTCGTATATACGTCGAGGGAGGTTTAAATTATTAATATCGTCCACTAAATTTACATCATCTACAATATCAACATCATTTATTAAATTAATTTTATATTAAATTCTTTCTTTTTATAAAAAAAACAATAAAAAAATTCTTTATTGAACTATTTGAAGGTTATAATTTTGTCAACTCCAATCTTAAGCTCTAAAAATCGGCAACTTAAGAAATGGAACGTTATTGATCGTCTTAAGACGCTGAATTTGCTTGGTGCAACGATATTGCTTTCTTAAGTTCGACTTAATCTACATCTCAGGTTGTTTTTTCAAGACAGACTTAATATTACTTCATGCAACAATGTAAGCTTAAGTTAAGGCACATCTCATGCTTAAGATCCAAATCGGTGCTAAGATTCATTGGTGCAACCGGCGGAGAAAGACTCTCTATTCTTCAAGCACTTAGCCATTTTCCCGAGTGATTTTCCACTTCCGGGGAAGTTGGAGTTAAGGTGCCGGAATAGCCTGAGTTCTTCTCTCTTTAAAATAAATGGAATGAATAGCCGAAAACACTTGATTAAATGACCAACAGAAACCAGTCGCTTGTGAAAGCTCACTCGAGAGATTGACAGTGCTACTCCAATGGAGGAAAAGATAGAGCTAATGGATTTGTAACTGGCAGTGTATATTGAGTTGCCTAAATACAAAAACAGTAGTTTGTTGTTAATTAAATTATAATAAACATTTAGATACTTGATTGTACAAAATAAGCCTATTTTATTACTGATATATGCGCAATGCATTTTATTTTTTTATATTGGTTTTATAATGGATTTTAAAATCATCAATTTTATGTAATCAAAAAACGGAATGCATTCATTCCGCCTAATTAAAAAAAAACATTTAATTTATTTTATTAATAACATTTTTCATATATCTCAGTAATATTCGTTTTATAATGTTGTTATAAATCGAGAAATGGGTCGCTTTGTATAGTGTTGCCCCCAGATCGAAAACACGAACTAATTTCATGCGGCAACATTGTCCCGGGTCCAGTTCCAAAAAATGACCATTTTAACCTCTAAGTGACCTTGAAATCTCGTTTTTCTGACGTGCTCAGCTGACCCCGGGATCGGATTCAGGACGCAAAAATACCCCGGGATACCATGGTCCGGTCAAATAGTCCGGACTTTTTTTTTTGTAAACCTGTGTAATCAATAAAACTGGGAAAGTCAGAGAAAAGTCATGAAATTATATTCAAATTGACCAAAACACTACCAAAAAAGCCATATGACATTATAAAATTTGTCAAAATCAGCAGGCAAATTACAAAACACGTAAACATTTATTAGATTAACTTAAATATTGACAAAAACGACTGGCCCCCATTTTTACCACTCCATTTTTACCACCGTCCCTTTTTTACCACCAATTCTTTTTACCACCAACGTATTTACCACCGTATTCTTTTTACCACCAATATTTTACCGCTATTTAAAATCGAATTAAAATAACAACTGACAACTTCAATTCGCAACCTGTCAATGTCATTATCGGTTTGTCATATTGCCGACTACTTCGAGAACATTTACGACCGAGGCAAACCAGCAAGAGGAAGACGACGTGCCACATCCCCGCAATATCCGCCAATGCTGTGGAACATGTATCAGGCAGTTCTGCAGAATACGGCACGCACGAACAACATGTCTGAAGGATGGCATAACCGTTTTTCTGTAGTCGTCGGCCGGAATCATCCTAGCCTATATGCTTTTGTCGTCGAGCTTCAAAAAGAACAGGGAGACACCGAGGCAATGTTCCGGGAATTGGACCTTGGGCGAAAAATTAAACGTACGGAAAACCTTGCCAGAATTAAAATTGAGGATAGGATTACAAATATAGTCCGAGATTACGATGTCAGAAAAGAAGAAGGGGAAATTGCAGAATACTTAAGGGCGATCGGTCACAACATACAATTTTGAATAAAACTGATTTTATTTGTAAAAAAGTGTTTTATTGTATAATTATTGGTACAAATATTAGTGGTAAAACTGTATAGCGGTAAAAAAGTATGGTGGGAAAAATGCGGTGGTAAAAATGGATTGGTAAATTTGAAGTGGTAAAACTGTACCCCTACCGACAAAAACAATAAAAAAATTTAACAAAATGGAGTTTTCCCACAGAAGAAAGTTATATTAAAAGGCTAGGGAAAAAATCTTGAATCAGGGAAATGTCGGAAATATTTAACATTTCAGATTGTGGCTACCAATCAGTTTTACTTCAAATAATATTAAACAATTTTGAAAACCACACACCTTATGGGTCCTTTTGAAATTTCGCATTTAGCACAAGAAACCACAAACCTTGCAAGTCTTGAAAGCCAACATTGAAGAAGAAATCACCAATTTGGGGCCAAATGTTTTGCGAACAACAATTCAAAATGCTGTAAAACGAGCACAATCAACACCTCTGTTAAGATAGCAGTGCCAAATGGGCAGAATGCACTGTAACCTATACTAGAATTAAGGGCTAATTAAGGGCTATTTTAGTGCCCTATTGTCGATTTTAGTGCTCCACCCTTAAGGGTGCAAATCGTAACATAGCCACCTTAACATTAAGCTGGCAAGGCAAACTTACAAATCAGGAATTAAAAAACATTTTCTGTACGACATAATTAAGGGCTAATTAAGTGCCCTATAAGCAATTTTAGTGATCCACCCTGTACTTAGAAAAAAAATATTTTCTACCCCAATTTCACTTTTCTCGAAAATGGACGAGCAGACTGCAACGAAACTATAGAATAATTTAGAGCTCCTTACCTATTAATTAAGTGCCCCATTGGTGATATTAGTGCTCCACCCTGTACTTAGAAAAAAAAAAAAATGTCTACCCCAATTTCAGTTTTTTTGAAAATGGACGAGCAGACTGCAACGAAACTATAGAATAATTTAATGCTCCTTGCCTACTAATTAAGTGCCCCATTGGTGATTTTAGTGCTCCACCCTGTACTCAGAAAAAAAATATTTTCTACCCCAATTTTAGTTTTCTCGAAAATGAACGAGCAGACTGCAACAAAACTATAGAATAATTTAGAGCTCCTTGCCTACTAATTAAGTGCCCCATGGGTGATTTTAGTGCTCCACCCTGTACTTAGAAAAAAAATATTTTCTACCACAATTTCACTTTCCTCAAAAATGGACGAGCAGACTGCAACGAAACTATAGAATAATTTAGAGCTCCTTGCCTACTAATTAAGTGCCCCACTGGTGATTTTAGTGCTCCACCCTGTACTTAGAAAAAAAATATTTTGTACCACAATTTCACTTTTCTCGAAAATGGACGAGCAGACTGCAACGAAACTATAGAATAATTTAGAGCTCCTTGCCTACTAATTAAGTGCCCCATTGATGATTTTAGTGCTCCACCCTGTACTTAGAAAAAAAATATTTTCTACCACAATTTCACTTTTCTCGAAAATGAACGAGCAGACTGCAACGAAACTATAGAATAATTTAAAGCTGCTTGCCTACTAATTAAGTGCCCCATTGGTGATTTTAGTGCTCCACCCTGTACTTAGAAAAAAAATATTTTCTACCACAATTTTAGTTTTCTCGAAAATGAACAAGCAGACTGCATCGAAACTATAGAATAATTTAGAGCTCCTTGCCTACTAATTAAGTGCCTCATTGGTGATTTTAGTGCTCCACCTTGTACTTAGAAAAAACATATTTTCTACACCAATTTCAGTTTTCTCGAAAATGGACGAGCAGACTGCAACGAAACTATAGAATAATTTAGAGCTCCTTGCCTACTAATTAAGTGCCCCATTGGTGATTTTAGTGCTCCACCCTGTACTTAAAAAAAAATATTTTCTACCCCAATTTCAGTTTTTTCGAAAATGGACGAGCGGACTGCAACGAAACTATAGAATAATTTAGAGCTCCTTGGTTACTAATTAAGTGCCCCATTGGTGATTTTAGTGCTCCACCCTGTACTTAGAAAAAAAATATTTTCTACCCCAATTTCACTTATCTCGAGAATGGACGAGCAAACTGCAACAAAACTATAGAATAATTTAGAGCTCCTTGCCTACTAATTAAGTGCCCCATTGGTGATTTTAGTGCTCCACCCTGTACTTAGAAAAAAAATATTTTCTACCCCAATTTCACAAAGTTACATTTTTTAAATGGAAACCATAGTTGGCTATGGCTTTATCAGAAAGGGCTTTTTTTCTCTTAAATCTGATATGTCACTTGACATACTTATTTATAAAAACAACTTATTAACAATTTTATATTTTATTTACAACAAAATAATAGTTGGCAACGAAACTATGACAATTATACGACAATTGCGATTGTTTGTAATGTATGAATTTGCTTCTTTTTTATTAAATTAGTTTCTTTGGAAGTCACTGGTAAGGAAAAACAATAGCAATTGTTTCATTATGGTCATTGTTTCATGGCTAACTCTTTTTTTATCTGTAAATAATAAAGATATATGTTAATAACTCAGTTCATTTTATAAATACATATGTCAAGTTTTATATCTAATTAAAGACGAAAACATTTCTTTTAAATGAGACGATAACAAACTATGATTTCCATTTAAAAATGTAAGTTTGTGTTACATCTCGAAAACCAATATCGATGTAAAAAATTCGTTAACATTTTATTATTTAGTGTAAAATTAGCTACAACTTTATACTTTTCATGTGTCTTTTTTTATAACCGCGAAAAATCGATTTGAATAAATTGCCACTTTTCACATTTATGACAATATTTTGTTACCCTTGACTTTTTCGAAAAATTTAAAAGTGTTTTTATATTCAGCTCGTAAAACTGCACTACTTTGCCCATTTAACCGTTTCTCTATCTATTATAGTTTCCGAAATCCCAATTGAGAACATGAAAAAAACTCACCCTGTATGTACATACATCTTAAATAATTTAGATCTCGTCGATCTTAAATACTATCAACCCATAATGATCCCAGTTTAAATTTATAGAGATAATTAACAATTACATGAACTATTATTATACAGAGTGTCCCGCCGAAACACATTAAAAGTATATGGACTGTTTCTGCTGTATGTTAAAAAACTATGTGTAATTTTCATAAGTGTGCTGTATTCTATATATTTCAGTAGTTGTGAAAATAAATTTGACAAAACATCAAACATTGCATTTTGAATATTGATGTAAAGTTGCCTCTAAAATGCCAACTCCCGAAAGAGCCCAATGATGATTTAATTTTTGAAAAATGATATAAAAAATGTTCAAAATATACTACTATACTACTATATACTACTATATTTACTTTTAATCTCGATTATTTTCAAATAAACACCCTGTACATTATTACATATTCTTAGGCGGAATACAATTCTGCATTGATTTACACTGGCATACCCTATCTTCTTTAATTTGTAAGAAAAATAAGAGAAGATAGGTATACAGAGATTTTATTTAAAACATTAACACTAAAATCGCCAAAGGGGCACTTAATTAGTAGGTAAATAGCTCTAAATAATTCTCTAGTTTCGTTGCACTCTGCTCGTCCATTTTCGAGAAAAGTGAAATTTTGGTAGAAAATATTTTTTTTCTAAGTACAGGGTGGAGCACTAAAATCACCAATGGGGCACCTAATTAGTAGGCAAGGAGCTCTAAATTATTCTATAGTTTCGTTGCAGTCTACTCGGTTATTTTCGAGAAAAGTGAAATTGTGGTACAAAATATTGTTTTTCTAAGTACAGGGTGGAGCACTAAAATCACCAATGTGGCACTTAATTAGTAGGCAAAGAGCTCTAAATTATTCTATAGTTTCGTTGCAGTCTGCTCGTCCATTTTCGAGAAAACTGAAATTAGGGTAGAAAATATGTTTTTTCTAAGTACAGGGTGAAGCACTAAAATCACCAATGGGGCACTTAATTAGTAGGCAAGGAGCTCTAAATTATTTTAGAGTTTCGTTGCAGTCTGCTCGTTCATTTTCGAGAAAAGTGAAATTGTGGTAGAAAATATTTTGTTTCTAAGTACAGGGTGGAGCACTAAAATCACCAATGGGGCACTTAATTAGTAGGCAAGGAGCTCTAAATTATTCTATAGTTTCGTTGCAGTCTGCTTGTTCATTTTCGAGAAAAGTGAAATTGTGGTAGAAAATATTTTTTTTCTAAGTACAGGGTGGAGCACTAAAATCACCAATGGGGCACTTAATTAGTAGGCAAGGAGCTCTAAATTATTCTATAGTTTCGTTGCAGTCTGCTCGTCCATTATCGAGAAAACTGAAATTGGGGTAGAAAATATTTTTTTTCTAAGTACAGGGTGCAGCACTAAAATCACCAATGGTGCACTTAATTAGTAGGCAAGGAGCTCTAATTTATTCTATAGTTTCGTTGCAGTCTGCTTGTCTATTTTCGAGAAAACTGAAATTGGGGTAGAAAATATTTTTTTTCTACGTACAGGGTGAAGCACTAAAATCACCAATGGGGCACTTAATTAGTAGGCAAGGAGCTCTAAATTATTTTAGAGTTTCGTTGCAGTCTGCTCGTTCATTTTCGAGAAAAGTGAAATTGTGGTAGAAAATATTTTTTTTCTAAGTACAGGGTGGAGCACTAAAATCACCAATGGGGCACTTAATTAGTAGGCAAGGAGCTCTAAATTATTCTATAGTTTCGTTGCAGTTTGCTCGTTCATTTTCGAGAAAACTGAAATTGGGGTAGAAAATATATTTTTTTTAAGTACAGGGTGGAGCACTAAAATCACCAATGGGGCACTTAATAAGTAGGCAAGGAGCTCTAAATTATTCTATAGTTTCGTTGCAGTCTGCTCGTTCATTTTCGAGAAAACTGAAATTGGGGTAGAAAATATTTTTTTTCTAAGTACAGGGTGGAGCACTAAAATTACCAATAGGGCACTTAATTAGAAGGCAAGGAGCTCTAAATTATTCTATAGTTTCGTTGCAGTCTGCTCGTCCATTTTCGAGAAAAGTGAAATTGTGGTAGAAAATATTTTTTTTCTAAGTACAGGGTGGAGCACTAAAATCAGCAATGGGGCACTTAATTAGTAGGCAAGGAGCTCTAAATTATTCTATAGTTTCGTTGCAGTCTGCCCGTCTATTCTCGAGATAAGTGAAATTGTGGTAGAAAATATTTTTTTTCTGAGTACAGGGTGGAGCACTGAAATCACCAATGAGGCACTTAATTAGTAGGCAAAGAGCTCTAAATTATTCTTTAGTTTCGTTGCAGTCTGCTCGTTCATTTTCGAGAAAAGTGAAATTGTGGTAGAAAATATTTTTTTTCTAAGTACAGGGTGGAGCACTAAAATCACCAATGGGGCACCTAATTAGTAGGCAAGGAGCTCTAAATTATTTTATAGTTTCGTTGCAGTCTGCTTGTTCATTTTCGAGAAAACTGAAATTGGGGTAGAAAATATTTTTTTTCTAAGTACAGGGTGGAGCACTAAAATCACCAATGGGGCACTTAATTAGTAGGCAAGGAGCTCTAAATTATTTTAGAGTTTCGTTGCAGTCTGCTCGTTCATTTTCGAGAAAAGTGAAATTGTGGTAGAAAATATTTTTTTTCTAAGTACAGGGTGGAGCACTAAAATCACCAATGGGGCACTTAATTAGTAGGCAAGGAGCTCTAAATTATTCTATAGTTTCGTTGCAGTCTGCTCGTCCATTATCGAGAAAACTGAAATTGGGGTAGAAAATATTTTTTTTCTAAGTACAGGGTGCAGCACTAAAATCACCAATGGTGCACTTAATTAGTAGGCAAGGAGCTCTAATTTATTCTATAGTTTCGTTGCAGTCTGCTTGTCTATTTTCGAGAAAACTGAAATTGGGGTAGAAAATATTTTTTTTCTAAGTACAGGGTGAAGCACTAAAATCACCAATGGGGCACTTAGTTAGTAGGCAAGGAGCTCTAAATTATTTTAGAGTTTCGTTGCAGTCTGCTCGTTCATTTTCGAGAAAAGTGAAATTGTGGTAGAAAATATTTTTTTTCTAAGTACAGGGTGGAGCACTAAAATCACCAATGGGGCACTTAATTAGTAGGCAAGGAGCTCTAAATTATTCTATAGTTTCGTTGCAGTTTGCTCGTTCATTTTCGAGAAAACTGAAATTGGGGTAGAAAATATATTTTTTTTAAGTACAGGGTGGAGCACTAAAATCACCAATGGGGCACTTAATAAGTAGGCAAGGAGCTCTAAATTATTCTATAGTTTCGTTGCAGTCTGCTCGTTCATTTTCGAGAAAACTGAAATTGGGGTAGAAAATATTTTTTTTCTAAGTACAGGGTGGAGCACTAAAATTACCAATAGGGCACTTAATTAGAAGGCAAGGAGCTCTAAATTATTCTATAGCTTCGTTGCAGTCTGCTCGTCCATTTTCGAGAAAAGTGAAATTGTGGTAGAAAATATTTTTTTTCTAAGTAAAGGGTGGAGCACTAAAATCAGCAATGGGGCACTTAATTAGTAGGCAAGGAGCTCTAAATTATTCTATAGTTTCGTTGCAGTCTGCCCGTTCATTCTCGAGATAAGTGAAATTGTGGTAGAAAATATTATTTTTCTGAGTACAGGGTGGAGCACTGAAATCACCAATGAGGCACTTAATTAGTAGGCAAAGAGCTCTAAATTATTCTTTAGTTTCGTTGCAGTCTGCTCGTTCATTTTCGAGAAAAGTGAAATTGTGGTAGAAAATATTTTTTTTCTAAGTACAGGGTGGAGCACTAAAATCACCAATGGGGCACCTAATTAGTAGGCAAGGAGCTCTAAATTATTTTATAGTTTCGTTGCAGTCTGCTTGTTCATTTTCGAGAAAACTGAAATTGGGGTAGAAAATATTTTTTTTCTAAGTACAGGGTGGAGCACTAAAATCACCAATGGGGCACTTAATTAGTAGGCAAGGAGCTCTAAATTATTCTATAGTTTCGTTGCAGTCTGCTTGTCCATTTTCGAGAAAAGTGAAATTGTGGTACAAAATAATTTTTTCTAAGTACAGGGTGGAGCACTAAAATCACCAATGGGGCACTTAATTAGTAGGCAAGGAGCTCTAAATTATTCTATAGTTTCGTTGCAGTCTGCTCGTCCATTATCGAGAAAACTGAAATTGGGGTAGAAAATATTTTTTTTCTAAGTACAGGGTGCAGCACTAAAATCACCAATGGTGCACTTAATTAGTAGGCAAGGAGCTCTAATTTATTCTATAGTTTCGTTGCAGTCTGCTTGTCTATTTTCGAGAAAACTGAAATTGGGGTAGAAAATATTTTTTTTCTAAGTACAGGGTGAAGCACTAAAATCACCAATGGGGCACTTAATTAGTAGACAAGGAGCTCTAAATTATTTTAGAGTTTCGTTGCAGTCTGCTCGTTCATTTTCGAGAAAAGTGAAATTGTGGTAGAAAATATTTTTTTTCTAAGTACAGGGTGGAGCACTAAAATCACCAATGGGGCACTTAATTAGTAGGCAAGAAGCTCTAAATTATTCTATAGTTTCGTTGCAGTTTGCTCGTTCATTTTCGAGAAAACTGAAATTGGGGTAGAAAATATATTTTTTTTAAGTACAGGGTGGAGCACTAAAATCACCAATGGGGCACTTAATTAGTAGGCAAGGAGCTCTAAATTATTCTATAGTTTCGTTGCAGTCTGCTCGTTCCTTTTCGAGAAAACTGAAATTGGGGTAGAAAATATTTTTTTTTAAGTACAGGGTGGAGCACTAAAATTACCAATAGGGCACTTAATTAGAAGGCAAGGAGCTCTAAATTATTCTATAGTTTCGTTGCAGTCTGCTCGTCCATTTTCGAGAAAAGTGAAATTGGGGTGGAAAATATTTTTTTTCTAAGTACAGGGTGGAGCACTAAAATCACCAATGGGGCACTTAATTAGTAGGCAAGGAGCTCTAAATTGTTCTATAGTTTCGTTGCAGTCTGCTTGTTCATTTTCGAGAAAAGTGAAATTGTGGTAGAAAATATTTTTTTTCTAAGTACAGGGTGGAGCACTAAAATCACCAACGGGGCACTTAATTAGTAGGCAAGGAGCTCTAAATTATTCTATAGTTTCGTTGCAGTCTGCTCGTTCATTTTCGAGAAAACTGAAATTGGGGTAGAAAATATATTTTTTTTAAGTACAGGGTGGAGCACTAAAATCACCAATGGGGCACTTAATTAGTAGGCAAGGAGCTCTAAATTATTCTATAGTTTCGTTGCAGTCTGCTCGTTCATTTTCGAGAAATGTGAAATTGTGGTAGAAAATATTTTTTTTCTAAGTACAGGGTGGAGCACTAAAATCACTAATGGGGCACTTAATTAGTAGGCAAGGAGCTCTAAATTGTTCAATAGTTTCGTTGCAGTCTGCTCGTTCATTTTCGAGAAAAGTGAAATTGTGGTAGAAAATATTTTTTTTCTAAGTACAGGGTGGAGCACTAAAATCACCAACGGGGCACCTAATTAGTAGGCAAGGAGCTCTAAATTATTCTATAGTTTCGTTGCAGTCTGCTCGTTCATTTTCGAGAAAACTGAAATTGGGGTAGAAAATATATTTTTTTTAAGTACAGGGTGGAGCACTAAAATCACCAATGGGGCACTTAATTAGTAGGCAAGGAGCTCTAAATTATTCTATAGTTTCGTTGCAGTCTGCTCGTTCATTTTCGAGAAATGTGAAATTGTGGTAGAAAATATTTTTTTTCTAAGTACAGGGTGGAGCACTAAAATCACTAATGGGGCACTTAATTAGTAGGCAAGGAGCTCTAAATTGTTCTATAGTTTCGTTGCAGTCTGCTCGTTCATTTTCGAGAAAAGTGAAATTGTGGTAGAAAATATTTTTTTTCTAAGTACAGGGTGGAGCACTAAAATCACCAACGGGGCACTTAATTAGTAGGCAAGGAGCTCTAAATTATTCTATAGTTTCGTTGCAGTCTGCTCGTTCATTTTCGAGAAAACTGAAATTGGGGTAGAAAATATATTTTTTTTAAGTACAGGGTGGAGCACTAAAATCACCAATGGGGCACTTAATTAGTAGGCAAGGAGCACTAAAATCACCAATGGGGCACCTAATTAGTAGGCAAGGAGCTCTAAATTATTCTATAGTTTCGTTGCAGTCTGCTTGTTCATTTTTGAGAAAAGTGAAATTGTGGTAGACATTTTTTTTCTAAGTACAGGGTGGAGCACTAAAATCACCAATGGGGCACTTAATTAGTAGGCAAGCAGCTTTAAATTATTCTATAGTTTCGTTGCAGTCTGCTCGTTCATTTTCGAGAAAAGTGAAATTGTGGTAGAAAATATTTTTTTTCTAAGTACAGGGTGGAGCACTAAAATCACCAATGGGGCACTTAATTAGTAGGCAAGGAGCTCTAAATTATTCTATAGTTTCGTTGCAGTCTGCTCGTCCATTTTCGAGAAAAGTGAAATTGTGGTACAAAATATTTTTTTTCTAAGTACAGGGTGGAGCACTAAAATCACCAATGGGGCACTTAATTAGTAGGCAAGGAGCTCTAAATTATTCTATAGTTTCGTTGCAGTCTGCTCGTCCATTTTTTAGGAAAGTGAAATTGTGGTAGAAAATATTTTTTTTCTAAGTACAGGTTGGAGCACTAAAATCACCCATGGGGCACTTAATTAGTAGGCAAGGAGCTCTAAATTATTCTATAGTTTCGTTGAAGTCTGCTGGTTCATTTTCGAGAAAACTGAAATTGGGGTAGAAAATATTTTTTTTCTGAGTACAGGGTGGAGCACTAAAATCACCAAAGGGGCACTTAATTAGTAGGCAAGGAGCTTTAAATTATTTTATAGTTTCGTTGCAGTCTGCTCGTCCATTTTCAAAAAAACTGAAATTGGGGTAGAAAATTTTTTTTTTCTAAGTACAGGGTGGAGCACTAAAATCACCAATGGGGCACTTAATTAGTAGGCAAGGAGCTCTAATTTATTCTATAGTTTAGTTGCAGTCTGCTAGTCCATTTTCGAGAAAAGTGAAATTGGGGTAGAAAATATTTTTTTTCTAAGTACAGGGTGGATCACTAAAATTGCTTATAGGGCACTTAATTAGCCCTTAATTATGTCGTACAGAAAATGTTTTTTAATTCCTGATTTGTAAGTTTGCCTTGCCAGCTTAATGTTAAGGTGGCTATGTTACGATTTGCACCCTTAAGGGTGGAGCACTAAAATCGACAATAGGGCACTAAAATAGCCCTTAATTAGCCCTTAATTCTAGTATAGGTTACAGTGCATTCTGCCCATTTGGCACTGCTATCTTAACAGAGGTACAATCAACATCACCTCAGGAGATGGTCATTTGACCGATATCATTTTTTTAACTTTATATTATCAATTTTACACCTTTAAATTAACTTTCAGTTAAAACATTGCCCATTTTTTGCATTTCTAATAAAATAGCAGCCAATTCATAATATGACATTACTTTTTCCTTATATTACACGAGACAAAAAGTTTATATCTTAAGAAATGTTCATTTTTGTTTTGTAATATTGATTTACTATCCTTGTTTACGCACAAAGTAAAATATAAAGTTTAGAAAATTCTAAAAATTTGGTTTAGTTGCGTAGCGAAACGGATAAAACACTGAAATATTGTGACATTGAAAATATACTGGTTTGTACTTATTATGTTTGAATTTCATAGCAAATTCAGTTTGATTTTATTAGAAATATCTATGTCCCGAGAAATACAGGGAGTTTTTCTGACGTCACACATGAAATTCCTCGCGTGACGTGAAAGTCAATGTAATTAAACTAACAAGGTCGACTCGATTTTAAATTAAGACAACCTTATAATAATAATAATAATAATAATTTAATAGTGCTAATATACAGAGGATTTACACAAGTCAAGACGATAGTATACATTGAGGAGGTTTGAGTAACATGAGGTTAATTTACTCCAACATTTGTGTTTATGTGTTATTGTGTTAACGTGGCTTTCTTCCAGTAGGTGATAGTTAAAATGATAAAACACTACAAACATGTCATAACATTTTAAAATAGTGGACACTACCAGCACTTTAAAATCAACGAGAAGTTCCGGATATATATATATATATATATATATATATATATATATATATATGTGTAGAATTAATAACATAGTGAAATACTGGCCACAACAGACATATTAAAATCAACAAAGCAGTTGAGGATATCAATATATAATATTAGATAATAAAAAAACTAAAGTATTGGATAACTATATAAAATACTATTAAGATAAATACGAGGTAAGATAAAATAATATAACAAATATAAAATTTTGTAAAACATAAAATTTTTAATATACAGGGTGGGGCAGAAAAACCTATCCGATTTCAAAACGTTATAAAATTAATACCACTCAACTTGACAAAAAAATGTTTTTATTAACATATCGCAAATTTTATGCCATTTTTAAATTTAAGTGTTGAAAAGCACATCACTCAAATGTCGAAGCGGATACACTGATTTAGGCGCTCGCGGTAGCTTTCCATGACTTTCACCGTCATTTCCACAGGAATTTCTTCAATTGTCCGAGCAATTTCCCTTCGTAAAGCAAGAAGGGTCCTTGGTCGATGCTGGAATACCTTCGATTTGAGGTAACCCCAAAGGAAGAAGTCACATGGAGTAAGATCCGATGAGCGCGGCGGCCAGCCAATATCACCTCTCAGAGAAATGAGGCGTCCGGGAAACATTTCCCTGAGAATGTCCATTGATCGTCGCGATGTGTGGGCGGTTGCACCATCCTGTTGAAACCACACATTTTCCCCGCCATTTTCTTCTATTTTGGGTTGAAGAAAATTTTCCAGCATGAAACAATAGCGCTCGCTGTTGACCGTTACGGTTTGCCCATTTTTTTCAAAAAAGTAAGGCCCAGACGCCTAGGCGGGAAACAGCACACCACACAGTCACTTTTGGGCTATGGAGGGGTTTCTGATGGATTTCCCGAGGATTTTCGTCACTCCAATATCGAAAATTCTCCCTGTTTACGGCGCCACAAAGGTGAAAATGGGCTTCGTCCGTGAAGAGCACATCGTCTATTGGGAGTTCTCGGAGATCGCGACACAGGTTCATACGGGTTTCAAAATCCTTTTCAATTAATTCCTGTGCAACAACCATTTTGTAGGGAAGCATTTTGAGGTCCCGGTGCAAAATTCGCTGAATACTGCGGTTGGAAATCGCCAAAGCGAGCGAATGTTTTCGTGCCGAACGACGCGGGGAACGTTCAATCGCGGCTCTCACATTGGCCACGTTTTCAGGTCCTGTTGCTGTCCTGGGACGTCCAGGCGACTTCTTTTTCAATGCTGAACCCGTCTGTCGAAAATTTGACACCCACACTTTAATCGTAGCCTGATGTGGAACAGGATCATGACGCCCGAGTCCGAAATGAATTCGAAAAGCACGTTGTGTAGCAATTATCGAACCGCCGTTTTCGATAAACCGCTCAATAACAAAAACACGATGTTCACCAGATCAAGGCATGTTGACTAATGACAAATGGCATAAAACCGGCTTTCTAACGGTTTTTACCCCACTACTCTACCTGTTCCCTCTTCTGAGAAAAATGGATTTGAAATCGGATCGCTTTTTCTGCCCCTCCCTGTATATACGCCTACATCAAAAATCCCTTGGCTACAAATTCTTCAATGTTATAGTAGGCTTTAGATAACAAGAAATGTTTAATCACTTCTATGAATTTTTTCAACGGGAGCGTGCGAATGTGCAGTGGCAACTTATTGTAAAATACAATGCCATAGTAGTTGGTTCCCGTTCTTGATTTGGTAAGACGGGCCCTTCTGTGATAAACGTTGAACTTTGTTCTCGTGTCGTGTCGATGGTGCACATTATTAGTTTGGTAGTTTCCATCTTTCACTTTAATGAATTTAAGACATTCCAGAATGTATAAACTCGGCAGTGTTAATATTCTCAAGTTTAGAAAACTGGTCCTACAATCTGTTCGGTACCCAATGCCACCGACGATTCGAATTGCCCTTCTTTGAAGTGCGAATATGCGATGACGAATTGCTGAGTGTCCTCATATTATAATCCCATACTTAAGATGGGACTGAACCATGGCAAAATATGCTGTTCGCGGAGCACTTCTGGTTACAGCATCTGATGTGCTTCTGAGTAGAAAAATATTCTTAGCTAACTTATTGGCTAGTTGATTTCTATGCTCTGACCATTTTAATTGTTTGTCAATGTGTACACCCAGTAGTTTAGCACGCGTTGTTACCGGAGTGAACACATCTGTATTTGGTCTCAATGAAAAGAGCAGTGTGTTTGTTTTTTCCATGTTCATGTGTAGCTTATTACTCAGAAACCACTTAGACGCCGCATCCAGAGATGTCTTATGCAATTTGTCTAGATATCTGGATATTTTTGTTGCACTAACCACCTTGATTGCTGACGTCACGCGTGGAAGTCCTCACGTGACGTCAACAATCAAGGTAATTAAACAATGCAAGGTCGGCTCGGTTTAAATCAAGACAAAATTACTTACACACATTGGTTGATGTCGTCACACGTGGAAATCCGTACGTGATGTTAAAACCAAGATCATTACTGTGCAAGGTTGTCTCGGTTTAAACCGAGCCGACCTTATCACGCGCGGAAATCCTCACATGACGTCAAAACTAAAGTCATTACTATATAAGGTCGACTCGGTTTAAACTGAGACAGTCTTGTATAAGGTTGTCTTCATTTAAACGAGTGTTTTCCACTCCCAGACTAAGCATGAAGTAAAATTTCGAGTTTAGAAAAGCCCCGTGAAAATTTGTCGAGGGTCGCGCAGCGACCCGAGACAAATTTTCTGGGCTTTTCTAAACTCGAAATTTTACTTCATGCGCCACGCGTATAAAACAGTGATTAACCGAGAAATTTAAAAACACACAAAAGACATTTTTCATGTTAATCCCCACAATTTATTCGAATTATTTTTGACGATTCAAATCCTTTTGTAAGTATTCGAATCCTTTTATAAATATTCCAATCCTTTTATAAATATTCTAATCCTTTCATAAGGATTCGAATCGTTTTATATGGATTCGAATCACCCGCATTTGGATTCGAATACGAATCCTCTTAAAAAAATGTAACGAATCCGGACGATTTTGACGATTCAAATCCTTTTGTAAGTATTCGAATCCTTATATAAATATTCGAATTCTTTTATAAATATTCTAATCCTTTCATAAGGATTCGAATCCGTTTATATGGATTCGAATCACCCACATTTGGATTCGAATACGAATCCTCTTAAAAAAAATGTAACGAATCCGGATCACGAATCCAGTTGAACTAAAGTATTCAAATGCCTCTTTTGAATCCTCTAAAAGGATTCGAATCCAGGATTCGAATACTGAATGATTCGAATCCTGCCCAGCTCTGTTTGAGGTTATGGTAAACTATGTGTTAACGGTCAGTAGTGCCAATCTAATTTAAAATTTAATGATCTCACGGTATCAAGTTTCGTGGTTTCAATATTATTAAAAAATTTACCAATCATCTGGATATGTGTATACTTTAAAAAAAAATCGCTGTAGTTAAGGCAGGTATCTAAATAGGTTCTATTTATTACTAAACTTCCTCTGTAATTAAAAACCAATTAAAACAATAAAGAAATAGTTTAATAAATTAAAAAATATATAATAATTTAAATATATGCAGACGATTACAGTTGCGATATTAAATGTACATAAAAGTTATGTAAATATATAAAACTTAAAGCCGTATTTATTTCCCAACCAGAGCTCTATTTACATCTTTACGTCTAAATTTAAAAAATGTACTTATACGATTAACAAAACTCATTCCCTCAAACCACATTGTTCTCGCCTTCCTCGGCATCCATTGGTTGCTCCTCATTTTCATTCATTGTATTATTCATCAAGGCATTGTTGACGTTGGCCAATTGCTGCAGCACGTTGAGCTGCTGGATGTTTTGCATATTCTGAGCTTGTTGGACCTGGAGGATGTCGTTGTTGTTGGCATTGTTGTTGTTATTGGCCGCGTCTCTTTGAGCCTCCAACGCGATCATTTTCTGGCGTTTTTCCTCCATCAACCTCTCCCTGTGTTTGTGGATGTAATCTTTGACATTGGGCAAGCCTTGGATGACGCAGGCTGATAAGGCAGAGCGGTAGATGTTCATGTCGGTTGCTTCGTACCATTCGTTAGTGCGTTCGTCGTAGCATTCAACGTGGTAGATGGTCGTGACGCCGTTGAAGCCTCCGATTACAAAAATCATGTCGTCGATTACTTCGATTGCGAAATTCGAGCGAGGGTTGTACATGTCGGGGATTTGGGTCCAGGAGTTGGTCGCCGGGTTGTATTTTTCACCACTGCACATTCTGGAGATGCCGTTGAAGCCACCCACTACGTACACTTGGCCGTGGTAGGCTATGCAGGATACTCCGGATCTACGTGAGCGCATTGGGTTGATCAAGGTCCATTGGTTGGTTTCTGCATCGTAGACTTCGGCGGAGTGCATACATTCTTGTCCGTTGAAACCCCCAGTTATATAAATTTTGCCTTTAAAATGGAAAAAAAATATTAATGGTTAAGATTGATTAACAAGTAATATCGTTGATTTGATTATAATAATCAAGAAAAGAATGAAGACATAGCCAATGGCCAGTTGCATGAAAACAGCGTATAAAAACTGCAGATTTATGTTGTAGATTTTTAAATATTCGTTGTTTTCTTAAAAGAAATCAATTTGAAGTTTAAACGAGTGTTTTCCACTCCCAGACTAAGCATGAAGTAAAATTTCGAGTTTAGAAAAGCCTGAAAATTTGGTTTGGTCGCGTAGCGCGAAGCGCGGAGCGGGCAAACCAAATTTTCAGGCTTTTCTAAACTCTAAATGTTACTTCATGCGACACGCGTATTGAACACCGAAAGCACTGAAATATTGTAAACAAGTAAACGCTTGAAATCAGTGTCTTATACGCGTGGCGCATGAAGTAAAATTTCGAGTTTAGAAAAGCCTGAAAATTTGGTTTGGCCGCTCCGCGCTTCGCGCTACGCGACCAAACCAAATTTTCAGGCTTTTCTAAACTCGAAATTTTACTTCATGCTTAACTTGGGAGTGGAAAACACTCGTTTAAACTTCAAATTGACCTGCAATACATGTAATAGGAAAATAGTTTGATATCATCATCGAAAGTATACATGCAGGGAATTTTCTATTAGGTATACATATATTATGCATACGCTTTTTTTAAGAGTTCAATTTGAAGCTTGAAACGAGTGTTTTCCACTCCCAGACTAAGCATGAAGTAAAATTTCGACTTTAGAAAAACCTGAAAATTTGGTTTGGTCGCGTAGCGCGAAGCGCGGAGCGGCCAAACCAAATTTTCAGGCTTTTCTAAACTCGAAATTTTACTTCATGCGTCACGCATATTAAACACTGAAAACACTAAAATATTGTAAACGAGTAAACTTCGCTTGAAATCAGTGTCTTATACGCGTGGCGCATGAAGTAAAATTTCGAGTTTAGAAAAGCCTGAAAATTTGGTTTGGCCGCTCCGCGCTTCGCGCTACGCGACCAAACCAAATTTTCAGGCTTTTCTAAACTCGAAATTTTACTTCATGCGCCACGCGTATTAAACACTGAAAGCACTGAAATATTGTAAACGAGTAAACTTCGCTTGAAATCAGTGTCTTATACGCATGGCGCATGAAGTAAAATTTCGAGTTTAGAAAAGCCTGAAAATTAGGTTTGGCCGCTCCGCGCTTCGCGCTACGCTACCAAACCAAATTTTCAGGCTTTTCTAAACTCAAAATTTTACTTCACGCTTAACCTGGGAGTGGAAAACACTCGTTTAAACTTCAAATTGACCTGCAATGCATGTAATACTAAAATAGTTTGATATCATCATCGAAAGTATACATACAGGGAATTTTCTATTAGGTATACATATATTATGCGTACGCTTTTTTTAAGAGTTCAATTTGAAGCTTAAAACGAGTGTTTTCCACTCCCAGACTAAGCATGAAGTAAAATTTCGAGTGAAGAAAAACCTGAAAATTTGGTTTGGTCGCGTAGCGCGAAGCGCGGAGCGGCCAAACCAAATTTTCAGGCTTTTCTAAACTCGAAATTTTACTTCATGCGCCACGCATATTAAACACTGAAAGCACTAAAATATTGTAAACGAGTAAACTTCGCTTGAAATCAGTGTCTTATACGCGTGGCGCATGAAGTAAAATTTCGAGTTTAGAAAAGCCTGAAAATTTGGTTTAGTCGCTCCGCGCTTCGCGCTACCCGACCAAACCAAATTTTCAGGCTTTTCTAAACTCGAAATTTTACTTCATGCTTAACTTGGGAGTGGAAAACACTCGTTTATACTTTAAATTGACCTCCAATATATGTAATAGGAAAAGAGTTTGATATCATCATCGAAAGTATACATACAGGGAATTTTCTATTAGGTATACATATATTATGCATACGCTTTTTTAGGAGTTCAATTTGAAGCTTAAAACGAGTGTTTTCCACTCCCAGACTAAGCATGAAGTAAAATTTCGAGTTTAGAAAAGCCTGAAAATTTGGTTTGGTCGCGTAGCGCGAAGCGCGGAGCGGCCAAACCAAACTTTCAGGCTTTTCTAAACTCGAAATTTTACTTCATGCGCCACGCGTATTAACCACTGAAAGCACTAAAATATTGTGAAGCAGTAAACTTCGCTTGAAATCAGTGTCTTATACGCGTGGCGCATAAAGTAAAATTTCGAGTTTAGAAAAGCCTGAACATTTGGTTTGGCCGCTCCGCGCTTCGCGCTACGCGACCATACCAAATTTTCAGGCTTTTCTAAACTCGAAATTTTACTTCATGCTTAACCTGGGAGTGGTAAACACTCAAATTGACCTCCAATACATGAAATATGTAAATAGTTTGGTATCATCATTTCTTTTAAGTGTACATACAGGGAATTTTCTATTAGGTATACATATATTATGCGTACGCTTTTTTTAAGAGTTCAATTTGAAGCTTAAAACGAGTGTTTTCCACACCCAGACTAAGCATGAAGTAAAATTTCAGGCTTTTTTAAACTCGAAATTTTACTTCATGCGCCACGCGTATTAAACACTGAAAGCACTAAATTATTGTGGACGAGTAAACTTCGCTTGAAACCAGTGTCTTACACGCGTGGCGCATGAAGTAAAATTTCGAGTTTAGAAAAGCCTGAAAATTTGGTTTAGCCGCTCCGCGCTTCGCGCTCCGCGACCAAACCAAATTTTCAGGCTTTTATAAACTCGAAATTTTACTTCATGCTTAGTCTGGGAGTGGAAAACACTCGTTTAAACTTCAAATTGATTTCTTTTAAGAAAACAACGAATATTTAAAAATCTGCAACACATAATTGGAATATGTATACTTAATAGAAAAAAATCACAAGATATTATGATTTAACGCTTTTCTAAAAGAAAGAACACTAACCTACTTTCGACCTAAACAGCATGACATTGTCATGTAACGTCAAAATTTGACACAACCAAGAAAAATCGCTGCAGATACAACTGTTGACATACTCTCTAAAAACATTGATTTACACATTCAATAGGACCCGATATCACTATAGTCAGTTTTTGTCATTTCAATAGAACTTAGTATCCCTGTATTTAAGAGAGTAGCGCAAACTGGCGCACATCTTGACGTCTTTAGGCGCCAAATTCAAACTAAAACAATCATATTCTATGTTTGACGCGCGTCCTGTTAATTTAATTTAGTTTGAATTTGGCGCCTAAAGGTGTCAAGATGGATGCCAGTTTGCGCTACTCTCTTAAATATAGTATGTTCATAAAATAAAATCTTTTGAGTGCCATGGAAAATATTGTAGGTTGGCAACTATAAAATTATACATTATAATTATTATGTCTAACGTTTTATATGTCAATTCCTAAAGCGTGTAGCCAACTTAAATTTTAAAAAAGATAAAATCATGGCACTCTAGAGGTTTTTTTTTATTGAACATACGATACAAGGACACTAAGGCCTAGTTGTTGAATCGTGGCTAAAGCTGTAGTTTTCGTAAACTGCTGTTTTAGATAAGCTTGGCTTTATTTCGTGATGTGTTTCTGAATCACAAGTTTATTCAAGCGTAGCTTCAGTTATGTTATTAGTAAATATACTCTGTTCCAATATGGTACATGTAATACTAACGGACGTGTGCTGTAGATGATATAATTGTGTATGTTTTTGCTTATATAATAGTAAACGATTTGGTGTTAAAATAAGACTATTAAATAATAAATAAAATGCACATAAAGTTCTGTATCACTTCAGGCGCATGTCCGTAACACTCTCGTGTATCGTGTTGTAGCAAACGTCATCATCAGACACAATTATTATGACAACTATAGTATGTTCAATAAAAAAAAAACCTCTAGAGTGCCATGAGTTTAATTATTTTTAAATTTAAGTTGGCTACACGCCTTGGGAATTGACATATAAAACGTCAAACATGATAATTATAATATAAAATTTCAGAGTTGACAACTTACAATATTTTCCATGGCACTCTAGAGATTTTTTTAATGAACATTCGATATTATTATGACAAAAATTATTATGACAACAATTTTTATGACAGTTATCTCTCGCTTCTATCTCGCTCCGTGTGCTGTTACGGGCCAATTCTGCACACCCATATTTTTTTGTATTAATTCTCTACATCGGTAACATTCATGATAATCATTTATTTTCTCTCAGCTCAGTTACTTGTTTATTTGTGCTTGTTGTTTCCGTGCCGAAGCGGGAACGCACAGCTGATGCGAGTGTGTTAGTGCGCTCGAGGCAGACTGCTGCGTGCACACTTCTGCGAGGTCACTGCACTGTGTATTTTATAATTTAATGAATCATTTCACATTTTTATTATTGAATTATTTATGTTTGAGTATTATTCGGTAAATAAGGATTATTTGGAAGCTAATATTTTGTAAACAAGCAATTGACTGAGACCGATTCAGTGTTGCTAACTTCAACAACCAACTTCGGTGTTGTTGTGTCATTACTTCGAAAGTTCGCGCGGTGGAATTGACTAAGTAATTTCTCTCTCTCTATCTCTCTTTCTTTCTCTCTCTCTATCTCTCTTTCTTTCTCTCTCTCTATCTCTCTTTCTTTCTCTCTCTCTCTCTCTCTTTCTTTCTCTTTCTCTCTCTCTCTCTCTCTCTCTCTCTCTCTCTCTCTATCTCTTTCTCTCTTTCTCTCTTTCTCTCTCTCTCTTTCTCTCTCTCTCTCTCTCTCTCTCTCTCTCTCTCTCTCTCTCTCTCTCTCTCTTTCTCTCTCTCTCTTTCTCTATCTCTCTCTCTCTTAGTTCTGTTTGGCGTTATTTGTAAAATTTGACTTGAATAATGAATTAAGTAATTATTCTGAAGTATTAGTTTATTGAGTATTAATTATTGAGTCGTTATGTTTCCAACCGAAAAGGCGATGCAGCAACCCGCTACAAAAAAATTCCACTGAAATCACGACTGGACCACACGGTTCTCAGCGCTGACCTCCCGGAAAAGATGTGCATAAACGCCGCACATAGAACAGCCCCAAACCGAAGACGTTCCATGAAGACAAAGAGTATCAAGACATAGAAATACGAAACACAAGTTTCAGAAAAAAAACTACAAAAAGAAAGGCAGGATTACTACCTCACTCCTGGCTCTCCTTTTTCTAACGGCCTCGTGGCTATTAAGTGCAATAAAATCCACCTCCCGGTGTTATTTTCTCAGCGAACCACAAATCCAAAATCTAAACTCACATACTGAGAAAACGTGACACGTGATAATATAAAGCAACCATAAACCCGGTTATAATCCCTAAGGACATTATTTATCACAATATGCACTGCACATTTCACCACTTTAAGACCAAATCACAAAATGAATCCCGGAAGTAAAAAAAAGGCACAAGCGCATAATGCATCTCTCAATCCGATGGTGGGGATTCATCCTAGCCAACATTAAACTAAAACTAAAATAAATATATTGAGATAAGACTCAGTAACAGGGTTGTGTTAAGGTTACGTTTATATGTTTAGGTTCAGTTAGGGAAAAAAGGGTCCGTCCGCTAATTGTTTTTCTAGTGTTTGGCGGCCTAAGGAAACTTTAATTGTAACAAAGTGGCGCCCAACGTTTTAATTTAGTTGGTTCGGTTAGGAATTCGCCCGAGACAAATTTTCCACTCCCAGACTAAGCATAAAGTAAAATTTAGAGTTTAGAAAAGCCCCGTGAAAATTTGTCGAGGGTCGCGCAGCGACCCGAGACAAATTTTCTGGGCTTTTCTAAACTCGAAATTTTACTTCATGCGCCACGCGTATAAATCACAGATTTTAAGTGAAGTTCGAATAAACATAAATTTGACAATATTATAGTGTTTTATACGCGTAGCGCATGAAGTAAAATTTCGAGTTTAGAAAAGCCCAGAAAATTTGTCTCGGGTCGCTGCGCGACCCTTGACAAATTTTCACGGGGCTTTTCTAAACTCGAAATTTTACTTCATGCTTAGTCTGGGAGTGGAAAACACTTGTTTAAAGCTTTAAATTGAACTTTAATAAAAAAACAGGGAATATTCGCAATTGTTGTATCAATTCCATGGTGTCATTATTTTTATAAAATCACGTTCCTTTTTCTTAATTATTTTAACTTAGAGAATCGTAGAATGTTAAGTGTGAACATTCATAAATTTAGAATTATTCTCTCTACAAAAAAGTAAAATACATTTTGTCTCTAAAATAAATAGGGAAGCCAATATTCGAACACTTTAAAATTAACATGCGATTTCCTATGTTGCGTCCGCCAAGTCAACGCCTGGCATTGTACTGGAACTGGTCCACAACTGTCAGTAGACGAGTGGAAGAAGGACATTACTTTTTCTTAATTATTTTAACTTAGAGAAACGTAATGTGTTAAGTGTGAACATTAATAAATTTAGAATTTTTCTCTCTACAAAAAAGTGAAATACATTTTGTCTCTAAAATAAATAGGGAAGCCAATATGTGAACACTTTAAAATTAATATGCGATTTCCTATGTTGCGTCCGCCAAGTCAACACCCGGCATTGTACTGGAACTGGTCCACAACTGTCAGTAGACGAGTGGAAGAAGGTAATGTTCTATTAGAAAATATAAGTAGCTTGGCTAATTGTACATGTTTAGCGGTTCAAAGACTAGAATTCTTCTTTGAAAACGCATGTAATTCCTATGAACGCATGTAATTCCTATAAAAATATTTATAACCCTACGTGTATTATTCCAATCGCTTGTATATTAAAATACCTTCCGTAACCTTCTTCATAAAGCATGTATGTGAATATTGGAATAATATTATTATCTATTTGAGCTTTTTGTTGATAGAAAACCCAGACCACGAAATAACCTCTAAATATAACATCAAACAATCTCGTAACGTCGACCATTTTGACAAGTGTTGCTTAATATCGAAAATATTAATATACATCTCTGTTGTGTACAGAATCGTATATTCATAACATCTGTCGATGTTAACAAATAACATCGCTGTTAATGCTAACATTTTTGTTCAGAATAACACCATTAGTTTGAATTTGGCCCTTTGAGCGCGTAAAAATTGATGCGAATTTGTGGTACTCTATTTCATATAGGGACTATAGCTGATGATACCCGGGTACCCGGGTACCCGCTCACTACCCGAATAAACGGGTAATACCCGGGTACCCGGATCGCAGTACCCGGGTACCGGTACTACCCGTATTACGCGTATTACCCGTATTATCCGTATTACCCGTATTACCCGTGATACCCGTATTACCCGTATTACATATTAAATACTATAATTCACATTTGTTATGTACAGAATGAATGAGAAATTTTTGCGATATCGTAATTAAGAAGTTAGCAAACAGAATTGTACTTACAGAATCAGCTACACTGTTTGGCGAAAAGTCGTTTGAAAAAAACGTGTTTAAAGTTTAGGTAAGTTCTAAAATGATAATTATTTAAACTTACCATTAGTATGCTATACAGAAATAGCACTTTCTCCTCTTCGTTCTGTGGGCGCTCTTCCGCATTACGCATTTTGGGCTGTAACTTAGCACATTTTTAGAAGTTTACAATCAAATAATACTCAAAATGCGCATAAACGTTTGCACTTTCAAAGTAACGCAAAAGAAAAATCGTTTTTTTTTGAAATCTCCAGAATATACGAACATCTTAAATAAAGCTTAGATTTAAACACGTTACAGCAGTGATTTATTTTTGTGGAAAAACACAAGCAAATTAACATTCTCTGTCGAGAGACAATTTCGTTTTGAAGTAACTTTATTTCCTGCTGTTGAAAATACTCACTCGGAACTCGCCGAACACGCCTATATTCCTAAATTGTACGATATAGTATCTCCACGTATCTTGCAATTTGCCTGCAATTCATCTTCTGTAGGAGAAGCATATCTCTACACCCAACTTTTCTTTCGTGGCATATTAATTTTTTTATGCAATCGGCACCAAAATGGGATATTAATGACTAGGCACCAAAATACTTTCTAAGGTTTTTTATATAACGAGGTGGTATTATTATTAAAACATGATCA
Organism: Philonthus cognatus; assembly: GCA_932526585.2. Lineage (NCBI taxonomy): Eukaryota > Metazoa > Arthropoda > Insecta > Coleoptera > Staphylinidae > Philonthus > Philonthus cognatus. The sequence continues at coordinate 155,352,820 of OW052241.1, forward strand.
GTTAATAACATTTAATAAAACTGTAAATCTCATTTAATAATTACTTTAAGTGTGTGGCTGTTGGGGATTCTAACCGGTGATTACATCATTGAAGCCCTGTGTTTGTTAGAACCAAGCGGTAAACAACCAACAACTTAACCTGGAATTATATCCGCAACTTCAAACGCATAAACGTCAGATGTTGTGTCATTATTTTTTTGTAAACATTAGTGAAAATGGGGCATTGCCGATTGCAAAAAAATATAGTATTTACCTCAGCACTAAAGTTTCTTCTTATTACTCTTTTGGTTTATTTGCCTTAGCCTCGTCAACTAAATCCAAATCGTAATAAAAAGATCCACTTTAGTGCCTTGATAAATAAATAACTATTATATCGCAAATGGTCTCACTGAACAGTCAGTTAAATCAAACGTTAAATCGTTTCTTCTAATATATTCGATATATCGTTGAAAATAAGCATATTCAATACAAGTGAAGTACACGCAATGAAAATAATCAGGTTGCTGGCCTTAGCTGACATTCAAATTAACGTTTGGGTTAACTGACGTTTCAGTGAAATCGTTTGTGATATAAAAATAATTATGCCACGAAGGATAAGTTGGGTATGGAGATATGCTTCTCCTACAGAAGATGCATTGCAGGCAAATTGCAAAATATGTGGAGATAGTATATCGTACAATGGATCGCCATCGGCTCTAAATAAACATCTCAGGCAGAGACATAAATTATCTGCTCCAATTGTTACAGATAACAGGTTTGTGCAGAAATAATCATTTCGTTCCCTAATCTCGAGAGCATAATACTAATCTTACTGTTTTTTTTTTTCATTAGTTTAGAAGTTGCATTATCAAAAGAAAATGATGAATTGTCAAACGCATCTACGTCACACTCGGCTGATACTAACAAAATGCCTCTAAGAAAACGGAAAGCGACATCAGAATCTGCAACAAAACAATGTTCTCCCTCAAGGCAGGAAAATATATCAAGAGCTCTTGCACGAATGATTGCAACATGCCAATTGCCTTTGTCATTTGCGCACAGCGATGGTTTTATAGAATTCATGAACATTGTCGAACCAGGTTACCAAGTACCATATCCACAAGCAATTCACGCACGGCTAGATTTGGCCTAGGAAGAAATTAGACAGCGAATTTCAACAAATATTACTAAGGCATCTTCTGTTGCGATTACAACAGACGAGTGGTCATCCAGAGCACAGGAACAATATGTGTCTGTAACAGCTCATATGATTAATTCGGAATGGACGTTGAGCAATTTTACCTTGTCCACAATGAACTTAGATGGTCGCCCCACAGCAGATAATTTGGCTGCCGTTTTAGAGCTCGTGCAAGGAGAATGGGAACTTGGCGAAAAATTACATTCAGTGGTACACGACAACGCCAGTTCTATAAAAGCTGCTGTACGACTATTAAGTAATGTTAAACATAGCATTAACTGTGCTGCGCACACGTTGCAATTATGCGTGAAGGACGGGTTAAATAGTGTGCCAGAATACAACGCCGTATGTACAAAAGCGGCGAGAGTAGTAGGCCATTTCAAACATTCGAATGTTGCAACCGGTGCATTGGAAAAGATGCGAGTAAAACTGGGCTTAAAGGTACGACTTCTCATACAAAGCTGCCCTACGCGTTGGGATTCGACCTACATGATGTGTGACAGATTATGTCAAAATCGCAATGCTGTAAGCGGAGTACTAGCGGACAGAACATACACTAACCCTGCTACTGCGTTGAAACTTGAAATTTCGGAGTATGACTGGCGCTTGATGGAAGAAATGTTGGTATTATTGAAGCCGTTGCAGATGACTACGAAGATATTTTGTAGCGACAACACAGTAACGTTATCAGCGGTGCGGCCTATTATAAAAAGCCTCATTATAAATCATGTTCAAGAGGAAATTACCGATAGCGACACCATTGAGAAATTCAAGGAAAGTATGACCACATCATTAGCTGTACGCTTCGACATGAATCCATCAAATACAGACATTGTTAAACCGGAACAACTGGCGTCATTTCTAGAACCTCGATATAAAGATTTGCGTTCTGAAACAGACGAAGGATCAGAGAAGATTAGAACTCACGTTTAACAAATTATTTATGCGTCTTCTACCGCTGCAGAAGTTGGAACACGCGCTAATGAGGACGAAACGGAGCTGGATTTTATTTTTTCAATTCCGACGAAATCGCCAGATCCATCGTATCAGTACAGACTCTATCTATCCGAACCACAAATCGGATACAATATGGACCCTCTGAAATGGTGGAAAACACACGAAGAAACGTATCCTGCAATCGCTGGTCTAGCGAAAAAATACTTGGGAATACCGGCGTCTTCGGCGAGTTCCGAGCGAGTATTTTCAACAGCAGGAAATATAGTTACTTCAAAACGAAGTTGTCTCTCGACAGAGAATGTTAATTTGCTTGTGTTTTTGCACAAAAATAAATCACTGCTGTAACGTGTTTAAATCTAAGCTTTATTTAAGAAGTCCGTATATTCTGGAGATTTCAAAAAATCGATTTTTCTTTTGCGTTACTTTGAAAGTGCGAACATTTACGTGTATTTTGAGTATTATCTGATGGAAAAATTCAAAAAATGTGCTAAGTTACAGCCCAAACCCGTAATGCAAATGAGCGCCCACTGAACGAAGTAGAGAAAGTGCTATTTATGTATAGCATACTAAAGTTAAGTTTAAATAATAGTAAGTTTAAATAATTATCATTTTAGAACTTACCTAAACTTTATACACGTTTTTCTCAAACGACTTTACGAAAAATAGTGTAGCTGATTTTGTAACAATTCTGTCTGCTAACTCTTTAATTACGGTATCACAGAAATTTCTCATTCATTCTGTATATAACAAATGTGAATTATATTATTCAATCTGTAATACGTATTATACGGGTAACACGGGTAATACGGGTAATACGGGTAATACGGGTAATACGGGTAATACGGGTAATACGGGTAATACGGGTAATACGGGTAATACGGGTAATACGGGTAATACGGGTAATACGGGTAATACGAGTAATACGGGTAATACGGGATATCCGGTACCCGGGTACTGCGGTCCGGGTACCCGGGTATTACCCGTTAATTCGGGTAGTAAGCGGGTACCCGGGCACTTGGATAACTCATTACCCGGTCGGAATCATTAACTCTAATACGAACTTGCTCATTAGCGCCCCCTATAATCACTTGCTGAAAAAATGATATAATTTATTCTTACCATTAAGTGTACATGCACTGGCATCAGAACGTTGCATATTCATCGGACTAATCAGCGACCACTGATTGCTATCCGGATTATATTTCTCGGCCGTATTCTGCCGATGGTGACCATCATACCCACCCATGGCATAAATAGTGTCATTTAACACAGCCGTGCTGACGTAACACCTCCTAGCATGCATGGGCGCAGCTTCCTTCCAAGCTTTTGTGACAGCATTAAAACGCCTGCAGGAATTAAAGTAATCCATGCCATCAAATCCTCCGATTACAAATATTTCAAACCCCACAACGGCTGTCCCATGGTAAGCCCGGGGCCCGCTAGGATCCGTTTCCTCGACTTTGACCCAACGATCCGCTCTAGTATCATAAGTTTCCACGTAGTTAGTCGGTGATCCTCCACTCCATCCACCTAAAGCGAAAAGAACCTCGTGGGGTACTCTAGGCCTTGCAATTTCCGGAGTTGGAACTTCCCCATCTCTATGCGATATAGTTTCCAAATCGTATAAAAACTTCAAAGTTTCAATAATCATCGGTCTGCTATCATCGCAACTTGTTACATAGGGATGGTCCTTCACGTGCTCTAAAAAGAACTGAGTGTCCAACAAGCCTAACCTAATACACTTCATCAAAGTAACAACGTGCTTCTTCCTCTCCTCAGGCTCTTGGTTGATCCACCTCAAAATTGCCTCCCAGACGATCTCCTCGCTCTTCACGTTAAGTTCATCAGCGTTGATGATCCCTCGCAATTCATCGACCGCTAATGATAGCAATTCATTGCTCTCAGTTGCAATTGCCGGGAAGTAACGCATCATGTACTTCCAGCAGGAGTCGTAGAGTTTTTGCAGGAATTGGGCTTTGGCGAACTGCATGATGCCCACGCAGTTCGAAGGTGTTACGGTCTTCTCGAGGAAGTCGCAGCAGCGGTCCAGGATGCCGAGGATGCTCAAAAAGTCGGCGATCGCTATGATTTTGTAGACGTTGTCGAGTGTCAGGTCGAGTTTTCGTAGGTAAGCGTACTCGATAAGGATGTGCATCATGTCCGAGGATACTCCTGGGAGGTAGACGTGGGTTTTGTTCTTTCCGTGGAGTGTAGTTGTGAATACGGCTCTAAAAATGCAAAATGTGACATAAAAATACCCTTTAAGAGCCTCCTCGCTCCTTAACCCGTTAAGCGCCTTTGATGCATACACGCAACATTATTATTTTTTGTTAATTAAATTACTAAATAATTACCAAATTGATATATTTTATTATTAAACCTAACTTGAAAGTGTATAAGGAAAGCTGTAAATATTTTGATTATTCATCATAAATAAAAATGGTAGTGCATTTCTAACTTCACAATATTTCAGCGTTTAATACGCGTGGCGCATGAAGTAAAATTTCGAGTTTAGAAAAGCCCCGTGAAAATTTGTCGAGGGTCGCTGGCGCGACCCTCGACAAATTTTCACGGGGCTTTTCTAAACTCGAAATTTTACTTCATACTTAGTCTGGGAGTAGAAACTATTTCTAAACTTTATATTGCACGTTTTTATATAAAATCGACGAATGCCTAGAAATTTACATCGTACACATTATGTATAATAAAAAAAAGAAGGCACAGTATGTCATACAATAAGTCATTCGTAGAAATCCTAAAAATAAGTGCATATTTATTACCTAAAACCAAATATTAGAGTTATCTCTATAATTATTTGGCCGTTAATGGGTTAAGTATATCAATCACAAATATTCTGAAGATAGAATGTTGATTGATATGAGGTGGGAAGATTTATTTACTTGTATAAACAAAACTCTTGAAGTAACAGTTTTTGCATATGTTATGGGGTCGGTGGGTCGTGTGGCATCTGGGCCTTCCGAAATTACCTCGACCTGAAAGATCTTTTGTAATTAAGTTTATGCATATCTTTATAAAATGTTAGGTCTTCATTCATTTTTGGACACATATTATTTTAACATTACAATTTTTTAACCTTAACAAATACAGAATAATTTAATTGTAAATTTACCTAAAATAAGTGCTACAGGCGCTCAAGACAACTCTGTGTATTGGAACCGAGCTGCCGTCGTCGAGGAGAATTTTGGCGTCGCAAAGTTGATCATTTTGCTGCAGCTCGTAGAGAGCGTGCATAGCCGTGAGGCTCAACCGTCTTCCCTCCTCATCTTTGACGTCTCTGTTGGCGGAAGATACCTCTTCCGGCATTTTCAACAACGCGCGCCCTTCTGGCTCCTCTCTGCTATTTCGCACCGAGTGCGCCTCTTATTCAATTCATTTAGACTTTGCTTGTTGCTTGTATAATAAATCTACACTGATAATTTAGGTGAACCTCGTCGAATGGTATGTGTTTGAATAAAAAAATGTCAAAATTTGATGTCTCCAAACAAAACATCGTCGAGCCCACCCAGATTATAGTTAGGAACTGACATAGCTATTTGAAACAGTATCATTCCATTTTTTTTTTGATTTTCTATTCTTAGCACCACTTCGAAACTCTAAGAGAGGACTCTAAGATGGTTCTATAATCAGAAAACCAAAATAAAAAAGTATTACAGATACTGGAATAAATTGAAAATTTATTGCAGTATCTACCCACTGAGCAAAGTAATTTTTCATCAACATTAATACAACTCAAAACTCTAAGAGAGGACTCTAAGATGGTTCTATAATCAGAAAACCAAAATAATAAAGTATTACAGATACTGGAATAAATTGAAAATTTATTGCAGTATCAACCCACTGAGCAAAGTAATTTTTCATCAACATTAATACAACTCAAAACTAAGAGGGGACTCTAAGATGGTTCTATAATCAGAAAACCAAAATAAAAAAGTATTACAGATACTGGAATAAATTGAAAATTTATTGCAGTATCTACCCACTGAGCAAAGTAATTTTTCATCAACATTAATACAACTCAAAACTCTAAGAGAGGACTCTAAGATGGTTCTATAATCAGAAAACCAAAATAATAAAGTATTACAGATACTGGAATAAATTGAAAATTTATTGCAGTATCTACCCACTGAGCAAAGTAATTTTTCATCAACATTAATACAACGTTTAATGTTGTTACAATGTTGATATAACGTTATTTGTTTGTGTTTTGCTCAGTGGGTATAATACTCTTGATTTCTGAAAATTTAGTTGTTAGTATCTATTAAGCATATTAGGAATAAAACAAGTAGAGCTTCATCAAAATGTATTACACGATATCCAGTTCAACAACGATTAAGTGTTTTACATGAGGGTATAAGTAATCGAATTGCCAAACTAATACTATTAATACACACATTCACACAAGCATTTCCACAGAACGAGTTTTAGTGGATATGGAAAACGCTCTATACTTTAAGTGCACCCATTATCCCCTTCTGCGTTGTTCCATTTAAATAAATCCCATGCAAACATCTTTAGTTGCTCCATCTTCACGCCAGAGCCCGTTCCGGGAACAAGGCCAAATTCCAATTGATCTTAAAATCGGAATTGCACAGCCTTATCGTCCACGTGACCACGGTAAAAACTGCCGCGTTTACGGGAAAGGCCCGGACCAGAGCCGGAGCAAGGCCCCTGTAGAGGAACTGCGCTCCTTCAAAGGCGACGCTTTTTCTCAAGCAGTCGACGGCTCCTGTGTATCTGGGCTTTCCGCTCATTCCGTCGAATTGGACGCGGGATTTTAATACGTCGATTGGGTAAGTGATGATCCAGGAGGCTACGCCCGCTAAACCTCCTGCTAAAAGCATCCTGGCCGTGCCTACTTGTCTACCATCTCCGGATCGGGTCAGGTATTCGTAAGTTAGGAAATACAAGGAAAACGCGGGGATTTCCCTCATTATCGTGATGTTGATCCCTCTGTATATCCCAGCGAAACCCTCTTGCCTGTAGATGTTCTGCATACACTGCATGGGGCCGAGTGAGTCGTTTGCTACTTGGACGCGGAGCTTGGCTAATTCCATGGGGCTTACTAGGAAGCTCTGGAAGAAACCGGCTGCTGCTCCGGCTAGGAAATGCGTGCGTAACGAGTCTGGGTCTTGGAAACGGCGCTGGGTGTTTCCGTAGATGCCGAAAACCACGGCGTTGATTCCGGCGACGCCCGCTAGGGGGCTCGAGATGCCTCTGTAGAGGCCTCTAACTCCTTCCTTCATCATGAGCTGGCGGATACAGTCCATGCTGCCACTATAACGTGGATTTCGGTAGTCCTGGGTTTGGAGGTGTACCTTGACGGTGTCTAGTGGGTGACCCACTATTACACCAGCACATCCTAAAAATAATTAAAAAACATTGTAAAATAGATCAGTTTTTATTATTAAGACTAAGAGAAAATAAACTTAAAAGATTAGGCGTATGTAAACTCCAGGTTTTTGTCAACTTTCGTTGACAAATCTATGTCTATTTAAGACCTAGTTTAAGGTGTTTAACTTCAAACTAGGTCTTAGGTGGGCATAAATTTGTTACCAGCAGTTTAATATTTGAATTGTAGTTCTGTGTGATTGTGACTGTAAAACTAAAAATTACTTGAGTATTTAAGAAAAAACATGTATATATACTCAATGACATTAGAAGCGTAACACCAAGAAGGAATGATTTTTTTGAATTCATATTTTAGCAACAAAGTGACTATTTTTAAAGCATACATTGATAACAATTTCAACCTTGTGCCTTTTATATTTATTGTGAAAAAAAAATATTTCACTTTTTCTTTTTTGATAAAACTATTTATATGAGCTGTTTAGTACAGATGTTTTTAGTTTTCGTGTTTCCGTTGAGTGTGTTAAGCTTAAATAATGCCTCGAGTCCGAAGACGTCCACAATATCACCATTTGAGCGATTTTGACCGGGGTCGAGTTGTTGCTTATCGAGATGTCGGTATGTCCTATCGCGAAATTGCCCGCCGTATTGATTCCACTGCAGCAACTGTAATACGTGTGTATCAGGTATGGACAGAAGAAGGCAGAGGAGCAAGAAGAAGACCAATTGGTCAACCAAGCCGTACCACAGAACGTCAAGATCGGCGCTTAAGACAAATAGCCCTGCAAACCCTCGTTAAAAATTTTAAATTGAACTTTAGCAAAAACAATGAATGGCTGTAATATTACAAAGTACATATCGGGATATGTTTTTGCTGAAGTTCAATTTTAAATTTTTAACGAGTGTTTACAATCCTAGATTAAGCATGAAGTAAAATTTCGAGATTAGAAAAGCCTAAAAATTTGGTTTGGTTACGTAGCGCGTAGCGCTACGCGACCAAACCAAATTTTCAGGCTTTTCTAAACTCGAAATTTTACTTCATGCGCCACGCGTATAAAACATTAATTTAGACTGAAGTTTAAAATATACTGCTAAAGCAGTATTCTGAAGTAGTATATCATAAACGACATTTAGTAGTTTTTTGCCGTCAAGTTATCAAAAACTTCTATAAACTGTTTTGGAGAAAAGTGGCAGAATTCAAAAATTATAGATATATTTTTAGCGTGTTTCCACTACTTGATTAGGCATGAAGTAAAATTTCGAGTTTAGAAAAGCTTCAAATTAACCTTTGAGCTGTAAATTTTCTGAAATTCGTTGTTTTTTTAAAGAAGTGCAATATAAAGCTTTAAACGAGTGTTTTCCACTCCCAGACAGCATGAAGTAAAATTTCAAGTTTAGAAAAGTCCCGTGAAAATTTGTCGAGGGTCGCGCAGCGACCCGAGACAAATTTTCTGGGCTTTTCTAAACTTGAAATTTTACTTCATGCGCCACGCATATACAAGACTGATTTAACGTAAAGTTTATGATATACTTCTATAAAGTTTATTGGGGAATAGCGGCAGAATTCAAAAATTATAGTTGTAGTTTTAGCAAGAACTTTACTTATACTTAGCCAATATTTCGCTAAATTTTTGTCAGTTACTTCGGGGCAAGTTAAAAATATAACTGGGCTTCTTAAGATAAAATTAAAAATTGTCAGATATCGATAAACATTTAACACGTCGATATCTAACAATTTTTAATTTTATCTAAAAAAGCCCAGGTATATTTTAAACTGGCTCTAAAGAAGCTAACAAAAATTCCGCGAAATATTAGCTAAATAAAAATAAAGTTCTGGTTAAAAATACAACTATAGTTTTTGAATTCTGCCGCTTTTTCCCAAAAAAATGTATAAAAGTATATCATAAACTTTACGTTAAATCAGTGTTGTATACGCGTGGCGCATGAAGTAAAATTTCAAGTTTAGAAAAGCCCAAAAAATTTGTCTCGGGTCGCTGCGCGACCCTCGATAAATTTTCACGGGGCTTTTCTAAACTTGAAATTTTACTTCATGCTTAGTCTGGGAGTGGAAAACACTCGTTTAAAGCTTCGCATTAAACTCTTTTAGGATACAACGAATGTCGAAAAATGTACAGCTCGAAAGTTTAATTTAAAGCTTTTATAAACTCGAAATTTTACTTCATGCTTAATCAAGGAGTGGAAACACTCGTAAGAAGTTTTAAATTAAATGCACAAATATATACAGAGTATACATATCTCGATGTATTCTTTAAAAAAAAACATTTCGCTGTATTTCAATAAATATTTTCAACATTTCACTACAAAAGCTGAAAAAAATTCAGCGAAATATTGGCTAGATAAAATTAAAGTTCTGTCTAAAAATACAACTATAGTTTTTGAATTCTGCCGCTTTTTCCCAAAAAAATGTATAAAAGTATATCATAAACTTTACGTTAAATCAGTGTTGTATACGCGTGGCGCATGAAGTAAAATTTCAAGTTTAGAAAAGCCCAGAAAATTTGTCTCGGGTCGCTGCGCGACCCTCGACAAATTTTCACGGGGCTCTTCTAAACTTGAAATTTTACTTCATGCTTAGTCTGGGAGTGGAAAACACTCGTTTATAGCTCTGAAGAAACTGACAAAAATTCCGCGAAATATTAGCTAACTAAAAATAAAGTTCTGGCTAAAAAGACAATTATAATTTTTAATGTTTGCCGCTTTTCCCTAAAAAAGTTAACAGAAGTATATCATAAACTTTACGTTAAATCAATGTTGTATACGCGTGGCGCATGAAGTAAAATTTCAAGTTTAGAAAAGCCCAGAAAATTTGTCTCGGGTCGCTGTGCGACCCTCGACAAATTTTCACGGGTCTTTTCTAAACTTGAAATTTTACTTCATGCTTAGTATGGGAGTGGAAAACACTCGTTTAAAGCTTCAAATTGAACTCTTTTAGAAAACAACGAATGTCGAAAAATGTACAGTTTAAAAGTTCAATTTGAAACTTATCTAAACTCGAAATTTTAATTCATGCTTAATCAAGGAGTGGAAAAACTCGTTAGAAGTTTTAAATTAAACACTTTTATAAAAATAACGAATATTCTAAAAAAACATTTTCTTGAATTTATATAAATATATACTCAATGACATTAGAAGCATAACACCAAGAAGGAATGATTTTTTTGAATTCATATTTTAGCAACAGAGTGACTATATTTAAAGCATAAATTGATAACAATTTCAACCTTGTGCCTTTTATATTTATTGTGAAAAAAAAATCACTTTTTCTTTTTTGATAAAACTATTTATATGAGCTGTTTAGTACAGATGTTTTTAGTTTTCGTGTTTCCGTTGAGTGTGTTAAGCTTAAATAAAATGCCTCGAGTCCGAAGACGTCCACAATATCACCATTTGAGCGATTTTGACCGGGGTCGAGTTGTTGCTTATCGAGATGTCGGTATGTCCTATCGCGAAATTGTCCACCGTATTGATTCCACTGCAGCAACTGTAATACGTGTGTATCAGGTATGGACAGAAGAAGGTAGAGGAGCAACAAGAAGACCAATTGGTCAACCAAGGCGTACCACAGAACGTCAAGATCGGCGCTTAAGACAAATAGCCCTGCGAGACCGTTTCGCTACTACGCGTCAAATCGGTGATCAATGGATTGGAGAAGAAGGTAGGCCCGTTAGTATGCGAACCTTATATCGCCGCATTCAATCCTTTGGGCTTCTTTCGTACCGTCCAAGATTAGTGCTTCCTTTAACAGCGAGACACTGTCGCCAAAGGTTGGACTGGTGCAGAGAACGGCAGCATTGGGAGGCAGAATGGCACGATGTCGTATTCAGCGATGAATCACGATTTTGTCTAGGCACGCATGATGGCCGTAGAAGGGTACGACGCTACCGTGGAGAATGACCTGATCTTAGGTTTGCTATTGAGAGGCATGTACACAGGACTGCTGGAGTAATGGTTTGGGGGGCTATTGCTTATGGTAGTCGATTACCTCTTGTATTCATTCGAGGCAGTATGACAGCTGCGCGTTATGTTGAAGACGTCATACGACCGACTTTGTTGCCTTATTTAGATGGCCGCCCAGACGTACTTTTTAACAAGATAACGCACGTCCCCATATTGCTCGTCGAACTATGAGCTTTCTTAATGAAGCTGGTGTTAATGTTTTGGCGTGGCCGCCCCGTTCGCCGGATTTAAATCCCATTGAACATGTGTGGGATATCATGGGAAGAAGAATATTCTCTTTGCACCATCCTCCACAGACTCTAGCACAGTTAATCGATGAAATTCAAGTTGCTTGGAACGAGATGCCCCAAGAAGACATCGACCATCTCATTTTGTCGATGCCCAGACGTCTACAGGAGTGTATACAGCAAAGGGGTCGCCAAACACATTATTAATTTTTTTTAGATTGTTTTTTAATAACATTTCTTGAAAATGTAATTATTTTATTCTTGATGTAAGACTACCATACTGGCAAAAAATCAAGTTAAAATAATAACTGCTTCTGGGTGTTACGCTTCTAATGTCATTGAGTATATATATATATATAAATATATATATATATATATATATATATATATATATATATATATATATATATATATATATGTTAAAACGTAGATTTTCGCGGGCGTAACATGTATCACTGTTTCTTCGGGTTTGGTCCCGCGTATTTTCTTGGCTCTGGTCCATTATATTTTTAATTCGACGTTTCGATGACGTCGCAGTCATCATCGTCAGGAATAACTGAATTAAAAATATAATGGACCAGAGCCAAGAAAATACGCGGGACCAAACCCGAAGAAACAGTGATATATATATATATATATATATATATATATATATATATATATACAGTGTGGAAACTTTAACTGGAATAAAATTCATAACTTCGATATAGGCGATTTTCGCAAAAAATCCCGAAACACGCTAAGTATTGTTTTTTCTTGCCCTCATTTCTATGTATATGCTGCTTGTTTATCTGTTCCCGGAAGAGCGCAGCCACCTCTGACTTTTTTTTTCAAATGGAAAGGTATGTCAAGTGACACCTCGTTTGAAAGGTCTCTTCGCAAGTAATACAACACACTATTTATTTCTTGAATATTTAGAAAGCCCACGTGATAAAAAAAAGAAAACCACTTTTACATTGAACATGTTTCGGCGTAAAGTTGTATGTTTTTGACATGTGTTTTGATGCTATGGAACTGCGTTGCTTAGTTACTAGTGATAATAATAGTCACCAAAGCAGTCACATACGCTCGTCAAGTTGTCGAAGTAATTTCTAAAATGCAGTATTTAACCGAAAATCTCCGAATCGAGATTCTGATGATGATCGGTTATGGTAACAGAAGACGAAGTCAGCTTGAGGTTGCTTAGTTATTTCGAGAAGAGCTTCCGGATTTATCACCCATTAGCCAAGGTACCATAAGCAAAATTGAGACACAATACAACAATTTGGGTCATGTCAGGGTTGTGCCCAGACAGCGAAATCCCACTGTTCAAGCAGATATCAGGCTAAACGTATTATTAACTCTTCAAGAAAATCCAGTGACTCCAGCCAGGCAACTGGCCCGTGACAACGAGATTAGTCATACTACTGTCCTGAAAATTCTTAGATCAGCCAAGCTGTATCCTTACAAGATGCAGGCATTCCAAGAATTAACGGAGGATGACCCGGACCGCCGAATCGAATTTTGCGAGCAAATGATGAACATGATCGACAATAACCAGATTTCATTAGCATCAATTCTTTTTTCCGGCGAAAGTACTTTTACCTTACATGGTGACGTTAATCATCAAAATTGTCGTTATTGGGCTGATCATAACCCTCATTGGATGCGAGAAACTCAATCTCAGTTCCCGCAAAAAGTCAATGTATGGGCTGGAATAATAGGTGATCAGATTGAAGGACCAGTATTCTTCGATGGTAATCTTAATGGAGCAACATATCTTACGTTTCTTCAAGACGACCTCATGCCAGCGTTAGCCACTTTATTTCTAAATCCATTAGATCCAGATTTACCTGATGAACGAATATGGTATCAACAGGACGGAGCTCCACCCCATTATGCTGTGATCGTTCGTAGATATTTAGACGAAGTTTTTCTCAATAGATGGATTGGAAGAAGAGGTCACATTGAATGGCCGGCGAGATCTCCGGATCTTAGTCCCCTTGACTTTTTTTTGTGGGGATATCTCAAGAGTAAGATCTATGTAACCAAACGAAACGACATTGAGGACCTTAAGCAACGTATTAGGCATGAAATACGGCAAGTCACACCAGAAATGTTACAAAACATTAGAGATGCATGTTATCATCGATTTGCACTTTGCCAAGAAAGAAACGGTGCCCATTATGAACATTTGTTGCATTAAATAGTATTCAAGTTATAAAAGTGTTTTTTTTTTATCACGTGGGATTTGTAAATATTCAAGAAATAAATAGTGTGTTGTATTACTTGCGCAGAGACCTTTGAAACGAGGTGTCACTTGACATACCTTTCCATTTGAAAAAAAAAGTCAGAGGTGGCTGCGCTCTTCCGGGAACAGATAAACAAGCAGCATATACATAGAAATGAGGGCAAGAAAAAACAATACTTAGCGTGTTTCGGGATTTTTTGCAAAAATCGCCTATATCGAAGTTATGAATTTTATTCCAGTTAAAGTTTCCACCCTGTATATATATATATATATATATATATATATATATATATATATATATATATATATATATATATCACATTCGTCGGTAGGACTTGGGTTACGTCGGGCGTGTGAAGTCACTGAACGACAGCATGTCACTCACGGCCCATATAATAATATTTTGACAAATTAATCATTAAAACTATGCGTGTATCTACTAAGAAAACATAACTTTAATTTAAATAAATAAAATACTGCGTACAGCAATACATAGAAACACAGCGCGCCATGCATCTATCATTCAATGACGTCACACGCACGTGGTATTCTGCATGCGACAGTATATAAACCGTGACATCTATCCACAACAATCAATAAATAAAATAATCGATAATATCCAGACATTTCCATAATTGACTAAATCGATTATCATATGTCGATTATTCCCATCGCATGTTATTGACGGCCCAGCGTGTAGATGGAACAATTTCTATCGCAAAGAATAAAAAAAAGATTTTATCCAAAATGCCAAATTAAGCTAGATATGTTAAGAAATATGTAAATCTTAACCCACTGAGAAAATACATTTAAGTAATGTTTTATCAACATTAAAACAACAATTAATGTTGTTACAATGTTGATAAAACGTTATTAGTTTGTTTTGTGCTGAGTGGGAATCTACTCTAAATGTTGGTTAATTTCAACTACCTTCTCGTTTCTTTTGATTTAGCATAGGATGCTTAAGAGAATGGAAAAGTCTAATCATTAGAATGGTTGTAACTTTAGTTAGGTTTTTAATATTTAATAAATAATTGAATGTATAGTATGTTCAATAAAATAAAATCTCTAGAGTGCTATGGAAAATATTGTAGGTTGGCAACTACGACATTAAACATTATAATTATTATGTTTGGCGTTTTATATGTCAATTCCTAAAGCGTGCAGCCTACTTAAATTTTAAAAAAGATAAAATCATGGCACTCTAGAGGTTTTATTTTATTGAACATACGAAACTTCTAAACACTATGTACTCTGATTTATTACACCGGGTGTGGCACTTAAGACGCCTCGGACCATAGCTCCTTTACGATAAAAGCTATCGAAAAAAATCTAAGAGCAAAGTGGTGCATAATTACCGTCGCTATGTTTCAAAAATATTTCTAATCATCAGTGGCGTGCCGTACTCCAGTGGCGTACCAAACTTATGTTTTTATAAATGAAATTCCATATTTCTTATTGCAGATTTGGAAAGTGCTCGAAGAGTACTTATTTTTTTATCTAACATGTTATACCCTTCACTTTAGCGGTTTCGCTGTTATAACCCCTTCTTTCAAAATTGCGCCCTATTTTTGAGATTGTTTTGTAGAGAAACTAATTGACGCCGGCGCCTAAATTTTGAATTGAAGTACAGGTTAAGACCTCGTATACCTTCACATAATTTTTTTTTCGGGTAATTTATGGAAAAAAAATAATTTTTGATTGAACTTCGCATGTTGTCATTTTTTTCGAAAATTTCAAATGGCACCCCCCTAAAAAAATTACGGCGTTGTACAGCCAAAACTCAAAATTTTTCATTGGTACAAAAAAAATTACACATTGCATAACAAAATTTCGGAGAAAAAAGAAATTTCATCGCAAATGTCGGGAAACGTTTTCCGTTCCCAAGAGTGCCATGAGAAAACAAAAACACAAATACGGTCAACATAATAGTATACACCTATTTATTCAACATCATATGAAAAATGCAGATAAAGAATATTTAACAACTTAAACTAAATGTTCGAAATGACGACCTTCCTGCTGGAGGCATTACCGCAACTTCGACTCACAGGCTCTAGACACTGCCCTAAGGACTTCTGGTGATATACCGCGGAGCTATGGTCCGAGGCGTCTTAAGTGCCACACCCGGTATATTCAGAGTCAGAGGGCTCTTTTTGTGAAAAATGCCCCATTCTGCCAAATTTTTAACATATTTCCGGTTAGGATAAAGATATCGGGATTTGGTTAACACCAATTTTCACAATATTTCCCATTTTGATTAACTATCGTATCTTATGGATACCTTCTAATTTGAAAATTCAAAGAAAGTTGAGAAAATATGGTAATTGTCTCAATCGCACCCTCCGGCGAAACTAAAATAAACCAGAGTGAATTATGTTTCAAAGTGCATTCAATTATCTATTAATGAGCTCAAGTTTATTAAATTCGGTGATACCTAACGGAATTAAAATGGTTAGACATTTTCATTCTCCGCTGCATCTTATATGAGAGTCAAAGAAAGGAGAAGATAGTTGAAATTAAGTAAAATTCGGCGTAGATTAGGATTTTCATATTTTCCACATAGCTTCATTTGGTTTGATTAAAACTGTTTTAATCTTTAACTATAGAGATAGCGCCCTCTAGCAGCGAAGCTATAAACTTAAAAATAATTCCCAGCGTTTTCTCTTGGTCACATATACAATAAAAAAAATTACCACAACATACTACGAAATAGATACAGCCGATGGCCACGCTTAATAAAACACCCGGTATACATACAAGCAGAGCTGGGACGAATCCTCGTAAAAGAGATTCGAATCACGAATCCGAATCACGTAATATGATTCGAATCACGAATACTCGAATAAAGGATTCGTAAAAGATAAATATGATTCGAATCAAAGATTCGAATCCTGTTTTTGCGAATCACGAATACAAATCCTTTTAAAAGAAATTTGATTTTATAATTTTTTGCAACCATTATAATAGATATAATATATAAAATTACGAAAAAACTATTCATGAAAATGCAAACAATGTCTTAATTAATAAGACAACTTAAGACGATAAATATCCATTAAAACAACTACTTCCCGTGCAAATACACCTCCGGATATTGAATTATACAATGAAATATTTAAAATCTTATATAATTTGATTTGTTACAACGCTCTATTAAAGTATATGTAACGTTTCTTACCTATAAATATCGACCATATTTTTCACTCATTCCATTTCTGTGTACCTGTTCAATCCACACACAACACTTTTTTCAAGTAAGTTAATTTTAATTTATTCCCAATTTTTTTTTTCAAAAACGTCATAAGCAAAGCTATACTGATAGAGTCTATAGATAGCCTAAGACATTAGTTTTAATCCAAGTCCTTTCACTTTTATTTATTTTTTGTATCTCTCCTTCCATTTTAAATTTGTATTTGTTAGTTGGTTTGAAGAGAATTTTACCTAAACGTTACATATACTTTAATAGAGCGTTGTAACAAATCAAATTATATAAGATTTTAAATATTTTATTGTATAATTCAATATCCGGAGGTGTATTTGCACGGGAAGTAGTTGTTTCAATGGATATTTATCGTCTTAAGTTGTCTTATTAATTAAGACATTGTTTGCATTTTCACGAATAGTTTTTTCGTAATTTTATATATTATGTTTAAAGTGTGCAAACTATAAGAAGCGTAAGCTTATTTTCTCGAATTAAAATAGTTTTGAATTTGAATTTACATTATAATATAACTATCGTTACCAGTTGTTTTAACAAAAATATTAAAAACCTAATTATTTATTATTAACACTGAACATCGTTGATAACAGACTAAATATCTGATTCCCTGTTACTCTGATTACAGATGTATTCACGTATTTGTGAACTTCACTTAAAATCAGTGTTTTGTACGCGTGGCGCATGAAGTAAAATTTCGAGTTTAGAAAAGCCCGAAAATTTGTCGAGGGTCGCTGCGCGACCCTCGACAAATTTTCACGGGGCTTTTCTAAACTCGAAATTTTACTTCATGCTTAGTCTGGGAGTAGAAAACACTCGTTTAAAGCTTCAAATTGAACTCTATTATAAAATCGACGAATGCCTGAAAATTTCGTTTATAAAAAAATTCAGTGAATTTTTATTCAAATTGACCAAATCACTAACAAAAAAGCCATATGATATTATTAAATTTGTCGAAATCAACAGGCATCATAAAAATTACAAAACACGTAAACATTTATAAAACCAACTTAAATACTGACAAAAACAATGAAAACAATTTAACAAAATGGGGGTTTCCCACAGAAGAATGTTATATTAAAAGGCTAGGAAAATCATTTTAGATTGTGGCTACCACGTCAGTTTTACTTCAAAATAATATTAAACCAAATTTTAAAAACTAGATTATTATCTTTAAAAACATTTTCAGTTATTTAATATTCTTATCAAAGCATTTAGTTTGAAGTTTCGAACGAGCATTTCCACTCCCAGACTAAGTATGAAGTAAAATTTCGAGTTTAGAAAAGCCCCGTGAAAATTTGTTGAGGGTCGCGCAGCGACCCGAGACAAATTTTCTGGGCTTTTCTAAACTCGAAATTTTACTTCATGCGCCACGCGTATAAAACACTGATTTCAAGTGAGGTTCAAATATACATAAATTCACAATATTTTTGTTTTGTACCTGTGGCGCGTGAAGTAAAATTTCGAGTTTAGAAAAGCCCAGAAAATTAGACCCGGGTCGCTGCGCGACCCTCGGCAAATTTTCACGGGGCTTTTCTAAACTCGAAATTTTACTTCATGCTTAGTCTGGGAGTGGAAAACACTTGTTTATAGCTTCAAATTGAACTCTTCTAAAAAACAACGTGAACATTTTTCTTTTAGGTAAACATATGCATAAGCTGTAAATTTTCCGACATCGGTTGTTTTTCAAAAGAGCCTAATTTAAAACTTTTAACGAGTGTGCACACACTTTTTTTTAAGAGTTCAATTTTAAGCTTCAAAGGAGTGTTTTCCACTCCCAGACTAAGCATGAAGTAAAATTTCGAGTTTAGAAAAGCCCCGTGAAAATTTGCCGAGGGTCGCGCAGCGACCCGAGACAAATTTTCTGGGCTTTTCTAAACTCAAAATTTTACTTCACGCGCCACGCGTATAAAACAGTGATTTAACGAGAAATTTAAAAAGACACAAAAGACATTTTTCTTGTTAATCCTCACAATTAATTCGAATTATTTTTGATGATTCAAATCCTTTTGTAAGTATTCGAATCCTTTGTAAGTATTCGAATCCTTTTATGAGGATTCGAATCACCCGCATTTGGATTCGAATACGAATCCTCTTACAAAAATGTAACGAATCCGAATCACGAATCCAGTTTGACTAAAGTATTCGAATGCCTCATTTGAATCCTCTAAAAGGATTCGAATCCAGGATTCGAATCCTGAATGATTCGAATCCTGCCCAGCTCTGCATACAAGTATTAAAAAATTGAATTTACAACAATACAGGGGCGTAGCTGCCGCTTGGTTATACCTATACTTGAGGCAGGCCTTTAAGAGACTGATGTTTTCGAGGTAGGGCCCCACATAAATGTTTGCTACAGGGCCCATTTTTATTTTAACATTTAGAACAAAACTTTAAAAATGGAAATTAAGCGGGTACTAGTTTTCAATTGTGTAATCAGAATTGGCAGAACTGTCACCGTTATGGAGTTATCGCCCGTAGTTCGTTTGTTTTGACAGTTAAAGCGCTGAATGATTCGAGTGCTGCCCAGCTCTGCATACAAGTATTAAAAAATTGAATTTACAACAGTACAGGGGCGTAGCTGCCTCTCGGTTATACCTATACTTGAGGCAGGCCTTTTAGAGACTGATGTTTTCGAGGTAGGGCCCCACATAAATGTTCGCTACAGGGCCCATTTTTATTTTAACATTTAGAACAAAACTTTAAAAATGGAAATTAAGCGGGTACTAGTTTTCAATTGTGTAATCAGAATTGGCAGAACTGTCACCGTTATGGAGTTATCGCCCGTAGTTCGTTTGTTTTGACAGTTAAAGCGCTGAATGATTCGAGTGCTGCCCAGCTCTGCATACAAGTATTAAAAAATTGAATTTACAACAGTACAGGGGCGTAGCTGCCTCTCGGTTATACCTATACTTGAGGCAGGCCTTTTAGAGACTGATGTTTTCGAGGTAGGGCCCCACATAAATGTTCGCTACAGGGCCCATTTTTATTTTAACATTTAGAACAAAACTTTAAAAATGGAAATTAAGCGGGTACTAGTTTTCAATTGTGTAATCAGAATTGGCAGATCTGTCACCGTTATGGAGTTATCGCCCGTAGTTCCTTTGTTTTGACAGTTAAAGCGCTGAATGATTCGAATGCTGCCCAGCTCTGCATACAAGTATTAAAAAATTGAATTTACAACAATACAGGGGCGTAACTGCCGCTCGGTTATACCTATACTTGAGGCAAGCCTTTTAGAGACTGATGTTTTCGAGGTAGGGCCCCACATAAATGTTCGCTACAGGGCCCATTTTTATTTTAACATTTAGAACAAAACTTTAAAAATGGAAATTAAGCGGGTACTAGTTTTCAATTGTGTAATCAGAATTGGCAGAACTGTTACCGTTATGGAGTTTTCGCCCGTAGTTCGTTTGTTTTGACAGTTAAAGCGCTGAATGATTCGAGTGCTGCCCAGCTCTGCATACAAGTATTAAAAAATTGAATTTACAACAGTACAGGGGCGTAGCTGCCTCTCGGTTATACCTATACTTGAGGCAGGCCTTTTAGAGACTGATGTTTTCGAGGTAGGGCCCCACATAAATGTTCGCTACAGGGCCCATTTTTATTTTAACATTTAGAACAAAACTTTAAAAATGGAAATTAAGCGGGTACTAGTTTTCAATTGTGTAATCAGAATTGGCAGAACTGTTACCGTTATGGAGTTTTCGCCCGTAGTTCGTTTGTTTTGACAGTTAAAGCGCTGAATGATTCGAGTGCTGCCCAGCTCTGCATACAAGTATTAAAAAATTGAATTTACAACAGTACAGGGGCGTAGCTGCCTCTCGGTTATACCTATACTTGAGGCAGGCCTTTTAGAGACTGATGTTTTCGAGGTAGGGCCCCACATAAATGTTCGCTACAGGGCCTATTTTTATTTTAACATTTAGAACAAAACTTTAAAAATAGAAATTAAGCGGGTACTAGTTTTCAAATGTGTAATCAGAATTGGCAGAACTGTCACCGTTATGGAGTTATCGCCCGTAGTTCGTTTGTTTTGACAGTTAAAGCGCTGAATGATTCGAATGCTGCCCAGCTCTGCATACAAGTATTAAAAAATTGAATTTACAACAATACAGGGGCGTAACTGCCGCTCGGTTATACCTATACTTGAGGCAAGCCTTTTAGAGACTGATGTTTTCAAGGTAGGGCCCCACATAAATGTTCGCTACAGTGCCCATTTTTATTTTAACATTTAGAACAAAACTTTAAAAATGGAAATTAAGCGGGTACTAGTTTTCACAGAATTGGCAGAACTGTCACAGAGATTGGTCGTTGGTTATCGAAACTTCAAAGATGATATCCATCTCTAGCTACGCCACTGAGAAAACAATAGTTATTGGGCCCGTTCAGCAAAATGTTCAACATTCAACATGTTTGGATTTGTTTGTGATGTATGTTGGTACCTAATGAACGGTACTTCGGTCGGTCTATTCCGTACGATTGCAAAAATCGCAAACACGTTCACGATTAACAATCCGGTCATCCGAGAATTTCCCAACAGTTGGCAGTAAACTAACAACTGTTGTCTCTGCTGAATGGGCTCAATATTAACAAATACGCAGCGCATCGCACCATCATCAGATTTTCCGATGGTGTTAATCTCCAATGTCAAACTTTCGACAGCTGTCAAAACCAGATCATTTGGCCGCGTGCGTCGTTTGTTTCGACAGTTGAAGCAAAATGTTTCAGGTGAATAGATTTCACACTAGTTTTCGTTTGTTTTGATAGTTAAAGCCAGTAAGTCTTTGTTTTAACAGTTAGAGCAAAACTTCAAAGATGATACTAGTTTAGTTTTCAGTTGTGTTATCAGAACTGTTGGAAATATTAATTTTAACAGTTAGAACAAAACTTTAAAAATGAAAATCAAGCCTCTACTAGTTTTCAAGTGTGTAATCAGAATTTTCAGAACTGTCACCGTTATGAAGTTATCGCCCGTAGTTCGTTTGTTTTGACAGTTAAAGCGTTGAGTTTAAGATTAAGAGATTGGTCGTTGGATATTGAAACTCCATAGATGATATCTATCTCTAGTGTTCGTTGAACATTAAGCGGGTACTAGTTTTCAAGTGTGTAATCAGAATTGGCAGGACTGTCACCGTTATGGAGTTATCGTCCGTAGTTCGTTTGTTTTGAGAGTTAAAGCGTTGAGTTTAAGATTAAGGGATTGGTCGTTGGTTATTGAAACTCCAAAGATGATATCTATCTCTAGTGTTCGTTGAACATTAAGCGGGTACTAGTTTTCAAGTGTGTAATCAGAATTGGCAGGACTGTCACCGTTATGGAGTTATCGCCCGTAGTTCGTTTGTTTTGAGAGTTAAAGCGTTGAGTTTAAGATTAAGAGATTGGTCGTTGGTTATTGAAACTCCAAAGATGATATCTATCTCTAGTGTTCGTTGAACATTAAGCGGGTACTAGTTTTCAAGTGTGTAATCAGAATTGGCAGAACTGTCGCCGTTATGAAGTTATCGCCCGTAGTTCGTTTGTTTTGAGAGTTAAAGCGTTGAGTTTAAGATTAAGAGATTGGTCCTTGGTTATTGAAACTCTAAAGATGATATCCATCTCTAGTGTTCGTTTGCTTAACCGGAAATTAGCCGACTAATGTAAACATTTTGAGCGCTGTCAAAAACACAAAGACAAACTATTTCGTTTTGACAGTTGGAGCAAGTGTACTCGATTAGTACATCCGAATGTACTCAAGTTAATTTTATAAGTACCTACTTACTAGGAAAATATATCGTATGTTCAATAAAATAAACCCTCTAGAGTGCCATGGATTATATTGTACGTTGGCAACTCTGAAATTATACATTATAATTATTATGTCTGACGTTTTATATGCCATAGGAATTGTCATGTAGCCAATGTGTAGCCAACTTAAATTAGAAAAAAAGATTAAATCATAGCGCTCTAGAGGTTTTTTTTTATTGAACATACGATAGTACTCGTGGACTGAGTACATAAAAGGTACTCAGATTCATCTTTTGAGATTTTTTTTTTAGCATTCTCTAATGTTTACTCGCAATCTAATACTGCAAACATAGAGTTATATTCAAATACACTTCCTCATATTATCTCATTTGTTACTGAGGCTGACATAATGCGTGGTATCAACAATCTGAAAAATGACAGCACTAGTGGAGATGATCAAATTCCAGCTTATGTTGCACGAGACTGTAAACACATCCTTCTGAAGCCTTTACAATATATTTTTAACTTAGCTATTAAAACCTGTACATTTCCGGATATATGGAAACGTGCACGAATTATCCCTGTTCATAAGAAAAAAGATAAATCCATGCTCTGTAAGTATAGACCAATTACAATCCTATCAAATTTTGCTAAAGTATTTGAGTATATTTTGCATAATGACTTATTTTCTCATGTCGAAACTTCTATTTCACCTTGTCAGCTTGGATTTATGGTCGGCAGATCAATCAATACAAATCTCGCAACTTTCACGCAGCACGTTAGTGAGGCTATTGATAATAGGGTTCAGACAGATGTGATTTACACAGACTTTTCTCGTGCTTTTGATAGTATTAACCATGGTATACTTTTAAACAAAATGTCCAGTCTTGGTTTTAGTGCTAATACAGTTAACTTTATAAGATCATATCTCAATTTCAGGCTTAATTATGTCTATTATAACGGTTTCAAGTCATATGAATTTATATCGACATCTGGCGCGCCCCAGGGTTCGAATCTTGGCCCATTACTCTTTATTATATTCATAAATGACCTCATTATGACTATGTCTTGTCATGTTCAAGCTTATGCAGATGATATTAAGATATACAATAATATTACATGTCAACAAGACTGTCAATTATTACAAAATAATCTAGATTCGATAACCACCTGGTGTGCCAATAATCAACTAAAACTAAATGTCAAGAAATGTGCTGTAGTTAGTTTTGGTCGAGTAATTCGTATTAACAATTTTTATTATAATATTTTGGGAACAGCGTTGCAGAAAATGTCAGAAATAAAGGATCTCGGTGTATTTTTTGATAACCGTATAACATTTTCCAAACATATACAAACCATATGTAGAAGTGCTTCTAAAATGCTAGGCTTCATTATACGCACAACTAAATATTTTAACAATGTCGAATTGCTTAAATCAGTTTATTTTTCATTTTTGCGTAGCAAATTGGAATATGCTTCTGTAGTATGGCATCCCCACTATGCTTACCTATCCATAGCAATTGAGGGTATTCAAAGAAGATTTCTGAAATACCTGTCTTACAAACTAGATGGGGAATATCCTGTACAAGGCATTGTTTATGCTCGATTATTGGATAGGTTTGAAGTAGAATCTTTGTCAGTACGTAGAGAGTTCCATAGTGCGAAATTCATGTACAAGCTACTACATAATGATATAGATTGTTTACAAATATTATTGCAAGTCAACCTATCTGTCCCAAGAATTCAATCACGTCATAATAATACGATCTACACAAAATTGGCCAAATCGAACACTTTACATAAATCGCCACTATTTCATATGTCCAGAAATGCAAATAATGTTTTTGATGATGTCTTTTGTTGAGTGAATGTTAAGTGAATCACACGTCTAGTCTTTAAGTATTGTAATTAAGTTTTTTTTATATATGTTTTTATTTTTCTTTTATTTTTTGTTTGATTCTTATAAATACATACCTATTTGTGTTTTAATTGATATCATATTTAGTTACATTGTCCTGTAATTGGTGAATGTTGGACAATAAAGATTATTATTATTATTATTTGTACTCGACCGTCCAGCTCCGGTTAAATATCAAATTAAGTAATTATTTTTCAACTGCATGAGAAAGTCAAGTAGTATGACTCACGAATATTTCGAGAAACCTCAAACCAAGTCGATTGAGAATTAAGTCACGTTGTGAAATGCTAACATTAGGGTATTTACTTTTTTTATATTGGATTATCTATCTAAAATTAGTACACTGGTATCATTGTAATTATGCAAATAGTAAATATCCTTGACATTGTGAACTTTAGGCGGTTTGCAAACTGGATTAAACACACTACACACGAATTCGCAAAGTGATATTTCGTAAATTTGAAACGCATTCAAGTCATGTGTACGCTTTTGCAAAATATAAACATGCTGGAGTGATAAATTTTGTCTAAGCTGTGAACATGAGTCACATTTGTTTATATACAATATATTGCGACTTTTATCAAATTAATGGTTATTATTTAGGCTACTGACATGTTTCTAAATTTGTGATATTATATACTGACAATAAGGGAATTTTTCTTTTAAGAATACATATGCATACGTTGCTTTCTAAAAGATTTTAATTTGAAGCTTTAAACGAGTGTTTTCCACTCCCAGACTAAGCATGACTGTCTGCATATTTAGAACATCTACCCACATTTTCACAAAAAAGGGCACAATTCGATAAACTGTTAATCATCCAATTAATCAACTCGCTCCAATTTGTCGAACGCGTGATAATTTTGGTTTAAAGTTCAAAATGCTAAAGATTGTCTTATATTAGTAAGTGAATTTTTCAATCCCAGATAAGTTGATTAATAGTTGAGGTATTTGTTCTGGAAAATGTCGAAAATCCCTATCGAATCTTTATGAATATGCAACGGATTTTGCCCAAAAAGCAGTTTGTTTATTTTCAATTACAATTCTACCAGCGGCATATCGATTCTGCTTGTTGCAGAAAAACAGCACGCATTCACAATTGTTTATTAATTGAAAGTTTAATTAAATGTTCGCAAACAGCCAAGACCGTAGCCAGGGGGAGGGATGTGGGGGTTTAACCCTCTCCCTAGAAATTTTAGAAAAATTAAATTTTGTTATGTAAAAGCGGCCCTGTAGGAGCAAAATACAATATTTCGACCTTTAAAACTGCCCCCCGAAATTTGTATACGTTTTGATGATTCTGGTCAAATTTTTATAACCCCCTCCGAATTTTTCTTTTGGGTACGGCCTTGCAAACACATATTGGTGAAAACATCACAAATATATAAAAATATTCGTAGAAGTTAAATACGGGTAGACAAAATAAATATTGTAAAATTTATTAACATGAGATTAATCATAAAATCAAGATGATTCTTTTTTTTTCTTTGTTACTTCTTACTATTTAGGTTTTGTATTTGCGTGGCGTATGAATATTTCACTTGTCTAAACCGAAATTTTACGAGGGTTGCCTTTTATAATTCGGGATTGGGCAACCCTAGTGTTGCAATCTGGCAACTGAGAGCTCTATCGTAAAGTTTGACATTTTTTAG
Source organism: Philonthus cognatus (assembly GCA_932526585.2). NCBI lineage: Eukaryota > Metazoa > Arthropoda > Insecta > Coleoptera > Staphylinidae > Philonthus > Philonthus cognatus. The sequence continues at coordinate 155,379,273 of OW052241.1, forward strand.
GTTATACGTACTCAGAACGTTTTGACATATAAGCGTTATTTGTGTCGTTTACACTAACTTAAAAGATTTATCTCGGCCAAAGAATGGAATTAAATCGTGAACATTTTCGTGCGATTATTTTTTACAACTTTCGACGTGGTTTAACTCAACAACAGTGCATGGATGAACTTAATTCAATTTTTGGCGATGAAGCTCCATCAAGGACCAGTGTTTATCGATGGTATGGTGAATTCAACCGAGGTCGTAGTTCACTCCAAGACGAATTTCGTGGAGGTCGTCCAAAATCAGTTGTTGTTCCGGAAACCATTGATGCTGTGCGCAAACAAATATTACAAGATCGTCATGTGACCTATCGTGAGATTGAGACAACCTTAGGCATTAGTGGGACCAGCATGCATTCAATATTGCATGAACATTTGACCGTCAAAAAAATTTGTTCGCGTTGGATCCCACACAATTTGTCAATCGCTCAAAAAAAGGCTTGTGTCGATTGGTGCAAAGAAATGCTAAAAAAATACGATTGCGGTGCTTCGAATCACGTCTATGACATAGTGACAGGTGATGAATTATGGATTTACGCTTATGAGCCCGAAAGTAAACAGCAGTCGACCGTATGGGTGTTTCAAGATGAGCCAAATCCAACAAAAGTTGTTCGCGCACGAAGCACTTCCAAGCAAATGGTCGCCTGTTTTTTCGGAAAAACTGGACATGTCGCAGCCGTACCACTAGAACAACGCAGAACAGTCAATTCTGAGTGGTACACAACCATTTGTTTGCCAGTTGTCATCCAAGAAATCAGGAAAACCAACCGCCGAAAGCGGATCACTCTTCACCACGACAATGCGAGCTCTCACACATCGGCTCAAACAACTGCATTTTTGAGCACGCAAAACATCGATTTGATGAGTCATTCGCCATATAGTCCTGACTTGGCACCGAATGACTTCTTTTTATTTTCATCCGTAAAAAATAAAATGAGAGGTCAACGTTTTTCGACACCTGAAGAAGCGGTTGATGCGTTCAGAATGCATGTTTTGTGTGGCAAAAGTGCTTCGACAATTGGTTCAAACGCATGAAAAAGTGTATAGATCTTAATAGGGAATATTTTGAAAAACAATAAAGCGATTTTCAATGATTAATATTTATTTTTGTTCTCTAATCCCGAAATATAAAAGGCAACCCTCGTACTTCAAACTTAATCAACTAGTAGAAACACTCCTTAGAAGCTTTAAATTGCCAACGAATTGCTACAATTTTACCAAACGCTGTAATTATCGGGATTTGGATATTTAAAACAAAATTTCCCTGTATATATTCTTTTAGTTAACCCTTTCGCTACGCAGTTTGAACTTGCGTATTTTACGTACGTATTTTGTACCACAGGCTCATACCGGTATTTACCGTGTGTCCCAGGAAAAAGGGCCCAAGCCGGAACGACTCTATTTTTGAATAAAAATGCAAAATGAAAAATATTATAAGGCTGGGTGTTGATTGCTACAATCTACCTGTAACAGATGCATACAATGTTTGGTACCTTTTCAATCAATGCGCTTTATTTGCAAAACAAAAACAAAACAAATAAAAGTTGGCCAAGGTTTTTTTTGTTAATTATACACTGTATAGACTTTTTATGATTTTTTGTTAATTATACACTGTATAGACTGCGCATTGAAGAGGTACCAAACTTTAAACGCTCTAAGCTTCTTCAACGAAGCAAAGCGAACGGGCTCATGGGAGGCTTACAAGAACTCCCTAACCGAATACAACAAAGCACTAAGGAATGCTCGAAGATCAACCTGGAGGAGACACTGTGAGGACATTGAAACTGTCCCAGACGGTGTCAGACTCTACAAGATTCTCTCGAAGAACCCCCAATGTGCGCTTCAAACTCTCGAACTCGATGACGGAGTGTATACAAAAAACGAGAAGGAAACCCTGGGTGAACTTCTACGGGTACACTTCCCTGGAGGGGAAATCTATGATGGACCACTTAATGACTGGGTCAGCCAGGGACCTGATGCAACTGGCAACAGAACATCTAAGGAAGACTGGCAGGCTGCCAGGAGAGTCAAATGGGCAATAAACTCATTTGAACCTTTTAAATCGCCAGGGCCTGATGGAATCCTACCCATCATGCTACAGAAGGGATCGGAACTACTGTGGCGAAAGCTTTGCGAAATCCTAAGGGCCAGCATAGCCCTACGATATTTGCCAAGAATATGGAGGCTTATCAGGGTGGTTTTCTTACCAAAGACCGGTAGAACAGACTATTCTCGTGCAAAATCGTACAGGCCCATCAGTCTCATGTCATTTGTATTGAAGACAATGGAAAAAAAATATGGACAGGCATATTAGAGAGGGGGTACTGGTGACCTACCCACTATCCCAAGATCAATATGCCTACCTTCCAGGTAGATCAACAGAGATAGCTCTCAGCCGACTAACAAGGAGTGCCGAAGCTGCCCTGGAACACATAGACATTTTACTTGCTGCCTTCTTGGATATAGAAGGAGCATTTGACAATACAGCCTTTAACTCTATAACTGCTGCCCTGAGAAAGCGGGGGTTGGAGGAAATTAGCTGCAGGTGGATAGACTGCATGCTAAGACAAAGGATGGTCTACACAACGTTCGCTGACCAGACACTAGCATCCAGGGTGGCCGGTGGTTGTCCGCAGGGAGGAGTTCTCTCACCCCTGCTGTGGAACCTGGTCATGGATGGCCTGCTAGTGGATCTCAGCAACGAGGGATACTCTTCCCTAGGATACGCGGATGACCTAGTCATACTCGTTGAGGGAAAATTTAACAACACGATCAGAGAGCGTATGCAACGTGCACTGGACGTGGTAAACAAATGGTGTGCTAGAGAGGGACTTAAAGTCTCACTCTCGAAGACCACCCTGGTACCATTTACACGCAGGAGGAAACTGGCGGGCCTTGGACCGCTCTTTCTAAATGGTGGCAACCTGAAAATGTCGGGTAAGGTGAAGTACCTAGGAGTAATCTTTGACTCCAAACTGACCTGGACCCCTCAAATCTCAAAAATCAGACGCAAATCGGAAATTACCCTTGCGGTAATTAGACGAATGTACGACCGACAATGGGGGCTCAGACCAGGAATGGTATACTGGCTGTACACCAGAGTGGGCAGACCCGCAATCATGTATGCTGCTTTGGTATAGTGGCCTAAAGCCACACAACATAGAACCATACAAATACTCAGCAAGGTTCAAAGACTTGTTTGTATTAGCATAACGGGGGCTATGAGAACCACGCCCACTGCAGCCATGGAGACGGTTCTAGACCTCACACCACTTCATATTCTGATAGTGGGGGAGGCAAGACTGGCCCTCTATAGGCTGCAATTATCATCGGTCAACGTAAGAGTTGATACCCCACACAGAAGACTCTTGACAGACATAGGGGTACCTCTCCTGCAAATGAGGTCGGATTATATGGTAGTCAGATATCTTGAAAATTCACTCTTTAAAGTCACTATTCCAGACCGCAACGAATGGAACGGCTTTAGGAAAGATGTACACAAACAAAGTGTGATCTGGTACACGGACGGTTCTAAATCAACCACAGGTACTGGATCAGGAATCTATAATGAAAACATGAGGACAGGCTATGCTCAACCATTGGGTAGCCTGGCATCAGTCTTCCAAGCAGAAATATTCGCAATCATAGAATGTGGGAGAACCAACATAGAGAAGGACTGTCGAAACAGGCAAATCTATATCATGTCCGATAGCCAGGCGGCACTGAGGGCTCTCCAGAGTCAAAAGACTTCATCCAAACTGGTATTGGAATGCTTCAATACCCTGAATGACCTAGCGAGACAGAACAAGGTTACGCTTGTCTGGTCACTCTGGTATTGCGGGTAATGAAAAAGCTGACGATCTAGCAAGGCAGGGAGCCACCATTTCATTTATGGGACCCGAACCTGCCTTGGGCATAACAAAAAAGTCGAGTCGCCTTGAAGTCAGGACGTGGACTCGCAACAAACACAAGGAATACTGGGAAAACAGACCAGGCCTTAACCATAGTAAGGCCCTTATAAAAGGGCCTAACTCAAGCCAAGCTGCAGGACTACTAACATTGAGTAGGGCACATCTGAAAACAACCATAGGACTGCTCACAGGCCACATGACTGTTAAAGAGCATCTAAGGAAAATCGGGCTATACAACGGCGACACCAACTGTCGCCTCTGTAATACGGCACCGGAAACAGCTATGCACGTTCTGTGCAGGTGCAATGCGCTGGAGAGCAAAAGACGGCTCATATTTGGGAACAGACAAATGGAACCAAATGATTTCCACGCGCAACCTCTGAAGGGCCTGCACAAGCTAGTGCAGGGCATCGAGTTCGGAATAGTTGCGTGAGTGTAATAATATTGGGGCAGTACAATAAGTCACCTAGGCTGCAGTGCATCCGGATCCGAAAGGAAGACGGCCCCCACAGGAAAAAAAAAACGCTCTAAGCTTACGATTTACAGGCTTTTGGAAATCTACGCTCTTCGCACATGGAGTACATAAGAACAAAACGTATGGATACGCTCCTCGTAGCGAAAGGGTTAAAACTAACGATACTTTTGGATGAGTCAATATGACCCCTTTATACTCGTAGTATCATCGCTGTTAATTATTTCTATTTATGACAAGGTTTTATCGAGTAAAGTTATACAGGGAGTTTTTCTTTAAAGTATACGTATTGTAAATTCGGCTATTTTCTGTATATATTTAGATATACCTTGTTTTTTCTTAAAGCTCAATTTGAAGCTTTAAACGAGTGTTTTCCACTCCCAGGCTAAGCATGAAGTAAAATTTCGAGTTTAGAAAAGCCCCGTGAAAATTTATCGAGGGTCGCCCAGCGACCCGAAACAAATTTTCTGGGCTTTTCTAAACTCGAAATTTTACTTCATGCGCCACGCGTATAAAACACTGATTTCAAGTGAGGTTCAAATTTCACAATATTCAAATTTCACAATATTTGTGTTTTATACGCGTGGCGCATGAAGTAAAATTTCGAGTTTAGAAAAGCCAAGAAAATTTTCACGGGGCTTTTCTAAACTCGAAATTTTACTTCATGCTTAGTCTGGGAGTGGAAAATACTCGTTTAAAGCTTCAAATTGAACTCTTTTAAAACACAACGAATGTCGGAAAATTTACAGCTTATGCATATGTTTACCTAAAAGAAAAAGAATAGCGTTGAGCTTATGAGGCTGTAGAAATACATCTTTAAATATTCCTTGTTTTTAATATTAAGTTCAATTTGAAGCTTTAAACGTGCTTTCCACTCCCAGGCTAAGCATGAAGTAAAATTTCGAGTTTAGAAAAGCCCCGAGACAAATTTTCTGGGCTTTTCTAAACTCGAAATTTTACTTTATGCGCCACGCGTATAATACACAGATTTCAAGTGAAGTTCGAATATATGTACATAAATTCCACATTTTAGTGTTTTATACGCGTGGCGCATGAAGTAAAATTTCGAGTTTAGAAAAGCCCAGAAAATTTGTCTCGGGTCGCTGCGCGACCCTCGACAAATTTTCACGGGGCTTTTCTAAACTCGAAATTTTACTTCATGCTTAGTCTGGGAGTGGAAAATACTCGTATAAAGCTTCAAATTGAACTCTTTTAAAACACAACGAATGTCGGAAAATGTACAGCTTATGCATATGTTTACCTAAAAGAAAAAGAAAAGCGCTGAGCTTATGAGGCTGTAGAAATACATCTTTAAATATTCCTTGTTTTTATTTTTAAGTTCAATTTGAAGCTTTAAACGAGTGTTTTCCACTCCCAGACTAAGCATGAAGTAAAATTTCGAGTTTAGAAAAGCCCCGTGAAAATTTGTCGAGGGTCGCGCAGCGACCCGAGACAAATTTTCTGGGCTTTTCTAAACTCGAAATTTTACTTCATGCGCCACGCGTATAATACACAGATTTCAAGTGAAGTTCGAATATATGTACATAAATTCCACATTTTAGTGTTTTATACGCGTGGCGCATGAAGTAAAATTTCGAGTTTAGAAAAGCCCAGAAAATTTTCACGGGACTTTTCTAAACTCGAAATTTTACTTCATGCTTAGTCTGGGAGTGGAAAACACTCGTTTAAAGCTTCAAATTGAGCTCTTTTTAAAAACAACGAATGCCGGAAAATTTACAGCTCATGCATATGTTTACCTAACAGAAAAATTCACTGTATGTGCGTATTTTTATTTCTTACCTCCAAGACAACCAGCAGCGAAATCTAGAGCCATGGACTTTCGATGTGGTAAATATCTAAGAAGATGACGAGGTTGAGCAGGTACGTTGGTACGGTGCACAGGTGAGACGGGTACAGTTCCGGCGTTATCACTCTGGACCACTCCATGAACCAACAAGGAATCTGTCGAGATTTTAGACTTTTAGTGCTTTTGCTTGGATATCACAATAACGCCATTGTACCGTACTGTCTTCTCCCCGAAATTCGCGCATATTTATAACGCCATACAGGTGGGCAATTAAGCCGTTATCAGTCGAATTAGTGAAATTGTCGTGTTGTAAAGTAGGATTAGAATATTCGCGAAACAAAGGCACAAGTGCAGATTTAATGGGGATCTTTGTTACAAAGTAATTTGTTTGTGGAATATATATTGCAATGTTTACTATAGAGCATTCTGAATACTGATGCATTTTGTCGTCAACGACTTTTCTCACTGAAGTGACGTCATTTTGGGGAGAATTGACGAAACTCTAAGAGTTAATGACGTCATTTTAATGAGACATGTTATAGATGACATACCTTATCGATTATCAAGGAGTCTATTCTGAATGCAGATGAGTTTTATCAGAGATAAATTCTCTCATTGTCGTGTCTTTATTTTGGGAAGCCATTATAACATCAAATAAGTAAAATTACGTAATTTTAATGAGAGATGTCACCGATGAGAAATCTCATTGGACTTTTCTCATTAAAGTGATGTCTCGCCCTTAGCTACGACCAAGGCAATGTGATCTTTAAAACTGTAAATTCATTCAGTATGATTTTAATTTTTAATAGCGTATGATTGATTTATTGTGCTCACAATTGGGATTTCGTAAACTATTAGAAATACGAAAACAGTTAAAGTTAAAATTTTGTCTACTTTATTGCGTAAATTTACCCCCAATATAAAATCTTAATTTTTGTAAATTTAAACACAGATAATTTTCTTTTAACTTCTCTAGATGATTTATTAGATGTTTGTACCTAAAAAATAGTAGAAATATTATTTTGTTAAAAAATGTATTAATTTAACTCATTAACGGCCGAGCAATCATATAGATAACATTAAAAGTTGATTTTAGTTAAAATTATGCACTTTTTTTTTACGATATCATTCATAGATATTATTGTATTACACACTGTAAATTTTTCTTTTGAAAATACATAATGTATATGCTTTCAAATTTCAAGCATTCGTCGATTGTATATAAAAACGTGAAGTATGAAGTTTGGAATGAGTGATTCCACTCCCAGACTAAGCATGAAGTAAAATTTTGAGTTTAGAAAAGCCTTCAAATTTTGGTTTAAGGCTTTTCTTAACTCGAAATTTTACTTCATGCGCCACGCGCATAATACACTGAAATATTGTGAAGTTAGAAATACACTCACATTATTTTTTTTTGGTAAATGAATAATAATAATAATAATAAATTTAAGGCTTTTTAAAACTCGAAATTTTACTTCATGCGCCACGCGCATAAAACACTGAAATATTGTGAAGTTAGAAATACACTCACATTCTTTTTTTTTTTGGTAAATAAGTAATAATCGATATTATACATTTTCAAGTCAGGTCAAAAAATAAATATCAAATAAACATACTTAGTAATTTAATTTACAAACAATTAATAATGTTGCGTGTATGCATCAATGGCCCTTAATGGGTTAATCGTTTATTTACTTAAAATTTTGAAAACAATCGAGAGTTACATTATCTGAAACCCCCTTCCATCAACTTTATCACATTTTTCGAAAAAGGGCAATTTTTTTTTTAGTTATTGAAGTTAATTAAAACACGAGTAAGAATATTAATAGACTTTGACTGAAAACGTTGCTTGTTTAAGTTTAAAAACAACCAAATTTAATTACGGTATATTTAATTAAAACACTTGGTTTGTTTCAATGATTTTATATTTGCTCCAAACAAACTGAGTGTGTTAAATAAATGTACGATAATTAGATTGAAAAATGTTTCGCCGTGGGTTAAGTGAGAAAATAATTAAACTATTGTTTTTATTATTTTGCTTTCGTTTTATTTTAGTTTCATGATCGTAGCGCGTTTTTAAAAAAAGGTGAAATTATTGTTTATAGTATTTATTAGTCTTATTTTGTTCAATACTTTATTTGATTCTAAGTTAAAATGTTATCCTTTAAATTGAATTTTATTAAAGCACAATTTTATTTTTTAAAATAATGATAAAATATAGTAAATTTATTAATTGGATAAAAACTATTCAACTTTTAATCTCAGATTTTTTAAGTAAATACATAATAATGAAGTACAGTGGAATTAAAACTTTATTTTATTTTGTTATTACGAGTTAATATAATAGTTTTGTTTTCAATTTCACAATTAACAGATATAGATTCAATATTAATGTACACAAGTTCTTAGAAATTCAATGAAATTGAAATTACAGAAACTAATCAAACAAATCAAATATTCAATAAATTGCAAATTTAAGTAGATAATAGTTTGCTTTCTGTGATTTGTATGAACGCATTTAATATTATTCTAAACAATGTTTTCCTCTCCTTGATTAAGCATCGAGTAAAATTTCGAGTTTATAAAAGCCAGAAAATTTGGATTTGCCGGCGTACGAGCGAAGCGAGTCGTGCTGGCAAATCCAAATTTTCAGGATTTTCTAAACTCGAAATTTTACATTCTTTTCTATTCTGTTTTATTCTAAAGTTTAAAATCATAGACACACATATTAACAAAGTATACATAACTCAAATGAGCTTATAAAAATGCAGAGAAATTGTCGAATGTTATAAAGGGCGTTAAATTTTATGTGATATGACAATTACTATTTTAATTTCACATATGACACATGATTTTAGGCTAATATTTCCTGTTCCTTTCAGTGGTGTAAAAATAAAATATGGCTGCCATAACAAAAAATAATCTTTGATGTCATGTCTCGGAAATAAGACAAAATAAACTCTGACATTTTCGTTGTGTTTATGAGTTGTTGTTTTGGGTACATTTCAAATTACAGCTTTTTATCTTTCTAATAAACAAAGTTATGGCAAAAAAAAATTGACGAATTTTACATTTATCCCCACATTGTAAAAACAAATGAGACTAATACATGGTGGGGCAGAAAAACCTATCCGATTTCAAAACGTTATAAAATTAAAACCACTCAACTTGACAAAAAATTGTTTTTATTAACATATCGCAAATTTTATGCCATTTTTAAATTTAAGTTTTGAAAAGCACATCACTCAAATGTCATCCTTGGGAGCGGATACACTGATTTAGGCGCTCGCGGTAGCTTTCCATGACTTTCACCGTCATTTCCACAGGAATTTCTTCAATTGCCCGAGCAATTTCCCTTCGTAAAGCAAGAAGGGACCTTGGTCGATGCTGGAATACCTTCGATTTGAGGTAACCCCAAAGGAAGAAGTCACATGGAGTGAGATCCGGTGAGCGCGGCGGCCAGCCAATATCACCTCTCAGAGAAATGAGGCGTCCGGGAAACATTTCCCCGAGAATGTCCATTGATCGTCGCGATGTGTGGGCGGTTGCACCATCCTGTTGAAACCACACATTTTCCACTCCATTTTCTTCCATTTTGGGTTGAAGAAAATTTTCCAGCATGAAACAATAGCGCTAGCTGTTGACCGTTACGGTTTGCCCATTTTCTTCAAAAAAGTAAGGCCCCCAGACGCCTAGGCCGGAAAGAGAACACCACGCAGTCACTTTTGGGCTATGGAGGGGTTTCTGATGGATTTCCCGAGGATTTTCGTCACTCCAATATCGAAAATTCTGCCTGTTTACGGCGCCACAAAGGTGAAAATGGGCTTCGTCCGTGAAGAGCACAACATCGTCTATTGGGAGTTCTCGGAGATCGCGACACAGGTTCATACGGGTTTCAAAATCCCTTTCAATTAATTCCTGTGCAAGAACCATTTTGTAGGGATGCATTTTGAGGTCCCGGTGCAAAATTCGCCGAATACTGCGGTTGAAAATCGCCAAAGCGAGCGAATGTTATCGTGCCGAACGACGCGGGGAACGTTCAATCGCGGCTCTCACATTGGCCACGTTTTCAGGTACTGTTGCTGTCCTGGGACGTCCAGGCGACTTCTTTTTCAATGCTGAACCCGTCTGTCAAAAATTTGACACCCACACTTTAATCGTAGCGTGATGTGGAACAGGATCATGACGCCCGAGTCCGAAATGAATTCGAAAAGCACGTTGTGTAGCAATTATCGAACCGCCGTTTTCGATAAACCGCTCAATAACAAAAGCACGATGTTCACCAGACCAAGGCATGTTGACTAATGACAAATGGCATAAAACCGGCTTTCTAACGGTTATTACCCCATTACTCTACCTGTTCCCTCTTCTGAGAAAAAGGTATTTGAAATCGGATAGCTTATTCTGCCTCTCCCTGTATATAGGTTTTGAATTTAAACTCACTTGGTTTGTTTTACTTATAAATTTATTTTTCAACTAGTTTCGACTTGATGTCATGTTCAAGAATGAAAATAGCATCAAAGCGAAAGTAGTCGAAAAATAGATTTATTAGTAAAACAAACCAAGTGAATTTCAATTAAAAACCTATATATTAGTAGAAATGTTTTACCAAATGATCAATGAGCAACAAGTTAACGATATACAAATGAGACTAGTTAAAATTTGTTACTGTCATTCTATTTTGTAATAAAAATGGAAACGTTTGCCTAATTTAACCTGCTGGTAAAACAAATGAACGGTATAAGCCAAAGTACATTAATGACACTAGGCAACACTGAAAATGTTTCGGGCTTAAAAATAGCAATTTCCAAAGTATTTTGCCTCGCTAAATACGAAATTCACTATTAAAAGTTTTGATTAACTCTTGTTTTCAAGATACAGAATCTACTCGAGTCTTCTAAATAAGCTTTTTTGGGCCTTTTTGACCTTTGGAATAAAGTTTTAAATGTTTCATCACTCTAACTCATCACACTAACTAGTAGATAAAGATACCGCAAGAGGCAATCCAAGAATATCATAAAATCGACCTATAATTTCTGAAAAAAGAATATTGTTTAATGAAACGAGCTATTGTATTATATTAATTACACAGGCATTTTAATCTTTTTCAGTTTACCTCTAAGACCCAGGTGCACCAAAAATTTGAACTTGAGTTCAAGATGACAGTTCCTATTGTTCTAATGTCACTTTGAACTGAAGTTCAGAGTTGAACCAGTTCAACTTGTTTGGTGCCCTAAATCGATGTCTTGAGTGTGCTATTGAATATCTTGAAAACAAGAACTAATAAAATATTGCCATTGCCACATTCGTTCTTTTTGACCTAAAATTAATAAGATTTGCCTATTTAGAACCAGGAAACAGACAAAAAATTTTCTTTTGTTGGCCAGTGTAATTAGTTCATTTCGTTTTATCATGCAGAAACTGAATGAAATAAATACTCTCACCGTTTTGAATAAATAAATTGCTTACTTAGTAAGTTTATTACAAATCGCTCGTGCATGAAAAAGTAGAGTAATCACATTTACTTATTTGTTCTTACTGTGTGTGATAATGTTGAATTATATTTAAAAACATTTTTTGAATTTATTACTAGAAGAAAGTAAAAGACTGTTAAAAACAACAAGGAGCAATTCCAGCAAAAAGTAGATTAGAAGGTATGTTGTATTTTTGCATTAGTTGAATTATTCATCAGATTATTAATAGAAAACAGTGGCCTTTTTTTGTACAGTTGGTAAAATATTTAGGGCTCTGTCTTACAAAAATATCTAAATTAACCCATTAAGCGCCATTAATGCATACACGCAACATTATTCATTTTTGGATATTAAATTACTAAATAAATTAATTTGATATGATTTAATAAAGAAAACACTTGGTTAAATTTCACTAATATTAGTGAAATTTAAGCAGGTGTTTTCTTTATTAAATCATAGTTAAATATGTTTTACCACGTGAAAGATGAGAAACTTGTTCAAGATATTAATTTGATATATTATATTATTTGACCTGACTTGAAAATATATGAAGAAAAATGAAAATATTTTGTTATTTAAATATTTCTATTGTTACTCATTTAAAAAAAAAATGTGAATGTATTTCTAACTTCATAACATTTCAGCGTTTTATGCGCGTGGCGCATGAAGTAAAATTTCGAGTTTAGAAAAGCCTGAAAATTTGGTTTGGTCGCTCCGCGAAGCGGAGCGGCCAAACCAAATTTTCAGGCTTTTCTAAACTCGAAATTTTACTTCATGCTTAGTCTGGGAGTGGAATCACTCGTTCTAAACTTCATACTGCACGTATTTATATGAAATCGACGAATGCCTGAAATTTTACAGCATATACACTATGTGTATTTAAAACAAAAATTCACAATATTTAATACAATAAGTCATTCATAGATATCATAAAAAGAAGTGCAGAATTTTACCTAAAATCAACTTTTAGAGTTAGATATCGGAAAGTTTCCTGATTGTCTAAAAACGGCGGCTATTGTACCCATCATAAAAAAGGAGATAACAGTTTAAATAACTATAGGCCCATCGCGCTGCTCAGTACTTTTTCTAAAATCATAGAAAAAATTGTCGCTAACAAATTATACTTATTTTTGGATAAATATAATATACTCGCTAATAATCAATTTCGGCCTGGCTTCTCAACCGAAAGTAGCTTAATAAATTTTATACAATACATTAATAATAAGCTAGATATTGGTGAGTATGTAGTAACAATTGCTTTTGACTTGACAAAAGCCTTTGATACCGTATGCCATCAATTTGTAAAAGACAAAATATATTCCTTAGGAATTCGCGGAAACCTAAATGATTGGATATTATCGTATCTTGAGAAAAGAAAACTAGTAGTAAAAATTAATCAATTCATATCCTCTCAATATGAAATATCAATGGGCACTCCACAAGGCAGTACACTAGGCCCGTTAATATTCCTTATGTATGTGAATGATCTACCATTGAATATCTCATGTGGAGAAACATTTATGTATGCGGATGACGTGTGTATTGTTATCTCAGATCGATGTTCTATTAAACTAAAAGAAAAAGTACTGCAAGCGATGACTGAATTTGAAAATTGGTGCACAAAAAATCGGCTAATTGTGAATCAATCAAAAAGCATATTAGTTGAATTTAGTAATATAAATAGGGCCAAACTGAATATAAAACTACCCAACCATAAACTCAAAACATCGTCATCATTTAAGTTTTTAGGAACTTTTATTGATGATCGTTTGAGCTGGAGAGAAAATGTGCAGCATGTCTGTAATTTGCTAAATAAAAGTTTCTATATGATTAAAACTTTAAAATACAATGTGTCTATGACAGCACTACTCAATGTTTGCTATGCATCCATATTATTATTATTATTATTATTCTTTATTTACGGAATTCACCTTTTTTACAATTGAAATTAACACAATTTGTTGTATAAAGTAACACATCATACTCATTACGTTACTAAGTATAACCAAAATTATATACTCGCATATTTCGTATAATATTGTGTTATACGGTCAATCGACAGAAGTATCTCGAGTTTTTATACAGCAAAAAAGAATTTTACGATTAATATTTAACATTCCTTTTATGGACTCCTGTCGTGAAATTTTCATTAAAGAAAAACTTCTAACCGTATGCTCAATTTACATATTTAAACTATTATGCCATGTTTTTCGAAATATAACTGAATTTAACAAAAGTAAATACATACATGATCATAACACTAGGCAAAAAAATAATATTTATTTAATCAAACACTATCATAGTTTTTATAAGAAAGCCCCGATCTATGCTGGCTGTCGATTATTTAACAAACTACCTAGAGATTTTAAAGATAGCAAATCTCTACAGTCTTTCAAAAAGAAATTAAAAGATATGTTGATTGCAAAATGCTGTTATACAATCTCAGAATTTGAAGAATTCCTTGCTCAATGATTTTATACATTAAAAGTGCGATTCTTTTCGCAATCTACAACAAGTTAGTCTTACAAAGACTATATCAAACACTCATTGAAACAACTACTTCCCGGTCTAATACCCCGACGGACATTGAATTATACAACAAGTGTTTGCTGTTACATACAGTAACCTACTGCAAATGTAACAATTTGGGTCAAATTATTTAGGCCATCTAAATAATTTGACCCAAATTGTTACATTTGCAGTAGGTTACTGTATGTAACAGCAAACACTTGTTGTATAATTCAATGTCCGTCGGGGTATTAGCCCGGGAAGTAGTTGTTTCAATGAGTGTTTGATATAGTCTTTGTAAGACTAACTTGTTGTAGATTGCGAAAAGAATCGCACTTTTAATGTTTGAAGTATTCTGCAACCAAGAATTGGCAATTTCATTTATACTTATATCAATGATTTTATATCGCATTTATAATTTTAATGTGTGATTATTGTACCCACGCTTATGTTTCTTATATTTTTTATTTTTCATTTGTATTTTGTGTATTTTTAATAAATACCACCTGACATGTTCAATCTATATTATATGTAGCTGACTGAATCAATAAATAAATAAATAAATCTCTATAATTGCTCGGCCGTTAATGGGTTAAATGGTGTATTTTACCTAACAGCTCTAATCCTTTTAACGTTATAATCATGTGACGCTTTCATGATAATCAAACGGTTATCGATTTAAGCCTTCTTAAATTTAAAAATTAAAATCAAATCACAGACAATGCAAAATGAGAGTGTTAAACATTCGTAGAAATTTCTTTAAAATATTTTTTATATTTGTAGAATTTAAAACACATTTTTATTTTACACACTATATATACGTCTGTTCATTTGTCAGTTGTACTAAAATACGTGTAGTGCAACGTGAGAAATATTCTAAATACAAATAATAAATAAATACAGGTGATTCGTTGTTTTTTACAAACGTTTAATATTCAAAGTGATGAAACAGGAATATATATTTTTTAATTTACATTTTAATAAAGAAAATAGAACGCAGACAATAATTAATGAATAACACACAAAAACTACGGTTCGAGTGCTGCGACAATCGGAAAGATTACAAATTAAATAAAATAATTAAGATTCACTAGTAAACAGTTTTAGACTTTTACTAAACAAAGTGCTTATTGAATCATTATTACTCTCTTCTAACATCTAACGCTAATAAAAAACACTTTTATTCCTTACTTCACTTTTGTTTTTATTCGTTAGATGTACATTTCGAGTGCAAACCACTCATTATCGAAATGTACAGGGTGGTCTAATTTCGATGTTGCTTATGGGCATCTCGGTAAATATAAGAGTTAGAAAAAAACCGATGGCACAATCGCGATCTCTTTTTTTGAGACTAGGATAATGCCGAAAACAAAAATGCACCATCTTGTTTTTTTCAGAAGTTATAGGGCAAAATAGGGGTTTCTTGATTTTTAACTTTAATTCGTATCTTGCGTAATTTGTGAGATAGATAAAAACTATAAATACCTTCTTAAGACACTTTTTTAAGTAGAATCCAGTGGCATAGGCATTTTTTTATTTTATGCACACATTTTCGAGTTATAGCCAAATTATTTTTTATTTAAATGTAAATCATAGTTGGCTTTGACACAGTTAAAAAGAGTGTTTTTCACTGATTTCAAAAATATATACTTTTGTTAATTTAGCTTGAAAATAGTGTTTCTATAGAGTTGAAACTAAATTTTAATCTGCTAAATGATATAATACGGAAGACAATAGCCATTTTTAATCATTTGCATGCTCAATTTTAATTAATTATTCCATTGAAACAGCAATAAGTTCTGTTCTTCCAACAAGATGGAGCAGATTACTTTTGAATGCAAATTTAGGGAGCGATTGGTTGGGAACATTTAGACCAGTTAGGTGGCCTGCTAGATCTCCAGATCTAACACCTTTAGATTTTTTTTGGGGGATACCCGCAGGATAAAATTTACAAGCAGCCTAAATTAATTTAGACGTATTGGAACATTTTCATGATTTTCATAGGAACTGTTCCCAACATTCAAATTAGTATCGCGAGCATTAATAACAGGTTTAGTGGAAACAGTAAATGATTTAGAAAAGTGTGCAGCAAATGCATTCACTATATCAAGTGGTGAAGATAGTGAAAGATTTTCATATTCCATGACAGGAGGGATAAAGGATTCATGGCGGATGCAATTGATAATGTTCCAGAACTTGCGTTCCTTGGAAATCTTGGTTTCAGTATCACTTATAAAAGAGGTATAATCAGCTTCGGAAAGCAATTTTACTTCTGACCTAAATTTAGAGTATCGAATTTTAAAAAACTGGGAGAGAGTATTCGAATTTTTTAACTTCAAGTATTTATTTTTCTCCCTCAAGCTGTAAGAGGTAGATGCCAAAGATGCATTAAAAATAATGGCCATCAGTTCGAATATTTAAAATGTTTCTTTTTCAATATATAAAAAATTTAATAAATTATAAAAATAATAAAATACATATTACTCAAAAAAGAATTATTATTATTAAAAATATCATTAATTTATAATGTTTATCATAATTAAAACTGAACATGCAAATGATCAGAAACTGTCTTCCATATTATATTATTTAGCTGATTAAAAACTAGTTTTTACTCTATAGTAACACTGTTTTTTAAGATAAATTTACAAAAGTATATATTTTTGAAATCAGTGAAAAACACTCTCATCAACTATGTCAAAGCCAACTATGATTTACATTTAAAAAAATGATTGGGCTATGACTCGAAAATGTGTGCATAAAATAAAAAAATGCCTACGCCACTGGATTCTACTCAAAAAAGTGTCTTAAGAAGGTATTTATTGTTTTTGTCTATCTCACAAATTACGCAAGTTATTAATTAAAGTTAAAAATCAAGAAAACCCGATGTTGCCCTATAACTTCTGAAAAAAACAAGATGGTGCATTTTTTGTTTTCGGCATAGTCCTAGTCTCAAAAAAAGAGATTGCGACTGCGCCATCGGTTTTTCTCTAACTCTTATATTTACCGAGATGCCCATAAGCAACATCGAAATTAGACCACCCTGTACATCTAACAATTATAAATAAAAGTGAAGTAAGGAATAAAAGTGTTTTTTATTGTGATTAAATACTCTACATTACTCAATAAAACAATTAGTGATCTAACGCTAAAGCAGACTATTGTGTATTAAAATATACATTAAGTACTTACTTGCAATTTAAAGAAACGAAAAATGTTTATAGTTGCGAAAACTACTTTTAAAAAGTCGTTTTAAGATTCCTACAGCTATCTTCACGCGCTTTTCTTCCTTCGGCCACTAAATAAATAGATCCGAAAACTTTCAATGACAAGTTATTTGTAGATTTTTTTCTAGTATTTTGGGGGGAATTGGGTTACATTTGTGGACGATATTATTGATACAATATCTTTATTTTGGAGTGAATATGAATGAACGTTATGGTTGGTATTGATCGTATTTAGACTGGACAGATTATAATTGGTGTCTTCGCGTGGTAAACGAGAGGTCAACTCTTATCGCCACAGAAAAATCCTATGACATGTCCCTCCGGTGATACGCGATGATGACGGATGTTTTTCTTTACTCTCTTGTATTTATTTATTTACTTCCACTGATCGCAAATATTTAAACAATGATTGTCAATTGTTATGCTATCTTTTTCATGTTAGTAACGAACAATAAAGACAGTATTACATACTGCAACGACGATTTTAGACTCTGCGCTAATGCTGAGTAACTTTCCAAATTCAACATACAAGAAATTTTTCTTTTAAGTATTCATATCCTAATTATATGCTGTCAATCTACAGATATTCGTTGTTTTTTTAAAAGAGTTTAATTTGAAGCTTTAAAAGAGTGTTTTCCACTCCCAGACTAAGCATGAAGTAAAATTTCGAGTTTAGAAAAGCCCCGCGTAGAAAATTTGTCGAGGGTCGCGCAGCGACCCGAGACAAATTTTCACGGGGCTTTTCTAAACTCGAAATTTTACTTCATGCGCCACCCGTATTAAACGCTAAAAGCATTAAAATATTGTGAACAAGTGAACCACGTTTAAAATCAGTGTCTTATACGCGTGGCGCATTAAGTAAAATTTCGAGTTTAGAAAAGCCAGAAAATGTTCTGAATATTCTAAACTCGAAATTTTACTTTATGCTTAGCCCAGGAGTGGAAAATACTCTTTTAAAGCTTAAAATTAAACTCTTAAAATAACTACGAATATCTGAAGATTTTCAGTATATAAATAGGATATGTATACTTAAAAGAAAAACTCCCTGTAGAATAATTATACGTAAAAATATTTATTTTTACGAATATTTTGCCTCCGGTTTCATAATAATTGCACAATCTAGTTTTCAATATAAAAATAAATCGAATTTAAATTCCTAAATTTCCTATGATAAGTCAATTTTAGAAAAAAATAGAAGAGATGAAGTCAAATTTAAATATTAGAAAATGTCTTTGAATTGATTGGCTACATATTCTTATCTAAACTGAATATTATGAAATTTACAATATTTCAGTGTTGTATACTGGTGGCGCATGAAGTAAAATTTCGAGTTTAGAAAAGTCTAAAAATTTGGTTTGGCCGCTCCGCGCTTCGCGCTACGCGACCAAACCAAATTTTCAGGCTTTTCTAAACTCGAAATTTTACTTCATGCTTAGTCTGGGAGTGGAAAACACTCGTTTTAAGCTTTAAATTGAACTCTTAGAAAAACCGTACGCACAATATACGTATACCTAATAGAAAATTCTCAGTATGTATACCTAAAACAAATGATGCAGTGCTGCTTGGTTGAGTTGAGTCTGTTGGTTAATTAATGGATAGGGAATTTTTTTTTATAATTTACAGTATATAAATAGGATACGTATACTTAAAAGAAAAACTCCCTGTAGAATCATTATACGTAAAAATATTTATTTTTACGAATATTTTGCCTCCGGTTTCGTAATAATTGCACAATCTAGTTTTCAATATAAAAATAAATCGAATTTAAATTCCTAAATTTCCTATGATAAGTCAATTTTTTAGAAAAAAATAGAAGAAATGAAGTCAAATTTTAATATTAGAAAATGTCTTTGAATTGATTGGCTACATATTCTTATCTAAACTAAATATTTTGAAATTTACAATATTTCAGTGTTTTATACTGGTGGCGCATGAAGTAAAATTTCGAGTTTAGAAAAGCCTAAAAATTTGGTTTGGCCGCTCCGCGCTTCGCGCTACGCGACCAAACCAAATTTTCAGGCTTTTCTAAACTCGAAATTTTACTTCATGCTTAGTCTGGGAGTGGAAAACACTCGTTTTAAGCTTTAAATTGAACTCTTAGAAAAAGCGTACGCACAATATACGTATACCTAATAGAAAATTCTCAGTATGTATACCTAAAACAAATGATGCAGTGCTGCTTGGTTGAGTTGAGTCTGTTGGTTAATTAATGGATAGGGAATTTTTTTTTTATAATTTACAGTATATAAATAGGATACGTATACTTAAAAGAAAAACTCCCTGTAGAATCATTATACGTAAAAATATTTATTTTTACGAATATTTTGCCTCCGGTTTCGTAATAATTGCACAATCTAGTTTTCAATATAAAAATAAATCGAATTTAAATTCCTAAATTTCCTATGATAAGTCAATTTTTTAGAAAAAAATAGAAGAGATGAAGTCAAATTTAAATATTAGAAAATGTCTTTAAATTGATTGGCTACATATTCTTATCTAAACTGAATATTTTGAAATTTACAATATTTCAGTGTTTTATACTGGTGGCGCATGAAGTAAAATTTCGAGTTTAGAAAAGCCTAAAAATTTGGTTTGGCCGCTCCGCGCTTCGCGCTACGCGACTAAACCAAATTTTCAGGCTTTTCTAAACTCGAAATTTTACTTCATGCTTAGTCTGGGAGTGGAAAACACTCGTTTTAAGCTTTAAATTGAACTCTTAGAAAAAGCGTACGCACAATATACGTATACCTAATAGAAAATTCTCAGTATGTATACCTTAAACAAATGATGCAGTGCTGCTTGGTTGAGTTGAGTCTGTTGGTTAATTAATGGATAGGGAATTTTTTTTTATAAACCAATTAATACGAAAAGAAGAAGCCTTTACTACTTTTAAAAATAATCTTCATAGCTTTTCTACTGGTTACGTGTGTGTTTTTCGGTTAAAACAATTTGTGGCATATCCTAACCTTAAAAATTTACACATGTGCCAAATATCAAATACTTTTTTTAATTAAATTTGTAGTTTTACCAATTTATCCTACATTATATTGTTAATCTATTGTCTTAATAGCCTTGCGGCTTAGCGCGCCGAACTCATAGTTTAATATCACTGACTAGCGCGAGTTCAAATACAATTAACGTTTCTTTATTTTTTTAAAGTTAGAATTACAAATTTTAGTATTTTATTTTTGAACGAATTTAAATTTCGCCCCATCGTTTAATTCCTTTGTTTCTCTTGTGTTTTTCATTTCCATCGGGTCTGTTTGTTTGTCTATTAAGTCACCGTGAAGACCCTCACTGGTGTGAAGAGTGTGTTCCCTGTTTTATTCCTCGCGCATACAATTCCCTGTACAATTCCCTATTAATTATTATTAACATAAATTATTCAGTATGTCAGTTAGATCAGATAGAAATAAAACAAGTGTAATTGATATTTCTTGCACTGGTAAATGTGGAAGCAAAGTTGCCAGTAACACCACATGCTCAATTTGCAACAAATTCTGTCACCCGGCTTGTTTAACTAATCACGAGTGCGATGTTAGCTTAAGAGATCTTTTGATAATAGTTAAAGACCTTAAACAAACTACCGACGCAGTTTTGGCAAAATGTGACGAGATTTGTGATGAAAATTCGGAACTAAAAAAATTATTATTGGAAATGAATAACCTCAAACTTGAACATAATGAAATGAAAAAAACTATTGATGAATTGTCCACTAAAATATGGATAAAATCATAAACACAAATAATTTACAGAATAATAAGATTAGCTTAGATTTGCACAGTGAATTATGCAGCGAAATTATTCAGAGGCAGGAAAGGGCAAACTCCTTAAGGGGAATATAACAGTGGTCTGAAATTTAATGTTAGGTTTATTTAAAAACTAAAGGTCCTAGAAAGTTGAAATTTTGACAGCGTATATTACGCCCAATTATCTAGTAAAATATCGAAGTACTTTTTTTTTAACAATTTGTTTTCAGAGGTATGAAAAAAATAATGTTAAATTTTTCAAAATTAAAAAAAATATTCCCATATCTTACTAGTTTATACTATAAAGAATATAATGTGAACATTTCATAAGGATGCGATAGCTCATTCCCGAGTCAGGTTAAAATAAAAATCTTGAAAAATAAGACCGTAAAATACCGCCGCCTTGCGGAGCTTCTCTTAGTTGAACGCGTTGTACACTCATCTGCACAATTATTGGAGGGGCGAGCAGCATGCGGCCAGCGTTTATCCCTGGGCCTGTGAACGCTGCGCGGCTCCGCGTTTGTTTTTCTTTTCTTTTTTCAATCATAGTTAACAAAATCGGCTCGCGTCGTTAGCATTTATTCTCGTAAAATTAATATTTCGCAATTATAATCGATATTTTATTGTACTAGTGTTTAATTTTCATGCTTTTTGACTACTAATGGAATAAGTATTTTTTTATACTGCATGTTCACTAATATGGAAAACACGAAATGTTTCACTAATATGGAAAACACGAAATGTTTCACTAATTTAAATAAAGATGTGTAATATACCTTTAATATTGGCTTTCCTTATTATTTGACAGTGTCGGTATTATTAAATTATTTTTAAAGTTTTTTAAGCTGATTAATAAGCCAGAAGCAATCGAATAACAATCAGTCTTGTTCAAATCATTATTTCGTCTTAAATCTTTCGTTGTTAAAGCAGTTTTTAAATGCCATTAAACTTCTCGCAATAAAACTATTAAAGTAAATTGTAAAGTTTCTAGCAATCGGACCTATTTGAACCAACTGCGACTTCATCAACGAATCAATGATATCAAAACTATAAGAATAGTAAGAATAACACCAATATGACGTTGTCGTAGATTAATGTTACAAATCAACTATTTTTTACTGAGCACAGGTAATATTTGTTTGACGAATGTTTAAAAAAATGTAGGGTTTAACTGCGTGCATATTCATTGTTAATTATTTTGAGAAAAAATAGAACTATAATAATAATAAGGCAGTTATTATAATACATTTTAAATAACAAGCTTCTTGCTCAACATTGCACCGAGCCCAATATATTTTTTTCAAATTTGGCTGATTTATGATGAGTCATATTTTGATAGTAAGTAAATAAGGAATAAATGAATTGTAATTGAATGTTATTGCAATCCTCTATTTATACGGCTCAGTCAACTTAGCCCCCCGAAATTCGACTTTTTAAAAAATAACTGTTGCGCTAGACGGGCCTTAGCTAGCGCTAGCTAACGCCACAAAAATTAGAGCTAGCGCCGTTTAGACAAGAAAGTTAAGGGGGTTTGAACTTTCGGGGGGCTAGGTTGTTGCTAGCCCCCCGAGTGTGGATTTTTCAAGTATTCTTACAGTATTCGGGTTCCTCAGAGCTAGCGCTACCAATTTAAAAGCTAGCGCCACCCCACAACCCCAAAAGATTATAAAACATTTTAAACCCTAGCCCCCCGAAATGAGATTTTTTTAATCAAATTGGGTGCAAAAGATTGCTAAGAGCTAGCGCCAGCAGAACATGAAAAAAATATTCTCTCAAAAATATCAGGTAAAAAAAAGTTCACATCAAAACTTTGATGTGAGAGCTTTCAGCTCCTGTATGCGTATTACCATTTACTTGCTGAATTTCAATACAAAATCATGATTGGCATATAAAATACCGCTTCCAAGAAATATGTTGGCGAGTTAGGGGTCATTTTTACCATTCAATTTTTACCACTCCATTTTTACCACTCTATATTTACCACTATATTTTTGTACCACTATATTTTTTTCCACCATTTTATTACCATCATATTTTATTACAAATCATATTTTTCCTGATCTACATCATAATTGGGTACATCCAAATTGGATGTTGTGACCAACGGCCCTAAGATACTTAGCAATAAATTCGTCTTCGTCTTTACGGGTTTCATAAGCGCGCACGATGTTGGAAATTCGTTCTTCCGCTTTGACGCTGGACAGATTTTCAGTCCTCTTAATTTTTCTTCCCAAGTCCAACTCTCGAAGCATCGTCTCAGTATCCCCTTGCTCCTGCAACTCCGCCAAGAACGCGTAGAGGCTGGGATGATCCTTGCCGACGACTACTGCGAACCGATTGTGCCACCCCTCGCTCATGTTGTTAGTTCTTGACTTGTTCGGCAGCACGGCCTCGTACATGTTCCACAGCCTTGGTGGGTACCTGAATAAATAATCGATAAGAAATCACAGTATCATAGTATCATAGTATCATAAAATACCTAGGTGCAGTTGCACGACGTCTTCCTCTCGCGGGTCTGCCTCTTATATAATTATCCTCAAAATAATCTGCAATTTCTTGGAAAGCTTCCACGAAGATATCAAACGCCTCGCCCCCGTCTCCCACGGGTACAAATGCTGTTGCGCACATCATTTGAGCGGCTTGTTTAATGGAACGATCTTCGGGATCGTTGTACGATTGTTGAAGACCCGCAGATTGAATTCGACGATAAACTGACTATCGTAAGTGAAAGAAACATGCTGTCAGGGAAATGTTCAGTTTTTTGGCAGCATTTATGATGGCAAGCTCGAAGTCCGTAAGTATCGTCAATAATATGATGTTGTGCCCATGTAGTATGCATTGTTCCTTCACTATCTCAAACACTTTTTCGTAAGCGGAATGAGTTTTACTCTCCATTAGTGCGTAAACAAGGGGAAGTTCAATTCTTTTTTCCTCGCCGTGGTGTAGCTGGACGATGGACCCAAGGATGGCGAACAGCTGGAAGAAGATGTTTGGGACGACTTTAAAGATACCATCCACCTACCACGTTTCACTTCTTGCAAGCCTTCTAAGATTTTCTTTTGTCGCAAAAATCAACAGTCTTCCGATGGAGGCGTCTTCGTTGTCTCGAGAGTCGTATATAAGGAAATTTTCAGCAGCTAGTGTTTTCTTGAAATTTTGCGGCAAATCACCGAGATCGTCGATAGTTCTTGGATTGGTGGGAATGTCTTTCAGCCGGGTACGCTGGATACTCTTCGTCAAATTTGGTCTTTCGGGAAGTTCTGTCAGTACGCCTGATGGAACATTTTGTAACTCCGTCCTCAAAAGTTGCGCAGGTGGAGCTTCAGGGTGAGCTGCCGCTCTTCTTTTCAAATTATTTTTAGTTTTTAAGGCTTCAACTTCTTCGACATTTGGCGCGTGACCAGAGTGATCATCCAAAGGTATACTCTTGATCACTTCAATCGCCTACGATCAATTTGTAGTGTTTGTAATTTTTTGTTAGTTTTGTGATTTCGCCTTTATTGTTTACCTGGCCGTGAGTCAAATGAGATCGAGTGGTTGCTCGCCCTTTGCATGCGGGATAATTTCTGCACCTCCAAGAAACTCTTCCCTTTCTTTTATTCTGCTTGTAATACAAAATACCATCTATATGGAGCAAGTAATTTTTGGTGGATTGAATAAGCTCCACGACCATCGTAAAAACCGTCAGTAAAAACGTTAGCAAAAATGTATAAACGTAAAAACCTTCAAACGACTAGCAAACCTCAAATGTCAAGTTTAAATTAACATTTGACAGACACATGTCAAACCAGGAAATCAAAAAATCAAAAATAGAACCGAATGAATGTTTTATACAGACTTGTAAATACTTCAGAAATATTTGTAAGATAACTAATGGTAAAAAATTAGTAGTAAATAATATATGGTAGTAAAACCGGAGTGGTAAAAAGAATTGGTGGTAAAAATAATATGGTGGTAAAAATGGAGTGGTAAAAATGTCGTACAATCATGTTGGCGTTGTAATTACTTTATGTATGTTCAAAGACACTGGCTATTACAAAGATGATGCCTAGAAAACAGTAGCCTAACTGACAAGTTTTTTTCAACAAAGTCGTACTTCGGGGGGCTAAGTTGACTGAGCCGTATAATGTAAGCAACAACTATCAAAACATGTAAGCTAAATATTTGATATGTAACATGGATTAGATATTTGGATTTGCTTAGAGAGTTGCTCCTTCATCAGGCAAGAAATGAATCTTAAACTTAATATGAGTAATAACCTAATAATATTTAAGTTGAATACAACATAATAACATACAGGGAGTTTTTCTTTAAAGTATACGTTTTCCAAATTTAGATTATTTTCTTTAAATCTTTAGATATTCCTTGTTTTTAAAAAAAAGTTCAATTCAAGGCTTTAAACGAGTGTTTTCCACTCCCAGATTAAGCATGAAGTAAAATTTCGAGTTTAGAAAAGCCCCGTGAAAATTTGTCGAGGGTCGCGCAGCGACCCGAGACAAATTTTCTGGGCTTTTCTAAACTCGAAATTTTACTTCATGCGCCACGCGTATAAAACGCTGATTTCAAGTAAGGTTCAAATATACAAAATTTGGGGTATTTACCCAATTTGGCAGAGGCCAAATTAATACACATTATTTTCATGGCAATAGCAGTTAGGGAAGATATTATTCCCATTTAAAAAATATCATTGAAAATCCTATGTTCCGTTTTTTTTCATATATGTCCGGCATATAAATATTCACAATGAGCTTATGAACATGAATTATTTTATTATTATATTTTTAAGAAATAATCTATAATTTAATAAAATCAAACACATAGTTTGTTCGGCTGTCGAAACTGGAGTCTTAAAAGTAAAAATAATGTGTTATAATGACAAGAATAAGAATCATCTGTTTTGTAAATACCGAAAAATAACACAGGATCTGATAACGCGTTCTAACGAATTGAAAACAATACATAGCTTGTATGTATTATCAGCGTGTTTAAATAATACGAATCGACACTTTCCTTCGATCCGTCTTTTTTATACGCTTTTTTTCGTCTATTCCACGCGACGCGAGACCCCATCCGTTCATGCCAAGGAGCAATGCACAAATGCACAGCGAACTGCCGCTTTTCTCTCTGACTGTATTCGCCCCACTTGTGCTGTAAATTTGGCATCGGATGAGCTACTCTAAACTATGTGGGTCTTTCCAACACGATCGGCGTGTTACACTGCAATAATCCCCTTAATTTTATTTAATATTCCGGAATCAAATTGCGATAATGATGTGGTTAAGGTTAAAGAAATTCTACAACTGGTAATAGGAAACTGTCCACCACCTCTTAATATACGAAGACTAGGCTCTGAAGTTCATAATCGCACGAGGTCTGTTAGAGTAACTTATAAAAATGCAAATGATGTAAGGAATTTACTAAGACATTCTAAAAAACTACGTGATACCGAAGCGATGAAAGATATTTACATGAAGAGCGACAAAACTCCACGGCAATTGGAACACGAAAAATTAGTTCGGGACGAGCTGAAAAGCCGACGAGACAATGGAGAAGTTAATCTCAGGATCAAGTACTTTCATGGTATACCGAAGTTTGTCCAAGATGTTGTCCAGATCCAGGAAGTTCCTCAGGTCCAGATAGCTGTCCAGGTCCAGAAAAACTAAGCAGTTCCCAACAGATAACACCTAATATTTCTATCTATTATCAGAATGTTAGGGGTTTGAGCTAAAAAAACAAATATTTTCTATGACCGTGTCTGTGCAAGTAGTATTGATATATTTTGTTTAACAGAGACCTGGTTGCATTCAGGTATTCTGGACACAGAATTATTTCCTTCTCACTATTGTACATATAGATGTGATCGTATTAATAGACGGGGCGGTGGCGCATTAATTTCTGTAAGCATTCGATATCAATCACAACTAGTCTATAGTTAAAATTTAGAAAATTATGAATTAATAATCGTTAAAATATTGTTGGGTAGGAAAGTTATACATTTGACTTGTGTATATATCCCGCCATCTTCGCCGGCAACTGATTATGATCGCGTTTTTGAAACCATAGAGAATAAAATAGATATGGAACAACATACACTAATATTTGGAGATTTCAATTTACCCAATCTGTACGCGCATTGGAAAACTGGGGATGGACTTAATGAACCACTTCAAATTTACTATAATTTTATTCAATTCAATAAACTTAGTCAGATTAATGATGTAGTGAACTCTTCTAATAAAATACTAGATCTTGTAATTTCAAGTGGCAATTTAACATGTGATGTTTTTCATGAATCTGGTTTTGTTCTCGAAGATTCATACCACCCTACATTATGTTGTGATGTAGTCTTAGTGGAAAGTTCCATTTCCAACTTTAAATCTAATACATCATACATTTCCTATTATTTCAAAAAGCTGATTTACGCTTATTATATAATGAGATTTCTTTAATTAATTGGGGTATTGTGATGAGTATTGCTGATCCTAATATTGCCTGCAATAAGTTTTACGATTTGCTGTCTAAGACAATTGCAAAGTGTGTGCCGACTCGTAGTTTTAGATTAGAGCGTAAATTTCCCATTGGGTTCAGTCTAGGATTACGAAAACTAATTAAACGAAAAGAAAATGCATTAAAAATGTTCAAACAATACAAATTTACTTATTTAAGACTAAGAATCAGTAGACTCAGGCAAGAAATTCATAATCTTATTAAATCTGACCATAAAAATTACATTAATTATGTTGAACATAATGTCATGCGGGAACCTAAAAATATTTTTTCTTATGTTAATGTTAAAAAATCGAGTACACGAATTCCTGGCAATTTGACCTATAATAATATTAATATTAATAATCCAAAGGGCATTGTCAATGGTTTTGCTGAGTATTTTAGCAGTGTATATAAAAAAGAATCCAGTTCGAATTTTAATAATATTTATGTAACTAAAAATGCCCCTGTTTGTGTAATTAACAATATCACTCAGTCTGATATTCTTCGTGCTGTTACTGAGTTAAAAGCCAATAATACTGCTGGAACAGATGGAATTCCGGCGTTCTTAATAAAGGATTGTATTAGCTGTTTTCTTGAGCCTATAACCCACATTTTTAATTTAATTGTAAATTCGAGCGTTGTACCGGAAGTATGGAAGTTAGGTAAAGTTACGCCAGTTTTCAAGAGCGGAGATAAGTCCAACATTTTGAACTATCGTCCAATAACAATTATAAATAACTTTCCTAAATTATTTGAAGTGATACTTTATCGATATATGTACAATCACGTTAGTCCATTTATTACCACGCGCCAACATGGTTTTGTTAAAAAGAGATCAATTGTATCGAATTTATTAAAGTTTACCGATTATATTTCGAATCATTTAGATAAACGGAAACAGGTCGATTCAGTTTATACTGATTTCCAAAAAGCATTTGATACAATTGATCACTGCGTAATCAATCATTAAAAAACTTTCATCTTTTGGTTTTACGGAGGGAACCGTTTCACTGATGCAATCATACCTACGTAACAGACGACAATTTGTCCAGTATATGGGGTATCGTTCCAGTGAGTATACTGCAACATCTGGGGTTCCCCAAGGTACAAACCTGGGACCACTGTTATTCATCATTTTCATTAATGATATTGCTGAGGTAATTCGGTGTAACGTGCTCCTATATGCAGATGATATGAAATTATTTAATATCATTGAGTCCAGGGATGATTGCATTCGGTTGAAGGAAGATATTAATAACATTCATAAATGGTGTGAGGTAAATGGATTATCGTTAAACTTATCAAAGTGTAAATGCATGTCATTTTATCGTAAAAAAGACATTGTTATATATGATTATGGTATTAACAATGTATTATTTGAACGTATAAACTCGATAAAAGATTTAGGAGTAACTTTTGATCATAAGTTAACATTTAATGATCATATAAATAAGATTTGTGACAAAAGTATCAAACTTTTGGGCTTTTTTCATCGCACTTGTAAGGACTTTCATAACATTGACGTTTTAAAAAAAATTTATTTTTCATACGTTCGTTCTAACCTCGAATTTGCCTCTGTTACCTTACTATGAAAATACTGTAAGTAAAATCGAAGCAATTCAAAAAAAGTTTTTAAAAATGTTGTTTTTTAAAAAATATAAGGAATATCCATCTGTATCCATTACATATGATAACCTCTTACAAACATTTAATGTCGAAAGATTAAGTGACAAGCGTACGAAATCTTCAATTCTATTTTTATATGGGGTAGAAAATTACGATATTGATGACCCTAACATTCTAGGTAAGCTGAAGTTTCAGGTTCCTAGACTAACATCTCGCAGTAATAACCTATTTTTTCAACCACATGCCAATACGCTAGCTCATTTTAATTCACCCGTTTTAAAAATGATTAGAAGGTTTAATAGTTTAAATAATAGAGTAGGTATTTTCGTAGATACCAGAAAATCCCTCATCGAAATAATGTCAGACTTATCGGTACCAGTGATATTGTTATAAATCTTTGGGCTTTAAGTTTGTTTTTCTTTTCTTTTCTCTTCTTTCTCCGCGCACTGTATGTATGATTTAAAATTATGTTACATAGCATTATATTAGATTAAGTTCCCTGTAATTGGATACATGTATATCTGTTGGGAAAAATAAAGAATAATAATAATAATGATATCAAACTATTTTCCTATTACATGTATTGGAGGTTAATTTGAAGTTTAAACGAGTGTTTTCCACTCCCAGGTTAAGCATGAAGTAAAATTTCGAGTTTAGAAAAGCCTGAAAATTTGGTTTGGTCGCGTAGCGCGGAGCGGCCAAACCAAATTTTCAGGCTTTTCTAAACTCGAAATTTTACTTCATGCGCCACGCGTATAAGACACTGATTTCAAGCGAAGTTTACTCGTTCACAATATTTCAGTGCTTTCAGTGTTTAACACGCGTGGCGCATGAAGTAAAATTTCGAGTTTAGAAAAGCCTGAAAATTTGGTTTGGCCGCTCCGCGCTTCGCGCTACGCGACCAAACCAAATTTTCAGGCTTTTCTAAACTCGAAATTTTACTTCATGCTTAGTCTGGGAGTGGAAACACTCGTTAAAAGCTTCAAATGTAACCCTTTTCAAAAACCACGAATGTCTGAAAATTTATAGAGCACACATCGGGAAATGCATACTTAAAAGAAAAACTTCCTGAATATTTCATTCCATTTGAGAACCAGTTGCACCAGATACGTTGAACTGGTTCAACTCTAAACTCGAGTTTAAAGTGACAGAACAATAGGAACAGTCATCTAAAACTGAACTTGAGTTCAAGGTTTTTGGTGCAACTGGGCCTAACTAGGTGAAAAATGCGAACATAATTGTGTCTTTATTTATTGAGTTATCTGCTGGACTAATCAAGTAATTTACCTATCAAGTAATTTACCTAAAAAATACTCCCTGTATAGTTCATTCCATTTAAGGACCAGTCGCACAAGATACGTTGAACTGGTTCAACTCTAAACTCGAGTTTAAAGTGACATTAAAACAATAGAAACTAACTTCTGAAGCTAAAATTCAGTTTAAAGTTTTTGGTGCAACTGGGCCTAACTAGGTGAAAAATGCGAACATAATTGTATCTTTATTTATTGAGTTATCTGCTGGACTGATCAAGTAATTTACTTATCAAGTAATTTGCCTAAAAAATACTCCCTCTGTAGTTCATTCCATTTAAGGACCAGTTGCACCAGATTTGTTGACTGGTTTAACTCTAAACTCGAGTTTAAAGTGACATTAAAACAACAGGAGCTGTCATCTGAAGCTGAACTTCAGTTTAAAGTTTTTGGTGCAACTGGGCCTAACTAGGTGAAAAATGCGAACATAATTGTGTCTTTATTTATTGAGTTATCTGCTGGACTAATCAAATAATTTACCTATCAAGTAATTTACCTAAAAAATTCTCCCTGTATAGTTCATTCCATTTAAGGACCAGTTGCACAAGATACGTTGAACTGGTTCAACTCTAAACTCGAGTTTAAAGTGACATTAAAACAATAGGAACTGCCATCTGAAGCAGAACTTCAGTTTAAAGTTTTTGGTGCAACTGGGCCTAACTAGGTGAAACATGCGAACATAATTGTGTCTTTATTTATTGAGTTATCTGCTGGACTGATCAAATAATTTACCTATCAAGTAATTTACCTAAATAATACTCCCTGTATAGTTCATTCCATTTAAGGACCAGTTGCACAAGATACGTTGAACTGGTTCAACTCTAAACTCGAGTTTAAAGTGACATTAAAACAATAGGAACTGCCATCTGAAGCAGAACTTCAGTTTAAAGTTTTTGGTGCAACTGGGCCTAACTAGATGAAACATGCGAACATAATTGTATCTTTATTTGTTGAGTTATCTGCTGGACTGATCAAGTAATTTACCTATCAAGTAATTTGCCTAAAAAATACTCCCTCTGTAGTTCATTCCATTTAAGGACCATTTGCACCAGATTTGTTGAACTTCTTCAACTCTAAACTCGAGTTTAAAGTGACATTAAAACAATAGGCACTGCCATCTGAAGCTGAACTTCAGTTTAAAGTTTTTGGTGCAACTGGGCCTAACTAGGTGAAACATGCGAACATAATTGTGTCTTTATTTATTGAGTTATCTGCTGGACTGATCAAATAATTTACCTATCAAGTAATTTACCTAAATAATACTCCCTGTATAGTTCATTCCATTTAAGGACCAGTTGCACAAGATACGTTGAACTGGTTCAACTCTAAACTCGAGTTTAAAGTGACATTAAAACAATAGGCACTGCCATCTGAAGCTGAACTTCAGTTTAAAGTTTTTGGTGCAACTGGGCCTAACTAGGTGAAAAATGCGAACGTAATTGTATCTTTATTTATTGAGTTTATTTGCTGGACTAATCAAGTAATTTACCTATCAAGCAATTTACCTAAAAAATACTCCCTCTGTAGTTAATTTCATTTAAGGACCAGTTGCACCAGATTTGTTGAACTGGTTCAACTCTAAACTCGAGTTTAAAGTGACATTAGAACAATAGGAGCTGCCATCTGAAGCTGAACTTCAGTTTAAAGTTTTTGGTGCAACTGGGCCTAACTAGGTGAAAAATGCGAACATAATTGTATCTTTATTTATTGAGTTTATCTGCTGGATTAATCAAGTAATTTACCTATCAAGTAATTTACCTAAAAAATACTCCCTCTGTAGGTTATTCCAGGGCTGTGGAGTCGTTGGATACAGTATCCGACTCCGACTCCGACTCCTCAATTTAAAATAAAACGACTCCAGCTTCAACGTCCGACTCCGACTCCAACTCCGGTGATTATTAGGAAATCATAAGGATTAAAGGGTACTATTAAAAACGACATGTATGTACAAGAAATTCAAATGCAAAATGAACATGTATTTTTTTTTAAAGGATTAACATTTCAGAACTTAAATAAACGTTTTACATATTAAAATAATAAACCTGTATCATTTTCAACTAAAAATAACTAATAACTGTATATTTTGTTTACATAAATTAATTCTTTGTTTTCGTTATTGATGCATAATTTTAATGTGCATACAAGTAAGTATTTTGTAGATTTGAAAAATAACGTACAAATACATATAGTTATAATAAACAATACAAAAATATAATTAAATCAAGTAATTAACTAGTATATGTATACGTTGATATTGATGTGTGAAATAATAATAGCAAATATAAACAATAGATTATTATTAATGGATATCGATAGCTAACGCCATCTAATGCTTCATAGTGGCATCGTCAGTGACACGAATGCACAAAGTGCATATACAGGTCACTGTTTCGTCCACGAGCGAGCAGAACTCTGTTTGTGAAACCAGAAAACAAATATCAAAATTGAATTTGTGTTCAGTATTCCGGCACCAGGTACCCACAGACGCGTTTCGGACTTCAAGGTCCTCTTCAGTGTGATTATTATATCTCCTAAATAGGGTGGATATATTGTAAACTCTACGTATGTTGTTGTATTTATAATCAAATGAGAATAATTTTATACATAAAATAATAATCCAATTAAATTGAAATAATACCTAAAACAATGAAGAGCTTTGCTTAAATAAAGATATGAATATCATAACAAGGTATGCATTTTTTATATTATGGTATCAACATATCGACGTTTATTGTATGTACAGTTGGGATAATCTCAAATTGATAGTGCCAATATAAAAATTTTTCCGTTGGCTGGATAAATCTAAGAAAAATAAGCCATATTATGCCTAAGACCCGCGTAATTTAAGGTGACCCCGAATGTATATAGAGAAATTGACAATTTGAACAATTTAGCAAATACACATTTAATAAGATTTTATTATTTTATGTTTAATAAAAGAAACAAACAACATAAATAAAACTAATATGACTGAGCAAAAATAATTATAGTCGATAGCTTTTGTAATAATTAAACGTTTCTATAAAATTGAAAAAAACAAAACTAATAATACAAATTTTGATATATATATATATATATATATTAAATACTAGTTATCAATGTTAAAGTAACTGAAACATATTTAATTTTAATATTTGTAAATTAATAAATGTGTCTTAATTCTAATTATGCACGGTAGTCCGAAAATAAATGCAAAGCTTTAACTGAATCAATTATTTAATTAATTTTAAGATTAAAATCAGAAAAAAAAAATTGTAAGATTCTTTATTAAGGCTCACGGGGACATTGAATTTCTAAATTTGTGACATCAGTAATATTTTGTAAATATTGTTTGTATTTTCTTTGCTATTAATAATCTGCTATATATTATAAATGTTTAGTTGGTTGTTAATAAGAATGACTTTTTTTACAAAATATAAAAAACATCGTGAACCTTACAAGTTTTTCTTATTAATTTGTCATATTTTTTATGAATCCACTTATGAGGTTTATTTGCTTATAATTAATTAACAAATTATGATTCGTAAAGCTATAATGGAACAAATACATTTGAAGGGAAATTTGACTAAAATTAACTCGATAATTAATCACACGAATTAGTCCTCAAACAAAGGATTGCTTCTATAATATCCTCCTTCATTGATGCTCTTAAATCAGATTTTATAATCCGTAATGCAGAAAATAACCGTTCAACACTAACCTGTGTGGATGGCAACGCAGTAATAATCATAGCAGCATCTCTTACTATAACCGGATACAACGGGATAACTTCATGTACTGTCAGCTTAGATGTACGGTCATACTTTTCAACTTCTTTGCAGGCATTCGCAAAACCCTGTTTCAATTCCTCTAATTTATTCACATTGCAGCTGTTAGGTGTAGTTTCCAAACAACGACGCTTTGTACGTTCTTGTTTATCCAGATAGTTGTCAAAATCTAAATCCTCGTCAGTTGATGAGGAAGATCCTTCAATACTACTGATCACTTGATTTTCTGTTTTATCCTGTAGCAATTTGTTCATGCGATCTATAACCTCAAATAGAGCATATTTTGCTTTAGTTAAGTGATCATTATTCAAAAGAAATAGATGCATCGGGTCTACGTAAATGGCAGCAATTAAACGTTTATTTTCTAATAATATATCCTCGCGTTTTTTCATTGATGCGACAATTCCTTCAGCAATTAATCCTCCAGTTTGAGACAGAGAAAATGTTAGATTTCTCCACTCTTATATAAATTGTCCAGGAGTCAAATCTTCTGATTGCAATTTCTTTGTAACGGCATATGGATGTCGAAGTACACTCTCTAATTTTATAATTTCTTCCCATTGATGTTCGCTTAAGAAAACGCTTGGATTTGCCATGTCAACAAGGTACGGTTTAAGCTCAAGCAAACGTTCAATCATCATATAAGTGCTACCCCACCGCGTTGCTTGATCAATAATTGCACCTTTCCCAGCACGTCTCTTTAAAATGTCATCAATTTTTGGTGATCTGGCTGTGGTAACTATCCGCCTTGCTTTACTTAGCAAATTCGACGTATGTCCTCTTTTAAGGCCAACTCATATTGCTAGCTGCTACGTATGTACAACACAGCGCATATGATGAATTTGAATAGACTTCGCAACTTCTTCCGCTAAATCATCCAAACTATAATCACCTAATTCCGTATCATTGTACACTTTTGCGGCATTTTCGGATATTTCGCATTCAAATTCGCCTTCTTCACTCCTCATCATATGAGCCTCATTTGATTCTTTGCTCAATTGTTCAATTGTGCTAATCATGTTTGAAGCATTATCTGTGATAATGCATAGTATCTGCTCTTTTTTAATGCCATAATCGTCAAGAACATTTTGAAGTAATTGTTTAAGATACTCACTTGTGATAAGCATGAGTATCTTTTATTGCTAATGTCTTGGTTACAGTTATACTATTATTATTAACAAAACGAACGTTAATAGCGAAATAATTTACTCTATGGCGCGTACATGCGTCCATTTTCAGGTAAACAAAACGGCTCATAAGCTGCTTCTTCAGTTCTTCTTTTTGTTTTTCCGCTTCATCACAAACCATTCTTCTTATGTTTTCTCTATCTAAAGAAATTCCTAGTTTTTAGCCATTTTGCCATTCAAGCCAATAAATTCAGGTTGTGAGAATAACGATAATTCTACCCCATTTTGGCATATTAATGCAATTACGTTATTTTTGAATTTATCAGCAGTCATTGTAATGGATAGCTTATTACCCGTAAAGAATTTGGTTAATTTTGTCTGGGCAACTTCTTTTGTAGTTCTTAATGCACTTTTTCATTATTTTCATTATTTGACCTTTCAAATTCCATGCTCTCATAGGGGCGTTTTTCTTGCAGCCGGAATATGCATTTAATGTAGCGTTACACAATTTAAGGTCATTGTTCGTTTTGCACATACACACAAAATGAGTTTTGTCACTTGAACTTTTAAAATAGTCATAGACACTACATTTGCTTAGTTTTTTTGCCATTTTCACTTTCAACTTTTACTAAACTCAAAAACACGCTGAAATAGGTTATTTAGTTTGGCTGAACACGTGGTACAAAGGTAGTTTTGCACGCATCCATTTGCGCATTCTGCAGCAGCGTTGCCAAGACGCATGGGCTCGAGTGCAAGAAGACGAGGCGGAAAATACGTGTGGAATACTCTTTGATTAAACATTCTATAGTCAGAAACTTCAATTTAAAAAAACAAGTCACCCGAAAATGATCATAATTGATTATTTTAAAATTCTACGATATTAATAATGATTCGTTAAGCCACTATCACTCACCGACCGGCTCTTTATACAATGAGAAGATACTCTATAAAAAAAATGTAACAGTCGAAGAAAATGATCAAAATAGATTATTTAAAAATGCACTAATAATCGTGTTAATTCAATAAGCCCACTAACACCATATTATTTTTAAACGTTACAAATTAGACATAATTTATTATTATATGTAAAACCAATAATTTTACACAAAATATATTAAAAAATACTTATTTTTAATCATATATTTAGAATTTAAATGCCTATCGAGACTTAATAAGAAGCTATAGGTACAGCATTTTTAAATTACGATTAACGAATAGCGTTACTTGAAGTGTTACGCTCAATTATCGTCCATCTTTAACTGGGCCTAACTATCTGCTGGACTATTCAAGTAATTTATATAAAAAATAATGATACTGCGATGCTGTAATTCACTTTTGATAAGTTAAATAATTCGCAGTTTATGACTTTTAGGCCCAGTTGCACCAAAAAACGTTGAACTCGAGTTCAAGCTAAACTCAAGTTCAAGATGACAGTTCCTATTGTCGTAATGTCACTTTGAACTTGAGTTCAGAGTTGAACCAGTTCAACGTGTTTGGTGCAACTGGCTCTTAATCTTATGTACACAAATGTGCTCTAATTTCTCGCCGAATTATACATAAAAATACTTAAAAGAAAAAAATCATTGTATAAACATTCTCAACAGAAATAAGTATTCATTGTTCAACACAAACAATCTTTATTTATTGAGTTTATCTGCTGGACTATTCAAGTAATTTACCTAAAAAATAATGATACTGCGATACTGTAATTCACTTTTGATAAGTTAAATAAATCGCATCTTATGACTTATAGGCCCAGTTGCACCAAAAAACGTTGAACTCGAGTTCAAGCTAAATTTCAAGATGACAGTTCCTATTGTTGTAATGTCACTTTGAACTTGAGTTCAGAGTTGAACCATTTCAACGTGTTTGGTAAAACTGGCTCTTAATCTTATGTATACAAATGTGTTCTAATTTCTCGCCGAATTATACATAAAAATATAGTATGTTCAATAAAAAAAATCTTTAGAGTTGGCAACTCTGAAATTATGCACTATAATTATTATGCCTGACGTTTTATGTGACAATTCCTAATGTATGTTGCCAACTTAAATTTTAAAAAAAGATAAAATCATGGCCTTATCTTTTTTTAAATTTAAGTTGGCAACACACATTAGGAATTGTCACATAAAACGTCAGACATAATAATTATAGTGTATAATTTCAGAGTTGCCAACTTACAGTTTATTCCATGGCACTCTAGAGGTTTTATTTTATTGAACATAGGATACTTAAAAGAAAAAATCCTTGTATAAATATTCTCAACAGAAATATTTGTGTTAAACAAGTATTCATTGTTTCAACTAAAAATATAAAAACAATTGTAATCTTGCGCGTGCGGTTGATTGCAATAAAATAAAAACGCGCAAAATTAAATATAGTAAAGATAAGGAAAACGTACACAAATTAAAGAAACAAACAATCAACAAATACTCATAATTTATTAATACGGCTATTAATAATCACAAAAGAACAACCGAGGGTATCGAGCGAAATTTAAATTTAGCGCTGTTTTATTGACAGCGTCGCGACGCCGCCGCCTCGGCTTCCCCTGACACGCCGTCGCATTTAACAAAAAAATCCACTCTCGATCAGCTGTTTTCCGCCTCCAACGATGTCGGACCAGAATTGATCTTAATTAGGCCCAATTAATCCAATCTGTAAGTATGCTGTTAAGTAAAACGGGAAACGCAATGGAATAATTAGAGTCGTGAAAAAAATGCGAGACGCCTACAAGAATCTCGGCCATATTTATAAATAGTATTTATTTTTTTCGTTTAGAGCGGAAAGTGCTGGTTGTTGTAAAATTATGTGCACGTTGGGAGAGTCGAGTGCTGTGAGTATTTTGTGTGTGTGTTCGGTTTTTCGGGTTGTTTTGAAAATGTGGGTGAATTTAATAACAAGGATGTGCTAAGCGTGTGCGTGTTGATTGGGTTGCCTAATGTACATGTGCTTAAAGGGCTAAAACATAGATTACAATAGATGTTCTTTCAAGTTTACACTTCTGTGCAATAAAATTAAACATAAGTCTCATAACTATTTTTTACAATATTCTAGTTGTATAATTCGGGTTTATGTTAATTGCCTAGCAGCAGTTCCAATAAATGATTATACACCATAATTTAACAATAACACCTTTATTAAAAAAACAAAACTATAACCTTTTGAAAAAAACGCTTGTAATAAATACAACAAAGCCGAAATAGAAAAACAAAAAAAATACAAATTTTGTAAATTGTTGTCTAAATGATGCAGCATTTTGACATTACGGAAATTGACATATTAACATATTTTTATAACTCGGCCATTCCATAAATAAGTGCACAATTTTTAGGGGGACATCAGGGATTTTAGTGAATTTCACATATATTATAAAGGCTATCAAGACATAGTTTTTGGTTGTTACTAGAGGTTAAACAAATGATTGTTTCAAACATTATAACAATATAAACTTTTAGTACACTTTTATTTTGAACTCAAAAATATCGTAAACCGTTACTGATACAAAATAAGTTATACTTAACTTTTTTATGCTTAAATGTTCAAAGTTTAAAATAAGTTTTTTTCCAAAACGAAAAAACTTTATTTAGATAGATTTTTTTTAATAAATAAAAGAAATCTCACAAAATAATCAAATATTCACGTTTTAATTTTCTTGAAAAAAGTATATATTATGCCCCAATCCTTCCTAAGAATATTTCCGTTTTCAAAAAGATGGGCACTTAAAAACTTTTTGAGATATGATTTTTTTACCCGAGCGCTGCATTGACGTGAGGCACTCACCGCGATCCGGGCCATTACACCATTGGCGGGAGGACCTCGTGTCAATGTAGCGCTCCGGTAAAAAAATCATATATCAAAAAGTTTTAAAGTGCCCATACTTTTGAAAACGGAAAACTTCTTAAGAAGGATCAGGGTATAACATGTTTTTTTAAAGAAAATTAAAACATGAGTATTTGATTATTGTTTGAGATATGTTTTATTTATTAAAAAAATCTATATAAATAAAGTTTTTTCGTTTTGGAAAAAAATGTATTTTAAACTTTGAACATTTAAGCATAAAAAAGTACAGATTATTTTTTTTTTATAAAGGTAACGGTTTACGATATTTTTCAGTTGAAAATAAAAGTGTAGTAAAAGTTTATATTGTTATAACTTCTGACACAATAATTTGTTTAACCTCTAGTAACAACCAAACACCATGTCCTTTATAATATTTGTGAAATTCGCTAAAATCCCTGATGTACCCCCAAAAAGTGTGTACTCATTTATGGAACGGCCGAACTAGGAAACTCATCACGTCCGTTTTAAACTATAACAAATTTTGTGTGCTTAATTTAATTGCACAGAAGTGTACTTATTGCAAAAGAGACTTCATATTTTTTAAAAAACAGGCCGATAAAGGTTTAATTAATGTACAAAAAATGCAAGTAAAAACGATCCTATTCGAAATAAAATTTTTCCAAGCGTTCGAATTTTGGTTAGACAAAATATATATTTTTTTAATTTATTTAATTGAGATAAGCGTTTTGTTTTAGGGCCAGTTGCACCAAAAACGTTGAACCCGAGTTTAAGCTGAACTTGAGTTTAAGATGACAGTTCCTATTGTTCTAATGTTACTTTGAACTGAAGTTTAGAGTTGAACCAGTTCAACTTGTTTGGTGCAACTGGCCCTTAAACTTCAGTTGAAATCAGTGTATTATCCGCATGGTGCATGAAGTAAGAAAAGCCAGATTTTTTATACATAATTATTTCATGAGTTATCTGTTGAGTAATTTGTTTATAGTTTGGATTAAGTTTGTTTGAACAATTTTGCACTGGAAAAATATTTTCAGAGCTGTTTCTTTTATTGCCCCGGCAACGCGCGCGAACTGTTATCGTATGATCCTGATGATGATCGTCGCTATTATATTTGCTTTTTGCGTTTTTAATTGCTGTATTTTCCGAAAAAGAGGTGTGTTCGTTGAGATTACGTTATCTAGTTGCCAGCTGTTTATATTTGAAAATGTCTTTGTTCCTAGGAAGAAAATAACTGCTAAAATTAATGATAAATTAACATTTTCATAAATATAGAAAAGGGAAATTTCCGTTTTAGTTATCTGGAAAGGAAACAATTGTATTGCTACTAATTTCAAAATACATACAGAGAGTTTTATGTAACACCGAACATTTTCATCCAATACAATTTGACAACTTTAATTTTTAAATTATGTGTAAACTGGGTTGCCTACATGACCATTAAAAATTGTAGCCAATCAATCGCAATTAATGCCTCAACTTGTACATACAGGGAGTTTTCTTTCAAGTATACATGTCTTAATTACAGCGTATATGCCGTAAATCTTTAGATACTCGTTGTTTTTTTAAAAGAGTTCAAAGAGTTTAAACTTGAATTGCGTTGTATTATTTTATCTCGGTTTATTAAAAGAATTTAATTTGAAGCTTTAAACGAGTGCATTCCACTCCCAGACTAAGCATGAAGTAAAATTTCGAGTTTAGAAAAGCCTGAAAATTTGGTTTGGTCGCGTAGCGCGAAGCGCGGAACGGCCAAACCAAATTTTCAGGCTTTTCTAAACTCGAAATTTTACTTCATGCGCCACTGGTACAAAACACTGACATTACAAATTTTAAAACACACCGCTAAACTTAACATTGCATCAGTGTTTTGTACCGGTGGCGCATGAACTAAAATTTCGAGTTTAGAAAAGCCTCGAAATTTCACTTCATGCTTAGTCTGGGAGTGGAAAACACTCGTTTAACGCTTCAAATTAGATTTGGCAAATAGTCACCGGATTAGTCTGTTAATACAGGGAATTTTTCTTTTAAGTATACATACAGAGAATTTGCATACGCTTTTTTTAAAGAGTTTAATTTGAAGCTTAGAACGAGTGTTTTCCACTCCCAGACTAAGCATGAAAATTTCGAGTTTAGAGAAGCCTGAAAATTTGGTTTGGTCGCGTAGCGCGAAGCGCGGAGCGGCCAAACCAAATTTTCAGGCTTTTCTAAACTCGAAATTTTACTTCATGCGCCACGCGTATTAAACACCGAAAGCACTAAAATATTGTGAACGAGTAAACTTTGCTTGAAATCAGTGTCTTATACGCGTGGCGCATGAAGTAAAATTTCGAGTTTAGAAAAGCCTGAAAA
The DNA here is from genome assembly GCA_932526585.2 of Philonthus cognatus. Taxonomy (NCBI): domain Eukaryota; kingdom Metazoa; phylum Arthropoda; class Insecta; order Coleoptera; family Staphylinidae; genus Philonthus; species Philonthus cognatus. Next base: position 155,420,928 of record OW052241.1, read on the forward strand.
TTTGGTTTGGTCGCTCCGCGCTTCGCGCTACGCGACCAAACCAAAATTTTAGGCTTTTCTAAACTCGAAATTTTACTTCATGCTTAACCTGGGAGTGGAAAACACTCGTTTAAAATTCAAATTGACCTTTTTTGAGAAAACAACGAATATTTAAAAATCTACAACACGTAATTGGAAAATGTATACTCAAAAGAAAAAAATCAAAAGAAATTATGATGATTTTAATGTATACATTGAAATGACCGAATCTAACATAAAAGAAGACCCTAAAAAACTTTGGTATTTTATCAATGAGCGTAAATCTGTTACTAGAATCCCTGGGGTAATGAAAGAGAATAATACATATTTAAATTGTTCAACCAAAATAACTGATGCATTTGCATCATACTTTTCCTCTGTTTACTCGGCGAACTCGGTATCTACTCCTAATAACTTAGTATCTTCTGAATCCAACATAGTATATATTAAGTCTTTTACTTTACAAGAATATCTTTATGCAATTAAACAATTAAAATCGAATTTAACTATGGGAAGGTCGATCATGGCTTGTTAATTGACAAACTTCATCATTACGGGTTTGACTATAATCTAATTGCTCTTATGCGTAGCTATCTACATGATAGAGTGGCTTATGTCGAATATGAATGTGTCAATTCTCGGGTATTTAGCTGCCCCAGTGGTGTTCCTCCGGGATCTAATCTGGGGCCACTGTTATTTCTGCCATTTGTCAATGATATAGTAACATGCTTTGATTCAGACTGCTTACTTTACGCTAATGACCTGAAAATATTTAGGAAAATTGAAACTTTGAATGATTGCTCGGTTCTTCAGCGTGATTTTAACAAGTTGTATGAATGGAGTATTAACAATAAGCTAGACTTAAATATTTCCAAGTGCAAGTCAATGACATTTAGCAGAAAACAAACCAAAATACATATTAATGGAACAAGCCTAGAATCAGTTTTATCTTTTCGTGATCTAGGGGTATATTTCGAAACAAAATTAAATTTTAATATACACATAGCATAAATTAATGAAACACTTGTATCTTTTCTTCACTTATTTATTTGGAGTACCAAATGCACATTTTGATCACGATGTGATCATTATCAATGGTTCATAAATCAACCATTGATAATGATCACAACGTGATCGAAATGTGCATTTGGTACTCCAAATAAATAAGTGAAGAAAAGATACAAGTGTTTCATTAATTTAAAACCATCTTCATGCAACTCAACAACAATTAAGTATACACATAGCAATAAATAGAAAATCGTGCTATTCACTGCTGGGTTTTTTATTACGTAATACCAAGCCATTTAAGACTATGCAGCCTCTAATTAATTTTTATTGCGCATTTATACGTAGCAGATTGGAATACTGCTCCGTAGTATGGAACCCTAATTACAATATTCATATTCAGGACATAGAAAATATTCAAAGAAAGTTTCTAAAAGCCCTCTACTATAGAAAACATAATCAATATCCGGTGCAGGGCTATCCATCTTCAGAGTTGAAGAAAAAATTTGAAATTCCTTGACTTCAGCACAGGCGTCAAGTAGCACAAACTAAATTTATTTACAAGTTGCTGCATTACGATATCCATGACTCGTACATTTTATCAAGGCTAACCTTTTCTGTACCCAGGTCATCCAGTCGAAATAAATATACATTTTATAATCCCCGTTCAACCACTACCCACCATCTACATTCCCCCATAGTCTCTATGTGTAACACTGTGAACAGAATAGCTGATAAAATTGATATATTCCATGTAGACCTCCAGACGTTACTTAAATATTTAAACTCGGTTGAATAGTTATATATGTACGTATGTTTGTATTAAATGATAATTTTTTGTCTTTCTAGTAAAATTCACAAGGTTATTATTATTATTATTTAAAATTATAATTAAATTTTAAGTCACAGCGCACTTGAATATGTTTATGTTTCTGTTAACATGTTATCCTGTAATAAGTTTATTGTAAACTGTTGAATAACAAATAAATAAATAAATAAATACAGTATGACATTGTCATGTAACGTCAAAATTTGACAGAACTAGAAAAAATCGTTGCAGATACAACTGTCGACATACTCTCTAAAAAATTTGAACCACACATTCCACATCAATCATAGGACATCTCTCCCGAATTCCACATACGTAATAATTGTTTCAAAGTTGCTCTTTGTACAAAAATTACAGCACCATAAACTAATATTTCAAGGACAAAATAAAGCAAATTACATATCTTAGATTAGGTCATACGATTCAGTGAATCCCGAAAACGACAAATAAGTTTAGTTACATGTCTAATTACGACGTATGTTTCTTTATTGAGGTCAGCATCTCAGTAGGTTCTGACTTCAGAAACATACGTCGTAATGAGACATGTAACTAAACTTATTTGTCGTTTATAGACACTTAACAAGAGTGACATTTCGTACAAAAATTTAGTTTCATCACATTTTCTGTATTACGCGTTATTGAAAAATTGGATCCAACTTATTTTGTCTCAAAAAATGGACAGTTCCATATGGCCTTTAGGCTTGAATCCTATTTTAATCTTAAAAACTTAATATTTACTAATTTTTTTCATTACTCGTCGTTATTAATTAATATCAAATAGCTTAGCTTAGTCAAGTATTATACCAAGTAAATTAAGTCAAGTAAGGCCCAGTTGCACTAAACACGTTGATCTGGTCTACTCTGAACTTGAGTTCAAAGTGACATTAGATCAATAGGAACTGTCATCTTGAACTTAAGTTCAGCTTGAACTCGATTTCAACGTTTTTGGTGCAACCAGGCCCAAACAGCTTGAATTAAAAGAAGTCAAAAGAAAACGAAATAACTTGATAATCATGTCAATTTCTGCCATCTGTTAAGCACCTAAAGATGATCTTGATTAACCTCGAAACTATTAATCAAAATTATTAACTGAAACTTTTAGCGTTTTGAAAATTGCTTCTTCTGAAGATATTGCTGCAGAAATGCTTGAATTTTACATCCAAACACAATTTCTTCAGAACTTGTTTTATTCACTTAATTAAATACAGTTATATTTCTTTCTTCACTTTTATCTTTCTTGCTAGATGTACATTTCAGGTACTAAGTACCCATTATCAATAGCTAACTGGAGTTAGCTATTGATAATGGGTACTTAGTACCCGAAATGTACATCTAGCAAGAAAAATAAATGTGAAAAAAGGAATATAACTGTGTTTAATTAAGTGACTTAACACCTTCACGTAACTGATACAACTACATTAACTTGTTTTATTGTTTTAGACAAGCATGGATGGTTTTCTAAGAGTTGATACCTCTGCCACCACTCTACCTGGATCTCCAACAAATCTCTTTCTCGCTGACGAAGTAGCTTCGACCTGCCCTTTAATCACACCTTCACCTCCAACGAACGATTTGATCAACCCGGTACTAGAAAGTACGGAAAAGCCGACTTTTTTAATTGGCGACGAACTCGCCTGCAAATTACACCAAGTTAAAGGTAAATTGTGCTTGAAAATAACTGGCAGTCAATAATTTTGTATTTATCAGGAGAAGACAATGCTGCAGCTGACTCTGGTTCATCCAGCTCATCAGTACTAGCCGAGCCAGTCTGCGCTCAATTGTTGAATCATAGGCACCATTACCAGCATATCATTAAAGATGACAATTCACAAGCTCAGGTAATTAATTGATTCTGTAAACTAATTGACTAACAGTGCGATCAAACTGCTACAAGCGCTCGAAATTTCATGGACGAATATTAAATTAGACGAAATAAATAATAAAGGACATGGGGAAAAGCGATGAATGAAACTAAAAAATAGTAAAGTTTTTATATAGAGTGCGGCAAAATATACCTAGCCAAGTTTTTTTTTAAATTGGCGCAAATAAAATATTTTTATTGAGAAAACTATTTATTAACCCAGTAAGAGCCATTGATGCATACACGCTACATTATCATTTTTTTGTTAATTAAATTGCTACATAAGTTTTTTTTTTAATAATAATAATGTTTATTGATAAATAAATAAGTAAATTCAAGGTACATAGAATTAACAAGGGTCACATTTAATTATTTGCATCAATAAACGCAAGATCGCTGAAGTGCAAGCACTTGTGCGCGATAAGTTTGAACGATCTTTTCTGGAGAAATAATAATAAAATAAAATATCTGAAAATATAAGATGAATAGTAAGCAAAAATAATTTTGAACCAGAAAACTATACGTACAAATAAACATATATATATATATATATATATATATACATATATATATATATATATATATATATATATATATATACATATATATATATATATATATATATATATATATATATATATATATATACATATACACATATACACATACACACATACACACATACACATATACACATATACATACACACATACACACACACACATACATACTTACATACATACATACATACATACAAATAACACATGCTCCACGGCAACAATAAACATTTTGCAAGTAATAATATAATTATAACTATTAATTATTTTTAGAATCAATACATTTATGGATGCGTAGTCGAGGTTCGTTATTTAAAAACTCTTTTAAATGTTTCTTAAAGGTGTTGAATTGTTTTATATTCATAATTCGCCTCGGAACAAAATTATACACTTTGGGTCCCAGGAAAGCGAATCCTCTTTGTCCAAATGTTGTGTTCATTTTTGGCACGAATAGTTTATTTTGGTTTTCCCTGGTGTTACAATTATTAGATTTATACGTGAGTAATTTTTGATGTTTACGTTGAAATACTACACAGTGCAAGAAATACAGTTGTCTTACATCATACGATTTTGAATCTTCAAAGAGCTTGTCAGTTGCATACATATAAGGTTTATTGAAGATTATTTTTATTATTCTTTTTTGAATAGTATTAAGACCTTGTAAATGTGTATTAAAAAGTCCTCCCCATGTCACTATGCCGTATGTTATGTGAGACTCAACCAAGGCATGGTATAATACTTTCAAGCACAGTTGATAAGTTAAACATATTGTTTAGATACATTACGAACAATATAGGCCCCAGAACTGTACCTTGTGGAACACCACATGTAATATGTTTATATACACTGAAGGTGTCTTCAATTTTTACACATTGTTCCCTATCAGTTAAATAGCTTTTAATTAAGTTTAGGGGGACCTGTCTAATACCCATATCCTCAAGGTCTTGTATAAGTATCTCGTGGTTAACGGTATCGAATGCCTTTGCAAGATCGATAAAAATACATAGGCAGGGATTTTTGCTATCTAAAGAGTCAAAGATACTATTTGAAATTTTTAGTATAGCATCCTGGGTAGATTTTCCTTCCTGAAATCCATATTGATTCCCAGCTATTATTTTATATTTTGTTGTGTATTTAGTCAATCTAACTTTTAGGGCTTTTTCGAATATATTCGCAAGGTTTGAGATTAATGATATTGGACGGTAATTTATTACTTCTTCGGTGTCACCATTTTTATGTATTGGTACAATGATAGTCCTTTTAAATGGCTTTGGACATATACCCGATTCAAATATTTTGTTAATTAAACATGACAATGGTTCTGCTATTTGTGAAGCTAACTGTTTAAGCGTGTCTGTTTTTATTCCATCGCAGCCAACAGATCGTTTATTATTTAATGTTTCTATTATTTTAATAATTTCAGACTTATCCGTATTTTGTAGGTAAAATGAGTTAATTTGGGGGTGCGAAATATACTCTGTTCTAGCCTTAATCTTGCTAGCTAAAGTCTGTCCCATCGCGGCATAATGTTTATTAAATATCTCTACTGTTTCATTAAGGTTGGAGCAGAATTTACCCTTATCATTTTTAATTTTACTAAAATCCTCGCGTTTTCTGTTTCGTTGGTGTTTTAAATTTTTTATCGTTTTCCATAAATTTACGTTGTTATTGTTACTTTGATAAATTTGTTTTTTATAGTAATCAGCTTTAGTTGTTTTGATCAGTTCAGTTAATTTATTTTTTACTTTTTTATAAGTTTCTTTTAAATCAATGTTGTGTGGATCACTTTGTAATTGTCTATAAATTTTATTTTTGTTATTAATCGATTTTATTAATCCCTGTGTTATCCATTCACTTCTTTTTTGTTCATTGTGCTTCATTTTTATTTTACGAGTATTTTGTGTTATGCTTCTTGTTAGGATAGTAATAAGGTTTTCGGTTGCAGATTCTACATTATTTTCATTTGTAACTGTGCTCCATGAAATATATTGTAATTGTTCTATTAATTTTTTATAATTAATTGCAGTATAATATTTTTTAATATTATCCTTTTCTGGTCTACTCAATTCTATTAATATAATTTGACAAATTATTGTAAAATGGTCAGTGATAGTTGACTGTAAGATTAAAGGTATTATATTAGTTTCAGCATCCTCTTTGGTTTTTATAAATTAATGATCAATACAGCTCTTGGATTTGCCATGAATTCTCGTGTGCTCGTTTACGGTAGACATGAAACCAAACTCGCTCATTATGTTCAAATATTCCGTAGGATCCTTTTTCTCTGACAGTATGTCTATATTGAAATCTCCTATTAGTATATTGTAGTCTACCGTGCTGATGTATATTTGCTGTAGATATTTCGAGTATTGTTCAAGAAAATCATTAATTATTGTTGATGGTGATCGGTAAGTAGATGATATGAGAAAACTATGACTTTGATATTCCAGATATGTTTTAATGATATTAAAGCATCTATTTTGTACAACCTCATGCATTATATTTGAACAATTTTCGTTTACATAGATAATAGTTCCACAATTCTGATCTAGGGTGTCATTGTTGTAAAATAACTGATATCCTGTTAAATTATATAGTTCGAGGTTTTCAATTTTCCAGGTTTCCGTTAGGACTATAACAACAAAAGGCTCCATGCTATTTAGATATACTTTTAGTTCATCTAAATTTTTTGCAACACTGCGTATGTTTTGGTGAAGTATTTTTAGATTGCAATTTTTATTATTAATATCCAATACCTGATTTATTTCATTAACGTTTTTTAAACTAAAGCTTGGGATTTGGGGGACTTTAAAATCCCTAATGTATTGATTCATGTTTTACACAAATTTCCACAATATTTTCTTAAATAAATGTACAGTAGCAAGATCGTTAATTCTACACAAGCTTACAAATTAATTATTAAGCAATACGCAATCCAACAATTAGGTAATTAAATTTCTTAATAGACATACATTATTTAAATTACAACAAGTTTTTGATTGGGTTAATGATTTAACCACATTTATTAACAGCCTCGTCCCTTAAATTTTAGTACTGACTCTTCTTGCGCAGTATTCTGTTTGTTTTGGTTGTTGCCTCTGGGTTGGTTGATTAAACGTTCTTAGATGTTTGTTTCGTTATCACAGGGGGGCGGGGGTATGCAGTAATTCTTCTACTATATGTGTCGAAGCTTCTTGATGATCCTCAAATACATTATCGATGTTTGAATTTCTGATGTTCGGTGTAGGGGGTGCACTATTCGAGTCCTGTACTTTCTGTTCTTCTTGAGCTGCTGCAATCAATTGCTCATATGTGTAGCACTCATTATTAACAAACAATTGATTTCTTTTGATGTATGCATTTAGATTTTTTTCTCTTGCATGTCAATGATGTTCTCGTAATATTCCATTTCGTCGCCTATCTTCATTTGGTAAGTCGTGCTTTATAAATATAGTTGAGCCCTTCAATTTATGAACGTTATCAAATACTATTTTTTTTCTGCAGGTCCTTACAAATTCTATTAAAATAGGTCGTTTTCCAATTTTTTTCCCTAACCGATACACATTTGAAAAATCGTTGGATTGGAGTTGAATTTGCAACTTTTCATTTAATAGTTTTATCAGGAATACCGAATATTAACAAATTATTTTTGCGGTGGTGTCTCTCAAGATGATTAATACGAGATTTAAGTTCCTGATTTTCTGCTTGCAGGTCTTTAATAACACCGTTTGATGAAATTAATTTGATATATTATATTATTTGACCTGACTTAAAAGTGTGTAAGGAAAACTGTGAATATTTTGTTATTTAAATATTTCGATTATTTCTCATAAAAAAATGGCAGTGTATTTCAAACTTTACAATATTTGAGTGTTTTATACGCGTGGCGCATGAAGTAAAATTTCGAGTTTAGAAAAGCCCCGTGAAAATTTGTCTCGGGTCGCTGCGCGACCCTCGACAAATTTTCTACGCGGGGCTTTTCTAAACTCGAAATTTTACTTCATGCTTAGTCTGGGAGTGGAAACACTCATTCTAAACTTCATATTGCACGTTTTTATATTAAATCGACGAATGCCTAAAAATGTACATCGTATACATTATGTATATTTAAAAGAAAAATTGACAGTATATCATACAATAAGTCATTCATACAAATCATAAAAATAATTGCAAAATTTGTACCTAAAACCAACTATTAGAGTTAACTTTATAATTGCTTGGCCATTAATGGGTTAATTCATGTAACATTGTTTTTGAAAAACAACATCGAGGAAATGACCGCCACGACAAACCAGACCAACTCTACTTTGAGTTAACTTTATAATTGCTTGGCCATTAATGGGTTAATTCATGTAACATTGTTTTTGAAAAACAACATCGAGGAAATGACCGCCACGACAAACCAGACCAACTCTACTTTGAGCGTGTAGCATAACTTTGCGTAATATTTCAGCAGGAATTGGCGCAATTTCTTCACGAATATTATTCTTTAAGTCTTCTAACATCTCTAGGCGATTAACGTAGACTCTACTTTTTAAGTATCCCTGCAAGAAAAAATCTGGTGCCGTCAAATCAGGGGAATGAGGTGGTCACTCAATATCGCCATTTTTTGAGAGCAGCCTGGTAGCGAAAAAGTCTCTAAGAGCAACCCTTCTACATGCTATGTAACATGTAGCGCCATCCTGTTGGAACCAGAAATGTTCTATGCCAACTTGTTCAAACTGTGGTTGCAGAAATGCTCGTATTATTGTTCAATACCGTTCACCATTAACAGTAACTGTATTGCCCATGGCATCTTCAAAAAAGAAGAGTCCAATGACCAAACAATGACTTTTTAATCAAACTGCATGTTCTCTTGAATAAAACGAGGGTTTTCTGTCCCCCAAAAACATTTTTACTTTCCCCCGTATGTAATACAAAGGGAAAGTATTGTTTTCGTGAAAATTTTCGAATCAAAAATTTTAGCGGAAATATCCGTTTTGAGGTCCCCTGAGTCGAATAAGACCATTTTTGAAAAATGTCTGTCTGTCTGTCTGTGTGTGTGTCTGTGTGCGCTGTACCGCAAAAACCGCTAAAGATATCGAGATGAAACTTGAAACTTAAGCTTTTTGTTACAATCGGAAGAACTGAAAAGCTTTTGGTGAAAATCGGAAAACCGGAAGTGGTACTTTACTCTTAGCGTTTTGCAGTTTTTTCAGATTTTTTCAATAATTGTTCATCAAACAAAAAATTCTTTCAAATAAAAGTTGTAGATAATAACAAAATGAAGATGTATTGTTCACTTATTTTTTGTCATAGCACTCTTAGTTTTTGAGATATTTCAAAAGTTGTGTGTTTTATCTAGTTATTGGTGTGTGGTGTATGTGTCGATACAAGTGAAAAATGTTTCAAATAAAAGTTGTAGGAAATGAAAAACTAAAGATTTTTTGTAGATTCACTTTTTGTCATAGCACTCTTAGTTTTTGAGATATTCAATAAATAGTGTTTTTTATCTAGTCATTGGTTTGTGTCAGTATGTGTTGATCCAATTGAAAAATGTTTCAAATAAAAGTTGTAGTTATCAAAAAGTTGAAGACATTTTGAAAATAATAATGCTACAAATATTTTAAAAGTGATTTAATACGCAATTTACGGGGGAAAGTACTATGATGGACACCATTCTTTTTGCTTGTTAACGCGACCAGAAAGGCAAAAATTTGCTTTGTCGCTCATTATAAAATGTTGTCAAAAATTGGGTTCTGCTTCCGTTCAGTTTGTAACGATTTGTGCGTATTGCAAACGTCTTTGAATATCAATTGGCCGTAGTTTGAACACGGTTTGAATTTTGTATGGATACATACAGAGAGTTTTATGTAACACCGAACATTTTCATAACAAGAATTTTTCTTTTAAGTATCCATATGCATACGTTGCACATTTTTCGATGCTCGGTTCATTAAAAGAATTTAATTTGAAGCTTTAAGCGAGTGTTTCCCACTCCCAGGATAAGCATGAAGTAAAATTTCGAGTTTAGAAAAGCCTGAAAATTTGGTTTGGTCGCGTAGCGCGAAGCGCGGAGCGGCCAAACCAAATTTTCAGGCTTTTCTAAACTCGAAATTTTACTTCATGCGCCACCGGTACAAAACACTGACATATTACATAGTTTAAAACACACCGCTAAACTTTACATTGAATCAATGTTTTGTACCGGTGGCGCATGAAGTAAAATTTCGAGTTTAGAAAAGCCTGAAAATTTGGTTTGGCCGCTCCGCGCTTCGCGCTACGCAACCAAACCAAATTTTCAGGCTTTTCTAAACTCGAAATTTTACTTCATGCTTAGCCTGAGAGTGGAAATCACTCGCTTAAAGCTTCAAATTGTTTTTTTTAATAAACCGAGCATTGGAAAATATGCAAGAAAAATTCTCGTTATGAAAATGTTCGGTGTTACATAAAACTCTCTGTATGCAAGTCTAAGTGCAAAATTCTTCTTAAAGTCCGCTCAGACAACCCTAATTGCGCCGCAAGTCTTCTTGTGGAAGTTTTTGGTTCTGCCTGAACATCAGCCTGAACAGGCTCAATATTTTTATTTTAACGACCAGAATGACGTCTTCCATTATGCTTTATATCAGTGGTCTCCAAACTACGGCCCGCGGGTCAAATCCGGCCCGCAACTTGCATGAATCCGGCCCGCGATTGTTTGTAATTTTTTTTGTAAATGTCATATTTTGAAATATTGTAACAATTGTTCCTTAAATTTTTCATAATTTTATAAAATTAATCGGATCTTGGCCGACTTTATTATGTAGAATTGTATTTGTGGCCCGCAAAGAAGATAGTTTGGAGACCTAGGCTTTATATCCCTAACTGTGCTATTTGCGTTTGCGTTTGCTAAACGTCTAATTGTTTCTCCCTGTGAAACAATTAGACTTGCCTACAAGCGCGTTGAGTTGAAATTATCGAAGAAGAGTTTTTAAAATACAATTTAACAATTTCTGCACGTTCTTGAGGCGAATAGCGCTCCAAAATAAAATTCTGTATTTTTCTACTTTGATATAAATTTTCACTTTTGACAGTTGTCAAGGAAATATCAAAATTATAACAATATTCCATGGCTGGGTATATTTTTCCGTACCCCATAAAATAGTGAACGTGTATTCGAAACAAGTACTTATTTATAATTGTTATGTTAAAGGAAACTAATGGTAAACTCCAACCAATGCAACTTACCTTCAGAAACCCACCGGACGATTTTTTCTTCATGAAATGGAACTGGCCCCTAATCCGAAAAATGTCCCTCTGGACCTTCATGTCCGGACTAATCGCAATGACCGGCCTAGTGGTAACCATGATTTCCTCCCTTCCTCGCACCTGCAACCCACCAACCCAATGGTATCAAGGCAACTTACTCTACGAAATATTCCCAGCCAGCTTCCACGACGCAGACGGTGATGGAGTCGGTGACCTGAAAGGCATATCTTTCTACGCCGACTACATCGAGAAACTAGGAGTCAGAGGAGTCCGATTGAATTCAATTTTTCCATCGCATCACTATCCAGAGAATTACAAGAACGTCACGACGATTTTGGAGATCGAGCCTAAGTTGGGGACATTGAAGGATTTTAAAATTCTAGTCGACACGCTGCATCTGCGGAATATTTCCCTTGTGCTGGATTTGCCGGTTTATCCCTACATGAAGAAATTCCCTTCTGATAAAATCCACGAGTTTAACGATAGCGAGATACGCACGTTCGAGTTGCAGAATCACGTACTTGAAAATCCGAATTCTGATGCGATTTCTGAAGCAATCCATTTTTGGACCAGGCATAAAGTAGATGGGTTTTACCTGAAGGGGTTGGAGAATTTAGTTGAGGACCCCTTTTTTGCTTCCCTCTTGAAAAGGTGGAAGAAATTCCTAGGCCCAGACAGAGCTATTATAGTTGATAACGAGGTTATAACACGCTGCCCTAAAAACATCATCAACATCGTTTTAAACAACGTCGATTTGGTTGATATTAAAGTCCACATTGATGATGGTGTTGAAAGATTAAAGGAGCAGCTGGAGGGTGTTCAAAACGGAACGCTTTTCTCGAAACCTTCGATGCCTTGGGTGCACTGGAGCCTAGGAGATGTTGATACGGTACGATTGGCAACCAGGCTCCGCCTAGGAAACGCTACGTTAGGAGCAACTTTGCTACAGCTGATGCTCCCAGGAACTCCAAGCATGTTCTACGGTGATGAAGTCGGAATGCAGCAAGTCGAAGACCCGCATGGGGATCGCGAAGACACGAAACACCTCCACCAGTTAGGAGCTATGGTCTGGGAAGAATCCCGCTTTAAATTCACCCAGACTTCAATCCTACCTTGGATGCATGGCCAACCAACGCACTCCAACTTCAAACAGCTGGATCTAATTTCGAGGATGGTCGCGTTAAGATCTGAATCTCCTTCAATTTACGTGAATTCGGTGCAGAAGGATGGACACAACAAGGCGAATTCAGAGGTGAAATACTCGCAAGGGGATTTGCTGGTGATTCAGAGGTACTACCCGAGGAGGAGGTCGTTTGTTGTGGTCAGTAACTTGGGGTCGCATTTGCAGACGGCAGATTTGTCCAAATTGTTGTACAGTGGGACAGTTGTTGTCGGTCCAAAAGCTGATTCGAAATCCGAGACGATTTCTTTTAAAGAAATTTCGCTATGGCCAGGAGAATCGGTTGTAATTAATTTAGATTAGTTGTTAAAATTTAAATTGTTTATTTGTCTGTAACTAGAAATGATGAAAAAAACATGATGTGCATTAGATACTTCTAATGTAAGTGCAAATACTGTATGTACAATAATTTTTAGAAAGAAAATAAAAAAATTAATATTACAAGAAAGATACCAAGAAATCTGACGTTGCGTTTTATTTAATAGGATACAATACAAGAATGTTTTCTTCTAAGTATAAATATCACAAAACAAATTCCTCGAGGCACTCGAATTTTGAAGCGACTTAAAACCATAAATGTCTTTTCACAACTTTAAAAAAAATGGTGCATTTTTAACGTCACTTTAAATCAGTGTTTTATACGCGTGGCGCATGAAGTAAAATTTCGAGTTTAGAAAAGCCCCGTGAAAATTTGTCGAGGGTCGCGCAGCGACCCGAGACAAATTTTCCACGCGGGGGTTTTCTAAACTCGAAATTTTACTTCATGCTTAGTCTGGGAGTGGAAGACACTCGTTAGTTTGAAATACACCACAACTGTTAAGTATGTATCTTCAAATGCCCGTCGTCAGGGGTGATATGTAAGCAAATTATGGGTCCTAGGAGTTGTCGAATAAGTGAGTTACCAGTGTCAAACCGGGTCTAAGGGGTCCGGGTAGCAATATGACTTTAAGGGAGTCAGTAGTATCGCCTGCAGCGTCCTTGATTGCCATTTCCAATTCCTCCATTGTGACATCCTCTTCCACGTTGTTGATTATTCTGTAATAATCAACAACGTGGAAGAGGGTGTCAACGGAGGAATTGGAAATGGCAATCAAGGACGCTGCAGGCGATATTACTGACTCCCTTAAAGTCATATTGCTACCCGGACCCCTTAGACCCGGTCCGACACTGGTAACTCACGTATTCGACAACTCCTAGGAGTTGTATGTTCTATCACTTCTTGAGACCTATATCCTGGCCCCATCTACAGACCCTTTGACTACTGTAAGGATTTCGTCCGTTCGCTTAGACCCTTTTTTCATCTCGATTATTAGTGAGCCCGACTTCGATTTCCCAGTACCATGGATGTCGCTTCGGTCCTGGGGAAGTCCCGCTTTTATCTTTTTCAGCACCTCTACATATGACGAGGCCTGTATGTCGACATGTATTCGGTCCGGTCTAGGTTGTGCATTTTTTATTGGGTTGACGAGTCCTGTGAGCCAGTCGATATCGCGTTTTGCGCGTACATGGCTATCTTTATGTTGGTAGACGCAAAGATAAACTCTATCATTTTTGTGGCAGTCTCTGTCCGATGCCTCCAGACCAGTACCTGCCCAGGTAATTGCTGCAGCTTGTCTGTTATGCCTAAAAAACATCCTCCTGGTGTTATTAAGGCATTTGAACAGGACCGCCTTGTCTGTTCCGTTCTTCGTATTCACGAGTGTATAGACGTGACTTTCAGAGGAGTGGGTATCCTTCTTCGTCTATGTAGTAGTAGTGATATTAGAGTAGGAAACTCCCTCTGGTTCTGTCCGCCCCTCCGGTCTTTGTTGGGTTGACGAGTCCTGTGAGCCAGTCGATATCGCGATTTGCGCGTACATGGCTATCTTTATGTTGGTAAAGATAAACTCTATCATTTTTGTGGCAGTGTCTCTGTCCGATGCCTCAAGACCAGCACCTGCCCAGGTAATTGCTGCAGCTTCTCTGTTATGCCTAAGAAACATCCTCCTGGTGTTATTAAGGCATTTGGACAGGACCGCCTTGTCTGTTCCGTTCTTCCCATTCACGAGTGTATAGACGTGACTTTCAGAGGAGTGGGTATCCTTCTTCGTCTGTGTAGTAGTAGTGATATTAGAGTAGGAAATTAAATCTGGTTCTGTCCGCCCCTCCGGTCTTTGTTGGGTTGACGAGTCCTGCGAGCCAGTCGATATCGCGTTTTGCGCGTACATGGCTATCTTTATGTTGGTAGACGCAAAGATAAACTATATCATTTTTGTGGCAGTGTCTCTGTCCGATGCCTCCAGACCAGCACCTGCCCAGGTAATTGCTGCAGCTTCTCTGTTATGCCTAAGAAACATCCTCCTGGTGTTATTAAGGCATTTGAACAGGACCGCCTTGTCTGTTCCGTTCTTCCTATTCACGAGTGTATAGATATGACTTTCAGAGGAGTGGGTATCCTTCTCCGTCTGTGTAGTAGTAGTGATATTAGAGTAGGAAATTCCCTCTGGTTCTGTCCGCCCCTCCGGTCTTTGTTGGGTTGACGAGTCCTGTGAGCCAGTCGATATTGCGTTTTGCGCGTACATGGCTATCTTTATGTTGGTAGACGCAAAGATAAACTCTATCATTTTTGTGGCAGTGTCTCTGTCCGATGCCTCCAGACCAGCACCTGCCCAGGTAATTGCTGCAGCTTCTCTGTTATGCCTAAGAAACATCCTCCTGGTGTTATTAAGGCATTTGAACAGGACCGCCTTGTCTGTTCCGTTCTTCCTATTCTTCCTATTCCTATAGGAGTGGGTATCCTTCTCCGTCTGTGTAGTAGTAGTGATATTAGAGTAGGAAATTCCCTCTGGTTCTGTCCGCCCCTCCGGTCTTTATTGGGTTGACGAGTCCTGTGAGCCAGTCGATATCGCGTTTTGCGCGTACATGGCTATCTTTATGTTGGTAGACGCAAAGATAAACTCTATCATTTTTGTGGCAGTGTCTCTGTCCGATGCCTCCAGACCAGCACCTGCCCTGGTAATTGCTGCAGCTTGTTTGTTATGCCTAAGAAACATCCTCCTGGTGTTATTAAGGCATTTGAACAGGACCGCCTTGTCTGTTCTGTTTTTCCTATTCACGAGTGTATAGACGTGACTTTCAGAGGAGTGGGTATCTTTCTTCGTCTGTGTAGTAGTAGTGATATTAGAGTAGGAAATTCCCTCTGGTTCTGTCCGCCCCTCCGGTCTTTGTTGGGTTGACGAGTCCTGTGAGCCAGTCGATATCGCGTTTTGCGTGTACATGGCTATCTTTATGTTGGTAGACGCAAAGATAAACTCTATCATTTTTGTGGCGGTGTCTCTGTCCGATGCCTCCAGACCAGCACCTGCCCAGGTAATTGCTGCAGCTTGTCTGTTATGCCTAAGAAACATCCTCCTGGTGTTATTAAGGCATATAGACGTGACTTTCAGAGGAGTGGGTATCCTTCTTCGTCTGTGTAGTAGTAGTGATATTAGAGTAGGAAATTCCCTCTGGTTCTGTCCGCCCCTCCGGTCTTTGTTGGGTTGACGAGTCCTGTGAGCGAGTCGATATCGCATTTTGCGCGTACATGGCTATCTTTATGTTGGTAGACGCAAAGATAAACTCTATCATTTTTGTGGCAGTGTCTCTGTCCGATGCCTCCAGACCAGCACCTGCCCAGGTAATTGCTGCAGCTTGTCTGTTATGACAATGAAAAAATGCATGCACAATCAACAAACTAATTAATAAACACAAAAGAAACCAAAAAATAAACTTGACCACAAATCTCACACCGCTTAAAGAAAGAAAAAACAACAAATTTGCTAGGTTTATATACAACAACAGCACGGTTAACCAATTTTCAAAGCTCCTGAGTAAATTCAATATGACTCCTGCATTTTATAATAACAACAAATTAAGATCATTACTAGGCAATCAATTTACAAAAAGGAGCCACTTAGAAGAGTCCGGAATTTATTCAATTGCATGCAATGAGTGTGACAAATGTTACATAGGCCAAACCCAAAGGAATTTGTTAAAAAGATTCAAAGAACACATATACCACGTCAAAAATAGAAACATAGATAAATCCGCTTTAGCAGACCATAATTTAAAGACAGGACATTCTTTTTCGAAACATAATATTAAATTACTAAAACTATCATCACATTTCCGATTAAATATGTTGGAGGCCATAGAAATGCACAAACAGAAAGATAAATTATTGAATTTCGATTTAAGCCCGTTAGACAATCCACTCTTAAATCTCTTGAAAAACCCGAAAAATCGTAATCCCCTCAACAGTCCATAATGTAATCCCCTTAATGTTATTCAACCTTGCGACACAAATGTAATTATATTTAGGTTTTCCCGTTTCCACCATTTTTGTTCAGGTATATATAATTGCGCACCTAGTTTGTAAGAGCATTAGTTATTAATAATGAGTGCTTAGCACTCGAAATGTACATCTAACACATAAAAATAAAAGTGAAGTAAGGAATAAAAACAGTTTTTTTCATTGTGATTAAATATTCCACATAACTCAAATCAAACAATTTGTCTGTTATGCCTAAGAAACATCCTCCTGGTGTTATTAAGGCATTTGAACAGGACCGCCTTGTCTGTTCTGTTCTTCCTATTCACGAGTGTATAGACGTGACTTTCAGAGGAGTGGGTATCCTTCTCCGTCTATGTAGTAGTAGTGATATTAGAGTAGGAAATTCCCTCTGGTTCTGTCCGCCCCTCCGGTCTCTTAGTCTTCTAGCGATCCCTGGGGGCACGTCCATATCGACGGGCGACACGTGGATTATGATTGGCAAGCCAACTCGTGGGTCCCCTTTCGCCTCATGCACGTTTCTATAAGTCCCGTGTGGCCAGGGCTTATTGGCCGTTTGGAGAAAGCTATTGTAGTCGGCATCCGCTCTCATTTCTTTCCTAAGCTCGTTAATTTGTAGTTCCTCCTCCAAGGCTTCCAAGGATGTGGTTTGTGTGGCCGTAGACATTTTTTCAGCTCTACTAAGTGGCTGTAGGTTCGTCTGGCAGGCCACCTCTTGTTTCCTGGTCTGATTTTGGGCCCATCGGGTAAGGGCTGAGTCATCCTTTGTCATCGCCAAGCGGACTTCGTTTGTCATGATATGACTTATGATGCTGGATATTTTGCCTGAGGATGATTTTATACCCATCAGTGTATTTTTATTAAAGTTTTTGAGAACCTCCGCTTCCTTGTGAAGCTCTTTTAGCAGCGCATTAAATTTCTTCAGCATTTTGTTTTGGAATGTTGCTTCTTCTTGTAGCACTGCGGGTTCCTTTACAGAGTCCGTTGCAGCCGTTTTCCTTTTCTTCGGGTTGTAAGTTACTAAAATAATAATAAACATTGTTAAACGAATGTTCATATTTGTGTTGAAGTGGAATCACCCTATTACATATTGAAATCATAATATCGCGATCTGTCATTTTCGTAAACAAAGTATAGTGTATAACTCGCATATAATAGCTATTAATCACTCCAACGACTTGCTCCACTCGCCTTCGGTTCATTTCCTTTACATCGTGATTGATAGCTATCATTATACAGAGAGTTTTATGTAACACCGAACATTTTCATAACGAGATTTTTTCTTTGAAGTCTCCATATGCATACGTTGCACATTTTCCGATGCTCGGTTTATTAAATGATTCCAATTTTAAGCTTTAAACGAGTGTTTTCCACTCTCAGGCTAAGCATGAAGTAAAATTTCGAGTTTAGAAAAGCCTGAAAATTTGGTTTGGCCGCGTAGCGCGAAGCGCGGAGCGGCCAAACCAAATTTTCAGGCTTTTCTAAACTCGAAATTTTACTTCATGCGCCACCGGTACAAAACACTGACATTACAAAGTTTAAAACACACCGCTAAACTTAACATTGTATCATAGTTTTGTACCGGTGGCGCATGAAGTAAAATTTAGAGTTTAGCAAAGCCAGAAAATTTAGTTTGGCCGCTCCGCGCTTCGCGCTACGCGACCAAACCAAATTTTCAGGCTTTTCTAAACTCGAAATTTTACTTCATGCTTAGCCTGGGAGTGGAACACACTCGTTTAAAGCTTCAAATTAAATTATTTTAATAAACCGAGCGTCGGCAAATGTACAAGGTATGCTAATGTATACTTAAAAGAAAAATTCTCGTTATGAAAATGTTCGGTGTTACATAAAACTCTCTGTAGATGTAAAAATAGCAATGATAGGCGCCACCGGTACATAACACTGATTCAATGTAAAGTTTAGCTTTATGCTTTAAACTTCGTAATATGTCAGTGTTTAATACGCGTGGCGCATGAAGTAAAATTTCGAGTTTAGAAAAGCCTGAAAATTTGGTTTGGCCGCTCCGCGCTTCGCGCTACGCGACCAAACCAAATTTTCAGGCTTTTCTAAACTCGAAATTTTACTTCATGCTTAGCCTTGGAGTGGAAAACACTCGCTTAAAGCTTCAAATTAAATTCTTTTATCGCCAATCGGCACTAAATACATCTATTATTATCGCCATTTGCGGCACTAAACCGTCCCATTATTTTACTACTTTCAACAAGTAACATTATGGGACAATACTAACAAAATCTAAGGAGGTCGAATCCTGTCAGTTTAGTTGTCAAAAAAAAACATGAGTAGTGAAGAGTTTGAAATACCATGTACTCCACCAGAAATACGCGAAAGAGCGATAGAAACAACGCTCGAAATTCTTCCAAGTAAGTCTAGACATATTTATAATCGTCAACACGATTTATTCACAAGTTGGTGTGACAGAAATAACATTAAAAAAATTAGCGAAAACGTTCTCTTGACATATTTTTCTGAAAAATCCAAGGAATATAAAGCAGCAACATTATGGTCATATTATTCTATGTTAAAAGCATCTCTTTCGGTAAAAAACGACGTTGATATAAGCCAATATAAGAAACTTACGGCGTTTTTAAAACAGAAATAAAAAAATTATACGGCAAAAAAATCGAAAGTTCTCACACAAGAAGAAATAATACAGTTTCTATTGAATGCACCAAATGAAATATATTTAATGATGAAGGTAAGATAGTAATCAATTATCGAAGCATATTTGTTATTAATGTAGATATTATTTTAGATTTGTGTTATTTTTGGCGTTGCTGGAGCCTGCCGTAATAATGAATTAGTAAATCTTAAAGTTGATGATATAGAAGACAAGGATACTGTATTGATTGTGCATATAAGACACACGAAAACTAATAAACCAAGAGTATTTGTCGTAACATCAGAGTTCGAAGGACACGTTAAACCGATTGAGTTATATAAAAAATATGCCAAACTTCGTCCCGCACAGACCAAACATGATAGATTTTTTATTACATATAGAAAAAGTAAATGCACAGTGCAGCCTGTGGGTATCCACACTTTTGGAAACATACCATGTAAAATTGCGAACTATTTAAATTTGCCAAATCCGTCAGAATATACTGGTCATTGTTTTCGGAGGTCGTCTGCTACTTTGTTTGCTAATGCAGGGGGCAGCAAAGAAAATTTGAAACGTCATGGAGGGTGGAAGAGTGATACCGTTGCTGAGTCCTATGTTGAGGAATCAATATTGAACAAAACGAAGATTGCAAAAACGATTTTGGGTGGTGATCAAATTGCGCACCGTTTTGATATCAATGACAACACTGCCACAACTTTACATCAAAATGAAAATATTCATTTTCCACAAAATTTTTCCGTTAATGGGTCAACATCAGGAATAAATTTAAATAATGCCACAGGATGCACCATCAATTTCCACATATACAACAAATAGAGTGGTTTAATATCTTGATTAATTCGTAGTGTTTGTTTAAATAATAATACATATTTTCTATTTTTTTTTAATTTAAATAAAAAATCCTATACTTTTTCATTTATTTTTAAGATTGGCGATAAAATTTTGTATGCACCACGTCAGTAAAATATCTTTATCGAACTCGTCTTTATTCACCTCGCTCGCTCCGCTCGCTCGTCTCATAACCTCAGACTCGTTCGATAAAGTCTTATTTTACTGACTTGGTACATAAATAATTATTAATAAACCAACCATCGAAAAATGTGCAACCCATGCATATGGATACTTCAAAGAAAAATTCTCGCTATGAAAATGTTCGGTGATACAGAAAACTCTCTGTATGCTCGTTGTACAATATACTATTATTTAATTAAACCCAGCCACAACGTATAACATGGCGGCGAGAATGAATCGCTCTCAATCCGTTAGTGAACTAAATCTAAGCATTACAATCGATAACAAAGTGTGTATAACGTGCAACAAGACTGTCGATCGTGATCCCTTCAAGTGCACAATTTGTGACCAAGATTATCACTCAGCTTGTGCTAAATCGGAGGATAAGTTTGGAACTCCGGCCTGTGCAAAGTGTGAAAAAAATGGAAGTCAAAAGTGCTCTCTCTACATCTTAATCACCCTCAAGAAGGAAATTGAAAATCTCACCAGGCAAGTGAGTTATCAAAATAGTGTTATGATAAAACAAGATAATAAAATATCACTATTAACCAATTAACTAAATAACCTAAAATGTATCCAGGAAACAAACCCAAAAACTGCTAAAACAAAGCACATCTCATCCGATAAACCAAACGAATTAATCACCTCGATAAAAGATGGATCCACGGGTACAATTCCCAAGAGAGTTAATGAAATATCAGATAAAAGTGTAAACACGAAACAAAAAGTGTCCAATTCAATCAATGAGATTAATACGTCGAATGTCATTAATCGGGAAAATGTAAAAGTGTCCAATTCAATCAATGAGATTAAATGGTCGAATGTCATTAACCTGGAAAATGAAAATAATGATGATAATAATCCTAAGTGGTCGAAGGTGATTTCAAAAAGGAACAAATATAAAAATTCTTTTAAATTTAATGGAAAGGCCGCAAATGGGGATCTTCCGGTCGTTGAGATGCAAAAGAGGAAATGGCTCTTTGTTTCGAGACTTTGCAAAGAAGTTAACTGCGATGAAGTTAAAAATTATCTGTTGAAGGCAGGAAATTTCCCATTCATAGTGGAAAAGTTAAAACCCAAATATGAAAATGCGCCATACGCTTCTTTTAAAATTGGTGTACCGGTGGAATGTTTGGGTTTGATTTAAAGAAATATCGATTCACAAACACATTTTCTGGCCAAAAATCTTCATTAATTATAACACTTTCTTATAATTAATGAAGAGTTTTGGCCAGAAAATGTGTTTGTGAATCGATATTTCTTTAAATCAAACCCAAATAGGAACATAAATTTTCAAAATGCGAAACAAATACAAATAAAAACGTAAATGCTCATTACGACTTTTATATATTAAATGTAAGATCATTAACAAATGATAAAATTAATCAAATTGTAATAGATTCCTATATATTTCATTCCAAGTTTATTTGCTTGACTGAAACATGGGTAGATAATGATTTTTTATCAGCCAATACTATACATAATTATGTACTAGAGTCATTCTATTGCCGTTCTGGCCGGGTCGGAGGTGTAGCAATATGGCGAGATATTACCATAGAGACAAAATCAATAGATTTAACAACTTACAGCGTAGATAATACATATTATTGAGATATGTGGTTTAACTTGGATAATTAATAAATCGCGACATGTTCATGTCATCACAATATATCGGCTACCTTCAGGTTGCATACATACTTTTTTCAATAATTTGCACGCACTTATTGACAATTTATTCACAGCTGATATTCAAATTATATTATGTGGGGATTTTAACATCGACTCTTTAGTTAGTTCATCAAGTATGGATACATTAACTCAAATCTTGGAAACGTTTAATATAAAATTAATAAACAAACAACAAACCCACCCGTATCACTGAAACGACTGCCACTTGCATCGATCATATATATTCAAATATTTCTACTGATCTTCCCTGTGCTACATTAGTTAATCAAATGTCTGATCATAAAACACTACTATGCAAGATAAATATAAATATCCCCAAAACACGTTCTCATACAAACTTTCGGCGATCTTATAACGACATAAACATGAATCAGTTTATTGCTGATTTAGATAAGGAGGATTGGTCTGATATGTATGCGGCAAATGAATTGAACGAAAAGTTTAATATATTTCACAATATTTTCTCATATCATTTTGATATGTGTTTCCCGCTATTTAAACAGAACCATAATAATAATAATAAAAATAAATCATGGGTAAACCACAGTATACTGCAATCAAGTAGACAATTACATAATTTATACTCACTACAAAAAGATTTTCCTCAGCACACATCTGAATATTTAAAACAAAAAAAGGCTCATGCCAAGCTTGTATACTGTACTAAAAAATCATTTTATCAAAATAAAATATTTATGTTTGGCAATATACAAAAGTCTACATGGAGAGTTATCAATGAGTTATCCGGCAACTTAAAATGTCGAGGTTAAAATACTGAATTACAAACCGACGAGGGTATTACATCAGACTCTTTAAAACTGGCACAAATATTTAACACTTATTTTGTCAGTAAGCCCTCCGATATTCATCTAAATTTTGACAAAAGACAACCAAATTATGCTAGTATACAAATGATATCAAATACTTTTTTTATAGAACCATTTTCAGAAATGGAAATGGGTAGTATAATTATACATAAGTTAAAAAGTAACCGGTCACCCGGATTTGATGAAATCCCCGACGTAGTTATTAAAAAATCTGCTCAACAATTGTTAAAACCTTTAGTTCATTTAATAAACATGTCATTTGAAACCGGATCTTTCCCGAATAAGTTAAAATCTAGCATTGTTATTCCTATTCATAAAAAGGGTGACCGCGAAATATTAACAATTACAGACCAGTGTCTTTAGTGTCAGTATTTTATAAAATATTTGAGCTCTGTATGTTGGAACGGTTGTTGAATTTTTTAAAAAAATACCATATATTGACTGAAAGTCAACATGGATTCATGGCTGGAAAATCAACTATGTCAGCTATCCATTCATTTTACGACGCAGTGATCAAATACCTGGATAGTGGCGAGAATCCGATTGGCTTCTTTTTTGATCTCAGTCGAGCATTTGACTGCGTAGATACCGAAATAATGATCGAAAAGCTTAACAGATACGGGATCAGAGGAGTTGCCCAGCGGTGGTTTCGTCAGTATCTGGAGGATAGAGCACAGTATGTTCGTATAGCAAATGACGGTAAAACTACCATCTCAGGACCTATAAATGTAACTCTGGGGGTGCCTCAGGGTTCCATTTTGGGACCAATGTTATTTATTCTGTTTATAAATGATATTGTCAATATTGTTCCAAACGATTTGTTTCTGTATGCCGATGATACTTCGGCAGTCGTGAGTGATCGAGATAATATTTCTTTAATTCATAAGTGCAATACTACTCTAACTTCTTTGCATAATTGGTTTTCAGATAACAAATTACTACTAAACATGAGTAAAACCACTTATGTTCTATTTAAAACAAAGCAAAATAAATGCAATCTTGATATCAATTTTAATTTAAATAATTTAACAATTAATTCTAGTAATTCTGTAAAATTCTTAGGCCTTCAAATAGATAGTTGTGTTGACTGGAAACAGCAGTACGAAAGCATAATCAAAAGTTTAAATGAAACATCATACCAAATGAAATATTAAAGAATATAATGGTTTGTAAATTAAATTCACTTGGTTTTGTTTCACATATATGTATTTTATTTTCTACTAGTTTCGGCTTAATGCCATTATCAAGAATGAATAATGGCATTAAGCCGAAACTAGTAGAAAATAAAATACATATAAGTGAAACAAAACCAAGTGAATTTAATTTACAAACCATTATATTTTAAAATGTTTTACTAAGTGATTAATGAGAAAAAAGTGTCCGATAAGTTTAAAGAATATTTTAAGTATTAATCAACTCATACATATTTACCATGCAAATGCAAAATCGCGATTGGTGTATGGGCTGTGTTTTTGGGGAACATCAGTCCACTGGCATTTCGTATTTGTGGCTCAAAAGCGTATTATAAGATCTATGGCAGGTGTTCCACAAACGCAATCGTGTAAACCACTATTTCGTCAATTTAATATCCTGCCATTACCTTGTTTACTAATATATGAACTGGCTTTATACACTCATCAACACAGACATATTTTTTTAACAAATAGTGATATTCATACTTATGATACAAGGAATATCAATGATATGCGCATCGCCCGCCACCGCTTGAATGTTACAAAGTTTTCACCAAATATATTGGGACCTAAATTGTATAATAAGCTACCTAGCGAAATGAAATGTTCGAAATCAACAAATACTTTCAAAAACCTATTAAAAGGGTTTCTTTTAAAACACCCATATTATGATTTAAATAATATTTTCTTCTAACTAAGAAACTTATGAAGCGAAATCCGCATCTGACGCATCCAATACTGTAACAATATATGTATATGTATACTGTCTATGGTCTATGGAATAAAGGAATATTATTATTATTATTATTATAAAAGGGTCCTAGATTCCAAAAACTGTCTCGCAATCTAAGTCTTGGTTCCATTGTTTAGCGTTCAAATAATTATATTGGACTGTATGTCTATATTTTATTGTAACTAATGAGAGTATTTTTAAAGTTAAAGAATCAATTTTGTAAGGTAATTTATAAAAAAAAAATAAAACAATAAATAAGAAATAAAGACAACTTTATTTTTAGACTGTTGACAGCACCATACACTTGAATGAAGCCTTGTCTAATTTTGGAATGCGACAAATAAAAAATAAATAGAAAAAATAAAAACATATTACACACAGAACTTAGTTAATGAGTAATAAGGACAAAAATAAAAAAAAAACACATACAAAAATAAGGTTGAGCAAGTGTATACATTATTGCTAGTTTAGAACTTAAAATGAATTACTATATATACATTGTAACGTTTATCCGAAGAACAAAAAAGTAACATTAATTAATTACCGTATTAAAAAACAAAGAAAAAATGTGTGCGGTGAAACCCTCGGCAAAGTACGTACGTCGTAGTAATGCGTAATCGGCCCAGGATTTTTCTCTAAATGCTATATGAGGGGGGGATGT
This sequence comes from Philonthus cognatus, assembly GCA_932526585.2. Lineage (NCBI taxonomy): Eukaryota > Metazoa > Arthropoda > Insecta > Coleoptera > Staphylinidae > Philonthus > Philonthus cognatus. Next base: position 155,446,669 of record OW052241.1, read on the forward strand.
ATACAAAATGAATCATATAAAAATTCAGATGAGGAAATATGCGCAAAGGAAAAATGCCCACCAGGAAAAAATAAACACTGAACAAAAAAGAGATTGGTGACAGAAAAAATCGTACGCGGAAAAAAAAAACCCACGCGGAAATATCCCCACGAGGAAAAATGACATGCGGAAGTTTTCGTAATTACCCCATGACAAAAAATTACAATAGGAAAAAAGCCTATGAGGAAATAATAGAGAGTTTTTTTTTTTTAATAATCGTTCAAAGACAGTTTTACAATTTAGGCTAAATTCGGTTGGTCGAATTACTCGTTTGGAATTTTACATTTTTGTTGATTTGCTAAATTTTCCGCGTGGGGTTAATATACTGAGAGTTTTATGTAACACCGAACATTTTCATAACGAGAATTTTTCTTAGAAGTATCCATATGCATACGTTGGACATTTTCTGATGCTCGGTTTATTAAAAGAATTCTATGTGAAGCTTTAAGTGAGTGTTTTCCACTTCCAGGCTAAGCATGAAGTAAAATTTCGAGTTTAGAAAAGCCTGAAAATTTGGTTTGGTCGCGTAGCGCGAAGCGCGGAGCGGCCAAACCAAATTTTCAGGCTTTTCTAAACTCGAAATTTTACTTCATGCGCCACCGGCACAAAACACTGATTCAATGCAAAGTTTAGCGGTGTGTTTAAGGCTTCGTAATATGTCAGTGTTTTATACCGGTGGCGCATGAAGTAAAATTTCGAGTTTAGAAAAGCCTGAAAATTTGGTTTGGCCGCTCCGCGCTTCGCGCTGCGCGACCAAACCAAATTTTCAGGCTTTTCTAAACTCGAAATTTTACTTCATGCTTAGCCTGGGAGTGGAAAACACTCGCTTGAAGCTTCAAATTAATAAATTAATAAACCGAGCATCAATAATTTAAAGAATTCAATGTGAAGCTTTAAGTGAGTGTTTTCCACTCGCAGGCTACGCAACCAAACCAAATTTTCAGGCTTTTCTAAACTCGAAATTTTACTTCATGCGCCACCGGCACAAAACACTGATTCAATGTAAAGTTTAGCGGAAGGTTTAAAACTTCGTAATATGTCAGTGTTTTATACCGGTGGCGCATGAAGTAAAATTTCGAGTTTAGAAAAGCCTGAAAATTTGGTTTGGCCGCTCCGCGCTTCGCGCTGCGCGACCAAACCAAATTTTCAGGCTTCTCTAAACTCGAAATTTTACTTCATGCTTAGCCTGGGAGTGGAAAACACTCGCTTGAAGCTTCAAATTAAATTCTTTTAATAAACCGAGCATCAAAAATTTAAAGAATTCAATGTGAAGCTTTAAGTTAGTGTTTTCCACTCCCAGGCTAAGCATGAAGTAAAATTTCGAGTTTAGAAAAGCCTGAAAATTTGGTTTGGTCGCGTAGCGCGAAGCGCGGAGCAGCCCAACCAAATTTTCAGGCTTTTCTAAACTCGAAATTTTACTTCATGCGCCACCGGCACAAAACACTGATTCAATATAAAGTTTAGCGGTGTGTTTAATTAAAACTTCGTAATATGTCAGTGTTTTATACCGGTGGCGCATGAAGTAAAATTTCGAGTTTAGAAAAGCCTGAAAATTTGGTTTGGCCGCTCCGCGCTTCGCGCTGCGCGACCAAACCAAATTTTCAGGCTTTTCTAAACTCGAAATTTTACTTCATGCTTAGCCTGGGAGTGGAAAACACTCGCTTGAAGCCTCAAATTAAATTTGTTTAATAAACCGAGCATCAAAAAATGTGCAACGTATGCACTTAAAAAAAATCTTGTTATGAAAATGTTCGGTGTTACACAAAACTCTCTGTAGAGTGAGGTTGTTGCCTCGTGATGTCATTTCCGCGTGGGGTTATTTTCGAGCGGGGTTATTTCCTCGTGAGGTTATTTCCGCGTGAGTTTTTTTTTCCCTTGTGGAGTAATTTCCGCGTGGGATTTTTTTCTGTGCGATTATTTTTAACGCAAATTTTTCCTGTGGGCATTTTTCCTTTGCGCTTCTCTCCTAGAAGCAAAAATACAACACTACTAATGTTAAAACCCAATATAAATGTCTATAGCTCACAGAGCGTAAGGTTGCTCCTCCCTCGAGTTGCGCACAAATTTTATAAAAGCAAGAAGTTCTGAATAACACTCTATGATCACACGCTGGCAATCTTAAGTTCCGTGAGCTGTAAACTTACAAAACATTGAATACAGGGGTTGTATTTTTAATTTTTAGAGTTGTATTTTTGAGTGTTCCATCTGATATATAAGTGTTTGCGAATGATGGCACCCTGAGTTATTAAATTATTCTTATTAAGCACTGGTCACGAATGCGATTGCATAGTCTTGTGTTTGGCGCGCGGGTCGGTGAGGACGTAGTTGTTGGGGGTGGCGCGCGGAATGTCCGAGGTGAGTTTGTCCCGTGGGATTTCTGGGAGTTTGTCGCCGGGGTGCCGATGGCTGATACTAGGCGCTTTCCGCGCCGTTTTGTTGATCCGGTTACTGCTCAAACCGGAAACGGGATATTTCCCACGGACGGAATTCGACGTTGGAGCTCGTAAATCCGAAGGGTGTTTCGGCATCACGAACGCCTTGGTTTGCTTAAGCAGGGATCTATCGTTGCAAAGCGCTGATATTAAAGGTAGGTCCATCTTCTTGCTCTTCTCTCTCAGCGTGCGGATGTCCAACGGTGTGCTCTTGTTCGGACTTGTACTCGTGATTTCTTCTTTTTCTAAAGGCGGGGGAGGTGGGGGTAACCTCCGGAACTTAGGGGGTTGAGGGGTTTCCAGGGAATTCAGGATGTTGTCATCGGAGCGCGTGCGCATGAACCTGCTAGGCCGGCTAGGAGGAAGTGGCGGCGGGACTGGGTCTAGACTACCAGTGGAGGATATGCTTGGAGCACCATAAACCGGAAGTTGCACGTAGGTATCCGATAAATTCTGACTGGAAGCGTATCTGCCTAGATAGGGAGTTGAGCGGTAGAAGACGGGTTGTTGTGCTAATGCCGCTAATATAGACCCCTGTTTGGCTTCGAGATATTCCTGCTTGCTAATCGCTGGTTCTTTAAGGGGGAACACAACGAAATCAACATCGCTGTACATTTGTTGTTGATACTGCTCAATTTGCGAGCGGGATAACTGGCTTGTATACACCGTAGCTAATGGTGGTGGCGGGGGAGGTTGTCTAGGCGCTGGTGGTGGAGGGGGTGGTAAGAACGTGCAAGGCACCAAAACGCTAGCCTTACTAGCAGCTATATCTAAATAATTATTAGGCGTAATAATCGCGCTCATCGTAGCCCCTCTTGGAATCTTCGGTGGAATCGGCGGTACCGTAGGATTAGGACTCGAATAACTAGGTGATGAATTTGTACTAACTACACTAGTATGCGCTGTTAGCATACTAGGAGGCCTCGTCGTTATAAACCTAGCCGCTGCTTCCTCAGAAGGATAAACAGGAGGAGGAACAGGTGTTGGATTATCAGGATACGGAGGCGGGTCCCGCATCAAAATCTCCGAAAGAGTCTCATCAAAATCCGTACAGATGCTAGCACTCTTCACAAGCTGATGCGCGCCGTAAGGCGGCGGTGGAGGCCTAAACCTAGGCTCAGCAGAATCGATTCTCTTCGGCGGAATAGGCACATACCCTTGATACGTCGATGGTAGCGTAACGTAATCAGAATCCGAATCTAGAGTATTACTAACACTCTTACAAGAAGGATACCTCCCTACGATTAAATCCGACAATTCTTCTGCAGAGAGTAGCGTTTGTTGGTTGTCCGTGGGGTCGCTGCCGTCTCCGCGGAATGATCCTGAGTTGCTCACGTTGGAGTTCGAGCGGTCTCTGAATCCGTCCACTTGGTCTTCCTCGATGGGCACGCTGTATTGTTCACTGGGGATGGTACTGTACTGCTCGCTGGCGGTGGTGTATTGTTCGCTCGAGCTTAGGGTGTAGACCCCGCTGGTGTGGCTGCTAGGGGCCGGACCTGAGGTGTAGACCGGTTCCCGGTTATCTAGCTCGATGCAAGGGGCGTCGCTTACTACTGAATTCTGGGCGGTGTGTGAGTACCCTAACTCTAGGCTGCTGCTAGTGGAGGGTCTTCTTCCTTTAGCTTCTGAAAAATTGAAGGATACAAGTTGATAAAACTCTGAATTCATGTTAGAATATGCTATGTAATTTTGGACCTCAGTGATGAACTGTTATGCATCTGACGCTTATTGTTTTTTTATAAACAGATTTTTAAATATTTTAGAGAGATAAACAAATAGAGGATTCGAAAGATGGATTCGAAAGAAGTATTAGAAGGTAAACCTATGCTTTCTGGCGTTATTATCTATGATACAATTTATAAAGCTCTTAGCAAACTGAACTGGGGTTATATTTGATCTCGGATAACATCAGGGAAGATCCCAGTAGGTCTGCACCCCAAGCGGTATTTACTAGTGTTACCAATAATAATCACCAGAGCTAAGTAGGATTCTAGGTAAGATTCTAATTACTTAGGATTCTAATCCATCTAGAGGATTCGAAATAGGTATAAAGAGGTATAATTTTTTTGAAAAATTATTCGTAATCCGGATTCATTAAAATTTTGTTAAAGGATTCATATTCGAATCCAATTGTAGGTGATTAGCCTAATAGCAAGGGGAGCCAATGGTTATGGGAGAACTGAAAATCGAGTAGAATCACATCTGACGCTTATTGTTTTTCTATAAACAGATTTTTAAATATTTTAGAGACATAAACAAATAGAGGATTCGAAAGATGGGTTCGAAAGAAGTATTAGAAGGTAAACCTATGCTTTTTGGCGTTATTATCTACGATACAATTTATAAAGCTCTTAGCAAACTGAACTGGGGTTATATTTGATCACCAGAGCTAAGTAGGATTCTAGGTAAGATTCTAATTACTTAGGATTCTAATCCATCTAGAGGATTCGAAATAGGTATAAAGAGATATATTTTTTTGAAAAAATATTCGTGATCCGGATTCATTATAATTTTGTTAAAGGATTCATATTCGAATCCAATTGTAGGTGATTAGCCTAATAGCAAGGGGAACCAATGGTTATAGGAGAACTGAAAATCGAGTAGAATCACATCTGACGCTTATTGTTTTTCTATAAACAGATTTTTAAATATTTTAGTGACATAAACAAATAGAGGATTCGAAAGATGGGTTCGGAGGAAGTATTAGAAGGTAAACCTATGTTTTGTGGCGTTATTATCTACGATACAATTTATAAAGCTTTAATTTATGAACTGGGGTGATATTTGATCTCGGATAACATCAGGGAAGATCCCAGTAGGTCTGCACCCCAAGCGGTATTTACTAGGATTACCAATAATAATCACCAGAGCTAAGTAGGATTCTAGGTAAGATTCTAATTACTTAGGATTCTAATCCATCTAGAGGATTCGAAATAGGTATAAAGAGGTATAATTTTTTTGAAAAATTATTCGTGATCCGGATTCATTATAATTTTGTTAAAGGATTCATATTCGAATCCAATTATAGGTGATTAGCCTAATAGCAAGGGGAGCCAATGGTTATGGGAGAACTGAAAATCGAGTAGAAAAGGAGAGACTATGGTCATGATTTGGGTAAGAGTAAGACAGACGACTATATACACCAATCACCGGTCTCGCTTCTGGATGCAGCATCCAATCGCGGTTACCAAATTTGATACAGACTGGCTAACTGGATATATATGAACTGTGCTCATAGTATACTTACTTGTTTGTAAAGGTGTAACAACAACAGTACTACAAGAAGAACTGCATTGTGATCCGGTGAACTTCAAGCTGATTGCAGTCTTGGCGGATGTATCGCTGCAAGTCTGCTTCCCGCTACATTCCGATTCCTCGTCTTTGATACTAAGTGCGGCTAGTGCAGCCGTTGCAGAGGCATTTGATGTCCTGCTGCTCGCCGGCGCGCTGTCCAACAGATGCGCCAAGGCGAGACTCTCCGTAGAAGGTGCCGGTGGACTAGTAATCATGATCTCAAGCTCATCTTCGGAGTGCACACGATCGCTAACAATACCCGAAGTGGTGTTCGAAGAGGTGCTCGAAATCACGGAGATGCGCTGATCGCAATCCCACCTCTGGCGCTCTTCTTCCTCGCGCTTTGCCTCGCACAACCTAGGCGCTACAGCCATGCTGAATTGGTGCGCCGCTTTGCAAAGCGCGAGAAGAAGGCGACTTTTTTCGTCCGAGCTGGTGTACAGGGTTAGTTTCTCGTGACCGGTGCGTATTTCGAATTTTTTGCGTTCGAAACTGAGCTTCCCGATGGAGCTCCAGAGGAACATGGAGGGTGGGTTGTTGTCGGGGCAGACGCGGAGCCCCCTCGCGCACACCGCGAGCAGAAGGGAGCCCGGCGCCGATTCGGTTTTCGACGCTCTTAGCCTAAATAGGTGCGCGTTGACGGGTTCTTGGAGGGAACAGGCTTCGGCTATGAACCTGGCCCTGGCTTCCAGCTTGGATACGCCCCGGAGGCTCCGGTGCGCGTTTTCCACGAGCCGGAGCGCGGCCGGCTCCCGCATGTTCGGCGGGACGTAGTCCTCAGGGCGGAAGCATGTCGCCTCAGTGCGGTCGCCGAGGTCCGCTTGGAGAGCGAGCCCGGCGAGTTTGGCCGCGTGCTCCCCGGCCGCTCCTGAAGTCGCGTTGAGCCGCAGCTGCAAGTAATAATGGTGTCTTGTTGTCTCATCTCTGAGTAGCAGAGGGCTGTCCACGTAGAACTGCACGCGGAAATAAAAGGCGAGCGCCGGACGGCCGTTCGCGTCCAGTCCATGGCTATGCGACGACCTCCAGCTCTTCGGCGCGTATTTCGATAGCTTACTATCGGGCTCGGCAAACAGATACTCTCCATCTGAAATAAGATAATATCCAGATATTAGTGAATGGATGGATATGCGCGGAATTTGATGGGCGCGCCCATTACGCAAAGGCAGTGCCCATCGGGGGCAAAAAATGGTCCGTTTTGCATGCGGCTAGCCGGCCGGTTCGCGCCAAATCGACAAGGAGGAGAGGAGAAAAGGTGGGCACGCACGCTCTCGTACTCTCTTCGAAGAGAGGCAGAGGTGTACCTATTGAGAGTGGTAGAGAGGTATGTGTATCTGCAGCAGAGTGTACCCGTCGGCGAGGAATGCTGTCCGGCGCTGCAGCATTCCTTCGGAGCGGCCTCTCCTCGCCCCGCGGTGCCTCGCCGCGCGGAGAGGACCGACACGCCGATAACATCTACACTAATCAACTCCAATTACACACCAACAAATTAATATCGAAATAATACCCTTATAATGATACCACAAAACCACATTTAAAATTTTAACACAAAAAAAACTATCGACATCATTTCTTGGAATTCCTTAGTGGAACCATTAAAAATACTAACTTAATATTAGAAGGAAATAAAAAACATCGAAATCATTAAAAATAAATGATTAACCTGTGACCCAATAAGTATACGACAAACATTATCCTCAACAGTATACGACAAACATTATCCTCCTGAACAAGGTGTTCCTAGAGGCTCCCCTCTATTATACAATATTCCGTGTGATTACTGCCCGGATAGGCTTTTTCGACAAAAACTAATTTTTTAAAAGTGTTTTGGATGACTCAAGAATAACATGGCACAATATAATAAAAAAATGGTGATGTGTCCATCATAGCACTTTCCCCGTTAAAGAGATGATGATTCAAATGTCAACAATATGGAAAAGTTGCTCAAACAAAATTTATCCTATGTTCGATGGCGTAAACGCCCTCTAATGCCTATTTGCTTAAGTGGCATCGTCAATAGCTGACAAACTAAACGTTTGTATATAGCAATTGTTAGTTCACAACAGGGCTTTATTTTATAGAATACAAATATCAAGAATAAGAATTTGTATTCAGAATTTATTCACCGGATAACTATATATGCGTTTCAAGCTTCAAAGCCATCATCAGTCTCGAACCAGTGCTTGAAGAATACTGAACATCTTTGACCATCTATTATGACCTGCAATTTACATATGTTCGACAGCGTAAACGCCATCTAATGCTTATTTGCTTAGGTAGCATATTGACGATGCTACTTAAGCAAATGGGCATTAGATGGCGTTTACGCTGGCAAACTAAACGTTTGTATACCGCAATTTATTCTACTCTTATTGTTATTATTCCAAAACTATTTACAAAAAAATAATTCTTGCATTTGTTCGCTACATCTCGGTAAATATTGATCACCATTACATCTAAGCGTTATATATTTTTAACTTTACTGTAAATCAGTGTTTTAGACGTGTGGCGCATGAAGTAAAATTTCGAGTTTAGAAAAGCCCCGTGAAAATTTGTCTCGGGTCGCTGCGCGACCCTCGACAAATTTTCTACGCGGGGCTTTTCTAAACTCGAAATTTTACTTCATGCTTAGTCTAGGAGTGGAAACCACTCGTTACGTTAAAATATGTCACAAGTGGTAAAATGTGTATCGTAACTGTAGTTCAATTCAAACTCGTGTCAAGTTGGCACGATTGAAGGGTCTCATATTTTCTCTGTTACAGTTCACGTGACTTAAACTAGTTGTCTTCAAATGTTGAGTAAAAAGAATTATATTACCCAACCTTAGGGAATGGTCAAAAACCACGCCAAAAACCATGACTTAAACTAGTTGTCTTCAAATGTTGAGTAAAAAGAATTATATTACCCAACCTTAGGGAATGGTCAAAAACCATGCCATGTGGTCATCTTTTAAATTCGAATGACATGGGTCAAATGTTGAAAAGGTGGGACATGGATTTTGGCCATGCCCCAAGGTTGGGAAACAGAATTCTTTTTACTCGACATGTGGAGACAACTAGTTTAGGTCACGTGAATTGTAACAGTTAAATATGAGGCCCTTCAATCGTGCCAACTTGACACGAGTTTGAATTGAACTACAGTTACGATACACATTTAAACACTTGTGACATATTTTAAAGTAATGAGTGTTTTCCACTCCCAGACTAAGCATGAAGTAAAATTTCGAGTTTAGAAAAGCCCCGCGTAGAAAATTTGTCGAGGGTCGCGCAGCGACCCGAGACAAATTTTCATGGGGCTTTTCTAAACTCGAAATTTTACTTCATGCGCCACGCGTCTAGAACACTGATTTACAGTAAAGTTAAAAATATATAACGCTGAGATGTGATGGTGATCAATTTTTATCGAGATGTAGCGAACACATGTTCATGCGACTTAAATGAATTGTAACAGAGAAAATATGAGGCCCTTCAAGCGTGCCAACTTGACACGAGTTTGAATTGAACTATAATGAGATCGCCATGTTTTTTTTGTGACAGTTACGATACACATTTTAACACTTGTGACATATTTTAACGTAGCCAGTGTCTTCCACTCCCAGACTAAGCATGAAGTAAAATTTCGAGTTTAGAAAAGCCCCGCGTAGAAAATTTGTCGAGGGTCGCGCAGCGACCCGAGACAAATTTTCACGGGGCTTTTCTAAACTCGAAATTTTACTTCATGCGCCACGCGTATAAAACACTGATTTACAGTAAAGTTAAAAATATATAGAGCATGATCAAAAAATGGTGATATGTCCATCATAGTACATTCTCCTTGTCAGACATACATTGATAGATAGTTGAATACTGTCGAAAATGTAAACATATAAATATGCTAGGATACTAAACACAAATTCAATTTTGATATTTGTTTTCTGGTTTCACAAACAGAGTTTAGCTCGTTCGTGGACGAAACAGTGACCTGTATATGCACTTTGTGCATTTGTATCATTGATGATGCCACAATGGAGCATTAGATGGCGTTAGCTATCAAATCCATTAATAGTTTTCATATATTGGCTTGATATAGCGAGTATTTATACAATTGTACAGGGTCTGCCTCAAGGATCAGTGCTTGGACCCCTCTTATTTTCTATTTACACGTGTTCAGTTTTAGAACAACTGAAATATTGTAAGGGTCATATGTACGCCGATGACAGCCAAGTTTATTTTTCTTTCTCTCCGGACGCATACAATAACGCTGAATGTTGTATTAATTCCGACTTAGAAGACATATACAATTTTTCAAATCGATTAAATCTATTGTAAATCCGGCTAAAACTTCTTTTATGCTATTCGGTAATGATAAAATCTGTAATGAATTAAAAACTAAATTAAATATCAAGATTAATGGAACACAAATTCCCTACAGTGTTTGCAACAAAAACTTAGGAGTATATATCGATAACTCATTCAGATATAAGAAACAAGTAAATAAATACGTTAATCTTGCATACGGCAACCTAAAAAAATTATACCCGCATAGATCTAATTTACCTATTACGTTAAAAATCTCATTATGTAATGCTTTTGTCCTCTCACGTTTCAATTATTGTTCAACACTCTATAATCCAGCAATTGATAAAATTACGGAACGTCGTATACAAAATGTACAAAATTCCTGTTTAAGGTTTATTTATGGAATACGTAAATTTGAACAAACATCACATAAGCTCACTGATGCGGGTTGGGTAAATATCCGTAGTAGAAGGGACACGCAAGCTGTCATTTTTTATCACAAAATAATGTTTTCTCATAAACCACCATATCTGTTCAATAAACTTAAATTTAGGGAAGATGTTCACACATTAAACACAAGGTTTAAAGGTCTTCTATCACCGCCATTTCATCGCTCCTCTCTTTTTCAACGATCTTTCTCCTATCAAATATACAAACAAAGTGTATAATACAATCCCGGTCAATTTAAAAAAATTAAATCTACTCCAATTTAAACGCCAGTATAAGCTTCATTTAAATAGATAATCGTTTTTTTCTTTGCAATTATAATGGATCAGTAATATTGTGAAAATGTAAATGTGTTATTTAGGAAGGAAAAATTATTAAATTCATATAATTATATATATTACCTTTAATAGTGTCTAGATTAAGATGGAAGAACAGTTGGGTATTTATTACCCGATACTGAATCTCACCTCGTGATTTGTGTACCATGATTTTATAGTTTTTTTTTAGAGTACCTTTATGTTACTGAGTATACAAATAAAGTTATTATTATTATTATTTCTCAGCACTGGGTTAATATCCCAATTCACACCTCTGAATTGGGACAAAAAGGAAACTTGGCATAAGTCTTTTAGACTTTTTCTTCATTTTAAAACCAGGAGGAAAATAAAAAATAAAAATCACTGGGTCGTGTGTGTGTGGTGTGAGTAGTTCACAACGATTCGTGCACCATACCACATCATCCCATCATCACCATGCAATTCGTTGTGGATGTTTGTGTTTAGTTCACAACGAATCGTGAACCTCATCATCATACCATCATCGGCATGCAGTCGTTGTGGGTGTCGACTTTGATGTTCCTTGGAAGATCCGATGGCACCCAGCAGAACTACCACCAACCAAACCCAAATGATATCCACTCTCGAAGTGGAGGTTCTGGAGAGGACCTCGATTTTGAATTTTGCGAGGGATATGTGAAAACATACTCCCAAGAAGATACCAATTACTAAATTGGATTTAAATTCGCTGATCCCCATAGATCGGCAAAAGCAAACTGATCATAGACAAAAGTCTGGTATCTTTTAAAAACAGGAGGAAACTAAAAAAGAACTGGGTCGAGACCACACTGACGAGGACCATGAAGTCCGAAACGCATCTGCGGGTATCTGATGCCGGAATACTGAACATAAATTGAGTTTTGATATTTATTGTCTAATTTATTCACAATTCTTTCGATTTATGAAATATTCACAAAACATGTAAATTTTCGCATCTAAATAATATATTTTGAACTTCACATCGAATCACTGTTTTTTACACATGACGCATGATGTAAAATTTTGTGCTGAGAAAAGCCCGAATTTGGGTTTGGACAAATCCAAATCCTTAGGGCTTTTCTCAACTCGAAATTTTACCCCATGCTTAACCTGGGATTGAAAAACACTCGTTAGAATATAATAATGATTTTTTTTTCGTTGATTAAATCTTGACGGTTTTCAAGATTTTCGTCAATTTTTCGAATCTTGGCAGTTTTCGTGAATTTCCTAAACTTTTTTATATTAAAAAATGTGGATGCTATTCATGAATTATCTATATTTTGGTTAATTTTTTAATTCTTGGGAACGTTCGTAAATTTCCTTAATATTCGTTAATTTTAAAAATGAAATGAAATTTAAACATTTTTGTTGATATGCTTAACCTGGGATTGAAAAACACTCGTTAAAATATAATAAAGATTTTCTTTCGTTGATTAAATCAACCGAACATTGGCTAAATAGTGATCAAACCTTAAGTAGTATAATTGAAAATTACAAGTTAATCTCTTATTTTTGCAGAACCACAAAAAAACATGGGGGAACTGCAATCTATGTACACATATCTGTACATTCAAAAAGAAGAGAGGATATTGAGCTACTCTCTGTCGAACACGATTGTGAACTATCTGCAATAGAGATTGTTACCTGTAAGATAATTATTATAACTGTGTATAGAGCCCCTCTATCAAATTTTAACACATTCCTATCAGTAATTGAGACTCTTTTCACAAATATCACAAGTAGGATTGTAATGATGGGAGATTTTAACATAAATTTCAATGCACAAAATTCGGCAAATTCGAGCTTTGCTGACATTTACACCTGTTATGGGTTCGAAGCCTTTGTTCGCGAACCTACAAGAGGAACTAATTGCATTGACAATATAATAACAAACATACGACCAAATATAACTGGCGTAAAAATCCTTGAACCATGCCTCTCAGATCACAAAGGGTTAACAATGAAAGTAAACATTTCCAATATTAATATGCAAAATAATAATTTTGTTTATAGACCAATAAATCATCGAGGTCTATATATGTTTTACAATACGTTGTCACACATATCTTGGGAATTCATTAATTCACATATTGAAATAAACGAAAAATGTAACTAATTTATCAATCATATTTCAGATGCAATGACAGATGCGTTTCCATACAAAATAGGGAAATCCAAATCTAATACCAGCATTAAGCCTTCTTGGTTTGATTTGGAATTGCGGAACATGCGCGAACAGCTAATGTTTCTAAAAGAATGGAGTACTGCTCACCCTACTGCAGAAAATAAATCAATCCTCAACGACTTTAAGAACAATTATAAAAACAAAATCCAATACAAACAACGTTTATCGAATGATAACTATATTGCTACATCTAGCAATCCCCAAAAAGCAATGAAGAACATTCTAAATTACCACAATGCTACAAATCGCAATAAAGTGTCATGTGATATCTCCGCAGATGAATTCAACACATACTTTGGTACTGCTGCAAAACACCTCATCAACTGTCTTCCAAAAACGAATGCAGACCCACTAACGTATGTCAAAGCACAAAATAGATGTACATTTTATTTCAAACGAGTGACTTACAACCAGGTTAGAAACATCATTGATAATCTAAAAAATAAAAAGGGCACTGATGTTCACGGTATGAATGCAAAAATAATTAAAACAGTAAAAGATATTTTAATAATCCCCTTAACTAAATTAATAAACCAATGTATAGATTCTTCCACATTTCCAACATCTCTTAAACTCTCAAAAATTATACCTATTTATAAAAAAGGAAACGTTAACGACCCAGGTAACTATAGGCCCATAGCGATAATACCAACAATAGGTAAATTTTTTGAGTATGTCTTAAAAAACCAACTATACGAGTACTTCCACTGTAACAAATTATTTAATGCATGTCAATTTGGTTTTAGGCAAAATAAATCAACTTGTGATGCAATCCTGGACTTGACTAATTTCAATCTATCGGGATTTGAAAGTAATGAATGCATCAGATGCGTCTTTTACGACCTATCAAAGGCCTTCGATTGTGTGTCGCACGACATATTCCTAAGTAAGCTGCTTTCTTATGGTATCAGTGATGATTCGATTGCTTTGTTAAGTTCTTATTTACAAGGCAGACAACAAATGACAATACATGGCGGGACGCTTTCAAATGTAGATTACATACACACTGGGGTACCTCAAGGGTCTGTCCTAGGACCGCTTCTATTCTTGATTTTTATCAATGATTTGACAAATTGTGACCCTAACTCAAATTTCACTTTGTACGCAGACGACACTACGTGCTACCAATCAAAGAAACATCTCCCTGTATTGCTGGATGGTCTCGGGGATACACAATTGAAGGTTAAAGAATGGTTAATCAGCAATCGTTTGTTGCTGAATGAAAATAAAACATCTAATATGATCTTCAGTCTAAAGGACTGCTCAGATATTGTCAACAAAAACGAAACCAAATTTTTAGGGGTTGTGCTGGGTCCGGGATTAACGTGGAGTAATCAAGCTGATTTTATCTGTAAAAAGATTTCAAAATATGTGTACTTGATCCGCAGTTAAACTAAATTAAATAATTTAACAACCATGTTAAATTGCTATTACTCGCTGGTACAATCACAAATAAATTACTCCATCTTGTCATGGGGCCATAACACACATATTAAACGTATATTTGGGCTTCAACGAAAATGTATACGAGCCCTACTCCAATTACATTTTCGCCAAGACATTAAAAATAACTTTAAAAACTTAAACATCTTAACAGTTCCGTCATTATATATTTTAAGGTGCCTGCTATTTGTGAACACGAATCTAAATATGTACACAATTACAGAGGAACATCACAGTTATAATACAAGAATTTCTGACAACGTTAAGATAAAATATACTCGTATTTATAGAACAAGGAATAGTGAAAATTATTACGCTCCACTATTTTACAACAAATTGCCAAATCATATAAAATCTTTAAACATAAAAATGTTTAAATCACAAGTGAAACGATTACTGTGTTCAGGGTCCTATTACAGTGTTAATGACTTTCTGAGCGGTGACTTGTTAATATAAACATATGTATAATATTAGTAATTTTATCATATATTTAATTGTTGTCTTGTGTTTCGTAAAAAATGTCTGTGCTTCTATGTCTTGTAATTACCTGATTTTATACTATTACATGTATGTTTTGACGTGTGTACAGCTATGCATTTAACACTAAATAAATTGAAATTGAAATTGAAATTGAAATCTTGACGGTTTTCAAGATTTTCGTCAATTTTTCGAATCTTGGCAGTTTTCGTGAATTTCCTAAACTTTTTGAAATTAAAAAATGTGGATGCTTTTCATGGATTATCTATATTTTGGTTAATGTTTTAATTCTTGGCAACGTTCGTAAATTTCATTAATATTTGTTAATTTTAAAAATGAAATGAAATTTTCGATGAAATTCAATCATTTTTGTTGATATGCTTAACCTGGGATTAAAAAACACTAGTTAAAATATAATAAAGATTTTCTTTCGTTGATTAAATCTTGACGGTTTTCAAGATTTTCGTCAATTTTTCGAATCTTGGCAGTTTTCGTGCATTTCCTAAACTTTTTTAAATTAAAAAATGTGGATGTTTTTCATGAATTATCTATATTTTGGTTAATGTTTTAATTCTTGGCAACGTTCGTAAATTTCCTTAATATTTGTTAATTTTAAAAATAAAATGAAATTTTCGATGAAATTCAATCATTTTTGTTGATATGCTTAACCTGGGATTTACAAAACACTAGTTAAAATATAATAAAGATTTTCTTTCGTTTATTAAATCTTGACGGTTTCCAAGATTTTCGTAAATTTTTCGAATCTTGGCAGTTTTCGTGCATTTCCTAAACTTTTTTAAATTAAAAAATGTGGATGCTTTTCATGAATTATTTATATTCTGGTTAATGTTTTAATTCTTGGCAACGTTCGTAAATTTCCTTACTATTTGTTAATTTTAAAAATGAAATGAAATTTTCGATGAAATTCAAACATTTCTGTTGATTTTTAAAATTCTGAGGATATTCCTAAATTTCGCAGATGTTAACACTTTTCATAAATTTTCCTTAAATTTAAAAATCTTAAAATGTGGATACTCTTTATAAATTTTCAAGATCTTCGTAAATATTTTTAATCTTGAGGATTTTCCTGACGGTTTTCGTACATTTCCAAGTGTTTGATCAATTTTTAAAAACCTACAATTTAACGTTTTTGTTAACTTTTAAAATTTCTACGTTGTCTTTTTGAATCTCTTAAATATTCATTAAGTTTGAAAATGTTGACATTTTTCATGACCTTTCATCAATTTTTAATCTTACGGTTTTCGTACATTTCCAAGTTTTTAATCAATTTTTAAAATCCTAACATTTAACGTTTCTGTTAACTTTTAAAATTCTGACGTTGTCTTTTTGAATCTCTTAAATATTCATTAAGTTTGAAAATGTTGACATTTTTCATGACCTTTCATCAATTTTTAATCTTACGTTTTTCGTACATTTCCAAGTTTTTAATCAATTTTTAAAATCCTAACATTTAACGTTTCTGTTAACTTTTAAAATTCTGACGTTGTCTTCTTGAATCTCTTAAATATTCATTAAGTTTGAAAATGTTGACTCTTTTCATGACCTTTCATCAATTTTTAATCTTACGGTTTTTGTACATTTCCAAGTTTTTAATCAATTTTTAAAATCTTAACATTTAACGTTTCTGTTAACTTTTAAAATTCTGACGTTGTCTTTTTGAATCTCTTAAATATTCATTAAGTTTGAAAATGTTGACACTTTTCATGACCTTTCATCAATTTTTAATCTTAGGGTTTTCGTACATTTCCTAGTTTTTAATCAATTTTTAAAATCCTAACATTTAACGTTTCTGTTAACTTTTAAAATTCTGACGTTGTCTTCTTGAATCTCTTAAATATTCATTAAGTTTGAAAATGTTGACACTTTTCATGACCTTTCATCAATTTTTAATCTTACGTTTTTCGTACATTTCCAAGTTTTTAATCAATTTTTAAAATCCTAACATTTAACGTTTCTGTTAACTTTTAAAATTCTGACGTTGTCTTCTTGAATCTCTTAAATATTCAGTAAGTTTGAAAATGTTGACACTTTTCATGACCTTTCATCAATTTTTAATCTCACGGTTTTCGCACATTTCCAAGTTTTTAATCATTTTTTTAAATCCTAACATTTAACGTTTCTGTTAACTTTTAAAATTCTGACGTTGACTTCTTGAATCTCTTAAATATTCATTAAGTTTGAAAATGTTGACTCTTTTCATGACCTTTCATCAATTTTTAATTTTACGGTTTTCGTACATTTCCAAGTTTTTAATCAATTTTTAAAATCCTAACATTTAACGTTTCTCTTAACTTTTTAAATGCTTACGTTGTCTTTGTGAATCTCTTAAGTTTAAAAATGCTGACACTTTCCATTACCTTTCACCAATTTTTAATCTCTTGATAGTTTTCGTCAATTTCCCAAATTGTCATTAACTTTTTTCTTTCTAGCCTAATGGTCTTTACTAAGGCCGTAGCCAGAAAAAAAATTCGAAGGGGGTTATAAAAATTTCGGAGGGGGGGGGGCTTTAATTTTAAAAATATTGTTTTTGCTCTCACAGAGCCGCTTTTACATACAAAAATTTTACATATTGAAAATTTCAGGAAGGGGGTTGAACCCCCATATCCCCTCCCCCTGGCTACGGCCTTGCTCTTTACAACTAGGGCTACAATCATTTAATTTAGTAAAGATGGTAGAGAGTACCAGAAAAATTTAAATTTTATGTTGGATTTGCAGACCAAATGATTAAAGGTATTGACATAAAAAAAATTGAGTTTGTCAATAGTTACAAAATATATTAACGAATTAAAATTAATATCGACTTTCTGCAAAAATTTGGTCTCATTGAGACGTCTCCAAAAATTCATTAAAACAACTACTTCTCAAGCTAATACCCCGACAGATATTGAATTTATTTCAATGACCTGTTGATTCATTTAGTTTGGTGAGAGAATATCAACAATCTTTTATTGACAACAAGCAATATTACATAGTATGTACCTATATATATATATATATATATATATATATATATATATATATATATAATTTAATAACATATTATTACTATTGCCAATCGGCTATCGACCCGTGGTCTTTCTGCCAAAATTGTCAATTGTCATGGTATTGTCTGTAGGTCCGTCAGTTAGTGTCTTGATGAAATGAATTGAAATATGCTAGTAGGCGGGTTTTTGTATTGTCAGGATTACGTGCAAGGCACATGTGGGATAGGATGTCTAGGTTAAGGGGGTTGGTTGCGAATTTTTCGGCAAGGTATTTGAGGCGGTATTCAATAGGTATTATTTTTGTTGTTTCGTAGAGGAGGGAATTTGAAGGATTGGGTGAGAGAATAATTTGACCTGATGTTGTGTTTTGAATATAAATTATGCATAGCACAGGAAATCTGTGGTGTAACTTAAATATTCATTGTATAATTCAATATCTGTCGGGGTATTAGCTCGAGAAGTAGTTGTTTCAATAAATTTTTGCAGAAAGTCGATATTAATTTTAATTCGTTTTAATATTTTTAAAGGTATTGACATTACATTTCGGAAATTATGGTTTTTATTCTATTCTTAATATATTTTATGACAAACCATCATTCCATATATGAATATTTAATTCATACATAACTTTATGCTATTTTTGGATTTTATGAATGGCATTATCAGATTTTTGGCTAGTATTTTTAGCCGTGCTGACATAAATAATTATCGAATGTTTCCAGAACATTAAATATGCCCAAAATGAAAAACGATTAATGTCACCAATAAAAAAGTGGAAGTAAATTTACCGAATTAAAATTCATGAATGGGTTAGTGGTTAGTCGTAAATTAAGTTTAGCGAGATTTCGAATAGAAAAAATAGCCATGTGAAGCCGTGCTCGGTGAGACGTGGCCCATTGTTTGATTCAATAAATTTTTGTCGAAGTTTTTTTTATGATTTTAGAAACGCAGGATATTTTACTGTAATTTTTGCGTGGAAAATGTCTTAACACAAAAAGTGAATCAAAAATCGATTGTTTGACGTCTGAGCAGCGGCGAGCCGAACAAATGCTGGGCCCGGTGCAAATTTAAGTTGCGGGGCCTTGAATAAGCGAGGATATCTGGGAAATGGGGGATAGTAAATCCCCCATTTCCTAGATGATCCTCGCTTATTCAAGGCCCCCCAACTTAACTTTAGTAAATCCCCGATTTCCCAAATGATCCTCGCTTATTCAAGGCCCCGCAACTTAAAATTTCACCGGGCCCCGCTTTTGTTTGGGTCGGCCCTGCTCAGACGGCAAACACTCGATTACTTCTTGTAATAAGACATTTTCTACGCAAAAATTACTGTAAAATATCCTGATCCTCGCTTATTCAAGGCACCGCAACTTAAATTTTGACCGGGCCCAGCTTTTGTTTGGGTCGGCCCTGCTCAGACAACAAACACTCGATTTTTTTCAAAATTCATCGGCGCCTGGCCTTTAGAAGCGCGGGGTCGTGTGCTGTCACAACGTTAGCACCGCCCTTCAGCCTGCCCTGCGTCTGAGTTTAATGATTTAGCAGATGGGCAATGAAATTTTACTTTTTACACGCGCAAAAAAATACTGAAATATTTTGAAATTCAAAATTTACTACTTATGTTTAAGTTAATACATTTCACAATAAATGTTTATTTTGTTTAACCAAATCTTTCAGAATTCGCGAGATTGAAACGTCTCGAAATTTTACTTCATGCGCCATGCGTATAAGACACTGATTTCAAGTGAAATTAACTTGTTAATAATAAATATGTCAGTGGTTTTAGCGTTTAATACGCGTGGCGCATGAAGTAAAATTTCGAGTTTAGAAAAGCCTGAAAATTTGGTTTGGCCGCTCCGCGCTTCGCGCTACGCGACCAAACCAAATTTTCAGGCTTTTCTAAACTAGAAATTTAACTTCATGCTTAACCTGGGAGTGGAAACACTCGTTTAAAGCTTCAAATTAAACCTTTTCAAAAACAACGATTATCTGAAAATTTACAGCATATGGCTCTGGATATGTATACTTAAACGAAAAATTCTCCGTGTGCAATTGTCGACTAACGTAACCCATAACCCAAAACCAAACATATGTAACTGTTATCTAACCTAACCTAACATACACAATAGAGCTATCTAGAATGGATAGCTTGACTCTCGACTGTCACTGTCGAAAGTCTTGAAACATGTAAGCTCATTAAACATTTTAAAAATTCAAGTGTTACTAGTTTTAGTATTTACCAATTTTAGTCTCATGCATTTTTAAAAATTTTCACAAACTCATATTTTTCCAGATGTTTGGCATAATTCACATTTCAGTCGATGTTAAGTTTAACTTTAAACATACTTGTAAATAAAAGACGTTTCACTTTGTTTAACCACTGTATATTGCACTTAATTCTGTGACTATAGTTTCGACTATCTAGTAGTCATTATCAAACTAAAAGTTTAACTTGAAAGTTTAATAACTAACTGAACCCAATCACAATACAATTTATTATCTAACCTAACTTCACAACTTATCACATAACCCAACTACAATACATTGTGAACCAAACCTTACTTAACCTAACTTCACAACTTGTCATGTAACCCAACTACACTAAATTACGAACCTAACCTAACCTAACTTCACAACTTATCAACTAATCCCTGGGTCTCCAAACTATCTTCTTCGCGGGCCACAAATACAATTCTACATAATAAAGTCGGCCAAGATCCGATTAATTTTATAAAATTATGAAAAATTTAAGGAACAATTGTTACAATATTTCAAAATATGACATTTACGAAAAAAATTACAAACAATCGCGGGCCGGATTAATGCAAGTCGCGGGCCGGATTTGGCCCGCGGGCCGTAGTTTGGAGACCACTGATCTAATCCAATGATAATAAATTGTGAAGTAACCTTACTTCACAACTTGTCATCTGACTTGACTACACTGAATTGTGACCCAACCTAACTTTACAGCTTGTCATCTTACTCAACTACACTAAATTGTGAACCTAACCTGATCTAACTTTACAACTTGTCATCTAATCTAACTACACTAAATTGTGAAGTGAATCATCTAATCCAATGATACTAAATTGTGAAGAAACCTTACTTCACAACTTGTCATCTGACTTGACTACACTGAATTGTGACCCAACCTAACTTTACAGCTTGCCAGCTTACTCAACTACACTAAATTGTGAACCTAACCTAATCTAACTTTACAACTTGTCATCTAATCTAACAACACTAAATTGTGAAGTTAGTTAGATTTCACAATTAGATGAGAAATTGTAAAGGTGTGTTAGAAAAATTCATATATAACAAGCTAGGTTAGATCAGATGGCACATCGTAAGTTAGCGATTTGTCATCTGGTCTAACCTAGATTGTTTAATATGAATTTTTCTTTAATTAACTTCACGAAAATTAAAAATTAATTAATTTTTATCATATCCCTTAGTCACTAGATGTACTGAGTACTTTGTACTTATATAGGTACTTGAGTATACCGGGTGTTGACTTGGCGGACGCAACATAGGAAATCCCATGTAAATTTTGAAATGTTCAAATTTTGGCTCCCCTATTTATTTTAGAAACAAAATATATTTGCCTTTTTTGTAGGAAAAAATCTGAATTCATTCGAGTTAACGTTTATCACTTGACGTTTCTCTAAGTTAAAATAATTAAGAAAAAATAATGTGATTTTATAAAAATAATGAACTTAAAACAGGAACTGCGGATGTCAAAATGGCAAAAGATATCGTAGTCACATGATTGAAATAATTGTTTTCGAAATGGTTTACACTATACAAGAAAAATGTCATTATTTTTATAAAATCACATTACTTTTTCTTACTAATTTTAGCTGATAATTTTCTGACATTCGTTGATTTTTATATGAGTCAATTTGAAGCTTTAAACGAGTGTTTTCCACTCCCAGACTAAGCATGAAGTAAAATTTCGAGTTTAGAAAAGCCCCGTGAAATTTTGTCGAGGGTCGCGCAGCGACCCGAGACAAGTTTTCTGGGCTTTTCTAAACTCGAAATTTTACTTCACGCGCCACGCGTATAACACTGGTTTTACCTGAAGGTTAAATGTAAGTAAATTTCACAATATTTTAGTGTTTAATACGCGTGGCGCATGAAGTAAAATTTTGAGTTTAGAAAAGCCCAGAAAATTTGTCTCGGGTCGCTGCGCGACCCTCGACAAATTTTCACGGGGCTTTTCTAAACTCGAAACTTTACTTCATGCTTAGTCTGGGAGTGGAAAACACTTGTTTAAAGCTTTAAATTGAACTTTAAAAAAACGGGGAATATACGCAATTGTTGTATCAATTCCATGTATGTCATTATTTTTATAAAATCACATTACGTTCGTTGATTTTTGAAAGAGTTCAATTTGAAGCTTTAAACGAGTGTTATCCACTCCCAGACTAAGCATGAAGTAAAATTTCGAGTTTAGAAAAGTCCCGTAAAAAATTATCGAGGGTCGCGCAGCGACCCGAGACAAATTTTCTGGGCTTTTCTAAACTCGAAATTTTACTGCATGCGCCACGCGTATAAAACACAGTATTTCAGTTGAAGTTCGAATATACATAAATTTGACAATATTTTAGGGTTTTATACGCGTGGCGCATGAAGTAAAATTTCGAGTTTAGAAAAGCTTTTCTAAACTCGAAATTTTACTTCATGCTTAGTCTGGGAGTAGAAAACACTTGTTTAAAGCTTTAAATTGAACTTAAAAAAATACAGGGAATATCCGCAATTGTTGTATCAATTCCATACTATGTCATTATTTTTATAAAATAACATTACTTTTTCTTAATTATTTTAGCTGTTAATTTTCTGACATTCGTTGATTTTTAAAAGACTTCAATTTGAAGCTTTAAACGACTGTTTTCCACTCCCAGACTAAGCATGAAGTAAAATTTCGAGTTTAGAAAAGCCCCGTGAAAATTTGTCGAGGGTCGCGCAGCGACCCGAGACAAATTTTCTGGGCTTTTCTAAACTCGAAATTTTACTTCATGCGCCACGCGTATAAAACGCAGTTTTTAAGTAAAGTTCGAATATACATAAATTTGACAATATTTTAGTGTTTTATGCGCGTGGCGCATGAAATAAAATTTCGAGTTTAGAAAAGCCCAGAAAATTTGTCTCGGGTCGCTGCGCGACCCTCGACAAATTTTCACGGGGCTTTTCTAAACTCGAAATTTTACTTCATGCTTAGTCTGGGAGTGGAAAACACTTGATTAAAGCTTTAAATTGAACTTAAAAAAAATACAGGGAATATCCGCAATTGTTGTATCAATTCCATGTATGTCATTATTTTTATAAAATCACATTACGTTCGTTGATTTTTCAGAGTTCAATTTAAAGCTTTAAACGAGTGTTTTCCACTCCCAGACTAAGCATGAAGTAAAATTTAGAGTTTAGAAAAGTCCCGTAAAAATTTTCTGGGCTTTTCTAAACTCGAAATTTTACTTCATGCGCCACGCGTATAAAACACAGTTTTTCAGTTGAAGTTCGAATATACATAAATTGGACAATATTTTAGTGTTTTATACGCGTGGCGCATGAAGTAAAATTTCGAGTTTAGAAAAGCCCAGAAAATTTGTCTCGGGTCGCTGCGCGACCCTCGACAAATTTTCACGGGGCTTTTCTAAACTCGAAATTTTACTTCATGCTTAGTCTGGGAGTGGAAAACACGTGTTAAAAGCTTTAAATTGAACTTAAAAAAAATACAGGGAATATCCGCAATTGTTGTATCAATTCCATACTATATCATTATTTTTATAAAATAACATTACTTTTTCTTAATTATTTTAGCTGTTAATTTTCTGACATTCGTTGATTTTTAAAAGACTTCAATTTGAAGCTTTAAACGAGTGTTTTCCACTCCCAGACTAAGCATGAAGTAAAATTTCGAGTTTAGAAAAGTCCCGTGAAAATTTGTCGAGGGTCGCGCAGCGACCCGAGACAAATTTTCTGGGCTTTTCTAAACTCGAAATTTTACTTCATGCGCCACGCATATAAAACACTGATTGCAAGTGAGGTTCAAATATACATAAAGTTTACAATATTTTAATAATAATAGTAATAATAATAATAATAACAATAATAATTTTATTTGCCCAACAGATAACCAATTACAGGACAAAATTAAGTACAATATATGTGAATAAAACGTTTAAAAAATTACAGCATTAAATAGTTTCAAATAAGTAAAGAAATAGAAAACAAATACATATACAGGTGAGTATTTGACTTTAAAGAGACATATTAACATAATTATGCTTCCAAGTTTTTTACAATAAAAGATAAAAGAGTATTCCTAAGTTGACGAAAATTCACATTAAAACATTTACAGCTCAAAGTGACGGATATATTTTACTGTACAATCGTAATCAGAGAATATATCACAGCTCGTGTTTGTTAAAATTCTATTTGCATTTTCAACCATGTAATATAAAGGAGCTTTTGATGTTACAACTGATCTAGAAGGTGTGTTATAAAAAGGTGTATGAGAACGAGAATTATGGGTTGGAATGTGGAGATTGACTTTAGAAAGCATGTAAGGAGAATCTATTTTATTATGTAGAATTTTAATTAGAGTTAAGACGCTGCTACATATTCTCCTAGAATCAAGACTACAATCATCGTTAATTAAAAGTAATTCACTATGTTCAATATTTCTAGGAGAATATGTGCCAATTTTAAGTTTGTAGATATATTTTAAAAATCGCCTTTGGACATTTTCTAGTGATTTTCTATGACACTCATAATGAGGGTGCCAGATGAGAGCAGCATATTCAAGCCTTGATCTGACCAAAGAATAGTACAGGTTGCTAATGGTTTCAGGATTTGAAAATTGTCTACAGTTGCGCACGAGAGCAGTGTGTCCTAGTGGCACGAGAGCAGATGTTATCAATATGAGATGTAAAATTTAATCGATTATCAAATAAAACGCCAAGGTCTTTCATTTCATTAGTCCTTTCAAGAATTGTGCCATTAAGGTAATAATTACATGATAGAGGACTCGCCTTGCGGGAGTAAGACATAATTTTGCATTTTGCTTCGTTGAGTTTAAGACAATTCGATAGACTCCACTCTTGAGTGTAATTCATTTTTTGTTGCAACTTGTCTGCGTCCTCTTGACATTTAATTACATTGAAAATTTTCAAATCATCCACATAAGCAACCACATTACACGTTAGTGACTCAATTAAATCATATATATAAATGATAAACAATAAGGGGCCCAGGTTTGAGCCCTGGGGCACACCAGAAGAGGCATGATATTTGAGTGATTTGAAGTCCTTGTATGCTACATATTGGTATCTATCGGAAAGATACGAATTGAAGAAAGAGGTTAAACTATTGGAAAATCCAAATAAATCTAATTTAGCAATTAGAGTTTTGTGATTAATTGAGTCGAAAGCTTTAGAAAAATCCAAATATGCAACATCGACTTGATCTTTTGTGTCAAAAGCCTCACTAATAAATTCCGTGATATGAACTGAATTAGTAACAGTTGATCTTTTAGATAAGAATCCATGTTGAAACTCAGAAATATGAGGCTTTAACTGCGTACATAGACCATTGTAGATTAGCTGCTCAAACGCTTTAGCAAAATTATTTAATATGGTGATTGGTCTGTAGTTTGCAATGTCTATTCTTTCTCCATTTTTAAAGATAGGGCACACTCTACCTGTTTTCCATAACTCTCGGAAGGTTGATGTATTCAAGGAGAGGCTAAATAATATAGTGAGAGGAGGTGCAAGGGCACACGCGCAATCGCGTAGCAAATAACTTGGGATCTGATCGTCTCCAGCAGTTTTTGAGTTTTTTAAATTCCTTAGGCATTTGACTACATCACCTTCCGCTGGCATATATATCGATATTTGAGGATGACTAGTATACTTGGTGTTTGTATTATTTGCAAATTGATTTTGATTATTGTATGTGTTTGCGAATAAATTTGCAAATGCATTAACAATACATTGTGGATCTTGGGTAACTTCGTTTTCAACTTTAATTGAGTTGGGTATCCTGGACAACCTATTTTTGGAATGTATATAATTAAATAATTGTTTAGAATTAGATCTTATTTCAAGCTCTGTTTTTTTTAAGTACGGATCGAAGGCTGTTTTTATTTTGGCTTTAATTAGTTTTCGCATTCGTTTAAATTCGTCAAAATAATAAGTGCTCTTGGATTTTTTATATTTACGATAATAGTAATCTTTGCATTTAATGTCACTGATTATACTAGGCGTGTACCATATAGGATATTTGCTACTCTTTTTTGCTGATAATGGCACGTGCTTACTAAAAATGTTAAAAAGATGAGTGTAGAAAGCATTGGTAGCTGAGTTAATCTCATTAAATTTGTTTAAAAATGTCCAATCCATTGTTAATAATTCATTATATAAGGCTGGAAGGTTTGCTTTATTAAAATTAAGGGAATTTGTTAACTTATTATTTGGGAATTGACACGAGGGAGATTTATCAAAGAATAAATCCAAAGAAATAGCAGGATGGTATTGATCAATAGGCACAATATTCTCGCTCTAGCACATGGTTAATGTTTGTGAAGATTAAGTCTAGCAACCTTCCAGATATGTTGAAAATGTTATTTACTTGTTTAATATCCGTCATTTCCATAAATAAAATGCAAGATTTAGTTTTACGATCATGATTTAGAGTACTATAAAATAATGGAAAATTAAAATCACCTAAAATAATAAGAGGCATACCTAAAAACTGCAAACTCAATTTTTCGAAAATTAGACCAATAGATTCCGCAGACAAATCCGGTGGAAAATAAATGACTAAAATATAAATATTAAAAGAATTAAACGTACATTTACCACATACTATATCTGCCAGAAAATCTATTGTCCTAATGTGCGACATATCAATAGATTCTATTTTTAAGGATGAATTTAAAGCCAAGAGCACACCACCGCCAGATCTACGTTGAGTGGCAGTACGATCTCTGTCACAGCGCAAAACGTTATAGCTGTCGGTAAATAGCTCCGAGCTGTCAATATCATCAGAAAGCCACGATTCAGTAATAGCAATAAGGTCATAGTGAGAGAAAGAAGTAGAAGTGTATACTGACGTTGTTTTAGTTCGCAAGCCACGAGTGTTTTGGTAGTATATTCTTAACAGAGTGTTTTATACGCGTGGCGCATGAAGTAAAATTTCGAGTTTAGAAAAGCCTAGAAAATTTGTCTCGGGTCGCTGCGCGACCCGAGACAAATTTTCACGGGGCTTTTCTAAACTCGAAATTTTACTTCATGCTTAGTCTGGGAGTTTAAAACATTTGTTTAAAGCTTTAAATTGAACTTTAAAAAAAAACAGGAAATGTCCGCAATTGTTGTATCAATTCCATGGTATGTCATTATTGTTATAAAATCACATTACTTTTTCTTAATTATTTTAGCTATAAATTTTTTGACATTCGTTGATTTTTAAAAGACTTCAGAAGCTTTAAACGAGTGTTTCCACTCCCAGACTAAACATGAAGTAAAATTTCGAGTTTAGAAAAGCCCCGTGAAAAATTTTCTGGGCTTTTCTAAACACGAAATTTTACTTCATGCGCCACGCGTATAAAACACTGATTTCAAGTGAGGTTCAAATATACATAAAGTTTACAATATTTTTGTTTTATACGCGTGGCACATGAAGTAAAATTTCGAGTTTAGAAAATCCCAGAAAGCAGCACCCCCCAAGAGGCAGCAACCCATTAAGAGGCGCCCCAAAAAGCAGCCACCCCCCAAGAGGCAGCGCACCCTAAGAGGCAGCGCTCCCCAAGAAGCAGCGCTCCCCAAGAGGCAGCGCTCCCCAAGAGGCAGCAGCCCTTTAAGAGGCAGAGGCTCCCAAGAGACAGCGCCCTCAAGAGGCAGCCACCCTTAAGAGGCAGCGGCCCATTAAGAGGCAGCTCCTCCTAAGAGACAACGCCCCAAAAAGCAGCCACCCCCAAGAGGCAGTGCACCCTAAGAGGCAGCGCACCCCAAGAGACAGCGCTCCTCAAAAGGCAGCGCTCCCCAAGAGGCAGCAGCCCTTTAAGAGGCAGAGGCTCCCAAGAGACAGCGCCCCCAAGAGGCAGCCACCCCCAAGAGGCAGTGGTCCCTTAAGAGGCAGTGGCCCCCAAGAATCCCCGGTAGCTCTTATAGCCAGTCTGCCTATGATTACGACATTCTCATTAATAAAATGTTGTTTTCTTGTAAAATGGTTATGCTGAATTAGTGGAACGCGAAAGAAAAGATGATTATACGTTTTCTAAATAATTTTCTGTTGCATTTTTCGACCTTCACGGTTTTGGAAGAAGGGCGGTTGGCGCGCGTCCGACCTTAACCTCGTGCCCATCGGCCCCGAGTTACAATTTTTGTTTCGTTCCGTTTCATTTCATTTTTTTTTTTCTTTCCACTCGGATACCCCGAGGGGAGAAGAACGTTGGAAGAAGAAGAAGAGTGGAAGAGGAGAAATATTTTCCGAGGTGTGGCCGCGGCGCGGAGGCCTAAGGCTGATGGGATTTCTTATTATAATTAGGTAATTAAAATGTAGCAATTTTAATACGGGCGAGACTCGTTATTTGTATAATATCGTGGCCGGTCAATGCAGTGGCCCCATCATAAATATTATTTAATAATAATCCGCGCCGGCTGCCCCCGGAGAAATGGGATTATATGCGCGCGAGAGTTGTGTGTGTGAAGGGGGGGAGGCAAGGGGGAAATTACACGCGTCTTTTTTTCCTCTTCTTCTCCTCCTCCGAGATGATGATGAGAAAGAGAGAGAGAAGAAGGAGGAGAAGATAGGAATTTGGTAGCATCGTTCGATAAAAAATGACAGCGGCCTCGGGGCACGGCCCAAAAAAACAATACGGAGCTCAAGACAGGTAGCTGTCCGAGGGGGGGACAGGGCGGCGAGGGGGACTGGTCATTTGTATACCTGGGGAATGCGCCCAGCCCGGTACACTCTGAGGAATCAACTCTGCCCCGGCTCGCTGCGAGCGACTGAGGTTCTGACATACCTCCACTCCCGACCATTACACCATTCAATGCTTTCTGTTCTTCGCTTTGCTTTCCTATCCTGTGGTTACGGTCGCGGTATGCTCTTTTACTATATATACTTCTGCACGCCACTACGCCAGGTATGGTCGCGCTGCACCAAAACAAAACAACGCTCTCGTGAGGGAATGGTGAAAGTAATTTTTCCGAAACTCAATTACATACAGCTCGGATGCAACAACATTCTTCGGCGAAAACTTGATTCCATAGTTTACCTCTTGCAAACGCAAACTATCCTAATTTCATAGCATGCATTTTAAATACAGTACTCTTAATTTCAAATTTGCATACCATCAAGCCTTCAAATTGACCAAAGGTATTCCAACAAGTTACATATTGGTATTAACCATTCCCTTAATTCTAGTGATATTTCTGATACCTCTTGCAAACGCAAACTATTTTAATTTCATAGTATACACTTTAAACACGGTACTCTTAATTTCAAGTTTGCATACCATCAAACCTTCCAATTAATTTCACTAAAGGTATTCTAACGAGTTATATATTGGTATCAATTAAATATAGTGATATTTCTGATACCTCCTTTAATTCTGGTGATATTTCTGATACCTCTTGCAAACGCAAACTATTTTAATTTCATAGTGTACACTTTAAACACAGCACTTTTAATTTCAAGTTTGCATACCATCAAACCTTCCAATTAATTTCACTAAAGGTATTCTAACGAATTATATATTGGTATCAAATAATTATAGTGACATTTCTGATACCTCCTTTAATTCTAGTGATATTTCTGATACCTCTTGTAATCGCAAACTATTTTAATTTCATAGTATGCACTTTAAACACAGCACTCTTAATTTCAAGTTTGCATACCATCAAACCTTCCAATTAATTTCACTAAAGGTATTCTAACGAGTTATATGTTGGTATCAAATAATTATAGTGATATTTCTGATACCTCCTTTAATTCTAGTGATATTTCTGATAACTTTTACAAACGCAAACTATTTTAATTTCATAGTATACACATTAAACACAGCACTTTTAATTTCAAGTTTGCATACCATCAAACCTTCCAATTAATTTCACGAAAGGTATTCTAACGAGTTATATATTGGTATCAAATAATTATAGTGATATTTCTGATACCTCCTTTAATTCTAGTGATATTTCTGATACCTCTTGTAAACGCAAATTATTTTAATTTCATAGTATGCACTTTAAACACAGCACTCTTAATTTCAAGTTTGCATACCATCAAACCTTCTAATTAATTTCACTAAAGGTATTCTAACGAGTTATATATTGGTATCAAATAATTCTAGTGATATTTCTGATACCTCCTTTAATTCTAGTGATATTTCTGATACCTCTTGCAAACGCAAACTATTTTAATTTCATAGTATGCACTTTAAACACAGCACTCTTAATTTCAAGTTTGCATACCATCAAATCTTCTAATTAATAATGGTTTGTAAATTAAATTCACTTGGTTTTGTTTCACTTATATGTATTTTATTATCTACTAGTTTCGGATTAATGCCATTATCAAGATAATGGCATTAAGCCGAAACTAGTAGAAAATAAAATACATATAAGTGAAGCAAAACCAAGTGAATTTAATTTACAAACCATTATATTTTAAAATGTTTTACCAAGTGATTAATAAGAAAAAAGTGTCCTTCTAATTAATTTCACTAAAGGTATTCTAACGAGTTATATATTGGTATCAAATAATTCTAGTGATATTTCTGATACCTCCTTCAATTCTAGTGATATTTCTGATACCTCCTTCAATTCTAGTGATATTTCTGATACCTCTTGCAAACGCAAACTATTTTAATTTTATAATACGCACTTTAAACACAACACTCTTAATTTCAAGTTTCCATACCATCAAATCTTCCAATTCATTTCCCTAAAGGTATTCTAACGAGTTATATATTGGTAACAAATAATTCTAGTGATATTTCTGATACCTCTTTCAATTCTAGTGATATTTCTGATACCTCTTGCAAACGCAAACTATTTTAATTTCATAGTATGCACTTTAAACACAACACTCTTAATTTCAAGGTTGCATACCATCAAATCTTCCAATTAATTTCACTAAAGGTATTCTAACGAGTTATATATTGGTATCAAATAATTCTAGTGATATTTCCGATACCTCCTTTAATTCTAGTGATATTTCTGATACCTCTTGCAAACGCAATCTATTTTAATTTCATACAATGCACTTTAAACACAGTACTCGTCATTTCAAGTTTTCATACTATCAAACCTTCCAATTGATTTCACCAAGGGTATTCTAAAGCGTTACATATTGGTATAGTCGAAATCACGAAACTTAATACTTGCGTCATTAAAAATATTCATCTGAATTAAATCAACACTCCTGCATCAAATCAGCAACAGTTTGCACATTTACGTGATATATTTTTAGCGGGAAATTGGAATTTGAATTGAATTATAGTTACAGTTAGATTAATTTTCTGAATCAGATGTGTCATCTAAATCAGCGTTTCGCAACTGTTTCGGTATCGACCCCCTGGGGGTCGATGAAGCTTGACAGGGGGTCGATGATTGGCAAAGAGTCGATTGGAGTCGATTATGGTCAAGGGGTCGATTATGGTCAGGGTGTCGATTATGGTCAGGGGGTAGATTATGGTCAGGGGGTCGATTGGGGGTGGTCAATGACCGTCAAGTGGTCGACCACCAAATATAACGACATGAAAATCGACATTATCGAAACATAAATGCAACTAAAATATTGATTATTATTAAATATAATATGTTCAATAAAAAAAAACCTCTAGAGTGACATGATTTAATCTTTTTTCAAATATAAGTTGGCTACACACTTTAGGAATTGACATATACAACGCCAGACATAATATTTATAATGTATATTTTCAGAGTTGCCAACCTAGAATATTTTCCATAGCACTCTAAAGATTTTCTTTAATTGAACATACGATATAATCGTGTGTTATGAGTAATTTTAAATTCAAAGATTGTGTAGACTACGGATGATATTGAGTATTTATAAACCTAATGTTTCTTTAATATTATCTAAGCAATCTTCTCATCAACAAATTTAATTTTTCTTGTGTCAAGAATCATTGTTGTC
Source organism: Philonthus cognatus (assembly GCA_932526585.2). Classification (NCBI taxonomy): domain Eukaryota; kingdom Metazoa; phylum Arthropoda; class Insecta; order Coleoptera; family Staphylinidae; genus Philonthus; species Philonthus cognatus. The sequence goes on from OW052241.1 coordinate 155,478,739, forward strand.
CATATGTCGGCTAGCTCAACGAATGTCAACTGTTATTATAGTAAAAATGTCGGCTGGCGCCGACTTATGTCAAGTGGTATAATTGTTAAAATGTCGACTAGCGCCGATTAATATCTGCTGTCTCAATTAACCTATGTCTGAGTCCACAAATGTCAAAAATGAAAAATTATTGAAACTGTCAAACTTTTCAAAAAGTGATGAAAAGTCAGCAATCCTTAAAAAATGCGACAACTTTTAAGAGAAAGTGTTTAAAAGTTTCAATAATTTCAATTTTGATTGATGCGCATATTATATTATTTTTTATGAAATGAGAAGAATATTTTAAACTTTAGAATAAATCAGTTCTTATACGCGTGGCGCATGAAGTAAAATTTCGAGTTTAGAAAAGCCCAGAAAATTTGTCTCGGGTCGCTGCGCGACCCTCGACAAATTTTCACAGGGCTTTTCTAAACTCGAAATTTTACTTCATGCTTAGTCTGGGAGTAAAAAACACTCGTTTAAAGATTCAAATTGAACGCTTTTAAAAATCAACGAATGCCAGAAAATTTACAGCTAAAATAATTAAGAAAAAATAATGTGATTTTATAAAAATAATGACATACTATAGAATTGATACAACATTTGCGGATACTCCCTGTTTTTTTTTTAAAGTTCAATTTAAAGCTTTAAACAAGTGTTTTCCACTCCCAGACTAAGCATAAAATAAAATTTCGAGTTTAGAAAAGCCCCGTGAAAATTTGTCGAGGGTCGCGCAGCGACCCGAGACAAATTTTCTGGGCTTTTCTAAACTTGAAATTTCACTTCATGCGCCACGCGTATAAAACACTATAATATTGTCAAATTTATGTATATTCGAACTTCACTCAAAATGTGTGTTTTATACGCGTGGCGCATGAAGTAAAATTTCGAGTTTAGAAAAGCCCAGAAAATTTGTCTCGGGTCGCTGCGCGACCCTCGACAAATTTTCACGGGGCTTTTCTGAACTCGAAATTTTACTTCATGCTTAGTCTGGGAGTGGAAAACACTCGTTTAAAGCTTCAAATTGAACGCTTTTAAAAATCAACGAATGCCAGAAAATTTACAGCGAAAATAATTAAGAAAAAATAATGTGATTTTATAAAAATAATGACATACTTTAGAATTGATACAACAATTGCGGATACTCCCTGTTTTTTTTAAGTTCAATTTAAAGCTTTAAACAAGTGTTTTCCACTTCCAGACTAAGCATAAAATAAAATTTCGAGTTTAGAAAAGCCCCGTGAAAATTTGTCGAGGGTCGCGCAGCGACCCGAGACAAATTTTCTGGGCTTTTCTAAACTCGAAATTTTACTTCATGCGCCACGCGTATAAAACACTATAATATTGTCAAATTTATGTATATTCGAACTTCACTCAAAATGTGTGTTTTATATGCGTGGCGCATGAAGTAAAATTTCGAGTTTAGAAAAGCCCAGAAAACTTGTCTCGGGTCGCTGCGCGACCCTCGACAAATTTTCACGGGGCTTTTCTGAACTCGAAATTTTACTTCATGCTTAGTCTGGGAGTGGAAAACACTCGTTTAAAGCTTCAAATTGAATGCTTTTAAAAATCAACGAATGTTAGAAAATTTACAGCTAAAATAATTAAGAAAAAGTAATGTGATTTTATAAAAATAATGACATACTTTGGAATTGATACAATTGCGGGTATTCCCTGTTGTTTTTTAAGTTCAATTTAAAGCTTTAAACAAGTGTTTTCCACTCCCAGACTAAGCATGAAGTAAAATTTCGAGTTTAGAAAAGCCCCGTGAAAATTTGTCGAGGGTCGCGCAGCGACCCGAGACAAATTTTCTGGGCTTTTCTAAACTCGAAATTTTACTTCATGCGCCACGCGTATAAAACACTATAATATTGTCAAATTTATGTATATTCGAACTTCACTCAAAATGTGTGTTTTATTCGCGTGGCGCATGAAGTAAAATTTCAAGTTTAGAAAAGCCCAGAAAATTTGTCTCAAGTCGCTGCGCGACCCTCGACAAATTTTCACGGGTCTTTTCTAAACTCGAAATTTTACTTCATGCTCAGTCTGGGAGAGGACGACACTCGTTTAGTTTTTGTTTTTTGTCTAAATTTGTCAATTTACGCCAAAAATTATATTACAAGGAGAAAATTAGGTTTTACTTCAAAAATGAGACAGAAATGGCTGACGATGATGATGATAATGATATTATTTAATGTCAAAAATGACATGTTACTTCAAAAATGATATTTTATAAAATTTTTATTATTTTACGTCAATAATTAAATTTTTATAAATGTTCTTATTTTATGTAAAAAAATACATTACAAATCGGAAATGATATTTTATTTGAAAAATGATATTTTTACTTAATATTGTAATTTTACGTGAGAAATGTTATTTTACTACAAATCATCAAAAATTATACGAGGGTTGCCTTTTAAATTTCGGGATTAGAGAACAAAAATAAATATTAATCATTGAAAATCGCTTTATTGTTTTTCAAAATATTCCCCATTAAGATCTATACACTCTTGCATGCGTTTGAACCAATTGTCGAAGCACTTTTGCCACTCTGATTGAGGTATCTCTAAAACATGCATTCTGAACGCATCAACCGCTTCTTCAGGTGTCGAAAAACGTTGACCTCTCATTTTATTTTTTACGGATGGGAATAAAAAGAAGTCATTCGGTGCCAAGTCAGGACTATATGGCGGATGACTCATCAAATCGATGTTTTGCGTGCTCAAAAATGCAGTTATTTGAGCCGATGTGTGAGAGCTCGCATTGTCGTGGTGAAGAGTGATCCGTTTTCGGCGGTTGGTTTTTCTGATTTCTTGGATGACAACTGGCAAACAAATGGTTGTGTACCACTTAGAATTGACTGTTCTGCGTTGTTCTAGTGGTACGGTTGCGACATGTCCAGTTTTTCCGAAAAAAACAGGCGACCATTTGCTTGGAAGTGCTTCGTGCGCGAAAAATTTTTCTTGGATTTGGCTCATCTTGAAACACCCATACGGTCGACTACTGTTTACTTTCGGGCTCATACGCGTAAATCCATGATTCATCACCTGTCACGATGTTATAGACGTGTTTCGAAGCACCGCAATCGTATTTTTTGAGCATTTCTTTGCACCAATCGACATGAGCCTTTTTTTGAGCGATTGACAAATTGTGTGGGATCCAACGCGAACAAATTTTTTTGACAGTCAAATGTTCATGCAATATTGAATGTATGCTGGTCCCACTAATGCCTAAGGTTGTCTCAATCTCACGATAGGTCACATGACGATCTTGCAATATTTGTTTGCGCACAGCATCAATGGTTTCCGGAACAACAACTGATTTTGGACGACCTCCACGAAATTCGTCTTGGAGTGAACTACGACCTCGGTTGAATTCACCATACCATCGATAAACACTGGTCTTTGATGGAGCTTCATCGCCAAAAATTGAATTAAGTTCATCCATGCACTGTTGTTGAGTTAATCCACGTCGAAAGTTGTAAAAAATAATCGCACGAAAATGTTCACAATTTAATTCCATTCTTTGGCCGAGATAAATCTTTTAAGTTAGTGTAAACGACACAAATAACGCTCATATGTCAAAACGTTCTGAGTACGTATAACCTCAAAAATGTCAAACTTTACGATAGAGCTCTCAGTTGCCAGATTGCAACACTAGGGTTGCCCAATCCCGAAATATAAAAGGCAACCCTCGTATTTTCCTTCAAAAATTACATAAGTAAAAATTATGTATTATCTCAAAAATGACACTAAGTCAGAAATGGGAATTTATATCAATAATCTCAATTTATGTCAATATTGTCAATGTCAATATTAGCAACTCCCACCAATAAACAAAAAGTCAGGAATTTAATTCGAACCTACTAACGAGTGTCTTCCTTGATAAAGCATGAAGTAAAATTTCGAGTTTAGAAAACGCTGAAAATTTGGTTTGGTCCACCACGCGACCGTTCCGTTTGAATGGAGTTTTCACGGTATTGACGTTTGTTTCGCTTTAAAAACGACTCACGGCGGATAGAAGCACAATTGTTTAACCGAGTTGAGAATAATTTATGTTTACAAACGCGTTTTACGCGATTTAAACTAGGGAGAACGGCGGAGATGTTGACGTGTTACTTCGTACTCTAACAAAATCGCGTCGACGACGTCATCACCATCATGGTCAAATGTAAGACAAACGAAGCTAATTTCACTAGCACAGCGCTGTTACTGGATAGCGGCAAAAAATCGAAACAGGCAATTATTTATATTCGTTAAAAAAACACATTTATCACGCAAATTCCATGTTTAATGTACTTTACCCATTTATGCTGCCCACACAATTAAATAATGCACATATTATAGGATTGTCGTTAAAAAAATAATATAATTTACATATTTGCCGATTCCCGGTCTAGAGGTTTATACAATCAAATAAATTACGATGAAAATCTAACGAATGGACAAAAATCCAACTTTAACTACACTAACTTTACGAATAAAACAAACAAAGTGTTTAACTTTAAGACGCAATAACTTCTAGACATTCCTGTTAGAAAAGATATCTCCTCAATATTTTAATTCAGAACTGTAATGCATACCATCGAGAATATTCACGCCTGCTATGAAAAACATAAAGAGCATAACATATCAAAGTAACTCGATCAAAAGGAATTTTATCTCATTTCGTTAAAGTATACTCCTCGTAAAAAAATATGTGTTATCTGTTTGGAGGAAATTTAGCACCGCTGATGGAATTCCATTGAAACTCAGTTATCACCTCGAATATACACACTTATCACAATTTACGATTGACTAAAAGCCGCGCTCACACGTATGCGATTCACAGTCACGCTCTCGTTTGATTAGAATGGAATTCGGACGGTGTGGTCTATCTCATTGTTGCCGCCACTTTTATAAACAATAAGCAATATCGGTGACTCAAAAGTAATGCACATATTTCGTTATCTAGAGAAACATAATCCTTATTATATAAATGTTTTAATCGTGGCCTTAAAAACGATTCATGTAATATGTGATATAACAGACTAGAAAAAAGCATAAAAGAATTAAATTATGTTACATTTGAACTAAAAATGAAAAATCTAATACTTAACAAAAAAGTCTTAGACATTGTCAGCGGTTGTCGGCGGTGTCCCGCAAGGGAGCATTTTAGGCCCTCTGCTATTTAATATTTATATTAATGATTTATTTGCTTATAAAAACAATCCGAATTTTGAAATTATTAACTACGCAGACGATACAAATATCGTAATCAAAGGTAGTGACATGACGAACCTATGCCAAAACGGGACGGATGCGCTGCAATTAATTTTCAAATGGTTTGATGATAACGGCTTAGCTATAAATAAAAGTAAGACAAATTGCATTCTATTTAAAAAGAACGAAGCTCTTGCCACGCCGTCAATTTTGAGGTTTGGTGATTGTATATTAAATGTAACCAATTCTGCGAAATTTTTAGGCATCTATATAGATGACAAATTAAAATGGAATGATCAAATAACTCATGTTTCTAAAAAGCTAAGCAGAGCAAGCTTTATGATCCGGTCCTTAAAATTAACTGTTGGTTTTGACATTTTAAAAATGACATACCACGCGAACTTTGAAAGCCATATTAGATATGGAATAATACATTGGGGGAGCTCCACACAGCTTAATAAAATTTTCATTCTCCAAAAGCGTACACTTTGAGCGATGTTAGGGCTTAAAACAACTGCTTCATGCAGAACATTGTTTTCTGAAAATGGTATACTCACAGTAACTGCAATATATATACTAGAAAGTCTACTATTCGTTTAGAAACAACAGCATCTATTTTTGAAAAACAAATGTTCACACGAGCACGATACTCGACACAAACAAAATTTTGTATACCCTATTCACAAGTATACTTTCACTGAAATAAGTTCCGAATATAGGTGTATGAAATTTTATAATTTTTTGCCGTCTAACCTAAAAATGGAGAATAGGATCAATAATTTCAAGAATAGACTAATTAATGTGCTATTGTTAATGGAACCATATAATTTGGAAGAATTCTTTCTTTATAAAATTGTATAACATTGCTATACATGCGTGTTTCCCTTGACGCAAATTCCTATATTAAGTATATGTTTATTTTCTTTCTTATCTATATTTTTAAAGGAATATAGATTGTTTATTATTATTATTATTATTATTAACGATAAGGTAAAATAAATCTTACAAAATAGGAGCATAAGGAATTGAAACATATATCCCTCAATACCATTAGTCCGAGATGGGAATCAATGCCAGCAAATTCCGTGGTTAAGAAGAAGTTTACACATCATATTGTAAAATGTATTCATTCATTTTACAATATGATGTATAAACTTAACTTATATTGTAAAATAAAGAATACTTAAAATAAAGAATACTTAAAATAAAGAAAAAATTAACTTAGTTGGATGTATTTTGACTAACTTTGCTAAAAACCCGGAACTAAGTCTAAATGCGCTGAAAGAACCAAACAATAAGCTATATCGCCGATTCAAAACAATGGACATAGAAGCTTGAACTATACAGTTATACTATACTATACTTAAGGGAGAGTATTTTTATAATTGTGCCAAAACTACCTGATGTTTGGCAATTTTTTTGGGGAAACTGAAAAGACTTAGACACTTGCGGTTTTTGGCACAATGTTTATTCATCTCTTGTCTACAAAATGGAATTTTTTTGAAGTATAATAATTTAAAATGGCGTCCATAATGGCGGCTCCGAGAAGTCATGTTTTGAAAATATTTGTTATCTTCGGGATGGATAGAAGCCGCAATACGTCATCTAGAAGCATGAAACCAAAAAATAAGTAAAGGGTAAACTCCAAGGAGGCATCTGAACCTAAGAAACATGAAAAAATTCCTTATAGAATCGTTAGTCATCCAAATGTTGCGATTTTAAAGGTTCAGAGACCAATAAATTCAATTTCCTTTTAGGCAGTCAAAACTAGAAGTCGATTGGTTGAACGGTTCGCAAGCTAGAATTCCCGCAGATTTGAAAAATCTTGTTTCGAGATAAACGCGTTTGAAGTTTGACAACTGTTTTTCCGTGTTCAATTCGATTAGCTCGATCAATGTGACCAAGAACGAAGTAATTTATAGGTTTTTGGGGTCGCTGAACACGAATTCGAGGATTTGAAAAATTCAAAATGGCGGGTCCAATATGGCGGACCAAAAATTGAAAATATCAAATTGGATGAAATTTGTAATATAAGGGCCGGTCCGCGCTCAGGACAATGGTTCATTGAAAGCCGTATAGCGACGGAATTAATGCACGGACTGCCATATAATTTTAACCAAATATTCTTCAGACATGTCGCATTAGATTTATGTAATAAAAATTTTGAAAAAAAATTATAAAAATGCTCCCCCTTAAGTCTAAATGCGTTCAAAGAACCAAAGTATAAGCTAAAGTATAAATACCTTCAAAGAACCAAAACCTAAGTTAAAAAGCTTAAACTAAGTCTAAATACCTTTAAAGAAGCAAACAATAAGACGTAGTTAATTGACAGCTTCCTTTCGCACAGATCCATAAACATCAAAATCCGCAACACCCTCTCAAGATCCTTTACCCCCGAACAAGGGGTTCCCAAGGCTCACCTCTTTCACCTCTTCTTTACAACCTATTTGTCCTAGATATGTATAACCCAGACCCAAAATTCCTTAACCCTACCGCGTACCCTCTGGTATACGCAGACGACACAGCCCTTATCACACACGCGCCCACGTTTGAAAAAGCATTACCACCCTTCAAGACCTTATCGACACTATTCAAACGTGGTTCGCAAAATGGAGAATTTCTATTAACCCTAACAAATCCAAACTCCTTATCCCTTTCCACCGCCCAAACAATTCGCCATTTTCAATTTCCCTACTTAATAACCTAATTTCACCTTCCTCTACCTGCAAATACCTAGGCGTGATGTTCGACCCCAAATTTACTTTTAAAACCCATGCCCTAACCCTTAAAGACAAAGTCAAGAAGAGATCGCGTCACTTCAGATCTCTTACATATAAAAACCAAGGAATCTCGACCAACACCGCGGTCCATATTTATAAAATGATTTGTCGCCCTCTTCTTGACTATGCAGCCATCCTTTTCCTCAATCCACGTCCATCTGTGCTAAAACACATTCAGGTTGGTGAACGTTCAGCCCTACGTTCATTGACTAAGATGAGACACCCCAACAATCCCTTACACAACCCTTCGAATACTCTCCTCTACGAAAAAACGAAAATAATTCCCATTGAACAACGCCTAATTTACCTTGCCGAAAAATTCGCAACCAACCCATATAATATAGAGACCTTACTCCATATGTGCCTGCCACGTAATCCTGACATCCTTCCCAAATTCAAAAACCCAGCCACCACCATATTTCAATTCATCTGATCATTTCATCAGGACCATAACTGACGTACCTACTGACAATTTCATGACAATTGACAATTTTGGCGGAAAGACCACGGGTCGATAGCCGATTGGCAACAGGATCAGCACTCATACAAAATAAAATAAAATAATTAATTATACATGTTATGTAATACCTACTGTTATCAATAAAGATTGTTTGTTGTTAAAGACGTAGTTTATTAATGTACGCAAACGTAAATGTTTTAATATTGCCCTTGAAAACGATTTATGCAGTGATTTTTTTCAAGTATGCATACATGAATCTTTATTTTTATTGAATTTGAAGCTTCTAACAAGTGGTTTCCACTCCCAGATTAAGCATGAAGTAAAATTTCGAGTTTAGAAAAGCCTGAAAATTTGGTTTGGTCGCGTAGCGCGAAGCGCGGAGCGACCAAACCAAATTTTCAGGCTTTTCTAAACTCGAAATTTTACTTCATGCGCCACGCGTGTAAAACGCTGGTTTATTCCGAAGTTTAAAAACATACGCAAATTCCAATAAATAGTTCTAAGAAGTTATTCCACGATTTTGTGAAAATTATAAGTTTCTACGAATCTTTCAACAAACTGTCGTTTTTATCCCAGAAAAAAAATGGCTACCAAAAACTTGAATAAAGAGAAATTGACCAATTTATTATCTAAAACTTTTATTCTAACAATTTTTCTGTACTCCCATTAGGTATTGAGTTAATCGCAACTTTTGTGAAATACAAAAAGGAGAGCGCACTCGCGTAAATTCTCGACCATTTTCAATTTTGACAAAACACGTTATAAAGAAAGCTAAAAAGCTGGAACTCAGTATAAATACCCTCAAAGAACCAAAAACTAAGTTAAAAAGCTGAAACTAAGTCTAAATACCTTTAAAGAAGCAAACAATAAGACGTAGTTTATTAATGTGCGGAAACGTAAATGTTTTGTTATTGCCCTTGAAAACGATTTATGCAGTGATTTTTTTAAAGTATGCATACATGAATCTTTATTTTTATTGAATTTGAAGCATCTAACAAGTGTTTTCCACTCCCAGATTAAGCATGAAGTAAAATTTCGAGTTTAGAAAAGCCTGAAAATTTGGTTTGGTCGCGAAGCGCGGAGCGACCAAACCAAATTTTCAGGCTTTTCTAAACTCGAAATTTTACTTCATGCGCCACGCGTGTAAAACGCTGATCTGTTCCCGAAGTTCAAAAACATACGCAAATTCCAATTAATAGTTCTAAGAAGTTATTTCACGATTTTGTAAAAATTATCAAGTTTTTACGAATCTTCCAACAAACTGTCGTTTTTCTCTAAGAAAAAGATAGCAACCAAAAACTTGAAGATAGAAAAATTGACCAACGCTTTATTATCTAAAGTTTTCATTCTAACAATTTTTCTGTATTCCCATTAGGTATTGAGATATTCGCAACTTTTGTGAAATACAAAAAGGAGAGCGCACTCGCGTAAATTCTCGACCATTTTTAATTTTGACAAAAAACGTTATTCTGTCTAGCCAAAGTATAAGCTAAAAAGCTGGAACTAAGTATAAATACCTTCAAAGAACCAAAAACTAAGTTAAAAAGCTAAAACTAAGTCTAAATACCTTTAAAGAAGCAAACAATAAGACGTAGTTTATTAATGTACGGAAACGTAAATGTTTTATTATTGCCCTTGAAAACGATTTGTGCAGTGATTTTTTTAAAGTATGCATACATGAATCTTTATTTTTATTGAATTTGAAGCATCTAACAAGTGTTTTCCACTCCCAAATTAAGCATGAAGTAAAATTTCAAGTTTAGAAAAGCCTGAAAATTTGGTTTGGTCGCGTACCGCGAAGCGCGGAGCGACCAAACCAAATTTTCAGGCTTTTCTAAACTCGAAATTTTACTTCATGCGCCACGCGCGCAAAACGCTGATTTATTCCGAAGTTCAAAAACATACACGAATTCCAATAAATAGTTCTAAGAAGTTATTCCATTATTTTGTGAAAATTATAAGATTTTACGAATCTTTCAACAAAGTTTCGTTTTTCTCCAAGAAAAAAGATAGCTACCAAAAAACTTGAAAATAGAAAAGTTGACCAAAATTTTATTATCTAAAACTTTTATCTTAACAATTTTTCTGTATTCCCATTAGTTATTGAGTTATTCTCAACTTTTGCGAAATACAAAAAGGCGAGCAAACTCGCGTAAATTCCCGACAATTTTCAATTTTGACAAAAAAACGCTATAACTCAAAAACTATTCAAGCTACAGAAAAGTATAATATATAATATACAGGGTGGGCCACGAATAACGCCCATTAAAAGTTTTCGGGGTTCCTGACAGAGGAAAAATTTGAAAAAATTCTACATTGCACGGTTGAATGCGATCACCTTATGGAAAATATTTCGACTTTCTATCACTTCCGGTTGTACCGGAAATGGCTACCAACTTTGTTATTTTAAATGGAACATCCTATATATTAATTTTTTTTAGATTCCCCGTTCAATTGCCTACCCTCTCATATGAATTTATGTCCACTTAACTCTTACAGTTTTTAAATAAAAAATTTATTTGTCAAATATTGACCTCAAATAGACGTTTTGAAAAATGCCTATAACTTCTAGTAGGGACAAGATAGACAGACGAGCGGCATCTTGAATTTTTTTTCTTCTGTTCTTGCATTTAATTATTCGTTTGAAAATTACTTTATTTCAATCTTCTTGCTTTTGTTTTGTTTGTAAGTTGTAAGTGTGGATAAGTTTCGTTGAAACAACAATTCTGTCGCACTAGCCATATATGACGAATAAATTCATAATTTCTCGATTGCTACACTTATTTATTATAATATTACTCGAAGTGTTCAAAAATATTGACACGTTGGAAACGAATTTTTCTAGATTCGGTTCAGTGAATATTGACAGTAGCCTACTATGGTGCACGTATGAATAGTACAGGAATTATTCAATTGTGCAAGCATTCTGGGAGGAAAGAAATTTCGAAATAACTCAAAAACTACTTGCTCTAGATATAGGGAGACATAATACTTTTATGTTGCAAATTGTCTTGCCAATCACCATATGAGATAAAATATTGGTCATTCCATTTGAAAACATTGAATTATGATGTTTTTAAGTGGGCACTGAAATATTGACATTTTTGAAATACCTATTGTCAAAATTGAAAGATGTCAATTTTTTTAATTCTAGAGGGATCTATAAGTAAGAATTCAAGATGCCGCTCGTCTGTCTATCTTGTCCTTACTAGAAGTTATAGGCATTTTTCAAAACGTCTATTTGAGGTCAATATTTGACAAATACATTTTTAACTCAAAAACTGTAAGAGTTAAGTGGACATAAATTCATATGAGAGGGTAGACAATTGAACGGGGAATCTAAAAAAAAATAATATATAGGATGTTCCATTTAAAATAACAAAGTTGGTAGCCATTTCCGGTACAACCGGAAGTGATAGAAAGTCGAAATATTTTCCATGAGGTGATCGCATTCAACCGTGCAATGTAGAATTTTTTCAAATTTTTCCTCTGTCAGGAATCCCGAAAACTTTTAATGGGCGTTATTCGTGGCCCACCCTGTATATATATATAATATTGATAACTTTGATAAACATTCGGTTTCTTGATTTATAAAAAACAATTGACCATTTTCAATTTTGACAAAACAACGCTATAACTCAAAAACTATTTAAGCTACAGAAAAGTATAATACATGTATATCAGCTATTTCGACGAGATCTACAAGATAGGCGTATGTTTTTATACAGGATAATCCACATCTAAAAGAAAACTTTTAGATGTGGATCATCCTGTATAAAAACATACGCCTATCTTGTAGATCTCGTCGAAATAGCTGATCTACATGTATTATACTTTTCTGTAGCTTAAATAGTTTTTGAGTTATAGCGTTGTTTTGTCAAAATTGAAAATGGTCAATTGTTTTTTATAAATCAAGAAACCGAATGTTTATCAAAGTTATCAATATTATATATGAGTGTTTTCCACTCCCAGACTAAGCATGAAGTAAAATTTCGAGTTTAGAAAAGCCCCGTGAAAATTTGTCGAGGGTCGCGCAGCGACCCGAGACAAATTTTCTGGGCTTTTCTAAACTCGAAATTTTACTTCATGCGCCACGCGTACAAAGCGCTGATTCAGTGGGAAGTTTTCAACTTTTACTCTCGCAATTTATAGTGCCCAACAAGGGCCAAGTGTTAAATTTGGACGCTCGCACAACTAGGGGCCACAGCGCCAGCCTGGCCCCACGTCGGGCGCCAAAAAACCTCAAATCCAAGCGTTTCTAGTATTGTTATGATTTTTATATGATCACAGGACAACGTTTTAGATTTTGACTTGACAGAAAACAACACGACAGTTACATTTCTTTAAAAAATTCTGAAAATTTCGAGTTTAGAGAAGCAAACCAAATTTTCAGGCAATTCAAGAAAAAATCTTCACCTTTAAGTCAAAAGTAGTTTTACTTCTAGAGATTTGGTTTTTGTTGTGTGTTTGTATTTACTTACCGCAAATTAGTGCTAGTCCGAAGAGATCGGTGTCGAGCATGCCCTGTTGGGCGAAGTGAAGGCATGTCTGGTGATAGAGTTCCCGTACCCTGGATTTGGCCTGGACTATGAAGTAGAGGGTCTGCTGGTGCAGCAGGTGGAGGGCCAAGAAGCGGGCGGCCGGTGGGAGCGCGCCGGCAGGGCTGCACGCGGCCAGGGGGGCGCTCACCGTGCACAGCCCGGCACGCATGACCCCACCATCTCTAACCGGGGCTCCTCGCCGCGTCTCACCTTCAAAACAAAAACAAAACAAAAATTATTAAAATGAAATTAAAAACACCGTTAGAGATGTTTTTAATAACTAGAATATTTATAGAGAGTTCTAGTTTGGATAGTTCTGATCATGGAGGATAGCCTAACGCTATCCAACCCACCGTTAGGCAGCGTTAGACTCATCCTCCATCCTCCAGAGTAGGAAACTAGCTCCAAAGCACAAGAATGTCCAACACATCAGCATAGAAAATTAACAATAAATCTATAATCTTTACCGAAAGTTGGAAGTTCTAGTTTGGATAGCTGCAATCGTGGTGGACGAGTCTAACGCTGCCTAATCCACCATTGGACAGCGTTAGCCTCATCGTAAACTTTGGACACTGGCTCCAAAACACAAGAAAGTACAGCACACCAACAAAGAAAACTATAAATCTACAATCTTTGAAAAAAATTGTTGGTTTTACTTTGGATTGATGCGATTGTTTATTGTTTATTTACGGATATCCATTTAAAATAATTTAATGTGGGGGATGAGTCTAACGCTGTCTAACCCAATATTGGACAGCGTTAGACTCATCCTCCATCCTGAACACTGGCTCCAAAAAATAAAAGAGTGTAGCACAATTAAAAACAACGCTACAATCTTTACAGAAAACTGCATGTTCCTGTTTGGATAGTTGAGATCGTAACGCTGTCCAGCCCAGTATTGGACAACGTTAGACTCATCCTCCATCCTCAACACTGGCTCCAAAATACAAAAAAGTGTATCACACCCGCAGAGAAAATTTAAAATAAATCTACAATCTTTGCAGAAAGTTATATGTTCCCGTTTGGATAGCTGAGATCATGAAAGATGAGTCTAACGCGGTCCAGCCCACAATTGGACAGCGTTAGACTCATTCTCCATCCTCAACACTGGCTACAAAATACAAAAAAGTGCAGCACACCCGCAGAGAAAATTAAAAATAAATCTACAATCTTTGCAGAAAGTTCTGTGTTTCTGTTTGGATAGTTGAGATCGTAGAATATGAGTCTAACGCTGTCCAACCCACCGTTAGACAGCGTTAGACTTATCCTGAATCCTACATCCTCCTATGGCTTATTTTGTCTTTTTCTGACTTATATCAACTAAAATATGCGATATTAATAAAAGAAGTAATAAAATTATGAATATTAAGAAAATAAATGACATTTGTTAATAATTCAAATCATCAACTATTATAAAAATCTTAGAAATTCACCAATTCAAATCATGAACTTTTATAAAAATCTTAGAAATTCACCAAAAGCGTCAGCATTTTTAAAATTGACTAAAATATTGAAAATTCATAAAAACCAAAGTAAATCTTGGAAATTCACGAAAATAAAAAAAATATATAATAAACGTAAATCGTCAGAAAGTTAACGAAAATTCAAAATTAACTGACTTGTTGGAAATTCACTAAAATTCATGAAACGCGTCAATGTATTAAAAATTCACGAAAGGCGTCAAAATATTAAAATTTCACGAAAGGCGTCAAGATATTAAAAATTCATAAGATCCGACAAAATAATAAAAATTCATAAAAGGCGTTGAAACAATAAAAATTTTTGAAATGCGTCAAAATATAAAAAATTCTCAAAAGACGGCAAAATATTAAAAATTCATGAAATGCGTCAAAATATAAAAAATTCTCAAAAGACGGCAAAATATTAAAAATTCATAAAATGCGTCAAAATCTAAAAAATTCTCAAAAGACGGCAAAATATTAAAAATTCATAAAGTGCGTCAAAATCTAAAAAATTCTCAAAAGACGGCAAAATATTAAAAATTGATGAAATGCGTCAAAATATAAAAAATTCTCAAAAGACGGCAAAATATTAAAAATTGATGAAATGCGTCAAAATATAAAAAATTCTCAAAAGACGGCAAAATATTAAAAATTGATGAAATGCGTCAAAATATAAAAAATTCTCAAAAGACGGCAAAATATTAAAAATTGATGAAATGCGTCAAAATATAAAAAATTCTCAAAAGACGGCAAAATATTAAAAATTCATGAAATGCGTTAAAATATAAAAAATTCTCAAAAGACGGCAAAATATTAAAAATTGATGAAATGCGTCAAAATATAAAAAAATCTCAAAAGACGGCAAAATATTAAAAATTCAAGAAATGCGTCAAAATATAAAAAATTCTCGAAAGGCGTGAAAATACTAAAAACTCGTCAAAGACGTTTAAATATTAAACATTCATGAAAGGCGTGAAAATATTAAAAATTAACGAATGTCTTAGAAATTCACGGAGTGACAAAATTTTAAAGGTTAACAAAAATCTTGAAAATTCACGAATACTGGTAAGATTTTGTTTTAATTGGCGATTATTCATGAAAAGTATCAATATTTTTTAAATTGACGAAAATCTTTAAAATTTTTGTAAACCTTGAAACCTTCAGCATTTCTAAAATTAACGAATATTTAGGAAATTTACGAAAATTGCTAAGAACTTGTCAAATTCTTAGCAATGACCGTACAAATTTTTAAATTAACAAAGATTTAGTTGTTAATTTGAAAAATATTGAAATCGCGAAAATACATGGAAATTATCAACATTTTTAAAATTAACATAAATCCAATTAATTCGCGAACTAGTCAAAATTTTGATGAAAATTTAGTTGTTAATTTGACTTTTTTAAATTTCATGAAAATTGTCAAGATGTTGAAAACCTTAATTGGTTTTAATATTGAAAACTCTGGAAATTCACAAAAGCTGCCAGGATTTTAAGAATTAACGAAATGTTATCAAAAGTGTTAAAATACATAAAATTAACAAAAATGTAGGAAATTCACACAAAAAAAAAAACGTCAGGGTTTTCAAATGAACGGAAATTTTAGAAACTGAAGAAAAACGAAGATTTTAGTTCATTTTTAAAATCGGTTACGAAATTTTCTGATTTTAATAAAAATTTAGGAAATTCACGAAAGCGTCAGGGTTTTCAAATGAACGGAAATTTTAGAAACTGAAGAAAAACGAAGATTTTAGTTCATTTTTAAAATCCTGACGCTTTTCGTGAATTTCCTAAATTTTTATTAAAATTAGAAATGTAGACGATTTTCATGAATTTTCAAGATATCCGTTAATTAAAAAAAAAACTTGATACTTCTCATGAATTTTTAAAAATATTCGTGAATTTAAAAAAGTTTTATGTTGTTTTGTTTGTAAAACGGTTTTGTCTTAGTTCGAAAAACAGAAGTAACTTCAAAAACCCAAGAAATTTGAAAAGATTTTCGCTTAATTTTGAAAATTCTAACGACTATCCTAAACTTGGTAAATTTTTGTTAATTAAAATAATAATTTAAACATTCGTTAATATTAAAAATGCCGAAGGATTTCATGAAAGTCAATGATTTTGGTTGTTATTTGTAAAATGTATGTTGTTTTGTTTGTTAAATGGTGAAAAGGAATTTCTAAAATAAAAGAAATTTGAAAAGATTTTCTCTTGATTTTCAAAATTCCAAAAATTCTAAATTTAGTAGGTTTTTGTTAATTTTAAAAATGTTGACACTTGACTTTTTTCAATTTTCAAAATTCTGGTAGTTTTCGTGAATACCCTAAATTTTTGTTGAATTTAAAGTGTCTTTTCCTTTTCATAAAAAATGTCACTATTTTGATTGATTTTCAAATCATCTTTAGAAATTTTGACGGTTTTCAAAATATTCTAGAAAATTCGACGGTTTTCGTAAATTTCCTAGATTTTTGATAACTTAAACAAATGGTGATGTGTCCATCATAGTACTTTCCCCCGTAAATTGCGTATTAAATCACTTTTAAAATATTTGTAGCATTATTATTTTCAAAATGTCTTCAACTTTTTGATAACTACAACTTTTATTTGAAACATTTTTCAATTGGATCAACACATACTGACACAAACCAATGACTAGATAAAAAACACTATTTATTGAATATCTCAAAAACTAAGAGTGCTATGACAAAAAAAGAAGATACAAAATATCTTTAATATTTTATTACCTACAACTTTTATTTGAAACATTTTTCAATTGTATCAACACACACACTGACACAAATCAATGACTAGATAAAAACACTATTTATTAAATATCTCAAAAACTAAGAGTGCTATGACAAAAAGTGAGTCCACAAAAAATCTTTAGTTTTTTATTTCCTACAACTTTATTTGAAATATTTTTCAATTGTATCGACACATACACTGTCACACATCAATGACTAGATAAAACAAACAACTTTTAAAATATCTCTAAAACTAAGAGTGCTATGACAAAAAGTAAAGTAACAATATATCTTCATTTTGTTATTATCTACAACTTTTATTTAAAAGAATTTTTTGTTTGATGAACATTTATTGAAAAAATATGAAAAAACTGAAAAACGCTAAGAGTAAAGTACCACTTCCGGTTTTCCGATTTTCACCAAAAGCTTTTCAGTTCTTCCGATTGTAACAAAAAGCTTAAGTTTCAAGTTTCATCTCGATATCTTTAGCGGTTTTTGCGGTACAGCGCACACAGACACACACACAGACACACAGCCAGACAGACATTTTTCAAAAATGGTCTTATTCCACTCAGGGGACCTCAAAACGGATATTTCCGCTAACATTTTTGATTCGAAAATTTTCACGAAAACAATACTTTCCCTTTGTATTACATACGGGGGAAAGTAAAAATGATTCTTTTAACCCATTTTTAAAACGTTGCTATTTTCGTGAATTTCTACATTTTAGTTACATTTAAAAATACTCGATTTTCATAAATAGTTTACGCATTTGTGGTAATTTTCAGGTTTTTGACGGTTTGTGATGAAATGTCAACAGTTTTGAGTTTAGTATGATTAAGATAATAATTATAATTAGGTTTATGATTACAGCCGTAAAATCGCCTATTATCCATTCATTTACTTGTGATTAGCGCTAGACAATTTAATTTAAGTCCTTAAGAAATTGTAACGAGTGTTTTACAATCCCAGATTAAGCATAAAGTAAAATTTCGAGTTTAGAAAAGCCTGAAAATTTAGATTTGCCGGGGCGCGCGAGCGAAGCGAGTCGCGCCCCGGCAAACCCAAATTTTCAGGCTTTTCTAAACTCGAAATTTTACTTCATGCGCCACGCGTATAAAACATTGACATAACATATATATTTTTATTGGTAAAAGGTGAACTTTAGTAATTTCGTAACCGTCATTAAATTATTCCTGGCAATATTATTTATCTTAGTTGAAGGTCTTTCAAAAATTAATTTGTAGTATCAAATAATAATAAATATTAAATCGTGGCAATATTATTTATTTTGGGAGAAAGTCTTTCAAAAATTAATTTGTAGTATTAAATAATAATAAATATTAAATTGAGACAATATTATTTATCTTAGGTGAAGGTCTTTCAAAAATTAATTTGTAGGATTAAATAATAATAAATATTAAATCGCCGCAATATTATTTATCTTAGGTGAAGGTCTTTCAAAAATTAATTTGTAGTATAAAATAATAATAAATATTAAATCGTCGCAATAATATTTATCTTAGGTGAAGGTCTTTCAAAAATTAATTTGTAGTATAAAATAATAATAAATATTAAATCGTCGCAATATTATTTATCTTCGGTGAAGGTCTTTCAAAAATTATTTTGTAGTATAAAATCATAATAAATATTAAATCGTGGCAATATAATTATCTTAGGTAAAGGTCTTTCAAAATTTAATTTGTAGTATTAAATAATAATAAATATTAAATCGTCGCAATATCATTTATCTTAGGTGAAGGTCTTTCAAAAATTAATTTGTAGTATTAAATAATAATAAATATTAAATCGTCGCAATATTATTTATCTTATGTGAAGGTCTTTCAAAACTTAATTTGTAGTATTAAATAATAATAAATATTAAATCGAAAATATCTGGTATCAAAAAGTATCTATTTGTTGAATATCAATACATTTCATTACGATATTTTACCGTATAGAATCTTTGATATACGAGAGGTGATCAAAAAGTAAGGTTACAAAGTCTGCAATGAAACATGTACATTTTGTAGCCTTACTTTTTGATCGACCCTCGTACGATATAAATGATATTCAACAACTAAATTATTTGGGATCGGAACATCTCTAATAAGCAGAGTTTTTACTAGCACAAAAACACAAGAAATTCCAATACTAATGAATTTTGCCTCACTTGATATCCTATGAATAATAACAGCAATTTAGAAATTACTGGATTAACTTTAAATCAAGCAACTGTAGTTTTGACTATTCTGAACACACATTTCAGTGTTTTATACACCTGGCGCATGAAATTGCTTCCCCAAATTTCCCTAATTAATCACTAGTTTTTTGTATTCCTGTAATTTGCGTTCGGTGTGGATATTTTTTGTTGTTGGTCGCAAGAATTTACTACGGTAGCGATTGCGTGCCATCCACTCGAGAATTCCGTTCTAATTAAATTAAGATTTCTCGTAAGGAAATGTCATAATTATTGGGTCTCGCTGTAAATTATTACCTTTTTTTCTCCGCGATGCACACTCATACACACACACACATCTTACATTTCTTCGTTCGTGCAACTCTCGGTGGAGAAAGAGAGGCAGGCTAGCTCGGGCTTTAATTAACCAGAAAAATATAGAAACCACAAACCGTTTATAATTCTCCAGACCAATTAAAGCCTAACAGTATTCGATGAAAAAAAAGTCAATATGAAAAAAATCTATATTGTATAGAATAGTTTTGATTGGTAATAATTAAAGTAAACTACTTTACTAATTTTAATTATTATTCCAATGTATTTTTCTTGTAAGAGTAACCTAATAACAGAGAGTTAAAAAAGTCCAAATTTTTATACCTATTTAAACTCGAAATTCACTTCATGCTTAATCAAAGAAGGTTTAACTTTTTTTTTATTTAACCCACGCCCACCCAGTCTGAGTATTTTAGACTGTATGAAGACTATATAAAGACTTTATGAAGACTGTATAAAGACTGTATGAAGACTATATGAAGACTGTATAAAGACTGTATTAAGACTGTATTTCAGACTGTATTTCAGACTGTATGTAGACTGTATGAAGACTGTATTTCAGACTGTATGAAGACTGTATTTCAGACTGTATGAAGACTGTATAAAGACTGTATGAAGGCCTAATGAAGGCGACCAGACCAAAAACTCTAAGATCTTCCGATTTCTATCTCTTTCCTAAAATGTTGGAGGGTAAGGGGAAAGAGACTGAGCACTCAAGGGGTAATCCATTATGAACACCAACCGCAATTTTTGTGTGTCAATGTCCACCCGATATTAGCAGGTAGTAAGAAGTACCGATGTGAAGATAGCCACGGATTTTCCAGAGACGGATTTTGGCGCCTCCACCATCACACGAATTATGAAACAGATTCCCCAGAATTTCAAACTTCATAACTCCCAAACCACATATTTTATTTTCAAAATTTCTTCACTAATTGATTAAACAATATACATAAAGCGAGTATAAATAACCAGAATGTTGTAACTCTTAATTGTTCTTTATTTAAACAATATATTGCTGTCCCGCGTATGTCACGTTTCATACCAAATATTAAAAAAATCATATCTCTAAAAACTTCTATTTTATTTTCCAAATTTCTTCACTAATTGTTTGAACAATTTATCTTGACCGAGCATAGATGGTCAAAATGTTGTCACTCTTATTTGTTAACTATTTTAATAATATATTGCTGTCCCGCGTATAGCACCGTTCATACCAAATATTAAAAAAAATCATATCTCTAAAAACTTCTATTTTATTTTACAAATTTCTTTACTAATTGTTTAAACAATATATCTAGAACGAGCATAGATGGTCAAAATGTTGTCACTCTCATTTGTTAATTATTTAAATAATATATTGCTGTCCCGCGTATAGCACCGTTCATACCAAATAATAAAAAAATCATATCTCCTAAAACTCCTATTTTATTTTACAAATTTCTTTACTAATTGTTTAAACAATATATCTAGAACGAGCAAAGATGGTCAAAAAATTGTCACTCTCATTTGTTATTTATTTAAATAATATATTCATATACCATTCATACCAAATATTAAAAAAAAATCATATCTCTAAAAACTCCTATTTTATTTTACAAATTTCTTTACTAATTGTTTAAACGATATATCTAGAACAAGCATAGATGGTCAAAATTTAGTCACTCTTATTTGTTAATTATTTTAATAATATATTACTTTCAAAAAATAAAAAATAATTATTTAAATAATTAACAAATGAGAGTGACAACATTTAGACCATCTATGCTTGTTTTAGATATATTGTTTAAACAATTAGTAAAGACATTTGTAAAATAAAATAGGAGTTTTAAGAGATATGATTTTTTTAATATTTGGTATGAACGGTGCTATGCGCGGGACAGCAATATATTATTTAAATAATTAACAAATGAGAGTGACAATATTTTGACCATCTATGCTCGTTCTAGATATATTGTTTAAACAATTAGTAAAGACATTTATAAAATAAAATAGGAGTTTTAAGAGATATGATTTTTTTTAATATTTGGAATGAACGGTGCTATGCGCGGGACAGCAATATATTATTTAAATAATTATCAAATGAGAGTGACAACATATTGACCATCTATGCTCGTTCCAGATATATTGTTTAAGCAATTAGTAAAGAAATTTATAAAATAAAATAGGAGTTTTAAGAGATATGATATTTTTAAATATTTGGCATGAACAGTGCTATACGCGGGATGACAATATATTATTTAAATAATTAACAAATGAGAGTGACAACATTTTGACCATCTATGCTCGTTCTAGATATATTGTTTAAACAATTAGTGAAAAAATTTGTAAAATAAAATAAGAGTTTTACGAGATATGATTTTTTTAATATTTGGTATGAACGGTGCTATACGCGGGACAGTAATATATTATTTAAATAATTAACAAATGAGAGTGACAACATTTTGACCATCTATGCTCATTTTAGATATATTGTTTAAACAATTAGTAAAGAAATTTGTAAAATAAAATAAGAGTTTTACGAGATATGATTTTTTTTAATATTTGGCATGAACGGTGCTATACGCGGGACAGTAATATATTATTTAAATTATTAACAAATGAGAGTGACAACATTTTGACCATCTATGCTCGTTCTAGATATATTGTTTAAACAATTAGTAAAGAAATTTGTAAAATAAAATAGTAGTTTTACGAGATATAATTTTTTTATTATTTGGTATGAACGGTGCTATATGCGGGACAGCAATATATTATTTAAATAATTTCCAAATGAGAGTGACAACATTTTGACCATCTATGCTCGTTCTAGATATATTGTTTAAACAATTAGTAAAGAAATTTGTAAAATAAAATAGGAGTTTTACGAGATATGATTTTTTTAAATATTTGGCATGAACAGTGCTATACGCGGGACAGTAATATATTATTTAAATAATTAGAAATGAGTGACAACATTTTGACCATCTATGCTCGGCCTAGATATATTGTTTAAACAATTAGTGAAGAAATTTGGAAAATAAAATAGGAGTTTTTAGAGATATGATTTTTATAATATTTGGTATGAAAGGTGACATACGCGGAACAGCAATATATTGTTTAAATAAAGAACAATTAAGAGTTACAACATTCTGGTTATTTATACTCGCTCTATGTATACTGTTTAATCAATTAGTGAAGAAATTTTGAAAATAAAATATGTGGTTTGGGAGTTATGAAGTTTTGAAATTTTGGGGAATCTGTTTCATAATTCGTGTGATGGTGGAGGCGAAAAAATCCGTGGCTGGAAAATCTGTGGCTATCTTCACATCGGTGTAAGAAGTCCATCTGGTTTCAGCCTGCGCGTAGCGTTATCTTTTGTCCGGTTTGGGGTGGTTTTGATAGGAAGATTTATCTAATATTTATGAAATTATTTAAAATGTAATTATAATTAATACGACATTTGTAAAATAAAGTCGAGAATTATGTCTACGTATACAATTTTAGGTCAATACATTTCTTTAAAACGTATCTGACGTTTACATCTTGGTAAATATTGATCATCACCACATCTGAGCGTTATATATTTTGAACTTTACTGTAAATCAGTGGTTTATACGCGTGACGCATGAAGTAAAATTTCGAGTTTAGAAAAGCCCCGTGAAAATTTGTCTAGGGTCGCTGCGCGACCCTCGACAAACTTTCTACGCGGGGCTTTTCTAAACTCGAAATTTTACTTCATGCTTAGTCTGGGAGTGGGCAACACTCGTTCTTAGAAGTTTCAAATTGAAGGATCACTCTAGATTACTAAGTTTATTAACATTTTACAAAGGCCCCAGCTCGAAGGACCAATCATGGTCTTCGGAGACCGAAGGACTACATAGAATCGAAGTTTTTTTACAAGAAAATAACGAATATCGGAAGGTTTACAGCATGGATAGGAAAGAGCACATCCAATTTTGAAAAATATCGAAGTTGGGTTGGTTTTCCGTGCGATTTTAAGTTCACTTTAAATCAGTGTTTTATACGCGTGGCGCATGAAGTAAAATTTCGAGTTTAGAAAAGCCCCGTGAAAATTTGTCTAGGGTCGCTGCGCGACCCTCGACACATTTTCTACGTGGGGCTTTTCTAAACTCGAAATTTTACTTCATGCTTAGTCTGGGAGTGGAAGACACTCGTTAGTTTAAAATAAATATCGTTGGATGCCCGTCTTCAGGGGTGATATGTAAGCAAATTATGGGTCTTAGGAGTTGTAAAATAAGTGAGTTACTCAACTGTTTCTAAGGCAATCTTTACAAAAAACAATATATTAACATTTTACATATAAAATATACAGGGTAAGCGAAACTTGATGTCTCGCTTTATTATAAAACAAGGAAAAACGATAGAAAAAATCTAAAAAGAGATTCGTAAATGGGATTGAGTAAGGTCCATTTTAATCCAAAATTTCATATTTTTCTAAATTTTGAAACTGAAGTAATGACGTCATCGAACATTTTCCCCCAGAAACATACCTATATATTATTTGATATTTCAAAAGAGCAATTTTTCTGAATAAACTTTGCAGAGACAAAAATTTGCTATCTTCTTTCGTTAAACAATTAAAAGAAAACTTAAAAGAAAGTATTATCAAAAAATCACAGTTATCACGACTTAAACAAGTAGCCTTTGGAAGCAAATAACAAAGCCGTATCTGTCAATAATTAAACTAATGGTTGACAAATATTGTTTTGTTGTCATTTGATTTTATATTTCAGATTTTTTCTATCGTTTTTCCTTTTCATATAGTAGAGCTGAGACATCAAATTTCGCTCACCCTGTACAATAAACTATATGTGCGATACATCATTGAATCTAGAAAAAAATAAATAAATGGTACTCACAGAATGACTATTATAAATGTCAATTGATTGTGTATTTTGAAGTCCAGATGAAAACTGAACTTCTATAACCATTTTAGTAGTCATATGTAATTTTCATATATATATTTTCATATTTTTTTTTTTTTCGCAAGCTAAATCCCATTCAATATTCATACAATATAGAATCAACACTTCTAGAAGTTGTAACAACTTTTAAAGTATAAATGAAATTGCCAATTCTTGGTTGCAGAATACTTCAAACATTAAAGTGCGATTCTTTTCGCAATCTACAACAAGTCAGTCTTACAAAGACTATATCAAACACTCATTGAAACAACTACTTCCCGGGCTAATGCCCCGACGGACATTGAATTATACAACAAGTGTTTGCTGTTACATACAGTAACCTACTGCAAATGTAACAATTTGGGTCAAATTATTCAGGCCATCTATAGACGCGTTTCGAGATTTATCTCTCATCAGTATAGCTTAGCCATTCCCTCTAAACAATTTGACACCTTAGACTGGCGGTCACGTTACCGTTCAAACATAAGTATAAATGAAATTGCCAATTCTTGGTTGCAGAATACTTCAAACATTAAAAGTGCGTAGATTGCGAAAAGAATCGCACTTTTAATGTTTACAACTTTTAAAGACTTGGGAATATGTGTCGATAACAAATTGAACTTCAATGATCACATTTCATATTTGTGCAAATCGAGCTACAGTATGTTGGGATTTATTTTAAGAAATGGTAATCCTTTTACAAGTATAGATCCACTCATAAATTTCCATTATGCTTTCATTCGAAGCAAACTTGAATATTGCTCCATAATTTGGAATCCATATCACCATGTACATATTTGCGAAATTGAGAATATTGAAAGGAAGTTTTTAATGGCATTATACTACAAACGTCATAATCACTACCCCGTACAAGGCTACCCGAATCATGAACTACAAAAAGAATTTAATATTCCTTCTCTTGCACAAAGACGTAGAATAGCTGAAAGTATGTTCATATATAAGATTGTACATAATGACATACAAGACTCCTACATCTTGTCAAAATTAAATTTCTATGTTCCTAGGAAAGCAAGCAGACACAAATATACCTTTTATTGTGATAGGACAAATTCAACTCATCATCTTAATTCTCCCATCATATCAATGTGCAATACTGTAAACTCGATTTCCAATGACATTGATATCTTCAATGTAGATCTTCCTAGTCTCCTGTGTCATTTAAACTCACATTTATAATAATAATTTTCTGTTACTTAATCTAGATTTCCATTTTTTAAGTTTTTTGTTGGTGTCAATATACACTTATTCAATGTTATATAACAGGCGGTTCAGAAAATGTCCAATCATAATAAGCTTTGAAATTTGATCGTATTAATTCATACGATAAAATTGCCAGTGGATTGTCAAGAAACAAAACTCAACAGTAGCATAATGAATATGTATTTACAATTTAAAATAAATCATTAAATTGCTCCTATTCCTTGGCCATTATTATAGTTGGAGTATTATTCTGAATCGCACTGTTAGGTTATTAATAATTTGGTTATTATATTACACCATTTTATGTAGCGCGAATATATATATTTTTAATTTTAATTTATCCTGTAATTAGTTTTTTTGTAAACTGTTGGATAATAAATAAATAAATAAACAAATAAATATAAATTGACGATGTGAACGCCATCTGCTGCCAATTTTTGAGTAGTATCGTTACAGCTATTGACAGTAGATGGCATTCACGTCGTTAATTTAAATGTAAATTACATATGAGACTATTAAAATGAATAAAGATGGTTAGTTTTCTACTGGATATCAAATTGCACTATAAATTGACAATTTTAATAATTTACATTTAGGTTGACGACGTGAACGCCATCTACTGTCAATAGTCTTGTCTATTGTACTCACAGAATGACTATTGTAAATGTCAATTGATTGTGCATTTTAAAATCCAAAAGAAAAGTAAACATCTATAACCATTTTAGTAGTAATGTGTAATTTACATATAAATTGACGATGTGAACGCCATCTGCTGCCAATTTTTGAGTAGTATCGTTACTGCTATTGACATTAGATGGTGTTCACGTCGTTAATTTAAATGTAAATTAAATATGAAACTATTAAAATGGATTCAGATGGTTAGTTTTCTTTAACTTTAAATTTACTTTAAATTGCACTAAAGACTATAAGTGTGATACATCGTTAAAATCAGAAAAAAATATTCCTCCAAAAAATATAAAAATCCAAAATGGCGCCCATAAGAAAAACAAAAGTTGGCTATGGTGTAATGTCAAAGTTATAAATGTCTAAATTCAATAGTTTTTGAATAAAAAAAAAAACGAAATTCCAAAAAATCCGTTTTTTGATAATACCTCAAAAACGAAAGAAGATATTTTCATTTTTTTTTTTTAGATTATTATCGGGCCCTAAATTACGCAACTTTGCCCCAATTCAACCGACTCTCCATCTCTTCAAATAACCAAGATCCCCATACATGCTGTTCAAATATATAGAAAACGTAAATGGCAAGTTTTTTTAATAAATAAAAGTTGTTTTGTTTGATTTTTCGATTAGAATGCGAAAAAAATAGACCTGCAAACATTTTCTAGATATTTTTTTTTAATTAGAAAATCCTCATTTATAAACTAAAATTTCTCAAAAAATATAGGTTCAATCCATAATAATTATTGAGCATTACTCACTGAACTCAGTAATGCTCAATAATTATTATGGATTGAACCTATAACTAACTAAACATCTTTATTTATGAATTATGTACATAATATAGTTATAATTAAATATTGAAAACAAATATTAGAATATATTTAAAAAAAATTAACAAAATTCACAAAATGGCTATCGACCAGGGGTCTTTCAGCCTGTCTTTGTCAGGTACATGTCGGTTTTTCAAAGGTCATGATCGTTAACGTCGTTGTCTAAGTCCGGATGATTAGATGAGATGAATTGGTAAAGCGTTGATGCTGGGAACTTGAATTTGGGTTGAATGTTGGGGTTACGGGGTATACAGAGTTGTTTAATAATGTTGGGTATGTAAGGATTAGTTGCAAATTTTAAAGATAGGAGTTCGATGCGTTCTGTAATTGGCGGGATGTTACACATTTCATACAAAAGTACATTTGAAGGGTTATATAAGGGATTATTAGGGTGTCTGATTTTGGTTAGGACTCGAAGAGCAGAGCGTTCTGCAACTTCGATGTTGTTCAGGACAGCGGTACGGGGATTGTGGTACAGGATAGCAGCATATTCGAGCAGGGGACGGCATATCATGGCGTATATATTAACAGCAGTTTTTGTGGAAATACCCTCATTTTTGTATGTCAATGCCCTGAAATGCCGAGCCCTACCCTTTATGCTAGCTTTTAGGTTTCGGGTATGTGTTTTAAAGGTAAATTTAGGATCAAATGTTATACCTAAGTATTTACAATAGGGAGATGGTGAGATAGGGTGGTTATTAATTAAAATATGGTATGGAGAATTTGAGAGGCGGTGGAAGGGGATAAGGAGTTGCGTTTTATTTGGGTTTATGGATTTGAACCTATATTTTTTTGAGAAATTTGAGTTTATAAATGAGGATTTTCTAATTAAAAAAAAAATATCTCGAAAATGTTTGCAGATCTATTTTTTAAAGACCATCAAGAACCCCCCCCCCCCCACTTGTGTGATCTTAATTTATATTAAAACACTCTTAGAACTAAGGTACGCTTCTTTTGTTTTAAACCCGTTATAAGAATATAATAAAACGAAAAATTAACGACGGTAATTACCAGTGTTAAAATACATATAAATACAAAATTACACAATTTATAAAATCAATGAATGCCTGAAAATTTACAGCGTATACATCGGGATATGTATGCCTCAAAGAAAAAATCCCTGTATATTCTGAAGACTACTCTCAAGAAAGAACAATTAATCGATATTTGTTTTTGAGTTTCGTGAAGAGTATAATCATAAATAATTAACACTGTTAACACTTTAGTGTGAAGAAAGGATACAACAGTGTTAATTATTTAAGAACAATTAATGTTATCGTGAATTGTAAAAGATATTGATTTCGCAATATTTATATATGTTCGGAATCCAGTTTCAGTTCGCAATCCCCATGATACTGAAATATCAAGGTAAAGCCCCCCATATACGGAGCACGTACAGAGAAAACGCACCGGCTGGAAAACTCTGGCTAACCGTAAAAGCGCTCATTAAAAATTCAGGAATGCACTAAAAGAAAACCCGCTCTTAATTAAATCGAAAGTCAAGTTTCACACAATCAGCGCGTGTGATTCGCGCAATTAAGCCAATTAACGCGCTAAGGGTTAATTGCTTCATAAAAGCGAAACACGCACGAAACGTGCTATTACCAGATTATTTCTGCGAATTGAAAACTCACTACAATTTACATCAAATACAATTTTTATAGTTCTACCAAAGAATTTTGAAATCGTTACGATACAAGATGCGATTAACCCATTAAGAGCCATTGATGCATACACGCAACATTATTATTTTTTTGTTAATTAAATTATTAAATAAGTTAATTTGATATATTATATTATTTGATCTGACTTTAAAATGTATAAAGAAAAATGTAAATATTTCGGTTATTACTCATTTAAAAAATATATATATATCAGTGTGTTTCAAACTTTACAATATTTCAGTGGTTTATACGCGTGGCGCATGAAGTAAAATTTCGAGTTTAGAAAAGCCCCGTGAAAATTTGTCTCGGGTCGCTACGCGACCCTCGACAAATTTTCTACGCGGGGCTTTTCTAAACTCGAAATTTTACTTCATGCTTAGTCTGGGATTGGAAATACTCGTTAAAAACTTTATATTGCACGTTTTTATATGGAATCGACTAATATCTAAAAATAGACAGCGTATACATTATATATATTTATAAAAGAAAAATTCACAGTATATAATACGATAAGTCATTCATAGTAATCATAAAAATAAGTGCAGAATTTGACTAAAATCAACTTTTAGAGTTAACTCTATTATTGCTTGGCCGTTAATGGGATAAAAAAAATAAAAATACCACTTAAATATGATAATCAGGAGGTGACAGATTCAATAGATTATTGACACGTGTTACATATTAGTACTAAGTGACTATGAAAAATTACCTGCAGAAAGTTAATGAAAGTAAGGAAAGGTGAAAATTTTAAGATATTTATTCTAAACAGAAAAATAATCAAATCAAAAATGAACAGTCATGTGGAAGTATAACTCGTTGTTACAGCTTAGACCCGAAGAAAAGTGAAGAATGTTTACGAAATTAGTTTTAAAACAGGCTGAGAATTGAAAAGTAGTTAAAGTTGTATCTGAAGTTTGCCAAATGTTCACATCTTATTTAAAACTTCAGAAATGTAAATGTGAATTGAAAAAGCTCTAAAATGCCCGTATTAGTTATACCGGGTGTTCGCCCAACCCCATAACCAGCGACGGTTCACAGCCTAACTTCAGGGTAGGCCACAGCGCCAAGGCACACAAAATTTAAGGTTGAGATTGCGCTTTATAAATACAAGGAATTACACAGCAAGATCACCTTTCAATAACGGATACATATTACCTTGGGTCTCTGGCCTACCCTAAAGTTAAGCTGCTAGCCGCCGCTGCCCATAACTCTTGTATTATTGACTGATTTTATTGAACTAAAAACCAAAGTCAATGGCTGTATAGACACTCAAAAATTACATGAATATTGATTTTTTTAATAATAACTTCATTCCCAAATAATAGCCAACTTAACATTTTTAAATGCCCGCCTTTAATGTTTTTAAATTTATTACATTAGACATTATTTTCCTAAATCCAATAACGCTCAATTTCTTGTTTTTGCTCAATGTTTCGGTCGATTTTTTTAAAATCTTCTATTTAAAATTATATTTATCAAAAATTATAATTAGTGTGCCTTGTAAAAATAGTGACAAATGTCATTTATTGTGAGGTTATGCTATTAATAATAACGAAACAACAAATAAGTACCTACGTTACAACTTAATGTAGAATAAAAGTAAAGGAAACGTAAATATTTTGTTATTTTAATATTTCGATTATGACTCATTTTTTAAGTGTATTTATAACTTCACATTTCAGTGTTTTATACGCGTGGCGCATGAAGTAAAATTTCGAGTTTAGAAAAGCCCCGTGAAAATTTGTCTCGGGTCGCGTAGCGACCCGAGACAAATTTTCACGGGGCTTTTCTAAACTCGAAATTTTACTTCATGCTTAGTCTGGGAGTGGAAAACACTCGTTTAAAACTTTGAATTGAACTTAAAAAAAACAAGGAATATCTAAAGATTTACAGAAAATAGGGTGTTTTGCCTACAAGTAGAAACAACTAGCACTATTACCAGCCAGAACTTCTAGCTCAGATGGTTGTAGCTTCAGATATTTTGCTACCAGCAGACGAGTTAAAAACGATTTTTCCACTAGCAGAAAGAACTGCCGCTATTAGCAGACAGAGCTTCTAGTTCCGCGGACGGAGCCAGTACTACTACTACTACTAGTAGCAGAAAAAAACTGGGGGTAGTAGAATAAAACACTACTCTTAAGCTGAAAGAACGACCAAGGCCGCAGCCAGAAAAGAATCGGAGGGGGTTATAAACATTTCGTGGGGGGGCTTAGGAAAAAATATTGTTTTTGCTTTTACAGTCCCGCTTTTACATACAAAAATGTATCATTTTGAAAATTTCAGGAGGGGTTTGAACCCCCACATCCCCCCTCTCCCCCGGCTACGGTCTTGAGAATAACTGCTAGTAGCTAAAAGAATTACTACAGCAGAAAGAACTACCGCAATTAACGGAGCTTCAGATGGTTCTACTTCAGGTGTCTTACCATCAGCAGACGGAACCTGTACTACAGGTTCCGTCCGTACTAGTAGTAGAAAGACCTACTCGTAGTAGTAGTAGAAGGAACAAAATAGTAGTTGTTCTTTCTACTACTGAAAGGACGAACGCTACTAACACAAAGAAATTGTACTACTAGCTGAAATAACTACTACTACTGATAGAAACGTTTACTTTTTAGCAGAACACGCTATTTCTACTAGCAGAAACAACTACCGCTATTGGCAGACAAGGCTTCTGGTTCAGATGGTTCTAGCTTCAAATCTTGCCACCGGCAGATGGAGCCTGTACTACTACTAGTAGCAGAAAGACCTAGCAGTCGTTTTTTTATAGCAAAAACACAATTTTTACTAGCAGAAAGAACTACTGCTATTAACAGAGCATCTAGTTCAGATGGTTCTGGCTTATCGTGTCTTACCACCAGCAGACGAAGCCTGTACTACAACTAGTTGCAGATAGTCCTAGTAATAGTAGAATGAACATAATAGTAGTTGTTTCATCTACTACTAAAAGGACGATTGCTGCTAGTAGAAAGAATTTGTACTACTAGCTGAAAGATAGATAGTTTACTTCTTTTAACATAAAACGCATTTCTACTAGAAGATTAAAAATACATGTTTTTTCTTTGTCGCCGCCATTGTTTAACAAATATCAATTGTGTATAATATTAATTAACAAGTGTTTTTCGAGAATTAATTGTTATCTTCATTATGGTTTATAATTATTCATATTTCATAGTATACGTATTCCAAATTCAGCCTATTTTCTGTAAATCTAGATATTCCTTGTTTTTTTTTAAGTTCAATTTGAAGCTTTAAACGAGTTTTTTCCACTCCCAGGCTAAGCATGGAGTAAAATTTCGAGTTTAGAAAAGCCCCGTGAAAATTTGTCGAGGGTCGCGCAGCGACCCTCGACAAATTTTCTGGGCTTTTCTAAACTCGAAATTTTACTTCATGCGCCACGCGTACAAAACAATGATTTTAAGTAACGATATTTATATAATAATGGTTGAAAAAAAATAATAAAATCAAATTTATTCTTAAAGGATTTGTATTCGTGGTTCGAAAAAACAGGATTTGAATCATTGATTCAAATCATATTTATCTCTTACGAATCCTTTATTCAAGTATTCGTGATTCGAATCATATTAGGTGGTTCGGATTCGTGATTCGAATCCTTTTTACAATAATTCGAGGATACACGCAACGTTATGAATTATTTGTTAATTAAATTAAATTCCTAAATAAGATCAAATTAACTTATTTAGTAATATATTATATTGTTTGACCTGACTTGAAACTGTATAAAGAAAAATGTAAATATTTCGATAATCACTCATTTAAAAAAATAATTCAATTAGTTTCTTTCAGGCTTGTCAAAACTCGAAATTTGCGGAGGTGCGGCCCTTGGAATACTTTTGGTATCATTTTGACCCTCGAAGCAGCTTGGGTTGGCCAGCCCTGCACTAATGTTATCAAACCCAACTTGTGTAACTTTCACTGACTCAACCTATTTTAACTATGAACTGACATAATGTATTTAAAGTGAGATTTTTCAAATATCTGACGATGTAGAGTTGTGAAAACTCCCAGCTAACCTATCCTCAGGGCCGGCCTGAGGCATCCGGGCGCCAATAGCAAAGGACGCCTAAAAGCATGAGTTCGGGCCAACATTTGTAATTTTACGATTATTTTGATGAATAGGGGGCGCTAATAAACCATCTCTCATCCGGGCCAACACTGCTAATCTAATTTAATCAGTCCCTAAACGTTAGTTTAAGTTACTACACAATTATTTGTATCACAAATTGCATTTTGTAAAAAAAATAAATGTAATAAGTCACGATATGCAACTATCTCTTCAAATACCGAGACCTCATTACCGGGTAATGTCAACTTATGTATTTCATTGCCGAGTTCGAGTAAATAAATGCACAGAAATGCAAATATTAATTTTCCACTGCCCATATTCGGCCGAGATTACGTGCGCTGAGTTTAATTAAAAATAAAGCACCACTTATAATTTCCATTACTGGTTTTGTAACTATTAAACTCAATTAACTTAATGGATATCGGCGTTAGGATTACAGAAGAGTACAAATAAAACACAACCTACAAATTTGCTGCTAGTATTATAGTTTTAAGTTAAATTGAATAATTTGCAAGTTTAAATATATAATTTCGCCACTTATTCATAATCTCTTCAGTCACCAACAAAAATTTAAAATCTTTCAATTCAACTCCATATTTTAGAATAAACAATTCACTCAGAAAAATTATCAATCATGCCAAAGATACGTCTGATAAAACCACGAGCTCTGGTGTATATCTGTTAGAGCATGGTGATTGCCCCAGGATTTACGTTTGTCAAGCCTGAAAATTTGGATTTGGGCGCGGAGCGAAGCGTTAATCCATAATTTCAGGTTTCAATTTAGTTCCATCTTTTAGAATAAACAATTTACTCAGAAAAATTATTAATTATGCCAAAGATACGTCTGATAAAACCACGAGCTATGGTGTATATCTGTTAGAGCATGGTGATTGCCCCAGGATATACGTTTGTCAAGCCTGAAAATTTGGATTTGGGCGCGGAACGAAGCGTTAATCCATAATTTCAGATTTCAGGTTTCAATTTAGTTCCATCTTTTAGAATAAACAATTTACTCAGAAAAATTATTAATCATGCCAAAGATACGTCTGATAAAACCACGAGCTCTGGTGTATATCTGTTAGAGCATGGTGATTGCCCCAGGATATACGTTTGTCAAGGTTGAAAATTTTGATTTGGGCGCGGAGCGAAGCGTTAATCCATAATTTCAGGTTTCAGGTTCAATTTAGTTCCATCTTTTAGAATAAACAATTTACTGAGAAAAATTATCAATCAAGCCAAAGATACGTCTGATAAAACCACGAGCTCTGGTGTATATCTGTTAGAACATGGTGATTGCCCCAGGATATACGTTTGTCAAGCCTGAAATTTTGGATTTGGGCGCGGAGCGAAGCGTTAATCCATAATTTCAGGTTTCAGGTTCAATTTAGTTCCATCTTTTAGAATAAACAAGTTACTCAGAGAAATTATTAATCATGCCAAAGATACGTCTGATAAAACCACGAGCTCTGGTGTATATCTGTTAGAGCATGGTGATTGCCCCAGGATATATGTTTGTCAAGCCTGAAAATTTGGATTTGGGCGCGGAGCGAAGCGATAATCCATAATTTCAGGTTTCAGGTTCAATTTAGTTCCATCTTTTAGAATAAACAATTTACTCAGAAAAATTATCAATCATGTCAAAGATACGTCAGGTAAAACCACGAGCTCTGGTGTATATCTGTTAGAGCATGGTGATTGCCCCAGGATATACGTTTGTCATGCCTGAAAATTTGGATTTGGGCGGGGAGCGAAGCGTTAATCCATAATTTCAGGTTTCAGGTTTCAATTTAGTTCCATCTTTTAGAGTAAACAAGTTACTCAGAAAAATTATTAATCATGCCAAAGATACGTCTGATAAAACCACGAGCTCTGGTGTATATCTGTTAGAGCACGGTGATTGCCCCAGGATATACGTTTGTCAAGCCTGAAAATTTGGATTTGGGCGCGGAGCGAAGCGTTAATCCATAATTTCAGGTTTCAGGTTCAATTTAGTTCCATCTTTTAGAATAAACAATTTACTCAGAAAAATTATCAATCATGTCAAAGATACGTCTGGTAAAACCACGAGCTCTGGTGTATATCTGTTAGAACATGGTGATTGGCCCAAGATATACGTTTGTCAAGCCTGAAAATTTGGATTTGAGCGCGGAGCTAAGCGTTAATCCAAATTTCAGGTTTTCCTAAACTCAAAATGTTACTTCATGTGCAAGCCGAATAAAACACTGATTTAACCCTGTAAGTGCCATTGATGCAATAAGGCAACATTATTTTTAGTATCAAACCATTGATAATGGTAACTTTGTGTCTGAAGTGTACATCTAG
Organism: Philonthus cognatus; assembly: GCA_932526585.2. Classification (NCBI taxonomy): domain Eukaryota; kingdom Metazoa; phylum Arthropoda; class Insecta; order Coleoptera; family Staphylinidae; genus Philonthus; species Philonthus cognatus. The sequence goes on from OW052241.1 coordinate 155,514,170, forward strand.
TATAGAATAAATTTGTGAAGAAAGGTTTAAAGTGTTTTATTTATAATTTTTATTTTTGATTAAACTTACCAACTAAATAATTTGATACATTGTATTCTTTGACCTGATCTTAAAAAAAATATAAATATATTGTTATTTAAATATTTTGTATTTGAAATAAAATAACACAGTTGGGAGGGTTTCACTTTTATTGTTGAACACTGCAACATGTTTCACCACACAGTGGCTTCATCAGGCAGATGAAATAATTATTTCATCTGCCTGATGAACACAGTTGGAAGGGTTTCACTTTTATTGTTGAACACTGCAACATGTTTCACCACACAGTAGCTTCATCAGGCAGATGAAATAATTATTTCATCTGCCTGATGAAGCCACTGTGTGGTGAAACATGTTGCAGTGTTCAACAATAAAAGTGAAACCCTCCCAACTGTGTTGTTATATTTCAAAAGGTATTATGGAGTTTCATCATGTATCCGCCTCATCAATTAAATATTTAAATATTTTGATTAGTCATTTAAAAAAAATCAAAATTCAAATTATTTTCAGCGTTTTTCTAACGTCACAATATTTCAGTGATTTGTACGCGTGGCGCATGAAGTAAAATTTCGAGTTTAGAAAAGCCTGAAACCAAACCAAACCAAATTTTCAGGCTTTTCTAAACTCGAAATTTTACTTCATGCTTAACCTGAGAGTGGAAACACTCGTTTAGAACTTCAAATTGAGCTCTTTAAAAAAAAGCGTATGCATGTGTTTACTTAAAAGAAAAATGCGCTGCATTTCCCAAATTGTTTCTAAAACATATCGTACTTATCGTTAATTTTCTGTAGCGATTCTTCTATATTCTCTTTGCTGATTTTTGATGTGATTGTTATTACTCTAAATTTTCTATGTACATTTTTTATATGGGTTAAAGTGTGCATGTCAAAGTGGATTCGGATTTTTGTAACTTAAACAAATTCATTTATAATTAGTACGTTACAAATAGCGTAACTGTACATTGTGTTTTCGGGCGGTGGGTCCGTTGCGGTCGCATCGTGCGGGCCTGAAAGAATGCGAGCGAAGAAGGATCGTCGACTACGGCGAAGAAGAAGAAGAAGATGGTCCTTCGAACCGGGCACGCGAATCCATCCTTCACCGCCTTCCACCTCGCCGCGACCTCACGAGGTCACAATTCGTCAAGGTCACGTCCTCGTTGCGCAACTAAAAGCCCTCAAAATACCAAAAAGAAATAACTTTTTAGAAAACGAAAACGTCTTAGTATTGTAAAGCGTAGGGCCATCGTCGATGAAGAACATGGTCCTTCGAGCTTTACTTCTGAGAATTTTAAAGCTTCGGACACAAAGAAGATTAGTTTATTATACCGGGTGTTCGGTAAAAAAACGCCCAACGCTATAACTCTGTTATTTATTGATCGATTTGAATGAACTAAAAAACAAAGTCAATCGCAGTTTCAAAACCATAAATTGGCACTAATTACATATTTTTTCAAACTTAAATTCATTACCAAATAAAAGTCAACTTTAAATTTTTAAATGGCTGCATATACTTTTCTTATTTTATTATATTGGATTTTGTTTTTCTTAATCCAATTATGCTCGATATGTTGATTTTAATTTAATGTTTATGCTAGAAAAAATGTTGAATAAATCTTGTTCACATGATTTTTTTGCAATAAATATAGTGTGCCTTGAAACAAAATTGGACTTTTAATATTAATTAAAATTTATAAAAAGAATTAGTATGTGTAATCAGCTTAGAAGATTCAACATAATTTGTCCACCAACCAAACAAAATAAAGGCTAGTATTTTTTTAATGTTACAATACTTCATTGTTTTATACGGGTGGCGCATGAAGTAAAATTTCGAGTTTAGAAAAGCCTCGTGAAAATTTAATGCAACTTAATGTAAAATAAAAGTAAAGGAAAAATGTTAATATTTTCTTATTTTACAATTTTGATTATGACTCATTATTTTTAAGTGTATTTATAACTTCACAACATTTCAGTGTTGTATACGCGTGGCGCATGAAGTAAAATTTCGAGTTTAGAAAAGCCCCGTGAAAATTTGTCTCGGGTCGCTGCGCGACCCTCGACAAATTTTCTACGCGGGGCTTTTCTAAACTCGAAATTTTACTTCATGCTTAGTCTGGGAATGGACCGTCAAGATTTTCAACATGTCCAGATTTTCGATATTTTTAGATTTTTGCCTATTTATTCACAATTTGTTATTATATTAAATGCAACTTTAATATTTAATAAATACTGTTTTTCTTAGGAATAGAATAGAATATTAACCCATTAAGAGCCGAGCAAATAATAAAGTTAACTCTAAAAGTTGATTTTAGGTAAAATTTTGGATCTTTTTCTATGATTGCAATGAATGATTTATTATATTACATACGTCGTTTTTTTAAAACAGTTATATTTAAAGTTCGAACGAGTGTTTCCACAACCAGACTAAGCATGAAGTAAAATTTCGAGTTTAGAAAAGCCCCGCGTAGAAAATTTGTCGAGGGTCGCGCAGCGACCCGAGACAAATTTTCACGGGGCTTTTCTAAACTCGAAATTTTACTTCATGCGCCACGCGTATACAACACTGAAATGTTGTGAAGTTATAAATACACTTAAAAATAATGAGTCATAATCAAAATTTTAAAATAAGAAAATATTAACATTTTTCCTTTACTTTTATTTTACATTAAGTTGCATTAATTATGACTTAGAATAGTTATTAGTTTTATAATTTTTAGTTCTAACTAGTTTTTAAGTTTACTACATGATGTATTTTATTTGAAAATGGGGACCTCCCGTAAATAAACCATGTATTTATTTATTTAAGTTGTGACGTAGGAGGTACTTATTTGTTGTTTCGTTATTATTAATGGCATAACCTCACAATAAATGACGTTTGTCACTTTTTTTACAAGGCACACTAATTATAATTTTTGTAAAATATAATTTTAAATAGAAGATTTAAAAAAAGTAGACCAAAACATTGAACAGAAACAAGAAATTGAGCGTAATTGAACTTAGAAAAATAATGTCCAATGTTATAAATAATGACCTTGGTTGCCGACGTCACGCGTGAAAATCGTCACGTGACGTCAAAATCAAGGTCATTACCGTATAAGGTTGTTTTATATCAAACCAAATCGACCTTAATGTAATTAATGACCTTGATTTTGACGTCACAAAACTCCCGGATAGCTGTAGACCTAATCTCCGGCGTCATGTTTGGCCTTAGCAGCGGAAATAGATGACGTACAACACAAAATAAAAAAAAAAAGTTGTTTCAGTTAAAGCCGAGTCGACCTTATATACTAATAGTCTTGATTTTGACGTCACGTAAGGATTTCCACGCGTGACGTCATCATCCAAGGTTTTTACTATTTTTTTTTTTATTTTGGGTTTTACGTCATCTATTTCCGCTGCTATGGCCAATCATGACGCCGGAGATTAGGTCTACAGCTATCCGGGAATTTTGCCGAACCCGGTGGGAGTTCCAACCCACCGGTAGGGATCTTTAACGTGCACGCAACATCCAGGCAGTACACGGGCCCTACATGCATTTAACGTCATATCCGAGAAGACGGAGTATTTGGCATTTTTATCCTAACCTATATAAATGCAGACAACTTGTTAGGCCGGTATTTGAACCCCGGCCCGTGGCGTGGCAGTACAACACTCTAACCACTACACCACCAAGCTGCCCAGGTTACTACTGTATAAGGTTGTCTTGATTTAAACCGGGCCGACAGTATATTTTTAATTACCTTGATTTCTTCCACGCGTGACGTCTGCAATCAAGGTCGTTAACGTAAAAGGTTGTCTTAGTTTAGAACTGAGTTGACCTTTTTTTTTTTTCTTGAATTAATTTCTCATCTGGCACTTGGTGAAACATATTACACTATGTAAAGTTAATTAAAGGAAAAGCACTTGGTATTGTTTCACAATTAAATTGTGAAACAATACCAAGTGAGTTGACCTTGTTAATTGATTAATTACCTTGACTTTTGACGTCACGCGAGGAATTCCCCGTGTCACAAATAAGGGTGAATTTACATATTTATTAAACTTTTAGCAACAGAAAACGCTAATCGGGCCGATTCCATCTTAACTTTTTCAAATATTTATACTTTAAATAAATGAAATGAACTTTTAACAACGCTAATCACCTCCTTAATCTCATTTATAACCCATCCAACACTCTTCGAAAAAAACAATATTACGAAATATTACGAAATAAACAATATTACTCCTATCAAACAACGTCTTCTGTATCTATCACAAAAATTTGCCTGCAATCCTAACATCCTGGAAATCATTAATCATATATGCATCCCTCGTAACCCCAACATAATCCCAAAAGTCAAATTCCCAGAACACACAATTCATCAATTCAAATCATCATTACATACTGACAGCAACAATCACAATTACGTTGAATGACAGTGACTTGACAAAGACAACGTTAAACTAACAATAATTAAATTAATAACAATAAAAACAGGCTGAAAGATGGTCGATAGCCATTTTATAGAATCAATTTAAATTTCTGTATACAATTTGTTTTTTTCGATGTTCTCTATGGGGATCTCGGAAACTATAAGAGATAGAAAAACGGTTAAATGGGGAAAGAAGTGTAGTTTTATAGGACGAATAAAATGACACTTTCAAAATATTTGAAAAAGTCAAGGGTAACTAGATATTTTGAATAAAGTAAAATATGTCAATTTTTTGAAATCAATATATCTCTATTATTATCAAAGATAGAAAAAAACTGTAAAGGACAAAGTTGTAGAAAATTTTACACAGATTAATAACAAAAAATAAAAAAAATCGCCTATATTTTGGGAGATATGACACAAACTTATCTTTTTTTAAATGGAAACAATAGTTGGCTATGGCCTCATTGGAAAGGTTTAATGCGATATAACATATGCCATAGTTATTTTTAAAATAAAATAAGTTATAGTCGTTTTAATTTTTCCATACACCTAAAAATTGTTAGCCATGAAAAAGACAAGAGTAAAACAATTGCGGTTGTTTATAGCAACGAAATCAATATTTAATTTATTATCTTTCTTTAGATTTGTCAAAAGCAACATAAAGTAAAATAATTCCAAAATTATCAAAATAATAGAAGAAAATTTTAAATATTACATAAGATGCTCAAAAAGTCCACCATTATTATTATGGCATAAAGTACATCTTTTCAAAATCGAATTTGTGGCTTTTTTGACTTTTCTTCTGTCAATAGAATTAAATGTTACAAGTACAGATAGTCTAAGATCCTCCACGGATTAATATGATTGTTGATACACTTTGTTCTTCACATAACCCCACAGCAAAAAGTCTAAAACGGATAGGTCGGGTGATCTAGGTGGCCATAGAATTAGTCCATTTCTTCCCACCCATGAATTAGGAAAAGCATCATTAAAATAGTTTCGCACAGCCAACTTGCTATGGGGTGGAGCTCCGTCGTGTTGAAACCACTTCAATCTTGCCCGTACTGATAAATTTAAATCATCGAGCATATATTCAAATGTTTCTTGAAGAAAACGAAGGTAATCATTTCCATTCAATGTGTTATCAAAAATATAATGGCCGAGAATTCTCGATCCGAACACACCGCACCATACATTAAATCCAAATTTAATTTGTGGTCTACGTTGTGCAACTTCTCGTGGATTCTCCTGACTCCAAACATGTTCATTGTGCCGGTTAAAAATCCCACAATTAGTAAATCGCGTTTCATCTGTCCAAATTATTTTTGTAGGGAACGTATTATCCTCTTGGTACATGTTTTTGTACCACATACAGAAGACCATTCTCTTATTGGTATCACCATCATGAAAATTTTTTGAAATTGATACCTTATATGGGTGATATTAGTGTTTTTTCAAAACTCGTACTACAGTCCGGTGAGATATGCTTGCTTCTGTTGCAATTTGTCTGGTCGATGTGGATGGATCTATCATCGCCAATGCTAATACGGTTATTTCCGAAACTTCATTAATTTCGTTATTTTCAAGTTTCGGCTTTGTAAAGGATCCGTACTCACCCAAATTGTAGTAAATTCTTCTGAATGTTGGTAAAGATGGCTGCCGACGATCGATATATTGATTATAATATTGTTCTGCAGCATCCGCAGCGTTTTTATTACACTGAATGTAACAAACAAGCATATCACGCTTTTCTTCGTTGGAAAAATTCATTATCACTTTAAAAAACTTTCAACACCAAATAAATACAAAACAAACTTATCGAAACAAACCAAATATGGAAATGAATTAATATGTGTTTAGAATAAACAACTGCAATTGTTTTACTTTTGTCTTTTTCATGGCTAACTATTTTTTGGTGTATGGTAAAATTAAAAACGACTGTAACTTACTTTATTTTAAAAATAACAATGGCATATGTTGTATTGAATTAAAGGGAAAAAATAGCCCTTTTAATAAAGTCATAGCCAACTATTGTTTCCATTTTAAAAAAGGTAAGTTTGTGTCATATCTCCCAAAATATGGGCGAAATTTTTTTTTGATTTTTTGTGATTAATCTGTGTAAAATTTTCTACAACTTTGTCCCTTACAGTTTTTTTCTATCTATGATAATAATAGAGATATATGTATTGATTTCAAAAAATTGACACATTTTACTTTATTCAAAATATCTAGTTACCTTTGACTTTTTCAAATATTTTGAAAGTGTCATTTTATTCGTCCTATAAAACTACACTTCTTTCCCCATCTAACCGTTTTTCTATCTCTTATAGTTTCCGAGATCCCCATAGAGAACATCGAAAAAAACTCACCCTGTATTTATGAATATTATGAAAGTTCTATAAATAAAGATGTTATATATATATAAAACGCTAATCGGGCCGATTCAGCCCTAATTTTTTCGAAGATTTATACTTTAAATAATTGAAATGAACTTTCAGCACCAGAAAACGCTAACCGGGCCGATTCAGTCTTAATTTTTTCATAGATTTAACTTTAACCTAATCTAATCTAAATACTTGTCATTTAATCAAACTGCGCAACTACTAACTATTCTATCATATGTTCAATAAAAAAAATCTCTAAAGTGCTATGAATTTATCTTTTTTTAAAATTTATGTTGGCTACACGCTTTAAGAATTGTCATATAAAACGTCAGACATTATAATTTTAATGTATAATTTCAGAGTTGCCAACCTACAATACATAGCACTCTAGAGGTTTTATTTTATTGAACATACGATATAATGTCATAGAGAACATGTCATATGTAAAATCCCTATCAATGACATTGACAGATTTCAGACCGAATCGTACGACCAATTTCGGGAATACCAAGCCAGATCTGGACCTGCTGTGCCCTCATCATTAAATCCTTATGTAGCACAAGAATATTATGAATATTTTTTTTAAATACAAGATTGAAATCTCTGAAATGAACAAATATATGATTTAAGTCAATCCGTATCCTATATCCAATTACAAGAGAACACATTTTATGTTCTTTCACTTCGCATAAAAAAAAATCCCAACATCCTGCAATCCTGAGATTCCGCGATACCCAATAAACTCGCGAAAGACATTTCGCCTTGAATGCCCCGCGAATAAATCAGAATCCCAAGAATGACACCGTTTACGCATTCATAACTGAGCATCGCCGACGCGAAACGATTACGTGAAGAAACACGACGTAGAGCTCCGTCTCTCTCGGACTTGATCCTCCGTTCCGTTTCCACTCGAAAGGAATGCAATTCATTAAAAAGAATAACCACAATTTGCATACACATCCGGATCTAGTAAAATGACTCAGTGTTATTATTATCGTTATTATTATTAGTTATCACCGTGAGTTATTATTATTACCGTAGTAGTTATCGGTGTGAATTATTGTTATTGTTGGTTATCAATTATAATGCACCAAGGGCGGGTGATAATTTCGCAGTAATTTTAATGGGTATTGGTCGAATGTGTTTTGCTCGCAAAATTGCTATGAACGTAACTCATAGGAATACCTAATTAAAATAATAATTCGTTACGAAGATGAGGTACGATTCACTAGAGGTGTCTTGATTTGTAGTGCTTTCTGTACCAATACATGTAATACGAAAATAGATTGATGTCATCAGATTCCGTGCGTAGAAAGAGACAGAAAACTTCATAATATGCCTGCTATGGTTTTTAGATAGAACATGCAAAAACGTATGTTCCGGTATGCAGCTTTAAAATTTTAAGGTTAAACGTCATGTTTTGACAATGTCTTCGTAAAACTAAATATGCAAAAACCCAGCCACAAATCATTTTAACGAATGTGCACAATCGTTTTAAATGTGAGTTTAAGTGGTATAATTCCAACTTCCACATCTACTAAATAGTTCAGGTATTTACAGAAAAAAATAATGCATTTATGTTGATTTTGTGTAAGCTCAAACGAAAATGTTAGTTGAATCGCGCATTCAGTAGATTTGGCAAATAGTCATCGGATTAGTTTGTTAATACAGGGATTTTTTTTAAGTATATTTCTATTAGGTATACATATCAGAGCTGGGATAAATCCTCAAAAACAGGATTCGAATCACGAATCCGAATTACCTAATATGATTTGAATCACGAATACTCGAATAAAGGATTCGTAAGTGAAAAATATGATTCGAATCAAAGATTCGAATCCTCATTTTTGAATCACGGATACAAATCCTTTAAAAATAAATTTGAATCTATTATTTGTAACCAGTAATATTTTATTCCATCAGTTTCTATTAACCAAAATGTTCATTTACCGACTAAATATCTGATTATATAATGATTTTATTTAATGATGATATATGTGTTATTGAACTTCATTTTAAATCTGTGTTTTATACGCGTGGCGCATGTAGTAAAATTTCGAGTTTAGAAAAGCCCCGTGAAAATTTGTCTCGGGTCGCTGCGCGACCCTCGACAAATTTTCTACGCGGGGCTTTTCTAAACTCGAAATTTTCCTTCATGCTTAGTCTGGGAGTGGACAACACTGGTTCTTAGAAGTTTCAAATTGAAGGATCACTCTAGATTACTAAGTTTATTACCATTTTACAAAGGCTACAGCTCAAAGGACCAACCATGGTCTTCGGAGACCGAAGAACTACAGGGAATCGAAGTTTATTTACAAGAAAACAACGAATCTCTGAACGTTTACAGCATGGATAGGAAACAAAACATCCAATTTTGAAAAAATATCGAAGTTGGGCTGGTTTCAACGCGTTTTTAACTTCACTTTAAATCATTGCTTTTCTAAACTCGCAATTTTACTTCATGCTTAGTCTGGGAGTGGACCGTCAAGATTTTCTAAATGTCGAGATTTTCGATATTTCTAGATTTATGTCGATTTATTCACCGTTTGTTATTGTATTAAATGCAACTTTAATATTGAATAAAAACGGTTTTTTTAGAAATAGAATATTCACCCATTAAGAGCCGAGCAAATTATAAAGTTAACTCAAAAAGTTAATTTTAGGTAAAATGTTGCATCTTTGTCTATGATTTCAATGAATGATTTATTATATTACGTACGTCGATTTTTTTAAAGAGTTAAATTTAAAATTCAAACGAGTGTTGTCCACTTCTAGACTAAGCATGAAGTAAAATTTCGAGTTTAGAAAAGCCCCGCGTAGAAAATTTGTCGAGGGTCGCGCAGCGACCCGAGACAAATTTTCGCGGGGCTTTTCTAAACTCGAAATTTTACTTCATGTGCCACGCGTATAAAACACTGATTTAAAGTGAAGTTAAAAATGCACTGAAAACCAACCCAACTTCGATATTTTTTCAAAATCAGATGTTATCTTTCCTATCCATGCTGTAAACCTTCAGATATTCGTTGTTTTCTTGTAAAAAAAACTTCGATTCCCTGTAGTTCTTCGGTCTCCAAAGACCATTGTTGGTCCTTCGAGCTGTAGCCTTTGTAAAATGGTAATAAACTTAGTAATCTAGAGTGATCCTTCAATTTGAAACTTCTAAGAACCAGTGTTGTCCACTCCCAGACTAAGCATGAAGTAAAATTTCGAGTTTAGAAAAGCCCCGCGTAGAAAATTTGTCGAGGGTCGCGCAGCGACCCGAGACAAATTTTCACGGGGCTTTTCTAAACTCGAAATTTTACTTCATGCGCCACGCGTATGAAACACTGATTTCAAGTGAAGTTAAAAATATACTATTAACGTTGGATATTTTTCATGGTTAAGTATAACCAAATATGCATTCACAAATATTTCAATTATTCGAAAATTTAAAAATTCAAATATGAATAATTTAGTGATTTAAATATTCATATTAGAATATTTAACTATTTAAATTAATCGAATTCGAATCCCAGCCTTAATAGCGATGATTCGAATTATTTAGGATTTGAATCCGTGTATGAGGATTCGAATCCTTTTATAAGGATTCAATTCCTTTTATAAGGATTCGAATCCTTTTATTAGAATTCGAATCCTTTTATAAGGATTCGAATCATCTACGTCTGGATTCGAATACGAATCCATTTAAAAAAATGTAACGAATCCGGATCACGAATCCGTTTTCACTAAAGTATTCGAATACCTCTTTTGAATCCTCTAAAAGGATTCGAATCCGGGAATCGAATCCTGAATGATTCGAATCCTGCCCAGCTCTGATACATATGAATAGGTTTTTTTTAAAGAGTTCAATTTGAAGCTTAAAACGAGTGTTTTCCACTCCCAGACTAAGCATGAAGAAAAATTTTGAGTTTAGAAAAGCCTGAAAATTTGGTTTGGTCGCGTAGCGCGAAGCGCGGAGCGGCCAAACCAAATTTTCAGGCTTTTCTAAACTCGAAATTTTACTTCATGCGCCACGCGTATTAAACACTGAAAGCACTGAAGTATTGTGAACGGGTAAACTTCTGTTTAAATTAGTGTCTTATACGCGTGGCGCATGAAGTAAAATTTCGAGTTTAGAAAAGCCTGAAAATTTGGTTTGGCCGCTCCGCGCTTCGCGCTACGCGACCAAACCAAATTTTCAGGCTTTTCTAAACTCGAAATTTTACTTCATGCTTAACCTGGGAGTGGAAAACACTCGTTTAAACTTCAAATTGATCTCTTTTAAGACCACAACGAATATTTAAAAATCTACAACACGTTATTGGGATATGTATACTCAAAATGAAAATTCACAAAAAATTATGATTAAAAGCTTTTCTAAAAAAAAGAACACTAAATACTCGCGACCTAAACAGTATGACATTGTCATGTAACGTCAAGCTTTGACACATCTTTGCAGATACAACTGTCGACATACTCTCTAAAAAAATTTGAACCACACATTCCACATCAATGAGTTATAGGACATCTCTCCCGAATTCCACTATATCCATATTTTGCATACTAGGTCTTATGGGCGTGGCCAGGGGGGCACTTGCCCCCGCCCTTGTATATCAAGAAATCATACATTTAAAAACTATTGCAAATATGAGTAAAATTATGTATTTTTTTAAATAAAAAAATACAAAATGCCGAAATTAATGCCCCGCCACTTAATTGATCTTTATTATAGGGTAATTAAGCACAGGGCAACCATGTAAAAAACATAACCTTAAATTTATTTTGAAGGCAAAAGCCAGAATTATAACCAAATATCCAACATTGTAAAAAAATCTCCAAGTCTGGTTGGTCAATAATAAAAACCCAATATACCTACGATTAATTAGTTTTAAACTATTGATTAAAAATAACCATGGCAACACCGCATTTCCATGTGCTCCAACTTCACTCTAGTTACATTTAGAGGATATGTTACACTGCTTCTGTTTATGTTGGTGAAAATGATTTTCTTCTGCTGAATTATTTATCCAACATTGTAAAAAAATCTCCAAGTCTGGTTGGTCAATAAAAGAAAACCCAATATACCTACGATTAATTAGTTTTGAACTATTGATTAAAAATAACCATGGCAACACCGCATTTCCAAGTGCTCCAACTTCACTCTAGTTACATTTAGAGGTTATCTTACACTGCTTCTGTTTATGTTGGTGAAAATGATTTTCTTCTGCTGAATTATTTAATTCTAAGAAAGTACACTCCTTGATTAAGCAGGAAATAAATTTCGAGTTCAGAAAAGCCTAGACATTTGGTTTGGTCGCATTAATTTCATCCTTAGAACCGTGATAAAGGCGTATGCTAACGTCATGTAAAGCCGTATTAATAAAGCTGTGTAAGTATTTACTATCCGTCAATGTGTTTATATTATGTAATAAATACCAACCCTATTGTATTCATTACATAAACTCATATAAACTCATTGACGAATAGTTAATAGTTATATTAGTTAGTTTATAGTTATTGTGAACTTTGCAATACTTCAGTGTTTTATACACGTGGCGCATGAAGTAAAATTTCGAGTTTAGAAAAGCCTGAAAATTTGGTTTGGCCGCTTCGCGCTACGCGACCAAACCAAATTTTCAGGGTTTACTAAACTCGAAATTTTACTTCATGCTTAGTCTGGGAGTGGAAAACACTCGTTTAAATAAAACTAAGGCACTTGAATAAAAGTCACGGCGCATTAATTAAAAAATATATACCTCGAGACGTCGTTTGAATAAAAATTGACTTAAAGCATTGATTCAAAAGTGCCATAACTTTGAGACAGTTGAAAGTTGTGTTCAGTTGCAAAATATAATTTTCAAATTACGAAAATGCTCAACTTAAACGATTTAATTCTAAAGACGTTGTTTCATAAAATCTGTGAGTAACGTTAACAGATTTGAACACTCTAAAAAATGAACTAATTATTTGGAGCGATCTTTCAATGGAATATTCTTGGAAATTATGATTTTTTTTTAATTTAGTTAAAATATTAAGATATTTCAAGGGTTTTAAAAACGCTAATTTCAAATATAACACGAATTTTAGTTTAGTTCAGTTGCAGAAAATCATTCTGCAACTGAACTAAAATAAAATTCATGCTAGAACATTATATTTGAAATTGGCGTTTTTAAAACCATTGAAATTTCTTAAGATTTTAACTAAATAAACCATATGTAGTTATGTAAGCGGAAGTTTAACAAGGTATAAGGTATATTACCAAAAGAATCTAGTAACATTGTTAAAATTCATTTATTGCGCCTTCACTGTAGGTTAAGATCGCAAAATTAGGGTCGATGAAATATATTTGTATATAAAAAATTATATTGATAATGAAGGTTTAAATTAAATTACACTTGGTTTGTTTCACAATTTTTTACTTTACTATTTACTCGACTAGTTTCGCGTTTTACAGCATTATCAGGAGTGAATTACAAAAGATACCAACAAGCTTATATATGGTCAGGTAATAAGGGATTTTAAGATTGGGGAATTCCAAATATCCTCATTGTCGTTGACGAGGTGTTTTCCGTCTTTTATTGCCCTATTTATTTATATTCAAGAAATAAAAAATTATATATTGTTGCCATTTGTCAGATTTTTTATAAATTATATTATTAACATTAAAATTTACTTTTTTAGAGTAAAAAAAAAATAGCCTCAAACTGGGTATCACAAGAATCATTCCAATTCAAAAATATTTGAATTCGAAAAAATATGCTTACGCTTTTTATAGTTTTATAAAGTTTTTACACTTTAAATAATAATAATAATAATAATAATTATAGTAAACTATTTATGATTTTCATTTTTTTTTTATTAAATTCACTTCAATTGTTTTGCTACTCTGTAGCTTCTTCAGGTTAAGAAATATAATATTATATTTCTTCACTTGAAGAAGCTACAAGGTAGCGAAACAATTGTAGTAAATTTAAAAAATAAATGAAATTCATAAATAGTTTACTATTATTATTATATTAAAGTGATAATGAATTTTTTAAAAATAAGTGCCTCAACAATCAACTTTAAATAATATATAAAATTACGAAAATGTTGTGTAAAATGCAAACAATGTGTCTTAATTAAGACAAATTAAGACAATAAATATCCATTGAAACAACTACTTCCCGTGCAAATACACCTCCGGATATTGAATTATACAATAAAATATTTAAAAACTTATTTTAATTGATTTGTTACAACGCTCTATCAAAGTATATGTAACATTTAGGTCAAATTCTCTTCAAACCAACTTACAAATAAAAATGAAAAATGAAAGGAGGAATTACAAGAAATTAGAACTAAAAGGACTTGATCTATTTTAATGGCTTCAATTCTTATGAATTTTATTCCCCTTCAGGTGTTCCGCAAGGGTCTAATCTAGGTCCATTATTATTTAATTTGTATATTAATGACCTAATTGAATCCATAAATTGTCCAGTTTTAGCTTACGCAGATGATATTAAAATATATAATGTCATCAACAATCTAAACGACTTTGTTACTTTGCAGAGAAATTTGGATATAATAAGTGGTTGGTGTAACAATAACGGCCTGTCTCTTAACGTTAGTAAGTGTGTCACTATTTCATATACGAAAAAATCCAATCCCATTAATCATCAATATTGGGTAGATGGTGCCTCCGTAAAACGAGACCAAATTTTCAAAGATCTTGGTATTACGTTTGATCACAGGTTGTCATTCACTAATCATATTTACAAAGTCACCTCATCAGCTTTCAAGATGCTTGGCTTTGTAATTAGGACTTGCAAGTATTTTAATGATACTGATTTGATCAGGGTATTATACTGTGCCTTAGTTAGAAGCCGCTTAGAGTACGGTTCCATAATTTTTTATCCATATTACACAAATCAGTCCATCTTGCTAGAACGTGTACAAAAACGTTTTCTAAAATATTTAAATTTTAAGTTAACTGGTATATATCCTGATTATCTCACTGACTACAGCACTTTATTATCTATACACAGTATGATATCTTTGGCTGATCGTCGTAAGTTAGCTAGTAGTACATTCATGTTCAAATTAGTTCATAATATAATAGATGTTCCTCAATTACTCTCTATGATACCTTTTAATACGCCACGTATAGTTTCGCGGCAAAGTAGTTCGTTTCTATTACCAAGAGTTAATACCAATATACTACTAAAAGCGCCAATATATCACATGTCTATTAATGCTAATTCGCGTTTTACTGATATATTTTGTAATATTGTAAATCTTTAATTATACCAACTTTTGTATATTTTACACCATTTTATATATAATTTTGTTAACTTTATGTATAGTATGATTTTGTCCGATTTGTGGTTTTTCCGTGGACAATAAAGTATATTATTATTATTATTATTATTAAAAATAATATCTTAGGCCATCTATAGATGCGTTTCGAGATTTATCTCTCTTCAGTATCACGATTGGGGTATTCTTGATACCTGCTTTGAGGCTATTTATGTTAAATTTACGTGACTTAAAAATAGTCTAAAACTGGACATCAGAATCAAAGTGTTAGCTTAAGGCTATTTTTGTTAAATTCATCTAACTAATAAATAGTCTCAAACGGCATCAGGATGAGAGTATTTCTGACACCCGGCTTGAGGTGGTTTTTGTAAAATTCATGTAGCTAAAAAATAGCCTCAAACTTAGAATGTTTCTGACACCCAGCTTGAGGCTATTTTTGTTAAATTTACTTAATTTGATTCTCTTGTGATTAATTTCCCAACTGAGAATTAGAAAATGAGTTTTATAAAATAGAAAATATAGTTAATTCATCACTGCGTTTTGAGTAATTTCTTATGGTTTTTTTACCATAAGAAATTACTCAAACATAAATGTTCATGAAATTTTTAGAATAGATAAAACGAAAGTATAATTTTGGATTAGTTCTACTTTATTTGCATTTGTTTTGTGCTTCTAAAACATTACAACTTGTTCTTCCTTATCGCAATATCCAAACATTTTCTGGAAGAAAAAAAAACATTAAAAGTGCGATTCTTTGCGCAATTTGTCTTACGTTCAATCGCACTTTTAATGTTTTGAAGTATTCTATAACCATGTATTGGCAATTTCATCCATACTTATATTTTCTGAAAATCTGATATTTCAGAAATGTATCGTTTATTAAATAAAACTTTCGTTTAAGGTTGAGGTTTACTAGAGTGAGACTCTGCCCAGCCGTTTGCTAGAGTGAAATAGACCTATATTTCTATTTCCAGCATAAAAAGGTAAACGTAATATATCATGGACATTTTTTTAATGAATGTTGAGCTAATTGAATGCAGAATGTACGGACACCCTTGAATTTGACAAGTTTTTGTTGCCTAAAAAGGAGTAAATAAATGACCCAAAAATTGGCTCTTTTCAGGATTTTTTTACAAAAAAACTAAATATCTTAATCGTTTTAAATTGGTGACATTAAAATCCCCAAGTTTTAGGATTATTTTGATGTATCATGTAATTTTGTCCCATAATCAGAACATGAATGGTACTGGAACTAGTGACTACCAAAAACGTTGGATTTTGCATATAATAAATCGCAACGTTGTTATTGTTGTAATTTTAGTTTGTCAAAACAAGTTTCCAATACGTTTTGAAAAGGGAAGAAAGGTGTAAAACAAACATTTGAAACAAGGTGAGCGATAATTATAAATGTCTATTTCAGATTCAAATATCGTATGTTCAATAAAATAAAACCTCTAGAGTGCCATAGAATATATTGTAGGTTGGCAACTCTGAAATTATTCAATAAATTTATTATGTCTGACGTTTCATACAGCGACGGCTCGCAGCCTAACTTCAGGCCAGAGACCCAAGTCAATATGTATCAGTTATTGAAAGGTGACTTTGTTGTGCAATTCCTTGTATTTATAAGCGCGATCCTAACCTCAAATTTTGTGTGATTTGGCACTGTGGCCGACCCTGAAGTTAGCCTGCGAGCCGTCGCTGGTTTTATATGACAACTCGGAAAGCGTGTAGCCAACTTAAATATAAAAAAATATGAAATCATAGCACTCTAGAGGTTCTATTTTATTTAACATACGTTACAAACTACTAAATTTGCACCACGCTATTCATTCTCGAGTCAAATTCTTCACTATTGGCCTTGAACCTAAACCAATAGTGAAGAATTGTCCTGAAAACCACACGCGGTGAAAATTTAGTATGCAACATATTGAAATTCTCCTCGCCAGTATTTTTTTTTTATTACCTATTGCTATGAATGATTAATTATCATTGCTATTTTGTGAATGATTAGCGGGCGTGGTGGCTCCATCTCTAGACCGGAAGTGATTAGAGCGGCGTCTGGCGGTGGGAATCCGGCGGTATCCGGTGCGCGCCACTTTTCCCATGGGACTGTGATTTAATTAATTCGGAATTAAATGCGAGATTTCGTGTGGAATCAAAAGAGAGAGAGAGAGAAAACCACGAGGTAACGAGGTAATTAAAACGTGCAGCGTTGGAATTATTGTAGTTAGATGATGATTGGGTGTAATATTATAAATAGTTTGATAATTTTAATTACTTGTAATTTAAATTGCGTATGCGTCAGTGGTGATGATGCAGAAAGTCTCCTAGACATATATAATGTAATTGGGTTGTAACTCATTGATAAAATGCAATGATGTTTATAACAATTATCATTGTAATTAATAATGAATGACATGTTAGCGCGTGAACTTAAAATTTTAAAATAATTTATATCGTGAATTTAAATAATATTCGTTTATATTTTTAATAGAGTATAAGGCTTAGGCTCATAACACAACCAATAATAAGAAAAACAAAAATAGATACATTAGACCCTGGGTCTCCAAACTATTTTCTTCGCGGGCCACTAATACAATTCTACATAATAAAGTCGGCCAAGATCCGATTAATTTTATAAAATTATGAAAAATGTAAGGAACAATTGTTACAATATTTCAAAATATGACATTTACAAAAAAAATTACAAACAATCGCGGGCCGGATTCATGCAAGTCGCGGGCCGGATTTGGCCCACGGGCCGTAGTTTGGAGACCACTGCATTAGACCAATGGTTCTCAAGCCTACGTTGAGAACCCCTGGCCTAATGTATCTATTAACGGCCTACAAGGAGGCAATTTCTGATTTAAGGGGGGCAATTGAAAAATTAATAGAATGGCTATTACCAACTGCATGAAAATCTACTAAAATATCTATAAAATGTGTACATTTAATATTATTCATTAATTAGTATATATTAATTAAACCTCACTTAAAATCAGTGTTTTATACGCGTGGCGCATGAAGTAAAATTTCGAGTTTAGAAAAGCCTGAAAATTTGGTTTGGTCGCTCCGCGCTTCGCGCTACGCAACCAAACCAAATTTTCAGGCTTTTCTAAACTCGAAATTTTACTTCATGCTTAGCCGGGGAGTGGAAAACACGCGTTTAAAACTTCAAATTAAACTATTTTAAAAAGGAACAACGAATATCTGAAAATGTACAGCACATAATTAGGATACGTATATTTAAAAAAAAAACTCCCTGTATATTTAAATTTTAAACTTCCATCGAAATTACAATCGATGTATTCGTGAAAGTAGAAAACACGGTAAAAGGTACAGGGTGGCTGTACATTAGAATCCTTGCATCGATCAATGCACCACCCGGTAAATCTCCAAAGTTCATCATTGCCGACGAAAATCTGACAAGACGTTACAGTTGTCAAAACTTTGTGCGCTCTTTACGACTTCCAGGGGGACATGCCCGCCTCTGACGGGGAAAGTGCTATGATGGGCAGATCATAAATTTTACAAAAGGAATCGTTGCATTAATTTAAAGAAAAAGCAAACAATATCAGAACATTCATGGGTTGATTAGACAATAAAATAAAAGTTATAAATGTAGAGACATGGCAAACATGTTCCCAAGTTCAACCATATGCATATTTATAGTTCGATTGTAAAGTAAACTACATACAAGGAATTTTTCTCTTATGTATACATATCCCGATCTATACCCTGTAGAAGTTCAAGCATTATTTGATTTTATAAAAAAGCGTTCAAGTTTAGCTTCTAACGAGGGTTTCCACTCCCAGACTAAGCATGAAGTAAAATTTCGAGTTTAGAAAAGCCCCGTGAAAATTTGTCTCGGGTCGCGCAGCGACCCGAGACAAATTTTCTGGGCTTTTCTAAACTCGAAATTTTACTTCATGCGCCACGCGTATAAAACACTAAAATAATCTGAAATTGAAAAAAAACTGTTAAATCAGTATTAAAAATAAACTGCTATAGCAGGGTTAAAATCAAAACACGAATACTTTGAATGATTATTACTTATAACTTATATACTTTGAATGATTATTCTTCTTCTTGAGTGAAGATTTGTATCACGTAATAAAATAACTGTTTTCTGATTAAGTGATACAAATCTTCACTAAACTCAAGAATAATCATTAATTAGATGAAATTAATATTTGTAAAATGTATCAACTCAAACCTAAGCACTTTGTACTTCAAAGTAATTGAATTTTGTAAGCGCATCCTTGGGGAATGATATGTTGTTGAGGTAGTGTGGATGCGGTGGATGGAGAAAGCAGTATGTATATTAAAAGGACTCTGTTGCTCGCTAACGCTCACCCCAGCTCGCTTCGCTCGCTTGCCTGCTCGCTGCGCTCGCATCGTTAAACATGCTATTCATATTTATTTTATTTAAAATATAATTATTTTTAAATTTAATTATATAAAATACGTCCGGTTGAGCTGAAAAAAACACTTCCTACAAAAACGACATAGAAAAAAATTAGGAATTTTTTAGTACCTTTACCTAACAATTTTTTTTTCAAAAAATCCAAAGGGTACACCCCTTGATTCGAAATTTAACATTAAAACCCGCACAAGTCTGTCCTTTTCCCACTCATAGCTTTTGATAGCCAGTGCATCAAAATATTCTTAAATTGCTGAAAATTAAAAAATATTTATTGCTCCGGTCCCACTTGAGATAGATCAATGAAATTTTCAGCATTTATAGAGATTTGTATTACCTATTCATTGATCAATGTTGTACTATAAATAACAGCGGAGCTAAAAAATAAAAATTGTATTTTTAATTCGCCGTTTCAGCCTGAAAAGCGGTTTTGAAGCGCAGAAAAAAATACCAATTTTCGTCCTAATAGAGCTGGATCAATAAAATGTTTAGCATTTATGCAGATTTGTATTACCTATTTATAGTCTAACTTCCATTGTTCTACTATAACATAAACAGAAATATTTCAGCAAATATCCGAAAGATAAGAAGCGATCCGAGGCATATAAAAGGTACTACCCTAAATTACATTCGATTAAAATTTCAGCCCTCTACGATAAACTCACAAGGGAATGGTGAATTTTTTTCTTAGATTTTTCGTAAAAAACGCCATTTTAAATTTTTTTAAAATTATTAAACTTGTGAATTTTTGACCCATGCGCCCTTCACCTTAATGTGTGACCTATTGGCTACCTGTGGGTATTTTTTTCAATCGGATAAGTTATCGCGTAGGCGAACAAAATGGCGGAGGACCGGACTGGATATTTTCTCGATTGTGGACCCCATAATGCGGTAAAAAGTTCGTACATCAATCGAAAGCCCTTTTAATAAGCTACAAGATTCTTAATGAGTGACCTATTGGCTACCTGTGGGTATTTTTTTCAATCGGATGTCATCGCGTAGACGAACAAAATGGCGGACGGCCCGACCGGATATTTTCTCGATTGTGGGCCCCATAATGGGGCCCCGGTAAAAAGTTCGTACATCAATCGGAAACCCTTTTAATGAGCTACAAGATTCTGGAATCGAATATTTTGGCTACCTGTGGGTATTTTTTTCAATCGGATGTCATCGCGTAGACGAACAAAATGGCGGACGGCCGGACCGGATATTTTCTCGATTGTGGACCCCATAATGCGGCCCCGGTAAAAAGTTCGTACATCAACCGAAAGCCCTTTTAATAAGCTACAAGATTCTTAATGAGTGACCTATTGGCTACCTGTGGGTATTTTTTTCAAACGGATGTCATCGCGTAGACCAGTAGTCTCCAAACTACGGCCCGCGGGCCAAATCCGGCCCACGACTTGCATGAATCCAGCCCGCGATTGTTTGTATTTCTTTTGTAAATGTCATATTTTGAAATATTGTAACAATTGTTCCTTAAATTTTTCATAATTTTATAAAATTAATCGGATCTTGGCCGACTTTATTATGTAGAATTGTATTTGTGGCCCGCGAAGAAGATAGTTTGGAGACCCAGGGCGTAGACGAACAAAATGGCGGAGGGCCGGACCGGATATTTTCTCGATTGTGGGCCCCATAATGGGGCCCCGGTAAAAAGTTCGTACATCAATCGGAAGCCCTTTTAATGAGCTACAAGATTCTGAAATCGAATATTTTTTTGGAGCTTCCGTTCGGTCGCTATATTAGTTCAAAGTTAAGGGGCATTTTAGTTTCAAAAAACCGTTGCCACCCCCGAGGTGGAGATCAGAGGCGGCGCGACTGGTATAATTCTTGTAGAGCACGTCAAGAACTACAGTTTGCTAAAAAAAAAGTCAACGTAGCTCATCGCATAAGCGCGTAATTAAGGTCCAAAATTTAAAATTGTTTTAAATAATTGCCCGCCCCCTGGGGTCGGCAGAAGTCCGAATTAAAATGTATTTGAAGGCAAATTGCAAGGCGCATCCGATGCCGTTGATTGCAATTCGATCGGATGTCGCAGCTCGAAGCTACGGCGAAAAATGTGAAAATTTGGGAAACCGCTCCCAAATTACATGGATGTTTTTTTCTCCGCCCCCAGTGGACCGATTTTATTCTGCTTGTCCGCTTGCACTGTAAAACAGTTGGGACTACTACCTGATTTTTTTATAGTGGCCGTAATATGTATGGTTTAGATAGTGACCTCACCGTCCCTTCCGCAATTTTGCGAAAATGTCGACGTTTTTTTTTTTCTTTTTTTCATCCCGCCCCCGGGGGCGGTGGAATTTCTTGGAAAAAAATCCTCGTACATAGACTTGTTTGCGCTCCGAGGTGGAGATCGGAGCGGCGCGACTGGTATAATTCTTGTAGAGCACGTCAAGAACTACAGTTTGCTGAAAAAAAAGTCAACGTCGTGTTTTTTTTTTATTTTTTTTTATTTTGGGTTTTACGTCATCAATTTCCGCTGCTAAGGCCAATCATGACGCCGGAGATTAGGTCTACAGCTATCCGGGAATTTTGCCGAACCCGGTGGGAGTTCCAACCCACCGGTAGGGATCTTTAACGTGCACGCAACATCCAGGCAGTACACGGGTCCTACATGCATTTAACGTCATATCCGAGAAGACGGAGTGTTTGGCATTTTTATCCTAACCTATATAAATGTAGACAACTTGTTAGGCCGGTATTTGAACGTCAACGTAGTTCATCGCATAAGAGCGTTATTAAGGTCCAAAATTTAAAATTGTTTTAAATAATTTCCCGCCTCCGGGAGGCGGCAGAAATCCGAATAAAAATGTATTTGAAGGCAAATTGCAAGGCGCATCCGATGCCGTTGATGCCGTTGAAAAATGTGAAAATTTGGAAAACCGCTCCCAAATTATATGGAGTTTTTTTTTCTCCGCCCCCAGTAGACCGATTTTATTCTGCTTGTCCGGTTGCTCTGCAAAACAGTTGGGACTACTACCTGATTTTTTTTAGTGGCCCCCATAATGGTTTAGACAGTGACCTCAACGTTCCTTCCGCATTTTTTTCATCCCGCCCCCTGGGGCGGTGGAATTTCTTGGAAAAAAATCCTCGTCCATAGACTTTTTTGCGCTCTTTCCGAATCTGAAAACCGATTTTTTATCTCCGGCCGTTTTGGCGGAGAAAATTCGCAAAGTCGCGATTTTGCCCCCGCCCCTTCCATCGGCCGCTCCCGTCTGATAGTTTTGCCTCGAGGGGCCTACGCCCCCCCCTCGCAAAAAAAAGAAGGCTGAAACGGCTCTGGAAGTACGTTTTTGCAACACAAGGGGGGTGTTGCAAAAACGTACTTCCAGAGCCTATTTAGTATATATATAAATATAAATATATAAATAAACTGATATAAATATATAAATAACCTGCTAAAGCAGGATTATAGTCAAAACAGAAATTAGAATGATTTTTACTTATTACTTATATACTTTAAATGATTATTCTTGAGTTAGGTGAAGATTTGTATCACGTATTTTCTTCCTCTATGTGTGCGAAATGTTTCCTGAAGGTCTTGCCATGCCTTTTTGTTCACCCTGTATACATACCAGTTCATAATTTTACTTCACGCTTAATCTGGGAGTGAAAAACACTCGTTTAAAAATCCTAGAAACGCTTGGATTTTAGGTTTTTTGGCGCCCAACGTGGGGCCAGGCTGACGCTGTGGCCCCTAGTTGGGTGCCATAAATCGCGAGCGTCCAAATTTAACACTTGGCCCTTATCGGGCGCCATAAATTGCGAGAGTATAAGTTGAAAACTTCCCACTAAATCAGCGCTTTGTACGCGTGGCGCATGAAGTAAAATTTCGAGTTTAGAAAAGCCCAGAAAATTAGTCTCGGGTCGCTGCGCGACCCTCGACAAATTTTCACGAGGCTTTTCTAAACTCGAAATTTTACTTCATGCTTAGTCTGGGAATGGCAAACACTTGGTAAAGGTAAATCTATATATTCTATTAATTATCCACGTAACGTATTTAATGACTTTTACCCCTGAAACAACGATATCATGAATGATTTCCGGGTGAATTATCGGTAAACCGGTTTATATTTACTAATTTATTGAATAACGGGTAATTTACAATTCTTAATAAGTATATAAAAAATTTTACGAATCTAATTAAAGCGTTTTTAATCATTAATCAATAAGTTTGAAAAACGAGGGTTTCCACTCCCAGACTAAGCATGAAGTAAAATTTCGAGTTTAGAAAAGCCCCGTGAAAATTTGTCGAGGGTCGCGCAGCGACCCGAGACAAATTTTCTGGGCGTTTCTAAACTCGAAATTTTACTTCATGCGCCACGCGTATAAAATACTAAAATATTGTGAAATTGAAAATACACAGTTAAATCGGTATTAAAAATAAACTGCTAAAGCAGGATTAAAATTAAAACACGAATGCTTTGAATGATTGTTACTTATTACTTATATACTTTGAATGATTATTCTTGAGTTAAGTGAAGATTTGTATAACGTATTTTCTTCCTCTATGTGTGCGGATTGTTTCCTGAAGGTCTGGCCATACCTTTTCGTTCGCCAGTTTATAATTATACTTCTCGCTTAATCTGGGAGTGAAAAACACTCGTTTAAAAATACTAGAAACGCTTAGATTTAAGGTTTTTTGTTGCTCAACGTGGGGCCAGGCTGACGCTGTGGCCCCTAGTTGGGCGCCATAAATCGCGAGCGTCCAAATTTAACACTTAGCCCTTGTTGGGCGCCAATTTATGGCGGTTAAGTGAAAATTTGTATCACGTAATAAAATAACTGTGTTCTGATTGAGGGATAGAAATCTTCACTTAACTCAAGAATAATCATTAATTAGATGAAATTAATATTTGTAAAATGTTTTAACTCAAATCTAATCACTAAATTTTGTACTTCAAAGTAATTGAATTGTCTAAGCCCACGATTTGGTTAAATGAAATAAGTATTAGTAAAATTTCTGATTACTAACATAAGCAGTATATTTTGAACTTCATTTACAATCAGTGTGTTATACGCGTGGCGCATGAAGTAAAATTTCGAGTTTAGAAAAGCCTGATAATTTGGTTTGGCCGCTCCGCGCTTCGCGCTACGCGACCAAACCAAATTTTCAGGCTTTTCTAAACTCGAAATTTTACTTCATGCTTAGTCTGGGAGTGGACACCCTCGTTAGAAACTTCAAATTAAACATTATTAGAAAACAACATAAGCCTAAAAAAATTACACATCGAGATATGTATACTTAAAACAAAACGTCTTTATATTGATGAACGAATACAATTAATTTTACAGAAAGTAATTTTTCATTGATACAGAATAATAACAATAGTATATTGTACAACGAGCATATAATGATTGCTATTAATCACGAGAACGAGGTTTGCGGAACGAGCCGAAGGCGAGTGGAGCAAGTCGTTCGAGTGATTAATAGCCATTATATGCGAGTTATACACTATACTTTGTTCACAACAACAATATATAACACAATAGTTATTATATACAGGGTCGCTACAAAGTATGGAAACACGGCTCTCACGTGAAAACGGCTAAAAACAGAACCACCAAAATTAGGATTTCTAAATGGGATATTTTCTTGAACAATTTGGCGTGAAAAAATCAAAAATAATTCTCAGGATTTTCACATACGGACGCCATCTTGAATTTTTTTAAATGGAATTCGATATTTTTTATTTTACAACTTTTATAGACCTTATAATTCTGATTACAACCATATACCTTTTTTTTAAAATACTTGTCTTTTCATCGATAAACCGGACTTTGAAAAGTATGGAAACAGCGAAATATTTTGAGAACGGTTTATCGGAATGTCCTGAAATTTTGCAAAGGTTTTAGAGTACGTTAAGGCCTTCAACTTAATGGTCGGTTTTGTTTTATAATAATTTGACAGATAAATTATGATAGATTGCGGTATTATGATTTTTTTTAGTTTGTTTATTTATTCATATGGGTGGGTAATTACATAGAAAAAAATAACATAAATAATAAAAATACAAGAAACAATAATACAACAATACAATAACGTTACTTATGAGTTACAATCTAAAATTACACGACATGTACGCTTAAAATACTTTAGACCAGTGGTCTCCAAACTACGGCCCGCGGGCCAAATCTAGCCCGCGACTTGCATGAATCCGGCCGGCGATTGTTTGTAATTTTTTTTGTAAATGTCATATTTTGAAATATTGTAACAATTGTTCCTTAAATTTTTCATAATTTTATAAAATTAATCGGATCTTGGCTGACTTTATTATGTAGGATTGTATTTGTGGCCCGCGAAGAAGATCGTTTGGGGACCCAGGCTTTAGACTAACTCCCAACATATCAATTAAATTATAATATTTATTAACGTTATATATTAAGCAAGTACGAGGGCTATTAAAACCAATTACAGACTTGTGAAATTCGCAAGCAAGAAGTTGCTGATGCCGCGTTGTATGTCTGGGGATAAAAAATGATATAGATGACAATACATCTGAGCAATCGATTAGATTTTTAAATAAGCGATAAGCAAAGCAAAGCGAAGAATAAATTCTTCGTTTATATAGTGGAAGGATGTCAAGATATTCGAGCATCATATCAAAATTGTCATAATATAAATGGCAACGAGAACAAATAAGATTAACCATTTTCATTTAGGCGTGCTCAATGCTATTGATATGACATTTGTAATTAGGGGACCATAGGATGGAGCAATAATCAAGGATAGGTCTAACAAATGATTTGTATAATGTTATTAATGTTCTGATGGATGTGAATGTGAATGTGTAATAGGGTTAATTCCACTTTAACACAAATATGAACAATCGTTCAACAATAAATAATACTAACACAGTCTACTCTTTCGCCTAAGTTACATAAAAACACGCTCTTTGCACAAAAAACGAACTCTTCCGTTTAGATGGAGTAATAGTAGTAATAGTAATAGTTTATTTTCTCTCACATAAATACATAGAAATACAATATATATATAACACATGAGCCAGCGTCAAAATTCACAAATGCAAAATATCTAACAAAAGTTAAGATATTCATCAATGGAGTAAGGCTCCATGTTACATAAATAAGTATATATTCGTTTCTTAAATGTTCTAAAATTTGATTCATTTTTAATATCTATTGGTAAACGGTTATAAAACATTGAGGATACATATAAAGGTCCTTTCTGGGATCGCGTGAATTTATATATAGGATATCTCAAATCACCCCTGTGTCTTGTTTGATGATCATGAGTAAACCTATATTCACTGAATTCATTACGATGTTTATACATGAAAAACAAACATTCCTGTATATATATATATATATATATATATATATATATATATATATATATGGCAGTAACTGTTAGGATTCCCGCATTTGTAAATTTTCGTCTACATGATTCGATTCGTTTTAAATTAAGCATAATTCTTAGTGCTCTTTTTTGCATAACGAAAATACGACCAATGTGTCCTGAAATTCCCCAAAATAAAATTCCAAATCGAAGCAAAGACTCAAAATTTCCATAGTATACCGTTCTCATTAATTCGTACGGATGGTTGATGGTGTGATCTAAAGTACGTAACATGTACACAGCTTTTCCTAGTTTTGTACACAATTGATCAATATGCTGGTACCATTTTAGGTTTTGATCAATTGTAATTCCAAGAAATTTCAAAGCCGGAACTAATTCATATTCAGTGTGATTAATTTCAACAGATTTTGGAGTTATGAAACCTTCACTTAATTTAAAAAAAATACACTTTGTTTTGTCAACATTTAAATGCAACTGGTTGCTTTGAAACCACATTTCTACCAAATTAATTATATTGGAAGCATTTTTCTTTAACTCTACAAAATCAGATCCCCGTATGATTAAATTCGTATCATCAGCAAAATTAATTATACTGTGATTTGGTCCATTATTATGTGAAAACATATCATTTATATAAATATTAAATAGGAGGGGACCAAGAACACTTCCCTGTGGCACCCCTCCGGAAATATTTTGAACATCAGACTTGACTTTTTTTGAGTTTTGAATAATCTCTACATACTGGATTCTACCCTTAAGATATGACCTAAGCCAACTATATGCTACTCCTCGAAAACCAAAGGAATATAATTTATCCAGTAGTTGATCGTGAGAAATACTATCAAATGCTTTCGATAGATCCAAAAACATACCACAAATTGTTTCGCCATTTTCGAAGCCTTTAATTACAATATTCATAAATTCAAATATAGCTGTGTTAATATTTTTGCCTTTTACGAAACCATGTTGGCAATTGGAAAAGATACCGTGTTTATTTATAAATGATAGTATTCGCTTCTCCATCAACTTCTCAAATAAGTTTTTTACAGTATTAACGTTTGTTCCGCTTTAAAAAACACTCGCGACAGATAGAAGCACAATTTATGAACCGGTTTAAGAATGATTTCTGTTTACAAACGCGTTTTACGCGGGTTAAACTAGTGAGAATGGCGGAGATGTTGACGCGTAACTTCGTACTTTAACAAAATGGCATCGACGACGTCATCACCACTATAGTCAAATGTAAGACAAAAGAAGTTGATTTGACTAGCACAGCGCTGTTACTGCATAGCGGTAAAAAAATCGAATATATTTTTGTAAAAAAAAAAACACATTTATGACGCAAATCCCGTGTTAACTGTACTTGAGTGTTAAATGCACCCTATTTATGCTGCCCACACAATTAAATTATAAGATTGTCGCAAACAAATATTTAATATTATCATTCGACGTTATTTTCTTTTCTCGTAATGTATAATTGTAATTCTCTCTCAGTCCGTATATATCGCATGCAGATAAACTATTATTGTTATCCACATTCCATGCTCAATAGACTATGACGTGCTGTGGGCCGTAAACGCACACAAACAACCACACGACCAGCAAACCATCAACGAAACAACCATACATACTTACAGTAATGTATAGTCACGACATAGGAATCCGCCGCTCAGGAATTCGATTTCGCACACGTCTGCACTCTTTCCCCGGCATCTCTTCTTTATCGCTCTTAAATACCGTTTTATAATAATCATAAATTAATTGTTCATCCTTTTCTTTTTAGTTCGGCAAAAATTAATTAGTTAATCTTTATTGGTTTGTATAATCTCCGTTAATGATCTATAATCCCGAGATGTTTATTACTGATTTTTTTTATTGATATACTCGTATTTACGTCAATAATTAGTGTTCAATGGACTGGGAGGAATTATATGCATATATAAAATGACGTAAATATACGTCAGAACCAAATATTTCAGTGTTACAAATGTAAATTCATGCTGAGTAGATTGCGAACATACAGAGAGTTTTATGTAACACCGAACATGTTCATCTAATACAAATTGACACCTTTTTCAAGTTATGTCTAAATTCAGTTGCCTATATGACCATTAAAAATTGTAGCCAATCAATCGCAATTAATGCCTCAACGTGTACACAGGGAGTTTTTCTTTCATGTATACATGTCCCAATTACAATGTATATTATGTAAATCTGTCTCAGTACCAACATGGGTTTAGTAGTAATAAAAATTGCAATACAGCGTTATACGATTTTACCAAATTCATATAATAATAATAATAATAATAATTTTATTTCCCAACAGAAATTAACATCCACTTACAGGGAAAATATATAAGACTACTTAGACTAAGTGTAAATTTAAACAAACAAAAAACAATGCTTACATAAATACACAAACATACATAAAATTAAGGAGACGTATTATAATAATTGTTGATACATTTTATAAATTCTTTTGGACTAAGCATAAATATATCTGCATATTGTTGAACATCAAGATGTAACAGTTTCATGAAATTAATTGGAGAATAATAATATAAATTAGTGTAGCTATGGTTACGTATAAATGTTGTACAATTTCTACTAATCGCTCTAGGAACATATATATTTATTAGTGCCAATAAATTGGGATCGTCTATATCGTTATGAATGATCTGATGTAGACATTTTAGAAGTAAGATTTTGCGCCTTGAGCCCAATTCTTGTAAGTCAAACATTGACAACAGATCACTATAAGATACAGCAGTGTCGGGGTAAACCGAATGTTTTTTTTAAAATACAAATATTTAACAAACATTTTTTGCACTCGCTCTAATTTTTGCGTATGCACATTGTAATTCGATGCCCAAACACAAGCACAATATTCCAATTTTGGACGCACATATGTTTGATACAATTTATTTATTGTATAAATGTCCCGAAAAGGCTCACTGATACGCTGAATAAAACCTAACATTTTTAAGCATCTTTCTGTATTGCATTATAATGGGGTATAAACGATAAATCTTTCTCAAATAAGACACCGAGATCTTTTAAAATAGTTACTCATTCTAATGAAACATTGTTCATGTTGTAATCAAATGCTATATGAGTAAAGGTTCTAAAAAATGATATAATCTTGCACTTGGATATGTTAAGATGCAGTTTATTATTGAGGCTCCATTCTATGAAGTTATCCAAGTCATTTTGTAATGATTGGCAATCATCTACAGATTTAATACAGCTAAAAATTTTGACATTATCTGCATATATTAGGATTTTAGAATTGATATCTTTAACTATATCATTAATAAATAAAATGAATAATAAGGGCTCAAGGTTTGATCCTTGAGAAACACTACTTAAGGGGCAGTACGAGTGAGATTTGTACTGTTTGTATTCTACGTATTGTAGTCTATTAGACAAATATGAGCGCATTAAAGATATCATATTAATACTAAAACCCCATTGTTTTAATTTACAAAGCAGAATATTGTGATCGATAGTATCAAAAGCCTTGCTGAAATCGGTATGGATTACATCGACTTGAAGACGTATATTCATCAATAGAAAAAAATCAATTAACATGCGGTGTGCTGCTCGATTTGTCTAAGGCTTTTGACTGCATTGATCACGCAGCCCTATTATCAAAATTAGACCAATATGGATTCAGAGGTGTTGCACACAAGTGGTTGACATCTTATCTAACCGGCAGAAAACAAAATGTTGAGATAAAACAAGAAAACGGCGTCGTGGTGCGGTCAAAAGTCTTAGACTTTGTCAGCGGTGTCCCGCAAGGGAGCATTTTATGCCCTCTGCTATTTAATATTTATATTAATGATTTATTTGCTTATAAAAACAATCCGTATTTTGAAATTAGTAACTACGCTGACGATGCAAATATCGTAATCAAAGGTAGTGACATGACGAACCTATGCCAAAACGGGACGGATGCGCTGCAATTAATTTTCAAATGGTTTGATGATAACGGCTTAGCTATAAATAAAAGTAAGACAAATTGCATTCTTTTTAAAAAGAACGAAGCTCTTGCCACGCCGTCAAATTTGAGGTTTGGTGATAGTATATTAAATGTAACCATTTCTGCGAAATTTTTAGGCATCTATATAGATGACAAATTAAAATGTAATGATCAAATAACTCATGATTCTAAAAAGCTTAGCAGAGCAAGCTTTATGATCCGGTCCTTAAAATTAACTGTTGGTTTTGACATTTTAAAAATGACATACCACGCGAACTTTGAAAGCCATATTAGATATGGAATAATACATTGGGGGAGCTCCACACAGCTTAACAAAATTTTCATTCTCCAAAAGCGTACACTTAGAGCGATGTTAGGGCTTAAAACAACTGCTTCATGCAGAACATTGTTTTCTGAAAATGGTATACTCATAGTAACTGCAATATATATACTAGAAAGTCTACTATTCGTTTGGAAACAACAGCATCTATTTTTGAAAAACAAAAGTTCACACGAGCACGATACTCGACACAAACAAAATTTTGTATACCCTATTCACAAGAAAAAAGTCCCGAATATAGGTGTATGAAATTTTATAACTTTTTGCCGTCTAACCTAAAAATGGAGAATAGGATCAATAATTTCAAGAATAGACTAATTAATGTGCTATTGTTAATGGAACCATATAATTTGGAAGAATTCTTTCTTTATAAAATTGTATAACATTGCTATACATACGTGTTTCCCTTGACGCAAATTCCTATATTAAGTATATATTTATTTTCTTTCTTATGTATATTTTTAAAGGAATAAAGATTGTTTATTATTATTATTATTTAGATACTCGTTGTTAAAAGAAATCAATTTGAAACTTGAAATGGGTGTGCTCCACTCCCAGACTAAGCATGAAGTAAAATTTCGAGTTTAGAAAAGCCTGAAAATTTGGTTTGGTCGCGTAGCGCGAAGCGCGGAGCGGCCAAACCAAATTTTCAGGCTTTTCTAAACTCGAAATTTTACTTCATGCGCCACCGGTACAAAACACTGACATATTACGAAGTTTAAAACACACCTCTAAACTTCACATTGAATCAGTGTTTTGTACCGGTGGCGCATGAAGTAAAATTTCGAGTTTAGAAAAGAATGAAAATTTGGTTTGGTCACGTAGCGACGCAAATTCCTATTATTATTATTCCTATATTAAGTATATGTTTATTTTCTTTCTTATGTATATTTTTAAAGGAATAAAGATTGTTTATTGTTATTATTATTATTATTTAGATACTCGTTGTTAAAAGAAATCAATTTGAAACTTGAAATGAGTGTGCCCCACTCCCAGACTAAGCATGAAGTAAAATTTCGAGTTTAGAAAAGCCTGAAAATTTGGTTTGGTCGCGTAGCGCGAAGCGCGGAGCGGCCAAACCAAATTTTCAGGCTTTTCTAAACTCGAAATTTTACTTCATGCGCCACCGGTACAAAACACTGACATATTACGAAGTTTAAAACACACCTCTAAACTTAACATTGAATCAGTGTTTTGTACCGGTGGCGCATGAAGTAAAATTTCGAGTTTAGAAAAGCCTGAAAATTTGGTTTGGTCGCGTATTATTCCTATATTAAGTATATGTTTATTTTCTTTCTTATGTATATTTTTAAAGGAATAAAGATTGTTTATTATTATTATTATTATTATTTAGATACTCGTTGTTAAAAGAAATCAATTTGCAACTTGAAATGAGTGTGCTCCACTCCCAGACTAAGCATGAAGTAAAATGTCGAGTTTAGAAAAGCCTGAAAATTTGGTTTGGTCGCGTAGCGCGAAGCGCGGAGCGGCCAAACCAAATTTTCAGGCTTTTCTAAACTCGAAATTTTACTTCATGCGCCACCGGTACAAAGCACTGACATATTACGAAATTTAAAACACACCTCTAAACTTCACATTGAATCAGTGTTTTGTACCGGTGGCGCATGTAGTAAAATTTCGAGTTTAGAAAAGCCTGAAAATTTGGTTTGGCCGCTCCGCGCTTCGCGCTACGCGACCAAACCAAATTTTCAGGCTTTTCTAAACTCGAAATTTTACTACATGCTTAGCCTGGGAGTGGAAAACACTCGCTTAAAGCTTCAAATTGGATTCTTTTAATAAACTGAGCATCGGAAAATGTGCAATGTAGGCACATGTGGATACTTCAAAGAAAAATTCTCGTTATGAAAATGTTCGATGTTACATAAAACTCTCTGTATAATGTTAACACATTAACATGAATTGACATATAAAATGACGTACATATACGTCAGAACCAAATATTTCAGTATATTGTGATTGCAAATGTAAATTCATGCTGAATAGATTGCGAGCATAGATTTCTGCTTTGGTCCAGTGAAGAAACTCTTGTTGAGGAGATAATTTCATGATGATCTATAATCCCAAGATGTTTATTACTGATTTTTTTATTGATACACTCGTATTTACGTCAATAATTAGTGTTCAATAAGCTGGGAGGAATTATATGCATATAAAATGACGTAGATATATGTCAGAATTAAATATTTTAGTGTATTGTGATTACAAATGCTGAATAGCATAAAGCATAAAACTTACGATATATAATAATAATAATAATAATAATCTTTATTTCCAACAGAATTACATCTTACGAGGAAATACATAAACGATTGTTACATTTAAGAAATTACTATAACAAATAAAAATATAAAAAAATATATATTATAAAGCGATGAAACGAAAACAATGAGACTAACATAATGTTCCGGTGAAGTGTGGCAACTACATACAACAAATAAAGTTAACCATATTCAGGTTTAGATCATAGCTGCACCCTAATAAGCATACACTCCTGAGCCTTTTGTTTAAATTCAGAAAAGCTAGCAAATATATCAGTATCGTACTGTATTTGGTGATATATGCTTTAATCCAGTGAAGAAACCCACTGAGCAAATCCATTTAAGTAATGTTTCATCAACATTAAAACAACGTTTAATGTTGCTATAACGTTATTTGTTTGTTTTTTGCTTCATGGGTGATAATTGCATATTTATTTTATTATATAATTTTAACACATTAACATGAATTGAAAATTACATAACACCCAATGTTTACGATTACAAATGCAAAACTAAATCCAATTAAAACATTCGCATACCATCGAGCCATGTCACAACAAACAACACAATTAAATATCTTCATACACCCAACGATCTCAAGGTGAAACGCCAAAAGAGACGTGACAAATCGGGTCTTCTTTTATTCGATTGCACAACGCGTATGGAAATCGACTTTCCTTCTCGGACACGTGGGTCGAACCCGCATATTTACGTTCGTGATCAAAATACCCTGACAGGGGGTGAGCACCCCCACTGGTCGCAGGTCCTTTTAAGAGAGCACCTGCCAACAGGTGGTCGATAGATCGCATTCCTTCTTTTCGTATGCCAATGCGGAGTTTTTTCGCTCTCAAGGTGTTATTGTTATCTTTGGAAACACAACAGGTGAGTAATGGGAGATGCGCTGGGGGAGGAAAATATCTTATTATTGTAAGAGATGATGAGGATTTAGATTACTGTTTTTTTTTTAATTTAGATGGTTGTAACGATAAGTTTGTTGAAGGGTGAGAAGAAAATCTTTCAACGAAACATTTATCACTAAAGACCAGTTACACCAAAAACAATAATCTGAGAACAATAATAAATGTATAAATGAAATTGATAATTAAATAAAAGTCACTTGGTTTGTTTCACTACTATTTTTTTATATTCTCTCCGACTAGTTTCGACTTATCGTCATTCTCAAGGAGTAATACAGAAAAATATTTTGCAAATTATAAAGGGTGTCCCAACAAGAGCGCCGGATTTAATTATAAAGAAAAACATATTTATTTTTTGAATTAAGCAAACATTTTTGTTTCAACATAAAGAAAAATAGTTCCGATTAAACATGAAATACAACATCAGGCAAATGGCCACCACGAAACCTCTGGCACAGGGTTATTCTTTTGTTGAAATTTTGAATAACGTTTTCGCATAAATGTGGCTGTATTTCACCAATAACGCGCCGGATTTCCTCTTTAAGATGCTGAACTGTTTCAGGCTTATTTGCATACACCTTTTGCTTCACATAGCCCCAAAGAAAAAGTCCATCGGCGTTAGATCGCACGATCTTGGTGGCCAATGTTGATCGCCAAATCGAGAAATGACACGGCCTGGAAATTTGGTCTGCAGTAACACCATTGTTTCACGTGCTGTGTGTCAGGTCGCACCGTCTTGTTGGAAAAACATGTGCTCCACATCAATTACATCCAATTCGGGCCACAAAAACTCCGTTAACATTTCCCGATACCGCACACCAGTAACAGTTAGCGCATTTCCAGCCGCATTTTCAAAGAAATACGGCCCAATCACTTCGTCAGCCCAAAATGCGCACCAAACCGTTATTCGCGGTGAATGCATTGGCTGTTCGAGTACCACACAAGGATTTTCAGCACCCCAAATCCGACAGTTTTGTTTATTTACGTATCCGTCGAGTTGAAAATGTGCCTCATCTGAAAAAATGATTTTCTTCGAAAAATCCGGATTAATTTGATGATGTTCCAACACCCAATCAGCAAATCCACGACGCTGCTCATGGTCCCTTGGCTTGATTTCTTGCACCAAATGCAGATCTTTTACCAAAATTCGTTGCATAGTGGTTTTGGGAATGTTTAATTCTTGACCACGATGCCGAATGGAAGTTCCTGAATTCTCGGCCACAGATTCCCTTACTGTGTCTATATTTTCGAGTGACCGACAAGGACGACGATGAACAATGTCGATTCATTTGGCGCATAATGGCGACCGAAAACTTGACGTAATATGCGAATTGTTTTCGCAAAACTGTCACCATTTTTGTAATGTGTTTTTACAATAATTAAACGTTGTTAGTTTGAATACTTCTCCATATTCTTAAATCGCGTGGTCTATACTTGACAACTGTCAAAAAAAAATCACCGTACAACTCGTATTTACAAAATGGCGGCAAATTTAAATTCGGCGCTCTTGTTGGGACACCCTTTATATACATATTTTTTTGAAGGTCAGGTAATAAGGGCTTTAAGAATTGGGGAGTTGAAGATGTCTTCGTATTCGTTTACGATGTGTTTTCCCTGTTTTGTTGCCTTGCTAATTTCCAGGCCTTCTCTAAAATTCAATTCTCGTCCCTTATTACCTGAATATAATAATCGTCTGAATTAAAAAAATGATTGGATGCGATGCAATGACGGGCAAACCCCGTTGTTTGTTTGTTATTTAGGATGGATTTTTTATGTTCATCAAGTGATTAATGAGAACCAAATTGAAGATATGTATAAATGAAATTGCCAATTCTTGGTTGCAGAACACTTCAAACATTAAAAGTGCCGAGATTCTTTTCGCAATCTACAACAAGTTAGTCTTACAAAGACTATATCAAACACTCATTGAAGCAACTACTTCCCGAGCTAATACCCCGACGGACATTGAATTATACAACAAGTGTTTGCTGTTACATACAGTAACCTACTGCAAATGTAACAATTTGGGTCAAATTATTCAGGCCATCTATAGACGCGTTTCGAGATTGATCTCTCATCAGTATAGCTTTGCCATTCCTTCTAAACAATTTGACACCTTAGACTGGCGGTCACGTTACCGTTCAAACATAAGTATAAATGAAATTGCCAGTTCTTCGTTGCAGAACACTTCAAACATTAAATGTGCGATTCTTTTCGCAATCTATAACAAGTTAGTCTTACAAAGGCTATATCCGAAGGAAGTAGTTGTTTCAATGAGTGTTTGATATAGTCTTTGTAAGACTAACTTGTTGTAGATTGCGAAAAGAATCTCGGCACTTTTAATGTTTGAATAACAAATGTGATTTCCAAATGTGGTTCAGGGTCATAAATATCTAATAAACTGCAGTTCACTTTTGAAGCCTAGACATTGAATATTGACCGCACTGAAGAGGACCTTGAAGTCCGAAACGTGTCTGTGGGTATCTGATGCCGGTATACTGAACACAAATTCAACCTTGATATGTCTTGGAGTTGGAGACGCAGAGTCGAACTTTTTATATAACTCTGACTCCGATTACAATACATTTTTAATTTAATTTTTTATTTTTTTATTTGGATCGATGATCCTGGCATAGACTCTCGCCACAGCCATATCTCTTGTGTATTTTTATGCTAATTATTCTCTCATTCGGACAAACACACACATTTATACTGTACCCAGGGTTACGACGAAACATTATTTTTCAAATAAAGTCTCCCCGTGGACGGGAATCGAACCCGAGTTTGTGGCTCGCCGAACGTAGAGCCCGGAGACGTTACCGCTCGGCCACCACCTGCCCTTTTATACTATACCCAGGGTTACGACGAAACATTATTTTTCAAATAAAGTCTCCCCGT
Organism: Philonthus cognatus; assembly: GCA_932526585.2. Taxonomy (NCBI): domain Eukaryota; kingdom Metazoa; phylum Arthropoda; class Insecta; order Coleoptera; family Staphylinidae; genus Philonthus; species Philonthus cognatus. Next base: position 155,551,447 of record OW052241.1, read on the forward strand.
GCACGGGAATCGAACCCGAGTTTGTGGTAGAGCCCGGAGACGTTACCGCTCGGCCACCACCTGCCCTTTTAATATAATTATTTAGATATAATATGCCAGGATCATCGATCCAAAGTGTTTTATTTTCCTTCTAAAATGTCAAAGGGTTTTAATTGCATTGAAAATGTAGCCAATTTTCACACAAAGGAAAACCAAATTATGTAAAAATTAAAAGGACTAGACTATGTTATTATAATATACCCGGAGTCGGAGTCGGAGCAGGAGTCAGAGTCGGATTATTAAAAACTAGCGTAGTCGGATTTTCGAAATCTAGCATAGTCTAATGATTCATGAACCGACTCCACAGCCCTGGTATTAACACCATAATTATCTTCAAGCCAACATTTTAATATTAGCCGTCAAATTCAAATGCTCATCTTTATACCAAAATTATATAAATCCTTCGAAATGAAAATGATATGTCTGTGGATTGTTTTGAAATATCCAATTTAGAAGTAACAAATCACAATTTAAATAGTTTTACGACCGTTTTACTAAATATTGTAAATTGAACTTAAATGTGTATAACAGTAAAACAGTAGGTACAGAAATTAAATCATTGATTACAGGACAACGTTTTGGATTTTGACTTGACGTGGATAATTAATAGAATTTATAGATTTACCTTTACCAAGTGTTTTCCACTCCCAGACTAAGCATGAAGCAGAGCTGGGCAGGATTCGAATCATTCAGGATTCGAATCCTGGATTCGAATCCTTTTAGAGGATTCAAAAGAGGTATTCAAATACTTTAGTTAAACCGGATTCGTGATCCGGATTCGTTACACTTTTTTAAAAAGATTCGTATTCGAATCCAAATGCTGGTGATTCGAATCCTCATAAAAGGATCCGAATCTTCGTAAAAGGATTCGAATCCTCGTAAAAGTATTCGAATCCTCATAAAAGGATTCGAATCCTCGTAAAAGTATTCGAATCCTCGTAAAAGTATTCGAATCCTCATAAAAGGATTCGAATCCTCGTAAAAGTATTCGAATCCTCATAAAAGGATTCGAATCCTCGTAAAAGTATTCGAATCCTCGTAAAAGTATTCGAATCCTCATAAAAGGATTCGAATCCTCATAAAAGGATTCGAATCCTCATAAAAGGATTCGAATATTTATAAAAGGATTCGAATAGTTACAAAAGGATTCGAATCGTCAAAAATAATACGAATTAATCTAATTTACTAATCCTCGTAAAAGTATTCGAATCCTCATAAAAGGATTCGAATCCTCATAAAAGGATTCGAATATTTATAAAAGGATTCGAATCGTTAAAAATAATTCGAATTAATCGTAACGATACACATGAAAAATTTGTTTTGTATGTTTTTCAATTTCTCGTTAAATCACTGTTTTATACGCGTGGCGCATGAAGTAAAATTTCGAGTTTAGAAAAGCCCCGTGAAAATTTGTCTCGGGTCGCTGCGCGACCCTCGACAAATTTTCTACGCGGAGCTTTTCTAAACTCGAAATTTTACTTCATGCTTAGTCTGGGAGTGGACGACACTCGTTTGTAAGTGATAAAATCAATTAAATTAATGATTTGTGTCAAATTTGACATTTTGATAAATTTTGATGATTTTTGCCAGATTTGAGATTTTTAATTGTTTTTCGGTAATTTCGCCAAATATAACATTGACATTCTCAATCAAATTTTTACACTTAACGATATTTTCATAAAATTATCATCATTTTGAGATTTTCGTCGATTAATCAAATTTTTATCAGATTTTGCAATATTTCCTCAATTTTCCTTAATTTATCGAATGTTGATGAAATTTTCAATATTTCGAGATTTTTAATTAATTTATGAAAATGTTTATCAGATTTTCAACATATCTTGATTTTTGATATTTTGTCATTTTTATCGATTTATAAAATTTTGATGAAATTTTCGATATTTCGAGATTTTCTCGTTAAATATATAAAATGTTTATATATAAGATTTTCAATATTTTTATTCAGATTTGTAACGATTTTCAAAAATTATTGAATCATTGTTTGAACACACAAATTTGAGATTTTTTTTTCTACAAGACATATTTAATCAATTTTGACATTTAATGACATTTTTAATATTTTTTACCTTTTGAGATGTCATTTTTGACAATATATTATATTCTTGATATTAGACTACGTTTTTGACATTAGATAGCATGTTTCACATTAGATGTTACTTTTGATAAACAATGACATTTTGTACTTTTTTACTATTTCTGATGTTGACATTAAATGACGTATTTGACATTAGATGGCAGTTCTGACATTTTATATTTTATTAGTTTTTTGACATTAGACGACAATTTTGACATTTGATATTTTTGATATTACATATTTACTTGTTTTGCATTAGATAACAATTTTTATATTATTAGATAACTCTTTTGACATTATTACTGATTTTTCATTTTCATTTCATTTATTTAAACGGGAAACCCCTATTACATAAAATACATACATATCAAATACTTAACATACATATTTTATATTGCAAACTTAATTAGAATAACTAGATTATACACTAAAATTATATATTATACACTAAAATATTGAATTGAAACAGAAATTTTCGTTTTTGTATGAACGTTTTTGCCAAACTGTCACGTACTGACATAAAATGATAATTTTGACGTAATTCGATTTTATCAACACGCCGAATTTTTGACGTTTTTGATATTTTTTATATTTACGAGATGACATTTTGGTCAAATTGATGTTTTTGGCAATTTTAAATAATTTTGACTTATTTTGATAACTTTTAAAACTGAAAACAGTTCCAATGTTTTTATATTTGTAACTTTACTTGAAATCAGTGTTTAATACGCGTGGTGCATGAAGTAAAATTTCGAGTTTAGAAAAGCCCCGTGAAAATTTGTCGAGGGTCGCTGGCGCGACCCTCGACAAATTTTCACGGGGCTTTTCTAAACTCGAAATTTTACTTCATGCTTAGTCTGGGAGTGGAGACACTCGTTCGTAAATTTTCGAATTATCATAAAGTTGTGTATTTATTTTCCAAAAAATCTTTTTCGGTTTATTGAACAAAAACAAAAGAGCTGAAGTGAAAAGTGTTTAGGTAAAAGAGGTATATTTTTTCGTTGGCTACAACTTTTGTTTCAAACATTTTTTGACTTAGACGTCGAAAGCCATAGTGAAAATTGTTTAATAAAAAAACATCCAATGATTTCTGGTGATTTTTAACGCAAGACTTTTAGACATTTGATGGTATAATTAATATTGAATTACTGAAATAAGTATTTATTTTTAATATATTCGTAAATATACGGTAAACAATGTAACGTGGAAAATTGGAACCATCACATGTATCCCCAAACAAGACCACAAACCGTCCCTAATCTCCAGCTACAGGCCCATCACTCTTCTCCCTGTAATAGGCAAACTGTACGAATCCCTAATTAAACATAAAATCCTGTCCTACATCTCTTACCGAATACCCAATTACCAATTTGGATTCCTCCCAAAAAAGTCCACTACCCTCCCGCTCTCCATAGTCGCATCCAACTTGCAAACGGCACACCTCGAAGGCCAAGCATCTGCAGCCCTATTTCTGGATATACAAAAAGCCTTCGACTCTGTATGGCACCGAGGTTTGCTGTTCAAGTGTCATCTCCTAAATATTCCTAAACATCTCATCCTACTCCTCAACAATTTCCTATCCCATAAAACCTTAAAACTTAAAATAGATAATTATTTCTCCACAACATTCTCCCCCGAGCAAGGTGTTCCACAAGGATCACCCCTCTCTCCCATACTAGACAACATTTTCTGCACTGACATGTATAATCCTGATCCCAAATACTAGAATCCTACATCATATATCCTCCAATACGCTGACGATACCACTCTCATAACTCACGAACCCTCCCTTCCAAAAGCCCTACAAACCCTGCAGCAACTAATAGAGACACTCGAGACATGGTTTGCAAAATGGCGAATCAAAATTAACCCCAAAAAATCCCAACTATTAATTCCTTTCCACCGACTCTCCCCTAACTATCCGTATAACATATTCATCTCACAAACTCCTATACTTCCTTCCCTTTATATTAAATACTTATGTGTCACATTTGACACTAAGTTAAAATTTAAAAAACATGCGGCAAACATTAAAAACAAAATAATTTGTAGAGCGAAGCATTTTAGATGCTTAACATTTATAAATAAGGGTATTTCCACCCTAACCGCCACCCGCATCTACAAAATGATCTGTCGTCCACTCCATATTACGCATTCATACTCCTGTTCGAATCCTTCAATCCAACTATAAAATGCATACAAGTTAGTGAACGATCAGCTCTCCGTGCACTTACAAAAATACGCCATCCTAACAACCCTTTGTACAACCCATCCAACCATCTCCTCTATACCACAACCAATGTATCCCCAATCGAAAATAGGCTACAATACCTCGCAGACAAATTCGCAACAAACCCTTCAAACTTCCAATTCCTTTCCCAATTCTGTAAACGTCTAAACCCTCATGTTACCCGAAAACACAAAAATCCCACATCTACCATTTTCGACTTCATTTCATCTCACCACCCACACTAACTGTCAAAGAAAATAGTACCATCATCAATTCTCGGCGGAAAGACCTCTGGTTGATAGCCAGTTATCAAGAGGAAGTTTATTTTATTTATATTTATTGATTATAAACAATAATGTAATTAATTATTTTGTATTGTCCTCTGATAATAAAGATTTTTTATATATATATATATTTAGAAAATAACAATACAATAAGTTTTATATTATTATTATTATTATTATTATTATTATTATTATTATACTGAGTGTCCGTATTTCAAGAGAATGTATGGGGATCTCGGTTATTTAAAGAGATAGAGAGTCGGTTAAATTGGGGCAAAGTTGCATAATTTAGGGCCCAATAATAACCCAAAAACAAGTTTGAAATATCGTATTTCCTTAATGAGATATTGTCAAAAAACGTATTTTTAAAAATTCGTTTTTATTTTTTTATTCAAAAACTATTGAATCCAGACATTTACAACTTTGACATAATGACTTTTTAACGATAAATCTAGTAACATATTTTATTTTAAGATAACTAGGGACCATACCTAACTTTTGTTTTTCTTATGGGCGCCATTTTGGATTTTGATACTTTTTGGAAGAATATTTTTCACTGAATTCAATGATGTATCACACTTATAGTTTATTGTACATTTTATATGTAAAATTTTAATCTTTTGGTTTTTCAAAGAGTGCCTTGGAAACAGTTGAGTAACTCACTTATTTGGCAACTCCTAGGACCCATAATTTGCTTACATATCACCCCTGAAGACGAGCATCCGACGATACATACTTTAACAGTTGTGACATATTTTAAAGTAACGAGTATCTTCCACTCCCAGACTAAGCATGAAGTAAAATTTCGAGTTTAGAAAAGCCCCGCGTAGAAAATTTGTCGAGGGTCGCGCAGCGACCCGAGACAAATTTTCACGGGGCTTTTCTAAACTCGAAATTTTACTTCATGCGCCACGCGTATAAACCATTGATTTAAAATGTAGTTCAAAAACACACAAATACATCTTTGATCGGAGTAACACAGAAATTTAGTCCGTTATCAACGATGTTCAGTGTTTATATTAAATAATTAGGTTGTGAATAGTTTTGTTAAAACAACTGATAACGATATTTATATGTTAATGGTTATAAAAAAATAATAAAATCAAATTTATTCTTAAACGATTTGTATTCGTGATTCGAAAAAACAGGATTTGAATCATATTTATCTCTTACGAATCCTTTATTCAAGTATTCCTGATTCGAATCATATTAGGTGATTCGGATTCGTGATTCTAATCCTTTTAACGAGGATTCGTCCCAGCTCTGGCATGAAGTAACATTTCGAGTTTAGAAAAGCCCCGTGAAAATTGCGTTTCTAGTATTTTTTATGATTTTTATGATAAGATTACAGGACAACGTTTTAGATTTTGACTTGACAGAAAGCAACACGACAGCTACATTTCTTTAAAAAATTCCTGATAATTAACAAATGTGCTTTAACGCATTTCTGTTCAGTACTAGTAAACCACATACGCGTTGCGGACTTCAAGGTCCTAATCAGTTGGTCCCGATTCTTAACCAGTTTAGTTCCAAAATTCTATTCGAGATATTTTTGTTGTTTGTTTCCAAATAACCAATTTAATTCCAGAATTCCAGTACTAGTAAACCACATACGCGTTGCGGACTTCAAGGTCCTAATCAGTTTGTCCCGATTCTTAACCAATTTAGTTCCAAAATTCTATCCGAGATATTTTTGTTGTTTGTTTGGAAATAACCAATTTAATTCCAGAATTCCAGTACTAGTAAACCACATACGCGTTTCAGACTTCAAGGTCATAATCAGTTTGTCCCGATTCTCAACCAATTTAGTTCCAAAATTCTATCCGAGATATTTTTGTTGTTTGTTTCCAAATAACCAATTTAATTCCAGAATTCCATTACTAGTAAACCACATACGCGTTGCGGACTTCAAGGTCCTAATCAGTTGGTCCCGATTCTCAGCCAATTTAGTTCCAAAATTCTATCCGAGATATTTTTTTAGTTTGTTTCCAAATAACCAATTTAATTCCAGAATTCCAGTACTAGTAAACCACATACGCGTTGCGGACTTCAAGGTCCTAATCAGTTGGTCCCGATTCTCAACCAATTTAGTTCCAAAATTCTATCCGAGATATTTTTGTTGTTTGTTTCCAAATAACCAATTTAATTCCAGAATTCCAGTACTAGTAAACCACATACGCGTTGCGGACTTCAAGGTCCTAATCAGTTGGTCCCGATTCTCAACCAATTTTGTTCCAAAATTCTATCCGAGATATTTTTGTTGTGTTTCCAAATAATCAATTTAATTCCAGAATTCCAGTACTAGTAAACCACATACGCGTTGCGGACTTCAAGGTCCTAATCAGTTGGTCCCGATTCTTAACCAATTTAGTTCCAAAATTCTATCCGAGATATTTTTGTTGTTTGTTTCCAAATAACCAATTTAATTCCAGAATTCCAGTACTAGTAAACCACATACGCGTTTCGGACTTCAAGGTTCTAATCAGTTGGTGCCGATTCTCAACCAATTTTGTTCCAAAACTCTATCCGAGATATTTTTGTTGTTTGTTTCCAAATAACCAATTTAATTCCAGAATTCTATCTTAGCCCAAACTTACTGGAAATATCATTTCTGCAGAGACCTTCGTATAACTTATTGAATCAAAAATTAGACTTCTTAGAGGTATACCACCATCATCATTATCATCATCAACCCAATATTTCTCCAATGTGGTAACTAATCAAAGCAAAGCTCGAAGCTCTAGCTAGCAAGCCAAAGCGACCAACCGTCCGGCTAATTGCAATAATTTTGATAATGGGGATCGCGGGCGCCGCAATGCCTGGAATGCAGACGACCTTCTGCTCCGGCCGTCCCCCTCCAACCCAAAACGTAAACACGCTGTTCTCTCTTATTCATTACATCCGAGATCTCCTCCTCTCTGCCCCTTACGTGTACCAAACACGGAATGGGATTGATTTCGTGCATTACGTTAGCAAAAGGTAACGTACGATGAAGCGCGTTCCAATGTAGCATTCCGGCGCATTGTTTGCGGCCAATATTTGGTTTCGAAACAATTTCAGCATGATAAACACGTACAAATATTAGTCAAAGGCGATTTTGTCATTCGCGCCGCTTCTAAGAGGGACGCGCGCACCGCGATTGTTGCGCGAGTGCGTAACTATTTTACTATATGTACATGGCGAGTGAGCAATGCGCGCGAGAGTTGCGTAATGTGCGGGAATTACATGGGCATTTTCACTCGGTGAATAATTACTGATTTCATTACGGTATGTGACCGAATTGGATTTAAGAGGACGCATCGCCATATACAACTATACCGGTAGCTTCATGTTACACGGAAATTAGGAATTTAAGAAGTCGATCAACTATTTTTTGATCAGATAGTAAATGAACATGGGCTTAAAGGTAAAAATTATTGTATCCGCCAAAATTTGATCCATGATATCCCCGCCCCGTCGCAAGGCAAAGTTGCGCCCACGTCTCGGGCTCCCCCAAGGTACGTCGGTGGGCGTAACACATATGAACACATATGTGTTACAAGCAGAGCTTTGATGAATCCTCAAAAACAGGATTCGAATCACGAATCCGAATCACCTAATATGATTCGAATCACGAATACTCGAATAAAGGATTCGTAATAGAAAAATATGATTCGAATCAATGATTCGAATCCTCATTTTTGAATCACGGATACAAATCCTTTAAAAATAAATTTGAATCTATTATTTGCACCAGTAACATTTTATTCCATCAGTTTCTATTAACAAAAATGTTCATTTACCGACTAAATACCTGAATAAATAATGATTTTACCTGCAACCACATAAGAAAACAGTGTTTTCTTAACCACCTTACTGATCTAGAAAACATTGTCATAATCACGCGTTTGTTGTAACAAAAAACTGACAAACGTCAGTTTTGAAAAGTCATCGTACAAGTGCGACACGTTATTCAGGTAATGTCTGATTCAAGCGACTGTGAATTGATCCGGAGCAATTACCAAAATGAAAAGTGTACCCTGCAACCCGTTGGAATCAATAAAATCGGGCTTGTACCTAGCTTAGTAGCGACATATCTAAATTTGCCAGATGCTAAGTCGTTCACAGGACACAGTTACAGACGCTCGTCAGCAACTATTTTTGCGAACGCCGGTGGTGACTTACTCCAACTAAAACAACACGGCGGATGGCAGTCGTCAAAGGTAGCTGAGTCTTACGTACATGAATCTATAAGCAGTAAAATTGCAATTTCAAAAAAAAATAGTGCTGCTATTGATCCCATTCCGCTTAGTGACGATCAACCTTCCACTTCACATGGCCCTAGAAGAACAGCTGCACAAACTCCTGAAATTGCAAGCAACAGAGAACACTATGATAACGAACACATGGAAACAGCTATTGAGCCTGCGGTAATTTGTGATAAACAACCTTACATTTCACAAGCACCTGAAGTCAGAAGCAATGCAGAAAGCAATGAAAACCAACATATTGCAGTTAATACACAAAACTCAATGCGAAATGGTAGCTTTTCTTTTAATAACTGTTCTGTAGTTATAAATAATCATTATCATTATAATAACTGGTTTGCACAAAATAATATGAAAATAGATAAAAATAAAACTTTTTGCCAGTTGCTACTTAAATCTACATTACTATATTTGGTGTTCGCATGAAAACTATATAGGTGGTTGCAGGTAAAACTATATACAATACGCGTGTGGTAGGCATATTACGTGCTCGTGGAGTTAACACACTCGCCGCAGCGCGGCTCGTGTTTAACACTACACTCGCACGTAATATGCTGTTTATCACACTTGTAATGTAATATACTATTAATTAATGATGATATATGTGTTATTGAACTTCATATTAAATCAGTGTTTATACGCGTGGCGCATGAAGTAAAATTTCGAGTTTAGAAAAGCCCCGTGAAAATTTGTCTCGGGTCGCTGCGCGACCCTCGACAAATTTTCTACGCGGGGCTTTTCTAAACTCGAAATTTTACTTCATGCTTAGTCTGGGAGTGGACCGTCAAGATTTTCTACATGTCGAGATTTTCGATATTTCTAGATTTTTTGTCGATTGATTCACAGTTTGTTATAATATTAAATGCAACTTTAATATTAAATAAATACGGTTTTTCTTAGGAATAGAATATTCACCCATTTAAAACCGAGCAAATTCTAAAGTTAACTCTAAAAGTTAATTTTAGGTAAAATTTTGCATCTTTTTCTATGATTTCAATGAATGATTTATTATATTACATACGTCGATTTTATAAAAGAGTTAAATTTAAAGTTCAAACGAGTGTAGTCCACTCCCAGACTAAGCATGAAGTAAAATTTCGAGTTTAGAAAAGCCCCGCGTAGAAAATTTGTCGAGGGTCGCGCAGCGACCCGAGACAAATTTTCGCGGGGCTTTTCTAAACTCGAAATTTTACTTCATGCGCCACGCGTATAAAACACTGATTTAAAATGAAGTTCAATAACACATATATCGTCATTAATTAAAATCATTACTTAATCAGGTATTTAGTCGGTAAATGAACATTTTTGTTAATAGAAACTGATGGAATAAAATGTTACTGGTTGCAAATAATAGATTCAACTTTATTTTTAAAGGATTAAAAATGCACTGAAAACCAACCCAACTTTGATATTTTTTCAAAATTGGATGTTCTTTTTCCTATCCATGCTGTAAACCTTCAGATATTTGTTGTATTCTTGTAAAAAAACTTCGATTCCCTGTAGTCCTTCGGTCTCCGAAGACCATGATTGGTCCTTCGAGCTGTAGCGTTTGTAAAATGGTAATAAACTTAGTAATCTAGAGTGATCCTTCAATTTGAAACTTCTAAAAACGAGTGTTGTCCACTCCGAGACTAAGCATGAAGTAAAATTTTGAGTTTAGAAAAGCCCCGCGTAGAAAATTTGTCGAGGGTCGCGCAAATTTTCACGGGGCTTTTCTAAACTCGAAATTTTACTTCATGCTTAGTCTGGGAGCGGACAACACTCGCTCTTAGGAGTTTCAAATTAAAGGATCCCTTTAGATTACTAAGTTTATTACCATTTTACAAAGGCTACAGCTCGAAGGGCCAATCATGGTCTTAGGAGACCGAAGGACTACAGGGAATCGAAGTTTTTTTTACAAGAAAACAACGAATATCTGAAGGTTTACAGCTTGGATAGGAAAGAAAACATGTAATTTTGAAAAAATACCGAAGTTCTGTTGATTTTCAGTGCATTTTTAACTTCACTTTAAATCAGTGTTTTATACGCGTGGCGCATGAAGTAAAATTTCGAGTTTAGAAAAGCCCCGTGAAAATTTGTCTCGGGTCGCTGCGCGACCCTCGACAAATTTTCTACGCGGGGGGGGGGGGGGGGGGGTAATATATTTTTAATAAATATTACTCAGCGTCCTTCCGTTAGGTGCCCCTGGGGCCTTTGCCCCGCACCCCTCTTACTGCGGTGCTGTCTACCGTTCAGAGATATACAAATAGAGCTAAAAAGCTACATAGATTAAAGTCTCTTGGATAAGTATTTTGATTTTAAAAGTGTTCTAGAAGATAATATTGTAGTCAACTATTGAAATGTATCTATTATATCTTCTTGGATTTTGGAGGCGTTCACTTCGTGGTACATCTTCAATTTTGATATAAAGAAAACTCTTAACTTTTTTATACCACTTTTATTTTACTTCAGTGACTAGTTTCAATTACACGGTAATCATTCTCAAACTAAGTACTTAAAACACGAGTTACACAGGTATATATATATTAAATCTAAAGCGCTTCGAAGAGAAGGGTGTACATCAGGACAACCTGATCGTTAAGGATGGAAATTCCCGGATTAATTTTTGCTTTGTGTATTTCAACGGCTTCCAGTAAATCCATTTTCTTACCTTTTTCGGTGAGATGGATTACCGAAAGTACATCCTTGCCGAAATTGTGGTTTGTTTCTAACAAATGATTTGCAAAAGTTGAATTCTCATGTTTTAAATTATATGATCTATGATGTTCTTTTAGTCTGGTTTGAAAATTACGACCTGATTGTCCGATGTACACTCCTTTACAATCTGTTATACTTTGCCAATACTAAAAGTCCACTCTATTCCAATTAATCCATCAAAGTATTAACAACACGCAAATACTAATAATCATCATTACATCAAACAACATCCACATGTACTCGTATTACAAAACACGACCAATTGAATTGTAAAAGTGACGTCCACACTTTACACACTTCACTTTGCGTATGTTGAGTTTCTAAACAGAATCGTAATAGCCAATAGCTCATCTGCATACAGCGCGACACAATCGAAGGCATCGACAACTCGAGTACCTTTAGCAGAACACGGAACATGCGGCATGACATGGCGGCGGCACTTTCTACTCATTGTGTCTCTCCGTTTCTAAACGTGCCGCAATTAGTAATGTAGAAAACTCCACATCGGCTGACTTCCCATCGTTATGGATTGATATTTCATTGAAACGTGAGCCGCAATTAGAACCCGCTAAACACTACTGGATATTTATTTAGTTACACATACAGGGATTTTATTTTAAGTATACGTTACATATTTCAATGCGTATGCATTTAAAGGTATTTGTTCACGACAATCTTATAATATGTGCATTATTTAATTGTGTGGGCAGCATAGATGGGGTGCATTTAACACTCAAGTACATTAAACACGTGCGATTCTTTTCGCAATCTACAACAAGTTAGTCTTACAAAGACTATATCAAACACTCATTGAAACAACTACTTCCGGGGCTAATACCCCTACGGACATTGAATTATACAACAAGTGTTTGCTGTTACATACAGTAACCTACTGCTAATGTAACAATTTGGGTCAAATTATTAGAGGGAATGGCAAAGCTATACTGATGAGAGATAAATCTCGAAACGCGTCTATAGATGGCCTGAATAATTTGACCCAAATTGTTACATTAGCAGTAGGTTACTGTATGTAACAGCAAACACTTGTTGTATAATTCAATGTCCGTCGGGGTATTAGCCCGGGAAGTAGTTGTTTCAATGAGTGTTTGGTATAGTCTTTGTAAGACTAACTTGTTGTAGATTGCGAAAAGAATCGCACTTTTAATGTTTGAAGTACTCTGCAACCAAGAATTGGCAATTTCATTTATACTTATTAAACACGTGATTTGCGTGATAAATGTGTTTTTTTTAACACAAATATAAATAACTGCCTAGTTCGATTTCATGCCGCTATGCAGTATCAGCGATGTGCTAGTCAAATCAGCTTCTTTTGTCGATTAGGGTTCATTTTTACCCCTAAAATTTTTCTCCCGGCAAATTTTCCCCTTATATTTTTCCCTCGAATTAATATTCCCCCAAATTAATATTCCCTTAATCTAATTTTCCCCCAAATGAATAATAACGCAACAATCAAATTAATTAAGTTATATTACAAAATTTATAAAGTTATATTACAACCAATATTTCGTAAATAATCTAAAAGTTTGTCTTCCTCCCTGTAATCATCATATTTCGCGACTATGTTTTTGATTCGACGTTCAATCCTTCTCTGGTCATGCGATTTGGCTCTTCTAATGGGCTGTCCTAGCGAGAGTTGTCGCATCATGGTCATGACAAGTGTTTGTACTCCATGATTAAGCATGATGTAAAATTTCGAGTTTAAAAATGTCTGAAAATTTGGAATTGTCGGTGCAAGCGAAGCGAAGCCCGGCTAATCCAAATTTTTAGGCTTTTCTAAACTCGAAATTTTACATCATGCACTAGACGTAGAAAACACTGATTTAAAGTTAAAAATTTAGTGATTGTAATATTTATATTTGAGTATTCGAATATTTGAATTATTTATATTTATACAAAATCTCATATTTTTCAAATATTAATAAAAATAAAAACAAAATAGTTCTACTTAGCTCAAACATATTCTACGCAACTGATATTTAAGCTATACCTTTTCAACTTCAAATTGAGACTAATTAACATCAAATTCTAAATTCTGTATTGTGGAGGCTACTACTTCGTTATACATGTTAATTACACAATGAAACTTTGTTTGTATAACACGTTTTATTTAAATAAAACGTGTTATACAAACAAAGTTAAAAGTGTTTCATTGTGTAACATCAAATTCTGATAAAACAATTTCCCATTGGAACTTAAAACATTGCTGTCAATTAAAACACAATCGAATTGGGAATACTTAATTTAACATTTTTAGTTTCTTGTTATTTAGTCTGGGGAGTTTTAGGTGGAACACCCTTTATATTCCTTAAATATTTAAAAAAAAATCCTTTGAGTTTGGCTTATATAACATTTGCTACAATCATTGCACGCAATTGAATACATTTCTGAGTCTAAGTTTTATCTTCTTATGAAAATAATAGCCGGGGGAAAATTTGAGGGGAAAATTAATAGCGCGGGGGAAAATAACCTAGGGGAAAAATGACCCCCATTGTCTTTTGTCTTACATTTGACCATGGTGGTGATGATGTCGTCGACGCCATTTTGTTAAAGTACGAAGTAATGCGTCAACATCTCCGCCGTTCTCACTAGTTTAACCGAAACTATCTATGCTAATGAATTGATGTATTGACTTATTATTATTGTTAGACTTCATGCTGATAGCCGTTTGTCGGGTGAATGTCGGTAATTTTGTAACTGTCTTTAAATTATAACTAACATTATCTACCTTAGGCAATACAACTTTGAAAATATAATCATTTGCTGTAATAATTAAACTTAAAATATCTGGTATCGAAATGTATCGATATTTTCTATATTATTATTCAACGATATTTTTATTCACTAAATCATACTATCCTGTAATATGTATTCACTGTTCACGAACTTAAATGTATCTTTCCATTTCTTATTTATTCAAATCTTTGTTCTGTAATTGGGTTTATCCTGTTGGACAATAAAGTTATTATTATTATTATTATTTTAAATATCGATACATTCATTCATATATTTTTTGGGATCGGAACATCCCAAGACGACACATCTCTAGTTTGTACTAAGGTAAGGGAGCCCCAAGGACGGTCGAGTATACGGTAAGAAGGATCGACAGAATCGATCATTTTGGAGTGGGGGTAATGATCGCTTACGTCACAAATGCGCGCTGAATTTAAATGTGGTTACTTCATGATAAACTTTAGGTAAACAAGCTGTAAATTTTCTGTCATTCGTTGATTTTTAAAAGAGTCCAATTTGAAGCTTTAAACGAGTGTTGTCCACTCACAGACTAAGCATGAAGTTAAATTTCGAGTTAAGAAAAGCTCTGTGAAAATTTGTCGAGGGTCGCGCAGCGACCCTCGACAAATTTTCACTGGGCTTTTTTAAACTCGAAATTTTACTTCATGCGCCAAGCGTATTAATCACTAAAATATTGTGAAATTTATGTATATTCGAACTTCGCTTAAAATCTGTGTTTTATAAGCGTGGCGCATGAAGTAAAATTTCGAGTTTAGAAAAGCCCAGAAAATTTGTATCGGGTCGCTGCGCGACCCTCGACAAATGTTCACGGGGCTTTTCTCAACTCTAAATTTTACTTCATGCTTAGTCTAGGAGTAGAAAACACTTGTTTAAAGCTTAAAATTGACCTTAAAAAAAAAACAGGAAATATCTAAAGATTCACAGAAAATACTCTGAATTTGGAATACGTATATTTTAAAGAAAAACTCCCTGTATAATGTAAATACATATTTAAGGAAGTTGCTTTAAACAAGTGTTTTCCACTCCCAGACTAAGCATGAAGTAAAATTTCGAGTTTAGAAAAGCCCCGTGAAAATTTGTCGAGGGTCGCGCAGCGACCCGAGACAAATTTTCTGGGCTTTTCTAAACTCGAAATGTTACTTCATGCGCCACGCGTATAAAACACAGATTTCAAGTGAAGTTCGAATATACATAAATTTCACAATATTTTAGTGGTTTATACGCGTGGCGCATGAAGTAAAATTTCGAGTTTAGAAAAGCCCAGAAAATTTGTCTCGGGTCGCTTCGCGACCCTCGACAAATTTTCACGGGGCTTTTCTAAACTCGAAATTTTACTTCATGCTTAGTCTGGGAGTGGAAAACACTTGTTTAAAGCTTCAAATTGAACTTTAAGAAAAAACAGGGAATATCTAAAGATTCACAAAAAATAGGCTGAATTTGGAATACGTATATTTTAAAGAAAAAATCCCTGTATAATGTAAATACATATTTAAGGAAGTTGCTTTAAACAAGTGTTTTCCACTCCCAGACTAAGAATGAAGTAAAATTTCGAGTTTAGAAAAGCCCCGTGAAAATTTGTCGAGGGTCGCGCAGCGACCCGAGACAAATTTTCTGGGCTTTTCTAAACTCGAAATTTTACTTCATGCGCCACGCGTATAAAACACAAATAATAAGTGAAGTTCGAATATACATAAATTTCACAATATTTTAGTGTTTTATACGCGTGGCGCATGAAGTAAAATTTCGAGTTTAGAAAGGCCCAGAAAATTTGTCGAGGGTCGCTTCGCGACCCTCAACAAATGTTCACGGGGCTTTTCTTAACTCGAAATTTTACTTCATGCTTAGTCTGGGAGTGGAAAACACTTGTTTAAAGCTTCAAATTGAACTTTAAGAAAAAACAGGAAATATCTAAAGATTCACAGAAAATAGGCTGAATTTGGAATGCGTATATTTTAAAGAAAAATTCCCTGTATAATGTAAATAATATTTAAGGAAGTTGCTTTAAACAAGTGTTTTCCACTCCCAGACTAAGCATGAAGTAAAATTTCGAGTTTAGAAAAGCCCCGTGAAAATTTGTCGAGGGTCGCGCAGCGACCCGAGACAAATTTTCTGGGCTTTTCTAAACTCGAAATTTTACTTCATGCGCCA
Source organism: Philonthus cognatus (assembly GCA_932526585.2). Lineage (NCBI taxonomy): Eukaryota > Metazoa > Arthropoda > Insecta > Coleoptera > Staphylinidae > Philonthus > Philonthus cognatus. Next base: position 155,567,959 of record OW052241.1, read on the forward strand.
CGCATATAATACACAGATTTTAAGTGAAGTTCGAATATACATAAATTTCACAATATATTAGTGTTTTATACGCGTGGCGCATGAAGTAAAATTTCGAGTTTAGGAAAGCCCTTCGCGACCCTCGACAAATTTTCACGGGGCTTTTCTAAACTCGAAATTTTACTTCATGCTTAGTCTGGGAGTGGAAAACACTTGTTTAAAGCTTCAAATTGAACTTTAAGAAAAAACAGGGAATATCTAAAGATTCACAGAAAATAGGCTGAATTTGGAATGCGTATATTTTAAAGAAAAATTCCCTGTATAATGTAAATACATATTTAAGGAAGTTGCTTTAAACGAGTGTTTTCACTCCCAGACTAAGCATGAAGTAAAATTTCGAGTTTAGAAAAGCCCCGTGAAAATTTGTCGAGGGTCGCGCAGCGACCCGAGACAAATTTTCTGAGCTTTTCTAAACTCGAAATTTTACTTCATGCGCCACGCGTATAAAACGCTGATTTCAAGTGTGGTTTAAATATACATAAATTAACAATATATTTGTTTTGTACGCGTGGCGCATGAAGTAAAATTTCGAGTTTAGGAAAGCCCAGAAAATTTGTCTTGGGTCGCTGCGCGACCCTCGACAAATTTTCACGGGGCTTTTCTAAACTCGAAATTTTACTCCATGCTTAGTCTGGGAGTGGAAAACACTTGTTAGAACCGCCCCCCTCTAAGCGTAGAAAGAAAAAACAGTTTAGACAGAATAATATAATTTGTATAAACAAAATATTTCTATAGAAACAGCAGTTTTCCAGCATTTGGAATTAAAATAATCATAACTCAGAAAATCAATCATGAATTTGCATGAAACCTTCTGCTGATATTGAGAAAACTATGCTCTTTCAAACTACGTAAAAATGAGAAAAAAATATTTTTTAGTTTTCAACTTATTTTCACTAAAAGTCAAAATTCGTATTTTTTCACCCTGATTTTTGTAGAAGTTGGATTAAAAGAACGTCATTACTCAAAAAATCAAAGATGAATTTTAAAAAACTTTTTGCTGGTGTTAACAAAACTATGCTCTTTTAAAATATCTAAAATTCAGAAAATACCCATTTCATAGTTTTCAAGTTATTTTCACTCAAAGTCAAAATTTGTGTTTTTTACCATTAGTTTTCTAGCATTTAGATTTAAAATAACCATAACTCAGAAAATTATTCATGGATTTGCATGAAACATTCTGCAGATATTAAAAAAACTATGCTTTTCGAAATAAATAAAACAATACCTATCAAATAGTTTTCAACCTATTTTCAATTCAAATCAAAATTTGTGGTTTTTCACCCTGATTTTTGTAGAAGTTAGAATAAAAAATATCATAACAAAAAACCAAGTATGGATTTTTATAAAATTGTCTGTGGGTGTTAACAAAACTATGCCCTTTCAAAATGTGTAAAAGTTAGAAAATATCTACACCATACACCTACTGGCTATTCTCTAATTTTTACGTATTTAAAAAATCATAGTTTTCTTAACATCCGCAGAAAGTTTTATCCAAATCCATGATTTATTTTTGAGTTATGATTATTTTAAATCCCAATGTGAGAAAAATCATAGCGAAAAAACACAAATTTTGACTTTGAGTGACAATACCCTAATTTTTACTCAAAGTCAAAATTTGTGTTTTTTCACTATGATTTTTCTCACATTGGGATTTAAAATAATCATAACTCAAACATAAATCATGGATTTGGATAAAACTTTCTGCGGATGTTAAGAAAACTATGATTTTTTAAATACGTAAAAATTAGAGAATAGCCAGTAAAAAGTTTTCAACTTATTTTCCTTCAAAATCAAAATTTGTGTTTTTACCCTGATTTTTGTAGAAGTCGGATTAAAAAACATAATTTCTTAAAAAACCAAGCATGAATTTTTATAAAACTGTCTGTGGGTGTTACCAAAACTATGCTTTTCCAAAATATGTAAATGTTAGAAACAAAGCATGTCATAGTTTTTAAGTTATTTTTACTTAAAAACAAAATTTGTGTTTTATTTTCTTAATTTTTGTAGAGTTTGTATTTAAAATATGTCATAAATAAATAACTAATTAAAAAAATAAATAAATACGTTTATTATCCAACAGAATAAACCAATTTAGGACATATAAATTAACAAAATTAATATGCTATAATATGTAAAACTAACAAAAATCAATATAATATAGTATGAAAATTAAACAGTATGACATTTAATAAAAATAAATCGATTAACCTCAATGATAATTGGAAATTACAAAAATTATCCACAATCAAAGGAATAATTATAAAATTAATTCAAAAAACTATTCAAAACAATTACTTAAACCCTTTCCGCGCACAGACAAATTTATAAAATGAATAAGATATAATTTGTAAAATTTACAAAAATTAAATATTATGTAAATAAGCAATGCAATACAAACGAATAATCAATAGAATTATTTTCAATAACAATATTAGACAATCAAATATCCAGTAAATTATATAAATATATAACTCAATAACTCAAAAAACCAAGCATGAATTTTTATAAAACTGTCTGTGGGTGTTACCAAAACTATGCTCTTCCAAAATATGTAAAGGTTAGAAAATACCCATGTCATAGTTTTTAAGTAATTTTTACTTAAAAACAAAATTAGTGTTTTATTTGTCTTCATTTTTGCAGAGTTTGTATTTAAAATACGTAATAACTCAAAAAACCATGCATAAATTTTTATTAATCTCTCGCTGGGTGATAAAAAAAACTATGTTCTGTCAAAATATGCAAAAGTTACAAACTACCCATATCATAGTTTTTCAGGTATTTTCACTCAAATTCAAAAGTTGGGTTTTTCACTATGATTTATATAGCATTATTATTTAAAAAAACATCATAACTCAAAAAATCAGGCATGGATTTGCGTGAAACTTTTTGCAAGTGTTAAGAAAACTATGCTCTTTCAAAATATGTACAAGTTAAAAAATACCCTTATCATAGTTTTTAAGTTATTTTCATTCAAAGTTAAAATTAGTGTTTTTCCACCCTGACTTTTGTAGAAGTTGGATTTAAAAAAACATCATAATTAAAAAAAACAATCATGGATATTTTTAAAACCTTCTGTGGGTGTTAACAAAGCTATGCTCTTTTAAAATATGTAAAAGTTATAAAATACTCATATCACAGTTTTGAAGTCTACAACTCAAATTCAAAATTTGGGTTTTTTCACTATGATTTTTGTAGCATTTTTATTTAAAAAAACATCATAACTCAAAAATCCAAGCATGGATTGGCGTGAAACTTTTTGCAAGTGTTAAGAAAACTATGCTCTTTCATAATATGCACAAGTTAAAAAATACCCTTATCATAGTTTTTAAGTTATTTTCATTCAAAGTTAAAATTAGTGTTTTTCCACCCTGACTTTTGTAGAAGTTGGATTTAAAAAAACATCATAATTAAAAAAAACAATCATGAATTTTTTTAAAACCTCCTGTGCTATGCTCTTTTAAAATATGCAAAAGTTATAAAATACTTATATCACAGTTTTGAAGTCTACAACTCAAATTCACAATTTGGGTTTTTTCACTATGATTTTTGTAGTATTTATTCAACACGATTACAACAAGTTCCATTGGTTTCAATTATTTACTGGCTCTTTGCAATTATTCAAAACCAAATTATATACTCACACAGTATATTCATAGACTTTTTATATATTTTATGTATTAATGTTACATTTATTTTGTAAGCTTTAAAATATTATTTGTTTTGTATATCTATTTTGTATAAAATGGGGGTTCCCGTCAAAAAATATATTATTATTATTATTATTATTATTATTAAAAAAACATAACTCAAAAAACCAAGCTTGGATTTGCGTGAAACTTTTTGCAAATGTTAAGAAAACTATGCTCTTTCAAAATATGTACAAGTTAAAAAATACCCTTACCATAGTTTTGAAGTTATTTTCATTCAACGTTAACATTAGTGTTTTTTCACCTTGACTTTTGTAGAAGTTGGATTTAAAAAACATCACAATTAGAAAAAAACAATCATGGATTTTTTTAAAACCTTCTGTGGGTTGTTACAAAGCTATGCTCTTTTAAAATTTGTAAGAGTTATAAAATACTCATATCACAGTTTTGAAGTTATTTTCTCTAAAAGTCAAAATTTGTGTTTTTTCACCCTGATTAGAAGTTGAATTTAAAAAACATAATAAATCATAAAAACAACCATAAATATTTATAAAAGTTTCTGTGGGTATTAACAAAACTAAGTCTTTTCGAAATATGTAAAAGTTAGAAATACCCATATTATAGTTTTAAAGTTATTTTTACTCAAAGTCAAATTTGTGTTTTTTCACCATAATTTTTGTAGCATTTGGATTTAAAAAAAAACATCATAACTCAAAAACCCAATCATGGATTTGCATAAAATTTTCTGCGGGTGTTGAGAAAACTATGCTCTTTCAAAATACGTAAAAATTAGAAAACTCCCCTTGGATAGTTTTCAACTTATTTGCACCTAAAGTCGAAATTGTGTTATTTTAACGTGAATTTTGTGTGAATTGAATTTAAAGAAAATATAACTAAATTCTTGAATTTTGGAGGCGTTCACTTCATGGTACATTTCTAATTTTGATATAAAGAAAACATTTAACTTTTTTTTACCACTTTTATTTTATTGTTATAACTAAATTAATTAGGAATGTTACAGTCATTAAAAAACAACTATTTATAATTTAATTTCGCGTTAAATCAGGGCGTGTGCAGATGCTTACTAACGCATAATTTGTCAATAATTTTAAACACGCGGCGATTTAAAAAATACAAAATAAAATTGATAGCAGCGACTAGAGGGGGGGGGGTCTAACCCCCCGTAACCCCTTCCTGGCTACGCCACTGCTATTTACTAATAAAAATAAAGAAAAACTTCCTGTATAATTTAAATACATATTTAAGGAAGGTGCTTTGAACAAGTGTTTTGTACTCCCAGACTAAGCATGAAGTAAAATTTCGAGTTTAGAAAAGCCCCGTGTAAGTTCAATTTAAAGCTTTAAACAAGTGTTTTCCACTCCCAGACTAAGCATGAAGTAAAATTTCGAGTTTAGAATAGCCCCGTGAAAATTTGTCGAGGGTCGCGCAGCGACCCGAGACAAATTTTCTGGGCTTTTCTAAACTCGAAATTTTACTTCATGCGCCACGCGTATAAAATACTGATTTATAGTAAATTTAAAATTACACCCACCCCTTATGTGTGATCCTCACGTCTACAAATAGTTACTATTTACTAATACATTTATACAACTTTTATTGTCACTCTTGAATTTTGAGATTTTTTTTTTTCATATTTATTCGTCATTTAAATAAGGAGGAAATACTTTGATTAAAAAACACTTAGAACCTTTCTTCAATACTTTATTTTGTAACCAAATGTACATTTCGGACACGAAGTGTCCATTATCAATGGTTTGATACTAATACGAAAAAAAAAAAGGAGGAAATAGTATTATAATTACTTTAAAAAAAATATCGTCTATGTGGGGGGTGAAGAAATCCCTCCCAGTGGATCTTGTTCAAGGCCCAGCAACTGAAATTTGCACCGGGCCCCGCTTTTGTTTGGGCCGGCCCTGTATACAAGTGTTGCACTAATAGCGAATTATATAATTCTTTAAAACCAATCGTTGCGTACTATTTTAAAGATATCCTTAAGTTAATCTTGTTTATTCAACAATGTTTTTATCAATCGCATTTATTATACCCACTGAGCAAATTCATTTAAGTAATGTTTCAACAACGTTAAAACAACGTTTAATGTTGCTACAATTTTGATATAACGTTATTTGTTTATTTTTTGCTTAGTGGGTATAAACAACACAAATATTTGAATGTTTATAAATAAAATATTTCAGCGGTGTGTGGTAAATATAAAAAAGTCGATTTTACACAGACATAAATTATAGTATAGTAATTGGTCGTGGCATTTAAAATCCGCATTGTTTACATATCCAGGACGGATTGGTCAATTGTGAGCGATGTAAAAAATGCGGTGTGCCCACGCCTTCGTTACACCGCGTAATGGAAATTCAATCGAAACGAATCGAATTATCTAAAGCAAACAGAGAATATTATAGTATCGGAATGGAATGCGCGTGAACGTGAATTTTTCCCGGAAAAACCGCACTTTACGCCCGCGTGAAAATAAATCGGCGTAATTGGGTTAGCCGCGCGCGCGCCGCTTTGATTCAATTCAATTGAATCGACTTAAGTCGACTTTACTCACCATGTGTTTTTTAAATTAAAAAAAATCCGGGATTAGTAAACGTGTTCTCCCATGGGTGATCTATTTAATCCAAAATGCGTGTATAATCCGGAAAAAAATTAAGGGCACTAATGACACTGGGGGTTTGTTCCGGCGAGGGCACAACACTCTCGAGGGGGGATTTTCACGTGTCCGTTCGTGGAGAGCGCGCGTTTGCGGAGAGTATCCTTCTGCCGGCTAAGATATTTTTCAACTAAAATCCCTTAGCAGTTTTACTGCGGTCAGGTACACTCTAGGGCAAAACATGATCGGAATGCGGCCGGCCAGTTGTGCCGCGGAGGTGTTTGAGCGTGCGGCTGGCGCTCACCTGCGCGATTCGTCTGGGCCGTAATTGGGTACAGTCAGAGCGGGCGCGTGTCGTTCCGTTCCGAGGCGTTCGTGGCCGCGATTGTACTCGCCTCACTCTCCGATTTGCTCCGACCGCGGCAACATCGGGCTTTTCAGTATCTATGCTTCGCGGTTCGATCGAGCTATCCCCGTGCATAGGCTACATTCCACGGTTAAACTCCACATTCCAACCGGAGAAATCAACTGAGCCTCTAATAGGGTACCTCCATACACACACACACACACACACACACAAGAGTTACAAACTTTTCTTGTAATTATTTCGGAAATATTTTTGACTCCAAAAATCTAATTAACCAGAAAATAAATATTCTTATTAGACCATCATACAACAAATCTTGTACCATGGGCACAGCACCTATGATAACCAAAATATTTATTTATAAAAAAAATATGTTACGTGAAGAGTTGAAGGAAAATAATAATTAAAACTACCCACTAACCAAAAAAAAAACAAATAACGTTATATTAACATTGTAGCAACATTAAACGTTGTTTTAATGTTGATGAAACATCATCCACGACTTTAGAACAATCAACTGCTGTACTTACCGGTAAAATAATCTAGGAAATGGCTGAACGGGAGAATAGAAAAAATAGCTTAGTGATATTTGGCCTGCCTGAAGGGAATTTTAAGACGTTGCAAGAACAGATTGATGCTGATGTACGTGCAACACATCAAATACTAGCCATTGTAGAAGTATCGCACAATACTATCAAACCGTTCAGGATCGGCAAATTTGATCCCACTAACTTAAACAGAAAGCGTCCTTTGAAAGTGAATCTTAATAGTGCCTTGCATGTATCTGCAGCAATTAAAAACTATTCCAAACTTAAATCTCATGAAACTTTCAAGTCAATAAGCATATCAAGAGATCAAACAGAACTGCAAACTGAACTTTATCGAGAGGTAAAAAGTGAACTCGTGCTAAGAAAAGAAGCTGGTGAAACTAACATTCGTATTAAATATATTCGAAATATTCCAACTATTATCAACAAGGATTCTGAACATTCGGAAAACTAAATATGCCCGGAAGTCAACGTTTGAGCTTAGGTCTAAAACTCACTTATTTTATGCAAGTTCATGTAATTCTTGTTTTGATATTATATTCTTAAGCGAAACTTGGTTAAAGGACTCAGTTAATGACTCAGAATTATTTAATGCAAATTATAATATTGTACGACACGACCGCAATTTTTCTCTTACACATAGAACTACTGGGGGTGGAGTATTAATGGCTTTTGTCAAAAATATTTTCTTTGAAAAAATTGATACCAGTAATATCGAAGTATCGGTACCATTAATTGATTTCATTGCATGCAAGTGTAATATTAACTCATTTCATGTTTACACAATCGCTGTATACATACCTCCTGATGTGACAACTGATATGTTAGACACTTTTTTTGAAGCCTTAGAGCTGCTTATTCTTGATAAGCCAGTGTTGATTATTGGCGATTTTAATCTACCTAGTTTTGATGGAGAACATAATGTAAATGATTCTAAGACTCAATCCCTTACCAACTTCATAAATATTTTACACTTGCAGCAATTTAATAAAATTAAAAATAACAACAATAGACTTCTCGACTTAGTATTAAGTAACTTTGATTGTAAAATACACGTGGAACATGATAGCCTCCCTTTTGTTGCTGAAGACTCACATCATCCCGCATTGTTTATGAATATGCAACTTAAAACAAGTAATAAACAACAACTATTTCCTACAAATGATAATAAATTATTTAATTACAAAAAAGCTAATTATTTTAACTTGTATTCTGAGCTACTTAATGCGGACTGGTCGCCTCTAGAATCGTGCAGTACTTCCGATGAAGTAACCGGTAAATTTTACAATATATTATTTATTTATTTATTTATTTATTTATTTATTTATTTATTTATTTATTTATTTCCCAACAGATAATACATCAAATTACAGGGAAAAGGTATAAAAAAAATCATTCTACTAACAGTGCGCAGTTTTAACTTAGATGTAATAATAATTAATTATGAACAAATAAGATAAAAAGAAAAAATAATTAAATTGAATTAAAAACTAAAACAGAATACAACACAAATGAAATAATAACAATAAATCGCAATAACAATATTAATATTGATGTAACTTGTACACTCCTACAACAACGTACCTATTTGGCTTGTAAATTCTGTAAGACTACAATTAAAAATATCAACAGATTGCTCAATTCTTCCATACAAATGCTTCATAGTATTTACCGGTGAATGATAATACACATTAGTAAAACTTCTGTTGCAGATAAAGGTCGTTGGATGTCTGCAAGTTACTCTAGGCACATTAAAATTTATTAATTTTAGTAGGTTCGGATCGTCTATTGTGCAATGTACAATTTGGTATAGACATTTTAGGAGACTTGCATTTCGTCGTATATAAAGGGGATTAAGTTCAAACATAGAAAGTAATGTACTATACGAAACGTTAAAATCCGGATAAGTATGGAATTTTTTATAATACAAAAATTTTAGAAATATTTTTTGAACTCGTTCTAATAGCTGAATGTGAACATTATAATGTGGTGACCATACCGGGGCACAGTATTCTAATTTAGAGCGTACATATGCCACATATAATTTGATGATGGTACCAATATCACGAAATGGTTCACTGACTCTTCTGACAAATCCTAATATTTACATCGATTCAGACTGCAATGCATGATAATGTAGATTAAACGATAGTTCTTTATCAAATAGTACTCCGAGATCTCTTACTGACTCGACGCGTTCTAAGTTTACATTATCTAATGAATAGCTATGGGAGATATACTGAGCAGTTCGAAAAAAAGACATACTTTTGCATTTGGATGCGTTCAGTTTTAATTTGTTAAAATTACTCCATTTATTAATTTTTATTAAATCTTGCTGTAAAGTTAGACAATCATAATGTGAATAGATACACTTAAAAATTTTTACATCATCCGCGTATATTAATATCCTGGAATCTATGCCATCTACAATGTCATTAATATATAAGAGAAATAGTAAAGGCCCAAGGTTTGACCCTTGGGGCACCCCACTAGTGGGGCGAAATTCAGTAGACATATATCCCTTATATTCAATGTACTGAGACCGGTTAGATAAATAGTTTTTCATTAAGTTTAGCAGGTTATCGGCAAATCCCCATAGCTTCAGCTTGGCTAATAAAATCGTATGATCAATAGTGTCAAAAGCTTTAGTAAAATCAGTATGTATCACATCGACCTGATGGCGTTGATCTAAGTGACAGGATACATATTCTATGAAGTTTAGTAAATTAGTAAGCGTTGATCTTTTTTTCATGAAACCATGCTGCTTTGTGGTTATTGCCGATTCTACATGGGTATATATTTTTTCAGTAATGATAGTTTCCAGGATTTTCGCAAAGTTGTTAATGATAGAAATTGGACGGTAGTTTTCAATTGAATGCCTATTACCTGACTTGAATACTGGAGTGATTTTAGCAGATTTCCAAATAGCTGGTAGATGACCTGAAGTTATTATTATATTAAATATATGGGTTAATGGCTTTCCTAAGCACAAAATACAGTCGCGCACTAAAAAAGATGGAATATTGTCGTGGCCACTAGTGAATTTGTTGCTTAACCGTTTTGAAGCTTTAATTACGTCATCCTCAGTTATTGTTTGAATGCATAGAGTGTCATTTAAGAACACAGCTGAGAATTCTGTTTCCCCATCAGGCGTATCATTGCTATAAACGGATGAAAAGTATTCCATGAAACTATTAACTATTTCACGAGGGCCCTCGACTGTTTTATCTTTGTATGTCATGACACCGGGGATGCGGCTGCGAGACTTTTTGGAGTTGATATAATTCCACACGTTTTTAGGATTTTTGTGTATAGATTGTTCAGCATCCTCCACAAATTCCTCCTGATCTTTAACAATTCGTTTTTTAATATCACGACGTAAGCGGTTGATTTTGTTTTTATAAATTCCAAACTTATGTCTTTTGAATAACTTTCAGTAATGTTCTTTCATTCGAATTAGACGTTTAGTATGACTGCTGAACCAGCAAGGATAACTGCTTTGTTTAGATTTAAATTTATGAACTGGGACATATTTGTCAAAAATGTTATAGAGAGTTAGGTAAAAAATATCGCACGATTCATTAGAATTCTTAACATTTAGTACATTTGACCAATCGTATTCAAATATTTTATTATAAAGAATATTAAAATTAGCTTTGCGAAAGTTATATTTTTTGACACTACATTACATTCAATGTTGGTGTTGGTTATGGAGACAAGATCTATTGAGAAACTAAGAGGAGGATGATGGTTGTCAATTTTACTAATTGGCATGTCATTATAAAAAGTACTTTCAATGTTCTTTGAGCTGAATACAAGATCTAATATCCGGTTGTTACAGTTAAAGGTATTGTTGTGTTGAATAATATTGTTAAGATTTACTAAGTTGTGTAGTGCAATTAACTTGCGATCAGGGATTTAAGTGGTTGAACTACTGCAAAAACTAGGTATGTTGAAGTCACCACATATAATAACAGAATTAATTGTGTTGGTTTATAATACGATCAAGTTCTTCAAAGAGTTGAATATACACATCTATGGGCTCCGAGGGAGCAATGTACACACAGATTAGACATAACATTGAGCACATAACAGAAACTTTTACACTAATAATCTCATAATTGTTAGTGGACGATTTGAAACAAAAATTACAAGAGAAGTTATTGCTGACCGCAATCATGATGCCGCCGCCTCTTCTATTTGCTCTGTCGCATCGAAACACTTGAAAACAATCCGGAAATAGCTCAGAATCATGTATATCATTTCTTAGCCAAGTCTCAGTAAACATTAGGAAATCATAGTTGGACGCGGCGACGTTATTAAAGAAAATATTAGTTTTTGTTGAGAGTCCACGAACATTTTGATAATATATGTGAGTATTGATGCGTTCCGTAATCCGTTGGGAAGTAATTAGTTTTCCGACAAAATCGACAAAGTACCACGGATATACTTCATTTTTATATTCGTTTCACCTGCATCTCTGCGACGTTTGAATTCGTTTCTAGTTTCTGTTTCCTCTTCAATTTGGGATGGTGTACGGTCGTTTTTTATAGCCACCTTGTTGAAGTTGTTGCTTTGCTTTAAACGTCCTGAGTTTCGAAGGAGTTTAGAAGCATCGTCAGGTGAATGTAACATCACTTTTATAGGCCGACATTTACCGACAGTCTTAGTACCAAGACGAATGGATTGTTTAATAGCGGGTGGATCATTACTTATAGCATTGAATATATCATTTACCAAGTCTGAATCTTGGTCATTATTATCGTCACTCACGTTAAACAATATGATATTACGAGCCCGGTTATTTCTTTCTCTTATCTCATTCGTGATGGAATTTATGTCTAAGGCTGTTTTCATTGGGATAGCCCTTTCTGCATGCAATTGTGACAAATCATTACGTAAACTCATGTTTTCTTTTTCTAAGTTATTAATTTTCACATTTAAGGAGTCAAATTTTAGAGTTAAGTCAGCAAAGAGGGACTGCATCTCGCTTTTAATCTCGTTAAACTTAGCTTCAATTAATAGTTTTAAGTCTAAATTGGGCGTAGAGTTATCACACGCCGGTGTAGCAGGCTTAGCGATACCCATTTTACAAGAAATGCTACAAAACCATTTTACGTCCTTATTTTCTTCGTCGCGGTAATATTTTAATTCAGACTCGGTGAGTTTTATACAGCTTTTATACAACGCCTTTAACAGAAATGTGCCGATGTATACTTTAAATAAAAATAATAATTTTCCTCCGTGGTTTACAACAGATATTAAAAGAAATGTGAAACTAAAATTGCATTATCATCGGAAATGGAAATCAACTGGGTATCCTTTCTATTATTCAGAATTCCAAAGGTTACGCAACCTTACAAAATCTCAAATCTCCTCGGCGTATAAAGAATATCTTAGAAAAATTGAAATTGATCTTAAAAAAAATCCTAAAGACATTTGGAAATTAATCAGGCAAAATAAAGGAATATCCAGAATTCCTAGTCAACTGGTTCATGATGGTATTGAACTAACGTCACCGTTGTCAATTGTAAATGGCTTTGCAAATACTTTCTCAAAATCATATCTGCCAAAAACAACAGCTAAACTTGACGATATAGTTTCTAATCTTGAATCTTTTTCCATTAGTCATACTAACGAAAATGTTGTTGTAAATAGTATAAGTAAATTAAAGAATTTTTCAGTGTGTGGCGATGATCAAATTCCAAGCTTTTTAGTTAGAGATTGCAAATACATCCTCGACATTTCCTGAGATATGAAAAACTGCTGTTGTTACGCCTGTATTTAAGAAAGGCGATCCATGCCTTACTTCTAATTATCGGCCAATTGCCCTTTTATCAAACTTTGCTAAAGTGTTTGAGCATATAATTTATAACTCTATTTATAATCACATCCATAAGTATCTGTCTCTATTTCAGCATGGTTTTTTATCGGGCAGATCGATCTCAACAAATTTAGCTGTAGTTACTCAAAATATAAGTGAATCTATCGATAAACGATTACAAACCGACGTTATCTATACCGATTTCAGTCGAGCATTTGACTCCATTAACCACAACTTATTGCTGCATAAACTAAATAGTTTTGGATTTACTAGTTCATCTCTTGAATTTATGTCTTCATACCTCAGTAACAGAGTAAACTATGTACACTTTAATGGCTTTAGATCTAACAAGTTTGTTAGTACGTCAGGGGTCCCTCAAGGATCGAATTTGGGTCCGCTTCTATTTATTGTTTACATCAATGATCTGATAACCTCTATTTCATGTCCGGTATTAGCATACGCAGTGATATAAAAATATATTGCACAATTAAATGTGTTGATGATGCTCTACCACTTCAGAATAACCTTGATCATATTACACACTGGTGTTTAGTAAATAAAATTGTATTGAACATTAGTAAGTGTCTTGTAGTGTCTTACCACCGTAAGAATACACCTATACAATTTATCTACCGCGTTCAGGACGATATTCTTGAACGTAACACTCAATGTAAAGATTTGGGGGTTTTATTTGACAGCAGATTATCCTTTTCGGAACACATAAAATGCACATCAACCTCTGCATTAAAAACGCTAGGTTTCTTAATGCGTACATCCCGTCATTTTAAGGACCTCACGTTGTTAAAAACTTTATACTATGCTCTTGTTAGGAGTAAGCTTGAATACGCATCGATTGTATGGTATTCATATTATAGCAACGCATCTTTGTCAATTGAGCGTGTTCAGAGAAGGTTTCTGAAATTCTTGTCATTTAAAACTCGCGGCACGTACCCGGATGTATCTTCTGATTATGTGAGCTTATTAAATGAATTTCAGTTCGTCTCTTTAACATCACGGAGAGAAGAATTCAGTGCAACGTTTTTGCGTAAATTAATTGAAAACAAAGTTGACTGTCCGCAATTACTCTCTAAGATTAATTTTCATGTTCCACGTATATTGTCAAGACACAGCAGCACATTTCATATTCCACACTCAAGAACAAATATTTTACGTAAGTCACCCATCTTTCATATGTCTGTTAATTCAAATAATTTATTTAGCGATATTTTTGTTGGTGACCATGTATAACACTTCATACCATAAATTAAAAATTGTCTTGTACTTATATTCCTAAGTTGTATCTTTTTGTGCTATTTTTGTATTACTATTTAGTTTTTATTTATATTTTTGTCCCTGTATTGGTCTTCTGTTGGGCAAATAAATATTATTATTATTATTATTATTACTAAAATGGATTTGCTCAGTGGGTAAGGCTGGGAATTTCCAAATTTAAGTATTCTAATTTTTTATAAAATAATATAAGCTACGTGAAGAGTTGAAGGTAAATAATAATTAAAACTACCCACTGACCAAAAAAAAACAAATAACGTTATATCAACATTGTAGCAACATTAAACGTTGTTTTAATGTTGTTGAAACATTACTAAAATGGAGTTGCTCAGTGGGTAAGGCTGGGAATTTCCAAATTTAAGTATTCTAATTTTTTATAAAAAAAATATAAGCTACGTGAAGAGTTGAAGTTAAATAATAATTAAAACTACCCACTGACCAAAAAAAAAGAAATAACGTTATATCAACATTGTAGCAACATTAAACGTTGTTTTAATGTTGATGAAACATTACTAAAATGGAGTTGCTCAGTGGGTAAGGCTGGGAATTTCCAAATTTAAGTATTCTAATATTCATTCAAAATTGTATTCAAATCAGTGGCTAAGCGTGAAGGGGGGGCAGAGGGAGCTCATTGACCGGGCGCTGTATCAAGGGGGCGCCGAATTGTATAATTCGCTGTTAGTGCAACACTTGCATACAGGGCTGGCCCAAATAAAAGCGGAGCCCGTTGTAAATTTAAGTTGCGGAGCCTTGAACAAGATCCACTGGGAGGGATTTCCCACCCCCCAAATAGACGATACATTTTTTAAAAATAATTTTAATACTATTTCCTCCTTATTAAAATGACGATTAAATATGAAAAAAATTATATCTCAAAATTCAAGAGTGACAATAAAAGGTGTCAAAGTGTATTAGTAAATAGTAACTATTTGTAGACGTAAGGATCAAACATAAGGGGTGGGTGTATTTTTAAATTTACTGTAAATCAGTATTTTATACGAGTGGCGCATGAGGTAAAATTTCGAGTTTAGAAAAGCCCAGAAAATGTGTCTTTCACGGGGCTTTTCTAAACTCGAAATTTTACTTCATGCTTAGTCTGAGAGTGGAAAACACTCGTTTAAAGCTTCAAATTGAACTCTTTTAAAAAACAACGAATGTCGGAAAATGTACAGCTTATCCATATGTTTACTTAAAAAACAAAATTCACTGTATACAGGAAGTATTTTTTTTAAGTGTGCATATTCGTTGTTTTTCTAGAAGAATTTAATTTAAAGCTTTAAACGAGTGTTTTCCAATCCCAGACTAAGCATGAAGTAAAATTTCGAGTTTAGAAAAGCCCGGTGAAAATTTGTCGTGAAGTTCGAATGTAAATTTCACAATATTTTAGTGTTTTATACGCGTAGCGCATGAAGTTAAATTTCGAGTTTAGAAAAGCCCAGAAAATTTGTCTCGGGTCGCTGCGCGACCCGAGACAAATTTTCACGGGGCTTTTCTAAACTCGAAATTTTACTTCATGCTTAATCTGGGAGTGGAAAATACTTGTTTAAAGCACCTTCCTTAAATATGTATTTATATTATACAGGGAGTTTTTCTTTAAAATATACGTATTCCAAATTCAGCTGTGAATCTGTGAATCCTTAGATATTCCCTGTTTTTTTTTAAGTTGAATTTGAAGCTTTATACAAGTGTTTTCCACTCCCAGACTAAGCATGAAGTAACATTTCGAGTTTAGAAAAGCACCGTGAAAATTTGTCTCGGGTCGCGAAGCGACCCGAGACAAATTTTCTGGGCTTTTCTAAACTCGAAATTTTACTTCATGCGCCACGCGTATAAAACATTAAAATATTGTGAAATTTATGTATATTCGAACTTCATTTAAAATCTGTGTTTTATACGCGTGGCGCATAAAGTAAAATTTCGAGTTTAGAAAAGCCCAGAAAATTTGTCTCGGGTCGCTGCGCGACCCTCGACAAATTTTCACAGGGCTTTTCTAAACTCAAAATTTTACTTCATGCTTAGTCTGGGAGTGGAAAACACTTGTTTAAAGTTTTGTTTTTTTTTTAAGTTCAATTTGAAGCTTTAAACAAGTGTTTTCCACTCCCAGACTAAGCATGAAGTAAAATTTCGAGTTTAGAAAAGCCCCGCGAAAATTTGTCTCGGGTCGCTGCGCGACCCTCGACAAACTTTCACGGGGCTTTTCTAAACTCGAAATTTTACTTCATGCTTAGTCTGGGAGTGGAAAACACTCGTTTAAAGCTTTAATTTAAACTCTTTTAAAAATCAACGAATGTCAGAAAATTTACAGCAAAAATAATCAAGAAGAAGTAATGTGATTTTATAAAAATAATGACATACCATAGAATTGATACAACAATTGCGGATATTCAATGTTTTTTTTTTAAGTTCAATTAAAAGCTTTAAACAAGTTTTATTTTTTGTGAATCCTTAGATATTTCCTGTTTTTTTTTTTATAGTTCAATTTGAAGCTTTAAACAAGTGTTTTCCATTGCCAGACTAAGCATGAAGTAAAATTTCGAATTTAGAAAAGCCCCGCGAAAATTTGTCGAGGGTCGCGCAGCGACCCGAGACAAATTTTCTGGGCTTTTCTAAACTCGAAATTTTACTTCATGCGCCACGCGTATAAAACACTAAAATATTGTGAAATTTATGTGTATTCGAACTTTATTTAAAATCTGTGTTTTATACGCGTGGCGCATGAAGTAAAATTTCGAGTTTAGAAAAGCCCAAAAAAATTTGTCTCGGGTCGCTGCGCGACCCTCGATAAATATTCACGGGGCTTTTCTAAACTCGAAAAATTACTTCATGCTTAGTCTGGGAGTGGAAAACACTTGTTTAAAGCACCTTCCTTAAATATGTACTTACATTATACAGGGAGTTTTTCTTTAAAATATACGTATTCCAAATTCAGCCTATTTTCTGTGAATCCTTAGATATTCCCTGTTTTTTTTTAAGTTCAATTTGAAGCTTTAAACAAGTGTTCTCCACTCCCAGACTAAGCATGAAGTAAAATTTCGAGTTTAGAAAAGCCCCGCGAAAATTTGTCGAGGGTCGCGCAGCGACCCGAGACAAATTTTCTGGGCTTTTCTAAACTCGAAATTTTACTTCATGCGCCACGCGTATAAAACACTAAAATATTGTCAAATTTATGTATATTCGAACTTCACCTAAAATCTGTGTTTTATACGCGTGGCGCATGAAGTAAAATTTCGAGTTTAGAAAAGCCCAGAAAATTTGTCTCGGGTCGCTGCGCGACCCTCGACAAATTTTCACGGGGCTTTTCTAAACTCGAAATTTTACTTCATGCTTAGTCTGGGAGTGGAAAACACTCGTGTAAAGCTTTAAATTAAACTCTTTTAAAAATCAACGAATGTCAGAAAATTTACAGCAAAAATAATCAAGAAGAAGTAATGTGATTTTATAAAAATAATGACATACCATAGAATTGATACAACAATTGCGGATATTCAATGTTTTTTTTTTAAGTTCAATTTAAAGCTTTAAACAAGTATTTTCTACTCCCAGACTAAGCATGAAGTAAAATTTCGAGTTTAGAAAAGCCCCGTGAAAATTTGTAGAGGGTTCAAAATATTCTTCTTCAGCAGTATTTCTTGTAAACCTGCTTAAGCAGTTTATTAATAACACTGATTTAGCAGTATATTATCTAATCCTGTCTTAGCAGTTTATTTATAATACTGATTTAGCGGTCTATTTATAATATTTGCATCATTTGCACAATTATTTATCGATTTGTATAATTTCGCATTAAATCAGTGTTTTATACTCGTGGCTCATGAAGTGAAATTTAGTTTAATAATAATATCTTTATTTACGGAAACTCCATTATTACAAAATACTACAATTTAAAATTTATATAAGAATAAATAAAATACAATAAAACTTAAATTAAATTAAATAAACTACAAATAAATAAGTCAATTATTACATATTTGTCACTGCATTCATGTCAACAACTTTTAAATAACGCATCAATTCCTTCTGAGACATAGAAAATAAAGCAAACTTAGAATTGCGTGAAAAATTATTAGCATAGCGCATAAATTGACTGAAACAATTGTTGATACAATAATTAGTCCTGTGGAACGGTATTCGGAATAACGGTCTGTAGCGTGTTAATTTGTTATCAGCGCTAATATGGAAGTCAATTTGAGACAGAATATCAGGGCATTCAACATCCCCATTAATAATTTTATGAAACAGCATCATAATCGCAGAAACTCTTCTGCTGCTTAAAGTGTCTAGACCAAAACTAGTCATTAGAGTTTCAAGATTTCTGGTATTCCCATTACCGATCGTTTAGGAAAGAGATTTAGTTCTGCAAAGGCTTGATGGAATCGACAAGAAGAAGACTATTTGCATATGAGACCAGATCAGTAACAATAATTGCAACACTTCTTGATCCGAGATTTAAGATGGAAGGATTTAATAATTTAGAAAATGCAAACAAGGCGGCAACTTTGTTAGAACAGAAAATGATTCTGAATTCACATATTGAAAGTTGTGTTGACGAAATAGAACATCAAAATCAGGGGAGCACTCTACAAAAGAAGTCATTGTTGTCATTCGTCGCCCGAAGAGTAGAAGAGAAATCCAGAAGCGTTATCGCTGATGGCGCTGATATAATAATTAGGAAGAGGCAATATCTAGAAAGGGATAATACAGCTGAAGAAACGGATCTATTAGAATTTTGGAAAGTAAGAAATATATTAGATAATAGGTTAATCATTGTGTATATTTATTTCGTTTTTTTAGGTGAATGGCCAAGAACTTTAGCCCATTCCCGAGTTAATCCTGAAATACCTATGCATTCCAGCATCTTCGACGGAGTAAGAAAGAGAATTTAGTACAGCTGGCCTGATCATCAGCGACAGAAGATCAAGACTTAAACTAAAAAATATTAATATGCTTCTGTTTTTGAATAAGAATCAGTGGTTGTTAGACCCACCATAAAATAAATTGTAAAATAAATAATTTAATTCATTTTCCTGAACTATCGATAAATATCGATAGTTATCGATAGTATGTGTTCTGACTATCGAACACTATCGATGGTGCCGACTATCAATAGTTATCCACCTCTACTCCCAATCCATTTACCGGGATACTTTTCAAACAAGATAAATTCAAATTCAAAACTATTTGAATTCGAGAAAATAAGCTTACGCTTCTTATAGTTTGCACACTTTAAACATAATATATAAAATTACGAAAAAACTATTCGTGAAAATGCAAACAATGTCTTAATTAATAAGACAACTTAAGATGATAAATATCCATTGAAACAACTACTTCCCGTGCAAATACACCTCCGGATATTGAATTATATAATGAAATATTTAAAATCTTATTTAATTTAATTTGTTACAACGCTCTATTAAAGTATATGTAACGTTTAGATCAAATTCTCTTCAAACCAACTAACAATACAAATTTAAAATGAAAGGAGAGAGAGCAACAAATTAGAAGTGAAAGGACTTGGATTAAAACTAATGTCTTAGGCCATCTATAGACGCGTTTCGAGATTTATCTCTCTTCAGTATAGCTTTGCTTATGACGTTTAAAAAAATTAGGAATAAAATTAAAACAAACTTACTTGGGATACTTTTGCTTTAAAAAAGTACGCACTGGTAAAGTGAAATGAGTTGGAGCCTCATCATGCACAAACCACATATCACGCCTAAGTAAAAGCGGCACATCCTCCAGTAAGACTGGCAATTCCTGAAGATGTTGTAAGTACTGTTCTCCGTTTAAATTTTGTGGTAAAATTACTGGTCCTACAATAATATCATTTACTATACCGCCCAAACATTTATTTTAAATTGCCGTTGGAAATGCATGGTTTTAGTGGCATGTGGATTATCTTCGGATTTGAGAAGCAAAATATTGTTCATAATTTTATTACTTTTTTTTGACAAATAAAAATATTTTTTTGTGGGCAAAATAGCAAAATTTTATAAGAGACAAAAAATACGTAAAATTGAATGATCTTGCAGAAAAAAAGTATTCCTTATGATTTGACCTGTTGAATAAAAAGATTTAGGTATCTTAAGCAGTCGATGGTCCTAGTTTGACCACTTACTTTAAACGTAGGATAAAGAAACATATCGCAAAAAGTGCATGGTATCAATGTAATTAAATGTGCCAAATTAGGTTTTCTTACCTAATTCCAAAATAAAAATATTTGAAAAATAATGAAAAAAAAAAATAATATCTTTGAGGCCTCGTAGATGGCTTAGGAACCACTTTTGGATAGAGATAAGTTTAGTTAAATCGTCTTATTTTGTTTCAGAGAATATGTGGTAGAGCGTTGTACAGACCATTCGGGGACACCCTGTATATATTTACTAATTTTTAGATCAGCCTCTCTCTGCAACTGAAGTTTGTAAGTCTGGCCTGGAAATATTTCCAACTGACGTTTCCATCCTCACGAAATTGGCGAGGCTAAGTAAGGCCATTGGAGACATCCCAACTTCTATCAAGCATTACAGAAACATCGTGGTTGAAGATGCCATAAATACTGAAGCAATCGCTTGCATAGGCGTCTATCATTTTTATAATTTTCAACCAGAGTTAGCATTACGTTATTACAGGTAACACACAGTTAAGATAATAATGTTGCCTATATTAAATCTTAGTGACTTGACTTGTAAGTTTGTACCCAGGCTATGATTATCAATTCATTTTTACACACTCAATTTTAAAATTTATTTTTACTAATACTTGTAAAGAAAACAATTGGCTTCCCTTGTTACAACGATAGACCCGGGTGGAATCATTTGATTCCACCGGACGGGACTCGAACCCGCGACCTCTGGGTTAGGGGCCAGGGTCTCTACCCACACGGCCACCGAAGCCACTTTTCACAATTTAAAAATTTGTTTCAATTATGTTTTAGGAGAGTTTTAGCAATGGAAGCACATTCTGCTGAACTTTACAACAACTTAGGTTTATACTGCTTATATTCACAACAACTTGACCTTATTCTGGTGTTCTTTCAAAGAGCTCTAGATCTTGCGACAGATCCCTTTATTAAAGCCGAAGTTTGGTACAATTTATCACACGTTGCAATAGTAAGTACACTTAATAAAAAAAAACGTACTAAATGCAGAGTTGTATTATTTATACTGTTTTTTGCAATAGTAAGTGCACTTTTTAAAAACTCACGAGTTGCAAAGTTGTATAATTTTTTTACAATTTTAGGCTTCAGGTGATATTGAATTGGTCTTACAATGCCTAAACCGTTGCTTATCCAGCGATCCAAATCATGCAGCTGCTTACAATAATCTAGCTGTGCTCCAACACAAATTGCGAAGAGTGAATTTGGCTTAGGCATATTTTACAACCGCTCTCGGTTTGGAAGCGGATTTATTTGAGGCAAAGACGAATTTAGAATACTTACAAAATAAGTAATGCATTTGACATTGTATCATATTTTCCTTGTTACAGTTAAAAAAATAAATTAAAATATGATACTGTATCATATGATTGTTGTTACAGTTAAATAAATAAAAATTATAATACAAAGCATTTTTCTTGCCCCAAAATTACTAATTTTAATTATATTTTCATTATTTAATTTTTTTCTTAATTAGAAAGTGTATTTTTGTTGTTACACTTAAAAATTTGTTTTGAAAATGTTCAATTTCGAGTTTAGAAAAGCCCCGTGAAGATTTGTCTTGGGTCGCTGCGCGACCCTCGACAAATTTTCTACGCGGAGCTTTTTAAAACTCGAAATTTTACTTCATGCTTTGTCTGGGAGTGGAAAACACTCGTTTGAAGCTTCAATTTGAGCTTTTTTCAAAGACAAACGAATATGCGAAGATTTACAGAATATACACTGTAATTGGGATATGTATACTAAAAAAAACTTGTATAATCGATTTATTCAGAATTTATTTTATTTATCTTTTGAGTATTTTTATTCATTTTTCCAGATGTTATTTCTCATTTTGTATTTGTTATATTTTTGTCATTCTTTAACAATAAAACACTTAAAAACAACGACAAATGCATGGAGTTTTAATTTAAAAAATAGTTCAAAATTTAGATAAGTAGGGGCACAAATTTGTTATATTGCGCGAGGCGCCTAGTACTCTCGCTACGCCTCTAATTCAAATATTTCATATAAAGGTTTTTAATTTAAATTCACTTGGTTTTTTTTACTAATAAGTTTATTTTTCGACTAGTTTCGGCTTGATGCCATTTTCAAAAATGATGAATGAGAATGATTTCGGCATCAAGCCGAAACTTGTCGAAAAATAAATTTATTAGTAAAACAAACCAGGTGAATTTTAATTAAATAAACTTTATACGAGGGTTGCCTTTTATATTTCGGGATTAGAGAACAAAAATAAATATAAATCATTGAAAATCGCTTTATTGTTTTTCAAAATATTCCCCATTAAGATCTATACACTTTTACATGCGTTTGAACCAATTGTCGAAGCACTTTTGCCACTCTGATTGAGGTATCTCCAAAACATGCATTCTGAACGCATCAACCGCTTCTTCAGGTGTCGAAAAACGTTGACCTCTCATTTTATTTTTTACGGATGGGAATAAAAAGAAGTCATTCGGTGCCAAGTCAGGACTATATGGCGGATGACTCATCAAATCGATGTTTTGCGTGCTCAAAAATGCAGTTGTTTGAGCCGATGTGTGAGAGCTCGCATTGTCGTGGTGAAGAGTGATCCGTTTTCGGCGGTTGGTTTTCCTGATTTCTTGGATGACAACTGGCAAACAAATGGTTGTGTACCACTCAGAATTGACTGTTCTGCGTTGTTCTAGTGGTACGGTTGCAACATGTCCAGTTTTTCAGAAAAAACAGGCGACTATTTGCTTGGAAGTGCTTCGTGCGCGAACAACTTTTGTTGGATTTGGCTCATCTTGAAACACCCATACGGTCGACTGCTGTTTACTTTCAGGCTCATACGCGTAAATCCATGATTCATCACCTGTCACGATGTCATAGACGTGTTTCGAAGCACCGCAATCGTATTTTTTGAGCATTTCTTTGCACCATTCGACACGAGCCTTTTTTTGAGCGATTGACAAATTGTGTGGGATCCAACGCGAACAATTTTTTTTGACAGTCAAATGTTCATGCAATATTAAATGTATGCTGGTCCCACTAATGCCTAAGGTTGTCTCAATCTCACGATAGGTCACATGACGATCTTGCAATATTTGTTTGCGCACAGCATCAATGGTTTCCGGAACAACAACTGAATTTGGACGACCTCCACGAAATTCGTCTTGGGGTGAACTACGACATCGGTTGAAGTCACCATACCATCGATAAACACTGGTCCTTGATGGAGCTTCATCGTCAAAAATTATATTAAGTTCATCCATGCACTGTTGTTGAGTTAATCCACGTCGAAAGTTGTAAAAAATAATCGCACGAAAATGTTCACGATTTAATTCCATTCTTTGGCCGAGATAAATCTTCTAAGTTAGTGTAAACGACACAAATAACGCTCATATGTCAAAACGTTCTGAGTACGTATAACCTCAAAAATGTCAAACTTTACGATAGAGCTCTCAGTTGCCAGATTGCAACACTAGGGTTGCCCAATCCCGAAATATAAAAGGCAACCCTCGTATTAGTAGAAATGTTTTATATATTTTGTATTGTGGAGGCTTCTACTTCGTTATACATCCCCCTATTTTTAGAGTTGTTTTGTAATCCATTTAATTGCTTTTTATTTATATACCTGTTTTGTTTTTACTTTTATTCACTACACGTTTGATAACGGCAAGCTAAAGTTGCCGAAACTGCAGTCACGAAAAATAAATAAGTGTTTACAAAGTTTAAAGTATTTTATTGAGAAATGTTTTACTAAGTAATCAATGAGGAACAAGTTAACGACAAATATTTGAATTATTCGAATATTCATTCGAATTTTTCAAATATTTGAATAGTCGAATACTTAAATAGTCGAATATTTAAATAGTCAAATATTCCAATATTTAATTCAAACATATAATTATTCGAAAATGCGCATCAAGCGGAAGGGCGCCATCGAAGCCATACTTTAGAAATATCATAAATTTAAATCAGAAATGTTAAAATATGTAGCCTAAATCATTTTAAATCGGTGTTTTGTACGCGTGGCGCATGAAGTAAAATTTCGAGTTTAGAAAAGCCTGAAAATTTGGATTTGCCGGGGCGCGACTCGCTTCGCTCGCGCGCCCCGGCAAATCCAAATTTTCAGACTTTTCTAAACTCGAAATTTTACTTCATGCTTAGTCTGGGAGTGAAAACCTATGTAAAAATAAAATAAATTACTAATAATTCACACTTGGTAAGATTTTGGGATGATAAGTTACTCACGCGGGCTAAACTGCAAACTCTTCCTATTATTACAATACTCCAATAAATGTTACTGTCGAAAATACTAAAAAAATATAATAATTGTCGAAAAATGTGCGAAAACGTCACCCTCTCATTAAAATATTTGAATATTCAAATAGTCGATAAGTCGAATATTTGCATATTCAAATAGTCGAATATTTAAATAGTCAACTCTTTGAATATTTGAATATTCAAACATTTCAATATTCGAAAATGCGCATCAAGCGGAAGGGCGCCATCGAAGCCAGACTTTCGAAATTCCATAAATTTAAATCAGAAATTTAAAAATATGTAACCTAAATTTTTTAATTCAGTGTGTTGTACGCGTGGCGCATGAAGTAAAATTTCGAGTTTAGAAAAGCCTGAAAATTTAGATTTGCCGAGGCGCGACTCGCTTCGCTCGCGCGCCCCGGCAAATTCAAATTTTCAGGCTTTTCTAAACTCGAAATTTTACTTCATGCTTAGTCTGGGAGTGGAAACCTATGTAAAAATAAAATAAATCACTAATAATTGCCACTTGGTAAGATTTTGGGAGGATAAGTTACTCATGCGGGTTAAGTTACAAACTTTTCTTATTATTATAATACTCCAATACATTTCACTGTCAAAAATACTAAAAAAATATGATACTTGTCGAAAAAATGTAAGAAAACGTCACACCGGTCAAGATAAATCACTAATAATTGACATTGGCTTTGGTAAGATATTGGGAGGATACGTTACTCACGCGGGCTCATTTTCAAACTTCTTATTATTACAATACTCCAACAAATGTTACTGTCGGAAATACTAAAAAAATATGATATTTGTCGAAAAAATGTGCGAAATCGTCACACGTCAAAATAGTGCTAATCGCGATACCGTGCGATCGTTTAAATTAGGAGTTCTCAACATTTTTCAGGTCAAGCCCCCCTCCATAACTCCACGCTCCCCTCCCTGATTTTATTTGGGTTTTTTAGTTAGGTTGAACCACCATTATAGCCTTATTTCACTTAACTTACTCTTTAAGAACTCTGTCGTGCCCTCCTGGTATCTTGCCGCGCCCCCCTATGTGGCGTGCCTCCCGATTGAGAATCCCTGGTTTAAATATAATTTAGAGTAGGCGGATTTTTTTTGTGAGGTTGCTTAGAATACTAATTGCATGATGGAATACATTTGAGGTTATGTTAAAATATGTAACAAAAGTCAGTAGTGTGAATCTAATTTCAAATTCAAAGCCTATTTTAAATGATCGCACGGTATTTATTTATTTATTGTAACTTATATTTTTACTTACTGAAATGTTATTTTAAGTTTATTACTCTGTGATATTGGGTTTTTGCCTGTTGGGTAATAAAGGTTATTATTATTATTATACAAACTATCATTTTGTTTTTACACATTTTTTTGTAATGTAGTAAAAAGAAATCTGTAAATAAATAAATAGATGTACATCACTACTGTTACAAAAAACATAATGTCAACAAAATTATAACAATGGCCCGAAACAAATAATCAAAAATACAACTTTCTGTCAAAAACGCCAATCCATTTGTCGAAAATAACATTCTGTTACAATCAAAAAATTCGGGAGGGGAGGGGGTTAGTGGTAAATATATTGTTTTTGCTCTTGCGGGGCCGCTTTTACGTACAAAAAAGTACCATTTTAAAATTTCGGAGGGGGCCGGGGGAGGCTAAATCCCTATATCCTCTCTCTGACTAGAGCCTTGGTTAGAATCAGAGAATCACATTATAAATCATTATAATTATGACAATACATAAGAAAATTATGTTTCTGATAATATTCAAATATTAAACATTTTTTTAAACAAATATTTAAATATTCGAACATTTCAAATATTTAAATAGGTTTTTGATAAAATAATTAAATACTTCAATTTAAAAAATTCTCAACTTTAATAGTATATTTTAAACTACGCTTGAAATCAGTGTTTAGACACGCATGAAGTAAAATTTCGAGTTTAGAAAAACCTGAAACCAAATTTTCAGGTTTTTCTAAACTAGAAATTTGAAATGAGTGGAAACACTCGTACGAAACTTCAAATTAAACTCTTTAAAAAAAGCAACAAGTCGAGTGCCTGAAATTTGACAGTGCATCGGAATGTGTGAACTTAACAGAAAAATATCCCTGTATGTGCAGTAAATTGTCCATTTATAAAACACTGAAATAATGTGAAACCGGAAATATACTGCTATACCTATATTAAAATTGAATGTCAAGAAAAATCTGTATTTGCACCACAATTTAAAAATCTTATAAATTTAGGAAATATCTTGAGAATATACATTTCTTAGAAAATAAAAACATTGTAAAATGCAAATTTGTGTAACATTTAAATGATTAATGCACCGTTTGCACCCAAGTCGATTAACTTAATCAGTGATTCAAGCCCGTAACCAGAAAACCAGTTCGGGGGGGATATACAAATTTCGGGGGGGTTAACGGTAAAATTAATGTTTTTGACCTAATGGGGCAGCTTTTATATAGTAAAATTGAACATTTTGATATTTTAGGTGTGAACCTCCATACCCCCCCCCCCCTGGCTACGGCCTTGCAGTGATTACTTTTACTTTTTTCAACAATATACTAGCAGCAGACGAAGTTGACATTATTTTTTTGACCGAAACTTGGGCGAACGAATCACTGCACAACTCGGGAGTTATTTCCACCATCTTACCAGGTATTTAGGACCGATCGTCGGGCAGGCCGTGGTGGCGGCGTACTAATTGCACTCTCCAATACAATTTCGGCGGAAGAACTTCGTATTACCAACAACTCCAACATAGACATCATCTGCATCCAAGCCTCTATACAATAAGCCTTTTTATTTGTTAACTTTATATTTTCCACCCCAAACGCCAATAACTGTATATGAGTACGTATTTGCCGAATTGGAACATCAATTAGCATTAGATAGGCCTATTATAATCTTCGGTGATTTTAACGTACCTAACTTCCCACAAATGCAATGCCCTAAATCGCATGTAATATCAAATTTTATCAACTTCAATTCTGCATTTCAATCTAATAATGTTCATAATCATCATGGAAGGCTTTTAGACCTAATTATTTCTGTGGCTAAAAGGTAAAACCAGTTAACTCCACTTTTCAATAATTCGAGAAAAATGCGTTTGAAATTCTGAAAAGTTCATTTGGGCTACAGAAACAATGCTTTAGCATGATGGTTTTTGACTAGTGCAATCATGTAGAACGATATAATAGTAATTTATGTAAATCTCATAAAATCGAATATTCATCAACTCTAAATGCAATAAATATCGATTTTTGGAGTTAACTGATTTTTCCCCTCACACGTGTGGAGTTGTCTGGTTTTTCCCTTCACACGTGTGGAGTTGTCTGTTTTTTCCACTTTTGTGACTGATATTAATGCTTAGCGTCACCCGAGGACCCAAAATACTTTTAAAAAAATCCCCCAAAAATTTTTTTTAAATAAAAAATTTTTTCTTTTAAATCTAAAAAAATTTGTTTAAAATCCAAAAAAATTTATTTAAAATTCAAAAAAATTTATTTAAAATTAAAAAAAAAATGTCTAAAAAGCCAAAAAAAAAATTTAAAAAAAAACAAAAAATTTTTTTTTTAAATTTAAATATTTTTAAAAATTTTTTTTAAAAATTCCTAAAAACTCAAAAAAATCCCTAACAATTTAAAACAAACTCCAAAATAAATTTAAAAAATCAAATAAAACTTCCCAAAAACTTAAAAAGAAACGCTTGAAAAATTCCCGAAAAATTCGGAAAACAAAATTCGGCTCCTGGGAAAGCCGCTGCACCCCCACCCCTCAATACATAGTTTTTTCCTTTTTTTTCTTAAACAAAATCTATAATACACTCTAAAATTGAAGTGAAATCTCAAGTAAATAAAAGTATATTCTAAAGTAAAATCTATGTACATTATTTTTTTAATGAGAATTATCATTAAATTCACCGGTCAAGATAAATCACTAATAATTGACATTGGCTTTGGTAAGATATTGGGAGGATACGTTACTCACGCGGGCTCATTTTCAAACTTCTTATTATTACAATACTCCAACAAATGTTACTGTCGGAAATACTAAAAAAATATGATATTTGTCGAAAAAATGTGCGAAATCGTCACACGTCAAAATAGTGCTAATCGTGATACCGTGCGATCGTTTAAATTAGGAGTTCTCAACATTTTTCAGGTCAAGCCCCCCTCCATAACTCCACGCTCCCCTCCCTGATTTTATTTGGGTTTTTTAGTTAGGTTGAACCACCATTATAGCCTTATTTCACTTAACTTACTCTTTAAGAACTCTGTCGTGCCCTCCTGGTATCTTGCCGCGCCCCCCTATTTAAAACAAACTCCAAAATAAATTTAAAAAATCAAATAAAACTTCCCAAAAACTTAAAAAGAAACGCTTGAAAAATTCCCGAAAAATTCGGAAAACAAAATTCGGCTCCTGGGAAAGCCGCTGCACCCCCACCCCTCAATACATAGTTTTTTCCTTTTTTTTCTTAAACAAAATCTATAATACACTCTAAAATTGAAGTGAAATCTCAAGTAAATAAAAGTATATTCTAAAGTAAAATCTATGTACATTATTTTTTTAATGAGAATTATCATTAAATTCAATTTTTGCAAAGAAATTACAGAAAAATTACACCGGAAATCGCAGAACGAAGCGCATTGTTATTGTCCTTCGTTCAAAATCGCGCGCCGCCGGCGTGCTGAGTTGCAGGTGGCGCGCGCGTCCCTTAACCGCAACTGTCCGGCCTTCCGCTGGAAATCGCAACACGTACGCGACCTCTGCCAGCACGAAGTCGACAATCGGCGTCGTTTGCTCGTCTACTGCTCGGCTTAAGTATGTTCGTCAACTCTAGCGGCGAAAACGCCAAAGTGGCAACACTGGGAACCTAGATGTCGTTCCTTTGACAATCGGGCGGTGGTATACAGTCTTTGTTTACTAAGTTCAAATAACTTTGCCCAGATTCGTGTTGAGAGCCTAAAGCATCGCTTATCACGCTGACTGATGAAACCTTCGACATGGACCTCATTCAACAATATTCATCGTTTTCGTCCGTCGAATCCTCGCAAGGAGCAAAACAGGGTGTTTCGAATCGGAACGGTAATTTGTTTACTTTCATAGGGATGCCTAAAAATGAAAAATAACCTTAAAATGACAGCGAATACAAGATAATGTTTTAAGTCGCTTTCACCTTCATATCGAACGTTCACAATCAAATAAATTGTATTAATACCTTAGAAACACTTTCTATATACCTTTTAGGACACTGTGACGAGGAATTCGTTGGACCAAGTTATTTTGAAGCGGTAGATAGTTTATCATCAGGACTATCGAACTTGTCGATTGAGACTATTGATATGGCACCACGTGAACCAGGTAATGATGATTAGGAATATTATTATTATTTGTTTCTAAATATCTAAATGCTTACTTTGACTTAAGGAAATTCAATTTTAATATGAAATTTATATATTATGGAATGTAATGCAATTCGAATATTATTACAGGCCAAAACCAGCGTGACACCGATGAATTTCATGACCAGAACGTGCAAGAGTTTGGCCATCAAAACCCCGTCGAAGAAATACCCGCAGAAGTACCGAATCCATCAAACGGTCCTGATAATCTGCCACGACAAAGCTCTTCCAGTATGTACTAAGATGTGTTACTTGTAAAATTATGATCCACATATGAAACGTTTTAATTTTGTTTATTAACTACTTTTTACAGCTCAAGCGGCCGGAAAATCTCGCTCTCCTGGCAGTAAACGCAAGAAAAGGCAACGGAGAATTAACCGAGGCAAACGTTACACAACCCAAAACCTGAAACCCAAGCCAGAGCGTACCTGCACCAGACTGACCTCGTGCAGAATGAAGTGTTCTTTGAACGTGTCCCGGGAAGATCAACAGAGAAACTTCACTTCATACTGGGCTCAAGGAAGTTATGTGGACCGGAAGAAATTCATGAAAGCACTGATATCTGTGCAACCAAAAAAGCGTTCACGAGGACACAAGGACAAACTTCGCAGATGTACCGCTACTTACTCCGTGTCTACTGAGTCAGGAAATACGAAAGTATGCCGAAATTGCTTTCGATTGACTTTCGGGGAAACGAGGTCTTTCCTTGAAAATATGGTGCGGCAGTTGTGGGAAGATGAGCGGTTCACTGATGCCGAGTCCAGGGGCAAAGCCGTTCCACCGAACAAGACTTCTGATGTCAAATTAGAAGAAGTTCGACAGCACATCGCTAAATTCCCAGCTTACCAGAGTCACTACGCGAGATCTCATACTTCCAAGAAGTATTTAGCCTCGAATCTGACGGTTCCCAAGATGCACCAGCTCTACAAAGAAGATGTCAATAGTCCCGTGAGTCTTCACATCTATCGACGCGAGTTCAACGCAACAGGTTTGAAATTCAAACCACCACAACTGGACACGTGCAACAAATGTGATACATTTGCTGCAAAACTGAAGATGGAACCCGACGAAAACACGCAGAACAAGATAAAGGAACAAGCCGCGCACCATGAAGCAGCTGAGCAGGCCTACAAGCAGAAATCCAGGGACAAGAAAGAAGCGATGGATTCCAGAGGAGCGGCCGCCACTTGTTCATTCGATTTGCAGCAGTGTTTGCCAACCCCAGCTTTGCAGACGTCCACTGCTTTTTACAAAAGAGCTCTGTGGACGTACAACCTAACCATCAACAACAATACATCCCACAAAACTACATGTTATATGTGGCACGAAGGAACTGCTAAAAGGGGGGCAAATGAAATTTCATCTTGTCTGTACGATTACCTAAACAACTTTGATCCTAACGTACAGCATGTTACATTCTATTCTGACTCCTGTGCTGGCCAGAATAAAAACAAAATCGTCACTGGGATGATGTCCGTGGTTGTCGCCAATCATCCAACATTACAGTCCATCGACCACAAGTTTTTGGAGCCAGGCCACACCCATATGGAGTGCGACTCAGACCACGCGACTATCGAAGCAGCGAAAAAGCGTGAGTCCTCCACCATCCACTGCCCAGAAGATTGGTTTGAGTTGGTGCGAACCGCTCGACCGAAGAATCCTTTTGAAGTTATTGAGATTGACCAAAGGCGCGTTTACAATTTCGACGATCTTTATAAAAGTGGGCTGATAACGCGAAAAAAGGACGAAGATAATGAGAAGTTTCTCATGCAGCAAGTAAAGTGGTTGAGATACACGAAGGAACAGGGCATCGTACAGTTCAAGAAGAGTTTGTCAGTAGAGGAGCCTTTCTCAAAATTGGACTTGAGAAGACGGGGAAACTTTACAGTTTCGGATGATCTATTGAAGCCTTGCTACAACGGGATGCTGAAGATAACAGGAGAGAAGAAGCGAGACCTAGTGAGCCTTCTGCCCCTCTTGCGACCAGACGTACACGATTTCTACAACGGTCTACCTGCTTACACGAAACAATCGGACATCAATCTGGATCCCGACCTTGATCGGCTTGATTTGGATCCTGAAGTCCCGGACCATCTGGAGCAAAATGAGAGCGAAGTTCCCAGGAAGAAACGCAAAGTAGATACATCCAACCGCGAATCCGCCGGAGACACGTCGGAGACACGCCCAAGAAGATCGACGCGATTGTCTTCTAAGCATTAAGGTAATTTGATTTACAACTTTGTTTAGTGATGTTGAAAACAAATTTAATACATATAACATGATTTTACAGTCCAGTCGTGCGGGAAGCAGTATCCTGAGCCGAATGGACCCTGAAAACGATCGCTGAAAGACTAATCGCACTGTTGCCGGCTCTAAACACATGGGCCACCGAAGAAGACGCTTTCGAGGAAACCGATACCGGATTCGTCAGTGAGCTGGCAAATCATTATTTTAAGTTAAAAAAATACCGATATAAACTGGCCATACTCGACTCGATTCGTCGGTGATTATTGTTTATCTGTTTTATAAGACATATTGATACTCTTAATAGTGTAAACCTAAGTTGTTTTTATGTATTAACACTAAATTGTAGTAAATTATATGGTTATTTGCATAACTAGTACGATTATTATGGAAGATGATGGAGTTATCTGATTTTTCCGTCTCCCGGTGGAGTTACCTGGTTTTACCCCAAATGTACCCCATTTTACTTGTTTTTCCATTGTGATTATCACAAAATTATGAGGGTTTTGGGCTGATATTGTTGTAAAAAATGAAAATAGACACAAAAATAGTATGAATTATGGTGCTAACTCATTTTTCGAAAAAAGTGGAGTTAACTGGTTTTTCCTTTTAGCCACAGATTTGTTCTCAGAATATTACCTGTTCGGTATCTCATTGCGATTCTCCGCTAGTCTTAGAAGATAGCTATCACCCTGCCTTAACCGGTAACTGTTCATTTACTGCAAAATCACCAAAAGCGTTTGAATGTGATGTTTCAAAATACAACTTCAAGAAAGCAAATTACAGTTTATTATACAAACTAACTTGCGATACCAACTGGACATCAATACCGACGTTAATAACGCATGTGTTGAATTGTATAACATTTTGTATCAACATATTACTCAAAGCGTTCCTATTATACACCAAAAACCCAGTAAGTTCCCTAAATGGTTTTCAAAACTTACTATAAGTAGTATCCGGCGGAAAAGCACTGGTATCGAAAGTACACATTACGTAAAACCACATTTAATAAAATCCACTTAGCTAAACATCGCAATATTGTCAAAAATAATATAAAAAATGATTTCAATACTTATGTCCAAATAGCGGAATCAAAAATTAAAAAAGATCCTAAACAATTTTGGTCATTTATTAATGGCAGAAAGTCTACTACTAGAATACCGGGAAGAATGAAACTGGACAACCAGCACTTTAATGAACCCGCGCAGATAACCGAAGCATTTGCAACATTCTTTTCATCTGTATATATATCTCATGCCTCATCCTCAACTGATCAAATTAGCTTCACTGAATGTAATATGTTCAGTATTAAATCCTTTACTCTAGATAATTACACGAAAGCACTCAAGAAAATCAGAGCAAATCTAACAATGGGTCCTGACAAAATCCCTGCAGTTATAGTTCGCGATTGTGGAAGTATCTTTGATATTTTCCAGGTGTCGGGAAAGACATTTGATTTTAATATTAGGTTGTAAATATGCAAAAGCGGTTCGTTTTGCATATTTACAACCTAATATTAAAATCAAATGTCTTTCCCGACACATGGAAAATATCAAAAATTATTCCGATTCACAAAGGAAAGGAAATTGACAAAATTACCAACTACAGGCCTATATCACTGATATGCAAATTTGCCAAAATATTTGAAATAATGTTATACAATGCCATATACAATCACTGTAGCTTACATATCATCCCAAATCAATATGGTTTCGTAAAATATAAATCTACAGCAACAAACTTGTGCAATTTCACTGACTTTGTCTCTAGTGCACTCGATAAACGTTCTCAAGTTGATGTGATTTATACCGATTTCACCAAAACCTTTGATAAAGTAAATCATAGACAACTCATTAAAAAATTACACAACTTTAGTTTCGATAATAATTTAGAAGAACTCATTAACAGTTATTTGCATAATCGAGTAGCATATGTAGAGTACCGGTCAGTCAAATCTCAAAAGTTTGTTTGTTCAAGTGGTGCTCCCCAGGGCTCAAATCTAGGACCTTTATTGTTCTTACTTTTTATCAACGACATAGTTATCGGTTTCAAGTCAAATTGTCTACTATACGCGGACGACTTAAAGTTATTTAAAAAAATCGATACTGCGGGCGATTGTTTGGATCTACAACGTGATTTGACTAATCTTCACATGTGGAGCATTAATAACGACTTAAATTTAAATATTGCCAAATGTAAATCATTGTAATTTTTCGCAAGCTAAATCCCATTCAATATTCATACAATATAGATTCAACACTTCTAGAAGTTGTAACAACTTTTAAAGACTTGGGAATATTTTTCGATAACAAATTGAACTTCAATGATCACATTTCATATCTGTGCAAATCGAGCTACAGTATGTTGGGATTTATTTTAAGAAATGGTAAACCATTTACAAGTATAGATCCACTCATAAATTTCTATTATGCTTTCATTCGAAGCAAACTTGAATATTGCTCCATAATTTGGAATCCATATCACCATGTACATATTTGCGAAATTGAGAATATTCAAAGGAAGTTTTTAAAGGCATTATACTACAAACGTCATAATCACTACCCCGTACAAGGCTACCCGAATCATGAACTACAAAAAGAATTTAATATTCCTTCTCTTGCACAAAGACGTAGAATAGCTGAAAGTATGTTCATATATAAGATTGTACATAATGACATACGAGACTCCTACATCTTGTCAAAATTAAATTTCTATGTTCCTAGGAAAGCAAGCAGTCACAAATATACCTTTTATTGTGATAGGACAAATTCAACTCATCATCTTAATTCTCCCATCATATCAATGTGCAATACTGTAAACTCGATTTCCAATGACATTGATATCTTCAATGTAGATCTTCCAAGTCTCCTGTGTCATTTAAACTCACATTTATAATAATTATTTTCTGTTACATAATCTAGATTTCCATTTTTTAAGTTTTTTGTTGGTGTTAATATACACTTAGCCAATGTTATATAACGGGCGGTTCAGAAAATGTCCAATCATAATAAGCTTTGAAATTTGATCGTATTAATTCATACGATAAAATTGCTAGTGGATTGTCAAGAAACAAAACTCAACAGTAGCATAATGAATATGTATTTACAATTTAAAATAAATCATTAAATTGCTCCTATTCCTTGGCCATTATTATAGTTGGAGTATTATTCTGAATCGCACTGTTAGGTTATTAATAATTTGGTTATTATATTACACTATTTTATGTAGCGCGAATATATATTTTTTTAAAAGTGCGATTCTTTTCGCAATCTACAACAAGTTAGTCTTACAAAGACTATATCAAACACTCATTGAAACAACTACTTCCCGGGCTATAGATGGCCTGAATAATTTGACCTAAATTGTTACATTTGCAGTAGGTTACTGTATGTAACAGCAAACACTTGTTGTATAATTCAATGTCCGTCGGGGTATTAGCCCGGGAAGTAGTTGTTTCAATGAGTGTTTGATATAGTCTTTGTAAGACTAACTTGTTGTAGATTGCGAAAAGAATCGCACTTTTAATGTTTGAAGTATTCTGCAACCAAGAATTGGCAATTTCATTTATACTTATATATTTTTTTAATTTTAATTTATCCTGTAATTATTTTTTTTGTAAACTGTTGGATAATAAATAAATAAATTAGTACTTTTTAAAAACACAACAATTGTATTTACAAATTATTTACACAATTGCATATTGATGAACGAGACATGTTTAGAATATCTTACAAATTTATAACATTCTTATGTTCTAGAAATTTGACTTAATCGGAGGTTTAATCAATGATTAATGGATGATTAAAGCTACTCGGTCGGGGTGCAAATAGACCTAGACCAACATCTTTAGAGTTGATTTGTGCCATTTTGCACCATATTTGTATGGAAGAAACTTACATAAATCAACTAACAAAAAATTCCACATCTTCGTATTAAATTTCTTCATTATTTTAATGATGGTATAATTTTCCATTATTCAAAGTTATTTACCAGACAGATTTTTTTTGCTAGCTAATCAAAATACAATGTATGTGTGATGGTGTGTGTGTTTGTGTGGATATTCATCAGTAGACCAGACAGGACGGGCCACCCTTTTCCATTAAATTCGGACGAGAAGAAAACGCTGTAATGACACGGTTCGCGAATACCTAATTTAAATACTCAATTAAGCAAATTGGCGTGAACGTGTATATATTTTTCTGATGAATCACAACGGACAACATGTTTTCATGCAAATTGATTCCTGGATAAATTAATTACATATCGCGTTTAAATTAAATTCGAAGAAAAAGTGCAAACGTCTGATGTTAACAATAAAAATTAATTGTTTAATGAAATGTATAAAACTTCAGTTCAATAAAAGTCTGGCTTTGAATATATTAATAATTTATATAAGGACTGTGTCAAAATTAGGTGCAGGGGAGTTTTTCTTTAAAGTATACGTTTTCCAAATTCAACTTATTTTTTTTAACCCTTAGATATTCGTTGTTTTATTTTGAAAGAGTTCAATTTGAAGCTTTAAACGAGTGTTTTCCACTCCCGGACTAAGCATAAAGTAAAATTTCGAGTTTAGAAAAGCCCCGTGAAAATTTGTCGAGGGTCGCGCAGCGACACGAGACAAATTTTCTGGGCTTTTCTAAACTCGAAATTTTACTTTATGCGCCACGCGTATAAAACACTAAAATATTGTGAAATGTATGTATATTTGAACCTCACTTCAAATCAGTGTTTTATACGTGTGGCGCATGAATTAACATTTCGAGTTTAGAAAAGCCCAGAAAATTTGTCTCGAGACAAATTTTCTGGGCTTTTCTAAACTCGAAATTTCACTTTATGCGCCACGCGTATAAAACACTAAAATATTGTGAAATGTATGTATATTTGAACCTCACTTGAAATCAGTGTTTTATACGCGTGGCGCATGAAGTAACATTTCGAGTTTAGAAAAGCCCTGAAAATTTGTCTCGAGACAAATTTTCTGGGCTTTTCTAAACTCGAAATTTTACTTTATGCGCCACGCGTATAAAACACTAAAATATTGTGAAATGTATGTATATTTGAACCTCACTTGAAATCAGTGTTTTATACGCGTGGCGCATGAAGTAAAATTTCGAGTTTAGAAAAGCCCAGAAAATTTGTCTCGGGTCGCTGCGCGACCCTCGACAAATTTTCACGGGGCTTTTCTAAACTCGAAATTTTACTTCATGCTTAGTCTGGGAGTGGAAAACACTCGTTTAAAGCTTCAAATTATACTCTATAAAAAAACAGCGAATATCTAAAGATTTAAGGAAAGCAAGTTGAATTTGGAATACGAATACTTTGAAGAAAAACTCCCTGTATACCATCCAATTGAGAGAAAAATTAAACCAATAAAAAATTATTTAAAATGAGTAATATTTTAATTGGGACAAGAAAGATTCTTTGAGTTATAATTTTAATTTTTCAAGTGCAACAACAAAAATATCGTATGTTTAATTAACAAAAACCTCAAGAGTGCTATGACTTGTCATTTTAAAAAATGTAAGTTGGCACACATGTTAGGAATTGATTTACAAACCGTCAGATCTTTATCTTTTTAAAAGTCACAATACGCCTGGTCTCTCACACCCGACGCGCCCTTATGCGGCCAAAGCTGTAAGTTGTTGACTGGGAGTCACGTTGACAGGCGCAAGCGGTTCGCATGCCGCACAGCTGTGAAACGCGTGTTTTTGTTATTAATAAGCGACGAAATGAGCAGGAAATCGGAGGGAAAAGTGTGTTGCGTGCCTGGCTGTCCCAACGCGCAGTTGAAAAATGTCGCGTTCCCGAATCGTGATTATGAAGCGGAAGAAGTTGTGGATTGCGCGTGTACGACGAGAAGGGTAAGTAATAATGTTAACATTCCTATTTCACCTGAATAGAACTATTCAATCAATCTGCAATATTAAAATGAAAACAAACCTCAAGTTGCCAGCAGCATTCCTAACCTATAAAAGTAACAGTGATAATGCTTGGAGAAAAATAATTTGAATGCAACAATGCGAATTAAAAGTCATCTTTTAATTGAAGTGTCCTTATTTCAGAGATGAAAATGGACCCTGGGTGCCAACAAAGCACACAAGAATTTGCGCTGAACACTTTGTTGGCGGTGTGAAATCAAATAATCCCACAGAGGAAAATTTTAACCCGACAATCTTCCCATGGAAACCGTCAAAGGAATCCTGTGAAGCTCGCAGACAGAGACTTGCCCTTCGCAACGAGAAGAAAAGTGTGAACTCGGCCCGTAATTCTGAAGGTACAACTTTAATTGAATGTGTTCATCAATAATTATTGCTATTTAATTGATGAGGCGGATACATGATGAAACTCCATAATACTATTTGAAATAAAACAACACAGTTGGGAGGGTTTCACTTTTATTGTTGAACACTGCAACATGTTTCACCACACAGTGGCTTCATCAGGCAGATGAAATAATGATTTTACAAAGTACAGGTAAAAGCTTATATACTAATGCAT
Source organism: Philonthus cognatus (assembly GCA_932526585.2). NCBI lineage: Eukaryota > Metazoa > Arthropoda > Insecta > Coleoptera > Staphylinidae > Philonthus > Philonthus cognatus. The sequence continues at coordinate 155,606,872 of OW052241.1, forward strand.
TAGTATATAAGCTTTTACCTGTACTTTGTAAAATCATTATTTCATCTGCCTGATGAAGCCACTGTGTGGTGAAACATGTTGCAGTGTTCAACAATAAAAGTGAAACCCTCCCAACTGCGTTGTTTTATTTCAAATAATAATTATTGCATAACCTTGCATGTAGTATTTCTGTTTAATTTCTTTGAGCAATATAAGTTACAAATTACATTTATATTTACGTTTACATTTGTTTATAGAACTAGCCGAATCAGTCGAATCATCTGACTTAAAAGAGGCTGGCGATCCACTCCCGGCATTGCCAGAACAACGGGGTAGTTGTGAGATATCGGTGCAGACTGACGAGAGCTTATTTGGCGAGTCTGATCAGAACGAGACAATTTTGTACTGCTGGCAGAATTCGGCTACAAACGATGCTGCGACACAAACTTGTATACCAATAAGTAATCGTGTGAAGACGAAAATTATTGAAATTCCGGCAACGAAAGAAGTGAAAAGAAGAACGATTGCTGTTGGTCCTGATAATGAAATGCGGAACGGATTCCAGGGATTCGCAGACGTTGATAACGACCATGTTATGAAGCGATTGGGTGGAATAGATTTAGGTCTATTTTTTACACTGCTCGAATTCATAAAGCCAAACGTTGAGGGACAACCAAAGTACTACAAAGTATTGGGCAACAAAGATCCAAAGATCCAAGTGACTCTCATCTTGCATATTAAATAATGTCTGCAACAATGACCGCATCAGTGCTTCTTTTTGAGCAGCTTTTGCCAGTCTCGCCTCTTTTTCATTGGTATACCGGAGTTCTATCTTCACTACGTCGGACAGCATGTACTTCTTCGAGAGGTGATCGGCCGTGATTTCTTGCAAATCTGCGTACCTGCAATGATCATCTGAGGCCTTGTCAGTAGAAGGAACCATCTCTTCTACTCTAGCGCCTTTCTTGTACTTCTCCAACTGCACACTGGGGGGACGATTCCAAATCATTGGCTGGTCTGTTTTCGAGCGAGTATTTTCAGCGTTGACATACAGACATACTGCTGCAGCATGTTTGCAGTATCCTTGTCCACCTTTGCAGTTGCAGCTCGTATCCTAGATGATCCTGTTAGAATCAACCTTCCCAACATATATTAATTTTGCATTCTAAATATTGAATAAAATTGTTTATGCAGCAACACTTCCTTTTACATTTGAAATACTATCTGATTAAACTTTCTACTATCAATTCACGAAACAATCTGAAAATATTCTGAAAAAAGAATTTTATTAATTTGTATTAACATTAAATGTTACTAATCAATACTGAATTAACATTAAGAAATGTACTTAAACAACATTGTTATTTTCTAATATCTATTGCATAGAAGCATGCTGTCACAGAAAACCTTGCATTTGACATTGAAGCAAAAACATGGGTTGCAACTTATCGATACATTTCCTATAATATAGGTTATATATATAGTACCCTTACCTTGATTTGTACATTGAACAAATTTGCTTTCGATCTAGTGCTTTGAGCACCAGGAGTTTCCCGCAAAACAACTCCCACGATGTCATTGAAATCATCATTTTGGATTTCTTTGACGTCGCTGACGTGGAAGCTATCTAGCAATTGTCGCCCTTTATTTAAGCTTTTCTCGCAAAATTTAGATAAATCGACAGCTCGAAATCCGCACTGCACAATAGTTGGCATGTTTTGCCGTCAAAACGGTATGTAACGATGAAACACCACGATCTGCCGTAACAGGTTTAATCACGACATTTAAACGGCCCCAGTCAACAACTTAGCGGCGCTCGAGTCGCGCGGCGAGGAAGAGACCAGGCGTATGGTTATCAGCAACCAGCAAAAAAAAAAACGTTTTTAGTTAAAAGTTATTTCTGAAATGGGACCAAAGTTGGCGGGAATTGGGTATATTCACTGGACGCAGCGTTGACAGAGTTTCAGGAATTTTTGGAAGATGAACCTACGACTTCTCTGCGTTGTTTATCACAGCAAATTAATTGATCGGTAGGAACATGCCACAAGCTTTTACGAAAAGATTTGCAAGTATACCCTTATCGCATAATATTGGTGCAAGAGTTATTACCTATTGATTGCCCCAGACGGCTGAAATTTTGTCAGTGGTTTTTAAACAATGTAAACAAGGATGGGTACATTAATTCCCAAACTATGAGAATTTTGCCGGATGAAAATCCTTGTACATACCGAGAGAAACCATTATATCCAGAGAAAATTGGCGTTTGGGCGACAATTAGTTGGAGCGATATTCTTTGAGGGTAAAATCATATTTTATTATTAATAAACAAAATTCTAGAACTATGCATACGTTTTAGGTAGGATAAATGCAGACCGTTACCGTGCAGACATTTTATTGCCTTATATAAATGAACTTCATTATGACGAACTGCAAAGTGGTTATTTTCATCAGAATGGAGCAACTCCTCATTGCACAGTAAACAATTTAGCCATTTTCCAGGATTTTTTTGAGGACTAAATCATAAGTCGTAATGTAGGGATTCCCTGGCCGTCGCGTTCATGCAATTTAACACCATGCGATTTTTTCTTATTGCCATACATAAAAAAATTGCATTTATGTACAATCAGTACGCATCTAGAAGACATATGGCAACGAATTCGAGGTAAATTTGAAGAAATTAACAATAATCCAGTGTTGTTGCAAACCATACTGGAAGGTGTACGATGAAGAGTTCAGGCTTGTGTTCGAAAATAAAGAAGGCACATTCATTATTATAATTTGAAAGTGATGAATTAAACGTAATTATCTATAAATTGACTTTAATTTAATATTTTACGTTTGACAAGTAACATAACCAAAGAGCTATGTCTGATGTATGTATATGTCAATTCGTGATATATGTGCCAACTTAAATTTTTACAAATAATAAATCATGGCACTCTTGAGTTTTATTTTAATTGAACACACGATATGATAAAGGGTGATCAACAATGATTGTAGACAAGTTAAATTTCCCGCCGAAAAATCTGGGGAATTTGATCGCTCCAAGTTCATGCCAAGGAAAAATTAATAAACAGTAACTCGATTTGACATTAGCAGCGTCGTGCGTCGAATTTTGCCATTGTGTTAATTCATTCTTCGAATTAAGTTATTTTTCATTCTGTTTCATAGACATCAGTTCTTATCAGGACTACTTTGTATAAGTCTTTGTTTTGTGGTAAGTGATTTGCTGTTTTTAAGGTTAGAAAATTAGAAAATTTAAGTTTAATCCTAAATTTACAGATTTTAAGAGAATTCGCTTGTGTTTACCGTGATGTTTGCACCACAGCATGATGCTTTCATCCTGAAGGCTCAATACCAAAGTGGAACTATGAATGAAGATGGCACATGGACTTACTCATTACAATCGTGTCTGAATCAATTTATTCAAGCCTTCCCCGATGTCTACATTCCTTACAAAACATTTTCCTCGCATAAAACCCGCATTGTTGACCGTTTTGAGGGAAAGAATTGTATCTGTAAGGGCAAGTCAGCTGGAAGACTGCCTATCTTAACAGAAGAGGTTGTTGGCGACATTCAACGACTTGAACAAACCCTAACAAAATCTTTAAGAAAACTTTCAGCTCAAACGGGTATGTTCTTAATTTTAAGGTGCGCACAAATTTTAATGTTTAATCCATTTACAGGAGTATTGTATAGGAGTTGCATAAAAGCCGCAAAAAAAATTCTGCATTTGCACCCGTATAAGGTATCGGTAGTTCAACAACTTCAGCCACTTGATTTCCAAAAAAGAATTGATTATAGCAATTGGTTTAATCAGAATTTAAATGATAATGGTATGTTGGACAAGACCTTTTTTACTGACGAGGCGTGGTTTCACTTGTCAGGATATGTGAACAGCCAAAACTATCGTACGTGCGCTACAGAAAATCCTCATACTTTTATTGAAACGGATTTACATCCACAAAAAAATGGTGTTTGGGTAGCAATTTCGAGACGTCGGATAATTGGCCCAATATTTTTCAACGAAATAATCAATGCGGAGCGCTACCGAACACTCATTCTAGATGCATTTTTGAATCAATTGCATGATGAACAGATAATGGGATATTTTCAGCAAGATGGAGCCACTCCTCATACTGCGTTGGCGACATTAAATTACTTGAGGGAATTTTACGATGATCGCTTGGTAAGCGACGGATTATGGCCACCACGTTCGCCAGACCTCACTCCGTGCGATTTTTATTTATTCGGGCGTTTAAAAAATAAGGTTTTTAAAAATCGAATGCATACCCTAAACGAGCTTAAAGCAGCAATTGAAGAAGAGATAAGGAACATAAATCCGGAGGAGCTTAAACGAGTATTTCAAAATAAAAAACGTAGAGTTAACATTTGCCTAGAAAATGAAGGCCATCATTTTCAACATTTATTATAAAATTAGGGATGCTAACTTTACGTTTATTAAAAATACACAAAACCTTAACTTACTTCAATTTACTTTGTATATTTAATTAAAATTGTAATAATTTTATATATAGTCATGATTAAATATTTAATTTATTTTGGGAAAAAATGTTTGCTACGCCAATGCAAAAGCAATCTAGGGGATTTTCTTTTCATATAATCAGTTGTACCAACATTGCTGATCACACTGTACAGTGTCATATTATTATTCTTGATAATGGCATTAAGCCGAAACTAGTAGAAAATAAAATACATATAAGTGAAACAAAACCCAGTGAGTTTAATTTATAAACCAATTTATGTCATATTTTCAATTTGTTTTAACTGTAACAAGAAAAATATGATAAATGTCATTTTTGTAAATATAGGTGTTTGATTGAATTCACTTGGTTTGTTTGACTAAAAATATTTTATTTCAACTAGTTTCGGCTTAATGCCATTTTCAAGAATTTTCCAATTATAAATGTCTTACCAAGTGAATAATGAGAAACAAATTAATAAGTCATTTTTTTAGTTTAATTTTTAAGTGTAACAACAAAAATACACTTTCCAATTAAGAAAAAATTAAATAATGAAAATATAATTAAAATTAGTAATTTTGGGACAAGAAAAATGCTTTGTATTATAATTTGTATTTATTTAACTGTAACAACAAACATATGATACAGTATCATATTTTAATTTATTTTTTTAACTGTAACAAGGAAAATATGATACAATGTCAAATGTATTACTTATTTTGTAAGTATTCTAAATTCGTCTTTGCTTCAAATAAATCTGCCTCCAAATCGAGAGCTGTTGTAAAATATGCCTTAGCCAAATTCACTCTTCCCAATTTGTGTTGGAGCACAGCTTGATTATTGTAAGCAGCTGCATGATTTGGATCGCTGGATAAGCAACGGTTTAGGCATTGTAAAGCCAATTCAATATCACCTGAAGCCTAAAATTGTAAAAAAATTATACAACTTTGCAACTCGTGAGTTTTTAAAAAGTGCACTTACTATTGCAAAAAACAGTATAAATAATACAACTCTGCATTTAGTACGTTTTTTTTTATTAAGTGTACTTACTATTGCAACGTGTGATAAATTGTACCAAACTTCGGCTTTAATAAAGGGATCTGTCGCAAGATCTAGAGCTCTTTGAAAGAACACCAGAATAAGGTCAAGTTGTTGTGAATATAAGCAGTATAAACCTAAGTTGTTGTAAAGTTCAGCAGAATGTGCTTCCATTGCTAAAACTCTCCTAAAACATAATTGAAACAAATTTTTAAATTGTGAAAAGTGGCTTCGGTGGCCGTGTGGGTAGAGACCCTGGCCCCTAACCCAGAGGTCGCGGGTTCGAGTCCCGTCCGGTGGAATCATTTATGAATAACAAATGATTCCACCCGGGTCTATCGTTGTAGTAAGCGAAGCCAATTATTTTCTTTACAAGTATTAGTAAAAATAAATTTTAAAATTGAGTGTGTAAAAATGAATTGATAATCATAGCCTAGGTACAAACTTACAAGTCAAGTCACTAAGATTTAATATAGGCAACATTATTATCTTAACTGTGTGTTACCTGTAATAACGTAATGCTAACTCTGGTTAAAAATTATAAAAATGATAGACGCGTATGCAAGCGATTGCTTCAGTATTCATGGCATCTTCAACCACGATGTTTCTGTAATGCTTAATAGAAGTTGGAATGTCTCCAATGGCCTCACTTACCCTCGCCAATTCCGTGAGGATGGAAACGTCACTTGGAAATATTTCCAGGCCAGACTTACAAACTTCAGTTGCAGAGAGAGGCTGATCTAAAAATTAGTAAATATATACAGGGTGTCCCCGAATGGTCTGTACAACGCTCTACCACATATTCTCTGAAACAAAATAAGACGATTTAACTAAACTTATCTCTATCCAAAAGTGGTTCCTAAGCCATCTACGAGGCCTCAAAGATATATATTTTTTTTTCATTATTTTTCAAATATTTTTATTTTGGAATTAGGTAAGAAAACCTAATTTGGCACATTTAATTACATTGATACCATGCACTTTTTGCGATATGTTTCTTTATCCTACGTTTAAAGTAAGTGGTCAAACTAGGACCATCGACTTCTTAAGATACCTAAATCTTTTTATTCAACAGGTCAAATCATAAGGAATACTTTTTTCTGCAAGATCATTCAATTTTACGTATTTTTTGTCTCTTATAAAATTTTGCTATTTTGCCCACAAAAAAATATTTTTATTTGTCAAAAAAAAGTAATAAAATTATGAACAATATTTTGCTTCTCAAATCCGAAGATAATCCACATGCAACTAAAACCATGCATTTCCAACGGCAATTTAAAATAAATGTTTGGGCCGGTATAGTAAATGATATTATTGTAGGACCAGTAATTTTACCACAAAATTTAAACGGAGAACAGTACTTACAACATCTTCAGGAATTGCCAGTCTTACTGGAGGATGTGCCGTTTTTACTTAGGCGTGATATGTGGTTTATGCATGATGGGGCTCCACCTCATTTCACTTTACCAGTGCGTACTTTTTTAAACCAAAAGTATCCCTGTAAATGGATTGGGAGAGGCAATGACGCACCAGTGCCTTGGCCTCCACGTGCCCCGGATATCACCCCAATGGACTTTTTTTGTGGGGAACTATTAAATCTATTGTTTATGGTAAGCCCGAATTATGGGCCCGAATTATGGGCGCGAATACAGAATGCGTTTCAAACAGTTAAAAACAATGTTGGTGTTTTACAACGTGTCCATTTTAATTTTTTGCGACGTGTAAATTGTTGTATTGCTGAAAATGGCAATCAGTTTGAACATTTGTTGTGAAACTAATAAATTTGTGTTTATTGTTAGGTACCTATCTTTATTTCTACTTTGTTAATTGTTTTGAGAAGCAAAATATTGTTCCTAATTTTATTAATTTTTTTTGACAAATAAAAATATTTTTTTGTGGGGAAAATAGCAAAATTTTATAAGAGACAAAAAAATACGTAAAATTGAATGATCTTGCAAAAAAAAGTATTCCTTATGATTTGACCTGTTGAATAAAAATATTTAGGTATCTTAAGAAGTCGATGGTGGTTTGACCACTTACTTTAAACGTAGGATAAAGAAACATATCGCAAAAAGTGCATGGTATCAATGTAATTAAATGTGCCAACTTAGGTTTTCTTACCTAATTCCAAAATAAAAATATTTGAAAAATAATGAAAAAAAAAATAATATTTTTGAGGCCTTGTAGATGGCTTAGGAACCACTTTTGGATAGAGATAAGTTTAGTTAAATCGTCTTATTTTGTTTCAGAGAATATGTGGTAGAGCGTTGTACAGACCATTCGGGGACACCCTGTATAAATGTCTTACCAAGTGAATAATGAGAAACAAGTTAAAAAGTCATTTTTTAGTTTAATTTTTAAGTGTAACAACAAAAATACACTTTCAAATTAAGAAAAAAATTAAATAATGAAAATATAATTAAAATTAGTAATTTTGGGACAAGAAAAATGCTTTGTATTATAATTTTTATTTATTTAACTGTAACAACAAGCATATGATACAATGTCATATTTTAATTTATTTTTTTAACTGTAACAACAAAAATTTGATACAATGTCAAATGTATTACTTATTTTGTAAGTATTCTAAATTCGTCTTTGCTTCAAATAAATCTGCCTCCAAACCGAGAGCTGTTGTAAAATATGCCTTAGCCAAATTCACTCTTCGCAATTTGTGTTGGAGCACAGCTAGATTATTGTAAGCAGCTGCATGATTTGGATCGCTGGATAAGCAAAGGTTTAGGCATTGTAAAGCCAATTCAATATCACCAGAAGCCTAAAATTGTAAAAAAATGATACAACTTTGCAACTCGCGAGTTTTTAAAAGGTGCACAAAACAGTATAAATAATACAGCTCTGGGTAAGAATTTACTATACACCCCGTGGGTATCATAGATAAAAATGATATTATTCGAAAGTACTCGACGAGTACTATGCCATTAATTACGACCGGAAATGTTAAATAAATTAAAAAATGTTAATTTGAAAATTTTGAAAATATTGAGTCTTAGCAGTATGTAAAATAATCATCGTGCGTAAAGATATTTAATAAATTTATTCTATTGTAAAGCTTTCTCCTAACCTAACCTAACCTTAAGCCATTAGCCTTAATCCCCAATGTATAAAACGCGGTCCGCTCTTTTGTAAATCATAGTAATCCTTGTAAACCACATTGATAATGGTCGTCTGACCGAAACTAGTCGTGGAAATAAAATATTGAATTTGTGAAACAAAAACCAAGTGTTTTATTCTATCAACCTTATATAAAAAGTGTAAAGATGTTTCACCAAGTGTTAGATGAGTCAACAATCAAAAGTTTAACCTAGAAGTATGTAGAATGAGCAACGTGAGCAAACATTTTTTTCGGCAAAATATAGCCGTTGATACAAACTAGAATTCGGCCCAAATGAATTTCCAAGAGTGTATTAATTTATATATCATAGATAAAAATGATATTATTCGAAAGTACTCGATTTATTCTATAAATCTATGATCCGGTTAAAACTAACTTTAAGTTGAAGTTAGATTGAAGTCTTTAATAAACATTTCTTTTGACTTTCTCAATCACTCTAGTAAAGATTGCAATGATTAACAGCAATCAGTGAGGTTTTATAGAAGTTTCTAGTCAAAATTTCTTAATTGAAAAAAATTAACTTTTATCATTTCCGTAGTGAATTTATTGATTTTAATTGGTGATATATGTCAATACAGTGTGAATCTATATTATAATGCATGTTATTCTACGGAGTGTAAAGTAAAGTCGAGCCCAACTCTGAATTTAGTACGTTTTTTTTATTAAGTGTACTTACTATTGCAACGTGTGATAAATTGTACCAAACTTCGGCTTTAATGAAGGGATCTGTCGCAAGATCTAGAGCTCTTTGAAAGCACACCAGAATAAGGTCAAGTTGTTGAGAATATAAACAGCATAAACCTAAGTTGTTGTAAAGTTCAGCAGAATGTGCTCCCATTGCTAAAACTCTCCTAAAACATAATTGAAATACATTTTTAAATTGTGAAAAGGAGCCTCGGTGGCCGTGTGGGTAGAGACCCTGGCCACAAGCCTAGAGGTCGCGGGTTCGAGTCTCGTCCGGTGGAATCATTTATGAATAATAAATGATTTCATCCGGGTCTCCGGTTGTAGCAAGGGGGGCCAATGCTTATGGGAGAAATGGAAATCGAGTAGAAAAGGAGAGACTATGGTCAGGATGTGGTACGAGTAAGACAGACTATATGCGCCAATCTCCGGTCTCGCTTCTGGATGCAGCATCCAAATGCTGTTACCAAATTGTATACAGAGACTGGCTAACTGGATATATATGAACTGTGGTTGTAGTGTGAATGTATTGTGGCGTCCTAGATGTAATTATGATATTAGAATTGGTTAAAAAACATTGAATAAGGTACGATTTACGAGAGGTGTCCCATGGTTTCCTTGATTTGTAGTGCTTTCTGCACCAATACATGTAATACGAAAATAGTTTGATGTCATCAGATTACATGTGTGAAAAAAGATAGAAAACTTCATAATACGTCTGCTATGGTTTTTAAATTGAACATACGAGGGGGATTCGTAAAATAAGGTTCCCATGATATTTAATAATAGACAGCTATATTTTTATTCTTATGTTGTACATTATTTTAAAGCTTAACACATATGCTATTTTTCTACAAAATCGCCGTTTCTGTTCAAACACTTTTGCAGACGATGCTCCAGTTTTTCTATCCCATGTTATAAAATTCTGCCGCCAATCCTTTGAGGAATCGACTAATCTCTTCCTTGACTTCATCAACGATATTGAAGCGTAAACCACCCAAGTGTTCCTTTAATTTTGGGTATAAGTGATAATCACTTGAGGCTAGGTCGGGACTGTAGGGGGGGGTGGGGCACAACAGTCCAACCAAAATCTTTCAGCAGTTCTTGAGTTTGATGTGAGACATGAGGTCGAGCGTTGTTATGGAGAAGCCTAACACCACTGGACAATCTTCCTCTCCGGCGGTTCTGGATCACACGTTTCAGTTTTCTTAATGTGTCGCAATATCTGTCGGAGTTTACTGTTGTTCCATGAGGCGAAAAGTCGATCAAAAGCAAGTAGAGGGTTACAGCCGATTCTAGAACCTCCTCCTCATTTGAGAGGAAACTCCTCAAAATGATTAAAAGAGTTAAAACCTCCTGGTAGGGAGGAGGTGTCTTTTTAGAATCTCCAAAGAACCTTCTTTCCTCCTCCTCATAAAATGAAGAGGAGGAGGAGGAGGTTACTTTACGGTTTTATTGATTCTAAAGAGGCAATATACTCTTAATAATTTTAAGATAGTTTTCACCAAATAGAAGAGGTAGGGTTCATAGAATCGGCTAAAAATATCACCCTTGAGTGCTTACAGTCCACGGTCTAACGTATTGTCTAGCATCCATTAAAGACAAATAATGTGTCTAATCAAAATCCAAAGGGGCCCTTACCCCCTTAAGATTTTCACCCGATACATTACAGCTTTTATGCGCTGTATCGCTATAGGCGGACCATGCACAAGACAAGATGTGTTCATCTCGATGGTTCAAGGGCGACTGATGAATAATACATAAGATGTCATATATGAATCTATTAATAAATATTGTCAATGCGGTTAAAGTGTTGTTAGCAACATCGATGATTAAAGGTATTGAATGCCTTCAATTGGATTCTAATGAGTGGACAAACGACCTCCTTTAGGCGGGAAAAACATAAAGTAGTTAGTCCTTTTCAGAGGAGAAGTATGTGAGGTCGTTGTGATGTAAAAATATTTACAGAACCTCCCCCCAACATAATATTATGGGACTATATAAGATCTGCCGGATGGGTGTAACTTATTACAGTACACGTGTTGTTGTCAAGAATACATCTGCCAGAACTGTGTCACTAATTAGTGTTGTTGTCAATAATAAATTGAATAATAAGTAAGTATTTGTAATTATTTTGAAAATAAATTAATTTATTGATTGAAGTGAAATTTTAGTGAAACGACAAAACCCGAGTAATAAACAAATTATTAGAGCACATATTCAAAATAATGGGCCAATTGATAATGCGAATTCAGCAAATGACTCGGGATTTTTTGAAGAGGGTGAAGAACCTTTTTCGAACATAAATCTACCGAATCATGGTGAGACTACTACTGTTGATGTTCCATGGAATATCAACGATACCAACGATGATGCCAACCACAACAATCAACTTGTAAAACAAAAGAAGAACGCTATGAAAAATTTATTGTCGTCGAATACGTATTTTTTAAATAAAAGTAATTCTAAATGGGTGTCGGTAGGTTTGGACATAGATCTTAATCTTGAACCAGTTATTAGAATATTGGGTAAGGGTGGGCAAGGAATTTCTTTGAATGAACAGATGTGGACAGTATTTTTAGAACAAAAAGTGAATATCAACCAAACATTTTTTTATGTAGATACGGATCAAACAATCAGCTTTAATGGAGTAAACATTTCATTTAGTTTAATGAATAATTGTCGTAAAGTTGCAAGAATTGATATCGGTGGAAATCACGTATTTTTATCGTATGAAGGTCTTCGTGAATTGTGGAAACTGGTTGATGTTGTTTCGTCTCGTTTGGAATATTTAAAAAATCTTAAGTTTAGTGAATATTACTATTCTTGCTTGGGTTTATTAAATGAACTGGATGGGGATATGAAAACTCGTTTTTCGAAAATAATGCAAGGCGAATGTAATGAATATGCTTGTATGATTGATGAATTGTTACTTTATGGTAATGATAAGTTATTGTTTGATTTTGATATGCAACATATAATGTTAGATTCTTATAATAATGGGAAGTAAAAAGAAAGTAGTAATGTGTGAAAGTAAAAATATTATTCATAATATGTATGTATGGAAATTTGCGTATAAAGAAGCTAGGAAAGGTGCATGGCATATATATTATTATGATTCTTTAAGATTCAAAGAAAAAATGAAAAGAATCGAATTAGCAATAAGTTTTTGTTTACAAAGTAGTTTTAGGGAGAATGTATATAACTCAAGGTTTAAGTAGAACATAGTTAGTATATGTGTTAGTATTAGGTGAAGTGGTAAATGTTTGTTAAAATTAAATTATAAAAATCAATAAACAGTTTTTAAGTTGCCACAGTTTATTTGTATACCTTATAATAAAATGTATGTCTATTATCCCGTCAGTCGTAAAAGAACTATCAAATGGATCGGTCGGGGGCTACTAAATAAATTAATAAACAAGCTGCCTTTTGAAATTCATTTACCTGGATATAATTATTGTGGGCCTGGAACAAAATTAGAAAAGAGATTAGCGCGAGGCGATAAAGGAATAAACGAACTCGACGAAGCTTGTAAAGAGCACGATATAGTGTACGATAATACAAATAATTTAAAAGAAAGGCATATAGCCGATCAGAGGTTACTCAAAACTGCAAAAAAAATAATTCAGAAGGTTGGTCCAAGTGCCGGAGAAAAGATTGCATCGGCAGGAGTTGCAGCAGCAATGAAAGGGAAAACTTCATTTGGAATGGGTCTAAAAAAGAGAAAAAGCAAGGGTAGAAACCGCAAAAGAATGAGTCGGGGTGGTACTTTAACGTTTAACAAGGCAGTTCGACTGGCCAGAAACGCTATCAGTAGAAGAAAACATAAAAGTGTATTTGATGCTACAAAAGCTGCATATAATGTTTTGAAAAAATATAAGAGAAAAATTAAATTTCCAAAACGTAGAGTCATTCCTATACCGAAACAAGGAGGATTTCTTCCGTTGATTCCATTATTTGCAGCTTTAGGTGCATTGGGTTCCCTTGGAGGAGGGGCAGCCGCTATAGCGAAAGCAGTAAACAGTGCAAAATCAGCTAAAGAACAACAAAAAGAAGCTGAGCGACACAATAGAGCTATGGAAGCCAAATCAGTGGGTTCTGGTTATTACATAAAACCATATAAAAGAGGATGTGGTTTATATTTTCCCGAATATTCAAAAAACTGAAAATAATGTTCCTTCATAAAAGACCTCTAAATAATTTGGAAATTTTAAAAATAGCAAAATTATTGAAAATACCATCGTTTAGAGGTGTCTATATGAGAAATGCATTACCGAAAAAAATTTAAAAAAATGAAAGTGCAGTTATCAATTTAGACAATAAAGAAAGTGAAGGAACGCATTGGGTAGCTTATAAAAAAAGTGGCAGTAGAGTAAAATACTTTGACAGTTTCGGTGATTTAAAACCTTCCATTGAAATTGAAAAATATTTAAGATCAGATGATAAGAATAATGTTATAAGTTATAACTATGAACGCTACCAGACAATCGATGATTTAAACTGTGGACAATTGTGTTTAATGTTTTTAATAAATAATTAAGAAAACAATTTAAACATCAGTCGAAGACTAAACGCAATGGTGAAAACTTCTCATTCGCTTACGTTTACGTTGACCGGAATCAGTTCCGAGTTAAGTTGCAATTTTAATCCACCGATTTATTTGAGCAAAGATGAAGATGAAGAATATGAGTTGGCTTTACTCAATTTTGAGTCATTCAATTCAATTCCAAACGTTGACATATCAAATAATTTATTTCACTACAAAATAGGAAACAACAAAAAAATAGTAGAATTGCCCGTTGGAATTTACGGTTTAGATGATATTGCTGATTTTATAGAGACTAAAATAGAAGGGGACATTGACAATACGGCATTGGTCCGTATACGCGGTAATAATAATACTCAGAAGGTGCACATAAAAACCGATGTAGAAATCGATTTTACAGCTGAAAAAAGTATAGGAACCTTATTGGGATTTGATAAGAAAGTACTAATGGGCGGAAAGAGTTATGAAGCAGAAAATATTGTTAATATCCACACAGTCAATGCAATTCAAATTTATTGCAATTTAGTGAGCGGTTCTTATAATAACGGTGAACCGGTACACGTGCTTTATCATTTTTTTCCTAAAGTGCCGGCCGGATATAAGATGGTAGAATCGCCACATTTACCTATATATTTATCTGTTACTAGAGATATTATCAGTACAATTGTGGTAAGAGTGTTGGATCAATCAGGGAAATTGATCAATTTTAGAGGTGAAGAAGTAACGACACGATTACACTTGCGTAAGGTTGAATGAGATGAAGTTATATAACTCAAAAACGTCGAATCGAAAGAGGAACCATATTGTTAAGAAGAAGAAGAAGAAGAACACAGCAAACCGGTCAGCCTATAAATTGGGTAGCGATATGAAAAATGTGTGCAGTAGCCTAAAAAAAGTGAAGAAGTTAACAACAGAAAATCGTATATTCTTAGAAGATTTGGGCTATAAACTACTAAAATAATGGACATTTTAAATGTTACCGACAAAGTTAAATCTAACAATGCAATAGTAAGTTACGAGTATCATTCATACCAACCTTATGGATCGGCAAGTTTTGATAATAATGATGAAATTAGGATAACGGTTCCTGAAACTGACAATTATACATTACCAGGAGAGAGTTATTTATATGTAGAGGGTACTCTACGGAAAGTTGGTGAGGATGGGAATGTTAAAAACGAGGCTAGTAAGAATTCAAAATTAGTCAACAACCCAGCAGGCTTTATGATTAGCGATCTTCGGTATTTAATGAATGGTGTTCAAGTGGATTCCGTTAGAAACGTGGGAGTGACATCATGTATGAAAGGATATTTTTCGTATAATAAAAATGAAATGATTAAATTACAAAATGCAGGGTGGGACATTGAGAAAAAAGGTTTCTGCGATATAGTCGATGACAATGGACATTTTGCAATTAGTGTACCGCTTAAAAGTATTTTAGGATTTGCGGAAGATTTTAAGAAAGTTGTATTAAACTGTAGACAAGAGTTGGTACTCATTCGGAATAACGATGATAACGATGTAATTGTTCAAAGTGAAGCTGAAAAAGAAAAAGTAAAATTGACAATAGATAAAATTATTTGGAGAATACCTCAAATTGCAGTCGGTCTACGAGAACAGTTAGCCTTGACAAAATTAACTGACAAAAATCAAAATATCAATTTATGGTTTAGAAGTTGGGAGATTCATGAGTATCCGTCATTGCCGCAAACAACAAGACATACATGGGCCGTAAAGACGGCGCCGCAACTCGAAACGCCCAGATATATTATTTTCGGTTTTCAAACCAATCGAAAAGGCCAGATGAAGTCTTCAATGGCTCTATTTGATAATATAAAGTTGACAAACCTAAGTGTATTTTTGAACGGTACAAGATTTCCGTATGATAATTTAAATATTGATTTTGATAACAATAAATATGCTATTGTGTACGATATGTATAGCAGATTCCAACAATCATACTACTATGTGCCAGAAAGTGAACCAATGTTTTCACCAGCAGAATTTAAAGAGAAAATTCCATTAGTAGGAATCGATTGTACGTATCAGGCAGACACTATTCACAAAAGTGGCGTTGAAATTAAAATTGAATTTACTTCAAAAGAACCAGTTCCGGCTAATACGACAGCATACTGTTTAATTTTGCACGATAAGGCGTTTTATTATGCACCACTAACAAAAGTGGTAAAAGAATTGTTGTAAAAGAGGTGTTACCCGTCCTGCTGCAATTCCCTGTTGCTATAAAACAAGGAGGGGCGATTGTCATTATAAAAGTAGTGTAATTTGCTTTACACATCAGTCAAGTACAAGAAGTGAATGAATTAAGAAGTATACAAACAAATTATGGATACATTGGACTATATCATAATCGACATTCAAGGTTTTTACGATAGTAATGATAAATTACTACCGAAAGAAGTGGCTATTTGTGATAGCGAACGTCGAATTAGCCATTATTTGTTTGAGGCTCCCCATTCTGTAAATTGTTTACCTGCTAAGCAACGTCGAACAGCACATTGGTTAACTTCGAATTTCCACCATTTGGAATGGACTAGTGGAAATGTACCACTCAATAAAATTGATAAAATTATTCGAGTGTTTAGTAAAAAAGCTAAAAACATTTATGTGAGAGGTGAGCAAAAATCACAATATCTACAGAAAATATTGGATCGGCCAATTGAGGACATTAAAAGATTGGATATAAAGTTGTCAGCGTCTCACCCAAAGTGTACGTATCACAAAGATACAGATTATACAATGTGTGCATTAACAAATGTGTATTATATCTACGATAAAATGTCAAATCCTATCAATTATTACATGCAAGATGAAGAAGAAGAAGAAACAATTTTATAAAAGAGGTTGCGACGAAACAACCTTCAGCAAATGGAGTAGAACAGAAAAAAGAACAAATGTACAGCAAACTTGAATGCATATAATTGAGTCGGAAAGTGAAATAATATCAGACGGCATTGGTTCACAACTGTGTTAACATGGAAACAGTTCGACAGTATACTTGTAACTTAAAGTATTATGTTATTAATTATTTAAGAAGGATTAACAATGCATTATCAAAATATATCGGTAGAGACGGGACACCATTTCTAGAAGATCAACGTGCTACTAATTCTACATTAATTTATTTGCTAAAACGAATGACACCATTGGAACTCGCTACTTTATGGCCCATATTACCGGACCACATACGCACAATGAAATGTTTACAAGGAAGATTGCCATGCAATGAACATTTCAACACGGCTAATTGGATGACACATGTCGATGGACCACCGCCAATGAAGAAGGATTGTTTCTTTTGCAAGAGTATCGTAAATTGTGATTGCTGTTATTGTTATTGTTCAATGTATATTGTTTAATAAATATTCAATGTATCCATGATTAAGAAATAAAAAATGTTTTTTATAATATAACTTGTTTTAATTGCGGCAACTAAAAAAATAAACAAAAAAGAAAGAGAAAAAAAAGAAAGAGAAAAAAAGAAAGAGAAAAAAAAAGAAAGAGAAAAAAAAGAAAGAGAAAAAAAAGAGAATGATGGTTAGAAGGAATCTCCTCCTAGTCTCCTCCTACTCTCCTCCTACTTTCCTCCCACAAAGAGAGAGGGAAGAGTGGGGGTAGGAGTGGGGAAAACGTCTAAAAATACGTTCGCCCCCCCCCCCCTTCGGCAGCGGGGAGGCGTCAAAATAAAATTACCCCCTCCAGTTACGCCCATTGCCACGCCCCCTCCTTGGCTCCTCCCACACCACGCCCCCTTGGCCACTCCCCGCCCCGCCCCCTCCTTGGCTCCTCCCCCACGCCCCAGTTGGCTACTCCGCCCACCCCCCGAAAAAAATTTAACCTCGATTCCCCCTCACTTGTTTTACTTTCGCTACCGTTTACTGACCTCAAAATTGGGTATAAAAGAAGTCAGAACAAACCAAGAAATCACATCCAGTGCAAGTTTTGGAACGAACAACATCTCCACTCTAAAATGGAAGGTAAGTGGTCTTTATTTATATTTTGGTGATTGAATATTTTTAACATATTTTGGATATTCTTATTTTGTGTGTTTGTTTTTGCTTTTAGGTAACAAGATCATTTGTATCGACGATTTTCTGAACTCCAGCATGGATGGGAATATGTTAGGTATTTTGTTTTTTTTTTAATTCTATTTAATCAAATGTATCTTATTTATTGTCTATTGTTTTAAGGTGAAGTTGAGAAAACGAGCACCACCAATTCAGATGCACATCCTAACATAATTGGACCTGATGTAAAAAGTATTTAAAACACGTCTTATTTAAATGTTTCTAGATTATCTATTGTTATTGTTTTCAGTTTCATTTGATGAATCATGGGATGATTTTGATTTGTTTACAAATGACAAAAAGAAATCAGTGGCAGATGATTCATCAAATAAATTGCTTTCGAAGGAGAAAGGCGAACCGGCAACTGATCGATCGTTGAAAGCGAAAAAGGAACGAAAGACTAAAGGTTATTTCCGGGTTGATTAGATATTTTATTATGTATTATTTTCTATTCCTAATTATAATTTTAATGCATAATTATTGTGTACAGGGCGAACGAATCCTATGTGTTCAATGCCGTTACTTGTTGGATCGCCTTCTAACCACCAACCTTCGACATTATCCAAGCAGGGCCAAAAAAACAAATACAGCAGCAGCACACATCAACCACAACGCCCTCAGAGCATACACCTAGTCGAACCGCAAACAAAAAATCCTTCATTCCAAATCCAACAAAATATGCAAATCCAACCACCACAACAATCCTCATTCCAAATTATTGCACAACCTCAACCCTCAAACCAGTTTGTCATCGTGCAAAACGATTCCACGTATTACGCGATGCCGACTGGACAAAATTATGTCGCGGTACCGACTGGGCAAAATTATACATTTCCTCAGTCATTGGTAAACTTGGTGGTTTCCCAGCCAGGTTTTGATGCATCACTTGCAACCAATGACGTGAGAGGTAAGTCCTGTATTTTTTGTAATATTTAATGATATTTATTAATTGCAATGTTTTTTGTTTAATTGCAGGGACAAAATCGAGCACACCTGGGCCACAGCAATCAGCTCAGATGACTCAGTCTCCGTTGCGATTGTGGCCTGCAGGTGGGTGCCAAAGATCTTCCAGCCAAGTCGAGTCGGAAAATAATACTGATGGTCGATTTGCAGTTTCGGATATGGGAGACAGTGAGCTGGGTGGCTTGTTTAAATCAGTGCGGTTATCACAAGAAATTACACTTTCTCAAGATAACGGTGCTGTTCGATCTTCTGTCCGTGAATTGCAAATAACCAATACAGTTTTACCTGGAAGATCTTCATCAGCAGATGTAGTAAGAGCAACTAACCCCAATCTTAACGCTCCTCCACCGACAATTATACCACCCAACCAGATTCCTCCCTTAACCACTACTACTAACAATTTCGAAGAGTTTATGCGAGCCATCATTTGTGATAAAGGAACAATTCGTTCTATGCAAGCTCGCAAAGACTCTTTCATGACATCCATTGATGATCGATTGGAAAGAATTGATAGTATAATCGATAATTTGAATAGTTTTTCAAAGCCTGACGTGGTTGAGTTCGTTGTGCAATCTACTAATTCTAACACTCCTGACGTTAGTAATTACTTAGCTGCAAAACGAAATCAGCTACGAGAGGAGCATTATTCATTGACAAGTTTAAAAAAACGTTTAAAAGAAATTTAATTGTGAAAGCACATTACATTTTTGTAACTATTTTTTAAATTTGTCAATTTGTTTCAAGTCTAATTCTTTTCAAACAATTGTAATGAGGTGTTTGATTGCTACATCTGCTTTTGTGGTCATTGTCTGTTGCTAGTCGTGTGTGGTTGATGTGTGTCGCTCCTAGTCATTTGGATGTGTGTTACCATCTGTCAGGGAATTATTTTATAGTTCTTATTTAGTATTAGTTTTTTTATAGTTATTATTTAGTATTAGTTTTTATATTTAATTATTAATATTATTTGTAATATATAACTGTTGACAATTCAATTTCTTTTCATTCACCCTTCAAAAATTAAGTTGTACGCAGGGTTGGGTTTTTTATAGCATTATTATGTCGGAAAATGTTGAAAATCACTGCTTGTCATTACCAATAATAAATTTTGATCTTAACGAGTTTCGATATAAACGACATAGTGATCTATTTGGAGGAAATTGCAAAAGAGGTCTTATTATAGGCCCTTCTGGCTGCGGTAAAACAAATGCAATGCTATCATTATTACTTGCAACCAACGGTTTACGTTTTAAAAACATATACTTGTGTTCAAAATCATTATTTCAAAATAAATACGCGTATCTACGATCAATAGTAAAAGACGTGCCAGAATGTGGTTATTTTGAGTTTTCGGATGTTGAATCACTTGGACCGCCTGAAAATATTAAAGAATATTCCATTGTTATATTTGATGATATTCCACCGACCGGTCATAATGTAATTAAGGAATTTTTTTCATACGGTCGACACAAAAATGTTGATTGTTTTAAAATATGCCAAAGTTACAGTGCCATTCAAAAGCAATTGGTTCGAGACAATTGTAATTTATTGGTAATATTTAAGCAAGATGCAACAAATTTAAAGCATATTTTCAATGATCACGTAATAGGTGACATGACATTGAATACATTTCTAGAAACTTGCACAGAATGTTGTAAGCAACCTTATTCTCCATTCGTAATTGATTTAGATTGTCCTGTAACGAATGGTCGTTATCGAAAAGGTTTCGATAAATTTCTGACTATTTAAAAAGCGCTGTAACGATGCAGATGTTATCAGTGTTTACAGACACTTTGCGTTCTTAACATGGATAAAGACATTGCAAAGCAACTCGTGGAAGCACGTAGTGCTTTGCGTGATAAAATTCGATCGTTAAAAACAGATATTGCAGACTCAAAAGAACATCTTGCCGCAACGTTATTACCCTTGAGTGAACCACTGAAACAAATCGCTAGTAAATTCAATGAAGAATTTGTTCCTATTGATTCTAGTTATGTTAAAGAAAAAGAAACGGGATTTGGTTCAAGTAGAAAATCGCAAATACGCAGAAAAATATTTACTACACCGCAATCCAATGTAACCTCATCTGAGGAAACTATTAGAAAACGTCCGTTGAAAATTAAAGTACACAAACGAATATTTACACCCATTAAAACGTCATCATCAACACCCAGAAGACCGAGACATCAATTGCATTTGAAAAAAGATATTATTACATCAACACCGATTGAGGATACTGCAACAGGATACACTGAAGAAGTTTATCAAACTTCACCGCCAAGAACAGGAAACGTCACACATGATGACGATGATGATGATGAGGATGATGATGATGATGAAGAGATCGTAGATTCTGATGATGACGCTACAGTCCTACGGACTGCTACCACACGTTTAGATGAAGCTCATGATAGACTGGTAGACGAACTTAATACTTCGTCAGTCCTACAACAAACCCTGAAACAATTTCATCATATACCTCGCGCATATTTGATTGACTTTAAATTAGATCGTGGAGATAAATTCGATACTCGTTATGGAGTTCGTCAAACATTTGATGGTGTTTTGTATATCGGAAACGCGGCACTTAAGTTTGATGGAGCAAATGTTGTTATTAACGATGTGCCATATAAGGGCACTACCGGTCTATACGAATTACTTTTCAAAAAGGACCCTTACACTTTTAAACCTGACGATGTTCGAAATTATAAACGTATTTTAGAGCAAACATCTGCGACGCGATTTAATTATGATCCAAGCGGAAAACGTATTGGTAGTAAAGCTTTGAAATATGTAAACATTATTAAGCCAATTTTAAATGGTCAACCTCCAAAAGTGTGGTGGACTAAAAAATGGAAAGTTGGACGCGGTTTGCAAAAAAAAATTATTCCCAATTCTTCCTTAGAATTGCAATATTGGGATAATCCGAATGAACTTGTAGATAGATTACGCTTATTATTAGCTTCACAAAGTGCTGGCAATAATGCGCATACAAATGAAATAATTTCAATAATTGAAGAATTGAAGGAAGCAAACATTATAAAGTAATATAAGTGTGGCTCCTGAAATAAACATATGTTATTATCTCATTAGACACCAGACGAGCAACCGGTGTATAAAATGAGTTTAGACAAATTTGGAAATTCTATTTTTGGTGCAATGACTGTTGACAAATTTGGAAAACATGTACATGGGCATAGTGTCTCGAGCTATATTAAAAAATCTAACAATTTAGACAAGATAATTCAGAGGTATTTTAAATTCGATGAAACAGATAAAGATAGAAGATATAGGTTAATTTTGACACTTGCCGGCAACGGAAACGTATCTTCCGATGGATTCTATACAATTGATAATAAGGGGGGTGATATATTATATAAAAACACATTATACGCTGGAAAAGTTCTTAAAACAAATTACCTGGGAAATGTAATTCTATTTATTAATGAAAAGTATGTATTGTCTGAATTAACAAACCTTAAATTGAATGATACAATACAAATTAAGCGCAGATTTGCAGCGACTCCAGAAGGTGTCGATAAGAAGTTTTGCATTGAGATATTAATCGAACAAAATACTAATGAAACCCAACATTAAACGCGATGTAATTGATGAAATTCACGCCCCAGTTCGGAAACATTTTCGTAGACGTCGAGTAATATTGAAGAGTTTAAATGATTTATACCAAGCGGATTTAGTTGAAATGATACCTTATGCCAAGGAAAATAAAGGATACAAATATATATTGATGGTTATAAATGCTTTTTCTAAATTTGGGTGGGCTTTACCGTTAAAAACAAAAACTGGAAAAGAAGTTGCCTTACAAATGGAAAAATTGTTGAAAAAGAGGCAGATACCTGCAAATATTCAAACAGACAATGGTACTGAGTTTTACAACAACAATTTTAAAAAACTATGTGAAAAATATGGAATTAATCATTACAGCACATTTTCATCTTTAAAAAGTTCAATTGTTGAACGGTACAATAGAACTATTAAAGAACTGATGTGGAAGGAATTTAGCATGCAAGGCAATTATAATTGGATTAGTATTCTACAAAATATAATTAATAAATATAATAATACAAAACATAGAACAATTGGTATGAAACCAAAACAAGTAAATAAAAATAAGGAAAAATTATTGTTAAATTCTGTGTACAGTAATTTAAAAGTTTTTGATGGATTTAGGAAGAAATTTAAAGTTAGTGACCACGTAAGGATTAGCAAACATCGTCAAGCATTTGATAAAAATTACACCCCAAATTGGTCCAACGAAATCTTCACAGTATCCAAAGTTCAAAACACGAACCCCAGAACATATCTACTACGAGATATAAAAAACCAGGACATAATTGGAGGATTCTATGAGGAAGAATTAAAAAAAGTTCAACATCAGGATGTATATCTCGTCGAAAAAGTTATTAAAAGAATGAAGAATAAAGTTTTAGTAAAATGGTTGGGTTTGGATGATTCACATAATTCATGGATATCAAATAAAAATGTTTTATAAATATTTAGTCTTTTATTAAATTATAATGTGTTATGGATCCGCAACCACACGAGCGCGTTATCCTCCGGGCAAATAATGGCCGTATACTCTGCCCTCTGGATGAGGATATTTGCCCGGGGTAGAGGAATTGGCGGTATCGAGTCATCCAGCTCGATTATGGTGACCTGTAAATTATTATAATCTCAATTTTCTCTTATTTACATGCACGTATTAACTTGTTTACTCGCTTGTTGTTGAATCGCCTGCAATATTCCTCTCTAATTTCGTTGTAGATTTGTATGCGGTCTGTAATAAAAAAATATAAAACATAAAATATATGTAATACAAATGTAAATGTTTCTTTATAAATACAAAACATATTTTTTTAAATGTTGTTTTATTTAAAATAAATTACTCACCCATGATTCACTTTAACACTTTAAAACCGCTGTTCAGTTTGTTCCTCTCAACTTAGTGTGTTGGTGCTTAAATAGCTTGTAAACCGAGGAGGATGTATAAGGAGGAGGGGTTTAAAGTAAAACACCTCTTAAAAGATTTTGAGTTAACTTCTACTCATAAAGGTGTGGTAAAATTAAAAGGTGGGACTAAAATTACCTTTACTCATAAAGGTGTGGTTAAATTAAAAGGCGGGGCAAAAATTGCAACACTTTTTGAAAATTTATAAGGCGGAGCTAAATTGCAATACTTTTGACCGTTACAATAAGGTTACAATATTAATATAAAATAACCGGCTATTTTTCCATAGATCAAATCAATTTTTGCATTGTCAAATATAAGAACACAAATTAAAGTTTATCTACAATGAGTTTTGTTAATACTTTACAAGCAATCGCTCTAAAACAAGTGTGTTTAAATGTAATAGAAGATCGGTTAGATGTAAAAAAAATGGTACGCCTAGCAGAAATACCAAAATGTTTGGGTAAGACAATTTTTGACAACTGGTGTTTTTATGTTTGGACATTTGGACATTTACGACAAGCAAATATGTATTCGGTTCTTTGTAAATGCCGACCATTTACATGTCACAATCCATTACCTAAATATATAGTGGATTTTTTATTAAATCCTAATGGTAATATTTCCAAAATTATGAACATTCCACAAAATCCATTTTTAGTGTTAGTTAAAAAAAGATTTTGGATTGATACACAGGGAAAGAGATATTGCCGTTGGTGTAGAAAAAAAATTTACAATTTAGAACCTAATACAAAATTATTCAGGATAAAATACGAAAAGAATATTTTATTTCGAAAAGACAAATTGCATATGTGGATATTAGAACGAAAACGTTATTGTGAATTTTGTTTCTTCACACCGTTATTCGAGCTAACAAAACATACTGTAAAACGTAAACGAACAGATAGTTCATCTTCATCATCTTCTACTTCATCAGTGTGGGACACATCGACTGACATGGATGAAGAAGAGGATTAAAATGATTGTAAAATGTTTTTTTCTCTGTGTGAGTGTGTGCATGTGTGAGTGAATGTGTTGTTCTTCGTCATATTAAATTTACCCCTCCTCATAGTTAAACCTCCTCCTTTTCTTTTCTTGATTAAGTTCACTATATAAAGGTAACGTATTGGCCCAAGCATCATATCGTGTGTTGACGTGTAAAGCAACTTACTCTTTTATTACATTTAAAGCATGTTTTTGTGCGAATATTGTGGTAAAAATTTTACAAGAAGAGACAACTTAAAACGACACGAAAAAAACTCGTGTGTTTCCAAGCAAAACTCATATGTAAGCAATAGAGGAGAAAAGCCAACAATCAAACTTATTCTACCCCGATCCGCACAACAGGGAGATATCAAAATGGTAAATCCACTTCCATCAACATCTTTGGAAAATCCATCCACATCGAAACAAGTTTGTGAAATTCCAAATAAACGACAAAAACTTGCATCAACATCAAAACACAGAATATGTGATGTATGTAACATAACAGTAGATAGCGCATGTTTTGCCGCCCATTTGAGAACTAATTTACACAAAAGTAATGCATTTATTATTGTTGATGATGGAGTAGAGGAAATATCTACAGCTTATGGGGGCAAAATAACAAGTTACCGAATCACCGAACCTGGACACTATGTTGATTTAGACAAGTTTTCCATTTCAGTGAGGGAGAAAATTATTACTCTCATTGAAAGTAAATTGGCGGTTATTGGAAATTTTAAATTAAACATGGAATCCTTTGCATTGTACTTTTTGACAGCAAAAGAAAATGTTGAAATAAAATCATTTAACACGTCGAACAAAATTATCACCACTGCAACGAATCTATATGAGACATACGCACACTTCCTCGACGAAATTAAAACCAAGATGTCAGAATTTCAGGAGAAAGATTCAGGTAAAGTTAGAAACTTGGTGATTTTTAATGTTATAATTATTATTTTTTTTTTCTTTTTTTTTAAGGTTGGACATTATTTCAAATTACAAGCATTGAACTTAATTTCAATGTATATAATCCAATGAGAGCATCTAGTTACATCGAGTTACCTGCTTCAATAAAGGCAAAACGTGCAGTAATCAATGTTTACAATACCGACAATGCATGCTTTGCTTGGGCTATAACTTCAGCACTTCGGGTTCCAACAGGACTGGCACAGAGACCATCTTCATATCCACATTACTCAACAGTATGTGACTTTTCAAATTTACAATTTCCAGTTACAATAAAAGATATCAATATATTTGAAGGTAAAAATAATATTTCAATAAACGTTTATGGCGCTAATGAATATTTTAACGAAAATAAAATGGACTATGAATTCGTTCCATTACGAATATCAAAGAATAAGAAAATAGTTCATATAAACTTGTTGTATATTTCAATAGACAATCAGAATCATTATTGCTGGATTAAAAATTTGTCGCGTTTAATTGGAACTCAAATATCATTACATGGTCATGAAAAATTTATATGCGAAGGTTGTTTAATTTACTTTTCTAAAAAAGATGAATTAAAAAGACATCAAGAAGAAGATTGTGGAAATGTAAAAGCTGTTCTTCCGAACTGTAGTAAAAAAATTAATAAATTGGGTGAAGAAGTTCTGGGAAATATATTAGAGTTTGAAAATTATCAAAAACAAATGAAAATTCCTTTTGTAGTTTATGCTGATTTTGAGGCATTGTTAGTAAATGTTAACAATAATACTACTTATACAGATTCGAGTAAACCGTACACAGTTAAATGTTTTCGTCATGAACCTTATGCTTTTGCATACCACATAAAATGTTCATATGATGATAGTCTTTCAAAGTTTAATATATATAATGGAGAAAATGCTGCACAAGAATTTGTAAACAAATTAGAAGACGATATTAAAATTATTTATAAAAATTATTTAGGAGTACGTAAAGAAATGTTACCATTAACACCGGAAGAAAAACTAATATATGAAAGAAATGTATGTCATATTTGCGAAAGGACATTGTCAGTAAATGATAAAGTATATGATCATGATCACTTAACAGGAAAGTTTCGTGGCCCAGCCCATTCCGTTTGCAATATTAATTATAAAATTCCAAAATATATTCCAATATTTTTTCATAATCTTTCAAATTATGACAGTCATATGTTTGTAAAAAATATTGCATTAAACAAGGAAGATGTTGATGTTATTGCACAAAACAAAGAAAAGTATATAACTTTTACAAAAAATGTGCACGTTGGTGAATATATTAATGGTAACGGAAAAAAGAGAAAAGTATTTATAAAACTAAGGTTTGTAGATTCATTTAAATTTTTATCACAATCATTAGAAACATTGGGATCACTTTTGGACAATGATCAGTGTGTTGAAATAAGAAAAAGGTTTCAGGAGGATGAACAATTTAATCTAATACGGCAGAAAGGCGTTTTTCCTTATAGTTTTATGAATTCATTTGAAAAATTAAATTACAATCATTTGCCAAGTGAGGATGAGTTTTATGATCATTTAACGGATGAAAAAATATCCAGAAAAAACTATGAGAGAGCTTGTAAAGTGTGGGACGTATTTAATTGTAATTCATTACGTGATTACGTAAACACTTATTTGACATCTGATGTGTTGTTGCTTGTTGACGTATTTGAAAATTTTCGAAAAATGTCATTAGATTTCTACAAACTCGACCCTGCACACTATTTCACAGCGCCAGGATTTGCTTGGGACGCTTTGTTAAGGATGACAAATGTAAAATTGGAATTATTGACAGACATTGACATGTTACATTTTTTTAAAAAGGGTATCAGAGGTGGATTAAGTATGTGCACTCAACGAAAAGCTGAAGCAAATAATAAGTTTTTACCAAATTTTAATGCTTCTGAACCAACTTCATATATTCTTTATTTAGATGCTACAAATTTGTATGGGTATGCTATGAGATGTAAGCTTCCTGTTGGAAAGTTTCGCTGGCTTGATCAAAATGAAATTCTCGAGTTTGATATCGCATCACTGGAAGATGATGGTGAGATGGGTTATGTGTTAGAAGTTGATTTAAAATATCCAGTAGCTTTACAGGATTATCATAATGATTTTCCTTTTTGCCCAGAATCGGCAATACCTCCAAATTCAAAATATTCTAAATTAATTCCTACCTTATATGACAAAGAAAAATATATTATTCATTATAAAAATCTAAAACAATGTTTAACACAAGGCTTAAAATTGCGACGGATACATAGAATTTTAGAATTTAAACAAGATAATTGGATGCAAAAATATATTGATTTCAATACTAGTAAGAGAGAACAATCTAAAAATGAATTTGAACGCAATCATTACAAAAGTATGAATAATGTTGTATTTGGAAAAACGATGGAAAATGTTGAAAATCGCGTTGATATTAAATTATGTACGCATTGGGATTCTCATTTCAGGAAACCTGGTGCAGAATTTTATATATCGAAACCAAATTTTAAATCTTCAAAAATATTTTGTAATAATTTAGTGGCTGTGGAAATGGGTGTTCTCAAAGTGCAGTACACAAAACCACTGTATGTAGGATTTTCTATTTTAGAATTATCCAAAACTGTAATGTACGATTTTTTCTATAGTTTCCTTAAGAGAAAGTACGATAACAACGTAACATTATTGTACACAGATACAGATTCGTTAGTTCTTCAAGTTTTTACAGAAAATGTCTACGATGATATTAAAATTAATATTGATAAGTTTGATACATCCAACTATCCAGTTGACAATCAGCATTGCATCATTCCAAATAAATCTTACATCGGAAAAATGAAAGACGAATTTAAAGGTCAGATCATTGAATCATTTTATGGAACTGGTGCTAAGGCGTATTGTGTAAATTTACTCAATTCAAGCTCGATTAAAAAAGCTAAAGGTGTTAAAAAATATGTAATAAAAAAACATTTAACGGTAAATGATTACATTACTGTAGTGGAGAATGGGGGTGCAGTTTATAAAAAAATGTACAAATTTAGATCCAGTTATCATAATATGTTTACAGAACTTCAAAACAAAATTGCATTGAATTCAAAAGACGACAAAAGATACATTTTAAATGATAAATATCATACATTAGCATGGGGCCATTTACGTATAGCGGATTTAGAAAACGAAAAGGTGTTGGATAAAATGATTAACGATGCAATTCAAGAGCTTGATTAAACATTCAATTATATTTTTATTTTTTATAAACCTGGGTAAGAAACGCTTACTCTTTCAATACAATTACATTATAAGTATTATAAAGTTATTTGTATCTTTAATAAATGTATGTCTGAACAATTATAATTTAAATATTGCTTTAAATATTACTTTGAAATATATTTTGATTTTTCATAAACGTGGGTAAAAACACACTTACTCTTTCGATACAATTGAATTATAATTATTATAAGGTTATTTGTATCTTTAATAAATGTATGTCTGAACAATTATAATTTTAATTCTATTTTTATGTATATTTGTATTATTTTAAATATATTGCTTCAAATATTACTTTTGCCTACTTTATTATAAAACCACTATCCATTATAAATATTTCCCCAGGTAACTGCTTTTAAATATCTGATTTAATTAATTTAAAATATTTTTTTTTTATTTCATGAAACATTTCTACAATCAAAAAAAATATATAAAAAAAGTACTCCCTCTTCTTCCTTCTTAGCCCAAATTCAAAAACCTCCTCCTCACCCCCCCCCCCCCCTCCTCATCCTCCTCATCCTTCTCCTCCTCCTCCTCCTCCTCCCACGAGATAGCCGATTCTAGAACCTCCTCCTCCGCGAGGAGGAGGAGGTTCTAGAATCGGCTATCTCTCCCTACTAAAGCAGGCCCTTCCTGTCCCAAAAGACGGTTGCCATGACTTTCACAGCAGACTGTGTTTGTTTAAACTTCTTTGGCTTCGGCGAAGTTGAGTGACGCCATTCACGTGATTGCTGCTTGCTTTCGGGGGCAAAGTGATAGCCCATGTTTCGTCGCCTGTAACAATGGAATCCAAGAATTCTTCCTTGTTGTCTTCACATTGTTGCGGAAACTGCCGGGAACACTCGACACGTTGCTGTTTGTGGTTTTCTGTTAGCAATCGCGGTACCCACCGTGCACACACTTTGTGATAGCCTAATTTTTCGGTTAAAATCTTATGAATTGTAGTATTGAAAGTCTCAGAAATTCGGAAGGCTAGTTCGTTAATGGTGATCCTCCGATCTTCAAGCAATATTGTCTCAACTTTTTCGACAAAGCCATCTGAAACTGAAGGCCTTCCGCTCCTGTCTTGATTATGAATTTCCGTGCGGCCTTCACTGAATTCTCTGCACCATTTGCGAACATGTTAAACAGATTTGCAATTTTCCCCATAAACTTCGATTAACTGACGATGAATGAGAATAGGTGAAATCCGTTTTGTACTTAAAAAAAGGAATCACAGTGCGAATTTCGCATCTGGCAGTAGCAGCGATAGGGAGCTCCATCTTAGAAGGCTGCTAGGCCGGCATTGAGCGATGTAGCGTGGCGGGAGAGGTGGGAATAGAGAGAGGGAGATTTGGCAGTGTAAGACAGTGTTTTACATTTCTTCCAGCACGTCCCAAAATTTCTCAGCAGCATAGGGAACCATATTTTACGAATCCCCCTCGTACGAAAACGTATGTTCCGGTATGCAGCTTTAAAATTTTAAGGTTAAACGTCACATTTTGACAATGGCTTCGTAAAACTAAATCTGCACAAACCCAACCACAAATTATTTGAATTAATATGCACAATCGTTTTAAATGCGAGTTTAAGTGGTTTATTTCCAATTTCCACTTCTACTAAATAGTTCAGGTATTTACAGAAATAAATAATGCATTCATGTTGATTTTTTGTAAACTCAAACGAAAATGTCAGTTGAATCAAATGCGCATTCCGTAGATTTGGCAAATAGTCATCGGATTAATCTGTTAATACAGGGAAGTTTTCTTTTAAGTAAAAATACTGGGAATTTTTTTTTAGGTATACATATGCATGCGCTTTTTTTAAAGAGTTTAATTCGAAGCTTAAAACGAGTATTTTCCACTCCCAGACTAAGCATGAAGTAAAATTTCGAGTTTAGAAAAGCCCCGCGTAGAAAATTTGTCGAGGGTCGCGCAGCGACCCGAGACAAATTTTCACGGGGCTTTTCTAAACTCGAAATTTTACTTCATGCGCCACGCGTATTAAACACTGAAAGCACTGAAATATTGTGACCGAGTAAACTTCGCTTGGAATCAGTGTCTTGTACGCTTGGCGCATGAAGTAAAATTTCGAGTTTAGAAAAGCCTGAAAATTTGGTTTGGTCGCTCCGCGCTACGCGACCACCAAATTTTCAGGCTTTTCTAAACTCGAAATTTTACTTCATGCTTAACCTGGGAGTAGAAAACACTCGTTTAAACTTCAAATTGACCTCTCTTAAGAAAACAAGGAATTTTTAAAAATCTACAACTCTTAATTGGGATATGTGTACTTAAAAGAAAAAAAATCACAAAAATTATGATTCTTTTAAGTATACATATGCATACGCTTTTTTAAAGAGTTAAATTTGAAGCTTAAAACGAGTGTTTTCCACTCCCAGACTAAGAATGAAGGAAAATTTCAAGTTTAGAAAAGCCCCGTGGAGAAAATTTGTCGAGGGTCGCGCAGCGAGCCGAGACAAATTTTCACGGGGCTTTTCTAAACTCGAAATTTCACTTCATGCGCCACGCATATTAAACACTGAAAGCACTGAAATATTGTGAACGAGTAAACTTCGCTTGAAATCAGTGTTTTGTACGCGTGGCGCATGAAGTAAAATTTCGAGTTTAGAAAAGCCTGAAAATTTGGTTTGGTCGCTCCGCGCTTCGCGCTACGCGACCAAACCAAATTTTCAGGCTTTTCTAAACTCGAAATTTTACTTCATGCTTAACCTGGGAGTGGAAAACACTCGTTTAAACTTTAAATTGACCTTTTTTTAAGATAACAATGAATATTTAAAAATCTACAACACGTAATTGGGATATATTTTCTCAAAAGAAAAAATTCATAAGAAATTATGGTTTAAAGCTTTTTTAAAAGAAAGAACACTACATACTCGTGACCTAAACAGTATGGCATTGTCATGTAACGTCAAAATTTGACACAACTAGGAAAAATCGTTGCAGGTACAACTATCGACATACTCTCTACAAAATTTGAACCACACATTCCACATTAATATTAATGAGTTATAAGACATCTCTCCCGAATTCAACTATATATACAGGGTGTCCCATTAGTGCGGTCTCGGAAGATATCTCAGCTCTCGTTAAAGATAGAAAAAAAATGTTTTCACCAAATTTGCTTGATTTTAAGAGCTGCATAACCTAAAATTATTTTCAAATATACAGGGTGTCCCATTATTCCATACTTAATACCAACTTTGTTATTTTAAATAGAACACCCTATATATTATTTCTTTATTTGATCCGCCTTTAAACAACCTACACAAAGATATATCATTATTGGCACTTTAGGTTATTTGTTACTTCAGAAAAAAATATTTTTTGAAAATTTTGGCAGTTTTAGTACTTTACTTAAAAATTCACTGTGTCCTTATTTTTTAAGATATCAGTCTGTAATTTTACACACATATGCAGTAAAGAATGCTCTATCCATTGACTATAACACATTATAATATTACTTATAAAACCTAATAACAAACTACCTTCTAATATTTAATATTTAAAATGTACATAACTTCATTTTCTTAAATGAGACACCCTATATTTCTTTACTTAATCAGATCCGCAATGAAAAATGCTTTATTTTTTGAAAAACATACCCTATATCTATTTTTATTAGTTTTTGAGATATTAACATTTTCCTGTCATATATGGGAAATTAGGCCACAATCAGCATTTAATTAATCTCTAATGGACGTCTAACTTTAATGGTATTTAGATATTTCAGTTTTACTTCAAATCATTTATTTATGACATAATATAATTACATTTATAATATCAAAGTAAACAATATAACGACAATGGAAACAAGTAAACCGTATTAATATTAACAGATTAGCATATAATGAATTTGATAATTATATTAAGTGTTCGATATGGCCTCCATTTTGGTTTTGGCACACTTGAAGCCTCCGTATGAAGCTTTGATTGACACTTACTAAGTTGTCTACAGTAATGGCACGCATAACATTACTAATTCTATTTTTCATATCCTCTTGTGTTGTAGCAGGTATTTTATAAACTTCTTCCTTCACAACACCCCATAAAAAAAAGTCCAGTTTTGTTAAATCGGGTGACCTCGCTGGCCATGGAATTGGTCCTCTTCTTCCAATCCATTTGTTAGGAAAAGTTTGGTCTAAATATTGTTTAACTTGTCGACTATAGTGTGGTGGTGCGCCATCTAATTGTAACCATGCATTTTGTAACGTTCTTAACGGCAATTCATCCAACCAGGTTTCGAACTGATTTTGAAGAAAATTTAAAAACGTATCACCAGTAACATTTCCATTAAAGAAATACGGACCAATAATCCTATTCCCAATAATTCCAGCCCAAACATTAAGAGACCATTTATGTTGATGGTCTATACAAACAATATGGTTCGGGTTATGGTCATCGTAATAATGATAATTATGTCTATTAACGAAACCATTTCTATGGAATATCGCTTCGTCGGTAAACAAAATATTGTTAAAAAAGTTCGGTTCAACTTGATGTTTTTGTAACGCCCAATTACAAAAATCCAATCTTTTAAAAAAATCATTCTCACCTAATTCCTGCACCAACTGAACGTGATAGGGATGAAATTTGAATCTCTTTGTTATTTTGTTTATTGTTGATTTGGGAATATCAAGTTGTTTTTCTAAGTGGCGGGAAGAAATTTGAGGGTTCTCAACAATGGACTGAATTACCAAATGTTCATTCTCTTCTTTCGTTGTCCTTTTCTTTCTCTTTAATTTTAGAGGGTACATGATACTTCTTGTGCTTTCAAATCGGTTCTTCAATCTCACAAACGCTGCTGCATTAGGATGCCGTTCCGCATTTGGATACTTTTGTGCATATATTCGACTTGCAAGAAAACAATTTTCTTCACTTGCACCCAAAACGTATGTCATTTTTATTAATTCTTCTTTTGAAAAATTCATTATTGCGTTATCATAAATTCAATGATATTAATAATAGTGTTAACAGCACTTTATTTATCTGTATGTCAAATAAATACGTTTGTTTACTTTATCAATTGTTTTTCATGGCCTCCTTCATTGCATTCATGATATATTAAAAAATGACAAAATTTGTTTATATTGTTTACTTTGATATTATAAATGTAATTATAATATGTCATAAATAAATAAAGTATAGTAAAACTGAAATATCTAAATACCATTAAAGTTAGACAACCTTTAAAGACTAATTTAATGCTGATTGTGACCTAATTTCCCATATTTGACAGAAAAATGTTAATATCTCCAAAACTAATGAAAATAGATATAGGGTATGTTATACAAGAAATAAAGCATTTTTTATTGCGGATTTGATAAAATAAAAAATATAGGATGTCCCATTTAAAAAAATGAAGTAATGTACATTTTAAATATTAAATATTCGAGGGTAGTTTTTTACTAGGTTTCATAAGTAATATTAAAATGTGTTATAGTCAATGGATAGAGCATTCTTTACTGCATATGTGTGTAAAATTTCAGACTGGTATCTTA
Source organism: Philonthus cognatus (assembly GCA_932526585.2). Taxonomy (NCBI): domain Eukaryota; kingdom Metazoa; phylum Arthropoda; class Insecta; order Coleoptera; family Staphylinidae; genus Philonthus; species Philonthus cognatus. Next base: position 155,641,457 of record OW052241.1, read on the forward strand.
AAAAATACGAACACAGTGAATTTTTAAGTAAAGTACTAAAACTGCCAAAATATTCAAAAAATATTTTTTTTTTAAGTAACGAATTACCCAAAGTGCCGATAATGATATATCTTTGTGTAGGTTATTTAAAGGCGGATCAAATAAAAAAAATAATATATAGGGTATTCTATTTAAAATAACAAAGTTGGTATTAAGTATGGAATAATGGGACACCCTGTATATTTGAAAATAATTTTAGGTTATGCAGCTCTTAAAATCAAGCAAATTTCGTGAAAACATTTTTTTTCTATCTTTAACGAGAGCTGAGATATCTTCCGAGACCGCACTAATGGGACACCCTGTATATATATATATATATATATATATATATATATATATATATATATATATATATATATATATATATATATATATATATATATATATATGTTAAAACGTAGATTTTCGGGGGCGTAACATGTATCACTGTTTCTTCGGGTTTGGTCCCGCGTATTTTCTTGGCTCTGGTTCATTTTATTTTTAATTCGACGTTTCGATCACGTCGCAGTCATCATCGTCAGGAATAACTATCAAAATTCCATTGCTCTAGCAACCACTTGTTTGACTTTTACGTACTACTTGATGCGTGAATTTCTTGTTTGGCTTCGTGTTACTCTTCTGTTTTGTTCTTCTTCAAAATCCAACCCCCTCCGAAAATAATATTGAAATTGTCACTACTACATCATTAGAAGAACAAAACAGAAGAGTAACACGAAGCCAAACAAGAAATTCACGCATCAAGTAGTACGTAAAAGTCAAACAAGTGGTTGCTAGAGCAATGGAATTTTGATAGTTATTCCTGACGATGATGACTGCGACGTCATCGAAACGTCGAATTAAAAATAAAATGAACCAGAGCCAAGAAAATACGCGGGACCAAACCCGAAGAAACAGTGATACATATATATATATATATATATATATATATATATATATATATATATATATATATAAATCAATTATATATACAAATAAAATCTATGTCCGTTATCCCACATTACTAATACTCTCCTCGTAATTACATTTGTAATAATAAGAAAATTTGGCTGATATCCCCCTCATTCATTTAATTGATTAGGAGAATATCAGGCTGTTTTTTTCTTTACAAGTAATAATAAAAATAATTATTAATATTGTGTGTGTGTGTGTGTGTAAAAATGAATTGATAATCATAGCCTGTACCCAGGCTTGCAAGTCAAGTTACTAAGATTTAATATAGGCAACATTATTATCTTAACTGTGCGTTACCTGTAATAACGTAATGCTAACTCTGGTTTAAAATTATAAAAATGATAGACGCCTATGCAAGCGATTGCTTCAGTATTCATGGCATCTTCAACCACGATGTTTCTGTAATGCTTGATAGAAGTTGGGATGTCTCCAATGGCCTCACTTAGCCTCGCCAATTCCGTGAGGATGGAAACGTCACTAGGAAATATTTCCAGGCCAGACTTACAAACTTCAGCTGCAGAGAGAGGCTGATCTAAAAATTAGTAAATATTAGGGTGTTTCGAAAAAAATCTAAACAGCTGGCTCACCGCTTAAATTAAAGATTTTGGTCTACAATAGATGTAGGCAAAAGCATTTGCGATTACAAAAATATTTAGAGGGTCCCCCGAGCCCCCAAACATGCCATTTTTAGCCCTTTTTTAGATAATCGGCCAAAAACTTGCTTTATAGTCATCGGATCAAGGCGAATATTTTATATTTTGTGCCCAGATGAATATACTACAAGCAAAATATGCAAAACCTAACTTGGCGTTAGGTCTAGGTAAGCTACGCATTTTTTAAATAACTTTTTTTTCACGATTTTGAAGGGTTTTTTCACCTTTTTTTGTTAAAAAGTGGGTTTTAACGACAAGAAATCAAGTTGCACCCGCGATTTGTCCTGAGAAGTATATTTAATAATGTAAGCATGCGAACTGCGTATCTCACCCACGTCCGATTGTGTGGCAAACCCCTAAAACTCTATTTTAACGTTTTTGACCCGATTTCGCAGGTTTTGTTTCTTAAAATAACGTATTCTGGTCCTATCAGTAAAGCTTTATTGACTTGTGAAGAGAAACCAGTTGTATCGTTTAAATTAGTTGAAGCGGAAGTGAAGTTGCCTGAAATCGATTCGCGAAACCTGAGTAAAGATCAACAATACCTTTACGAAATCAGCCAAGCAGTTTCGAAAGGTCATTGTCCAGAAGACTTAAGCAACAGAACTCCGGGAAAAATGTCGCATTCTCGTTGGCTTACGACAGCAAACCGCATTTTGCGACTGTACATAGCAACTGCAGAGCCTTCAACGAATTTGCAAAATCTTGTTAATCTGATTATCAAAGTCTACACACCAGTATGGTTTTCCATCAAAGCGAATCCAGAATGTTACAACGGTGCGCTTCACCTCTGGAAATCTATTTCTCTGTCTCGAAATCTGGATGCAACAGTGAAACAAGTCATTGATCCCGTAATAAGACGCAATGCATATTTCGCCCACCATGAAAACTTACTTTTGGCAATGGTCGTTGATGATTTATTGGAAATTAGAGTAGATGCCATGAACAAAATTTTGCAGTGCCGAAAATCGTCAAATGATAACTTGCGAAAGTTTAAAATACCCGACATAGATTTTGAGGCTCAGAATTACACATCCATGATAAACTGGAATGAAGTTTCTGAACCTCCTCTGATTAAACATTTTCCAACCGACAGATTAACCTACCTGATAATGAATGACAACGTAAGTTTAAAGAAACTTCTCGATTACCCATGCCACACTCAATCGGTAGAAAGACACATCAAAATGGTAACAGAAGCTTCGCGTTCAGTTATTGGACATGACTCCCGACATGTCCGTATAGTTGGTACCCTAAAGGGACGTGCGACGATGGCCAAATTCCAAAGTAAAAAAGACTACGTTGTTATCGAACAAGATTGCTGACTTTGAATTTATTGTAATCGATTGCAGGTTAAAAAACACATGTTTCAACCAAATATTGTTTAACAAAATAAAATTTATTAATTAATTGATGTACTGTATTTTTAAACGAAAATGTGGGAAAATCCATACTGAGCGTTATACGCAGAATTTCAGGCTGTTATTTATGAATTTAATGGATCTCAAAAGCATCAGTTGCACGCTTACAACTAGTTATTATAATGAAAGCAAGAAATATTTAGCGTAAGCCAGTTCTTCATTCATTTAAAACGTGCCACATAATCGGACATGGGTGAGATACGCAGTTCGCATGCTTACATTATTCAATATACTTCTCAGGACAAATTATCGCGGGTGTGACTTGATTTCTTGTCGTTAAAACCCACTTTTTAACAAAACAGTTGAAAAAAACCTTCAAAATTGTGAAAAAAGTTATTTAAAAAACTCGTAGCTCACCCAGACCTAACGCCAAGTTAGATTTTTGCATATTTTGCTTGTAGTATATTCATCTGGGCACAAAATATAAAATATTCGCCTTGATCCTTGAGTTTTTGGCCGATTATCTAAAAAAGGGCTAAAAATGGCATGTTTGGGGGCTCGGGGGACCCTCTAAATATTTTTTCAATCGCAAATGCTTTTGCCCACATCTATTGTAGACCAAAATCTTTAATTTAAGCGGTGAGCCAGCTGTTTCGATTTTTTTCGAAACACCCTAGTAAATATATATTTATTTGTAAATAAAACACTTTTAACTTGGTCTAACCACTGTATTTACACTTAATTTTGTGACTATAGTTTCGACTAGCTAGTAGTCATTCTCAACAAAACGTGCTAGCTAGTCGAAACTATAGTCACTAAATTAAGTGTAAATACAGTGGTTAAACAAAGTTAAAAGTGTTTTATTTACAAGTTTATCTAAGATGTACCACAAAGTGAACGCCTACAACACAAAACAATATATTTATCTATTTATACATACACACTGTGCCCTATTACTAATTCATGGTATAATATAACATGATATTTAGGGATATATACGTCAACATCTTTAATTAATTAAATATTATGTTGAAACATTCGTCAGGATTAAATATAAGATGAAAAATACAGTGAATGCAAAAATTGACACAACAATAGACAATATATGGACATGCTTTAGTTCCATATCTCGATTTTTTTATTAAAATGTATGTAGATTCGTATTGATAATAAATATATTATTTTGTTCACGACAATCTTATAATACGTGCATTATTTAATTGTATGGGCAGCATAAATGGGGTGCGTTTAACACTCAAGTACATTTAACACGGGATTTGCGTGATAAATGTGGTTTTTTAACACGGATATAAATAATTGCCTAGTTAGATATTTTGCCGCTATGCAGTAACAGCGCTAGTCAAATCAGCTTCTTTTGTCTTACATTTGACGAGACCCATTTAAAACATCCACACAATTGTTGCTACTCGTTATGCTGGCCTTCGTATGTACTAAGTTTTAGAAATTGTATATCGTTTAATATTTCGCAGTTTCTTTTTTAAAAAATGCGATTTAAATTTAAACGTGTGTGCTTAATGTAGGGCGAACTGTAAATATTTTTTTAAATCGTGTTGATTTAATTTAAAAAACTCAGTATGCTTAAATAAAAAGTCTAGTTGTGTAATAAATTTCTTTCTTGGGCATTCTTCAAAGAAACTCTGTGGGTTTTGATCAGGTCTTCATTTGACCATGGTGGTGATGACGTCGTCGACGCCATTTTGTTAAAGTACGAAGTAACGCATCAACATCTCCGTCGTTCTCACTAGTTTAACCCGCGTAAAACGCGTTTGTAATCATAAATCATTCTCAAGTCGGTTAAATAATTGTGCTTTTATCCGTCGCGAGTGTTTTTTAAAGCGAAACAAACGTAAAAACCGTGAAAACTCCATCCAAAAGGAAGAGTTCGTTTTTTGTGCAAAGAGCGTGTTTCTATGTAACTTAGGCGAAAGAGTAGACTGTGTGAGTATTATTCATTGTTGAACGACTGTTCATATTTGTGTTAAAGAGGAATTAACTTTATTACACATTTAAATCATAATACCGCAATCTGTCATCATTTATCTGTCAAATTATTATAAAACAAAATCGACAAATAAGGCTGACGCGTATTTGATAAATATAAATGGTAAGCCACCGCAGGGAATCTTTTTAAAATGTTAATAAAACACAAACGGCTAGATGGAATTTCATGATCTTAAATTTATTTTGTAGCCAAGAGTATCCCGTTATACATGGAATATGACATCAACCAAATAGCTGCCACGACTGGCCTTACAATAGTCCATTCTCTCGACCCAATTTTTCAGAACTTTTTCCAACGTCTGCGGTGCTATCTCAGCAATGGCATTTTGGATATTGACTTTAAGATAGTTAATCGTTGCTGGATCGTTGGCATAACAACGTTCTTTAACGGCACCCCAGAGATAAACGTCCATGGGCGTCAAATCGCAGCTCCTTGACGGCTGATTACACGATTTTCGATCTTTGACCGCAATAAGTCGATAGTTTCGTTGCTAGTGTGGCATGTCACCTTATCTTGTTGGAACCAGATGTTGCCCACTTCCAAACCAGCAATTTGTTCCAAAAAAAAGTTTGATATCATAGGACCATGATAGCAAACTTTTTTTTGGAACAGCGGCTTCCGTTGACCGTTTCACCAGATTCAAAGAAAAAGGGGCCGATGATGCCGGCCTATAATCCGCACCATATAGTCACTCGTTCGTGATGCATTGGCTGCTCAACGATCACGTGTGGGTTTTCCGATGCCCAAATCCTGCAGTTTTGCTTGTTTACAAAGCCCCGAGGTGAAAATGCGCTTCATCGGAAAAGATAATTTTTCGCCAAAATTCACCATCGGCTTCCAGATGCTCTAAGGCCCAATTAGCAAAGTTGTGTCGAAGCGGATGGTAAACTCTCTTCAACTGCTGTGTTATTTGGACCTTATAGGCGAATAAACAGATGTCTTTATGAAAAATACGCCTCAAGGTATTGCGACTAATGTTTAATTGCTGAGAGCGATGACGAGTCGATGTTCTCGGGTTGGCTTGCACACTACGGGCTACAGAAGCAATATTCTCGGGTGTACGAACCGGACGAGCGTGTGGAACTTTAGTACGGTCCACCAGCATACCAGTTTCACGAACTTTGTGCACACATTTCTTCAGAACACTTGCATTTGGTGCATATTCGCGATCGAATTTTGTACGCAATTTTCGCACTGATTCTGCAATACACGAATTACATTCAAAGTAAATTTCATCGAGCGTATAGCGTGCCATTTCGTTAACCGGGTGTTGTATACTGAAGAACTGTCATACATCAGATGTCAAGTATCATGAAAGTAGAAATAAAGTGGTAGTTCAAAAAGATTCCAAGAGAGGGCCCACCCTTTATATAATAAATGTTGTGTTGTATATTGTTGTTGTCGTCAACAAAGTATAGTGTATAACTCGCATATAATGGCTATTAATCACTCGAACGACTTGCTCCACTCGCCTTCGGCTCGTTCCGCAAACCTCGTTCTCGTGATTAATAGCTATCATTATATGCTCGTCGTACCATATACTATTTTAGGATGCACTATTTTATTAGATTTTAAATAAATTGTTTTACATGAATAAAAACTTTAATGGATCCACGCATGTTCAAGACCCGCTACTTAAGTTTGCACCGGGTCCCACTTTTGTTTCGGCCGACCCTGGCTACACCCCTGATCCCACTGAGCAAACAAAATTAAGTAATGTTTCATCAACATTAAAACAATGTTTAATGTTGCTACAATGTTGATTTAACGTTATTTGTTTGTTTTTTGCTCAGTGGGATGTTTCGTGATCAATATTTAAATCATTAATACAGTAAATTCGATAATTATTCAAGCATACCTAATCTTAAATAAACCCTAATCAACCTAATAAACCCCTCGACATGATGCTGCTGCTTTATAGTACTCCTCAACTGCTGCTCGCCATCCCTCACCAAATTCAGCGCAATGTAACACTTGGCCAATTGCACTTTCCACCACCAATCATTAAATTCGTGAAACTGTGTGGCCTGAACTGCTAACTCCATCGCACTTCGAACGTCCCCTTCGTGGTAAAACAGGTACTCGAAAAGCGGTTTCGAGAGACAAACATTTTTTGCGTATTTCGATAAATTCAGTCGGGATACTTGGATGAAAGGCCCATCTTTGTGGGAAAGCATCGCAGCAGTGCCCAAACGAATAGCTCTGGCTGATTGCCCAGTTACAGGTCGGGCTGTTTTTAGTCGATCAAGAGCTGAACCCGGGCGGTTTTGTGCGCCTGGACGTGTTACTCCGGAAATTGGTCGACCTGTTGATGTTCTTGGTCTAGCAATAAAAAATTGAAAATTTAAACACATATCAAATATGACCAAATTTTCAGTAAACTAATTTAGACACATTTTCACTGGATAACTATACCGGGTGTTGACTTAGCGGACGCAACATAGAAAATCCCATGTAAATTTTGAAATTTTGGCTCCCCTATTTATTTTAGAAACAAAATGTATTTACCTTATTTGTAGAGGGAAAAATTCGGAATTCATTCGTGTTAACGTTTATTACTTTACGTTTCTCTAAGTTAAAATAATTAAGAAACAATAATGTGATTTTATAAAAATAATGACATGCCATGGAATTGAAACAACTGCGGATGTCAAAATGGCAAAAGATATCGTAGTCACTTGATTAAAGTAAATGTTTTCGAAATGATTTACACTATACAAAAAAAATGTCATTATTTTTATAAAATCACATTACTTTTTCTTAATTATTTTAGCTGTTAATTTTCTGACATTCGTTGATTTTTAAAAGAGTTCAATTTGAAGCTTTAAACGAAGGTTTCCACTCCCAGACTAAGCATGAAGTAAAATTTCGAGTTTAGAAAAGCCCCGTGAAAATTTGTCGAAGGTCGCGCAGCGACCCGAGACAAATTTTCTGGGCTTTTCTAAACTCGAAATTTTACTTCATGCGCCACGCGTATAAAACACAGATTTTAAGTGAAGTTAGAATATACATAAATTTGACAATATTATAGGGTTTTATACGCGTGGCGCATGAAGTAAAATTTCGAGTTTAGAAAAGCCCAGAAAATTTGTGTCGGGTCGCTGCGCTACCCTCGACAAATTTTCACGGGGCTTTTCTAAACTCGAAATTTTACTTCATGCTTAGTCTGGGAGTGGAAAACACTTGTTCTTAATTGAACTTTAAAAAAATAACAAGGAAAATTCGCAATTGTATCAATTCCATGGTATGTCATTATTTTTATAAAATCACATTACATTGTCTTAATTCTTTTAGCTGTTCATTTTCTGACATTTCTTGATTTTTAAAAGACTTCAATTTGAAGCTATAAACGAGTGTCTTCCACTCTCAGACTAAGCATGAAGTAAAATTTCGGGTTTAGAAAAGCCCCGTAAAAATTTGTCGAGGGTCGCACAGCGACCCGAGACAAATTTTCTGGGCTTTTCTAAACTCGAAATTTTACTTCATGCGCCACGCGTATAAAACACAGATTTTAAGTTAAGTTCGAATATACATAAATTTGACAATATTCTAGTGTTTTATACGCGTGGCGCATGAAGTAAAATTTCGAGTTTAGGAAAGCCTAGAAAGCTGCGCGACCCGAGACAAATTTTCACGGGGCTTTTCTAAACTCGAAATTTTACTTCATGCTTAGTCTGGGAGTGGAAAACACTTGTTTAAAGCTTTAAATTGAACCTAAAAAAAAACAGGGAATATCCGCAATTGTTCTATCAATTCCACAGTTTGTCATTATTTTTATAAAGTCACATTATTTTTTTTTAATTATTAATAATAAATTTAGAATTTTCCCTCTACAAAAAAGTAAAATACATTTTGTCTATAAAATAAATAGGGAAGCCAATATTTAAACACTTTAAAATTAACATGCGATTTCCTCTGTAGCGTCCGCCAAGTGAACACCCGGTAGATACGTTTCAGGCTTCAACGCCATCATCAGTATAGTCCCGAACCAGTGCTTTAAGAATACTGAACATCTTTGGCCATTTATTGCCGGGGCAATTTACATATGTTCGAACGCGTAAACGCCATCTAATGTCCATTGACTTAAGTAGCATCATCGGGACTACACTGATGATGGAGTTCAAGCCTGAAACGCGTATATAGTTATCCGGTGAATGAATGAGTACTAAACACAAATTCATATTCTTGGTATTTGTATTCTAGAAAATAAAACCCTGTTGTGGACGAACAATTGCTGTATACAAACGGTTAGTTTGCCAGCTATTGGCGATGCTACTTAAGCCAATGGGCATTAAATGGCGTTTAAGCTTTTGAGCATATGTACATTTTTATGTAATGAAAATTTAACATAAAGAAAAGTTGAGTTTGTCAATAGATTGCAGAATATTTACAAAATATAAAAACGAATTAAAATTATTATCGACTTTCTGCAAAAATGTTGTCTCATTGAGACAAGTCTCCAAATATTCATTGAAACAACTGCTTTTTGAGCTAATACCCCGATAGATATTGAATTATACAATGAATATTTGAGTTACACGACAGGTTTACTGTTCTATACATAATTTATATGCAAAATGCAACATCAGGTCAAATTATTCTCTCATCAAACTAAATGAAATAACAGGAAGTATAGACGCGTTTCGAGATTTATCCCTCATGAGTATAGCTGTGCTTTAGACTTTCGATACAAAAAAATATTAAAATAAACAGAAAACTTACAGGAATGTCAAAGTGTGTCGTCGAAACAGGTACACAAAACTGGGGGGATGGTATTTACGAGAGGCGTTTGAAAAGTCCGTGCAAAAATAAAAACTACTAACGGGTTTGGGGTAAACCTTTTTTTATTTTTCGACATAGTCTCCTTTTAGGCTTATGCACTTCGTCCAACGATGTTCTAGTTTGTTGATCCCTTCCGAATAATAGGATTAGTCCATGTCTGCAAAATATCCATTAGTGTCTGCAATCACCTCCTCGTTTGAATAAAATCTTTGTCCCGCCAGCCATTTCTTCAGATTGGGGAACAAATAGTAGTCCAAGGGAGCCAAGTCTGGAGAATAGGAAGTTTTTGTGAAACGAGTTGGAATCATATTTCCATTAATTTTGCGAACACAACTGCTGAGGTGTGTGCTGGTGCGTTGTCGTGATGGAAAAGGACTTTCTTGTAGGCCAATCGCGGGCGCTTTTCTTGCAGCTTGGTTTTCAAACGGTCCAATAACGATAAATAATATTTACTTGTATAATATATTCCATTTGTTTCTGGATCTCGCCTAGCTATGGAAAAGTGACAGTTTAAGTATTGTAAATGGGGCTGGTTGTGTTTTAAATCAGGGTTTTTAAATGTCACTGTCAGATGTTCGATTTTAAGGTTATAATTTCTGACTACTGTGATCTTACACTGTTGCCTGTTTTACAAATTTTCAGATATAAAAGGATAATAATATGCAGTTTTAAGATTAACAAAATTTACTACTTGGTTTTTGTACATACAAACACAGCAATAATATTGTATATAACAAATATAATGAATTCGGCTCTGCAAACTTATTTCGTCATCCATTTGTATTTCTCGCTTGGGTCTTCCCGTTAACACATTTTGATCAACTCCATCCATCCACCTTAATTTTGGTCATTCTCTCTTCTGTTGGCCCTCAGTATTTTTTTGTAGAATTGTAAATTTATTCCCACCCTCTTGTGATACTGATAATTTTCATGTCAAACAATTTTTAAGCCCTCATTCCACTTTTATTATTTAGCATTGCAACACTAGATTCATTTGATTTAATAATAAAATGCTCGAAGAAGCGACCGCGTGGCGAAATAATTGTAGCAAGATTAACAATAAACCTCTTGAAAATTAAAAAGAGGATTACTTATGATATCATAAATTATTGCAACACTGTTAAAATAAGGAATCAGGAGTGGCAATTAATAAAAAATGTAAATGTTGATACTGCAACATAACAACACGAAAGCATGGCTAGGCGAGATCCAGAAACAAATGGAACGGTGTATAATAGTTTTACCCTTTTCCAGATAGTCGATGAGGATTATCCCTTGCGAATCCCAAAAGGCAGTCGCCATAACCTTTCCGGCCGAAGGAACGGTCTTCGCCTTTTTTGGTGCAGATTCCCCCTTGGTAACCTATTGTTTAGATTGTTGTTTGGTCTCAGGAGTATAGTAATGTATCCATGTTTCATCCACAGTGACGAAACGACGCTTAAAGTCCTCCAGATGTTTCTAGAACAGCTGCAAACCATGCTTGCAACACTTCACTCGATTCCGTTTTTGGTCAAGCGTGAGCAATCGCGACACCCATCTTGCGGATAGCTTTTTCATGTCCAAATGTTTATGCAAAATATTATGTACCCGTATAGTCGAGATGCCCACAGCACTAGCAATCTCACGCACCTTAACTCTTCTGTCATTCATCACCATATCATGGATTTGATCAATGATTTCTGGAGTCGTAATCTCCACAGGCCGTTCAGAACGTTCAGCGTCACTTGTGCCCATATGGTCAGTCCGAAAATTTTGAAACCACTTATAAACTGTTCTAATCGAAGGTGCAAAGTCACCATAATATTTATCAAGCTTCTCTTTAGTCTCCTGAGGCGTTTTACCTTTCATAAAGTAAGTTTATTCACCACACGAAATTCTTTTTCGTCCATTTCTTGAAAATCACTTGACTTCCTTGATTCACACGAATGCCAAACACAAAGAAATAGACCAATATGGCTGAAACTTGGTGTGTGTTCATTCAAGAGATGCTACTAACTAAACTAAACTAAACTAAATCTCTCGGACTTTGCACGGACTTTTCAAACCACCCTCGTATAGCTTAAGGGATTAAGTTATTAGTTGGGGCGAACAATTTGATACCTGAGAAAGAGTGTCATACCGCCTTTAACGGTACAGTTTAACATAAAGAACATTTAACATAAAGAAAAATTGAGTTTGTCAATAGTTTGCAGAATGAATTGTGTCTAAATTAGTGCAATTATGCACTTAACCAACTAAATATCTTTAGTTATAAATTTTATAGACAGTATATGTACACCCCCTTGATTAATCAATCATTGTTTTGTTCGTTTTGCTCTTACTTTTAAATTACTGATTTTTTTTTTAATTATATGTACACATTTTCATTTCTACCTCATTGGACCATTAACACCTGTTGTTACTGCAGTCCGCATGCTAGTTCCAGGCCTAGGAGCTGAAGCCACAGCAGTCTCGTCTAAAAAATCAGTTTATGTAATATCCTCACTTTCCAAATCATCAACATAAACACGCTGAGTGAGCGTCTTCATTTTCAAACACCAGGCTGCTTGATCCAAAGGCTGCTTTTCGAAAATTTGAGTACAAAGATCCACACATTTCTCGTAGTGTCGTCTTCTGTATTGACTCAGGGCAAGACACAAGGGATCCATTTTTATCAAACATAATTGTAAACACTCAAAATACAATAATTTGAACTAGTTTTAGCACTAAATTATTATAGTTTTCACAAACACAGGACCCGGTGTTTTTGTTTCAGCGGTTATATTGGGTTTGTAGTGTGTTTACAGTTTCGTTGCTATGGTGATAAACACGTGAGCAGCGATCAACGCGCACTCATAAATACTTTGTATAGGATCTATAAAGTATAATTGGTCAATATTTAATTAATTTCACAACATTAAACTATCCAAGTTACTTCAACAAGGTAATTATCAATCCTAATAAAAAATGTATACAGAAAATTCAACTGCCTGGAGCAATTTAGTTTCCTTATAATTATACTTACAGTTGCTAAAGTTGAGAACTTATACTTACAGTTGTTAGAGAGTACAGCAAAATATTCGGCTATGTGAACTGGACTCACTTTGATTTTTCAAATTAAGAGACGGTATTAGCATTAGAGAAATTGCTAATGAAGTGCATGTCAACAAAAGCAACCTCTTGTCGGCCAAAAGAAAAATGTTGTACAGGGTGGCCAAAATCAGATGTTACTATAAGGAATCTCGGTTATTAGAAGAGTTATACATCAATGAAAAGAGAAAATAATTACATTTTTTTAGTAGCACAACCAACTATGACTTCTATTTAAAAAAATATAACTTTGGGCTGTATCTCTATTATTAATGAAGATAGAAATAAGCTGTAAATTGCATTCGATTCTCCTCGAAAAAGAACCTCTAGAACATACAATTCTTATCTTGATAAAATAATAAATAACTGAGATATTAATAAAAATCGAATATGGAAAATATTGAATTTTTGGCTATAACTTGAAAACAAACGGCGATCGCTAATTTCTATTTCCGACATTGAGTTTTCCTCGAAAAAAGAGCTCGAGGATGCGCCATCGATTTTTTTCTATATCTTCTAATAACCGAGATTCCCCATAGTAACATCCAATTTAGGCCACCCTGCACATGACAAGTTTGTTTTACAAGAGAAAAAATACGATATTTTAGAAGTGGCTAATGTTCCCTGCTGTACTAGTTTTTTTTTTCTCTCGCCACTGTACAGGGTGGTTTCTTTTCGTTGATAATATAGGGTAGAGGCTAACCGGTAAGAGATACAAAAAAATGGTGATGTGTCCATCACAGTACTTTCCCCCGTAAATTGCGTATTAAATCACTTTTAAAATATTTGTAGCAGTATCTGTAGTATTTTCAAAATGTCTTCAACTTTTTGATAACTACAACTTTTATTTGAAACATTTTTCAATTGGATCAACACATACTGACACAAGCCAATGACTAGATAATAAACACTATTTATTGAATATCTCAAAAACTAAGAGTGCTATGACAAAAAGTGAAGATACAAAAAATCTTTAATATTTTATTACCTACAACTTTTATTTGAAACATTTGCCAATTATATCAACACACACACTGACACAAATCAATGACTAGATAAAAAACACTATTAAATATCTCAAAAACTAAGAGTGCTATGACAAAAAGTAAGTGAACAATACATCTTTATTTTGTTATTATCTACAACTTTTATTTGAAAGAATTTTTTGTTTGATGAACATTTATTGAAAAAATCTGAAAAAACTGAAAAACGCTAAGAGTAAAGTACCACTTCCGGTTTTCCGATTTTCACCAAAAGCTTTTCAGTTCTTCCGATTGTAACAAAAAACTTAAGTTTCAAGTTTCATCTCGATATCTTCAGCGGTTTTTGCGGTACAGCGCACACAGACAGACAGACAGACAGACAGACATTTTTTTTTTCAAAAATGGTCTTATTCGACTCAGGGGACCTCAAAACGGATATTTCCGCTAAAATTTTTGATTCGAAAATTTTCACGAAAACAATACTTTCTCTTTGTATTACATACGGGGGAAAGTAAAAATGGTGATGTGTCCATCATAGTACTTTCCCCCGTAAATTGCGTATTAAATCACTTTTTAAAGTTTGTAAAGAGGCTAATGAATCACCCTGTAGAAAATTGTGTTTGAAAGTTCCCGAAAAACGTTCTTCTTTTTATAACATATTATGAAGTGGTCCTCAATAACTAGATAAAACACACAACTTTTGAAATATCTCAAAAACTAAGAGTGCTATGACAAAAAGTAAGTAAACAATACATCTTCATTTTGTTATTATCTACAACTTTTATTTGAAAGAATTTTTTCTTTGATGAACATTTATTGAAAAAATCTGAAAAAACTGAAAAACGCTAAGAGTAAAGTACCACTTCCGGTTTTCCGATTTTCACCAAAAGCTTTTCAGTTCTTCCGATTGTAACAAAAAACTTAAGTTTCAAGTTTCATCTCGATATCTTTAGCGGTTTTTGCGGTACAGCGCACACAGACACACACACAGACACACAGACAGACAGACAGACATTTTTCAAAAATGGTCTTATTCGACTCAGGGGACCTCAATACGGATATTTCCGCTAAAATTTTCACGAAAACAATACTTTCTCTTTGTATTACATACGGGGGAAAGTAAAAACTAAGATGTGTGTCCCGTTCTCTGTTTTAGTATTAAGTTTAATGGCGCAATCAGATCTAAGCTAACTAGATTGGCTTAGAAGATACAGGGTGATTCTCAAAATGTGCCGATTTTTATTATCTCTTGTTGTTTGGTTATTTATGAAGATAAAAAAAAGTTAAATAAGTAAGTTTTATGACTTTTTACGTAGAATCCAGTAGTGTACTTAAAAAAATATAGATGTTTTAATTTTTGAGATATTATCAAAACTAGCATTTTCTTAAATAGGACACCCTATATCTGAGTATCTCAAAAAATTGCATTTTTTTTGTGAATGCAACAATATAACACTTAATATTTTGCTCTGTCCTAAATAGCTAAAATACTAAAAAACAAAAAAAAATATTTTCTAGATGGCCATGAATTAAATTCTCTAAGCGTTTGTTTTTGTTTTTTACATGTCATAAAATTCAATAACAATTACGTATTGGTTTTGATATTCCGTTATTAACGAAATATTTTCGATTATATTTCTTTAGAAAAGGAGTCTAAAAAGAATATTTTTCAAAACTATGAAAAATGAAACGTGTTTGAGATAATGAGAGTTATAAAAATAAAGACGCAACTTTAGACCTATATTTTGAGCGTTATCTGGAACGACGACAGCCAGAAAACAAATGTTTCAAAGATTATATCACAACTTAAGTGAGTATGGATCATTTGAAAAATCAAGAGAAGATTTACAGTAAAGAAAATAGAGAAAGAAATGAAATATATTCGTTAGCTTCTGTTATTGCTGATCCGATGGTATCTAGCCGCAATATTAGGAAAGATATTGCTTTAAATGTATGTTTTCCGCTCCCAGGCTAAGCATGAAGTAAAATTTCGAGTATAGAAAAGCCCAGTGAAAATTTGAAAAATGGTTTTTCGGGGTTTACTTTGTAAAAACGCCAATTTTTTTACTATTTTACTAATTTTAAGTTTTATTTTTACAAAAAAAAAATATATCAATTTAAGATAATAGCCCACTAATCAGAGGAAAATTAACAGTTTATGCTATTTCCGAGCATATGTTTTAAACCCTAAAATTAGTAAAATAGTTACAAATTGGTTTCTTTTGTTTACCTAAACCTCAGAAAACTATTTTCAATATTTTCGAAAAAAAAGTTCATAAGTTTGCTTATTTTTAAACTTTTATGTCAATCCTCAACCTCTAAATATTATTATATTATTTCAAAATTAAAAAAAAAAAACACAGGACGACGTTTTGGCAATTGGAACCGAATTAACATAAAACTTTTAAACGTTGTTTTCTGGATCACCCCAATATTGACATTCAATCCGTGTTATACAGAAAAAATTTTCTGGGCTTTTCTAAATTCGAAATATTACTTCATGCGCCACGCGTACAAAACACTAAAATATTGTGAACTCTATGTATATTTGAACCTCATTTAAAATCAGTGTTTTATACGCGTGGCGCATAAAGTAAAATTTCGAGTTTAGAAAAGCCCAGAAAATTTGTCTCGGGTCGCTGTGCGACCCGAGACAAATTTTCACGGGGCTTTTCTAAACTCGAAATTTTACTTCATGCTTAGCCTGGGAGTGGAAAGCACTGATTTAAAGCTTAAAATTGAACTCTTTTAATAAACTACAAATATCCAAAGATTTAAGTATTCGAGTGGAGTTCAAATATACATAAATTTCACAATATTTTAGTGTTTTATATGCGTAGCGCATGAAGTAAAATTTCGAGTTTAGAAAAGCTGCGCGACCCTCGACAAATTTTCACGGGGCTTTTCTAAACTCGAAATTTTACTTCATGCTTAGTCTAGGAGTCAAAAACACTGGTTTAAAGCTTGAAATTATACTGTATAAAAAAAAAAACAGCGAATATCTAAAGGTTTAAAGAAAGCAAGTTGAATTTGGAATACGTATACTTTAAAGAAAAACTCCCTGTATATAATCCAATTAAGAGAAAAATTAAACCAATAAAAAATTGTTTAAAATAAGTTATCTTTTTATTAGGACAAGAAAAATTCTTTGAGTTATTATTTTAATTTTTCAACGGCAACAACAAAAACATGATACAGTGTCATATTATTATTCTTGATAATGGTATTGAGCCGAAGCTAGTAGAAAACAAAATACATATAAGTGAAACAAAACCAAGTGAGTTTAATTTATAAACCAATTTATGTCATATTTTCAATTTGTTTTAACCGTAACAAGAAAAATATGATACAGTGTCATTTTTTTAGTTTATTTTTTAAGTGTAACAACAAAAATACACATTCAATTAAGAGAAAAATTAAATAATGAAAAGATAATTAAAATTAGTAAATTTTATAATTTTTATTTTTTTAACTGCAACAACAAACATATGATACAGTATCATATTTTAATTTATTTTTTTAACTGTAACAAGGAAAATATGATACAATGTCAAATGCATTACTTATTTTGTAAGTATTCTAAATTCGTCTTTGCCTCAAATAAATCCGCTTCCAAACCGAGAGCGGTTGTAAAATGTGCCTCAGCCAAATTCACTCTTCCCAATTTGTGTTGAAGCACAGCTAGATTATTGTAAGCAGCTGCATGATTTGGATCGCTGGATAAGCAACGGTTTAGGCATTGTAAGACCAATTCAATATCACCTGAAGCCTAAAATTGTAAAAAAATAATACAACTTTGCAACTCGTGAGTTTTTAAAAAGTGCACTTACTATTGCAAAAAACAGTATAAATAATACAACTCTGCATTTAGTACGTTTTTTTTTTATTAAGTGTACTTACTATTGCAACGTGTGATAAATTGTACCAAACTTCGGCTTTAATAAAGGGATCTGTCGCAAGATCTAGAGCTCTTTGAAAGAACACCAGAATAAGGTCAAGTTGTTGTGAATATAAGCAGTATAAACCTAAGTTGTTGTAAAGTTCAGCAGAATGTGCTTCCATTGCTAAAACTCTCCTAAAACATAATTGAAACACATTTTTAAATTGTGAAAAGTGGCTTCGGTGGCCGTGTGGGTAGAGACCCTGGCCCCTAACCCAGAGGTCGCGGGTTCGAGTCCCGTCCGGTGGAATCAAATGATTCCACCCGGGTCTATCGTTGTAGCAAGGGAATCCAATTGTTTTCTTTACAAGTATTAGTAAAAATAAATTTTAAAATTGAGTGTGTAAAAATGAAATGATAATCATAGCCTGGGTACAAACTTACAAGTCAAGTCACTAAGATTTAATATAGGCAAAATTATTATCTTAACTGTGTGTTACCTGTAATAACGTAATGCTAACTCTGGTTGAAAATTATAAAAATGATAGACGCCTATGCAAGCGATTGCTTCAGTATTTATAGCATCTTCAACCACGATGTTTCTGTAATGCTTGATAGAAGTTGAGATGTCTCCAATGGCCTCACTTAGCCTCGCCAATTTCGTGAGGATGGAAACGTCACTTGGAAATATTTCCAGGCCAGACTTACAAACTTCAGTTGCAGAGAGAGGCTGATCTAAAAATTAGTAAATATATACAGGGTGTCCCCGAATGGTCTGTACAACGCTCTACCACATATTCTCTGAAACAAAATAAGACGATTTAACTAAACTTATCTCTATCCAAAAGTGGTTACTAAGCCATCTACTGGTCCTACAATAATATCATTTACTATACCGGCCCAAACATTTATTTTAAATTGCCGTTGGAAATGCATGGTTTTAGTTGCATGTGGATTATCTTCGGATTTGAGAAGCAAAATATTGTTCATAATTTTATTACTTTTTTTTGACAAATAAAAATATTTTTTTGTGGGCAATATAGCAAAATTTTATAAGAGACAAAAAATACGTAAAACTGAATGATCTTGCAGAAAAAAAGTATTCCTTATGATTTGACCTGTTAAATAAAAAGATTTAGGTATCTTAAGAAGTCGATGGTCCTAGTTTGACCACTTACTTTAAACGTAGGATAAAGAAACATATCGCAAAAAGTGCATGGTATCAATGTAATTAAATGTGCCAAATTAGGTTTTCTTACCTAAGTCCAAAATAAAAATATTTGAAAAATAATGAAAAAAAAAAATAATATCTTTGAGGTCTCGTAGATGGCTCAGGAACCTCTTATGGATAGAGATAAGTTTAGTTAAATCGTTTTATTTTGTTTCAGAGAATATGTGGTAGAGCGATGTACAGACCATTCGGAGACACTCTGTATTTATTTGTAAATAAAACACTTTTAACTTGGTTTAACCACTGTATTTATACATAATTTTGTGACTATAGTTTCGATTAGCTAGTAGTCATTCTCAAAAAATGTGCTACCTAGTCGAAACTATAGTCACAAAATTAAGTGTAAATACAGTGGTTAAACAAAGTTAAAAGTGTTTTATTTACAAGTTCATTTAAGATGTACCACAAAGTGAACGCCTACAACACAATACAATATATTTATCTATTTATACATACATACTGTGCCCTATTACTAATTCATGGTATAATATAACATGATATTTAGGGATATATACGTCAACATCTTTAATTAATTAAATATTATGTTGAAACATTCGTCAGGATTAAATATAAGATGAAAAATACAGTGAATGCAAAAATTGACACAACAATAGACAATATATGGACATGTTTTAGTTCCATATCTCGATTTTTTTATTAAAATGTATGTAGATTCGTATTGATAATAAATATATTATTTTGTTCACGACAATCTTATAATACGTGCATTATTTAATTGTATGGGCAGCATAAATGGGGTGCGTTTAACACTCAAGTACATTTAACACGGGATTTGCGTGATAAATGTGGTTTTTTAACACGGATATAAATAATTGCCTAGTTAGATATTTTGCCGCTATGCAGTAACAGCGCTAGTCAAATCAGCTTCTTTTGTCTTACATTTGACGAGATCCATTTAAAACATCCACACAATTGTTGCTACTCGTTATGCTGGCCTTCGTATGTACTAAGTTTTACAAATTGTATATCGTTTAATATTTCGCAGTTTCTTCTTTAAAAAATGCGATTTAAATTTAAACGTGTGTGCTTAATGTGGGGCGAACTGTAAATATTTTTTTAAATCGTGTTGATTTAATTTTAAAAACTTAGTATGTTAAAATAAAAAGTCTAGTTGTGTAATAAATGTCATTCTTGGGCATTCTTCAGAGAAACTCTGTGAATGTTTTGATCGGGTCCTCATTTGAACATGGTGGTGATGACGTCGTCGACGCCATTTTGTTAAAGTACGAAGTAACGCATCAACATCTCCGTCGTTCTCACTAGTTTAACCCGCGTAAAACGCGTTTGTAATCATAAATCATTCTCAAGTCGGTTAAATAATTGTGCTTTTATCCGTCGCGAGTGTTTTTTAAAGCGAAACAAACGTTAACACCGTGAAAACTCCATCCAAACGGAAGAGTTCGTTTTTTGTATAAAGAGCGTGTTTCTATGTAACTTAGGCGAAAGGGTAGACTGTGTGAGTATTATTCATTGTTGAACGATTGTTCGTATTTGTGTTAAAGAGGAATTAACTTTATTACAAAGGGCAACTTGGTGGTGTAGTGGTTAGAGTGTTGTACTGCCACGCCACGGGCCGGGGTTCAAATACCGGCCTGACAAGTTGTCTGCATTTATATAGGTTAGGATAAAAATGCCAAACACTCCGTCTTCTCGGATATGACGTTAAATGCATGTAGGACCCGTGTACTGCCTGGATGTTGCGTGCACGTTAAAGATCCCTACCGGTGGGTTGGAACTCCCACCGGGTTCGGCAAAATTCCCGGATAGCTGTAGACCTAATCTCCGGCGCCATGATTGGCCATAGCAGCGGAAATAGATGACGTAAAACCCAAAATAAAAAAAAAGAAACTTCATTACACATTTAAATCATAATACCGCAATCTGTCATCATATATCTGTCAAATTATTATAAAACAAAATCGACAAATAAGGCTGACGCGTATTTGATAAATATAAATGGTGGGCCATCGCAAGGAATCTTTTTAAAATGTTAATAAAACACAAACGGCTGGGTGGAATTTCATGATCTTAAATTTATTTTGTAACCAAGAGTATCTGGTTATCCATGGAATACAACATCAGCCAAATGGCTGCCACGGCTGGTCTTACAATAGTCCATTCTCTCGACCCAATTTTTCAGAACTTTTTCCAACGTCTGCGGTTCTATCTCAGCAATGGCATTTTGGATATTGACTTTAAGATCGTCAATCGTTCCTGGATCGTTGGCATAACAACGTTCTTTAACGGCACCCCAGAGATAAAAGTCCATGGGCGTCAAATCGCTGCTCCTTGCTGATCTCCACGACGGCTGATTACACGATTTTCGATCTTTGACCGCAATAAGTCGATAGTTTTGTTGCTAGTGTGGCATGTTGCCCCATGGTGTTGGAACCAGATGTTGCCCACATTCAAACCAGCAATTTGCTCCAAAAAAAAGTTTGCTATCATGGTCCTATAGCGTTGACCGTTTCGCCAGATTCAATGAAAAATGGGCCGATGGTGCCGCCGGCCCATAATCCGTACCATTCAGTCACTCGTTCAGGATGCATTGGGTGCTCAACGATCACGTGTGGGTTTTCTGATGCCCAAATCCTGCAGTTTTGCTTGTTTACAAAGCCCCCGAGGTGAAAATGCGCTTCATCGGAAAAGATAATTTTTCGCCAAAATTCACCATCGGCTTCCAGCTGCACTAAGGCCCAATTAGCAAAGTTGTGTCGAAGTGGATGGTAAACTCTCTTCAACTGCTGTGTTATTTGGACCTTATAGGCGAATAAACAGATGTCTTTATGCAAAATACGCCTCAAGGTATTGCGACTAATGTTTAATTGCTGAGAGCGATGACGAGTCGATGTTCTCGGGTTGGCTTGCACACTACGGGCTACAGCAGCAATATTCTCGGGTGTACGAACCGGACGAGCGTGTGGAACTTTAGTACGGTCCACAGAACCGTACCGTCAGAACACTTGCATTTGGTGCATATTCGCGATCGAATTTTGTAAGCAATTTTCGCACTGATTCTGCAATACACGAATTACATTCAAAGTAAATTTCATCGAGCGTATAGCGTGCCATTTCGTTAACCGGGTGTTGTATACTGAAGAACTGTCATACATCGGATGTCAAGTATCATGAAAGTAGAAATAAAGTGGTAGTTCAAAAAGATTCCAAGAGATGGCCCACCCTTTATATAATAAATGTTGTGTTGTATATTGTTGTTGTTGTCAACAAAGTATAGTGTATAACTCGCATATAATGGCTATTAATCACTCGAACGACTTGCTCCACTCGCCTTCGGTTCGTTCCGCAAACCTCGTTCTCGTGATTAATAGCTATCATTATATGCTCGTCGTACCATATACTATTTTAGGATGAACTATTTTATTAGATTTTAAATATATTGTTTTACATGAATAAAAACTTTAATGGATCCACGCCTGTTCAAGACCCGCAACTTAAGTTGCACCGGGTCCCGCTTTTGTTTCGGCCGACCCTGGCTACACCCCTGATCCCACTGAGCAAACACAATTAAGTAATGTTTCATCAACAATAAAACAATGTTTAATGTTGCTACAATGTTGATTTAACGTTATTTGTTTGTTTTTTGCTCAGTGGGATGTTTCGTGATCAATATTTAAATAATTAATACAGTTCGATAATTATTCAAGCATACCTAATCTTAAATAAACCCTAATCAACCTAATAAACCCCTCGACATGATGCTGCTGCTTTATAGCACTCCTCAACTGCTGCTCGCCATCCCTCACCAAATTCAGCGCAATGTAACACTTGGCCAATTGCACTTTCCACCACCAATCGTTAAATTCGTGAAACTGTGTGGCCTGAACTGCTAACTCCATCGCACTTCGAACGTCCCCTTCGTGGTAAAACAGGTACTCGAAAAGCGGTTTCGAGAGACAAACATTTTTTGCGTATTTCGATAAATTCAGCCGGGATACTTGGATGAAAGGCCCATCTTTGTGGGAAAGCATCGCAGCGGTGCCCAAACGAATAGCTCTGGCTGATTGCCCAGTTACAGGTCGGGCTGTTTTTAGTCGATCAAGAGCTGAACCCGGGCGGTTTTGTGTGCCTGGACGTGTTACTCCGGAAATTGGTCGACCTATTGATGTTCTTGGTCTAGCACTAAAAAATTGAAAATTTAAACACAAATCAAATATGACCAAATTTTCAGTAAACTAATTTAGACACATTTTTACTGGATAACTATACCGGGTGTTGACTTAACGGACGCAACATAGGAAATCCCATGTAAATTTTGAAATTTTGGCTTCCCTATTTATTTTAGAAACAAAATGTATTTACCTTTTTGTAGAGGGAAAAATTCTGAATTCATTCGTGTTAACGTTTATTACTTTACGTTTCTCTAAGTTAAAATAATTAAGAAAAATTAATGTGATTTTATAAAAATAATGACATGCCATGGAATTGAAACAACTGCGGATGTCAAAATGGCAAAAGATATCGTAGTCACTTGATTAAAGTAATAGTTTTCGAAATGATTTACACTATACAAAAAAAATATCATTATTTTTATAACATCACATTACTTTTTCTTAATTATTTTAGCTGTTAATTTTCTGACATTCGTTGATTTTTAAAAGAGTTCAATTTGAAGCTTTAAACGAATGTTTCCACTCCCAGACTAAGCATGAAGTAAAATTTCGAGTTTAGAAAAGCCCCGTGAAAATTTGTCGAGGGTCGCGCAGCGACCTGAAACAAATTTTCTGGGCTTTTCTAAACTCGAAATTTTACTTCTTGCGCCACGCGTATACAACATAGATTTTAAGTGAAAATTTGTCGAGGGTCGCGCAGCGACCCGAGACAAATTTTCTGGGCTTTTCTAAACTCGAAATTTTACTTTATGCGCCACGCGTATAAAACACAGATTTTAAGTGAAGTTCGAATATACATAAATTTGACAATATTATAGGGTTTTATACGCGTGGCGCATGAAGTAAAATTTCGAGTTTAGAAAAGCCCAGAAAATTTGTCTCGGGTCGCTGCGCGACCCTCGACAAATTTTCACAGGGCTTTTCTAAACTCGAAATTTTACTTCATGCTTAGTCTGGGAGTGGAAAACACTTGTTTTTAATTGAACTTTAAAAAATACAAGGAATATTCGCAATTGTATCAATTCCATGGTATGTCATTCTTTTTATAAAATCACATTACATTTTCTTAATTATTTTAGCTGTTCATTTTCTGACAATTGTTGATTTTTAAAAGACTTCAATTTGAAGCTTTAAACGAGTGTCTTCCACTCTCAGACTAAGCATGAAGTAAAATTTCGAGTTTAAAAAAGCTCCGTGAAAATTTGTCAAAATTTTACTTCATGCGCCACGTGTATTAAACACAGATTTTAAGTGAAGTTCGAATATACATAAATTTGACAATATTCTAGTGTTTTATACGCGTGGCGCATGAAGTAAAATTTCGAGTTAAGAAAAGCCTAGAAAATTTGTCTCGGGTCGCTGTGCGACCCTCGACAAATTTTCACGGAGCTTATCTAAACTCGAATTTTTTTTTTTCGTCCAACGATGTTCATGTCTGCAAAATATCCATTAGTGTCTGCAATCACCTCCTTGTTTGAATAAAATCTTTGTCCCGCCAGCCATTTCTTCAAATTGGGGAACAAATAGTAGTCCAAGGGAGCCAAGTCTGGAGAATAGGAAGAATGTGAAACGAGTTGGAATCCTATTTCCATTAATTTTGCGAACACAACTGCTGAGGTGTGTGCTGGTGCGTTGTCGTGATGGAAAAGGACTTTCTTGTAGGCCAATCGTGGGCGCTTTTCTTGCAGCTCGGTTTTCAAACGGTCCAATAACGATAAATAATATTTTCTTGTAATAGTTTTACCCATTTCCAGATAGTCGATGAGGATTATCCCTTGCGAATCCCAAAAGACAGTCGCCATAGCCTTTTCGGCCGAAGGAACGGTCTTCGCCTTTTTTGGTGCAGATTCCCCCTTGGTAACCTATTGTTTAGATTGTTGTTTGGTCTCAGGAGTATAGTAATGTATCCATGTTTCATCCACACTGACGAAACGACGCTTAAAGTCCTCCGGATTTTTCTAGAACAGCTGCAAACCATTCTTGCAACACTTCACTCGATTCCGTTTTTGGTCAAGCGTGAGCAATCGCGACACCCATGTTGCGGATAGCTTTTTCATGTCCAAATGTTTATGCAAAATATTATGTACCCGTATGGTCGAGATGCCTACAGCACTAGCAATTTCACGCACCTTAACTCTTCTGTCATCCATCACCATATCATGGATTTGATCAATGATTTCTGGAGTCGTAACCTCCACAGGCCGTTCAGAAC
The DNA here is from genome assembly GCA_932526585.2 of Philonthus cognatus. NCBI lineage: Eukaryota > Metazoa > Arthropoda > Insecta > Coleoptera > Staphylinidae > Philonthus > Philonthus cognatus. The sequence continues at coordinate 155,666,792 of OW052241.1, forward strand.
GTTCAGCGTCACTTGTGCCCATCTGGTCAGTCCGAAAATTTTGAAACCACTTATAAACTGTTCTAATCGAAGGTGCAGAGTCACCATAATGTTTATCAAGCTTCTCTTTAGTCTCCTGAGGCGTTTTACCTTTCATAAAGTAAGTTTATTCACCACACGAAATTCTTTTTCGTCCATTTCTTGAAAATCACTTGCCTTCCTTGATTCACACGAATGCCAAACACAAAGAAATAGACCAATATGGCTGAAACTTGGTGTGTGTTCATTCAAGAGATGCTACTAACTAAACATGACCTCGATACGCGCCGGTGCGCCATCTCTCGGACTTTGCACAGACTTTTCAAACCACCCTCGTATAGCTTAAGGGATTAAGTCATTAGTTGGGGCGAACAATTTGATACCTGAAAAAAGAGTGTCATACCACCTTTAACGGTACAGTTTACCATAAAGAACATTTAACATAAATAAAAATTGAGTTTGTCAATAGTTTGCAGAATGAATTGTGTCTAAATTAGTGCAATTATGCACTTAACCAACTAAATATCTTTAGTTATAAATTTTATAGACAGTATATGTACACCCCCTTGATTATTCAATCATTGTTTTGTTCGTTTTGCTCTTACTTTTAAATTACTGACTTTTTTTTAAATTATATGTACACATTTTCGTTTCTACCTCATTGGACCATTAACACCTGTTGTTACTGCAGTCCGCATGCTAGTTCCAGGCCTAGGAGCTGAAGCCACAGCAGTCTCGTCCAAAAAATCTGTTTCCGTAATATCCTCACTTTCCAAATCATCAACGTAAACACGCTGAGTGAGCGCCTTCATTTTCAAACACCAGGCTGCTTGATCCAAAGGCTGCTTTTCCAAAATTTGAGTACAAAGATCCGCACATTTCTCGTAGTGTCGTCTTCTGTATTGGCTCAGGGCAAGATACAAGGGATCCATTTTTATCATACACAATTGTAATCACTCAAAATACAATAATTTGAACTAGTTTTAGCACTAAATTATTATAGTTTTCACAAACACAGGACACGGTGTTTTTGTTCCAGCGGTTATATTGGGTTTGTAGTGTGTTTACAGTTTCGTTGCTATGGTGATAAACACGTGAGCAGCGATCAACGCGGACTCATAAATACTTTGTATAGGGTCTATAAAGTATAATTGGTTAATATTTAATTAATTTCACAACATGAAACCATCCAAGTTACTTCAACAAGGTAATTATCAATCCTAATAAAAAATGTATACAGAAAATTCAACTGCCTGGAGCAATTTAGTTTTCTTATAATTATACTTACAGTTGCTAGAGTTGAGAACTTATACTTACAGTTGTTAGAGAGTACAGCAAAATATTCGGCTATGTGAACTGGACTCACTTTGATTTTTCAAATTAAGAGACGGTATTAGCATTAGAGAAATTGCTAATGAAGTGCATGTCAACAAAAGCAACCTCTTGTCGGCCAAAAAAAAATTGTTGTACAGGGTGGCCCAAATTGGATGTTACTATAAGGAATCTCGGTTATTAGAAGAGTTATACATCAATGAAAAGAGAAAATAATTACATTTTTTTAGTAGCACAGCCAACTATGACTTCTATTTTAAAAAAATATAACTTTGGGCTGTATCTCTATTAATAATGAAGATAGAAGTAAGCTGTAAATTGCATTCGATTCTCCTCGAAAAAGAACCTATAGAACATACAATTCTTATCTTGATAAAATAATAAATAACTGAGATATTAATAAAAATCGAATATGGAAAATATTGAATTTTTGGCTATAACTTGAAAACAATCGGCGATAGCTAATTTCTATTTCCGACATTGAGTTTTTTTCGAAAAAAGGGCTCGAGGATGCGCAATCGATTTTTTTCTATCTCTTCTAATAACCGAGATTCCCCATAGTAACATCCAATTTAGGCCACCCTGTACATGACAAGTTTGTTTTACAAGAGAAAACATACGATATGTTAAAAGTGGCTAATGCTCCCTGCTGTACTAGTTTTTTTTTCTCTCGCCACTGTACAGGATGGTTTATTTTCGTTGATATTATAGGGTAGAGGCTAACCGGTAAGAGATACAAAAAAACTAAGATGTGTGTCCCGTTCTCTGTTTTAGTATTAAGTTTAGAGGCGCAATCAGATCTAAGCTAACTAGATTGGTTTAGAAGATACAGGGTGATTCTCAAAATGTGCCGATTTTTATTATCTCTTTTTGTTTGGTTATTTATGAAGATAAAAATAAGTTAAATACGAAAGTTTTATGACTTTTTACGTAGAATCCAGTAGTGTACTTAAAATAATATAGATGTTTTAATTTTTGAGATATTATCAAAACTAGTATTTTCTTAAATAGGACACCCTATATCTGAGTATCTCAAAAAAATGCATTTTTTTCGTGAATGCAACAATATAACACTTAATATTTTGCTCTGTCCTAAATAGCTAAAATACTAAATAACAAAAAAAAAGATTTTCTAGATGGCCATGAATTAAATTCTCTAAGCGTTTGTTTTTGTTTTTTTACATGTCATAAAATTCAATAACAATTACGTATTGGTTTTGATATTCCGTTATTAACGAAATATTTTCGATTATATTTCTTTAGAAAAGGAGTCTAAAATGAATATTTTTCAAAACTATGAAAAATGAAACGTGTTTGAGATGATGAGAGTTATAAAAATAAAGACGCAACTTTAGACCTATATTTTGAGCGTTATCCGGAACGACGACAGCCAGAAAACAAATATTTCAAAGATTATATCACAACTTAAGTGAGTATGGATCATTTGAAAAATCAAGAGAAGATTTACAGTAAAGAAAATAGAGAATGAAATGAAATATATTCGTTAGCTTCTGTTATTGCTGATCCGATGGTATCTAGCCGCAATATTAGGAAAGATATTGCTTTAAATGGATGTTTTCCACTCCCAGGCTAAGCATGAAGTAAAATTTCGAGTATAGAAAAGCCCCGTGAAATTTTACTTCATGCTTAGTCTAGGAGTGAAAAACACTGGTTTATAGCTTGAAATTATACTTTATAAAAAAAAAACAGCGAATATCTAAAGGTTTAAAGAAAGCAAGTTGAATTTGGTATACGTATACTTTAAAGAAAAACTCCCTGTATATAATCTAATTAAGAGAAAAATTAAACCAATAAAAAATTATTTAAAATAAGTTATATTTTTATTAGGACAAGAAAAATTCTTTGAGTTATTATTTTAATTTTTCAACGGCAACAACAAAAATATGATACAGTGTCATATTATTATTCTTGATAATGGCATTGAGCCGAAGCTAGTAGAAAACAAAATATATATAAGTGAAACAAAACCAAGTGAGTTTAATTTATAAACCAATTTATGTCATATTTTCAATTTGTTTTAACTGTAACAAGAAAAATATGATACAATGTCATTTTTTTAGTTTATTTTTTAAGTGTAACAACAAAAATACACATTCAATTAAGAGAAAAATTAAATAATGAAAAGGTAATTAAAATTAGTAAATTTTATAATTTTTACTTTTTTAACTGTAACAACAAACATATGATACAGTATCATATTTTAATTTTTTTTTTTAACTGTAACAAGGAAAATATGATACAATGTCAAATGCATTACTTATTTTGTAAGTATTCTAAATTCGTCTTTGCCTCAAATAAATCCGCTTCCAAACCGAGAGCGGTTGTAAAATATGCCTTAGCCAAATTCACTCTTCCCAATTTGTGTTGGAGCACAGCTAGATTATTGTAAGCAGCTGCATGATTTGGATCGCTGGATAAGCAAAGGTTTAGGCATTGTAAAGCCAATTCAATATCACCTGAAGCCTAAAATTATAAAAAAATAATACAACTTTGCAGCTCGTGAGTTTTTAAAATGTTCACTTACTATTGCAAAAAACAGTATAAATAATACAACTCTGCATTTAGTACGTTTTTTTTTTATTAAGTGTACTTACTATTGCAACGTGTGATAAATTGTACCAAACTTCGGCTTTAATAAAGGGATCTGTCGCAAGATCTAGAGCTCTTTGAAAGCACACCAGAATAAGGTCAAGTTGTTGTGAATATAAGCAGCATAAACCTAAGTTGTTGTAAAGTTCAGCAGAATGTGCTCCCATTGCTAAAACTCTCCTAAAACATAATTGAAACACATTTTTAAATTGTGAAAAGTGGCCTCGGTGGCCGTGTGGGTAGAGACCCTGGCCCCTAACCCAGAGGTCGCGGGTTCGAGTCCCGTCCGGTGGAATCATTTATGAATAACAAATGATTCCACCCGGGTCTATCGTTGTAGCAAGGGAAGCCAATTATTTTCTTTACAAGTATTAGTAAAAATAAATTTTAAAATTGAGTGTGTAAAAATGAATTGATAATCATAGCCTGCGTACAAACTTACAAGTCAAGTCACTAAGATTTAATATAGGCATCATTATTATCTTAACTGTGTGTTACCTGTAATAACGTAATGCTAACTCTGGTTGAAAATTGTAAAAATGATAGACACCTATGCAAGCGATTGCTTCAGTATTCATGGCATCTTCAACCACGATGTTTCTGTAATGCTTGATAGAAGTTGGGATGTCTCCAATGGCCTCACTTAGCCTCGCCAATTCCGTGAGGATGGAAACGTCATTTGGAAATATTTCCAGGCCAGACTTACAAACTTCAGTTGCAGAGAGAGGCTGGTCTAAAAATTAGTAAATATATATATAATATATATGTATTTATTTATTTGTAAATAAAACACTTTTAACTTGGTTTAAACACTGTATTTACACTTAATTTTGTGACTATAGTTTCGACTAGCTAGTAGTCATTCTCAAAAAAATGTGCTAGCTAGTCAAAACTATAGTCACAAAATTAAGTGTAAATACAATGGTTAAACAAAGTTAAACGTGTTTTATTTACAAGTTTATTTAAGATGTACCACAAAGTGAACGCCTACAACACAAAACAATATATTTATCTATTTATACATACATACTGTGCCCTATTACTAATTCATGGTATAATATAACATGATATATAGTGATATATACATCAACATCCTTAATTAATTAAATATTATGTTGAAACATTCGTCAGGATTAATTATAAGACGAAAAATACAGTGAATGTAAAAATTGACACAACAATAGACAATATATGGACATGTTTTAGTTCCATATCTCGATTTTTTTATTAAAATGTATGTAGATTCGTATTGATAATAAATATATTATTTTGTTCACGACAATCTTATAATACGTGCATTATTTAATTGTATGGGCAGCATAAATGGGGTGCGTTTAACACTCAAGTACATTTAACACGGGATTTGCGTGATAAATGTGTTTTTTTAACACGGATATTAATAATTGCCTGGTTAGATATTTTGCCGCTATGCAGTAACAGCGCTAGTCAAATCAGCTTCTTTTGTCTTACATTTGACGAGACCCATTTAAAACGTCCACACAATTGTTGCTACTCGTTATGCTGGCCTTCGTATGTACTAAGTTTTAGAAATTGTATATCGTTTAATATTTCGCAGTTTCTTCTTTAAAAAATGCGATTTAAATTTAAACGTGTGTGCTTAATGTGGGGCGAACTGTAAATATTTTTTTAAATCGTGTTGATTTAATTTTAAAAACTTAGTATGCTAAAATAAAAAGTCTAGTTGTGTAATAAATTTCATTCTTGGGCATTCTTCAAAGAAACTCTGTGAATGTTTTGATCGGGTCCTCATTTGACCATGGTTGTGATGACGTCGTCGACGCTATTTTGTTAAGGTACGAAGTAAAGCATCAACATCTCCGCCGTTTTCACTAGTTTAACCCGCGTAAAACGCGTTTGTAATCAAAAATCATTCTCAAATCGGTTAAACAATTGTGCTTCTATTCGTCGCGAGTGTTTTTTTAAAGCGGAATAAACGTTAACACCGTGAAAACTCCATCCAAACGGAAGAGTTCGTTTTTTGTGTAAAGAGCGTGTTTTTATGTAACTTAGGCGAAAGGGTAGACTGTGTGAGTATTATTTATTGTTGAACGATTGTTCATATTTGTGTTTAAGTGGAATTAACTCTATTACACATTAAAATCATAGTACCGCAATTTGTCATCTTTTATCTGTCAAATTATTATATCGACAAATAAGGCTGACGCGTATTTGATAAATATAAATGGTGGGCCACCGCAAAGAATCTTTTTAAAATGTTAATAAAACACAAACGGCTAGATGGAATTTCATGATCTTAAATTTATTTTGTAGCCAAGAGTATCCGGTTGTACATGGAATATGACATCAACCAAATAAAACGGCTGGCCATACAATTCTCGACCCAATTTTTCAGAACTTTTTCCAACGTCTGCGGTTCTATCTCAACAATGGTATTTTGGATATTGACTTTAAGATAGGTAATCGTTGCTGGATCGTTGGCATAACAACGTTCTTTAACGGCACCCCAGAGATAAAAGTCCATGGGCGTCAAATCGCTGCTCCTTGCTGATCTCCACGACGGCTGATTACACGATTTTCGATCTTTGACCGCAATAAGTCGATAGTTTCGTTGCAGGTGTGGCATGTCGCCCCATCTTGTTGGAACCAGATGTTGCCCACTTCCAAACCAGCAATTTGTTCCAAAAAAAAGTTTGCTATCATAGGACCATGATAGCGAACTTTTTTTTGGAACAGCGGTTTCCGTTGACCGTTTCGCCAGATTCAAAGAAAAATGGGCCGATGATGCCGGCCTATAATCCGCACCATATAGTCACTCGTTCGTGATGCATTGGCTGCTCAACGATCACGTGTGGGTTTTCCGATGCCCAAATCCTGCAGGTTTGCTTGTTTACAAAGCCCCCGAGGTGAAAATGCGCTTCATCGGAAAAGATAATTTTTCGCCAAAATTCACCATCGGCTTCCAGCTGCTCTAAGGCCCAATTAGCAAAGTTGTGTCGAAGTGGATGGTCAACTCTCTTCAACTGCTGTGTTATTTGGACCTTATAGGCGAATAAACAGATGTCTTTATGCAAAATACGCCTCAAGGTAGTGCGACTAATGTTCAATTGCTGAGAGCGATGACGAGTCGATGTTCTCGGGTTGGGTTGCACACTACGGGCTACAGCAGCAATATTCTCGGGTGTACGAACCGGACGAGCGTGTGGAACTTTAGTACGGTCCACCAGCATACCAGTTTCACGAACTTTGTGCACACATTTCTTCAGAACACTTGCATTTGGTGCATATTCGCGATCGAATTTTGTACGCAATTTTCGCACTGATTCTGCAATACACGAATTACATTCAAAGTAAATTTCATCGAGCGTATAGCGTGCCATTTCGTTAACCGGGTGTTGTATACTGAAGAACTGTCATACATCAGATGTCAAGTATCATGAAAGTAGAAATAAAGTGGTAGTTCAAAAAGATTTCAAGAGATGGCCCATCCTTTATATAATAAATGTTGTGTTGTATATTGTTGTTGTTGTCAACAAAGTATAGTGTATAACTCGCATATAATGGCTATTAATCACTCGAACGACTTGCTCCACTCGCCTTCGGCTCGTTCCGCAAACCTCGTTCTCGTGATTAATAGCTATCATTATATGCTCGTCGTACCATATACTATTTTAGGATGCACTATTTTATAAGATTTTAAATAAATTGTTTTACATGAATAAAAACTTTAATGAATCCACGCATGTTCAAGACCCGCAACTTAAGTTTGCACCGGGTCCCGCTTTTGTTTCGTCCGACCCTGGCTACACCCCTGATCCCACTGAGCAAACACAATTAAGTAATGTTTCATCAACATTAAAACAATGTTTAATGTTGCTACAATGTTGATTTAACGTTATTTGTGTGTTTTTTGCTCAGTGGGATGTTTCGTGATCAATATTTAAATAATTAATACAGTAAATTCGATAATTATTCAAGCATACCTAATCTTAAATAAACCCTAATCAACCTAATAAACCCCTCGACATGATGCTGCTGCTTTATAGCACTCCTCAACTGCTGCTCGCCATCCCTCACCAAATTCAGCGCAATGTAACACTTGGCCAATTGCACTTTCCACCACCAATCGTTAAATTCGTGAAACTGTGTGGCCTGAACTGCTAACTCCATCGCACTTCGAACGTCCCCTTCGTGGTAAAACAGGTACTCGAAAAGCGGTTTCGAGAGACAAACATTTTTTGCGTATTTCGATAAATTCAGACGGGATACTTGGATGAAAGGCCCATCTTTGTGGGAGAGCATCGCAGCGGTGCCCAAACGAATAGCTCTAGCTGATTGCCCAGTTACAGGTCGGGCTGTTTTTAGTCGATCAAGAGCTGAACCCGGGCGGTTTTGTGTGCCTGGACGTGTTACTCCGGAAATTGGTCGACCTGTTGATGTTCTTGGTCTAGCACTAAAAAATTGAAAATTTAAACACAAATCAAATATGACCAAATTTTCAGTAAACTAATTTAGACACATTTTCACTGGATAACTATACCGGGTGTTGACTTAGCGGACGCAACATAGGAAATCCCATGTAAATTTTGAAATTTTGGCTCCCCTATTTATTTTAGAAACAAAATGTATTTACCTTTTTTGTAGAGGGAAAAATTCTGAATTCATTCGTGTTAACGTTTATTACTTTACGTTTCTCTAAGGTAAAATAATTAAGAAAAAATAATGTGATTTTATAAAAATAATGACATGCCATGGAATTGAAACAACTGCGGATGTCAAAATGGCAAAAGATATCGTAGTCACTCGATTAAAGTAAATGTTTTCGAAATCATTTACACTATACAAAAAAAATTTCATTATTTTTATAAAATCACATTACTTTTTCTTAATTATTTTAGCTGTTGATTTTCTGAAATTCGTTGATTTTTAAAAGAGTTCAATTTGAAGCTTTAAACGAATGTTTCCACTCCCAGACTAAGCATGAAGTAAAATTTCGAGTTTAGAAAAGCCCCGTAAAAATTTTCTGGGCTTTTCTAAACTCGAAATTTTACTTTATGCTTAGTCTGGGAGTGGAAAACGCTTGTTTACAGCTTTAAATTGAACCTAAAAAAAAAACAGGGAATACCCGCAATTGTTCTATCATTTCCACAGTTTGTCATTATTTTTATAAAATCACATTATTTTTTGTAATTATTAATAATAAATTTAGAATTTTCCCTCTACAAAAAAATAAAATACATTTTGTCTATAAAATAAATAGGGAAGCCAATATTTAAACACTTTAAAATTAACATGCGATTTCCTATGTTGCGTCCGCCAAGTGAACACCCGGTAGATACGTTTCAGGCTTCAACGCCATCATCAGTATAGTCCCGAACCAGTGCTTTAAGAATACTGAACATCTTTGGCCATTTATTGCCGGGGCAATTTACATATGTTCGAACGCGTAAACGCCATCTAATGTCCATTGACTTAAGTAGGATCATCGGGACTACACTGATGATGGAGTTCAAGCCTGAAACGCGTATATAGTTATCCGGTGAATGAATGAGTACTAAACACAAATTCATATTCTTGGTATTTGTATTCTATAAAATAAAACCCTGTTGTGGACGAACAATTGCTGTATACAAACGTTTAGTTTGCTAGCTATTGACGATGCTACTTAAGCCAATGGGCATTAAATGGCGTTTAAGCTTTTGAGCATATGTACATTTTTATGTGAAGAAAATTTAACATAAAGAAAAGTTGAGTTTGTCAATAGATTGCAGAATATTTACAAAATATATCGTATAGCTTAAGGGATTAAGTCATTAGTTGGGGCGAACAATTTGATACCTGAGAAAGAGTGTCATACCGCCATTAACGGTATAGATCTTCCAGCGCTATATGAAAAAAATGACTTCAAATTTGCAATAAATTTTTATACTTTTATAACACCATAAACCATAATCCTCAATAAAAGTATCCCTCAGCAAACAGCTTATTGCATGCTCGGCCGTGAGTCGGCTGCATAATATCAGGTCCGTATTAGAACATTTCATTCCAATGACTGACGTAGATATGTAAAAATGCACATTCGGTGGTATTCTCTATCGAAAACGTTAAATTTAACGTTTGACAGCAGAGTTAAATCTAGTCTAAAATAAAGGGAAATTGATTAAATTCCCTATCATTTTAATAGTTTTTGTTGAACTTATAATTTAATTTACACCTGTTACCGGCACTTTTTAACAAGTTCTGTCAACTGCTATTTTGTATATGTATTCATTATTTTCCAAATGAGTAAAGTTCGCGCCATACATTGATATTATTTAAGTTAGATAGGTTGCCTATCTAGGTGGAATCTCGTCAAATAGCGCCCTCGAACATCAGACAGCTCAACTCAGCTCAAAACTCCTCTCGGCCATCCATGGTAGAACTCTACGGCATCCGCTATTTCCAGTTTCAGGGTTGTCCAAAATATATACGGATTTCCCGGTTATCCCCGAGTTCGCCACATCTGCGAAGGGTCGCAGCTACCTGGAGCCGAGCCGGCCGTGCCAGCGAAATGTACGTGCGGGGAACAAGAGAATCGGGCATGACGTCAGAACGTAATAAAAGCGGCAAACACAAAGCCCCCTACGATGTTCGCGAATCGTCGCGAAAGGGGCACACGTACGCGAACACCACATACGTCATTGGATAGTTGAGAGGAAGACCATTCCAATAACACTAAACACGAGGGGGTTATTTCAATTTTGTACGCTAGAGAAGACGAGCTGTCAGGAGGATTAATTGTTATTAATTAAGATTCAGGCAAGGTTTAGTGTATCCCATATGTATAGGACTAGAGCAAAAGTTGCGCATTGCAAGTTACTATTTTTTGACCTAAGTCACATTCTCGTTCGACTTATGCTTTCGGAGTTATTAAATTAAAACTCATGAAACCACCATTTTAGCCTCCGATCAACATGTGTGACATATGTACGGATGCATAATTTCATCTCACACATGTTGATCTACTTTATATTTCAATATTTTTATATTAAATATTTATTCTCATTATTTTTCTGTGGCGAGAAATGGTGGGTACCTGAGAGTCACAGGGGTAGAGGGTTTGTTCTTTTTGATATAAAAGAGCTACCACTGGACCACAGAATTCACTCTGTATCCAGCATCCAAAAGTGTAAGTCGTCTGTAATTCTGTGTAAGTTGTTATTTTTTTTATTCTTGTCTTGTTATTTGTTTGTTAATTTATTATTCGTGTTTTTAATATATTTGTTAAAGTTGAGAGCCATTTTTATTTCAAATCGTATTTTTTTCTTTTTATAAAATAGAATCAGTGCTTTAGTCGAATTTTCTTAATTAAGAATTGAGCTTGCTAGTCGGTAGTTACTTGGTGGTGAAATAGTTGCTATTTTTAATAACTATTTTAAAGCCGAAGTACCCATCCCGTAACACACCAGTTGTCACCATTTATTTTAACGCGGATATCAATATTTAAATTTTAACGTTTTCGAGATAGTCCAATAAATGTATACCAAGGAAAACACTTTAATTTGCAGCTCTTACGATACAAACGTCAGTTATCTGATTGAAAGAGTTAAATGACGGTTGCAACTTGTTTTCTAGTCGATAAATTGTTTCATACTCTTATTAGCATGAAGTTCTGTTTCTTAACACTTCTCTATCAATTTACATCTTATTAATTGATACACAATCTACATCCAAAATATGTCACCCCTTTATGATTGAATTTTTGTTAATCGCATGTTATTTTTGTATGTATATAAAAGTTTTATAAAAATGATGTATTTTTCTTGATAGTCGATAAGTAAATATTAATTTAATTATAATAATTTAATTAGTAATTAAAATTAATAATGTTTCAATGTTGTATATACAACTGTATATATTATGTTTTATTAAAGCAGTATTTTCAAAAATCGTAATTATAGCCAAAATAACTGGAAATCAAATGAAATAATTTTGACATTTTAAAAATATATCTAAATATCATTTATTTTTCTAAGAAATTAACTAACGGCCCTAACTTTAACTTATACATTTTTTTATTTAAAAAATATTGGTATTAAATATATACAATAATATTAATTACTCTTATTAAATATTACAAAGTATCAATTACAATAATCGAACTCAATTGTCCATTAGCGTGAAATAGAGAATGAGCGGATTATACAGGTAAAGGTTATTAAGAAAATTGTATTAGGGCCAATGACAGGATTATATGTATATAATCCTGTCTTTGGCGGAATTAAAAGGTACTGGGGATATCCCAGATTAACTCAACTTCTGAACATCTCGACATTCCTCGAAAAACTAATGGTCAATTTGTAATAGGTCAGTAGGGGTCATGTGCAAATATTATTTTTGACGATATTAAATTAAAATATTAATACAAAAATCACCCAAGAAAATATTAAAGAAAAATCAACATTCAGTAAATACGAGAATAACATTAGTCGATCAAATTTTTTTATCTGAAAGAAATAACAAATGCAGCATCGCCTTAAAATAATAAACAAGTACCGGCGCGTGGAGAAATGCTAAGACATACAGAAAGATTGAGTTCAAGGTTTAACACAGCGCAAACACAACGAATTTGCGAAGTCGGGGGAATTGCGTGACGTCAGGGATGGGTGGTATTTTATAACCATATATGGTCTGCGCGAAATCTTCCATCTCCACGATCGGGTGGGAAACAGAGTTATAAAAGCTGTGCGGAGGGGAAAACAGGGGTGAAGAGGCAGTTCGGAGAGTCAAGAAACAGTTCGGAAGAAGAACATCACGAAAAGCACCACAAGTTCCAAATCACAGAGGGAAATAAGAATAACACAACAAAAATTAAAATTATACAACAAATATAAAAACTATACAACAAAAAAGAATACAAAACAGTTAACGGGTGTGGTCGAGCTGTGCGTGGAAAACGGAGGAGTGTTCCCGCTAGTTAATTGCTGATCACAATTAACGGGTGTGGTCGTCCCGAGTTAGTACTGCAGAGTTATGTTCCCGCTAGTTAAATGCACAAAAACAAATGACGGGTGTGGTCGAGCTGTGCGTGGAAAACGGAGGAGTGTTCCCGCTAGTTAATTGCCTGAAAACAATTAACGGGTGTGGTCGTCCCGAGTTAGTACTGCAGAGTTATGTTCCCGCTAGTTAAATGCACAAAAACAATTGACGGGTGTGGTCGAGCTGTGCGTGGAAAACGGAGGAGTGTTCCCGCTAGTTAATTGCCTGAAAACAATTAACGGGTGTGGTCGTCCCGAGTAAGTACTGCAGAGTTATGTTCCCGCTAGTTAAATGCACAAAAACAATTGACGGGTGTGGTCGAGCAGTGCGTGGAAAACGGAGGAGTGTTCCCGCTAGTTAATTGCCTGAAAACAATTAACGGGTGTGGTCGTCCCGAGTAAGTACTGCAGAGTTATGTTCCCGCTAGTTAAATGCACAAAAACAATTGACGGGTGTGGTCGAGCTGTGCGTGGAAAACGGAGGAGTGTTCCCGCTAGTTAATTGCCTGAAAACAATTAACGGGTGTGGTCGTCCCGAGTTAGTACTGCAGAGTTATGTTCCCGCTAGTTAAATGCACAAAAACAATTGACGGGTGTGGTCGAGCTGTGCGTGGAAAACGGAGGAGTGTTCCCGCTAGTTAATTGCTGATCACAATTAACGGGTGTGGTCGTCCCGAGTTAGTACTGCAGAGTTATGTTCCCGCTAGTTAAATGCACAAAAACAATTGACGGGTGTGGTCGAGCTGTGCGTGGAAAACGGAGGAGTGTTCCCGTTAGTTAATTGCCTGAAAACAATTAACGGGTGTGGTCGTCCCGAGTTAGTACTGCAGAGTTATGTTCCCGCTAGTTAATGATACAAAACAATCAACGGATGACGTCGGAATCTGCTTGCTAATCAGAAGAGTGTTCCCGCTAGTTGGTTGTCTGGTAAGCTCCGAGATGGTTTTTGTGGGTTTCCCATCTCATAATGCAAATGCAGGGGTTATTTAATTTTGCTCCCACAAGTAGAGTCATATACTTTTTGAGTTTAACTAAAATGCACATGGCTTCTAAGTACAAACGAAAATAACATATTTCGAGAATATAAATAATTTAAGAAACACAAATTAATTAGAAATGTCATAATTGAGATCAATAAACTTTGCATCCGTTAAACTCACATCCTGTTTTATTTATTGTCCACACATACTCCTGGTCATTAAAAGGGAAGAAAGACACAGTATTTCCAATAATGCATATTGACACAAACAACGAATCTGTTAAATAAATTAAAAGGGTTACTACATACACAACACAACGTAAATAAAATACAAATTATAAATTTGTATAATACCTAGGGTCGAATCATTACAAATTTGACCCTTTATGCAATAAGGAACCAAGAGGCCCAGGATTAAAAGGTATTGGGGATATCCCAGATTAACTCAAATTCTGGACTTCCCGACAAAATGATTGTTCATAACAATTTCTACTAAAAGTATACTTTTTCGTGTGATTTATAATACATATTTAGAGTTGTTCTTTTTTTCATTTTTATTTTTTTGATTATTGCTTTCATGATTTTAATTAAATAATCGATCATTTTAAATAAAACTGTGTTAAATATTTTCACAAAATATTTTTTACTACTTTTGAGGTGGGTCTCGGCATCCAACACTCTATACAAACAAATTCTATCAATTAAATTATATTATAACTTATTTCTAAATGTATTTTATTGCCATCTTTTAAACAAAAGTAAAACTAAAATGTTTATTGCTCTTATGGAGGTTTTGAAACAACAGCTCATTTTATTTAATATTTAACTTAGAATAATCTACCCTATTGAATTGATTTGGGGCATACTAAAACCTCAAATACGGCGAAATAACACAAATCCTAAGTTTAGTGAAGGAACTGTAAATGTAGTTAAAAATGAAATTTCTAAAATTTCTAAGGAACAGTGGACGAACAGCATTTGACATGTCATCGAAATTGAAAATAAATACTTTTCCAAACATGTGGAACCGCTTATTATAAATATTTTGGAGAATGACTCAGACGAATCTGATAATTAATTTTTGTATAAAGTGTATTTTTGTATAAAGTGTATTTATGTATAAAGTGTAATTATGTATGTATAAAGTGTAAATTTAAATTTCAAATAAAAGATTGTCAGAAGAAATAAGTTGAGTTAAACAAGTCTGCCGAAATTTAATTTTAAATATTTATAAATTAATTAAATCGTATAATTATTCTTCTTAAAAAAATTCAACTCAACTATGGAATTTGATATTAGTGGTGTAAAAACTTGCGCCTGAAAATTTCTAAAATAACATTATTTTTAGAATCGTATAATTTTTGTTTAAGCAAAATTTGCTGTACCAATTTAATCGTAGCTTTATTATAACTAACACGATTTTATTGAAATTTTAATTTAATTAATGATCCATTTCAAAATGCGAGGCGCCTCACTTTGAAGTGCTGTATTTTAAAAACAAAAAATCTTAAAAATATATCTGAGCACGTTTCTGTAATACTGAGAGTGTTTTTTTTTTATTATTATTGAAAAAAATCAGATTGACCTGCAAAATATATAATTTAATTTTCAATCATATAAATATTTGATTTTTCGTGGATTAAAAACCATAACCATTGCGCATCTTCAATCTCTCAATGAGGTTTTCAATCGACGAAAAATCAAATATTTAAATTATTGGAAATTAAATTATATATTTTATATTATGAACAATTTCTAACAATTAACTATAATTAAAAAATGGTGATGTGTCCATCATAGTACTTTCCCCCGTAAATTGCGTATTAAATCACTTTTAAAATATTTGTAGCATTATTATTTTCAAAATGTCTTCAACTTTTTGATAACTACAACTTTTATTTGAAACATTTTTCAATTGTATCAACACACTGAGACAAACCAATAACTAGATAAAAGAACATTATTTATTAATTATCTCAAAAACTAAGAGTGCTATGACAAAAAAAGAGTGCTATACAAAATATCTTTAGTTTTTCATTTCCTACAACTTTTATTTGAAACATTTTTCAATTGTATCGACACATACACTGTCACACACCAATAACTAGATAAAACACACAACTTTTGAAATATCTCAAAAACTAATAGTGCTATGACAAAAAGTAAGTGAACAATCCATCTTCATTTTGTTATTATCTACAACTTTTATTTGAAAGAATTTTTTGTTTGATGAACATTTATTGAAAAAATCTGAAAAAACTGAAAAACGCTACGAGTAAAGTACCACTTCCGGTTTTCCGATTTTCACCAAAAGCTTTTCAGTTCTTCCGATTGTATCAAAAAGCTTAAGTTTCAAGTTTCATCTCGATATCTTTACCGGTTTTTGCGGTACAGCGCACACAGACTCACACACAGACACACAGACACACAGACAGACAGACATTTTTCAAAAATGGTCTTATTCGACTCAGGGGACCTCAAAACGGATATTTCCGCTAAAATTTTTGATTCGAAAATTTTCACGAAAACAATACTTTCCCTTTGTATTACATACGGGGGAAAGTAAAAACCGGATACTTAATTACCGAGAACGTTGAAATAGGATTTTGATATAGTAGGGGTTGAAAGGGTTCAGATATGCATTTTTTTCTTGCACCACTCTATAAATAAAGATTTAATCTTTTAGCAGTATTTATTTCAAATTTTTATACTTAACTGATTAGGATTTATAAAGAGTTAGTAAAAATCCGTCGAAAAAATAATTATTTATGATAAAAATCTGATTTCTTCTATAACAATAAAAAAAACACTCAGGATTACAGAAACGTGCTCGGATATTTTTTAAGATTTTTTGTTTTGAAAATACAGCACTTCAAAGTGAGGCGCCTCACTTTTTGAAATGAATGTAGGTATTTTCACATGTTTGATGGTTTGATAAATCACACAATTTAATATTAGTTAATGTTAAAAGAGCATAAATGTTTTGAACTTTTCATTCTTACACTTAAATGAACTCGGTTAAACAATCAACATTTTTAATCTCAACATCTCTGAACATTTTTTCTTCCGCTGTTTGCCTCGCGCCCCGGGGACAACACACCCTGTAGCGGCCCTGTTCATTTCGGTCATGAATTTTCTATACAAATCATCTGGCCAGCGCAGGTTAGTTTTATTGCGGTTATGGTCATAAACCCCCAATTATCATTTACAAGTTAACCGCAAACTGAAGTCATTTTTTTCATATAGCGCTGGAACTACTATAGTTTAAGGGATTAAGTCATTAGTTGGGGCGAACAATTTGATACCTGAGAAAGAGTGTCATACCGCCTTTAACGGTACAGTTTAACATAAAGAACATTTACCATATAGAAAAATTGAGTTTGTCATTAGTTTGCAGAATGGTTTGTGTCTATATTAGTGCAATTATGCACTTAACCAACTAAATATCTTTAGTTATAAATTTTATAGACAGTATATGTACACCCCCTTGATTAATCAATCATTTTGTTTTGTTCGTTTTGCTCTTACTTTTAAATTACTGATTTTTTTTTAAATTATATGTACACATTTTCGTTTCTACCTCATTGGACCATTAACACCTGTTGTTACTGCAGTCCGCATGCTAGTTCCAGGCCTAGGAGCTGAAGCCACAGCAGTCTCGTCCAAAAAATCTGTTTCCGTAATATCCTCACTTTCCAAATCATCAACGTAAACACGCTGAGTGAGCGCCTTCATTTTCAAACACCAGGCTGCTTGATCCAAAGGCTGCTTTTCCAAAATTTGAGTACAAAGATCCGCACATTTCTCGTAGTGTCGTCTTCTGTATTGGCTCAGGGCAAGATACAAGGGATCCATTTTTATCAAACACAATTGTAAACACTCAAAATACAATAATTTGATCTAGTTTTAGCACTAAATGATTCTAGTTTTCACAAACACGATCACGGTGTTTTTGTTTCAGCAGTTATATTGGGTTTTTAGTGTTTACAGTTTCGTTGCCATGGTGATAAACACGTGAGCAGCGTTCAACGCGCACTCATAAATACTTTGTATAGGATCTATAAAGTATAATGGGTCAATATTTAATTAATTTCACAACATGAAACTATCCAAGTTACTTCAACAAGGTAATTATCAATCCTAAAAAAAATGTATGCAGAAAATTCAACTGCCTGGAGCAATTTAGTTTTCTTATAATTATACTTACAGTTGCTAGAGTTGAGAACTTATACTTACAGTTGTTAGAAAGTACAGCAAAATATTCGGCTATGTGAACTGGACTCACTTTGATTTTTCAAATTAAGAGACGGTATTAGCATTAGAGAAATTGCTAATGAAGTGCATGTCAACAAAAGCAACCTCTTGTCGGCAAAAAAAAAATATTGTACAGGGTGGCCCAAATTGGATGTTACTATAAGGAATCTCGGTTATTAGACGAGTTATACATCAATGAAAAGAGAAAATAATTACATGTTTTTAGTAGCACAGCCAACTATGACTTCTATTTAAAAAAATATAACTTTGGGCTGTATTGTAACGTACACGTTTTGCTATCTCTTATTTTTCAATTAAAATATATGACAGGTTGTAATAATAAGTAGAAAAATTAGGAATAAATTAAATTAAATTAAAAACACAGTATTTAATGTAGGCAACCCTAAAATCATAAATGCAATCAATGACTATTTTAT
Source organism: Philonthus cognatus (assembly GCA_932526585.2). Taxonomy (NCBI): domain Eukaryota; kingdom Metazoa; phylum Arthropoda; class Insecta; order Coleoptera; family Staphylinidae; genus Philonthus; species Philonthus cognatus. The sequence continues at coordinate 155,685,418 of OW052241.1, forward strand.
TAATTAATATTAATTTAAATTAAAAGATATTTTCAAGTGTTATGATGCCATATAATCCTAGAAATCGTGCAGTATGATCCAATAGTCTTGCCAGTCCTCTTAGTTGCATAATAGCGCGAGATTTGGAATATTCAACGGTTTTCTAAAAAATGTAAACACCATAGCGTTATTAGGTAATAGACGAAAGGGAAGATTCAATCAGATAATAAGAGAAGTTATTAATTGTATACAAGTTTCAAATTTAAAGGGATTAGTAAGAAAAAAAAATGTATTTAGATTAAACCTAACCTCTAAGGGAAGTGTTAGTACTTACGTTGTTATTATTGTCTCTAGGTAATTTTCCGAGTCTTCTAAATTTATTTTTCCTACGTAGTTATCGAATCTGTTGCATAATCCACTTAAAACTCACTTGTTTTTGTTAACTTTCCGATCGCCGGCTGTCAAAGGTTTGTTGTTATTGTCAATAGATCGAAAATACCAATAGATTTATAAATCCAAGTAGGGGGCGTCCGATTCGATTAATCATTGAATTAATCCTTCGAATTTTTAATCTGAGTGGAGCTGTGTGCTCAAGAGGTTAAAAAAAAAGGGGAACGACGAAAGCGTGCTGTGTGCCGTGTCGTTTGGAAATTTTATAATCAGCGAACATCGGCGCGATTGATTCAGCAAAATCCCGAAATTATAATTACTCTAATTGAGGCCGCAATTCATCTTCAGGTAATTTTAAATATTTGCTATTTTCGGACGGTTTTCCGTTAGTTAGACTTCCGACTAAAGTCAGGTTCGACTTGATTCTTTTTTTTAGAGCTCGAAGTTTGAGTGGTTGAATTTTAATCACCAATTAAATTTTTCGTATTCCGGCTGTATGCTGGCGGACGTTTTGTTTTCCGAGCGAGGGTACTTTTTGCGGTTTGGACTTTCTCGGGGAGTTTACTGTGGAAGCCGGAATTGTCGGCAGGAGTAGGAGTTGCTGGCGGAAGGTGAATTGCTGGAACCTGGATGTTGTTCATGAAGTAACGGAGACGGGCCGGGAGGAATTCACGAAACGAATTAAGATAAGTCCATTGAGAACTTGTTATCAACATTTTTTTTGTGAGTGATTTCGTTAAGCCGAACAGTGACATTTAAAAATTAATAAGTGGAATTTATTCTTGTTTAAATTAAAAAAAAAAAAGAGGATTATATTTATTTTGATCTCAAGCGTTGTTTTGAAACACGGAGTACTTTTACAAAAATTGTAAAGAAAGTGACGTCATTTTCTAGGGAAGTTTATTTGTGTGTTTTTTGAAAATCTCTTTAAGTTTGTGATCTCGATATTGATTTTTTGTTTATTCTTTGGTTTCGATTATGTTGTTTTGACTAATATTAATAATTATTATTTATTTTTGATTTATTACATTTTTTTTTAAATTTTTAATAATATACTTTTTAATTTGAAATGTTCTATTAAGATCTTTTTATTTTACTACCCTATAATTTCTTGATTTTAACTAAGGGTAAGTACTACTATAAATATTTTTTTAAATCAAGTGGCGCTCAACATTTTATTTAGTTCTTTCAATTTATTTTGATCCACGACTCAGCCTACCGAAATCGAGCTGCTGTTCGCGGTCACAGTATCTCTATTATTAATGAAGAAAGAAATAAGCTGTAAATTGCATTCGATTCTCCTCGAAAAAGAACCTCTAGAACAGTGGTCTCCAAACTACGGCCCGCGGGCCAAATCCGGCCCGCGACTTGCATGAATCCGGCCCGCGATTGTTTGTAATTTTTTTTGTAAATGTCATATTTTGAAATATTGTAACAATTGTTCCTTAAATTTTTCATAATTTAATAAAATTAATCGGATCTTGGCGGACTTTATTATGTAGAATTGTATTTGTGGCCCGCGAAGAAGATAGTTTGGAGACCCAGGCTCTAGAACATACAATTCTTATCTTGATAAAATAATAAATAACTGAGATATTAATAAAAATCGAATATGGAAAATATTGAATTTTTGGCTATAACTTGAAAACAAACGTCGATAGCTAATTTCTATTTTCGACATTGAGTTTTCCTCGAAAAAAGAGCTCGAGGATGCGCCATCGATTTTTTTCTATCTCTTCTAATAACCGAGATTCCCCATAGTAATATCCAATTTAGGCCACCCTGTACATGACAAGTTTGTTTTACAAGAGAAAAAATACGATATTTTAGAAGTGGCTAATGCTCCCTGCTGTACTATTTTCTTTTTTTCTTTCGCCACTGTACAGGGTGGTTTTTTTTCGTTGATATTATAGGGTAGAGGCTAACCGGTAAGAGATACAAAAAAACTAAGATGTGTCCCGTTCTCTGTTTTAGTATTAAGTTTAATGGCGCAATCAGATCTAAGCTAACTAGATTGGTTTAGAAGATACAGGGTGATTCTCAAAATGTGCCGATTTTTATTATCTCTTGTTGTTTGGTTATTTATGGAGATACAAAAAAGTTAAATACGAAAGTTTTATGACTTTTTACGTAGAATCCAGTAGTGTACTTAAAAAATATAGATGTTTTACTTTTGGAGATATTATCAAAACTAGCATTTTCTGAAATAGGACACCCTATATCTGAGTATCTCAAAAAATTGCATTTTTTTTGTGAATGCAACAATATAACACTTAATATTTTGCTCTGTCCTAAATAGCTAAAATACTAAAAACAAAAAAAAAAGATTTTCTAGATGGCCATGAATTAAATTCTCTAAGCGTTTGTTTTTGTTTTTTTACATGTCATAAAATTCAATAACAATTACGTATTGGTTTTGACATTCCGTTATTAACGAAATATTTTCGATTATATTTCTTTAGAAAAGGAGTCTAAAATGAATATTTTTCAAAACTATGAAAAATGAAACGTGTTTGAGATAATGAGAGTTATAAAAATAAAGACGCAACTTTAGACCTATATTTTGAGCGTTATCCGGAACGACGACAGCCAGAAAACAAATATTTCAAAGATTAGATCACAACTTAAGTGAGTATGGATCATTTGAAAAATCAAGAGAAGATTTACAGTAAAGAAAATAGAGAAAGAAATGAAATAAATTCATTAGCTTCTGTTATTGCTGATCCGACGGTATCTAGCCGCAATATTAAGAAAGATATTGCCTTAAATGGATGTTTTCCACTCCCAGGCTAAGCATGAAGTAAAATTTCGAGTATAGAAAAGCCCCGTGAAAATTTGTCGAGGGTCGCGCAGCGACCCGAGACAAATTTTCTGGGCTTTTCTAAACTCGAAATTTTACTTCATGCGCCACGCGTACAAAACACTAAAATATTGTGAACTCTATGTATATTACAACCTTATTTAAAATCAGTGTTTTATACGCGTGGCGCATAAAGTAAAATTTCGAGTTTAGAAAAGCCCCGAAAATTTGTCTCGGGTCGCTGCGCGACCCTCGACAAATTTTCACGGGGCTTTTCTAAACTCGAAATTTTACTTTATGCTTAGCCTGGGAGTGGATAACACTCATTTAAAGCTCCAAATTGAACTCTTTTAAGAAGCAACGAATATCGGAAAATTTGCAGCGCATGAATATGTATACTTAAACGAAAAATTCGCTGTATAAGTATATGAGATAATTGCAGTGCCAATCAATAAACAGTGAAATCTTAACCAAGTGTGTTATTTACTAAAAGTTTTTGATATGGAATTTCACCAAGTAACAGCCTCAACTATTAAATTTATGAGATAATTGTAAAGTTATAATAAATTTTTGTTTGTTTTTTGTAGTTGTTGTTGTTTTAATTTATCAATGTTTTAATATTCTTGTTAACTGGGTTTTTAATATACCTATTATAAAAGAAAAGAATAATTCAATTTATGGCTATCTAGATTTTTTTTTGTTTTGTTTTTTTGGTATTTTAGCTATTTAGGACAAAGCAAAATATCAAGTGTTACATACTGTTACAATCACAAGAAAATATGCAATATTTTGAGGTACTCAGATACAGGGTGTCCTATTTAAGAAAAGGTTAGTTTTGATAATATCTCAAAAATTTAAATATCTATATACATTTTAAGTACGCTACTGGATTCTACGTAAAAAGTCAAAACTTTTGTATTTAAAATATTTTTTCATCTCTATAAATAACCGCGTCACAAGAGATAATAAAAACCAGTAGATTTTGAGAATCACCCTGTATTTTCTAAACCAATCTAGTTAGCGTAGATCTGATTGCGCCATTAAACTAAATACCAAAAAAGAGAACGGGACACATATCTTAATTTTTTTGTATCTCATACCGTTTAGCCTATACCCTATAATATCAACGAAAATAAACCACCCTGTACATATCATATACAAATTTCGCTTGAATTTTGAAAGCGCAACGAAATAAATATTTTAACATTTTATTAACGTGAGATCAAATTTAGGCAGTATATTTTGAACTTCATTTTAAATCAGTGTTTACACGCGTGGCGCATGAAGTAAAATTTCGAGTTTAGAAAAGCCTGAAAATTTGGAGTTGCCGGGGCGCTACTCGCTTCGCTCGCGCGCCCCGGCAAATCCAAATTTTCAGGCTTTTCTAAACTCGAAATTTTACTTCATGCTTAATCAAGGAGTGGAAATACTCGTTAGAAGCATCAAATTGAAAACTTTGATAAAAACAACGAATGCCTGAAAATTTACAGCGAATACATCAGGATATGAAAAATTCCATGTATATTTAAAATAATTAATTAATTAATGAATACCGGCAATTTTTTTAAATTAGCGAAAATCTAGGTAATACATGAAAAGCGTCAAAGTTTGAAGAAGTAACGCAAGGAGTCAACAATTTGAAAATCAGCAATAATCTTGAAAAATGCATGATTATTGTCAAAATTTTGAAAATTGTTATAAATCTTGGTAATTCAAAATTAACAAACGTATTGAAAAATTCCCGAGTAGACAAAATTTTGAAAATTAATTAAAATCTTGGAAATTCACGAAAATTGCCAAATTTTAAATATTGAACAAAAACTTGAACGCCCTTAAGATTTTGTAGATTATTGAAAGCATTGTTAAAAGCCAGTGATTATTTTTTAAGGAATGTTTTCCACTCCCAGACTAAGCATAAAGTAAAATTTCGAGTTGAGAAAAGCCCGAAGAATTTGGATTTTTTTGTCAATTGCATTTCACTATTTTGCAAAACTATTTCCTTTCTCTATTAAACAGACAACTGTGTTTGTCAGACAATACTTTTGAGAAATAGTGAATTGACAAAAGAGCAAAACCAAAAGAAAAAGACTCTAAGTGTTATTTAGCAAAATAAATACTATTTATCCTTCACCATGCATCCAGCCGTCTCCAGAAAAATCCTCAAACCAAACAAACACAGTGCAACTGATTGCTTTCACAAATGCTACGCTATTTGTCTTTAGGAGTGTATGGGGAAATCTTCAGAGTGACTGTAACGACAAATTAGCTGAATTGTTGTAGAATTTAAACTAGATTATTTACAATGCCTAAAAATAATATTCGGTGATTGTAATAATGTTAAATTTCTAACAAATTATGGGGATTATTGCAGTGTAACACGTCGATCGTGTTGGAAAGACCCACATAGTTTAGAGTAGCTCATCCGATGCCAAATTTACAGCACAAGTGGGGCGAATACAGTCAGAGAGAAAAGCGGCAGTTCGCTGTGCATTTGTGGATTGCTCCTTGCCATGAACGGATGGGGTCTCGCGTCGCGTGGAATAGACGAAAAAGAAAAGCGTATAAAAAGGACGGACCGAAGGAAAGTGTCGATTCGTATTATTTAAACACGCTGATAATACATACAAGCTATGTATTGTTTTCAATTCGTTAGAAAGCGATCCTGTGTTATTTTGCGGTATTTACAAAACTGATGATTCTTATTCTTGTCATTATAACACATTATGTTTACTTTTAAGACTCCAGTTTCGACAGCCAAACAAACTATGTGTTTTATTTTATTAAATTATAGATTATTTCTTAAAAATATAATAATAAAATAATTCATGTTCATAAGCTCATTGTGAATATTTATATGCCGGACATATATGAAAAAAAACGGAACATAGAATTTTCAGTGATATTTTTTAAATGGGAATATTATCTTCCCTAACTGCTATTGCCATGAAAATAATGTGTATTAATTTGGCCTCTGCCAAATTGGGTAAATACCCCAAATTTTGGGGAGAATTTAAATTTATATTCGGTCAAATATTCTAGTTTTTATGAATGCAACAAATAAATAATAGATTGAAAAAAATTAAACGGAAAGCTGCCCTATTTTTTTTATGTTTAGTACAGGGTTTACAAAATGATGATGTGTATAAATAGGCTCAGTCAACTTAGCCCCCCGAAGTTCGACTTTTTTGAAAAAAGCGATTGCGCTAGACCGGCCTTAGCTAGCGCCACAAAAATTAGAGCTAGCGCCATTTAGACAAGAAAACTACGGGGATATGAACTTTCGGGGGGCTAGGTTGATGCTAGCCCCCCGAGTTTGGATTTTTTAAGTTTTTTTACACTATTCGGATTCCTCAGAGCTAGCGCCAGCTAGCGCTACCAATTTAAAAGCCAACGCCACTCCCACAACCCCAAAAAATGATAAAACATTTTTAACCCTGGCCCCCTAAAATGAGATGTTTTAAATCATATTGAGTGGACAAAAATATTCTCTCAAAAATATCAGATAAAAAAAGTTCACATCCAAATTTTGATGCGAGAGCTTTCAGATCCTGTATGCGTATTACCATTTACTTCCTGAATTTTAATACAAAATGATGTTTGGCATATAATATACCGCTTCCAACAAATATTTCGGCGTTGTAATTACTTTATTTATGTTCATAGACACTGGCTATTAGAAACATGATGCCTAGAAGACAGTAGTGTAACTGACAATTGTGTTTTCACTCCTAGCTAATTTAAATCGATATAACTCAAGAACTTACCGTACGATTTAAAAAACTCTTTTGGCACTGTAATTACTATACTAATGTTTATAAACACTGGCAACGAGATAGCTTGCGCTAGTAAGACAGTGGCGTAACTGACGATTGTTTTTGATAATTGAAATCGTTATAACTCGAAAACTAACCGTACGATTTCAATTTTTTTTTTGGCATTGTAATTGCTATACTGAATTCTATAAACACTAACAACGACATAGCTAGTAATATTAAAGGATAAATTAAAATCACTTGGTTTGTTTCACTATTTGTTTCTATTTACTCGACTAGTTTCGCTTTTTACGGCATTATGAAAGTTCACTCTTGATAATGCCGTAAAAAGCGAAACTAGTCAAGTAAATAGAAACAAATAGTGAAACAAACCAAGTGTTTTTAATTTATCCTTTATTATTATTTCAAAATGTTTCACCAAGTGATAAATGAGAAAGTTATTCGATGCTACAAAATTGTGATTAAGCTCCTTTTGTTGCTATTCAATTGACTTTATTTTCATTCTAACACAATCTATCTATCTATATCGTAATTCTACAATATACAGGGAGATTTTCTTTAAAGTATACGTATTCCAGATTCACTTTATTTTCTTTAAATCTTTAGATATATGTTGATTTTACAGGAATTCAATTTGAAGCTTTAAGCGAGTGTTTTCCACTCCCAGGCTAAGCAGGAAGTAAAATTTCGAGTTTAGAAAAGCCCCGTGGGCTTTTCTAAACTCGAAATTTTACTTAATGCGCCACGCGTATAGAACACTTTTGTTAAATTTATGTATATTTGAACCTTACTTGAAATCAGCGTTTTATACGCGTGGCGCATGAAGTAAAATTTCGAGTTTAGAAAAGCCCAGAAAATTTGTCTCGGGTCGCTGCGCGACCCTCGACAAATTTTCACGGGGCTTTTCTAAACTCGAAATTTTACTTCATGCTTAGTCTGGGAGTGGAAAACACTCGTTTAAAGCCTTGAATTGAACTTTTTTTTAAAAACAAGGAATATCTAAAGATTTAAAGAAAATATGCTAAATTTGGAAAACGTATACTTTAAAGAAAAACTCCCTGTATGTTATTATGTTGTATTCAACTTAAATATTATTAGGTTATTACTCATATTAAGTTTAAGATTCATTTCTTGTCTGATGAAGGAGCAACTCTCTAAGCAAACCTAAATATCTAATCCATGTTACATATCAAATATTTAGCTTAAATGTTTTGATAGTTGTTGCTTACATTATACGGCTCAGTCAACTTAGCCCCCCGAAGTACGACTTTGTTGAAAAAAACTTGTCAGTTAGGCTACTGTTTTCTAGGCATCATCTTTGTAATAGCCAGTGTCTTTGAACATACATAAAGTAATTACAACGCCAACATATTTCTTGGAAGCGGTATTTTATATGCCAAGCATGATTTTGTATTTAAATTCAGCAAGTAAATGGTAGTACGCATACAGGAGCTGAAAGCTCTCACTTTTTTCACTTTTCACTTTTTTTTACCTGATATTTTAGAGAGAATATTTTTTTCGTATTCTGCTGGCGCTAGCTCTAAGCAATCTTTTGCACCCAATTTGATTAAAAAAATCTCATTTCGGGGGGCTAGGGTTTAAAATGTTTTATAATCTTTTGGGGTTGTGGGGGGTGGCGCTAGCTTTTAAATTGGTAGCGCTAGCTGGCGCTAGCTCTGAGGAATCCGAATACTGTAAGAAAACTTGAAAAATCCAAACTCGGGGGGCTAGCGTCAACCTAGCCCCCCGAACGTTCAAACCCCCGTAACTTTCTTGTCTAAACGGCGCTAGCTCTAATTTTTGTGGCGCTAGCTAAGGCCCGTCTAGCGCAACAGTTATTTTTTAAAAAGTCGAACTTCGGGGGGCTAAGTTGACTGAGCCGTATAAATAGAGGATTGCAATAACATTCAATTACAATTCATTTATTCCTTATTTACTTACTATCAAAATATGACTCATCATAAATCAGCCAAATTTGAAAAAAATATATTGGGCTCGGTGCAATGTTGAGCAAGAAGCTTGTTATTTGAAATGCATTATAATAACTTTCTTATTATTATTATAGTTCTATTTTTTCTAAAATAATTAACGATGAATAAGCACGCAGTTACACCCTACATTTTTTTAAACATTTGTCAAACAAATATTACCTGTGCTCAGTAAAAAATATTTGATTTGTAACATTAATCTACAACAACGCCATATTGGTGTTATTCTTACTATTCTTATAGTTTTGATATCATTGATTCGTTGATGAAGTCGCAGTTGGTTCAAATAGGTCCGATTGCTAGAAACATTACAATTTACTTTAATAGTTTTATTGCGAGAAGTTTAATGGCATTTAACAACTGCTTTAACAACGAAAGATTTAAGACGAAATAATGATTTGAACAAGACTGATTGTTATTCGATTTCTTCTGGCTTATTAATCAGCTTAAAAAACTTAAAAAAATAATTTAATAATACCGACACTGTCAAATAATAAGGAAAGACAATATTAAAGGTATATTACACATCTTTATTTAAATTAGTGAAACATTTCGTGTTTTCTATATTAGTGAACATGCAGTATAAAAAAATACTTATTCCATTAGCAGTCAGAAAGCATGAAAATAAAACACTAGTACAATAAAATATCGATTATAATTGCGAAATATTAATTTTACGAGAATAAATGCTAACGACGCGAGCCGATTTTGTTAACTATGATTGAAAAAAGAAAAGAAAACAAACGCGAAGCCGCGCAGCGTTCACCGGCCCAGGGATAAACGCTGGCCGCATGCTGCTCGCCCCTCCACTAATTGTGCAGATGAGTGTACAACGCGTTCAACTAAGAGAAGATCCGCAAGGCGGCTGTATTTTACGGTCTTATTTTTCAAGATTTTTATTTTAACCTGACTTGGGCATGAGCTATCGCATTCTTATGAAATGTTCACATTATATTCCTTATAGTATAAACTAGTAAGATATGGGAATTTTTTTTTTTAATTTTGAAAAATTTAACATTATTTTTTTCATACCTCTGAAAGTAAATTGTTTAAAAAAAAAGTACTTCGATATTTTACTAGATAATTGGGCTTAATATACGCTGTCAAAATATACGCTGTCAACTTTCTAGGACCTTTAGTTTTTAAATAAACCTAACATTAAATTTCAGACCACTGTTATATTCCCCTTATGGAAGCAAGATGGCGCCGCCGAAAGCAGTTTCGATCGAAGAAAATATTATGTGTAAATTGTGCTCAGTTAATGTTAAAAAGTACGTGTCGTGCATTGTGTGTAACCAGAACTACCACGCAAACTGTTTAGTGAAAGTATGTGGAATGTGGGTGGATCAAAACGGAGGAATACACTGCTGCGATCTAACCTCAAAACGTACAGACACTCAGATATCAGGAAACACAGAAGATTTAAACACGGTAAGCTATTTGAGACTTGTACTTGAGCACAAAGACGAAATGATTGATGAGCTAAGAGATAAAATCGATATTTTGAAACAAAACATAAAACTACTGGAAAAATCAACCAGCCCAGCGTCCTCTATTAGCGAAATAAATTGTCGAAATAGTTTTGAAAGTCTGACGACAATAGATAAAACAGAAACGCAAATAATTAACGCCAATTCCAATCAACAAAAAGACACGGAATTCGCATCCACAAAAAAGAATACTCCAAACGATACTCATCGCGATAAAAATAGAAATATAAATAAACAAACCGAAAAAAAGAATAATGAGAATGAAAAGAGTAGACATCCAAACCTGAATGAAATCATAATTGGTAGCAATAATAAGATGAATGAATTGGTCTATACAGCGGAGAAAAATGCGTGGTATCACGTCGGAAAGTTTAAACAAAATTTTACCGAAGAACAGTTGATGAAAATTATGGAAAATTCATTGAGTAATGTACAAATAAAAATTGAAACCATCGAACGAGAGGACCGATCGTCGTCGGAGAAATACAAATGCTTGAAAGTCGGAATTGCGGAAAGGTATAAAGACGATATCGAAAACCCTGACACATGGCCAAATGGAATTCGTATAGGTAGATTTCGATTTTTTCAAAAAAAAGCATATCAACCACGACACAGCAAAAGAAAACCAAAACAAATATAGTAAACAAAACTACATACAACTTACGCTAATGCATCAGAATATCAGAAGCATATTTAATAAAATTGACGAACTAGAAGTTATAATTAGAGAAGTAAATCCTAATATTATATGTATAACAGAGACTTGGAGTAAAATTGACAATGTTGAACTGATCAACATAAATGGATACAAGCAAATAGATCATTACACAAGAAAGACAATGTTACATGGCGGATCAATGATTTTTGCAAAAAATATAGAAAATTGCATCCAGCAAGCTAAAATAAACAGCTACAGTGTTGAATCTATAATAGAATGTAGTTCCTGTACACTGACATTAGGGAACAAAAAAATTGGTATTGTAGTAATATATCGACCACCAACAGGGAATCTGAATATATTCTTTAGTAAGATTACAGGTTTACTAAAAGAAATGGAGTCAATATATGAATTCATTATATTATGTGGAGATCTAAATATCAACCTTATGTCAGATACAAATGAAAAACATATGCTGGTAGATGTATTTACATCTTTTTCGCTCTACAATAATCTCGCAGAACCGACTAGAATTAAAAAACTGGACACCGGATGGTCAGAAACACAGATCGACTATATTGTAGCAAACTTCGACTTTGAATGTACCAACGTAAATTTTAATTTATCAGACCATGATGCTCAAATCTTAAACGCGAAAATAAATACAAATAATTCACCTAAAATACAGGCACCATTATTAATAAAAACCAGAAGAAACAATATAGATGAACTCAGGTACTATTTGCAGAAAGTGAATTGGAATTTTATAGTATCAGACAATATACATAGTGCATTCAAGAAATTCCATGATGAATTCACACACAACTTCAACATATCGTGTCCACTAAGCGAAATTAAAATAAGACCAATGGATAGGTCTTGGATAAATGAAAAGGTGTGTCTATCAAGTAGAAAACTTAAAGACATGCATTTATTAATGAAATATACAAATATAGAGAACAGAAAAACCGAATATAATATGGCCAAAAAAGCACATCAAGAACTTGTGAAAGTAACAAGAAGAAAATACTATAGTGATATTATTAGAAAGTCGGAAAATAAACAAAAACAGGTGTGGCGTATAGTCAACGAAGAGACGGGCAAACTAAAAAATAAGGTAAAACCGATTCATATAAAAAAACAGCCAAGAGAAGTTAGTCAAAAGTACAAATGAAGTCGCAGAGATCTTCGGAGAAATCTTCTCATCAATAACTAATACTAAACTTTTCAATCACTTCGGCTCAAATATGTCTCAAGCTTGCACGGTAAATCCCTTCAACCCACATTCGATTTTCCTGGAGCCGGTAACACCCGAAGAAATACACAAGCTAATACAATCACTGAACAAGAAGTCAAGTGCAGGATTTGATGAAATATCTGCGAAGGTTATTACAGCAGTGGCAACTGAAATATGTCACCCCCTCGCATATTTAACAAATTTAGCAATGGAGACGGGAACATTTCCGACCATGTTAAAAAATTCCAAAGTGGTTCCAATACATAAAAAGGGGTCAGACGAAGAAATCGATAACTACAAACCTGTTTCGATACTGAGCACATTCTCTAAGATTTTGGAGAAGGTTATTGCGAACCGAATTTGGAATTTCAGTAACAAATACAGTATATTAGGGGAACACCAGCATGGATTTCGGATAAATAAAACAACGGAAACGGCATCAGCGGAACTTACAGAATAGATCAGTAGGAATATCGACGCGGAAAAGTACGTGGCCGGACTATTCTATGATTTCTACCGGGCTTTCGATACCATAAGTGTGGAATTTGTGCAACACAAACTCTACGCCCAAGGAATTCGGGGAATGGCGTTGAAATTAATTGTGTCATTTTTATCTGAAAGACAAATATACGCACAAGTGAACGAGTCAAAATCAAAGTCTTACAATGTTTCAAAGGGCATAGTGCAAGGTTCGACCTTAGGTCCCCTGATTTTTGTACTTTTTATAAACAATCTAAGTGACTACATATCCCAAGGGAGTGTGATCAATTTCGCTGACGACACGACAGTAATTGTCAATGCACCCACACAGGAGGAATTAGCCAACAAAATCGAGGTAACAAATAAGGAGGAATGGTGCGATCGTAATGTCATGATGCTAAATGCTGACAAAACTGTAAAAATACATTTTTATAATAGAAAATCTCCTATAACGGTTAATACAAGCAAGTATACAAAATTCCTTGGAAGTTTTGTCGATGAAAAACTGTCGTGGAATCAGCAAATTGATCACATATGTGCAAAGTTAGGTAGTGCATATTATGCAATTCTAAAATTGAAGAAAATATTATACAAAGAAACACTTCTCAATGTTTATTATTCTTTTGCCTACCCACATTTGGTTTATAATATTGTTGTATGGGGCAATTCAAATATGCATAACCTCATTAGGGTGTTTATTTTACAGAAAAGGCTACTTAGATTAATTTTTAATATTAAACAATCAGAATCTTGTCGTGATATCTTTAAAAATAACAACATACTTACACTTACAGGATTATATATCTACAAATGCGCTGTATATGTGTATAACAACAATGCCAAATTTATTAGAAATGGAGCCTTACATAAATATAACACAAGATATTCTAACAAAATAAGTATAGTAGCACATAGAAGTACCTTATATGAAAAGTTAACAATCTATTCTTGCACAAAAATATATAATAAATTAAACATTAAAAGTGCGATTCTTTTCGCAATCTACAGCAAGTTAGTCTTACAAAGACTATATTAAACACTCATTGAAACAACTACTTCCCGGGCTAATACCCCGACGGACATTGAATTATACAACAAGTGTTTGCTGTTACATACAGTAACCTACTGCATATGTAACAATTTGGGTCAAATTATTCAGGCCATCTATAGACGCGTTTCGAGATTTATCTCTCATCAGTATAGCTTTGCCATTCCCTCTAAACAATTTGACACCTTAGACTGGCGTCTATAGATGGCCTGAATAATTTGACCCAAATTGTTACATTTGCAGTAGGTTACTGTATGTAACAGCAAACACTTGTTGTATAATTCAATGTCCGTCGGGGTATTAGCCCGGGAAGTAGTTGTTTCAATGAGTGTTTGATATAGTCTTTGTAAGACTAACTTGTTGTAGATTGCGAAAAGAATCGCACTTTTAATGTTTGAAGTATTCTGCAACCAAGAATTGGCAATTTCATTTATACTTATGTTTGAACGGTAACGTGACCGCCAAGAATTGACAATTTCATTTTTACTTATACAGGGTGTCCCATTAGTGCGTGTTCGGAGGATATCTCCGTTCTCGTTAAAGATAGAAAAATATTTTTTAGACGAAACTTACTTGACTTGAAGAGCTGCATAACCCAAAATTATTTTAATGTATACAGGATGACCCATAAAAGTGCTACTGAAAGTAAAATATTTTTTTTAAATGGAACACCCTATATATTATTTGATGTTTAGGTATTACTAACAATTATACGTATGTTTTATACAACATGTATATACCTAAACCTAACATATATCATAATATTTACAATTTAATGAAAAAAGTTAGATATTTAGTGTATCAGATTTTAATTTATATCTCTATTATTAATAATTTTAAAAATAATCGGTATGGTGCTTTCATAATTTATACCCGACGATATCCTCAGCCGAAGTCAATTTTACCTTTGCACTTACCTTGTAGTAATTATAACCTCTCAATCTTAAGAAAATTCAAACAACAAAAACTTAGTTTTTTTAAATGGCACCCCCTATATTTTTATACGGCATAATATTCGTCTTGAAAGACGAATAATATTCCGTATATAAATATAGGGTGTGTCATTTAAATAAAATTAGTTTTTATTGTTTGATTTTTTTTAAGATTGACAGGTTATAATGACTAAAGACTGAAAGACGAATAATATGCCGTATAAAAATATAGGGTGTGCCATTTGAAAAAAAATAGTTCTTATTGTTTCAACTTTTTTAAAATTGACAAGTTATAATTACTACAAAGTAAGTGCAAAATTTAAATTGACTACGGCTGAGAATAGCGCCTGGTATAAATTATGAAAGTACCGTACCGATTATTTTTAAAGTTACTAATAACTGAGATATAAATTCAAATCTGATAACCTAAAAATCTAACTTTTCTCATTAAATTGTAAATATTATGAAATATGTTAGGTTTAGGTATATACAATGTTATATAAAACATACGTATAATTAATAGTAATATCTAAAAATCAAATAATATATAGGGGGTTCCATTTAAAAAAATGGTGTTACTTTCAGTACCACTTTTATGGGACAGCCTGTATACATTAAAATAATCTTACGTTATGAAGCTGTTCAATTCAAGTAAGTTTGGCCTCAAAGTTATTTTTCCATCTTGAACCAGAGCGGAGATATCTTGCGAGCACGCACTAATGGGACACCCTGTATAATAAATTACCAACTCAGATAAAAGACATCACAAATATTAACAACTATAAAAGGGCATTAAAAAATCATCTCATTGTATATAACTACTACACATTATCAGAATTTATGATAAACTGAGTAGACTGGATTTTGATTTGACAATTACAAAAGTTTATATTTTATTTGTTAGTCTATTTACATGTGTTGTCGTATTATACTTTTTTATTGTATCTGTGACGTTCACATCCGCTGTATGTAAAATAGTTGTACCCTATGTTTGCAGTATTTTATGTATATAAGTGGCATACGTGAATAAAAATAAAGTTAAAGTTAAAGTTTTAACAGCGACATAATCGTTCATGTAGATCAGTGGTCTTTTAAGCTGTTAGTAAGCTCCCTAAATATTCTAAATTTTTTTTGTCCAAATCCAAATTCGGGCTTTTCTCAACTCAAAATTTTACGTCATGCGCCACGCGCATACAAACACTGATTAGATGCTGAGTTTAAAATATTTAAAACAAATTTTTATTAAAGATTATCACATTTTGACATACATCAAATATTTCAATTTCAATATTTCTTGACATTTCATCACTTTTTGACATTGTTTCAACATTTTCTCAAAATTAAACATTTCATCGTTTTTCAAATATTTTCGATTTTTTCGAAATGAAAAACGAACGTATTCAAAAATTCACGAGTCGTCAAAATTTTGAAAATTATTTAAAATCTTGGAAATTCACGAAAGTTGACAAGATTTAAAAAATTGAACAAAAAGTTGAAAATCCTCAAGATTTTGTAAATCAATAAAAATATTGTTAAACTCCAGTGATTATGTTTTAACGAATGTTTGCCACTCCCAGACTAAGCATGAAGTAAAATTTCGAGTTGAGAAAATCCCGAAGAATTTGGATTTGGACGCGCAGCGTCCAAATCCAAATTCGGGCTTTTCTCAACTCGAAATTTTACTTCATGCGCCACGCGCATAAAAACACTTGTTAAATGTTAAGTTTAAAACATTTTTTTATTATAGATTATCACTTTTCGACATACTTTAAAATGTTTCAATTTGAATATTTCAATATTTCTTGAGATTTCATAACTTTTTGGCATTGTTTCAACATTTTCTCAAACTTAAACATTTCATTGTTGTATTGAACACAAATTTTGATATTTGTTTTCTGGTTTCACAAACAGAGTTCTGCTTGCTCGTGGACGAAACAGTGACCTGTATATGCACTTTGTGCATTCGTGTCACTGACGATGCCACTATGAAGCATTAGATGGCGTTAGCTATCGAAATCATTAGTTTTCACATATTGGCTTGAAATAGTCAGAAATGTTCAGTATTCCTCAGCACTGGGTCGGGACCACACTGAAGAGGACCTTGAAATCCGAAACGCGTCTGTGGGTATCTGGTGCCGGAATATTGAACACAAATTCAATTTCATTGTTTTTCGAGAATTTTCGATTTTTTTGAAATGGAAAAGTTACAAAATTAACGAACATATTGAGGCATTCACGAGTCACCAAAATTTTGAAAATTATTTAAAATCTTGGAAATTCACGAAAGTTGACAAGATTTCAAAAATTGTACAAAAACTTGAAAACCCTTAAAATTTGTTAAATTAATGAAAATATTGTTACAAACCATTGATTATTTTTTAACGTCGTTGAAAACCCCATAAGATTTTGTAAATTAATGAAAATATTGTTAAATGCCAGTGATTATTTGTTAACGCATGTTTTCCACTCCCAGACTAAGCATGAAGTAAAATTTCGAGTTGAGAAAACCCCAAAGAATTTGGATTTGGACGCGCAGCGTCCAAATCCAAATTCTGGCTTTTCTCAACTCGAAATTTTACTTCATGCGCCACGCGCATAAAAACACTGATTAAATGTTAAGTTTAAAACATTTAAAACATTTTTTTATTATAGATTATCACTTTTCGACATACTTTAAAATGTTTCAATTTGAATATTTGAATATTTCTTGAGATTTCATAATTTTTTGGCATTGTTTCAACATTTTCTCAAAATTAAACGTTTAGTCGTTTTTCAAGAATTTTCGATTTTTTCGAAATGAAAATGTTACAAAATTAACGAACGTATTGAAAAGTTCACGAGTCGTCAAAATATTGAAAACTATTTAAAATCTTGGAAATTCAGGAAAATTGACAAGATTTCAAAAATTGAACAAAAACTTGAAAACCCTTAAGATTTTGTAAATGAATGACAATAATATTACAAATCATTGATTATTTTTAACGAATGTTTTCCACTCCCAGACTAAGCATGAAGTAAAATTTCGAGTTGAGAAAAGCCTGAAGAATTTGGATTTGGACGCGCAGCGTCCAAATCCAAATTCGGGCTTTTCTCAACTCGAAATTTTACTTCATGCGCCACGCGCATAAAACACTGATTAAATGTTAAGTTTAAAATAATCAAAACATTTTTTTATTACAAATTATCACTTTTCGACATATCCAAATTCTGGCTTTACTCAACTCGAAATTTTACTTCATGCGCCACGCACATAAAAACACTGGTTAAATGTTAAGTTTAAAACATTTAAAACATTTTTTTATTATAGATTATCACTTTTCGACATACTTTAAAATGTTTCAGTTTGAATATTTCAATAATTCTTGAGATTTCATGATTTTTTGGCATTGTTTCAACATTTTCTCAAAATTAAACGTTTAATCGTTTTTCAAGAATTTTCGATTTTTTCGAAATGAAAAAGTTACAAAATTAACGAACGTATTGAAAAATTCACGAGTCGTCAAAATATTGAAAACTATTTAAAATCTTGGAAATTCAGGAAAATTGACAAGATTTCAAAAATTGAGCAAAAACTTGAAAACCCCTAAGATTTTGTAAATGAATGAAAATAATATTACAAACCATTGATTATTTTTAACGAATGTTTTCCACTCCCAGACTAAGCATGAAGTAAAATTTCGAGTTGAGAAAAGCCCCAAGAATTTGGATTTGGACGCGCAGCGTCCAAATCCAAATTCGGGCTTTTCTCAACTCGAAATTTTACTTTATGCGCCACGCGCATAAAACACTGATTAAATGTTAAGTTTAAAATAATCAAAACATTTTTTTATTACAAATTATCACTTTTCGACATACTTCAAAATGTTTCAATTTCAATATTTCTTGACATTTCATCACTTTTTGACATTGTTTCAACATTTTCTCAATATTAAAAATTTCATCGTTTTTCAAGAATTTTCGATTTTTTTCGAAATGAAAAAGTTACAAAATTAACGAACGTATTGAAAAAATTCACGAGTCGTTAAAATTTTGAAAATTATTTAAAATCTTGGAAATTCACGAAAGTTGACAAGATTTTAAAAATTGAACAAAAAGTTGCGAATCCTCAAGATTTTATAAATCAATGAAAATATTGTTAAACTCCAGTGATTATGTTTTAACGAATGTTTTCCACTCCCAGACTAAGCATGAAGTAAAATTTCGAGTTGAGATAAGCCCGAAGAATTTGGATTTGGACGCGCAGCGTCCAAATCCAAATTCGGGTTATTCTCAACTCGAAATTTTACTTCATGCGCCACGCGCATAAAACACTGATTAAATGTTAAGTTTAAAACATTTAAAACATTTTTCTATTAAAAATTATCACTTTTCGATATACAAAACTAATGGATATAACTACAACAATACCACTAATGGATTATGATGTTCTTATTCTAACGGAAACTTGGCTTCATGACAACATTTCAAATGCCGAATTAGGTTTTGATAGTTTCAGTGTTTATAGGTGTGATCGTGATTATGTTGCGTCAAATAAATCTCGTGGTGGCGGCGTTTTTATAGCGGTCTCTAATAATTTTCACTCTCATGAGATTATAGGAAAAAGTTGTATTTCAGATGAACTGTATGTAGCTATTAATTCTGAGTGCTACTCCATTCTTGCTGGCGCAGTTTTCATACCCCCAAACTCTGATTTGTCGGTCTATTCGAGTCATTGCAATGTTATAGAATCGATGACTGATTACGGTATTATGTGCATTTTTTGGTGATTATAACTTACCAAATGCAACTTGGATTAATGAGGAGTTTAACGTACGTAATAACACTGCATGCCCAAAATCAGAATTAGTAGCTAACATATATAGTTATTAAAATTTACATCAGGTTAATTCTGTAAGAAATATAAATAATGCGCTTCTTGACTTAGCATTTATAGACTCTATTTTATCTTTGAATTCTCTACTTGAGGCAACATCTTTTCCTCTTGTACCGTGCGATAAGTATCATCCAGCTCTTAGCTTGAACCTGCATCTACTATCAGAATATGTCAACTCTTGGACAGACAATACTGTTGGTTTTAATTTTAAGAAAGCGGATTATTTATCCCTTAATAACCTGTTTATTAATACACATTGGGATTCTATTTTTAATGATTGTAGTATTGAATTAGCTTGTGACACATTCTATACGTACATTTTCCAAGCATTTGAAATGCATGTTCCACTAAGAAACAGGTATAACATTAAAAATAGTTTCCCAATATGGTTTAGCAAAGAACTAAAATCTCTAGTTATTCTAAAAAAAATCGTTACATAAAAAGTACATGTTGTCACGCTCTCAATCTGATTACTTGGCATTTTCCTCAATAAGAGATGAGTGCAAGCTCTTATCCAGATTGTGTTACAGTAATCACGTAGAGAATATTGAGTCCGAAATTAAGACAAATCCAAAATCATTTTGGTCTCATGTTAGATCGAAGAGGGGTGGGGATCGTATGCCGGCTAATTTTCTTAGGGATAATAAGGTTGTCAACGACAGAAGTAGTATAGCTGATTTGTTTGCTGATCATTTTGAATCAGTGTATAGACCTCCATGTCCGCATAATAAACAAATGACATCTTCATCGACTTGGCCATTATCTCTTCACTTAAATCGAACACCTGACATAAAAAATCACGGAGGTCCTTAATGCATTACATACTCTTAAAGATAACTATTGCCCTGGCCCCGATGGTCTGCCTGCTTCCCTATTAAAAAGATGTGCATTAGCGCTTAGTAGACCAATATGGTTACTTTTTAAATTGTCACTATCTAGTGGTTGTTTTCCATCTTGCTGGAAATTAACAAACATAATTCCAATATATACTCAATGACATTAGAAGCGTAACACCAAGAAGGAATGATTTTTTTGAATTCATATTTTAGCAACAGAGTGACTATATTTAAAGCATACATTGATAACAATTACAACCTTGTGCCTTTTATATTTATTGTGAAAGAAAATATATTTCACTTTTTCTTTTTTAATAAAACTATTTATATGAGCTGTTTAGTACAGATGTTTTTAGTTTTCGTGTTTCCGTTGAGTGTGTTAAGCTTAAATAAAATGCCTCGAGTCCGAAGACGTCCACAATATCACCATTTGAGCGATTTTGACCGGGGTCGAGTTGTTGCTTATCGAGATGTCGGTATGTCCTATCGCGAAATTGCCCGCCGTATTGATTCCACTGCAGCAACTGTAATACGTGTGTATCAGGTATGGACAGAAGAAGGTAGAGGAGCAAGAAGAAGACCAATTGGTCAACCAAGGCGTACCACAGAACGTCAAGATCGGCGCTTAAGACAAATAGCCCTGCGAGACCGTTTCGCTACTACGCGTCAAATCGGTGATCAATGGATTGGAGAAGAAGGTAGGCCCGTTAGTATGCGAACCTTATATCGCCGCATTCAATCCTTTGGGCTTCTTTCGTACCGTCCAAGATTAGTGCTTCCTTTAACAGCGAGACACTGTCGCCAAAGGTTGGACTGGTGCAGAGAACGGCAGCATTGGGAGGCAGAATGGCACGATGTCGTATTCAGCAATGAATCACGATTTTGTCTAGGCACGCATGATGGCCGTAGAAGGGTACGACGCTACCGTGGAGAACGACCTGATCTTAGGTTTGCTATTGAGAGGCATGTACACAGGACTGCTGGAGTAATGGTTTGGGGGGCTATTGCTTATGGTAGTCGATCACCTCTTGTATTCATTCGAGGCAGTATGACAGCTGCGCGTTATGTTGAAGACGTCATACGACCGACTTTGTTGCCTTATTTAGATGGCCGCCCAGACGTACTTTTTCAACAAGATAACGCACGTCCCCATATTGCTCGTCGAACTATGAACTTTCTTAATGAAACTGGTGTTAATGTTTTGGCGTGGCCGCCCCGTTCGCCGGATTTAAATCCCATTGAACATGTGTGGGATATCATGGGAAGAAGAATATTCTCTTTGCACCATCCTCCACAGACTCTAGCACAGTTGATCGATGAAATTCAAGTTGCTTGGAACGAGATGCCTCAAGAAGACATCGACCATCTCATTTTTTCGATGCCCAGACGTCTACAGGAGTGTATAATACAGCAAAGGGGTCGCCAAACACATTATTAATTTTTTTTAGATTGTTTTTTAATGAAATTTCTTGAAAATGTAATCATTTTATTCTTGATGTAAGACTACCATACTGGCAAAAAATCAAGTTAAAATAATAACTCCTTCTGGGTGTTACGCTTCTAATGTCATTGAGTATATAAGAATGGCGATAACAAACTTCTTCAAAATTATCGCCCTATATCCATAATTGCAACAATCCCAAAAATTTTTGAAAAATTGATGACGGATTTCTTAACTAATTCATTGCAATCTTCAATCTCTCACAAACAACATGGGTTTCGAGTGGGGGCATCTACGGAATATAATTTATTGTTATATGATTCTTACATTGTCAACGCCTTGGAACGCGGTTTTCAAGTTGATTCCATCTATACCGACTTCTCCAAGGCGTTTGACTCTGTTGATCATACGTTATTACTCAACAAGCTTCATTATGTTGGCATTACTGATATTCTTTTACGTTGGATAGAGTCCTACTTAACAGATAGGTTGCAAGTGATTCAAATTGGGCAAATAACATCAAGACCCCTAAAGGTTACTTCTGGTGTTCCTCAGGGATCACACCTGGGTCCCTTGTTCTTTAATATATTTATAAACGACGCTACAAGATGTTTTCAGAATGCCAATTGTTTACTTTTCGCTGATGATATGAAAATTTATATGCGTATCGAATCGACTCTTGATGCAACGAACCTGCAAATGGAACTTGATCGCTTTTAGTATTTTTAATGGAATATGCATGCTTATTCAATGTACTATGTATCAGTGAACATTGGTTGCAAAATTCTGAAATTCCTGCACTTGATATTAGAAATTATAAATGCGCATCTAACTTCTCCAGATCAAATCACATCCATGGAGGTGTGATGCAGCTAATAAAAAGTAGTACGCAATTTACTGAAATTAATAATATAAATTCACTGTCAGTGGAAATTCATTGTGAAATAGCTGCAACATACGTTCCTCTGCAGAATATTACTATTATTAATATTTACAGGTCACCTAACGGTGATTTTAATACATTTATCAATGTTTTAGGAACTATGCTGAACTACATCAATTTAAACAAAAACGTTATATTGGGGGGAGATTTTAATGTCCATTTTCTCTCCGATGATCAACGTGCCCACGACGTGACTAGTCTTTTACTGTCATTTGATCTCCGAGGTTTGGTTTCCTTTTACACGAGAAACAACAACTGCCTGGATAACGTTTTTACGAACATTCCAGCAGCAGAAATAGCCACTTTTCCAATTGATTACTGCCTATCAGACCACGTTGGAATACACATAAAAGTGCGCAAAACTGCCCGAATGGGAACAAACTTTGTTAAAATGGTAAGACCTATCACGGAGAGGGGTAAATCTAAGTTATACCATATATTACAAAATACCGACTTCTCTTACCTTGATAAATGCCAGTGTCCAGATTCAGCATTCGCAGATTTTATTTACTTGCTGGAAATACATTTTTTAAATTGTTTTCCTCTCAAGAAAATAAAAACATGGAACAATAATATTGTCTGGTACAATAATGATCTTAAACAAATGCGCGAAACTCTATTTTTTATCAAAGAGGCTAGTTCTCGATTGCCCGAATTAAAAGCTACATATAGAGAATACAAAACAAACTATAAACATGCACTTCAATCTGCAAAAAAAGTAGCAAATTTAAATTACATCAACAGCTCAAATAACAAACCAAAGGCAATGTGGTCATTAATAAAAAGAAACCCTAACAACTGTGATACATCAAACTGTGATATAGATCCTAATAATTTTAACAAATATTTTACTACAATAGCTGAATCTATTTTAACTAGTCATCCACAGTTAAATTTAGACCCGCTGACATTAATAAATTCACACACTATCGGAAATAATTACTTTTCCTTTAGAGAGGTAAGTGAAGTCAAAGTTAGGGAGACGCTTGTGTCTCTTAAAAATTCTAACTCAAGAGACATATATGGTATGACATGTGGGGCCATTAAATATGTAAAAGATGCAATCCTATGTCCGCTAACAAAACTAATAAATAACTGTATTCGAAATAACGTATTTCCGAGAAGTTTAAAAATAGCTACTGTCATCCCCCTGCATAAAAAGGGCTCGCATGCTGATGTCGGTAATTATCGTCCAATTTCGTTATTGCCTATACTATCTAAGATTTTTGAAAAAATACTCCTTCAACAAATACTGAATTTTCTGGTGGAAAATGAGGTATTAAGTAAGAACGTTCAACAGCCGATGCAGTTCGAGTTCTTGTTGAGGAAATAATCTATGGACTAGAAGCTGGCCAATATACAGCAGCTTTATTTTTTGACCTCAGTAAGGCCTTTGACTGCGTTCCTTATGACGTCCTACTACGGAAGCTATATTTCTATAATTTCAGTCCTGAGAGTTGCCGTTTAATGTCTTCTTACCTCCAAAATAGAACACAGCAAGTCAAATTTAAGGAGCAAGCATCAAGTTTTGCAACAGTATCATGTGGTGTGCCGCAGGGGTCGATATTAGGTCCACTCCTGTTTTTAATATACGTAAATGATTTACCGGCCTACATCGAAGAAGGAAACATTTTAATGTACGCGGATGATACGACTTCTATAAATAGAAGTACTGATTTGCAAAACACCCTGCAACAGAGAGAGCTGATAAACAATAAAACATTGGCGTGGTTTAATTCCAACAAACTCTCGATAAACACTTCAAAGACTGTTCACCTTATTTTCACACTTAAATCAGGCAATAACGAACATGGACATTGTAGATTTTTAGGCATCAACATCGACTCTAAATTGAGCTGGAGAGAGCATGAAAAAGTACTTAGTTTGGCACTTAGCAAGGTAACTTTCTTGCTTAGGACTTTAAGTAACACTCTTCCTAAACCCGCACTACTAACTGTCTATCATGCTCTCTTTCAGTCGAAAATTCAATATTGCATTCTTGTTTGGGGACACTCCAGTATAGCACCTCGGATATTCGGCCTACAACGTCGAGCAGTTCGATTAATAGCGGGCATAGGCTACAGAGATAATTGCGTCGACGTCTTTAGGAATCTTGGGATACTTACTTTACCCAGTTTGTTCTTATTCGAATGCTTGCTGCATGTTCATAAAAACGTTAATAATTATAAAAAAAATGATCAAGTACATAAATACGGCACGAGAGGCTGTGAGCATATTTATCCAGATAGATTACGACTATCTAAGTCTAGGAGTGGAGAAAATTATTATGGGCCAAAATTATTAAATTATTTACCTCAGGCCATAAAATCTCTCCCCCATATAAAGTTCAAGAAACATGTTAAGTCTTATTTAGTATCCAAAGCATTTTTCAGCATTGATGAATGTATTAATCACCAATTCGCGGATTTTGGGCCAAGTAACTGATACAATTTTTTTAAATGTTTTTAATATGTTGTATCGTATATAGTATTTATTCGGTATTTTATCGTGTTTTACATTTTATGTTTGGCTTTTATATTTTACATTTGGATTTTATATTTTGATTTTATATTTGAATTTTATATTTGTATTTTATATTTGTATTTTATATTTATATTTTCTGTTTGTATTTTATATTTTATATTTGAATTTTTTATATTTTATATTTATATTTTTTCTACCACTCTTATTGACGTTTGTAAACCTCTGGTCTTAAGCAAGAATAAATTTACTTACTTACTTACTTACTTTTATAGCTGGTGTAACGATAACAGATTAACGCTAAACATCAAACAGTGTAATATCATTACTTTTTCACGAAGTACAAGGTCGGTCATTACAAATTATGTTTTCAACGATGTAGCAATAAATCGTGTTGATAGAATAAGGGATTTAGGTGTCACTGTGGATTCAAGGTGGTCATTTACACACCATATTTCAAATATTGTCACGAAAGCCTATCAGATGCTGGGTTTTGTAAAGCGTAACAGTAAGAGCTTTACTAATAGTAGAACGCTGGTAACACTATATAATTCGTTAGTGCGACCCCACTTGGAATATTGTTCAACGGTAATGGTCTTCATACATGAATGCGACATTAACAAAATTGAGCAAGTTCAAAAGAAATTTATAAGGTACCTTGCCTATAAATTTAGTACCGATCAGCCCTACTTGGATCTTTTGACGACTTTTGGCCTTCGCAGCCTTAAACAAAGGCGTGTAGAAGCTGATATTAAGTTAGTATTCAAACTACTTAATGGATATTTGGATTGCCCTGATCTGTTGGAATTGGTTGGTATACGGGTTCCACCGCGCTCTCTTCGGTCTGACATAACATTCCATATCGGCTACAGGCGCACGGATTATGCGAATTATTCCGCTTCTGTTTGCGTTTTGCGTCACGCAAATATTTTAAATTTTGACTTGTTTAATGGGTTCTTTTCATTATTAAAGCGCCTCTTAAAAAAATTGTAACTTTTCTTGTTTAGTTTTAAGTTTAGTGTTTGTACATATTTGTTTTTTTTTTGTATATTGTATTTTTAATGTAAATGGCAAGCCGTTCAAATAAATAAATAAAAATGTTTCAATTTCAATATTTCTTGACATTTCATCACTTTTTGACATTGTTTCAACATTTTCTCAAAATGTTTACATTTCATCTATTTTGGATAATTTTCAATTTTTCCCAAATGAAAAAGTTACAAAATTAACGAACGTATTAAAAAATTCATGAGTCGTCAAAATTTTGAAAATTATGTAAAATCTTGGAAATTCGCGAAAATTGACAAGATTTTAAAAATTGAACAAAAACTTGAAAACCCTTAAGATTTTGTAAATGAATGAAAATAATATTACAAACCATTGATTATTTCTTGACGAATGTTTTCCACTCCCAGAGTAAGCATGAAGTAAAATTTCGAGTTGAGAAAAGCCAAAAGAATTTGGATTTGGACGCGCAGCGTCCAAATCCAAAATCGGGCTTTTCTCAACTCGAAATTTTACTTCATGCGCCACGCGCATAAAAACACTGATTAAATGTTGAGTTTAAAACATTTAAAACATTTTTTAATTACAGATTATCACTTTTTGACATACTTCAAAATGTTTCAATTTCAATATTTCTTGACATTTTATCACTTTTTGACATTATTTCAACATTTTCACAAATTTAAACATTTAATCGATTTTCGACTTTTTTGAATTTTGGCCAAATTTCAACATTTTAACCTTGACATTTTCATAGTCCCACTGACAGAGCATAAAATTCTAGATAAAGACAATAAACTCTATTATTATTGTGGTGTAGTGAAATGAATTCAATTTACTTTATAGTTTTTTGCTCTCAATGTTTTTTGTGTACGATGCCAGGTGTGCATTCGCATCGCCAGTCTGTAATGAGCTGAGGTGGAATAAAGACGTATAAAGGTTTATCGGTGTATTATTTAAAATAACTAATTAGTGTCTGACTGACATGTTCGGTAGGACACAACAATTATTATTATATTTTGTCCCCTCTCGTAAAATATTCTGCGGACGCCCATGCATGAACCATTTTCGTTTTAATTTATTAAATAATTAGTGTCAGTAGAATTTTCATTTGTCAAAAATGATGGATCCGCCTCAACGAAAAAAGAGGAGCAGAAAGTCGAAAGAAGATCCAATTATAGAATTGGGAGTCAAAAGTCTTCACGAAGTTTTAACGGAAACCCGAATCGGGGCCATTCACAAAGCTTTCCTCGAAGATGAAGAACAACAGTTGGATCCTCGGACTTTTCGAAGAGCTTTATTCGAGCTGGGGAAAATCACCGTGGACGATGAACATTTTGAGAAGTTATTTCTGATGATAAACATTAAAAGGTTACCCAACACCACTTATTTATTAATAATAATAAACTTAACCTTTTTATATTTCCCTACAAATTAATGAGACAGAATTTATTTCTTATTATTATCCGTCTCAAGGTTTGATTTTAAATTGTTCTTTTTGTTATTTTTTGTCAAGAGATGGTTATATAACATGGGATGAATTCATAAGCCACCTGATCCTAGGCTTCAAAATCCAAGACGTGCCCCCCGAAATCACATCTCTGGACGATCCGATTTCCAAAAAACCTCAGCTCTACAAAAGCAACCACAGACACCCGGTCAACTGCATCGCATTCAACTTCCAAGTCAAATCTGACCGAACGTGTTCCTACGCAGATGGCAGCTACATCACCTGCAGCAAAGACGGCTACATCAACTACTGGTCTTTAGACATGCAGCTGGAACGCTCGGTCACGTCGAAAAGTCCGGATTTAAAGATCACAGACACTTACGTGCTTTGCGTGGCGTGTCTTCCTGATGTCAGCGTGATTTGCACTACCAGCACAGAGAGGGATGTTAGGTTTTACGATACGTCAGCGCGAAAATTCGAGCTTAGAGTGCAGTTTATGGCTTTGGATTTTGGGGTATGCTCGATGTATTACGTGTTTCACCAGGATATTAATGAGGAGTCTAAATTGATAATGGGGGATATGGGTGGGAATGTGCTTGTGATATTTTTCTCTCCGATTAACCGTGGTCCTTTTCGCAGTAAATTAGGCATCCCACTCTTGACCGTGCGCTACGAAAATGTGTCTAAAGGTTTAGTAGCGGGTTTTAGGGTGGTTGAATTCAGGCGTCAGCATACTGATTGGGTAAGACAGGTTGAATTCTACCACACATTGAATTTTATTATCTCCTGCGCTGCATCGCCTAGAGCTATAGTTATGAGGGAATTTAATGAAAACCGTGGAATTTACAATTTCATGATTGCAAAAGGAGCTTGGTGTTTCGCTACAGCTGACGGTTTCCCGCTTTTAGCAACAGGCAGTTCAGATTGCGAAATCCGCCTATGGAATCCTTATGTAACAAAACGCCCGTTGATCGTCCTCTCAGGACACCACACTGGTGTAATCGCAATCCTCTTACAAGATAGGGGAGAATACATGTGTTCTTTATCAGAAGACAAGTGCATTAAAGTGTGGGATGTCCCAAATCAGGTCTGCGTGCAGAGTTATCTGGGCTTACCTTCTGAAATAGGGGAGTTCATCCAGTTAACCATGTTTTACAACCCCGAGAGCAGGCAATTAATTTTTGGTGGTATGAGGATCGCTGTTGTTCCATTGAGACCTTTACAAAACGGCGAACACACTGATGGAAGCAGCCACTCAGACGCCATCTCAGTTGTCCTTTATAACCCCCTATTCCGAATCATACTCACCTGCGGTCTAGACAGCCTCATTATAGTCTGGGATCCCTGGTTAGGAAAGCGCATATCAGTTGTTAGAAACGCGCACACCAGAATGCTACATGGGGAAAACATCCCTGTGGATATAACAGCAGGAACTTTCGATCCCGGCTATCAATTATTGCTAACTGGAGCTTTTGACGGGACACTAAAGACTTGGAACTTCAATACGGGGACTTGTTTGAGGAACATGCGGATCGAAATGGGTTGTGAGGTAACGGGTGTTGTTTGGGTGAAAGGCAGGATTTTGGCGATTGGTTGGAACAGGCATGTTACCGAATTTTCTGAAGGTGGCGGTGCTGCTGGGCCTGGCGGAGCGTTTGACAAACCATGGGCCACGAAACATAGTGATGATGTATTAGCTGTTGCGGCTAGAGTCCCGCAGACTTTAGCTACCAGCACTTATAACGGGGAGTTGATCCTCTGGCAGTTGGAAACAGGCCAACCTTACAAGCAATACAGCGTAGCTAACCCCACGCAGCGCATTAAAGTCACTTATGATTTTGAGAAGAAACCCAAGCACGCACCGGTGCTTCCAAAAAAAGGTGCCAAAAAAAGAGATCCAACTGAATCTCCGTATCCGGATAAAGTTCCTGAGCATAGAAGGAGTATGGCACGGAAAAGTACTCAACCTCATATTGAGAGGGTTATGAAGTACACAAAGTTAAAGCCTTTGATTCTGCCTACGACTATAAGTCCGATTAGAGGATTAGCTGTGAGGTGTATGGTTTTTCTACCAACTAGGCCTATGTTACCGACCGTGGCGTCGCTTTTTATCGCTTTGGAAAATGGGGATGTGCAGTTTTGGTCGCATCATCCAACTGGTGGATTTATAGGAGCTTTCCAAGCGATACACATGATTGGAGAGTATGTGGTTTCAATGGCAACGGATAAGAATAATGACTACTTGTTTTTAGGTTAGTATTAAAAAATCGATCAACTTCTTCCAAAACCTGGTAAGTCCAAAATGTTAAATTTTGCAGGATATATACAATACTAGTTAATTATTATATGAGCCTTAACCTTGAAGTTGATTCATCAAAAAACCCTTTTTTGGCATGTGCATGAAGTTACAGATAACACAATTAATTGCTCCGTAGTACTCAGTCGAAAATTCGGAATATTACGAGCAAATATTATCTTCAACAACAAGCAGAGTGAGTCAATATAGAAATCACACGATTCAAATAAAAATAGCATCAATACAGAAGATACGTAAGATTATCCAGGTTTAGGTTAGGATTGATAAGAATCACGCTTCCGAGCCGTAGAGGCGGGCGAGTTCTTTTCGCAGCTAACATAGGCAACTCAACATACAGCGGTGCACGACCGATAGTCTATTACATCTGATTACACTAGTTAGAGCGATAATTATTTTTAAATACTGTTTAATTTACATAAATAAACTCTATACCATTTTGATTTCTAAGTAAGTAATAATAATAAACGCTAAACATGTACGGAGCTAGAGACAGCGACTAAAACGGAAGTGCCTTCGAAACCTCGTAAAACTCATAAAATTCAAATTAAGAAATGGCCCCTGATCTGCGGTCGAAAAGTGACGACGTGCTTGTTTTTTTTAAAAGTGCGGAGTTTGAAGCTATTCTAAAAAAATCGTTAGAATACCACACTAAACAATTAAGTAGTGAAATTGGTAAATTAAAAAGTGAAATCAATGAATTAAAATCATGTATTAAAAATTTAAATTCGGAGCAGAAAAACGAAGTGAGAAAAACAAGTGAAGTGATTGAAGTTGCTGAAATATGTTTAATAATGTTAATAATGTTTAATAATGTTTAATAATGTTTATTTATTTATGTTAAAGCAGTGCTTACATACGTCAAGGAGTACAGTATTTGTGATAATATAATAAAAAATAGAAAAAACACACATATAAAAAATAAAAAATCTTAAGAATATTGTTTACATAAAAATTAAAAATATATCAGCGATATATAATTACCATATACCTACATCGCAACTAGAACGTATACTTTAGAAAGTCCTCTGTGGTATAGAATGCATTCTCAATAAGTAAAGACTTGATTTCATTTTTAAATTGTATTATATCAAGTACCCTAAGCCTGTGTGGTAAATGATTAAAAAATTTCAGACCGTAATAGTTTTCACAATTCCTAGATCTTTGTAGCCTAAGATTCGGAATACTTAGGTTACTCCTAGTTCTCGTATGATAATTGTGATTTTGTTGATTTATTTTGTTATCGTCGTGATATGATTTGATTAATAACAGACTTTGTAATATATACAGGCAAGGTAGTGTTAATATTTTTAACATTATGAATGCCGGTTTGCAGTCAGCTTGGTAGCCTAGGTTAAATAATATGCGTACCACTTTCCTCTGAATGCCAAATAGCCTATGCCTGATTGTGGAATGTCCCCATGCCACAATATTGTAAGAGAGATGTGACTGGAACAGAGAGAAGTATGCCGTTCTTAACATACGAGGTGTAATGTTGTTTTTAAGTCCTCTAATGACAAATACGCTTTTGTTTAACTTTGCTGCTAGTGCATCAGCTTGACTATTCCACAATAATTGATCATCAATATGAATACCCAGGAACCTGACCGTTTTGTGTTGATAAGGCTGCTGCGTATTCAAACTGTAAATGGCTGTTTCTGTTTTATTGGAATTTAGAGTCAAGAGGTTAGCATTGAACCAAATTTTTGCTTTTTCAAGAAGATTTTTGTTTTCGTGCAAACCGGAATTCAAGTTTTGTGAGGAATTGACAATTGTTGTATCGTCCGCAAATAGCACAACTTTACAATTTGACATATAATTAGGAAAATCATTAATAAACAATAAGAACAGTAAAGGTCCTAAGGTTGACCCTTGTGGGACACCGCACTTGATTTTTAGCAATTCCGACATTTTGCCATTGTGAATCACAGACTGTAATCTATTTGAAAGAAATGATATTAATAATCTACAACTAGGTGGGCTGAAGTTATACATATATAATTTTCTCAGTAATAATGTATGAGAAACACAGTCAAACGCCTTCGAGAGGTCTAAGTATGAGGCGAACATATACTCACCTTTCTCAAATGATGCAATAATACTCTGGCACAGATCTAATATTGCATCGGTTGTTGATTTCCCTTGTCTAAACCCATATTGATTGTCGCTTAGGGAGTTATTTTCCTCAAAATGTTCAATAATTTGTTTAAACAAAATTTTCTCTACTATTTTCGAGAAAATGGGAGGAATACTGATCGGTCGATAATTATTACAATCATTTGGATCACCTTTTTTGTGCAGTGGTATTACTTTTGTTATTTTGAGCACATCCGGATACTTACCCGTCTCAATGATCGAGTTTATAAGTTTAGTGAATGGCTCAATAATAACATCAACAACATCTTTTATTAATTGAATTGTTATACCGTATATGTCGCCACACGCGCTAGACCTTATCTCATTGACCATGTCTCTCACACATACTTGAGATACTAGCCGAAAGTTAAATTGTGAGAGATCACATGATATGTTTGAAATTACTAAATCTATAGGATCAATATCACAGACAGGTAGTTGCTTAGTAATCACATTTGGAATATTAATAAAATAATCATTAAATGAACTGGGTGCTATATCACATTTTTTTATCACAGATGGTTTGTTATTTCTTTGGTTATTAATGATATTCCACATTGCTTTTATTGGGCTACTTGCTGAAGCCACCAATCTATCATTTGCACAAATTTTAGCTGTTCTTATTGCCTCTTTATAATCACGCTGGAGTTTTGTTTTTAGTTCTTTCATTCCAGCGTTATTAATTCTAGCACTAGCTTCATGGACAAGGTTTAGTTGTTCCCGCATTTTTTTCAAATCATCATTGAACCAATTACTCCCTTGGCTGTTCTTATTATTTTGTTTAACTTTTGTAGGAAAACATGCTTCAAAAGTATCTCTAATTATGTCAACAAATATTTGCCATGACGAATTAGTATCACGACTGCTAACAAAATCCCAATTAGTACGATTTAAAGAATTGTAGAAATTATATTTACCCAAAGACGTAATTGGACGAACAATTCTATAACTGTCTTTAAGGCGCGGTGGTTTTAAGTCAACACTTAATCCAATACCATCATGATCAGAAAATGGTATGCTAATTAGTTTGACTCCTAAGTTACTATTGTGGATATTGGTAAATATATTGTCAAGGCAAGACTTACCTCGTGTAGGAAACTTTGCTAAAGCATACATGTGGTAGCTACTGAAAAAATCACACAAACATTGTGCATTCATATCATTCACATTACTAAAATTACAATTAAAATCACCACATATAAAAATATTATATTTAAAAACATTTAAACGTGAAGTATCAAAAAAGGGCACTGAAACTAAGAACAATTTAAAAACTACGAAACACTCGGAAAAAAATGAAGAAAAATCAGAAGATTTTCCAGTTTCGGAAACAAAAGAAAACACCGTTGAAGAATGGGAAGTCAAAAGGTATAGAAGAAAGCGAAACAACCGAATTCACGGAACAAGTGAAAATGTAAGTGAGATTAAAAGTGGTATTTCATACTCACATTTCCATGTTTGTAAACTCGATCCTGCACTTAGTGAAGAAAACTTGACTAATTACTTAAAACATAAACATTTTGAAAAAATTAAATGCACAAAAATGGATTCAAAGCGCCCAGAAGAATACTCATCGTTCAAAATATCGGTGCCTTCAGAAAAAGCGAATGAATTACAAAACCCTGAACTGTGGCCGAAGAATACATTTATCGATAATTTTTTATTCCATATTAAGAAAAGACGAACTCAACACCATCTGTTAAGTCAAACAAAATATCAGATTCAAGAATAACAATCATCAACCAAAATGTACAGTCGATCGGAAATTGTTCAGATATTTTAAGCGAGGAATTAAATAAACTCAACAGCGATGTAATATGCATAACCGAACACTGGAAAACTAAAGAGCAGCTGGAATCAATAGGAATTGAAAATTTCAGACTTTCTTCTGCCTACTGTAGGAAATACAACCAACACGGAGGTGTCGCAATTTATACCAAACATGGACTGGAATATCAAGAAATGCACAACGTTGCTAATATTTGTAAGCCATTTATTTGCGAATGCGCTGCTATAAATATTGTAAATAGTGTAAATAATTTTGTAGTTGTAGTGTTATATAGACCACCCAATTCTTATATGGAAGACTTTTTCTTAATACTTGAGCAGCTCTTAACATTAATAAGCAATGAAAATAAACTAACATTTATCGCAGGAGATTTCAATATTAATTTTAATGTTGATAGTCCCCAAAAACATAATACGATTCAATTATTCAGCAGTTATGGTTTCCATAAAATGTTTAATGAGCCAACAAGAATTACACACAACTCACAAACATGCATAGAAAATATATTTGTGAATAATACAGATACTTGTGAAATAGATATGATAAACATGCATATATCAGATCATCTGGGTCAAAAACTTACAATCACCTTAATCAAAGAAAATAAATCAAATAAAACTCGAAAAAGGGTTTTTAATGAAACTAATCTAAACAAGTTTAGAGAAGCAATGAAATTAGTAAATTGGAGTGATATTTATAACATAATCGAGTCAAATGTAAACGAACAATGGAACATATTTAGCAATATTCTAAATGTCGAATTTGAGAAATGTTTTCCGGAAAAATTGTTCTCTACAAGTAAAAAACATATAAAAATTACACCCACAGAGGAAATAACAAAGTGCAAAGATCAACTTGATATATTGTATGTCATATCAAGACATGATACCAGATACTTAAACTCGTATAACCTAACAAAAAGACGTTATAATAACCTTTTACTAAACCAACGTTCTCAACTTTTTAAATCAAAAATTGAACTCGCAAACAATCCAGCCAAATGCGTTTGGCAAGTAATCAATGAAGTCAAAGGTAAATACTCAAAAGTAAATCAGACAATAGAAATTCCAGGTATTGCAGAAGAAGTAGCAACAGAATTCAATAATTACTTTCATAGTATAGTTTCTAAATTAACAAGTAATCAAAAACAGGTTACATACACTGATAACATCTCACAAAACAGCCATAGTATTTTTATAAAACCGTTAACCGAACCAGAATGTTTTAATATCATTAATAAACTGAAAAACACTCTATCGTGTGGAAACGACAACATACCATCGATTGTAAATATGATATATATGATATAATATGATTATATAATTAATAACTCTTTAGTGCATGGAAAATTTCCAGACAAACTTAAAGAGGCAGTAATAAAACCAATATTTAAAAAGGGAATAAAATCGGAGGTAGAAAATTACAGGCCCATTAGCCTATTACCGGTGTTTTCCAAAATCTTTGAAAATGCAATGATTAATCGTATAAACGATTTCTTCGGGAAATTCAAAATAATAAATAATATCCAGCATGGGTATCGTAAGGGTAAATCTACATCCACAGCAATAATTTCTTAGAGACCGTAATAAACAATTTGGAGAAAAAGGAATTAACGCTTGGAATTTTTATTGATCTGTCAAAGGCCTATGACTGCATTGACCACAACATCTTGCTAACAAAATTGGAAAAAAAACGGTATCCGGGGGAATGCCCTGAAGTGGTTTGAAACATATCTAAGTAACCGAACTCAGCGGGTGGTTGTAAATACTAACAATGGCAAAGGAAAATC
This sequence comes from Philonthus cognatus, assembly GCA_932526585.2. NCBI lineage: Eukaryota > Metazoa > Arthropoda > Insecta > Coleoptera > Staphylinidae > Philonthus > Philonthus cognatus. Next base: position 155,721,250 of record OW052241.1, read on the forward strand.
CGACACCTCACTAATTACAACCGGATTACCCCAGGGGAGCTTGACCGCACCGACACTTTTCTTGCTATTTATTAATGATATAATAAGCTCAATTAACAATAACAAACACAGTATTGTAAACTATGCGGATGCTACAAATGTATTAATATCCGCCAAAGACACCGAACATTTGATTATAGAAGCCGGTTTAGTATTTGATTCAATTAAATCTTGGTTTTTGAAAAATAAATTAATAATCAATGATGATAAAACAAATATAATGTTATTCAATAGTAGATCATCAAGCACGGAAAATGGAATTGAATCAATTGACATAGGTGGGAAATCCGTAAATATTAGTCAAAACGTTAAATTTCTGGGGGTATACATTGATAATAAAATTAATTGGAATGAACATATAAACGCAACTGCAAAAAAATTAAACTCAGTCATATACACGTTAAGAGAACTATCGAAATATCTTAATAAAGATGTCGTAAAAACTGCATACACGGCTAATTTTGATAGCATCATGCGCTATGGGATAATCTTCTGGGGTAATAAACCGTATGCTCAAAAAATATTTATTCTCCAAAAGAAGGCTATTAGAATAATGTTAAATGTAAATTACAAACGTGTCGAGGTGTATTTAGACGGAATAATATGCTAACAATGTATGGAACATATATAATGGAAAGCATATTATTTTATCACAAGCACCTAACAGGAAATGATAATAAATCCTTAAAATATAACACACGAACCAAAGATTATATTTACCCCCAGCATAAGCTCAAAACCACAGAATCTGCAGTACAATATTCTTCCATTAAACTATTTAATTCACTTCCCAATAGTATTAAAATTTATAAAAACAATTTTAAACTCCTAAAAAAAGAATTGCATGTGCTTCTGATCGAATGCGAGCCGTATTCTATTCTAGAATTCATTAACCAATGTAAATATAGGTAGGTATAAGCAAATATTTAATTATCATTATGTAAATGTATGTCAAATCAAATAATATTATATTTAAGGTAGCTTGTAAGTTTTTTGACGCAACTTTCTCTTTGTATATGTATATGTATATGACTTTGAAATAAAGATATATTATTATTATTATTATTATTATTAAAAGACCAATTCTATAATCATTTCTTTATCTTCCGGTTCAAAGACCTCAACAACTAGGTCTTTTGAACCAGCCTCTGAACCTCTAATTATTTCTTAGGTTCCACTGAAGGTTACATAAAAACCTTTCTAATGAAGAACTTCCACAACAACAAAGAGGAGAAGATCTGCATGCCAACTCTACGCCTGCAATTTCCGTTCTTGTGGAAAAGGTTTATTGAAGGCCGTGCCAAGAGAGCATTGCTATTCCAACCTAAACCACTTCTACTTAATAGCTACAAAGCTCATCGAGGAATTGTTTCTGGCATGGTCTACATAGATGTTCCAGAAATTTTAGTTTCGTAAGTCCTTAAATTTTACCGCACAGTGTTTTAAACGTTGTGCTTGTTTACAGGAGCAGCACTGATTTCAGTGCACGATTATGGACTTTAGGTGGACGTTATTTGGGTACTTTAGGTACTTTCAAGCCTTGGATACCTATAGATCCTCATAAACCGGTGGAAAAGGATCATGTGCATACGATTCCTCCTGATATTAAGAGGGTTATGAGTTCTACAACTTTTCGGGTAATGTTAAGTCTTAACCCGTAACTAGTACACAGTGGACTGTCAGAAATTTCATACTTTAATGAGTAATAATTTCGACTATTGAATAAAGAAAGCACTTGAAATTCACCTGCATTCTAAAAATAGGCACACTTGAAAGTAAATATAAGGTCAATACAATATTTTAAGGAATAGGGATAGATTGTTCGGTGCAAATCGAGTTGCGGGCTCTCCAACCCAATCATCCCGTTTTATCGCCACCATATCTTTCGGTTTTACCCCCTCCTAAATAACTATATAGTGTAACTCTTGCATCGGGCGAGAGAAGACGGCCTCCGCGCCTCAACAGTTTTAAATAGTTTTACCTCCGGCTTTTGTACCTGCCTCCGGCTTTAGTCACTGCCCCCAGCTATAGACTTGCCTCCGGCTTTAATAGTGCAACCCCAAAGGAAGTAGAAGACCAGAAGAGAGCCGCCAGTCCTCTTCAAGACCGTACGAGGCTTAACGTTAGTTCCTTTTTTCCACAATTAATCCTCCCAGATTGGAGAGGCCACCCCCCCTGGTACGCTATTACAAAGCTACCAAACATAGATATTAAAGAAGTTTAAAATCTGCTAGTGTTTCTCAGATCCCACTGTACCGGTTACAGGTTAAAAAATCAAAAGAAAGTTAATATTAAGAAAAAAGATTAAATAACTCTCGAACTGATATCTCACTTAAAACTTGGTGAAACATGTTTAATTTTTACCTTATATCACTTATACTGAAGTAAAATCCTGCATAAAAAGTTAATAAGAACCTTATACATAGGTTTTAATGGGACACGAATACAAGAAACCTCTAACTAAAAAGCAAGAAGCGGCTCAGGCGGAGAAAGAGATGTGCTACCGAGAAGGTGGAAAAGGTATCTACGGAAAGAAGTTGGAATCTCCCATCCTCGGGCATTACATTCATCTTCCCGAGAAGAACACCCAGAAGTTCGAGATAACTTTGGACACAACATTCCCTTATGTAAATCCTCGAAAATCTGTGAATTGTGTGCAACATCAACTTATCAAAATTTCAGATCCCCGTTTATCAACATATCATCCGTCCTTTACCGAAGCCCACTCCATTCATTTCCGAACTGGCGAAGACGAATTACGCGAAATATAACAGAACCCAAAAAGAAAGGGTAAGGAACAACTTTTTGTAGGATTTAGCACGAATATTAGCTTAGCTTTTCTAATATTCCATAACAGGACTCAAATGAAAAGAGTTGATTTATTGGGAAAATTAGTTTAGCTTTTTCTAATATTCCATGACAGGACTCAAATAAAAAGAATTGATTCTTTGGAAAAAAAACAAAACACGAATTGTTTTTATCTAAAAATTTATTCATCAACGATTATATACTTAAAATCTCTGATATAATTAAGTTCAACATAAATATCATTATTTTAAAAAAGTTGATATCTTCGCTTGACTAAATATGTACACAGGGTTTTTTCTTGTCATGGGACGGTCTCGGTCCTATGCGGGGTGATTTTGATTTCTCATTTCAAGTCTTGTAGAGCCGAACACGCTTCCAGCATAAGACATGCCAGTTTGTTTTCGGGTTGGTTTTCCTCTAAACATCGTAGGCAGTGCGTAATCAGGGTCATTATGGATTCTAAATCACTGGGCGTATGCCATTCACCATCCTAAAATACAATTAGTTCAAAAACACATAGACCATCTTTAACCCATTAACCGCCATTGATGCATACTCGCAACATTATTAATTTTTGGTTATTAAATTACTAAATAAATTAATTTGATATATTATATTATTTGACCTGACTTGAAAATGTATGAAGAAAAATGGTAAATATTTTGTTATTTAAATATTTCGATTGTTACTTATTTAAAAAATAATAACGTGAATGTATTTCTAACTTCACAATATTTCAGCGTTTTATGTGCGTGGCGCATGAAGTAAAATTTCGAGTTTAGAAAAGCCTGAAAATTTGGTTTGGCCGCTCCGCGCTTCGCGCTACGCGACCAAACCAAATTTTCAGGCTTTTCTAAACTCGAAATTTTACTTCATGCTTAGCCTGGGAGTGGAAAACACTCGCTTGAAGCTTCAAATTAAATTCTTTTAACAAACCGAGCATCAAAAATTTAATGAATTCAATGTGAAGCTTTAAGTGAGTGTTTTCCACTCCCAGGCTAAGCATGAAGTAAAATTTCGAGTTTAGAAAAGCCTGAAAATTTGGTTTGGTCGCGTAGCGCGAAGCGCGGAGCGGCCAAACCAAATTTTCAGGCTTTTCTAAACTCGAAATTTTACTTCATGCGCCACCGGCACAAAACACTGATTCAATGTAAAGTTTAGCGGTGCGTTTAAAACTTCGTAATACGTCAGTGTTTTGTTCGCGTGGCGCATGAAGTAAAATTTCGAGTTTAGAAAAGCCTGAAAATTTGGTTTGGCCGCTCCGCTTCGCGGAGCGACCAAACCAAATTTTCAGGCTTTTCTAAACTCGAAATTTTACTTCATGCTTAGTCTGGGAGTGGAATCACTCGTTCTAAACTTCATACTGCACGTTTTTATATAAAATTGACAAATGCCTGAAATTTTACAGCATATACACTATGTGTATTTAAAAGAAAAATTCACAGTATTTAATACAATAAGTCATTCATAGATATCATAATAATAAGTGCAGAATTTTACCTAAAATCAACTTTTAGAGTTATCTCTATAATTGCTCGGCCGTTAATGGGTTAATGAATATGATTTATGTTCATGTGGCACATGAAAGTAAAATTTCGAGTTTAGAAAAGCTTTAAAATTTGGTCTGGTCGCTTCGCTACGCGACCAATCCAAATTTTCAGGCTTTTCTAAACTCGAAATTTTACTTCATTCATTAAACACTATGCGTTTAACGATTTTAAACCCAAAAATAACGATATTGAGATTCACCGATAAATTATCGATAAACCAGTTTTGATTCATAAATTTGCTAAATTACCGGTATGCAGTTGAACAACTCGGCAAATTCACAATCCTTAATCATGTTTATAGAAAATGCTACGATTATATCAGCTATTTAAAATTAATAAAACAATCGATGATGTAATAATTTTGACAAGGACTTGAAAATTAAATAAATGAAGACATGAAAAAAATAATTATTTTCTCGTTTTCAGGAAATTCAGATGAACACGCCAATAGTTATTCCGGAGAAAAAATAAAAGCATTATTCAAAAACTTACCAGCGTGTCTAAATACTTTGTCAAAGTCGTACTGAAAGCCCCCATTTTCTCCCCCAGATCCTGCGAGCTAGCCAAAAACTGCGCCAACCTTTTCCCGGCTATCGAAACCAAATCCGGCCCTAATTTTTCCAACTCTGTAATCGTCGGCAACAACTCCTCCCCAAACGAATCGAAACCATTCGAAAAGATTTGCGTAACTTGATACCTCTTCAACAAATCGACATCCAAATTCCAAAACCTCGCTAGTGAAACACACTTCGCCATCCAGCTGACGTGATCTGCTGAATAGACTTTATTGTCGTCAACGGTGACTGTTTCCATACTCGCGGAAATTACTTTGATTAAAAATTGCAAACGCGACGCGTTTACTTTCGAATCGGTTTTGTGAAAATTCACGCTGAGTTTTTGTTGCAAATCAGTGAAGAAATAAGGGATGTTGGATATGTCGAAAAGGTTGCTGATTATTTTCGTGTGTTTTATGGTGAACACCGTCAGCATGTGCATCACTAAAGACAATTGGTAATGTAGATGCAGTAAATCGTAATTAATTTCATTTTGCGTGAGCGCTAATTCCGGTAAAGGTTTTGAATCGGTTTCCCAAATAGGCTCGTATTGAATTCGCGGTTTTTCGTACAGATAACTATCGGAAAGAGTTTCCATAAAAGTGTTAAAAAAATCTGTACAGATATTCATGAAGAGGGTGATTTGATAATCCGATAAATCCGTGTCTTGTCTGCATAATCTTTCTTTAGGCAATTTCCCAACTTTGTTGATCAACTTACAAGCGCTTTCGAAAACGATTTTCAAATGAGTATTCCACATTAAGTTGTAAAGCCCGACTTTTATATGGAAATTAGGGATGTGGTTTAAGCAACTAATGGAAGCTTCAAGTAAGTTAATTTCCTGAATATTCTTCTGCCAGGCAAGCGCGTATTCCCAACACATATTCGTCAAAAGCATACTGGGTTCTAAACTATAGGGAAACTGCTTTTTGATTATGTTCAATTGGTAGAAATCAGGTTCATCCTCTTTTGGATTATTACACGACTCGGCTTCGGTCGATTGTGAGGGATTTTCCTGCTCAGCATTTCTCGCTAAATCATTCAAGATGATACTCTCGGGACTCACTCCACCCATTGTCAACCACTGCGCGACAATTTCACTAACCGAGCCTTTCCCTTTTTCCAAAATAAATTTCAAACTAACTTCAGCCCGATCGTATTGTAATTTAGGGAGCGAACTTTCACAGACCGGTTTATTTGCGAGGATTATATTCAAAAGCGAAACATCCTCCAATTTTCCAATCAGCAAAGTCCATTGGCAACTTTCCTGACTCAGCTTCTCCCAAATTTCAATATTCTCCTCCTCTAAACTAGTCCCCGATTGCTGCAAATCTTTCTCATTTTCCACTCTTTGTGCAACTGATTTACACAAAATAGCTGCCATTAAAGCCGGAAACGGTTTGGCTGAATTCGCCAAAACCTCCCTTACTTTAATCCAAAATTCAGATGAGCTATTATACTCAGCAATTAATTTCTCAACTGCAATAGTTTTCGTAAGGGTGTATAAAGTCTGACTAAAATTCTCCATTTCTTTTTCCAAATTTAAATGCATGTTCAACGGACGGTTCACCCAATAATGTAAAAGCATATTAAATAAATCATTGGGGTAAATTTTACTCCTTTTCACATGCATTTCTAAATCCTCATAATTATTTACTCTTACAACATACCTTTTAAAAACCTTCTCAGCAACTTGATACATTTTTAAGTCACTTAAATCATCTTTTACTACAATGCAATCAGGGTTCGATAAATCAAAAATTGAAATGAATTCGGATATCGTGAAGTTGAAGCCCTCATCAAACCACACCGATTTATGTTCCTTTAAATCATTCAGTGTGCTTAAATCCAACAGTTTTTGCAAGTTATTCATCTCTTTCTGCGGAAGGACTAATTTTGTATCATTCGTAACTTCTAGGTTGTGTGTGTTGCCATTTTTCAAATCTAGCTCCTCATCGGAAACCCCGGATATAAACACATAAAAATGTGTCAGTAAGTTGATGTTCTCGCACAATAATTTAAGTAGTTTCATGTCAGAATCTAAATCGCCTTCATGAGTGAGGATTTTTTCTAAAAAGTAATCGGCTGCGTTTAAAATAACGTCGGGTTGCATTTCTTTGCAAGAAGTTATCATTTCTATGAACTGGAGTTTAATTTCCGTAGTTTTTAATTCGGCGCAGGTGTTTGAGGTTTCAGTGAGAAGTTTTTCGGCGGTGTAATCACTGCTTTTTATGAATTGTTTGAGGCGTTTCAATAAGTGAAGATCACGAGCTCGCTTGCTATTTTTTTCGGTTAGAGCAAAGTGATAGGGGATTATTATTTCTTTGATTTCACCCGTTGGATCCATTAAGACGCATGTATATTGACATACATATCTAAAAAAAGAAATAAAAGTTTTGGTGCATTTTTTTCAAATAAAGCAATAAACAAAGATTCATGTTTGATAAAGGCATATATTTATTTTAAGCTTTCCCATTTAGAAAAGTTTAAAATTCGCATACCTTGATTTTGAGGTATTCTGAAATCCCATCAATCCGTAATTAATATACAACAAAACACTGTGCTTTGATGCTGTGAATGCAGCTATTTTCGTCCCTTGTTGGGCACAAAAAATTTCTATCGTTCCCTTTTTCGGTGAATAAATTAGCAAAAACAAAGCAATAGCGTTTTTCGTTGAGGAACGTTTTTTCCTCTCATCTGGGACCTGAATGAAAGCACATTGAGACTCTCTGTAGCCCTTAAACATCCGCAAAGCGATTCCTCTGTAGGTATCAACGAGGAGCACACGCCCTAGCGCATCAGAAACAACTGCTAATTTTCTATCCGGAGATAAAACCACGTCATTGGCAACCCTGCGTAAATCACATAAGCCAAATCGACACGCCATTGTTTCAGCCGGTTGTGAGGAAACTGATTGAGTTTTCTCTGGAGTTGATTTAGAACCCGTCAACCAACCACTAAAAATAAAAATTAAAAATTTCTAATCACTGCACAGTTTCTATTTTACACTTACGGTAAGGCTGATTTTAATTTATTAGCAACAGCTTTCGCCACATCGCTCAACACTGGTTGGGATCCACCTTCGAGAGCATAATGAAAACCTAAAAATGGCTTAGAACCAGCTGCGAGGATTAAACTATTGTGCGGAGGCATCGCCCTGTATTTCGTCTCAAAACCCCCACAAGTAGATGCCGTCAATAAATGATTGAATGTGTTCGTCAAATCCAACCCGACAACTGCAGCATCGTTTACTTGCACCTGATCGGTGAATCCCCATTTTTTCGGATTCGTCGATACCAAAGTTGACTCCACCATTTGCCCTAAAGCTGCAACTATTCGTTTCAATGAAAACACAAAATGTCCACTCTGAATAATCAATTAATTAACCTTTTGCTAATTGACTTCGGCAGTTTCGCAAAACGCTGAATAAATGCACGCCACCGATGACGCAAACATTGTTCGGGTAAATAACGTACAGTTCCTCAGGTTTTAATTCGGAGCTGATGTCGGGACGGGGGCTGTGCTGCGATTGGCACTTTAAGCTGCACACGGGTTCGTTGTGTAGCTGCTCTTCCAACAGAACCGTGCAGTTTTCCGTTAAGAAAGTTACATTACCTGATTCAAAACCGAGGACTATGCACGTCCAATCGGTTCCCACCTATAAGGGAAAAATAATATTTCTTTTTTAGATACCAAAAACAAAAGGTAAAGAAATGCAAACAAATAGCATGTGATCGATCAGCTTAAAGTAACAAATTAATAGCACTTGATGAATTGTCCCTTTAACTACCAGTATTTTTTAGAATTTCAAATCTGACGGATGTAAAAATTTTATATATACCTCTTCAAATTCATCCATGGTCATAAAATAATAAACGTATTCAAGTCACATATTTACACTAAAATGCAGGTTCGTGCAATTTCTATCAAGTCACTTATTGATGACACTGGTAGCTAAAGGGTTTAACCTACAACAAATGAATAAAGCTCATCCTTATCGATGTTAACTATAAAGCATAACATATTTATATTTGACTTGTAAAATATTAGACAACTTTTTTAAGGCTAATATTTTCAAATATAAAGCACATCGTTTTTGAGACTTATCCTCTTAAATAATAAAGCATTACTTCATTGTTATTCACTTGCCTGTGAGTCCGACGACTCGGTGACATAATCGTATCCACTATGCCACTCTGTCTGTTAATTCGGTTAATGGTTAGTAAACTAAACTTACGAATCGTGCATCAATGTAAATCTTACTTGGGAACTCTGGCTTTGCACCACAATGGGGAGACACAGCACGGCGTTGACGTTCTCCTTGTAGTCTAGGTAACCGCCTTCTGTTGGAATGAATTGTGTGCGAGACGTTTGGGAGTCCCAGCGGCCAGTGAGCACCACGAGGCGTTTCTCTCGGGCGAAAGCAACTAGATCTCCGGTAGGGGAAAGAGAGACCTCGCAGTATTGTAACCAGTGTTCACCACCTTATTTAAGTTTTAAAAATTATTACATATTTATATCTAAAATCCCACAAAAAAAGTATAACATAATATTAAATGTTTTTAATGCTTATTTAGGAAGAGAAATGAAATCAAATGCTAACTAGTTCAAAGTTCTAGCCTACTATTATTGTTGTCGAACAAATAAAAACTGTAAGAACAAAATGTAACTGGGTTTAATGCTAACAAATAATTTCTCTTCTATTTATAAATAATTTGGCAGTGCTTATTACAATTAAATGAAACTAAATTACCCATACAGAATTTTTATTGGTATCATAATAAATTCTTTGTCATATGGAAGGAGTGATTGAGTAACGCCAACTAACCTCTGTTATCATCATGGGGGTACAAATGTCTACGGATTGCCGGCACGTCCAAGATATCAGCTGTTGGTTTTATTTGGCAAGACATTTTTATTTCAAGTGCTAAATCACATTTCTGAATCCATCTTAAAATTTGACATTTATTTGTCAACATGCACAGATGATTACAGCCAAGTTTCAAACCATAATTACAGGTTCGTGCAATAATACATTATAGTTTTCTGCAATAAATTACAGTTTCCTATAAAGAAAATTGTGGTTGTAATAAAAATTAGTATTCTGCAACGAAGAGTTACAGTTTCCTATAATAATAATTTACAAACAATACAAACAAAATTAAATATTATTAGACATAAACATGAAATTTAGTTTACTTTACCTTTACGATTTGGAACCTGTATTCCAAATTTAAAATTAATTTATTTATTAGAGAACATTTGCCGAAAATATAAATTTTATTCGTGGACGTTATATTATTTTAAATTGGCATAACTGAGCAGCCATCTTGACCTATCTGTCAGTTGTTTTGTTTATAACGGCTGTCGTGAGAAAAGTTTTTCGTGGTTGGGGTTTTCTTAGCATTTCCAAAGAAAAGTTATTTGAAGAAGTAGAGACTCGAGTAAAAATGTCGAGGTCTATACGTGCTGAAACAAGGAGCAGAGCCAAAGATGATATTAAGAAAATCATGCAAGTTGTGGATAGGGTCAGACATTGGTTAGTAAATTTTATATTAATTTTCAATGAATGGAAGCACCCAAAAGTAGATTTTTTTGAATAGAACAAAGTGTTTTTAATAGAAATAAACGTAATTACAATTGAACATTATCTGATTCATCCATTATAAATTGTTATGACTAAATTGTTAATAAATCATTGCAATATTAGCTTTTCATAATTATTAGTATAAACTTATTTTATGAAAAAAATTGTGCTAGAATAATTTTACTATTCATTTTACACAAGTTTTTGTCTGTTTCGGGGTGTATTACTTGCTTTTGGCAATGCCTTGAATTTAATAATTTTGTTGAAGCATTTAAAGTAAATGGTTTTGTGCAGGGAGAAAAAATGGGTGACGATTGGTGATACAACCATGAAAATTTATAAATGGGTGCCGGTAGCGAGTAGTGAGCCCAAGAAAATGAAGCACCGCGATTCGAACAAGGAAAACATGCGTAAACCACCGACGGAATCTTCAAACTCGAATTTTAGCATGGCAGAAGATTCAAACACATGTAAGTCTCAGTTAAATAATTTAATTATGTAAAAATATCGGATTTTGTTTCTTAACTAGTAACCGGTATTAGGCGCGCACCTAGGGAGGTGGCTTGCGGGCTAGAGCCCCCCTCAAAACGAACTAAATTGTAGTATTTCGATGTATGTACATAGGTTCAAATGCGTGGACCCCTCTATAGGACTGGGGTGAGCCCCCCCCAGACAAATTTTTGGGTGCGTGCCTGACCGATTAGTAAATTTTCCCCCTCCAAAATTGCTCTCTGGATACGCCACTGCTTGAAAATAGATATTTTAAGGAGTGCGGATGATAAACTTGTTTACATGTTTGCTAGTGTCTTTCAGATCGCACTGTACGAGTTACTGGTCAAAACATACATAAATAGTATTTTTTTAAACATCGTTTATAGACTCTTTTGCTATTTTACTAAGGTAAAGACTACACTGGTCTGCAAAAAAAATTTGGCACCTATTTTTATCACTTTTCGATAATTTGGAGGGATGAAAAGGATTATTTTAGCCTTTACATTCCTTCTGAGGGGCTAGAGAGGTGAAAAGTTCCAAAACATGAACATTTGTAGCAAGGAGGTAGATTTGGGAGGGATTTGCCCCCTTAAATTGTAAAAAAATCATTAAAAATGATCAATTTTTTCCGTTTTTTTCGCAGTTTTTTCACTTATTTTCTACATATTCCAGCTTCCATTCCCCCTCATCCGCCCCCAAACACTCCCAAATAATAAAAATATATTGCAACAATATATAGCAACAATAATAAAAATATATAGCAACAGTTCAGAAGATTCACTGTACCACGCTGGCGCTCTCAATACTCCCCCCGTTTCCCCCATCCATTGGAGGGGTGAAAAGGATTATTTTAGCTGTAAAGAATAATAAATAAAAATGAAAATTCCTGGGCAAACCTGTGCGCGCGAGGTATTGAGAGCGCCAGCGTGGTACAGTGAATCTTCCGAACTGTTGCTATATATTCTTATTATTGTTGCTATATATTTTTATTATTGTTGCTATATATTGTTGCTGTATATTTTTATTGTTTGGGGGAGGATGAGGGGGGATGGAAGCTGGAATATGTAGAAAATAAGTGAAAAAACGGAAAAATCGATCATTTTTAAGGATTTTTTTTACAATTTAAGGGGGCAAATCCCCCCCCAAATCTACCTCCTTGCTACAAATGTTCATGTTTTGGAACTTTTCACCTCTCTAGCCCCTCAGAAGAAACGTAAAGGCTAAAACAATCCTTTTCATCCCTCCAAATTATCGAAAAGTGATAAAAATAGGTGGGGGGCCTCCCCCGAAAACGGTGGGTGATGGGGGAAAACGGGGGTCATATTCGGATTCAGGAGGTCATTTTACATAAGAATCAGCAGGAATGGTGTCAGGGCCGATTTTCATGCCGACCAGTGCTATTTAAAATCAAGTAGGTAGTCTTTTCTGACACACGAAATAACAACCATCAAATATTTGCTAGTGAAATCAAGTATTTTTAATTCCAGTAGCGACATGTTTGTTGATACACAGTTAACTATTAACATTTAAAAACTATTTGTATGCAGATTCAATCAGTACGATAAAAAATGAATATATTCCAATGATTTCTTTTGTATTCATTCAAAGGTTTTTCGACTGTAAGTGACTCACAAGGACCGACGGACTTTTCATCGCACATGACATTTTCCGAGGACTCGAATTCACACAGCAGCGAAATTCCGGCAAAGCGCATGAAGACTGAGTGAGCCTATTTTTTTATTTAGGGTTTCGTGGAATGAATAAATGATTATTTTATTACCTTATGTACAATTATTTAATGAAAAATTATACTGAATCTTCAAAAGTGAATTCTAAGCACATGATAAACTTGACTCGAATTCACGTTTGATAGATCAACGTTTTGTATAAGTTAAATTAATATACTTTTAAAACTTACAGCAGTTTTTTTTTCATGAAATGAACCTCAAAGTTCCATTTAAAAAGTCTTAGCTTTTTTTATATACTGCCTATCAAAAAAATCAGAACACAAAGTATTTATTGGACGATTTTAATGAAATTTACAGAATTTGATCATGTAAATGAACTGCATCGATGATCAAAAAATCAATTGTTTTGGTTACTATTTAATGGTATTTTTCCTTGATTTCACTATTATGAAGAGCTGCTGATTTTTTAATGTAATTGCTTCTAATATCCAAGTAGCCTCTGAGTAGTTAGACGTTTCAGTTTATAAAACATAAAAAGATGCCCCGTGTTCGTCGGCGTGCACAATATCATCATCTAAGTGAATTTGAAAGGGGTCGCATTATTGGAATGCGAGAAGCGGGTTTTTCGGTTCGTGCTATTGCTGAAAGGGTAGGCCGTAGTGTATCGGTGATCGTATGCTGCTGGTCTAGATGGTCCGAAGCTGGGGAGAATCGACGTAGACTTGGATCAGCGCGTCCAAGAAGCACCACTGAGCGTGAAGATCGAGCTCTTCGTCTTACAACTTTAAGGGACAGATTTACGTCGCGGGCATTGGGATATGACTGGTTGGCTCTAAATGGCCAAAGAGTATCCATGGCTACTGTTTACAGAAGAATCCGCAGTTTTGGTATAAGATCCTACCGTCCACAATTGTGTCTACCTCTTACTCCGCAGCATCGCAGAGCAAGACTTGATTGATGCAGGGAAAGACAACATTGGACCCATGAATGGAATAACATTATCTTCAGCGATGAGTCTCGGTTCTGTTTATGGGCTCATGATGGTCGCAGAAGAGTGAGACGTCGACGTGGTGAACGCAGAATTTTAAAATTTGCTGTTGAAAGACATACGGCTCTTACACAGGGAGTTATGGTTTGGGGGGCGATAGCACATGGTAGTCGGTCTCCTCTAGTTTTTTTAGAAGCAAGTCTTAACGCGATTCGGTATATTGACAACATTTTACGGCCAGTGTTAGTGCCCTATGTAAATGGCTTGCAGAACCCCATTTTTCAGCAAGATAATGCTCGACTTCACACAGCGGCCATTACAAGACAGTTTTTTGATAGTGCCGAAATCAATTTGTTACCTTGGCCATCTCGTTCTCCAGATCTATCGCCAATAGAACATGTTTGGGATATGATAGGTGTTAGAATAAGTAACTTACAGCGCCCCGCTAACACTGTAATGGAACTTAGAGGTCAAATTATCGAAGTTTGGAATGAAATACCCCAAGTCGATATTGACAGCCTGATTTCTAGCATGCCTCGACGTGTTAATGAGTGTTTGGGAAATCGTGGAGGCCCAACACATTATTAATTTTTATTCATTTGTTTTTTTGTTTTTCAAGTTGTTTTTTGATCATCGATACAGTTCGTTTACATGATCAAATTGTGTAAATTTTATTAAAATCGTGCAATAAATACTTGGTGTTCTGATTTTTTTGTAAGGCAGTATATTTAAAGTGCTTTAGTTTTGTGTTCTTCAATAATTTAATCAACTTACTTTTCCTAGAAATCTCGGGACAAATGACAGGAACAAAATTTGGTTAGGTACTTCTAAAGAAAAAAAGGTTATTAGGAGAATAAAAAAGAAATTGAAGTAAATATTTATTACAGTTGTACAAAAAGAAATTCAAGTACATATCGTATAAAAAAATACCATCTAATGACTAGAAAAAACAAAAAAATAATAATAAGAAAACGTAATAATAATAATTGTAAAAGCTGAATTTAAAAAATTTCACTTCATATCGTAATATATAAACAACAAAGTTAGCATACTCTTACGAACGACCCAAATGTACAAACGCCCCTTCTTCATCTTCGATTCGTAACAATTTTCTAACCTAACTTATTAAAAAATTGCTTGCAATAATAAAAAGTTATTGTTTGTTTTTTAAGTACACGTTTTACCAGCTAAAACAAAATATCTGCCCTACGGGTACTTTTTAACAGTTTTTTTTTTTGCGTATATCTACAAATGGCGCGTGTTTTTATTATATCAGAAATGTACATTTAATCACAGATTAAAAATAATATTTAAAAGAAAAATGGCCGACGATGAATGACGATAAGTCATGGATGTGCCATTTCTTTGAGGGAATTATGAACACGTGTGCTGGATTTTACCACCTTTTCACAATCAATATAATTTGTTTTTGTGTACGCCAAGTGTTTCTAAATTCACTTGATCATGAATCTTATGTAAATATTGATCGGATTAATGTTAAAAAATCAATTCGATCAAAAACGCTTTGTTTAAACATTTATTCCAATGTCGGGTTTTGCATTTTTCTTATTACTGATTTGTTTTGTGAAAGGTGTTCATTTTTATGCTGGGGGGTATCTTTTAAGCGAAACACGATGCGATGAAACGAGATCGAGTATTGTGTTTTGTGTGTTGCTCTTTTTTGTCTCTCTCTCTCTCTACCAGTAACGATACTTTTTGATGCAGTTGTTGCCCAAGTCGACGACGATCACGTGATGGTCGTTTGTGACGGCGATGCCGCTGGGCCGTTTGAGTTTGCTCTCGTTCGAGTCGATCAGGTTGTTTAAATTGCTGTCGATGAGCGACAACAGTTGGATGTAGTTGCGGCCCTTTTGCTCGGATTTGCTCGCCAGGATTCGGTTATCGCTGTCGACAGTTATACCGCCGTATCTTCCTTTCACTTGATAAATAAGAAAATAATTAGAAAAACAATGAAATTACTCGTATTTATTGAGATAACTTTCAGCAATAATGACTATTTTTACGACAAGAAAAAATAAAGCTATGCTTTGTCTTTTGAGTAGAAGGCCCATAACAAAAATAGTATAGCACGTAAAATTTAAGTTGGACAGATACGCAGAGAAGAAGTGAAAAACAAACATGAGCGAGAGTGCCCATTCTATTTCCTGCTAAAATTTTACCCCTGTGCATTGGCAAGTAAGGTTTAACATACTATACTCCAGAGCTGGGCAGGATTCGAATCATTCAGGATTCGAATCCTTTTAGAGGATTCAAAAGAGGCATTCGAATACTTTAGTTAAACTGGATTCGTGATCCGGATTCGTTACATTTTTTTAAGAGGATTCGTATTCTAATCCAAAGGCGGGTGATTCGAATCCTCATAAAAGGATTCGAATCCACATAAAAGGATTCGAATATTTATAAGAGGATTCGAATACTTACAAAAGGATTCGAATACATACAAAAGGATTCGAACCGTCAAAAATAATTCGAATTAATCGTGAGGATTAACATACAAAATTTGTTTTGTATGTTTTTAAATTTCTCGTTAAATCACTGTTTTGTATGCGTGGCGCATTAAGTAAAATTTCGAGTTTAGAAAAGCCCCGTGAAAATTTGTCTCGGGTCGCTGCGCGACCCTCGACAAATTTTCTACGCGGGGCTTTTCTAAACTCGAAATTTTACTTCATGCTTAGTCTGGGAGTGGAAGACTCTCGTTCGTAAATTTTCGAATTATCATAAAGTTGTCATAAAGTTGTGTATTTATTTTCAATAAAATCTTTCTCGGTTTATTGAACAAAAACCAAAGAGCTGAGGTGAAAAGTGTTTAGATAAAAGTGTTTTTTTTTCATTGGCTACAACTTTTGTTTGAAACATTTTTTGATTTAAACGTCGAAAGCTCGGTGAATTGTTGATCTCCACTAGGTTTTTTAGTTTCTAATTCAAAAACAAAAGAGCTGAGGTGTTTAGGTAAAAGAGGTTTATTTTTTCGTTGGCTACAACTTTTGTTTTAAAACATTTTTTGATTTAGACATCGAAAGCCATAGTCGGTGAGTTGTTTATCTCCACTAGATTTTTTAGTTGCTAATTCAAAAACAAAAGAGCTGAGGTGAAACGTGTTTAGGTAAAAGTGGTTTATTTTTTCGTTAGCTACAACTATTGTTTGAAACATTTTTTGATTTAGACATCAAAAGCCATAGTCGGTGAGTTGCTGATCTCCACTAGATTTTTTAGTTTCTAATTTATAAACAAAAGAACTGAGGTGAAAAGTGATTAAACAAAAGTTTGTGTTGTGTGTTTTTATTATCTTTTGTTTGATTTTGTTTTTTTTTGTTTTTTTTTTAATTTATTATTATTATTATTACATAACATGAGTACATATATTTTCAACAAATTAACATCCGTTCTATAATATATTTCTTTTATATTGAGCAGTGTTCTGCTCAACGTAATGAATATCCAGATGTAGCAATAATAGTTCAAAGCACCTAAGTGAGTGAACACTTGTAGCGTGCTGGCATGAAGTTCTTAGAAATTTTGTGCAATATATGATACATAAATGTTGTTTTAGTTTACATAATGAGTACCGAAAAATAAATATATGATATGTGTTTATTATTCTAATATTTTTGAGAATTGAGGATAATTTTCGAAGATATAAGATTTTGAAAGTTGAGAATTTTTTTTTGTTATTTTGTTTGATATGTTGGGGAAGGAGAGTATAGGTTTTGGGGATTGTGTAGGTAAATGATCTGAGACTAAAGGCTGATTTGCAATTAGGGATATAGAGTCTAGTCTTACTTCGTGTGTCATGGTTTGATCTCATGTAGTTTAAGGCATTACGATGTTTATAAGCATATGTACAGAGACTGTGGAAGTACAGGCATCTAATATTGGGTACATTCACAGAATATAATAGATGGGATGGGTAGCGTCTCTTTTGTTTAAAAATAATCTTAAGGATGTACTTTTGAATTATAGTTAGTTTTTGTAAGTGATTCTTGTACGTTCCGCCCCATACCAGTATACCATTTTTTTTGATTAAGTTATTAATAAAGCAGCAATTTGTGAGTGATTATCAAATAAAAAAAAAAGCCTAGGGAAGATAACTTTTTCGTATAGTGATCATAAACAAAATAGTTAAGGTGAAAAGTTGTGTATTTTTTATTATCTCTTTTTCTCTTCTTAACTTTGTGTATCTCTTTATAAAATATCATTGTATTTATTTATTTTAGTTTAAACTTTTCCCTGAAGAAGCTAACAAATGTATAGCGAAATAATGGCTAATTAAAATAAAGTTCTGGCTAAAAATAGAACTTTAATTTTTGAATTCTGCCGCTTTTCCACAATAGTTTATAGAAGTTTTTTATTATTTTGTTTGAAACATGTTTTTGGAAACTATAATGTGATACATTAAGGTAAAAGTAAGCATTAAGTTTATAAAATTTTGAAATTTTTTTGCTTAAAAATGTTTATAAAAAAGTTTAAATGAGCAAATATATGCCAAAAAAGAAAAGTAGGAACCAAATCTTTTTAAAAATTATTTAGTCTCAAAAAGATCTTAATTATATTAGAGTTTTTCGTTGTTAACATAATTGAAATTCGTTTAATAAAAAAACATCTAATGATTTCTGCTGACTTTTAACACAAGACTTTTAGACATTTGATGGTATAATTAAAATTAAATTACTGAAATAAGTATTTATTTTTTAATATATTCGTAAATATCCGGTAAACAATGTAAAATATTTATTTAATTATAATATTTAGGTAATAACAATACAATCAATTTTATATTACGATTATTATTATTATACAGGGTGTCCGTATTTTAACAGAATGTATGGGAATCTCGGTTATTTGAAGAGATTAAGAGTCGGTTAAATTAAAGTCTCATAACTATTTTTCACAATATTCTAATTGTATAATTCAGGTCTGTGTTAATTGCCTAGTAGCAGTTTCAATAAATAATAAAACACCATAAATGGAAAATAACACCTTCATTAAAAAACCAAAACACTGACCTTTCAAAAAAAACTCTTGTAATAAATACAAGAAAGACGAAATAGAAAAACCATTTTCTATTTTACTTAGAATTCTTCTTCTTCTTCTGCTATCCCTTGTTGCCCCTTAGGGCGTCGGGTTTACTTAGAATTCAAATTTTCAAATTGTTGTTTAAATGACGCAGCATTTTGACATTACATATTTACGTAGTTTTGTAACTAGGAAACTCATCACGTCCGTTTTAAACTATAACATATTTTGTGTGCTTAATATTATTGCACAGAAGTATACGTTTTATATGTAAAATTTTAATCTTTTAGTTTTTCAAAGAGTGCCTTGGAAACAGTTGAGTAACTTACTTATTTGGCAACTCCTAGGAGCCATAATTCGCGTACATATCACCTCTGAAGACGGGCATCCGACGATACATACTTACCAGTTGTGACATATTTTAAAGTAACGAGTGTCTTCCACTCCCAGATTAAGCATGAAGTAAAATTTCGAGTTTAGAAAAGCCCCGCGTAGAAAATTTGTCGAGGGTCGCGCAGCGACCCGAGACAAATTTTCACGGGGCTTTTCTAAACTCGAAATTTTACTTCATGCGCCACGCGTATAAGCCACTGATTTGAAGTGTAGTTAAAAAGCACACAAATACATCTTTAATCAGAGTAACACAGGTATTTAGTCTGTTATCAACGATGTTCAGTGTTTTTTTTTTGGTTTGTTTTGGCATAGGTATTACCATTCAGCCACTAACGTTGATTTATAATATCTATTAACATATATTTCGACTATTTGGACGTCACAACACATTCACACACATCCATGGAACCGGAGACGAGTATTTTTCGTTAGAAAAATTACTCGCCTCCGCTGGGAATCGAACCCAGATCACCTCCGTGTCCGATTGGCGAAACCGGCGGCTCAACCGCTCGGTCACGGCGGGCCCGATGTTCAGTGTTAATAATAAATAATTAGGTTTTGAACATTTTTGTTAAAACAACTGATAACGATATTTATATGTTAATGGGTGTAAAAAAATAATAAAATTAAATTTATTCATAAACGATTTGTATTCGTGATTCGAAAAAACAGGATTCGAATCTTTGATTCGAATCATATTTATCGCTTACGAATCCTTTATTCGAGTATTCGTGATTCGAATCATATTAGGTGATTCGGATTCGTGATTTGATTCCTTTTTACGAGGATTCGTCCCAGCTCTGCTATACTCTTTGTACTTTGAGGTTATGTTAATGTCAATGATTTTTGAAAAACTGAACTTCAAAATGTAGAGATTAGGTTTTATACAATAAAGTCGTATGGATTCGTTTTTTTTTTGTTGGTCTGTTATTGAGACTTAATTGTAAGAATATTGAATTTATTACCTCTTGGTTCGTCATGCACAACTTCTAAGAAGTCACCTTTGGCGGAGAATACTTGTATTCGAGAATCGGCCACCACAATTTCACCGCTGGGACCAACTGTCACGGCGGAAATTAGGCTGAATGTGCCTTTTTTTCCGACCTGGAATATAACATTTTTCACTTTGAATTATAGTGAAAGAAAATTTTCATTAATTAAAAAAATGGGAATTATATTAAAATGAAGTATACACGTAATTTAAGTGTACATATTGAGATGCATACACTGTAAATTTTCAAGCATCCGTTGTTTTTTAAAAGTGTTTAATTCAAGGCTTTCGAGTTTAGAAAAGCCTGCAAATTTGATTAGGTTTTGTAGCGAAGTGGAGCAACCTAACTCTTTAGAACATAATGATAAAATATCTGCAACTAACATTTGAAAGAAGGTGTATTTACCTGGAACAATATTTTACCATCAGAGTCAAAAACAAATACGCAACTCATCCCGTTATCAGCAACCAAAATATGGCCGTAACTCCGATCGACAGCGACATCTATTGGCTCCTGAAAAGCGTTGTATGTGAAAGTCTTCAGCGTATCACCGCTCGTCGACATTTCTGTGACAGCTTTTGTTCGCCAATTCACCACAACTAAACCATTGTTAGAAACCGCAATTCCTGCAACAAGAAAAAGTGTGTGAAACGGTTCAGGGGGATGACAGGCCATGTTTCATTTTTTAGCGACTATCAGTCACATCAGCACACATATCTACGAGGGGTGATCAAAAAGTAAGTTTAAAAAGCCTGCAATAAAACGTGTACATGTTGTAACCTTACTTTTTGATCTACCCTCGTATGTTAGTGAGAAATGCAGAAAACTGTAATATCGTCGCTGTTACTTCAATAGGTCGTATGTCAAAAAAATGGATTTTGAGTTACGACGGCCAAAGTGACCAAAATTATCGTTTCTATATACTATACACCAGTCCATTTGTTTCTGGATCTCGCCTAGCTATGGAAAAGTGACAGTTTAAGTATTGTAAATGGGGCTGGTTGTGTTTTAAATCAGGGTTTTTAAATGTCACTGTCAGATGTTCGATTTTAAGGTTATAATTTCTGACTATTGTGATCTTACACTGTTGCCTGTTTTACAAATTTTCAGATATAAAACTATAATAATATGCAGTTTTAAGATTAACAAAATTTACTACTTTGATACTGTAAAAATTTTCTAAGGAAAATAATTTTAGCTGCAACAACATGTTTTTGTTCACAGAGAATGTTGCGCCCATTAATTAATTTGAATTTATACCCCATACTTTTAACAACCCTATAAAGTGTTGTTCTACTCCCATGGAACTCATAATTTTCTTCCATATCATTCAAAAGATCTCTCAAAGTAAAATACTGATTTCTAGAGTTATATTGCCAAATTAGTTGTTTGCAGATCTTTTCTAGCTAGGTGATTCCAAAAATGGCTGTTTTTAGATCGTTTGCCAGAAGTAGTAGATTTCAATTCGTCAGGTCTTTGTCGTAAAATTAATTGTAATGAAGATCTCCCTACCTGAAACGTAATTATCTTTAATTAAATATATATGATAATTAAAATACTAGACATACCCCAAAAATATCTATTAAAATCGTAATAATATTGTGATGCTGTAGATTTGGATTACTTTGCCTAAAATGTTTGTAGAATTTCAGAATTTGTAACCTTTTTGATTCAGAGATAATCTTTGGCATGTTAATATTTAATATGTGCCTGAAATTATTTTTCACTTTGACATTGACACAGCATTGCAACACTAGATTAATTTGATTTAATAATAAAATGCTCGAAGAAGCGACCGCGTGGCGAAATAATTGTTGCAAGATTAACAATAAACCTCTTGAAAATTAAAAAGAGGATTACTTATGATATCATAAATTATTGCAACACTGTTAAAATAAGGAATCAGGAGTGCCAATTAATAAAAAATGTAAATGTTGATACTGCAACATAACAACACGAAAGCATGGCTAGGCGAGATCCAGAAACAAATGGAATATATTATAGCAAAACCTCTCAGGTCAAAAGCTAGAGAGAAATAGAATATAAAATAAAATGCGTACTTGCAATATTTCCTATAGCGCCATCTCTCCTCATTTGGTTGATGCAATTACTCGTATGTCAAGCGCTGGTTTGTTTACAAGTGTTTACCTCGTGTTTATGTGGATTTTAATTAAGGTTTCAATATAACAAATTCATCGTTGTTATAGGTAAGTTGCAGTTTGTTTTTAATACTAATTTTGCGTGTAAAAAAGTACTAGAATATCTTCATAAATACATTAAAACTATGAATCAACAAATCTAATCTAAAAATTCAAAATAAAAATTCCGCAAAGTTGACCTGCTCTTCACTTTTGCTTTCTAAACTACTTTTAATTATAATAAGTGCACATTTTGTTATTAACATAACATAATTTCTAAAAAACTTAGCTTCCTAGGGCTTCATACTAAATTTGATGTTGACATACGATATATTGCTTTGTTTAATATTATATCAATAGATGACATATGACAATTTGCACCTGTTTTTTTTTTCAGTTTATCTAGCAACGCCATGTTTTCTGGAAATGGGAGAGGCAGTCGTTTATTGCTACAAGCGATTAAGCAGCAAAATAGTAGCAATTTGACAGTGGAGACAGTAGAGATGGCACCTGAAAATACTTCTACGACTGCAGACATAGAAGAAAGCAATGAAATATTAGAGTGGGAACAATTGAGAAGTGAGAGCATTGTTCCTGCTACCAATGACAATATTGTTCCTGTTACCAATGACAATACTTCTTTAAAAAAAATAAAAGTAGCTACTCCTGCCGAATCATTAAACAAACACCAAGAATTAGATTTTGAAGAATCTTCAGGTGAAGAATTTTTTGAGGATAGTGGTTCTGAGTATGAACCACCAGGAAATCTAAGAGCGAATGAAAGTAATACATCAGATAATGAGAGCATACAAGATTTTTCAACATCTGCAACTGATGGTCGTCAAGGTGAAAAAAGAAGAAGTAAGGGACAAGCTAATCCAAAAATGTGGAAGAGAACTAAAAATGCGGATTTAAGACTGCGTGGAAAATCCTACATTGGATTCAAAAAAAAAATGTAGATAGAAAATACTGCCAAACAGCAACTAAGCAAGAGCGATCTATAGGAATAAAATGTCTTGGTCATACAGTGAAACAAGGGAAGAGTGGACCACGTCAAAATTTTAAATGTTCAGAAATAACAGAAGATCAGAGAAAATATATATTTACTTCTTTCTGGAACTTGGCATCTTGGGATGCTAAAAAAGAATTTGTTAGAGGACAAGTTCCAACTGTTCCAAAACATAGAAGCAATTTTGCACAAACAAGTAAGAAAAAAGTTACTTTCAGATATTTTTTAATAGTTAGTGATATAGAGGAGGAATTACTTCAAGAAACAAAAGTCAATAAATATAAGAAAATGTTTTTGGTTACACTTGGCATTGGCGAAAAGACGGTGCAAAATTGGGTTTGTACGCTGCAGGAACATGAAGAGGTTTTAAAAGAAGAAACTGCACATGTCAAAGCAATAGAAGATTTTTTTACTGGTTTATCCAAAGTAGAGTCCCACTATGCTAGGAAGTCAACATCAAAGTTATATTTGGAACCTGTATGGGACAGTTACAGGCATGTATACAGGGTATATCAAGAAAAATGTGGCGAAGAAAATAAAACAGCTGCTTCGTGGACAACATTTTTTAAAGTTTTTAAAAAGAACAACTTAGACATTTGGTGCCCAAAAAAAGACCAATGCAATACTTGCTCATTATTTAAAAATGGGTCAGAAACTGCAGAAAATTATCAATCACACATAGATAGAAAACAGCAAGCGCGTGATGAGAAGGAAGCAGATAAGAGTGATAAAAATATCTTATGTTACGCGGTGGATCTCCAAGCAGTATTGCTTGCACCAAGGTTAAATGCATCGGCCAATTACTACAAAACCAAATTAAAGGTAATTGGACGTTCTTTAATATGGATATTAAGCAGGTAATTTTTTACGTGTGGAATGAGACAGATGGAGGTCTCGAAAGTGACGTGTTTTCCTCCATAGCTACAAAATTACTAAATAAAGAAATAATTGCGTACAACCCCTCAAATATTGTTATTTGGAGCGATGGCTGCAGCTACCAAAACAGAAATGTAAAGTTGTCGAATGCCCTACTGGATTTATCAATAAAATACTCTATCACAATACAACAAAAATATCTGGAAGTAGGGCACACACAAATGGAGGTGGACTCGGTCCACAGTTGCATCGAAAGAAAACTGGGACGAAGGAGGGAAGTGTACCTGCCAAGCGACTATTTACACATAATATCAGGAGCAAGGCAAAGCGTCCATCGCCATACGAAGCTGTAGCATTGTCATTTTCTGACTTCAACCAATTTGAAGCTACTTATTACAGCAGCATACGGCCTGGGAAAAAATCTGGTGATCCTGTCGTAACCGACCTTTGTGCGCTACAGTACACTTCAGAAGGTGTGATTCAATTCAAGCTAAAATTTTCTGATGAGTGGAAAGACCTGCCACATCGTCAAAAGCGGATGGTAACTGATCAAGTTAGGCCTCCTTTATATAACGGGCCTCTGCCCATTGATGGGTCAAAATATAACCATCTACAGGAATTAAAGGAACTAATTCCACGTGACTGCCGATTGTTCTATGAAAACTTAATTCACAACTAGTCTAGTTGTGAATTAACTTTTCATAGAACAAAAACTTTTTTTTTGTAAATCTATGTTCTAAATGTTCTAAATCTATGTTCTAAGTAGGTATTTAATAAAGAAAAATTAATGTACTATCTTATCTTGATTCTTTTTCCTACTCCTGTAGTTATAGTATTATTGACAATAAGTCGTATGTCAATAATTACAATCAAATGATATTATATATTCCATTTGTTTCTGGATCTCGCCTAGCTATGGAAAAGTGACAGTTTAAGTATTGTAAATGGGGCTGGTTGTGTTTTAAATCAGGGTTTTTAAATGTCACTGTCAGATGTTCGATTTTAAGGTTATAATTTCTGACTATTGTTGCCTGTTTTACAAATTTTCAGATATAAAAGGATAATAATATGCAGTTTTAAGATTAACAAAATTTACTACTTGGTTTTTGTACATACAAACACAGCAATAATATTGTATATAACAAATATAATGACTTCGGCTCTGCAAACTTATTTCGTCATCCATTTGTATTTCTCGCTTGGGTCTTCCCGTTAACACATTTTGATCAACTCCATCCATCCACCTTAATTTTGGTCATTCTCTCTTCTGTTGGCCCTCAGTATTTTTTTTGTAGAATTGCAAATTTATTCCCACCCTCTTGTGATACTGATAATTTTCATGTCAAACAATTTTTAAGCCCTCATTCCACTTTTATTATTTAGTCAAGAGAACCTGCATCTGAATCTTCTGATGTTTGTTCTGAGCCAGATTTCCCAAGCGAAATAATAAAAGGAGGAATGGTTTCAAAAGAAAGGTTCCCCATGTGTTTTGTCCAGTCATCCGAAATAAGTTTTTCACAATGATCACAGAAATTTTGCCACATATCGGATGTACATTTTGAGAGAGACTCAAGCCATAAATTCTGAACACGATCCTTAGATGGTTGCTTAGAATTTATGTGCTTATTGTAGTAAGTCTTACAAAACCCCCATGCCATTTCAATTGGATTGTATTGACAATGGTATGGCGGTAATCTAAGAACTTCGTGCCCGTTCTTTCACAAAATGTCATCAACTACGTAAATTTTGTCATTTGATCGAAAAGGTATAAATAAAGCCCATAGTTCCTTTTTGGTTAATTTTGGATTGAATTTTACATTGTGTTTAACCAACCACTCCTGCATATAGCATTTCTTACAAGAAAATGAAGGAGTTTTGTCTAATTGCACAGAATGATGAAATAATTGTTGCAAGATTAACAATAAACCTCTTCAAAATTAAAAAGAGGATTACTTATGATATCATAAATTATTGCAACACTGTTAAAATAAGGAATCAGGAGTGGCAACTAATAAAAAATGTAAATGTTGATACTGCAACATAACAACACGAAAGCATGGCTAGGCGAGATCCAGAAACAAATGGAATTGTGTATAGTATTAATATGTCGTATGTGAAAGTATCTCTGCCAGCTTATTAATATTACATTTTTATAATAGTGTGCTCCAAAACGTGTTTAAAGTTTTATTTTTTGCCGATTTTAGTTTATTAAAAGAAGTTACGGCATAAAAGTTAAACAATTTTTTTTTTACTTTCTGAAAAACAAGTTTTTTTTGACATACGACCTATTGAAGTAACAGCGACGATATGAAATTCATATATGTAAATGCACAAATATATATGTATTTTTTTTTATTGTGAATAGTATCGTAAACACTTAAAAATGAGAATAATGGCTCATTAACCCATTAACGGCCGAGCAATTATAGAGTTAGCTCTAAAAGTTGATTTTAGGTAAAATTCTACACTTCTTTTAATGATTCTTACAATTAATTTATTTTATTATATACAGTGAATTTTTCCTTTAATTATACATAATGTATACGCTGTAAATGTAAGGCATTCGTCGATTTTGTATAAAAACGTGCAATATGAAGTTTGGAACAAGTATTTCCACTCCCAGACTAAGCATGAAGTAAAATTTCGAGTTTAGAAAAGCCCCGCGTAGAAAATTTGTCGAGGGTCGCGTCAGCGACCCGAGACAAATTTTCACGGGGCTTTTCTAAACTCGAAATTTTACTTCATGCGCCACGCGTATAAAACACTGAAACATTGTGAAGTTAGAAATACACTGAAAACATTGTTTTTAAATGAGTAATTATCGAGATATTTAAATAAAAAATATTTACGTTTTTCTTTATACATTTTCAAGTCAACTCAGATAATATAATGTATCAAATTAACGTATTTAGTAATTTAATTAACATAAAATTAATAATGTTGCGTATATGCATTAATGGCGCCTAATGAGTTAAGCTGGTAAAAATACAAAAATCGCTTAGAAATTAATTATTAATTCGCAATAACCGCCATCTAACTGCGTCAGCTTTGACTATTGTTAAAGAATGCAATTTGGATTTCAGTGTCAGTTGGCATTAGTTGTTAGTTAAATATCACATACCTGTACAACTTCTTCCCATAAGTCCTTCATTGGTAATATGTGTAATAAACTCCAAATCATAATTAAGTACTTTGATCCGCGTGTTTCCTGTATCCAAGACGTAAATCCTCCTGTCGTTTTCGTCGACCGCGATCCCCACAGGCTGCATGAAATCGTCTTTTCCGGATCCCCTCCCCCCATAAATGCAAACTGGATTGTTATGCTCCGTCACATCGAAATACAACGGAATATCCTTAATCGGCCTATCAAACACCGAAATCTTCACACCGTACCGGCCGGGCCTCGGCGCCCTGAAGTGAATCCTGTAAGTACCGTCATCACAATCCGTTATAGTACTCGGAATTTCGTTGGTCGAGCTCAATTCCGTGGAAACAGGGAGGATTTCCGCTTGCACCGGATCTCCCCCGGTTTTCCGCGCCTCGCCGTGGTAATCCACGGTGGAGAGGAGCACGGAGTTTTCAATACCGGCAATTGTTTCGCCTTCAATTTGCGCCTTGCACAAACTAGGGAACGTCGTGCTGGTCCGGACCTTGCCCAGTTTGTTGAGGTGGTCTTCGATGGATTTTATGCTCTCGTTTTGGGAGAAATCACAGGTTAGGAAAGCGTTTTCTCTGGGTTCGCCTAGAGTTGACGCCGCGTCGAGTTTTTCAGTCAGGCTTTCGATTCTTTGCGTTATGTTCCGGACTTCCACTTGGTACTGCAAGCCCTGGCATTCTTGTTCTACCTATACGGAACATAAAAATGAAACAATTAGTTTATTTTTGTAATTCCTTTGAGAATGATCGTCATTGACCAAACACGTGTCAGGAAACTGAATACAACAACATAAAACTAAACAAGTGTTTCAATTTGAAATTACCTAATATTATAATTTCGTTTTATCAAGAGTGCAGTGAACAAAGTATTTACATCCACTTCCAATGGAGAATAGTTTTAGGAGTATGGGCTTTATATTGTAATACAAAGGGAAAGTATTGTTTTCGTGAAAATTTTCGAATCAAAAATTTTAGCGGAAATATCCGTTTTGAGGTCTCCTGAGTCGAATAAGACCATTTTTGAAAAATGTCTGTCTGTCTGTCTGTCTGTCTGTGTGTCTGTGTGCGCTGTACCGCAAAAACCGCTAAAGATATCGAGATGAAACTTGAAACTTAAGCTTTTTGTCACAATCGGAAGAACTGAAAAGCTTTTGGTGAAAATCGGAAAACCGGAAATTTTTTCTGATTTTTTTATTAAATGTTCATCAAACAAAAAATTCTTTCAAATAAAAGTTGTAGATAATAACAAAATGAAGATATATTGTTTATTTACTTTTTGTCATAGCACTCTTAGTTTTTGAGATATTTTAAAAGTTGTTTGTTTTATCTAGTTATTGATGTGTGACAGTGTATGTGTCGATACAATTGAAAAATGTTTCAAATAAAAGTTGTAGGAAATAAACAACTAAAGATTTTGTTTGTGGACTCACTTTTTGTCATAGCACTCTTAGTTTTTGAGATATTTAATAAATAGTGTTTTTTATCTAGTCATTGATTTGTGTCAGTGTGTGTGTTGATACAATTGGAAAATGTTTCAAATAAGAGTTGTAGGTAATAAAATATTAAAGATTTTTTGTATCTTCACTTTTTGTCATAGCACTCTTAGTTTTTGAGATATTCAATAAATAGTGTTTTTTATCTAGTCATTGGTTTGTGTCAGTATGTGTTGATCCAATTGAAAAATGTTTCAAATAAAAGTTGTAGTTATCAAAAAGTTGAAGACATTTTAAAAATAATAATGCTACAAATATTTTAAAAGTGATTTAATACGCAATTTACGGGGCAAAGTACTATGAGGGACACATCACCATTTTTAAAAGCAATTTTCTTGTTGGGGGGTTTTAGTTTGGGATTAATATCGCTGTTAACTTACTTTATTTTTCTCGCATTCGATTAAAGCGTGCTGCTCTTCCAAAACTTTGCGTTTTTCCGTGCACGCCGTGTTCACAGCTTCGATCATCTCTTGTTTTCTCTTATCTACTAAAGCTTGTACTTGTTGGAAAACTGCGTTGACTTGGTCCAAACAGTCGTCTTTGGCCGCGTCTAATCGCTGCAGTTCTTTACTTACGCCTTCCTGTGCTTGTGTGAGCTGTAAAATGTTTAAGAAACAATCATATATTATACATGGCGGCGTTGGATAAATGCTGAACACACCTGCAGCTAGGTAAAGTAATGCGTAGATCCTACATGTGGGTTGGACATACGTTGGACAGGTCTGAAGGTAGGTAAGTATAACATACGTCTAGATGGGAATATTATTAGAATTTGTTAATATATATATATTTATATATAATATAATATATATTTATATATAATATAATATATATTTATATATAATATAATATATATTTATATATAATATAATATATATATAATATAATATATATACCGGGTGTGGCACTTAAGACGCCTCGGACCATAGCTCCTTTACGATAAAAGCTATCGAAAAAAATCTAAGAGCAAAGTGGTGCATAATTACCGTCGCTATGTTTCAAAAATATTTCTAATCATGAGTGGCGTGCCGTACTCTAGTGGCGTACCAAACTTATGTTTTTTTAAATGGAATGCCCTATTTTTTATTGCAGATTTGGAAAGTGCTCGAAGAGTACTTATTTTTATCTAACATGTTATACCCTTCACTTTAGCGGTTTCGCTGTTATAACCCCTTCTTTCAAAATTGCGCCCCATTTTTGAGATTGTTTTGTAGAGAAACTAATTGACGCCGGCGCCTAAATTTTGAATTGAGGTACAGGTTAAGACCTCGTATACCTTTACATAATTTTTTTCAGGTAATTTATGAAAAAAAAAATAATTTTTGATTGAACTTCGCATGTTGTCATATATTTCGAAAATTTCAAATGGCACCCCCTTAAAAAAACTAAATTTTTCATTGGTACAAAAAAAAATTACACATTGCATAACAAAATTTCGGAGAAAAAAGGAATTTCATCGCAAATGTCGGGAAACGTTTTCCGTTCCCAAGAGTGCCATGAGAAAACAAAAGATTGGTAATTGTCAAAGTAAATTATTAGATGCCAGTAGCAGCCATAAGTCATTTTTGATAAACGTTCTAAAAATGTTCCGAACTCAAGAGGAAATGGTTGACATGATATTTATTCTTGGAGAATGTAACAAGAATTGTTTCTTGGTGTCACGAGTGTACGCTGCGAGATATCCGCACAGGGCACATCCAAATGAGCGTGCGTTTCAAAAAGTGTTGGAGAGATTTACTACTACGGGAAGTGTGAAACGGCCAAGGAGAGTTAGAAAGAAGACAGTTTTTACCGAAAATAATGAACTGCAGGTGATATTAGTAGGAATCACGATATTTCAACGCGATCCGTACATCGTGTTCTTCAAAAGTACAAATTCCGTCCATTTAAGATTCAACTGCACCAAGAATTGCAACCTCAAGATTTTCATGCGAGGCAAGATTTCTGCTTGTGGGCTATCAACAAAATTGAGCAGGAGGAATCATTTCTTATGCGCGTATTATTTTCTGATGAAGCGACGTTCCATAGAAATGGGCATGTCAATCGCCACAACTACCATTATTACGCCGATTAAAACCCACACGCCATGCGAATGATAAACCACCAGCAAAGATGGTCGCTGAATGTTTGGGGAGGCATACTTGGAGAACACCTTTTGGGTCCTTATTTCATCGAGGGGCACCTGAACGGCAACAGTTATTTGAGGTTCCTTCGCGACGACTTGGATGATCTCTTGGAAAATGTCCCTCTAGCCGCTCTACCACAGATAGTTTTCCAGCACGATGGAGCTCCTGCACATAATAGCCGTGTCGTTCGGGAATTTCTCGATGAAACGTTTCCGGACTCCTGGATTGGTCGTGGGGGTCCTGTGAGGTGGCCGCCAAGATCACCAGACCTC
Source organism: Philonthus cognatus (assembly GCA_932526585.2). Classification (NCBI taxonomy): domain Eukaryota; kingdom Metazoa; phylum Arthropoda; class Insecta; order Coleoptera; family Staphylinidae; genus Philonthus; species Philonthus cognatus. The sequence continues at coordinate 155,752,445 of OW052241.1, forward strand.
ACTCCCCTTGACTTCTTCCTTTGGGGCCATATCAAAGACGAGGTTTACAGGACGGTACCAACTACTGTCGAGGATATGAGGGAGAGAATCCGCGCGGCTTTCCGCGGTATATCACCAGAAGTCCTTAGGGCAGTGTCTAGAGCCTGTGAGTCGAAGTTGCGGTTATGCCTCCTTTAAGTTGTTAAATTTTCTTTATCTGCATTTTTCATATCATGTTGAATAAATAGGTACATACTATTATGTTGACCGTATTTGTGTTTTTCTTTTCTCATGGCACTCTTGGGAACGGAAAACGTTTCCCAACATTTGCGATGAAATTCCTTTTTTCTCCGAAATTTTGTTATGCAATGTGTAATTTTTTTTGTACCAATAAAAAATTTAGAGTTTTGGCTGTACAACGCCGTAATTTTTTTAGGGGGGTGCCATTTGAAATTTTCAAAAAAAATGACAACATGCGAAGTTCAATCAAAAATTATTTTTTTTTCCATAAAGAGGTCTTAACCTGTACCTCAATTCAAAATTTAGGCGCCGGCGTCAATTAGTTTCCCTACAAAACAATCTCAAAAATGGGGCGCAATTTTGAAAGAAGGGGTTATAACAGCGAAACCGCTAAAGTGAAGGGTATAACATGTTAGATAAAAATAGAAGTACTCTTCGAGCACTTTCCAAATCTGCAATAAAAAATAGGGCATTCCATTTAAAAAAACATAAGTTTGGTACGCCACTGGAGTACGACACGCCACTGATGATTAGAAATATTTTTGAAACATAGCGACGGTAATTATGCACCACTTTGCTCTTAGATTTTTTTCGATAGCTTTTATCGTAAAGGAGCTATGGTCCGAGGCGTCTTAAGTGCCACACCCGGTATATATATATATATATATATATATATATATATATATGTATATATATATATATATATGTATATATGTATATATATATATATATATGTATATATATATATATATATATATATATATATATATATATAATTAATATATATTTTTTATGTATAGATATAGATCGTATTCAACAGTGTTGAAAATATCGCTTGGAATTATATGGTTCTACAACTTAATGGTCGCTTCGCTCCACGACCAATCCAAATTTTCTACTTCATGCTTAATCAAGGCGTGGAAACACTCGCTATGCATCAGGATATCTATACTTAAAAGAATATTTCTCTGAATGGGGATTCTTGAAGCTAAGGGGTGTGACAATTTTGTAAAATCGGAGTTTCAAGTGTGAAGATGGGTTCTAGGCACATCCATTTATTTGCTAGAAACAGGATATTACTGATCTTAGTAAAATCAAGTTTTATCCCTTGGCTTCTATGGTCCTCATATAATTCGTAAACGATATTGTAGGCATTTAGATTGTGTGGAGGGTACAGGGAGCACGCCAGATGGGTCCAACTGAAGGCAAGGAAAGCGTGGTATGTGGTGAAGGAGAAGTGGGGAAAGTGACTGGAGGGAAATTTCCAGATAGCGTGCAAACTGTGGGATGCATGCGTTAAACCAATTTTAATGTATAGGGTGGAGGCATGGGGAATGAAAGTGTATGAAGGTATCCGGAGAAAGCAGGTGACGTTCCTGAAGCAGCTACTAGCGGTGGAAAAATCAACGCCCAGCTACATTCTGCTTCAGGAAACGAACAGAGCATATATACACGGAGAGACAATGGAAAGAGTGGCAAGATACGAGATGAAATTGATTAGATTGGGTAGTGAAAGGCTGGTGAAAGAGGTGTGGAAGACATGTGTGGGAGTAGGAGAGAGAGAGAGAGAGAGAGTGGAGAATGGAAAAGAGGAAAATGTATGAAAGAGCAGGAGGGTCTGAAAGTTTGGTAAATAAGTGGTTGGAAAAGGGGGTGAATGTGGCGTCCTGGATGACGAAAAACTGGGAGGAAGTGAAAAGGCAAGAGCGTCAGGGGTTTATTGAAAGGAGTGGGTACAATCCTCTATATAAAGGTGCACGGGAAACTGTCAGGATACATCATGAATAGCCCACTAAGTAGAAGAGAGAAGGTAGCACTGGCTAGGGCTAGGTGTGGGTCGGAAGAGAGAGGAAGAAAGGTATGGATGGGTGAAGAGTATGGTATCTAATAGCGTTGGACATTTGCTGGACAAGTCTGGAGGCTGGTCGCTATTTTAGTGTACTTATGTTTTTTTTTTAATTAAAGTTTATTTACCTTTGAAATACATTCATTCGCTTTGTACAACAAAATCTCCGACATCCTCTTGATCGCGATCGAGAATGGTATGATTGTGTGCTCGCAACTATTCGTGGCGTCATTATGGCTACCTCCGGTGCAGACCGTGCAGAAGACGGTGTCGCACGTCTCGCAGAAGAGGAGCTCCTGGTTGATGTGGACCGAACACTTTGGTATCACCTCCCGCCTCTGTCTGGACATCAGGTCCAGGAGCTGGTTGACGAGGAAGGACGGCGGCAGTGCGGACACCCCGCCCCGGGGTATCGTGATCGACTCCCGGCATATCGGACAGCGGAACGTGCCCGTGTCCCGGGTCTGGGAGGCCGCTATCCTCGTCAGGCAGTGCAGGCAGACAGTGTGTGAGCATTGTAGCAGTTTTGGTGTGTGTTCGTTTCCGTCGTACATACCTACAAAGAAAGAAAAATAATTGCGTTATTTGGAGAATAACGCTTCTATCTACGGTTTTGTTTATTGAATATACACTTGGTGATATGTTTTCAAATATCGCTGTTACGCTTGTTAAGTTTTTCAAAAGTATAGTAAATTTTTACAATGTATCCAATAATAGTAATTTACGGGAAAATTGGAGATTGTAATACCAAACCAAATTTTCGGCTTTTATAAACTCTAAACTTCATGCGCCACGTGTATTAAGCACTGAAAACACTGAAATATTGTGAACAAGGAAACTTTACTTGAAATCAGTGTTTAATACGCGTGGCGCATGAAGTAAAATTTCAAGTTTAGAAAAGCCTAAAAATTTGGTTTGGTCGCTCCGCGCTTCGCGCTACGCGACCAAACCAAATTTTTAGGCTTTTCTAAACTCGAAATTTTACTTCATGCTTAACCTGGGAGTGGAAAACACTCGTTTAAAGCTTCGAATTGAACTTTAAAAAAAATGAATATCTGAAAATTTACAGAAGATAATTGGGATATGTATACTTGAAAGAAAATATACATATGCATACACTTCTTTTAAATAATTTCAATTTGAAGCTTTAAACGAGTGATTTCCACTTCGAGATTAAGCATGAAGTAAAATTTCGAGTTTAGAAAAGCCTGAAAATTTGGTTTGGTCGCGTAGCGCGAAGCGCGGAGCGACCAAACCAAATTTTCAGGCTTTTCTAAACTCGAAATTTTACTTTATGCGCCACGTGTATTAAACACTGAAAAAATTGAAATATTGTGAACAAGGGAACTTCACTTGAAATCAGTGTTAAATACGCGTGGCGCATGAAGTAAAATTTCGAGTTTAGAAAAGCCTAGAAATTTGGTTTGGTCGCTCCGCGCTTCGCGCTACGCGACCAAATCAAATTTTTAGGCTTTTCTAAACTCGAAATTTTACTTCATGCTTAACCTGGGAGTGGAAAACACTCGTTTAAAGCTTCAAATTAAACTTAAAAATAAACAACGAGTATCTAAAAATTTACCAAAGATAATTGGGATATATATACTTGAAAGAAAATATAGATATGCATATCTTCTCTCAAAAAAAAATCAATTTGAAGCTTTAAACGAGTGTTTTCCACTCCCAGATTAAGCATGAAGTAAAATTTCGAGTTTAGAAAAGTCTGAAAATTTGGTTTGGGCGCGTAGCGCGAAGCGCGGAGCGACCAAACCAAATTTTCAGGCTTTTCTAAACTCGAAATTTTACTTCATGCGCCACGCGTATTAAACACTGAAAACGCTGAAATATTGTGAACAAGGGAACTTCACTTGCAATCAGTGTCTTATACGCGTGGCGCATGAAGTAAAATTTCGAGTTTAGAAAAGCCTGAAAATTTGGTTTGGTCGCTCCGCGCTTCGCGCTACGCGACCAAACCAAATTTTCAGGCTTTTCTAAACTCGAAATTTTACTTCATGCTTAACCTGGGAGTGGAAAACACTCGTTTTAAGCTTCAAATTAAACTTAAAAAAAAACAACGAGTATCTGAAAATTTACCGAAGATATAGATATGCATTTCTTCTCTCAAAAAAAATAATCAATTTGAAGCTTTAAACGAGTGTTTTCCTCTAGCAGATTAAGCATGAAGTAAAATTTCGAGTTTAGAAAAGCCTGAAAAATTGGTTTGGGCGCGTAGCGCGAAGCGCGGAGCGACCAAACCAAATTTTCAGGCTTTTCTAAACTCGAAATTTACTTCATGCGCCACGTGTATTAAACACTGAAAACACTGAAATATTATGTACAGGGGAACTTCATTTGAAATCAGTGTGTTATACGCGTGGCGCATGAAGTAAAATTTCGAGTTTAGAAAAGCCTGAAAATTTGGTTTGGTCGCTCCGCGCTTCGCGCTACGCGACCAAACCAAATTTTCAGGCTTTTCTAAACTCGAAATTTTACTTCATGCTTAACCCAGGATTGGAAAACACTCGTTTAAAGCTTCAAATTGAATTTAAAAAAAAAACAACGAATATGTTTACCGGGTGTTCAAAAAGTTCCGGGACGGTCAAATATCTCGAGAAGTACACATGGAATCGAAAAAGAAAAACGCACACATTTAATATGTTTAAAAACCTATCTAATGATACTAAACACGAACCTCACCCCCACCCCTTGGGGATGGGGCGGGGGGCAACTCTGAAATCTTAAATGGGAACTCTCATGTTTTATTGTAGGTTCGGATAGTACGGCTAAAACTAAGTAGGTTATCTATGAAACTTTTTTCCGAAAGAATGTACATACGGCACGCGGGCTCAAAACTGTTGACGCGCATTATCTATTTTTTTATCATTTTTTGTGTACACTGAGAAGATTTTACGCTACATTATTATTCCATGTTTTATTTCGTACACTTGCGATGTGGTTTCAACAAGATGGTGCTCCACCTCATTATGGTCGCAACGTTCGTGAATATTTAAACACAGTTTCTCCAAACAGATGGATTGGTCTAAGAGGATCAATTGAGTGGCCAGACAGATCTCCAGATCTGACTCCTCTAGACTTTTTTTGTGGGGGTTATCTCAAAGGCAGAATATTTAAAAGTAAACCACTTGCTTTAGAAGAATTGCTTCGTCGAATCATTGATGAATGTGAACTATTGCCTGCACAGTATGTCAAGAATTCTATCACAGCGTCTTATCATCGACTGGCTTATTGTCAAGTGAATAATGGCCAACAATTTGAACACTTAATTTAACAATCCATGTTTGTTGTAAAAATGTAAAAATAAACTTTTGTAGATGTAAGTGTTCTTATTTTTTTGATTCGAACTTATTATTCGAAAGATCGTTTTCATATTTTTCTTCCGGATTCATGACAAACATTATTCGCCTCTTTGATTAACCCTACTAACCCTACTAACCCTGACAGTGAGCCTTGGGTGTAGCTCTCTGCGCTTGGTTTAGTGTTGCCCAGCTTTAGGTATCTAACTCGTGCTAGGGCCTCACATTGGCACAGGATGTGGAGAGGGTTCTCCTCTTCTTCCTGGCAGAGTCTACATATTGTATCCTCTGCCAGACCTATTTTGCTGATGTGTAGCTTCGCCTCTTTGATTAGCCCTATTTAGCCTGACAGTGAGCTTTAGGTGTAGCTCTCTGCGCTTGGTTTAGTGTTGCCCAGCTTTAGGTATCTAACCCTTGCTAGGGCCTCACATTGGCACAGGATGTGAAGAGGGTCCTCCTCTTCTTCCTGGCAGAATCTATATATTGCATCCTCTGCCAGACCTATTTTGCTCATGTGTTTGTTGAGCCTAAAGTGTCCTGACAGTAGACGTACTATAGCTTTAACCGTTTTTCTCTCTTGGTTGAGAAGATCGGTCGTGAAAGCCGGCGATTGTTTTTTTCGATTACAGCGCCATCTATCGCGAATCGAAAGAAACATTTCATACAAAACCTACTTGGTTTAAGCCGTACTATCCGAATCTTCAATAAAACATGGAGGTTCCCATTAAAGATTTCAAAGTTGCCCCCCGCCCCACCCTCAAGGGGTGGGGGTGGGAGTCGAGTTTGGTGTCATTAAACAGGTTTTTTAAACATATTAAATATGTGCGTTTTTATTTTTCCATTTGATGTGTATTTCTCGAGATATTCGACCGTCCCGGAACTTTTTGAACACCCTGAATGTATGTTTTGAAATAGAACTGTTACGCTTGTTAAGTTTTTCAAAAGTATAGTAAATTTTTACAATGTATCCAATAACAGCAATTTATGGGAAAATTAGGGATTGTAATACCAGTAAATCTTTTACCGATAAATCGTAAGAAATGCTCTCCAATCAATTAGTAAAGTTATTCGGCCGGTTGGTTTACAGAGAATTTTCGGAAATGAATACATTTACAATAGTCAAATGATTTGAACCAATTGTTTAAAACACTGTTTATAGTATAGGCAACCCGATACCGTTACTGTGTATTTGGTTGTCTATAATCGTTTTTTGTTATAATCGATGTTTGTTTTAAATCAATGTTTTATACGCCTGGCTTCGCTTCCCGCCGAAAAGTCTAAATTTTCAAACTTTTCTAAACTTGAATTTTTACTTGATTCTTAGCAAGGAGCGGAAACCCTCGTTGATCGTTAATTGAACTATTATAGATTTACAATCCCCAAGGAAAATCTTATAGAATGGTTAAAACCAGGACTTTAATATCGTATGTTCAATAAAAAAAAAAACCTTAGAGTGCCACGATTTATTTTTTTTTTATTTAAGTTGGCTACGCACTTTAGGAATTGACATATAAAACGTCAGACATAATTATTATAATACCGTATGTTCAATTTGAAAAAATCTTGAGTGCCATGGAAAATATTCTACGTTGGCAACTCTGAAAATATACATTATAATTATTATGTCTGACGTTTTATATGTCAATTCCTAAATTGGAATATAGGTTAAATCATGGCACTCTAGAGTTTTTATTTTATTGAACATATGATATATAATTTCAGAGTTGCCAACCTACAATATTTTCCATGAAACTCAAGAGATTTTTTCGAATTGAACATACGATACAATTAAAATTATAATTCAATTTTAAGAATGGTGGATTCGCCGGGGTGAAATGTTTACACTTCGCAGGAAAAGTGACTCTGGCTCGCGAAAAGAGTTATTCAATACTGCTTGAAAGAATTAACAGGTACTAGAAAAATGCAACATTTTGTACACTTCTGTGCAATAAAATTAAGCACACAAAATACGTTATAGTTTAAAACGGACGTTATGAGTTTCCTAGTTACAAAAATATGTAAATATGTCAATTTCCTTAATGTCAAAATGCTGCATCATTTAGATAACAATTCAAAAATTCGAATATTAACTAAAATAGAAGATGGTTTTTCTATTTCGGCTATGTTGTATTTATTACGAGCATTTTTTCAAAAGGTCATAATTTTGGTTTTTTAATAAATGTGATATTTACAAGTTATGGTGTTTTGTCATTTATTGCTGCTAGGCAATTAACACAGACCTGAATTATACAACTAGAATATTGTAAAAAATGGCTATAAGACTTGTGCTTAATTTTATTGCACAGAAGTGTACATTTGTGGTTTATAGTTAAGCATTTTACTTAAAAAGAACCATACATACTTTCTTTCTTTCTTTAAGGATGTTGCAACCTTGTTTCATTTAATTAACGATGTTCAAAGGAAGCCAAAATCAATTTACAAACTTTTAATATACCCATGAGAAACATACCAAGTGTATTTAACAAAAAAATGGGACAAAATGGTAATTACAGTTTTCACTAATTTATCATTTCCGCGCTGGTTTTGTTTTGCCTAATTACACGTTAATTTTCGTGTGATCAATTTTGTAATTACGCTCCGCGGCATTAATTTTGTTGGGAAAAACAATGTAGAGAGAAAAGAAGTTACACCCATGCAAAACTACTACATGATTTTTGTCAATACTCCCACCAGTCCATAAGCCATCTGGAACAACGGAAATGTTGTTTAAAATACTATCCCCTAAATTAATGCAAACTAAATAAAACTCTTACTTTTCCTAAAATACTGATCTCAACATTTATAATTAAGTATAAAGCGATTCCTTCCCTTAAAGTTAACATTACTTTAAAGTTAACTTTTATAATAACTGACCTAAATAAAAGTGATTCCTTCTCTTAAAGTTAACATTTCTCAAAATTATTTTTACTAAAAATAAAACCCATTCCTTACTTTAAAGTTAACTTTTGTAATAAGTGACCTAAATAAAAATGATTCCTTTTCTTAAAGTTAACATTTCTCAAAATTATTTAAACACAAAATAAAACCCATTCCTTACACTTTAAAGTAAACTTTTGTAATAACTGACCTAAATAAAAGTGATTCCTTCTCTTTAAGTTAACATTTCTCAAAATTATTTGAATACAAAATAAAACCCATTCCTTACTTTAAAGTTAACTTTTGTAATAATTGACTTCAATAAAAGTGATTCCTTCTCTCAAAGTTAACACTTCTCAAAATTATTTAAACACAAAATAAAACCCATTCTTTACTTTAAAGTTAACTTTTGTAATAACTGACCTAAATAAAAGTGATTCCTTCTCTTAAAGTTAACATTTCTCAAAATTATTTAAACACAAAATTGAACCCAGTCCTTACTTTAAAGTTTACTTTTGTAATAACTGACCTACTTATTTATTTAAATAATTTTTTAATAGGATTTTGATGTATATTTGCAATGTTTTTACTTACAAAGGCAAGTGCCGCAGGTGAGGAAACTCTCGTTGAAGTCTTCATAGTTTATGCTGACGGTTTCTACGAGGGTCGAGTTCATACTGACCATCCTCTCCCCAAGGCTAGTTCTGGAACCAAAAAGATAAACCATTATAAATATTGATTGTTTTTAATGATGGTGTAAAATTTTATTTAGATATTGGATATATTTCGCATTTTCTTTTAAAACATTTTTGTTCACGACAATCTTATAACATGTGCATTATTTAACTGTGTGAGCAGCATAATTGGGGAACATTTACGCTTGAGTGCATATAACACGGGATTTGCGTGTTAAATGTGGTTTTTTAACACGAATATAAATAATTGCCTAGTTCGATTTTTTGCCGCTATGCAGCAACAGCACTGTGCTAGTTAAATTAGCTTCTTTTATCTTACATTTGACCATGGCGGTGATGACGTCGTCGACGCCATTTTGTTAAAGTACGAAGTAATCGCGTCAACATCTCCGCCGTTTTCACTAGTTTAAACCGCGTAAAACGCGTTTGTAAACGTAAGTCATTCTCAAATCGGTAAAAAAATTGTGCTTCTATCCGTCGCGAATGTTTTTTTTTTAACGGAACGAACGTTTATACCGTAAAAACTCCATCCAAACGGAAGAGTTCGTTTTTTGTGCAAAGAGCGTGTTTCTATGTAACTTAGGCGAAAGGGTAGACTGTGTAAGTATTATTTATTGTTGAACGATTGTTCATATTTGTGTTGAAGTGAAATTAACCCTATTACACATTGTGGATACACGTCAGTGCTCGCCCGGGCGCGCGAATAGCGCTCGCCAGTAGGGTGACTCACCACCCTGCGGCGAGCGAACGCAGGCGTCTCCACCTACGTCACGCAGTACGAGCGGGGATGAAAGAGCCGGACCGCAAGGCTTAAATAGGGCGCACACCCACACAAACAGCATCAGTTCCTTCTACTCTAGCTAGCTAAGTATAGGAACAGGCTAAGCAAGCTCACCATAGCACACTAGGCCAAAACAGAATCTACACGGTAATGCCGGATTCTGCCCCAACCATAACAACCTCCGAACCAGGTACCAACGCCCGCTTCCGCAAGAGGCTCCGGAACGCGATCAGAAGGTCGGCCAAGTACCGCGGCCGCTGTCTCCATTGCCACCATCACCTCGGGAGGCGCACAGGAGGCGTAGGACCTCCCCATACCGGATGGTGCCACGTCCCCTCTCTCCGATACCTCCGTCACCCCGCAAGGCACGCAGGAGGATCGCGGAGGGACCCCCACGACATCGGCCCGTCGTTAGGAACAGCCCGACGACACCGGCCTACCCGACATTACGGCGATTGCACGCGCCGCCTCTGCCATACACCGGGATCGATCCGCTAGGAGTCTCCCTACAGGACCCCCCCAGATTCAGCGTCCGAACAAGGAGCCGGAGGGCCGCCGAAGCGCAGCACCTGTATCCATAGAAATGTGTAAATAAATCCATTGTAAATACGCACCGCTGTAAATAAAAACATTAACCAACGAACTATTCCCATGAATATAATACAACCCCAAACACATTCAAATCATAATACCGCAATCTGTCATCATTTATCTGTTAAATTATTATAAAACAAAACCGACCACTAAGACTGACGCGCATTTGATAAATATATATAATAAATGTTGGGTTATATATTGTTGTTGTCGTGAAGAAAGTATAGCATATAACTCGCATATAATGGCTGTTAATCACTCGTTCCGCAAACCTCGTTCTCGTGATTAATAGCAATCATTATATGCTGAAAAAAAAAACTAGGTTTCAACTATTAATAATGTTTTCTTAGAAGAACAAAAAAACGTGTTCATCAATTTCCCTCTATGATATTCTTTTGCCAAATTTTAGCTTTAAAACCTAAAACTTCCTTTCTTTATGTTTCGGGGTTTTAACCCTTAAACGTCCTTTGTCCAAGTATTCTAGATTATAAAATCCAGAGTTGTTCGAAAAAGACTTTTTAAGATTTTGTTTGGAATTTTGGCCACGATTGATTGCTTAGGTTTTTGGAGCAGCAAAATATTAGAAAACAAAACTCATTGTTCGTGAAAATATTTCCTCCTGTTTTAGCCACGATTGCTTAGGTTTCTGGAGCAGCAAAAATATTAGAAAAGAGAACTCATTGTTTATTCGTGGAAATATTTTCTTCTGTTTTAGCCACCATTCTTAGGTTTTTAGAGCAGTAAAATATTAGAAAAGAGAACTCATTGTTTATTCGTGAAAATATTTCCTTCTGTTTTAGCCACCATTGCTTAGGTTTTTAGAGCAGTAAAATATTAAAAAAGAGAACTCATTGTTTATTCGTGCAAATATTTCCTTCTGTAACTTGGTTAGGTTGCTCCCCTTCGCAACGCAACCTAACCAAATTTTCAGGCTTTTCTAAACTCGAAATTGTACTCCATGCCGAATCAAGGAGTGGAAACACTCGGTACAAGCTTTAAATTAAACACTTTTGAAAATACAATAATTGCCTGAAAATGTACATCGAGTACATTGGGATATACAGGGAGTTTTTCTTTGAAGTATACGTATTCCTAATTCAGCTTATTTTCTTTAAATCTTTAGATATTCGTTTTTTTTTTAAACGAGTTCGAATTGAAACTAAACGAGTGTTTTCCACTCCCAGACTAAGCATGAAGTAAAATTTCGAGTTTAGAAAAGCCCCGTGAAAATTTGTCGAGGGTCGCGCAGCGACCCGAGACAAATTTTCTGGGCTTTTCTAAACTCGAAATTTTACTTCATGCGCCACGCGTATTAAACACTAAAATATTGTGAAATTTATGTATATTTGAACCTCACTTGAATTCAGTGTTTTATACGCGTGGCCATTGAGGTAAAATTTCAAGTTTAGAAAAGCCCAGAAAATTTGTCTCGAGTCGCTGTGCGACCCTCGACAAATTTTCAGGGGGCTTTTCTAAACTCGAAATGTTCCTTCATGCTTAGTCTGGGAGTGGAAAGCACTCGTTTAAAGCTTCAAATTGAGAAACAAAAACAAGGAATATTTATAGATTCACAAAAAATAGGCTGAACTTATCTGGGCTTTTCTAAACTCGAAGTTTTACTTCATGCGCCACGCGTATAAAACACTGATTTCAAGTGAGGTTTAAATATACATAAAGTTCACAATATATTACTGTTTTATACGCGTGGCGCATGAAGTAAAATTTCGAGTTTAGAAAAGCCCAGAAAATTTGTCTCGGGTCGCTGCGCGACCCTCGACAAATTTTCACGGGGCTTTTCTAAACTCGAAATTTTACTTCATGCTTAGTCTGGGAGTGGAAAACACTCGCTCAAAGCTTCCAATTGAACTCTTAAAAAAGAGTTACCTCAATGGCTTAGAAAAGCCCCGTGAAAATTGGTCGAGGGTCGCGCAGCGACCCGAGATAAATTTTCTGGGCTTTTCTAAACTCGAAATTTTACTTCATGCGCCACGCGTAATAAACACTAAAATATTGTGAAATTTATATATATTTGAACTTCACTTGAATTCAGTGTTTTATACGCGTGGCCATTGAGGTAAAATTTCAAGTTTAGAAAAGCCCAGAAAATTTGTCTCGAGTCGCTGTGCGACCCTCGACAAATTTTCAGGGGGCTTTTCTAAACTCGAAATTATCCTTCATGCTTAGTCTGGGAGTGGAAAGCACTCGTTTAAAGCTTCAAATTGAAAAAAAAAACAAGGAATATTTATAGATTCACAGAAAATAGGCTGAACTTATCTGGGCTTTTCTAAACTCGAAGTTTTACTTCATGCGCCACGCGTATAAAACACTGATTTCAAGTGAGGTTCAAATATACATAAAGTTCACAATATTTTACTGTTTTATACGCGTGGCGCATGAAGTAAAATTTCGAGTTTAGAAAAGCCTAGAAAATTTGTCTCGGGTCGCTGCGCGTCCCTCGACAAATTTTCACGGGGCTTTTCTAAACTCGAAATTTTACTTCATGCGCCACGCGTATAAAACACTGATTTAAAGTGAAGTTAAAAATGCACTGAAAACCAACCCAACTTCGATATTTTTTCAAAATTGGATGTTATCTTTCCTATCCATTCTGTAAACCTTTTCTTGTAAAAAAACTTCGATTCCCTGTAGTCCTTCGGTTTCCGAAGACCATAATTGGTCCTTCGAGCTGTAGCCTTTGTAAAATGGTAATAAACTTAGTAATCTAGAGTGATCCTTCAATTTGAAACTTCTAAGAACGAGTGTTGTCCACTCCCAGATTAAGCATGAAGTAAAATTTCGAGTTTAGAAAAGCCCCGCGTAGAAAATTTTCTAGGGCTTTTCTAAACTCGAAATTTTACTTCAAGCTTAGTCTGGGAGTGGACAACACTCGATTGTACTTTAAATTTAACTCTTTTATAAAATCGACGTATGTAATATAATAAATCATTCATTGAAATCATAGAAAAAGATGCAAAATTTTACCTAAAATTAACTTTTAGAGCTAACTTTATAATTTGCTCGGGTTTAAATGGGTGAATATTCTATTCCTAAGAAAAACGGTATTTATTTAATATTAAAGTTGCATTTAATATAATAACAAACTGAATAAATCGACATCTAGAAATATCGAAAATCTCGACATGTAGAAAATCTTGACGGTCCACTCCCAGACTAAGCAGGAAGTAAAATTTCGAGTTTAGAAAAGCCCCGCGTAGAAAATTTTCACGGGGCTTTTCTAAACTCGAAATTTTACTTCATGCGCCCCGCGTATAAAACACTGATTTAAAGTGAAGTTAAGAACGCACTGAAAACCAACCTAACTCCGATATTTTTTTAAAATTAGATGTTTTCTTTCCTACCCATGCTGTAAACCTTCAGATATTCGTTGTTTTCTTGTAAAAAAACTTCGATTCCCTGTAGTCCTTCAGTCTCCGAAGACCATGATTGGTCATTCGAGCTGTAGCCTTTGTAAAATGGTAATAAACTTAGTAATCTAGAGTGATCCTTTAATTTGAAACTTCTAAGAACGAGTGTTGTCCACTCCCAGACTAAGCATGAAGTAAAATTTCGAGTTTAGAAAAGCCCCGCGTAGAAAATTTGTCTCGGGTCGCTGCGCGACCCGAGACAAATTTTCTACGCGGGGCTTTTCTAAACTCGAAATTTTACTTCATGCGCCACGCGTGTAAACACTGATTTAAAATGAAGTTCAATAACACACATTATTGATTCAGATATTTAGTCTGTAAATGAACATTTTTGTTAATAGAAACTGATGAAATAAAATGTTACAGGTTGCAAATAATAGATTCAAATTTATTTTTAAAGGATTTGTATCCGTGATTCACTAATGAGGATTCGAATCTTTGATTCGAATCATATTTTTCACTTACGAATCCTTTATTCGAGTATTCGTGATTCGAATCATATTAGGTGATTCAGATTCGTGATTCGAATCCTGTATTTGGGGATTCGTCCCAGCTCTGCTAGATACGGCGTAGGTAAAAACCTAATCCTGCTATCTCAATTATACCAATATCTGTTAAAAACACAGATATTGGTATAATTGAGAGAGAACGATTTGGATTTTACTGGCCAAAATTAGAGCAAATATTTTTATTGTATTTATTGAGCGTGTTGAGTAAAACCACATTCAGTCTTTTATTTAATTACCACTGCTGACGCTGACCAATATTTACCAGAAGAGTTTACTGATCATAAATATGTTTCTAATTTTAGTCAGTAAACATATTTTAAATCGACTTTAAATAAATCCAAGTTCCCAACAGCGCGATAATTTACGCGTGAATCGGGTGATAAATAGTGGCGAAATGTTTGGATTCGATTTTGGCCGGTGTCTTGCCAAATGTTTGGATATCGGAATAGAAACTATTTGCTCGGTTTGGATAAATAAACACGACCTAGCTTAATATCTAAAGCAAATACACGCGGAGCTATTCATATTAAATGTGACCCAAAAAATCCGTCTGGCACGATATACAAATATTAACATATTTATCACTCTGACAGCAAACAATTCTACAGTATTCGAAAAGAAAAAAAAAGGAAACAATATAGTGGGCGTGTCTTAGGTAGTATAATGGGCGTGGTTTAGCTTATTATACGAACTAAGATCGCCCATTAATAAAACCTAACGTAATTTCAAGTTTTTTCGTTGATTTACCTTAAGCGTGCATAGTAATAGCTATTTTAATATCACCATTACCATTTATTTTCACAAATATAACAAATATCCGTCTTCGATACTAGGCTACTCATCTTAAATGTTGCTTCTGAATCGGTAATGAATGGCGAATTTATAAAGGGTCTTTCAATAGGAGTGATAGTTTTTCAAATAGAGATTTCTCGGTTTCTAATAATTTTTTTTTTATTTCTAGGTGTTACTATATGTAGTATAGTGTGCAGTTTCATGATGCAGCGTTTGACTCCTCTCGATCGGTTGGAAGTAATAAAAAAATATTACCAAAGTGGTAGCTCAGTTGTGGGTACTCAACGTTTATTCACTCGAGAATTGGGTCGCCGTCATTGGTACTCTGCGCAGGTTATACGCCGCACTGTGGAAAAGTTTGAGTCAGTTAACTTTACAAGACAATAAGCAACCAAAAAGACAACGAAACGTGCGAAGTGATGAGAACATTGCAGCTACAGCGGCCAGTGTTGTCGATGAGCCAAATTTGTCGATTTCACGACGATCGCAACAACTGGGGCTATCTCAGACGTCAACTTGGAGAATATTGCATAAGGATCTGGGGTTGCATCCTTATAAAGTTGTATTGACTCAAGAACTAAAGCCAAATGATCATAGATTGCGCCGAGAATTTGTTGACTGGGCCCTTGAGCACTTGGAACACGATCCTGATTTTGACAAAAAAATCATCTTCTCAGACGAGGCACATTTTTGATTGAACGGCTGTGTTAATAAGCAAAATTGCCGTTATTGGTGCGAGGACAACCCAGAAGTGTTACATGAAGTTCCGTTGCATTCCGAAAAACTCACTGTCTGGTGCGGTTTATGGTATGGCGGCGTCATCGGACCTTATTTCTTTAGAAATGAGAATGGAACAGCCGTAACCGTGAATGGTGATCGCTATAGAACCATGTTACTTGAATTTCTATGGCCAGAACTTGAGAACATCAATATGCATATGTTTTATGAAGAGATGTGGTTCCAGCAAGATGGCGCTACGTGTCATACAGCTGAAGCTACTCTCGCTTTGCTGAGGGAAAAGTTTGGCGATTGGATCATCTCACGACGAGGATTTGTGAATTGGCCGCCAAGGTCATGTGATTTGACACCCCTGGATTACTTTCTTTGGGGCTATGTGAAAGCACAAGTCTATGCCAACAAGCCACAGTCTTTGGATCACTTAGAAGAAAATATTCGTCAAGTTATTGGCGAAATACAGCCGGAATTATTGCACAGAGTGATCAGAAATTGGAGCGATCGGTTGCGTCGGTGTCAACGAGCCCGTGGTGGATATTTGAACAATATCTTATTTCACACATAACTGCATTGTCCAAGCTTCAAAATAAAGCAGGAATGAAGTTGATATGTCAAACCTTTGTTGTTTTATTCAAAATTGAAATCCTATCATTCCTAATGAAAGACCCGTTACAGGGTCAAACAAAAAACAGTTGTGAATATTATTAAAATGCCTACTATATTATTCCAAATCGACAATCATTATCGATAATCACGATATTAACCATCGTGATTATCGATAATGATACACCCCCAATATTTATCTAAATACACCCTTCATATTATTTCAGCTACGCTCTACTGTATTATTCCAAATACGCCCACCGGGGGGGGGGCGTCAGCCAGTGTTCTTTTTGGCGCCACTTATGAGTGTTCCTGATAACTATCACTAACACAAACACGTATATCTCTGTTGGTGTGCGTGTAGATGTGTGCGATGTGTGTATATGTTAGTGAGAAATACAGAAAACTGTTATTTGAAATTCACTCACACTTAGACGCCACTTTTCATATATGTGAATGTAAAATTGAATATATTCGTTATGTATTATTAATACCTATTTTATTAACACCTACCTTAACAAATACAAATAAAACAGTAATGTTATTTAAAAAGTCTATAGTACAGAGTGCGGCAGGGAAACTTGCTGATTTGAAAGGTCAATAAAAGAAAAAGTATTTCACATGTCGATTTAATTCTATTTTTATCGTATTCTACACATCCTGAATTTTTCTTTCAAGTGATTTTAAAAACGACATCGACAAATGGCGGCCCTCATTAGCGATACACTGATCCATCCGCTTTTGGAAATGTTGTTTTTTAAAAGAGTAATTTGAAGCTTCAAACGAGTGTTTTCCACTCCCAGACTAAGCATGAAGTAAAATTTCGAGTTTAGAAAAGCCCCGTGAAAATTTGTCGAGGGTCGCGCAGCGACCAGAGACAAATTTTCTGGGCTTTTCTAAACTCGAAATTTTACTTCATGCGCCCCGCGTATAAAACAGATTTTAAGTGAGGTTCAAATATACATACATTTCACAATATTTTAGTGTTTTATACGCGTGGCGCATGAAGTAAAATTTTGAGTTTAGAAAAGCCCAGAAAATTTGTCTCGGGTCGCTGCGCGACCCTCGACAAATTTTCACGGGGCTTTTCTAAACTCAAAATTTTACTTCATGCTTAGTCTGGGGGTGGAAAACACTCGTTTAAAGCTTCAAATTAAACTCCTTTCAAAAACAACAAATATCTAAAGATGTTAAGGAAATAAAAATTGAATTACGGGGTTTTTTTAAACTCGAAATGTTACTTCATGCTCAGTCTGGGAGTGGAAAACACTCGTTTAAAGCTTCAAATTGAACTTTTTTTAAAAAATAACGGATATCGGAAAATTTACAGCTTATGCATATGTTTACCTTAAAGTAAAATTCTCTGTCTACTCGTATCTTTGCGCACTAACATTAATTTCAATCCTTAAAAGGGTATTAAGTACAACCGATTCCAAATTTCTCAAAAACGGTAACTCCAAAACTACTTCTGTTTTCACTAAAAAATAGTAAAAAAATATTATTGTTGCAGACATTTTATATTGTTTATATTGTTTAAAATAATTTATTTATGCAATAATTATATATGAATTTTTTGTTTTCTTGTAATGAGAATTTGTCAGCCCCATTCTTCAAAGAAATATTAGTTCAAAAGTGTTTTTAAATTTTCAATCGCATGAAATACAAGCGAGACATTCGAAATCCAAGAATTTTCTCGTTAGATGGCGCCAGCGTTCACCGCGGCTGCTAAAATTACGGTGAGAGGAGTAGATTCCTCCCACCGAAGATGAATTCGTATGAATGGGCCCGTTCACTAAAGACAACAGCTGGGAGTTTACTGCCAAGTGTTGGAAAATTCTCCCATGACCGGATTGTTAATCGTGAACGTATTTAGCATTTTTGCAATCGTACAAAATAGATCGACTGGAGTACCGTTCATTAGATACCAACATTCAACACAAACAAATTCAAACATGTTGAATGTTGAACATTTTAATGAACGGGCCCAATGTAACAGATCACATGTTGCCATGTGAAATCATACATTAACCCTTTGAGGACAGAATAAAAATATTTTACTTAACAAATTTTTATTTCTAGAAATTATTTACAAATAAGTGTATATAGCAAATTATGAGAAGAAAATGTTTAAATCATGTCCTGATTATCCTCCAGGATGTGGTTAGCGCTGGTAACCAGGAGGCACTTGTGGTACCTTATTATTTTGTGTGGAATAATGTAAAACAATTCCTGTCTTTATTAAGACACAAGCCCACATTACAAATAGAACATTTCCAAATTGTTCTATGCACTTCTTTTGTTGTGCTGCAGTGTGCACATCTTAGAGACTGTACCCGTTCAGGCATATGTGCAGCTTTATCATACCTTAGTTCTTGTGGCACATATTTTTTGTACTTGTTTCCTGGCATATCTTTAGATTTTCTACCACGCTTTAGGTTTTCTGGTGCAGCACCAATTAGGCCGCTCGCAACTGAAAGGCGAAACATCTTCAATGGCATCTCGTTTGGACATCTATTTCGAAATAAAACATATGCATTTACAACGCAAGCATCTACAAAAAAACAAAAAATCCTATGCCACCATTTATGGGATTTTCTGTCGATTTGATACAGTGAAAGTAACATATCAAATTTGTCCACATATCCCATGTGTTTGTTATATAGATTACATATAAGGGGACAAGAAACCTCTTCTACAGACCCATCTCTTTTTCTTCTTGTGATAATAGAGTTATTTGAGGGATCAATATAATTCGCAAGAAACAAAACACTGCGATTGTCCATCCATTTGAGAGCTACTATACCATCCGTTGATACCCGCCAGTCTGAATCTCCTCTCTTCAATTGCTTGTCCGCTTTGAATTCGGGCAGATTTTTTCTTCCTTTACGGACCGTGCCACAAGAATAAATACATTCTGCAAGTAAATCTCTTTGCAATTTGACAGAATTGAAATAATTGTCAAAGTACACCTTATGGTTTTTACGAACTAGTGTTCTCGTTAGGTCTTTTACAACCCGACTGCCTAAATTTGTTTCAGTCCCATGATTGACCTTTCCAGTATAAATCTGGAATTGACACATGTAACCGCTTCGGTCAGCTCGCACCCAAACCTTGTACCCTCGTTTCGTCGGTTTCATCGGCATGTATTGTCGAATAGTGCTTCGACCTTTGAATTTTATCATCGACTCATCAATTGATTGATGTTCGCTTGGTTTCAGTGATGTTATAAAAGTTTCTGATAAGGTGTTGAGGAGGGGCCTAATTTTGTAGAGTTTATCATAATTTATATGATCTTTTTTAGGTTGCATAGCATTGTCGTTAAGATGAAAATTGGTAAGCAACCAGGAAAATCTGTCTCTTGATATTGACGAACTGACGTAGCTATCCCTCATTTCCATTCTTGATGACCAATAATCACGATAGCTAGGCTTCTTTTTCAAACTCATTATCATGTTTACGCCTAAAAACGTGTTTACTTCATTACTTGTTGTGGGCACAAAATTGTTGTTACCACCATTGTTCTGTGTCGCATACAAATTTGTATGAAAAACAAATTCATCCATCAACCTCTCTGGAAACAGATATTTAAATATTTCGGTTGGAGTTTCAATGTCTTCTGGAATATTTGGTCCACTATTTTCTAAAAAGGGATTTACATTTCCTACATTTGAGGAATTGTTTGTCCAAATAACGTCATCCCCTCGCTGTTGCATTTGCAAAACGGATAGCGGTACGTCATCCTCGCTTTCCCAATCACTAATTATAAGATCTTCATCATCATCTTCATGACGTTCAGTTTCCACCAATAACTCATCATTTTCCAATTCCTCTTGATCAGATTCTGAGGCATCACTTGGTATATCATCGATAAAGGCATATATTTCATCTTGCGTCATATTTTCCAATTCTCTAATACTCCACTTTTTATTCATGGCTAAAAACAAAATTTGTACTATATTATACTGAAAATTGTGCACACAGCTTGATTCAATATTTATACTTCAACAAAAATAAAAATACACATTGTGTGCCTGGTGGTTAGCAACAAAGACCATGTTTTATAAAGTATAAAAAAAAGCATTTATTCTTGAAAATAGGAGGTAATATATAAAGTAACTTATTTTTGGTATTATTATGACTATAACTCACCTGTCATTTTGTTTATTTCGTTCAGTAACCTCACAAAATTGATGAACTAAGATACACATAACCTATAAGTATCCCGATATGTGCACATCGCCACAATAAATAGTCTGAAATAAGCTCCAAGACAATGATACCAACATGAAATCTATACAAGCACTATTTATGTTACATAGGCAACACATATTGCACCGTGGTTTTAACTAGAACCCAGTAGACACTTTGACAATTTATTTTAAATTTGTGGTTAGCAGCAGTAACCAGTTGTCCTGAAAGGGTTAAACAAGATGTTGTTATTTTCTTGTTTCCTGCGGGTACGCACCGAAATTTTTCCTGAGTGGGCGCGTGTAATATATTTTACGACTAGCCCTGTTTAAATGGATACACCAGTCTTTGTCTAACTCTGCGGTACAAATATCGTCGTTGAACTTTGACTTTTTCATAGGCTCTTAAGTAAACCAGAAAACCGTTGCAGAAATTTAATAATATAACACAATTGAATCACGTGCGTGGGAACGATAAGTAAACAATAACGGTTATAATCTCTTGCGAGCGGGAAAATACAGACGCATTTGGATCCGACCTTCATTAAAGTGCAACAGCAATGTTGATGCGTGCGAATCGTCGTTGCGGGACATTTGCATGATAATTCAATCTCAGGACGTTTCCAAATGAAAGCCGACAGCCAGTTCACGGGATTAACAAATCGGATTCACACATGCACGTTTTTCTATGATGTGACCCTAATTTCGCCTTTATGCACTTCGTTGAATAAAAAGCATTCTAGCTGGTGTGTATATCCATGGGCGTAGGCTAGAGAGGGACCAAATGGACATTAGTAGTTTATATCATACATTTTAAAATTATTGCATATGTTAAGCGTTATCGGGCTTAATCGTAACTCGGTGTGGGGTCCAAGGAAAAGTCCAGCGATGTTCAACAAAACTCACATTTATTTACACGTTATATACAAAACAACTTACTGGTACCGTGGCACCAATCGATCTCTGTGTTTAGGGTGTTACCACCCTTGAAGAAATCTCCGATAAGCGGAGACAGGGGGGGGGGGGGGCGCGCAAGCGCTAACACACTGCCCCCGATTAAAAGTTGACTTTTAATGACTAATAATAAATACACAAAAAATTAGAACACACAAAATATAAAAATACATATATAAGAAATCAATTTCCAATTGTTAATTGTTCAAATATTACGATTAAATGAATTAAATGAGTGAAACGTCAAAAAAGTCACTTTTGTAAATTAAAGATAAACCTTATAAACATATAAAAATTGACGTAGCAAAAAAAACATATAACAGCATATATCAGCGAATTTCAAGGATTTTCGGCAATTTATCTTTCGCAGAATCATTAAGGCCCAGTTGCACCAAAAACATTGAAACGTTATAATTATTGTATATATCAGTGAATTTCAAGAATTTTCGGCAATATATCTTTCGCAGAATCATTTGAACCCGAGTTCAAGATGAACTTGCGTTCAAGATGACAGTTCCTATTGTTCTAATGCCACTTTGAACTAAAGTTCAGAGTTAAACCAGTTCAACTTGCTTGGTGAAACTGGCCCTAAGTCTTCTTCTATACATTCTGAAGATATTTTGACCAATTAGTAAACTTCCTACTGCAAAAACTTCCTATTAGATTCCATTTCAGAATCTTCCCTCTAACATTTCGCCTTTAGTCCAATTAAAAACAAATTCTTTTTTAAGATTGGCATTTTCCTTTATCGGTTTTCTCCTGTAGAATATTCCCCTGATTCTTCTTCTGCAGAATATTCACCTCTAAATCTTTTTTGATAGATTTGTAAGGCCTTTCGACCAATTAGTAATCTTCTATAGATTTCTACGCTTTTCGGCCAATTCACTACACCAAGCAATTCTAAACTGTGGCCCTTAGTTGGGCGCCATAAATCGCGAGCGTCCAAATTTAACGCATAGCCCTTGTTGGCCGCCATAAATTTCGAGAGTAAAAGTTGAAAACTTTTCACTAATGATTAAATACGCTTTGTTTCGAAAATATAAAGAATTGTATTAGTTTGTAATGTGTGTTAAAGGTACACCCTAAGCATTTCATGTTCATGTTCAGTCGGGTATTACACGGAAGAACAATAATCTTAAAGCAAAAACAAACTCGTTTTACTTTGAAACAAAAGATATGGCTTTGATTTCTTCAACGTTCAATTTGTCAAAATTCGCTTTTTTAAGAGTTCAATTTGAAGCTTAAAACGAGTGTTTTCCACTCCCAGACTAAGCATGAAGTAAAATTTCGAGTTTAGAAAAGCCTGAAAATTTGGTTTGGTCGCGTAGCGCGAAGCGCGGAGCGGCCAAACCAAATTTTCAGGCTTTTCTAAACTCGAAATTTTACTTCATGCGCCACGCGTATTAAACACTGAAAGCACTGAAATATTGTGAACGAGTAAACTTTGCTTGAAATCAGTGTTCTATACGCGTGGCGCATGAAGTAAAATTTCAAGTTTAGAAAAGCCTGAAAATTTGGTTTGGTCGCTCCGCGCTTCGCGCTACGCGACCAAACCAAATTTTCAGGCTTTTCTAAACTCGAAATTTTACTTCGTGCTTAACCTGGGAGTGGAAAACACTCGTTTAAACTTCAAATTGACCGTTTTTAAGAAAACAACGAATTTTTAAAAACCTACAACACGTAATTGCGATATGTATACTCAAAAGAAAAAAATCGCAAGAAATTATGATTTAAAGCTTTTCTAAAAGAAAGAACACTAATATACTCGCGACATAAACAGTTTGACATTGTCATGTAACCTCAAAATTTGACACAACTGGGAAAAATCTCTCACCGTATGATTTGATTAGACGAAATACATATTTGTAGCATTTATTCACGTAAGAACAAACATAAGCAGTATATTTTGAATTTCAATTGAATGAATGTTTAATACACGTGGCGCATGAAGTAAAATTTCGAGTTTAGAAAGAGGTTATACGAACAATCTGACATCAATCTGGATTGACGGACGTGGGGCCAGGCTAACGCTGTGGCCCTTAGTTGGGCGCCATAAATCGCGAGCGTCCAAATTTAACGCATAGCCCTTGTTGGCCGCCATAAATTTCGAGAGTAAAAGTTGAAAACTTTTCACTAATGATTAAATACGCTTTGTTTCGAAAATATAAAGAATTTTATTAGTTTGTAATTGGGAATTAAAACGTCGCGTAAAAGAGACGCATCATCAGGGGCAGGCGCAAATGTGACTGACTTTATTGAAGGAAGGGGGCGCCAATTGGATATTTGCCCCCAGGCGCCGTTTTTCCTTACTGCGGCGCTGGTCTGATCTATCAGCCCATGATTTAAACGATCAATTTTGATCACGATCATGGACTGAACTGACGCCAGATTGTTCGTCTAACCCAGTGGTGGGGAAACTTTTTTTAAGACGGGCCATTTGTAATAACCAGACAATCGTAGCGGGCCAAAGAATAATGCTTAATCGTAGGTAGGTAGTTTTTATGCGGGTCGTCACATTACGAAGTAAGAACGCGTTCAAACATTCTCACCACGGCACTCTTAAACGGGCCGGACTTGGCCCGCGGGCCGTAGTTTCCCCATCACTGGTCTAACCCCTAACAATTTGCTGATCAAAATCTTATTTTTCAATTTTAGTTGGAAATACCAACATCATAGAAATAATTAGTTCTTTTATTAATATTTTTAAATCTTTCCTACGGGATCTACCAAATATATTACTATGTGCACATTTTTTCAATTCGAAAAACACAAATAACAAATAATCTACATTAATTAACACGAGTTGTGTATCGGACGTCTGGTCATGTCCTAGCAACGGTCACGAAGTCACGTTCCGATCGGTGCAACGATCCACCCACAGGTTGTGCCCTATCGGGAGACTAAACAACAACGCGCAAAACGGCCGGTCGTTTCGCTCTTTCCTTTTGCTGCCTTTTGGCGGCTTTAATCTCGTAATTGTGTTTACCGTCTTTTATTCATTCCGCAAACGAGTTTTTGCTCCTATATGGAAACGCTCTGCGCGGCTCGACCTCGACTCCATTGTTGTTGTTTTACTGGTTTTATACATCGGCTAATAATAATTTCGTATTGTTTTGTTGTCGTATTCCGTGGATGGTAAATGGGTCACCAATTGCTTTTTAATGGCGATTTATAGATGGATCGTTATGTAATTCAGAAACGAATTGGTTCGGTGTGAGTAAATGTATGGGGAATTGTTCAGCCAGTGTGCTAGATTGGAAATCAAGGACGCCTTCAAGAGATTTATATTTGCGAGTTTATGCACTGAATATTTTTCAAACGATAGACAGATTTTCGTCAAGAAACGTTCCTAGTAACTACTGATTAGCAGAGGTTACTGAAATCAGAGAAAAATATTTTGGTTTTGCTATCCAAAATGAGTGAAACAAAAAACACTTAGAACCTTTCTTCAATACTTAAAGTATTGAAGAAAGGTTCTAAGTGTTTTTTAATCAAAGTATAATTATCTTCAAGTAACTCAATCAATCCAAAAATGAGAGAAACAAGTTTAGTATAACAAACTAAAATTATATTTGCGAGTTTATGTATTCAATAGTTTTTCAAACGATAGACAGATTTTTGTCAAGAAACGTTGCTAGCTGGCTAAATACTGATTAGCAGAGGTTACTGAAATCAGAGAAAAATATTTTGGTTTTACTGTCCAAAATGAGAGAAAAAAATTTATTATAACAAATCAAAATCAAAGAAGTAGATTTTAATACTACTGAGTAAAGCAAGAGAGAAAGATTTTGGTCAGTAGTCTCCTCCAGAAGACCACTGATCAAAATGACTGACTGCAAAGGGTTATTGACTAAAATCAAAGGCAGTGATTTTGGTATTACTGACCAAGATTTGAGAGAAAGATTTTAACATATCTAACTAAAATTAGTCAGGGACATGTTGGTATTAATGACCAAAATTAGAGAGAAATATTTATTAGCAGAGGTTACTGAAATTACAAACAAATATTTTGGTTTTGCTGTCCAAAATGAGAGAAACAAATTTAGTATAACAAATTAAAATTATATTTGCGAGTTTATGCATTCACTATTTTTCAAACGATAGACAGATTTTTGTCAAGAAAGGTTCCTAGCTAGCTAAATACTGATTAGCAGAGGTTACTGAAATCAGAGAAAAAAATTTTGGTTTTGCTGTCCAAAATGAGAGAAACAAATTAAGTATAACTAATCAAAAACAGAGAAGTAGATTTTGGTACTGCTGAGTAAAGCAAAAAAGATTTTGGTCAGTAGTCTCCTCCAGAAAACTACTGACTAAAATGACTGACTGCATAGGGTTTATTTATTTATTTACACCCAACAGACATACAGTCCACTTTCAGGGATTTAGACTAAAATTACATGTTATAACACAAATATATATAAGTAAATACAATAATTAATAATATCCTAATACATTAAGTAGTTGACAAGTATAAAATGCGTTTATTGTTTTATTGTTCCGAGTATTTCACTACGAAAAGATTTATAAACTGGCTGAAAGATATCAGTAGAATACTGAATCTCGTTATACGCGCGTGACAACTAATAGACAGGGGAGTTCAGGCAATAGTTAGTATTGGGGGTACAGTATGTAAATTTAACGATAACTTGTTGTTTACACACCATTCGCTGAGAGTGTTAATGTCAGATTGTAATTTTTCACAATCGTCAAGCGAATCAATTGCACTGACTAAAATCAAAGGCAGGGATTTTGGTTTTACTGACCAAGATTTGAGAGAACGATTTTGATTTATCTTACTAAAATTAGTCAGAAACATGTTGGTATTAATGACCAAAATTAGAGAGAAATATTTCCATCAGTAGCCTAGCCTCTGGGTAATGGTGAATGGCACAAAATGGAATACAAACTTAAATGTCCACTAAAATCAAAGGCAAGAATTTTGGTATTACTGACCAAGATTTGAGAAAACAATTTTGATATATCTGAGTAAAATTAGTCAGAAATATGTTGGTTTTTTTTCTTCTTCCTGTGGGGGCCTTCTTCCTAGCGGATTTGGATGCACTGCAGCCTAGGTGGCTTATTGTACTACTCCATATTGTCTTACTCACGCAATTATTCCAAACTCGGCCCCTGCACTAGCTTGTACAGGTACTTCAGGAGTTGCGTGTGGAAATATTTTGGTACCATTTCACTGTTTCCAAATATGAGTTGTCTTTTGTTTTCTAGCGCATTGCAGCTACACAGAATGTGAATTGTTGTTTCCGATGCCATATCACAGAGCCGACAACTGGTGTCGCCGTTGTATAGACCGATTTTCCTTAGGTGCTTTTTAACAGTCATGTGGCCTGTTAGTAGAGTCCTATGGTTATTTTTAGCTGTGCCCTACTCAGTGTCAGTTGGTTAGAGTTAGGTCCATTTATAACGGCCTTACTGTGGTTAAGGCCTGGACTGTTTACCCAGTATTCCTTGTGTTTGTTGCGAATTCACTTTTTGACTTCTAGGCGACTCGACTTTTATGTGATGCCCAAGACAGGTTGAGGTTCCATACATGATATTGTCGCGTGGGGGTCATTCGCGACTACCAAGCCTTTTCGTTGTAGTAATAGAGATATGAAACTAATATTTACTTACCTTAATTATGTCCTGAAAACCAAAGATGGGGAACACAAAACTCTCAGATTCGAATAATTACTTAACATTTATTATTAATTCTACCGTGTCTGGACCCCGACTCCCCGTTTCAACGCGTCTCACGGACTTCCTCGATCTTCCTTAATCAGCAAAATATGTTTTACATAATCGAGGAAATCCACGATGAACGCCGCTGACTTTGCAGAAGCAGTTGCAGACCGGATGCATCCCTACACTTTCAGTACGGGTTGATCCGCTTTGCGACAATATGGTAGCTCCCTGCCTTGCTAGCTTGTCAGCTTTTTCATTTCCCTCGATACCTGAATGACCCGGCGTCCAGACAAGTGTGACCTTGTTCTGTCCCGCCAGGTGATTCAGTGTGTCGAAGCAGTCCAATACCAGTTTGGATGGAGTCTTTTGGCTCTTTAGAGCCTTCAGTGCCGCCTGGCTATCGGACATGATATAGATTTTATTCTTCATTTATTCTTAATTCTACCTTGTCTGGACCCCGACTCCCCGTTTAAACGCGTCTCACGGACTTCCTCGATCTTCCTTAATCAGCAAAATATGTTTTATATAATCGAGGAAATCCACGATGAACGCCGCTGACTTTGCAGAAGCAGTTGCAGACCGGATGCATCCCTGCACTTTCTGTACGGGTTGATCCGCTTTGCGACAATATGGTAGCTCCCTGCCTTGCTAGCTTGTCAGCTTTTTCATTTCCCTCGATACCTGAATGACCCGGCGTCCAGACAAGTGTGACCTTGTTCTGTCCCGCCAGGTGATTCAGTGTGTCGAAGCAGTCCAATACCAGTTTGGATGGAGTCTTTTGGCTCTTTAGAGCCTTCAGTGCCGCCTGGCTATCGGACATGATATAGATTTTATTGTCACGACAGTCCTTCTCTATGCTGGTTCTCGCACTTTCTATAATTGCGAATATTTCGGCTTTAAAGACTAATGCCAGGCAGCCCAGCGAGTAGGCATAGCCTGTCTTCATGTTTTCATTGTAGATTCCTGATCCAGTACCTGTGTCTGATTTAGAACCATCCGTATACCAGATCTTGCTATGTTTGTGAATGTCTTCCCTAAAGTCGTTCTATTGATTGCGGTCTGAAATAGTGACCATATGACAGTCAGATATCTTAAAAACGCACCCTTTTTTAAGATATCTGACTGTCATATGGTCCGACCTCTGCAATAGAGGTCTGTCAAGAGTCTTCTGTGTGGCGTGTCAACTCTTATGTTGACTGATGATAGCTGCAGCCTGTGGAGTGCCAATCTTGCCTCCCCCACTATCAGAATATGAAGTGGTGTGAGGTCTAGGACTGTCTCCATTGCTGCAGTGAGCGTGGTTCTCATAGCCTTTGACACAAGCAAGCCTTTGAATCTTGCTGAGGGTTTGTATGGTTGTGTGTTGTGTGACTTTAGGCCACCACACCAAAGCAGCATACATGACCACTCTGGTATGCTGCCAGTACACTATCTCTGGTCTGAGGCCCTGTAGTTCGGTCTAGGACGTTTCATCGCCGCCGATTCATCGCCGCCGTTTCATCGCCGGGCCAGTTCATCGCCGGCCGTTTCATCGCCAGGCCTGTTCATCGTTAATATTTTTATAAAATAAATTTTGAAAGAAAGATCATATCTAATGATATAATTTCAAATATTATCCAATTCTGGAAATTGTCCACTAATTTAATATTAGGTTTTATAACCAAGTAATCGTTACTCAAACTTAATAAAAATCGAATGAGAATCCTGTCATTTTTTGATATATGTCATTGAGTGCAACTCAGATTAAAGTTTACTATTCGCAAGTATGGAAACACAAATTTTGACCAAAAGAGTAAGTCTGACCAATGTGTTAAATTTTGGCGGTGTGACCACGTAGGACGTATCCTAACCTATCCTAACCTATCGTAACCTATCCTAGCCTTAGAAGGTGAGAGTCCTTCTCTAGTACACCATTTGTTCACCACGTTGGTATTTATTAATGACCAAAATTAGAGAGAAATATCCATCAGTAACCTAGCCTCTAGAAAATAGTGAACGACACAAAATTTAATACAGATTTAGATGTCCTCTTTGTGTGAAAAAACCAGACCCTAATTTTTACGCAGTTTAATCTAATCGCGTCGCTATGTTGATTAATTAAATTTAACACCAGACCAGACGAATGAAAACGCCATATGCTCCACTCTCTCGACCGCACTCTAAACCCATTACAGAAAACCTAAACACATCACGGCGATAAATCATCAATTTCAAAGGGAGCTCATAATTACATTGTTTACGGCCCCATCTGGCGTTTTCGTCTGCACGAAATGCAAATATAAATAAATAATTGCGCGCCTCGCCGACTTCATCAACCCGGAGATCAACGCACCTTCAAGACGACTACCATCATTAAATTTACTCCAGAAACCGTTTTTACGTGATAATTTAAACGCTAAGTAATTTTTTAAGTGATCATATCGATGCCGGAGTAAAATCAAACCAGTTTTAATGTGTGTTAAAGGTACACCCTAAGCATTTTATGTTTATGTTCAGTCGGGTATTACACGGAAGAACAATAATCTTAAAGCAAAAACAAACTCGTTTTACTTTGAAACAAAATATATGGCTTTGATTTCTTCAACGTTCAATTTGTCAAAATTCGCTTTTTTTAAGAGTTCAATTTGAAGCTTAAAACGAGTGTTTTCCACTCCCAGACTAAGCATGAAGTAAAATTTCGAGTTTAGAAAAGCCTGAAAATTTGGTTTGGTCGCGTAGCGCGAAGCGCGGAGCGGCCAAACCAAATTTTCAGGCTTTTCTAAACTCGAAATTTTACTTCATGCGCCACGCGTATTAAACACTGAAAGCATTGAAATATTGTGAACGTGTAAACTTTGCTTGAAATCAGTGTTTTATACGCGTGGCGCATGAAGTAAAATTTCGATTTTAGAAAAGCCTGTAAAATTTGGTTTGGTCGCTCCGCGCTTCGCGCTACGCAACCAAACCAAATTTTCAGGCTTTTCTAAAATCGAAATTTTACTTCATGCTTAACCTGGGAGTGGAAAACACTCGTTTAAACTTCAAATTGAACTCTTTTAAGAAAACAACGAATATTTAAAAATCTACAACACGTAATTGGGATATTTATACTCAAACTTTAAAACAAAAGATATGGCTTTGATTTCTTCAAGGTTCAATATGTCAAAATTCGCTTTTTTTAGGAGTTCAATTTGAAGGTTAAAACGAGTGTTTTCCACTCCCAGACTAAGCATGAAGTAAAATTTTCAGGCTTTTCTAAACTCGAAATTTTACTTCATGCGCCACGCGTATTAAACACTGAAAGCATGAAATATTGTGAACGAGTAAACTTTGCTTGAAATCAGTGTCTTGTACGCGTGGCGCATGAAGTAAAATTTCGAGTTTAGAAAAGCCTAAAAATTTGGCTTGGTCGCTCCGCGCTTCGCGCTACGCAACCAAACCAAATTTTCAGGCTTTTCTAAACTCGAAATTTTACTTCATGCTTAACCTGGGAGTGGAAAACACTCGCCTAAACCTCAAATTGACCTCTTTTAAGAAAACAACGAATATTCAAAAATCTAAAACACGTAATTGGGATATGTATACTCAAAAGAAACTTTAAAACAAAAGATATGGCTGTGATTTTTTCAACATTTATTATGTCAAAATTTGCTTTTTTTTAGGAGTTCAATTTGAAACTTTAAACGAGTGTTTTCCACTCCCAGACTAAGCATGAAGTAAAATTTCGAGTTTAGAAAAGCCTGAAAATTTGGTTTGGTCGCGTAGCGCGGAGCAGCCAAACCAAATTTTCAGGCTTTTCTAAACTCGAAATTTTACTTCATGCGCCACGCGTATTAAACACTGAAAGCACTAAAATATTGTGAACGAGTAAACTTTGCTTGAAATCAGTGTCTTGTACGCGTGGCGCATGAAGTAAAATTTCGAGTTTAGAAAAGCCTGGACATTTGGTTTGGTCGCTCCGCGCTACGCAACCAAACCAAATTTTCAGGCTTTTCTAAACTCGAAATTTTACTTCATGCTTAACCTGGGAGTGGAAAACACTCGTCTAAACCTCAAATTGACCTCTTTTAAGAAAACAACGAATATTCAAAAATCTAAAACACGTAATTGGGATATGTATACTCAAAAGAAACTTTAAAACAAAAGATATGGCTTTGATTTTTTCAACATTTATTATGTCAAAATTTGCTTTTTTTTAAGAGTTCAATTTGAAACTTAAAACGAGTGTTTTCCACTCCCAGACTAAGCATGAAGTAAAATTTCGAGTTTAGAAAAGCCTGAAAATTTGGTTTGGTCGCGTAGCGCGAAGCGCGGAGCGGCCAAACCAAATTTTCAGGCTTTTCTAAACTCGAAATTTTACTTCATGCGCCACGCGTATTAAACACTGAAAGCACTGAAATATTGTGAACGAGTAAACTTTGCTTGAAATCAGTGTCTGCGCTTCGCGCTACGCGACCAAACCAAATTTTCAGGCTTTTCTAAACTCGAAATTTTACTTCATGTTTAACCTGGGAGTGGAAAACACTCGTTTAAACTTCAAATTGACCTCTTTTAAGAAAACAACGAATATTTAAAAATCTACAACACGTAATTGGCATAAACTTTAAAACAAAAGATATGGCTTTGATTTCTTCAACATTCAATATGTTGGCAGTAAACTCCCAACTTTTGTCTCTACTGACCGGGGCCAATAACATAAACTTCCTGTTCCTTTCTAAATAGCAGTATTCCTCCCAAACAATTAATTAAAACAATTCATCAACATCCATTCAAATCCAATTAGAAACTGGGTTACGGCCACCTTCATCCCGATACGATATGCCGGTTCCGCAGTTTGCCGGCAACGCATCTTGTTAACTTAACTTGCAACTTCCTCTCGCACTCGAAACGAAAAAAAAAAGATGAATTCCAATGCAGCATAAATTTATTCGCTAATTTCGCCGCATTAACATTGACACAATTCGTGCACTTTACCCACTGCACTAAACTGCACGCGAACGCCCAAGGCGCTCCAAAATCGCCCAATTAACACGAAACGCGGGAAATTTATTTTGAAACTGGTTTACTTTTAATCGGAAATATCACGGAATCAACATGAAATGCCTTTACACTTAATCAGAAAACCACCTAATTACCACGAAATAGGAACTAGGTGTTTTTTTTTTAACGGGTTTACCTTCAATCTAATTAGGCTTTGAAATGAACACGAAATAAAGAGCGGTTTATCTTTAATCCAGATAGTTAAATCGAGCAAATTATTTCGCATATTTTGAAATGAAAAAAAAATACAGGTTTTTTTAAAAAGAATGAACAGATTTCAAACATTAATTTCTTTCAAACTACAAAAGGTAGAACCATAATTACAACCTTCCTGGATAGACAAAAGTTTAACATTTGAACCAGGGTTGTTATAATTAAAACACTCCTTTTAAAACAGTGTTTTAAACATGTTTAAAAACAGCAGTCGTGTTTTAAACGGTTTTGTTTTAAACATGTTTTTTATTATCTTAAATTTGCTAAATTATATTTTATATTACTTTATTAAGATTTTTTGTTTACATTTTTAAATTTGAACTAAATTGCTGAAGATATATCAAATTACATTATTAAACTTATCATTTTATTATAATAAAATATCACAACTGTGTGTGCATAAATGTGATTTTTAAATACAAGGAATGTTTCTTTCAGGTATATGTATGCATACACTGTAAATTTTACGTCATTCGTTGCAAACGAGGGTCTTCCACTCCCAGACTAAGCATAAAGTAAAATTTCGAGTTTAGAAAAGCCTGAAAATTTGGATTGGCCGCGTAGCGAAGCGAAGCGGCCAATCCAAATTAGGCTTTTCTAAACTCGAAATTTTACTTTATGCGCCACACATATAAAACACTGAAATATCGTAAAGTTTAAAATATACGGCTTTAGCAATCTAATATGCAGATGTAAATAAAACGTGCGTCAAATTCTGCGCTGAACAAATTGTTTAAAACAGTGATTATAGGTAACTCAAAACCTCTAACGTATATTAGGTTGCCTATAATTGTTGTTGTATGTGCGTGTTTTTTGAACTTCGCTGTAAATCAGTGTTTTTAAGCGTGGCGCATGAAGTAAAATTTCGAGTTTAGAAAAGCCTAATTTGGATTGGCCGCTCCGCTTCGCTACGCGGCCAATCCAAATTCTTAGGCTTTTCTAAACTCGAAATTTTACTTCATGCTTAGTCTGGGAGTGGAAAACACAATCTGCTACAAGATCTAATGTTAGATTCATCATTATGAGTTGATCTAAAATCAAATAGACAGTTCGTACAAAATTCTGGTGTATACACCAACAATTTTGAAATAAATCAAGCGTGAAACCCCAGACATAAACAAACCACAGCGAAAGCCCGAACCTAATGCAATTTTAATGATTAACGTCCTGAAGTAAACGTCCTCTCTCCTCTCGCACGTCAACAACCGTCATCGCACCGGCCAAAAATAGCCGTTTTTTTTTCGCGACGGTCGATAAGATTGGCCCCCAGGTTCACGAACCCCATCCGTCTGGCCGGTACAATGCCATAAAGGGACCCACCGACAACAGGTGTCCATTAATCGCGCAAAACCAGTTCCTGCCTTTTACGAGCGAAACAAAACAAAAAAAGGATAATTGAGTGCCTTTTTTTTCCAAATGGACCGTGGCCAAAAAGATGGGAACATTGGCGTTAGGTAACGGTACGTCCAAAATGCGCAGTTTCTACAAATATGCGGCTCCGACGACGTTCCAAAGTGTCTTATCAACTGACCTCACGTCGTATTTATGCATTAATCGGTTCGTGAATAATACACACACGTATTTTCAATTGCGATTTTGAAGGATACTTTAAATATATAATTGTTTTAAGTGAAAGTTCAGAATAATTGCTGAGTAAAGAAGGAACTGTGTTGTATACCACAAAAATAATTCAGGAATATATCACCAGTTAAAAAGTAAAAACTAATGACTTTTGCTAAAAAGTAATTAGCTTCTACTTTTTAATACCACAAAAATAACACAAAATTAATTCAGGAATACATTACCAGTTAAAAAATAAAAACGAATGACTTTTGCTAAAAAGTAATTCTCGTTGATTGTTGAGGCACTTATATTTTGAAAATCCATTATCACTTAATATAAAAATAATAGTAAACTATTGATGATTTTCAACTTTTTATTTTATTCACTACAATTGTTTCGCTACACTGTAGCTTCTTCAGGTGAAGAAATATAATACAAACATTTTTACAAACTTATTTACATTATATACCGAATTCAGAAGTGTGGGTGGAGGGTGTATTTTTCTTTAACTTCAGTAGGGGGGAGTTGGAGAGTTCTAGTTGGTCGTTTAACAAATTTCCTGAATGAATATTTTTATTTATTTCTAAATTTTCCAATAAATTTAGTTTCCGTCCTTTGTTGGAAATGTGGAGGATTTTAAAATTGTTGTTAAAGTGGTGGTTTTCTTCAATCAGGTGGTTTGAATATGTAGACGTGTTTTTCTGATGAATAAATGCTTTTTGATGTTCGTTTATTCTATCATCGAATGCTCTTCCAGTTTGGCCTATATAAAACTTTGGGCAATCAGCGCAATTAAGCAAATAAACCCCACAGCGTTGACCCTTTTTTGTTTTATCCTTATTGTTTTTTATGATTTTTGATAAAGTGTTGGTAGATTTAAATGCGACATTTATTTTTAATTTTCTTAAATAATTACTGATTTTTTGGCTCAAATAGCCATTATATGTTATTGATCCATAATTTTCATCCTTGCATTTCGTTCTGGGGAATATTAATTTATTAATTATTTCTTTTTCTTTGTTAATGATTAATTTGTTTATTGTTTCTAATTTAAAATTATTTCTAACCGCAATGTATTTAATTATGTTGATTTCTTTTTCAAAATTTTGTTTTTTCATTGGTATTGAAAATGCTCGGTGAATCATGGATCGATAAGCAGATAATTTATGTTGAATAGGGTGAAAAGAATTATTATTTATTGTCGTATCCGTGTGCGTTGGTTTATGATAAATTGAGAAATCGTGTTTATTATTGTTTTTTATTATGGTTAGATCTAGAAAATTTATTGTGTTGTGTATTTCGGTTTCTATAGTAAATTTAATTTTATTGTGTTGAAGGTTTATTTCCTTTAAAAAGCTATTTAAAATTCTATCCGTGCCAGTGAATGCAACTAAAACATCGTCAACATATCTCCACCAATAGAGGCAATTTGTAAATTGAGGCAATTTGCATATTTTCTTTTCTATGCTATCCATAAAAATTTCTGCCATTAAAGGGCTTAGGGGGTTTCCCATTGCTAGACCATCTGGTTGAGAGTAGGTCTGTTCCTCAAATTGTAAATAATTTTGATGAATGCAAATATCTAACAGGGATAATATTTCATTTGTTATTACTGGATTTACGTTCTTTGAAATAAGTTGGTTTTTTATTAGTTGTTTTACTTCTATTGGAGGGACGTTTGTGAATAGATTTGTTACATCAAATGACACGAATTTTGAATTAGGTGGTATTAGGAACTTGTTAATAATATCAAAGATATTAAATTACCACCTAATTCAAAATTCGTGTCATTTGATGTAACAAATCTATTCACAAACGTCCCTCCAATAGAAGTAAAACAACTAATAAAAAACCAACTTATTTCAAAGAACGTAAATCCAGTAATAACAAATGAAATATTATCCCTGTTAGATATTTGCATTCATCAAAATTATTTACAATTTGAGGAACAGACCTACTCTCAACCAGATGGTCTAGCAATGGGAAACCCCCTAAGCCCTTTAATGGCAGAAATTTTTATGGATAGCATAGAAAAGAAAATATGCAAATTGCCTCAATTTACAAATTGCCTCTATTGGTGGAGATATGTTGACGATGTTTTAGTTGCATTCACTGGCACGGATAGAATTTTAAATAGCTTTTTAAAGGAAATAAACCTTCAACACAATAAAATTAAATTTACTATAGAAACCGAAATACACAACACAATAAATTTTCTAGATCTAACCATAATAAAAAACAATAATAAACACGATTTCTCAATTTATCATAAACCAACGCACACGGATACGACAATAAATAATAATTCTTTTCACCCTATTCAACATAAATTATCTGCTTATCGATCCATGATTCACCGAGCATTTTCAATACCAATGAAAAAACAAAATTTTGAAAAAGAAATCAACATAATTAAATACATTGCGGTTAGAAATAATTTTAAATTAGAAACAATAAACAAATTAATCATTAACAAAGAAAAAGAAATAATTAATAAATTAATATTCCCCAGAACGAAATGCAAGGATGAAAATTATGGATCAATAACATATAATGGCTATTTGAGCCAAAAAATCAGTAATTATTTAAGAAAATTAAAAATAAATGTCGCATTTAAATCTACCAACACTTTATCAAAAATCATAAAAAACAATAAGGATAAAACAAAAAAGGGTCAACGCTGTGGGGTTT
This sequence comes from Philonthus cognatus, assembly GCA_932526585.2. Classification (NCBI taxonomy): domain Eukaryota; kingdom Metazoa; phylum Arthropoda; class Insecta; order Coleoptera; family Staphylinidae; genus Philonthus; species Philonthus cognatus. Next base: position 155,789,141 of record OW052241.1, read on the forward strand.
ATTTGCTTAATTGCGCTGATTGCCCAAAGTTTTATATAGGCCAAACTGGAAGAGCATTCGATGATAGAATAAACGAACATCAAAAAGCATTTATTCATCAGAAAAACACGTCTACATATTCAAACCACCTGATTGAAGAAAACCACCACTTTAACAACAATTTTAAAATCCTCCACATTTCCAACAAAGGACGGAAACTAAATTTATTGGAAAATTTAGAAATAAATAAAAATATTCATTCAGGAAATTTGTTAAACGACCAACTAGAACTCTCCAACTCCCCCCTACTGAAGTTAAAGAAAAATACACCCTCCACCCACACTTCTGAATTCGGTATATAATGTAAATAAGTTTGTAAAAATGTTTGTATTATATTTCTTCACCTGAAGAAGCTACAGTGTAGCGAAACAATTGTAGTGAATAAAATAAAAAGTTGAAAATCATCAATAGTTTACTATTATTTTTATATTAAGTAAAAAGTAATTAGCTTCTACTTTTTAATACCACAAAAATACCAAAAAATAATTTCAGGAATATATCACCAGTTAAAAAGTAAAAACAAATATAACACAATAAAACACTTTTAACTTTGTTTGTATAACACAATTTATTTTTATGTGACTGCAGTTTCGGCAAATTCAGCTTGCCATTATCAAACATGAAGTGTTTAAAACTTTTAAAGCCGTTTTGTAATCCGTTTTCATGTAATCACCTTTTGTATATATACCCGTATTGTTTCCAGTTTTAGACACTTCATGTTTGATAATGGCAAGCTGAATTTGCCAAAACTGCAGTCACATAAAAATAAATTGTGTTATACAAACAAAGTTAAAAGTGTTTTATTGTGTTAAATTAACATGTATAACGAAGTAGAAGCCTCCACAATTCAAAATATAAAAACTAATAACTTTTGCTAAAAAGTAATTAGCTTCAACTTTTTAATACCACAAAAATAATTCAGGAATATATCACGAGTTAAAAAGTAAAAGCTAATGACTTTTGATAAAAACTAATTAGCTTTTACTTTTTAACTGGTGATATATTCCTGAATTATTTTTGTGGTGTACACAGTTCCTTCTTTACTCAGCAATTATTCTGAACTTTCACTTAAAAAAATATATATATAGCTTTTACTAATAACTTTTTAGTCATTGATATATGCTACATAGGAAATTAATTGTACTTAATGGCTTTTACTATTATCTGAACTTATGTATTAGAGTTGAGATAAATCCTAAAAAAAAAAGGATTCAAATCACGAATTCGAATCACCTAATGTGATTCGAAACACTAATGCACGAATGAATTACCTACAATCCACCTACAAATTGAAAACATCCTTAAGAAACATAATATTAACATTGCTTTGAAAACATTTTGTAAAACAGAAAACCACATTTTTAATAACAAAACAAAACAATGTAATTTTAGTAAATCCGGTATTTATAAGCTTGTTTGTCCCGATTGTGATGGAATATACATAGGTCTATCTGGTCGTAGTTTTAGCACTCGGCTCAAAGAACATTAGCGATCTTTTCGGCTAAATCAATCAGAAAAATCAAATTTCGCTAGACACCTCATCGATGAAAACCATTCTTTTGGCGAGGATGTACTTAAGATCATTCATTATGCCGAAAAGGGTCGAAAAATGAACCTTTTAGAATCGTTAGAAATACAGAAAGCCCGCGCTAATCCGAAAATTCCCCTAATTAACGGCCAGGTTGATTTAGTATATACCCCCATTTTTAATGCTATTTTGTAAATAACTATTCTTGTATATATTCCTGTACCATACCGTAATTTAAATCGCTCCGTTTGATAATAGCAAGTTAAGTTCCCGAAACTGCAGTCACAAAAATAAAAAATAAAATAATAAGTAAATTTCGAGTTTAGAAAAGTCTGAAAATTTGGTTTCAGGCTTTTCTAAACTCGAAATTTTACTTCATGCGCCACGCGTATAAGACACTGACTTCAAGCGAAGTTTACTGCTTCACAATATTTCAGTGCTTTCAGTGATTAATACGCGTGGCGCATGAAGTAAAATTTCGAGTTTAGAAAAGCCTAAAAATTTGGTTTGGCCGTTTGTTGAATCGAATGCGCATTCAGTAGATTTGGGAAATAGTCATCGGATTAACCTGTTAATACGAGAAATTTTTCTTTTAAGTATAAATACAGGGAATTTTCAATTTTTTTTTTTTTTTTAGTCAAAAAGCCATTTTTATTCTAAAATGACCTCACAGAATACAAAAAAAACAAAACAACTATATATATCGTTAAAGTAATAATACAAAACAATGCTCACTTAGAGTGTGCTTATAAAAACTTTCAAACTCTCTCATTTGTATAAAAAATAATCTCTCTCTCTATAAACTTGTGGTATATTGAGGGGGTGCTTCCGAAAAATATTAAAATGTATTGTATGAAATGATAATGTTTAGCGTATATTTCTATATTCTTATTATTATAATTCTTTGTCTCATGAGCAGCATTATCATTGTTTAGTCTAGAAGATGGAGTCAAGTGGAGGCTTGAGCGCTTTCCGCTGAATCAGGGAGAGAATGCGTAACGTAAACGATTCCCGCGGATAAAAGGGCAAGCGTACAAAACAATTTTGAGTAGTTTTTCGAAATAAGTCAGTATTCAAGATTCAACTGGGCAAACACTTACGTGGCCTATAAAACTAGATCAAAAAAGGGTATCGAGATGATTCTTTGGTCATCCGTTCTGCAAGCATCACGAACTTCACTAGGTAAACAAGTTTAGAAAATGTTTTATAATACATTTATTAGATTTTCTAAGGGAGTTGCGAGGTTGAATGTAATGGACATGGTACTGTGTACCTTACCTAATTACATTTACATGTCGCATACACCTGATAGAAAATTTATATTAATTTAGTTTTCTTTATTTTGTCGAGATGTGTGGGGTCAGATGTGATCGACATGGTACTGTGTACCTTACTTAATCACACTCTGATGTCATTTGTTTCATAAAATTATGATGAAAAGTATTTTAATATAAATTCAATCTATAAGTAAGGACTAGATTTTCTAAAGGAGTTGCGAGGTTGAATGTAATGGACATGGTACTGCGTACCTTACTTAATTACTTTTATATGTCGCATACACCTGATAGAAAATTTGTATTGATTTAGTTTTCATTATTTTGTCGAGATGTGTGAGGTCAGGTGTGATGGACATGGTACTGTGTACCTTACTTAATCACACTCTGATATCATTTGTTTCATTAAATTATGATAAAAAGTATTTTAATATAAATTAAATCTGTAAGTAGGCACTAGATTTTCTAAAGGAGTTGTGAGGTTGGATGTAATGGACATGGTACTGTGTACCTTACTTAATTACATTTATATGTCGCATACACCTGATAGAAAATTTGTATTGATTTAGTTTTCATTATTTTGTCGAGATGTGTGGGGTCAGATGTGATGGACATGGTACTGTGTACCTTACTTAATCACACTCTGATGTCATTTGTTTCATAAAATTATAGTGAGAAGTATTTTAGTATAAATTAAATCTACGAAACATTGGTTTCCAGAGAGGAAGGGTGGAGTGAGGCTTGCAAAACGCTTATTTACTTTTGATCTCGTTCTTGACATTGTGCAGAAAATATATCGTTTTGATTCACATAAAAAGAAAACCTTGTATCCTGGTTACCAAGCCTCGGCATAGACTTTATCTTCTTATTATATTGCTCAAACGTATTTTTGTGTTCTTCGGAGGTACCTGTTCATTCTCGTTATTGTATTTCCTGATTATTACTTATCCAGTTTCTTATAATTTAATCACAAAATGATCGTTTAACTTTGCTTGTAACATTTTTTTTTTGAATAAAACACACAATTTTATTCAATCTTGAGTATACTTTCCTGACCTTTTTCTTTCGTTTTCAGTTTATAAATACAGGTTAACTTCAGCATAACAAAACAATAACAAGAATGCGTTTTCATTCAGAAGAGAAGATAGGTGAACAAATAATCTTAATTCTTTTGCACACATCAACACTTGTAACAAATCTGTTATTCAATTAAATAGGTTACTACATACACAACACAACATCGGTTTTTTTTATAGAAATTACTAATTTGTGTAAGACCAGGGTCCACGATATGACAAACTCGAATACAAAATTAAACGTATGCAATCACAGCATTACAGCCAAAAATGCAACGACTCCTTATTTAATTGTAATATGAAAAAATGTAACGTGAGATTCCTTAATAGCTAATATCTTCAATAGTTAACAAAATAGTTTAATGCTAAGAAATAAGTGAAGAAAATAAAAATATATATAAATGTCTGTAGGATTGAGCTTCGGTTTAGCCCCAGTCTTCATCGAAGTCTTCTGTGGCATTTTTGTTGTTGGTGTCCTGATTGAAATTGTCAGCACGGACGTCAGTTCCACCGAACGAGTTATCCTGATACTGGTCACCTCCGCCGTACGAAGTCTTGTTCAACCAATCGGGTACGTTTTGCCCTGCCTGCTTCAAAATCTTCGCTAACGGTGCCGCAATTGCACCATCTTCTTTTGAGTTAAAAAAACTTGTAGCCTTTCCGCGATTACCCACCCTACCTGTTCTACCAATCCGATGAACGTATTCATCAAAACATTTAGGTAAATCGAAATTAATCACGTGCTTCACGTTCTTAATATCAAGCCCACGTGCTGCGACTCCTGTCGCAACCAAAATATTATGTTTGCCAGCCTTGAAATCTCTCAATGCCTGCTCCCTTTCCCTCTCCAATCTATCCCCGTGAATACTGGTAGTCGATAAATTATTTTCACTCAAAAACACCGCTAGAAAATCAGCGTTCTTCTTTGTCTCGACAAATCGAGCGTCCTTTCGTCACCTTCCTCTTGCAATATCTCCAATAACTTATTTCTTTTCTGGAACCTGTCCACCTGGTGAAACATTTGTTCCACGTCGGAACAGGCACCACCGACGATTCCGATGGCATAAAGATGTAATCGTTCAGAAATTTCCCGGCAAGGATTTAGATCTCCTCGGGGAACCTCGCTGAGAACATGAGGGTTTGGCGTTCGCCCGCCGGTTTCATCGTCTCATGACACATCATGTCAACGGAAGGGAAGGTACCCCACGCTGATTACCAACTAGCTCAGGTTGATTGAGTTAAAGAGAGATGAGCAACTAACTTTTGAAACACATATGCTGTTTTAAATTATTTATTTTAAACAAAATAAAACAAATAAAACATTAAAACAACAAATAGAATGAGAACAAGAGAAACAGTGCACGAGTTACAGGGCAGACTTGGTGTGGCGTCGGCGTCGCGATCGGGAATTTCTACTAGCCCAGCGGTGGCGTCTGGCTAGTGGTGGCTTCTGGAGGGAGCCGGCGTCCAAGTAGTAAGACGGCTTCTCGGTGTGAGACGGCGTCGGTAGGGTGGTGCGTCTGGCTGGACCCGGAGGCAGCAACAAACACTACGCTCGTAGTGCGGGACGTCAGGAACGACGGCGGAACGGCTAGCGTTGGCGTCTAGCAAAGTTTCCTGGCGTCGGTGGGTTGCTGGCCTGGTCTGGATCCGGCGGAAGCAACGAACGCTACACTGGAGCGTCGAGGCGACTGCGCTGGCAATCGTGTTCTTGGCGTCCTGGTCCAAGAACAGGAACGACGGCTGGGACGGCTAACGTCGGCGTCGGTTGTTTCCTGTTGTTGGAATCTTCTTCTGGCGGCAGGAACGACGGCTAGGACATCTGGCGTCGGCGTCGGTCAGAGCTTCCTGGCACAGAGAGAAGAGTCGAGGAACAGAAGTTCCTCTCGAATCCACATGCTGCCCCTGTACAGCACAAGAGTGGACTGCCTTTCTAGATGCCGTCCCCCGGTATTTATACCCCGAAAATTGGCGTGGAAAAGGGAGCGTTTGAGGACTACGTGACCGTTGGCAAAGAATTCGCTAGAAAGCAATTATCGCATACAAGATAATTACTTTTAGCGAACTCTTAAATCCAAACAACCGTTAAGCTGCAATTTGAAAGAAGTATAGAAATTTATAATCTTTCTTCTTTCAAATTGCAACAGTGGTCATTAGTCCTCTCCCTTAATTGCCGATTTCGAAAAACCCGAGGGGCAATCCGCCACACCTGCCCAGGTAGATGGTGGCCCGAGCACGGGCCAAACCGCGGGTGATAATCCTTTAGACCGGGCAATTAGTTAAATGCTAGGTGCGAACTCATTTTAAATAAGAGAAGAATTGTAAATAATATTTACAATTCTTATTGCCGGAGATTAAAATAATCCCCGGTAACAATCTACGACGGCTGGCATGAAGCCCATGTCGAGCATTCGGTCAGCTTCGTCCAGCACGGCAAAACGTGTCTCTTGGAAACTGATGACTCCTCTTTTAACAAAGTCGTTCATTCTGCCTGGTGTAGCTACTACACTGGCGAAAGAAATTAACGCATCATTTGTGATTTTTTTGATATCTTGGAATCGAGTTTTCTTTGAACACAAACATATTTTTACAATAAGAAATCTTATCAAGCATGCTGTTTTACATGTTGTGTTTTGTCTTTTGTTCTCATGGTTTTCTGTCAATAAATAAAATGAAGCACTTTTCATTATTCTGACTGTAAGAAAGGTTCATATAAAATTTCTTTTTGAGTTTGTTTTCAAGTAATTGTTAAAATTAAGTGCTAAATAGTGAAGAACGAATATGGATAGACGTCCGAATCTTAATTTAAGCAGTGAAGAAGCTGTGATTGTGGTTACACTTGCAGAAGAAGGTAGGAGTCAGCGTTACATCAGTCAGCGTCTTGGTGTTAATCAATCGACCGTATCCCGTGTCTTGAAGAGACATCGGGAAACTCAGGCATACTCAAGAAGGCCAGGACAAGGGAGAAAAAGGGCCACAACTGCTGTTCAAGACCGTTTTTAATGATGCAGACGTTACGCGAACGGTTTATTACGGCTCCTAGGCTACAAAATATGCTCGCAGAGATCCACAATGTTCATGTAAGTTCCGTTACCATCAGAAAAAGGTTACGTGGTTTTAATTTAACTCCGAAAACAGCGGCAAAAGGACCACAATTAACCGCAGACCATCGCAGAGCCAGGTTAACATTTGCGCAAGAACATGTAAACTGGTTACAGGCCGATTGGGCTAATGTTATGTTTAGCGACGAGTCCAGATTTTGTCTTTACGGCAGTGACAGACGAATGCATGTGTACAGACGGCCAGGTGAACGTTATGCGCAGTGTAACATTGTTCCGACTGTTATGTTTGGTGGAGGCTCTGTTATGGTGTGGGGTGGTATCACTTTAGAGGCTCGTACGGAGTTGGTGGTCATACCAAGAGGAAGCATCACGGCAGCATCTTATATTGCAAACATTTTAGAACCATCCGTAATGCCTTTTGCTCCCTTTGGAGGAAACGATTTCCTGTTTATGCATGACAATGCGAAACCACACAGTGCCCGAATTGTACAACAGTATCTTGACCTAGTGGGTATCAACACAATGCAATGGCCAGCCAGGAGTCCCGATCTTAATCCGATCGAACACCTATGGGACGCGATGGGCAGACGCCTTAGAGCACTTCCTCGGCGTCCAAGCAATCAACAAGAGCTTGGACAAAGATTGCAAGAAATTTGGGAAGATATTAACCAGGATGAAATTGGATCATTAATTAACAGTATGAGCCGTCGCTGTCAGGCAGTTATTCGAGCAAGAGGAGGAAACACTAGATATTAAGTCTTATAATCACATGTTAACTTTTTTCCTCTTTTTATTTATGACATTATTTTAGTCATTAATGAAAGAAAATGTGTTGAAAATCATTGTTATGGTTCAGTTGGTTTTGTTGTTATTGTTTTTGTTTTTAAACATCAAAACTTTATTTTTAAATTAAAAAAATTAATGTGATGCGTTAATTTCTTTCGCCAGTGTAGTATATGACAACCACGCATTAATTGATTAATTTGCGAATTAACACTTGTACCACCATAAGCGACAACAACCCTGATTATGCTCCCTAACGAAAATTTATAAGCCTGTTCATATATTTGAATAGCTAACTCTCGACTGCATAAGGTTGGACGCAATTACCGTCGACAACATAATTTCTAGAATCTTCCAGCAGACTGTGAATTATGGGCAAGAGGAAAGCAGCGGTCTTCCCAAAGCCTGTTTGAGCACAAGCCATCAAATCCCTGCCATTTATTATGGTGGGGATCGAGTATTTTTGAATAGGCCTTGGTTTGGTGTATGTGGATTAGGTATACATATGCATACGCTTTTTTTACAGAGTGCAATTTGAAGCTTAAAACTAGTGTTTTCCACTCCCAGACTAAGCATGAAGTAAAATTTCGAGTTTAGAAAAGCCTGAAAATTTGGTTTGGTCGCGTAGCGCGAAGCGCGGAGCGGCCAAACCAAATTTTCAGGCTTTTCTAAACTCGAAATTTTACTTCATGCGCCACGCGTATTAGACACTGAAAGCACTGAAATATTGTGAACGAGTAAACTTCGCTTGAAAGCAGTGTCTTTTACGCGTGGCGCATGAAGTAAAATTTCGAGTTTAGCGAAGCCTGAAAATTTGGTTTGGTCGCTCCGCGCTTCGCGCTACGCGACCAAACCAAATTTTCATACTTTTCTAAACTCGAAATTTTACTTCATGCTTAACCTGGGAGTGGAAAACACTCGTTTAAACTTCAAATTTTACGGTAATAAATTTTACAAACGTTTATTTCATCAAACCAAATATCGGGCTTTAAAAATGTCAATACACTTAAAAGAAAAAATACCCGTATAATAAGAAGTTGTATATTTTGAACTTCACAATATTGCAGTGTTTTATACGCGTGGCGCATGAAGTAAAATGTCTACTTTTTTACAGAGTTCAATTTGAAGCTTAAAACGAGTGGTTTCCACTCCCAGACTAAGCACGAAGTAAAATTTCGAGTTTAGAAAAGCCTGAAAATTTGGTTTGGTCGCGTAGCGCGGAGCGGCCAAACCAAATTTTCAGGCTTTTCTAAACTCGAAATTTTACTTCATGCGCCACGCGTATTAAACACTGAAAGCACCGAAATATTGTGAACGAGTGAACTTCGCTTAAAATCAGTGTCTTAGACGCGTGGCGCATGAAGTAAAATTTCGAGTTTAGAAAAGCCTGAAAATTTGGTTTGGTCGCTCCGCGCTTCGCGCTACGCGACCAAACCAAATTTTCAGGCTTTTCTAAACTCGAAATTTTACTTCATGCTTAACCTGGGAGTGGAAAACACTCGTTTAAACTTTAAATTTTACGGTAATAAATTTTACAAACGTTTATTTCATCAAACCAAATATCGGGCTTTAAAAATGTCAATACACTTAAAAGAAAAAATTCCCCGTATAATAAGAAGTTATATATTTTGAACTTCACAATATTGCAGTGTTTTATAGGCGTGGCGCATGAAGTAAAATGTCTACTTTTTTACAGAGTTCAATTTGAAGCTTAAAACGAGTGTTTTCCACTCCCAGACTAAGCATGAAGTAAAATTTCGAGTTTAGAAAAGCCTGAAAATTTGGTTTGGTCGCGTAGCGCGAAGCGCGGAGCGGCCAAACCAAATTTTCAGGCTTTTCTAAACTCGAAATTTTACTTCACGCGCCACGCGTATTAAACACTGAAAGCACTGAAATATTGTGAACGAGTGAACTTCGCTTAAAATCAGTGTCTTATACGCGTGGCGCATGAAGTAAAATTTCGAGTTTAGAAAAGCCTGAAAATTTGGTTTGGCCGCTCCGCGCTTCGCGCTACGCGACCAAACCAAATTTTCAGGCTTTTCTAAACTCGAAATTTTACTTCATGCTTAACCAGGGAGTGGAAAGACTCTTTAGAAGCCTCAAATTGAACGATTTTATAAAATGAATTAATGCTTGAAAATGTACAGCGTATAGATCGAAATACTTATTTATACTTGAAAGAATAAAAGGTCAAATTAATGATTTACAATTACTGATCAATTTCAAAGGTCCATTCATGTTAGCTTAGATTAGTTGAACATAAAAATTGAATTTGTGTTCAGTATTCCGGCACCAGATACCCACAGATGCGTTTCCGACTTCAAGGTTCTCGTCAGTGTGGTCCCAACCCAGTGCTGAGGAATACTGAACATGTCTGACTATATCATCAAGTAGTTGAACATACCTGGTTATGCTAGTTTTTCCTTTCCACATTTGATTATTCATTACTATAAATAAAACACTGTATTCAAATTAAATTACTAAATCACATCAGAAAATTCTATGTTATTAAAATAGTGTGGTAAATTCTAAGCTTTTTTCGGGTAGGAAAGAATTACAGACCAAATAATTTACAGTTAACCGTTCTTATTCCGTTGGTATTTCAAGCGAAACATTATTTCTGGCATAACGTGCCGTTAAATTATTTAATAATAAAGTTTCCTCGATTATTGAACTCCTGTGTGAAACTAGTTCTAGGTCGTAATTAATATTAATAAACATATCGTGATTAATTTCTATTTCTGATTCCTTCGGCATGTACATACACGCATAAAAGCATTTCTTTACCGAATATTACACGAAATACTTTCGGAATTGTGTTTCAACTTTTTATTTCATGCAATTATTTTAACATGCATGATAAATGTTGACTTACATTGTACACATTTGTTTCTGAAAATAAAAATATTTTATCCTAACAAAAAAAAATATTTTATTCCAAAAAAAAAAAAATATATTTTATTCTAAAAAAAAATAAGTCCATTCTAAAAGATACAATTTCGAACCGCTGGGAAAAGTTATCAATTTTGCGTTGAAAAACTTGTATGATTTAATCATTGTGTTCAAACATTTTGTAGTTAGAGTAACTACTTTGTGATTATAAAGGATGGGGCATTTAACGTGTTTTTCGCAAGTATTTTAAAAACAGAATATTCTATTCTAAACGATAAAACTTCGAACTACTCGAAAAGGTTATCAGTTTAGCGTTGAAAAAACTTGTAAGATTTACTAATTTTGTTTAAACATTTTGTAGTTAGAGCAACTACTTTGTGATTATACAGGGTGCGGCATGCAACGTATTTTCGCAAATATTTCAAAAACAAAGTATTTTGCGCAGAAATGCCCTGAGTGAAAAATAATCGTACAGAAGGGGGCCATAATTATGTAATATTGGTTTTCTGCGACACTTGCTTTGTTTTCGAAATATTTGCAAAAAGAAAACGTTAAATGCCCCACGCTGTATTTTATGTAGTTTATTGTTTATTTACGGATATCCATTTAAAATAAATACATAATGGTTAGTCTAAAATAAGTTAAAAGTAATAATTAAATTAAAATATATAAAATCACAAACAATATAAACAACAGATTAAAATCAAAATGCTCATCACTATGCTAAAAGTAATAAACAAGGTTAAAATATAAATCACAAACAATATACAAATAAAACAAACAAAACAGATTATGTAGTAATGTTTCTAAGAAATATAGGTCTTTTAACTTATATTGAGAACTTTGTATCAAGGATGATTAAATACAGACGATTTTTTTTTCAAATACGTCTCGAATTATACGCTGTAAATTTTCAAACATACATTATTTTATAAAATCGTTCAATTTGAGGCTTCTAACGAGTGTTTCTACTCCCTGGTTAAGCATAAGGTAAAATTTCGAGTTGCGTTATCAGGCAATAAGCAAGTTTAGCGTAGACGTTAGCGTTACTGTATTTCGAAAAACTAAAATTAACCTCCCTATCTTTTCCATATTTAATCGTCATTTCAATAACGAGGATATAGTAATGTATGTTCAATAAAAAAAAGCGTCTATACACAATTCCATTTGTTTCTGGATCTCGCCTAGCCATGCTTTCGTGTTGTTATGTTGCAGTATCAACATTTACATTTTTTATTAGTTGCCACTCCTGATTCCTTATTTTAACAGTGTTGCAATAATTTATGATATCATAAGTAATCCTCTTTTTAATTTTGAAGAGGTTTATTGTTAATCTTGCAACATGGGGAACCTTTCTTTTGAAACCATTCCTCCTTTTATTATTTCGCTTGGGGAATCTGGCACAGAACAAACATCAGAAGATTCAGATGCAGGTTCTCTTGACTAAATAATAAAAGTGGAATGAGGGCTTAAAAATTGTTTGACATGAAAATTATCAGTATCACAAGAGGGTGGGAATAAATTTGCAATTCTACAAAAAAATACTGAGGGCCAACAGAAGAGAGAATGACCAAAATTAAGGTGGATGGATGGAGTTGATCAAAATGTGTTAACGGAAAGACCCAAGCGAGAAATACAAATGGATGACGAAATAAGTTTGCAGAGCCGAATTCATTATATTTGTTATATACAATATTATTGCTGTGTTTGTATGTACAAAAACCAAGTAGTCAATTTTGTTAATCTTAAAACTGCATATTATTATCCTTTTATATCTGAAAATTTGTAAAACAGGCAACAGTGTAAGATCACAATAGTCAGAAATTATAACCTTAAAATCGAACATCTGACAGTGACATTTAAAAACCCTGATTTAAAACACAACCAGCCCCATTTACAATACTTAAACTGTCACTTTTTCATAGCTAGGCGAGATCCAGAAACAAATGGAATATATAATAGAGTGCAATGGTTTAATTTATTTTTAAATTTAAGTTGGCTACACGCCTTAGGAATTGACATATAAAACGTCAAACATGATAATTATAATATATAATTTCAGAGTTGCCAACTTACAATATTTTTCATGGCACTCTAGAGTTTTCTTTAAATTCAACATACGATATTATAAATACATAACCATTATTTCTTTTTTTTGTCATGTGGCTATTTAAGGGGAATTTCATTTTGATATATGACCTTGACAATTAGGTTCCAACGACCAGTTATTACTATCAGAAGCGACTGCTACCAAAGCAAATTACCTCTAATATGATCTTAATATGCCCAATTCTGGTTCGTGTTTCTCAAATAGTGCTAAAGAAATGTACTACTTCAACTATCTTTTATGTTTGCTCCTTTTCTCAAGCTTGTATGGAATTATTCAAACACCTCAATCAACAATGGGAGCTAATCCAACAACTCGCGTATCCACATCATTACTCGATCCAATCCAATGAAAACATCAACATCACTGTGTATGCAAATGCAATTCCGAACAACAATCGAAAAGCTCTTATCTGCGATGATTCAATCATCGTCAGCAAACGAACGGAAATCGAATTCGACAAATATTTGTTCGAGGCGAAAGCATTTGGCAAGAGGGAAACACAATCTGTAACCCAGTTCGGGTCACGATCTTCTCCTCCTCGTCTCGTACGGGTTTCGACATTTCGTTTGAAAAACTGTTAATGCGTGGGTCGTTTTAATTAAAAGCGCGACTAATTGAATTTAGCACTGGCGGCCTGTTTATTGGTCGATTAATTTGAGGAAGACTGATAAAGCAAGAGTGTTTCTGGGTCGACTGTTATCAGCAGACAAGTAAATTGATTGCGTAGTTGTTTAATTAAGGAAAATTGTACGTGTTTATTATTAATTTTAAGAGAAATGTTCATCCTTTCTTACGCGGGCCATCCACTGTCGTGCATGTATGGCGTTCTTGCACGACGTTCACGTCTGTTCGTGCGTGTACGATAGCGGAAGGGTAAATTTGCACCAAACTTCTGTCGCCGCTTGAACTTTGGTCCGTCGCACAGCGTTTCGAATATATGGGAGCATGGGACAAAAATCGATAAAACATTTTTTAGTGATTGCAATTTTTTTATTTGTTTCTATTTTAATAATAAAAATATATTCTCATCATTTAACACTGAAATACATATCTTTCACTATGTTCTCATTAATGACTTGGTGAAACAAGATTAAATATATAAGTATGAATATTATTTAAAAAAAAAGTCACTTGGCTCGTTTCACAAAATAAAACAAACCAAGTGATTTTTATTTAAATAATATTCATAGTTATATACTTGAATACACACATTTTTTTGTAGTTAAAGGGGTTTTATTTCATTTTCTTCAAATCTTTAGATATTCGTTTTTTTTTTTTGAAAGAGTTTAATTCGAAACTTTAAACGAGAGTTTTCCACTCCCAGACTAAGCATGAAGTAAAATTTCGAGTTTAGAAAAGCCCCGTGAAAATTTGTCGAGGGTCGCGCAGCGACCCGAGACAAATTTTCTGGGCTTTTCTAAACTCGAAATTTTACTTCATGCGCCACGCGTATTAAACACTGATTTCAAGTGTGGTTAAGTATATATAAATTTCCCAATATTTTACTGTTTTATATGCATGGCGCATGAAGTAAAATTTCGAGTTTAGAAAACCCCAGAAAATTTGTCTTGGGTCGCTGCGCGACCCTCGACAAATGTTCACAGGGCTTTTCTAAACTCGAAATTTTACTCCATGCTTAGTCTGGGAGTGGAAAACACTCGTTCAAAACTTTGAATTGAACTTTAAAAAAAAAACAACGAATATCCAAAGATAATATATATAATATATTTTCATTATTTAACATTTAAATACATATATTTTTGTATAGTTAAAGGGGTTTTATTTTATTTTCTTTAAATCTTAAGATATTCGTTGTTTTTTTAAAAGGGTTCAATTTGAAGCTTTAAACGAGTGTTTTCCACTCCCAGATTAAGCATGAAGTAAAATTTCGAGTTTAGAAAAGCCCCGTGAAAATTTGTCGAGGGTCGCGCAGCGACCCGAGTCAAATTTTCTGGGCTTTTCTAAACTCGAAATTTTACTTCATGCGCCACGCGTATTAAAATCTGATTTCCAGGGAGGTTAAAATATACATAAATTTCACAATACTTTACTGTTTTATACGCATGGCGCATGAAGTAAAATTTCGAGTTTAGAAAAGCCCAGAAAATTTGTCTCGGGTCGCTACGCGACCCTCGACAAATTTTCACGGGGCTTTTCTAAACTCGAAATTTTACTTCATGCTTAGTCTGGGAGTGGAAAATAACACTCGTTCAAAACTTTTAATTGAACTTTTAAATAAAAACAACGAATATCCAAAGATAATATATATAATATATTCTCATTATTTAACATTTAAATACATATATTTTTTTATAGTTAAAGGGGTTTTATTTTATTTTCTTTAAATCTTAAGATATTCGTTGTTTTTTTAAAAGGGTTTAATTTGAAGCTTTAAACGAGTGTTTTTCACTCCTAGATTAATCATGAAGTAAAATTTCGAGTTTAGAAAAGCCCCGTGAAAATTTGTCCAGGGTCGCGCAGCGACCCGAGACAAATTTTCTGGGCTTTTCTAAACTCGACATTTTACTTCATGCTCCACGCGTATAAAACTCTGATTTCCAGGGAGGTTAAAATATACATAAATTTCACAATATTTTACTGTTTTATACGCATGGCGCATGAAGTAAAATTTCGAGTTTAGAAAAGCCCAGAAAATTTGTCTCGGGTCGCTACGCGACCCTCGACAAATTTTCACGGGGCTTTTCTAAACTCGAAATTTTACTTCATGCTTAGTCTGGGAGTGGAAAACACTCGTTCAAAACTTTAAATTGAACTTTAAAAAAAAAACAACAAATATCTAAAGGTTTAAAGAAAATAAGCTGAATTTGCAATCCGTATATTTTAAAGCAAAACTCCCTGTATTTTTTTTAAGAATCCCGGTCACTAATTGAGCGTTGTATTTGATATAAACGTTTTGAACACTTAAGCGCATTTATTAATATGTTTGTAATCGCATAAATTTTATACAAAATTTAGGGGTTAGTGTAAAAATTATTTGCGGAGTAAATCGTACACCAAAAGATAAACTTTAAATAATATCTTAAACTACATACCCTGGGCTAAAAAAATCCATCATAGATTAATCAAAAACACTTCGTAGCAATTGTAGTAAAGGGTTTTCCAATAAGAGTGATATGATTTCTTAAAAATAACACACACTTATTGTTAAGGAAATTCAAATGTTTTTTATTTAATGTGAAGTACAATCGATACAATTAAGTTCTAAATAAAACGTTATTCAAATGGCCTCCACGACTTCTTCTGCAGGAACGAATTCGATGAACCCAATTTTCGAGCACTTTTTCCACTAAATCAAGTCGTATATCATGAATGGCACGTTCAATATTGACTTGTAAAGCTTGAAGAGAGTCTGGTTTATTTCGAAAGACCAATAACTTCAAATAACCCCACAAGAAATAGTCTAATGGTGTTAAATCACAACTTCTTGGAGGCCATTCAATATCAAAATTTCTTGAAATAATCGAATCTCCAAACTTTTCTCGCAATAATTCAACTGTTGCATTTGCTGTGTGGCACGTAGCCCCGTCTTGTTGGAACTAAATGTTGTCAAGATCAACTTCTTCCAATTTCGGCCATAAAAAGTTAGTTATCATCGATCTATACCGCTCTCCATTGACAGTAACGGTGTTACCATCTTAATTTCGAAAGAAGTACGGACCGATGATTCCACCAGACCAAAAACCACACCAAACTGTCAATTTAGGTGAATGTAATAGTTCTTGAATAATTTGTGGATTTTCTTCGCACCAGAATCGACAGTTTTGTTTATTTACCGCACCACTCAGATGAAAGTGAGCCTCAACGGAGAAGATAATTTTCTTAAAAAAATCGTTATCGTTTTCAAGTTGTTCCAAGGCAAAATCAGCAAATTCACAACGTTTACGGTGGTCCAATGGCTTCAGTTCTTGAGTGAGAACAATTTTATACGGATGTAAACCCAAATCCTTTTTCAAAATCCGCCAGGTTGTGGTTTGAGACAGTCCCAATTGTTGAGAACGTCTTGGAATCGACAAATTGCGGTCTTCAGCAACACTTGCCTGAACGGCAGCAATATTTGCATTACTTCGAGCGGTTCTTTGTCTTATTGGCACTTTAACATTATGTAACTATTAAGGCTACTGGGAACAGATCTAGGTCTAAATCCTCATCTGATGTTCAAGCTACTTCTAATAATGTTTCTAATACTAAACAAGTTCCTCCGAAAATCATAAAAGGCAACAAAAAATATCAGAATGATGATAATAATCCTGAAGTCAACAACTTTATATCTGTTGAGAGGCGCCAATGGATAAATATTGGTAGATGTAATCCAAAATCAACTGTAACATCAGTTCTGGATTACGTTAATAATACATTGGATATAAATGATGCGAAGTGTTACGAACTCACCAAAAATGATGATATATGTTCCTATAAGTTAGGCGTCAAGGAGTCTTTGATCGAAAAACTTTTAGATCCATCTTTGTGGCCTTCTGGACTTGCTATTAAGCAATTTTTTCCACGGCGTAATAAAAATCGCACTTCTACTGGTAATTTTCCGCAACTGAATCCTGCTCCGGCAAAAAACTAAGCAGCTCATCCATTGGTGGTAGTTTATCTACTTTCTACCAAAATATACGTGGTCTTAGAACTAAGTTAATTGAATTCTATAATAACGTTATTATTAATGATTACGATATTTTATGTATAACCGAATCCTGGTTGCATTCTGATATTTCTGATAAGGAAATAATCGATGATCGTCACACATTATATCGGCGCGATCGTAATTACGCTGTATGTAATGCCAACAGAGGCGGCGCACAGTGGGCGGAATCGGGATTGTAGCTGGACAAAACTCATAGCCTTTAGTACGATGGGCGAAAGTGGACCTATTTACTTGTATCATGTTAAAAATTACTAATATTAAGCAAATAATGGGCAATTCAAAATAGCGGATAGAATAAAACAATTATACACTAGAAAATGTCATATTTTTCGTAAACATTATTATATCGAGGTATTTTATGAGAAAATTATTTTGTTATATTTATTATAACAATATAATGAAATATAATTTATCAGATTGTAATACATTTGTCAATTAATTATGAAAAAAAGAAATAACTAAACAATAAGATTATTGACAAGCAGCAGTTTGTAGGAAAAGAAAATTATTTAACAGTTTTGGAAGCATTATATTTTATTTACAGCATTATATGATTGTTCATTCTACAAACATCTCGGATTCATCCGTTTTAACGTCAAGAAGTTGAAGTACAGCTTCTGGCAAATCCTTAATTGTTTTTTTAGGCAGACCTCTTTTGGCTAAGAATTAAACCTAAGTTTAAAGTTTCAATCTAAAAGCTGTAGCGGTTTTTGAGATACAACGCCCACGGACACACACACACACACACACACACACACACACACACACATACACACACGCTCACACACGCGCACACACACACACACACACACCCGCACACACGCGCTCTCACACACACACATACGCAGACACAAAGACACATTTCAAAAATTGTCGGAATTGTCTCAGGAGACCATAAAACGTATATATCCGTCGAAATTTCGAGTTTGAAATAAATCATGAAAACAATACTTTCCCGTATTACATGCATGGAATGTAGAAAAAATACGATATAAACCAAAGTCGCAAAAAGTCGCAAGTAATTTCTTTTTCATCCGCAATTATATATATAAAGGCATCTCGAGAATGTCCGATCACATCGGTAAAAGTCGGTAAAAAAAGTTCTAAGGTTTAAAACAAATGAAACCATGTTTCTCATATAAAATATTAGTTTACATAAACATATAACTTCAATGCCATACAAAACATGAAACATCGTGATAAGTATGATGCCTGTAACTGTTTGGATATGAAGAATACGTCATATGATGATGCAGGATCATTCGCGAAGGACCTTCGTACACACCATTATTTCTATATTTTAAACATCAAATACGATCAATAATATTTTATTACTCTGTATTAACTTACTGACGCTTTCATATAAATAAATATAGTCTCTGGAGACTAAAGAATCAGCACAGAGAACTTCACAACGTTTATTGTTAACTTTTTTCTGGGGGTTTTGTCCAGCTATAATCCCGATTCCTCCCACTGTGCGGCGGTGTGTTTATTGCTGTAAATAATAAAATTAAATCATCACTCATTATTATTAACAATAATAATCACGAAGAAATCTGGATTGCTATTAACGACTGTTACAACATCGGTTGTGTTTATTTTCCACCTCGATCTCATGAAGTTACGTACGCGGAACATATCAACACAATCACTGAAATTTTATTGAAACATGAAGATATGAAACTCTTTGTTGTTGGCGATTATAATTTACCATCTATCAACTGGATATCTGATGATGATTGTGTTGGCTACTTGCCATCATGTGGTGATAACTCTGGGCGTTTATTCTGTGAAGGAGTCATGAGTAATGGCTTATATCAGTTTAATGATAACGTAAATAGCTCACAGAAAATTTTAGATCTTATATTTTCAAACAATCTTAACATAAGTTGCGTAGTAGGTGACCCGCTATGTACCCCAGATAGCTATCATCCTCCTATACACATCGACTTTGATGCAACACTCCTTATTGAAGATGAAGCTGATGATTTTTTCCTAGACTTTGCTAAATCTAATACTATTGCTATATGTAATGATATAAACAGTGTAAATTGGATGAATATTCTCAAGTCTCAGTGTGTTGATGCCGCCGTTGATGCTTTCTACGAAATATTGTATTCTATTCTGTATAAACACGTACCGGTGCAGAAAAAGTTGAAATCTCAGTTTCCTAGATGGTTTTCTCCAGAATTGATTAAGTTAATTAAGGATAAACGCAAAGCTCATAAAAAATTTAAATTTTCTGGTAGACTTGATGACTACAATCATTTCTCCCAAATAAGATCACAATGTAAATCTTTAATTCACAGTGACCATATAAATTATATAGTGATATAGAAAACAAAATATCGTGTAATATAAATGAGTTTTGGAAGTATTGCAAGTCCAAACGTGATAGCACCACTTGTTTCCCATATAAAATGTATAATGAATCAATTACTGCTAGTTCAAATAAAGAAATAGCAAATTTATTTGCATCCTATTTCCAAGAGTCACATTCAAATAATTTCGTCACTGGTCCGGAATTTGTCCCTAACGTTGGCATAAATTTTAATAAACTTACTATCAATGAATCAGATATCTTGGATTCTTGCTCTAATATTAAGACAAGTAGTTCTCCTGGTCCCGATGGAATTCCTCCTTCTATAATTAAAAACTGTTCTAGTGCCTTCTCCTTACCACTAGCAATCTTATTTAATAAATCCATTCAAAATGGGAAATTTCCGTCCTTGTGGAGAAATTGCTACGTGACTCCTGTTTTTAAATCGGGAATTAAATCTGATATTCACAACTACCGCCCAATAGCTATTCAATCATGCATCCCAAAACTGTTTGATAAAATTGTTTCAAAGCATATGATGTTGCTTTTTAAACCTTTAATAGCTGATCAACAACATGGTTTCTTTTCATCTAGATCAACAAAAACAAATTTATTCATATACACTAGTTATATATCTTGTGCATTGGAGAAAGGCGATACGGTAGATACAGTCTTTACCGATTTCTCCAAGGCGTTCGATAGGGTAAGTCACGCAAGACTTTTGCATAAACTTAGATCTTATGGTGTTGTTGGATGCATGCTTGAATGGATAAAATTATTTATTTGCAATAGACAGTTGGTTGTTAGATTTAATGGTACCATGGCGGATCTTATCATTAATGCAACATCTGGGGTACCAGAAGGCTCGCATTTGGGTCCCTTACTCTTTCTTATTTTTATTAATGATATTGGCAGCAACATTAGCTCCAATATTCTACTTTATGCTGACGACATGAAAATATTTAAAACCATTAGGTGTTTGGAAGACTGCAACATAATCCAAACTGATTTAAATAGGATCATGCGATGGTGTGATGACAATGATCTTAACTTAAATATAAATAAGTGTAAACTTATGTGTTTCTCAAAGAAAAAAAGTATACTGTGGCGTTTTGATTACTCTCTGAACAGTCATATTTTAGAGAGAGTTGATATAATCAGAGACTTAGGTGTATTTTTTGACAGTAAGCTCCAATTCACAAGTCATATAAATGTAATATCGGCAAAAGCATTGCAATTAATTGGCTTTATAAAACGACTGTCAATACACTTCACATCCATCGGAACATTTATAACATTATACAAATCATTCGTTAGACCTATCCTTGATTATTGCTCCATCGTATGGTCTCCTAATTACAAATGTCATATCAATAGCATTGACCACGTCCAAAAGAAAATGGTTAATCTTATTTGTTCTCGTTGTCATTTATATTATGACAATTTTGATATGATGCTCAAATATCTTGACATCCTTCCACTATATAAACGAAGATTTTATTCTTCGCTTTGCTTATCGCTTATTTAACAATCTAATCGATTGCTCAGATGTATTGTCATCTATATCATTTTTTATCCCCAGACATGCAACGCGGCATCAGCAACTTCTTGCTTGTGAATTTCACAAATCGGTATTTGGTTTTAATAGCCCTCGTAATTACTTAATACATAACGTTAACAAATATTATAATTTAATTGATATGTTCGGAGTTAGTCTGAAGTATTTTAAGCGTACGTGTCGTGTAGTTTTAGATTCTAACTCATAAGTAACGTTTTTGTATTGTTGTATTATTGTATTTTTTTATTATATATGTTATTTTTTCTATGTAATTGGCCACCCGTAAGAATAAATAAATAAATAAGTAAAGAAAATGTACGCTCACAATTTTCAACAATTCGACGAATAGCGAGCACACTTGGACGATTATAACGACCATAAAATGGCAAAAGCGCAATTGGAGAACGATTATTTTGATAATAAAACTGAATAATTTGTAAACGTTGTTCTTGCGTATATCTCTCCATGATGAAATTGTAAACTACTGAATACAATACAAAATAAATGAGAGATCATGACATATTACATATGGCCGAAACGTCACTTCAAAATCATATCATCCCTATTGGAAAACCTAATATAACGCTTAGAACAACTGATAAAATAGAACTGATATTAAAGATTAGTACCCGCTCGATCATTGCCTCGGTTTAATGTACATTAATAAGAAATTAGCGAAACTCAGGTAGCTGTTAAATGGAATTCTTGGCTTATCTACTTAACTGTGGTAATATAAAAATCCTTAAAATTAAATGTTCATCTTTTAATTTTTGTCCATTGCTCGAAACACTGTGCGTCGTTCCATCCTTTCATCGTGTCGTTCCATCATGCCGTTTTTTAATTACACTTAACTTTTTCTCATCCACTATTCGTTCATGTATAGATGCGTGAGAAAAGACTAGTACAGTAGGCCACTTCTAAAATATCGTATTTTTATTTTTGTAAAACAAACTTGTCATGTACAGGTTAACAACAATGTTCTTCTTGCCCAACAAGACGGTGCTTTTGTTGACATGCAATGTCTCTAACGCTAATACCGTCTCTAAACGGGTCGTTATTATCGCTTTTTGCGGGTCAGTGAGTTAAGGCATATCGACGTTAATTAAATTTCATTTGACATCTCCGCAGATTTGTCAATTTGATTGACAATTTGAAAAATCAAAGGAAGTCCAGTTCACATAGCCAAATATTTTGCTGTACAAGTTTTTTCTCTCGCAACTGTACGACGTGCAGGTACGTCGATGTCTCGTCGTACTTGCACGATAGTGTCAGGCCCGCGTTACTAGAATCCAGCATCTCAATTTTGAATAAACCTTGTTACTCTCCTGCATCTTCTAAAAATAATCCTGTTTGCAATTTCCGTTCGGCCATTCCAGTAATTTTATTGTTCCGATCGAATTATTTGGATAATAAGTCCGCGTGTTTGTGTATCGCCAGGAATGTTCTGCATTCATCCGTGAATCACGCATGTTTGGACATGTGCCAATCGGCTTATATACAAAACGCTTTTGTGTTTATGTTTTTTGCCCGGCGGAAAATTTTCTTAGGTGGCAGAATACGCAACGCACGCATACATTTAGATACTTAACAGTGTTTAATTAAGTAATGTTTGTTTAATAAATTTCAACTCATTCATAAAATCACTAAGATAGTTAGCTAAAAATATGGCAGAATTTCCATTACTAGTAGTTCGTATATTTACCTAAATTTGGCGAATTTCTTGCATTAGAAGTATGCATAATAAAAATATATTTCCATTGCATAATTACTTGAAATGCAGTTTATCGTATTTTCTTCAAGACGCTGTTGAATAAATACCTGACTTGTAGTTTATTTCTAGGTTCAGTTCAATGATATGTTTTGTATATCTGAATTACAAATGTGTAGTTGAATTAAACCAAGGTCAAGGTCAAAATGTCTTATTTAGAAAAGCCTAATTGTTAGGTCTTACATGTATAGCGTTGGACAATTCTTCTTCTTGATTCAGCTTCTAGGTCGAAGGTTGCTGATTATTATAGTAATTTTTACTTTGGAGATAGCAGAACGAAATAAGTCCACCGACGACACCCCGACCCACTCACCTAGGTTTCGCAACTAGGATATACGTCTGTTTGGGGGGGGGGGGGTTAAACTTTCCAGAAACGGTCGAGATAACGAGCCTCTCAGAGGAGAGTACGGAATATTTCCGGCCTGTAAACAGAGACTGACCCAGGCTAGATTGATTGTGGCAAAAAGGAACCCACACTCACCTGACTTAGCTTCTGTGACGTGCGCAACGTAGGCGGAAGGGTTGTAAGGTCCTTACGCGCGTTTGCCCCACGTTTTGATCGGGTTCAGAGGTTTCTGGCAGGCAATCACTGATCACTACACACATGCGGCTGATCACTAATAAAGTTAATAATGCATTCTACACAAACTATCGACGTCACTAATACTCAGATGCCCTTTACAGTCCCCAACAATAACATAAAGAGCGTCAAGCCTTCATTACTTGACTTAGAAAAAGACGATCACATTAGTCACACGAGTTTCACGTCCACCATCTTCCGTGACTTCTTTGCGACTCTCACTCACGCGCCCGCTGCGCATAAGTGTGGGGTGATGGGGGTAAACAAAAAAGGGTTTAGAAATAAATTGGGAATTTGAGCCAATCTGTCTTCCCATTCAATATCTCTACCGAACAACGTCATATTCCTACACTTCGTGTCTCATAATTGTGATTTCTAGAGATGTTGCCTAGATATTCTAGCTTACGTTTCTTTATAGAGAAAAGTTTATTCATTCTCCGATGTACTTCGATGTTTGCGATTTTGTCGACCCATGGTATGCTTAGCATACGCTAATAAGCCCATATCTCGAAAGCCTTTACATTTTGGTTGTTTTCTGGTTCAAAGTCCAGCTTTTCATCCCGCACAGGAGTATCAGAAAAATGAAGCATCGAACCAAGCTTAGTCTTAGATCTAGGCTTAGACCTGGAGAAGTCAGCATTTTTTTTCCTGTTGACAAACGCTGCTTTAGCCTGTTAGGGCTAGGATTTCTTAGCGGTATGTCTATTCGCAATTCACCCAAGCTTCGAGATATTTATATTTAGGAACTTGTTCGATCTGTTCCCTGTGTATTACCAGTTGCATTTGTTGTTTGCTATTTGAGATTACCAAGTCTTTGTTTTCATTAGGTTCATTTGAAGGCTGTGTTCTTTGCTTTTTTGAATTCGACAATTGTTGAACTACAATTAATGCATTACCAAATAGAATTTATGTGTAAATAAAGATGATATATAAATTGTTGTGCGGTTTCAGATATTCTAGCTACGGAATGGGAGTGGTTCTTTAAGTTCATTTTGTTTTATTGTTAATTTATTATTGTCTTTATGAGACTAATGTGTTTTTTGTGTGTAGGTGGATCACCAGAGGAACCACAATAGCCACGCACACCACTTAAGACATCAGCAGCATAACTCGGTGCCTAACAGTTCGAACCAGATGGACATGGGCCACCGGGGCAACCACATCTCGGGGCCGAACTCAGGCAACACTTCCCCAGTCAGTGCCAACAAGAGAGACTCGAACCCGTCACCGGGGAGAACAACAAGACGTTCAACAACTTCTTGCGGACGAGCCGGTCGGAGGACCAGCTGCAGGACACGAAGAGCATCAGCGCCACGCGTATAAGACACTGATTTCTAGTGAAGTTCACTTGTTCACAATACTTTAGTGTTTTCAGTGTTTAATACGCGTGGCGCATGAAGTAAAATTTCGAGTTTAGAAAAGCCCCGTGAAAATTTGTCTCGGGTCGCTGCGCGACCCTCGACAAATTTTCTACGCGGGGCTTTTCTAAACTCGAAATTTTACTTCATGCTTAGTCAGGGAGTGGAAAACACTCTTTTAAAGCTTCAAACTGAACTCTTTTTAAATAAAGCGTATGCGTATGTATACTTAAATGAACATTTCCCTGTATGTATACTTGAATGATAAATTCCCCGTATATTCTTATACTTGGTTATAGTTTTTGATGATTCTGATCATCTTTCTATAATGTTAATGATTTTTGTCAGTTTTAATAACTAAAACTAATTTTTATCCAGAAAAAAACTAGGAGGGCCCGCCGTGGCCGAGCCGCCGGTTTCGCCAATCGGACACGGAGGTGATCTGGGTTCGATTCTCAGCGGAGGCGAGTAATTTTTCTAACGAAAAATACTCGTCTCCGGTTCCATGGATGTGTGTGAATGTGTTGTGACGTCCAAATAGTCGAAATATATGTTAATATAGATATTATAAATCAACGTTAGTGGCTGAATGGTAATACCTATGCCAAACAAACCAACAAAAAAAACTAGGAAAATTAAAGTTTAATTTTTGTATTAGATGGCGTTAGCTATCAAATCCATTAATAGTTTTCACATATTGGCTTGAAATAGTCAGAAATGTTCAGTATTCCTCAGCACTGGGTCGGGACCACACTGAAGAGAATCTTGAAGTCCGAAACACGTCTGTGGGTATCTGGTGCCGGAATACTGAACACAAATTCAATTTTAATTTTTGTGTTCTTGTAATGTATTATTGTTATTATTATTATAAAAGTTTTTTGTTTAAGTATACATATCCCAATTACAGTGTAGATATTCAGATGTTCGTTGTTTTTTAAAGAGTTCAATTGGAAGCTTTAAACGAGCGTTTTCCACTCCCAGACTAAGCATGAAGTAAAATTTCGAGTTTAGAAAAGCCCCGTGAAAATTTGTCTCGGGTCGCGCAGCGACCCGAGACAAATTTTCTGGGCTTTTCTAAACTCGAAATTTTACTTCATGCGCCACGCGTATACAACACTGATTTAACGTGAAGTTCAAAAGCAAACAAAAAACAAACGGTTATGCGAATCCTCATAATAAATTTCAATTATTTTTAATCAAATCTTTTTGTAGGATTTGTAGGATCCGTTTGTAAGTATTCCAATTCATTTACAAGGATTTGAATCACCTACATTTGGATTCGAATACGAATTTTCACGGGGCTTTCCTAAACTCGAAATTTTACTTCATGCGCCACGCGTATTAAACACTGAAAACACTAAAGTATTGTGAATACGTATCCTCTTAGAAAAAAATCCTTTCTCACTGAAGTATTCGAATATCACTTTTGAATCCTCTAAAAGAATTAGAATCCTGCCCAGTTCTGTTATTTATACGTTTAATTCATTACCCAAGTTGCGATACATGTTAAAATAAAGTTTAATTACTAATTAGGCCAATAAAAATTCTTCTTCATTACCATTGAAAGCGAGTACTTAATACATTTTCTCCTGTTTACAACTTCTCTAACTAGCCACGATCCAGCATTTCCCCAATTAAAACTTTCTTCCACGTTTTGACGCTCTTACCAACTTACAACACCCAAGCAGAGCTAATTCCCCAATTACCCACAATTTTCAGCGGTTCCTCGTAAATTACTCTCACGCATTTCTGTGGTAACTCTTTCCTTAATCACACGAGGAAAACTATAAATTACACAAAACAAAAGAACGAGCCCGGGAATTTGTAAAGGAGGGTGAACACGACGCGATCGCCCACAATTCGGAAATTTACATGGGCCGGTGGATCCGTTATGCGATGGGATTGCACAAGATTTAAATGGGAAAGGAAGCAATTTACATTGTTAACGCCTCATCAATAATTTATGTCGCCTCGGGAGAATTACAGAGTCTCGCGCCGAATAAATGAGGCCATAAATTTTCTCTAAATCTCGGATTGTGTTTAAATCTGATGGGATATCCTTTCCGATAATGCAATATTTTATGAGCGGTTATAAATGATCTTTGGCTTTTTGAAAGTGCGGTATGAAATTATTCTTGCTTTTATATCGCTGTAATAATTGTATAGTTGTTGTTACACGTCTAATACAGTTACTTCAAACAAGAACATTGGATTGTCAAAATTGGGCCAGTATTCAGGTTATGAAAATCCATAATGAATAAAGATATCATAATTCTAATAAAACCGAAGGACTAACTTGCCGAAGGACCAATAGGTCGAATGACAAACAAATCGATTGGTCCTGCGTATTGGTCGATCGAATGACCAATACGTCAAAGAACAAAGAGATCGACGGACCAATAGAAGGGATATCATAATTCTAATAAAACCAAGGGATTAATTTGCCGAAGGACCAATAGGTCGAATGACAAACAAATCGATTGGTCCTACGTATTGGTCGATCGAATGACCAATACGTCAAAGAATAAATAGATCAACGGACCAAAAGAAGGGATATCATAATTCTAATAAAACCAAGGGATTAATTTGCCGAAGGACCAATAGGTCGAATGACAAACAAATCGATTGGTACGTATTGGTCGATCGAATGACCAATACGTCAAAGAACAAAGAGATCGGCGGACCAATAGAAGGGATATCATAATTCTAATAAAACCAAGGGATTAATTTGCCGAAGGACCAATAGGTCGAATGACAAACAAATCGATTGGTCCTACGTATTGGTCGATCGAATGACCAATACGTCAAAGAACAAAGAGATCGGCGGCCAATAGAAGGGATATCATAATTCTAATAAAACCAAGGGATTAATTTGCCGAAGGACCAATAGGTCGAATGACAAACAAATCGATTGGTCCTACGTATTGGTCGATCGAATGACCAATACGTCAAAGAACAAAGAGATCGGCGGACCAATAGAAGGGATATCATAATTCTAATAAAACCAAGGGATTAATTTGCCGAAGGACCAATAGGTCGAATGACAAACAAATCGATTGGTCCTACGTATTGGTCGATCGAATGACCAATACGTCAAAGAACAAATAGATCAACGGACCAAAAGAAGGGATATCATAATTCTAATAAAACCAAGGGATTAATTTGCCGAAGGACCAATAGGTCGAATGACAAACAAATTGATTGGTCCTACGTATTGGTCGATCGAATGACCAATACGTCAAAGAACAAAGAGATCGGCGGACCAATAGAAGGGATATCATAATTCTAATAAAACCAAGGGATTAATTTGCCGAAGGACCAATAGGTCGAATGACAAACAAATCGATTAGTCCTACGTATTGGTCGATCGAATGACCAATACGTCAAAGAACAAAGAGATCGGCGGACCAATAGAAGGGATATCATAATTCTAATAAAACCAAGGGATTAATTTGCCGAAGGACCAATAGGTCGAATGACAAACAAATCGATTGGTCCTACGTATTGGTCGATCGAATGACCAATACGTCAAAGAACAAAGAGATCGGCGGACCAATAGAAGGGATATCATAATTCTAATAAAACCAAGGGATTAATTTGCCGAAGGACCAATAGGTCGAATGACAAACAAATCGATTGGTCCTACGTATTGGTCGATCGAATGACCAATACGTCAAAGAACAAATAGATCAACGGACCAAAAGAAGGGATATCCTAATTCTAATAAAACCAAGGGATTAATTTGCCGAAGGACCAATAGGTCGAATGACAAACAAATCGATTGGTCCTACGTATTGGTCGATCGAATACGTCAAAGAACAAATATTAGGGGGACCGGAAAGTAATGTCGTTTTTTAC
Organism: Philonthus cognatus; assembly: GCA_932526585.2. Lineage (NCBI taxonomy): Eukaryota > Metazoa > Arthropoda > Insecta > Coleoptera > Staphylinidae > Philonthus > Philonthus cognatus. Next base: position 155,818,016 of record OW052241.1, read on the forward strand.
ATTAAATTTAAACAACAACATATTTATCGATATTTTAATTTAATCAATAACATAATCACCCTCATTTTCTACGATCTTTTGGCATCTAGTGTGCAAGTTTTCAATCCCGGATAGATAAAAACCACCAGGTTGGTTTCTCATAAAAATATCTGGAGATGGCATTTTCAACTTCTTCCGAATTTTTAAATTTTTTTCCAGCAAAAAAATGCTGTAGCAATCGAAACAAGTGGAAATCAGATGGCGCAATATCAGGTAAGTATGGTGGGTGCGGCAATACTTCCCATCCTAGTTCATTAATTTTGTCTAGGGTTCGTCTTGCGCAGTGCGGTCTTGCATTGTCGTGTTGCAAAATTACACCTTTCCTGTTAACAAAAGCTGGGTCCTTTTCAATTAAAGATTGATGTACTCTATCCAATTGTTCACAATAAAGGTCTGCATTAACAGTTTGGCCAGGTTTTAGCACTTCAAAATGAACAACCCCGCGAGTATTCCAAACACACAAAAGCGCCTTTTTGGGGTGTAAACCGGGTTTTGCTGTATCACGGGGCGCGTCATTTGGAGAGAGTCACTGCCTTTTGCGTTTTGGGTTATCGTAAAGGACCCATCCCCGGTAATCAGTCTATCAAAAAAAGCTTTTGTCTTATACCGCTGAAGCAATAAGTTGCATTTTCCAATTTTCATCTCCGGTAATCAGTCTATCAAAAAAAGCTTTTGTCTTATACCGCTGAAGCAATAGGTTGCAGCGGTATAAGGTTTGGGTTATCGTAAAGGACCCATCCCCGGTAATCAGTCTATCAAAAAAAGCTTTTTTCTTATACCGCTGAAGCAATAAGTTGCATTTTCCATTTTCATCCCCGGTAATCAGTCTATCAAAAAAAAGCTTTTGTCTTATACCGCTGAAGCAATAAGTTGCAGGAAAGATTAGATTTGTTTTCTTTTAATAGATTATGCGGGACCCAAAAACCTGCTCTGCTTACTTTCCCAATCAGCTTCAAATGTTCCTGAATAGTTGACCAAGGTGTGTTAAGATTGTTTGAAAGTTCTTCAATGGTCTTACATGGATTTGCTTCCACTTCCGCCATTAAAATGTCATTATCCAGAGTTGTTGGTCTTCCTGATCGATGAGAGTCAGAAAGACTGAAATCACCGGATTTGAATTTGGAAAACCACCTTTGGCATTTATGAACATCTAAAGCATTCGGATAAATATCACAAATGCTTTTGGTAGCAACCGTTGCATTACTACCCTCATGAAATTTTAAAAGCATACAATGCCGGATATATATCTCTTCTGGATTTTGACTGACCATTTTACCAAACATTGTAAAAAAGCTTTAACATTTTATAACTTACAAGAAAACGAGTCACTCTAACCTTAAAATTTCTTTGACAGTACTTTGAATTACCCAATGAGCTGCTAGGCGACCACAAAGACCAACATGCACAAAAACGACATTACTTTTCAGTCCCCCTAATAGATCATAGGACCAATGGAAGGGATATCATAATTCTAATAAAACCATAATTCTAATAAAACCAATTAATTTGCCGAAGGACCAATACGTCGAATGATATACAAATCGATTGGTCGATCGAATGACGAATACGTCAAATAACAAATAGATCAAAGGACCAATAGAATGGTCGTTTAGTAGTAAATAGATCAAAGGACCAATAGAATGGTCGTTTAGTCTAAATATTGTCGACATTTTGGCAAATAGACAAACAGATCGAAGAACCAATAAATCGAAGGAGCAATAAAAGGTTCAATGGTCGTTCAGCAGTAGTAATACAACTTTTTGATAAACTGTCGAAGATGTGAGGTGCGGACAACTTTGCATATAATTCCAATAAATATTCATCAAAAAACTCCTCCGTCGCTTTTTAATTATACACTCGATATTTCGATGAATAATTAATGTTCGGCCCTCAAACGCGGCAAAACAAAAGAACGACGATAAAAGTACTGGGAGACTTCCTCCTGGGGCGTTTCTTTTTTTTCTCAGGACGCGTGTGGCCATGAACCAACATGAATCGGCCGACTTGCGAGTAATTCGCTTTGAAGTAATTCTTGCGGATGTTACAATCAAAATGTTGAATTCGAAGAATTGAATGAAGGAGAATAGCTTCGGGAATTAATTGTACAATCAGAGTTTTTGGAAAAGCCGTAGTGTTTCTAGAAATATAATCAGGGTTTACCACAAAGTAGAATAGATATTAATCTCTATAATAATAATAATAAGTCTTTATTGTTTAGCACCAAAAGGTATAACATTGTCAATAGAAAATGATTAGAAATTATAGATAAGATAAGCACAAATAAAAAAAATAATCACTATAAATTAGAATATAAATATATAATAATGTGTGTGGTCTGTAATCTACCTTCAATCACCAAATACAGAAATTAAAAAAGACAAAAATTAAACAAAACGACAACACGTTTTATTATTAATGGTAATAAGATAATTGAATATCTTGAACAAGTTTCTCATCTTTCACGTTTCACGTGGTCAAACATATTTAACTATGATTTAATAAAGAAAACACTTGGTTAAATTTCACTAATATTTTGGTTTTTTATTCCAACTAGTTTCGACTTTGAGTCATTCTCAAGGTTAAATATCTGTTTCTTTTATTAAATTCTTACATGATTTTAACTTTTCTTTCAGCTGATTTTGGTATTTGTATGTAGGATCGCTCTTCAAAATTTTAATAATTCATTTGTTTTTTGTATGTAATCTTTTTTTTATGAAGTATGGTTATTGTATTTCCTTTATCTGCTTTTGTGAGTATCAAATTGTTATTTTTTAATTTATTTTTTATACTATTTATTGTTTTTTGTTCTGAATGTTTTTTGTTGTGTGTCGGGTTGTTTTTATATTGAGTGATTATTTTTTCGATTTTATTTTTTGTTAATGCTTTATCTTGGACTGAATTGATTTTGTTACAAAAAAGAAATAATTTGTAACAAAATCAATTCAGTCCAAATTAAAGCATTAACAAAAAATAACATCGCAAAAATAATCACTCAATATAAAAACAACCCGACATACAACAAAAAACATTCAGAACAAAAAACAATAAATAGTATAAAAAATAAATTAAAAAATAACAATTTGATACTCACAAAAGCAGATAAAGGAAATACAATAACCATACTTCATAAAAAAAAGATTACATACAAAAAAAAAATGAATTATTAAAATAAGAAACATTTAAAATTTTGAAGAGCGATCCTACATACAAATACCAAAATCAGCTGAAAGAAAAGTTAAAATCATGTAAGAATTTAATAACAGAAAAACAGATATTTAACCTTGAGAATGACTCAAAGTCGAAACTAGTTGGAATAAAAAACCAAAATATTAGTGAAATTTAACCAAGTGTTTTCTTTATTAAATCAAAGATAATTGAATATATGAATGATGTTCAGAAAAGAATCAGCAATGAAATTAATTAAGAACGAAGAATTTTAAATCAAGACGAATTATTGCTATTTAGAACCATATTTTTTATATATATATTCTGAATTTTATTTTATGCTATCAGAATTTTTTAAAACGCCTTTGAAGTCTACATAGAGAGACTTTTAGATATCCATATCCGGTGTACACGCTTTAAATGTTTAGACATTCGTTTACTTTATTTAAAAACAATATGAAGCTTCTAACGAGTGTTTCCACAATATGAAGCTTCTAACGAGTGTTTTCACTCCTTCGTTAGGCATGAAGTAAAATTTCGAGTTTAGAAAAGCCTGAAAATTTGTTTTGGAAGCGTATAATACACTGATTTCAAATGAAGTTCAATACAGGGAGTTTATCTTTAAAGTATACGTAGTCCAAATTCAGCCTATTTTCTGTAAATCTTGAGTAATTCCCTGTTTTCTTTTTTAAGTTCAATTTGAAGCTTTAAACAAGTGTTTTCCACTCCCAGACTAAGCATGAAGTAAAATTTCGAGTTTAGAAAAGCCTAAGAATTTGGATTGGCCGCGTAGCGAAGCGGAGCGGCCAATCCAAATTAGGCTTTTCTAAACTCGAAATTTTACTTCATGCGCCACGCGTATAAAACACTGATTTACAGTGAAGTTTAAAAAACACACACATACAACAACGATTACAGGCAACCTAATACGTTAGAGTTATTGGGTTGCCTATAATCACTGTTATACAACAACGATTACAGGCAACCTAATACGTTATAGTTATTGGGTTGCCTATAATCACTGTTATAAACAATTTGTTCAGCGCAGAATTTGACTCACGTTTTATTCGTATCTACATATTAGATTGTTAAAGGCGTATATTTTAAATTTTACTATATTTCAGTGTTTTATACGCGTGGCGCATGAAGTAAAATTTCGAGTTTAGAAAAGCCTAATTTGGATTGGCCGCTCCGCTTCGCTACGCGGCCAATCCAAATTTTCAGGCTTTTCTAAACTCGAAATTTTACAGCATGCTTAGTCTGGGAGTGGAAAACTCTCGTTTAAAGATTCAAATGGAAATCTTTTAATAAAACAACGAATGTCGTAATATTAAAAATCACATTTATGCACACATAATTGTGATATTTTATTGTAATAAAATGTTATGTTTAATAATGTTATCTTTAACAATTTAGTTAACATTTAAAAACGTAAACAAAAAATTTTAATGAAGTAGTATAAAATATAATTTAGCAAATTTAAGATAATAAAAAAAAACGTTTTAAACAAATTTAACGTTTAAAACATGTTTTAAGCAAGTTTAAGATTTAAAAATGTCTAAAACAAAACCGTTTAAAACACGACCGCTGTTTTTAAACATGTTTAAAACAGTGTTTTAAAACAAAGTATTTTAAACACAACAACCCTGAGAAATTATAATTTATTGCACATTGTGTTAAAAAAAGTACAACAAATCAAGTGATTTTTGTTTCAATTAATTTCCAATTATTAATAAACGTAATAACCATTGTAAAACAACAACGTAAAAGCCCGCATTTTATGTAAACGACCCTGTTCTTGTTTGTTTGTTTAAATTATTCTATGAGGCATTTCAAATACGCAAAATACGATATTTTTATGCAAATTAACAGTCGAGATACCGACTCACTGAATGTATTATATTTTCTGGCTCTCTGAAATTTATCGCTCTTTCAAAGACTTTGAAATAGTTTCAGCTTCGGAAATGAATGGGCGTGGAGGAATTGCATGACTTCCTGATTGATGGTTATTCTGCGTTGTAACAAAAGTTGCTCGACGTGTACCATATCAGTATTTTCCGTTACATAACGCTCACAGGTTTTCCAATGATGTGTGCTTTGATTGTAAATGGTTTAGGTTTATTTGTTGTAAAAGATACTGTTGGTTAAGATTAAAAAAAATCACAATTATTTGAAGTTACAGCCAACTATGATTTGCATTTGAAAAATTACAACTGTATATTATATCTTACACATTTTAAACTTAAGACAAAATCTAATAAGATCAACGTATTCTGCTAAAAAAAGTGCCTTAAGAAAGTTTTTACTGCAACTAAATATCTTTACAAATAAGGAAGTCTTAATATTTCAGAATCGGCAAAATTTGACTTTTGACGTATAATTCGAAAACTAAAATAAAATAATCATTAGTAACTGAAAATAAAATTCTTAGAAATAAACTATTTTCTACACCAGTGGTGGGGAAACTTTTTTTTAAGACGGGCCATTTGTAATAACCAGACAATCGTAGCGGGCCAAAGAATAATGCTTAATCGTAGGTAGGTAGTTTTTATGCGGGTCGTCACACTACGAAGTAAGAACGCGTTCAAACATTTTCACGACGGCACTCTTAAACGGGCCGGATTAAACCTTTCCGCGGGCCGGACTTGGCCCACGAGCCGTAGTTTCCCCATCACTGTTCTACACTGAAAAAATTAAAAGGACGTCTAATCCTCACATTCACTGCTGTTATCTTCTATTCTATTCTCCAAAAATATTTTTTTAATAAAACTGGTTGTTTTCTGGGTTTTCGAGAAATCCCATAAGGTTTTGGATGTTTACTTGAGCTATGTCTAGGACAAGTGCTATTTTTATCAGAAATGACGTGGACTTATGCTGTTTTTGCCGAATCAGCTAGAATTTAAAGTGTTGTAACTTTGTACACCTGTGGTTTTTAAAGAAGTACTTAGAACATCGGATAGCTTGCAAAATACTACCAGATGCTGCTAAAATATCTATTTACACTATTTTGGACATATGCTGTTTATGAAATTAACGCCTTATTTGTTTAAGTGTCAAATTCAGCTATAAAAACAGCGAATGCCTAAATATGTATTAAATCACAAATAATTTGTTTTACATAACAGCCTAATTTAACCCATTAAGCGCTATTGATGCATACACGAAACATTTTTAATTTTATGTTAATTAAATTACTAAATGTTAATTTAATACATTATATTAGTTAACCTGTCTTGAAAATGTATAAAGAATAATGTAAATATTTTGTTATTAAATTATTTCGATCATTACTCATTTAAAAGAATAATAATGAGAGTGTATTTCTAACTTCACAATATTTCAGTGTTTTATGCGCGTAGCGCATGAAGTAAAATTTCGAGTTTAGAAAAGCCTGAAAATTTGGTTTGGCCGCTTCGCGGAGCGACCAAACCAAATTTTCAGGCTTTTCTAAACTCGAAATTTTACTTCATGCTTAGTCTGGGAGTGGAATCACTCGTTCTAAACTTCATTCTGCACGTTTTTATATAAAATAGACGAATGCGTGAAATGTTACAGCGTATACGTTATGTATATTTAAAAGAAAAATGCATAGTTTGTTATACAATAAGTCATTCATAGATATCACTAAAAACCTGCTGAATTTTACCTAAAATCAACTTTTAGAGTTATCTCTATAATTGCTCGGCCGTTGATGGGTTAGTTTGCTTTCGGAATTTAACACTTTGTCCATTGCCGATAATCATAATTTAATTAATGTTATTACACTGTATAAAATCCTACATAATCAAATAGATGATATGAATTTGTTAGAGCCGTTATCATTTCATGTGCCTCGATTAAATGCTAGAAATTGTCTAACTTTTTCCTTCCAAACGCCCAACACTAACCACCACAACCATTCCCCAATTAATAAAATGATTCACAGGTATCACCAAATACAGTACGATACTGATATATTTGCTAGCTTTTCTGAATTTAAACAAAAGGCTCAGGAGTGTATGCTTATCAGGGTGCAGCTATGATCTAAACCTGAATATGGTTAACTTTATTTATTGTATGTAGTTGCCACACTTCACCGGAACATTATGTTAGTCTCATTGTTTTCGTTTCACCGCTTTGTAATATATATATATTTTCTTTTTATTTTTATTTGTTATAGTAATTTCTTAAATGTAACAATTGTTTATGTATTTCCTCGTAAGATGTAATTCTGTTGGGAATAAAGATTATTATTATTATTATTATTATTATTATTATTATTATTATTATTATCTTTTCAGTATCCTACTTACTTTATTTACTTAAGTCGCACGCGCATGCAACTAATTCCTTGATTAAGCCTAAAAATTCTACTCAAGTACAAATTTATTTAATTGACTTCATTGATGCAATAACAGCTTAATAAAATTATTTCCAATATTGATCAAATCTTAAGTAATTTACTTAAGTCGTACGCGCACGCAACTCTCATTATCCATTGCGCAATTCGCAATTATCACAATGATTTAGTTAAAATATAAAAAGAAAAGGCAAAAATCAGGATCGATTTATCCGTCACGCAAGAGTGCCAAATGAAATAATTGGCATAAGTGAGGAGATTGGCATGCGAGGAAGTTGAAGGTTAAGTGCATCCTTTGTTCGATGCACAGAAAATCCGTTTTATTTTTAAATTCGTTGCTTCAATCTGCGAGAACGGGAAGGGAAAATGTTTCGCCTTGGCCTTGGGATTGTTTGGATTTTTCCTTTGTTTTATTTTTTTTGGGAGGAATTAATTTAAAGTTCAATGCCGGTTGGATTTGTTCGTTTCTTGATTTCTTATTTTTTTATTCTAAATAACTGAAGCTGGTCGAAAAGACCGAATTGTCAATGGTTTTAAATTAGAAGATGAAGAAGATATCCGTTTGTGTTTCGAGGGGAATTCAGTTGAAGTTTAATGTCGGTTGGATTTATTTAACTCTTTATTTTGTATACCTAAATACTTGAAAGGGTCTAGTTCCCTAGGAGAATGAAGGTGTGGATGTTGGCGTATGCGGATGATGTGGTGTTGCTGGCGAAAGAATGGGGAGAAATGAAGGAGATGTTACAAAGGGTGGAGAAGTATATGGATAAGCGAGGGTTGTGTGGAAATGTAGCGAAAACGAAATGGATGAGATTTAGGAATAGAGGGAGAGAAAGAAAAATGAAAAAATTGGTATGGAAGGGTGGAGTGGTCGAAAGAGTGAAAGAGTTTAAATATTTGGGTTTTGTGTTTAAATGGTGTGAGGGGTACAGGGGCTCACTGAGTGTATTATATTTTCTGGCTCTCTAAAATGGTGTGCGGGGTACAGGGAGTACGCCAGATGGGCCCAACTGAAGGCAAGGAAAGCGTGGTATGTGATGAAGGAGAAGTGGGGAAAGTGGCTGGAGGGGAATTTTCAGATGGCGTGCAAACTGTGGGACGCATGCGTTAGACCAATTTCAATGTATAGGGTGAAGACATGGGGAATCAGAACGTATGAAGGAAAAATCAACGCCCAGCTACATTCTGCTCCAGGAAACGAACAGAGCTTGTATGCATGGAGAGACAATGGAAAGAGTGTCAAGATATGAGATGAAATTGATTGGATTGGGTAGTGAAAGGCTGACGAAAGAGGTATGGAGAACATGTGTGGGAGTAGAAGAGATGATTGGAGAATGGAGAGGAGAAAAATGTATGAAAGAACAGGGGGAGCTGAAAGTTTAGTAAATGATTGGTTGGAAAAAGGGGTAAATGTGGCGGCGTGGATGAAGAAAAAATGGGAGGAAGTGAAAAGGCAAGAGCGTCAAGCGTTTATTGAGAGGAGTGGGTACATGGGAAACTGCCAGGGTACCTCATTAATAGTTCAGTAAATAGAGGAGAGAAGGTAGCACTGGCTAGGGCTAGGTGTGGGTCGGAGGAGAGAGAAAAAAAGGTATGGATGGGTGAAGAATATGGTGAGTGTGTGTTGTGTGGGAGTGGAAGGGATTTCGCAAATAGGTATCATCGATCTGGTGCTTCTTTCAATTTCAAATTAGTAGATGAACACACCATAGCGCAATTTTTATTTCAAATACAATCTTCGGCTACTGGATACGATAATATTAATAATGTCATGTTACTCCTATGTTGTCCATATATTGTGCCTTATCTGACCCATATTGTAAATTCGTGTATATTAGATAGTGTATTTCCTGATTGCTGGAAATATGCAATAATTAAGCCTGTTCCTAAAATAAATAATCCATGTGAGCTTAAGGATTTAAGACCGATAAGCATACTGCCTACACTGTCTAAACTATTTGAGAAAATAATTAAATCTCAACTATATGACTATGTTAATAAAAATGAAATTTTACCCGACTTACAATCTGGATTTAGACCTTGTTACAGTTGTGAAATCACACTGTTAAAAATTACTGATGATATTTTGTCATCTACAGATAAAGGGCTTATGACAATATTGGTGCTGTTAGATTTTAGTAAGGCCTTCGATACAGTCAGGTATGACACTCTTAAATTGATCACTTACAATCTGGATTTAGACCTGGTTACAGTTGTGAAACCACACTGTTAAAAATTACTGATGATATTTTGTCATCTACAGATAAAGGGCTTATGACAATATTGGTGCTGTTAGATTTTAGTAAGGCCTTCGATACAGTCAGGTATGACACTCTTAAATTGATCACTTACAATCTGGATTTAGACCTGGTTACAGTTGTGAAACCACACTGTTAAAAATTACTGATGATATTTTGTCATCTACAGATAAAGGGCTTATGACAATATTGGTGCTGTTAGATTTTAGTAAGGCCTTCGATACAGTCAGGTATGACACTCTTAAATTGATCACTTACAATCTGGATTTAGACCTGGTTACAGTTGTGAAACCACACTGTTAAAAATTACTGATGATATTTTGTCATCTACAGATAAAGGGCTTATGACTATATTGGTGCTGTTAGATTTTAGTAAGGCCTTCGATACAGTCAGGTATGACACTCTTAAATTGATCACTTACAATCTGGATTTAGACCTGGTTACAGTTGTGAAACCACACTGTTAAAAATTACTGATGATATTTTGTCATCTACGGATAAAGGGCTTATGACAATATTGGTGCTGTTAGATTTTAGTAAGGCCTTCGATTCAGTCAGGACACTCTTAAATTGATCCTGCGCTTTATAGGGCTTGAGGAATCTGCTGTACTATTATTGTCAAATTATGTAAGCGACCGAAAACAGTGTGTACAACTCGATAATTCTAAGTCAAACTTTATTGATATAAGACAAGGTGTACCGCAGGGTTCTGTGTTGGGCCCTTTATTGTTTTCTATCTACACATCAAATATTCTTTCCCAATTGTAGTTTTGTTGTGGGCACATGTATGCAGATGATAGTCAACTCTACTATTCTTTTCATCCAGAATCGTATCGTGAGGCTGAAACAAATATTAACTCCGACTTAAAACGGATTTATGAATATTCAGGTATGCTAGATTTAACCCTAAACCCAGTCAAATCATCGTATCTTATTTTTGGAAAAAAACAATCATGTAATCAACTTTCAAATGAACTTAGACTTTCAATAAATGGAACAGTGATACCGTATGTGAAGGATACTAAGAACTTAGGCGTAACTATCGATAATACATTCCGATATAAAACTCATATATACAGATTTATTCGCGCTGCTTATATTAATTTGAAGAAATTGTATTCTCATCGGGCATGCTTACCTGAGAATATGAAGATTACTCTCTGTAACGCATTTGTCTTGTCACACTTTACCTACAGTGCATCATTATATAATGCAGCAATTGACAAAGTTACGTCAAATCGTATTCAGAGAGCCCAAAACTCTTGTTTGCGTTTTATTTATGGAATTCGGAAATTCGACAGAATTTCTCATAAATTGGTGGATACGGGATGGCTTAACATGTCTAATAGGAGAGAATACCAGTCTTTGTGTTTATTTCATAAACTAATAATTACCAAATCACCACCATACTTGTATAATAAAATTACATTTCGGAATGACGTGCATAACCTTAATACTCGATCTAAAGGACGCCTATCCCCTCCGAAACATCGCACTTCCTTATACGAACGGTCATTCTCATTTCAAATTTACAAAATGTACAACTCGATACCACCTGAATTAAAAATGTGTAGCTTAAATAAGTTTAAAGTCGCAGTTAAAAAACAATTATTACAGCAATGTATTCAATGATGATAGTATTATTCATTTTTCTTTTTGTTACTTTTCTCCTAAGTATAAATGTATTATAAATAATACATTTCTATTACATACTCGATCACTAAATTTTATATAGATATCACCTTATGTTTAATTCTTTTCATATTGTAAATCTTATTAGTTCTAAGGTTTGGATGGCAGAACAGTTTGGGGTATACTCCAAAACTGAATCCCGCCTTAAGATTAGCTAGAAGTAATCTTTTTTGTTATTTTGGTCACTCATATCAACCATGTATGTTATGTTTTTACTATTTAGCTAATAAAGAAATTTATTATTATTATTATTATACGCAGAAGCATTTAGCGGATGAGTATAAGGAGATAAAGGAGGAATGGTCGAGAGGTAGTAAAAGGATAGAGGAGTGGATGCGAGAGGACGGGGCAGGCGTAAAAATTGTGATAAGATTAGGGTGGGAGAGGGAGAGGAGAAGAATGATCTAAGAAATGTAGTAGTATACAGAGAGTTTTATGTAACACCGGACATTTTCATAAAGAGAATTTTTCTTTTAAGTATACATACGTCGTACATTCTCCGACGCTCGGTTTATGAAAAGAATTTAATTTGAAGCTTTAAACGAGTGTTTTCCACTCCCAGGCTAAGCATGAAGTAAATTTTCGAGTTTAGAAAAGTCTGAAAATTTGGTTTGGTCGCGTAGCGCGAAGCGCGGAGCGGCCAAACCAAATTTTCAGGCTTTTCTAAACTCGAAATTTTACTTCATGCGCCACCGATACAAAACACTGACATATTACGAAGTTTAAAACACACCGGTAAACTTTACATTGAATCCGTGTTGTGTACCGGTGGCGCATGAAGTAAAATTTCGAGTTTAGAAAAGCCTGAAAATTTGGTTTGGTCGCTCCGCGCTTCGCGCTACGCGACCAAACCAAATTTTCAGGCTTTTCTAAACTCGAAATTTTACTTCATGCTTAGCCTGGGAGTGGAAAACACTCGATTAAAGCTTCAAATTAAATTCTTTTAATAAACCGAGCGTCGGAAAATGTACGACGTATGCATATGGGTACTCAAAAGAAAAATTCTCTTTATGAAAATGTTCGGTGTTACACAAAACTATCTGTATATAAATTTACGTGGTATTGTATTTATTTGAATATGTGTTTAAGTTTTGATGCCAATAAAGGTTTTTTTTATTCCGCATTACTAAAAAATGGAGGAGGAAACTTGACATTTCCAAAGTTGGAGGGTAACCAAAATGTTGTCGATATATTTCCTCATTTTTCTTATTTTTAAAACTAGCATTCTCATTAAAACTAGACGATCATGCAAAAAGGTCATTAATGTATGTGATGTGATGATGATGTTTTTTATTTGAAGAATTAATTTCTTGGCCAAGCACAGAATATTTAATAAACCTTGGCTGATAACTTGCTTGAAGTGAACGGGTAACTAAAAAAGGCACTTTCAATTTCTTCGGATTGACAAAAAAAACTTCCTTATATTTATTAATATTATAATTATTATTAATGATTTACTTTATTTTTCTCCTTTATAATTTATTATTTCCTTATATACACTTATAGCGAAATTGACTAAAATGATAATTAATATTAATAATTCTGGATATTTAATTAAAACACCATACCACGGGTTAAGTGAGATATTAATTAATCATTAATATTGATGTTTTACTTAAGTGTTTTTCTTCTTTGCATTTTATCATTTCCTCATGTACACTTAGAGCAGAATCACCTTATACGTTCTCAATTTCTTTTAGACAAGATACAGATAAAGAAAAAGTTCGTTGACATCCAGACTGAAAGAACTTTATGGAAAGTAGTTTTCCATGTTCTACAAGTATGAGCACATCCCGTAAACGTTACAATTCTAGGAAGAAAAAACCAACGCAATACTTTCTTGTCGCGAGGTTCTCGAGACTCGCACGCAGGTAAGCAGAAATGGATTTCATCGTTCTTAATTAGATGGCTTCAATTTATCGAAAACTCGAATCTCTAAATCCTTTTTACGATAAAAACAGCATGTAGTAACAAGAGTCCAATGAACTGATTTATCAGGAGTGAAAGAACTTGAAATGCAAGCGAATATACAATTATGCGTTTTATAGAAAAATTGTTTATTGGGTTGTATTTTTGGTACTATAGAAAAAAACAACGCAGTACTTTCTTGTCGCCAGGTTCTCGAGACTCGCACGCAGGTAAGCAGAAATGGATTTCATCGTTCTTAATTGGATGGCTTCAATTTATCGAAAACACGAATCTCTAAATCCTATACGATAAAAACAGCACGTAGTAACAAGAGTCCAATGAACCGATTCATCAGGAGTGAAAGAACTTGAAATGCAACCGAATATACAATTATGCGTTTTATAGAAAAATTGTTTATTGGGTTGTATTTTTATAAAAGCAAGTCACGTAGGAATAAAAGTGCAGACTTGAATGTGAAATGCAATCGAATGTACAGTTATGGGTTTTATCGGAAAATTGTTTATTGGGCAATTATTTATTTATTTATTTATTTACGGTAAAAACCATTTTAACATTAACATAAAAAAAAAATATACACTCTAAGTATACAAAACTAATTACATCACTACTAAACTAAACTTTACACGAGCTTATAGTATAAAACTAATAAAACAATAGCATCTTCTAATAAGGGAAAGAATAATTAATATATGCAACCGAATTAATATGGATTAAGTAAAAAGCTCGAAATTGATAAACTTAATTTTGGTTTTGAATAGATTTTCCGATTTTTGAAAGAGCTACAAGGAATTAATATCTAGTAAAATATTACCAAATCGGAATAATCTTGTTAACGGGTTATTTAAGCTATAATTGCATGTTGCACTTTGGACCTTAAATGTACAGTGTTGCCTCGTTCTTCTGTCAGTTATTGGGACTACTAAGTATATTTTGGAGACAAGAAAATAAGAATTAATATAGCCCGAAAAAAGTTTGTGCAAGTAACATAAATCATAATAAATGCGCCTGTGAATCAAGGGTTTTAGATTTATCGTCGATTTGAATGAATTTATTTCTAAGTTATCTCCAGAAATTCCCATTCTAAAGGCACATACTCGTGCAAATTTAGATTGGACTTTCTCGAGCTTGTTTATCCAGATAGCATAGTGTGGACTCCATATAATCGAACAATATTCTAATATCGACCTTAACAATGAAAAATAAAGTAACTGTAAGGTTCGCACTGAAAATGTTTTGCCAATTCTAAAAATTAAACCTAAAACCCTACTTGCCTTATTGGTAATATTTGTAATATGTGGTCCAAAATTAAGTTTATAATCGAGTGTTACACCCAAATCTTTAATCTCGTTAACCCGACTTAATCCGACACCTTTCAACATATAGTTATATTTATGGACTACTTGACGCTTGCTAAATGATATTACATGGCATTTTTTTAAGTTTAATGGCAATCTATTCTTGTCACACCAATTTAATATATTATTCAAATCGTCCTGTATCAATGTGCAGTCAGAAGGCTGCGACATTGCTAGGTATAGCTTTAAATCATCTGCAAACATTATAGCTTTGCATGACTTTATGGAGTGTATTATATCATTTATAAAAACCAAGAAAAATATCGGTCCACAGTGTGTACCTTGTGGTACACCAGAATAAACGGAGAATTCCTTTGAAATAAAGTTTTTTATTTTACTTGTTGAACCCTATTACTTAAAAAGGAGCCAATCCACTCCACAACTCTTCCATTAAATCCGTATGCTTTGATTTTTGCCAATAATATCGCGTGATTTACCTTGTCAAATGCTTTCGAAAAATCTGTGTATATAGAATCAACTTGCATTTTGTTTTCAAAAGCACTAACAAGGTAATCTGTAAACACTAAAAGATTTGAAGTAGTGGACCTACCCTCCACAAAGCCATGTTGTTCCTCAACAAGTACATGTTTAAATTGATTTAATATAAATGTGGACATTAATTTATCTAATAACTTAGGTATCGAAGATTGGAGACATACGCCCCTGTAATTTTCTATAATGTCACTACGTCCTGATTTATGAATGGGTGTAACAAAACTTTTCTTCCATATACTCGGCACATAGCCATTTTTTAATGAACAAACAAATAATAAGTATATGGGCTTGGAAATAGTAAAAATGCAGTTTTTAATAAAACTATTTGGAATATTATCGGGGCCACAACTATGATTATATTTTAGATTTTCAATACCCTCGTATATATCCCGCAAAGAAAGATGAATAAAATCACCAAAAACTGACTTATCGAACACAAAGCTGGAAGAACATGGAGAATCATCTTCAGAATAAACAGAAGCAAAAAAAACCGATGAGAAGTTAGCCATAAATTTTTCAGCCATAAATGGTGGTAACCCTATTAAATTTATAAATTGCAAAAACCGATATTTTACTCATACATAGAGCTAACCATTGAATTGCATTGTGTAATAGGAGTACATATTAACTATTTAAGACATTTCATTAGCACTTTTGATGTAAAAAGTGAAACTTGTATTGATATTTGATCAAGCGATCTCAGGCTATTATAAAACGAAAAATCTCTGTCTTAGGCCTACCTTTGGGGGTTGTTACTGAATTGTCCTATACTTAGGAAGAGTTGAAAATCAATTTTAAGCAATAACATTTTAGTGGCTTAATACTGAAAAAATATGATTATATTATAACATAGTTGAGCGATGCCGATTACATTATTTTCAAAGTGAAAAATAAATGTATTAGGCCTACCTTTGGGGGTGGTGGCTGATTTGCCCTTTATTTGAGAAGGGTTGAAGAGCAATTTTACGCAATAAAATTTTAGTGGCATCCTAAGACTGAAAAATTACGTTTATTTTATGAAATAGTGAAACGATGCCGATTTCATTATTTTCAAAGTGAAAAATGAATGTAATAGGCCTACCTTTGGGGGTGGTAGCTGATTCGCCCTGTATTTAGGAAGGGTTAAAGAGCAATTTTAAGCAATAAAATTTTAGTGGCATCCTAAGACTGAAAATTTAGGCTTATTTTATGAAATAGGGAAACGAAACCGATTACATTATTTTCAAAGTGAAAAATGAACGTAATAGGCCAACCTTCGGGGGTGGTAGCTGCTTTGCCCTGTATTAAGGAAGGGTTGAAGAGCAATTTTAAGCAATAAAATTTTAGTGGCATCCTAAGACTGAAAAATGACGCTTATTTTATGAATTAGTGAAACGAAACCGATTACATTATTTTCAAAGTGAAAAATGAATGTAATAGGCCTACCTTCGGGGGTGGTAGCTGATTTGCCCTGTATTTAGGAAGAGTTGAAGAGCAATTTTAAGCAATAAAATTGTAGTGGCATCCTAAGACTGAAAATTTACGCTTATTTTATGAAATAGTGAAACGAAACCGATTACATTATTTTCAAAGTGAAAAATGAATGTAATAGGCCTACCTTTGGGGGTGGTAGCTGATTTTCCCTGTATTAAGGAAGGGTTGAAGAGCAATTTTAAGCAATAAAATTTTAGTGGCATCCTAAGACTGAAAAATTACGCTTATTTTATGAAATAGGGAAACGAAACCGATTACATTATTTTCAAAGTGAAAAATGAACGTAATAGGCCTACCTTTGGGGGTGGTAGCTGATTTTCCCTGTATTAAGGAAGGGTTGAAGAGCAATTTTAAGCAATAAAATTTTAGTGGCATCCTAAGATGAAAATAATGTAATCGGGTTCGTTTTCCTATTTCATAAAATAAGCGTAAATTTTCAGTCTTGGGATGCCACTAAAATTTTATTGCTTAAAATTGCTCCTTGACCCTTCCTAAATACTGGGCAAATCAGCTACCACCCCCGAAGGTAGGCCTATTACGTTCATTTTTCACTTTGAAAATAATGTAATCGGTTTCGTTTCCCTATTTCATAAAATAAGCCTAAATTTTCAGTCTTAGGATGCCACTAAAATTTTATTGCTTAAAATTGCTCTTCAACCCTTCCTTAATACAGGGCAAAGCAGCTACCACCCCCAACGGTAGGCCTATTACATTCATTTTTCAAAATAATGTAATCGGTTTCGTTTTACTATTTCATGAAATAAGCGTAATTTTTCAGTCTTAGGATGCCACTAAAATTTTATTGCTTAAAATTGCTCTTCAACCCTTCCTTAATACAGGGAAAATCAGCTACCACCCCCAAAGGTAGGCCTATTACATTCATTTTTCACTTTGAAAATAATGTAATCGGTTTCGTTTCACTATTTCATAAAATAAGCGTAAATTTTCAGTCTTAGGATGCCACTACAATTTTATTGCTTAAAATTGCTCTTCAACCCTTTCTTAATACAGGGCAAAGCAGCTACCACCCCCAAAGGTAGGCCTATTACGTTCATTTTTCACTTTGAAAATAATGTATTCGGTTTCTTTTCCCTATTTCATAAAATAAGCCTAAATTTTCAGTCTTAGGATGCCACTAAAATTTTATTGCTTAGAATTGCTCTTCAACCCTTCCTAAATACAGGGCAAATCAGCTACCACCCCCAAAGGTAGGCCTATTACATTCATTTTTCACTTTGAAAATAATGTAATCGGTTTCGTTTCACTATTTCATAAAATAAGCGTAAATTTTCAGTCTTAGGATGCCACTACAATTTTATCGCTTAAAATTGCTCTTCAACTCTTCCTAAATACAGGGCAAATCAGCTACCACCCCCAAAGGTAGGCCTATTACGTTCATTTTTCACTTTGAAAATAATGTAATCGGTTTCGTTTCCCTATTTCATAAAATAAGCGTAATTTTTCAGTCTTAGGATGCCACTAAAATTTTATTGCTTAAAATTGCTCTTCAACCCTTCCTTAATACAGGGAAAATCAGCTACCACCCCCAAAGGTAGGCCTATTACGTTCATTTTTCACTTTGAAAATAATGTAATCGGTTTCGTTTCCCTATTTCATAAAATAAGCGTAATTTTTCAGTCTTAGGATGCCACTAAAATTTTATTGCTTAAAATTGCTCTTCAACCCTTCCTTAATACAGGGAAAATCAGCTACCACCCCCAAAGGTAGGCCTATTACATTCATTTTTCACTTTGAAAATAATGTAATCGGTTCCGTTTCACTATTTCATAAAATAAGCGTAAATTTTCAGTCTTAGGATGCCACTACAATTTTATTGCTTAAAATTGCTCTTCAACTCTTCCTAAATACAGGGCAAATCAGCTACCACCCCCGAAGGTAGGCCTATTACATTCATTTTTCACTTTGAAAATAATGTAATCGGTTTCGTTTCACTAATTCATAAAATAAGCGTCATTTTTCAGTCTTAGGATGCCACTAAAATTTTATTGCTTAAAATTGCTCTTCAACCCTTCCTTAATACAGGGCAAAGCAGCTACCACCCCCGAAGGTTGGCCTATTACGTTCATTTTTCACTTTGAAAATAATGTAATCGGTTTCGTTTCCCTATTTCATAAAATAAGCCTAAATTTTCAGTCTTAGGATGCCACTAAAATTTTATTGCTTAAAATTGCTCTTCAACCCTTCCTTAATACAGGGAAAATCAGCTACCACCCCCAAAGGTAGGCCTATTACATTCATTTTTCACTTTGAAAATAATGTAATCGGTTTCGTTTCACTATTTCATAAAATAAGCGTAAATGTTCAGTCTTAGGATGCCACTACAATTTTATTGCTTAAAATTGCTCTTCAACTCTTCCTAAATACAGGGCAAATCAGCTACCACCCCCGAAGGTAGGCCTATTACATTCATTTTTCACTTTGAAAATAATGTAATCGGTTTCGTTTCACTAATTCCTAAAATAAGCGTCATTTTGCAGTCTTAGGATGCCACTAAAATTTTATTGCTTAAAATTGCTCTTCAACCCTTTCTTAATACAGGGCAAAGCAGCTACCACCCCCAAAGGTAGGCCTATTACGTTCATTTTTCACTTTGAAAATAATGTATTCGGTTTCTTTTCCCTATTTCATAAAATAAGCCTAAATTTTCAGTCTTAGGATGCCACTAAAATTTTATTGCTTAGAATTGCTCTTCAACCCTTCCTAAATACAGGGCAAATCAGCTACCACCCCCAAAGGTAGGCCTATTACATTCATTTTTCACTTTGAAAATAATGTAATCGGTTTCGTTTCACTATTTCATAAAATAAGCGTAATTTTTCAGTCTTAGGATGCCACTAAAATTTTATTGCTTAAAATTGCTCTTTAACCCTTCCTAAATACAGGGCGAATCAGCTACCACCCCCAAAGGTAGGCCTATTACATTCATTTTTCACTTTGAAAATAATGAAATCGGCATCGTTTCACTATTTCATAAAATAAACGTAATTTTTCAGTCTTAGGATGCCACTAAAATTTTATTGCGTAAAATTGCTCTTCAACCCTTCTCAAATAAAGGGCAAATCAGCCACCACCCCCAAAGGTAGGCCTAATACATTTATTTTTCACTTTGAAAATAATGTAATCGGCATCGCTCAACTATGTTATAATATAATCATATTTTTTCAGTATTAAGCCACTAAAATGTTATTGCTTAAAATTGCTTTTCAACTCTTCCTAAGTATAGGACAATTCAGTAACAACCCCCAAAGGTAGGCCTAAGACAGAGATTTTTCGTTTTATAATAGCCTGAGATCGCTTGATCAAATATCAATACAAGTTTCACTTTTTACATCAAAAGTGCTAATGAAATGTCTTAAATAGTTAATATGTACTCCTATTACACAATGCAATTCAATGGTTAGCTCTATGTATGAGTAAAATATCGGTTTTTGCAATTTATAAATTTAATAGGGTTACCACCATTTATGGCTGAAAAATTTATGGCTAACTTCTCATCGGTGCAAAAAAATTTGAAAAATTTTATATTACCAAGTTTCATACAATTTGGTATATTTGTGTTATTTCTATAGGAATTAGCAAACTTCCAAAATAGGCTGGGATCAGTGTTGATTTTATTTTCACAGTTTAAAATGTGTGCCTTATGTAATTCATTATTCAGATATTTGCATTGTTGCCGTAAGTCTTGGAATTCTTCATAATATTTTAACTCTCCTGTATTTTTATATCTGGCATGGGCTCCTTTCTTCCGACTTATCAATCTTTTTAAGTTATTATCAAACCAAATTGGAAACTTGTTAATTCCTATTTTAATAGTTGTTTTAGGTATAAAACTACTGATACAATCATCAAGAATTTTGTAAAAAATGTCAACTTGATCATCTAAACCTAAATTAAAAAACAACAATTCCCAATCTATTGACGCAATCGCATTGTTAATTGAGACATAGTCTGCTTTATTATACATATAGATAACATCAGATATTTGCAAGACTTCTGGTTTATCTAATAGATTTATGGAGATTACACACGCAGAATGATGTTGAGAATTAGAGACAAGCAAATCGCTGGCCGGCACTACACTAGCACTTTCCTCTGAACAGAAAAATAGGTCTAAATAAGACCCTCTTGAATTAGGATTGTTATAAATTTGAAACAAATTTAAAAATCCAAAGCTTTCTGCCACAATTTGCGCACATTCACTGTTTGGATTTTGCGAAGACACTCCCAGGCGCCCGTTGGAAAATTGGCCGTTTGGTAAATTGTAGTCACCACACACTAAATAATTTCGGTTTGGATAAAGCTCTGCGATACGCTCCAGGCAAAACCAGTGCTGTTCATATTTACGGAGATCTGAGTTTGGTGGTAGGTATACTGCGCCGACATTGTAATTTGATGACACCAGTGATATAAAACATTGTTCCACTTCTGTGCACTCGATATCGATAGCACACACGTTTAATTCTTTTTTACAAGCAATTAGGACACCACCTCCACGTTGTTTGTCACTTGAGCATTTATTACGATCTGATCGAAAAATATTGTATCCATTTAAATTAATTTCAGAGTTCTGTATATCCTCAGATAACCACGATTCCACAATAAAAATGATATCATAATTTGATAAATTGACATTGGCCGAAAATTCCTGAAGTTTACTATTTTACTATTACTATTACTATTTTTTAATATTAGTGTGTTCTTTATATCGACGTGTTGGAAATATGGAATTTGTTTTATTATCCTTAGTAGAATTGTTCATTAGTTTAATCAAATGTGAATTAAAGTTTGTAGAAATGTATTCCACAAACTAAGTTTTATTAGATTTTACGTGTTACAAATTATTTTCGCCAATAAATTATCTATCAAAGACAGTTTTAAAATTTAGGTTAATTTCACTTATAAATTACTCGTTGCGAATATAACATTTTTGTTTGTTTGATAAATGTTTACATTTCTGTTCATTTGTGCTAATTTTCACAATTCTTAAGTTTTTATAAAATTTTATGATATGATGCATATTGGTTATGAGGATTTTATTTAAAATAGTAATAACTATTAAAAAATTTGTGATTTTTGTTAAATATTGAGATACAGGGATTTAAGTATACTATATATAAGCAGTATATTTTAAACTTCACTATAAATCAGTGTTTTATACGCGTGGCGCATGAAGTAAAATTTCGAGTTTAGAAAAGCCTGAACATTTGGTTTGGAATTATATTATTTTAAGTACGTTTTGTATTGTAGTATTCTTAATGTTAAGTTATATTTTGTAAACGGTCCACCGTATATTAATAAAGATAGAGTAAAGATAGTACCAACAAAAAAGATAGTACCTATCTTTACTTTACTTTACTTTAATACTTTATTTACGGAATAAACCTTGTTACATTATTTCAATTATAATTTTACACACTTATAATATATAATAAACAATTAATATATAAACATACATATTCGATATAATTAATACAATATACTCCCAAGCCCTGCGGACAAAAACAATTAAACATGGTTGTATAAAGATGGATCAATCAGCTTTAATCGTTTCATAAATGATTTAAAAGATATACCGTACAGCTCAAAATGTGGTGATACACAAACCAAATTGCATAATTATGTCATACGACAAAGTGCATTATTGCTTGTGTAGTTGTTACAATGAACTGTTTCTCTAAAAATTAATTGTGAACGTGTATTAGATGGGATTAGAAACTTTAAACCAGTCAGTAATTCATTGCAGTACATTAGACCGTTTACTATTTTGAAAAGAATTCCCAAATCAGATTGAACACGTCTCTCTTTCAAAGATTGACTTGAGAGAATCTAGCCTTTTTTATTAACTTTTGCTAAGCTTGAAGACATTATCTTCCTATATCATCTTTTGACTTGATTTAAAACACATGTAGGTTTTATTTTTTAAGTAATTCTAATTTGTTAATTATGTCTAAATGCAAATTTTCGCGCGCCACGTCACCACCATAATACATCATAAATTATTCGTTCCCAACATGGGCTAGCCGCTTTTCACTTTCCTTTTAATATAATTACACAAAAAGGTCATCACTTGCAATTACCGGTAAATTTCCATTTCAAAGAGGTCTGTTTGTGCAGCATGTGCAGGGTATATTGAGTAATTAAAACGCAGCCATAAAATGAAGTTTATAATGGAAATTAAAGATTGTTAAGGCTGAACATAAACGAGATATCCATTTTAATTAGTGCAAAATGTGATATACAGGATATGTCAGGATTTATTTTAAGAATGCAAGGCCAAAATAATATAAAAGTAAGAATATCGTTTATAAATTGATTGATTGAGATACGTGAAGATCTAATTCATTTGACGAATAAAGCACTAAATAACCGTTCTTCGCACCTGTGAAGAAACGTTAACAGTGTTTTATTCGTCAAATATCGTTTATGATGGAATTTGAAGCCTGTAACAAGTGTTTCCAATCCCAGATTCAGCATGAAGTAAAATCGAGTTTAGAAAACCCTGAAAATTTGATTTGGTTTCAGGGGTTTTTAAACTCGAAATTTTACTTCATGCTTAACCTGGAAGTGGAAAACACTCGTTTAAAGATTTAAATTATTCTCTTTTAAAATAAGCGTATTTACATTCTATACTTAAAAGACAAATTTCCTGTATATATATTATAAAGAAAAAATTACTAACTAATGCTTTTGGATTAATTAAAATTTATAAATGAAACACTGTTTAACTTTCTTTGTAATTTAGTTATTAAAATTTTATATTTTTATATTCTCTGACGCCTGAAAATTTGATAAGAAGAAGGAAAAATTTTCATAATAATAGAAAGGTAAGAGGACGGGAAGATTATTAAAGAAAGAAAACATTGTTCAATACATATTTTTTTCTATTGGATTTATTAAAATATAAAAATAATAGAAAGATAAGAGTATGTAAAGTTAATTAAGGAAAGGCACTTGGTATTGTTTCACAATTAAATCTTTATTCCGACTAGTTTCGGTTTGTTAGACCATTTTCAAAAAGATAAGAGGATGTATTAATCTGATAGACATGTATGTTGGACACAAAATGATAAAAAAATAATTGATCCATGTGGAAAAAGGCAATTATTTATTATTTACTAGATAATGTGCATGATTAAACAATAGCCAGGGCCAACATCCGGCGTTGGAAGCATAAGACAATTATTTGTATGTCCTAATAGTCCACGAAAGAAGAACTACTCATAATTGTTAAACAAAATATATGTTGAATTAATTTCTCACTTATATGCTTAGGTAAAAATATCTTTACTAAACAATCATATGCAAAAAAGGTAATTTTATAGTGGCTTATTATTAGAAGAAAATAAGTTATCGGCAAATTATAAAGGGTGTTTTTTAGAGGTATAGAACTTCTTTTCCAAATAAAAAGCATACAAATTATTAAAACTTCAGATGTTTTGGCTTTAATAGGTAACCAATGTAATGGTATTTCATGTTTAAAAATAATTCTGAGTATGTGACCACGGCGATTGCGTCTTAGATGAACCATTTTATTGGTTCAATTTTTCATAACTGTTTCCAATGTCGCTGGGCTAATCTCTCCAAGTACGCGCCGAAAGTTGACTTCTAAATCTTCAATCGTTGCTGGTTTATCAGCATAGACCAGTGGTTTGACGTAGGCCTACAAAAAGTAGTCCAATGGGATCAAATTACATGATCCAGGCGGCCAATTAACAGATGATCACCAAATTTCTTTCCCAACAATTGTGAGGGTTTCACGCTCGGCGTGGCAAGTTGCGCCGTCCTGTTAAAGCCATTTAGTTCTCAACACATTTGCATTGAAGTTGGGGATAAAAAAAAACGAATCATTGACCTGTAGCGCTCGCCATTGACAGTAACATTGGGTCTGTCTTCATTTTTTGAAAAGTAAAGGCTAATGCTTTCTAAACACAGTAACACAATTTTGCTTATGTACAAGTCCATTCAGCCAGAAATAAGCCTTATTACTAAAAATTATTTGTCGGTAAAAATCAGTAAATGTGCGTAGTGCTTTATAAGTTTGATGCACAGAGCGCGCATTTTGGAAATAAATGTTCACAATTTGTAATCGTTGCTCGACTGTGAGCTTTGGCATGATAATTTGCTAAAACTTACTTAACAAAATTGCTACCAACAGCTTTCCATTCTGATATTGGCCTAACAGATATTCATGATTGAAGTTCTATACGTCCAAAAAAATCACCCTTTACTAATAAGTAAAATTATTATTGTTAAATACCTCATGATTTGAAAGTTTAAAATATCTTAAAGTTCTTTAACTTGTGAAATGTATGATGAATTAATTTCTCACTTAACCCGTGGTGAAACATATTTAATTAATAATAGAATTTTGATTAAAACACTTGGTTTGTTTCACTGAAAATCAGTGAAACAAACCAAGTGTTTTAATCAAAAGTCTATTATTGTGAAATGTATTTGAATTTTATGTCTGTTTAACAATTTGTTAATTTTTATACAATTTTTCAGCAAAAAACTTAATAATTCTTTAGAAAAAGAATTATTGAATAATTCAATATATTTTCAAGTGCTATAAAGAAATTTAACAAAATGATTGATTAAAAGTTAAATTTAATTTATAAATGACCGGTTTCATTAACATGAATTACATTTTATTCCTTGATTAAATTTATTTGTCGATTGGAATAGACATTTTTTCTGTCATAAACATAAATGTCATGTGAATTGATTGATTTTTTGACATGTACGTAACTGTTACCAGATTTTAATCGATGAATAACTAACTATTCGTCGATTTAACTGACGTTGGTGAAAAAAGGCAAAAGAGTTATAGCTTAAATTTAACTTTGAATTATTCGTTTTGAAAAACATGCTAGATTTCCTTATAGCGGTTGATTTAATACAATAAATCAACTACAGCCTTAAATAAAACACTTATTCAACTAATTGTGTATTTCACGACAATTGTTTCGCAACGCTGTTACTTCTTCAAGTGAAGAACTTATAATATTTACAGATTTCTTAAAACTACTACTTTATACACATTTAAAAAGTGGGGGTGGAAGGTCTGGGTTTTCTATCCGTAGCAGTGGGGAGCTGGAAAGGTCTGATTGCTCATTTAGTGCAGCCAACTTAAATTAACACAAAGATGAAATGCACTCTAGAGGCGTTTTTTTACTGAACATACGATTTAGTAATTATATTTTGTTATCGACTGTATATTGACTATAAGTCTCTTAAGTATGATTAAGTCATTAAATCGATTTGTGACATTTTGATTGTATGTCAATTGGTTGGTTGACTTTAGGCTATTGACTATTGTGACATTATTATCACTTAGTTGATTTTCTTTTTATTATCTTTAATGATCTTATTTAACTTGATTGTTGAGTATTTAGAATAATTTGCGCTCGCACTGTATTTTGTGTTTACTGTCTCGTTTGATTATTGTTTGATGGCCTTCTCTATTTTGTATTAATCCTGTATATCAATCTGTAACTGGACTCGTCCGTTGATTGAATAAATTAAGAAATAAATGATTGGATTTTGTCATTAAATATATCTATTGATTGTTTTTGTTTCATTGTGACATTATAATCGTAAGTCACTTGGATGGTTGTATTTTAACTTATTAGGGTTTGGCTGCTTTATGTCTATGCTAGGATTTTATCATAAAATGACTTTATCGACTGTATTTTGAATACTGTGACATTATAACGGTAAGTCGTTTGGTTGACTGTCTTTTGACTATGCTAGGATTTTTTCATTTTATGTCTCTATCGACTGTATTTCGACTATTGTGATATTATGACTGTAAGTCACTAGGTTAATGTATTTCAACTTATTCGGATATTGTCATTAATTTACTGTATTTTCACTATTGCGATATTATGACTTGGTTTACTGTCTTGATTATGGTATGATTTTGTCATTAAATCACTATATCGGCTGCATTTTCACTATTCTGACTTTAAGACTGTAATAGAGACTTGCAGTCTTAAAGTCACAACAGTGAAAATGCAGCCGATATAGTGATTTAATGAAAAAATCATATCATAATCAAAAGACATAGGCTGACAATTTATCGTGTCACCTTGACTTAACCCAAATACTCCCGAATTATTTTTTTTAAGAAAATTAAAAGTTTTTTGCAATTTTATGATTAATTGGTATTTCTTGAATATTTTTTAATAAGCACTTTATGTTATAAAGTTAATAGTTTACCAGATATAGACCGTCCTGTATAAAGGACAACGGGAAGGTTAATATCTTGAAAGTAAAAATATATCTATATATAAACTCAGCAATATTCCAAATATATTTTAAAGAAATAATCGATATTCAACAAAAAATAAATATAATTTATATTTAATTGATGAGGCGGATACATGATGAAACTCCATAATACTATTTGAAATAAAACAACGCAGTTGGGAGGGTTTCACTTTTATTGTTGAACACTGCAACATGTTTCACCACACAGTGGCTTCATCAGGCAGATGAAATAATATTTTACAAAGTACAGGTAAAAGCTTATATACTAATGCAATTAAGTTAATAGAAGGGGGGGGAGGGGTAATGAGGTAATTAGGCTGAAACTAATACAAACAATTTTGAGCGACTAAATATTGATTAGGGGTGAATTGTTTACTTCTATTTCGTCATTTAATAGAATACCTTTTTTTGGTATATTTATTAATTTCTAATTCTTCTAATAAGTTTAATTTACGACTTTTGTTACATTCGTGCAAAATTTTGAATTTAGGGTTAAAGTTATGTTGGTATTCGATTAAATGATTGGCGTAGGTTGAGGAACAATAAAAGTGAAACCCTCCCAACTGCGTTGTTTTATTTTATATAATTTATATATTTACAGACAAATAAAATTAGAGCGTATGATATTCCAAAAAACAGTTTTTTGTATGCAAACCTACATTGCACTTATTGCACCGAAATTGCACTTTTTTGTGGCATAATCGGCATCTAATTTGTGTTTCTTTGTATGCAATTAGATAATCCTTTCCGTCGAATCGGAAATATTCATTTGGTTGTGCACTACGTCGTCCTCGTTTTATTGTTTTCTTGTTGTTTTCCAAAATGCTCATTGCAAGGGATCTACGGAAGGTATATTGATCCTGTTTTCCACCATATTCTCGTTGAAGCTGCCATGCATTATGAATTGCCATATCAAGGCAATGGCTTATTATGGGAAAGTACCATTTTTTGCCTCTAACTCCGACTCTATAAAGACTAATATTTTGGTCTGCCCTGTCGACACCTCCCATATTTTTTTTGTATTTTTTTATCAAATCCGGCTGAGGTACAGAAATTTTTTTCTTTTCTTTCAGGGAAAATCGAGCCACATTACATGTCGGCAGCACGCTATCTGAATTGGAAGCTATTGTAACTATATTGTTATCATTCCACTTACATACTATTATGTTTTCCTGTTTCTCCAAGGCATACACAAAGGTTCCCCTTGGCTCTTTCTGTAGTTCTTTGGCAGTTTTTATTGCAGATACATGTATTCTATTTTCTCTCAGTGATCCAGTAGCCTTTATTTTTCTATCTCTGAGTACCAAAAGCAAATCCCAAGAAGTAAAAAAATTATCGAAGTATAAATGATACGGGTAACTACCTTTTTCTTCAAGAATACTATCGACAAATGTTAGTACCACACTCGCACCCAATCCTAAGTTCTTGTATCGTTCTGACAGCTTTGTGCTGGAACCTTGATAAGGTTGAAACCATTCTATGTAACCTGTTCTAGAAGTAGCCATCCAAAACTTATAACCCCATCTAATAGGTTTTCCTCTGATGAACTGCTTGGAACCATGTCCGCCAAAGTAGGGCACCATTGACTCATCAATACTATGATATTCGTTCAGAGGGGCAAGTGAAATAAACTTGTTGTTCAAAACGTCTAATAATGGGCCGACTTTAGCAAATTTATGTGAAACATTTAAATTTGTATTATCGCTACAATGCAGATTTTGCTTTATAAAATTAAAACGGTTTCTTGAAATTGCGTCATATACTATTTTGTGATTAGCATCAGAACTGTTTTCCCAATACAGTGATCTTCTTGGGACAGTAGTATAACCACTATAAATAAGGACTCCAAAAAAAAGCTTTCATTTCTTCTACACTTATGTCTCCACATCTGTTATTTTGTACTGCGTAAAGATTGCTATAATCAGTTAACATTTGCCAAACATCCTTATCGAAGAATAGGTAGAAAAATTCTAAGTTTGTAAATTTATTATTAGGCTCACATGGTTGGTTCCAGATCGGCAAACAATTTGTAATGTCGCTGTGACTCCATTCATAATTTTTTGGTCTCTTCTTATATTTCATGAAATTTGATAAGGGAATTTCATCGTCACTGCTATCACTGTCGCTACTATCACTGTCACTATCGATAATATTAGTTTTGAAAGAAGGTTCAGCCATCGAATTTAAAATACTACCAGGAAGGTTGTCCATGACAACTTTTCCTCATCGCCGGAGTCTTCATCGGTAACAACTTCATTTGCATTAATAGGTGGAAAAACAGCTATACTATCAGGTAGTATAGCATCATCATCAATGTTCTCTGCTTCCTCCAACAATTCACTTAGAGTCAAGGGTCTGTGTCTGTTCCAATAACTGAAAACACAGTATATTGAGCCACTGGCCTTTATAAAGGGCATTTATGATTTCGTGCGTATATTCCAAATACAAAATGAAAATCTAACCTCACAAACCTGTGGTTAATTAAATATAACTATATTAATTACATTTTATGCAACGAAGAACATATTTAATTTATTATGATTAAATAATTCTTACCTCAATCTGTCCATGACACAAAAGAAAAAACTCGATGCACAACAAATATTTTTCTGGATGTTATACGCAGTTAAAATGTGTTCAATTTTCCTAAAATGTATCACATGTACCTTATTCTTAAAGAATGTGGTGCCATCTTACTATCATTACTTAAAATAATACACAAGAAACATCGGTTTCTGTAACACATATTGGCGACCTTTTAAAAGGACAATGGAACCATTTGGGTTAAGACGACGATAGTCGGCATTTATTCCATTGTGTTAACTTGACATGAGTCGCCGTCAGCCGACATTAGTCTATCCTGTCAGCATAATATGAAGAATTCTCACAGAGAAAACAACATAATTATATTTAAGGCGTTATTTATTATTACTCAATTTGTGCGCTATAAATTCAATGAATTAATACTCAACATGAAATAATATTTAGTTCAATGTATCAAACTTGACTTAAATCGGCGTCAGCCGAGGTTAGGACTATTGTCAATTTGAGAAAACTTATTTGAAATATATTATTAGATGATCATGTTATTGTTTCTCTTTATAATACTTGCGACACACATTTTGATAATTGTGACATATTTTAAACTAACGACTGTCTTCCACTCCCAGACTAAGCATGAAGTAAAATTTCGAGTTTAGAAAAGCCCCGCGTAGAAAATTTGTCGAGGGCGCAGCGACCCGAGACAAATTTTCACGGGGCTTTTCTAAACTCGAAATTTTACTTCATGCGCCACGCGTATAAACCACTGATTTAGATTAAAGTTGAAAATATATACTGCTGAGATGTGACAGATATTTACTCAACTTGACTTTAGACGACGATAGTCGGCATTTAGTCCATTGTGACAACTTGACACGAGTCGCAGTCAGCCGACAATAGTCTCTCCTGTCAACATAAATGACATTTAGTTCAATGTATCAAACTTGACTTAAATCGGCGTCAGCCGAGATTAGGACTATTGTCAATTTGAGACAACTATTATTTGACATATATTAGTAGATGGTCTTGTTACTGTTTTTCTTTATAACACTTGCTGGAAAACACTCGTTAGTTTAAAATATGTCATAACTATCAAAATGTATGTCATTTTGATAGTTATGACATATTTTAAACTAACGAGTGTTTTCCACTCCCAGACTAAGCATGAAGTAAAATTTCGAGTTTAGAAAAGCCCCGCGTAGAAAATTTGTCGAGGGTCGCGCAGCGACCCGCGACAAATTTTCACGGGGCTTTTCTAAACTCGAAATTTTACTTCATGCGCCACGCGGATAAATCACTGATTTAAATTAAAGTTGAAAATATATACTGCTAAGATGTGACAGATATTTACTCAACTTGACTTAAGACAACGATAGTCGGCATTTAGTCTATTGTGACAACTTGACACGAGTCGCAGTCAGCCGACATTAGTCTCTCCTGTCAACATAAAATGACATTTAGTTCAATGTATCAAACTTGACTTAAATCGGCGTCAGCCGAGGTTAGGACTATTGTCAATTTGAGACAACTATTATTTGACATATATTAGTAGATGGTCTTGTTACTGTTTTTCTTTATGACACTTGCTACACACATTTTGATGGTTATGACATATTTTAAACTAACGAGTGTTTTCCACTCCCAGACTAAGTATGAAGTAAAATTTCGAGTTTAGAAAAGCCCCGCGTAGAAAATTTGTCGAGGGTCGCGAAGCGACCCGAGACAAATTTTCACGGGGCTTTTCTAAACTCGAAATTTCACTTCATGCGCCACGCGGATAAATCACTGATTTAAATTAAAGTTGAAAATATATACTGCTAAGATGTGACAGATATTTACTCAACTTGACTTAAGACAACGATAGTCGGCATTTAGTCTATTGTGACAACTTGACACGAGTCGCAGTCAGTCGACATTAGTCTTTCCTGTCAACATAAAATTACATTTAGTTCAATGTATCAAACTTGACTTCAATCGGCGTCCGCCGAGGTTAGGACTATTGTCAATTTGAGATAACTATTATTTGAAATATATTAGTAGATGGTCTTGTTACTGTTTTTCTTTCTGACACTTGCTACACACATTTTGATAGCTGCGACATATTATAAACTAACGAGTGTCTTCCACTCCCAGACTAAGCATGAAGTAAAATTTCGAGTTTAGAAAAGCCCCGCGTAGAAAATTTGTCGAGGGTCGCGAAGCGACCCGAGACAAATTTTCACGGGGCTTTTCTAAACTCGAAATTTTACTTCATGCGCCACGCGTATAAATCACTGATTTAAATTAAAGTTGAAAATATATACTACTGAGATGTCACAGAAATTATATAAAAATTCAAAAATATTTATTTTGTGAATGAATTGTAAATGTAACAATAATAATAAAAGTAGAACAAATTTAGTTTAAGACTCTTTTCATATTCTTAATATTTAAATCATTATATCCATAACGAGAACAGCCTCAAAATTCTAGTTACACCACTATACTATACAGACCATATAGAAAATAAAAAACAAGTATCTAACATGATTTGTTAGATACTTGTTTTTTATTAACTGATTGTTTCGTAATTAAAGTCACGTAGACACAGATCACTTTAATTAAACACCGCAATGTTTGCTTTCGCTATATATTACCTGTAATAATCCAAACAGTTAACTTATAATAATTCCACGAACACACGCTCGCAATTTATTACAGTCACGAATAAATATTAAAATTACACGAACATGAAACTTACTGTATGGCATGCCTAAGTGATTCCATTCCTCAAGTATCCATAAGGAGAAGAGTTTATTACAAAAGCACTACGAGAAATTTTGAAAAAATTATCAAGTAAATTGAATTTCGACGTGATGTGTTTTCGTATTTTTATCGCGGCTGTGGACACAGACTACACGGCGTGTAAACGCGGACTGTTTGTTTCTTTCTAATTTAAATGCAGCTCAGCTGTGCGTTCGCGTTTGCGCGCATGTTCGGTGGACAGCTGTTACTCACAAAGAGAATAACATAGCCGCAGGGAAATTGGTGGATTCAACGTGTTTTTCGATGCTTTACAAATTTTGAAACACCTGCTGTTGGATGGGTGTACGAGGGTTGTTGAAGATTAGCAGAAGGTGGGGAATTGTTAAGCTTGTGTTAGACGACACTATTTTCTTGTACAAAAAAGTAGTATATTATTTTCTATCATGGTGTGATACACAAAATATGACCAAACGCAAATCTTGTACAGTTTTGTATAATAGAAATAGAACATGTTCTATTTGGTACACCATGATAGAAAATAGTATACCACTTTTGTATACAAGAAAATAGTGTCGTCTAATACAAGCTTTAGGTGCTTTTAAAGGTGAGTTAGGCACTTTTTTGTAATAATCAGAAGGGAAAAAAATGGTAACTAGAGGTTTGGATGTTTAATAATTAACCAACGTTATTTCAGGAAATGTTTACAAAATAATCATTTTGAAAAACACAAATGAAATTGTGTCGAGTATAAAATAAACAAAATAACAATAACACTTAATTTACATTAAAGAATTCTTGAATGCTATGAACTTCAGAGTCTAATAATAGATTATATACTGCACTTTTATATATTTTAAAAATGTATATTGCCATTATGTTGTCTGGTAGTGTATTATACAGGGTGTCACAGAATAACTATTCCTAATTTTCAGAAATGCTAGAGGACAGTGAAGTAAAAATTTTTTTATTTATAAACTAGTGTTCGAACATTTCTCGGTGTCAAGATAAACAAGAAATCTTAAAGCGCTGATTCAATCTTTAAAATTTGGAAGGTGGCACTCAGGATGCTGCTACGCAAAAACTCGCCTAGCTTCGTTATCATAAATAATAATAATACACGTAGTCTAATATCAAGAATATAATCCATTGTCAAAAATGTTATCTCAAAAGGTAAAAAATATCAAAAATGTCTTCAATGTCAAAAATGATTAAATATGTCTTGAAGAAAAAAAAATCTCAAATTTGTATGTTCTAATAAAGATTCAATAATTTTTAAAAATCGTTACAAATCTGAATAAAAATATTGAAAATGTTACATACAAACATTTTATATAATTTGAGGAGAAAATCTCGAAATATCGAAAATTTCATCAAAATTTATAAATCGATAAAAATGACAAAATATCAAAAATTAAGATATGTTGAAAATCTGATAAACATTTTCATAAATTAATTAAAAATATCGAAAATATTGAAAATTTCATCAGCATTCGATAAATTAAGGAAAATTGAGGCAATATTGCAAAATCTGATGAAAATTTGATGAATCGACGAAAATCTCGAAATAATGATAATTTTAAATAATAATCTGGTAGTGTATTATACAGGGTGTCACAGATTAACCATTCCTAATTTTCAGAAATGCTAGAGGACATTGAAGTAAACATTTTTTTATTTATAAACTAGTGTTCGAAAATTTCTCGGTGTCAAGATAAACAAGAAATCTTAAAGCGCTGATTCAATCTTTAAAATAATGAATGACAGGGAAGGTGACACTCAGGATGCTGCTACGCATAAACTCGCCTAGCTTCGTTATCATAAATAATAATAATAACAATAATTCGTTTATTTCCCAACAGATACAAAGGATCTAATAACAGGGAAAATATATCAAACATTCAAACTTAAATATAATAACATAAAACAAAGTTTTAATAAATATAAGGAATTACTGATACAAACATATTTGCATAATACAAGAAATAGGGTATTAGTCATTTGTACTGCACATAGAACAACACTTTACCAAAAATCTGCAAAATACTACAAATAGTTTTCTACAAATCTACAAATAGTTTTCTACAAATCTACAAATAGTTTTCTCTGGATATGAAATAAACTTTTTTTTGTGTAAATAATTGCTACTACAGTTTCTCTGATTTTTTTAAACAATTAATATCGCATGTTATGTGTAAGCAAAATTGTTTATTCATACATTTGGCTGCATTTATTATTTTTAACTTTGAATGATTTGTATTTACTTCTAAATTTATATACATGTACACATTTTCTGGATTCTAATGTTGGTTCTATAATTGGATTATCCTGTTAAACAAATGAAAATATTATTATCATTATGAACTGACGAGCACATCTACAAATACTAATCCAAAAACAAATTTAAAATATTTTATTTTCCAGATGTTCTCAAAAAACTGATTCTTTGAATTTCCGTTCTCATTTTCATACTCGAAAACTATTGAATCTAGACCAGGACTGGATGATTGATGTTGTAGCTACACAAAATTTCATTCAAATATAAGCAGTTTTCATGTATGAATTATGAAATTTTTTACATTCCTAAAAATGTTAGATTTTCACCTATTATGAAATCATTGATAACAAACCAAATGTTTGTTTTCGTGATTACTAATCAAAGATAAAGATGTCAGTATGTGTTTTTAAACTTCTGATTAAATCAGTGTTTTATACGCGTGGCGCATGAAGTAAAATTTCGAGTTTAGAAAAGCCTAATTTGGCTCGGTCGCTCCGCTTCGCTACGCGCCCGAGCCAAATTTTCAGGCTTTTCTAAACTCGAAATTTTACTTCATGCTTAACCAAGGAGTGGAAAACACTCGTTAGAATAACATTTAACTTTTTAATAAATATGAAGCGCTGGAAGGGATGAAATCAAAATACTTAATTTTATTTCAAATTTACTTGAACAATAAGAAAATAACTTGTGTTTTAAAATTATAAACTTAAAGTTGGTTTTCGTGATATACTAATTAAAGATAATAATGTCGGTTTGTGTTTTTAAACCTCTGAATAAATCAGTGTTTAATACGTGTGGCGCATGAAGTAAAATTTCGAGTTTAGAAAAGCCTGAAAATTTGGATTTGCCGTCACTCGCTTCGCTCGTGACGGCAAATCCAAATTTTCAGGCTTTTCTAAACTCGAAATTTTACTTCATGCTTAACCAAGGAGTGGAAAACACTCGTTAGAATAACATTTAACTTTTTAATAAATATAAGGCGCTGGAAGGGATGAAATCAAAATACTTAATTTTATTTCAAATTTACTTGAACAATAAAAAATAACTTGTGTTTTAAAATTATAAACCTAAAGTTGGTTTTCGTGATATACTAATTAAAGATAATAATGTCGGTTTGTGTTTTTAAACTTCTGAATAAATCAGTGTTTAATACGGGTGGCGCATGAAGTAAAATTTCGAGTTTAGAAAAGCCTGAAAATTTGGATTTGCCGTCACTCGCTTCGCTCGTGACGGCAATTCCAAATTTTCAGGCTTTTCTAAACTCGAAATTTTACTTCATGCTTAACCAAGGAGTGGAGAACACTCGTTTGAATAACAATGAACTTTTCAATAAATACGAAGCGCTGGAAAGGATGAAATCAAAATACTTAATTTTATTTTAAATTTACTTGAAACATAAGAAAATTAACTTGTGTTTTAAAATAAAATGTTTCTTGACATTTTGTTTTTATTTAAATTAGTTAATGGGATTTTGAATTGCGGCGAACTGTTGGAGATGTTAAATTTCAATATACCAAGAAATGCTCAGTCTAGACATAAACCCTTGTTTAGATTGGCATTTCACTCAACGAACTATGGGATGTTTAATCCCATGGATCGTATGATGCGTTACGCAAACCTACTGTCGCGTAGTAACGACTTTTTATTATTCACATCTTCACTGCCGCAGTTTAAAAACCGATTAAAGCGCATTAAGTTGACAAATTTCATACAATGACCAGTGATCATAATTATTTATATTTATCTTTTAATTCAATATTTTATTCCTACATGTTATTTATTGCTTTAATGTTGTTAATTTCAATTGTAAAAAAGGTGAATTCCGTAAATAAAGAATAATAATAATAATAATAATAATAATAATAATAATAAACCTAAAGTTTATTTTAATATCCAAATAAAATTGATTCAGTAAGACGAATATGTTGTTTTAAAATTCAACAGAATATTAAATTAACATAAATTCAGAGAAATTTGTACAGTTTTTAAATATATTTTTAATTAATAAATTCTATTAAATAATACTTGTTCTATTAAAAATGTTACCTTTAATATCTTTTAAAAATAGCTTGAGACATTTCAATTTTATGGAAAATACTCAGAGAAAAATATAAAAATCAATAATATAAAGATTTTATCAAAATTAAGCATTTTGTTAACGCAAAATATAAATCTGTTGTATTGTTTAATAACTTTAACTTTTGTACTCTTAACCGCTGAATAAATTTTGTTTTAATGCGAAAATAAAAGAACAACAATTAAAAATAAGTTTTAAACAAAATTAGCATATTTTCTCACAAAATTTTCAAGGATTTTTTTTTACATTTTTTGTTGATATCAGGAACATTTATTTCATAATTTGTCTTATCAATATTTCACTATTTGTTTGTTTGTAAAAACTACAAATATCGCGAAATTGAAGAAACTCGTGAATTTTGGATGAGATCTTAAACTTTGATAAAATGATAATAATTTATACGAAAATTGAATTAAATCGTGTGTATCGTTATTCGATATATTTTTTTTTTAATGGGTTTGGCTCTTGCCTGGCCTTGGGAACTTGCCCATTAGCCAACATCATTTTATTTATATTTATATTTGTTTTATTTCTTTAACTTATTGCTAATTACCTATAACTATATATTTGGACGTCACAACACATTCACACACACCCATGGACTCCGGGACGAATATTTTTCGTTAGAAAAATTACTCGCCCCGGCTGGGAATCGAACCCAGATCACCGCCGTGAACGATTGGCGAAACCAGCGGCTCAACCGCTCGGCAATTTATTTATTTGTTTTAAAACAGTATTTTTATCATTTGACTTTTTTCCTTTACATTATGTGCAGCGTTAATTAATGTTTTTTTTTTGGGTTTGGTTTTTGCCTGGCATTAGTTATATAACTATTAGCCAACATCAATGTTTATTTTAACTATCTTTCAGTTTGTAACTAATACTAGTATATAAATTACACAGATATTTGGACGTCACAACACATTCGCACCACACCCAGGGTCACGACGAGAAATTAATTAATGTTTATAAATGTTAATTTATTAATTTATTTCAAAACAGTATATTTACCGTCTATATTATATGCATCGTCAATTATTTTTGTAAATGATAATTTATTTATTAAGAGTTTGGTGATCTCACATTTCTTTTATTGATATATAACTATTATTTTATTATTATATTACTATTGTACGTTCAATAAAAAAAAACCTCTAGTGCCATGATTTTTACTTTTTTAAAATTTAAGTTGGCTACGCCCTTTAGAAATTGACATATAAAACGTCAGACATAATAATTATAATACATAATTTCAAAGTTGCTAACGTACAATATTTTGCATGGCGCTCTAGAGATTTTTTTTTATTGAACATATGATATTACAATATAATGGTTTGTAAATTAAATTCACTTGGTTTTGTTTCACTTATATGTATTTTATTTTCTACTAGTTTCGGCTTAATGCCATTATCAAGAATGATGTACAAATGGATTTGTTTGGGAATATATACAGTTTCGAGTTTTAGGTTTTATTAGGTAATAAGGGCATTTAATATCGGGGAATTCCAAAGGTCTTCGTTGTCGTTGACCACATTTTTACTTGCCTTTATGGCTTTTCAAATTTCTAAACCCTCCCGGTAGTTAAGCGTTAATCCCTTATTACCTGTATACAGAATTTTTAAATCGTTTGAAGAAAAATGGTGATTAGATGTGATACAGTGCTTAGAAACTTACATATAAGTGAAACAAAACCAAGTGAATTTAATTTACAAACCATTATATTTTAAAATGTTTTACCAAGTGATTAATGAAAAAAAAGTGTCCGATATATGATATTACTATTATTATTGTTATATTATATGTATTATTGAGGTGTGTAAAACAATAGTTAAAGCACTTTAAATATATAATTTAAAAAAATCGTTTATTTATACATATAAAAACCTCGAGATTTATTGAGGCGGCAGGATTCATGAATATTGATTAAACATATTCTTGTAAATCAACAACCTTCGTAATTTCTTCAATTTTGACGATCAAAAGGTTAAAAAGGTTAAATTTTAAGCTTTTACCGAGTGTTTCCACTCCTTGATTAAGCATGAAGAAAAATTTCGAGTTTAGAAAAGCCTGAAAATTTGGATTGGTCGCGCAGCGAAACGAAGCGACCAATCCGAATTTTCAGGCTTTTCTAAACTCGAAATTTTTCTTCATGCGCCACGCGTATAAAACATCGATTTTAAATAAAGTTGAAAATATACTGGTTATTTAATGTATTTACTTTAGGATATGTAGAAATACTTGAAAGACAAAATCCCTGTAAATTTTACTACAATTTTTTTATTTACTTTTCAGCAGCTTTTAACTTGAAAAGCACTTCACGAAACACAAGTAGGTAATTCCCCTAGAAAACATAACCCTAGTTCAATGTACACGTGGATCTCCATTTTATCATTTTATATAAAATGTGTTATCGATACAAGCAAAAATGAACAGATGGTGGCAGCGCCGGGATATTACTATATAGATTTCATAGATTTTACAATTTTGCTTAGTTCGTAATAAAGCAGGTTTAAGAAAAACGCCAAATATAAAAATCCAAATACGTTTAAAGATTTTTTTTAGTTAAATCTATAAATCTAAAATATAATCAATAAATAATAATAACCAGAATACATTTATTGTTTGAAAATAAAAGATCACATTTAATATATTTATATCTCAACATACAAGTTTTTTTTTAGTTAAACCAATTAGTGTTTCTGTTTTTTGCTGCCATGCTATGTTACTTAAGATGTATACGTACAGGAAGCCATTTATTGAAATTAAATTACGCTCATGAAGAACAGACATTACTCTCGAAGAATAATCTCGCTCCTTTTATATAAACTTGTCCCACAAGAAACCATACAAGCTGTCCATATTATATTTACATCCTGTTGTAGCTGTTAGCTCCTTAATCTCCATAAAGATGCAAATCAATAAAAAAATATTCACACTTGCACATGCTTATTAAAACGTCATTAGCCTCGTTTCAACTTTCTATTAAATTTATCATAATAGCACATTTCACAGACATTTTATTCAATTACTTCAACTTATAATTGTGTTTTTTAAAATAACAATTGCTTATCTCTAATGTTTAAAAATGTTAAATCTTTTTTGGGAGATGTGCCTATCGTACTACGATAGGTTCAGAGTAAATTTTTTTTTCCAGAGAAACAAAGACCCAACTTTGAAATTGCATATAATGATACAATCAGTTTTTTTTTCTTAAATTCGTTGTCATAATGTTAGTTAAGGCCCTTACTATATCTACATGATTGTTTGGAGTTACACTCTTATTATTCTGAACGACACAATTTGTTCGAAGTTAAACTTTATATTATATGAAGGGAGTAAAAGACACTCGTTAGACGCATCAAATTGAATGCTTTTATAAAACTAATTCCTGAAAATGTACATTGGATATGTATACCTAAAAGAACTAATGGAACACCAACAACCAGATATCCTTCTATACCGATAGCCCGGGATCGGGTTCGACCCATGCATCACGAGGCGAGGACCGAGGGATGGACACAATGGACCATTACAGAGATGATGCAAATATTTTTAATTTATCATATAAATACATATTTTTGTACTAGCTCTGTAAATGTCAAAATAAAACACGTTTAAAAAAATTTTAAAAAAAATTAAATTCAATGTCCAATATTTATTTTATTTACGACAATCTTATAATATGTGCATTATTTAATTGTGTGGGCAGCATAAATGGGGTGCATTTAACACTCAAGTACATTAAACACAGGATTTGTGTGGTAAATGTGGTTTTTTAACACGAATATAAATAATTGCCTAGGTCGATTTTTTTGCTGCTTTTGCAGTAACAGCGGTGTGCTAGTCAAATCAGTTTCTTTTGTATTACATTTGACCATAGTGGTGATGACGTCGTCGACGCCATTTTGTTAAAGTACGAAACAACGCGTTAACATCTCCGCCGTTCTCACTAGTTTAACCCGCGTAAACCGCTATTGTAAACATAAATCATTCTTAAATCGGTTAGACAATTGTGCTTATATCCGTCGCGAGTGTTTTTTAAAGCGGAACAAACGTTTACACCGTGAAAACTCAATCCAAACACATGCAAAGAGCGTGTTTCTATGTAACTTGAGCGAAAGGGTAGACTGTGTCAGTATTATTTATTGTTGAACGATTATTCATATTTGTGTTGAAGTGGAATTAACCCTATTACACATTCAAATCATAATACCGCAAACTGTCATCATTTATCTGTCAAATTATTATAAAACAAAACCGGCCATTAAGACTGACGCGTATTTGATAAATATATATAATAAATGTTGTGTTATATATTGTTGTTGTCGTGAACAAAGTATAGTGTAAAACTCGCATATAATGGCTATTAATCACTCTAACAACTTCCTCCACTCGTCTTCGGCTCGTTCCGCAAACCTCGTTCTCGTGATTAATAGCTATCATTATATGCTCGTTGTACAATAGACTATTAATTTCGTTTGAAAAAACACGTGGTAATGTCAAAAAATGTGACAAGCAACTTTTAAACATCACTCAAATTCAAATCGAATTTAATTTTACATGTAATTATCTCGATATTTTTACATTCAACTGCCATCACACATGGAATACAAACTTGAATACAAGGTACAGTGTTTATTATGATTTATATCTATCTACTTATTATAATATTAATAGATTTATTATCATACATGAGTTTTTCATGAAAATGCAGCAATTCTGAGGATTGGCGAAACTAGAAGAAAATAAGTTGAAGAAATGTGATTTATATCTTTTAAAATAAATAATTTTCCATTTGTTTTTTTCTTCATTTTGGTGTTTCATTCAAAACAAATATTACCACTTTATTCACAAAACATAGTATAAAACATTTGGTAATCGCACACCACGAGAAAATGTGAAGCCCGAGGCAACTAATATTTTCAAAAAAGGCAAAAGCAGGGTTTTCTTTCTCTTATCGATGTCCTATACTTTAATTTCATAACTTGAACTCCAATTTTGACAGTATCAACTAATAAAAGTTGAAATGTTTGTTTAGTGTCGAACTTCAGAATAAATTGTTGTTTTATACGCGTGGCGCATGAAGTAAAATTTCGAGTTTAATAGAGCCTGAAAATTTGGTTTTGTCGCCCCTAGTGTATTTCTAACTTCACAATAATTCATTGTTTTATACGCGTGGCGCATGAAGTAAAATTTCGAGTTTAGAAAAGCCTGAAAATTTGGTTTGGTCGCGACCAAACTAAATTTTCAGGGTTTTCTATACTCGAAAACGCTACAACTTCTAATTTTACAACACATACAGGGATATTTTTTAAGTATACTTTCACATATTCCGTATAAATATTTGTAAAACGAATGAACATGTGATCAGAACTAAGCAGTATATTTTGAACTTCACTTTAAATCAGTGTTTTATACGCGTGGCGCATGAAGTAAAATTTCGAGTTTAGAAAAGCCTAATTTGGCTCGGTCGCTCCGCTTCGCTACGCGCCCGAGCCAAATTTTCTGGCTTTTCTAAACTCGAAATTTTACTTCATGCTTAGTCTGGGAGTGGAAAACACTCATTAGAGTTTTTAAATTTAAAGTTTTTAATAAGATCACGAATGTCTGAAACTTTACATTGAAGAATCGTATCATGTATACCTAGAAGAAAAATTCCTTGTATTTAGAACTATCGGAAAATTTGAACATATAAATGGGCAGATAATAATGAAGACAGATATTCCTGACCGAGGAATATTACCTGATCTTCCAATCCTACCTGATCTTCAGAAACAATTTATTAAATTAGTAGTAGATACAAATAATTTGAGGCGGTGATAGGTAAATACATTTGTAATCGTAATCTTTCTGAGTTAATTGAATTGTCATATTAATGTCAGACTTCCCTTCACATAACCTACAAATTGAAAGTTGATTTACAACATAACATGTGATTAATCTTGTCCTAACCTAAAACACACAACCTGTATCACACCACTAAATTCTTGAAATGTCAAATTTGATTGGTCATATTAAAAAAACAAACAACAGATTATATAAACGTCTCATTTAACGCTTACAGTACCAAATGCCCAAAAACAAATATTTAGGCTTTTCTAAACTCGAAATTTTACTTCATGCTAAATCAATCATTGTCTTTAAGTGGTTCAGTACAACGATTACAGCATAAAATCATTCAATTTGAAGCTTTTAACGAGTGTTTCTATCGTTAAAAGCTTCAAATTGAATGATTTTATGCTGTAATCGTTGTACTGAACCACTTAAAGACAATGCATAAAACACATTCCCATCTAACAACTCAATTCCACGTCCTTCTTCAAATAAAACTTTATTACCCCTTTATTTACACATTCGGACATATCTCGACTCACATAAAACCAAACGTCTTCTTTCTCTTTGTTTCGAGTCTCACCTTCATCCAACACCATAAAACGTATACCATTCCGGGGTTCATGACCGTGATGAATTCCAGAATTTCCCGAGAATGGGCGTTGTTATGTAAGGTTTAAAAGGATCAGGTTTAGACAAGCCGATCCATAAAATGAATTCGCCTCGATAAAAACAAAAAACAACGGCAATGGTCATAATTGTCCACTCGGCGAGCGTATTGTTCCTATCAGTGAAAACTTGTAATACAGGTTAGTTTGAACAAGAATAATTTAAATTCAA
This sequence comes from Philonthus cognatus, assembly GCA_932526585.2. NCBI lineage: Eukaryota > Metazoa > Arthropoda > Insecta > Coleoptera > Staphylinidae > Philonthus > Philonthus cognatus. The sequence goes on from OW052241.1 coordinate 155,861,364, forward strand.
AACTATTTAAATTCGAGAAAATAACCTTACGACTCTTATAGTTTGCACACTTTAATCATAATATACCGTGCGTTTTATTTAAGTATGGTTATAGGGATTGACATGGTAGAAAATATACCACATGTTAACTTTTGTTGTTGTATAAATTTGGAACATTTTTTTGGTTTTACATGGTAAACATTGTACCCCACGTTAACTTTTGTTGTCGTCCAAATTTAAAACAGTTTTTTGTTTTTATTAATTAACCAAACACTTTTCTACGAAATGTACAATGCTAGAAGGACATAAACATGTTAGATTTCTTTATTTTCGCTTTCAAAGTTGAAATGAATAATACAAATAATTAAGCCAAAAAATCAACTTGGCGAAAATGTCGTAATGTAGGTATTCGTTTTACTAAACTTGAAAAGTAAAATAAAGAATTCTAACATATTTATGTCCTTCTAACAATGAAAATTTCGTACAAAAGTGTTTGGTTAATTAATAAAAACAAAAAACTGTTTTAAATTTGGACGACAACAAAAGTTAACGTGGGGTACAATGTTTACCATGTAAATCCCTATGGCCATAGTTGAATAAAACGCACGGTATAGAAAGCAAGTATTTTCGCGCGTATCGATTTTGAATTTTCTAAATATGACTCATAACTTTATAAATATAGAAATCATCAAAAGAAATCAGTAATTCCCAAAAAATATTATTAATTTAGATTTCTATTGTGGTTCTTAAAAACTTAATGTTTTATATATTCAATATTTGAGTATTAGCTCTAAAAGCAGGAGCAGATTTAGAGAGACATTTTAGAGGAAGAAAATTATCATTCAAGGACAGTTTTAAAATTTAGGTAAAATTACAGTAATCAATATCTCGTTTGGAATTTTCGATAAAAAAAGTTGAATCATTAATAATTGTACAGTATTTAAGTATACATACCCCGACATTTACGCTGTATTTATTCAGGCATTTGTTGTTTCTTAAAATCATTCAATTTGAAGTTAATTATGCTGTTTTCGTATTTTATTAATGATTGACAATTTACGCATATCACTATTTTGTCGAATGTTTTCGAAATAGGAAGATGAAAATTTAATAAGTATGTGTGCAGATGTTGTGGTAATTAATTAATACCAATGTAATTAGGCTTTCAATAAATGAGTTGTTAATGCTTGCATGATTTCTGAATTTGCGTACACAGTCTGTAATAAAACTTAACCTAACATAACCTCAACAATTTGTCTGAATTCATTGGCATATTATAGCGGATGTCTATAAACTTTCGGCATCTCGGTTGCTTTGAAAAACAAATGACATATCTTAGATTAAGTCATACGAGTTTGTAAATCTCGGAAACGTTATATAAGTTTAATTATATGTCATTTGTAGTAGTGTCACTGCACGACGTATACAGTCTGCAATAAAACTTAACCTAACATAACCCCAACAGTTTGTCTGAATACATTGGCATATTATAACAAGTGTATATAAACTGTCGGCATCTCGGTTGCTTTGAAAAACAAATAACATATCTTAGATTAAGTAATACGAGTTAGTAAATCTCGATAACGTCAAATAAATTTAATTATATGTCATTGGGTAGTGTCACTGCACGGCTTACACAGTCTGTAATAAAACTTAACCTAACATAACGTCAACATTAAATAACAGAATTGAGTCTCCTTTCTTCACAGGATTTATTTAAAAATCGCAAATGTACATTTCGGTCACGATGTGACCATTATCAATGCTTAACTATTTCAGACTCAATTCTTTTATTTAATAACTTCGTTCACCTTCACGTAACTCAACAATATATAAAACATTCCGTTTTATAACATATCTTAGATTAAGTAATACGAGTTAGTAAATCTCGACAACGTCAAATAAATTTAATTATATGTCATTGGGTAGTGTCACTGCACGACTTACACAGTCTGTAATAAAACTTAACCTAACATAACGTCAACATTAAATAAAAGAATTGAGTCTCCTTTCTTCACAGGATTTATTTAAAAATCGCAAATGTACATTTCGGTCACGATGTGACCATTATCAATGCTTAACTATGTCAGACTCAATTCTTTTATTTAATAGCTTCGTTCACCTTCACGTAACTCAACAATAATTTAATTATATAACGTCAACAGTTTGTCTGAATACATTGGTAAATTATAACGAGTGTCTATAAACTGTCGGCATCTTGGTTGCTTTGAAAAACAAATGAAATATCATAGATAAAGTCATACAAGTTGCTAAATCTCGAAAACGTCAAATAAATTTAATTATATGTCATTGGGTAGTGTCACTGCACGACGTACACAGTCTGCAATAAAACTTAACCTAACATAACCCCAACAGTTTGTCTAAATACATTGGCATATTATAACGAGTGTCTATAAACTGTCGGCATCTCGGTTGCTTTGAATAACAAATTACATATCTTAGATTAACCCATTAAGCGCCATTGATGCATACACGCAACATTATCATTTTTTTGTTAATTAAATTACTATATAAGTTAATTTGATATATTATATTATTTAACCTAACTTAAAAGTGTATCAGGAAAACTGTAAATATTTTGTTATTTAAATATTTCGATTATTACTTATAAAAAAATGGCAGTATATTTCTAACTTCACAATATTTCAGTGTTTTATACGCGTGGCGCATGAAGTAAAATTTCGAGTTTAGAAAAGCCCCGTGAAAATTTGTCTCGGGTCGCTGGCGCGACCCTCGACAAATTTTCTACGCGGGGCTTTTCTAAACTCTAAATTTTACTTCATGCTTAGTCTGGGAGTGGAAACACTCGTACTAAACTTAATATTACAAGTTTTTATATAAAATCGACGAATGCCTAAAAATGTACATTATTTATACAAGGTGGCCAGAAAAGGTGTGATAATCTTCAGGTAGACTGGTTCATTGATTAATTTCAAGCAGAAAATTTAAGTAAAAAAATATTGTATTGTGGCTTATAACTCCTCACGAGCCAATTTAAAGAAATGTAAATTTGGCAACAATGGATCAAACAAGTGTTTAATTTAATAATAATCATAAATTTAACAAATCTACAAAAATTAATATTTGAAGTATACATCAAAAATGAAAGATTAAAGTAAATGTTCAAATTGATAACCATCCGTTTCTAAGCAGATCTGGAGCCGTCGTGGGATAGAATTAATTACTCGGAGCAACATCTCTTCAGTAATTAATTCCACTGCAACACGAATTCTATTCATGACGTCTACATTGTCCACTGGAGGTGTTGCATACACCTTTTCTTTTAAAAATCCCCAAACGAAAAATATCCGGCGACCTTGCTGGCCATAGTATGGGTCCATTGCGCCCAATCCATCTATTTGGAAAATGTCCGTCCAACCATTCTCTTGAAATTCTTGCTGTATGAGGTGGTGCACCATCATGCATGTACAGCATGTTGTTTACTAAATTTAGTGGAACATTCTCCAAAACTTCTTCTAAAATATTTACATAATTTAAGGCATTTAATCTTTGATGAATAAAAAAGGCCCAATTACACGTAAATTTAGAATACCAAGCCAGACGTTAACCGAAAATTTCCTTTGATGTCCCATTTCTCTAACCGCCCGAGGATTTTCTTCTGCCCAAAAGTGATAATTATGACAATTAAATACCCCATCTCTAGTGAATGTACATTCATCACTCCAAAGAATTTTAAATAAAAAATTTGGTTCTTCCCGAATTTGATCTAAAATCCTGTCACAAAACATACGTCTACGCTCGTTATCATTTTCATACAGTGGTTGAACTTTTCTTGCATGAAATGGACGCATTCGATTTTCTTTCAACTGTTGAGCTATTTGTCTCGTACTAATATTGGGATCTTCTTGAACTGCATTCAATATCGGTTCTTCTAGGTGAACAGTGCGACGTTCCCTAGGTCTCCCTCCATTTATGTTATTATAAACGAACGACCCAAAAGTAGGTAGCCATTGGTCTAATTTTCTAAACGTATTTACGCAGGGCTGTTGGCGATTTGGATATCTTCTTTGGTACTCATCTTTGGCACTAGTTGCATTACCATTGCAGAATTCAAATATCATGTATATATCTGCATACTCGTTGAATGTGTACATCTTCAAAAAGTATGATGAACTTATACAAACTTACACAAATAAATTATGACAAGTATATGTCAAAGTCAAGTGAAATTTAATAAGGTTACATATGAAAATACATAGTTGCCAGGTCTATTTTTATTAAAAAAATGCTTCCGAAGAAGTTATTAATTTGTTAAAGTTTCCAATTTATTTATCACGTATGTCATTTAAATTTTACAAATGTGTAATTGATTGTAAGTTCTATTGATTTTTCCAAAATAATAGAAAATAACACTAATTTCCAGAGATACGTTTAATATTTTAACGACCTCGTGAGATGTTACGAGGAAGAATACAATATTTTTTTATTTAGATTTTTTATCCAAAATTAATCAACGAATCACACTACCTTTTCACACCTTTTCTGGCCACCTTGTATTTTGAAGAAAAATTGATAGTATGTCATACAATAAGTCATTCATAGAAATCATAAAAATAAGTGCAACATTTTTACCTTAAACCAACTTGAGAGTTAACTCTATAATTGATCGGCCGTTGATGGGTTAAGTCATACGAGTTGGTAAATCTCGGAAACGTCAAATAAATTTAATTGTTTGTCATTGGGTAATGTCACTGCACGGCGTATGTTTCTGAAGTCAGAACCTACTGGGATTCCGACAGTATATAGACACTCGTTAGAAATTCTGTTTTACCTTACATGTGTGAATTGTTTTGGGGCATTTGGTACTGTAAGCATTAAATAAATTTATATAATCCGTTTCTTTTTTAATATGATCAATCAAATTTGACATTTTAAGAATTTAGGGGTGTGATGCAGGCTGTGTATTTTAGGTTAGGACAAGATTAATCACATGTTTTGTTGTAAATCAACTTTTAATTTGTTTTTGTTTGTTTTTGTTTTTATTTATTTATGCATTGATACAACTATCTTACACATGTCAGAAATAATAATAATTAAGTAGAAAAAAAATTAGACAGGTGATATTTCAAAAGATAAAAATAATTAAAATATATGTACCTATCGTATAGACATATTAAAATGATCGCATACATATACTGGCCTTATTAAACATAAGTTTGACTAGGATATAAAATAAAATTAGATAAATTAAAATTTAAAAAATTACATTGACATTGAACATTTCATACATTAAACTTTAACGAATATTAGAAATTTGTGTATAGAAAATATACATTAGTGTGTATGTACAGGGTGGTCTAATTTCGATGTTGCTTATAGACATCTCGGTAAATATAAGAGTTAGAAAAAAACCGATAGCGTAATCGCGATCTCTTTTTTTGAGACTAGGATAATGCCGAAAACAAGAATGCAACTATAAATGATATTTTGCATAATTTGTGAGATAGACAAAAACTATAAATACCTTTTTAAGGCACTTTTTTAAGTAGAATCCAGTAGCTATTGAGCAAATTTAAAACTAGTTTCTAGTCTATTGTTTTTTAAGATAAACTCACAAAACTTCATGTCTTTTAAATCAGTGAAAAACACTCTTATCAACTATATTAAAGCCAACTATGATTAAAATTAAAAAAAAAAAACTTGGCCATAACTCAAAAATGTGTGCATAAAATATAAAAATGCCTACGCCACTGGATCCTACTCAAAATTGCCTTAAGAAGGTATTTATAGTGTTTGTCGATCTTACAAATTACGCAAGATATTAATTAAAGTTAAAAATCAAGAAACCCCGATTTTGCCCTATAACTTCTAAAAAAAACAAGATGGTGCTTTTTTGATTTCGGCATTATGCTAGTCTCAATAAAAGAGATCGCGACTGCGTTATCGGATTTTTCGTAACTCTTATATTTACCGAGATGCTCATAAGCAACATCGAAATTAGACCACCCTGTACATATCACAGGCATTCATCGTCATTTAAAAAATCCTCATATGAGTAATAAGATTTGCGAAGAACTCGTGTATATTTTTTTTGTTGAAAAGTTTCAGGGGTAAGTCTCTGATTTCTGAACTGAATTTATTGTAAAATTTAACAGCGAAGTACTTGGTTTCATTTTGTGACCGTTTTAATCTTATTTGTTTCAGGTTTATATTGTGTTTAAATTTTGTTTCGTACGTATGATTTCCATGTGTATTGTATCTGTTTACGTGTTGTTTGATATATACTAAACATTCCTTGATGTACAAAGACGGAAGTGTCAGTATACCCAATTTTATAAAAATGGGCTTACAATCCTCCATATATTTGGATTTGGTTAATATACGAACCACCCTGCGTTGAAGGGCAAAAATTCTGTGTCTGCAGGTAGAATGTCCCCAGGCAATAAGTCCGTATTTCATGCAGGATTGGAAAACTCCAAAGTATGCGGTTTTCATGCATTCCAGGGAAGTCTCTTGGGACAATCTTCTGAAGGTGTATACGTGTTTTGCCAATTGTGCCGATAATTTTTTTCCGTGTTCATCCCACTTAAGGGCCGCATCAATATTAAAACCTAGGAAGGGAACCTTCGTTCCTACAGCGAGGTTTGCAATGTTAAACATTATTGTTTGCGTTTTATTTGGATTTAGTAGTAGGTTATGTGAAGGGAATCTGACATTAATATGAAAATTCAATTAACTCAGAAAGATTACGATTACAAATGTATTTACCTAGCACCGCCTCAAATTATTTGTATTTACTACCAATTTAATAAAATGTCTCGGAAGATCAGATAGGATTGGAAGATCAGGTAATATTCCTTGGTCAGGAATATCTGTCCTATTTATTATCTGCCCATTTATATGTTCAAATTTGAAAAAAGTTCTAAATACAAGGATTTGTTCTTTTAGGTATACATGTTACGATTTTTCAATCTAAATTTTCAGACATTCGTGATCTTATTAAAAACTGTCAATTAATTTATATATACTAAATAGGTAAGAAAAACTCCAAAAAAACCGAAGCGAGCGAAGCGAGCGAAGCGAGCTTTGGCGAGGGGGGCCGTAGGCCCCCCGAGCCCAAACTATCAGACGGGGGCGGCCGAAGGCCGCCCCCGTCTGCCGCACCGCCACCCCTCCAAATCCCGACTTTGCCAATTTTTTGCGGGAAAACCACGAAAGATAAAAAATCGCGCTTTTCAAATTCGGAAAGAGCGCAAAAAGTTCTACGGAGCGAGATTTTTTTCGACCGAAAATCGCCGCCCCCGGGGGCGGGACGAAAGAACGAAGAAAAACGTCGACGTTTTTGCGAAAAAAACCTGTGTCTAGGTTTTTTCCTGTCCACATCGTTCATATTACGGCGACAAAAAAAATACACGTTGTAGACTGGAACCTGTAGCGTCCCTTCCTACCTTGCGATTTTTGATTTTTTGCCCAGGGGGCCGGGAAAAAAAATCCAACCACATCGGGGGCGTTTTTCCGAGTTTTCACATTTTTCGCCGTAGCGTCGAGCTGCTGCTTCCGATCGAATCGCGGTTAACGCCGTCAGGTGCGCCCTCTGAAGGGCCTCCGATCGGTTTTTAGTTTGAGCGTCTGCCGCCTTCCGGGAGGCGGCAATTAAATAAAACAATTTTAAACTTTGCCCCTTAATAACTCCCTTATGCGACGATCTACGACAATTTTTCGAAGGGCAAATTGTAGCCCTTCGCTTGCTCTACAAGAATCATGCACACCGCCCCGCCTCACTTTCCCAACTCGGGGGCGGTGACGGTTCTTAGAAAAAAAAAATTACCCCCAACTTTGGATTTTTATTGTAGGCCAACGGGGCCTCCAAAAAAATATCCGTTTTCGGGGCCGTGTAGGCCGTTAAAAGGGCTTTCCATCGATGTACCCACTTTTTGCCACGGCCCCATTATGGGGCCCAAAATCGACAAAGTTCGCGTCGCGGTCCTCCGCCATTTTGCTCGGCCACATGATGACTCATCGGGCTGAAAAAAATACTCACGTCTAGCCAGAAGACGCCCCTATCACGTGTGCCCTGTGACCCTTCACTGAGACGGCCCGTAGGACCGTCAAAAATCGCCAAACTTGACCAATTTTTGAAAAATTCATTTTCTCATTTTTATCCAATTTTGCTTAGAAAAAAATTCACCGTTCCCTGTGAGTTTATCGTAGAGGGCTGAAATTTTGATCGAATGTACTCTGGGGTAGTACCTTTTATATGCCCCGGATCGCTTCTTATCTTTTCAATATTTGCTGAAATATTTCAGTTTACGTTGGTGCAGTCCTGAAAATCACGAAAAATTACAATTTTTTTTTTTTTACTTCGGTCCTAATAATAGTAGACCGATGGGAGTTGGTCCATAAATAGGCAATACTAATCTGCATAAATGCTGAAAATTTCATCGTTCCAGCTCTATTAGGACGGAAATTGGTATTTTTTTCTGCGCTTCAAAACCGCTTTTCAGGCTCAAACGGCGAATTAAAAATACAATTTTTATTTTTTAGCTCCACTATTATTTATGGTACAACAATGGGAATTAGATCAATAAATAGGTAATACTAATCGCTATAAATGCTAAAAATTTCATTCACCTACCTCAATTCAGATCGGAAATAGAATTTTTTTTGCTTTTTAAATTATTTAAAAAAAACAATTTTTATTTTTTTTCCTATAGTATTTAAAACAGTGAAACATTTGCATTTCTACCAATAAATAGGAAATACAAATATGTAGAAATGCTGAAAATTTCATTGATCCAGCTCAATTTGGATAGGAGATAGATTTTTTTTCATTTTCATATTAATTAAATAAATAATTTATATTTTTTTTTTATTGAGTATTTGATACAGTACAATAATGGGAACTGTACCAGTAGATAGGTTATATAAATGTGTATAAATGCTGAAAATTTCAATTATCTAGCTCAAGTAGGACCGGAGCAATAAATATTTTTTACTTTTTAGCAATTCTGCAAAATTATTTGGCGCTGGCTATCAAAAGCCATGAGTGGGAAAAGGACAGACTTATGCGGGTTTCAATGTAAAATTTCGAATCAAGGGGTACCCTTTGGATTTTTTTGAAAAAAAAAAAAACTTTTGTTAAAGGTATCAAAAAATTCCTTATTTTTTTCTATGACGTTTTTGTAGCAAGTGTTTTATTTTTTTCAACCGGAAGTATTTTTTTTTATTAATTTAAATTTAAAAATAATTCAATTTTAATCGAAATAAATACAAATAGCAAGTGTAATGATATTTTAGCGATTTCAAAAGCGTAAAAATCAAAGCTAAGCCCGATTCAGTTTGCGAGCGCAGCGAGCAGGCAAGCGAGCGAAGCGAGCTGGGGTGAGCGTTAGCGAGCAGCAGAGTCCTTTTAATATACAAACTGCTTTCTCCATCCATCGCATTCTCACTACCTCAACAACACATCATTCTCCAACCACAATATTCGGCTTACGTACCCTCCTCCTTTCCTCCCGTCACCACTCGATTGTTGCAGTTATTGCATGTTAATGCATTAAAAATTTTTTAGTTTTGATTTAAACAATTCCTCACGCTTTCTGCGGGCTTTAGCTTAGTACCCGCAGGTAGTTCCAGCGGAGCGGTGATGAAGATACATTCTCGGTTATATCCATCGTGTTCATTTGCTGACGGCTTACTTTCCCTAGCGTGTCCTTTCTACGGGCTTACTATTCTGCGGGCTTCTCTGGTTATATCCATCGTAATCATTTGCTGACGGCTTACTTAATTTATTAAAAGTTCTTCTGCGGGCATACTATTCCAGCGGAGCGGAGTAATCAAGTGGAGCCGCTAGGCTTCACTTGTTAATCTCTACTAAATAGGTAAGCAAAACTCAAAAAAAACACACTTCCCGCGAGGCGGGCTTTGGCGAGGGGGGGCCGGAGGCCCCCTGAGCCAAAACTATCAGACGGGGGCGGCCGAAGGCCGCCCCCCTGCGCCGCCCCTACCACCGCGAAAATTACGACTTTGACAATTTTTTTTGACTAAACTACAAGAGATAAAAAATCGCGGTTTTCAAATTCGGAAAGAGCGCAAAAAACTTAATGGACGGTTATTTTTTTCTTGAGAAAATCACCGCCCCCGGGGGCGGGACGAAAAAAAGAAAAAAATACGTCGACATTTTCGTAAAAATGCGCGAGGGACGGTGAGGTCACTGTCTAAACCATAAATACTAAAAAATTCGGGCTATAGTCCCAACTGTTTTACAGTGACAGCGGACAAGCAGAATAAAATCGGTTCACTGGGGGCCGAAAAAAAAAATCCAAGTACATCGGGGCTGATTTTCCTAATTTTCACATTTTTCGCCGTAGCGTCGAGCTGCTACTTCCGATCGAATCGCGGTCAACGGCGTCGGATGCGCCATCGAATTTGCCTTCAAATGGTTTATTACTCGGGCTTCTGCCGCCCTCCGGGGGCGGCAATTTTACAAAACAATTTTAAACTTTCGACCTTAATAACGCCCTTATGCAATGAGCTACGTCGACTTTTTTTTTATCAAACTGTAGTCCTTGACCTGCTCTACAAGAATTAAACCAGCCGCGCCGCCTCCGATCTTCAACTCGGGGGTGGCAACTGTTTTTTTAAAACAAAAATTTCCCTCAAGTTTGAAAAGCGATAGCGACCAAACGAAAGCTCTAAATATCGATATCAGGGTCTTGTAGCCCAATAAAAGGGCTTTCGATTGATGTACAAACTTTTAACCGGGGCCCGATTATGGGGCCCACAGCTAAGAAAATATCCGGTCCGGTCCTCCGCCATTTTGTTCGTATACGCGATGACTTATCCGATTGAAAAAAATACTCACAAGTAGCCAAAAGATCACTTATTAGGGTGTGCTCCATGCGCTCTTACTGAGGGGCCCAGGGGGGCCGTCAAAAATTCACAAAGTTCAATAATTTTCAACATTTTTAAAGTGCTATTTTTTAACGAAAAATCGAAGAAAAAAATTCACCATTCCCTGTGAGTTTATCGTAGAGGGCTGAAATTTTGATCGAATGTACTCTAGGGTAGTACCTTTTATACGCTCCGGATCGCTTCTTATCTTTTAGATATTTGCTGAAATATTTAAGTTTCTGTTGGCGCAGTCTTGAAAATCACGAAAAATTACAATTTTTTTTTTTTACTTTCGTCATAATAATAGTAGACCGATGGGAGTTGGACAACAAATGGGCAATAGGAATCTGCATAAATGCTATTAGGACGGAAATTGGTATTTTTTTCTGCGCTTCAAACTCGCTTTGCAGGCTAAAACGGCGAATTAAAAATACAATTATTATTTTTTAGCTCCGCTATTAATTACAGTACAACAATGGCAATTACATCAATAAATAGGTAATACTAATCTCTATAAATGCTCAAAATTTCATTGATCTAGCTCAATTCAGATCGGAAATATTTTTTTTTTGCTTTTTAAATTATTAAAAAAAAAAACAATTTTTAATTTTTTGCTATAGTATTTAAAACAGTGAAACAACTGCAATTGTACCAATAAATAGGAAATACAAATATGTATAAATTCTGAAAATTTCATTCATGAAGCTCAATTTGGATAGGAGATAGATTTTTTTTATTTTTCATATTAATTAAATAAATAAATTTTATTTGTTTGTTTCAGTATTTGATACAGTAGAATAATAAGAATTATACCAGTGGATGGGAAATATAAATTTGTATAAATGCTGAAAATTTCAATTATCTAGCTCAAGTAGGACCGGAAAACCGGAAAAGGACAGACTTATGCGGGTTTCAATGTTAAATTTCGAAATTAAAATTGGATTTTTTTGAAAAAAAAAAAATGTTTGTTAAATATATCAAAAAATTCCTTATTTTTTTCTATGACGTTTTTGTAGCAAGTGTTTTATTTTTTTCAACCGGAAGTATTTTTTTTAATTAATTTAAATTTAAAAATAATTTAATTTTAATCGAAATAAATACAAATAGCAAATGTAACGATATTTTAGCGATTTGAAAAGTGTAAAAATCAAAGCTAAGCCCGATTCAGTTTGCGAGCGCAGCGAGCAGGCAAGCGAGCGAAGCGATCTGGGGTGAGCGTTAGCGAGCAGCAGAGTCCTTTTAATATACAAACTGCTTTCTCCATCCACCGCATTCTCACTACCTCAACAACACATCATTCTCCAACCACAACACTCGGCTTACGTACCCTCCTCCTTTCCCCCCGTCATCACTCGATTGTTGCAATTATTGCATTGTTAATGCATTAAACATTTTTTAGTTTTGATTTGAACAATCCCTCACGCTTTCTGCGGGCTTTAGCTTGCTACCCGCAGGTAGTTCCAGCGGAGCGGAGTACTAGATACATTCTCGTTCATAAACTCTAACGAGTGTTTTCCACTCCCAGACCAAGCATGAAGTAAAATTTCGAGTTTAGAAAAGCCTGAAAATTTGGCTCGGGCGCGTAGCGAAGCGGAGCGACCGAGCCAAATTAGGCTTTTCTAAACTCGAAATTTTACTTCATGCGCTACGCGTATAAAACACTGATTTAAAGTGAAGTTCAAAATATACTGCTTAGTTTATGTGATAAAAACTAAGCCGTATATTTTGAACTTCACTTTAAATCAGTGTTTCATTCATTTTACAAATATTTATATAGAATATGTGAAAGTATACTCAAAAGAACAAATCCCTGTATGTGTTGTAAAGTTTTAAGTTGTAGCGTTCTCTTTTTTGAAAATCTCTGCATCGTGACAATTTATTTTACAAATTATGATTTATTAGTCATATTGATAATCATTTACCGACATCTCAAAATTTGATGTTTAAAATACCCTACTGTTAAAGCAGGACTGCAACTGTTCGCAGTAAATACACCTTAAGTTATGACATACTTAAAAAAAACTGAATTTACACACTTTTTTCAAAGGAAGGAAAAAAAAAACAAGACAAAATTAGTAATACCTTCTACTAAATCCGTAAAAACACCCCAAACCTAAAATACGACCAAGGTTTGGGGTGTTTTTACGGATTTAGTAGAAGATATTACTAATTTTATCTTATTTTTTTAACGATTTACTTGAGAAATTATCATGATGCACGTGAAAATCCTCTTAAGTTAAGATGACAAAGACACTTAACGAAACTTTAAACTTAAATAAATCACTTGCACAAAAACGTAAATCAAAGCCTTTAACAGCGTGTAATGTATACCCCTCGAGGGGATTAAAACCGAGATTAATGTTATTACACCATCAGTTAACACCTTTCGAAGTAACTCGGAACGCATCATTGCAATTAAAAACGTGAGCCTCCCGAAATAACCTTCAAGTACATTACGAAGGAGATGATGACTTTTAGATGCAACGCCTATTTATAACCACCGAATATACACACACTCCACTAATTATATAACCGGCGGGCTATAAATACAGGAACTGATAATTTTCGTAAAAAAAGTGCCAATACGAGAGAATGTGATGCCAACGTAAATTTGGACGTTGACGCGTCCAGGTGTTGAGATTAATTAGATACAAAACAGATGAAAAGATTTATTTAGAAACTGACCAAGACCACGCTAATGAGGAGCAAGGAGCCCAAAACGCGTCTGATGGTGATGGAATATTGATCAACTTATTATTTGATTTCTAGTTGAAACACTTAGGCTTAGTTGCACCAGAACACTTTGAACTGGTTTATCTTTGAACTTGAGTTCAAGATGACAGTTTCTATTGTTCTAATGTCACTTTGAACTCAAGTTCAGAGCTGAACTAGTTCAACGTGTTTGATGCAACTAGCCCTTAGAATATAATGATATTATTTAAAAGGACCTAGTTGCCAAAATGTTTTGATTAATGAAAAAGAAGAAGAAAAATAAATGGCTCTACACCTCTCAATATTTGAAGTTCCTTAAAAAAAGAGCTCTCAATTCGCAACGATTTCACAAAGTTGATTTGTTGGCTTAATAATTTGTGATATTAATTACAACTTCGAAAGCGAAATTAAAAAAATCTAACATGTTCATGTTCTTTTACCAATGTTTACTTCAAAGAAAAAACTTTTTTTTATTAATAAAACAAAAAAATTGTTTCAAGTTTGTAGTTATACTAAATAATTATATAAAACCAAACACATTCCACCCACAAACTTGATTTCTAGGGTAAATCCAGTTTGTCCATTCAACACCGGCTCGTAACAAAATCAATACCTTTCATAAATGACGCAAACCGTGTTCTCATAAATAGAAACGCTCCACGAATACCGAATTAGGATTAGGGACGTTTATTTTTATATATTCCGTGATCGACACGGAAAAATATATTCATGTCGGGTGATTGAAGATTTTCTGGCGCTTTTCATTACTTCCTAATGTTTTCGTGTGACGCGCTAAAAACCGTATTACGGGTTTAGATTGGAAACATGACACGCATGCTTTACCTTATCGGTCAAAATTATTATGGCTAATGCCATGTAATTTGTTTTATTTGTGTTGCCTTTCACCGCGTGTTTATTACTCGGGAGATGTTTCTTGGGAATTTTCTCAGTTTCGTTGGGCAAGAAATGAATCGAATACGGAGACTTTTTCAGCAAAATGTAGGTTGCGTATGGCAAGGAGAATTTGCTAGAAAATTAATAATCGTTCTGAGATTGTTAAAATAAATACAGGGTGTATGTGAATGAATAAACAGGCTCTCTTCAACATAAGGGCAGTATTTTTATCTGCAATTGTTCGTACCTTTAATATATGCCCCGTAACTAATTATTAAAAATAATCAACAATAATAGATTTTTTGTGTTGTGGAGGCTTCTACTTCGTTATACATGTTAATTTATCAATAAAAAACGTTTTAACTTTGTTTCTATGACATAATTTATTTTTATGTGACTGCAGTTTCGGCAAATTTAGCTTGCCATTATCGAACATGAACACTTCACGTTCGATAATGGCAAGCTAAATTTGCCAAAACTGCAGTCACATAAAAATAAATTGTGTTATACAATCAAAGTTAAAACGTTTTTTTATTAATAATAATAAACATGACTGTGATCTCTATTAAATTTGCTCGTAGGTATTTTTGTATACCAGTGCAATATTGCTAAATACATTGACAAGTTTCAGACTCCCTAATCCCATGAATGTAGTCTGTTACATGTTATATACTTAAAAGTAATTTATTTCATATTGACAATTAGTATTCTATCACACAATAGACATTCGTAGACGCGTTTCGAACTTGCAGGCCTCATCAACGTAGTCTAGGCCTCATCAACGTAGTCTAGGCCTCATCAACGTAGTCTAGGCCTCATCAGCGTAGTCAATGCCTTATCAACGTAGTCTAGGCCTCATCAGCGTAGTCAATGCCTTATCAACGTAGTCTAGGCCTCATCAACGTAGTCTAGGCATCATCAACGTAGTCTATGCCCCATCAACGTAGTCTAGGCCTTATCAACGTAGTCTAGGCCTTATTAACGTAGTCTAGCCCTCATCAACGTAGTCTAGCCCTCATCAACTTAGTCTATGCCTCATTAACGTAGTCTAGGCCTTATCACAAATTCGTAGACGCGTTTCGAACTTGCAGGCCTCATCAACGTAATCTAGGCCTCATCAACGTAGTTTAGGCCTCATCAGCGTAGTCAATGCCTTATCAACGTAGTCTAGGCCTCATCAATGTAGTCTAGGCATCATCAACGTAGTCTATGCCCCATCAACGTAGTTTAGGCCTTATCAACGTAGTCTAGGCCTTATCAACGTAGTCTAGCCCTCATCAACGTAGTCTAGCCCTCATCAACTTAGTCTATGCCTCATTAACGTAGTCTAGGCCTTATCAACGTAGTCTAGGCCCCATCAACGTAGTCTAGGCCTCATCAACGTAGTCTAGGCCTCATCAACGTAATCTATGCCTCATCAACGAAGTCTAGGCCTCTTCAACGTAGCTAGGCCTCATCAACGTAGTCTATGCCTCATCAACGTAGTGTAGGCCTCGTCAACGTTATTTAGGTCCATCAACTGGCAATTATTCTATCACACAATAGACAAATTCATAGACGCGTTTTGAACTTGCAGGCCTCACAACGTAGTTTAGGCCTTATCAACGTAGTCTAGGCCTCATCAACATAATCTAGGCCTCATCAAAGTAGTCTAGGCCTCATCAACGTAGTCTAGGCCTCATCAACGTAGTCTATGCCTCATCAACGTAGTCTAGACCTCATCAACGTAGTCTAGGCCTCATCGAACTTGCTAGGCCTTATCAACGTAGTCTCTACAACACAATGTTTACCTTAAAAGATCATATTTATACACCGCATATGTTTCTATATCATCTATATCAAAATAGGAAGTCTGGAGGGCATGTCTGACGATTAAAATAATCCAAGTCGAGAAATCCGTTTATCGCGTACGTATTTCTGTGGACAGTTAGTTTAGAATTTCTCCGTCTCCGCCCTGAAATTGTTCGTAATCCACTGGCGCAGGTGCATTTCCTCATTTCTTTGTAACGAGCTGATGTCAGATATCTCGGAGGTTACATTAAACATTACACACGTACACTTAAATATATTGCCGTGTAAACTGGGAATTAGATAATTATGTTTGTACTCGTAGGCAAAAACCGCGTCGGAAAATGTAAATCTGTTCGTTGCGATAAACTCGGGCTATAAATCGCATTCGCTTGATGGATGCGAGATGTAGGTGCACATTATCTTTGAAAATTATTGCGAATTAATATTGTTTTTACAAGGTAAAGTAATACAGGGATTTTTATCTTCAGGTATACATATGCATACACTGTCAATTTTATAAACATTGTCGTAATTTTATACACAGGGCCATTTTTATTTTGAGGGATATGTATATCCCGATAAATACAGCGTTTTTTTAAATTTGCGGGAATTTTTTGTTTCAAAGTGGTGAGTGTGAGGCTTTTAACGAGTGTTTTCCACTCCCAGACTAAGCATGAAGTAAAATTTCGAGTTTAGAAAAGCCTGAAAATTTGGATTGGCCGCGTAGCGAAGCGGAGCGGCCAATCCAAATTAGGCTTTTCTAAACTCGAAATTTTACTTCATGCGCCACATGTATAAAACACTGAAATAGGCTTTTCTAAACTCGTTTAAAATATACGGCTTTAGCAATCTTTAATGTAGATGTGAATAAAATGTGAATTAAATTCTGCGATTAACAAATTGTTTAAAACAGTGATTATAGGCAACCCAACGTATATTAGGTTGCCTATAATCGTTGTTGTATATGTATATTTTTTAATAAAATAAAACACTTTAACTTTGTTTGTGTAACACAATATTTTTATTTTTGTGACTGCAGTTTCGGCAACTCAACTTGCCGAAACTGCAGTCACAAAAATAAAAAATATTGTGTTATACAAACAAAGTTAAAGTGTTTTATTTTATTGAATTAACATGTATAACGAAGTAGAAGCCTCCACCGTTCATAATTTAATGTGAATTTTTTTAACTTCACTGTAAATCAGTATTTTTAAGCGTGGCACATGAAGTAAAATTTCGAGTTTAGAAAAGCCTAATTTGGATTGGCCGCTCCGCTTCGCTACGCGGCCAATCCAAATTTTCAGGCTTTTCTAAACTCGAAATTTTACTTCATGCTTAGTCTGGGAGTGGAAAACACTCGTTAAAAGCCTCAAATTAACCGCTTTGAAACGATTGTCCGCAAATTTAAAATACGCTGTAATTATCAGGATATGTATACTCCAAATAAAAATGCCCCGCATATAAAATTACGACAATCAAGGCCGTAGCTGGGGGGGGGGGGGGGGGGGTCCGAAATTTTCAAAATGTTAAATTTTATTATGTAACGTCAAAAACAAAACTTTTAATTTTTATGTCTCAGCCCGATTTTTTTTCTGGCTACGGCCTTGACGACAATGTTTATATAAAATGCAACCAAACGTATGTATTGTTTGCATTTTATACGAACATTGTCGTAATTTTATATATTATGTTTAAGAAGCGTTAGCTCATTCTCACGAATTCAAATAGTTTGGATTTGAAATATTTAGGGTAAAGTAAATATAGGAAATTATTGCATGCCTTGGTACCAGCTAAAATATTTATTGTGGAAACACACTTTGTTGATATCACTTTAGTGGATGTTTGTCTGTGACTTGTTACAATATTTACAGTACCATTATCAATTATAAAAGATAGTAACAATGTAAATGTTGAATGTACTCATAAGTAAACATTTATTTAGTTTATGAAGTCAACATAGTTTTATTAAAAAAATATTGCTCAAGTATTAAAAAAGTAAATTAATTGCTATTTTTGATACGAAAGAATTACAATCGAATTCTTCTCAAAAGTATTACACAATGTCAGAAAGCAACATAGATAGTAAAAAAGCGTAACAAAATGTAGAAAATGAGTCAAAATATATATACAGCGTGTTAATGAGTTATAGGAACCAACTTCTAGAGCTTGCAAATCACAATAAAGCAAGCAATTTTTGTTAATAAATATGTAGTCAAAAGTGTCTCCTCTAGAAAATAGAGTCTCTTAAAGAATCCTTAAGATGTACCTGAGAATAGGCAACTCAAATTGCACTTTTAATTATTTTTACGTTACACAGAGTTTTAAAAAAAGCGATCTAGACTTGCATTCAAATAACGTAAGTTTCAACACTGTTCAGTGTTTATGTGATATTTTTTTAATTACTTTTCTTGCATTAATTTTCGTCGTAATGGAGACAACTGGTAGGTAGTAAATTAAGTTGCCTACATTTAGGCGCTTCTTAAAAAATCTTTGAGAATCTCTAGCCCTGAAGGGAGAGACTTTTGACTATACATTTATCAACAAAAGATGCGTATAATGTTCGCAAACAATACGCCTTAAGTAATAAGAGTTCTTAAGTGTGCAAACTATAAGAAGCGTAAGCTTATATTCTCGAATTCAAATAGTTTTGAATTTGAATGGTTGAAAAAATGAAATTTATACAGGGTGTTAATAAATAGCAGGGACAAACTTCTAGGGCTTAAAATATACATGAAAACAGTATATTTTAAGCCCTAGAAGTTTGTCCCTGCTATTTATTAACACCCTGTATACATTTTTTTGACGTATTCTAGTATATTTCCTTTTAGTAATATATTTTTGTAGAAATAGAAGACCTGAAAAATTCCATCGAACATCTACATAAATGGTATACAATTTTGTAGCTTGACACTGCATGAAAAAACTTGTCTTTCAAACTTTGAGGCGTCCTACATTTCAAACGTAATAAACATGAGGAATCTGCTGAACATCTGAAAAGGGTGTGTAGTTTTCTATTTAAGTGTACATATTCCGATACATGCGCAGTAAAATTTCAGGCACTTATTGCTTTTTTGACAAGCGTTCAGTTTAAAGTTTGCGAACGAGTGTTTCCATTCCCAGATTAAGCATAAAGTAAAATTTCGAGTTTAGAAAAGCCTGAAAATTTGGTTAGGTTGCTCCGCTTCGTTACGCAACCTAACCAAATTTTCAGGCTTTTCTAAACTCGAAATTTTAGTTCATGCTTAATCAAGGAGTGGAAACACTCGCAAGTAGCTTCAAATTGAACTCATTCAAAAAAGTGAATGCTTCAAAATACATACACATCGGGATATGTAAACTTGCAAGAACAATTCTCTGTTTGTTATGTTTACAGCCCCACCAATAAAAATTCTCACGAGCTGTTGATTAATTTTACTCTATAATTATTAAACATCTACGTTGTAAGTAAATAGAATACACTTACATACTTTTTGTTATGGGCACATGATTATAATAAACAAGGAGAAAGTGTATTCAATCCGACGTGAAATTTTCACGATCTCCCACAGATGATAAATTCTCTTTGTCAGCGATTCTCGACAGGGGAAAATATAATACCAAAGATCAACACCTCGAGATTAAGCTTTTCACATCTTTTGAATTATAGATCATAAAGGAAAATCGACAATTCATGGGACTCTGGGATTATCTCGTAAAGTTCGATTCATCGAGGAAGAGTTTGATTAAATAAAATTGTCGAGGCATGAATACAAATGTTTTTAATATTACTAATCATAATATCTAAGGTATTCAGTATCGATTATTTATTAAATCAAATACAATTTTAATTGATGAATGTTAAAATGATTAATGGATACTAGAATACAGAAATAGAAATACAGATAAAGAAACTTGTTCTTGTAGATAAAGGAAGTATCCCATAAATATCACAAAAATAAATATTCAGGATTTTCTAAACTCGAAATTTTACTTCATGCGCCACGCGTACTAAACACTGAAATATTGTGAACAAGTGAACATTACTTTAAATCAGTGTCTTATACGAGTGGCGCATGAAGTAAAATTTCGAGTTTTGAACGGCCTAAAAATTTGGTTTGGTCGCTACGCTATGCGACCAAACCAACCAGGGAATTGAAAACACTCGTCAGAAACAAATTTAAAATAGTTTAATTTGAAGCTTTGAAATTAAACTATTTTAATTTTTTTATGATTATCTGAAGTCAATAGCAAGTAATTAGGATACGTATACTTAAAAGAAAAAATCCCTGAATATGTATGCCTAAAACAATCCCTTTCTGCTTAAAATAATGCATTTTGTGTATAAAATAATGCTTTTCTGCTAAAATTGGTGGTTTCCCTTTTTCAATTTTTTGTTTGTGCTTAGAAATCCCAGCTTTAGTTATCATTATTAATTCTGTTGAATAAACTTGTTGAAATATATATGGGTGTGTCAAAACAAATAATAATAAGAATAAAGTAGCAATGGTGCGCACCTAATTCTGAACACCTTGTATACAGGTAATCTTTCTTTAAAAAATACATTACATACGCTTTTTTAAAAGAGTCGAATTTGAAGCATTAAACGAGTGTTTTCCACTCCCAGATTAAGCATGAAGTAAAATTTCGAGTTTAGAAAAGCCTGAAAATTTGGTTTGGTTGCGTAGCGCGAAGCGCGGAGCGACCAAACCAAATTTTCAGGATTTTCTAAACTCGAAATTTTACTTCATGCGCCACGCGTACTAAACACTGAAATATTCTGAACAAGAGAACTTCACTTTAAATCAGTGTCATATACGCGTGGCGCATGAAGTAAAATTTCGAGTTTAAAAAATCCTGAAAATTTGGTTTGGTCGCTCCGCGCTTCGCGCGACGCAACCAAACCAAATTTTCAGGCTTTTCTAAACTCGAAATTTTACTTCATGCTTAGCCTGGGAGTGGAAAACACCCGTTTAAAGCTTCAAACTAAACTAATTTAAAAAAATTTACGATTATCTAAACATTAACAGCATGTAATCAGGATATGCATACTTAAAAGAAAAACTCCCTGTAGATGTACAAGGCGCGGCAAAAGTTCCCGCACGCATTCTTTCAATAATAACCTTTTTATCGGGAAGTAAAACACAACAAAATACATTAAAAAAATTCTTCACAAGATTATTTGAACAGAATTAGAAAATGTCCACCTTTAGCCGCCACACAAGCCTTAAAACGCTTCCGAAAATGTTTGACAGTGGTCGTTAGTTGATGGTTTGAAATGTTGGCCCATTCTCGCTGCAAGGACGCTTTCAGGGATTCTATTGACGTGTCGTTGGTAGAGTGGATTTTATTTCTCCTGTTAGACCAAATGAAAAAATACATCGGGTTTAGGTCATTCGAATTTGAAGGCCACAAACTTGATTTGAAAATCCTAATGATCGCGATTCGATCTTCCTTAAAGCTCATTATTCCAAAAAGTAATAACGGTCGAACAAACAAATGAGCTTTGTTTGTAGAGAAATGCTAGGGCTATAAGATAGGCTATACAATAAAGGTACAAAATGCTAAAAACAGTACGTAAATTTGCATTTAAAAAATGTGTGCGGGAGCTTTTGCCGCACCCTGTCTACCTAAAATAATCCTTTTTTACACTTGTAAATAGAACACTTTTTACTTTGTTTAACCACTGTATTTTTTACTAAATTTGTGACTATAGTATCGACTTTCTAGTAGTCATTATCAAATTGGCTAAACAAAGTAAAAAGTGTTTTATTTACAAGTGTATTTAAGATGTACCACAACGTGAACGCCTACAACACAAAACAGTTAATCCTTTTTTGCTTAAAATAATGCATATTTGCATAAAATAATGTTTTTTTTGTTGCTGAAATTTGTGCTTTTTAAAGCGCATTTTTTCCATTGTTTTATGTTTAGAAATAACTAAAGCTCGAAGTTTTAATTAATAATTTTGTTGAATAAACTTGTTGCTAAAATGTGTGTCAAAATAAGTAACACAAATTACAATGCATTTGTATAAGGCGTTTATAACAACCAAATCTAGTGCACACACTCCCATGTTTTTGTTGTTGTTAACAATTTAATGAAAGTGCTCTGACCTATTCGATAACATCAATTGTTGTCCGAAGGCTGAACGAATAAATATATAATCAAAACATAGTTCAGATATCGCAAAAACACTCGTAATTCCGCACCGCTTGCCAAATAATCCGGTGAACTTGAAAAAAAAAACTGGCAATTTTGGAACGTTGCCCTACCTAGATGTGCTGAACTTGGTAATTTCGTATAAACTTGAGCTAAATTTCAATGAGGTCTGCTTTTTCGATGCAAGGGGGTTGGCTGAAATTCAGACGTTGCAAATCTAATTTATATATAAATTAGGTTATTGAAATGCGGAGAGGGTTGTAAAGAGTTGGGAATTGCAGGGGGGGATAAGGGAAGTTTATGTGCCTTGCAAGATAAATCGATGAAAATGCAGACGGTTCAAGATATTTTTTTAGTATTAAATTTATAGAAGGTGCCCAAAAAGGGTGAGTGCAGAGCGATATTGCGAGATGGTTAGGAATTTCCTTGCTCCATCTTTGCAACAGTTTGGTGGCTATATTGCAGAAACTTGGTTCTAACAAGATGGAGCCACGAGTCACACATCAAACCCTTCAATTGAAGCACTAAACTAGCTATTCCTCAATAAACTCATTTTGCGAAGAGGTGATGTTAACTGGCCACTACGCAGTCCAGACCCGAGTCCTGAGTCCTTTGACTATTTCTTATAGGGTACCTTAAAGAAAAGGTGTACTTCGATAAACCAAGGACATTGACGCAATTAATGGATAATATTGCAGCAGAAATCTCAAAAAATGTGTCATCGCGTAGTAAAAAATCTTCGCTCAACATTAGAGGAGTCCCAGGAGCGAAACGATATACATTTAGACAACATTATTTTTAGTAAATAATTTTCCAATTATCTGTAAATAAAAATCAATCAATCATTTTTTTAAAAGGTTTTTTTTCTTTAATTTATTTGACTTTAAAACTGCACTCACCCTTTTTGGACACCCTGTAGAACTTTCTCGGAAAGAACCATCAACAAATTAATAAACAAGGATCATTTGGAATACATTAAAATTTTATGGAAGAATCTCAACCTCATACAAAAACCCACCAAATTAAATAAACACGTTATCTCTCCATAAACACTTCCTGCAATCCAAACTCGAGTACACAACACATTCTCACGCACCCATAAAAATGAAAACACACCGATCCCTAAACAAAACCCACCCACTTTAAGCAAACAGTCTTGAATGTTTGAAGCTTTTCGCTGTATTTTTTCTTTTTTCAATCGCGCGGTTATTTATTTACGCCCGTTTACCCACTCGACTGAGGATTTTTATATGACCCTTGTGCAGAGGATGAGGGCCCGCAAAGTGCCATAGCAGGAAGGGTTCTCCTCTCTTTTGTTGGTTTTTACCTTCACGCTGGGTGGGCTTTCCTGCACGCCACCGAGATCGCGATTCAGATAAATCAGCGGCGCGTTACTTTAAAACTCTCTCGCAGGAAAATATAAATAAGTGAAAAGAACGCGAAATGGGGAAGGAACTTGGATGTCGGGGATTATGTGTGTGTCGGTTCGAGTTTTTGTGAGTGCGGAGTGTTTGCGGAGAGGATTTGCGGGGTGGTTTTCCTGCAGCTGCAATAAATGTCATGAACATACCAGATAATCTGCATACACTTCCTGCACAAAATGTATAATTCCGGAGGGGAAATACTCTAACTTGATAGCTTCATGAATTTTAATAAGAGATTATTTGTGAAAACTACTTTTTCTATAGATAAAGCATAGTATAAATAATTTCCTAACCCTGGATAAAAGCTTGATAAGAAAGTCCATTAAAATATTCATATATTTAATCAAAGATCCATTTTACAAAATATGATTTAACAAAGCATAATAACTACAAGAAAAATACAGTAATACTGATAAGTAAAATAAACTTACAATACTAAAGCAACTTTCAAACTGCCCAACATTTGAAAAAAAACCCTTAAATGTGTTGAATATTATCGTAGGCGTGCTTGATCTACAATAGTGAGCGTGATTAATCTATAATAGTTGGCGTAGTTGATCCATAACAGTGGGCGTGGTTGTTATACAATAGTGGGCGTGGTTGTTCTACAATAGTGGGCATGGTTGTTCTACGATAGTAGGTGTAGTTGTTCTATAATAGTGGGCTTGGTTATGTTATGTTATGGGGTCGGTGGGTCGTGTGGCCTCTGGGACTTTCGAAGTTACCTCGACCTAAAAGATCTTTTGTAAGTGGGCTTGGTTAATTTACAATAGTGAGCGTGGTTAATTTACAATAGTGGTTGGCGTGGTTGATCCACAATAGTGAGCGTAGTTGTTCTAAAATAGTGGGCGTGGTTGTTCTACAATAGTGGGCGTGATTGTTCTACGATAGTGAGCGTGGTTAATTTACAATAGTGGGCGTGGTTAATCTGCAATAGTGGGTTGATTTACAATAGCGGGCGTGGTCTACAATAGTGGGCGTGGCAGAGTTATAATAACAGAAGCGGTTGTACAACAAGAGTGGGAGTGGCCGAGCTATACTAGAGAGAGTTGTTGAGCTATATATACACACTGAACAAAAATTTTCGAGCCCGCCAAGTAACGTGTTTATATAAAACATTCGAACAAGTTAAAATGTTTGATATAAACAATGTTCTATATCAAACATTCTAACAAGTTAGAATGTTTGATATAAACAGCTAAACATTTGAACCTGTTAGAATGTTTGGTGGAAAACATTCTAAGAAGTTAAAATGTTTGATATTAACACGTAACTTGTTTTCACCAAACATTCAAACAAGTCAGATTGTTTGACGAAAACACGTTACTTGGCAGGCTCGTATATAAACATAATACTTGATTAAAGTAATCATTTATTTTTCAGTGCACATTTTCGTGGAATTACATTAATATTTTGTAATTCCACAAAAAAAATGTGGACTTAATGTCTTTATTCTTTCGCGAAGAAAATACAAGTGAATATAAATTTTAATTCAAATAATATATTGTACCATAAAATGGAAATGAATTGAAATTTTACGGTCTCAATTCGACCATTAAAAACTTTATGGAATTCTACGGCAATTTCCCTTTCACTCTGCTTTTTATTTCCTGCGATAGATTTGCGATTATTCGCTCATTTGCATTCCCCGGGCATGAAATGTATCCGTGACAGAATATTAATGCAAGGAAATGAACAGACGTTAACGCTGGGAAGTCTGTTTTGTCCCATCAGACCGCACACCTGTACTTCAGACCTTGATAAAATTATTCGAATTAACATCGAAGAAATTCATTGTGCGTAAACGCGTTTAATGTGTACAGACAAAAATACAAATTATTGTATATTATTAATGCACAATATCTATCTACACGTACAAATGTGTTACATGAAAAATAGAAAAATTATGATTGAAATTGATTAAAATTAACACGAAACAACACATTTATGTTTGGTGATAATTTTAATCAATTTCCAAACCGATTTAATGAAATTCAAATAATTTACTAAAATAAGCAACTTATCAAATAAGAAGTTCTTTTTACTACAATCTTATGATAGACCCTATAATAAGAGTTACACTCAAATTATGATTAAAATAAAATCTTACAGATAACATCTCTATTCGCAATTTTATTATTAATTAGATATAATTCTAAATTTAAACTACGCTATCAATTGATAGATGTTATTATCTTATTTAAACGTAAAAGCCTCCTAGATTCAAAAAACTGTCTCGCAATAAATCCTTGATTCCATTTCTTGGGGTCCAAATAATCACATTGAACTGTATGCCCGTAAAATACTAAATATCTGATGATTTTTTTCCATAAAATTACTAATATAATACACAAATATCTAAAGTAGTTTAAACTAAAGTCGATTTTAAATTCATTTTGTCGATTTAGATATTTATACATTATATTAGTGATTTTATGAAAAAATAATCATCAGATTTTCAGTATTATACAGGCATTCATATGAAAGGGTCAATATAAATTATAAAACAGTTTGACATTAAAGTCGACTTTAAATGAGACATCTACCTATATATCGTATGTTCAATAAAATAAAACCTCTAGAGTGCCATGGAAAATATTGTAGGTTGGCAACTCTGAAATTATACATTATAATTATTATGTCTGACGTTTTATATGTCAATTCCTAAGGCGTGTAGCCAACTTAAATTTAAAAAAAAGATAAAATCATAGCACTCTAGAGGTTTTTTTTTATTGAACATACTATACATATATCGGGTGTTCGATAAAAAACGCCCAACGACATAACTCTGTTATTTATTGACCAATTTGAATGAACAAAAAAAACAAAGTCAATGGCCGTTTTATTACTATAACTTGACAGTAATTATATATATTTTTTAAAATTTACTTCATTGCCAAATAATAGTAAACTTTAAATTTTTAAATGGCTGCATATACTTTTTTTTATTTTATTATATTGGCTATTGTTTTTCTAAATCCAATTATGCCCGATATGTTTATATCAGTTATATATTTATGCCAGAAAAATATAATAATAAATCCATCACGCATAAAGAGACTGTTATTTTTTACTTCATTTTTTAATTTAATAAAAAGTGAAGGACTCCTTAATGTCCGCGTCCAAAATACCATCTCCCGGCCCTTTATTCCTCAACAAGGTGTTCCCCAAGGCTCTCCATTATCTCCGCTTCTATACAATGTCTATGTTCATGACATATACAACCCCAACCCACAGTACCTTAATCCCTCAGCATATTTTCGATGACACTGCCCTTATAACACACCAACCCACCCTTCCTAAAGCTCTCTCTACTCTCCAAGGGCTAATAGATTCGCTATCTCTTTGGTTTGCCAAATGGAGAATATCCATTAATCCCAATAAATCCTATCTATTCATACCCTTCCACAGACCGCTCAATTCCCCATTTAGCATAACCATATCAAACACCGTAATTAGCCCATCCCCTGCGTGTAAATACCTTGGCATCACTTTTGATCCCAAACTATCCTTCAAACTACATTCCCAAACCATGAAAACAAAAATTCAAAATAGGGCGCGGCATTTCAGATCGTTAACCTTCCAAAATAAAGGGATCACGACAAAAACAGCTGCACACATCTATAAAATGATCTGCCGCCCCCTATTAGAATATGCTTCAATCCTCTTTCTTAACCCTCGTCCCTCAACATTAAATAATATCGAAGTCGCAGAACGATCAGCCCTCAAAAAAATCCGACACCCTAATAACCCACTCCACAACCCCTCCAATACCTTATTGTATGAAAAAAACAGAAATAATCCCTATCCGACAACGACTTACCCAATTAACCCAAAAATTCGCATCTAACCCACACATCCATGACATCCTTAATTACCTCTGTTTAGTACGAAACCCCAATATTTCTGACAAATTCAACAACCCAGAAACCACCATTTATCAATTCATTTCATCTCACATGAATCATAACTAACTGACAAGACAAGGACAAGTACAACTCAGGCTGAAAGACCGATGGTCGATAGCCAAGGATCAAAAAAAAAATATATATAGTGTAAAAATAAACAAACCGTAATTTTTTTAGTGCACAATAAAGATGTTTATATATATAAAAAGTGAAGTAAGGAATAAAAGTATTTTTATGTGTAATAATCACTTCATGATTTGATGTAAATAAACAAGATAAACCAACCTAACCTACAAACTTGATGTAAGCAAACAAGGTTTAACCAAACTAACCTACAATGTTGATGTAAACAAACAAGAATTTACAATCCTAAACTCCAAATTTGATGTAAACAAACAGGATTCAACAAACGTAGTCTCCAAATTTGATTTAAATACTAGAGATTTTAACGATTTACGCTCTAAAAATAATGTCTAATGATGAAACGAGTGTTTTCCACTCCCAGACTAAGCATGAAGTAAAATTTCGAGTTTAGAAAAGCCCCGCGTAGAAAATTTGTCGAGGGTCGCGCCAGCGACCCGAGACAAATTTTCACGGGGCTTTTCTAAACTCGAAATTTTACTTCATGCGCCACGAGTATAAAACACTGGTTAAAAGTGAAGTCCGAATTTTTAAAATTGATTTATTCGAATATTTTTCCAAGGCACACTAATTTAATTTTTAAAAAATATAATTTTAAATAGAAGATTTATTTTAATTTATTTTCGACGACAATACCATATTGGACATTACTGGATTTAGAAAAATAAGGTCTAATGTAATAAAAATAAAAAATTGCAGGCAGCCGTTGGCTATTATTTGGCAATGAAGTAATTATTGAAAAATGTCATTTCTTAGTATTTAAACGGCCATTGACTTTGGTTTTTGTTCAATAAAATCGGTCAATAAATAACGGGGTTATCGCGTTGGGCGTTTTTTTATCGAACACCCGGTATATACGGTGTTTTTCTTTGAAGTATAGATATTTGGATGCATACGCTGATTTTTGAAATAACATTTTTCATCGAACATTTAAAAGTTCTGTAAGGAGAGGTATGAAATAAATTCGAATTTTCTCTTTTTTTCAATGTGTCTAAAATTATGTTACAAACTCGACAAGACTTTGAATTCAAATCCTTAAATTCCCAAAAGATGTGAGCTAAATAGTGTATAAGGAAAAAAAGTCAAAATGTTGATTTTAATTAGTGATTATTAATAGGTACAAAAATAATAATTTTTAATCTTGTGTTATTTTAATTAAATTTAGAGCGTGTTTGTTAACTTGACTCTAAATTAGTGCTTTATACGCGTGGCGCATGAAGTAAAATTTCGAGTTTAGAAAAGCCTGAAAATTTGGTTTGGTCGCTCCGCTTCGCGGAGCGACCAAACCAAATTTTCATTTTGACGTAATTCGTTTGTTAAAATTTTCGACTACTCTGCGACACAAATTAGGTTCTATGTTATGCCGGCTATTTCGCGACTGATCTCCTGTTTCAGCTCTGCAATGGTGTTCGGTTTATTCTTGTATACTCTGCTCTTCAGATACCCCCAAAGGAAAAAATCTGCGGGAATTAAATCACACGATCGCGGCGGCCAATTGAAGTCACCGTTACGTGAAATTATGCGACCGGGAAACTTGCCGCGCAGTAATTGTATCGTTTCTCCTGCTGTGTGGCAGGTGGCACCGTCCTGTTGAAACCATAAATCTTCGATATCCATATCTTCCAACTGCTCCCAAAGAAAATCTGTTATCATGTTCCGATAACGAACGCCATTAACCGTAACAGAGTTCTCCGCATGATCCTCGAACAAAAATAGGCCAATTACGCCTCCGGACCAAAAGGCACACCAAACAGTGACCTTTTGAGGATGCATTTTCGTTTCAACAATCTCTCTTGGATTTTCCAATCCCCAAACACGACAATTGTGCTTATTTACGAAGCCATCAACGTGGAAATGTGCCTCATCGCTAAAGATAATTTTCATTGAAAAATTTACCCCTTGTTCTCTTATCCATTCGGCAAACACACGGCGCTGTTGATGGTCTCGAGGCTTCAATTCCTGTGCTATTTGGAGTTTGTACGGGTGTAACTTCAAATCTTTTGTTAAAATTCGCTGTGTAGTGAAATACGTAAGGACCACTTGCTGCGATCGATGACGAATCGATGTGATTGGATTTTCGGCCACGCTTTCGCGAACAATGGCAATATTTTGTTCCGAACGACCTCTACGAGCACGCTGAGGGGTTTTGATGTTAGCTACGGATCAAGTTTGTTCGAATTTTTGGACCACATTCCAAATTGTCCTCTCACAAGGTCGATTTTGCGCACCACAAACTTCACGTAAAGCACGAAATGCACTTTTCCTCGATCGGCCATTTTCATAATATGCTTGGATAATTTTAACACGTTGTTCTTGCGTATATTTGCTCCATGACTACTTTTGTTTAACTTTTTAGATTAGAAATCACACGCTGCCCTTGACAAATACAGTGGCGTGTCAAAAATATTTTAGATTGTAATGTGGAAATTCAAATTGAATCACCCTTTATAACATAAGAAAACACATGTAATAAAAGCGGACCTATACAGAACAGAATAAAATGAACGACAAGTATAGATGATTGCACAATGTAATATAGCTTCAATACTTATAAAAACCACTCATTGGCGATTAAGAAATTATTTCATAAAGAAATTATAAAATCCTCTGATATAAATTTAAAGCATTCGATATTTCTTCAGCATGGTAATGATGCTAAAAATACTTAAATTAATGTTAACACACATTCATTTATACTTTGTGTGTCAATTTAATAAAATGTATAACCATTCGTAATTACATCCATGCAGCAATTTACAAAGTTGGCACGAGGAGGAACAAACTGCAGGTCATTGTATGCAGCATCTTGTGATTCATTTAATTACAGCAAATGTGATACCCATTGATCCTGCACACGCCTAATAAACGGTTATTTAATAATAAATGAGGACTAAATTGAATCCTGGCCTCGCTTATCTCCTCAACGGCTCGCATCCTTAGTTAATTAGCAGCGAATCCAATACCGCGGACGTTTATGTTGTAATTAGCAGGGGAAATGAGCGATCAAATTTCAGATTACTGGATTCCCACATCAGTAATAAAAATCACGAGAATATTTAAAAAATACTAAATGACCATTGTTCCGTAGAAAATTAAGATTATTATTATTTTATTAAAAAAATAAAGACGATTCTGCGGTTTTGATAATTATTGTTACCCCAAAACTAAAATTATTTCTATAGTTCTATAAATTAATTGCACCTGTAATGAATCTAATGATACCAAGGCATTGCGGTTATTTGCATTTAATTTAAAAACAATTGTTACACAATTATTAAGGTGAGAACAGGACGCCCACAATTTTTGTGCAAAATTGTATTATTTATTTCATAGCAAAAATATATTTATTGAAAAATTAACAAAAAATTAACAAAACTAATAAACAATATTCTCTTGTAAACAATTACATCGTATGTTCAATTAAACAAACTTCTAGAGTGCCATGGAAAAAACCTGTAGGTTGGCAACTCTGAAATTATACAGGGTGGACCAAAAGTCCGTTTAAATTTGAATCGGTAGCTGCGACGAGCAGCGACGACGGGGTGAGGCGGAGGGGTTACGAAGCGCAAGAGCGGCCAATGGGAATTCAGTACCATGGCGTCGTTCAGCGATAAATAATGTGCGTTCTGTGTACGCGAGTACTACCGCAACAACGATTCTTTTACTCTAGCGCACATATGGGCAACCACCCGCCCGCGGGCCGGATCCAGCCCGCTGTAAGATATGATCCGGCCCACGAGACATTTTGAAAAAACCCAATTAAAAAAAAATATTACATTAGGTACTTATACTCACGGGAGTGACAGTGAGGCGGCAAACATCAAATTCTTTGATGTTTGCCGCCTCACTCTTTGATAAACGCCGCCACTCGACTTGCTCGATCAAATTCTTTGAGGTTTGCCGCCTCACGGGCAACACATCAAAAGATTTATTGCTTCTCAATTATTCTAAACTAGTTTATTCCAGATTATTCGTTCATTTTGCCTATATAAGCGGGTGGATGGCCCGAACGTTAGTTCAGTTCTATTTGAGCTACCGAGGTGATAACTTGGACAAGCGATATCCTAGCGAACTGCTCGAGCCGTCAACTTGCTTTGTGACTTTGTGTGAATCTTGAGTGGTTACTAACTATAGTTTGTTATTAAGTTTATTGAACGAAAAGTAAACAAAAATGATGTCTGGTGGAAAGAAACGAAAAGTAGATACAGAGGTACGCCATTTTCAAGAAAAATGTACTGAAGAATTCTTTTTTATCTTGCACAATGGTAAGCCTATTTGTTTGCTGTGTAATGAATCCATTTCAGTAATGAAAGAATTCAATATAAAGAGGCATTACTCAACTAAGCATGCTACGCTGCACTCACTGACAGGACAATTAAGAACAGACAAAATCCAGAAGCTTGCCGCAAATTTGGAAAAACAGCAACAAATGTTTCATAAACAAAGAACACAACTTGATAATGTTGTGAAAGCTAGTTTTATAGTTAGCTCAAAATTGGCAAAGGCATTAAAACTATTTGCCGAAGGAGAATTTATCAAAGAGTGTATGTTAGAAGTTTGCGGTATTATGTGTCCTGAAAAGAAAAAAGAATTTGAAAAAATTAGTTTGTCAAGACGAACTGTTGTTCGACGTATAGAAATGATGGCTAATGATATAAAAACAACATTGACTGACCGTATGGCTGGTTTTGAATCATTTTCCATAGCATTAGAAGAGAGCACCGATTTGTCTGACACAGCTCAACTGGCTATATTTATTCGAGGTGTTGATAACGAGTTCACTGTTACTGGGGAATTGCTTGCTTTACAGCCGCTAAAAGGAACCACTACAGGAGATGATATTTTTATTGAAGTTCAAAAGGTATTCACAAGTTTTGGCTTGCCATGGTCAAAATTAATTGGAGTATGCACTGATGGTGCACCTTCTATGGTCGGCTTACGTAAAGGTTTCATCGGAATTTTGAATGAAAAAGCAACAGAATTAAATGTGCAAAAAGATGATTTGATAGTCCTTCATTGCATTATCTACCAACAGAACTTGTGTTCTAAGTCCATTCGACTCCAGAATGTTATGAATGTGGTAGTAAAAACCATCAACTTTATTCGATCCCGAGGGCTTAACCATCGTTAGTTCAAAGCGTTTTTGGATGAAATATCAGCTGAATATAACGACGTAACATATTATTGTGAAGTCAGATGGCTGAGCAAAGGAAAAATGTTGAAACGGTTTTACGAGCTTAGAAATGAGATAGCAGACTTTATGAAAATAAAAGATAAACCACTATCTGAATTAAGTGACCCAAAATGGATACGTGACTTAGCATTTCTAGTCGATCTTACAGGCTATTTGAATGATTTAAATTTGAAACTTCAAAAACAAGGACAGTTAGTAAATGATTTGTACAGCCATTTAAAAGCGTTTCAGATCAAACTACGCTTGTGGAAGTCACAGATGCTGTCTGGTAACAGTTACCATTTCAACACGCTCTCTGCGTATGAAAATATGCTGAAGTACTCAAGTTACTGTCGGAACAATTTTCGAACAGATTTTGCGACTTCAAAAACATGGAAGACTGTTTCAGTTTATTTGCTACTCCTACAACATATATTGTACAAAATGCTCCAATACACTTACAAATGGAGTTGATCGAGATTTAAGAAAACTCACTCATAAAATCCAAATTTGAAGACGTAGAGTTGTCTGATTTCTACAAAAAATACCTAGAAGAAGACAATTTTCCGCAGGTTAGAAAATTCGCAAGAAGATTGATTTGTGCGTTTGGCAGTACTTATAAATGCGAACAGTTCTTTTCGTTGATGAAAGTTAATAAATCAACACATCGTACAAGACTGACTGACGATAATTTCGAAAATTCTTTACGTCTTTGTGTCAGTGGAATTAATCCAAATATCGATGGATTAGTTTCCCAAATTCAAGCTCAAGTGTCTCATTGATTTCGGTGTATTTAACTTTCGTAGTTTGTAACAATTGCAAATTTAACGATTTAATTATAATGTACCATTTTTTTTAATTTCATTTTGTTATTTTAATAAATTGTACTATAATAACATTGTCGTATTATTTCATGTCTAATATCTATCGCAAAAAATATTATCACTACTTTAAAATGCACTACTAAGTACTTTTAAACACGGCCCGCGAACGTATTTGCACGCTAAAGTTTGGCCCTCAACATGTCAAAGGTTGCCCATACCTGCAGTCTAGCGCAACGAAAATTTTGCGCTCATTACAACATACGGCGTAAAAAGGAAGCTTCATCGATTCAATTGATTCGAAAATGTGTACAGAGGTTCGAGGAGACAGGTTCAACAATGAATCAAACACGATCCGGCCGACCTAGAGTATCAAGAGATCCCGAAAACGTCGAACGTGTAAGAGCGTCTATTCGTGAAAATCATGGACTCTCTACTTGGAAGCGGTCTAACGCCTTAGGTGTGCCCAGAACATCTTTCATTCGTATTCTTCACAAAGATTTACATTTACATCCGTACAAAATCCAAATGGTACAGGAATTAAAGCTCATTAAGTGCTGTTCGCGAAATTTTTGGACAAAAAGTGATATGCAAAAGAGGTGCCATTAACTGGCCACCTCGTAGCCCAGACTTATCCCCACTGGACTTCTTTCTTTGGGGATACCTTAAAAGTAAAGTTGTCAACAGCAACCTAGTGTCCCTAGAGGAATTAAAGGAAAATATTCGAGAGGAAATGCAAAACATTTCACGAAACCCTTGTGAGGCCGTCATTGAAAATTTCCGCTCCAGGTTGCAGCAGTGTCAAAATAGTCAAGGATCACATATGAACGATGTAATTTAAAAAGAAAATCCCTATTTGTGTACTTTAATAATAATTTTTTTTTTATTATTTGCAAACCCTTAGTTGTATTTTACTATAATTACAATCTGATCACAAATGGATCAATCAGTAATAATAAATAGAAAGTTTTTATCTCACATAACTAGTTTCTTTTAAATCATCATTTGAAATATAAACGAACTTTTAGTCCACCCTGTATATTAAAACCATAATAGTTTTAATATACAGGGTGGACCAAAAGTTCGTTTACATTTCAAATGATGATTTAAAAGAAACTAGTTATGTGAGATAAACACTTTTGACGTTTTATATGTCAATTCCCAAAGCGTGTAGCCAACTTAAATTTTAAAAAAGATAAAATCATAGCACTCTTGAGGTTATTTTTTATTGAACATACGATATATGTAATCATGTGAAAACAGAAATAAGATATTTTAAATGGTTTTTCTTTAATTTAGGTTAGCAGTTTACATTGAATCTAAATGAGCGTTTTGACACTCACAGCCAGTTTACATTGATTCTAAATGAGCGTTTTTACACTCACAGCCCTCTTGATAAATATTACAACTGTTAGTAATATTTTCTAATATAAATTATGAAGAGTACTAAACCACAATATCGAATTTTACTGCCGGCCATATACCGTAACGAATCACCGTTGTTTTTAATTTATGGACACTTAGCATTTAAATGCAGGGAGCTTAGGAGGTGTTTCACGCGCTCGTTTCGTTTATCGGCACCGCGAAAACGTGGCCAAGTTTACAAACACATTCCCGCGGAAACGGTCCGATTTGCTCGCTTGAAACCGCACAGAGGCAATGTGTGCAATTCCTAACAGCAGCATTTATTTTTTTCGAGGCCCCCAGCATCTTGCGAAATGGCACATGTGTTATTTCTGTTAAGCCGAACGTTAAGCTTAAGCACATAATTGACATCGTTTTGAGGGAATAATATTAACATGGCTTGTGCATTTGCGTGGTTTATTTTTGAAACTGTATGTTTGAATAGTTTAAAAGTTGTGAAATGTATACATAGTAGGAAAAGAAATTGTTCTGCGCTGAATATTACAAAAATATGAAAGATTTAATAAATGTTGGTAAGCGAAACGGAGCGACAAAAATAAATTTTCAAGCTCATCTAAACTCGAAATGTTACTTCGCCATGCGCATAAGACACTCATTTCAAGTGAAGTTCAAAATATTTCGATTAGGTAAGTATAGTGGAATTAGGGAGACATGTCCTATGGCTTATTGATGTGGAATGTGGTTCAAATTTTTAGAGTATGTCGACAGTTGTATCTGCAACGATTTTTCCTAGTTGTGTCAAATTTTGAAGTTACATGACAATGTTATACTGTTTAGGTCGCGTATATTAGTATATTAATTTCTTTTAGAAAAGCTTTAAATCATAATTTCTTGTGATCTTTTTTCTGTTGAGTATACATATCCTAATCACGGGTTGTAAATTTTTAAATACTCGTTGTTTTCTTAAAAGAGGACAATTTGAAGTTTAAACGAGTGTTTTCCACTCCCAGGTCAAGCATGAAGTAAAATTTCGAGTTTAGAAAAGCCTGAAAATTTGGTTTGGTCGCGTAGCGCGAAGCGCGGAGCGGCCAAACCAAATTTTCAGGCTTTTCTAAACTCGAAATTTTACTTCATGCGCCACGCGTATAAGACACTGATTTCAAGCGAAGTTCACTCGTTCACAATATTTCAGTGCTTTCAGTGTTTAATACGCTTGGGCGCATGAAGTAAAATTTCGAGTTTGGAAAAGCCTAAAAATTTGGTTTGGCCGCTCCGCGCTTCGCGCTACGCGACCAAACCAAATTTTCAGGCTTTTATAAACTCGAAATTTCACTTCATGCTTAGTCTGGGAGTGGAAAACACTCGTTTTAAGCTTCAAGAGTGACAATGACGTTTTGTGAATTTTCAAATATTCGTTGTGTTTTTAAAAGAGGTCAATTTGAAGTTTAAATGAGTGTTTTCCACTCCCAGGTTAAGCATGAAGTAAAATTTCGAGTTTAGAAAAGCCTGAAAATTTGGTTTGGTCGCGTAGCGCGGAGCGACCAAACCAAATTTTCAGGCTTTTCTAAATTCGAAATTTTACTTCATGCGCCACGCGTATAAGACACTGATTTCAAGCGAAGTTGACTCGTTCACAATATTTCAGTTCTTTCAGTGTTTAATACGCGTGGCGCATGAAGTAAAATTTCGAGTTTAGAAAATCCTGAAAATTTGGTTTGGCCGCTCCGCGCTACGCGAACAAACCAAATGTTCAGGCTTTTCTAAACTCGAAATTTTACTTCATGCTTAGTCTGGGAAAGGAAAACACTCGTTTTAAGCTTCAAGAGGGCCAATGACGTCTTGTGAATTTTGAAATATTCGTTGTGTTTTTAAAAGAGGTCAATTTGAAGTTTAAACGAGTGTGTTCCACTCCCAGGTTAAGCATGAAATAAAATTTCGAGTTTAGAAAAGCCTGAAAATTTGGTTTGGTCGCGTAGCGCGGAGCGACCAAACCAAATGTTCAGGCTTTTCTAAACTCGAAATTTTACTTCATGCGCCACGCGTATAAGACACTGATTTCAAGCGAAGTTGACTCGTTCACAATATTTCAGTTCTTTCAGTGTTTAATACGCGTGGCGCATGAAGTAAAATTTCGAGTTTAGAAAAGCCTGAAAATTTGGTTTGGCCGCTCCGCGCTTCGCGCTACGCGACCAAACCAAATTTTCAGGCTTTTCTAAACTCGAAATTTTACTTCATGCTTAGTCTGGGAGTGGAAAACACTCGTTTTTAGCTTCAAATGTGTTTGTGGCGTCTAAATATAGTTAAATTACAAAATATAAAGATGAAATGGTGGAATGGTTTAAAACCAATATCCAATGAATGTTTTTTTTACATGAATAATAATAATAATAATAATAATATAATACATTACAAGAGTACAAAAATAAAGATTTATTTTTCCATATTTTTGTCTCAATCAAAATTTGTTTTAGTCAAATAAACTGAAGAAAATCATTAGCATAAAAGAAAATTAATCAGAATCATCAAAAAGTACAAACAAATATAAAAAGGTAAAATAAGGTAAATATTACAACATTTCTAATTGTGTTACAAACATTTGAACACAATTACTACAAAAATCAGTGAATAATAATTGAGGTAGAAGAAATATTGCAATGTTTCAAATCATGTTCTAAAAATTTGAACACAATTACCACAAAAATCAGTGTAAAATAATTAGGGTAGAAGAAAAAAAACACATTATTGGATTTCATATGCATATGAAATAGCCTTCTAATTTTTGTATAGAATTAATTTCTTTGTTTTCAAATGAACTATACCTAAATTCTATTGAGAGTGTTACTGTTAAATATTTCTTTTTCTTGAACCCATCTTACGTTCTGAGTTTAATAAAACCATTAAGGTGCCAACAACCTCCGAAAGCGATACCACCCGGGCGTCCGTATCCGAAATGATGGATGTCCCAAAAGCCAACTGTCGATACTATCTGTCCATTAAAGCCGGATAAAACCCGTGATGAGTATTTACGTCGGGATAAAGGATTGCTCCAGTTGCTGACAGGCGACAAATTTCCCGCATTCGAACGCTAGACGACAGATCGGATGGACTAAGAAAATGAAACCCGACGCTTTGATGCACGTGACACATCAAATGTATTCAATTACGTGTAGGGTATCGTGTAATGGGACATGTTCGCAACGGATGATAGATTTTCCTACAAGATTTTTTTCTGTTTGAAAACCAGGATATCTCGGTTGAAAAAAAAATAGTGCAATTATTCACTGAAGAAGGTTTTATCCGCAAATTTGCGATTTTCTGGTGATTTTGTCAATTGCTGAACGTTTCTGTTGGGTCGGATTAATAGCCTAAATATCTGAAGATGATACATTTGTTAATTGAGTCGCCTATTTTTAAAAACCCCTAAATCCATTTAAAAACAATGGGGGATTTAACAAATAAGCGACTCAATTGTTGATTTTTCTTTTCAATTTCAATTTCAATTTCAATTTATTTAGTGTTAAAAGCATAGCTGTACACACGTCAAAAATATACATGTAATAGTATAAAATCAGGTAATTACAAGACATAGAAGCACAGACATTTTTTACATGATCAGCGCATAATAGTATTTTTACGAAACACAAGACAAAAATTAAATATATAATAAAATTACTAATATTATACATAGGATTATTTCGGTTGGGTTGGATTGATATTACAAAAATGTTTTTCCCAAAGTAATTGACAAATGGCTGAACATATCCGATGGGTTGGGTTTATGGCACATAAATGTATCTTCTGAAAATGTGTACAAACTGCCTTTTCAAATATGAAAAATGAATGCTGAAATGTTCTCTTAGATTGAGCCTATAGGTGTGATTTTTTTAAGAAATACTCTAATGTTAGTCTCTAAAGTTACCGGTAAAGGCGCTCCAAACAATAGAAACAGCTGATAGTAGGTAAACCAGTAGCAGCTCTTATTTCTGTTGTTGTTTTACATTTTCTCGACACATACACACACATTTTTATAGTTCTTAAAGTTACCATCTTTAATTTATTAAATATACAAGCCCTATGCCACGACAGTTGGCACAGAATTTAAAAACTCACATATTAGAACTACAACGCTTGAAATCCAAAAATACTTTGATATATTTTTAATATTTAGGTTTTACATTCCCCAATATATTGTATACACTGTAAATGTTCAGATATTCCGTATTCAACGTAATTAAAAAAAGTTTGAATTGCAGCTTTAAACGAGTATGTTCCATTCCCAGACTAAGCATGAAGTAAAATTTCAAGTTTAGAAAAGCGTGAAATTTTGGTTTGGTCGCTCCGCAAAGCGGAGCGACCAAACCAAAATTTCACGCTTTTCTAAACTTGAAATTTTACTTCATGCGCCACGCGTATAAAACACTGATTTTAAGTGAAGTTCAAAATATACTACTCAAGCAGTATGGAAAAGATATATAATTTAAACTTTACAATATTTTAGTGTTTTATACGCGTGGAGCATCAAGTAAAATTTCGAGTTTAAAAAAAGCCTGAAAATTTGGTTTTCTAAACTTGAAATTTTACTTCATGCGCCACGCGTATAAAACACTGATTTTAAGTGAAGTTCAAGGTATACTACTCAAGCAGTATGGTAAAGATATACATTTTAAACTTTACAATATTTTAGTGTTTTATACGCGTGGCGCATGAATTAAAATTTCGAGGTTAGAAAAGCCTGAAAATTTGGTTTGGTTGCTCCGCTTCGCGGAGCGACCAAACCAAATTTTCAGGCTTTTCTAAACTCGAAATTTTACTTCATGCTTAATCTGGGAGTGGAAAAACTCGCTTAAAGCTTCGATTTGAACTTTTTTTCAAATACGACGAATATCTGAGAATTTACAGCGTATACAGTGTATTAGGGTATGTATACTTACAAGAAAAACTCCCTGGATATAGCAGACCTAAATATTACAAATATATCAAAATATTTTCGCATTTCAAGTAAGTCAATATTTAAAGACTCTGCAAACTGATGTAGGACGCATTTTGTAGATGCATCAAGTATACATGTTTACTTGATGATACAGATTTTATCCACTAGAGTGCATCTATCTTTAGAAGATAATTCTAAGTGCATTTCTGAGCCGTGAAAAATTAAAATACCTATACAAAGCATCAAACAAACCAATAAATAATTTAAAATTACATTTTCTAAACGAAAATAGCCCTATAGCGTATCACAATCAATTAGTAGGTATTATCGGAAACTATTAATACCATAAACGATAAGTATTATGAGCACAGGTACACCAGCTTATTGATACACACTACAAATAATCAGCGATTTTATCTACAACCAACAAAGGGGGAGGGCCCCCTCTATTTATACCTCACACAAAGCCCTGGCTTTATTAAATTACCACCATTATTTACATTCTCATTTAAGCCTTTCTGCATTTATCGCAAGCTCTAATGGTCTATTGTAAAACGTTTCAGTAATTCCACATAAAAGGTAAACAAGCAGTTGTTTGCTCGGCCAGATGCTGGGATCTAGATTGCGGACGATTTCCCTTTCACATTTCGCAAAAGATGACTGATATGAAAATTGCAAGATATTCCATCTTCCACGCCATTTTTTATACCTGTATTTTATAAACTATTTTATCATTATGATTGGCTAACCATTTTATAATAATTTGATGATTCCGACAAATATATTCGATTATGCCCACCACTACTAGAAATCCGGGAGAGTATTTCCATAAATTACTCGCTTAAACTTCGATTCAAACCACGATTCCGCTGTGAACGATTAGACGAGTCCAACGGCTCAACCGTGGCCACCCAAAATTAAGATATTAAATTAAATTAAACACCATTTTTTATCATTGACTATTTGTATTATGGTCATTGTACAGTAAATGTTGTTAATAACTAATTTATTATTACATTATTTTTGGTGAAACATTTTATAGTAATTGTATATTATGATTTGAAAAAAACAAATCACTTGGTTAAATTTCACTAATATTAGTGAATTAGTAAAATTTAACCGTTTTCTTTTTTCAATTCATAGTTAAATATGTTTCACTACGTGAAAGATGAGATATTGTATATCATATTGAGAGATACACTATTCAATTGTACCATTTTTTCTATCACTAAATATGAATGTCATTTGTAGATATCTGTACTTCCACCAATTTTTAAGAAAATAGCACTTGTACTACTTTTTCATTAAGCTCCTTAATTGTGAAATGTGAAATTTAAAAAAAGAAACAAATCAAAATTATTGAAATCAATGAATAAATAACCCACAGACACGTTTCTTGTGGCCTGGTGCTCATTAGTGTGGTTTGGTTAATTCTAATATCGTTCAGTTTTTTATAGAGCAATTACTTCTGCTCTTTAATTATGTTTAATATATCCTTCAACGTATTACAAGTCACTTTACATGCTCTTGGTTTATTCTTCATTTATTCTTCCTAATTTTGTGGCCAATAATAAACGTTCCGTTGCTTATAGAGCTTTTAATTAGTAGACGGAAAATCGCCGGAGCGGGTTGTTTTAATTAAGGATTAGGGTAGCGTCCGTTGACAAATGTCCCCTAACAAACACGACGACAATCATCATTTGTAAATTTAATGAACCGACGTTGTTTGCTATTTTAGTAATCTTATCAAAAATTAAAGTAATTTATTAACAAAATATTAGGGACTGTAATAACGGCAAACTGGTATATCGATTTCCAATAAATAGTAAAACAATTGAAGCTGAATAAAGTCAAATATAATCTTCATTCTTTAACCATATAAGTCTTCAACAGATTCAGAGTCATTGATATCACAAAAAGAACCATATGCATATATAGCTAGATTAACGGAGTCCATTGACAACTTCTGATGGTTATATTTTCCTTTTTATGATGTATGTTCAAAAAAGACTAAACAAAGGTTGAAGCTAATCAAAGTAGAGATAATGATAATATAATCATAATTCTTTAACTATATAGAGTTTCAACAGATCCAAGGGCATTAATATTACAAAAAGAAGAACCATATATATACTCAATGACATTAGAAGCGTAACACCAAGAAGGAATAATTTTTTTGAATTCATATTTTAGCAACAGAGTGACTATATTTAAAGCATACATTGATAACAATTTCAACCTTGTGCCTTTTATATTTATTGTGAAAAAAAAACAAATATTTCACTTTTTCTATTTTGATAAAACTATTTATATGAGCTGTTTAGTACAGATGTTTTTAGTTTCCGTGTTTCCGTTGAGTGTGTTAAGCTTAAATAAAATGCCTCGAGTCCGAAGACGTCCAGAATATCACCATTTGAGCGATTTTGACCGGGGTCGAGTTGTTGCTTATCGAGATGTCGGTATGTCCTATCGCGAAATTGCCCGCCGTATTGATTCCACTGCAGCAACTGTAATACGTGTGTATCAGGTATGGACAGAAGAAGGTAGAGGAGCAAGAAGAAGACCAATTGGTCAACCAAGGCGTACCACAGAACGTCAAGATCGGCGCTTAAGACAAATAGCCCTGCGAGACCGTTTCGCTACTACGCGTCAAATCGGTGATCAATGGATTGGAGAAGAAGGTAGGCCCGTTAGTATGCGAACCTTATATCGCCGCATTCAATCCTTTGGGCTTCTTTCGTACCGTCCAAGATTAGTGCTTCCTTTAACAGCGAGACACTGTAGCCAAAGGTTGGACTGGTGCAGAGAACGGCAGCATTGGGAGGCAGAATGGCACGATGTCGTATTCAGCGATGAATCACGATTTTGTCTAGGCACGCATGATGGCCGTAGAAGGGTACGACGCTACCGTGGAGAACGACCTGATCTTAGGTTTGCTATTGAGAGGCATGTACACAGGACTGCTGGAGTAATGGTTTGGGGGGCTATTGCCTATGGTAGTCGATCACCTCTTGTATTCATTCGAGGCAGTATGATAGCTGCGCGTTATGTTGAAGACGTCATACGACCGACTTTGTTGCCTTATTTAGATGGCCGCCCAGACGTACTTTTTCAACAAGATAACGCACGTCCCCATATTGCTCGTCGAACTATGAACTTTCTTAATGAAGCTGGTGTTAATGTTTTGGCGTGGCCGCCCCGTTCGCCGGATTTAAATCACATTGAACATGTGTGGGATATCATGGGAAGAAGAATATTCTCTTTGCACCATCCTCCACAGACTCTAGCACAGTTGATCGATGAAATTCAAGTTGCTTGGAACGAGATGCCTCAAGAAGACATCGACCATCTCATTTTGTCGATGCCCAGACGTCTACAGGAGTGTATACAGCAAAGGGGTCGCCAAACACATTATTAATTTTTTTTAGATTGTTTTTTAATAAAATTTCTTGAAAATGTAATCATTTTATTCTTGATGTAAGACTACCATACTGGCAAAAAATCAAGTTAAAATAATAACTCCTTCTGGGTGTTACGCTTCTATTGTCATTGAGTATATATATTGTACCATGTTTATGGTTCGTTTGTAATATTGTATCATATTTATGGTTGGTATGGTTATGTTTCACTAAAAAAGACTATTATCACTTACTTCACTTTTTATTTGTATCGTTAGATGTATAGGGTGGCCCAAATTGGATGTTACTATAGGGAATCTCGGTTATTAGAAGAGATAGAAAAAAATCGATGGCGCATCCTCAAGATCTTTTTTCGAGGAAAA
The DNA here is from genome assembly GCA_932526585.2 of Philonthus cognatus. Lineage (NCBI taxonomy): Eukaryota > Metazoa > Arthropoda > Insecta > Coleoptera > Staphylinidae > Philonthus > Philonthus cognatus. The sequence goes on from OW052241.1 coordinate 155,905,293, forward strand.
CTTAATGTCGAAAACAAAAATTAGCTATCGTCTTTTGTTTTCAAGTTATAGCCAAAAATTCAATATTTTCCATGTTCCATTTTTATTAATATCTCAGTTATTTATTATTTTATTAAGATAAGAATTGTATGTTCTAGAGGTACTTTTTCGAGGAGAATCGAATGGAATTTACAGATTATTATCACGTAAACTCAAAAACACACAGTTATGTTTATGTTTGTTTGACTACTGATTGTTATATTTTCCTATTCATGGTGTTTGTTCAGCACAAACTGAACAAAGATTGAAGCTGATCAAAGTTGATCATGTTTGTATTAAAATAAAATAACAAAGTCAGAATATAATAATTTATTTTTTAACCCAATAGGGCTTCAACAGATCCAAGGCCATTAATATTACAAGAAGAAGAACCACATACAGGGTGTATTTGAAATAACGAACAGGCTCTTAACCACAAAGAGATTATATTATTTCTAAACATAATTCACAATTATTTTGTTTATAGTTCTAACAATGAGCCCGCAATTAATTATTAAAATAAATGAGTAAAAATAGACAACATTTTTGGATGCACTGGCAATTAGAAATAATTTTTAAACGGCATGCGGCATCAGCTTTATCAAATTACAACAAGCGCTTAGGGAAAATATCGGAGTGCACTTAATGCAAGGTCGTCACGCCGTATTGTACACTAGTAAAAACATTTATTGCTTACACATTTTTAGAAATTTACAATGAATTAAGTAGGGGTGGTAAGGGCGGATTTCAAGAAAAAATATGTTTGTGTTTAGTCTTTGTTGAAACTTATTCAGATTAGTCTTTGCTGAAACTTATTCAGACAAACATCTTTTTTTTGTGAAAATGGCGCGACACATTTATTCTAATATTGAACTAGCCGATATGTTAATTATTTACGGCGAAGCTAGGTGCAATTCCGCGGAAGCAGTAAGGCTTTACCAGGATCGGTTTCCCGAACGGCATTTACCAACACCAAATCGTTTTCGGGAGTTACTTCAAAGAGCACGTGATACAGGAAGTTTGCAACCCGTTGGCGCAGTTGACAGAGGTGTTAACCGAGCAGATCATTTGTTTGCAGTGGAAAATCAAATTTTAAATTTGTTAGAAGCGGATCCCGGTTTAAGTGCACGGATTATCTCTCGGCAGTTGGGTGTTTCTCATAGCTTTGTGCATAAAATCATCCGCGAAAATAATTTTCACCCCTATCATTATCAACGGGTTCAACATCTTCAGCCAGGTGATTTTCAACAGAGAGTTGCGTTTTGTGAATGGCTTTTAGAACAAAGTGCCCGAAATCCAAACTTCACTAATAACATTTTAGTGACGGATGAATCGTGCTTTACGCGAAATGGCTGTTTTAATTTTCATAACATGCATGTTTGGGCAGAGAATAATCCCCATTCTACGCGCCGATCGCATTTTCAGCATCGTTTCTCCCTTAATGTTTGGGTAGGCATTGTAAATGACCAATTAATTGGACCTTTCATTTTTCCATTTAATTTAAATGGCGGCCGTTTTTTAGATTTTTTAGAAAATGAACTTTTAGAAGATGTGCCTCTAACTGTGTTGAGACAGTTATGGTTTCTGCACAATGGTACACCTCCGCACTACGATCGGCGTGTTAGAAATTACTTAAACAATGAATTTCCAGGACGATGGGTTGGACGTGGAGGTGCTGTTCCATGGCCTCCTAGAAGTCCGGATTTAAACCCATTAGACTTTTTTCTTTGGGGGTATTTTAAAAGTGAAGTGTATGTCGAGGAAATTGACGATGCTGATACACTCAGACAACGAGTTCACGACGCAGCTAACGCAATAAAAGAAAAACCGCGGCAAATGTTCACTTCGGTTCATGAAAACTGGCTAAGGAGAGCCCATTTGCGTATTGAGTGCGAAGGGCTTCAATTTGAACATTTAATTTAGTTTCATGTGACTTTTTATAAAACAATTGTGACCGACTTTTAATTGTTTTATACGTGACCTACTTTTAACAAATTGCATGCACGAGTGTGTGGTAAGTGTTATCGTAGTAAAACTGCTATTTTACTGCTATTTATACATGAAAATAACATGTGTAGAAGATATCAATTTACTAGCTCAAGTCAAATGCATTCTTCTTAATGAATGTGAATGAACTTGAGGAATGTTTATCTTTTACAAAAAAACGTGATTACACTTCAAATTTCGAAGGCAAAGACTCTCGCGTTTAAAGTAAACAAACACGCATTCCACGCAGACCGAATTAAACGAGAAAAGCATTGGTTCTCAAAATGTATAGAATAAAACTCGAAAAATGTTGAGAATTTAAAAAACATTTTTCGAAAAAATTTTGGTGGAGATGGGTTCACACATATTTTGTGATGTGCCCTTAAATGCCTATTCGTTATTTCAAATACACCCTGTATAGCCAGATGCAATAACATATTACAGATAAAATATTGTAAAGTTCAAAATATACTTCTAAATCAGTATGCTAATCCTTGATTAAGCGTACTGTTCGTTGTTTTAGAAAAAGTTTAATTAAATCTAACGAGGGTTTCCACTCCTTGTATAAGCATGAAGTAAAATTTCGAGTTTAGAAAAGCCTGAAAATTTGGATTGGTCGCTCCGCGAAGCGGAGCGGCCAATCCAAATTTTCAGGCTTTTCTAAACTCGAAATTTTACTTCATGCGCCACGCGTACATAACACTAAAATATTTTGAAATTTAATATATACTTCTATATCAATGTAGTAAAGCAGTATCATCAACACTTACGACCTTGTACGTATCCCTTGTCCGCCCCCACCTTGAGAACTGTCGCACTACTTGGAATCCTTATAGTAAATCTGATATAATAATGGTCGAGAGGGTCCAAGTTAAATTCACTAAGTTTATCTCATACAGGTTTGGGATTGTCGGCTCCTACAATGACGTCCTACGATCTTTAAATATCGATTCGTTAGAACAGAGACGAAGGAATGCAGACGTAATGCTAGGATGCAATTTAATAAATGGGGCGATTGATTGTCCCAATTTACTCAGTCAGCTTAAAATCAATGTGCCACCTAGAAATTTTCGTTCCTTCGATCTGTTTCATGTACCATATTGTAGAACGGACTACTGTAAAAATTTTGGTATTCCCAGAATCGCCAATAATTGTAACGCCATCAGTCCTGACTTTGGTGCAATTAGCCGGAATGATTTGAAGAACCTCTTCCGACAGGGTATATAGTTTGCATATTTTTTAATCTGTTTTTTGTACTTAAATGTGTTGTTTGTTTTTTACTCTTTTATGTACTTCTATATACAGTGAGAGCCAAAATGATTTGTTCATTTTTAATAGGCAATAACAAATATAACTATTTATTAATCGCTATATTACTGATAACAATTTGAAAGAGGAGACTTTGGAGATATTTTGACAGTTGTCAAAATGGTGCGTTGGAACATACAGCAACGCATATTTTGTGTTGAAAATTTTCTTAAATTAAGTTCAATTATTCAAACTCAACGTTTATTTCGTCTACATTTTAATGTTCGTGATGTTCCGGCTCGAACTGTTATTTCGTATTGGGTAAGGAAGTGGCGAAATCATGGGTCAGTTGAGAGAAGAAAATCAGCCGGGAGGATTCGCTCTGCATGCAATACAGAAAATGAGGAACGGGTGAGACAATCAATTCTGCGTAGCCCAAATCGATCAGTTCAGCGGCATGCGGCAGCGTTAAATTTATCTGCAACAAGTACCCGAAGAATGCTGCACAAAATGAAGTTTCATCCATACAAAATAGCAGTGGTGCAGAAGTTAACTGATCGTGATAAACAAAGCCGTGTTGAGTTTTGTCAACGTTTTTTGGAGTTAAGCAATGAGGAACCCGATATCGCACAACATCTTTTCATGAGCGACGAAGCACAATTTACTTTACATGGCTTGGTAAATAAACAGAATTTTCGATACTGGGCTACCGAAAACCCGTGTGAAATCCCCAAAAGTGACTGTTTGGTGTGCTGTATCATCGTCAAAAATCATCGGTCCATTTTTTTTTGAAGAAAACGGCGAAACAGTCACAGTCAATTCTCAACGGTATGCACATATGCTCCAGACATTTTTTATACCGCAAATTGAAGAAGAAGAAAGAAATCACTTTTTTCAACAAGACGGTGCGACCTGTCATACTGCAAGAATAAGTATGGAGATCCTGCGACAGACATTTCCGAATAGACTAATTTCTCGAAACGGTGATTTTAATTGGCCCCCGAGATCTCCCGATATTACTGTTCCAGACTTTTTTCTTTGGGGATATTTAAAGAGTAGAGTGTTCAAGAGTAAGCCTAGAAATATAGAGGAGCTCAAAAGAAATATCCGACAAGAAATTGAAGCTATTCCACAGAATATGCTTCAACGAGTTATGGCAGATTTCGTCCGTCGTTTAGAAGAGTGTGTGGAGAAGGGTGGCGGACATTTAACACACACTATATTCAAAAAGTAAAACTCCCATTATTACTTTTTAAGATGTCATTTATATTATTTCTGCATTTAAAATAATGAACAAATCATTTTGGCTCTCATTGTATTATGTATTTGTATTTATGTTCTATTTTTATTTTTAGCTGCTAAGATATTATTGTACTAATTTAAATGGACTTCCGTTAAATAAATAAATAAATATATTTTAAACTTTGGAAAATTTAGAAAAGCCTGAATATTTGGATTGGTTGGCATCGAAGCAACTTTCCTTTCATCACACTTTCATTATCAATCATTCCAATACAACAAAATTATGCCAATCAAATCAATCAATCATCAAGATTAATATCTCCCCTTCAAAAAAAAAATCCTCGGATCAATTATCTCAAAAATCGCATCGGAGCGATTGTCATTAGAAACGTATTATCATCCAATTATACTCATTATCGACGAAGAGCGAACGCATTATTCCCGCGACATAATTGAATATTTCGTAATTTGTTAAGTAAGATTGACGTTGTTATGAACAATGATTGATCGGAAGATAACGTGAGCCCGAGTGGATTTTCTGTTGGATGCCTAATTGATCGTCCGAAACTGGGTCATTAGTTCAATGGAGGAACTCGATCTATTTTTCATGTGGGATACACGAAGGCTGTTTTAAATTTTGAAATATTATAATACGCATCGGAAAACTCGTTCTTGAATAATCAAGAAGAACTTGAGCTTAAAATAAAACAAAGAGAGAATAATAAGAATTAGGGTATTGGAGAACTCCAAAAGAGTAAACGCGGGTGTGGGAAATGATACATTGGGGTTCTAGGCGTAATACAATTTTTCGATTAGATTTAGGTATCCAATATATCACCAGGGGTGACTTATTGGATTCCATAAACAAAAAATCTTTACATAATTCTAACTAACTTTCAAGGAAATTCCCACAAATTCACGCTACACATAATTCCGGTTTAGTTCATGGAAATTTCATGTAATCCGGCATGCAAATATAATATTGTAGGTAATCCGGGAAATTACAGTCGCACGCCGGAGCAGCAACATTGTTATATACCCCCGGAGTTTTCTAAAGCCGGACTCGGAACAATGCCGGTCGCACACACACACAACAATCGCCAACGCCAACACCCACACAATCTCTCCCAGATATTCAACATGCCCGTGGAATTATTGCGAGACAATACCGAATACATACATAATGAATTTCTGAAAGAGCCTTTTATCGCATTGCTACCGTAATGATTCAATGTAGTCCTGATTACTGTTATAATTGAGCAATTTAAATTAGAGACGAAGAAGAAAAAAATAAATTGTCTTGGTGGATAATTAAATTTTTGCACATAAAGGGGTTTTCATTATTTAGAATTGCGCAGAAACGTGTTTCTGTGTGAATGAGGTAATTAAGATGTTGTCTTTCAGATTTGCTAACTAGATTGCAGTTCAGTACGGTTTGCTAGGGTATGGATAGTACGGTTTGCAGAAAAGCACAGTTTGCAGAGATTCAATTTTCTGTAAAAGGCTAAATTTGTTAGAGATCTACTGATAGATGTAGTAATAAAATAATATTTTAATTTTAGGATTTTGAATGGAGTCAAACGGCATTGTAATTCTTTAACGTTTTCATGAGCAAAGTACATAAAATATGGTTCTGAGTTCAAAATTGCACTAGAACAACAGGATATGTTATTTTGATATGTAGTTATAAGATAAAATCAGTTCAAATGTGTTAAACTTGCATACGCTTTTTTTTAAAGAGTTCACTTTGAAGCTTAAAACGAGTGTTTTCCACTCCCAGACTAAGCATGAAGTAAAATTTCGAGTTTAGAAAAGCCTGAAAATTTGGTTTGGTCGCGTAGCGCGAAGCGCGGAGCGACCAATCCTAATTTTCAGGCTTTTCTAAACTCGAAATTTTACTTCATGCGCCACGCGTACAAGACACTGATTTCAAGCAAAGTTTACTCGTTCACAATATTTCAGTGCTTTCAATGTTTAATACGCGTGGCGCATGAAGTAAAATTTCGAGTTTAGAAAAGCCCCGTGAAAATTTGTCTCGGGTCGCTGCGCGACCCTCGACAAATTTTCACGGGGCTTTTCTAAACTCGAAATTTTACTTCATGCTTAGTCTGGGAGTGGAAAACACTCGTTTTAAGCTACAAAGTGAACTCTAGAAAAAAAGCGTATGCATATGTATACCTAACAGAAAATTCCCTGTATGTATACTTAAAAGAAAAATTCCCTGTATTAACAGATTAATCCGATGACTATTTGCCAAATCTACTGACTCTACCGAGTTTGAGCTTACACAAAATCAACATAAATGCATTATTAATTTCCGTAAATACCTGAACTATTTAGTAAATGTGGAAATTGAAATTATACCACTTAAACTTACTTTTAAAACGGTTGTGCACATTAATTAAAATGATTTGTGGCCGGGTTTTTACAGATTTAGTTTTACGAAGACATTGTCCAAATGTGACGTTTAACCTTAAAATTTTGAAGCTGCATACCGGAACATACGTTTTCGCATGTTCCATTTAAAAACCATAGCAGACATATTATGAACTTTTTGGCTCTTTTCACACACGCAATCTGATGACATCGAACTATTTTCGTATTACATGTATTGGTGCAGAAAGCACTACAAATCAAGGAAACCATGGGACACCTCTCGTGAATCGTACCTTATTTAATACATATACTTATTATCCCAATATTAACAATCATTTTATGTGTCATTATTTGCAACAGGTCTTATTTTTCAAGAGCATCGTCTATGTATGATGTTCTGAATCTTTTAATAGGCGGTGTAGAAAAACAGATGTGCATTAATACTATATACGTAGTGCAACCATTTTTCTACGTTAGAGTTGCTCTTCTGTGCTAAAATTGCGTTTACACTACAAATACATTGTAACATTATTGGACAATTAGCAACCCTCAATTGAGTTACCCTAATTTCTAATCAAATGTACTTGTAACATGTTTAGTAGTAGATCATCATATAAGGGAGAGTTATTGTCTCCCCCTGCATTGGAATCGACCAGTTCAAATCAACCCTGACCCAAATAAATCACGAAACCCGAATATGTATCCACATATCTACTTACATGCGAGAACAACAAAACATGCGTGTGCTTTACAGGACCTTCATGGAACAAACTCTTGTTGACAAATAACGCGCACAAACCGTATGATTCATATGTTGCACACCTCGGCAAGGTGGATGCAACTGAGACGCACCGAACCCGCTGCTTGACGCGACTTCGCCGGAATGCCGACCGAGATCATTCAAGAACAGACTATACCCAGGTAGGACCGTTCCTGTTTGTCTGTTTGTGTTATTGTTCTTCAGCTGGTGTGCTGCGACGACGGAGCAGCTGAGCGCGCTCTTGATCAATATATTCCGCACTCCCCCGATCCGGCCAATGTGGCGCCGCCGCCATCGCGATTCCCGCTCTGACACACTGACTTTTCCGCACAAACAAAGGGCATCCCTGCGATGCCCTCGAATAACCCCCCTTTTTAGATTTTAATCCGGTAATGACCCGCTCTGCGTCTTGGGTTTTGGAGGAGCAGGTGCTCGTTCGCACCTCTGGGTGCACGTGCGGCGAGCGGGAGGACTTGTTGCTGGCACTTTCGTGGAGGAGATTTTGTTCGCACTTTCCCCCTCTGGCCGTGAAAACGGTTTGCTTGTAAATGAAATTGCGGACGAGGGTTTGTCAGGGAATCAATACAATGCAGTAAGCATGTTTTATTCAGGTGGGCTTTTGTTTGATACTTACCATGCGTTAAACGACCCAATTCCTGAAACAGTAAATATCAATTAATATTTAATTGTTAAAACATAGTTTTGATTATTACATTACTTTACCATTGAATACAATCATGAAAATTCTAAGAATTTCATACATTTAAACATTGTTAGGCAAATTATCAATACCAAGATACACAAAGTCCTATAGAGAGATCCAGGAACAGATTTCAAACAAGTATTTCTTCCAAACTACAAAAAGTAGAAACATAATTCCAACGTTTCTGGACCGACAAAAGATTAAAATTTGAACAGTCCAGGCAGAAGTTCCAAGTAGAGCCGCATTGGTGCTGTTGCTTGTCATGTTATCATGACAATCGTCTGTAGTAAAATGGCGAAACGACAAAAAAAAGCATCTTGTGTGCTGCAAAACTAGAGTCCATTATTGAAGTTCAACGTGCTTTTATCTTGACACTCTTGAAAATCTGCGACATCGAATTGTTAAAGCTGTGAATTTGATAATTTGAGACCAGCTGATTCATGTGTAGCAATAAATAAGCCACCGTTTTGTTATTTGTCGTGTAACACATGGTGCTCATATTAAATATTTAAAAAAATGAACTTTTTTCTTTCCAGGAAGGTTGGAATTGTGTGTAGTTTGCAAGAAATAAATGTTTGAAATCTGTTCCTTCATTTTGAATAACCCCGTTTGTTCGCATAACTTTAAGGGCTAGTTGCACCAAATACGTTGAACTAGTTCAACTCTGAACTCGAGTTCAAAGTGACATTACAACAATGGGAACTGTCATCTTGAACTCACGTTCAGCTTGAACTTGAGTTCAACGTTTCTGGTGCAACTGGGCCCAAGTGCATTGGGATATTTTTATTTTAAAATATCATAATTTGACGTCCTTTAAAATGTTGAATAATTGTAAAATTTTAGAGAAGGCCTAGAGATTGATAAGGCCATAAAACAGGAAAACGGCTTGGTAAATAAGTCCGAAGACATCTGGCACTCCCCTATCCTTACTCCATGGTAATATAATAACGACAGGATTTAAATTTCAATCATTTTTTTTTATTCATTATAAAGAATGGTTCATGACGTTATGTTATAACCACGATTTCAAGCATTTGACCTTTTCGGCTATTGCTGGCGAAGGGAATCCTGTCAATTTCGGACCACTCTGTCGAGCATTTGGGCCTCTATCTTAGCAATAACGCGCTGAATAGTTTGCGGGTTGTCAGCATGTGTCAAAGACTTTACATAACCCTCAAGAAGTAATGGAGTGGCGTCAAACCGCACGATCTAAATAGTCAATTTACTGGCACATTTCGCAAAATAATATCGCTAAGTCGAGTCCTCGGTAAATCAATCGTTTCATGGGCAGTATAGCACGTAGCGCCCTCCTGCTGGAACCACATATCGTCCGGATCAATTTCGTTCATATTTACGAAGAAATCTTCCACATAGTGAACGGACAAAGGCCAAACTTTTGCGATCGACACCAAATTGACAATTCTGGATCTTCTACCACACTTTCACACACAGCGGCTACAATTTCTTCTGTACGCAAATCACGTCATGTAAAGGGTGGGCCATCTATAAGTTTCTTTTTGAACTGTTTGTTATTTCCTCATTGACAACACTGATGCGCTTGACATATTGACATAAATGTAGTGTAAGATATTGTAATATTTTTTTAATATTTCCCAACGTTGTTCCAAATAAAAACTATTCGTGTTTTTATTTGGAACAACGTTGGGAAATATTAAAAAAATATTTCCATAGTGAGTGTTGTGTCGGAATAGAGTGCGGTACAGAGACATGCTGACTGTTTTTTTTGTGGCCGCAATTAGACGATTTCGACTTCGGCGAGCGTTGGTTCCAGCAGAATGGAGTAGCATGCCACACCAGCCGTGAAACTATCGATCTTTTGCACACTAGGTTTGGTAACCGTGTTATCAGCCGTTTTGGCGATATTAATTGGCCATTGCGCAGCTGCGATTCGTCGTCGATGGACTATTTTTTGTCGAGATATGTTAAGGACCGTTGTTGCTCTAATGATCCACAAACAATTGACGCACTGAAGAAAAACATTCGTTGACCTATTCGTCAAATAGAGCCACAAACAATCGAAAATGTACAGCAAAATTGGGTGAAAAGGATGCTCTACTGTCAGGCTGACCGCGGCGGCTATTTAACTGAAAATATTTTCTATAAATAATCGGAAGGTTTATTTTCTTGAATAAAGCAATAATCATTAAAAAATATTCAACGGTGTAGTTTTAATAGGAATTTTAAAAAGAAACCATCGGATGGTCCACCCTTTAGAGTGTGTGTGATATAAAATCTATCCAGAAATCGACGAATAGCGAGCACAGTTAGTCGATTATGAGGACCATAAAAATCACGTAATCTTTTAATTGAAGACCGATTTTCAAAATCAATTTGAATTATACGGAAACGTTTTTTCCGGCGTAATCAAGATGATTTGTCAAACAATATTAAATATGAATATTAAATCTGCATGGGAATATATTCCATTTTTTTTTTATTGAAGAGTTTTTATTTCTAGATTTGCTACAGAGTGAATGGTTACTCAATTTTTTCCCAACAATTCTCTTTTATTTACTACTTTTCCATATTCGCTCAATTTCTTATGTTAATTGCGGTGAATATTAAAACAGATGATGACTAGTATTCTAAAATTAATTGTTACACGTATTTGGATTTTAATTCATTTCATCACCTTTAGCGCAAGTTGCCGCATTAAAAAAACAATTACTTACGTTTACTTCCAATCAAAACATTGCACATACAGTTATTTATCTCGCCGCAAACTTCCGTAAATCGATTTCATATAAATTTATCCTTGATAAGTTGGTTATTTAAAAAAGTTGTTTGTGTATAGTGCTAAATCATGACCAAAACAAAATGATTCAGATCGCCAGAGAAATAATTGCAAATCAGATATTAACCCACCATTAAAGTAATCTTGGAATAATTTTGAAATTGTTTATAACCCATCAATATATTATGGATTCAGTTTAAAAAAGATGTAGGCTCATCATAAAAATTAATTTGAATTAATTTTGAAACGGTTATTTGCCCTAAACTCGTCTTGTAGAAAATATTGACCCACCATATTATTTATTTACGGACGGACGAATCCAATTATAGATTGATTTAGAAGATCTTCATTCGCGTTAAGTTTAATGTTAGGGAAACATAGGGCTTATTTGACCCTGATCGCTGATTGGCCGAAATTCGAGGAAAACTCACAAAGCCGATAAACAGACATTTCGTTCTATTCCCCACTCACCACTCTTTCTTATAGTGCAAAATGAATTTTCACTGTATTTTGAAATTTTTGGTTATTCCAATAACGAAAAACTATTGACTGTTTATTCTTCTAAAAATCAAACAGTCAACTCAAGATGGGTAGAAGCTAATAACCCTCAAGTATTTGGAAAAACGGAAAAGTAAAGCGATAAATCTTGCGGCTGTTGATGAGAGAATATCAATTTTATCCATGTTTAAAATTATTGCTATTGTTTGTATAACACAATATTTTTTTATTTTTGCGACTGCAGTTTCTGAGTTGCCATTATCACTCATGTTTGATAATGGCAAGTTGAGTTGTAGAAACTGCAGTCACAAAAATAAAAAATATTGTGTTATACAAAGATAAAGTGTTTTATTTTATTGAATTAACATGTATAACGAAGTAGAAGCCTCCACCGTTCATAATTTTATTAAAGAATCATTTTATAATACAAAATGTTTCTATTGAATTTCACTTTATATCGAATATGTATCATTTTATCTCAAATATATTTCCCATTTATCAAATACATTTACCTATATACCACTCCATTTCCCTATATGTCAGAACCTTAGACAATAGAAACTTATAGACGCGCCGTGAGGTACTTCTAGCCAACTACGAAGTGAAGCCAGCATTCGGAGCAGGCGCGTGACGTCACTGGTGGGCAGATGACAAGTTTGTGTGTTTGTTTCACGAAGGTTTCACGACTGTTTTCATTTTATTTTTATTTTAAAATCGTGTTATTTCTGTGAATTGTGTGGTTATAATTATGGTGCAATCATGCAGTGCTTATAATTGCACAGAACGATATAAACGTGGTACAGATATATCATTTCACCTGTAAGTATTTACTTTTACATAAAACTTGTATGTGCATAACCTCGAAATACAATGGTATACAGGGTGAGTTTTCTAGTGTTACAGGGCTATAATTCGAGAACGGTTTTAAATATTTTTATGAGGTAATAGGGACATAGGGGACAGATTTTACCATATTTTCTACATTTTACCCTTTTCTCGTATTTGAGGGGTTGGTGGTAATATAGCCCTGTAACACTTAAAAAAACTCACCCTGCATAAACGCAATTTCAAAATTGTTGTCACCTATTTCACAAAAACAATCATTCACAGATTTCCACGAGATTCCCTAGTGAAAAAGCAATGGATTGCTGCAATGCGACGTAAAAATTTTAACCCATCACAACATAGTAGAATTTGTTCAAAGCATTTCACACATGATTCTTTTATTACCAATAATTGGAGTTTAATAAAGAAACTTAAAAATGATGCTGTGCCAAGCATATTTAATTTTCCTAGTCATTTGACAAAGAAAATAACTACTAGAAAACCACCGCTATCAAGAAAGGTCAAGATTCAGAATGAAGATAACCCAGGAACATCAATAAATGAAGGGACCTCCAAAGAGTCTCTCGTAGAGCCCCCTATCAAAAAGATAAGAATGCATTATGTTAGTGATTTCAAAGAATGTGATTCTTCAATGAGACATCAGCAATATAGACTTGCAGTAAAAAAGTTACTTATAAAAAAGCAGAAACACATTAAAATTCTACAACAACGGAATCGGCGGCTTATTAAGAAAGTGTCTAACTTAAAGTCTTTACTGGAACATTTGAAACAAGAGCGGATGATTGATGAAGATTCCTCACTGAAACTTTCGGTAAGTGAAATACAAAAAATATCATTAATATTAATTGCATGTGATTGGTGTTTGAATTTTCTCCTAGGATACAATGCCTGCTGCAACTAAAACAATATTTAAACAGTTGTTGAAATCTAAGCGTTCTAAAACATATCCACCGGAATTGAAGAGCTTTGCACTTACTTTGAACTTTTATTCACCTAAAGCTTATTCGTATGTCAGCAAAACTTTTCCTAACATGCTTCCTCATCCACGAACTCTTCAAAAATGGTATCAAACAATAACATGTGGTCCAGGCTTTCAAACAGAATCTGTGAATATTTTAAAACAGAAGGTATTAGAGCTTCGGGAAAAGGGTAAACCTTGCATTTGCTCCTTAATGATTGATGAGATGGCAATACATACAAAAATAGAATGGGATGGAGAAAAATTTTTAGGGTTTGTTTGTTAGACTATTTGTAAATTGCATGATATTTTGAATAAATGCATGAAGAAGTAAAAATTATAAAAAGAACATATATGTTGGTTGAAATAATTTTACATTGTAGGTATGTTGACATCGGCAATGGGCTTGAAAGTGATAGTGTAGCAGAAGCAAAGGAAGCAATTGTTTTTTTAATTAATAGTGTCAACGATAGATGGAAGCTACCTATAGGTTATTTTTTAATTAATGGAATTACAGGAATTCAAAATAGTAACCTGATAAAAATGTGTTTGACTATATTACATGATGCTGATGTTACGATCACCAGCCTAACTTTTGATGGCGCTGCAACCAATATAAGTATGGCAAATCATCTTGGAGCAGATTTATCTATTAACTCGTCACAAACATATTTCATGCATCCTATGGCAAAACAGCCCGTTTACATTTTATTAAATCCTCCTCACATGCTGAAGCTTATAAGAAACACTCTTGGTACATATAAAGTTTTGTATGATAATAAAAGTGAGCCTATTAAATGGAAATATATTGAAAAATTGGTAGAGGTACAGGAAAAGGAAGGTCTGCATCTAGCAACAAAAATTACCAGAAGACATATAAATTGGTTTAAAGAAAAAATGAAAGTAAAATTAGCAGCACAGACTCTTAGTTTAAAAGTTGCAAAAGCTTTACAATATTTAAGAGAAACTAATTATTCAAAAGATTTTGAAGGAAGTGAGGCAAATGAGAGATTTATTATTTTCATGAATGATATTTTTGATATTTTAAATAGCAGAAACATACTAGCCAAAAATTTTAAAGCAAGTCTTCAGCATTACAACAAGGATATTATTTTTCAAAAAATTGACGAATCAATTAAATACATTATGTTTCTTAAATGTACAGCAAATGGGGAACCTCTGTATTTAAGCCAAAGAAAAACTGGCTTTATTGGTCTTGTCGTCAGCTTAAAATCGTACATGGGGATATGGAAGCAGCACGTAGAAAGCGGTGATCTAAAGTATCTTTCAGCGTATAAGCTATGCCAAGATCACATAGAAGTTTTCTTTAGTGCCATAAGAAGCCATGGAGGATATAATAATAATCCAACTCCAAAACAATTTCAAGCTTCTTACAAGAGGTTGTTAATGCACACAGGTGTTACAGCTTCCTCACAAGCTAACTGTATTGAGCAAGCACCATCCATTATTTTGGCGATGAGTACCACAACTAAAGTGAAAATGAGGACCATTCACCAACAACTGATTGAAAATTTAGATACCGAGGAAGATATCACAAACGACCACGATTAGGCTTTAACTAGTTTAAGTTATTCCAATAAATTATCTTTGTATGTAAATGATGTTGTGGAATATATAGCTGGATTTGTGATGAACATTAAAAAAAAATTAGATTGTGAAATTTGTTTGAGCGCGATCCAGTCAGATATTTCAAAGTCAACCCTGGTGATCAGCAAAAATTATAGTAATGTTAGACAATGTTTAATTCAGCCATCTAAGGATGTGATTCACATTTGTAAAATAGCAGAAAGTGAAATCAGAATTATGGACATAATGGAGATGTTAAACGGAAATTATCTATTGACGAAATTAATAATCAATATTATGTGCAATGTTCGCGGTGCAGTTTTCGTTGCTTACAAGGAACACATGTACGCTAATGATATTGAATCTAACCACATTATAAATTTAATTAAAGTTATCGGTTTTCATTATTGTAGTATTAGATTATATCATCTGGGTGAAAGTAAAAATAACAATGCTGATAGAGTTAGGAGCAAACTAACTAAAATGATTTTGTTTTCTGGACAATAAATAAATGATTGTAAAGTTAATAAATTAATTACTTGTTTATTTATTTTTTCCTGATACATGTATACTGTAAAGCCAAGTTCCTTCCACAAGATTAATGACTTTTAAGTAAATAAAAAAATTGATTTCGTGCACACTTCCAATACGAAGCGTATTTCTATTTGCGTTCTTGCCCACACGTGACGTCACACGCGCCTATTATGTTGGCTTCACCGCGTTGGGAGAGGGCGCGTCTATAAGTTTATATGGTCCTTATCACAGTCTGTATATTACACTTCCCAGCAAAATGGCTGCAGTTCGTCAAAAAATGCATTTTAGCAATGAACTAAGAGGACTCCTTATCCAGATAATGGATGCTAACGTAAATAGTGTTACATGCAGTGAATTTTTCTTTTAGGTAAACATATGCATAGGCTGTACATTTTCCGATATTCGTTGTTTTTATAAAGAGTTCAATTTGAAGCTTTGAACGAGTGTTTTCCACTCCCAGACTAAGCATGAAGTAAAATTTCGAGTTTAGAAAAGCCCCGTGAAAATTTGTCCAGGGTCGCGCAGCGACCCGAGACAAATTTTCTGGGCTTTTCTAAACTCGAAATTTTACTTCATGCGCCACGCGTGTAAAACACAAAAATATTGTGAAATCCATGTATATTCGAATTTCACTTGAAATCTCAGTTTTATACGCGTGGCGCATGAAGTAAAATTTCGAGTTTAGAAAAGCCCAGAAAATTTGTCTCGGGTCGCTGGGCGACCCTCGACAAATTTTCACGGGGCTTTTCTAAACTCGAAATTTTACTTCATGCTTAGTCTGGGAGTGGAAAACACTTGTTAAAAGCTTCAAGTTGAAAAAAATTTCACGAAATCGGGTTTGAACTGGTTCCTCATCCACTGTATTCGCCAGACCTGGCTCCCATCGACTTCTACCTCTTTCCAAACCTGAAGAGATGGCTCAACAGTAAGCGATTTTACTCAAATAAGGAACTAACAGCCGAAACTGAGGCCTATTTTGGAGAGCTTCCGAAGGACTACTTTTCGGACAGAATAAAAAAGGTTAGAAAATTGTTGGACTCGCTGAAAGGAATATATGTTGTAAAATAAAAAAAAATCTGGGCTTTTCTAAACTCGAAATTTTACTTCATGCGCCACGCGTATAAAACACAAAAATATTGTAAAATTTATGTATATTCGAATTTCACTTGAAATCTGAGTTTTATACGCGTGGCGCATGAAGTAAAATTTCGAGTTTAGAAAAGCCCCGAGAAAATTTGTCGAGGGTCGCGCGGCGCGACCCTCGACAAATTTTCTCGGGGCTTTTCTAAACTCGAAATTTTACTTCATGCTTAGTCTGGGAGTGGAAAACACTCGTTTAAAGCTTCAAGTTGAACTTAACAAAAAAAAAAACAAGGAAAATCTAAAGATTTCTTGTTAGTTCAAACCTTATAGAAATGTATGAATCAGTTCAGATATTCAAATTCAAATATTTGCAAATTTTCCGACATTCGTTGTTCTAGAGTTCTATTTGAAGCTTTGAACGAGTGTTTTCCACTCCCAGACTAAGCATGAAGTAAAATTTCGAGTTTAGAAAAGCCCCGTGAAAATTTGTCGAGGGTCGCGCAGCGACCCGAGACAAATTTTCTGGGCTTTTCTAAACTCGAAATTTTACTTCATGCGCCACGCGTATAAAACACAAAAATATTGTGAAATTCATGTATATTCGAATTTCACTTGAAATCTGAGTTTTATACGCGTGGCGCATGAAGTAAAATTTCGAGTTTAGAAAAGCCCAGAAAATTTGTCTCGGGTCGCTGCGCGACCCTCAACAAATTTTCACGGGGCTTTTCTAAACTCGAAATTGTACTTCATGCTTATTCTGGGAGTGGAAAACACTCGTTTAAAGCTTCAAGTTGAAAAAAATTGCACGAAATCGGGTTTGAACTGGTTCCTCATCCACCGTATTCGCCAGACCTGGCTCCCAGCGACTTCTACCTGTTTCCAAACCTGAAGAGATGGCTCAACAGTAAGCGATTTTACTTAAATGAGGAACCAACAGCTGAAACTGAGGCCTATTTTGGAGAAGGACTACTTTTCGGACCGAGTAAAGTTAGAAAATTGTTGGACTCGCTGAAAGGAATGTATGTTAAAAAATAAAACCAAATTTGAAAAAAAAAAAAAAAAGTTTTCTTGTTTCACTTATTCCAAACTTTTTGATCCATCTAGTAGATACAATACCATCTAAATTTGAATGAATATTGAAGAAGCCACTGCTTCTTTATTCTTATGGCAATTTTGATACTGCATTTTTGCATAAAAAGAATAGATAAAACATAATCCCAGTTTGAATGAATATTGAAGAAGCCATTGCTTCGCTATTCAAAATGTATAGAGAATACTCACTTCGTTTAAAAAGCTTAGTCAATTTACTTTCACGAATTACTTTATAAGAAGTTATTGACTCATGTTGTTTTGTTTTGACCAGTTGTTGACCCGTGACAATTTTGGCACTGTCCATTTGCGGAAAGAATGGAGACACCACGTTTGGAATGTTTTTGCATCGTTCGGTGTTGTTTTGTTGGCATCGTGCGAGGAAAAGGCATTCCTTCTGTTTTAGTTATGTGTTTAGATCTGGGAGATAGTGTCCCGTTTCAGGAAGCGTTAGATGGTAAATGTATGCAAGTATTTTCATGCAAATGTGTAATAAAGGCGTTGGACATGCTAACGAAATAAAAACTTCTTGAGATATTTCGAGATAAAAGCAGTGACATAAAGAAGAGGAATAACATACATAGAAATTGAATGTATATTTTAAAATTTCAATCAATATATAGCGATTTTTCAGCTGTATAGTAAATAATGTGCATTTCGAAAGAAAAAAAAATGGAAATTATACACTCGACCGCAAAAAAACGCGCTACTTGAAAATTCACGTTTTTTCGTGAATATTCAAACAACCATAACTTCGGTCGATGTGGATGTAATTTGATGAAATTTTGAGTTTTTGGAACGCTAAAGTTTTCACTTTAAGGACACATAAGTGGATATAACGAAATTTAAGCATTTCTGCATTTAAAAGTCCTACCAACAAAAAAATGTTCAGAATGTTAAAAATGATAAAAGTTGAGAAGTTATACTGTGCCCAAAAAATCGTAGCTCTACTTCAAAAAAAGCGCAACAAAATTCTATCATTTTCCTTTGAAATAAGCGAAAAATCATGTCGATCCAATGATTTGGCTCGAAGTTATGGCAGTTTTTTTTATAAAGTGTATTTTGGGGCATAACTTTGGCGGACAGGCATAACTCTGCTCGGAAACCTCTGACATTATGCGATTTAAAAAGCTTGAAGTTTTCTCTTTGAGGCATGTTAGTCAGATCTTTATACATGCACATTTTACCCCCTTCGCCCCCTAAAGGCGATGAAACGTTTTTCACTTTAAAACGTTTAACTTTGTTAACTTGTACAATGCGCAAAAAAAATTGTGGCTTCAAGCAAGGGACATCCAGAATAAATTCAGTCCTTCTCCTTTAATATGCGCAAAAATTCAGATCGATAAATTGATTTGGAGTTAGGTTATGACAATTTGAGAAAAATTGATTTTTTCCCCAAAAAATAAGTTATGCATTTTGTAATTAAATCGTAGTTTGGCATTTTGTTTTGCGCATTGTACAAGTTAACAAAGTTAAAAGTTTTAAAGTGAAAAACGTTTCATCGCCTTTAGGGGGTAGAAGGGGGTAAAATGTGCATGTTTGAAGATCTGACTAACATGCCCTTGAAGAGAAAACTTTAATCTTTTTAAATCGCATAATGTCACAGGTTTGCGAGCAGAGTTATGCCTGTCCGCCAAAGTTATGCCTCAAAATACACTTTTTAAAAAAACTGCCATAACTTCGAGCCAAATCATTGGATCGACATGATTTTTCGCTTATTTCAAAGGAAAATGATGGAATTTTGTTGCGCTCTTTTTGAAGTGGAGCTTCGATTTTTTTTTTTGGACACAGTATCACAGTATAACTTCTCAACTTTTATCATTTCTAACATTCTGAACATTTTTTTGTTGGTAGGACTTTTAAATGCAGAAGTGCTTAAATTTCGTTATATCCACTTATGTGTCCTTAAAGAGAAAACTTTAGCGTTCCAAAAACTCAAAAATTCATTAAATTTCATCCACATCTACCGAAGTTACGGCTGTTTGAATATTCACGAAAAAACGTGAATTTTCAAGTGGCGCGTTTTTTTGCGGTCGAGTGTATATAGGCAACTCTATACAAGGAATGTTTCTTTTCAGCTCTGTAAATTTTTAAGCATTTGTTGTTTTCATGAAAGTGACAAGTTTGAAGCTTCTAACGAGTGTTTCCATTCTTTGATTAACCCATTATATGCCATTGGTGCATATACGCAACATTATTAATTTTATGTTAATTAAATTATTAAATAATTTAATTTGATATATTATATTATTTGAATTGACTTGAAACTGTATGAAGAAAAACGTAAAAATTTTGTTATTCAAATATCTCGATTATTATTCATTTAAATAAAATGTTTTCAGTGTATTTCTAACTTCACAATATTTCAGTGTTTTATACGCGTGGCGCATGAAGTAAAATTTCGAGTTTATAAAAGCCCCGTGAAAATTTGTCTCGGGTCGCTGCGCGACCCTCGACAAATTTTCTACGCGGGGCTTTTCTAAACTCGAAATTTTACTTTATGCTTAGTCTGGGAGTGGAAATACGCGTTCTATACTTCATATTGCACGTTTCTATACAAAATCGACGAATACCTTGCATTTACAGCGTATACAATATTTATATTTAAAAGAAAAATTCACAGAATGTAATACAATAAGTCATTCGTAGAAATCATTTAAAGAACTGTAGAATTTTACCTAAAATCCACTTTAAGAGTTAATTCTATAATTGCTCGGCCATTAATGGGTTAAGCATGAAATAAAATTTCGAGTCTAGAAAAGCCTGCAAGTTTGGATTGGTCGCTTAGTTCAATTTGAAGCTAAAACGAGTGTTTTCCACTCCCAGACTAAGCATGAAGTAAAATTTCGAGTTTAGAAAAGCCTGAAAATTTGGTTTGGTCGCGTAGCGCGAAGCGCGGAGCGGCCAAACCAAATTTTCAGGCTTTTCTAAACTCGAAATTTTACTTCATGCGCCACGCGTATTAAACACTGAAAGCACTGACATTTTGTGAATGAGTAAACTTCGCTTCAAATCAGTGTCTTATACGCGCAGGCGCATGAAGTAAAACTTCGAGTTTAGAAAAGCCTGAAAATTTGGTTTGGTCGCTCCGCGCTTCGCGCTAAGGGACCAAACCAAATTTTCAGGCTTTTCTAAACTCGAAATTCTACTTCATGCTTAACCTGGGAGTGGAAAACACTCGTTTAAAGTTTAAATTGACCTCTTTAAAGAAAACAGCGAATATTTAAAAATCTACAACACATAATTGGGATATGTATACTGAAAAGAAGTGTTTCCACTCCTTGATTAAGCATGAAATAAAATTTCGAGTTTAGAAAAGCCTGAAAGTTTGAATTGGCCGCTCAGTTCAATTTGAAGCTAAAAACGAGTGTTTTCCACTCCTAGACTAAGCATGAAGTAAAATTTCGAGTTTAGAAAAGCCTGAAAATTTGGTTGGGTCGCGTAGCGCGAAGCGCGGAGCGGCCAAACCAAATTTTCAGGCTTTTCTAAACTCGAAATTTTACTTCATGCGCCACGCGTATTAAACACTGAAAGCACTGAAATACTGTAAATAAGTAAACTTCGCTTAAAATCTGTGTCTTATACGCGTGGCGCATGAAGTAAAATTTCGAGTTTAGAAAAGCCTGAAAATTTGGTTTGGTCGCTCCGCGCTTCGCGCTACGCGACCAAACCAAATTTTCAGGCTTTTCTAAACTCGAAATTTTACTTCATGCTTAACCTGGGAGTGAAAAATACTCATTTAAAATTTAATTGACCTCTTTTAAGAAAACAACGAATATTTAAAAATCTCAACACAATTGGGATATGTATACTGAAAAGAAAAAATTCACAAGAAATTATGATTTAAAGCTTTTCTAAAAGAAAGAACACTAAAATCCTCGTGACCTAAACAGTATGACATTGTCATGTAACGTCAAAATTTGACACAACTAGAAAAAATCGTTGCAGATATAACTTTCGACATACTCTCTAAAAAAATTAATCCACACATTCCACATTAATGAGTTATAGGACATCTCTCCCGAATTACACTATATGTGTTTTTGAACTTCACCTTAAATCAGTGATTATTACGCCTACGAAAATTTGGTTTGGTCACGTAGCGCTACGCGACCTAACCAAAGTTTCAGGCTTTTCTTAACTCGAAACTTTACTTCATGTTTCCAATGGTTTTACAAAACGAACGCCCTAAAATGTACTATTCATTGGGATATATATATATATATATATATATATATATATATATATATATATATATATATATATATATATATATATATATATACTTAAAAGAAAAAAATTCCTTTAACACACCCTTAATCAAGAAGTGGAAACACTTGCTCGAAGTTTCAGTTAGAAACCAACAAGCCGGTATTAAAAGTGCTCCATATTTCTGTCTACGAATATTCGTGGATTCAACGAATTTATCGATAGGGGCGCAGAAATATGAATGTTTAGATCCTGGGTCTCCAAACTATCTTCTTCGCGGGCCACAAATACAATTCTACATAATAAAGTCGGCCAAGATCCGATTAATTTTATAAAATTATGAAAAATTTAAGGAACAATTGTTACAATATTTCAAAATATGACATTTACAAAAAAAATTACAAACAATCGCGGGCAGGATTCATGCAAGTCGCGGGCCGGATTTGGCCCGCGGGCCGTAGTTTGGAGACCACTGGTTTAGATAAACACAATTTGTTCATCAAGAAATACAACAAATTTTCGGAATACCGAATGTGCAAGCACAAACATGCATATATGAAGCCAGGGTCATTGATATAACTTCTTGATATTCTACACGAGATATAAATCTTTTCCCGAGAAGTCGTGTGATTGATAGGATGTTTGTTGGATCGAGTCCAATAAATCCGTCCATTATTCTAATTTGTTTGCCATTATAAATCCACTTCATGGATGGCTAACGACAAATCGCTGGACGGTGGCAATATTTTTTATTATTCGCTCCAGACATGGGAACATTCCGCGGGAACCGAGCCACAAAATGTGAGAAACGGCATTTGCATTTCAACTTACCGATTCATTGCTTCGGAGCGCTAATTAAGCTTCCAAACGAAAACCACATTGTTCCAACAATGTGTGTGTCATGATTTATGATTTTCATAAGGTAATTATAACAAATTATTCAATATGATTGATGTTTGGTCATTGAAGCCATGAATTTGATATACATTTTGAAGTAACAGAGATATACAGCAAATTTTTCTTCCAAAGTGTACATAGTCGGATCATAAATTCTGTCCCAAGATTAAATTACTATAAAATTAAACAAGAAAAACCGAGAAACAAAAATCATATTAGAAAATAAACAATATATCGTCGGCTTACAAGTGAAATCCACTAAGTCATTTTTCGTCTGTTGTTAGTTAAGTCCACCAAGCTTTTGTACTCATGGTTTTCTGCATGCTGGTCAGTGCTGGGCAGGATTTTAATCATTCAGGATTCGAATCCTTTTAGAGGATTCAAAAGAGGCATTCGAATACTTTAGTTCAACTGGATTCGTGATCTGGATTCGTCACATTTTATTAAGAGGATTCGTATTCGAATTCAAATGTGGGTGATTCGAATCCTTATAAAAGTATTCGAATATTTATAAAAATATTCGAATATTCATAAAAGGATTCGAATATTTACAAAAGGATTTAAATCGTTAAAAATAATTCGAATTAATTGTGAGGGTTAACACGAAAAACGTCTTTTTTGTGTTTTTAAATTTCTCGTTAAGTCACTGTTTTATACGCGTGGCGCATGAAGTAAAATTTCGAGTTTAGAAAAGCCCCGTAAAAATTTGTCTCGGGTCGCTGCGCGACCCTCGACAAATTTTCACAGGGCTTTTCTAAACTCGAAATTTTACTTCATGCTTAGTCTGGGAGTGGAAACGCTCGTTCGAAACTTGAAACTGAATGCTATGATAAGAACATTAACTGACTGAAAATGTTTTTAAAGATAATAATCTAGAATAGAAAGACTGTTATTCCTTACTTCACTTTTTATTTTTATGTTAGATGCACATTTCGAGACACAAGGTGCTCATTATCAAACTGAGTTTGTTATTGATAATGAGCACCTTGTGTCTCGAAATGTACATCTAACATAAAAATAAAAAGTGAAGTAAGGAATAACAGTCTTTCTATTTATGATTAATCACTTCACGTAAACTCGAAACAATACAGTTAATAAAAATCTAGTTTTCAAAATTTTGTTTAAGGCCGGTCGTCCACTGGAAGAGACAACACGCGGCTACGCGCTCACGCGATCCTAGCGGCAACATGCGTATACGCGCGACAGATCCCGACGTGTGTATGTCCAATGAATCTCGTCCACTGCAAGCGTGCGCGGACATGCGGATTCTCGCGCCGAGCGTGTAGCTGCGTCAAGTCCCAAGGAAATGGGATCTGTCGCTCGTAGCCGCGTCTAGTCCTGCGCCTTTACGCTTCCATTTTACGGCTGTAATTTCGTTATTTACACAGCTATTTATTTCATATTTTCAATAAAAGCAAATAAAGGATTAATCGACTCATCCATTGAGTTGATTTTTCTATAATAGCATGAATTTCATTAAAATAAAATGAAAGAAAATAGCATAACGTGTGATTCTTTTTAGTGTACTATTTATATTATTTATGAACATTTAAATCAAGAGAAAGGTTTTGTTAGAAATAAAAACATGCTCTGTGCGAAATTTTACAGCAGTGCTTATGACCTCTGTAAATCATAAAAATGCCCTTTGTAAAGTGCTGCCGTCTCTTGCATTTTTCTTAATACTCATGGCGTTTTCTGTAAAATTACAGAAATCTTGATGTCATATTGTTACTATCCATTCAACACACGTTCTTAGGTTTCGTTTGATTGTGTCGGTTGTGCTGTTATTTGAACATTTTGTGCGTATGTATTTTTTTGGAATGATTATATTTTTATAATTTCTTGCAATGTTCAACTAATACCGATGGGCCGGAGAGTTCCGGGTCGCGTGTAGGCTGGATATTGGTATTTGCTTGATGGTGTTTGGTAAATTTCGGGCGGGCGACGCTCAGGATTTTGTCAGGCCCGTCGGGCCGATCGGTCGGCGGGTGCGGCGTTTTGTATCGCTCATGATCGTTTCAATTTCAAATGTAAATATTTTATTGTTGGAGATGATGAAATTCTCCCAGTGATTCCCTTTTTTTAATATTGGGTTTACCCAACATGATCGCCTTTTTCGAATTCCAATCATACCCCTAATCACATAGGGATTTTCCAGAAGATAAAAATCCTCTGCATCCATTAAAAATATATTTTAAATTCACAACTTTGACGGTTCTAACAAACTGAGCAGCGCGAAGTCACATGCAGTGTACGACCCCTGTCGCGTCTAGCCGCTACTCTTGCAGCCGCCCGTTGCCGCTCGTATCGCGTGAGCGCGTAGCCGCGTGTTGTCGCTTCCAGTGGACGACCGGCCTAATGTTATTTGAAGTAAAACCGACATGGTAGCCACAATCTTCTTCCGACATTTCCCTGATTCAAGATTTTTTTCCCTGGCCTTTTAATATAACTTTCTTCTATGGGAAACCCTTATTTTGTTGAATTGTTTTCATTGTTTTTTTCAATATTTAAGTTAATTATATAATTTTGTACATGTTTCGTAATTTACCTGTGTATTTCTTGTTGAAGATGGATTTGGGAATCTTCTGGTCTAGTTTGCCGCTCAGATGGGGCGGGCCCCATTTGAAAATGCTTCGCTGTCCTGTTGGGGTTTGGTATGACCAAGTGTCCATAGCTTTCAGTCTTTCTGCACTGTTTCTTGCCACTTTTTTGATATGTATATCAAGCGGTGGGAGGCAGAGTATCGTTTCCAATGCTGCGGTGGGTGTTGTTCTAAATGCACCAGTTGTGCACGTACACGCTAGCCTTTGGATGTGGTTTAGTTTTGCTTTTGCTCCTGTTAGATTCGTCCTAGGCCACCAAACTAGAGCTCCATACTCGAGTGCCGGTCTAATAATACCTGTGTATATCCAGAGTGCTATCTTCAGTGATAGTCCCCGGGTATTGCCGATAGCTCTCCTATATTGAAAGAAGGCTTTGCTTGCTTTATCAGTTTTGTATTCAAGGTGTTTGGACCAATTTAATTTGGAGTCAAGGTATACTCCTAGGTATTTGACTTCTTTCGATAGCGTTAGTTGTTTGCTAAACAACCTACCTTGTTTAGTGTATGAGCCTATCTTGTGTTTGTTGGTGAACATCACTACTTCTGTTTTTGTGGGGTTTACTGATAATGAATTGGAGTTGCACCTGCATCCTGCATTCTGTTGCATAGGATGTTTTCGTACTTCCCGGCCAGGAGTATTGCTATGTCATCCGATTCAGTGCTTTTGCCTGGTGTGTAGGCGTGTTGGTTTGGGTGTATAGGTTTGGGCTTGAGAATGTTATCCCTAATGTGGTGATCACACAGCTTCTCTAGCGTTTTTATCATAAACGAGGATAAGCTGATCGGTCTAAATGATTTTGCGTTCGTGTAAGGGCCTTTAAAACTCCATCCAAGAGTTCCGTTCTGGACCCCGAACAGAGCGGACGTCGAGCGTGAGTAGCGTGTTTCATCCTTGCTTGCCTTTAACACACACGTGGTTGTTTCACAAATCCTTTTTCATCCTATCTATTTCATCCTTTACAATCGCCTATATCCTGACAATCATTTTATTTATTACCCATCCTTGCAACTACGTGTGTATTTTCAGTAAATCCCTTTCCTTTCCTCGGGGATAGCGAAACTCTATCTATTCAACAATTTATTAAATTGTACAAAATTACTGTAACTGGTTAACGGGAGGTCCAGCATAGCACCGAAACAGGAGGCGCCTGGGGCAGACCTGAGTCTTCGAACGATGGATGTTTGAAGGGGACGATTGTCCAAGTCGGAGCTGTAGACCTTTTGAGGTAGTCTCTGTGTCCCTATCTTGGATAGGGCTAACTTACATACAGCGGGGTGGACTCAGCCCTGGTGCTTGTCGCCGCCAAAGGAAGAGTCGAGGGTGGGCCTTGAAAAGCCCAGGGGTGCTTCCTCGCCCCTTCGGTCCACACGTGAGTTAGTCTCCGGCGGGCAGTGGTTCGCAGATATGGCGGTGATTCACGGACGCTCGAAAGGTATACACCGAAAGGAAAAAAACCTGACCACACCAAGTCTGTAACTGGTTAACAGGGCCTACTAGCCGAGGCCATTAATTACGCAGAAGAAGAAGAACTCCATCTAGAATATCCTCTTGATACGAATCCTTTTTAAAGAATTGAATCCTTTTAGAATGACTCGAGTCACCTACATTTGGATTCAAGTACAAATTCTTTCAAAAAAACTGTAACGAATCCGGATTATGAATCCTTTTTTTAAAAAGGTATTCGAAAACCTCTTTAAAAGATTCGAATCCTACCTAACTCTGAATTCAGGTGACATTAACGTTTAGTGTAACCCTCTTTAATACAAATGAGCACTTGCTTCCTAAAAGAACAAAATTCAAACGATCTTACAAATCATCTACTTAAAATATCAACGCCCCCGTAAATCCAACAAATATTTATAAAAGTCCGAAGCCAAGCCACTCGAATATCCCACACATCAAAGCCTCTTCGAACATTTCTGCATTTCATCATTGCTTTCATTCCAAACGTGTTTTTCCTAAAAGATTAAAATGACCGATGAACGTATTTTTATTTTTATCATAGTTGTATTTCAAATATTTCTTATTTCTACATTTTGAATCATTTTTTTTTTCCTTTCAGCATTTCATCCTGAGTTTTATTTCTGTTTGTAACGAACTGGTTACATCACAATAATGACGGGTTTCGGCGGTGCGCTCGCCATTAATCCCGGAATTTCTGGCCGGCGAAATATATTTGGAAGACGAAGAAACATGGCGGCGTATTTATATCACTTAAAATTAGACTCCTCTGAAATAGTTGCCCAACAGAACAAACCGGAGAGAATGGGAAAGGCTTCTGCTGGAAGAGGATCCTCTTGCATAACCACCCGTTTTCCACGACGCTACGCGGGTATTTTTAGAATCTAGAACACCATTCCGAAAGGGAAGAATTTATATGGATGATGTTTTGGGGATGTAAATCTTTCTAATTTATTTAGTTTGTTTAGACAATACGGTTTTAGATGGTATGTTTAGGTGTATGATTATTATTATTGGTGTAGTATTAATAATCTTAATTTAAATAGCAATAAGAGCAAATTTATGTACTTTACCAAAAAATCTAAACTGATTTAATTTGATTATATAGTAAGCAATAATTCTATTGAGCAAGTCAGGTTTTTTTCAACCATTAACATCCTTATTGGAATTTTGTTAATTACAAAATGTTATTATATTTAGTTTTAAAGCTGTTTTGTTAGTACAAAATTGTTTTGTAATTGGAAATTTGTTTCGTAACTGTATTTTTTTGAGTTTACGTGAAGTGATTATTACACATAAAAAGACTGTTATTCCTTACCTCACTTTTCATTTGTATCGATAGATATACATTTCGAGACACAAGGTGCTCATTATCAATAACAAACTGTTAGTATGTTATTGATAATGAACACCTTGTGTCTCAAAATTTACATCTAACGATACAAATAAAATGTGAAGCAATGAGTAACACTCTTCTTATGTGTAATTTCTTTCCTGTTGGGCGATTAACATTAAACTGCAATACTCAAGGAAGAATAAAAAATTTAATCCCAATTTGTAAACTTGATACTTCGTTGTATAAAAGTACAATTCATTAAGTGCTATCAATTTCCTATCCAAATATATTTCTAAAGTTTCAGTTTTGTATTTACTGTAATCATTTTAAAGAATTTCTTTTACACAGTTAGCAACATATTTTATAAGCCAACGAAATTCATGTTTCATATAGAAATTTCCACTACGTCTAAAGATTAAAGTTATTTCAGTCAATCAGAAAGCTGCTCTTGCATAGCTAATGTATGTAATTTTACGTTACGCTTTGGTGAAACAGATTAAGCACATAAATTATTCATTTCGGTTGGGCGTGTGTGGACTAAAGAAAAGGTATCATGTCCCAAATTTATTCCATGCCCTATTATAGAGACTTTATTAAATTACACAATGTGCTGAAGATCGATTTTTCGCTTGATTACAAATTTTAACATTATCTCTCCAATGATAATGGCTTCAACTTAAAACAACATCCTTATTTCAGATGTCTCGTATTGTCTGATCTTTCATGACAGCTCAACAGGAAATCGTACATTTTTCAAATTTCTTTGGGTGTATTCCGACGATGTCTAAACTATGTCTGGCCAAATGCGGACCGCGACCTCTATTACTCTGGCCCGAGACAACCAGTTAAATTTTGCGTAAATATCATATTTTGAAATGTTTTAACAATTTTTTTAAAATCGTACACAATTGAGTCGTGTAGATGCAAAATCGGTTACATCCAAGTGTTTTTTTTTTTTCAGGAGAGCAAAAAAACCGTGTATTCATTGAGCCTTGAAATATTTGGCATAGGTGCATTCTATAGCTATAAAGGACACACACTAGCCAAAGCCTTAAAACTAATTATGCCAAAATATCGATGTTTTGGAGATTAACCAAAATACTGATTTAGTTTAGTTTAGTTTTTTTTTAAATGGATGTAACTGATATTGCATCTAGACGACTCAATTATGATAACACTTTTAGTAAATAACATACTTGGTTAAGATTTCACTGTTTACTAGTTTACACGGCAACAATTGCCACATTTCCGACATTTCAAACTTTTTTTCAGTTTAGGAAAGAGATAATAATCAGAGGAAGCGAAATCAGGTTAATAAGGGAGTGTTCCACCAATTCGAACCCCGAACGGGGAAGTTTATTCATGGTTACGTGCGATTTGTGTTAGCGCATTGTCTTGCAAAAACAAAACTACTCCATATCTTTTTTCCACAATTTTTTGCGCAATTTTGCTAATAATGCTGAATAATATGCTCCAGTTATGGTTTTTCCCTTATCTAGGTAATCAATGAAGGTGGTACCATGACAGTCCTAAAACACGGAAGCAAGAATTTTTCAGCAGATGTTTGAACGCGAATTTATTTTGGCATTGGACACCCAGAGTCCTTCCATTTCATAGATTGCTGTTTTGTCTCTGATCATGGAAATGTACCCAGGTTCTCCAGTTATGGTTTTTTTCATGTCTAGGTAATCAATGAAGGTGATTCCATGACTATAAACATGAAAGCAAGAACTATTCCAGCAGATTTTTGAACGCCAAATTTCTTGGGCCCTGGAGATCCAGAGTACTTCAATTCCATGGATTGCTGTTTTGTCTCAGGATCAGAGAAATGTACCAAGGTTTCAACCATATTGATAACTCGGTTCAGAAAGCTACGATCTGTTTCAAATTTGAACGCGAAATTGCTTTATCCTTGAAGACCCAGAGTGCTTCCATTTCATGGATTGCTGTTTTGTTTCTAGATCATAGAAATGTACCCAGGTTCTCCAGTTATGGTTTTCTCCTTGTGAAGGTGATGCCATGACTATCCCAAAACATGGAAGCAAGAACTTCTTCGGCAGATTTTTAAACGCCAAATTTCTTTGGCCTTGGAGATCCAAAGTGCTTCAATTCCATGGCAATCCATGTTTTGTCTCTGGATCAGAGAAATGTACCCAGGTTTTAGCCATACTGATAACTCGGTTCAGAAAGCTCGGATCTGTTTCAAATCAGGCAAGAATTGAACGCATTTTTCCAGTCGTGCTCGCTTCTGGGCCCGTATTCACAGCATCCATGCAATTTGTCATCAGTGAGAACTTGCACTAAAATGACGTCATTTTACTCCATACGGTTTGGTAAATTCTTCCCAAAATGACGTCATTTTGGTGCAAGTTCTCACCGATGACAAATTGCATGAGTGCTGTGAATAGGGGCCCTGGTCTGCATTCAGGAATCCATTTTACAGATTTTTTTTCTTGTCCAAATCGACATGAATAATGTGATAAACGCATTCGTATGCAATCCTCAGTTATACCTATACATTTTATTTCTTGAATAACTTTCTCATTTATTACTTGGTGAAACATTTTGAAATAATATTAAAGGATAAATTAAAAACACTTGGTTTGTTTCACTATTTGTTTCTATTTACTCGACTAGTTTCGCTTTTTACGGCATTGTCACTCTTGATAATGCCGTAAAAAGCGAAACTAGTCGAGTAAATAGAAACAAATAGTGAAACAAACCAAGTGTTTTTAATTTATCCTTTAATATTATACATTTTAGTTCAATTCGACGGTCTTATAATATTAGGTCATGGACTACTTCGATATTTTCTGAGGTTGACACTGAAATGGATCTTTTAGATCTCTCATAATTTTAAAGGAAAAATGTTCTTATTTAGAAACAAGCAACCCAATTTTTGGCAGTGGTATATGAAGGGCAATCATCATAAATTTCCTTACCCATATTCCATTTTATAGATTTTCGCACTCGCGGTTGACATAGTTTTAAAAAAGAATCTTGCTTAGAAATGCCTATATTTTTTGACGTGAAACTTTGCAATGACGCTTCTAATAATACGTTTTATTAATTTCTCGCCTAACCCGTGGTGAAAACACTTCTAATAAGTTTTGTTGCTATGGTAACGCGATTTTGTTGATACACTTCAATTATCAAGGCTAACTACTTATCAATACGCCCTTGTATCTCATTCAAAATTTATATGAAAAGTGAAATTTTGTGATCAGTTCCCCATATTTAATAGTATTTGAAGACTCTTTTATGCGAATGGCGTCTATCGAAATATTTATAGGAAGTGAAATTCCGTGAACAGTTCCAGACAGGCACCAATTAAAACCAGATTTAATCATGTACCGTGGCGAATAGCTACAAATACATAGGATTCGGTTAAACAATTTAGATACATGAAGCCGATAACCCCGCGATTACAAGCCATTATAGCGATCCCCGATGCGAAACCCTTCTTCACATAATCGTCCACACGTTAATTAGTCCTGTCTGGGAAATTGATTACGGTATTTCAAAATAGACGAAGTATAATTTAGGCGGAATACAAATCACATATTTGTTAATTGGAATGATTTTCTAAAAAATAATACAATACCTAATCCATGCTGGCGACCAATTTAAAATTTTAAATTTACCTGACGACTTTTCCCTGATTCCACTTTTTTCCCTGACCACATTCATCTAATCCATCGTGGCGACCAATTTAAAATGTTAAATTTACCTGACATTTTCCTGATTTAACTTTTTTATCATATAACCAAACTAAATCCAGGTGAGAAAAAAGTTATTTACTAGCTCAGAGGTCGACAACGCGCTGCCTGTGAAGCAATTTTAAAGTGCCTGCCGTTAGGTATTCTAATTCAAAATTTTAGATATTTGAACAACAAACACTATTAGTTGCAGTGGCGGATAATTTAAGAGGCG
The DNA here is from genome assembly GCA_932526585.2 of Philonthus cognatus. Lineage (NCBI taxonomy): Eukaryota > Metazoa > Arthropoda > Insecta > Coleoptera > Staphylinidae > Philonthus > Philonthus cognatus. The sequence continues at coordinate 155,937,415 of OW052241.1, forward strand.
AAAAGAAAACATATTATAAAGCACGAATTTAGAAATTGCAAAATTTGATAATACTTTTCTAAAATTTATTAACGCGAAATCAAACATTAGCAGTATATTTTGAACTTTACAATATTGTCAATGTTTTACACGCGTGGCGCATGAAGTAAAATTTCGAGTTTAGAAAAGCCTGAAAATTTGGATTTTCCGGCACGCGACTCGCTTCGCTCGCGCGCCCCGGCAAATCCAAATTTTCAGGCTTTTCTAAACTCGAAATTTTACTTCATGCTTAGTCTGGGAGTGGACGACACTCGTTACAAATTTCATACTGAACTCTTTCATAAAATCAACGAATACCTGAAAAATTACATGGTGTACATGTATAAGTACTTAAAAAAAAAATCCTTGATTGTCGTGTCTAGACGTCAACAATTGAGAAATTTCCAAAATCTGGGAGTGGAAACACTCATCAGAAACTGATTTTGCAGTTTCCTTTACTCATCAATTTAAATAACCAGAAAACTAACCAATTATAAGTATTTATTGCAACTTCTTATTTAAATATTATTCAATACTCTCAATACTTCCTGAGATACACAAAATGTTATATAGGGGAAGTAAAAATTGTATAAAAATCAACAGATTATTCAATTAACATAAATTTACGGGGATGGATCATCGCCTGGCCAGTTCATCGCCGGGCCAGTTCATCGCCGGCTGTTTCATCGCCAGGCCAGTTCATCGCCAGGCCAGTTCATCGCCAGGCCAGTTCATCGCCAGGCCAGTTCATCGCCAGGCCAATTGCGATAGGATATGTCAGGATAGGTTTGGATGGGTCAGGATAGGTTATGATACGTTAGGATAGATTAGGATAGGTTAGGATAGGTTAGAATAGGTTAGGATAGGTTAGGATAGGTTAGGATAGGTTAGGATAGGTTAGGATAGGTTAGGATAGGTTCTTCCAGAGGGAGTTCAGCTTTTCGGCTTTGCCGACGACTTGGCTGTGGTGGTAACACACAGGGATATGACGGCCGTAAAGGTCAACGCAGCCTCGGCCACCTCTAGGATTGCAGACTGCCTGGAGGAGATGGGTCTGGAACTAGCCCCCCAAAAGACGGAAGCTGTGTGTCTATCAACCAGGAGAGCAGGGAGAAACCGCAACGAGACCATAACGATCCTGGGAACGGAAGTCCCAGTGCGGAAGGAGGCCAAGTACCTGGGAATTATACTGGAAGCCAACACTAACCACAGCAAACAGGTGGTGGAGGCAGCGGCATCGGCCGCAAGGACGGAGAGGGCACTGACGAGAATAATGCCGAACATCGGAGGGCCGTCAGAGGCGAGCAGGCGATTGCTGGCCTGTGTTGCACGATCAAAATTGTTATACGGAGCACCGGCCTGGAGCGGCTGTCTAGAGACGGCCAGAAACAGGGAACGACTGCGAGGGGCGCAACGCATTGGAGCCTTGCGAATAACTAGGGCGTACCGTACGGTCTCGACGACAGCGGTTGAAGTTCTGGCGTCTCTGGTCCCAGCAGACCTCATGCTGAGGGAACGGGCGACAATCCATACCGAATTAAAGGCAGGCGCAGAACAGGCGAACTGCAAAAAAGAGGCACGTGCCCAAACGATGCGGAGCTGGCAGGAGAGGTGGGAGAGAGACGAGGACCATAAAGGCGGGTGGACCAAGCGCTTAGTGAAGGACATCGAACTGTGGGTTAACAGGCGGCATGGGTCTACGACGCACTGGATGACCCAGATGCTATCTGGACACGGGTGCTTCCAGGCGTACTTGGCCCGAATTCGTAAAGTGGCGAGCGAGACATGCCTGCACTGCGATGCAGCGGTGGACGATGTGGAACACACTCACGGAGTGTCCCCAGTGGATGGAAGAGAGAGCTGCTATGTGCGTCGTGTTGGGAGGAGAAGTGAACGCCGACACCATAATTCCACACATCCTGGAAACGGAAGCCAAGTGGGACGCCCTGGCATCATTTTCGGAAACCGTACTCCGCAAAAAGGACGACGAAAACCGAAGGATCGAGGCTGAAATTGTGCTGGACTGAGGTGAAATGTGTGGTGAATGGACGCTGGTGCGGTGACCTGACGAACATGTATCTGTGAAGCGAAAGGGTGTCGTGATAAACCGGTGATAGAAGTGACGCGAAAAGACGCTTAGGTTTGAAACGAGTGTTGCGAAAGGACGCTTAGTAAACTACATGGTGAGGCGAAAGGACGCTTGTGCAGTGAACTCGAACTTTTCATTATTGGAGTCGAACTATAAGTGGAAAGCCAGCAACATCTACGCGACGGAAACGCAACGTACGCCGCTACCGACCTTCCTCGAGGTAATGCCCTAGGGCGGTTCCGAGGGAGGACTCAACATCGGTAAAGGGGGTTTTTTAGTGGGTCGGCCAGACTATCCAGCCATCCCCACACTACCACGTCAACCTGGCGACGTGGTGTCTGTCGTACAGATTTTTCCCTCTACAAAAAAAAAAAAAGGTTAGGATAGGTTAGGATAGGTTAGGATAGGTTAGGATAGGTTATGATAGGTTATGATAGGTTATGATAGGTTATGATAGGTTATGATAGGTTAGGATAGGTTAGGATAGGTTAGGAAATATGACATTCAAATTATTTATGATTAATATGAGAATAACAAACTTAGAATCTACATATTTCCATTAAATACAACAACTAGAAAACATTTATTTAATTAAAATTGGTAATTGTGTGCTATTCCACGAAGATATTCTATACGCTCCCTATTATCATAATCCGACACAATTTTTTTTTATTTTTCATCAGCCTGACGATATTTGCGGAGTTTAACAGGTGGATCATTCCCTGCAACTAATTGTTCGTAGTAGGTGTCTCGACCTTTTTGTATTTTCCGTAATGCGTCAATAAATTTCCAAATTGTAGGATGATGAACTCCTAATTCAACTTGCAGTCGCCGATGCGCAGCTTCAGCATGATTATTTGTTCGGTCTTCTTCGTGCAATACACGCTCATAAAGATTCCATATTTCAAGTGGAAACATTGCAGGCTGTCTTCCTTTAGTGCGTCTATTTTGACGTCCAATATATATATCTTCAAACCAATTTAACAGTGGTTGTAACTCTGGAGGAATTTCTGCTGCTAAGGCATCCAAATAATCGTCAATATCCTTAGCGCGAACAAAAGCTAACGCAATCACCATTTTTGTTTTTAATGAAAATTCTGCATCATTGTTGTAACGTGATGTGAATCCCATTTCAGCTAAATGCTTTTTCACATTTTTAGCTAAATGAAAAAAACAACCTTTTATTCCAACACCAGGAAAATATTCGACCATTGCAGAAAATGCTGCATGTTCAAAATCGCAATTAATAGATACTGGCTATAAATTTGGCGCTACTCTTGTAATTGCTTCGAACAGTTTTACATAGGTTTTTTTCATTTTATTCGGCAAAAGAGCATATAATATTGGATGCACCCCTCCATATTTTTTTACTATTATGACATACACCTGTTGAAATAATCGAGGCGCAATTGAAAATGTGCCATCAGCATACCATATATCGGATGTTTTTAGACATTGCAGCCAAGTTTCCCGACCAAAAATTAAAATTCGATCGCTCTCATTTTTTCCACTATCGAACAATAAAAATAATTCATCTCTTCCTTGTTCAGTATGGTATACTGTATAACATTGTGGAATTGTTAACTTTTTAAGCGACTCTGGATCTGCTCGTACAACACCACTCGTATTTCTTTGCCGACGAATGACTCTCCTCAATGCACAATTGTTGGGAAGTGCAGCTTGAGCTGCCTGGCTTAAATCAGTTATACATTGATTTATTACTTGTGCAGTGTTTTCTACTGTTGATTTTGCACGTCGCTTTATAGCAGTAACAGTGGCAGCTACTTCCACGTTTATTGCTGAAGAATCATGCGAATGTACATTTAATTCATGTACAACATTTCCATTTTTTGTGTGTATCCTGGCGTTACAACGTCCTAAGTGGTCACACCGCCAAAATTTAACACATTGGTCAGACTTACTGTTTTCTTCAAAAATATACATATGTCCTCCGTGGATAAACTTTTCTTTCCCTCTTTTGGTCAAAATTTGTGTTTCCATACTTGCAAATGACATATGTCAAAAAATGACATCATTCTCATTCGATTTTTATTAAGTTTGAGTAACAATTCCTTGGTTATAAAATCTAATATTAAATTAGTGGACAATTTCCAGAATTGGGTAATATTTTAAATTTTATCATTAGATATGATCTTTCTTTCAAAATTTATTTTATAAAAATATTGGCGATGAACTGGCCCGGCGATGAAACGGCCGGCGATGAACTGGCCCGGCGATGAAACGGCGGCGATGAATCGGCGGCGATGAATCGGCGGCGATGAATCGGCGGCGATGAAACGTCCTAGACCGTAAATTTACAATGTCCGGAAAAAATGTATGCCCATTTGGTTTATTTTAAGTTCATAATTATTTCATCATCTAGCAGGCTACTAGACCTGCTAGATGATAAAATAATTGTATAAACTGGAAATTTTCATTCATGCTTAATCAAGCAGTCGAAACACTTGCTAGAAGTGTCTTCCTATATATTTCACTTTAACAATTATTAAATTTACTTCAACTGGTGGATCAATACAATACGAAATTCTTTTAATCCATGAAAGCAAAACCTGCGCACAAATCTAATCCCACAGTTGAAAGCAATTAATGGAGCGAGAACAAACAAGAATGCGATACCTTTTCTTTCTCCCCAAAGGAATGTAGCTAATTTACTGCTGCTTGCTTCACAGGCACAACATTTCAGTCTGCATTTCTTGGGCCGAGGGAATATTACAGATCTCCATTCTTTTGAAGATAGCATCTCTACAAATTTCCTCCTCCTTAATTGCTTTGCGTCTTTATCTAAGAAACTCCGTACCCCGAGATCTTAATACCAATTACTAATTATACCAATAGATATCATCCAAATCGTTAGGATACACGAATATCCAATAAGTTGCATCATAGAATAAGTAATTGTTGTTACGTAAAAATGTATTATTTTGTGGCAACATTTAAAATTAATTATTGAAATACATTGTAAAATCTCATATATACTAACTTATACATACAAGGATTTGTAAAGTTATTTAAATAAAAAACACTTGGTATTGTTTCACAAATTAAATTTAATTTGTGAAACAATACCAAGTGTTTCAGGCTTTTCTAAACTCGAAATTTTACTTAATGCGCCACGCGTATAAAACATTGACAAAATTGTGAAGTTAAAAATATACTCATGTTTAATTTCGCGTTAATAAATTTTAGAAAAGTATTATCAAATTTGGCCATTCGTGCTTTATAATATGTTTTCTTTTCGCCTCTTAAATTATCCGCCACTGCAACTACGAGTGTTTGTTGTTCAAATATCTAAAATTTTAAATTTAGGTATTCTAACGGCAGGCACTTTAAAATTGCTTCACAGGCAGCGCGTTGTTGACCTCTGAGCTAGTAAATAACTTTTTTCTCCCCTGAATTTATTTTGGTTAGGTAGTTTGGTTTGGTTTTCCTGATTCCACTTTTTTTTCATATAACCAAACTAAATCCAGGGGAGAAAAATGTTCTTGCATCATAGAATAAGTAATTGTTGTTACGTAAAAATGTATTATTTTGTGGCAACATTTAAAATTAATTATTGAAATACATTGTAAAATCTCACTTATACTAGCTTATACATACAAGGATTTGTAAAGTTATTTAAATAAAAGACACTTGGTATTGTTTCACAAATTAAATTTAATTTGTGAAACAATACCAAGTGTTTCAGGCTTTTCTAAACTCGAAATTTTACTTCATGCGCCACGCGTATAAAACATTGACAATATTGTGAAGTTCAAAATATACTCATGTTTAATTTCGCGTTAATAAATTTTAGAAAAGTATTTTCAAATTTTGCCATTCGTGCTTTATAATATGTTTTCTTTTCGCCTCTTAAACTATCCGCCACTGCAACTACGAGTGTTTGTTATTCAAATATCTAAAATTTTGAATTTAGGTATTCTAACGGCAGGCACTTTAAAATTGCTTCACAGGCAGCGCGTTGTTGACCTCTGAGCTAGTAAATAACTTTTTTCTCCCCTGGATTTATTTTGGTTAGGTAGTTTGGTTTGGTTTTTCTGATTCCACTTTTTTTTCATATAACCAAACTAAATCCAGGGGAGAAAAATGTTCTTGCATCATAGAATAAGTAATTGTTGTTACGTAAAAATGTATTATTTTGTGGCAACATTTAAAATTAATTATTGAAATACATTGTAAAATCTCACTTATACTAACAAGGATTTGTAAAGTTATTTAAATAAAAAACACTTGGTATTGTTTCACAAATTAAATTTAATTTGTAAAACAATACCAAGTGTTTTTTATTTAAATAACTTTACATATTCTAATATGTTTCACCAAGTGCCAGATGAGAAATTATTTCAAGAAAAAAAAAAAAAATACAAAGATTATTTAAGCATACAGTTGGGCCAGAAAAAAACTAGTACATCAAAATATTTGGTTACGTAAACTGGACTCACTTTTATTTTTCAAATTGTTAATCAAATTGACAAATCGGCTTAAATGTCAAGTCTTCATATAACATAATTTTTTGAATGCTATATAACTTATTCCATCAAAATGCAAAAAAGTACCCCCACGTGCGCACATCTGTCCAAACAACACTCGAGACATCTGTATTTACACGAGGAGAACGAAAGTGAGGCGAAACACCAACCGACGTCCTCCTCCTCCGAAGCTAATTGCTCAATATTAGCATGCAGATTGACTCTGAGCTCATTAATTCTTCGCGATGCGCATTCTGAGAAACCGTCGTTATAGAGCCGTCTCGTTAAAGTCGCAGCTCGGGCACAACAAAGGAGGAGTTCAAAACCGCCACTTTTGTATTCCAAACACGATCAAACGTCCATTATGCACATTCGTTACGGTGCATAAAGGGTACGACCACACGAATCGCACACGACTTCTATTCCAGATGGTGAGACAATGGAGATTAAACAAAAATAAATACAAAAAAAATGGTTATTATAAACTGACAATAGTTCTAATACAAAAACATCATCTGAAAATTAATGCTGAAAAAGAAATGACATATCTTTAATTAATTTCTCACTTAACCCGTGGTAAAACATTTTTGAATCTAATACTGGATGATTTAAATTAAATTTAAATTAAAACACTTGGTTTGTTTCACTTATTTATATTTTCTCCGACTAGTTTCGACCTTTGGTCATCTTCAAGGAGGAATGTACAAAAAATATCTAAGCAACAATATATATACAAAATCAAACTATCATAAAACATCAGGTAATAAGAAATGACATCCTAAAAACCAACATAAGGCACGATTCACGAGAGGTGTCCCATGGTTTCCTTGATTTGTAGTTTGATGTCAACAGATTACGTGTGTGAAAAGAGACAGAAAACTATTAGGTATACATACAGAGAGTTTGATGTAACACCGAACATTTTCATCACGAGAATTTTTCTTTTAAGTATATATATGCAGACGTTGTACATTTTACCACGCTCGGTTTATTAAAAGAATACAGTTTGAAGCTTTAAACGAGTGTTTTCCACTCCCAGGCTAAGCATGAAGTAAAATTTCGAGTTTAGAAAAGCCTGAAAATTTGGTTTGGTCGCGTAGCGCGAAGCGCGGAGCGGCCAAACCAAATTTTCAGGCTTTTCTAAACTCGAAATTTTACTTCATGCGCCACGCGTATTAAACACTGATTCAACTTAAAGTTCAGCGGTCTGTTTTAAACTTAGTAATATGTCAGTGTTTTGTGCCGGTGGCGCATGAAAAAAAATTTCGAGTTTAGAAAAGCCTGAAAATTTGGTTTGGCCGCTCCGCGCTTCGCGCTACGCGACCAAACCAAATTTTCAGGCTTTTCTAAACTCGAAATTTTACTTCATGCTTAACCTGGGAGTGGAAAACACTCGTTTAAACTTCAAATTGACCTCTTTAAGGAAAACCACGAATATTTAAAAATCTATATCAGGTAATTGGGATATGTATACTCAAAAGAAAAAAATCACAAGAAATAATGATTTAAAGCTTTTCTAAATGAAAGAACACCAATATACTCGCGACCTAAACAGTATGACATTGTCATATAACAAAATTTGACACAACTAGGAAAAATCGTTGCAGATACAACTCTAAAAAAAATTTGAACCACACATTCCACATCAATGAGTCATAGGACACCTCTCCCGAATTCCACTATATGTATAATTTTGTAAATATTTGCATCCTGTTGTACCTATATTTGGATTAGAATCGAATCGTCCTAAAAAAATGTAACGAATTTGAATCACGAATCATTTTTCACTGAAGTATTCGAATACCTCTTTTAAATCCCCTAAAAGGATTCTAATCCTGCCCAGCTCTGTTGGTGCGTTGGCGTTTTATTGCTGGACATCTTTATAGGAAGCTAGTACTCGCATCACGAACCTATAATTTCAGTTGTTAGACGGGCTAATTTTTATGGGCAACCTGATGAAACCTAATAGTCACAGGAGCCAATTACGAGAGGAGAAAGCAGCGCTCGGGATTCGTATTAATTACAAACCGCAGTTTATGCAATATTTTGCTCTTCTTTATAGCGTTATTATCCAATTTCTACAAACCCGTTACTTATAGAGACATTTTCCTATTACTGAGACATTAATTGATAAGTTAAACTCACGATGTCTTGAGGTAACCACTGTAGGCACATCTTTACAGATCACAGTGGGCGTTTCCTAAGATAACTATAGTAGGCGTGATATTGAACTACAATAGGGAATGTATATTCAGAAAATCACAGTAGGGGTGTTTTAGACAGTTAACCTTAGCTTGTTTTTGTACAAATATACTGAACATGATTATTGACCATTATACAGGGTGGACCAAAAGTTCGTTTACATTTCAAATTATGATTTATAAGAAACTAGTTATATGTGATAAAAACTTTCTATTTATTATTAAAGTACACAAATAGGGATTTTTTTAAAAATTACATCATCCATATGTAATCCTTGACTATTTTGACACTGCTGCAAACTGGAGCGGAAATTTTCAATGACGGTCTCACAAGTGTTTTGTGAAATGTTTTGCATTTCCTCTTGAATATTTTCCTTTAATTCCTCTAGGGACACTGGGTTGCTGTTGAAAACTTTACTTTTACGGTATCCCCTAAGAAAGAAGTCCAGTGGGGATAAGTCCGTGCAAGGGGTGGCCAGTTAATGGCACCTCTTTTGGATATCACTTTTTGTCCAAATTGAAGCCTGTGAGTGTGATCTTGAGGCTTTAATTCCTGTGCCATTTGGATTTTGTACGGATGTAAATGTAAATCTTTGTGAAGAATACGAATCAAAGATGTTCTGGGCACACCTAAGGCGTTAGATCGCTTCCGTGTAGAGTCCATAGTTTTCACGAATAGACGCTCTTACACGCTCGACGTTTTCGGGATCTCTTGATGTTCTAGGTCGGCCGGATCGTGGTTGATTCATTGTTGAACCTGTCTCCTCGAACTTCTGTACCCACTTTCGAATTTCGAACGACCCCGTGGTACTGAATTCCCATTGGCCGCTCTTGCGCTTCGTAACCCCTCCGCCCCACCCCGCCGTAGCTGCTCGTCGCAGCTACCGATTCAAATTTAAACGGACTTTTGGTCCACCCTGTAGTAAACCTGGGTTTGGCAACCTTTTTCACTCAAAAGCATATTTCAGAAATGCGGGGTCTAGGCGGGCACAGTGGGGAAGAGAGGGGGGGGGTAGCATTAAAGCATGAATATTGAAACACTTTTCAAATTCAAGTTGATAATGTAATTAATTTCTTTAAATTGTGTAAAATCAAATTATTAACTATTTTTTTTTTATTCGGGTTTTTGCGCTTTCAGTCCGGTACGAGATTCATAGGTAACAAGCATGGGCTCTCTGGAAGCCATGATGTGTGCGCAGTGTTGACAATTCTGTCAACTTGTCAGATTTTTATCGGTCATCATAGATTTTGTATTTATTCATTATTTTTGTGAGATTTATAAAATATCTCCAGAAATGTAGGTTTAGAGGGGTTTATACACTCGATAAATAAACAGAACATCGAACCACCAAATGCTTTACTATTCAAGCTACAGAATAGAGTAATATAACAATTTCAGCATTTCTTAACTTTCAACTCATGGGTAAGATACATAAAAGTATAATGAATAAATAAAATTTGCGTAAAAAAAATCTTACAATTTGTACATGTATTTGAAACATTTTTCGATATTCTAATACTTCCAAAGGTATACACATTATTTTATTGGGAAATTTCCCTTTTGTATAAAAATTAGTGATGGGCAAGATCGATCAAAAAAGATCGATTGATCGATCCTTGCAAGCAATCGAGCCGCTCGATCATTTTGATCGGCTCGATCTTGTCGGCGGCTCGAACTTATTGATCAGCTCGATCTTTTTGTTCGGCTCGATCTTTCTGATCGGCTCGATCTTTTTGATTAACTCGATCTTTCTAATCGGTTCGATCTTCTTGATCGTCTCGATCTTTTCGATCGGCTCGATATTTTATTGCGAAATTTCCCTTTTGTATAAAAATTAGTGATGGGCAAGATCGATCAAAAAAGATCGATTGATCGATCCTTGCAAGCGATCGATCCGCTCGATCTTTTTGATCGGCTTGATCTTGTCGATCGGCTCGATCTTTCTGATCGGCTCATTCTTTTCGATTGGCTCGATCTTTCTGATCGGCTCGATCATTTTGATCAACTCGATCTTTCTAATCGGTTCGATCTTCTTGATCGTCTCGATCTTTTCGATCGGCTCGATCTTTTCGGGCGGCTCGATCCTTTCAGGCAGCTCGATCTTTTCGAACTTGTCGTGCTAGTCGATTGATCAATTGGCTCGTTACAAAAAATGGAGTTTTTATTAATTTGCTAAAGAGACATTAAATCATTTTAAAAATAATCGCCTTTTAAAATTAGGAATTTTTTTCACAATTTAGAAAAGTTTAGTCGTAGGTGATGGTGTTTTCTTTTTTACTAAAAAATGTGTATGCAGTTTTCTAAAATATTAATAGGAATTTTATTTTGTTAATTAAAATATACGCAGAAAATAAAATGTTGTGGTATGTGTACAGTATTTTTATTGTATAGAAACAGAAAATAATGTACAGGGAGTTTTTCTATTAAGTATACGTATTCTAAATTAAGCCCATATTCTGTAAATCTCTCAAGATATTCCTTGTTTTTTTTAAATTCAATTTGAAGCTTTAAACGAGTATTCTCCACTCCCAGACTAAGCATGAAGTAAAATTTCGAGTTTAGAAAAACCCCGTGAAAATTTGTCGAGGGTCGCGCAGCGATCCGAGACAAATTTTCTAGGCTTTTCTAAACTCGAAATTTTACTTCATGCGCCACGCGTATAAAACACTAAAATATTGTAAAATTTATGTATATTCGAACTTCACTCGAAATCTGTGTTATAACCGCATGGCGCATGAAGTAAAATTTCGAGTTTAGAAAAGATGACAAATTTTCACGGCGCTTTTCTAAACTCAAAATTTTACTTCACGCTTAGTCTGGGAGTGGAAAAAAATTTCTATTTCCGGTCAAATCGAAATATGCATATAAAAATGTAGGCAGATTTTCACGAATAGAGGAGCCAAAATTCCGTGAACGGTGCCGACGCAAATATTTTACTGGCGTTTTTTTGAAGATTTGGTGTATGTTGTTATAATTGTTGTTATTTTTGAGGTATGACTTGTTTATTCTATCCGTAGCCACAGAAATATTCACAAGTGTATTCCACTCCCAGGCTAAGTATGACCCGAGACAAATTTTCTGGGCTTTTCTAAACTCGAAATTTTACTTCATGCGCCAAGCGTGTAAAACACTAAAATATTACTCGTTTAAAGCTTCAAATTCACGTCTTTAATCAACCACAGTTGTCTTAAACCATAGCAGTAGGCGTATCTTTGGAAAATGACAAGACAACTGCAATCTAGTCATTTGTTGAAACTAATAATATGCGACACTTAAAATCATCACATGATTAATATCGTATGTTCAATAAAAATAAACTAAAGTGCCATGGAAAATACTATAGGTTGGCAGTTTTTAAAATATATATTATAATTATTATGTCTGACGTTTCATATGTCAATTCCAAAAGCGTGTAGCCAACTTAAATTTGAAACAAGATTAAATCATGGCACTCTAGAGGTTTTTTTTATTGAACATACGATACAATCAGTATTAATGACTGTCGTTTATCAAAGAATATTTATATTATTTGTAAGTGTATTTATATAGGGTAACTTAAATTCCTTGTTTGTATTAATCTTTCTTTCTCTGCGGGCACATATTTCATAAATTGAAATATATGCAAATGCACACAAATCGCAGTACGGTATTCGGACCATTTAAATATTTCATCGTTTTGTATGGTAATGTAAAAACTTCCTAAACATCGCAATTAATTACGCTTTTTGTACTAACGCCACATCCATAATTCATTCCCGTACACAACGGCAATAAAAAAAATAACATTTCTTTAACTGGGTTAAGGTATTATACACAAACCTTTTTCTTTGATAAACGACAGTCGTTAAATTAAAACAGTCCATAAATAACGGCTTAGTAGAGATTTATGTACAATTCACTTTCGTTTTGATCACGAGCATAAGTTACATACTTATTTTAGGATTGTTTTCGATTGCGACACTTCTGAGATTAGATTTTCAAACAATGTAGATTACTCAATATATTGACTATTAATTTGTGTTACATGTAATCGTTGCCTCAATACAAAAACTGAGTAAATCGAAAAATGTATATATTAATTATCTGTTTTAATTTTTTTTCATTGGGCTGTTTATGGAAATAAAAATTTCAAGAAGGCAATGCATTCCTCCATAAAAGTTAACCATGATAACAGAATTTAATGGGAACAAAAATGACAGATGGATTTTTTTTCTATTTAACCTGTCCTCTTATACTTTACTGCAGTGATGGGGAAACTACGGCCCGCGGAAAGGTTTAATCCGGCCCGTTTAAGAGTGCCGTCGTGAGAATGTTTGAACGCGTTCTTACTTCGTAGTGTGACGACCCGCATAAAAACTACCTGCGGCGATATTCAAAACACAATAGTATTCTGGACAAATCCATCCGACCTAAACAGATGACTCATCTTCGCTCGAAACTTGTTTTCTCGAAAGAACCGGAAATATCCAGTTCCCGAACAATCCTTGCAGGTAGGTATAAATACAAGCGAGGCCGCCCGAAGATCAGTTAGTTAGCGACTTAGTCAGTCATCTGCAACGACCCGCTGTGACTCGAGTAATTGTTTGTGTAATCCCCGAAACTCCCACTGCCTCAACAAACACCCGAGCAAGAGCATTAGTTAGCAGTAAGCTTTCGTCAATTGCGTTTCTGTGTGTTGTTCTCCGTAGTAGGTAACGTCTAAAATGGATGTTAAAAAAAGAAAAATGGATTCAGAATGTCGAGTTTTTAAAGAAGAATGGACGTGGAAATATTTCTTTACTTTATTTAAAGAAAAACCTGTGTGCTTACTTTGCAATACAACTGTTGCAGTTTTAAAAGAATATAACATTCAACGCCATTTCAAGAGCAAACATGAAAACCACTCCTACTCATCGTTAAGTGAAGAGGTGAAAAAAATTAAATCGAAAGATTTAATAAAAAAATTATCAAGTCAACAACAATTATTTCAGAGAGCTAATCATTCTCAAAGATGCGCTACGAAAGCCAGTTATGTGTTGGCTTATAATATTGCATTTTCAGATGGTGAATTTATAAAGCAGTGCATGATAGATGTGTGCGATATTATGTGCCCTGAAAAGAAAAATGATTTTCAGTCACTGTCTCTCTCAAGAAGAACAATCACCGAGAGAATTGAAAATATTGATAAAAATCTAATTTCACAACTGACTACAAAAACTCAAAAATTTATATTTTATTCAATTACCATGGATGAAAGTACAGATATCAGCGATACTGCGCAGTTACTCATATTTGTAAGAGGAATCAACGCCCACTTTGAAATTACAGAAGAACTTGCAGGGCTGCAGTCAATGAAAGGAACAACGACTGGTGCCGATATATTTTGTGAATTTGAAAAGTGCATCGATAAACTTCGTTTACCTATTGATAAGTTATGTAATGTAACTACAGATGGTGCTCCTAATATGGTTGGAATCAATCAAGGATTTGTTGGGAAATTTAATTCTAAGTATCCGGAAAATGATGTTGTTTTTTTGCATTGCCTTATACGTCAGGATGCTCTCTGTAAATCGGCTTTAGATATTGACCATATACTTAATATTGTTGTAAAACTAGTAAATATGATTCGTTTCAGAGGATTATTACATCGCCAGTTTCAACAGTTTTTGGAGTCCGTACATGCTGAGCATTCCGATATCCTGTATTCAAAAGTTCGTTGGTTAAGTGCTGGAAAAGTATTTGAAAGAATTTGGGATTTAAAAGACGATATTGTGAATTTTCTTCTTGATAAAGACATTTATAATCAATTTGACGTCTTAGAAAATGAAACGTGGCTTTCTGATTTCGCTTTTTTCACAGACCTCCTCGTACACATGAATAAACTTAATCTCAAATTGCAAGGGAAAAATCAGTTTCTTCACGATATTTGGCAATACCTGAAAAGTTTCAAATTACAGTTATTATTATTTGCTAATCAGATCTCTAAATCTGATTTTTCTCATTTTCCAAGAATACAATCTTTAAAATTCACTATATCAAACAATAAGATTAAAAAATACGAAATTAATTTGAGAAAACTATCTTCAGAATTTGAAAGGAGATTTCAGGACTTTAGAAAAATGGAACCAGAGTTTAGTATTTTTGCGACCCCATTCAATGTTAATTACGAAGAAGTTGATGCAAAATTTCAACTTGAGTTAATAGAACTGAACTGTAATACTCTCCTGAAACAAACTTTTCATACAGTACCATTACTAGAATTTTATAAAAATGTAAGTCCAGATAATTTCCCAAATCTAATTACTCATGCAATGAAGATAATGACAATGTTCGGCTCATCTTATATATGCGAACAAATCATTTCAACAATGAAGCTTAGGAAAACTTCTTTAAGAACCTGAATTACAGATGAGCACCTTTGATCAGTTTTAAGAATTTCTGCTTCGCAAATGGAACCGGACTATAATGAAATTTTGATGAAACAGTCTCAATTTCATTTTTGTCATGCACCATCAACCAGTAATGACACCAGAAAATAAAGTGATAATACTTCACATCAAGAACTACACTAAATTCATTTTATATTTTGTGCTTATAATTTTCTTACCTTTTGCTTTTTCACTATTAAAATAATAAGTGTGTGTAATAATATATGTATATGTTTATAGAACACATACATTTTTTAACAATTAAGCATTATTCTTTGGCCCGCTACGATTGTCTGGTTATTACAAATGGCCCGTCTTAAAAAAAGTTTCCCCACCACTGCTTTACTGTGTAGAAGTCAGCGACGGCTCGCGGCCCAACTTCAGGGTATGCCACAGCGCCAAGGAACACAAAATTTGAGTTTAAGATCGCGCTTTATAAATACAAGGAATTGCACAACAAAGTCACCTTTCAATAACGGATACATATTAAAACATTAAAAGTGCGATTCTTTTCGCAATCTACAACAAGTTAGTCTTACAAAGACTATATCAAACACTCATTAAAACAACTACTTCCCGGGCTAATACCCCGACGGACATTGAATTATACAACAAGTGTTTGCTGTTACATACAGTAACCTACTGCAAATGTAACAATTTGGGTCAAATTATTCAGGCCATCTATAGACGCGTTTCGAGATTTATCTCTCCTCAGTATAGCTTTGCCATTCCCTCTAAACAATTTGACACCTTAGACTGGCGGTCACGTTACCGTTCAAACATTAGTATAAATGAAATTGCCAATTCTTGGTTGCAGAATACTTCAAACTATAAAGTGCGATTCTTTTCGCAATCTACAACAAGTTAGTCTTACACAGACTATATCAAACACTCATTGAAACAACTACTTCCAGGGCTAATACCCCGACGGACATTGAATTATACAACAAGTGTTTGCTGTTACATACAGTAACCTACTGCAAATGTAACAATTTGGGTCAAATTATTCAGACCATCTATAGACGCGTTTCGAGATTTATCTCTCCTCAGTATAGCTTTGCCATTCCCTCCAAACAATTTGACACCTTAGACTGGCGGTCACGTTACCGTTCAAACATTAGTATAAATGAAATTGCCAATTCTTGGTTGCAGAATACTTCAAACATTAAAAGTGCGATTCTTTTCGCAATCTACAACAAGTTAGTCTTACAAAGACTATATCAAACACTCATTGAAACAACTACTTCCCGGGCTAATACCCCGACGGACATTGAATTATACAAAAAGTGTTTGCTGTTACATACAGTAACCTACTGCAAATGTAACAATTTATTTATACATATTACCTTGGGTCTCTGGCTTGCCCTGAAGTTAGGCTGCGAGTCGCCGCTGGGAGAAGTGTCTATTTTTATCTTTCACTATGTTCTCATTAATCACTTGGTGAAACAAGATTAAATATATAAGTATAAATATTATTTAAATAAAAATCACTTGGTTCGTTTCATAAAATATTTGATTTATTACGACTAGTTTCGGCTTCTAGCCATTATCAAGGAATTATCATTCCTTAATAATGGCTAGAAGCCGAAACTAGTCGGAATAAATCAAATATTTTGTGAAACGAACCAAGTGATTTTCATTTAAATAATATTCATACTTATATGTGTCTATTTTTACCAATTTAATGGAACTTTAAAGCTACGTCTACCTCAACGGACCTTCAAATTTGATATTTAATCCAAAATTAAAGTAATAAAACTGATGTAAGATAAATGAACTAAATAGACAAATTATTGTTGAGTTTTCATAAGGATCCATTAACTAATGCCTTCTAAAAATGTAAATACCAAGGGACCCTTGGTATTGCACCTTTTAAAAAAAATCTTGCACCTTTTAAAATAATCAAAGCAGTCAGCCTTGATGACAAATAAATAGACAAACAAAAAACACTCGCTACAACAAACATTATCTTCTTCCATAATAACTTATTTATTAATTCACAAATATTTTTATCAATAAATCAAACACTTAAAATTATCGCGTTAATTGGTAAAGTAATTAGAAAATTAATAGCAACTAATGACATAAACTTTTAAACGGCTGAAATATTCACCTTTACATTTTGATGAAAATATACAGGAAGTTATTCAATTAAGTATACATACATATCCTGATGTGTACTTTGTAAATTTTGAGGAACTCGTTTTTAAAAAGAGTTCAGTTTGAAACTTTAACAAGTGTTTCCACTCCATGGTTAAGCATGAAGTAAAATTTCGAGTTTAGAAAAACCTGAAAATTTGGTTTGGTCGCTCCGCGAAGCGGAGCGGCCAAACCAAATTTTCAGGTTTTTCTAAACTCGAAATTTTACTTCATGCGCCACGCGTATTAAACCCTGAATCTATTGAAATATTGGTAATAAAAGAACTTCATTTGAAATCAGTGGCTAATACGCGTGGCGCATGAAGTAACATTTCGAGTTTAGAAAGACCTATAAATTTTCAGGCTTTTCTAAACTCGAAATTGTACTTCATGCGCCACACGTATGAAACACTGAATCTATTGAAATATTGTTAATAAAAGAACTTCATTAAAAATCAGTCGCTAATACGCGTGGCGCATGAAGTAAAATTTCGAGTTTAGAAA
Source organism: Philonthus cognatus (assembly GCA_932526585.2). Classification (NCBI taxonomy): domain Eukaryota; kingdom Metazoa; phylum Arthropoda; class Insecta; order Coleoptera; family Staphylinidae; genus Philonthus; species Philonthus cognatus. The sequence goes on from OW052241.1 coordinate 155,955,261, forward strand.
AGCCTGAAAATTTGGTTTGGTCGCTCCGCGCTTCGCGCTACGCGCCCAAACCAAATTTTCAGGCTTTTCTAAACTCGAAATTTTACTTCATGCTTAGTCTGGGAGTGGAAAACACTCGTATAAAGCTTCAAATTGAACGCTTTTCAAAATCAATGAATGCCTTGAAATTTACAGCGTATACATCAGGATATGTATATGTAAAAAAAATAACTCTCTGTATGAACGCATATTTCTTATTAAGATCATCTACTTGATCTGAAATGAATATATAAATAAAATGTTCATTCACGATTTATAGGTTATGTATAACAAATTGAAACGTGCAGTTCGTGAATTAAACGTACGATTTACTTACATTAACATGTTAATGTTTGCTGAAAGATGCACTAATTTATGCTGATAGTGTCTGTGAAGCACAACGCGATTTTGTACACCTGAAATCCGGCACCTTCACACACTCGAAAGCGGAAGCGAACTGCTTGAAAAAACACAAACATACAACATCAACGAACTTCTCGCGCACGTTTCATTAATAAACGTGAAGTTGCAGACAGCTGATTGGCATGGTTCACACAGCAACAACTCATTGATGTACAATCAGTGGAGTAGAACATTTGGATTGTATTTGGAAAAACTCAATAAATGACACAATTAGTAGTTAGTTTAAATATATTTTATTAATATAAATAATGTTTCATACATACAATTTGTTTTTATATTCAGAGACAATGCCCCTGATTCTGTAAGCAAAATATTAAATTTAACGTCTGTATTCTTCAACTTCTAGTATACATAACAAATACCAAATGAATTTACAAAGTGAAGCTTGCAAATAACATAGGTACATTAAATTTAACATTTTGCATTTCACAGAATTGGATCGATTAACAGTTTTGTTGCAATTTCAGAACTTTGTCGGTAAAAATCTTATTATATTTAAAGAGACAGTTCTAATTTTATAAATTATTGTAGAAAATTACTGTTTTGTGTAATAATTGTTACATATTTTTTAAATTAAAAATCAATTCCTTACAATTTTACAATGGCGTATGCTAATGACTTATAAATCATAAAGTTTTAAAAGCTAAAATTGACATTGTGCATTAATGAACGCGTTTATAATAAAGAAAAGCCAATGGTAAGTCTCTTCATTCTTTCGTAAATTTTAAAATAATGTTGTATTTAGATAAATTCGATAATCGGGATTTTATTATATGCAACCAAATAAACCGTAGCGTTTATAAAATTGCATACGATATATTGTGTTTTAGAAACAAATTCATGAAAATTCAAGTTTTTGTTGTAAAACTGATTGAATCTATTAAAAATTATAGGATTAGTAGTTAGCGTACGCCAATGACATAAATCATAAGCATAACGTGTTAAAAGCTTGAATTGTTGTGCATCAATTATCGCGTTTGTACAAAGCAAAAGCCAATGGTAAGTATCTTCATTCATTTACACATTTTAAAATAAGGCTGTATTTAGATAAATTCATCAATCATGGTTTTATTATATGCAACCAAATTAACCGCAGTGTTGATAAAATTGCATACAATAGTTTGTGTTTTGAAAACAAATTCATGAAAATTTACGTTTTTCTTGTGAATCTGATTGAATCTTGTAAAAATTATAGAATGACTAGTAAGTGTATTTATTTTTACCTGTGTTTTAGAAACAAATTCATGAAAATTCAAGTTTTTCTTGTAAAACTGATTGAATCTATTAAAAATTATAGGATTAGTAGTTAGCTTACGCCAATGACATAAATCATAAGCATAACGTGTTAAAAGCTTGAATTGTTGTGCATCAATTATCGCGTTTGTACAAAGCAAAAGCCAATGGTAAGTATCTTCATTCATTTATACATTTTAAAATAAGGCTGTATTTAGATAAATTCAATCAATCATGGTTTTATTATATGCAACCAAATTAACCGCAATGTTGATAAAATTGCATACAGTATTTTGTGTTTTGAAAACAAATTCATGAAAATTTACGTTTTCTTGTGAATCTGATTGAATCTTGTAAAAATTAAAGAATGACTAGTAAGTGTATTTATTTTTACCTGTTTTTTAATACATTCAAATTTTATAATGGCGTACGCAAATGACATATATCATAATCATAACGTTTTAAAAGCTATAATTGTTATGCATCAATTAATGTGTTTATAAAAAAATAAGCCAATGGTAAGTTTTTTCATATATTTGTAAATTTTAAAATAAGGCTGATTTAGATAAATTCATTCAATCATGGTTTTATTATATGCAACCAAATAAACCATTGTGTTCATGAAATTGCATATAATACTTTTTGTTTTTGAAAAAAAATTATGAAAATTCTTTTCTTTTTCTTGTAGAACTATTTGAGTATTTTGAATACTTTAATCAGTTTACAATTACTAGTGTTTATAATTTTAAATGTACTGCTTTTTAAATAAAAATTATTTATTATACTTTTAATTTCGTAAATTATTGATTCACTTGCAAGTATTACAATTTAAATAAATATTATAACATTTTTTTATTTTTTAATTTACTTGTACAAAATTAGAATTGGTTATACATTGTTTTTTAAATTATTTATTTTATTACAAGATTTTAATAAATAAACTTTATAAACAGAACATTATTATAGGCAACCTAATAAACAGTTACACGCGTTGATTCAACCATAAATGGCTGTGAAATTTCCAGCTCCGAAGAAAAACACAATTAAACCTTGCGAAACGAATTGAATCTTGATTTAAAGTTTGGCAAGTTGATAATTAATTATATATTTGTCTCTCTACTCTATTTGGAAGAATTTTCATTTGTATAATACTTCATACTGTGTACAATAATAAATGGTGGTGAAATCCACGGGTCCGTAGAGCCAACAATGCGGGACCCCAGGGCTCTAGGGGCCCAATTTTATTATAAATTAGTATTCTCTAGCCTCCCCAAGGATATAAGCGACTGTTTTTGCTCCCCAATTGTGTTCTTGCGCCCATAACAATGAGCTATAAAAATGCATTTTTCAAAGCTCAATTCAGGTTATTTATTATTGTAAACTAATAACGTTTCATTCTAAATTACTCGCTTTAACTGGTGTTTTGATTTTATTCTTTGGTAAGTTTGAAATTATACATTTCTCATTGTAACTTTGAATTCTGCCTTAATATTACTCAATTTCTTTTTCTGTGCATACATCTACGAAGTGTTTATTTATAAAGAATCCCACTTTGGTTGAATCAATATGCAGTAAGTAAATTGTAAATATTTTAATAATAGTTATTGTCTTTTTACTCATTTTATTTCAATTATGATTATTCATCAGTGTAAACCAAACTTCTCAGTAATATCACGAAGTTGGCAACAGAATGACAGTGACAGCTGCCAGAATCAGTTTGTTTTGAATAGACACGTCATTTAATTGATGCAAAAATTAATAGTGAAAACCGCAACACGTCCATCAGCAACAAAATTATTTACAATCAGCAAACCTGGCCGGATACTCGGGAAGCATGAGGCGAGCCCACGGGAATTACAGCTACAAGCCCCTGTCGCAGGACATGAACGAGGTCGAGGATGAAAACAACCGGATGGCCGATGAGCTCAAAGAGAAGATCGGAGTGTTGAAATCCCTGTCGATTGATATTGGCAACGAGGTGAAGTATCAGGATAAATTACTGCGTGATGTTGACGACGACATGGATCGGACTGGAGGGTTTTTGGGGAACACGATGAATCGGGTTTTAAGGTTGACGAAAGGGTCGCACAACTATTATATATTGTATTTGTTTCTGTTTTCAATATTTGTATTCTTTTTGCTGTATATTGTGCTTAAGTTTAGATGAATTTTACTTCGATTGTAAGATTATATATTTTTATGGTTATTTAATTTTATTACACATGTTTACATGGGATTGTTTTTTTTAATTCTCATATTTCCCTTGAAGAAAATTTCATAAAGTGAATAATAATAGTTGGGTTTAAATGGCACTTCGATAAACTTTCGTGTAGTGTAAAAAGTGATGTGAAAGCAACATTTACACTGAGCGCAAGATGAGATGTAGGGGAGTCTCGCCACGCAGATAAAAGCAACGCAGTTTTTTATGTAGCATGGATTTAAATGGGAAAACTGCTTCCTGTAACTCACGGCTCAATTTGTGTTGTCGTATTTAAAAATACGCGTTATAGAAAACTGCGTTGCTGTGTGTGATGTGAAAACAACATTTATGCTAGGGCAAGTTAAGACGTAGGTGATTCACGCCACGCAGATAAAAACAACGCACTTTTCTATGTAGCATGGATTTTAATGGGAAAACTGCATCCCGTTGACCGATAAACTTTCGTGTAGTGTAAAAAGTGATGTGAAAACAACATTTCCACTGAGCGCAAGATGAGATGTAGGTGAGTCTCGCCACGCAGATAAAAGGAACGCAGTTTTTTTTATGTAGCATCGATTTAAATTGGAAAACTACTTTCTGTAACTCACGACTCAATTTGTGTTGTATTAAAAAATACGCGCTATAGAAAACTGCGTTGCTGCGTGTGAAAAGTGATGTCAAAGCAACACTTATGCTGGGTGCAAGATTAGACGTAGGTGATTCACGCCACGCAGATAAAAACAACGCACTTTTCTATGTAGCATAGATTTTAATGGGAAAACTGCATCCCGTTGACTCATGGCTCAATTTGCATTGTCGTATTTAAATATACGTGTTATGGAAAACTGCGTGCGTTGCTTTTTCCTGCATGGCGTGACTTACCTGTGCCTTATTTTGTGCTCGGCTTTGTTACTGTTGGGTAAGAATTCGAAATCATTTTTTTTTTCCAAAAGTGTAGGAAATATTGGCCTTTTCATCGTGTTTATATTTTTCTATTGTATTTATAAGTAATTGCTTACATTGACAAATTAACATTTTATAGTGTTTTTTAAAGTCAAAATCTTTGAATGAATTCAAAGTGAAAATCTATGAATGAATTCAAAGTGAAGATCTTTGAATGAATTTAAAGTGAAAATCTTTGAATAAATTCAAAGTGAAAATCTTTGAATGAATTCCAAGTGAAAATCTTTGAATCAAAATATTTACTTACTTTTCAATTTATTAACGAGAGCAGTATATTTTGAACTTCACTAAATCAGTGTTTTATACGCGTGGCGCATGAAGTAAAATTTCGAGTTTAGAAAAGCCTGAAAATTTGGATTTGCCGGGCTCGCTTCGCTCCGCCCGGCAAATCCAAATTTTCAGGCTTTTCTAAACTCGAAATTTTACTTCATGCTTAGTCTGGGAGTGGAAAACACTTGTTGAAGCCTCAAATTAAACACTTAAAAAAAACAACGACTGTGTCTTTGTAGACTTGAAAGACATTCCCTATATGTATTTCTGTGGTTTTGAGGAAAAACCAGTTAAGTCACTTTTTTGGTCAAATTAAGTTATGTGCGGACAATGATAGTTATTTACGTCTATTTTCACTTGGTGAACTCCAAATGATATTATCTGATACACATTTAGCACAATTTATACAAAACCTATCCAGTTAAGTGTCATTTTTGAGGAAAAACCAGTTATGTGACATTTTTTGAGGAAAAACCAGTTACGTTCCATTTGAATGCATATTAAATGTATTAACATCCAGATTTTACCATATATTTTTTTTTTTTTTTTTTATTACTCCAGTTTATTTACAATCTGTCTTGAATGTTGACAATAGGTAAATGATTTGTTAGTTTTGTGAGTTCGATGTAGTAGGTAATAATTCCTATGAATTGTTTCCTTTTATAGCGAGCACTTAGTTCATTAGGCGAATCTTGTTGTTAAGTCTGTTGGCTTGAAACGTTTAAGTCTGCGCACTTCACCGCTAGTATTGAATAGGTTTCTTGCAAGTTCGTTTGGGTGAGATGATATTCTACGTTGGTATGTAGCACAATATTTCTTGATTTCACTTTGGATGGAGGGAATTTGCAGGTCTTTATCTATTGTTTTGTTTGGGACGTACCATGGGGCGTTTGTCATGCTTCTAAGTGCTTTGCTCTGGAATCTCCGGATTATTTCCAGGTTGGAGTGGGAGGCTGATCCCCAGAGCTGGATCCCATAAGTCCAGATGGGCTTTATGATTGCTTTGTACACGAGCAGTTTGTTTTGAAGAGTAACTTTGGACTTTTTGCCGATGATCCAGTATAGTTGTTGCCACCTGAGCCCCAGTTGTTTCCTCTTATTAAAAATGTGTGTTTTCCACGTTAAACGTCTGTCTAGGTGCATACCTAGGTATTTTGCGCTGTCAGTTTGTGATAACTGATGGTTGTTTAGGGTGACAGGGGGGCATTGGTCTCTCTTTGTTGTAAATGTTACGTGTGTAGATTTGGTCTCATTTGCCTTTATCTTCCATTTCTTCATCCATACCTCTATTTTATTTAGATGGGTTTGCAGGTTTCTTGATGCTATGTTGTGATTGCAGTGGGAAGCCAGTATTGCCGTGTCATCTGCGAAGGTGGAGACTGTGGTTAGCATTGTAGTAGGGAGATCTGAAGTGTATAGAAGGTAGAGTATTGGTCCCAATACGCTTCCTTGCGGGACCCCAGAGCTGATGTGGTTTAGGTCCGTGTATTCCGACCGTACTTTTACTAGAAAAAATCTGTTGGTTAAGTATGATTTTAATAGTTCGTACAAGTGATAGGGAAGATTTTGTTTTAATTTGTAGAGTAGGCCAGTATGCCACACTTTGTCAAATGCTTGGCTGACGTCAATGAAGGCTGCCGAGCAGAATCTCTTATTCTCGATGTCATTGCTGATTTGTTTTACTACCCTGTGCACCTGTTCGATTGTGCTATGTTTTTTTCTAAACCCAAATTGATGGTTGGGAATTAGCTTTTGTCGTGTTAGGATGGGATCCAGCCTGGTGAGCAGTAGTTTTTCGAAAATTTTGGACAGTACTGGTAGTAGACTTATTGGTCGGTATGAGTTTATTTCATTTTCGTTTTTGCCCGGTTTGGCGATCATGGTTATCTCTGCTATTTTCCATTGCGGTGGGAAGTAGCTAAGTCGTAGTATGGCATTAAATATTTGTAGAATTGACGTGATTGCTTTTTTTGTTAACTTTTGGAGGATCCGTCCAGTTATTAAGTCATACCCAGGTGCTTTTTTGGGGTTGGTACCTTTTAAAATTGTTTGTTTGACTTCGCAATATTTGAAGGGTTTTGTGGGTATGTCCATTTGGAATGGGGTCTCAAGGAAGTTCGATATTTCTTCCGTGCTATCTTGGTCATCAATATCAAATGGTTTGAATACTCCAGTCAGGTGTTGGGCAAATGCAATGGCCTTTTCTTCATCGTTTCTCGCCCATTTTCCGTTTTGGTCCTTTATGGGGGGGGATTGGTAGAAGTGGTCTGTTGAGTTTCCTTGTTGCCCGCCAGAGTGAGTAGTTGCTGGCAAGAGAGGGTGATAGATTTTCGAGGTATGTTTCTACTGATTGGTTTTTATTGGTCACCAATAGTGCCTTTAGTTCGCGGCATGCTCTATTAAGTTTTCTTTTGTCTTCTGGTGCTTTTGTGATTTGCCAGGTCCTGCGTAACTTTCGTTTTTCAGATATTTTATCTTTTATTATTATTGGGTTTTCATCCCTTTTGTTGCTGGGTCTTTGTGGTGTTGATTCCCATGCCGCCTTTTGTATGGACTTTGTCAGATTTTCCAGCGCTACTTCTATGTCGATAGGCGTCTTTAGGGGAATTTTTAGGTTTATTAGTTGGTCTGTTTTTGTTTGGAATGCTTCCCAGTTGATGTTGCGGTTCCATAGGGTGGTCTGTTTATCCTGGTTGGTTGGTTCTGTGAGTACCGTTAATATTACTGGTGTGTGGTCTGAGGATAAGTCCAGGCTTGATTCAATTTTCATAAGCTTTGGGTTGATTCCTTTTGTTATGAAGAAGTCTAGGGCATCTGGTGTTTTGTTTGGATCGCTTGGCCAGTGGGTGGGTTCGCCTGTTGCCACCGGGTTCATGCTGTTTATGTTCATTGCAGCAAGAAGTTCTCTTCCTTTGGTGTTTACCAATCTTGCACCCCAGGCTTTGTGCTTGGCATTATAGTCCCCTCCTGCTATACATTTATTGCCAAGTGTCTTTAAGAAGTTTGAATATTCTTGCCGTTTGTTCTTATGTTTTGGGGGACAATAAACTGCAGACACTACTATGTTACCTCTGGCTGTGTTTACTGTAATTGTTGTGGCTTGGATGTGTTCGCTTGCATAGTTTTCTAGTTCGCTGTGTTTTATGTTGCTGCGAATAATTATTGCTGTTCCACCATGGGCTGTTCCGTCGGGATGATTTGTATGGTATAAATTATATTTTGGTATACTAATGTGGGATTTTGCGGTGAAACGTGTTTCTGCAATTAGTATGATGTCTATTTTATTTTCTATTAGGTAGGCTTTCATTTCTTGTGCATGTTGGCACAGGCCGTTGGCATTCCACTCTACAATTTTGAGTAATTGCGTCATTGTGGTAATTTGTTGACGAGGGTGGTGATGAGATTCATCATGGTTCCCATTTGTGTTATAAGAGTTTTCATCATAATTTTTAACTCTTGCATATCGTTTTGTGTTTCCATAGTTGTTTGGTTTGCGTTGTTATGTTGGGTTGTTTTCTCTGCATAGCTGGTCCCTGGTTCTACATATTGCTGGTTGGTGTCCTGTCGGTTGAGGTTCCTTTCTCTAAGTTTGGGGTAGAGTTTTTGTTGTAGTTGCTTATGTATGATGCATCCTCTGTAGTTGGCAGGGTGGTTTTCTTCGCAGTTAACACACTTTACTTGGTTGTTTGGTTCTTTCCGCGGGCAGGTTGCTGTCGTGTGGGTCTCGGCGCATTTGACGCATCTTGGTTCTCTTTGGCAAAAGTTTTTGGTGTGGCCAAATCTTTGGCACCTAGTGCATTGCGGGATTTCTCTTTTTGACTGATATGCTTCAAAGATAACGCTTGAGTTCATGAGTAAAGTTGTTTTGTATATTTCTTTATTATTTTCGTTTTGTTGCAGGTCGATGAAAAACATTGGCAGTGGGCGTTTTGTTTTGTTACTCCGTGCGTTCCAAACGTTGGTGACTATATGCCCTAGGGTTTCTATGTTTTCTTTGATTTCTGTCACATTTGTGGAATAGTGTAGGTTCTTTAGTACCACTTTAAATGTCTTGTTTTGTTTTAATTTGAAGGTATGGAATCTGGTTCCTTTTTCTATTAGGACTTTTGTGATTTCCGAGTATGCTTCTGCTGTTTTGGGTTGCACTTTGACTTGTTCACTACCTATAGCTTTGAGTATGTACATGTTTTTGGCGGTTATATCTAGTTGTTCTATAAGTGGCTTGATGTTCTCAACTCCCTCGATAAATATGGGTGGTGGTTTAGGTTCGTTAGCATTATTGTTTACCTGGATTTCGGCTGGTACGTTATCTTCATTTTCTAGATGGCTGAATCTGTTTGCTGTACCCAGCCAGTAGTCTTTTTTATCTGATTGTGACTGGTTTTTTTCCCCTGGGCTCTTTATTCTTCGTCTCTTTCTGTTGGTTACTTCTTGCCAGTCGAGTGAGGTCTGTTTGTGGCTAGGTGGTGTTGAGTTGCTGGTTCCTCCCGTTGATTGGTTTTTGTTTGTCATATTTGGGTTTTCACTTAACGATTGTGAACGTGGCCTGTCGCCTGTTTTTTGAAACATGCTGTTGTGGAAGATTTGTTGTGTATATTTCTTTAAGGGATGTTTGTTTGGTGTTGGTTGCGGTTGTGATTCGCTTTCTTTCCCTTGGTTGCTTTCGCTGCTTTCTTCCTTGCTAATTTGTGGGGTTGTGTTTTCGACGTTGCACTTATTGCAGCTCCAGTTTTTTATTTCACCACTTGAATTCAATTGGTTCAGGGTCCCGATGGACATTTGTATGCACTCTAGGTGGAATGCATCTTCGCATCTCATTTTACATTTTATACTGTCTTCGTATTTGGTAATGATTTTTCCGCACTCTTGGCACTTAGACATGGCTCGTGGTTGCCTGTTTAGGGGATTTTCTAGACATGTGCTTTTGGGGTTAGGAACCTTAATCTGCCCGTGCCTCGGCCATCCCCTGTCATCTGGGGCTGCAAACAATCCCACAAGGATTTGTTGCTATTCTGAAGCTATTGGCAACAGTATTTTAGCTCGCGCTGCACTACTACTCGCTTAATTAATGAAGCAAAAATTGAGGTGAATAACCTAATTAAACGTTCCACTCCCATTTTACCATATATGGCTAACGTTTATACATATTCAGTGTATATATTTCATGAAAGAACATATATGAGTATTATAATTCGATATATTTATATATCGAATGATATACGGACATTTTTCATGTTTGAAAAAGGAAGTTACACAAGGTGTAAAAGGGTTTGAAAAAATAAGCCACAGAAATTATGAAATAAACGTAACTTTTTCTTACAGATAAAAACAATTGGCTACAATTTTCTATACACATCATGTAACGCAGTATAGTAACTAATTAATCGAAGAATAATCGACAGGTTGACGCGAAGAAATTCGGTAAGATCGTCCGACATTAACTTCAATCGCATGTACAGTTTTCACTTTTTTAGGTTGTTCTTTAGGTGAGTGATTACAATTTTCACGCTTCCGTTTCAAACTGTTGCTTGTTCATTCGCTTCCGGAAATTCTTCAGTTGAATCGTCGTCGTCTAAATCGGGATCAAAAATTTTCGCACTAGAGATGTCACTCGTACTGAGGAGTTTGTAAAAGTCGTGAACTTCTGGTCTCAAAAGATCCAACATGAAGAGCAAGTCTTGTTTCTTCTCGCGGCTTATGTCGTGGGGCCCTGTGTATCTAAGTTGAAGCTGTTCGTTTTGAATATTACAAGTATTACGTCTGCGTACATGTAATTCAGTGAACTCTCCGTCTTGAAAATTCTGTTTATAGAAAATCAGATCTTGTTCTTTTAGGTATCTAATCCATTTTACGTTATGCCACAAAAAACGTTAGTTTGACGGATTGTTTTGCAAAAATTTGTAGAGACATGACGCGACTTCATTGGCACCTCTTTTTGCGTCACCTTCGTGCCACATGTAACATGTCGTCCTCGGTGTCGTGTTGTCATTGACGGTCAAGTTGTAGGTCCACAGTTGTCTCTTGTAGAAATCTACAGATGTTTGCAAGGAAGAAAGTGCAGAAGCGGTGGGTGCCCTCGGATGTTTTGGCCTCCTTCTTATCAGCAGATTTACTTGAATACGCCGTATCTGCTGCTTCTTGGTGATCTTTCTGCAGTGTCGTGTCTTTTCTCGTTTATTTTCGTCAGTTTCGTACCTTAATTGTGCATGGAACATGTCACACTTATGGCACTTGTCAAGTTGTGGTTGTTTGAATTGAAGTCCTGTTTTCTTGAACACATTATAATATATCCAGTACTTAACAGGTTTCTACACTTCATCTTTGTATAAAGCGTACATCTCCTGAACAGTCAGCCCGATTGGCAAATACCTTTTTGTTGTATGACGACGCTTTCATAAGCCGGAAACTTGTCAATGTGAGCTTTAACTTCTGCAATTATTGTGTCTGAGATCTTATTTTTAAAAACTTGTTTTCCTCTTCGATCACTCAAAGGCAACTGACCCATCTCCTTCCATATGTAAGTCAGACAATTTTCAATGAAAGACTCGGTCTCGCCAGGAGTTAGTCGAAAACACTTAGGACAAACGTTTTGGTCGATAGACTTGCTGCGCAAATAATACACCGCTATGAATTGTTTTCGCCTCAAGTTCCCTTCGCGCTTTTTTACAGGTTTGAGTGTTATCAAGCCTCTCACAAAATCGCGTCGTTTCAAGTACATTCTCTGCGCCCAATAGGAGTCGAAAATTCTTACCTGATCCTCGTTTGATCGTCGCCTCCATCACGTACCAGAGTACTCGAATCTTGCTTTGTATCGTAACCTAGTGAAACAGTCATGAAATTGTAACAATTTTTAAGTATATTTTGCAATTTGTTCAATATAAAATGGTTGTAAGCTGTCAATGAAAAAGACTTCTAAATAAATGACCATCTTCTTAAATAAATACCTTGAATCGTCACATCTCCAGAGGATAAACTTAAGTTTTCCATCGATAGTTCATTTTCAAGAAGAGTTCTCTGCAATTGCTCGTCTTTCTTCAGAAACGGTCGGTGTCAACTGTAAAGAACCCAAGAAATTTAAGTAGGTTATCTTTTGATCGCTGTCAACAGGACCCGAGAAAAGTTACATTTACCAACCTTACGATTCCGCAAATGAGTCCTGAGCATCTTTGGGGATTCCAAAGATGGGTCCTTCGAACTGCTCGAGTATTGTCGGATTAAATCCATTTGTTATTTAAAGTCAGGCTTTGTGTGAGTTGTTACACTTTCATTTTAATCAAAAGGTCTGTGCTATTATAAGTTGTGTTCAAATGTTGGGGCTTGAATCTCCAGAAGGTCGACGACGCCGCCAACTGGTGGCTACTTTATGAATCTCGAAGGCGTGCTTAATACCAGCGGTCGGTACAAAGTATGACGATATTTATGTTGGCACGCCGGTGATACAATTTTTTTACTAAATCATGGTCGAATATATCTTGACTATTTAAAATTACGTGAAATAATAGTCAAATTGCGATTTTTTGAAAAAACCCAGTTATCTGACTTTTTTTGAGGAAAAACCAGTTATCTGTTTTCCTTTCATTTCTAGCTAAATAAAAGACATATTCACACGTTTGACATGTTTTATATACTTTTTGTTTCAATATACATACTATTAGATGGATATTCGGAGCCATTACAAGGTATTTATAAAGTTGACCTGTGAAACTTTAAACTTAAATTACTCGAAATCATGTAAAATCGACTTAACTGGTTTTTCCTCAAAACCACAGATTTATTAAAGCAGTGATTGGGTTAAGGATAAAAAATAAATAGAAATTGAATATATATTTTTTTATTTAACAATAGTACAATTTGTTTTAACACAAAAAACAATACATACAGTTTCATTCAAAAATTTCTAAACATATTCTTCATTATTTTCATCGAAAAAACTGCCGAACGTAGCAACATTAAAACATTCACGTTAGTAATGGTCCCAATTTTGGGAATATATCATAATAACAATAACAATAAAATATTGCAACTGTGTACAAGTTTTTTTTTCTTTACTTTCATCTTCAATTTAAACATCGTAATTTCGTCCATGTTTCACATGCTACGGCAAATAAAATAGTTCACGTTCGTTTTAAAATCAAGTCCTCCTTTGCAAGAGAAATCATACATGTCACTTTTTTTAAAATCAAATCAGTTTTATTATTTTTGAGAGAAATTATACGTACTTTACAACATCTGTTATTTATTCACTATTGCGCATAATATTAGAAAAAAACTGAAATAAAGACTGCGTCTGGAATGTCTAGAAATCAAACACTCGCTTGGAAACCCAATTATTCAAAATTCATCGACCTTAAAATTAACAAACGAAAAAAAAAATATGTTATATTCAAACTGTACAAACGAAAAAAATAAAATAATCACAGGGAATTAATTTAAAAAAAAAAATTATATTATACACACATCACATACGAATCCTCTATCATGCAAATTACTTTTATACAAGAATACTGTTGTCACTATTAAATAAAATTGTGGTACTTATTATTGTAAATAAAGTTTATCTTTTGTTTTTAAATATATCTCACAAGTTTGATTAAACTAATAAATTAATGAAATCCTCATTTTTCCCCCAATAATTAAATACTCTTAAGAAGTTAACACATTCAACTAATCCATAGTTTAAAGGTAAAAGTCATTATGTGCACAACATATTAATTAATAGCACTTAATAAGTTTTACCTTACCAAAGCAGACAATTTTGGCATTTTGCACTTGTCTTTTGATTCATTTAACATCTATTTATCTGTTTTATTTGTTTCAATTAATTTATATTTATAAATAAATTTGTTGCCTTATAATTAGACGTTAATAGACAGTTTTAAGTCTTCACTAATAAGGTGACCATGTTTCGAAATACAGGATGCTACACGGAATTTTTAATCAAGTATAAAAAAAAATTGAATTTTATAGTTTGAACTTTGCATTAAATTTGTTTACTCTGTAGTTTTGTTTTTAAGCTTCTAACGAGTGTTTTCCACTCCCAGATTAAGCATGAAGTAAAATTTCGAGTTTAGAAAAGCCTGAAAATTTGGATTTGCCGGGCGGAGCGAAGCGAGCCCGGCAAATCCAAATTTTCAGGCTTTTCTAAACTCGAAATTTTACTTCATGCGCCACGCATTTAAAACAGAGATTTGGTGCGAAGTTCAAAACATATAAACATGTATTATTGAAATTGGGGACAAGAAAACGAGTTACACAAAATCGAAGGTCTAAAGATTCGGGACTGTCCCGGGAAAATCGTGACCACCTTATTACTAAGCATACAATTAATCCTGAGCATATTTTTAAAACTCACTGCTAATGTCTATTAATATAGTGGTCTGTTAATAGTGTTTCGACTATTTACACTCATTCTTCGTTTAATCTAAATTTTCATTTTTTAGTAGGTCAATTTTTTAATATTACTTAAAACTTAATTTATCTTAAGCCAGGTTAACTAAACCCATTCATAGCTAATGACTCAAACGCTGCGCCAAGCAAGTCTGGCCTATGATGCAGCATATGCGTCATTAGTGGATCCACAATAGATCTGCAAAGGTAGCGGTGGTACAGGCCAATGAGGCCACCCCTACGAATATCTGCGTCATTAGTAATGAATGGGTTCAAATAAAAGTGTTGCAAAACTTCAATGTTTAAAGTTAGCTCTGATTCAGTGAACACATGTCTTTACTTTGTTATAAACAAAGATCCACGTCACATTAAAATAGACATTTTGAGGTTAAGTAGAGATGTATGTCAATTAAATCAAAGCCTACTATGTCGAATAAAACAAAGTTATACAGTAAAAAAAATAACGAAGTGATTCAGTAAACAAATTTCTTTACTTTGTTATAAACAATGATTCACGTCAAATTAAGATTCATATTCTGAT
The DNA here is from genome assembly GCA_932526585.2 of Philonthus cognatus. Taxonomy (NCBI): domain Eukaryota; kingdom Metazoa; phylum Arthropoda; class Insecta; order Coleoptera; family Staphylinidae; genus Philonthus; species Philonthus cognatus. Next base: position 155,970,296 of record OW052241.1, read on the forward strand.
GTAAAGTAAAGATGTATGTTAACTAAATCAAAGCTGAATGTGATAATATTTGAAGTGCCAAATGAAACAAAGATAAAAGCAGAGGCTACTACTGTTAAATACTTTTATGTCCAGAGTTTTGAATGTGTTAAAATTTGATATTAAGTGGTGAGTATTTAATGGTTAAAATTGGATTTCGTAATCGGAGCCATTTAATTTTGATCCCGTTAACAATCAAAATTATTTTTTTATATATCACATAAAAAGAATCAATCTCTAAAGTGATAATGTACAATGAGTTTCTTTTTAATTGTAAGGAATTTTGGCTTCTAATTTGTTTTCGTATTTACATGGCAGCGTCATTTATTTATAATCTTTTCATTAATTCATTTGATTCGAGAAGCTTTAAACATGGATGTTGAGAAAAAGAGGCAAACGAATTTTTGTTTTCAAATTATTTTTGTATATTGCGTGATTCAATCAAGGAAACCCCCGTCCCCACAAACTCAACCCTCTTCCAAAATTTCCAGCAGCAACCTCTTCATACTATCCAACCCTGTTAAAAACCCACCGTCGGGACCTTGATGTACCGTGGTCGGCGTCGAGGGGGAGGAGGAGTGTAATTCCTTTTTCGCTACGAACGAAGTGTGAGCAAAATCGATCATCCTTACATCCACCTGTATCGGCGTGGGAGACCTAGGCCTCCTAGAACTAGCCGCCGCCACAGACAAATGACTGTCCTTCACCCTCAACCGCTTCGAAATACTCTTCCGCGAAACCCCCGTCGGCGTCAGCTCCTCGTCATCGTCCTCCAACTCCAAATCCTTAAAATGCAACGTCGGGCACGAACTCTTGCTCTTCATCGGGGAGCTCAGCTCGAAATCCGACGTGTCATCGTTCGAACTAACCCCGTTAAACTGTCCGGACAACGAATACTCATCACTACTGCTGTTGGAATACACCATCCAGCTGTCCACCGGACTTGTCGGGGGCGGGAGCATGGGCGGTGAGTCGAGGAACATGGTTTCTTCGGAGATGGGGTAGAAGTTGCTGCTTTTGGCGCCCCGGGCCGCCGACTCGCCGAAGCCCCAGTGGTGCGGTTCCTGGCTGACTTCTTCGTGGCTCAGGTCTAGGGAGGAGTTGCTGGTGTCCGCGTCGTAGTAGCACGGCACGTCTCTGCTGCTGTCCGATTCTTGCGTGCAGTCGTTCACTAAGTAGACCGGACTGCTCGAACAGCACGGCTGGCTTTTCACTGATAAATGCGGCACACCGCCGTTTCCTTCGTAGACTATCAGCAACGAACTAGAAAAAATTTAAAAAAAAATCCATTAATACAATTTCATCAATTAAATGATAAAAATTTCTTGAATTAATTTCTCATCTGGCACTTGGTGAAACATATTACACTATGTAAAGTTAATTAAAGGCACTTGGTATTGTTTCACAATTAAATCTTCATTCCGACTAGTTTCGGTTTGTTAGACCATTTTCAAAGGAATGTGAAACTAGTCGGAATAAAGATTTAATTGTGAAACAATACCAAGTGCCTTTCCTTTAATTAACTTTACATAAATGATAAAAGTTAAAGACAAATTCCGGGTTTCAATAATGCCAATTCAATTTTATTCAAAGACTACATTGATTTCTAACAAGTTAATATAAACTGTCGGCATCCCAGTAGCCAGAAACATACGTCGTAATTAGACATATAATTCAATTTATTTGACGTTTCCGAGATTCATCGAATCGTATGACTTAATTTAAAACATGTAATTTCTTTTTGAAAGCAACCGAAATGCCGATAGGTTATAGACACTCATTATTAATAGTCATTTCAGTTGTAACAGCAACAAATATTAATCATCTGATGATTTTGCAGATTTGTTAACTTTATTTAACTAATAGCAATTGTCAGATTTATTTGAAATTCCTGAAATCTGACATCAGTGAAACAAATTGAAAAATTAAGGATGTTCATACAAAATACTTTTAGGCGTATAGACCAGAATTACCTAAACTGTGAGTCAGCGACGGCTTGCAGCCTAACTTCAGGGTCTGCCAGAGACCCAAGGCAATATGTATCCATTATTGAAAGGTGACTGTGTCGTGCAATTTCTTGTATTTATAAAGCGCAATCCCAACCTTTAATTTTGTGTGCCTTGGCGCTGTGGCCTACCCTGAAGTTAGGCTGCGAGGCGTCGCTGCCGTGAGTCAATTTTTTCAGGCTCTATCTATACTCGAAATTTTACTTGATGCTTAATCAAGGTGTGAAAAACACTCGGTAGAAGTTCAAATTGACAAACATAACCTAACAAATTGAGAATCAACCTTATCCAAAAACAAGGACTTGTGACATTACCTAATTTTACAATCTAGCTAGTGTTGGATTATATAATAGACTAACCTAACCCACCCTCCTTAAAGTCCGCATCAAGGGGATGATCCGGGAATGGGAAGATGCTGCCAAAAGTGCTCACCTGAGAAACACACCTGGTCTGCGGCAGGCGAAAAGGTTCATCGCCTTCTCTGCCGTAAGAGCCGGACAGTTTCTCAGGTAAAGCAAGGGCAACCTAAGGCTCATAACCGGCCTTCTAACTGGACACTGTCCTCTGAAGTACCACCTCACCAAGATGGGTCAGACAACTGATGCCAACTGCAGGTTCTGCAACGAGGCACAAGAAACAGCAGAGCACCTACTTTGTGAATGCCCTGCCTTGTCCCTTCGAAGAGGGAACTACCTGTCATCGGCCACTTTAAACACCGAGGAACTGGTACACATTAACCCTCAAGTTATAATAGACTTCATAAGAAGTCTAGACATTGAGGGACTCAAGAAGGTCAGGGATAGTTACAAAAGATCTTTTAGGTCGAGGTAACTTCGAAAGGCCCAGAGGCCACACGACCCACCGACCTCATAACATAACATAACATAACCCACCCTCTTACTGGACACCGTCGTTTAAGATATACCACCTCAACAAGATTGCCCAGATAAACAATGCCAAATGTATGGCCTAACCTAACCTAACCCACTTTCTTACTGGACACCGTCCTTTAAGATATACCACCTCAACAAGATCACCCAGATAAACGATGCCAAATGTTACTATGATATAGTAAAATTTAATTTGCCAACTCACCATGAATAAAATCTGTAATTGCTCTGCTTCTCAATGACCCGCCTCAGCTGCTCCAACTTATTGATGACTTTCTTTATCACAAACGCCCTCAAACCGAAACCGTTGTCGAAAAATCTACATAACGCGTTCTTGAAGCCCTCCTCGTTCAGTTCCCTGCCCCAGTACTTGTCCTTCCGCAGGTAATAATCCGATGCCGCCTGGTACACCTGCATTCCGCACAGTCGCACCCCCAGCGAGGCAGACGTGCTGGCCGCGCACTTGGCCATCTGTTTGGTTCTCTTCTCCGCTGAAGCGTCGTCTCCGTGCTGTCTCGTTCCCATCTTCAGGTCCAATATGCAGGGATGCATGTAACTCGCCGTGATATTCTCCAACATTAAAAAGTATTGCTTGTTCGTATTGTCTGACTGCGAGATGCTCTTCAGGACTTCTTTGGGGTTACCACTATGATGAACTCTCATCCTAATAAAAAATACAATAAAAAAAAATCAATAACATTGATTGTATAGCGATGTTAGTAGTCATTTGTGTTGATAATTACCACTGGTAATTTAGGGTATATTAGCCAGCTGTTTCGGTAACATAGGTAACATTATTTTGAGCGCATGTGCAATAGATGATAAAATGTCAAAAAATAGTTTCCCGGAGAAACTTAAGCAGTATATTGATAATGAAGGTTTAAATTAAATTACACTTGGTTTGTTTCACAATTTTTTACTTTACTATTTACTCGACTAGTTTCGCGTTTTACAGCATTATCAGGAGTTAAGCAGTATCTTTTTAACTTTACTTTAGATCAGTGTTTTATACGCGTGTCGCATGAAGTAAAATTTCGAGTTTAGAAAAGCCAAAAACCAAATTTAAAGGCTTTTCTAAACTCGAAATTTTACTTCATGCTCAATCAAGGAGTGGAAATACTCGTTAATAGCTTCAAAATTAACGATTTTAGAAGAACAACGAATGCATGAAAATTTAAAAGAAACATTCCCTTTATAGAATTTTTTCAATCAAAAGTAAAGAACAAGGAAATGAGTACAATTGAATTTATAAGTGTAATAAAATAGTACATACTTTAACACATCTTCCCGTTTCCTCTTGTAACCGCTTTTCGACCTCGACGTGTCATCTCTGAAGCTGGGACTGTAGCGCTTTTCCATTTTTCCGCTGCACAGTGTCGCTTGCATGACGCCTGAAACAATCCGCCGGAACATGTAACCAACCGCCTTTCAAAACCCCCCAAACGGCAAAAAAACTTCAAATAATATATCTCTTTTTGTATGATCGAAAAGAATCAACATGTTACAAAGTTTGATTAGAATGAGGATTTGCTCGAAAGAATGATACAAGCGGATTATACTCTTATCTTTTTATCAATTTGTTTGGTTTAAGCAATAGCAAAACTGCATGATAGGACATGAATTATGTCATTTAATGCAAAATAAATGTATTAGTGCAAAAAGTGACTACATGGAAAACAAAAAACAAAAAAAAGAACTTAAAACAAATTGGAAAATTGAAAAAGGTCTTTTTTGCGGAATAATTTTGATTATCTTACAAGTACTTTCAAGTAATTTCAACATTTTCTTTAAGTCTATCAGTTACAACTTACGATAACGTGCCTTCTCTAGCTTTTGTGTAAAGAAAAAAAGGGGTTTTACCTTTCCTCGTGTAGACACTGGGTGTTACGTATTATAAATGATAGACTTTTTTCGTGTTTTTTTTTTTTTTGGAAAATAATAGAATAAAATATCGTTCCAACCCTTATGGAGTGCACGTCCATACAAACCCACGGCGTAGCGTAGAGATCAGGAACGGAGAGGCAGCAGCAGCCGACTGTCTGTCTGTCTGTTGGTCCAGCAGGGTGAACCCTCGTAATAAAACAAGTAAACGTAACGATTTTTTACAAGCATACCCTCAACCACTCAGGAATTCACTCTCATACCATTTTGATATAAATTATTTGATCTTCAAATACTTGTATATCATACTTACCCATTTCTAAAGATATTACATTTACCTACTGCATGGAAATTATTCGTACTTTTGATGCAGGGTTAAGTTTTTTTAATACAGGGTGAGATATATCGTCTTCTAAAAAACGCAAAATTATTACAATTAGTACTGAGTTTTCTTTTCCATTCAGAATGTACAATATTAAAAGTTCTATGTTCAGTTTTGAAAGCACATTTGAAGCAGTTTGTTGTATATTTAGTTCAATATTCTTCTTTCGGTTACGTGAAATCCTTTCTTCACTAATTACTTTTATTTTACTAAATGTACATTTCGAACACTATGTATATAGTTGCCTATTTGATGAATATTCGCTTACTTTTCTATATTTGCAAAATTTACTGCAATTAGCGTATTCTCAGTAAATTATTATATTCCTATAAATTATTCTATTCCCATTGTCAACTTTAAAAATATTTACTGTGAATATGCTAATATTATTCTATTCCAATGTCAACTTTAAAAATATTTCTGCCAAATGATCTCACTAAATCGCCATATTGACCATAAATTGCCACATCTGGCAGAACTTAAAGTTGTCACCTTGGCATTTTTAATTACATGGGGGGAGGCTTAAGGCATATTTATTCAACATAATTTACAAAGTTCGTTGTATGAAAACCTTACTTTTCTGGGGGAAGCTGACTCCACTGCTTCAATGTAATTTCTCCCACTAGTAGAGAGCATGGTGGGGGAAGCTGCCACTACTGCATTTATTGCTTAATCCCCCACTACTTGAAAACGTGGTGTGGGTTGGTAGCATAACTCTGCACACACGCATTCTTGCATTTTTAATTAAAGTGGGAAAGCTGGCTCCGCTGCTATAACGTTTATTCCCCCCAACCCTAGAAAGCATAGTGGGGGAAGTTGGGACTGCTGCTTTCATTGGTTTGTCCCTACCACTGGGAAAGCTGGCTCCACTGCTATAATGTTAATTCCCCCCACCACTAGAGAGCATAGTGGGGGAAGTTGGGACTTCTGCGTTTATTGGTGAATCCCTACCATTGGAGAGCATGGTGGAGGATAGTAGCACAATTCTGCGCATGCGTACTCTTGCATTTTTATTCTTAGTGGGAAAAGTTGGCTCCACTGCTCTAACTTAATTTGCCCCGAACTCTAGAGACAATAGTCTGGGTTTCTAGCACTACTGCGTTTATTGGTTAATTCCCCACCACTGTTAAGTGTGGTGGGGGATGGTAGCACAATTCAGCGCATGCGCACTCTTGCATTATTAATTAAAGAGGGGGTAGCTGGCTCCACTGCTTCAACTTTAATTCCCCCCACCTCTAGTGAGCATGCTGGAGGAAGCTGGTACAGTTTATTGGTTAATCCCCCACTACTTGAAAACGTGGTGGGGGTTGGTAGCATAACTCTGCACACACACATTCTTGCATTTTTAATTAAAGTGGGAAAGCTGGCTCCGCTGCTATAACGTTTATTCCCCCCACCCCTAGAAAGCATAGTGGGGGAAGTTAGGACTGCTGCTTTCATTGGTTTGTCCCTACCACTGGGAAAGCTGGCTCCACTGCTATAACGTTAATTCCCCCCACCACTAGAGAGCATAGTGGGGGAAGTTGGGACTTCTGCGTTTATTGGTGAATCCCTACCACTGGAGAGCATGGTGGAGGATAGTAGCACAATTCTGCGCATGCGTACTCTTGCATTTTTATTCTTAGTGGGAAAAGTTGGCTCCACTGCTTTAACTTCATTTGCCCCGAACTCTAGAGACAATAGTCTGGGTTTCTAGCACTACTGCGTTTATTGGTTAATTCCCCACCACTGTTAAGTGTGGTGGGGGATGGTAGCACAATTCAGCGCATGCGCACTCTTGCATTATTAATTATAGAGGGGGTAGCTGGCTCCACTGCTTCAACTTTAATTCCCCCCACCTCTAGTGAGCATGCTGGAGGAAGCTGGTACTACTGCGTTTATTGGTTAATCCCCCACTACTTGAGATGTGGTGGGGAATGGTAGCACAACTCTGCACTCACGTAAAAATAGTGTTATACAAAGTAAGAACGTTTTTTTATTGAAAACTCCAATATTAATTGAAATAAATTGTGTTGCATTTATCATCGTATTTTTATATGAATCACCCTGTATATAAAAAGCATCATCCCCTGTGTAAAATAACTTTAATATAGCACCCTTCATATCACGTTAAATCCACGAAAAGAAAACTGGGATGCTTTAAATATAAATAAAACTCAAAATTCTTCCATTTATTTCATATTTTGAAGAAACATAGTGTAGACAAAAAAAATCTTTTTGGACGTACCTTTTGGATATTCACGTGTATTTTTTGTTTTAAATCAAGCATTCAGGTAATAATAGAAAAAAAAACAGATAAAAATCAATTATTTCTTTCATAAATGTTTATTTTATCATATTTTATTAGATTTTTTTTTTTAAATATATTTATTTCAAAATTGGGATCGTGGGAATGGTTTGGAAAAGGAAATTCATTCATACACCACAAATATTCAAAAATCCGCATTATTCAACCCTCAGTTATATTTTGTTTATAAATTATATTTACATTTATTTTTTGTGTAAATATAAGCAGCACCAAGTTTCAACCTTCTTTAATCATATTTTTTTAGTAAAAAAAAGTCACCCATATTCATATTTTGAGAACCAAATTGAAGATATTTATTTTTTCTCTCATATAAACAAAGAACTTCATATTCATTTTTTTATTAAGAAAATTTATATTCAACATTTCAACTTTATTTATATTTGCAAAATATAAAAACGTATTAAAATTAATATCGACTATCTGCAAAGATTTTGTCTCGTTAAGACTTTTACAAATATTCAACGAGACAAAATTCTTGCAGAAAGTCGATATTGATTTTAATTTGTTTTTATATTTTGTAAATATTCTGCCAACAATTGGAAAATTCAATTTTTCTTGATCATTTATATTTGTTCTTGTATATTAACAAAGAACCATTTTAGTGAACATTTATTCACATTTTTATAAAAAAAAATATCAGCATTTTAACTTAATTTGTATTTTTTCTTGCATATAAACAAAGAACCAACATTTTTTTTATAATGAAGGAACTGCGTTCTTTAAAAAATATATATTCAACATTTCTTTTAACTTCAGTTATACTCTTTCTTGCATATAAAACCAACATTTTTTCTTTCATATAAACAAAGAACTGCATTCTCATTTTTATTCAAAAAAAATATATGTTAAACATTTTAGCTTTATTTATATTTTTTCTTGCATATAAACAAAAAACCAATATTATTTTTCCGTTATATAAACAAATAACTGTAATCTCATTTTTATTCAAAAAAATATATTCAACATTTTAACTTCATGTATATATTTTTTTCTTGCATATACCTTGCATATATCAACATTTTTTTTTCATATAAACAATAAGCTGTATTCTTATTAAAATTAAAAAAATATATTGAACAGCTCAACTTCATTTATATTTTTTTCTTACATATAAATAAAGAACCAACATTTCTTCTTTCATGTAAATATAGAACTGTATATATCTTTAATTAATTTCTCACTTAACCCGTGGTGAAACATTTTTGAATCTAATACTGGATGATTTAAATTAAATTTAAATTAAAACACTTGGTTTGTTTCACTTATAAGTAAGTGAAACAAACCAAGTGTTTTAATTTAAATTTAATTTAAATCATCCTGTAATAGAACTGTATTCTTTTTATTAAAATTAATAAATATTAAGCATTTCAACTTCATTTATATATTTTTTTCTTGTATATAAACAAAGAACCAACATTTTTCGTTCGTATAAACAAAGAACTGTATTCCTATTTTTAATAAAACAAAAAAATATTCAGCATTTTACTTCATTTATATATTTTCTTTCTTTCATATAAACAAAGAACCAACATCTTTTCTTTCATATAAACAAAGAACCAACATCTTTTCTTTCATATAAACAAAGAACCAACATCCTTTTTTCATATAAACAAAGAACCAACATCTTTCCTTTCATATAAACAAAGAACTCCATTTTCATTTTTATTAAAATAAAAAAATATTCAGCATTTCAACTTTATTGATATTTTCTTTCTTGCGTATAAACAAAGAACCAACATTGTGAAAATTTATTAAAAAAAATCCATTCGGTATACTTTCTTTATTAGCATGTTGCAAAATATATGTATATACGGACACAGAGTAACAAATTGCACAATCAATTAATCCAAACCTTGGCTCAACTTTCACTTTAAAAACTAAAGCAAAAATCATGAGTACACAGCGTAAAACAGAGCGGAAATAAATAATAAAAACAAACAAATAAACAAAATAATAAGGACAACGGAAGAAATGTCTTGTTAATCAATGAACGATTTGTAAATAAAATTATAAAAATCATGAAATATATATATGATTATGGTTTAACCCTTAAAATCATTTTCGTTAATCCAGAAATTTGGGGTTTGGTTTTTGAGGTAAACAAAAAACACCATCCGGACTTTGTAATAAAAATAAAAGTCATTAAATCCGTTAGAATTTTACAGCGCATAATGAAATTTATTTTTTAACAGATGATTTCTGTTGGAGAGTCCTAAATTTTAAGTTTAATCCTTAAAATTCTATTCTTAAAGTAAACATTATTAAGTACCTAGGAAATTAATGACTTAAACGTTGAAATTTCACAGCTCTTAACAAAATTTACTTTAAAACAGATTATTTGTGTTGGTAAGTCCTGCATTTTAAGTGCAATCCTTAAAATTTAGTAAACATTATTAAATACCTAGGAAATAATTTGTTTTAACCAAATCCTGAATTTTAAAAGGTAATTATTACAGTAATAAATTAAAGAGGCAATTTTAAGAAAATAAATTATTAAAATAATTAATAAAAAATATGTGATTTTGAGGGAACAATATCTAAAATTACCTTTTTAAATTAACTACTACAATAATTAATAATAAGCGATTTTAAGAGTAAAAGAATTACCTTTTTATTTATTATTTTAATAAATAATTATAAAATTTACGCATTTTATAAGCGCGTTTAATTTAAATCTTTTAACAGGTGTTTCCAATCCCTGAGTAAGCATGAAGTAAAATTTCGAGTTTAGAAAAGCCTGAAAATTTGGATTTGCAGGGGCGCGCGAGCGAAGCGAGTCGCGCCCCTGCAAATCCAAATTTTCAGGCTTTTCTAAACTCGAAATTTTACTTCATGCGCCACGCGTACAAACGCTGATATGATCTGAAGTTGAAAATACATCGCTTAGATATCTCAGTTAATAATTCCCGATTCGGCTTGATAATAAGTTGCCTAAAATTTGCCGGTGTTATTTTTATGCAACTCATTACACCCATTGTGTAAAACAAGTTGCCTAAAACGTGTAGGTATTAATCCTAGGCAACTTATTATACACATTATGTAAAATAAGTTGCCCAAAACGTGTAGGTGTTAATTCTAGGCAACTTATTATGCACAATGTGTATAATAAGTTGCATAAAACTTGTAAGAGTAAAAGAATTACCTGTTTTAATAATCATTTTATTAAAATAATTCAAAAATTGGCGGTTTTTATAAGCGCGTTCAATTTAAATCTTCTAACAAGTGTTTCCAATCCCTGGGTAAGCATGAAGTAAAATTTCGAGTTTAGAAAAGCCTGAAAATTTGGATTTGCAGGGGCGCGCGAGCGAAGCGAGTCGCGCCCCTGCAAATCCAAATTTTCAGGCTTTTCTAAACTCGAAATTTTACTTCATGCGCCACGCGTACAAACGCTGATATGATCTGACGTTGAAAATACATCGCTTAGATGTCTCAGTTAATAATTCCCGACTCGGCTTGATAATAAGTTGCCTAAAATTTGCCGGTGTTATTTTTATGCAACTTATTACACCCATTGTGTAAAACAAGTTGCCTAAAACGTGTAGGTATTAATCCTAGGCAACTTATTATACACATTATGTAAAATAAGTTGCCCAAAACGTGTAGGTATTAATTCTAGGCAACTTATTATGCACAATGTGTATAATAAGTTGCATAAAACTTGTAAGAGTAAAAGAATTACCTGTTTTAATAATCATTTTATTAAAATAATTAGAAAAATCTTCTAACAAGTGTTTCCAATCCCTAGGTAAGCATGAAGTAAAATTTCGAGTTTAGAAAAGCCTGAAAATTTGGATTTGCTGGGGCGCGCGAGCGAAGCGAGTCGCGCCCCTGCAAATCCAAATTTTCAGGCTTTTCTAAACTCGAAATTTTACTTCATGCGCCACGCGTACAAACGCTGATTTGATCTGAAGTTAAAAATACATCGCTTAGATATCTAAGTTAATAATTCCCGACTTGGCTTGATAATAAGTTGCCTAAAATTTGTAGGTGTTATTTTTATGCAACTTACTATACACATTGTGTAAAATAAGTTGCCTAAAACATGTAAGTATCAATGCTAGGCAACTTGTTATACACAATGTGATTTAAAGTGATGTTTAAAATACATCGCTTAGGCCCAGTATATTCATCTGTTCAATAAAGTGTTCGTTAGTTATCTATTCAGTAAATTTATAGGTCACCTTTAAGTAATTTAGGTATATTCATCCTATTTTATGGGTCACTTAACTATTGAACAAGTAAGAAAAAGATAGCGGGATTATTTAGTTTTTCGAGGTTGACACCACTGTTTGTTTGGGTGATTTATTAATGCATTTGAAGTTACGAGTGAGTGTGGTTCGAGAGCTGACCCCGAGCAGTCCGTCCCGCTGCACAATTAAAACGTGCAGCCTCCACGTGGTCCACCATATCTTTAATCATCCTTTCAATCACATCCTTTTCCCAAATTCCCTTCCATTGAACCTTTTCCTTTAAAAATCCACGTGTATTTCCTATTTCCTATCCCTTGGGGAGGGCAGAGGGCGCAGCAATGGCTGTTTAACTCTGTCCAGATTTTAACGTACACTTAAGACCTAGATTTAAGATTTCATTACTCATCCACTCATTTATTCATTCATACAATCAACACTCCAATAAATTTAAAACAATTTTAATTATTATTTCATAATTACTGTGACTGGTCAACAGAGCTTTAATAGCTAAGGCCATTAATTACGCAAAGAAGAAGAAGAAGAAGTTACGAGTGACAGTAGTGCTTGCGGATAAATTGTTAACAAATTTAAGTTGGTTTTCTCCATGAATTCAAGATATGTCGAAAACAGGTAAGTCCTATATGTACGAATAAATAAATACAAATTAACTTATCAAGGTATCCTCTGTGCTAATATAATTAAAAATATCATTTAGGAAATAAACGTCAGCGTTCTTCAAATTTTACCACCAATGAAACAGAACACTTGGTGAATGAGGTATTAAAACGGGCTTCTGTAATTGAAAATAAGAAGACGGATGCAATCACATGGAAGCAGAAGGAAAAGGCTTGACAGGAAATAACAGAGGTTTTTAACACCCTTACCGCTGGCAATAGGACTAACAAAATGTTGAAGGCGAAGTATGATGCCATTAAAAGGACAATCAAACAAAAACACAACAGGATGAAGACTGAGATATTCAAAACAGGAGGCGGTGCTGCAGAAATAATCGTATATACTCCCTGGGAGGAGAAACTTCTCCGATTAATATCGTTAAGTGTAGAGGGTCTTCCAAGTGCGAATGACTGCGATACAGGTACGTTTTCATATATTTTTGTATTTTATATTTTTATTTGCATTTACAAAGTTGAAAGGGTAACCTTATAGAAGAAAAACTTACAAGTAGTGTACAACTTTAAAACAACATTTAAACAAAGTGTTATTTTATTTTAATTTTGTGTTGGAAAATTTAATTATTTTACAATTCTTTAGTAAAGTTAATTATTACAAATAGAAATCCTACAGTAACCGAATCAGCATTTTTTAATTTTCTGTTTTAGTGGAGGAAACAAGTCAAGAAGTGTTTGAAATAGAACATTTCAAAGATGCCTTTGAAATAATGGGGGAAGTAGATGTAGTTCCCGTGGGAACTACATCTTTTTCTACTATGTTAATAGAGAAAGAAAATATATTTCAGGAAGATGGCGAGACATCGAAGAAAGGTATAATAGAAACTTATTAATTGTTAACATAAAATCATTTTCACACTTACACAATTTTTGAATTTTTTGCAAAAAATTAATTGCTGAATATTTGTCCTTTATTTTAATAAAAAAATTATATAAAAATTTCTTTCTTAATACCTGTATGTAATAATAGTGACCCCTATAAAATTGATTCTAATTGGGATACTTCGACCCCTTCGACATTGAAAAATCCAATTAATAAAAAATTAAAAACACCTCTACGGAAACGTGATCATGTAAATAAATATAGGAATATAGGAAGGTAGGAATTAATAGATCTTCAACGTAAAGTTGCCGAAAAAGAGATGGAAAAGTTAGATTTAGAAATTGCAAATCTTCACAAAGATGAGAGAAGAAAGGAAACCGAACACCAATTAAGAATGCAATTTGCAACAGAAGAACATAACATGAAAATGAAGATGATGAAAATAGTATGAAACTTTGTTAGCACCCATCACAATGTTTTTGGGAATAACAGCAAAATTAAAAAAAAGTATTTTAAGTTATTTTCAATAAGTTTTTATTTTTGGAATTGCCAATGTAAAATAACCAATAGATGTGATGATAAAACTTTGATAATCATTATTGTATTGACCTTACAAATTTCTAAAATAGTTTAAAAATTCAGCACGATAAACATTATTATCATGAACAATATTTTCCTCCATTTCCTGTATATTCTCATTTCCTAGGAGCCTTTCATTATCTTCAATTGCATTGTTTCTGGCAATGTTATGCAGGACGGCTGTTGCAACTATTATATTTTGAATCATTGGTATTTTACACCTCATAACAATTGAAAGGCAAGGAAATCGCCGTTTCCAAATCCCGAACGTTCTTTCCACTACACCCCTGGTTCTAATATGTGCCTCATTGAAAAGGTTTTCTACATTATTTTGCGGATTGATAATTGGTGTCATTATATATTGTCTTAAGGGGTATGCACCGTCACCTAATAATACACTATTTCCGAATTCATTCGCTTCAAACCTTTGCTTTACATATGAATTGTCAAAAATATTGGCATCATGCGATGAACCTGGCCACCGTGCAACAATATCTCTAATCTTGTAGTTGGCATCAGTGATACAACTATTATATTTTGAATCATTGGTATTTTACACCTCATACCAATTGAAAGGCAAGGAAATCGCCGTTTCCAAATCCCGAACGTTCTTTCCACTACACCTCTGGTTCTAATATGTGCCTCATTGAAAAGGTTTTCTACATTATTTTGCGGATTGATAATTGGTGTCATTATATATTGTCTTAAGGGGTATGCACCGTCACCTAATAATACACTATTTCCAAATTCATTCGCTTCAAACCTTTGCTTTACATATGAATTGTCAAAAATATTGGCATCATGCGATGAACCTGGCCACCGTGCAACAATATCTCTAATCTTGTAGTTGGCATCAGTGATACACTGCACATTTAAAGAAAAAAATCCTTTTCTGTTTCGAAAAACTTCTGCATTTGGTCCTCCTAAAAATTTCTATTGCATTATATTATACCTTTCATAAAGTACTCTGAAGTGCAGTCGTACCTGGGCTTTGAATTTTTATATGTGTGCAATCTATCGCACCAATTACTCTGGGAAAACGAGCAATTCTCATAAATTTTACTTGCTCGCTGATTCTCTGTTCCTCTGTGGAAGGCATATTTATAAACTGTTATCTCAAAGCGGCTATTTCACTGGTAACTTTTTTTATAATTTTTGCTGCAGTTGTTTTGTGAATATTTGCAAAATCCCCAACAGTCACATAGCATAGAATCTCAGCGTCAATAAAAATTGTTGTAAAGGTGGAATTGGATTATTCCTAAAATAATTGATTACTTCTATGCACTGCACATAATAACGTAAATTAATTTACTTATTTGATTCATGTAGTAGCCTTTCTTCGATTAGAGCTAAGGTTTCCAAAACTGAAGTTTTGGTCAAACGGAACCGCTGGACAAAATCCAGGTCATCCCAGCAATTTAAATTATCCCATTGATGATACCAATTTTTAGTATTATATGGTCTGCGATTTAAATTACCACCAATCTCGTCATCAATTTCATCAAGAATAAGATTGATATCATCAATTACATCCATTTTTAAATATAATATCCGTCATAAGTTGAGGTTATGATCTGCTCTGTAACTTTTACCGAGAAGTCAAAGTGATCTATAAGTTTATGTTTTCCGTAACCTAAATTTACTGACAAGATGCCACTAATGGAAGGTGAATATACGTTTACAGATGACAATCTCATCTTTAACGTTACTGAACACTTTATTGGTAGGTGAATATACTGGCCCTTAGATATCTAAATTAATTTTAACCGACCAGGCTTGATAATAAGTTGCCTGAAATTGATAAGTGTTATATTTAGGCAACTTATTATACACATTGTGTAAAATAAGTTGCCTAAAACGTGTAGGTATTAATTCTAAGCAACTTATTGTACAAAATGTGTATAAGTTGCATAAAACTTGTAAAAGTAAAAGAATTACCCCTGATTTTATAAGCGCGTTCAATTTGAATCTTCTAACAAGTGTTTCCAATCCCTAATTAAGCATGAAGTAAAATTTCGAGTTTAGAAAAGCCTGAAAATTTGGATTTGCAGGGGCGCGCGAGCGAAGCGAGTCGCGCCCCTGCAAATTCAAATTTTCATTCTTTTCTAAACTCGAAATTTTACTTCATGCGCTATGCGCATAAAACACTGATTTGATTTAAAGTTCAAAATACATCGCTTAGAAATCTAAGTTAATAATTCCCGACTCAGCTTGATAATAAGTTGCCTAAAATTTGTAGGTGTTATTTTTATGCAACTTACTATACACATTGTGTAAAATAAGTTGCCTAAACATGTAGGTATTAATCCTAAGCAACTTATTATACACATTGTGTAAAATAAGTTGCCTAAAACGTGTAGGTATTAATTCTAGGCAACTTATTATGCACAATGTGTATAAGAGTTGCATGAAACTTGTAAGAGTAAAAGAATTACCGTTTCTATTCATTATTTTATTGAAATAGTTGGAAAATTTGCTGATTTTATAAGCGCGTTCAATTTGAATCTTTTAACAAGTGTTTCCAATCCCTGAGTAAGCATGAAGTAAAATTTCGAGTTTAGAGAAGCCCGAAAATTTGGATTTGTAGGGGCGCGCGAGCGAAGCGAGTCGCGCCCCTGCAAATCCAAATTTTCAGGCTTTTCTAAACTCGAAATTTTACTTCATGCGCGCGTAAAAAACACTGATTTGATCTGAAGTTCAAAATACATCGCTTAGCTATCTAAGTTAATAATTCCCGACTGGGCTTGATAATAATTTGCGTAAAATTTGTAGGAGTTACTTTTAGGCAACTTATCATACACATTGTGTATAATAAGTTGCTTAAAACTTGTAAATATTAGTTTTAGGCAACTTATTATACACAATGTGTACAATAAGTTGCATAAAACTTATCAAAGTTTATGCAACTTATCATACACATTGTGTATAATAAGTTGCATACAAGTTGTAGGTATTCGATTTTTGCAACTTATTATTACACTTTGTGTATAATATGTTGTTAAATTAGTTCTATACAACTTATTATCAACATTGTTTATAATAAGTTGTCTAAAATTTGTAGATATTCGTTTAATACAACTTTTCACACAGATTAAAAAACATTTCAAATGCGCTAGAACGTAGTGTAAGAAATTACAATATTCAGAACGTTTGCTGTTTATCAATTCATAAAAATATTATAATAACTAGCTCTTAAAATAACTGTATTGTTTCGAGTTTACGTGAAGTGATTAATCACAAATAGAAAGACTGTTATTCCTTACTTCACTTTTTATTTTTATGTTAGATGTACATACATTTCGAGACACAAGGTGCTCATTATCAATAACAAACTAGTTTGTTATTGATAATGAGCACCTTGTGTCTCGAAATGTACATCTAACATAAAAAGTGAAGTAAGGAATAACAGTCTTTCTATTTGTGACTAGCTCTTAAAATTCAAGACTTGGTAATTGTTGTTTTAAAGTAAGTTATTATAATAATTAGTTCTTAAAATTCAGGACTTGGTAAAACGTTTTGTTTTAAAGTTAACTATTAATAAGGTTTACTTTAAAACAAAACGTTTTACCAAGTCCTGAATTTTAGGAACTAATTATTATAATAATTAGCATACGAATTTACCAGCACTTAATAATGTTTACCTTTACTCGAATATTTAAGTCGCCTATTTCCAAAAACCCCTAAATCCATGTTTTACAAATGGATTTAGGGGTTTTTGTTTATGTTAGGTCCTGGTGTACAGGATTATAAAATAATCCTTTTTGCAGAGATATTTTCTGGATATTATTTTACTGATTTTTAAGGGTTAACGAGCGCATTTCTCTCTTCAAACCAAAGAAAGAAACAAGAGGTAAAAACACAACATGCACCAAAAAAATAATATTGATATGATTTGATTTGTAAAATACATAAAATCCTTTATTAAACAACTCGTTTATTTTAACTCAATCAACGTATGTATACAAAAAAATCCTTATCTAATACAAATACAGATTAACAAAAATCACACAATTTAAATTAATCTATTTATTTATTCATTAAAAAAAAAATAAACGCACACCGATTCTAGAACACCATCCTGCTTATTTCTTTTTGTGGGGAGGGCTAATACTTACACACCGTACGGGATTTGTCTTCGTGATCGGCATACGATGGCGTTTTAGAATCGCGAAATTCTCAAGAGAAAAAATACTAAGATCGCAAAACGGCCGTTGAAAATAAGTGTTCTCGCTCACTTTTTCCCCCCGGGGTCTTCGTTCGTTTTTTTCGTGCGCACTGATAACGGTTTTTTCGTTTTTCGGATTTTGTCTTAAACTATAAATCTGTCAGCTTACCTTTGTATTTTGGTACAAACATTTTGATATCTTGGTCTTGAATGTTTTGATAGAAGTCCAACTCCCTGAAGTTCAGCGGTTTGCAGATCGTGTTCGGGTTCAGCACCATTAGTCTTGTATGTCCTCCAACCTGAAAACAAATAATAATAATTAAAACAGTAGTCTTTTAATTAATAGTTCACACTTAAAAAAATAGTTTACTTTGGTAATTAATCCTGTATTGAATTCTTCAGTTGGGTAAAAAAGCAATCATCATTCTTATTATCAGTACTTTTTTGAATATTTATTGCATGTAACGTTAGGTTAGATATCACTTGGAACGCTAAGCTTATTGAACTTTGCCAAGTTAGGTTAGATGTCACTATGTTAGGTTAGGTTAGATGTCACTTTATTACGTTAAATTAGATGTCAGTTTGTCTTTTTTGAATAATTAGCATGTACAGTAAATATTCAAAAGGACAAACTGACATCTAACCTAACCTAACCTAATAAAGTGACATCTAACCTAACCTAACATAGTACTTTTTTGAGTATTTATTGAATGTAACGTTAAGTTAGATGTCACTATGTTAGGTTAGGTTAGTTTACTTTATTAGGTTAGGATAGATGTCACTTTATTAGGTTAGGTTAGATGTCAGTTTGTCTTTTTTGAATATTTATTGTATGTAAAGTTAGGTTAGATGTTACTTTGTAAGGTTAGGTTAGATGTTACTTTGTAAGGTTAGGTTAGATGTTACTTTGTAAGGTTAGGTTAGATTAGATATCACTCCATTAGGTTAGGTTAGGTGTCAGATAGACTTTTTTTAATATTTATTCTTGGTTTATCTCGAGAGATTAATTATTCTCCGTTTCATTATTCTAATAATGCACGATTGTTTCTCCATTATTTATTTATTGTATGTAAAGTCAGGTTATATGCATGTAAAGTTAGGTTAGATGTATGTTAGGTTAGATGTCACTTGGTCGCTTTTTTTGTATTTCGCATAAGTTGCGAATAACTCAACCACTAATGGAAATACAGAAAAATTGTTAGAATGAAAGTTTTAGATAATGAAATTCTGGACAATTTTTCCATCTTCAAGTTTTTTCGTAGCTATTTTTTTTCTTGTAGAAAAACGACAGTTTGTTAAAAGACTCGTAAAAACTTATAATTTTTACAAATTCGTCGAATAACTTCCTAGAACTAATTATTGGAATTTCTGTATGTTTTTAAACTTCGGGATAAACCAGCGTTTTACGCGCGTGGCGCATAAAGTAAAATTTCGAGTTTAGAAAAGCCTGAAAATTTGGTTTGGTCGCGTAGCGCGAAGCGCGGAGCGGCCAAACCAAATTTTCAGGCTTTTCTAAACTCGAAATTTTACTTCATGCTTAGTCTGGGAGTGGAAGACACTCATACATAATATTGATAACTTTGATAAACACTCGCCTTCTTGATTTAGAAAAAGATAATTGACATTTTCGTTTAGTAACTTTATGGATCACCCTGTATAAACACAAATCCACTCATCTTATAGATCTCGTCGAAATAGCCGAAATGCATGTATTATACTTTTCTGTAGCTTGAACAGTTTTTGAGTTATAACGTTTTCTGTCAAAATATAAAAACGCCGAGAATTTACGCAAGTGCGCTTGCGCTTTTTTTATATTTCGCATAAGTTGCGAATAACGCAATCACTAATGGAAATACAGAAAAATTGTTGGAATGAAAGTTTTAGATAATGAAATTCTGGACAATTTTTCCATCTTCAAGTTTTTTCGTAGCTATCGTTTTTCTTGTAGAAAAACGACAGTTTGTTGAAAGACTCGTAAAAACTTATAATTTTCACAAAATCGTCGAATAACTTCCTAGAACTAATTATTGGAATTTGTGTATGATTTTGAACTTCGGGATAAACCAGCGTTTTACGCGCGTGGTGCATGGTAGAAAATGTCAATTGTTATGGTTGTTAAATGAATGTAGTTAATTTTCAATTAAATAATAGTGTAAAGTAATTATGCTGTGAAATGTCACTTTTCTTTGTGAAAAATGTTAAATATTATATGTATATAAATATTTGATCGGTAATCCACTGGCGGCTCGCGGCCTAACTTCATGTGAGGCTCAAATCCAAGATACAAATAAACCTCCATAAAGTTGGCACTACAAGTTTATCTAGTTTTATTGTGGTTCCAATTTTTTATTACGATTTTCCGAAAATCGAGATTTAAAATTAATTAATCCTAAATTTATTTTATCAACAAAAAATTTGTTTAAAACAAAATACTTGCGGGTACTAATTAGTCCTAATTTTATACTCTACATTTCTGTTTATTACTTATAAAAAGTACTTTTTTTGTTATAAATTGGCTAAATAATGTATAAATTGTTTAAATAATTTATAATTGTTTAAACAATGAGAAACAAACATGGGTACAAATTAGTATTTAATTCAAAGTTTTGGATGCACCTGGTTAAATTTCAATTGAGAATGGTGGGGGTGCTAACTTTAGTCAAGCTAGCACCCCCATAATAATAATGGGTTTTCCGGCGAAACTAAGTTGGTACAAATTCTAATTTTGTGGGTACAAATTAGTCTTTAATTAGACCTAAATTATAGGCATATTTTAATTTGATTTTGGCGAAGTGGGGGTGCCAACTTTATGGAGGTTACAAATAATATGGTTGAAAGCACTACGTATCAATTTAACAGCATAACGAGCGCACCTCTTAATTACCTTGGCAGTTTTGTTTCACATGAAGTTGGTCACCGGCCGCCACTGCGATAATGTCAATTCACGTAGTAAAACGTCAAATATGTCGACGGTTATATATTTGATTTAAATCTAATCTACGAATAATATTTAATTGAAGTTGGTGAAACCGGACATTAGAGTAAGTTGTTTAATAGTGGCTTAATCTAACTTTGTATAAATCCCACTGGGAAATAGTTTTTAAGATTTCGGTTCAATTATGACTTAGCTTACCTTAAACTCAGTTTAAATAACATTCATTCAAACTGAGTTTAAGGTAAGCCAAGTCATAACTGAACCGAAATCTTAAAAATCATTTCGTTTCGTGAATGTCAACTCAATATTTGCATAAATATTCAAGCGCGCACAAGTTAGGGTAATTTTAAGCGACATTTTAATTAAACCAATAAATTATTTAAACTCCATTATACATCAAACCTAATGCAACTTGAATGATTTATTCCAGTATAGAGCGAAGTAATAACCCTTCCGCCATTAATAATCCCATAAGAGCATTAAAACTTCCCCCATAAAAACTTGGCTCGTTAATAACCCTGGCTGCTTTATTAATTAATTGCTCTTGCTAGTTAGAGAACACCAACCACACCAAATATTCAATATTTCAAATATTTCCCACAAAATACAGAATATTTTACATTTTACTATTTAAGATATCACCTTTAAAATACCAGATATTTATTATACAAGGAGTTTTTCTTTAAAGTATATGTTATCAAAATTCAGCCTATTTTCTTTAACCCTTTCGCGTCTAATGGGCCATATATGTCCCACCAAGAAATTGAAAAATTCTAGAGGGAACAATTCGTACTTATAGAGCATATAAACAAGTCCCACTCGCATCGGGGAACTTCCTGCACGTATTCCCGCGCAAATTTCGGCCTAATAACCTTCAGTATGTTTACGTTAGCGAAATATAGCACGTGGCAGAGGGTAATTTGGGGATTTTATGCTGTTAATTACCGTAAATAAAGATTATAACTAGTTCAATTTGATTTTACAATGGCGAGGTAAGTAATACAAAGTGATATTATAATGTTTATGGCCTTTTGTTATTCTTATTTGCAAAAATTATCAATATGGGTTATATATGTCCCACTAGCATTCTTACATGGGACATATGTATCCCTCCCGAATTATATCATTATGATTTATTTTAGAAGAAGAAAGTTAACCGAAAACGAGTTGCAGTACATGGCCGATCATGTGTGGGATGAGTCCGAAGAAGAAGACCCATTTCAAGATAGTGGTTCAGAATATACTCAATCTGAAGCGGAAAGCTCCGATTCCGAAATTGAAGAAAATTTGCAAGTACTAAATGAAATATACACTGCAGTAATTTGATGAACCTATAAATAAAATTATGCTCGACAATATGTCTAAAAGCAATGATCCACTACAGCCCCAAACTCAAATTATATGGCAAACTCCGAGCAGCAATTTTACTCCTCGAAGGAATCTACCAGACGGTAAAACTCGAAGGGTTCCATTGATAACAGTAAATCGTTCTTGTACTGAATTGGACGTATTTTTGAAAATATTTCCTAAAAGCTTATTGATATTTATATCACAGAACACCAATGAGCGAATACATAAAAGACAAGGGTTCTAAAATTGAACTAACTGATCCTTCAGAAATAATGATCGTCTTAGGTTGTTTGCTGGTTATGAGTTATAACCGAGTTCCAAATATGCAATTGTACTGGTCTACTAACAAATCTATGAGAAACGAAGCTTTGAAATCAGCCATTTCAAGAGATCGATTTTTATTACTTCTTTCCAAACTATATTTCAATAATCCAGCAAAACCGGCTGATGCCAGTAAGACATACTATATTGATGAAGTAATGTCTTGTCTAAAAAAACATTTATGGCTGGACGTTCTGACAGTAATTATCAATCTATTGACGAGAGTATGGCAAAATTTAAGGGCAGGTCTGTTCTAAAGCAGTATTTGCCACTAAAGCCCATCAAAAGAGGAATCAAAATCTGGCAGAGATGTGACTCGTTGACGACCGGTTATGTTTATGACCTGAATATTTATTCTGGAAAAGAAACTGAGCAAACTGAAGGGACCTTAGGAGAAAGAGTGGTACACAAGCTTTGCCAACCCATCCGAAATCCTAATGTTTCATTATGCTTTGATAGATTTTTTACTTCGGTCAATCTTATGAATACTCTACAATATCCCGCAGTGGGTACATGTATGACCAATAGAAAACTGTTGCCAGCGTTTACTGAAAAACTCAAAAAAGGGGTGATACGGAAATGCATTGTAGTAATACTGGTTTGCTTTGCTTCAAGTGGAAGGACACGAAGGAGGTGGTTTTGCTTAGTAATTGTCACAAAGCAGACATTGATCAGGTGGAAAGAAAAAATAAAGACGGTTCCAAAACTACTGTTTCATGTCCTGAACCAGTACTGTTTTATAACAAATTTATGGGAGGAGTGGATCTGGCAGATCAGCTGGCAGGCTTTTATGATATAGACAGAAAATCAAACAAATGGTGGAAAAAGGTGTTTTATAAGTTGTTGCTAACAAGCGTTGTCAATGCCTGGGTATTATATCAAGAAATACGCCATAAAAATTGTCCTCTTATCCACTTTATTGTACCACTAGCAGAACAGCTTATCGGTTACGGAAAATAAAATGCAAGTGTGAAACGTCGTCGGCAATATGGAAGGCCTTCTCAGTCTTCATTATCATTGCAAAATGTTGGCGAACATTTACCTGTCGAAGGAACAACACGAAGAAGATGTCACAGTTGTCATAAGAAGAAAAAAGAGAAACGAACGAAGATTGTATGCTGCAAGTGTAATGTTGCATTATGGATGGACTGTTTTACATAATTTCATATATAAATCTTTTTTCTACCATTGTAAAATTTTAGAATAAATATGTATGCTAATTTTGGATATATTTTATATTTCCCACACATCTAGAGAGACATATATATCCCATCAATAAAACCTGGAAGGACATATTTGTCCCAACGTCATATCTAAAAAATTAAAAGTACAAAAATTCAAATATCGGTTTTAACCAATTTCTGACAATACATAGAGTAAAGATTTAAAAAAAAAATTATAATTTTCAAAAATAAAAAAGTCGACGCGAAAGGGTTAAATCTTTAGATATACGTTGTTTTTTTTTAAAGAGTTTAATCTGAAGCTTAAAACGAGTATTTTCCACTCCCAGACTAAGCATGAAGTAAAATTTTGAGTTTAGAAAAGCCCCGTGAAAATTTGTCGAGGGTCGCGCCGCGACCCGAGACAAATTTTCTGGGCTTTTCTAAACTCAAAATTTTACTTCATGCGTCACGCGTATAAAACACTGATTTAAGTGAGGCTCAAATGTACATAAATTTCGCAGTATTTTACTGTTATATACGCGTGGCGCATGAAGTAAAATTTCGAGTTTAGAAAAGCCCAGAAAATGCGTCTCGGGTCGCTGCGCGACTCTCGACGAATTTTCACGGGGCTTTTCTAAACTCGAAATGTTACTTCATGCTTAGTCTGGAAGTGGAAAGCACTCGTTTAAAGCTCTAAATTTAATTTTTTTAAAAACACGACGAATATCTAAAGATTTAAAGAAAATACGCTGAATTTGGAATACGTTTTTATTTAAAGTATACGTTTTCTAAATTCAGCCTATTTTCTTTAAATCTTTAGATATACGTTGTTTTTTGAAAAGAGTTCAATTTGAAGCTTTAAACGAGTGTTTTCCACTCACAGACTAAGCATGAAGTAAAATTTCTAGTTGAGAAAAGCCCCGTGAAAATTTGTCGAGGGTCGCTCAGCGACCCGAGACAATATTTCTGGGCTTTTCTAAACTCGAAATTTTACTTCATGCGCCACGCGTACAAAACACTGATTTCAAGTGAAGCTCAAGTATACATAAATTTTACAATATTTTGGTGTTTAATACGCGTGGCGCATGAAGTAAAATTTCGAGTTTAGAAAAGCCCAGAAAATTTGTCTCGGGTCGCTGCCCGACCCTTGATAAATTTTCACGGGGCTTTTCTAAACTCGAAATTTTACTTTCTGCTTAGTCTGGGAATGGAAAGCACTCGTTCAAAGCTCCAAATTGAACTCTTTTAAAAACACGACGAATATCTAAAGATTTAAAGAAAATAAGCTGAATTTGGAATATATTTTTCTTTAAAGTATACGTTTTCTAAATTCAGCCTATTTTCTTTAAATCTGTAGACATACGTTGTTTTTTTAAAAGAGTTTAATTTGAAGCTTTAAACGAGTGTTTTCCACTCCCAGACTAAGCATGAAGTAAAATTTCGAGTTTAGAAAAGCCCCGTGAAAATTTGTCGAGGGTCGCGCCGCGACCCAAGACAAATTTTCAGGGCTTTTCTAAACTCGAAATTTTACTTCATGCGCCACGCGTATAAAACACTGATTTCAAATGAGGTTCAAATATACATAAATTCGTAATATTCAAGTGTTTAATACGCGTGGCGCATGAAGTAAAATTTCGAGTTTAGAAAAGCCCAGAAAATTTATCTCGGGTCGCTGCGTGACCCTCGACAAATTTTCACGAGGCTTTTCTAAACTCGAAATTTTACTTCATGCTTAGTCTGGGAGTGGAAAGCACTCGTTTAAAGCTCCAAATGGAACTCTTTTAAAAACACGACGAATATCTAAAGATTTAAAGAAAATAAGCTGAATTTTATAAGTGTTCCAAATAAATAAAGAAAAACTCCCTGTATATATCATTAAACAATTTTGTGTGTAATATTTCAGGAAATTGTAATATGATATAATGATAAGAAGCCTTTGTTGCCCAACAAATTACATCCCAATTAAACATAAATATTTTTTATTAGTGCTTTACCCATTGTTTTACAGACGTCCATAATAATAATAACCTAATTATTATATTAATAATCTAATAATAATAATAATTGTTAATAATATAATAATAATAAACTACTATACGTAAAAGTGAGAGGATACAAGTACTGTTTATATAAAAATTTGAGCAGAAATGTCAAATCACCAACACCAAAATATATAAAAAAATTGTCATTAGCAAGGATAATTGACGATGCACCTGATGTACAAGTTAAAAATACTGTAAAATAACTGTAAAATACTGTAAAATAACTGTAAAATACTGTAAAATAAATTAAACGCAATTAGCGAAAATCGACAGCTATATAACGCCATATATTACTGTTGATTTTTACTATTTCTGTTTACAAATAGGCTTGATGTAGTCTGAAATGTTCAGAATTCAGCACTGGGTGGAGACCACGCTCATGAGGAGCTTGAAGTCCGAAACGCGTTTGTCGGTATCCGGTGCCTGAATACTGGACACAAATTCAATTATGATATAATAACAAGATCAAACATAAAGAGTATATTTTTAACTTCATTAAAAATTAGTGTTTTATACGCGTGGCGCATGAAGTAAAATTTCGAGCTTAGAAAACCCTTAAAATTTGGATTTGCAGGGGCGCGACTCGCTTCGCTCGCGCGCCCCTGCAAATCAAAATTTTCGGGTTTTTCTAAACTCGAAATTTTACTTCATACTTCATTTTCTTCATTGTTTTTTAATTAAAAAGGGGTATACATCGGGATATGTACACATTTCAAAATGGAGGGCATTACTATTTTCAAGTTTCAAAGAAAAGAGAACGTGGAAAGATTCGTTAAAAGTTTTAAATTAACCAATTTTCAAAAATAATTGCCTGAAAATTGACAGCGTATGTATTAAAATATGTATACTTATAATGAAAAATATGCATATCGTACATACGCTGTCAATTTTCAGGTAATTGTTTTTAAAAATTATTCAATTTAAAACTGTTGACGAATCTTTTCACTTTCTCTTTGTTTAGTTTTTTAATAGGTTTCGTAATTTCTCAGCAATCTCTGTTAACTTCATAATTATCATAGGTATCCTAATGTTGTACAGGGGTCGAATTCTAACACATTTTTTTTGTAAGTAACTTAGAAATGTCAACAATTTTGAGAAATTTTCCATAACGTTAAGATTGTACAAAGATTTAATGTTTAGACTTAAGGAAAATTATCAATTGTTAGGCAATTTGTTGAAAATAAGTAACATGAGTAAATAAAAACGGTAACTATCATTATATTTATATAAATAATAATATTATTAATCATATATTTAAGTATACTTTTACATTTTCCATATAAACATTTGCAAAATTAATCAACATGAGATTCAATCCTAATTCCTGATGCCTGTATGAAGATTTTCATAATATGAATTACCCTAATATTATTTAAAACATAATTCTTAATATATACACTGACACATCATTCTTTTTTTTCCCGCATAAAACGAACAACATTTTACACTGCGGTATTTTAAACCATCCTTAGAAGATACGATCATAAAGCTTACATAAAAATATTACGCTGAAAGTATGCAGTTTTTCTTAATTTAATTAAAACACGACCTCTAGACACCATTCAATTAATTTCGCTTTTAATCATGTAGGTGATGGAATTTTTCCAGCTTTACTCGTGTAAATAAATAAATACAGTTTTAATCATGTGTAAATATTGATATTAAATCGGCTACACTTGAAAGCTAAATTGAAACTGCGATAAATTGTGTAAATATTATTTTTAAAAACAAGTTATTAGATACGTATAAAAAAAGCATCATTGGATTTATTCGTTTCCTTTTTGTTTAAATGCACTTATGTAAAATTTTAAGCAAAAACTCTTGATACTTAGGTAAAATTCTTTTCAAACCAACTAACAAATTAAAATTCAAAGTGAAAATGGTAATTACAAGAAAATAAAAATGAAATTCAAGAGATCCCACAAAGTAACAATCAAGAATCGTTTCTCCTCTACCTTTTCCCCAGAACAAGGTGTTCCCCAAGGTTCCCCCCTCTCTCCACT
Source organism: Philonthus cognatus (assembly GCA_932526585.2). NCBI lineage: Eukaryota > Metazoa > Arthropoda > Insecta > Coleoptera > Staphylinidae > Philonthus > Philonthus cognatus. Next base: position 155,998,041 of record OW052241.1, read on the forward strand.
ACTATACAATATATTACTTCAATCCCTCAAAATATATTCTACAAAATATAAAAACGAATTAAAATTAATATCGACTTTCGGCGAAATGTTTGTTCAAATATTCATTGAAACAACTACTTCTCGAGCTAATACCCCGATAGATATTGAATTATACAATGAATATTTGAGTTACACGACAGCACTGCTGTTCTATGCATAATTTATATGCAAAATGCAACATCAGGTCAAATTATTCTCTCTATATATATTCTACAGTTCACTGACGACACTGCCCTCATATCCCACGCCCCCACCCTACCAAAAGCTCCCCAAACTCTCCAAGAACTCATCGGTACCCTTGAACGATGGTTCGAAAAATGGAGAATAAAAATTAATCCCCGTAAATCACAACTCCTTATTCCTTACCGCAAAATCAATAACTATCCATTTATTACCTCCATTTCACAAAACCAATTCCACCCGTCCTCCTATGTAAAATATCTTGGATTTGCTTTCGACCAAAAACTCAACTTCAAAAAGCATGCATGTAACATAAAAAGTAAAATAACAACTCGGGCAAAATTGTTCAGAAACTTAACCTACAAACAATCTGGAATAAACACTAAAACTGCTGTAATCATCTATAAAATGATATGTCGTCCCTTGATTGAATATGGTTCCATCCCATTTTCCACATCCCAAAATCCCACCCTACACCATAGCCAATTAGTGAGCGAGAACTTCTAAGAACCCTTACCAAAATCCGTCACCCCATAAATCCGCTACATAACCCATCTAACCAACTCCTCAACGACTCAACTGAGATAACCCTCATAGAAGAACGCCTCCAATTCCTTTCCGAAAAATTCTTTAAAAACCATTTTAATTACCGCACCATTTCCCATTACTGTTTCCATCGAAATACCACTATACTTCCCAAATATAAAAAACCACTAACTAGTATATTTCATTAGGAGTCCAGAAAAAGGGATTTTTCCGTGCGCGCGGGACATTTCCCAAGTGAGGCGTAGCCGAACACAGGAAGTCATGCAAGCACGGACAAATCTATTTCTGAACGTGTAATGAACGCTATTTTTTATTATACTTATCTGAAAACAATAGAAAATTTATAATAGTAAAAATAGAATTAAAATAAATATTAACGAAAATCAAATTTAATTGGAACTGTTATTATTAATAGTAAGGTTTATCGTACAATTAGTATTATTGCTAAAGTTTATTCCCTTTAGCATTTCACGATCCAGAGTTATTTTTTCAGATGTATTTTCCGCATGAGAAGGGATAAACAATTTCCTTGACACTTCTATTTTTCGATGTATAGATTCTTCTATGTATCCTTCTGCTACATTAGAAGATCGCCATCCTCCGTGCCTTTTCAGAGTGAGCAAATCACCACCGCGTTCGACCAACATGGTTGCCGAAGAACGTCTTAGCCCGTGTCCAGTATATTTTACCGGATCTTTTAGTATTAGGTATTTTGCAATAAGTTTCGGAATACCACTGATAGTATGGCATCCAACATATTGAGCGTAACATTTGCGGTTTTGGTATGCAACAAATAATCTTCTGCTTTCCATTTGTTTAGGCCGTAAACCTGCATATTTGCGGTAAAGTGTGCAGGGCTCGAATGTACATCCTTCATTTGTAATCGTAAAACGTTTTGATTTATGATTTTTTCCATCTCGCAAAAACACGATAAGAAAACGGCCATTATCTTCCACATCATCTAAACTTAAACGTATAAAATCATCTCGACGGCACGCACCGAAGATTCCAAACACTAATATGACTTTTGCTAACAGATATTGCTCATCTGAAGCTTCGCATACAAATTTGGTAATTTGTTCTGCTGTACGAACTCCGGACTTTTTTGGTACTTAACCTACAGCTTGACGCTTCAAAAAAGCAACCGTTTTTCGAAAATTGTTCGGATCGATATTTTCTTTTACAGCCAAACAACTTCTTATCATCGAGAATCGACTCTACAAAGTTGACAATTTTAAAGATTTGGACTTTTCAGAAAAATATACTAGTAGTACATCGTCACTCACACTGTTTATATTCTTCTGAGTCCGCCATTCATTAAAAATTTTATATTCTTGTTCGTACCTGGATCTTGATTTGGCCGGTAGTAAATCTGCACTAACTTGTGCCGCTTGCTCCAATATCTCATCAGGAATATCAGCAACATCAGGATTATCGTACATTTTAAACAATCTAATGGATTATTTCAATGAGGGAAAAAGAAAAGTCAAACGTCAACCGTTGCTATGGATACATTTCGTAGGCGCACGAAAAGAGCGCACAAACAAATTCTTTCCGTGCGGTGGCTTGAAATAGCGACGATTTAATTATTCTAGAGGCATATGGAAACGAAGTGTTTTCAGATAAGTATAATAAAAAATGTATTTCATCATTTCACCCATACACTCATTAAGGACTGACGTACGACACTAATTATCAATCTAGGCAGAAAGACCTCAGGTCGATAGATTTGACAGTGACAGTTTGCATCATTCATCCATTTTAAACAATAACATTTAATTGTTTTGTAAATATACTATAATCATACTTTGATTAAAAAACTTAGAACCTTTCTTCAATACTTTATTTTGTAACCAAATGTACATTTCGGACACGAAGTGTCCATTATCAATGGTTTGATACTAATACGTATTAGTATCAAACCATTGATAATGGACACTTCGTGTCCGAAATGTACATTTGGTTACAAAATAAAGTATTGAAGAAAGGTTCTAAGTGTTTTTTAATCAAAGTATAATTATCTTCAAGTAACTCAATTAATCCAAATACTATAATCACTTTACTGTCAATAAAGATATTATTATTATTAAAAATGAGAGTGACTAATCAACAAGACTAGTAAGACAATAAGTACCCACTCCACTGAAACAACTACTTTCTGTGCAATACATAAATGTAGTCCAATTAAGCGTATTATTATTATGTAAGGCTTCTTAGCTAACTTTATTTCTATGATTCAACGAAAAATTACTTTTAGACGATCCAGTTTTAAAAGCAGGAACATAAATCTCAACCACAAGCCGCCAGGTATGATATTCGAAGACATCACCTGCTCTTTTAAAGACCACCCACGTCTCCCAAAAAAATATATCACCCATTACATAAATATAACCATCAAACAAAATCCACCGTAAGCAATTTAATTACCGGAACCGAAATCAAACCCGAACGTATAATTCAATTTAATTAACCACCACTCCTCCATCCACTCTCAACAAAATTAAACTCGCTCTCCTCTCCTCAAAATTATTTGATCCGGATATCGGATCGACACCTTCTGACTTTGCAAATAGTTCATCGCAGGACCTTCAATTACTTCCTCGTTTTATTTTTCCTCCAGTTGGATCCGGTCCAAACCGGAAGTGTGAGATCGAAGGGAAACGGTTTCGAAAATTGCGCCCGTGAACTTAGCCGGGCAGAAATGTGCTTGTGTTGGATGAGAATTTTGGCCAATGTTCTCGTGCGTTTGTTTAAATTAAAACACGAGTTCGAACAGCGCGTGAGAAAATGAAAAGAGCCTTTTGCGTGTGTGGGTGGATATGGATTTACTTCGCACTTTTTTCACGGTCTGGTAGCGCTGACTTGGCAGGATGTAAGATTTTCGGTATTATTTAAAGATGCTCCAACAATAGGCTACTTGATATTGTTGGATGTAGAAGTAAATACGGTTTGTTCACAGCTGTAAGAATGATTTTATGATATTATATTCTTGGTATGGTGGGAACATATAAAGAGAAGGTCGACCGCTATCTGGATCTAGATCCCTGGATAGACAGTAAACCAGTAGTTACCAATATGGGGGACAATTTTAGTTTTAAGGGGGGCAATTAAAGAAAACAAAACTAATAGAATGGCTAAATGCTTGAAAATCATCCAGAAATATTTATTCAAGCTATTATTTATAAATGTCCATACCTAATTAATATCTTGAACTTTACTCGAAATCAGTGTTTAAAAAAAGCCTGAAATTTTTTTTTGGTTGCTTCGCTTCGCGGAAATAATATTTCTTCTGAATATAGATTTTATGATAACAGAAAAATGATTTTCTAAAAATTAAAACGAAAACACATATATTATACTATACACGTTGTCCCCTAAAATTTTGAATATGACTAATGTAATGTATTATGAAATTTTGAATACGGGCATTTGAATGCATTACTTGAGTTTTCTGTTGCGTTAAAATTTTGAAAAGAAAAATTAACCACACTTAAGTCTATCAAATTTGAAGCTGTCTAAGTCAATTTTTTTAATTTTAATTTATTTATTTACGGAATCTCCAGTTTACAATAGATTAATACATATACATCTTAATACAATAAATTGACTAAACAAAAACAAAATCTAAATATGCCAAACAAAATTTAAACTTATAACCCTACAGAAATATTTTATTTCAAAATATATTGCATATTGATCCCAAATAGTTCAAAACGTAACAATATGAAACAAGCTCCTTCCCACCTTCAAGTTACAATAAATAGATTAATTAATCAAACACTCAACCTTCAATCGATAAATTAATTATACAACCAATAAATTAATATATATATAAATATAATATGAATATAATATGAATATAATATGAATATAAATATAAAATATATGACAAAACTTAATAAAAGTAACAAGCAGTAACAATCATGGCAACCTATTATAACAATCGAGAAGAACAAAATCACAGTGGCTATAAACACTTTACATTATTCATATTCAAAATATCAGGGGACAACGTGTATTTTAGAAATAATGTTACCTACCTAATTTCTCAACTTATTAAATTATGGGAATGTTACAAATTCTGTGAGAATTGAACTTTGGGCGCTTGCTCTGAGCACAATTTTTAAGTTAAACAATGCGTTCTACATTGAATTAAAGCTTATTTAATCAATCATAAATTAAACACTTTAAGAAAAGAATAAATTTATTTAAAACTTCGGACAAGAGAGCGTTTTAAACACAAATACCGCAAAAACTATAAAACTGAAAATAATTTATCAAAAATACAGTTTTAATAAAATTTTATAAATAAATAAGCTTTAATTTTAGCCAAAAACATTTTCGTGGCTATAAAATTGCGTTTAGTATAAGCGCTCAAAGTAAAAAAAATGTTTACAGTCAATTTATTTCAGACAATTTTATTCCATCTGGAGGTCTTTTCTTGGAAAAATAAATACAAGACATTCTATGTAGCATTATAAAAAATGCATGTGAACGTTTTAAGATTTAAAACAAAATCTTCCGAAAATTGAATATTTTGTGAAAAGGTGGATTTTCTGAAAGAAAGAAAAAAAAACACCCTCTGTCCCACATTAGTTGTCATATTTGACTATTTTTCTGTTGATTTTTGGCAAACTCAATTTAATCCTGGAAGTAGTATTCTAACAAAATGAATACTTTACGCAACCAAATTAAATTTTAAGGCTTTTCTAAACTTAAAATTTTGATTCATGCTTGATCTGGGAGTGGAAAACACTCGTTTAATGCTTCAATTTGAAATCTTTTCAGAAACAACGAATATCTCAAGATTTACAGCGTATATAGTATATAGTATGCATACTTAAAAGAAAAACTTCCTGTATTTTACATTCATGTAGTTACAAATGAACGCAGAACTATTAGCCTCATTTAAACTACATTTTATGATGGTTACATACATTACTTTGTTATACTTGTTACTAAAACAACTAAAACAAGCAATTGCAATAGCGAATGTAAATTTGCTATGTTGTTCATTTTTCGAAAACCACAGTAATTTTTATCATAAGGAAAGTTCTGCAGTTGGTTCAACGTTTAACATTACAAAATAGCCATCCATAGTATAATTCATGAGAGGTGTCCTTTGATTACAGACTTTAAATCTATGGTTCTTTGAAATCTTTTCATATTGACATGATTTCTTCTTGTTTTACGCTCAATGAAACTAATGATAATTTAAACTAGGGGATTTATGTTACTAAAATTATTTAAATGTTATACAAAATACCACGGGACATGTCCCGGGAATTTCACTGTATGTTGTTGTGTAACAAATTTCACAAACTAGAATCAGTGCGGGATCAACATTTTTGCCAAATAAAAATGAAAGACTTGTTTGTTAAGTACTGTACAACAAAACACATTCAGTGATAATTATAAACAGAACGTTGGACATGAACGATGATGGATATTGAATTTTTGGCGGTCCCTCTTTCACAACAGTTAAAGACCATTTGTTCAACGCACATATTTCGCAACCTTTACACATCAATCTTAATCTACTATTTTCACGCCCAAAAATATTATGAAACTATTTAGTTACGAAACGAAACTATTATTTATGTACTCCAAGGGTATTGAACGGGATTTAATTTTTTTATGGACTACTTTACTATATCCTCTCAGAAACCAAGTTTTATATAATTTTAATGCAATTCACTTATTTTTATTTTATGGACTACTTTACTATTTCCTCTTAACACCAGTTTGTTCTTTCATGTTATACATTTGTTTGAGGAAACTGGTTCTGTAAATACACTATATAATTGCTTTAAGGAACGGAGGCCTCAAAGTGAAGAAGCTGAAATGCCGAAAATTATGGTTCTCAATATGATAACAGAAAATGACACTTTATCAACAAGAGCCTTTGCAGAAAATAGAAAAAATAATGCCGAAACATGAGAAGTGCATAGACTACTTAAAAGGAATAGTTCAAAGTCTTTTAATGTTAAAACGACACAAGAAGTTTTCGCGGCTGATCATGTTCGTCGAATGGAATTTTGTGAAGATGTGATGGATTGGTTCCCTATTTTATTACAAATTAGAAATTCCTACTTATTTCCCGTAATTTAGTGCATTAAAATCTTTGGTTCAGTTATTGAAAAAAACGGGCATGGTTACTTAGCGCCAAATAATGCATTCAAAATTGCAGGGGGCAGTACAATAGATTACTTATATTCAAAATTTCAGGGGATAACGTGTATACTTTTACGACTAGAGTTTCGACGGTATCAACGACATCTGTCGAAACTCCAGTCGTAAAAGTATAGTATAAAATGGTACAAAAAACCTTGAAATACTCTTCAATCATTGGGTTAAGGTATTGTTTAAAACTAACTATTTTAGGGCCATTTGCACCAAAACTTGATTTTTCTTCTACTTGAATGGCCTTGGCAACTAGGCCCTTTCAGCCAGCCTCCGTTATTTTACACTTGATTCGTTTCTGATCTGAGTTAAAAATAATAAATTACATTAGAACCAGTGATTTGTACTATTTGTATTTAGTTCCGGTATTTGATTCTTATCATAAATCGTTTAGGTTCCTATTATGAAACGTTACGGTTCTTATCACAAATCATTCCGGCTGTTTTCATGTTTTTGACTACATTCCGAATAAATTTTATCGTTCCGGTTCTCATTAGGGAGTTTTAGTTTATCGTTTATCAAAATAACAAAGTAACACAGACAGTTACCGGGCAACAAGTAAGTTTAGCGTAGACGTCAGCGTTAGCGTATTTCGAAAAACGGTAAACTAAAACTCCCTAATATCAATAGTTTTTGTTCTTATCATGAATCGTTCAAGTTTAAAATTTACGGTTCTGTTGCAGTTTGCATCTCTAATTAGAAAAATTATTTTAAACTTCCTTTCAAATTGTGTACAACTGTAATGAATGCAATAACGCATTATTAACGCTTTTAATTAAATTACTAAATAAGTTAAGTTGATTCATTATATTATGAAGAAAAGAGTAATTTTTTTGTTATTTTTACATTTTCATTATTACTCATTTTAAAAAAGTATTTGTAAGTGTATTTTCTAACTTCACAATATTTCAGTGTTTTATACGCGTGGCGTATGAAGTAAAATTTCGAGTTTAGAAAAGCCTGAACATTTGGTTTGGCCGCTCCGCTTCGCGGAGCGTCCAAACCAAATTTTCAGGATATTCTAAACTCGAAATTTTACTTCATGCTTAGCCTGGGAGTGGAAACAATCGTTCGAAACTTCAAATTGAATACTTTTATAAAACCGACGAATGTCTGAAAATTTACAGCGTATACATTATGTATATGTAAAAGAAAAATTCCCAGTATGTAATATAATAAGTCATTCATAGAAATCATAACAAGAATTGCATAATTTCATTTAAAATTATTTTTTAGAGTTAACTCTATAATTGCTCGGGGGACCCTATCAAAACATCCACACTATTTTGCTGCCCGTAATGCTGGTCTTTTATTTGCTTTTTTGACATAATTTTGATAATTTCTTTTAAATAAAAAACTTTATTTTTTTCTCGTACTCGTATGCATTAACTTTTAGAAATTCAAATAATACAAGTATATTTTGCGCATTCTTCATAAAATTATGCAATTTGCAAAAGAACTAGTGTGTTTAATGCTACGCGAATTGTAAATATTTTCTTCTAAACCAATCGCGTTGGTTTTGTTGTCAAAGCCCACTTTACCAAAACAAAAAAAAATCCGTTTTGTACAAGAAATCTCCGTTCTTAAAAATTTCATTAATGGGAATTCTTCAAAGAGACTGTGTGGATGTTTTGATGTCATATGTGAGGTAAGGCACCGATTCTGGAAAATGAAAGCAAGTTTCATTACCGAAACAAAACTAATTCCACTATCAATGAAAGTCTGGCTTTTATTTGTTTGCCAACACCAATGATTCATCTCGTAACATCGGTTCATAGTGCTCCAATCTCAAAAACACAATCCAGATTTTCAACAGCAATGAAATATTCAGCACGTGCTGTTATGACCATCATCAATAATTTATTTTTGTTGAAAATGTCACTCGTGTGTGTTCCTCGAAAATATTTATACATGAAGCCCAAGACACATGTATCCTTAATGAAACAGCCATGTCGTTTACACTAATTTTATTTTTGGTTTTATAACTCGTACACAAAATGTCAACACCACCGGCTTTCGTGACGTAAATTGTGATTTTACGCGCCATTAATGAACATTGTTTATTTCGCGTCGCAAAAATACTACGCCATCGATTAATACAATAAGGAGCGTGCAGTTATTTATTGTTTTTGCAAAAAAAAATATAGCAATAAGTCTATATGTAAATATTTACCAAGTATTGCTATAAGTACCATAAAAGCGTGCAATTTCAGTTGTTTTTGCAGAAAAAATATAGTAATAAATCTGTAAGTAAACTTTTGCATTGTCATTTTTTGTTTGATAAAGAATGGGAAACAGTTCATTGTATTTATTCATTGTGAGAATTATGAGCAGCTTTTTAAAAGCGTTCAATTTGAAGTTTCGAACGAGTGTTTCCACTCCCGGATTAAGCATGAAGTAAAATTTCGAGTTTAGAAAAGCGTTAACCAACCAAACCAAATTATACTTCATGCGCCACGCGTATAAAACACTGAAATATTAGGAAATTAAAAATATACTGGTAAATCAGCAGTAAAAATAAACTGTTGAAGCAGGGTTAAAAATATACTGCTAAACATAAATATTTTGTATTTCATAATACTTTACTGTTTAGTACGCGTGGCGCATGAAGTAAAATTTCGAGTTTAGAAAAGCCCAGAAAATTTGTCTCGGGTCGCTGCGCGATTTTCACGGAGCTTTTCTAAACTCGAAATTTTACTTCATGCTTAACCAAGGATTGAAAACACTCGTTAATGGCTTTAAATTGAACTCATAATAAAACAACGAATGCCCCATAATGCATATGCATCGGGATATTTATATTTGCCAGAAAAATTCTGCAGCCCCACTAAAAAAAATGCTCACGGGCTTAAGTGGCAAATACTGTTGGTATAAACAAAGTATTATCACTTTGAAAAAAGGTGTAAACAAAATTAATTACTATTTTTGAGAACGTTATAATAGGTCTGTCTGTTCGTTACACGAACTAGTGCAGCACTTTTTAGACTGGATCTGTTGGTGACACGAACTGCACCGTACAAGTTGTTGCACTAAACATGCATTTTCTATGTCAAAATCTACTCTTTATTTGATAAGATAATACTTCTATAAAAGTTAATTTGTAAAAATGATATTAGAATTTATCTTTTCGTGGCACCCAGGTTGAAAACAATTATATATTTTTTTATAGTTTGCATATGTTAGATCAGTGGTCCGATCTAACATATGCAAACTATCAAAAAATATATAATTGTTAATATATATTCTTTATTACGGGAGGCCATTAAAAAATACAACAATATATACACAATAATCACAAAACAATACAAAAACAAACAAAAAATATACAAATGAATACAGTCAGAGACAGAAGTTACATCTAATACAAGAGGACCAAATAAATAATTATATAAAGGACCTTAAGAGAAGTTAATCGATCTTAAAGAAAGTCTTTTAAAACGGTTCAACGAGACACCAAAAAAATCTATTGGCTCGCCATAAGAATTAACATATCTTATTAAATTGTTTTGTGGGCTGTTATAGCCATACAGAGTAATGTGGTGTACGTCAGCAAGAAGTTTTTGTTGTCTGGTTGAGCGAACTGGAACGTTAATGCCAATAGACGACAAAATGGATGGGCAAAGTATCAGTCCATTCAGTATACGATATGCGAAGCATAGCATAAAATAAATCCTTCGTTTTTCAAGAGACAACAAACCGAGATATGTACGAAGTAGGTCATAATTATTACTATCGTACGAAAGGTTTGACCGGTAGCAAATGCGTTTTATCATCTTACGTTGTACACGTTCTAATCTATCAATGTGACATTGATAGTGCGGTGACCAAATTATGCAGCAATAGTCTAGAATTGGTCTGACTAAGGTCGAGTATAATGTCATTAAAGTACGGATAGATTTGAAATGTATAGTAATACGCCGTATGAAACCAATTCTTTGGAATGCTTTTGCAATAATTAAATCTAAGTGCTCATGAAATTGAAATTTACAGTCAAGTAGAACGCCTAAATCATTGATTTTATAAACCCTCTCTAAAAGATTACTATCTAGAAAATAGATAGCCGGTAAATAGATCCCTTGTTTTCTTGAAAAACGAATATATTTGCATTTAGTTGTGTTCAAATGCAAATCATTACTGGAGCACCATATAATAAGCTGATCCAGATCATTCTGCAAGATGCGACAATCGTCACTGGTGGTGATTTTACGATACAGCTTCATATCATCTGCATAAAGCAAAACATTTGATTGAATTTCTTTACCAATATCATTGATAAAGATGAGAAATAGCAATGGTCCAAGGTGAGAACCCTGGGGCACACCTGAAGTTGCATTTATTACAGAACCAGAAACTGCATCATTTATTTTCACCACATGTTGTCTACAACTTATGAACGACCGGAGCCACTCAATCATGGACCCAGCAACACCATACATTCGAAGTTTGTAGAAAAGCCTACAGTGGCTAACTCTGTCAAACGCCTTACTAAAGTCGGTATAGATCGAGTCTACCACTGCCCCTTCCTCCATCGCGTCGGTAATGAAATTGGAGTATACAAGTCTGCAATATTCCAATAAATTATTTAACATAAAACATACAATCGCTTTTCTACAACAAATTCGAAGCCAAAACAATTTTGCACTGTACGAGTTCAGTTGTAATGAACGCGCATTTTCTGTGTCATTCTTCATATGATAAGATATGTTTTTTTATATAAGTTAATTTATAAAAATAATATTAGAAATAATATAATCGTGGCACCCAGGTTGATCCACTGATCCAACATATGCAAACTATCAAAAAATACATAACTCTCTTCAATATTCCAATAAATTATTCAACATAAAACACACAATCTCTTTTGTACAACGAATTCAAAGCCAGAAAATAATCGCGAATCCTGCCAAATTGCATCCAGGCGATTCTCAAAACACTCGACAGTTGTAAATCTTTCCCAGACACCACGCAAAATTCGTGATTTTGTAATACCCGCAATAAAATTTCAATTTTTGACTTTTTCAGAATATGAATTATCGCCCAGACGCTAATTACTCATGTTTTAATTAAACAAGGTTATCCGTTCGATTGGACACAAATACGGCCACGTGTGTGTGTTTTGGCAACAACCGCGTATTTTTAGAAACACACCGAAATAGAAAGCAAACACACTTCGTGGGAGTTTCGAGTTTGTTTTAAGATTAATGGAATAGGTAAGAAAAAAAAGTTGTGTGACTGGTGTGGAAAAGAAGAGATAAATTAGGACAAAATTTGCTTAAATTGAAAAATATTCTAGTAGAATTTGTTAAAATGGTTCAAATGGTTGATTTACAAAAATTCAGCTACAAGTTATTGATAAAAAAAATATGCAAAACCTAATTATTTATTATTAACGCTAAAAATCTTTAATAGCAGACTAAATCTCAAATCTCTAAAAAACCTATTCTGGCTTACAAAGCAGTTAAATGATCCTGAATTGCAAAGAGAATATAAACGGAAAAAACGTGAATTTAAAGCGGATATTCTAACTGCCAAAAATAATTTTAATCATAAACTGATAGTAAATTCCGATAATGTCATAAAAACAACTTGGGAAATAATAAATAAAAACTTGGGCCGTAACAAGAAAAAGAAAGTACCACAATCAATAATAATGAACAACAAGAAAATATCATTTCCATCTGAAATTGCTGAATGTTTCGCTACATACTTTTCTAATATTGTCCCAGAATTAATACAAAACGCGTTCCAGAATAACCAACCGGAGAAATGTACTACCAGTAAAAATATAAAATTAGCCTCATTCTTCTTCGATCCTATAACGGAGGATGATATACACATGGTAATTAGCTCATTTAGTAAAAACACTCCTGGGCCGGATGGAATTTCGCTTAAAATACTTAAATCTATAATAAGTAGCATACTTCCTCGCCCAGTGCACCTATTCAATCTCTCGATTAATGAATGTACATTTCCGGAGTGCTTAAAAACTGGCCGTATAGCACCAGTATTCAAAACATTGAAGAAATAAGCAATTACAGGCCTATCCAAATGCTCTCAATATTCTCTAAATTACTGGAGAAACTTGTCGGCAATAAAATGTTGAAGTGGTTACAAAACAATAGTATCATTAACAATAAGCAGCATGGATTCATGGCGCAAAAATCAGTGGAAACCGCTCTTTGTTTCTTTTTGGAATATGTTATAAATGAACTTGACAGGAAAAAATACATAGTTGTTCTGCTATTCGATCTAACTAAAGCATTTGACTGTGTTGATATTCAAATCATTCTGGAAAAGCTCACGTCCTATGGTTTCAGAGGACAAATATATAACTTCAATCGTATTTATCTGATAGAAGCTTCTTCGTAGAAATAAATAAAGAAAAATCATCCAGTAAGCACACGTTCTATGGTGTCCCTCAAGGCTCAGTTTTAGGGCCACTATTATTCCTGTTATTTATAAACGACCTCCCGGAGTATATAGCGCATAATACTATACTATTTGCAGACGATACTGCAGTAATAGTATCTGAGGATAACCCTAGTGACTTAAACATGAAAATCGAGAATGTAATACTCTCAATCAATGAATGGTCCACCCGCAACAAACTGCTACTGAATCCATCTAAAACAGTATGTATACATATTAGCAAAAAACGGCAATTACCTGACGACTTTAAAATTAGCGTAAATAATCTCGAATACCCACTTGATAGATTGTGTGAAGTATCTTGGCGTTTACATTGATCGTAAACTAACATGAAAAAACCATACAGATCATGTTTGCAATAAATTAAGTCAAGCCCACTTTGCTATTCTTAAAATGAAACAAGAAGTTGACCTTGAAACGCTAATGAAATTGTACTTTTCTTTTGCATATTCTCATATGACATACAATATACTTGCATGGGGCCGAGCTTCTGAAGCCGAGAAAGTTTTTATAGCTCAAAAAAAAAATAAGAACTATGTTTGGCATAAACAGATTGCAAACATGTAAGAATGCATTTATATCCCATAAACTATTAACCTTACCAGGAATCTATATATACAAAATGGTTTGTTACATAAAGCAAAACATAACTAACTTTTCAACACACAGTGAAAATCATAATTACAACACGAGGCAGGGCGACCTGTTATTAACTGATAAACACAACACTACATTAATGAATAAATCATTTTTTTATAAAGGGAAAAAAATGTATAATTCTCTTCAAGAAAGTATCAAAGAATTAGAATTTCTGCAATTTAAAAAAATAATAAAAGATCTTTTGATATCAAGAGCACTATACTCGGTTGATAATTTCTTATTCTGACCTTCTCTCGACGGCAGTGGTATTATATTTATGATATTGCTGTATTAGAGTTAATTGTTTGACGTTCACATCTTACTTGTACTTTGTTTGTAACATTGTCCATTGTAGCCTAAGTGAATGAAGTTTAAAAAAAATATATATTTGATTTCGTTTTATTCTAATGAACGAAGATTTAAAACACTGATTTTAAGTGAGGCTCAAATATACATAAATTTAACAATATTTTACTGTTTTATACGCGTGGCGCATGAAGTAAAATTTCGAGTTTAGAAAAGCCCAGAAAATTTGTCTCGAGTCGCTGCGCGACTCTCGACAAATTTTCACGGGGCTTTTCTAAACTCGAAATTTTACTTCATGCTTAGCCTGGGAGTGGAAAACACTCGTTTAAGGCTTCAAATTGAACTCTTTAAAAAAAAAACTACGAATATCTAAGGATTTAAAGAAAATAAGCTGAATTTGGAATACGTATACTTCAAAGAAAAACTCCCTGTATGTGTTCTTGAACATCTATTTAATTCAGTGTTTTATATATCTGGCGCATGAAGAAATATTTCGAGTTTAGAAAAGCCCAAAAATTTGGATTTGCCGGGCGAAGCAAATTACGGAGGGTACGTTATTAAAATAGTTTGAAGACGCTCTAGAAATATCAGTGTTTACTAGAAATTTTTAGACTTCTACAACAAATAACTTCAGCCAACTTTTAATTCTCTAAATACCTTCTAAGTTTTACTGGATTCAAACATTTTTAGTTAAACAGGGAATTATTAAATTAGACTTTCGAGTGTCCAACAATTATTGAAGTCCTGGGTGGCTGTGGAAATCAGACAAGAATGTCGATTATTACTTTTCTGAAATAAGTTATAGCTTTACAAACGTCAGATTCAATAATTTCAAGTAAGAATCTAAATCCATGGGTAGGGGGGCATTTCTTCCACTCCATTTTTTCCACTCTATTTCTTCCGCTCTATTTCTTCCACCGCACTTTTCTTCCGCCAAGACTATTCTTCCGCCAAGACTATTCTTCCACCAAGACTTTTCTTCCATCAAATATTCACTGCGCCGCCGAGTGCCGTTGTGTGTAAAAGTTAATATAATGTTATGTGTAGGTAAGAACATATGACTTTTATCCAATACCCACTTGGACCACAGATACTTAACCGTGGTTAAGCCATTTCTACTCGTTTGTGGTTTAAGTGGAAGGTTTCAAATTGAATACATTGCTTAAGTATCTTTGCACACGCTAGCGATTTTACATACTTCTAGGTTTGGTTAGGTTAGGTTAGTAGAAAGGTTTGCAATAGAATAAATTGCGCAAGTCATTTGGCTCCCGATGCGTGTTCCACATACTTTTAGGTTAGGCTAGGTTAGGAGAAAGGTTTGCTATAGAATACATTGCGCAAGTCTCTTTGCGAACGATGCCTGTGCCACATACTTCTAGATTAGGAGAAAGGTTTGCAATAGAATAAACTGCTTCTGTCTCTTTGGGCACTGTCCCCATCGTGAACGAGATCATTCGCGACGCTCAAAAGTGTCGATTATCAAAGTTACAAAGACTTGTTTGGTTGTTTACTTTGAAGTTGGCTATAGACGTCAAATTTTGAATGTTTGAATAAAAAAAGTGGAACCAGAAATAGCGGAACTAAATTAGTGGAAAAAAGAATTGGTGGAAGAAAAGTACTGGTGGAAGTAATGGAGTGGAAAAAATGGGGTACAATCAAATCCATGTTTGATTCCTCAGCCAACCATGACTCTCAGTTCATATATATCAGAGCTGGGACGAATCCTCGTAAAAAGGATTCGAATCACGAATCCGAATCACGAATCCGAATCACCTAATATGATTCGAATCACGAATACTCGAATAAAGGATTCGTAAGAGATAAATATGATTCGAATCAAAGATTCGAATCCTGTTTTTTCGAATCACGAATACAAATCCTTTAAGAATAAATTTGATTTAATTATTTTTTGCAACCATTAATATATAAATATCGTTACCAGTTGTTTTAACAAAAATATTCAAAACCTAATTATTTATTATTAACACTGAACATTGTTGATAACAGACTAAATATCTGACTTCCTGTTACTCTGATGAAAGATATATTTGTGTGTTTCTGAACTTCATTTCAAATCAGTGTTTTGTACGTGTGGCGCATGAAGTAAAATTTCGAGTTTAGAAAAGCCCGAAAATTTGTCTCGGGTCGCTGCGCGACCCTCGACAAATTTTCACGGGGCTTTTCTAAACTCGAAATTTTACTTCATGCTTAGCCTGGGAGTGGAAACACTCGTTCAAAATTTCAAATTGATCTCTATTATAAAATCGACGAATTCCTAAAAATTATGTAAATAAAAAAATCACTAAATATCACTAAAACCGGGAAGGTCAGTGAAAGGTCATGGAATTATATTCAAATTGGCCAAAACACTAACAAAAAAAGCCATATATTATTACATTTTTCAAAATCAGCAGGCAAATTACAAAACACGTAAAAATTTATAAAATTAACTTAAATATTGGCAAAAACAATAAAAACAATTTAACAAAATGGGGGTTATATTAAAAGACCAGGGAAAAAAATCTTGAATCAGTTTTACTTCAAATAATATTAAAAAAAAAATTGAAAACTAGATTATTATCTTTAAGAACATTTTCAGTCATTTAATGTTCTTATCAAAACATTCAGTTTGAAGTTTCCAACGAGTGTTTTCCACTCCCTGACTAAGCATGAAGTAAAATTTCGAGTTTAGAAAAGCCCCGTGAAAATTTGTCGAGGGTCGCGCAGCGACCCGAGACAAATTTTCTGGGCTTTTCTAAACTCGAAATTTTACTTCATGCGCCACGCGTATAAAACAGTGATTTAACGAGAAATTTAAAAACACACAAAAGACATTTTTCATGTTAATCCTCATAATTAATTCGAATTATTTTTGACGATTCAAATCCTTTTGTAAGTATTCGAATCCTTTTATAAATATTCGAATCCTTTTATAAATATTCGACACTTTTTATAAATATTCGAATCCTTTTATAAATATTCGAATCCTTTCATAAAGATTCGAATCACACACATTTGGATTCGAATACGAATCCTCTTGAAAAAATGTAACGAATCCGGATCACGAATCCAGTTAAACTAAAGTATTCGAATGCCTCTTTTGAATCCTCTAAAAGGATTCGAATCCTGAATGATTCGAATCCTGCCCAGCTTTGATATATATATCCAGTTAGTATTTTTAGTTAAGGAAGGAATTATTGAATTAGAATTTTGACTGTCCAACAATTGTTGAAGTCCTGGGCCCTGTTTCTCGAAAATAATAGTTAATAGTTTAATAGTTAATAGTTCAATAACTATTAGTACTCATAAAACATGTTTCTCGAAAAAAAATGTAATACTCTTAAAATGGACCACTATTATTAATAGTCTACTGATGTCACTTATATGTCAATCATTATAAATAATAATGAAAAAGAACGAAGGCGCAAAAATTGCAATTTTAAGAGAAATTTTTAAAGAAAAGGCAATTCTGTTTGCGGTCTTTTCTGATAAAGTTACAAAAGAATTAAAACAAACCACATGGAAGAATGTGGCCAACATATCGAAGAGTTTAAACATGATAGAAAGTGATAAACCTTACACGTACATTCGAGACACTTTTTGGCCAAACATTAGAAATTCGACTATGGTGAGTAGTAAGCACTTAATTTTTACAAATAATAACAATTTACAATTTATTTTATTCAGAAAAAAATTGATAACGCCAAACATACCGGCACTGGAGGAGGAATCCAAGCTAAGTTATCAGATATCGATAACTTAGTCTTGGATATTATAGGAAAAGAATCACCGGGCGTAGTTGGATTGGGAAAGGAAGATTCCTTAACGGAAGAAAACAATCCCTCGTTATTGATATTAGAATATAACTCAAGTGTTGATGATGTGCAAAGCATTAATAATGCTAATGAAGCAGAAACGTTTAAATCATTAGAAATGCCATCAACATCCAAAGGTTGTAATAAATGCAGTTCATATACTAATTTTATTAAACTACTACTGTTTTAGGACAATCTTTTCATACAAATTCAAAAAGAAAAAATGTTGAGGAAGAGAAATGTTTAAACAAAAGAAAATTAGAACTTAAAATTGAACAATTGGAATTACAAAATTATAAACTTAAATTAGAAATTTTCGAGAAAGAAAGAAATTTAGATCTAAGTCATTCAAAATATGTTAATGAAATTTTACCAAAATAATTATATTTTCAAAATTTGTTAATGAAATTCTTCGAACCCATTTTTTTATTTTCATGTTATTTGTTAAATATAAGAATAATTAGTAAATAAAAACTCAATTTTACTATCTTCTAAAGTGTCTAATAATATCTTGAAGTCTAATTTCTGCTTGGATTTGGATGGGATCGGGATCAATTATTTCTCCATGCTCCTCGTCCTGGTTATTTTCTTGCAAATTATTTATTTCATTAAATAAATTATCCTTTAGAAAATTGTGTAATGTTACACAACAGTTGAAGACATCACAAGCAAAGCTTGGATTCACTCTTAAATGATTTAAGCATGGAAACTTTTCTTTTAAAATACCTATAGAGTTTTCAATTATCCTTCGTGTACTCTTGTGGCTTCTTAAAAATCGAGCTTCTACTTCATTGTTATTCCTAATTACTGGTGGAATTAGCCATTGTTTTAGGGGATACGCACTATCGCCAAGTATAATCCCATTAGGGATTGGTGTCCAACCATTTTCCATGCGAGCGTATAAACCACTTGTTCGTAATACACGAGCATCATGCACACTACCGGGCCAATTTGCAAATGAATAAAAAAACTCAAAATTTGGTCCACAAACTACCATGGTATTTATTGAATGTTTACCATGTCGATCTACATATGCAGCTTCATTATCTGAAGGAGCGTCAATATTAATTAATGTCCCATCAACACATCCGCAAACCATAGGCATACCAGCAATTGCATGGAAACGTTGAACAATCTCTTGTACATTTTCTGGCCATTTAACATATTGTCGAAAGATCGTCGCTACAACAGAATTAACGACACTGTGTACAGCACGACACACACTTGCCTTTGATACGCCATGCATATCTGCAATTGCATGGTATTGTGCCCCTGTACCCAACCAATGCAATCCTATCTCAACAATAATTTTAGGTGAAAGTGCTCTACTTCTTTCAGTTACTCTGATAAGATATGGACGTAATATCTCCACCAAATTATAAAACTTATCTACCTGCATTCTAAATCTTTCGTTAAATTGATATGAATTTTCCATAAATTCATAATTAATTCTTGTTCTATATACTCTTGCATTTCGTATATGTATAACAGCTTCTTCATCAGAACTTTCACTTAAAGACATTTTTATCAAATTAAAAACTTACAAGTCAATTACTACTTATGGAAATAAACAATTATTATGAGAACAATTATAATAGTTTTCAATTTTAAGAAACAGAACTGAATATTTGACAGATATTAGTCAATAAAATATGTCATTAATTTTCACTATTAAACTATTAACTATTAAAATAGACTAATATATTTGAGAAACGAGTACTCATACATTTCACTCATATTAATATGACATTTACTATTATTAATAGTTAATAGTGTTTTGAGAAACAGGGCCCTGGGTGGCTGTGGAAATTAGACATAATGTCGATTGTTACTTTTCTGAAATAGGTTATAGCTTTACAAACGTCAGATTCAATAATTTCAAGTAAGAATCTAAATCCATGTTTGATTCCTCAGCCACCCAGGAATCACAGTTTATATATATCCAGTCTCTATATAAAATTTGGTAATCGCGTTTGGATGCTGCATCCAGAAGCGAGACCGGTGATTGGTGTATATAGTCGTCTGTTTTACATAACCATAGTCTCTTCTTTTCTGCTCGATTTCCAATTCTCCCATAAGCATTGGCTCCCCTTGCCAGGACTTTAATAATTTTTACCTGACAGTTTAGGAATTCTTTTGTTTTCTACAAACCACAAAGTCTTTTCTCACGTTCACGTCTTAGTTCCGGAAATTCTTTGTTGACAAGAAATTCTCATTCCAATTAGTTTAGATACTTTTTCATTTGCAAGAAGTATTTGGATTTTTATCCCAACAAACCAATTTCAGTAAAACGTCCGTGAGAATGACATTTTACTGAAATTGCTTTGTGATTATTTTAATTTTAAGTGGCGAGATGCTTTTTTTGTCATAACACTTTTAACTTTGTTTGTATAACACAATTTATTTTTATGTGACTGCAGTTTCGGCAAATTCAGCTTGCCATTATCAAACATGAAGTGTCTAAAACTGGAAACAATAGGGGTATATATACAAAAAGTGATTACATGAAAACAGATTACAAAACGGCTTTAAAAATGGGGGTATATACAGTAGGTCAACCTGGTCGTTAATTAGGGGGATTCCCGGATTAGCGCTAGCTTTATGTATTTCTAGGGATTCAAGGAGATTCATCTTCCGACCCTTTTCGGCACATTGAATAATAGTAAGTACATCTTTTCCAAAAGTATGGTTTTCATCTAAGAGATGTTTTGCAAAAGATGACTTATCACATTGTCGCAACCGAAAAGCCCGGTTATGCTCCTTTAGTCTATATGATGAATTAATTTCTCACTTAACCCGTGGTGAAACATATTTAATTAATACGCTTTGATTAAAACACTTGGTTTGTTTCACTGATTTTTTATTTTTACTCCAACTAGTTTCGACCTTAGGTCATTCTCAAGGAGATATGTGACATATATCTCCTTGAGAATGACCTAAGGTCGAAACTAGTTGGAGTAAAAATAAAAAATCAGTGAAACAAACCAAGTGTTTTAATCAAAGCGTATTTCCTTTAGTCTAGTATTGAAATTACGACCAGATTGACCAATGTATACTCCTTGACAATCTGTGCATGTTAATTTATATACTCCTGATCTATTACCTTTATCAATTTTGGTTTAACTATTAAAAATATAATTATTAATTTTACAAAATGGTTTGAATGCAATTTCTATATTATGTGTTTTCAAAATATTTTTAATTTGGAAACTAACATTGCCAAAGTAAGTAATTGGTTTGTAAGTTGTACTGTCTGATTTATTTGGTATTCCTGCATACAGTAAATGTTTAATTTGGGAACATTTATGTGCTTTAATTAGTTTATCAACTAGATCATGACCATAACCATTATTAATAGCCATGGTCCTAATCAGGCTAACTTCTTTTTCAAAAGAACTATCTGATAAGGGAATTTTAAACGCTCGATTGATCATTGAATTGAAATTTTTTTGTACTTACTTGATTGCTAAGTGGGTGAAGATCGACTTCATTGTTGGCATCGTGCTGGTTATGTTCGAGACGAAGCAAATCACGGGATGATTCCGCATAATTTCGGCTTCGTGTTTCAGAATCTCCCATACCCCAGTCCGCCAACAAGTACACCATCCCCCTTGTCGTTTTTTCTGTACACTCTCGGTGTCCGTATTTTCACTCCTGCTCCCTGCTGTGAAATGGTCAAATCTAAAGAAACAACTATCTCTGCAACAAAAAGAAACACAACGTTAGAAACAATTTGCAAGACAATAACTGTATGTTTTGAGTTTACGTGAAGACATTAATACACATAAAAATACTGTTATTCCTTACTTTATTTGTATAGTTAGATGTCCTATAATCCCTTTTTTAGATAGTGCATCTAACTATACAAATAAAAAGTTAGGTAAGGAATGAGTATTTTTACCAAGACAAATTTGTGGCTATTAACGAGTGGCTATAAACTGTCGGCATCTCAGTAGGTTCTGACTTCAGAAACATACATCGTAATTAGAGATATAATTAAATGTATGTAACGGTTCCGAGATTCACCGAATCGTATGACTTAGAGCCGCTTTTACGATCCATAGTTACACCTCTGTTAACTTAACCCAAGGATAAAACCTTTGGTGTCTATTTTACAATTGCGAGGCAAAGCAATGTTGTGTGTAAAGCTCAGTTACCTCACTGTTAGTCTGTCTCGTGCTTTGAGCTTGGGTTAAACCTGTGGTGGGCCGTTTCTATGGACATAGATTATTAGATAAATTCAAATTCAAAACTATTTGAATTTGAGAAAATAAGCTTACGCTTCTTATAGTTTGTACACTTTAAACATAATATATAAAATTACGTAAATTTTCGTTATTTTATATATTAATAGATTATTAGATTTGTAACTGGTTAGGTATACCAGTTACACTGGTAATAAAGTGTTAAAAAAGGGATTTACATTTGCATAAAACATTTCCTTCTGGAAGGGAAATTAGATTATCCCGGAGTAAACAACCGGGGAAATATTTTAGGCGTAAAAACGCATTTGAATCCATAAAATTGCCCGAATGGAGAAATGTCACGCGAGAGGCTCGTAAAGTTCGCTAAATGTCAAGAAAAAGCAGCGGTGTGTACACATTGTGTAATTTTCACTTTTACCACTGGCTTATCGTTTTTTTTTTTGTTGGTTAATTATTGTGTAAACGCACAGTTTAGAACGTGATTACTTTAAATAAAAGCCATTGTAAGATTACACCTTGAACTTTCTTTGAGCAGATAGCTACATTAAGAACATTTCTTGAATAATTTTCTCTTATCACTTGGTGAAACATTTTTAAATATTGATAATGAAGGCTTAAATTAAATTACACTTGGTTTGTTTCACAATTTTTTACTTTACTATTTACTCGACTAGTTTCGCGTTTTACAGCATTATCAGGAGTGATAATGCTGTAAAACGCGAAACTAGTCGAGTAAATAGTAAAGTAAAAAATTGTGAAACAAACCAAGTGTAATTTAATTTAAACCTTCATTATCAATATACATTAAGAACATTCTAAATTTCAGATCTAGACTCTAGATAAATTCAGAATGAAATAGAACATTTACCCGAATCAGTTAATTTTGGAAAATCAATAATCCCTGTTAACTGTGGAGGTTTCTACTTCGTTATACATCATTATTTACACAAATAAGACACTTGAACTTCGTCTGAAATGCAATAATTTATGGAACTACTGGAATTGTTCATATATTATTATGTGAAGGTTAGGTTAAGTTCAAGTTATTCTAGGTCAAGCACTTCTTATCCCTTACTAACATTATGCAGATATTTGATTGCTAAACCTGAATTTGTTAAAAGTAGAGCAAAGAACAAATCATTCACATTCAAAAAAACAATTCATGTATGCTGTGTTTTGTATAAATTGAATTTTTATTCAAGTTAAAATTCACTATAATATTGTGTTGTGCAAGTCATGAATAAATATCAGAGCTTGGCAGGAATCGAATTCTTTTTAGAGGATTCAAAAGAGGTATTCGAATACTGCAAGAACTAATTTTTGACATTGACATTGTCTTATGAATTTACTGGATTTATGAATAAGAATACCTTCAAATTATCAAAACTTGCACTGAGAATTTAATGAATCGATGACCAGGAATTTCGATATTCTAAAAAATAAACTTCATAGAAGTGCTTAATTTTACCTTACAATGTAACTTCAGATGTGGATGTATAAATGTGCGTAGATGATGGATGGAAAATGCTGAAAAAGCAGTACTGCCAATTTTATGGAATCATGATCGAAAATGTACTAAACTTTTCGTAGCCAAGCAATCAAAGTAAACAAACATTCAAATAGGGAAGGCTAAATTCGCACACCTAATAATATTTAAATTTTAAAGTCTCTTTCGTAATTCTTACGAATAAGAATTTGCCGAAACTGCAGTCACATTAAATACAAAAAAAAATTGTGTGAAAATATGTGAAAATTATGTTTATCCACAACCACTCTATAATATTATAATTATACATGCTAAGAGTCAATAATAATGACGTTTACTATAAATAGGTTATGAAACCTGTGAGTAATATTTTGACTTATCACTGCTCAACTGTGAATAATAAGAAATCACTACAAAATCAGGATACCTAATGTTAATCAATTTTGACATAAACAAAAACAATTTATAAATTGAAAGCAAATTGTGTTAATTGTGTTGTGATAGTGTGGTTAATAGTTTATCGAAGGTGAAAGAAGCAACATGGAATCCGATCCTGACTTGTTGACACCCCCGGAAATAAGGGACGCGGCAGAAATCGCTTCCATCAATTTGTTGCCTAAAAAGTCTCGCAACATATACCAAAGTACATACAACACGTTTTGTGAATGGAAAAAGGAGAAAAAAGCACATTCTTCAACTGAGTCGGTAGTTTTGGTGTATTTTACTGAATTATCAAAAAAATACAACACCTCATCGTTGTGGCAGAAGTATTCGATGCTAAAAAGTACATTGAAAATCTTTGAAAACATCAATATTGGAAACTATGGCAAACTTCTAGCTTTTTTGAAAAGAAAAAATGAAGGGTTTACTCCAAAAAAAGCCAACACTTTCTCCCCAGAAAATGTTAACAGTTTCATTGCAAATGCACCGGATGACAAATTTCTTGCAACAAAAGTAAGTTTGAAATTATTTTAATATTTTTTAAAAATTGCAGTAATTTTTTCTTCAGGTTGCATTAATTATGGGTTTAATGGGCGCTTGTCGTTCAAATGAGCTGTATAACATGAAAATTAAAGATAAAGAAGACCTTAATTCCTGCTATATGATTAAGGTGCCAACCACAAAAACTAAAATGTGTAGGAAATTTACAGTATCTGGTAATTTTTACCACATTGTAAAAAAATATTTGTGCCTCCGAAAGCAGATAAACTGTGATTATTTCTTTCAAAATTTTCAAAATGGAAAGTGTACTAAACAGCGAATTGGTATTAATAAATTTACAAAAATGGGAAGGGATATCGCCAGTTTTTTGAAATTACCCAATCCTGAGCAATATACAGGCCATAGCTTTAGAAGAACCTCAGCCACCATTTTGGTTGATGCTGGTGGAGACATCACTGCGTTAAAACGTCATGGAGGATGGAAGTCAACTGCGGTTGCAGAAGGCTATATTAACGATTCTTTGGAAAACAAAAAGGAAACGGCCAGAAAAATTGCATCGTCAATAGAATCGACAGCAAATAATGTAACAGCTGCATTTTCCAGCACAAATTCAGTTAATTTCGATATTTTGGATCAAACCGTAAATCTTGGTGTACCCACTTCAATGCCCCCTATTGTGTTTAATAATTGTTCTAACGTTACTATTAACATTAATCCTAATAAATAGTATTATTATATGTATTTCTTAGTTATAATTAAAAGTAAATGATTTAATGAATTATGTTCTTATTCTTGAAAAGTTGCAGTAAGCAAGAATGAATATACATTTTGTGGTTGTGGATAAAGTATAGTATTCTACTCGCGCATAATGGCTATTAATCATTCGAATGATTTACTCCACTCGCCTGCGGCTCGTTCCGTAAACCTCATTCTCATGATTAATAGCTTTCATTATGCGCTTGTTGAATAATATACTATTAAATTTTAAAGTCTCTTTCGTAATTCTTACGAATAAGAATTTGCCGAAACTGCAGTCACATTAAATACAAAAAAAAAATGTGTGAAAATATGTGAAAATTATGTTTTTGTGAATATTGTATAAACAATAATAATAAAAGGGTAATACATTTTATTTAAGACACTTCTATTGTTAATATTTAATTCGTCATATCTTTAAAGGGGGAAGTGCTATAATGGAACTTTCCCCTTAAAAGATATGATGAATTAAATATTAACAATAGAAGTGTCTTAAATTAACTTTATTATACTTTTATTATTATTACTTATAAAATATTCACAAAAAAGTAAGTCTGTGTAGAATGTTTAAATCGTTTGAAGAAACACTGATGATTTTCAAGAAAAGTATCAAAGAATACATAATAGATGCCCATAAATAACGTAATCAATTTTAGTTAAAAAAATTGATTGATAAGGCTGATAAATGTTGAAAGTTCATCTTCACTTTTATATAAATAAAACAATTTAAACACTTTCAAATATATATTGTGCATTCGCTACAATTGTTTCGCCACACTGTGGCTTCTTGGAAGAAGCAGGCAAATTACAAAACACGTAAAAATTTATAAAATTAACTTAAATATTGACAAAAACAATTTAACAAAATGGGGGTTATATTAAAAGACCAGGGAAAAAAATCTTGAATCAGTTTTACTTCAAATAATATTTAAAAAAAAATTGAAAACTACACTTACGTGCAAAGAAAACGGCCCACTCGTTATTTATTTTTTCCTAATAGCATTACTTTTGCAATGCTGCGAATTAACTTTTGGTATTTTACGATAAAATAGACAATCAGGGTATAGAAAAAAAAAACAACATATCGTACTTATTACTTTATTTAATGAACAATAATCATCACATATGAAATTTAAAGATACGCTTTCCATTCGACATTATGGATAAAGTATCAAGATGTCTACGTTCTTTCACTGTTTTTGCTTTTTTGTTTTGATCTTCAGTGGCTGTGGGTATAAACCCACTGAAGGTTGGTGTGTTCATTATGGTTTTAAGTGCTGTAGATTGTGCAAAAGCTGTAGCTCTTTTGGAATATTTTCGAAGCCAGTGGTCTGTGGCCAGATGGCTTAATGTCAGCCGTTCTACCTTTCAATGTCTATTTGATAGTCTATTTTATCGTAAAATATTAAACGTTTTGTTTGTTACTTTGTAACAATGATTTTATTATTAACAATAAAAAAGAATGCGTGGGCCGATTTCTATGCACTTGAGTTTAGATTATTATCTTTAAGAACATTTTCAGTCATTTAATGTTCTTATCAAAACATTCAGTTTGAAGTTTCGAACGAGTGTTTTCCACTCCCTGACTAAGCATGAAGTAAAATTTCGAGTTTAGAAAAGCCCCGTGAAAATTTGTCGAGGGTCGCGCAGCGACCCGAGACAAATTTTCTGGGCTTTTCTAAACTCGAAATTTTACTTCATGCGCCACGCGTATAAAACAGTGATTTAACGAGAAATTTAAAAACACACAAAAGACATTTTTCATGTTAATCCTTATAATTAATTCTTCTTGGAAGAAGCCACAGTGTGGCGAAACAATTGTAGCGAATGCACAATATATATTTGAAAGTGTTTAAATTGTTTTATTTATATAAAAGTGAATTTTAGTTAATACTTACAAACTCATTAGTTCGAAGATAAAAATATCTACACTCAACAATTCTTATGATGCAAAACCAATTTACGATAATTTAAAAATGATCTCAAAAACTAGAAAACTCCGACAATCGCGAACAGAAAAAAAAAACGGACACGCACTTGAAATTTACCTTGAAAGCGCTTTTGTGAAAATCTCGTAAAACAAGTTTTCGATTTTGAACCGTAACTTTCGGACGCACACTCGAAGGTGAAACCTTTCAGGTAGCTGACGACGAATGGACTGAACACGCTGAAGGCGCTTTTAATCCGAAAACAATTGGATTACACGCAATTGTGGGAAATGTTTGAGGTGGGGGAGGGGATGCAGGCGTAATTAGGGATTATTTCTAAAATTAGGTATGTAAACTAAACGCGCAGTTGGGCGAGTAAAGCCGCTTAAAATCGTGTTTGTATAAATTAGTTAACGTGAGGCAACTAATTAGGTAAGTGTGCATTGGGCGTTGCAAATCACTTCAAATTCTGGGTATTCTAAAGGTTTTTCCAGAAAGTGTTGTTTCATGAATAATAGTATTACTTTGTTAGTGTAGTTTGTATAAAGTTAGTTAACGTAAGTCAACTAATTAGTTAATGTGTCCATTGGACGATGCAAATCACTTTAACTTCTGGGAATTCTAAAGGTTTTTCCGGAAAGTGTTTTTTCATGAATAATATTACCCAACAGATACAGAATCCAGTGACAGGGTAACATCATAAATTAAGTATACAAATAATAACATCATAATTTAAGTATACAAATAATAACATCATAACTTAAGTATACAAATAACAATAAAAACAATTTAAGGTAAACATAAAATATAAAAATTTAAAAATAAAAAAAAGTACAATAAATTAGCACTTGGACGCAATTAGAAATTAAGGTATTGTTAATGTGACTAAGGAATGAACTAAAAGAATCACCAAATATATCAGCATTATATTGCACACTATGGTATGATTTGTACAGCTTATATAGTGGGGAATTATTATGATGAAGTGAATTAGGAGTATTGTAAGAATACTATCACTTTGTTAGTGTAGTTTGTGTAAAATAACGTAAGTCAACTAATTAGGTAAAGTGTCCATTGGACGTTGCAAATCACTTCAAATTCTGTGAGTTCTAAAGGTTTTTCCGGAAAGTGTTTTTTCATGAATAATGGTATTATTTTGTTAGTGTAGTTTGTATAAAATTAGTTTACGTACGTCAACTAATAACTTAAAGTGTTAATTGGACGTTGCAAATCACTTCAAATTCTGGAAATTCAAATGTTTTTTCCGGAAAGTGTTTTTTCATGATGGTATTACTTTGTTAGTGTAGTTTGTATAAAATTAGTTTACGTAAGTCAACTAATAAGTTAAAATGTCCATTAGACGTTGCAAATCATTTCAAATTCAATGTAATTCTTTATATGATTTTTATGTTTTTTGTTATTTTTATCATATATTACAATATGTATATGTACTTATGTAATAAAATGGAGATTCCGTTAATAAATAAATAAATAAATTCTGGGAATAATATTATTATTTTGTTAGTGTAGTTTGTACATAATTAGTTAACATAAGTCAACTAATTAGTTAAAGGTCCATTGGACGTTGCAAATCACTTCAAATCTGTGAATTGTAAAGGTTGTTCCGAAAAGTGTTTTTTTTCTATGAATAATGGTATTACCACAGTTCATATATATCCAGTTAGCCAGTCCCCATATAAATTTTGGGTACACGCGAATGGGAGCAGAGCGCTGGATGCCAAATTGGTGTATATGGCTGCCTATATACACCAGTCTGGCTTCCTGCGGTCGGTCGGTTACGAATATTTTACTCCAGATGTCGCGAAATCAAGTCTCAGAGAGAGAGTGAGAGAGAGACAATTTCTTTCTCCCTCTATTCCGCGCTTCTCGTTGTATCATATTCCAGATGTTGATTTTTCAATCTTGAAAACACGTTTTTTTTTTCTTTTAACGAGCTAAGGATGCGTGTTACATTCATTCATGCGTTTCCTTCTACAATTTTACTTTCTGCGTTATTAGAGAATAGATTTTATGAAATTATATGTGAACGTTGTAAAATTCATTAAGTATTATTTATTTTGTACAAGAAACTTAAAATACAAAACTATTTAACTTTTGATAAAAAGTAAAACAAATACATCAACTTATCATTTTATTAACTAATCAGATCAATCCTATTGATCAGATCAAATCTACTGATCGATAAGGGTTTCTTTTTTAATTAAAGGGGTCAGTGCAAAATGCAGTTAAGTCACTTTTTTTAGTTTTTGAATTATTGCCGTTTGAAGTTTTTAACCCATTAAGCGGCGTTAATGCATACACGCAACATTATTATTTTTTGATAATTAAGTTACTAAATAAGTTTATTTGATATATTATATTATTTGACCTGAATTGAAAATATACCAAGAAAACTTTAAATATTTTGTTATTTAAAGTGTATTATAAATACATTACAATATTACAATGTATTATACGCGTGGCGCATGAAGTAAAATTTCGAGTTTAGAAAAGCCTAATTTGGCTCGGTCGCTCCGCTTCGCTACGCGCCCGAGCCAAATTTTCAGGCTTTTCTAAACTCGAAATTTTACTTCATGCTTAGTCTGGGAGTGGATACACTCGTTCTTAACTTCATATTGCACGTTTTTATATAAAATCGACGAATGCCTGAACATTGACAGCGTATACATTACATTGTTGAGGCACTAATTTTTTGAAATCCATTATCACTTTATTATAATAATAAACTATTTATGATTTTTAACTTTTTATTAAATTCACGTATACATTATGTGTATTTAAAGAAAAAATTCACAGTATGTAATTCATAGAAATCACAAAAAGAAGTGTAGAATTTTAATTAAAATTAACTTTTAGAGTTAAAATTGCTTGGCCGTTAATGGGTTAAAATAGTTTTAAATATACTATGTGTCCCGTTTCAAGGCGCATTGTATGTTTCATGTAAAGATTTCCAATGTAATTGGAATTTGAGTTTGTATCGCTTATTGAACCAAAACGATTACAATAAAATTAAAATCATTTCTTTACCTACTAGCAGTATTTTCGAGGTATTATTTTTGAGTTCTCTTCAGTTTAATTTGAAATATAGCTTGAAAATAGTGAACGATTATACGAAAATAAAATCGTCAAAACAGTAGTTGCTACGAAAAGTCAGTGTTTGGCATCAAATTTATTAAAACACAAAGCAATAATTCAATTCAACATGAGTGTTTATTCTGCAAAAGATAAAAATCAGATCCCAAAATGGACACAGTATATATTTTAATCACGATGCGTATTTTATTAAATGAACCATACTTTTAATAAATAATAACAGTTTCAGAAATTTGTGGTTTTTGCACTGACTACTTTAATTATCCGTTTACTTTGAATGATTGAAATTTTATAAACGCTTATTGTGTGCCATTTGACCAACACCGACAACACTCAGCGGGCACTAAAATGTCACCTAATTTTTGGATTAAAATTTATGGCATCCGTCGTGCGGCTGCATGGGGATAATTTGAAAAAGAATAAGCAGAAATATTTTTCGATATTCTCAATACTTCCCGAGATACACGAAATGTTATATAGAGAAAGTACAAATTATATAAAAATCATGAAACTTTATAATTGAGAATATTATCAAAAACTGCGAAACAAACAAACTTGTTAAATCAAGTAATTAGTCACATTAATAACATTATAAATTTTACATTTTAATAATTGTTACCGACCTCATGGCTATCTTTTTTTGTAGGGAAATATACGTTTTATGGTCCCAGGAATCAGAAACAAGTGTTATCCCTAATATTTGAGATAATTGGCTCATATATTGAAATATGTTGAAAAGTCTCGTTAAGTGATGATAATCAAAAACATTTAGAAAACAACAAGATGTCTTTTAATAGAATAAGTATAATAGATTTTCTCTGAGAAGTGTAATTGCAAAAATTATTGAATACTTTATTTCCAGTTTACGTTTTGTATGTCAGGTTAATTCAATTATTTCAATGGTTTTATTCTTAGTCAGATTACATTTACAAAAGGTACCGATGGGATTATGTTACAGACTAAATAGGTAAGTAAAAATAATTCAAAATGATTTAAGAAAACCCGATCAAAAAGTGTCTAACTAAAATATCGGTTAGTGAAAAACATGATAAGAAATTACCGAATTGGATTCAGCGGATACGGATTAAATGTGTCAACAGTAAATAATCTTTACATCCCAAAATATTTATGGTTTTTAGAAGGTTGCGGATTATCTGTAAGTTGCAGTGGTATTGTTCTGGTCGCGCAATACTTGAGGGTATACACCATAATAAAAACGTGGCCGAAAAAATGCCTACAAATAGGTAAAAACAGCTGGATCACTTCGAAGAATTTAATTTTTCATCCCTTCTATAAAGCTAGCCCCACTATAATAATGAATATTGTCCAAAAAGAAAATAGTCAAGGAAACAGTTAATTCGATATTCATACACCTTATTCAGAGTGTAAATGGATGAAACGGAACGTAGCATTTTTAATGTTAATTTCTCAAAATGAAAATACTATCTTCCCTAATTATTTCAGGGAAATTATGATATTCATTTGGTTAAAGTAAAAATTTACACACCGAGCTTTGCTATTTATTGCATTTTTTAAAAACCGGAGTGTCATGAAATTAAACAAGGAAATGGTGAGGTGTTGATTTGTTGGCTTTTTATTTAAAATATAATCTGTTGATTTTGTGTTACACTTCTATCTATTCTGTATAATTATTACTGAATAAAAAAAAACGAAAAAACTGCTTCTAAAATATCGTTAATAAATAAGAAAACAGTTATATGTATATTTAATATAGTTTTTTAATGTTTGTTAGTTTTTTGTAAATATGAATGTTTATATGAATCTCTATTTCTATGTTTTTAGTTTTGTGTATTCGTAAATAATTTATCTATTTTATTGAAATAATTTCTGTTTTCTTTTTATTATCAATTCCAATTAAAATACCCATCAAACATTTTTCAAATTGATTTTTTCATTGTAAAAAGATTTCTGTATTTATCTAACTTTTAAATAAAAAATGTTTAATAACATAAATATATTAAAAATCTATTAATTTTTAAACACGTTTTTATTAAAAATATATATAATAACTAAAAATGTTGGAAATATATTTTACATTTTTTCATTGTAAAATGACTTCATTTATACAAATTATGAATATTTGAAACAATAATCGATTAATCTAATAATTTTAACAATTTCTTCATTAAAAATATATTAAATAACTAAAAACATTGAAAATTATTTTAGAATTGTAAATTTCATTGTAAATTTATTTTTATAAAATATATTCCCGAATTTCATAATTTGGAACACGCTTGAAATCTCAAAATAGAAGAAATATTTTCGAATAGGCTTTTTGTGGTGATAATAAATTTTATTATTCGTCTACCACAGGAAATTTTCCTTTAAAGTATACATATTTCAAATTCACCTTAATTTCTTTAAATCTGTAGATATTCGTTGTGTTTTTAAAAGAGTTCAATTTGATGCTTTAAACGAGTGTTTTCCTCTCCCAGACTAAGCATGAAGTAAAATTTCGAGTTTAGAAAAGCCCCGTGAAAATTTGTCGAGGGTCGCGCAGCGACCCGAGACAAATTTTCGGGGCTTTTCTAAACTCGAAATTTTACTTCATGCGCCACGCGTATAAAACACTAAAATATTGTGAAATTTAAGTATATTTGAACCTCACGTAAAATCAGTGTTTTGTGCGCGGGGCGCATGAAGTAAGATTTCGAGTTTAGAAAAGCCCAGAAAAATATACAGTGAATTCAGTATATTGAGTTATTTAAACTTAAAAAACTTTCTGTGTAACTAATCAATGCCATTATTTGCCAAATTTGGTACATACCAAAGTTTTAATTGAATTTATGAAGAAAAAAAAAACAATCAAGATAAAAATAATATCACATGAATTCTTTAATGAATTTAATTTTTTTTATTTTTGGTTAAATTTTAGGTTTATTTAGGAGCTTTTTAAATATATCTGATTCCCAAAGTCCATAATTTCGAACACGCTGGAAATCTGAAAATAAAAGAAATGTTTGGGAACAGTTTATTTTTTCTGAAGGTCATCAAATTTATCATCGTACAAGTGGTGTAGACGGGATCAAATTACACGACGAAATAAGAGCGAGCGCGTTTGAGTGTGTGTGTGTGTGTGTGTAGACGCAACCGGAGCAGTTTTCTCTAGAATACTTCTACGTTTACTCTATTCATAAGTAGATGGACCCACTTCCCGACCACAGTCTCTCCTTTTCTATCCTCGAAAACTCGGAATCCAGTTCTCCCATAAGCATTGTCTACCCTTGGTATTACTTAGTTAGTGTAAAAGTAAACTAAGTGCATGATGATTCATGATTTCGATATCTAAACTAATGATTTAAACTGAAAATAACAATTTTCTGTAATTACACTTACTTAAATATTAAGCCTGTAAAAGGTATGTCATACTTTGTTTACTAACCCACTTAAAACAGGTCAAAAATATGTAAGGAAATGAATTACACGTAATTGTGGTAAATCTTGAACAAGTTTCTCATCTTTCACGTGGCGAAACATATTTACCTATGATTTAAAAAAGAAACATTTTTCAAATCATTGTGGAAAACATTTTTTGGGGTATTGAGGGGATGCAGGTATAATTAGGGATTATTTTTAAAATTAGGTATGTAAACTAAACGCGCAGTTGGGCGAGAAAAGCCGATTGAAATCGTATTTGTTAAAATTAGTTAACATGAGGCAACTAATTAGTTAAAATTCTGTGAATTCTAAAGGTTTTTCTGAAACGAGTTTTTTTTATGAATACTGGTATTACTTCGTTAGTGTAAAAATAAATTAAGTGAATGATGATTCATGATTTCTATCTATATCTAATAATTTAAGCTAGAAATAACACTTTCCTGTAATTACACTTATCTAAGAGGACATATTTTGTACCTGTTTTAACCCAGTAAGCGCCATTGGTTAAAACAGGTACATTATTAATTTTTTGTTAATGAAATTACTAAATAAGTTGATTGATATATTATATTTTTTGACCTGACTAAAATTTATGAAGAAAAATGTAAATATTTGTTATTTAAATATTTCAATTATTACTCATTTAAAAAAATATATATAATGTCAGTGTATTTCTAACTTCTCAATATTTCAGATTTTTATACGCGTGGCGCATGAAGTAAAATTTCGAGTTTAGAAAAGCCTAAAAATTGGTTTGGACTTCCAAATGGATCAAGTTAGCATGTGTTCTAGTTTTGTGGTATGCCGGTTTTGCTGGTACACTTTAACTGTCTCTTAAAATACTGTTACCTTGACTGAACTGGATCTTTTCTCCCGCTTTAACTTTTACAAAAAAAATGTATTGTATTATGTTTAATTAAGTTCCTCTAACTTATTCTAATAAAATAGTTGAATTTCAAAACAGCTTAGAATTGCAAATCCATACTAAATTTGGTTTGTATTCAAATTTAGAAAGTATTTGAAATGGATCTGAAGTTGAAACAAAAGTAACAGAAATACGAGAATATTCAAATTGTAATTTTAACCCATTAAGGGCCATTAATGCAATAATGCAAAGTTAATCATTTTTAGCTAATTAAATTATTAAATAAGTTAATTTATAGATTTTTATACTATTTTATTAGAATAAGTTAGAGGAACCTAATAAAACATAATATAATGCATTAAATATTTAATTGATGAGGCGGATACATGATGAAACTCCATAATACTATTTGAAATAAAACAACGCAGTTGGGAGGGTTTCACTTTTATTGTTGAACACTGCAACATGTTTCACCACACAGTGGCTTCATCAGGCAGATGAAATAATTTCATCTGCCTGATGAAGCCAGTGTGTGGTGAAACATGTTGCAGTGTTCAACAATAAAAGTGAAACCCTCCCAACTGCGTTGTTTTATTTCAAATAATATAATGCATTTTTTTGTAAAAGTTAAGCAGGAGAAAAGATCCACTTTCGATTATTATTCATTTTAAAAAATAATTTTGAAGTGCATTTCTAACTTCACAATATCTCAGTGTTTTATACGCGTGGTGCATGAAGTATAATTTCGAGTTTAGAAAAGCCTAAAAATTTGGTTTGGCCGCTCCGCTTCGCGGAGCGACCAAGGCTTTTCTAAACTCGAAATTTTACTTCATGCTAAGTCTGGGAGTGGAAACACTCGTTCGAAACTTCAACTTGAACTCTTTTATAAATTTGACGAATGCCTGAAAATTTAAGAGCATATTTTTTTCAAATTTACAATACATTTTTTTTGGAAATTAATTCTTTCATCTGAACAGGAAGCAATTGATGTATTGAAAGGTGCGCGTGTAGCTGATATGGGCAATGTAAATTTTAATAACGATCAGACCCTATTGCAAAGAGAGTATCTAAAGAACTTAAAGAAGGAATTAGAGGCAAGAAAAGCTTCCGGAGAAAGTGAATTAACAAGAAGATACTCACATGGTCGTCCGTCTATAATAAAGTCGTCGGCAATCAGAGGAAAAAAAAAAAGTAAAAAACTAAGTGTCTACTTTCAAAATGTTGGTGGCTTGAAGGGAAAAATGAAATCCATTTTATTAAATGTTAACGTGAGTGTTTATGATATAATCGTTCTGGTAGAAACTTGGCTGGACAGTGGTGTAGATAATGCCGAATTCGGGTTAATTGACTTTCATATATATATAGAGGGGATAGATCAACGCATAGTAGTTCCAAGGTCAGAGGGGGTGGAGTACTAATTGCAATAAAAAATAGTGTAAAAAGTGTTGAACTACATAGCAGTGAAAATGTTGAACACATATTTGTCAAAGTGCTGGATAAGTTAATTATTGGATCAACTTACATTCCACCAGGCTCGGATTATACTCACTATTTATCGCACGCCACAGATGTCGATGAGATCTGTAAACGTAACTCGGATTGTGATTTTTTACTTTGTGGAGACTATAATCTGCCCAATGCTTCGTGGGGTACGTTCGGTAAAGACGTGTTAAACATGAACAATTCAAATGCTACAGCAGGTGCATTGGCTGAAGTGTTGTCTTTCCATAATTTATATCAAGTGAATCAAATCCCGAATGACCGAGGTGTCTTGTTGGATTTGTTATTTTCTAATACCAATAATCTGTGTATTGATAAAGCATGTGATTTGTTATGCCAATCTAGCTTTCACCATATTCCGTATTCTGTGGAGTTACGATGTTCTGATACTATCTTCGCATAATGCCGGTTGGGTTTACGATTTTAAGTCAGCTGATTACAATGCGATAAATAATTACTTAGGAAACATTGATTGTCATACCGGTTTATCTTGTAATTGTGTAAATTCTAATGTGTTGGTGTTTAACAAAATTGTTAATTGCGCTATTGATATGTTTGTTCCTCTTAAATTTGTAAATACGTTTTACTACCCCAAATGGTTCAACAAATATTTGATAAGATTAACGCATGATAAACGAAAAGCTCACTTCAAATATAAGAGTACGGGTAACACTCATTATTATGAGCTATTTAAAAAACTACGGTATCAATGTAAAGCATTAAATGAGACGCTGTATAAAAACTATATAGATTCGGTGGAAAATAATATATGCAACAACCCGAAATCTTTCTGGGAGCACGTTAACGCGTGCCGTAAAACAAATGGTATCCCAAAAGAAATGTACTTGGGCAATATATCAAGTAATACAGTTGCAGGTTGTGTTGATTTGTTTGCGTCTCATTTCACAAAGACGTATAAGAAGGATTCTAGTCCCGTACGTGATTTTAATATATCGTCATTTCTGGATGTAAAGGCGCTCAGCATTACTCTTCAAGATGTTTTTAATAATTTATGTTCACTACCGGAGTCGTGCTGCCCTGGCCCTGATGGCATTCCACCTTATCTTTTAAAAGATGCGTATACGCGTTGAGTCTACCCATTCATTTACTCTTTGAGTCATCTTTAACTACCGGTGTGTTCCCTGATGAATGGAAACACAGTTACGTCGTACCCATTTTTAAAAATGGTTGTAGGTCCAACGTCAACAATTACCGTGGTGTTGCTATACAGTCTGCTATCCCGAAAGTTCTGGATCGCTTAGTGTACGACCAATTGAATTGGTTATGTTCACCATATATTATCAATGAACAACATGGTTTTGTCAACGGCAGGTCAACCGTCACAAATCTGGTCTCGTATCAAACTTTCATATCAGATGCTTTAGAAGAAGGTGCACAGGTGGACTCAGCTTATACAGACTTCTCTAAAGCATTTGATCGGGTACAACACAATATTTTAATTCACAAATTAAAGGATATCGGTTTTGGTAGCAATGTAGTGCGGTGGTTAGAGAGTTATTTGGTGGGAAGATCTCAGCGTGTGCGTGTGGGTCAACATGTATCTAATACAATACCAGTGACGTCAGGTGTTTCCCAGGGCTCACACTGTGGTCCGCTTTAATTTTTACTCTTCGTCAATGACATTGGATTAAGTATAAAAAATAGTCAGTTTCTTCTGTATGCTGATGATCTCAAGGTTTACAAAAAAGTGCAAAATGTTTCTGATCAGCTACAACTCCAAGAGGACTTAAATAGGATTTCTGTTTGGTGTACAATTAATAAATTGGAATTGAACTTGGGTAAATGTTTTCCATATCTTTTAGTCGAGGGCGTGTGGGGGAATTTACCTACAGTTTACATAATCAACCTCTACCTCTGAATAATAAAGTTAAGGATTTGGGCGTAATATTTACAACAAAATTAGATTTCAAGGAGTATACTTCGCTTGTGTGTAACAAGGCATTAAAAGTGTTGGGGTTTGTATATAGATTCGGCAAACAGTTCAAGGACACTACGGTCAAGTCTCTTTATTTGTCCTTGGTGCGCCCACATGTAGAGTATGCTTCTATTGTTTGGGCACCATACTCAAAAAACGCTATCCATCAGCTGGAAATGACTCAGGGGAAATTTCTAAAAATATGTCTTCTCGGCTAGGTGTAGCTAGTATCAATTTTAGTCATAGGGGCATGTTATCGCTATTGAACCTGAGATCGTTAGCTGAAAGAAGAGTATTTTTAAATTTGACTTTCTTACACAAAATTGTTAATGGTCTAATTAACTGTTGTTATTTGGTAGAGGCACTAAATTTCTTTATACCTCGTGGTCTTCAAGCTAGACATAGGCCTATATTCCGTTTACGTTTTCATTCGACCAGATACGGGATGTCTAATCCCATCGATCGTATGATGAGGTATGCCAATGGTATTAGCAATAATCCCAACTTTGTTTTATTTACACCATCAATTCATCAGTTTAAGGTCCAGTTACGTCGTATTAGGCTATCCAATGTCATTGACTGTTAGATCTTTAGTTCAGTAATAATTTAGGTGGCTGTAATCAATGTAACTCTTTATATGGTTTTTGTTATTTTTGTTCAGTAATAATTTAGTCGGTTGTAATCAATGTAATTCTTTATATGATTTTTATGTTTTTTGTTATTTTTGCCATATATTACAATATGTATATGTACACTTATGTAATAAAATGGAGATTCCGTTAATAAATAAATAAATAAAAAATATTTCATTCACAAATAAGGATGTCGTTAAGACGACAATATGCTAAGTTTTATACATTTAGATAGCAGTCAACTTCCTTTTAAAAATTAAGCCTGTAAAGGGTATATCGTACTTTGTTTACTAACCTACTTAACCCATTAACGGCCGAGCAATTGTAGAGTTAACTCTAATGTATACGCTGTAAATTTACAGGCATTCGTCGATTTTATATAAAATCATGCAATATGAAGTTTCGAACGAGTGTTTCCACTCCCAGACTAAGCATGAAGTAAAATTTCGAGTTTAGAAAAGCCTGAAAATTTGGTTTGGTCGCGTAGCGCGAAGCGCGCAGCGACCAAACCAAATTTTCAGGCTTTTCTAAACTCGAAATTTTACTTCATGCGCCACGCGTATAAAACACCAAATAATTGTGAAGTTTTTGTTTTCATGATTAATGGTATCAATATTTAAACTAGATTTTACACAGTTTAGAATATGTTTTGTTTTGATCTCGCAAAATACATTTTTTAGTTAACAGATTAGCAAAAAATTACAAATGAATTATTTTATTGCAGTGTTAATTGTGAAAAGTGAAACTTGTAGCTACACTACTGTACTCTTAAACTAATTCAACACCTGTTTAAACAAAAACCACCAATAAAGTAAACGAAATCTTATTTAAGATTTGGTCTACTTATTTTAGTGATTGGTTGATTGATAAACCACTTAGGTGTTGAAAATCCATGTTTAATTTATTTATAAAAAAAATCTTTTTGTTTTTTTTTTGTTTTGGTGTTTGGCTTTTGCCAGGCTTTGGTGTCTTGACTATTAGCCAACATCAATCTATATTTTTGTATTAATATTTATTTTAACTTATTCCAAGTTATATACACATATATATTTGGACGTCACAACACATTCACACAACACCCAGGGTTACGACGAGATATTATTTTTAAATAACATCTCCCCATGCACGGGAATCGAACCCGGCCGAGCGATACACCGTCCGGCGACGTTACCGCTCGGCCACCACCTGCCCTTAAAAAAAAATCTTAAAAATCAATAATTTTATTATCTTTTTAAACAAGAGTTCTCCATTATTTATAAAAAAAATCATAAAAATCAATAATTGTTTTATCCTTTTATATAAAAGAAGTTCGTCATCTTTACATTATTTATAAAAAAAAATTTGAAAATCAACAATTGAGTCGCCTATTTCCAAAAACCCCTAAATCCATTATTTTCCAATGGATTTAAGCTTGTATTAGACGACACTATTTTCTTGTACAAAAAAGTAGTATACAAACGCGAATCTTGTACAGTTTTGTACAATGGAAATAGGACATGTTCTATTTGGTACACCATGATAGAAAATAGTATACTATTTTCTTGTAGAAGAAAATAGTGTCGTCTAATACAAGCTTTAGGGGTTTTTGGAAATAGGCGACTCAATTGTTTTATCTTTTTACGTAAGAGAAGTTCTTCGTCTTTACATTACTTATAAAAAATCTTTAAAAACAATAATTGTTTTCTCTTTTTATATAAGAGAAGTTCTTCGTCCTTGCATTATTTATAAAAATATCTTGAAAATTAATAATTGTTTTATCTTTTTATATAAGAGAAGTTCTTCATCCTTACATTATTTATAAAAAAATCTTGAAAATAAATAATTGTTTTATCTTTTTATATAAGAGAAGTTCACAAATAGAAAGAATGTTATTCCTTACTTCACTTTTTATTTTTATGTTAGATGTACATTTCGAGACTAAAGGGGCTCATTATCAATAACAACAGTTTGTTATTGATAATGAGCACCTTGTGTCTCGAAATGTACATCTAACATCCAGTCTTTGATGTAAGAGAAGTTCATCTCGTTGCTAAAATGAATTGTCAACATTTTGCACACCACCATTAAAGTAAAACCAATTCCAAAACAAAATTTCTACTTTATGATTCATTGAGACAACTGGCATAATTCTTGTTGAAACAACAGGGCATTATTTTCGACACATTTTAAATATACTCGCACCAACTGCGAACAGTTTTGCTAATTTGGCGCTCGGTACATTTTTTGGAAAAAGTATCACGTGCTGAATTTTACTAACCTGCCGCAAAAAGTCTTGGTCATCTGCAGCGCTTGCCAAAACAAACAACGGTGGAGCAGAGTCGTCGACCAGTTAACCACACGAAACCTTCCAAGTTTTCCGTTTTGCAAGCAAAAGTTTTCACTTTGGTAAACCGATTAAACATCACCTGAACGCACTCACAAATTCACCAAACCACACTATACACTAAAGTTGAAGAATTTTTGGTGTACTATAATTTTCAAGTAGTTTTGTGTTGATTGAAGCTAGTTTGTATTATCGCGGGTGTTTTGCGCAAAAATAGCGATTTTGGCTCTGAAATTGGCCGAGACGAACGCCGGCCAGAGCAAAACTGATGTGCGGCTTGCTTTTCGTTATGTCACAAGAGAGCGAGCCGAGCTCGGTGTGTGGGGATCGAGTTATTTCGATTTTGCCGAGATAAAAATAAGCCGAACTAAAAGCGGTATGCGAGCCAACTAAATCAGTGTTTTTGTTTTTTGCTATTAGATACCGGTGAATGAATGGCGAATGTAGATTAATTCAGAATTTTGCAGGTAAAAAAATCATCATAATTTTATTAGCTTGTATACCTTATTTTATTGGAGAAGTCAAATTGGGGGAGGTTGTATGTATGCTGATAGAAACCATGTAAATTTTAACTACTTAGGTAAAGAAAAAGTCTTGTTACAAGAAGACCAGAAGATCATTATGCAACATGCACCTATAGATTTTAACTACAAAGGCTAGGAAAAAGTCCTGGTACAAAAAGATCATTACTGTGAAGGACTTATAAAAGATAGATCAGTTTTATAAGTCCTTCATAAAGGTGAGGAAACGTCCTGATACAAGAAGATCACTACTATGAAGGACTTTTAAAAGAAAGATCACTTTTATAAGTCCTTTATAAAGGTGAGGAAAAAGTCCCGGTACAAGAAAATCATTACTATGAAAAACTTATAAAAGATTGATCACTTTTATAAGTTTTT
This sequence comes from Philonthus cognatus, assembly GCA_932526585.2. Taxonomy (NCBI): domain Eukaryota; kingdom Metazoa; phylum Arthropoda; class Insecta; order Coleoptera; family Staphylinidae; genus Philonthus; species Philonthus cognatus. Next base: position 156,040,166 of record OW052241.1, read on the forward strand.
CATAAAGGCGAGGAAAAAGTCGTGGTACAAATTAGTTAGTTATTTTTTATTGCGTGCCAGTGCATAAAGTTTACACTAGTCATAAAGTAGTATTTGAACTATAAAATAAAATAATATTAGCCTATAAATAAAACATTGATATTAAAATTATAATTAAGACTAGGTTTGTCTACATGTATAAAACCGATAAAAACAAAGACCATTAATGTTAAAACGCAATAAGAATAAATTAAGCTTAGTCTAATACATAAAATACAAGACAATGGTTTACTCTTGACCCGTTGATGAGATATCACAGAATTTGTGTGCAAGACATTCATTAATGCTATAGAACGCCCTGGTGGACAAGTATTCTTTAATTAACTTTATGAATTTTATATTTGGAAGTAACTTCACATTTTGTGGAAGTATATTGTACAGTTTCGGACCATAAAAATGTATTCCATTTTTGCATTTAGTCAGTCGTATGTGACATGGCTGGATGTTATTTTTATTGCGTGTGTTATGTGCATGTACTTGGCTATGAGTTCTATAAGATTGAACATTTTTATGAGTGAATTTAAGGTATTCTGGAATAAAAACACACGGGACAGTGAGAATCTTCAATCCAATAAAAGCAGATCTGCAGTCCGCTCTATAAGGTATAGATGCTAATACTCTGACTACCCTTCTTTGAATCGAGAATATGTTCGAGCTTATAGGAGAATGTCCCCAAGCCAATATTCCATACCTTACATGTGAATTAAACCATGCGTAATACGCTGACATTAGGGATTCACTTGGCAAAGATTGGCTCAGGTTGCGTATTAAGTAGGTCGTCCTACATAGTTTGTTACAGCATTCTGTGACATGCTTATGCCAATTCAACTTGGAGTCAAATTGTACTCCAAGAAACCTACAAGTACCATGTTCACCTGCATATGGCCTTAGAGAAAAGGTTATTTTTTCAGTTTTCTCTATGTTAAGAGAGAGGCTATTAGCATTGAACCAATCCTCCATCTGAGAAGTAACATTTCCACTCATATTGAGTGCTTCTTGAAGATCATTCGACTTACAGATGGAAGTTGTATCATCTGCATACATTATTACCTTAGTGTTACTAAATTGTGCCGGTAGATCATTAGCATAAATTAAAAATAGTAGTGGACCCAGTATTGAACCTTGCGGAACACCATGGATTACTGTGGCCGCGTCTGATAATACTTTATTGAATTTGACTTGTTGCGATCTATCAGTTAAGTAAGAATTCATTAAACGACAACTTATAGGCTGGAAGTTGTAATAATAAAGTGTTGGTAATAGTGTACAATGAGGCACACAATCGAACGCCTTGCTGAGATCGAAAAAGGCAGCGACTGTAAATTCGCCCAATTCAAAGCTGGATTCAATTTCTTCAGCAAGTGCTCTTATTGCATCAGTTGTAGAAAGCCCTCGACGAAAACCGTACTGGTTACTATTTAGGACCGAGTTCGCGTCAAGAAAACTAATAGTTTGGTTGAAGATAATTTTCTCAAATATTTTGGACACAATAGGTAATAAGGATAAGGATATATTTTTAACGTCATCTTTACATCCTATTTTATGAATAGGGACAATAAGTGCCTCTTTCAGACATTTGGGAAAAGATCATTACTAGAAGGACTTATAAAAGATAGATCACTTTTATAAATCCTTCATAAAGGTGAGGAAAAAGTCCTGGTACAAGAAGATCATTACTATGAAGGACTTATAAAAGATAGACCCCTTTTATAAGTCCTTCACAAAGGTAGGGAAAAAATCCTGGTATAAGAAAATCATTACTATGAAGGACTTATAAAATATTGATCCCTTTTATATGTCCTTCATAGGGTTAAAGAAAAAGTCCTGGTACAAGAGGATCATTACTATGAAGGACTTATAAAAGATAGATCCCTTTTATAAGTCCTTCATAAAGGTGAGGAAAAAGGCCTGGTACAAGAAGATCATTACTATGAAGGACTTATAAAAGATAGACCCCTTTTATAAGTCCTTCACAAAGGTGAGGAAAAAATCCTGGTATAAGAAGATCATTGCTATGAAGGACTTATAAAAGATAGATCCATTTTATAAGTTTTTCATAAAGTTGAAGAAAAAGTCCTGGTACAAGAGCATCATTACTATGAAGGACTTATAAAAGATATATCCATTTTATAAGTCCTTCATAAAGGTGAGGAAAAAGTCCTGGTACAAGAAGATCATTAGTATAATGGACTTATAAAAGATAGATCATTTTTATAAGTCCTTCACAAAGGTGAGGAAGAAATCCTGGTACAAGAAGATCATTACTATAAATGACGTATAAAAGATAGACCCCTTGTATAAGTCCTTCAAAAAGGTGAGGAAAAAATCCTGGTATAAGAAGATCATTACTGTGAAGGACTTATAAAAGATAGATCCCTTTTATAAGTCCTTCAATAAGTTGCAGAAAAAGTGCTGGTACAAGAGGATCATTACTATGAAGGACTTATAAAAGATGATGCCTTTTATATCCTTCATAAAGGTGAGGAAAAAATCCTGGTACAAGAAGATCATTACTATGAAGGACTTATAAAAGATAGACCCCTTTTATAAGTCCTTCACAAAGGTGAGGAAAAAGTCCTGGTACAAGAAGATCATTACTATGAAGGACTTATAAAAGATAGACCCCTTTTATAAGTCCTTCACAAAGGTGAGGAAAAAATCCTGGTATAAGAAGATCAATAATATGAAGGACTTATAAAATATAGATCCCTTTTATATGTCCTTCATAAAGTTAAAGAAAAAGTCCTGGTACAAGAAGATCATTACTATGAAGGACTTATCAAAGATAGACCCCTTTTATAAGTCCTTCACAAAGGCGAGGAAAAAATCCTTGTATAAGAAGATCATTACTATGAAGGACTTATAAAAGATAGATCCATTTTATAAGTCCTTCATAAAGTTGAAGAAAAAGTCCTGGTACAAGAGCATCATTACTATGAAGGACTTATAAAAGATAGATCCATTTTATAAGTCCTTCATTAAGGTGAGGAAAAAGTCCTGGTACAAGAAGATCATTAGTATGATGGACTTATAAAAGATAGATCACTTTTATAAGTCCTTTACAAAGGTGAGGAAAAAATCCTGGTACAAGAAGATCATTACTATAAAGGACTTATAAAAGATAGACCCCTTGTATAAGTCCTTCAAAAAGGTGAGGAAAAAATCTCAGGTATAAGAAGATCATTACTGTGAAGGACTTATAAAAGATAGATCCCTTTTATAAGTCCTTCAATAAGTTGCAGAAAAAGTGCTGGTACAAGAGGATCATTACTATGAAGGACTTATAAAAGATGATGCCTTTTATGTCCTTCATAAAGGTGAGGAAAAAATCCTGGTACAAGAAGATCATTACTATGAAGGACTTATAAAAGATAGACCCCTTTTATAAGTCCTTCATAAAGGTAAGGAAAAAGTCCTGGTACAAGAAGATCATTACTATGAAAGACTTATAAAAGATACATCACTTTTATAAGTCCTTCATAGTAATGATTTTCTTATGCCAGGACTTTTTCTTCAACTTAGTAGTTAACCAAGAACAACTAAACTTAAGCAGTATATTTTGAACTTCAATTTAAATCAATGTTTTATACGCGTGGCGCATGAAGTAAAATTTCGAGTTTAGAAAAGCCTGAAAATTTGGTTTGGCCGCTCCGCGCTTCGCGCTACGCGACCAAACCTAATTTTCAGGCTTTTCTAAACTCGAAATTTAACTTCATGCTTAATCTGGGAGTGGAAACACTCGTTAGAAGCTTCAGATTTAACAATTTTCAAAAACAAAGAATGCCTGAACAAATGCAGGTTATATATACAGAGAGTTTCATGTAACACCGAACATTTTCATCCAATACAATTTGACACCTATAATTTTAAAATAATGTGTAAATTGGGTTGTGTGCCTATAAGACCATTACAAATTGTAGTCAATCAATCGCAATTAATGCCCCAACTTGTACATACAGGGAGTCCCAATTACAGCGTATATGCCGTAAATTTTTAGATACTCGTTTTTTTTTAAAGAGTTCAATTTTAAACTTAAAATGACTGTGTTCCACTCCCAGACTAAGCATGAAGTAAAATTTCGAGTTCGAAATTTTACTTCATGCGCCACCGGTACAAAACACTGACTTATTACGAAGTTTAAAACACACGGCTAAACTTTAAATTGCATCAGTGTTTTGTAACGGTGGCGCATGAAGTAAAATTTCGAGTTTAGAAAAGCCTGAAAATTTGGTTTGGCCGCTCCGCGCTTCGCGCTCGCGACCGAACCAAATTTTCAGGCTTTTCTAAACTCGAAATTGTACTTCATGCTTAGCCTGGGAATGGAAAACACTCGTTTAAAGCTTCAAATTACATTCATTTAATAAACCGAGCGTCTGCAAATGTACAACGTATGCTAATGTATACTTAAACGAAAAATTCTCATTATGAAAATGTTCGGTGTTACATAAAACTCTCTGTATATGGATCTGTACACCTAAAAGAAGAATGGAGGAATGGAATATACCTTTAATCATTTTCTGTAAATACACAATATTTTTTGCATTACAAGAATTTTGGGTGATATCATCAAAAGTTTCATTTCGTGCACCATAATTAGTTCTCGACATAAATTCTTCGAAGGAAACTTTCCTGCATTTGCCTTCGAGTATCTGTTTATTGGATAATAACACGCTCTTACCGCAGAATCATACGATACTCGCCACGTAAATCCCACCGCTTCTAGGAACATGAGCTCATTAATTTATCAGCGAATCCGATGCAATTTTTCCGCTTGTCCACCAACGCGGAACACTAATTAAAAAAAATTACTGCAGTCATTCCGCACGCGATTACGATTCTGTTTTATACAACAATTAGATTAATTAAATGAAATAGCGTGAAGTAGAATTTATCATATCGCTATTGTCACTTAGATGGATTATTGTATACGTAATTACTAGTTTCCTGGATTAATTAGGATGAGATTAAAGTGAATAATTGTTTTGGTTTACTAGAAAAAAAAACATGTTTTCTTTAGTTCGAGTATCATTCATTAAGCTTTTTTGGTTGATCTTAGGTTAGGTTAAGGTGGCAGCGACTCTGCTCCAAATTGTTCCTATAACACTTATGTAAGGAGATAACTGTGGTACTATAATTGGCCTATCTAGGCCTAAGTGTGTACCTCACTTTGGCCTAGTTAGACCCATTGTAGTACCACAGTTGTCTTCTTGCATTGAGCCTCTTTGGTTGACCGTAGGTTAGGTTAGGTTAAGGTGGCAGCGACTCGGCTTCAAATGGTTCATACAACACTTATGTAAAGGAATAACTATGGTACTACAATGGGCCTATATAGGCCTAAGTCTGTACCTCACCTTGGCCTAGGTAGACCCATTGTAGTAACACAGTTATCCCTTTACATGAGTGTTATAGGAACCATTTGAAGCTGTTTATGAACTTAGCTATATTCCTCGCGATTGACCTTAATTAGAAGTAAGATAGGTGATCTTACTTCTAATTAAGGTCAATCGCGAGGAATATAGGTAAGCAAGAGGATTAATGCTTTGTACAAGGGTACCTTAATTAGAAGTAAGATCACCTTAAGGGGATTAATGCTTTGTACAAAGGTACAAAGCATGAACCCTCTTGAGGTGATCTTACTTCTAATTAAGGTCAATCGCGAGGAATATAGCTAAGTTCATAAACGGCTCCAAATGGGTCCTATAACACTTATGTAAAGGGATAACTTTGATTGAAGGATTAAAGGGGAATTGAAAAGAATCTCAAGAATCAAATATAACACCAATATGTTTTAAAATGTTCTGATTCCGTTAGATACTTGCATGAGAACGATTTCTTCTTGAGTATTTAAGTTGTAGGTGAATACTTACTCGATTTCAAATAAAAACAACAATTAAGCAAGAAAAGCTGGTTTTAAGGATTGGTTAATCTTGAACCAGATTCCTTGCAAGATAAACCAACCATGCATTGCATAACCACCATGATTATTTAACACTACTGTTTTTGTTCTCTCTGATTCCCATAGAATGATTTGCAACTTTTGTTGTCGTAGCCACACAGTCTACAACAAAGCGCTCGCCGATGATTGCATAAATTTCTCGCAGGATACCTGCATGAGCGCGTGCGAATGGAAATTTCCACTGCGAACCTGTCTATATGTATATAGAACGGATACCGTTTGTTTTTTTCCGTGAGCTATTGAATCACAACACATACACACACATCGCCAGACTGCGATTCGCCATTTTCCCTTCGGGCCGTTATTTACTTTCAATTATGATCCGTTATACGTTTATATCTCGTATCCTAACATAATAATGGGAAGCCTTCAGGGAAAACTGATTGGGGAGGAAAATAAATTGACGTATTTGGATTTAGCTTGGGATTGAGTTGCTCGGATGGAGATAGCGTTTGTTTGAAAATACTTAATGGAAAGGAAATGGGAGAACGGGGAAATGTAGAGTTGCGTTATCTGATCATCAGTTTTCCTGATACGCAGTGAAAAGGAAATGGTGGGAGCGGTGATTTTCTTTTATCTGAACATTTTTCTTGATAGGTATTGATTATGAGGAAGTTTATCAAAGAAAAGGCCTATTTTGCATGACACTAAGTAGAATTATTTTCTTTACTACAGACTAAAGGTTCCGAAACTTGCAATCCAATTTATTATTATTTGTTAGTTACTAGAGTTACCGAATACTTAAAATAATAGTTATATTAAGTTTTGCTAGTTGCCAATTTGATGGGTTAAGCTATTAAATGAATACTTGGTTTGCTGAAGCCAAGGTTAGGATGGTTGTCAGTTACTTAGGTGAGTTGTTCTTTAGGTTATAATTGGCAAGGAACTCATACCAATTATAACCCAAAGAACAACTCACCTAAGTAACGTTTGAAAAAGAAAACACTTGATATATAAAATTACGAAAAAACTATTCGTGAAAATGCAAACAATGTCTTAATTAATAAGACAACTTAAGACGATAAATATCCATCGAAACAACTACTTCCCGTGCAAATACACCTACGGATATTGAATTATACAATGAAATATTTAAAATCTTATTTAATTTTTTTCGTAATTTTATATATTATGTTTAAAGTGTGCAAACTATAAGAAGCGTAAGCTTATTTTCTCGAATTCAAATAGTTTTGAATTTGAATTTATCTTGTTTGAAAACACTTGGTTAAATTTCACAAATATTTTGGTTTTTTATTCCAACTAGTTTCGACTTTGTGTCATTCTTGAGAATGACTCAAAGTCGAAACTAGTTGGAATAAAAAAAACAAAATTTTAGTGAAATTCAACCAAGTATTTTCTTTTTTAAATCATAGTTAAATATGTTTCACCAGGTGAAAGATGAGAAACTTGTCCAAGATACACCTAAGTAACAATTAAGACAACCAGTCTAACCTTAGCTTCAGCAAACCAACTATATATTTAACTAGCTGGCAGTTAAGAGAGAATTCACTCGTGAAATTGGGTTAGATCATAATTACCTATTTTATTACTATTTTTTGTCTTGCAGAGAGAGCGCCATTTTCTACAATTTTTTGTCTTGTACACAGCAGTTTGTGTAATAGTAAATGGCACAGTCTGTGTAAGTCAAAAAGTAGTAATAAATTTCTTATTAAGTCTTTACGATCGTAACTTTATTTTTCGTAATTGAAGGGTTTATTGTAATAACATGATAAGCCACACAATCAAAAAATGCAGTATTATTATTCGATTTGATTAAGCAGTTATATAAAAAGCTACAGTATGCTCATATTCGCATGCAAACCGAAGCTTTCAAAACTTGTCAAATAATCTACTTAATTCTTAATATCATGGTAATACATTTTACATGTTTTTTTTCCTCTAAATTTCAAAGTCCAATATCTGGGTTCTGCATACTTGGGGCATATCATGGTATTACAACAAGCCCCTTAAGTATATTATAAGGAAAACTCAAATGAATTCATATTCATATCGTCTGATAAAGGTAAAGGTCACTTACTACATCGAATTATTAAAGGTAAAAGTAACTAACTACATAGGAAATTTGTATTATTAATGTTCCTCGAGTTTGTTCACGATTTATTAGGACTTTTACTTACGACACTCCAACTAATAATTATTATTCTTACTCTCCCATTATAAGATTATCACGGCTCTACAATAATTACGCGTATAATGTAGGCATTTTTACGCCAACATTTTCAGTATTTAAACTTAATGTTAGTGATTGTATTAAAATATTATCTGCGTTACCTTAGTTTATAGTTTTCTTTTCATACTGTAGTAATTTGTAATATTATCCATATGTTGCTATATTGTATTTATATTGTACTAATAATATGACCCTGTTATTGGACTTTTATAGTCTGTTGGGTTATAAATAAATAAATAAATTATTAAACGATATGTAAAAGCATCTATAAATTTGAATTATTTTATAATTTTTCAGCGGATTTCATTCCAAATTATACCATCAGAAAACAGCCCCTATCAATTATTAAATAATGTTTTGCAAGTTCAATAAAGTTTATTGTGTGATCGTCAATTAAAATTCATGATACGATAAAGAATATAAATAAATATGTCACAATTGGTTGTAAAAAGGTCACGTTATTGACGCAAACTAAACTTAACCCAAATTCTTATCCATGATAAAGGCTTTATTATAAATACAATCTTTTGTAAATATTGAATATTCATGTGACGAGTTTTGTGGGACTAGTTTCAAAAAGATTTAATTGATATTACCCACAAGTTCAGTTTAAAACAGAGAATGTCAACATCTGGAAATTTAGGCAACTAAATATACATCAAATAGTTTTTACTATCATTAAGATGATATATTTATAATAGAATATACATCTTTTCTGAAAATACAGGTAAACTTGACAGACAAATTTTGGGAAGGGTTTTACTGGTAAAAATACCACTTTTAGATGGAAAAATTTGATATTTTGAAAATTTCGGCGGGATTTGAACCCCCATATCCCCCTCCTGGCTACGGCATTAATCCCCAGTACAAAACTGTATATTTATTAAAAATGTATTAAATGTATAAAACTAAAGAATATATTCTTTATTTATCGCTTATAAAATGTACGAAATAAAAGAATGCAGCTGCAAATGTATTTTTAAAAGTTCATAAAATTTATTGAATAGTTTTTGTAATAAAATCATTGAATCGTTTTGGAAGAAACAATTTGTACAAAAAGCACACAAATAAAATAATATTTCTGGCGTAGCATCCTATTTTACTTCCGGCAAAGAATTCAGCTACAAATTTATTTTTAAAAGTGCTTAAAACTCATTGAACAATTTTTATAAGAAAATCACTGAAACGTTTTGGAGGAAACAATTCGTAGAAAATTGAATAAAAAGCACACAAACAAAACGATATTTTTGGCGGAGCGTCCCCCCATGTTACTTCCGGCCTGCAATCAAGGTTTTATGATAAACTTTAGCAAAATGCGAAGGTCCATAAAATGAAAATAGCGTCTTAATATAAACGGCCTGGTCCGAATGAAAAACAGACGACACAATAAAAACATTGGATAGAATCGAAACATCCGGAAAAGTAGGTTAATATTTCCTAGTGCCACATGCTTTGGTTTTCGTTTCAAAGATTAGAATTTTGATCGAAATTATGTGTAAGGAATTAATAACTCATTAATGCACACACGCAACATTTTTAATTTTTTGTTAATTAAATTACTAAATAAGTTAATTTGATACATATATTACATTATTTGACCTGAATTGAAAATGTATAAGGAAAAATGTAAATATTTTGTTATTTAAATATTTCAATTATTCCTAATTTAAAAAAGTCAGTGTATTTCTAACTTAACAATATTTCAGTGATTTATACGCGTGGCGCATGAAGTAAAATTTCGAGTTTAGAAAAGCCTGAAAATTTGGTTTGGCCGCTCCGCTTCGCGGAGCGACCAAACCAAATTTTCAGGCTTTTCTAAACTCGAAATTATACTTCATGCTTAGTCTGGGAGTGGAAACACTCGTTCAAAACTTCATATTGCACGTTTATATATAAAATCGACGATGTACGCACGGAACATCATTAATTTTTTGTAAATTAAATTACTAAATAAGTTAATTTGATATATTATATTATTTGACCTGACTCGAAAATGTATGATGAAAAAATGTAAATATTTTGTTATTTAAATATTGCGATTATTCAAAATTTAGAAAAAAGTCAGTGTATTTCTAACTTAACAATATTTCAGTGAATAATACGCGTGGCGCATGAAGTAAAATTTCGAGTTTAGAAAAGCCTTAAAATTTAGTTTGGTCGCTCCGCGCTTCGCGCTACGCGACCAAACCAAATTTTCAGGCTTTTCTAAACTCGAAATTTTACTTCATGCTTAGTCTGGGAGTGGAAACACTCGTTCGAAACTTCATATTGCACTTTTTTATATAAAATCGACGAATTCCTGAAAGTTTACAGCGTATACATTATGTATATTTAAAAAAAAAAAAATCACAGTATGTAATACAGTAAGTCTGGGAATTCCAAAACAGGTCAGTGGGTTATCCAACTTAGCTAAAATACTGAACACAAATTCAATTATGCCAACTCATTATTTAAAATTTCCGATACAAATAGTTTCTCAGTGTACAATTTTAATTTAATTAAATATTACGTGACAAATTCACAGAAAACGCTTGAGGTGATCTTATTTCAATTCTCAGCATCCCTAATATAGTAAAGTTGTTGAGTATTCCATGATCTAGTCGTGTTTCTGAATTTTTAGACCTCATCAGTGTAGTTTGAAATGAGAACCAGGAATTCCGAAACAGCTCTGTGGGTTATCCAACTTTGTTGGAATACTGAACACAAATTCAATTATGCCAACTTATTCTTTCAAATTTCAAATACTCTGGGTTTATAAATTTGATATAAAGAAAACACAACTTTTTTAACATAAAGAACAATTGAGTTTGCAGGATATTTACAAAATATAAAAACGAATTAAAATTAATATCAACTTTCTGCAAAAATGTTTCATTGAGACAAGTCTCCCAATATTCATTGAAACAACTACTTCTCGAGCTAATACCCCGACAGATATTGAATTATACAATAAATATTTGAGTTACACGACAGCTTTACTTTTCTATGCATAATTTATATGCAAAATGCAACATCAGGTCAAATTATTCTCCTCTCGCCAAACTAAATGAAATAACAAAAAATTGAAAAAATTACAGGGAATGAATATTAACAACTGTTTCATACCACATTTATTTGCTGAATCTTGGATGCATTCTGTTCGTGGTACATTTTCAATTTGATATAATTGGTTTATAAGTTTACAATTATAATGTAATTAAATATTACGTGACAAATTCGCAGAAAATTAAATACGAGGGAAAATTGCGATAATCCTGAGAAATTCACGATTCGCGTTCTCGCAATTAGCTAATGCGGGATGGTTCGAGGCTCTGTATTTTTCCTTTGTGCGGATATGCAATTATTTAACGCGAACAATGCGATGAGTTTTATTGTAATTAAATCGATGGATGGAACACGATGAGGTAGGTAATCGTGTTCATGGAATACATTTAAAATTGGATAATTGCTAATATTGGATATGCGAGTTGACGTTGATAGATTCGTTTTAAATTATGTATCGTTAGAATGGTGAGATATGGAATAGAGAATTTATAGAATTTTAAGATTGATTCATTTTAAATTATTGTTGCAGTAAGGAAATATATTCTTGCCTTACTCTAACAATAATTTAAAATCAATCATAAAATTCTATAACTCTCTATTCCACATCAGATCATTTTAGTTGTTTTGATTATAGTTTTCATTTAAACAAAAATGTGGACAAATACTAACAACACTCAAGCAGTGATTCATAATGGCGTATATAGGGTTTCTTTATACCAATATAAATTCCTTATCCAACAAATCCCATGCACTTTATAATTTCCTCTCGAACAACCCGATCCAAGTGAACCTCCTTGTAGAAACTAAAACAATCACCCCATTTTCCTTCCAAAACTGGCCATCTCTACAAATTTTGTCCTCCATTCATAACCATAGATATCGAGGCGGGTCTATAGTTGCTGTCCATCCATCCTTAAAACTGGGAAAAGCTAATCCGCCGAAAATAAACAACTCTCTCAATGAATGTCTTCACGTAATCCTAAACTTGCCCTCATTTCTAATCCATATATTCTTAGTCTACATCCATCCCAATTCTTCAATCGATAACACTATTTTTACTAAAGCATCACTATATGACAATGCTATAATTATTGGAGATATGAACATGAATTAATCATAAAATTCTATAATTCTCTATTCCATATCAGATCATTTTAGTTGTTTTGATTATAGTTTTTATTTAAACAAAAATGTGGACAAATACTAACAACACTCAAGCAGTGATTCATAATGGCGTATATAGGGTTTCTTTATACCAATATAAATTCCTTATCCAACAAATCCCATGCACTTTATAATTTCCTCTCGAACAACCCGATCCAAGTGAACCTCCTTGTAGAAGCTAAAACAATCACCCCATTTTCCTTCCAAAACTGGCCATCTCTACAAATGTTGTCCTCCATTCATAACCATAGATATCGAGGCGGGTCTATAGTTGCTGTCGATCCATCCTTAAAACTGGGAAAAGCTAATCCGCCGAAAATAAACAACTCTCTCAATAAATGTCTTCACGTAATCCTGAACTTGCCCTCATTTTCAATCCATATATTCTTAGTCTACATCCATCCCAATTCTTCAATCGATGACACTATTTTTACTAAAGCATCACTATATGACAATGCTATGATTATTGGAGATATGAACATGAATAAAACAAAATCTCGACATCTCATAAATTTTACCTTCAATTCAAACTTCGTCCGGATACACACCCCACCCACGTTCATAATGAGTGATACCCAATCCTCCACACCCGATGTTCTTTTATGCACCTAAACCTTGAAACCGTTAATCCATTCAGTCACACTAATCCCTGATCTATGCTCCGACCATCTATCCATCCAATTTCAACTTAAAATCACATAAACAATTCCTTCCCTACCTCCCGACTACATACTTGACCATAAACACTGCAAAATTAATGAAATCAGTAAAGATATCTGAAACTTCATATCCACACATCCCATTATTGATCGTAATGTTATATCCCAATTCAATAATACCTTATCCTATTCAATCAACAAAAACACTCCAAAAATTAAAAAAACAGTCATATAAATACCCTCTCCCAAACTACATCCTGAAATTAATAAAGCACAAAAGACAAATTTACAGAGGCATCAGACTGACAGACACGACAGAACTTCGAACACAATTCAATAAACTCAGTAAAGACATAAAACAGTACAAAACCGACGCTTGGCTGACAGCTTGTCAGAAAATCAACGACAGCAAGGGCAAGACATACTGGACAGAGGTACAAAAACTGAGAGAAATACGTGCAATATAACAGAAATTCTTGACACAACCACGAACGAAACAACAAATGACCAGCAAGCAATCTCAGACATATTTGCTCAGTATTTTCAAGACACGTATCGACAGACAGAAGACGCTTCATTCGACCGCAACTTTTTTAACCATGTTAACGATTGGTACAAAGATTTTTTTTAAGACAAACCATCAATTAAATGCTGCTGACGAACTGACAGAAAACAACTACCTCACAACACTGAAGACCGGAAAAAACACCTCCCCAGGACATGACAATATTGGATGACATATCCTCAAAGTTTTACCCCTCGAAATCCATCACTATATCCAAAAAATCCTAAACTTTTGCTATCATTCCTGCTATTTCCCACCCTAATGGAAAACGGGCATTATCACATGTATTCATAAATGAGACCAAGACGACTCCCTTGTATCCAGTTTCCGACCAATCACCCTTCTTCCTGTTATTGGCAAACTGTACGAGTCCCTTCTCAAGCAAAAAATCCTAAGTCACATATCCCACTTGATTCCTAACTACCAATTCGGATTCCTTCCTCGTAGATCAAGCACGCTCTCTCTCAGTATCCTTACCTCAAACATTCAAACAACACACCTCGAAGGTCGATTATCTACCGCCTTTTTTCCTAGACGTACAAAAAGCATTCGATTCCGTGTGGCACAGAGGTGTGTTGTTTAAATGTCACTCTTTAAATTTACCTACCCATTTAATCATTATCCTCAAAAACTTCCTAGAAAACAGATGCCTTAAAGTCAAAAATCTTAATACAACATCCAAAACCTTCAGTCCCGAACAGGGTGTTCCACAAGGATCCTATCCTATATAACCTCTATTGTATTGACCTATATAACCCCGACCCCATGTATTTTAATCCAAAATCCTGTGTTTTACAATATGCTGATGACACAGCCCTAATCACGCACGCATCCACGCTACTATAAGCACTACAAACATTACAGCAACTTATAGACACCCTCCAATTGTGGTTTGCCAAATGGAGAATAAAAATTAATCTAAACAAATCCCAGATCCTAATTCCATACCACCGCCAAAACAACTCCATTAACATTTTTATTAACCAAAATCCTATTTCACCAACTTCCCACATTAAATACCTTGGCATCACCTTTGACAATAAATTAAATTCCAAAAAACACTCCTCCATAAAAAAAAACAAAATACTGCTCGAGCTAAACATTTCCGTAGTCTAACATCGAAATTTAGGCATTTCAAGAGAGAATGCAACAAAAATCTACAAAATGATATGTCGACCAATGTTAGACTACAGCTCCATCCTATTCATGACAGCCTCCAATCCTACTCTTTACAACATTCAAGTCAGTGAACGTGCTCTTTATAATCCATCAAATACCCTTCTTTATAACCTAACCAAAGTTACTCCCATCAATGAACGCATCCTTTGTCTATCTAAAAAATTCTCCAAAAACGAATTTAACTTCGAAATCCTTTCCCAACTCTGTATCTCCAGAAATGATTCCGTTAACCCCAAATTCAAAAATCCCACACAAACACTGTTTCAACTCATCTCATATTATAACCAAAATTAATTAACACTCTGCATACACAATTCTCTTTGTTCTTTCATCTATAAATCATTATCACTCTACTTATATTCACAACACATCATAATAATCAACCGCGGCAGAAAGGCTACTGGCCGATAGCCAATTATCAAAATATTTACAATGAAGGTTTAAATTAAATTACACTTGGTTTGTTTCACAATTTTTTTTTATGCAATTAAAAAAAAATAAAAAAAAAATAAAAAAAAATAAAAAAAAAATAAAAAAAAAATAAAAAAAAAATTAAAAAAAATAAAAAAAATTAAAAAAAATAAAAAAATTAAAAAAAAATTTTGAAACAAACCAAGTGTAATTTAATTTAAACCTTCATTATCAATATTTAAAAATGTTTCACCAAGTGATAAGTGAGAAAATTATTTAAGAAATAAAATATTTACATTTATATATTTATTATATTATAAAAAACAATGTATAAAAAGATGATAATAAAGATATTTACTACTACTACTAACAACACTCATCGCCCAAGGCAGATTTTCTTTCTTCAGGTTTGAATCCAGGCTTGCCCTGTTGTGGATTCATACTAGACACTCGCTTTTTCGAGTCCAGAAACACTTTATTTTAATAAAATCATTGCCTTTTAAATTTAATTTATGTTTACAAGCGCACATTTTTAGATATAATTCAATAACCCTGTTCAAAAAATAAAGATTTCCCTTTATACCAGGAAGGCTAATAAAATAAGCAAATTCTTGCAATCATCCAACAAAGACAAGTTAATGAGAAACGCTGTTCTAAAATTGGCATTATAGGAAGAAAATGAATCTTCTGCCAAACATGAATCATTCACACTCACAAAGAAAACGTCGACTTTTACTTTGTAAATCTACCAAGGTTTTTACCAGAAGCGGATTTTCCAGAGTGGCACTTACAAATGAGTAAATCGATACAAGGACAGCATTTACTTTCTTCAAAAAAAAAAAAAATAGAAATATTACAGCTATCTATTTCAGAATAACGTGATAAATAATATGATTAAGAATTGTAATTGTAAACAAAAATACCATATGCTGGTATTGATTGAAAAATCAATTGTTCATTGTAAACAAAAATACCATATTGATTGAAAAATCAATTGTTTAGTGCCCATTTTTACTCAACTTTAACAAAAGTTGAGTGAAAATGGTCATAATAACTCTCTGTCAATACGATCATTTGAGCCATTTATTTTGAAAGTAGCCTAACTCCATTTCTCAATTTTTTTGTACTTGACTGCAGAGCTGGGACGAATCCTCGTGAAAAGGATTCCAATCACGAATCCGAATCACCTAATATGATTCGAATCACGAATACTCGAATAAAATATTCGTAAAAGATAAATATGATTCGAATCAAAGATTCGAATCCTGTTTTTTCGAATCACGAATACAAATCCTTTAAGAATAAATTTGATTTTATTATTTTTTTGCAACCATTAACATATAATCGTTATCAGTTGTTTTACAAAAATATCTAAAATCTAATTATTTATTATTAACACTGAACATCGTTGATAACAGGCTAAATATCTGTGTTACTTTGATTAAAGATATATTTGTGTATTTTTGAACTTCACTTCACATCAGTGTCTTGTACACGTGGCGCACGAAGTAAAATTACGAGTTTAGAAAAGCCCCGTGAAAATTTGTCTCGGGTCGCTGCGCGACCCTCGACAAATTTTCTACGCGGGGCTTTTCTAAACTCGAAATTTTACTTCATGCTTAGTCTGGGAGTGGAAACACTCGTTCAAAACTTCAAATAGAACTTCTATTATAACGAATGCCTGAAAATCGACGAATGCCTGAAAATTACGTGAATAAAAAATTCACTGAATATCATTTAAACCGGGAAAGTCAGAGGAAAGTCATGATATTTTATTCAAATTGACCAAAACACTAACAAAAAAGCCATATGATATTATTAAATTTTTCAAAATTAACAGGCATCATGAAAATTACAAAACACGTAAACATTTAAAAATAAACTTAAATATTGACAAAAACAATGAAAACAATTTAACAA
Organism: Philonthus cognatus; assembly: GCA_932526585.2. Taxonomy (NCBI): domain Eukaryota; kingdom Metazoa; phylum Arthropoda; class Insecta; order Coleoptera; family Staphylinidae; genus Philonthus; species Philonthus cognatus. The sequence continues at coordinate 156,057,295 of OW052241.1, forward strand.
ACTGGGGATTTCCCACTGAAGAAAGTTGTATTAAAAGGTCAGGGAAAAAAATATTGAATCAGGGACATTTCGGAAGACTTTAACGTTTCAGATTGTGGCTACCACGTCAGTTTTACTTAAAATAATGTTAAACAAAATTTTGAAAACTAGATTATTATCATTAATAACATTTTCAGTCATTTAATAATCCTATCAAAGCAATCAGTTTGAAGTTCGAACGAGCGTTTCCACTCCCAGGCTAAGCATGAAGTAAAATTTCGAGTTTAGAAAAGCCCCGCGTAGAAAATTTGTCGAGGGTCGCGCAGCGACCCGAGACAAATTTTCACGGGGCTTTTCTAAACTCGAAATTTTACTTCATGCGCCACGCGTATAAAACAGTGATTTATCAAGAAATTTAAAAACACACAATACAAATTTTACACGGTAATCCGAATTATTTTTGACGAATCCTTTTGTAACTATTCGAATCCTTTCATAAATATTCGAATCGTTTTATGACGATTCGAATCACTAGCATTTGGATTCGAATACGAATCTTCTTAAAAAAATGTAACGAATCCGGATCACGAATCCAGTTTAACTAAAGTATTCGAACGCCTCTTTTGAATCCTCTAAAAGGATTCGAATCCTGAATGATTCGAATCCAGGATTCGAATCTTGAATGATTCGAATCCTGCCCAGCTCTGCTTGACTGTAATAATCTTTATAATTTGAGGCTTCCAATTCTAAACAATAATTTGTGGTTAAGTATATTAAAAATATATATTATACAGAGCGCTTTATGTAACACCAAACATTTTCAATGTTCATCTTCGTATGTTCTATTTATCAAACCAAAGCATTCAATACGATTTGACACCTTTTATTTTTAGGTTATGTGTAAATTGGGTTGCCTATATGATCATTACAAATTGTAGCCAATCAATCGCAATTAATGCCTCAACTTGTACATACAAGGAGTTTTTCTTTTAAGTATACATGTCCCAATTACAGCGTATATGCCGCAAATCTTTAGATAATTGTTTTTTAAATAAGTTCAATTTGAAACTTAAAACAGGCGTGTTCCACTCCCAGGCTAAGCATGAAGTAAAATTTCGAGTTTAGAAAAGCCTGAAAATTTGGTTTGGTCGCGTAGCGCGAAGCGCGGAGCGGCCAAACCAAATTTTTAGGCTTTTCTAAACTCGAAATTTTACTTCATGCGCCACCGGTATAAAACACTGGTATATTACGAAGTTTAAAACACACTGCTAAGCTTTACATTGAATCATTGTTCTGTCGCGGTGGCGCATGAAGTAAAATTTCGGGTTTAGAAAAGCCTGAAAATTTGGATTTTTGAAGCGAGCCCGACACTACTATAATAATTTCATTTAATTTTAAATCTATGCTTACTCAAATTAATCAATTTGTAAATCACTAATATTAAAGGTTATATAGAGTTGAGCAGCAAATCATGTTTTTTTTTGTAAATATTCCATTGTATTTATTTACTTCTTTATTTTACGAAAACGTCCATTCTACAACATATGTAACAATATAATTTCATAGTATAAAAATAAAACAAATTACAAAAATACGGAAAGAGGTATTGAAGAACATTCTTAATAATAATAATGAAAAATAAACAAAATACATAATAACTAACTAGTGACAGAAAGATCTATATAGGTTAAATGGCGATTAAACATAATATATGAATTAGCAAAAATAAATAAAAGTTGAAAGTGCAAAATTAAATTTGTGCTAGGATATACAGGGTGTTCCAGACCACCCGTACACCCCTTTTAAAATTTCGCGAATGAATATTTTTCAAAAACTGAATGTGGGGTGTTACTAATGTTCATGTGCTCTATCTAATGACGTATCACTCGATCCCCCCCCCCCCTGCCCCCCCTGAAGGGGGGGCGGGGGGCAACTTTAAATTATCAAATGGCAACCCCTATTTTTTATTGCAGATTCGAATTCTCTATAAAAAAATATTAAGAGTTTATTCGGAACATTTTTTTGTACGACCAACAAGTGGCGCTACAATCGCAAAAAACTCTTTTTTGATACATTTTTTGGATATTTAGGACCGTACGTGGATGAATATTATTCGAAAACTCAGTGCGGGGTATTACTAATGTTCATGTGCTCTATCTAATGAAGTATCACTCAACCCCCCCTGCCTCCCCTGAAAAAGGGCGGGGGCAACTTTAAGTTTTTGAATGGAAACCCCAATTTTTAATTGCAGATTTGAATTTTCAATTAAAAAATATGAACAATTTATTTAGAACATTTTTCTGTGCGACCGACAGGTGGCGCTACAATAGCAAAAATCTACTTTTTAATACATGTTTTAAAGAATTTTAGCACCGTCGCGCAAGAACGATTGATTTCGATGTTTTTTATGTTTAATATTACAGTCTAAACATTACCATATCAATAATGACATGTGTATCTCTTAACTAGATACACTTTTAACTCTAACATTGACAAACCTTGATTTTCGCCTGTCCAAAAGATTTAAAAAATTAACATTCTGTTTTTCCTTCGCAAAAAACATCCAATGTTACACTTGTGTAATCGGAGTTCGGAGAATTTGACAAAAACTAATACAATTTAGTTTTTTAACGTCATTCGTCAAAGGCTGTTTGTAAAGTGCGGATCGGAAAATTTCATCGCAGACGCAGGTAAGTTTATGAATCATCTAAAAATCTAATTCCGTAAATTACATTTAATTAATCGAACAGCTGGAACTGCCGCTACTGGGCCACGGAAAACCCTCACTGGTTGCGAGAACGAGACCATCAACGGGTTTGGAAGATCAACGTCTGGTGCGGAATCATCGGAGATAAAATAATTGGCCCTTATTTTATTGAGGGTAATTTGAACGGAGCATCATACGCATCTCTACTAAACGAAGAACTCCCCGTTTTGATGGAGAATGTTCCTCTGCAGCTGCGCCAGGAGCTTTGGTTCCAGCAGGACGGATGCCCGGCCCATACTTCCAGACTGGCTCGCGCTCAACTAAATACCATGTTTCCGAATAGATGGATCGGCAAATATGGTCCGGTGCCTTACCCTCCTCGATCGCCAGATCTGACCGTCTTGGATTATTATTTCTGGGGGAGAATTAAAGATCTAGTGTATCAACAGCGGCCTACCACGAAGAACGACATAGAGCAGCGGCTAACGAACGCGATGCAGTCCCTCGATACCCAGGAAATTCTGGCCGCAGTCGATTCGTTCCCAGCCAGAGTCCGTGCTTGCATTACGCAGAATGGGGCTCAATTTGAACATCTCCGGCATTAACGGTATTAATAGTACCTTTTGGTTCATATTCTAGTGTGTTTAAAGCATAATCACACTTTAGAGATAGAATCTAGAATTTTGACTCTACAGAACATTTTTAGTTTGTTGAACCGTTTGGCATTTAATTTAATTACTATAAAAAACAAACACCTAAAACTTGAAATAACAACATTTTTCATAGTAAGTTGGTTTCCTAAAAAATTAATTTTCTCAGAGTTTCTTCTAATTAAAAAATCTGAATGGTACATTTAATGATAAACTCGATTAAATTGTTTGTTCGCAGTTCTTGGCATAGGACAAGCGGACAGGTTCTCGCAACGACGGCTGCCTGAATCCGGCTATCCCAACACGAAGAAGACCCAGCTGTCAATTTCCCGCATTAAGTTTTGTAAGAATATTCATTCGCTTACAATGCTAAAATTCGTTAAAAATGTATTAAAAAGTCGTTTTTTGCTATTGTGTCGCCACTTGTTGGTCGTACAGAAAAATGTTCTGAATAAATTGTTCATATTTTTTAATTGAAAATTCTAATCTGCAATTACAAATTGGGGTTTCCATTTAAAAATTTAAAGTTGCCCCCGCCCTTTTTCAGGGGAGGCAGGGGGGGTTGAGTGATACTTCATTAGATAGAGCACATGAACATTAGTAATACCCCGCACTGAGTTTTCGAATAATATTCATCCACGTACGGTCCTAAAATATCAAAAAAAATGTATTAAAAAGTAGTTTTTTGCGATTGTAGCGCCACCTGTTGGTCGTACAAAAAAATGTTCCGAATGAACTCCTAATATTTTTTTATAGAGAATTCGAATCTGTAATAAAAAATTGGGGTTGCCATTTGAAAATTTAAAGTTGGCCCACGCCCCCCCTTCAGGGGGGCAGGGGGGGGGGTCGAGTGATACGTCATTAGATAGAGCACATGAACATTAGTAAAACCCCCCATTCAGTTTTTGAAAAATATTCATCCGCGAAATTTTAAAAGGGGTGTACGGGTGGTCTGGAACACCCTGTATAAAGTTTATGTATCATAATTATGTTTTTTTTTTAATTTAAAATAACCTTTCACTTATTAATATTATTAACTATGTACCATAATTCAAGTTTAAATAAATAATGATGTGAAATTATTTTAATTGAAACGATAAGGACGCAATTTAATTACAACCCCATTATCTAATTAACTCTTATTCTAATTAAATCATTTTCTACGACATTGACAATAGCGTTTATAAATTATTATGACCTTTTCGTTCTCCGAAAACCGGGTCATTTATGATAAAAGCGAAATTGTTGGCTAGCAGATTCGCCTACGATTTATTTGTTTTCTTAATTTTTGTATTTTCAAAATCATAAAGCTTTTCATATCTGAACTTGATATCAAGGCTAACTGACAACCAAAAAATAAAAGATAGGAATTCTTTGTAGATATAATTAAAGACGAAGCGAAACAAAAATATGCCGTGTTTATCTTATCTTGGTTTGACCTCAAACGTCACCAAAGTTTTAAATATTTGAAAAAGAAGAACGGATATTAAATTAATCTGAGAGAATAAATTATTATATTCTGTTTAAATAATGCAAAAATATTCACATTTTGTATAACAGTTGATTTAATTCTTCAAAGCTTGTTTTAGACGACACTATTTGTGTCGTCTAGCACAAGCTTTAAAGAATAAGAAAATATCTTGTACAAGAAAATAGTATATTATTTTCTATCATGGTGTACCAAATAGAACATGTCCTATTTCCATTATACAAAACTGTACAAGATTTGCGTTTGGTCATAATTTGTGTATTACACCATGATAGAAAATAGTGTCGTCTAATACAAGCTTTAGGCTACTTTTGTGATAAAATTTATTGGCCCAACTTTCTACGATCAGCCGATTAGTAGGTCTGAATCACCCGATATATTATCAAAATGATTACAAATTTCAGAGAATTGGGGTTTATGCTGAGCAATAACAGGATCATTAAAGTAACATTTATATTTCTCAATATTGCTAAATCAATACGAAATGTTTGTTATTATTTTGTTTATGAGGCATTCTACAGCATTAACAATCAATATATCATTAGTTTAATGTTAAAAGTTATTAAATATATGGAAAATCAATATCAATTAATCATTTTTAACTCTAGTTCGACCATAATATGTATTGAATAATAAAAAAATTGAACTTGGTTTGTCTAAAATAAAAATTTAAAAAAAACCGCTAAAAACAGTCCTCATTAGAGCACTTATACAAACCAATCAGCATATTCATTCCTTCACATTATCCTTAATTATTCAAAACACCCGACTTGTTCCACAAACAACAAACACTTAATATTATTTAAATAATTGTCATTAGCATGTTAAATAGCTCGGTGATTAAAACTGTGGAATTGTGCGCAATAAATGATAAAAAAAAAATGAAACCAACGAAAGTGCTGTTTTGCGAAACACGTCGAAAGTGTGTCTGTTAATAGAATTAGCAGTTTTTTTATTCGTGTTGCGATAGTTTGTAACGTTTTTCTTTTGTTAATATTACAACGTGCCAATGCTAAAAATTCGCACTCCAAGGATAACGATAGATAATGATAATAATGGTGATCGTAAAATGCGAAGAAGGATTCTAGACTAATTGTGTAGAAAGTTTGAATTTACAATGGAACATTTTAATATCTTTAATTAATTTCTCACTTAACCCGTGGTGAAACATTTTTGAATATAATACTGGATATTTAATTAAAACACTTGGTTTGTTTCACTAATTTATATTTTCTCCGACTAGTTTCGACCATTGGTCATCTTCGGGGAGGAATGTACAAGAAATATCTAAACAACTATTTATATACAAATACAGGCTATCATAAAATATCGGCAATAAGGGCGGACGCTATCGGAGAGTTCCAAAGCTCTTCCATATTATTTACAATCGGTTTTCCCCGCTTTAGCGCCTTCCTAATTTCTAGTCCCTCACGGAAATTTAAGTATCGACCCTTATTGCCTGGGTATAAAATTTTACAATCTGTTGTGTTAAAAATATGATTTTCTTCTATGCAATGCTGTGCGAATCCGGTTGAACATTTTTTATTAATTATTGATTTTTTATGTTCTTCTAAGCGTGTTCTAAAATTTCTTCCAGTCTGACCTACGTATATGTTATCACAATCACCACACTTAATTTCATAAACGCCGCACTTGTCAAGTTTATCGACCGCTGATTTGTTATTAACTAGAAGTCTTTGTAGGTTTATTGGATTAGTCATTATAACATTAAAATCATACCCCTTAAAATTTTGTGTGATTTTTTCGGAAAGATTATTAACAAAATCCAATCTATGCCAAATTGTTTTAACTGATTTTGTTTCGCAATAAAAATATTTTTTGAATTGTTTTAATTTTTTCTTTTTTACTAAGTTATTAATTAGTTGCTCATTGTAGCCATTATTAGTAGCTATAGTTTTTATTGTATTTAATTCTAAATTAAAGTTATTTTCGTTAAGTGGAATATGTATAAGCCGGTGAATTAAAGAGTGAAAGGTACTGTTTTTTATTTTGTGGTGAGTATTGGAGCTACTAGGGATAATTACATCAGTAAAGCTGTCTTTTCTGTAAATTTTAAACTCTAGGGCGTTATCTATTGTTTTAAAAATGGTCAAATCTAGAAAATTTAGGCTATTGTTGAGTTCCATTTCTGTGGTAAACTCAATATTATTATTTATGGAATTTAAAAATTTTGTGAAAGCGTTTAATTGTCGTGTTGTACCATCCCAAATGCAAAACACATCATCCACGTATCTCGCCCAATAAACAATATTTTTACACCTGTTATCTTTAAATAAGTGTTCTTCAAAATTAGACATGAAAATTTCCGTTAATAGAGGCGATAAAGGCGAACCCATCGGCAGACCGTCTGTTTGGCAAAATATTTTGCTGTTAAATTCAAAATAATTTTGGTCTATACAAATGTTGACAAGAGTTTTCATCTCTAATTTGTGTGTATCAGGTTGATTTGTATTATCAATTAATTCGACTAATATTGTTTTTAATTGTTTAGTTGGTATAGACGTAAAGAGACTTTTTACGTCGAATGATAAAAGTTTTGCATTTGGCGGGACATTCACACTTTTTAATTTCTTTACAAGTTCTATTGAATTTTTAATTGAGTACGGTGAAGAAAAGTTGATAAATCCCGGCAATATTTTAGTTAAATATTTACATAGTTTGTATGTTGGTGCATTTAAGTTTATATACCATCGGTGGAAATGAAATGTTGGGACACGTAAAATTTGTTTACTGTGTGTCAAACTTTGGACCTTTCTTTTCCTCTCATTTAAATATTATTATTGTCACTCCATTTTTTTATCCTTTCTTAAAACAAACCTGACCTAACCGGCATTATTTTAGTTATATTTGGCATTACCCAATTTTCAATTTGTCCCAACATTTTCTGTCCACCGATGGTACCTAATAATTAATTACATATAATTAAGTTCTTGAATCTAGAAGGCGTTGATTTTGGTGCATTTTAAATATTGAGGTAAGGGAAACGTTTAACTTTTTTAAACCACTTTTATTTTTCACAAATGAAACTAGTGATAATGGTTTCTACAACCTTAACTTCAAGTTGTCATTTTCTGGAACTAGAATTTTATTTTTCTTTAAATAATAGTGGCATAAAAAAGGTTTTCTTTATCTCAACATACAGGGAGTTTTTTTAAGTATAATAATAATAATTATATTTATTACCCAACAGGACATCCCAATTACAGAGTAATATTACAAAAGTAAACATTCTTAAAGTAATTAAATGATATGTATATATATATATATATATATATATATATATATATATATATATATATATATATATATATATATATATCTATAAACAAAACAAAATTACAAAAATAAAGATCACGTGATATAAGTTCATGTTCTATTTAAACAAATACACATATAGCTTACGCTGTAAAATTTCAGGCATTAATTGTTTTTTAAAAAAGTTCAATTTGAAGCTTCTAACGAGGGTTTCCACTCCTTGATTAAGCATGAAGTAAAATTTCGAGTTTAGAAAAGCCTGCAATTTTGGATTGGACCAATCCAAATTTTCAGGCTTTTCTAAACTCGAAATTTTACTTCATGCGCCAGGCGTATAAAACACTGACATAGTCTGAAGTTAAAAATACACTGTTTTAGCGTTATGATTGATGAGTATATTTGAAACTTCACTTAAAATCAGTGTTTAATACGCGTGGCGCATGAAGTAAAATTTCAAGTTTAGAAAAACCTGAAAATTTGGTTTGGTCGCTCCGCGCTTCGCGCATAATCAAGGAGTGGAAAACACTCGTTAGACGTTTCTAATTGAACCAATCTAAATTTTTCTAAACTCGAAATTGCACCTCAAATCATATTAAACACTGACATAAAGTGCAGTTAAAAACTACATACAACAATTATGGGCAACCCAATATACATTGACCATATTGGGTTGTCTATATTGACTGTGGCAACCTAATATACATTGACGGTCACAATGAAAACACGTTTTGTTCCACACTTTACTTTTATAAAATAAATAAAAGTGAAGTAAGGAACAAAAGGTGCTCAAAACACGTTTAAAACGTATTGAAATGTTCCATTTTACAAGGCATTTTTCTTTTGGGTATTCATATCCCGATAATTACAGCGATTATTAAATTTGCGGGAATTCGATGTTTCAAAGCGATTAATTTGTGGATTTTAACGAGTGTTTTCCACTCCCACACTAAGCATGAAGTAAAATTTCGAGTTTAGAAAAGCCTAAGAATTTGGATTGGTCGCGTAGCGAAGCGGAGCGGCCAATCCAAATTAGGCTTTTCTAAACTCGAAATTTTACTTCATGCGCCACGCTTAAAAACACTGATTTTCAGTGAAGTTCAAAAAATACACACATACAACAACGATTATAGGCAACCTAATATACGTTAGAGTTATTGGGTTGCCTATAATCACTGTTTTAAACAATTTGTTCAGCGCAGAAGATGACTAACGTTTTATTCACATCTACATATTAGATTGCTAAAGCCGTATATTTTAAACTTTGCGATATTTCAGTGATTTATACGTGTGGCGCATGAAGTAAAATTTCGAGTTTAGAAAAGCCTAATTTGGATTGGCCGCTCCGCTTCGCTACGCGGCCAATCCAAATTTTCAGGCTTTTCTAAACTCGAAATTTTACTTCATGCTTAGTCTGGGAGTGGAAAACCTTCGTTTAAAGATCCAAATTGAAATCTTTTAAAAAAATAACGAATGTCGTAATATATTCAGTCTATGCATATTTGCGCATTTATGCAGATACAGTTGTGATATATTATTGTAATAAAATGTTATGTTGAATAATGTAATTTGAAATATGTTCAACAATTTAGCTAACATTCAAAAACGTAAACAAAAAATCTTAATAAAGCAGTATAAAATATAATTTAGCAAATTTAAGATAATAAAAAAAACGTTTTAAACAAATTTAACGTTTAAAGCACCCACTGAGCAAAAAACAAACGTTATATCAACATTGTACAACATTAAACGTTGTATTCGCGGAGCGATCAAACCAAATTTTCAGGTTTTTCTAAACTTGAAATTTTATTTCATGACTAATCAAGGAGTGGAAAACACTCGTTAGACGTTTCTAATTGAACCAATCTAAATTTTCTTTCTTTTCTAAACTCGAAATTGCACCTCAAATTGTATTAAACACTGACATAAAGTGCAGTTAAAAACTACATATAACAATTATGGGCAACCCAATATACATTGACCATATTGGGTTGTCTATATTGATTGTGGCAACTTAATATACATTGACGGTCACAATGAAAACACGTTTCGTTCCATACTTTACTTTTATAAAATAAATAAAAGTGAAGTAAAAGTGTTTTCATTGTGATTAAATACTCCACATAACTCAAATAAACAATTAGTGATAGATTGGCGGTATTTTGTTGCTTATATTGACTGTGGCAACCCAATATACATTGACTGTATTGGGTTGCCTTTATTCACCGTGGCAACCTAATATACATTGACAGTATTGGGTTGCCTATATTCACTTATTGGAACAATTATTACAAATTATCGGTTTTCATTCACAAATTTAAGAATTACTTGGATTGAAAGTCTGTTAAATTATTTTCCTTATTCATCCATTCCATCCAGTATTGAATTAAACTTTAATTTCCTCTATTCACAACGTTCTTGTTGTATAAACAATTAGCATCAACAAACAATAGTATTAATCAATTGTCTTATAAGCCGGCTTCGTGCGGTGTTGAAAGGAAGTTGTAATACGAAAACTTTAATCCCCGATCCGTGGAAATCGGTCGATTTTCACGGGAGTGCAAAGGAAGCCAATTGCGCAAGTAAAGTTAGCAACAAAAAGTGTTTTCATTGTGATTAAATACTCCACATAACTCAAATAAACAGTTAGTGATACATTGAGGGTATTGGGTTGCTTGTATCGACTGTTCCAACCCAATATACATTGACGCTATTGGGTTGCGTATATTCACTGTAGCATCCTAATATACATTGACAGTATTGGGTTGCTTATATTTACTGTTTTAAGCAATTATTACAAATTATCGGTTTTCATTCACAAATTTACCAATTACTTGAATTGAAAGCCTGCTAATTTATTTTCATTGTTCATCCATTTCATCCAATATTAAATTAAACTTTAATTTCCTCTATTCACAACTTTCTTGTTGTATAAACAATTAGTATCAACAAACAATAGAATTAATCAATTGTCTTATAAGCCGGCTTCGTACGGTGTTGAAAGGAAGTTGTAATACGAAAAGTTTAATCCCCGATCCGTGGAAATCGGTTAATTTTTAAGGGAGTTCAAGGGAAGCCAATTCAGCAAGCGAAGTAAGGAACAAAAAGTGTTTTCATTGTGATTAGATACTCCACATAACTCAAATAAACAATTAGTGATACATTGACGGTATTGGGTTGCCTATATTGACTGTGGCAACCTAATATATATTGACGGTATTGGGTTGTCTATATTGACTGTGGCAACCCAATATACATTGACGGTATTGGGTTGCCTATATTGACTGTGGCAACTCAATTTTGATTGATTGACGGATTAGGCTGTCTATATTCACTGTTTTAAACAATTAGTACAAATTATCGGTTTTCATTCACAAATTTACCAATTACTTGAATTGAAAGTCTGTTAATTTATTTTCATTGTTCATCCATTTCATCCAATATTGAATTAAACTTTAATTTCCTCTATTCACAACTTTCTTGTTGTATAAACAATTAACATCAACAAACAATAGAATTAATCAAGTGTCTTATAAGCCGGCTTCGTGCGGTGTTGAAAGGAAGTTGTAATACAAAAAGTTTAATCCCCGATCCGTGGAAATCGGTTAATTTTCACGGGAGTTCAAGGGAAGCCAATTCTGCAAGTGAAGTAAGGAACAAAACGTGTTTTCATTGTGATTAAATACTCCACATAACTCAAATAGACAATTAGTGATACATTGACGGTATTGGGTTGCCTATATTGACTGTGACAACCCAATATACATTGACGGTAGTATTGGGTTGCCTATATTCACTGTGGCCACCTAATATACATTTACAGGATTGAGTTGCCTATATTCACTGTTTTAAACAATTTGCACAAAAAAAAACGGTAATTTCATTCACAAATTTACCATTTACTTGAATTGAAAGTCTGTTAATTTATTTTTCTTATCTATCCATTCCATCCAGTATTGAATTAAACTTTAATTTCCTCTATTCACAACTTTCTTGTTGTATAAACAATTAGTATCAACAAACAATAGAATTAATCAATTGTCTTATAAGCCGGCTTCGTGCGGTGTTGAAAGGAAGTTGTAATACGAAAAGTTTAATCCCCGATCCGTGGAAATCGGTTAATTTGCACGGGAGTTCAAGGGAAGCCAATTCCGCAAGTTTAGCGTCGGCTTTTCCGTGAATTTAATTAAAACCGCCCTTGAAATCAACGACAAACCCCCAGTTAATCATAGCGGACGAGAGCGATTGCGAGATAAAATTTTACAACCAGGTCAATTCTTAAAAGGATTACCAAGAAGACTTTTTTTAGAGCGAGTGGAGGATTTTTAAGTGCTACATTTATATGTATTTTTTAAGAAATAAATCTTTTTTAACAGAATACATTAACAATAAAACACTTTTTGCTTTATCAAGAATATAAACTTGTGTTCAGTATTCATTCATTCATCGGATAACTATATACGCGTTTCAGGTTTCACTGCCATTATCAGTACAGTCCCGAACCAGTGCTTGAAGAGTACTGAACATCTTTGACCATTTTATCTATTGGCGATGTTACTTTTTACTTTTCTTGTTTAACACTTTTGATTAAATGTGACTGCAGTTTCGACAAATTTAACTTGTCATTATCAATCATGAAGTAACTTAACCTAGAGGTCTTACAGGTATTTATACCAAATTACAAAAGTACCTGGTCGTTAGTTAAGAGAATTCCGGGATTAGCGCGGGTTTTGTGTATTTCCGTTTATTTACGAATCTCCATTATACGGAGGGTGATCAAAAAGTAAAATTACAAAATGTACACGTCTTACAGGCTTTGTAACCTTACAAGAATTAAAGTAAACCCGCCCTTGAAATCAACGACAAACCCACCAGTAATTACAGCGGAAGAGAGCGACTGCGAGATTAAATTTTACAATCAGTCTAATTCTTAAAAGGATTACCACGATGTCTCAGTTTTTGTTTTCTGTTTTATTAGAGTGAGTGGAGGATTTTTAAGTGCTACATTAATAATTATTTTTTAAGAAATAAATCTTTTCTAACAGAATACATTAACAATAAAACACTTTTTACTTTGTTTGTTTACCATATTTTATTAAATGTGACTGCAGTTTCGACAAATTTAGCTTGTCATTATTAAACATGAAGTACCTCGAGGTTTTACAGGTATTTATACCAAATTACGAAACTACCTGGTCGTTAATTAAGGGAATTCCCACCTTAGCGCGAGTTTTTTGTATTTATGTTTATTTATGGAATCTCCATTATACGAAGGGTGATCAAAAACTAAGATTACAAAATGTACACGTTTCGCAGGCTTTGTAGCCTTACAAGAATCAAAATATTTGTTAGAAATTTATATTATTTTAATTATTTTTATCTGACACGTCAAAAATATACGATTTCGTTGTGTCCAGGGGAGAGCACGTGCCTCTCCCTCGGTCAAAAATACACAATTTCTTTGTGTCCAGGGAAGAGCACGTGCCCCCCTCTCCCTAGACTACGTCCATGTTACATAATATTATGATAGATATCAGAAAATATTTTAGATAAGCAATCATAAGATTTTTTTAATAAAGGAAGTAAGCCACCAAAAACAACAAAATTTGTATAAAATGATAATTAACAATCATTGTTAAGTTTTATAGCTTTTCTCAATATATGGCATTTCACGATTTTTCTTAATATCGCATTTTTTTGTATAAAACAGAAAAAAAAAACAACCTATTGACAATTGTCGAACGAGTGTCTTCCACTCCCAGACTAAGCATGAAGTAAAATTTCGAGTTGAGAAAAGCCCTAAGAATTTGGATTTGGACGCGCAGCGTCCAAATCCAAATTCGGGCTTTTCACAACTCGAAATTTTACTTCATGCGCCACGCGTATAAAAACACTGATTATTCTAAAGTTTTAAATATTCTTCTCATGTTATAAAAAATAATATATTATGCTCATCAATTAAAATTGAAATTATTTAAATTTTTAAACCAAATTGTCGCATTTTTTTAACATTGTTGACATTTCATGATTTTAAAATTATAAGATTTCTTTATGTCCAGGGGAGAGCACGTGCTTTTTAATAAAGGAAGTAAGCCAAGCCTCCCAAAGCAATAAAATTCCCATAAAATAATAATTAACAATCATGTGATTCCCACGTGTTTGTTTGTGATGATGCTCTTAATTAATTGTGATCGTATCTTCACGTTGTGTGCGGTTTTTTTTAATTGATATTTAATTATAGTTGTAATTGATACTATTAAATAAGTACTTCAAACATAAATAATATTTTTGATAGCAGTTTGAAAACAATTTGTATTTTATTTTTAAATTGTTTTATGTAATTGAATTGAATCAATAAAGTAAAGTTAAAATAACACAACATTAATAAATGAAGAGTTCGTAGCATTTTCAAATAATAATATTAATAATATATCTTTATATTCAGAATGTACAAAATACAAAATGAAATTAGCGTCAATGGTATTAATAATAATTGCTAATCCTAGTTCTTAAACTTAATAATAACGTAATATTACAAATATATACATATCCACACTAAATATACCTATACATATACACACATACATGTATATACCAATATCTATACTACATCGGTAAATTCGGCTATGGAGTATGGCTCACGCATTATAAGATAATTGTAAAGAGCAATTTTCAACTTTTTCGTGTTATTTTTCAGTTCCTGAATTTCCTCTGGTAATGAATTGAATAATTTAATTGCGGAGTAATGTACTCCATTTTCAGTTCGTTTGAGACTGTGTTTGGGATATATGTAATTGTTTGTTCTTGTTGCATGCTTATGTACTTTGTTGTCTTGTCCTTTAATATTTTTATGGTAGAACATAATTGTTTCGAGTATATATATATTCCAAAGAATGTTAGAATATTATTGTTTTTGAAATGTCCGCGGCATGACTGCCTATAATTTAGTCCCAATGTTATGCGATTCGCCTTTTTTGAATTATACAAATTTTATTTGCGATAGTTTTGCCTCCCAAAATATTATGCCGTAACGTAAAATACTTTCAAAGTTAGCAAAATATGCCGTTTTAATAACTGCACTGTCTAGGTATTTTGATAGTTGCCTTAGACATTAGAATTATGTTTAAAATGTTTTTACGAAGTCTGCTTTTGTTAACTTTGTATTATTTTTAGGGCCGTAGGCTATTGTAGCCCTTTTCTTTTTCGGGCAGGGCCCTTCATCAATTTTGGCTAGAAGGCCCACTCAACTCGAGTTCCGCCAAAATTACATCTTAAATAAAAACATGCTCCCTGAGTGTTTTATTTAAGTGATCATAGATTTTCAAAACGAAAGTGCCTTAACTATCTACAAAATGACATCTATTGATTTTACAACTAGAATTCAGTTAATGGAATTTTGATAGCTAGGCCATCTAAAGCTCTATTCTCTCAATTTTCAAAAATAAAGTGCCTCAACTATCTACAAAATGACATCTATTGATTTTACAACTAAAATTCAGTTATTGAATTTTGATAGCTACGCCAACTAATGCTCTATAGTGGCATCGTCAATTCAATGACAAGGTTATACAAAGTATACATACAGGCCACTGTTTCGTCTACGAAGGAGCAGAACTCAAATATCAATATCAAAATTGAATTTGTGTTCTGTATTCTTCAGTAGTCTGTGCCGGAATACTGAACAAAAAAACAACCAGAATTCAGTTTAATAGATGTCTAAAACTTCCTTACATTAAAAGTGCATTCTTTACGCAATCAACAACAAATTTGTCCTTCAAAGACTAAATCAAACACTCATTGAAACAACTACTTCGCTAGCTAATACCCCGACGGACATTTTATTATATCGCACTTTTATTGATTTGAAGTATTCTACAACCAAGTATTGGCAATTTTATTCATACTTTTTTTCTGTATAAGTTTAGAACATTTTTCTATGCATTTTTTCTTTTTATTTACATCACGTGTGCATTTTCGAGGTAAGCTCACAAAAACCAATATGTACTTAACCCACTTTTCCGGCCAGTTTCGTGCTTCGAGATGAATTAAACGGGCGGTCTGAGACTAAAAATAAAACGTATCCAATCGAAGGCGTTTCCGATTGATTATGTTTTCCCACGCGGAAATAAAAATCGGTCGGGGAGAGAGAGCAGGAAATTAAACGCAAAACTTGATTGAAACAAAGGAAATTGCGGGGGTTGAAATATTTTCGTGGTCAAACTTGAGCCCCTTCAAGAAAACGTTATTTGTTGAAATTAGAAATTTCAACAAATAACATTTGCCTGTAGGGACTCAACTTCGATAAGTGTAGTAGAATATTATCTTGATATTTCAGTGAAATTGCGCAAAGAAAGTGTAGTCTTAATTAGTGGCGGGTCGTGAGATTTTTTATTGGCGAGGCTGCAGAAATAAACACAATGCTTTTTTTTTCAAGTATACATAAATGATGATTATGCATTTTAAGGCATTTGTTTTTTTTTTTTTAATAAGTTCAATTTGAAAACCAACTAGTTTCGGTTTGTTAGACCATTTTCAAAGGAACACATTCCTTTGAAAATGGTCTAACAAACCGAAACTAGTCGGAATGAAGATTTAATTGTGAAACAATACCAAGTGCCTTTCCTTTAATTAACTTTACATAGTGTAATATGTTTCACCAAGTGCCAGATGAGAAATTAATTCAAGAAATTGAAAACCAAATTCTCAGGCTTTTCTAAACGCGAAATTTTACTTCATGCTTAATCCGGGAGTGGAATCTAATTTACTATTTATTCACTATTATAAGGTGAATCATAAATTCCGTATTCAACAACATATTTTTCTAATATTAATAATGGCAATTCTCAGGATTAACGTGTCACAACATTCCGGAATATAAACGCTCATAATTCATGAAACATGTGAGCCAATTGCGAAAGACCGTAGTAGCATTTACATAATTATGATATCCAAACAGAATGACGCGAACATCTGTGCGAAATTACGATCAATTACAATTAGAGTGAAGAAAACACATGGACGAATTGCGTTTCCAATGCGAATCCTGCGTAACGTGAGAGCCAATTTAATAATTCGACCAGACTTTTCGCTTTATATAATTCCGATTTTCGATTTGGGGCGTTCCGCTCGAGAGATTGTGAATTTCGCAAAAGTTAGCGCACAGACAAAAAAATAAGTGAATTAAATTACTTATTTTTAAGTGAATTAGAATCTTATTTAATCGTTTATAACAGGGGTCTTAAAACTTTTCTTCGCGGGCCACTTCGTATTTATTGTCTTAAATTATCTTAATAATTAAGACGAATTGTTCGCATTTTACACGAATTTTCGTAATTTTATATATTAAGCAGTATATTTTGAACATCACTTGAAATCAGTGTTTTATACGCGTGGCGCATGAAGTAAAATTTCGAGTTTAGAAAAGCCCAGAAAATTTGTCTCGGGTCGCTGCGCGACCCTCGACAAATTTTCACGGGGCTTTTCTAAACTCGAAATTTTACTTCATGCTTAGTCTGGGAGTGGAAAACACTCACTTTAAATTAAACTCTTTTAAAAAACAGCGAATGTCAGAAAATGTATAGCTTTATTCCCTGTATATTGATCAAGTAGTAATTTAGTTTTCATCATTGTCATGGTACTATTAAAAATTACTACAATAAATAAGTTGTTCTTTCATGCTCATTGTTTATTTTGTTAGGGCGTAGGTAAAGTATTGTACGTTTCTCGAGTGGTATGGCAATTACACACTCGCGGAATACTGCACTCGCCGCTGCGCGGCTCGTGCGCAACATGTCCGCTCATATGCAATATGCTGCATACCACTCTCGTTACGTAATATACTGATAATAAACTCAACGATACTATGCTAGGATAGACACATCACCATTTTTTAAATTTTTTAATATAATTTAATGTTTCAAATTTGTGCTCCAAACAGAACTAACAATTTGTTAATTCTTTAATCGTATTATTTGCACATTTATTATTATTAATAATTTAAAAACTCCCTGACTTATCGCTAAAAAGGCCGAATTTCCCTGACTTTTCCCGATAAACAAAATCCCCTAACTTTTCCGGTTTTCCCGGTTGGTCGGCACCCTGCTTTTATACGCATTTCCAATTCAAGATCCTCAGACTTAAATTTTATTAATGCATTCATTTACCTCCATCAGTAGTTACCTTTCGGGATTTAAAGATTTTTAACAAATACATCTTTAAAATCTCGGATTTTCACGTTGACATCTATCCTTAAGTATATTAACCGAATAAATAGGGCCAAGAGTCAACCATATTTAAACTAACTACAAAAATCTGTGTTGGCGTTAATCATTGGTCATTTCTGTGTATACATAATCGGATAATTAGCATGAAACATAGCATCTAAATGTTGTTTATCAATATTTCTAAAAATGCTCACAAATTGAAATTCAATACAAGTAAAAAAATTCGTCGCACTTCTTACTTAGTATTATATTATCGCCGATACAAAAAGCTCCCTGATAAGGAAGTCTAATTAATATTTATTTTCACAAACAAAAACATAAACTACAATTGCCCATACAAATTTCCATTTTTCAAGGACGGACATTACATTAACAATTATCAATTCATTATTTTCCTAGAAGTGGGATGCGCACCTTTTAATCGTCATACTTATTTTGAAATCATTAAAATACTGGATTTTATTGTGATACAAAGTTGGATGTCCACCTTTTAATCGTGATACTCACTTTAAAATCGTTAATACTAGATAATTTATTGTGATTGAATTCTCCGAATGTGTTGAAATCTACTATAGAAAAATATTGTTAAACTGGTTTTGATATACAAATTTGCCGAATTGCCGGTAATTGAAAAAGTAGGAAATTTGCAATTCCCAGTTTAATTATACAGAGAGTTTTATGTAACAGCGAACATTTTCATAACGAGATTTTTTTTTTTGCACATTTTTCGATGCTCGGTTTATTAAAAGAATTTAATTTGAAGCTTTCAGCGAGTGTTTTCCACTCCCAGGCTAAGCATGAAGTAAAATTTCGAGTTTAGAAAAGCCTGAAAATTTGGTTTGGTCGCGTAGCGCGAAGCGGCCAAACCAAATTTTCAGGCTTTTCTAAACTCGAAATTTTACTTCATATATATATATATATATATATATATATATATATAATCTTTATTCATAAATAACATACACATAAATAAAAGGTTGCACATTACAGAGAATAACGTCAGATAACTAGAATACTAAGCTACAACGTAACAGATTCGAAATTATAAAATTATACATAGATGTTTATTTTATTATAATTCATTAATATTGTAGATTTCTTTGTCCACCAGATAAGTAAGTAATTCTTGCTTAAAACGTTTTAATGTTTTAATATTCTGTATATATTGTGGCATTTTGTTGTAAAATTTAAGTCCGTTATATATGGGAGATTTTTCTGAGAGGGTTAGCCTGTGTACAGGATAAGCATACAAATTGTTATTCCTCGTGTTATAATTGTGGTTAGTTATATAGGCTTGAAATGTTGGCTTGTATTTAAAATTATATTAAAATTTCGTAGATATATAGCCCTGGTATTGTTAATATACCCAATCTTTTAAATTGACTTTTACAGGTTTCATTGTATTTCAATCCCAATAATATTCGAACAGCACGTTTCTGCGTAATAAATAAATTATTCGCCATGGTACTATTTCCATAAAAAATAATACCATACCTCATAATTGACTCAATGTTGGATTTATAAACCATATAAAGTGCTTTAAAGTTAACCAATGGTTAAGTACTCTCATAGCGAAACACAACGAGTTTAGTTTGGAATTTAATTCCACGCAATGACCTTTCCGATTTAGTTCACTGTCCATGATAATTCCGAGTACTCTACAGCTAGAATCTAGCGAAAGATCAAAAGTTCCAAGATTTAATCGACTTAGTTTTATATTCGTACGTTTTGTATGAAACTGTATTGCATTAGTTTTATTTTCATTCAGATTTTTTTTTAAATTTATTTTGTAACATCCAGTTTTTAGTAATGCCGACAATTTTAGCTGCTTTGCTCTGAAGATCGTTAATATTTTGGCGAATAACTAATAAATTAGTATCATCTGCATACATTTCAATAATTCCATCATTCTCTTGAACCAAATTGGGAAGGTCGTTGGTGTAAATAACAAATAACAAAGGGCCCAAAATGCTTCCTTGGGGCACCCCAATATTAGTTTTTCCGACCGACGAGTATGTTTTATTACAACCAGTTTTTTGGCGGCGATCTTTTAGGAATGAATTTATTAGATTTAGACATACTCCTCTTACTCCATACATCTCAAGTTTTGATAGCAATATTCGATGATTCAAGGTGTCAAAAGCTTTGGAGAGGTCCAGGTATATTCCAATGGGAATTTCTGACCTCTCCAAAGCTTCGACAATATGCTGTAAGTAATTAAATAAAGCCGTTCTGGTTGATTTCAATTTCAGAAAACCGTGTTGAGATGAACTAAATAAATTATTATTATCAAAGAAATCGACTAATCGATTAGCAATAACTTTTTCTACAATTTTCGAAAAAACGCTTAGTAACGATATTGGTCTATAGTTGCTCGGATCTGATGGATTACCTTTCTTGTAAATTGGGGTAATTAATGATAATTTAAGGCATTCTGGAAAAATGCCGGTTTCCAAGCAACCATTTACCAGGTACGTTAGAGGTTCAACCGATTCTTTAGCCGCAGCTTTTAATAATTTAGAATTTATCTCATCATATCCACTACTTACTTTATTTTTCATATCATGAGTGATGTTAAATATTTCAGTCGGCGTAGCTGGAGTAAGAAATAAGGTATTACTACTTTTTTTAATGTTCCATGTACTTGTTGTGTTTTGATTAATATGTTTAGTTAATTGAATAGGAATGTTTATAAAGTGATTGTTAAATTTATTCAAATCTTCTGTATTGATGCAATTTATTTTTTTTTTATTTCCCCCGAATGTTGTTGATAATTGACCACGTTGATTTCCTTTTGTTATCACTTGTCAGTATGGTACTTTCGATTCTGTTACGTTCCGCTTCTAATAAAAGTGAGCTATATTTTATATTTAAAGCATTATATTGAATTTTAGCATCTATATTAAAATGTTTGACTACATATAAATAATCGAGTAGTTTTTTACATTGGCGTATTTCAGCTGTTGCTGGTTGTTTATGGTCTCTTTTTTTATTACAATTTTTTTTTATAGGACAACTTTTGTTAAGACTAACATTTATGATATAGAAGAATTTATTCCATTGGTCATCCGTGTTATCAAGCGTATAGAGTTCATTCCATAGCTCGTCACCTTTCAGATTGCTTACGAACTGTGTGATATTCTTGTTTGAGTAAATTCTCGAATAAGTTTTTGAATTTGTAGTAACATTTTTACAGCGGAAGGAAAGTTTTTGAGCGTAATGATCAGACATACAGTTTGGAAAAACATCGGTCTCATATGCTTCATCAAAGTTAGTTATTATATTATCAATTACTGATTGCCTGTTATTTGATATTCGTGTAGGTGTTGTTATGGTTGCTGTTGCATTAAATGTTATTTAAATATTTAGAAATTCTGACGATTCTGCTGATGATTGGTTAATGTCTATGTTAAAATCGCCACTTAGAAAAAATATTACTTTTTCTTTTAATAGTATATCTAAAAGTACATCTAATTTAAGCAAAAATCTTACACAATCCGAGTTTGGTGACCGGTAAATAACTACACAAACACACTTGAATGTTTCTTGAATCACCTCACTAGCAGTACATTCGAACACACCTTCTTCCCCTAATGCGCTTATGTCATTCCTTGGGATGACTTTGAGGCTCCTGTGGATATATAAAGCTGCTTCCCCGTATGCTGTTTCACGATTAGTATGCGATATTCTGCAGAAATGGGCAGCCAGTTGAAAGTTTTTTAAGTTTAGATTTTGTATGTTCTTTTCGTTCTGCCAGTGTTCAGTAATGCAGAGTATCTTGCATGTATTGTGTGTTTTCAATAAATCTTCTAGTTTTAGTATGTTATTATACTATAATGATCTTACATTTATATGTATAATTGCTGTTTCATCTTCGTCGATTTTCACTGTCGGGTAATGTGACAGTGTTACCCTGTTTGATGAGTTTTCAGGTAACGGTGAAAAAACCTTGACGTTATTGCTCCAACTGGCCAGTTATCTTGATTGTTCAGCGCATCCAAGAAATCTATCGGAGCAGTTACTTTGAAAGTATGAAAGTATTCCTTAGACATTTTTCCTGCTATCTTTGTACAATCGACGTCATTAAAACCGTTTTTCATTAGAAAAGAAGTTAGGCCTTCACTAGTTCCGTCAGGCCTAAGTTTACAAACATGAAACATAGCTCTTCTTTTTAATTCTAGTCCGCTATCAGTTGCGGTTCCCCGTATTTGATGAGAATTTCTATTTTTATTTTTATTTACATTATCTCTTGCATTTTGTTTAGCATCTGTTTTGAGTTCATTGTCCTCCTTATTTGTATTTATATTTTTTATATTTTTTCTCCGATGGGAATCGACTCCGCTCTTATCAGGCACCGATTGTAGAATGTCATTTTTTCCGTGTTCTACATTTCGATTCCGATTTAAATTTGCAGGGATTGGATTGCTCAGACATATATCTGACATCTGGTGATTTTTCATTGAAATCAATGCCTCGCCAGGTGCATGTTTATCATTTTGGTTTGCAGATGTCTTGGCTGAAGTGTGAGACACCTATGATTTGTTATTAACATTAGAAATTACTCGTTCGGTATTTTTAATTTCAGAAACCTGCAGTTTGGACGAATAGGTTAGGATTTGTTTATTTTTAAGTAAATCAATTTTCTCCTTGAGTAATTCAACGTGATCAACGAGGATCTTATTTTTATGCTCAATTTCTCTAATAAGATGACGTAGAGTATCGTTTTCACGTTTAAGATAATATGCATTGTCGGACGATATTACAGGTAAAGTGCACTCACCGGCAATATCCCTTTCTGAGTTTTTCCTTGTGGGACATTTCCCTTTTAATGCGCCACCGGTACAAAACACTGAAATATTACGAAGTTTAAAACACACCGCTAAACTTTACATTGAATCAGTGTTTTGTACCGGTGGCGCATGAAGTAAAATTTCGAGTTTAGAAAAGCCTGAAAATTTGGTTTGGCCGCTCCGCGCTTCGCGCTACGCACCCAAACCAAATTTTCAGGCTTTTCTAAACTCGAAATTTTACTTCATGCTTAGCCTGGGAGTGGAAAACACTCGCTTAAAGCTTCAAATTAAATACTTCAAAGAAAAATTCTCGTTATGAAAATGATCGGTGTTACATAAAACTCTCTGTATGTGAAATAAATGTTAAAGCTTGGGAGATCTTAAATAATCATGTTGATAATACGTGCTTCAAAAGAGGGACAAAAAATGAAAATCACGCTACAGGTTTTGAAAATCCACCGTGAACTTTGCTTATCAAAATTAAGCAACATTCCAATTAGTTAATTAAGATAAGGAAGTCAAATAAGCAGGACTTTGGATTCTTGCATTATTTTTAATGATCGTTTCCGTTTCAATGTTTTTTGTGTTTATCATATCAAAATATTGTTAAAGTTTTCAATAGAAACAAAACATTTGATTGCAAATCTTTATGTTACATATAATATTATAAAAAGATAAATTTTATCATATGATTAACTTAAAAAAAAACAGGAAATTAAAGAAGTTGAAATTAAGTCCTTGAATATACACTCAAGTGCATAGAAATCGACCCACCCACCATTCTTTTTATTTTTTTATATAAAAACCATTGTTGTAATACTATGAACAAAACGTTTGGTATTTTTCGATAAAATAGACTATCAAATAGACATTGGACGGTTGAACGGCTGACTTTAAGCACTCCGGCCACATAGCACTGGCTTCGCGAATCTTCCAAAAAGCTTTTCTACAGCTTTTGCACATTCTACAGCACTTAGAACAATGATGCACACAGCAACCTTCAGTGGGCCAATTCCCACATCCACTGAAGATTAAAACAAAAAGCAAAAACAGTGGACGAACGTAGACATCTTGATACTTTATGCATAATGTCGAATAGACAGCATATCTTTAAATTTCATTCGTGATGATCATTGTTTATTAAATAAACTGATAAGTACCATATATTGTTTTTTTTTTTCTATACCCTGATAGTCTATATTGCAAGAATAATGCTATTATAAAAAAATAAATTATGGGTGGGCTGTTTTCATTGCACGTAAGTTTAATTCGCAAACGTATCTATTTCTTGTCTCAGAAAATATGAATATTTCAAATGATATTCCTCGGCACGAGTATCTACAGAGAGTTTTATGTAACACCGAACATTTTCATAACGAGAATTTTTCTTTGAAGTATCCGTATGCATGCATTGCACATTTTCCGATGCTCGGTTTATTAAAAGAATCCAATTTGAAGCTTTAAGCGAGTGTTTTCCACTCCCAGGCTAAGCATGAAGTAAAATTTCGAGTTTAGAAAAGCCTGAAAATTTGGTTTGGTCGCGTAGCGCGAAGCGCGGAGCGGCCAAACCAAATTTTCAGGCTTTTCTAAACTCGAAATTTTACTTCATGCGCCACCGATACAAAACACAGATTCAATGTAAAGTCTAGCGCTGTGTTTTAAACTTCGTAATATGTCAGTGTTTTGTACCGGTGGCGCATGAAGTAAAATTTCCAGTTTAGAAAAGCCTGAAAATTTGGTTTGGCCGCTCCGCGCTTCGCGACCAAACCAAATTTTCAGGCTTTTCTAAACTCGAAATTTTACTTCATGCTTAGCCTGGGAGTGGAAAACACTCGCTTAAAGCTTCAAATTGGATTCTTTTAATAAACCGAGCATCGGAAAATGTGCAATGCATGCATATGGATACTTCAAAGAAAAATTCTCGGTATGAAAAGGTTCGGTGTTACATAAAACTCTCTGTAGATACTCGTGCCGAGGAATATAATTTGAAATATTCATATTTTCTGAGACAAAAATTTATACTTTTGCGAATTACAATTACGTAAACTCGAAATTTTACTTCATGCTTAGCCTGGGAGTGGAAAACACTCGCTTAAGGGGTGATACCTACCTGCGAGGCTGAAAATATGCGGAATTTCGGGATTTTTTTCTCGAAATCGAAACAAGATAGGAAACTGCAATTATACCAGTTTATTGGTTGTACATTGGTCTTTAATTAAGAATTTTTCCCACGTCTTTGGACCAGCTGGGGGCCCGTGGCGCAGCTCCCTGCAGAAGACCTTTTTCAAAAGGCGTTTGGCGGTGATCGCGCTTGCATGTGTAAAAATCATCTGAAATGAAAATTTTCAATGGCGCTGCATTGAGAATGAGTAAAAGCGGTCATTGATCGTTGGGTTTTCAAAAAAAAATTTTTTTGAGAAAATGGCGGCCTCCTGAATGAAAAAGTCATTTTTTTGAGGCAAAAAAAGTGTCTTTGATCGGCTGTAATAAATCGAAAATAAATAATAGGCAAAATCCGAACGATCAACGACTAGAAAAAAAGGTTTCTGATAGGAGACGCAAAGGCTCGTACAAATTAAAAGAATACACGTTGAGTTATCGCGGTCACCGACTTTGAAAAAGTGGTTTCGAGATAATCGCGTTTGAGATGTGTTTTCGGTGTTATAAGTGATTAATTGTTGGCACTTACACGGACTCAGTTTTTGAGGTTATGTCACTAAATGTATACACGGTCATGCGCATCCCAGTGCGCATGGGAAGAATGCCGCACGCTTTGTTCCGCGCACAGCTTGCGCGCGCTACCTGCTCCGGCAGGGGTGTCGACTACCTTTACATAATCTCGCATAACTTCGACAATTTGTTTCCAATCGACATGAAACTTTGGGAAAATATTCTTCAATGTGTACACTTCCGAATTCCGCAATAAACAAAAAATCGATTTTTTGAACCATTGCAGGTAGGTATCACCCCTTAAAGCTTCAAATTAAATTCTTTTAACCGAGCACGGAAAATGTGCAACGTATGCATTTGGATACTTCAGAGAAAAATTCTCGTTATGAAAATGTTAGGTGTTACATAAAACTCTCTGTATATTTTAGCCTAAAAATGGATCGTGTGTATTTTTTTCTATTTTGAATATTAGTTCTATTGTGGTACTATTTATGAACCACTCCAAGCAATGAATAACTTTTCTGTAGATAAGCACTGCGAAATAGCTGCATCGCTAGTGCCATTATATAACAGTATAATAATATGTATATATAGATCCCCTGATGGAGATTTTAATACGTTTTTATCAATCCTAGGAAAACTGCTAGATAATATTGACCTTGAAAAAAACATCTTTCTCGTTGGGGACTTCAACGTCAAATTTAACACTGGTGATCCCCGAGCTATCAACCTATGCGATATCCTGGCTACGCATGGCCTAAGAAGTACAGTCACATTTAACACTCGTAAGCAAAACTGCCTAGATAATGTTTTTTCGAACGTGCATCACACAGATATAACTACTAGTCCCTGTGATTTTGGATTGTCTGACCATATTGGAATACTGGTTAATGTTAAATTAAATACACTGGTCTGCAAAAAAAAATTGTTTTTCGAGCCCTGACACCATTCCTGCTGATTCTTATGTAAAATGACCTCCTGAATCCGAATATGACCTCCGTTTTCCCCCATCATCCACCGTTTTCGGGGGAGGCCCCCCACCTATTTTTATCACCTTTCGATAATTTGGAGGGATGAAAAGGATTATTTTAGCCTTTACATTTCTTCTGAGGGGCTAGAGAGGTGAAAAGTACCAAAACATGAACATTTGTAGCAAGGAGGTAGATTTGGGGGGGGATTTGCCCCCTTAAATTGTAAAAAAATCATTAGAAGAAACGTAAAGGCTAAAATAATCCTTTTCATCCCTCCAAATTATCGAAAAGTGATAAAAATAGGTGGGGGGCCTCCCCCGAAAACGGTGGGTGATGGGGGAAAACGGGGGTCATATTCGGATTCAGGAGGTCATTTTACATAAGAATCAGCAGGAATGATGTCAGGGCCGATTTTCATGCCGACCAGTGATATCAACCCATGTAATAAAAAAACAAAAAATTGTAAGGCCCATTACAGAAGCCGGTACAAATATGTTTCATAGTATCCTCGAGGCAACAGATTGGAGTTCTATTACTAATAATACCTCGGTTAGCCCAGAATATCAATTTAACTCATTTGTAGATATTGTAGAAGAGTACTGCAAAAACTCACTTCCCGAAAATAAAGTCTCAATAATAAATAATAAAACTCAAAATCACGTTAAATGGATTGACACAAATCTAAAAAATATGCGGGAGACCATGTTGCTGCTGAAAGCGGCAAGTCTAAAAAATAAAGATCTAGAAGATACGTATAAAAAATATAAAAGCAAATACCGTCTTGCTATTTCAAACGCATAATAAATGCCAACGAATCGTTTATTAAAAATTCACGAAACAGTCCGAAAGCACTTTGGTCCCTGATAAATCATAAGTCTTCAACATCCAGCAAATTTGAGTGCAAAATTGACCCAAACTCATTTAATAACTATTTCGCCAGCATTGCGAGTGATTTGGCACATGAGTTACCTAATCCCATTCATTCTCCAATAGAATATATGCTTAATACTTCCATTAATTATGCAGAGTCATTTTACTTTACAGAAACAAGCTATATGGAAGTACGGGATGCCATTAAAAAACTCTCCCTCAAGAGATATATTTAACATAACAGCCGGTATTCTAAAAAGGGTAGTTGACGTTATTGTGGTACCATTGACCAAACTAATTAATGTCTGCATAGTAAACCACGTATTCCCAAGTTCATTAAAAAAAGCACACATCTCTCCAATTTTCAAGAAAGGAGATAGAGGAAATGTAGCAAATTACAGGCCGATAGCTATATTACCTGTAATAGCTAAAGTGTTTGAAAGGATATTACAGAGGCAGATAATGGAATTCATCGAAAATCACAACATCTTGTCTGAAACGCAGTACGGTTTTCGTAGGGGAAAGTCTACGACCGATGCAGTGATTGCCCTTACTGAGGAAATAATTTACAACTTCGAAAAAGGAACAAATACAATAACATCGTTCCTGGATCTTAGTAGGGCCTTTGAATGCATCGATCATGATATTCTTCTGCGAAAACTGTACTACTACAATTTTCACCCAGACAGCTGCCGCCTTATTAACTCATATCTATCTCAAAGGACACAAATCGTCACAACTAATCAAATCAGTTCAAGTGACACATGTCTGAAATTCGGTGTGCCGCAAGGGTCTATACTAGGGCCGTTGCTATTCCTACTGTATATAAATGATTTATCCTCCCTATCAACGTCGCTAAAGTTCTTCCAATTTGCTGACGATACAACGTTTACAAACGAATCGAAAGATTTAGAAAGAGCAACTAATGAACACGTATCGCTGAATAACGACATCTGTTCATGGTTTGTGTCCAATAGGCTAACACTTAACACAGATAAAACAGTTAATATCACTTTTTCTCTCAGGTCAGATATCTCAAGGGAAGTTACTGCCAAATTTCTAGGTATACACCTAGACAATAGGTTAACATGGCACCACCACGGCGAGGCTGTTGCAGCGGAAGTATGCAGATCAATCTATCTACTTAAACAACTTAAACAGAAACTTTCGTTAGCAGCTCTAGGCTCAACATACTTTTCGCTTTGCCAGTCCCACCTTAGTTATTCAATTCTGGCTTGTGGACACTCAGCAATTATGAACCGTTTATTTGGTCTCCAAAGACGTGCTATCAGAATAATAACAAGCTTAGGATATCAGGAGGATTGTAAGAAAACATTCATTGAGCTAGGTATCTTAACACTTCCATCCCTTTATGCATTGAGGTGTTTGGTGCACGTTCGAATGAACATAACATCGTATTGTGCTCATGCTGACAAACATGAACACAATACTAGAATAAAATCAAACATTTGCTTAAGAAGTATGCACCTCTCTAAATCACACAACGGTGTAAATTATTATGGATCCAAAATCTTTAATCTACTCCCTGAACCGATTAAGATGGTAGACACCAAACAATTTAAAAACAAAATAAAATCATATCTAGTCAAAAATCCATTTTATAGTGTTAAAGAATGTTTAGATCATGACTACAGTATAGCTGCAATCTAAATGTGTCAACATTATCTTCTCTAAATTTAATTATGCGTTTATTTAACAATATTTGTACATTATGTGCGTAATTTTAATTAGTATTATTATACTTATTCAATATGTAATTCATTATTTATTTACAATTGTAACTGATTTTAACGTGTTATATTTGATCATTCTGTCCTTCGTTTATTCAAATATGCAATTAATCATTTATTTATAATTGAACTGATTTTAACGTGTTTTGTTTGATTATTCTGTCTTCGTGTTTAACTTACTTACACTTTTAAATCCTATTTATTCTCTATTTAACATTTTTAAAGCTTGACTCATTTTATCATTATATTTTATAAAATATGCCTCCTTTCATATAGTTACCTGGTATATCTCATAAAATTATATTTATCACATATGTATATGACGAATGTAAACTGTTAAGTACTATCATGAATAAAATTACTATTACTATTACTATTTCCCATAAAAAAAATATACCAAACCGCAAAATTGTTTCCAAAGCCCCACAATATACCGTGCGATCGTTTAAAGTATTATTTAGAGTAAGCTTTGAATTTTAAATTAGATTGGCACTACTGACCGTTGACAGATAGTTTACCATAACCTCAAATTTATTCCATCATTGAATTAGCATTCTGGGCAACCGCAAAAAAAATACCGCCTACTCTAAATCGTCTTTTAAATCCTGGGTCTCCAAACTATCTTCTTCGCGGGCCACAAATACAATTCTACATAATAAAGTCGGCCAAGATCCGATTAATTTTATAAAATTATGAAAAGTTTAAGGAACAATTGTTACAATATTTCAAAATATGACATTTACAAAAAAAGTTACAAACAATCGCGGGCCGGATTCATGCAAGTCGCGGGCCGGATTTGGCCCGCGGGCCGTAGTTTGGAGACCACTGTTTTAAACGATAACACGGTATAATTTTCATTGATTTATGTATTTGACCACTAAAAATACTATTTTTTATGTTGTTAATAATACAGCACATTCTTGTAGCTTTGATTACTAAGGAATAGAAGAAAAAATATGTCAAGTCATCTCGTTGATTTTTGAGGAACCTCATGTTGAACGACTAATTAATTTGAGTAATTTCCTTTTTTAAACACGTGGAAAAATCTATGTGATCTAATTTAATGTAATTCTAATCTTTTAAACAAAAACACAACACTTGAGTATGAGTGTTTCTGGGTATTTAGAGCGATATAATTACCCACCACTCATCCCGCTAATCGCAAAATTATATTGACATTTGCTGCGTAAATAGTGTAAAATTGATGGCAATCGGGGATCCGATTCGCCCCAATTACCGATCAATAATAATACAGCTGATTACGATAAAGCCCCAATACAAACGAAATCATGTTTATTTACTGCGGACGACGCGCTGAATTATTCAACACTGAAACGCATTCGGGCCAAATGAGATTTGTGTGTGACACAACTGAACATGTCTGCGATGATTAGATAATGCGATTCGAAAATAAATTACATACAAATTCAAGAAATACATTTGTTAGGATTATTTATTATTATGTTAAAACGAATTTTAAGTGAGCCAATTAGAGATTCTAACTTAATTAAACACAGTTATATTCCTTTCTTCACTTTTATTTTTCTTGCTAGATGTACATTTCGGGTACTAAGTACTTAGTACCCGAAATGTACATCTAGCAAGAAAAATAAAAGTGAAGAAAGTAATATAACTGTGTTTAATTAAGGGGGTCTTCCGGTATAATTTTTTCAAAAAATCGTTTCTTTTTTGTATGAAATCAAAGCTAAACATGTCTAGAATATGTGGGTAAAAGGATATTTCGATCCGGCAAATATTTACGTCGCTACAGGCCTTTGAATGCATCGCCGTCCCGAGCGGTATGGGTCGCGCAGGTATAACTTTAATCTCGAATTTCGTAAATTTTGATGAGTATGAATTTTTTGGTCCGCCATATTGGATCCGCCATTTTGAATTTTTCAAATTCGACCTCAGATTCGTATTCAGCGACCCCGAAAACCTAGATATTGACTACTGTTTGCGAATTTTGTTTCGCAAACTTTAAACGCGTTTTTCTCGAAACTACATTTTTCAAAGCTGCGAGCATTCTAGCGTTTGAACGGTTCAACCAATTGACTTCGTTCTTTGCTTCCGTTATTGAAAACACTTTTCTTCATGGAATGAACTAACCTCCCGGTGCAATTTGCAAGTTTAAAGATTTTTTACAGCCTGTCAAAGTAAAAAAATCGACCGAAAAACACGACTTTTTTTTCAAATGCCCGCCATTTTGTCAAATTTTGAGTTTTTTCAAAATTTCGTAGTTCATTCCATTCTCTGAACTATACTTTTCAAGAAACTGAGCTGATTTTGTTTCTAGGTGACGAATAGCGACCCCTAGGCTGCTCGCAGTTTTGGAACATTTCCGCCGGGCAGCCGTCATATTGGACGCCATTTTGATTTTTTCGACTCGACAAAAATCCCAATTGTAGAGCAAGGATGAATAAAGATTTAAAAAAAAACCCAGGTCTCTAACTCTTACCAGTTCCCTGAAAAAAAAACAAAGTTTGGGTCAATTATACCGGAAGACTCCCAAGTGACTTAACACCTTCACGTAACTCATAGAACTATATTAGGGATTCTAAATTTACTGAACTTTTCCAATTAGTAATAATTGTCTGAATTTGTATCAGGCTATTTGGTTTATTTCCAGCATCAAGAAGAATATCTAAGAATATTTACCGCTTTTAAGTTCACAGGAAATCGGAATATACACAAAACTTATTAAGCCACCATTCTCAGCTTCTGTAGCCTGTATAAGTTGTACGTTTTTGTTGATGCGCAGGAAATCGGTACATACACATAACTTACTAAACCACCATTCTCAGCTTCTGTAGCCTGTATGTTTTGTTAATCGAAATTGGTGATTTATGGATTGCATTTTACTAATGCTTGGTGTATTTTTATTGTGGTTTGCGTTAATGTTTACGTAATAAACATCACATTATGGTTTATGTTTACCTACCCGCATTTGCACGTGTCTTCCATTCTCGGTGTGAGAACCAATCAATTCTATTCGACCGCAGCGTGAATTTCAAACCGCTTATAAATATTTAGTGCCGAACGTAAATATCATTGAAACGTCCTTCCGAGCGGGCATTTTCGCGAAATTAAAATATTCAAATGCGGCCAACACGCGAGGAGAGAAAAACATATGTTTGGAATAATTTAATAACACTTTCGGATAAGTTTCTCGTAAATGTGTTTTTAATTGTAGTGGTGTTAATGGAAAGGTTATTCGTGGTTAATTATTTTTTGTATTTACAAGATTTGAATATTAATATTAATTACTTTACACTCATACCACATCAAAAGCGTTCAATTTGAAGTTTTGAACGAGTGTTTCCAGTCCTTTATTAACCCATTATGTGCCATCGATGCATATACGCAACATTATTAACTTTATGTTAGTTAAATTAGTGAATAACTTAATTTGATTTATTATATTATTTGACCTGACTTGAAAATGCATGAAGAAAAACGTAAATATTTTGTTATTTAAATATCTTCATTATTACACATTTAAATAAAATGTTTTCAGTGTATTTCTAACTTCACAATATTTCAGTGTTTTATACGCGTGGCGCATGAAGTAAAACTTCGAGTTTAGAAAAGCCCCGTGAAAATTTGTCTCGGGTCGCTGCGCGACCCTCGACAAATTTTCTACGCGGGGCTTTTCTAAACTCGAAATTTTACTTCATGCTTAGCCTGGGAGTGGAAATTTTCTAAACTCGATTTTGTTATTTAAATATCTTCATTATTAAACATTTAAATAAAATGTTTTCAGTGTATTTCTAACTTCACAATATTTCAGTGTTTTATACGCGTGGCGCATGAAGTAAAATTTCGAGTTTAGAAAAGCCCCGTGAAAATTTGTCTCGGGTCGCTGCGCGACCCTCGACAAATTTTCTACGCGGGGCTTTTCTAAACTCGAAATTTTACTTCATGCTTAGCCTGGGAGTGGAAATACACGTTCTAAACTTTATATTGCACGTTTTTTTATACAAAATTGACGAATGCCTTACATTTACAGCGTATACATTATTTATATTTATAACAGAAATTCATAGAATGTAATACAATAAGTCATTCGTAGAACTCATACAAAGAAGTGTAGAATTTTACCTAAAATTCATTTTAGAGTTAACTGTATAATTGCTCGGCCGTTAATGGGTTAAGCACGAAGTAAAATTTCGAGTTTAGAAAAGCCTGATAAGCAAATCAAAATTTGCCTTAAATTTTACAGCATTTACCTGCATCGGGACAGGTAAACTTAAAAGAAAAAATCCCTGTATTTCGTAACGGATCGAAACACGTGTCAGGCAACTGACAATAAAAACATGGAACAATATAAGTGTTTAACATTACCCAATGTGAAAATCTGGTTCCATCAAGAAAGTAGCAGAACAAGTATCGAATAAATTAAAAACTCCTTGTTAAACTTAAATTATAATAAACAAACAAATATAAAATTAATATTATAAATAATTAACACTGTTGTATCCTTTCTTCACACTTTATTTTCTAATGGTTAGATATATATTTCAAGTGCTAAGCACTCATTTTCAATAACAATTGTTGTTATTGAAAATGAGTGCTTAGCACTTGAAATATATATCTAACCATTAGAAAATAAAGTGTGAAGAAAGGATACAACAGTGTTAATTATTTATGATTATACTCTTCACGAAACTCAAAAACAAATATCGATAAAATTAATACATTTCAAAAAATACAATATTCATGTATTAAAAAAAAACAATAACAGTCTATTCAAATGGAGTGAAAGTTCAGGTTATTGAAACTGAAAGGATGTTCTATCAATTCACTTTCATCAATTTGCTTTGACCAAGTTTCACTGCACAATAAAATCTGTGTTGCACGGAATTTTGCGTGTTTCCGTAATTTTCAATAAACGTTCATCATAATTTGATAATTTGATTTTTTTAAAATACCTTACATTCTCTAACCAATGTAACATTTAGTATAATTTAGAAAATGTAAATGCAACAAAATTCTGCATTTTTCTGATCAGAATAAAATTAGTGTTGCTCAGTATATTTCGTGTTTTCACAATTTTCAATAGACGTTCATAATTTTAGTCATTTAAAATGCGATACATACCCCAACCAATGTAACATTTAGTATATTACAAAATCTAAACGCAACACATTGTTACATCTTTTTGATCAAATTTTACTATGACCTAGCAAGAATATAACTAGGAATAGTTGATTTTTTGAATAGTTTGGATTTGAGGAATATTGTTAAGAAATAAAAAACTTTAGACATTTTTACACGAATAGTCGTAATATTTGTATATTATCTTTAATTTGGGCAAACTATAAAAAGCGTAAGCTTACTTTCTCGAATTTAAATAGTTTTGAATTTGAATTATTCTTATTTAGACAGTTCGTATCCGCCCATTTTCCCAAATATATTTTTCCCGAATTACGTTTTTCCTGAATAATACATTTCCCGAAAACACTTTCCCGAATACTACTTTCCTGAATCAACTTTCCCGAATGATGTTTTTCCCGAACTAAACTATCAAAACCCAAATAGGGTTTTTCTAGTTTAGGTGAATACTTCCAGAAACTGAAGTCAGAATTTAGCTTATATTTACTGTTTAGTTGAGGCTGTTAGTTGTTAAAACTCCATAATATCACTTTAATAAAACACTTAATTTGTTTAGGTTTCGAAATTGTATTTATTGTATTTATTTTTTTCGAAAACGGAAAATCTCCAATTTTATACAATGATTACAAAATATAACTTATATCTAATACCTAAAGTCTATTTACCTAAAAATAGGTACATTATGCACATTAATGAGGAACAAAAAATATTAAGGTGATGGAGTTTTCAAAAATACTTTCTAAATTGGTACGCAGCAAATTACGTTTAATAAATATTATACATCAAGTGAATTAAACACGATTTTATTCACGAAAAGATTTTTGATTTCACGAGCGCCTCGGCGCGAGTGAAATCATTTCTTTGAGTGAATAAAGGTGTTTAATTCACGTGGCGTATATATGTTTTTATTCAATTTTGACGAAATTGTAAAGAAAATGTACTTTAAATTTATTTTTAAATAAATTTTTTAACTCACTAGTGACCTAAAAAAATTTTAGTTCACTAGGGAATAAAACCTTGTTTATTACGGTTGTTATGGAGTTAATAATGTCGATTTAAATTAACAAAATTGAATAAAAGTATTTATAGAATCAGCAAATAAATCAAAATTTTCAAAACGCTGTAACAAATTTGCAAAACGCAGTATCCTCGAAAGTGGACTGCTATAAGTGTAAACCGTACAATGATATTCTGTTCTAAATAGTTTATTTTATTCAGGAACAATACCTTTCGGGAAATTGGATTCGGGAAATGGGATTCGGGATTTCTACTTTCAGGAAATATAGCGTTCGGGAAAAAGGTCATTCGGGAAAATATATTCGGGAAAGTGTTTGGTAACCTAGACAGTT
Source organism: Philonthus cognatus (assembly GCA_932526585.2). Taxonomy (NCBI): domain Eukaryota; kingdom Metazoa; phylum Arthropoda; class Insecta; order Coleoptera; family Staphylinidae; genus Philonthus; species Philonthus cognatus. The sequence continues at coordinate 156,093,132 of OW052241.1, forward strand.
GGTTTATTGGTTGAATCAATTAAGTTAGAATAATATCACTCAGAAGTTGATTTTTGATTTAATATTTCGGACCACACAGCTCAATTACTTTTGTATAATTTTCCTACTATACCGCATATTAATCCTAACAGGTACAAAATTAGATTGTATCCAGATGAATCGGTTGAGAGTTTTATCAGAGATGTTGATAGTGAATTATTTTTAAGCGTTTATAATCATACAGATGTAAACAAAAAATATGAAGTTTTCGCGAATACGTTTCTAATATATTTCTATAAACATTTCCCGTTATTAAATTGTAAGAAACGGTCCCAATGTCACAGTTTTAATTTCAATTCACCTATAATTATCGCATGTAAAAATGAAATGGTGCTGTTGCGAGGGCTTTCCAACTATAGGCCAGAATTTAAAAAAGAATTTAAACTGAAACAACAGGAATACAGCCAACTATTAAAAGTATCAAGAAGCAATTATTACGAAGTTCAATTACGCGAATTCCACTGTAAATCCAAAACAATGTGGGAGATTGTGAAAGATATTGCAGGATCAAAAAACTCAAAACTTTTACCAAACGATGACGACTTACTAAAATGCTCTAATAGTTTTAATACATTGTTTAATAAAAAGGCTATGGAATTGGTTAATGTCTTGCCCAATATACCATATGTTTGTGATATTCCTTTAAACAAATCTTCAATCTTTTTATATCCTTGTGATGGCGCAGAAATTATCTCACTTATTAAATCAATGGAAGGAAAGAAGAGTCATGGTTATGATGAAGTCTCCATGTTCACAATTAAAAAATGTATTTGCCAATGTTAATACGTTTTATCAATTTTTAAATATTATTGTTATTATTTTATACATATTCTTTGTAAAAGGGGTTTCCCGTAAGAGAATAAATAAATAAATAAATAAATTGTAGAGCCCTTATGTGATATAATAAATTGTTCACTAAAAACCGGCCACTTTCCTTGTAATTTAAAATTCGCTCAAATAATACCCATTTATAAAAGCGGAGATAGTGAGGATAAAAACAACTATCGGCCAATAAGTTTATTAAGTTCTTTTTCTAAAATATTGGAAGCGGTAATATATAGTAGACTCATTAACTTTTTTAAAAATAATAATTTTTTTTCTGCAAGCCAACATGGTTTCTGAACAGGTAAGGGCGTTGACACCGCTCTTTTTGATTATACCACATCAATATTACATGCCCTTGACGAAAAAAATTTGGCCTGTGGAATTTTCCTGGATTTGTCCAGGGCTTTCGATTGTATAAACCACGCAATTTTACTAACTAAGTTATACCATTATGGTATAAGAGGCATTGCACAGCAGTGGTTTCGATCTTACCTATCGGGAAGAAACCATGCTGTCAAAATTCAAAAGTGTGGCGTGAATGTACTTTCGGGGGTCCTGGAAGCCCCTATGGGCCTACCGCAGGGCAGCATTTTAGGTCCATTACTTTTTATTATTTTTATAACCGATGTTGCCGAAAATAATATCGTCAGTTACGCAGATGATACTAATTTGTTCTTCAAAGGGCTAAATTTATGTGAGATATTGACTAAGGGGGGTACTACCTTGGATAAAGTAAAACAGTGGCTGGTGTGTAACAAACTCGTGTTAAACGAAAATAAAACTAAAACTATTGTGTTCAAGTCCAACCAATCCGTTCACATCCCGCCTAGTTATCGTTTGGATGGCTCCACGTGGTCTTTTAGCAAGAGTACTAAACTCCTTGGCATTTTTATCGACGAAACGCTAAATTATAAAAATCACATAGAATATCTATGTAATAAATTAAGTAAAGTATGCTATGCACTGAGAACGATATCTAAGACGGCAGATAATAATCTTACTAGACTGGTTTATCTATCGAACTTCTGTCCTCTTCTGAGATATGGAATCCTTTTTTGGGGTACATCCCCTGACGTTTGTCGTGCGTTCATACTACAAAAAAGAGCTCTAAGAATAGTAAATAAGGTCTAGGCGCGAGATTCGTGCAAAGGAGTGTTCAAAAGAAGCAACATGCTAACTTTGACCGGTATATACAGGGTGGGGCAGAAAAACCTATCCGATTTCAAAACGTTATAAAATTAAAACCACTCAACTTGACAAAAAAAAATTTTTATTAACATATCGCAAATTTTATGCCATTTTTAAATTTAAGTTTTGAAAAGCACATCACTCAAATGTCGTCCTTGGGAGCGGATACACTGATTTAGGCGCTCGCGGTAGCTTTCCATGACTTTCACCGTCATTTCCACAAGAATTTCTTCAATTGCCCGAGCAATTTCCCTTCGTAAAGCAAGAAGGGTCCTTTGTCGATGCTGGAATACCTTCGATTTGAGGTAACCCCAAAGGAAGAAGTCACATGGAGTGAGATCCGGTAAGCGCGGCGGCCAGCCAATATCACCTCTCAGAGAAATGAGGCGTCCGGGAAACATTTCCCTGAGAATGTCCATTGAACGTCGCGATGTGTGGGCGGTTGCACCATCCTGTTGACACCACACATTTTCCACGCCATTTTCTTCCATTTTGGGTTGAAGAAAATGTTCCAGCATGAAACAATAGCGCTCGCTGTTGACCGTTACGGTTTGCCCATTTTCTTTAAAAAAGTAAGGCCCCCAGACGCCTAGGCGGGAAAGAGCACACCACACAGTCACTTTTGGGCTATGGAGGGGTTTCTGATGGATTTCCCGAGGATTTTCGTCACTCCAATATCGAAAATTCTGCCTGTTTACGGCGCCACAAAGGTGAAAATGGGCTTCGTCCGTGAAAAGCACAACATCGTCTATTGGGAGTTCTCGGAGATCGCGACACAGGTTCATACGGGTTTCAAAATCCCTTTCAATTAATTCCTGCGCAACAACCATTTTGTAGGGATGCATTTTGAGGTCCCGGTGCAAAATTCGCCGAATACTGCGGTTGGAAATCGCCAAAGCGAGCGAATGTTTTCGTACCGAACGACGCGGGGAACGTTCAATCGCGGCTCTCACATTGGCCACGTTTTCAGGTCCTGTTGCTGTCCTGGGACGTCCAGGCGACTTCTTTTTCAATGCTGAACCCGTCTGTCGAAAATTTGACACCCACACTTTAATCGTAGCGTGATGTGGAACAGGATCATGACGCCCGAGTCCGAAATGAATTCGAAAAGCACGTTGTGTAGCAATTATCGAACCGCCGTTTTCGATAAACCGCTTAATAACAAAAGCACGATGTTCACCAGACCAAGGCATTAATGACAATTGGCATAAAACCGGCTTTCTAACGGTTTTTACCCCACTACTCTACCTGTTCCCTCCTCTGAGAAAAAGGGATTTGAAATCGGATAGCTTTTTCTGCCCCTCCTTGTATATTCACGAATGTGCTAAATTCTGGTTTAAGAACAAATACATTTTTCAAACGTGTACACCAACACCTCATTATCCGCAAAGAAACTTTAAATATAACTATCCAACTCACAGATTAAGCAAATTTGAAAAGGGGGCATATTATTCATGCTTAAAAATAATAAATCATCTTCCTAGTAGAGTAAAAGCTATAGATAATTATATTCAATTTAAAAACAATGTTTTCGGAATTATATGTGAACTGGAACCGTATAATATTAATGAATTTTTTGATGTAAATATTAGTTAACTATTGTTTTTATATCTTATGTATTCAACCGACCTGTTTCTGTCCCATATATGTATATTTTTGTATATTTCTTGTGGTGTATAGAAATAAACGTTGTTATTATTATTACTATTATTATTAATAAATACATGTGAATCACCTAGAAACAAAGGGGTCTAAGTGACCAATAAAATAAAAATCACTTCTATATACTTTTTTGACATTTTGAAAATTTCTCAATTCGAAAATTTGGATATGCTGGGGCGTGCGAGCGAAGCGAGTAGCGCCCCAGTAAATTCAAATTTTCAATAACTTCAAGTGAAACTTCACAAGAATAATATTCAAAATTGTGAACAGTTATTTTATTGATTTAATAAATACATGTTAATCGCCCAGAAGCAAAGGGATGTAAGTGACTAATAACAAAACATTTCAGTTTTCCATACTATTTCAACATTTTGAGCATTTCTCAATTTTTGACATCTAAACATGACAATCGAGTTTTTCTTCTAAATATTGCACGGTGTATATCGTATATGTACTCTAGCATATACGATATACACCGTGCAATTTTTCATGCATCCGTTGATTTTATAAAAGAGTTCAATTTGAAATTTGTAACGAGTGTCGTCCACTCCCAGGCTAAGCATGAAGTAAAATTTCGAGTTTAGAAAAGCCTGAAAATTTGGATTTGCTGGGGCGCGCGAGCGAAGCGAGTCGCGCCCCAGCAAATCCAAATTTTCAGGCTTTTCTAAACTCGAAATTTTACTTCATGCGCCACGCGTATAAATCACCAACTTCAAATGAAATCCTTAACTAATTAGTAAGATTGAAATAAATTTATTTAGTATGTCGATTATCAATTGTTTACGGGGAAATGTGATGGACACTTTAACGGGTGTGAAGTTAGCAATAGATCCAGCAATAGATTTTAAAAAATTCATATCTCGGAAAAAACAAATAAAAATTAAATGAAATTTGAAAATATACACTTCAAATAGCCTAAATTATGACCCCAAGAAATATAAAACCCTTAACTTTTACCCTTCATATTTTTTCACCCCTTCCAAAAATATGTTATGATTTTCTTTTAATTTGGCAATATTTCATAAAGTTACTTTTTAGCTCAAAATATCTCTATAATATAAGTGAAATCAAAAAAATGTTTCGACAACCCGTTCGCCACTAAACTATTGTTTTACCCTAAGATTTCAAAAATTAATATCTCAGAGAAAAAAAATTCAAATCTGACTATTTGCTATAATGGCCGAATTTCCCTGACTTTTCCCGACGAATAAAATCCCCTTATTTTTACCTGACTTTCCCGGTTGGTCGCCACCCTGCACTTTGCTAATTTACTACAAAACTGTTTGCCTTGCATGTGCCCCATTTTTTCAAATTTGCTTTTAACATAGAAGCAAATTTAAAGAAGAATTAGAAGTTCTAAGTGCCTCATATTTTGGATTTAAACTATTTCGTACAAAAATTGTGAAAGTTTAGACCTCTGAGTATTTATATCAAAAATAGTAGGCCGATGAAGAAACGTACTGTGATGATGATTAGCCTGGTTTTCATCACGCCCCGATTCCGGCTAAAAATACCGCAAAAACTGCAGAATGGAACTATTTCAGTACCGCACGCGTCGTCTCCATTTATCAAGACCCTAGACACAAAGATCAATGCGACCGGTGCGAACCAGATTCAGCAGACTCTTATCAGAAAACCCGAGCTCGGCCGATATCACAACATGCAAACACTGACCATTCAGAGTTTTCAAGTAATGAAATCCAGAAAAATTATTACAGTCACAATAGAAAAAAAAATGTGAAAGCGAGTTTATCGTCTAAGGCTCTGGTACTCTTAATTTCAGGAGTTGAACAATTGAACTCGTGAACCAAGGAATTTGGTTTACATCAAAACAATCTAAATAGTGTATTAACTTCAAATAAGGAATGTCGGAGCTGAATAAAAATTGAGGTTTCCAAATAAGACAAATGGTTTGATTTTCGTAATTGAGTTTTATTTAAGGATTCGGTAGACCAAATTTGAGCAGTTAAAAAATTGAGACCGTGAACCAAAGAATTTGGTTTACATCAAAATAATCTAAATATTGCATTAATTACAAACCAAGACTGTCAGATCTGTAGAAGAATTGAGGTCTCCAAATAAAACATTTGGTTTGAAATTGGATCAGTTGAAAAGTTGAGATAGTGAACCAAGGAATTTGGTTTACATTAAAATAATCTAAATACTGTATCAACTATAAATCAAAAATGTCAGAGCTGTAGAAGAATTGAGGTCTCCAAATAAGACAAATGGATTGATTTTCATAATTGAGTTTCATTTAAGGATGCGGAAGACCAAATTTGAGCAGTTAAAAAATTGAGACCGTGAACCAAAGAATTTGGTTTACATCAAAATAATCTAAATATTGCATTAATTACAAACCAAGAATGTCAGATCTGTAGAAGAATTGAGGTCTCCAAATAAAACATTTGGTTTGAAATTGGATCAGTTGAAAAGTTGAGATAGTGAACCAAGGAAGTTGGTTTACATTAAAATAATCTAAATACTGTATCAACTATAAATCAAAAATGTCAGAGCTGTAGAAGAATTGAGGTCTCCAAATAAGACAAATGGATTGATTTTCATAATTGAGTTTCATTTAAGGATGCGGAAGACCAAATTTGAGCAGTTGAAAAATTGAGATCGTGAACTAAAGAATTGTGTTTACATCAAAATAATCTAAATATTGCATTAAGGGGGAGTATTTTTATAATTGTGCCAAAACTACCTGATGTTTGGCAATTTTTTTGGGGAAACCGAAAAGACTTAGACACTTGCGGTTTTTGGCACAATGTTTATTCATCTCTTGTCTACAAAATGGAATTTTTGGCACAATGTTTATTCATCTCTTGTCTACAAAATGGAATTTTTTCGAAGTATAATAATTTAAAATGGCGTTCATAATGGCGGCTCCGAGAAGTCATGTTTTGAAAATATTTGTTATCTGCGGGATGGATAGAAGCCGCAATACGTCACCTAGAAGCATGAAACCAAAAAATAAGTAAAGGTTAAACTCCAAGGAGGCATCTGAACCTAAGAAACATGAAAAAATTCCTTATAGAAACAAAATGGCGGTCGTTTGAAAAAAGGTACGAATTTTCGCATGATTTTTTCAACTTTGGCATGCCGTTAAAAATCGTTAGTCATCCAAATGTTGCGATTTTAAAGGTTCAGAGGCCCATAAATTCAATTTTCTTTTAGGCAGTCAAAACTAGAAGTCGATTGGTTGAACGGTTCGTAAGCTAGAATTCACGCAGATTTGAAAAATCTTGTTTCGAGATAAACGCGTTTGAAGTTTGACAACTGCGGCGGAATTGCTACCTGAGCGGCCGGTCCGCGCTCAGGACAATGGTTCATTGAAAGCCGTATAGCGACGGAACTAATGCACGGACCGCCATATAATTTTAACCAAATATTCTTCAGACATGTGGCATTAGATTTATGCAATTAAAAAAAAATCGATTTTTTGAAAAAATTATAAAAATACTCCCCCTTAACTACAAATTAACAATGTCAGAGCTGTAGAAGAATTGTGGTCTACAAATATAACCTTTGGTTTGATTTGTATTATTGAGCTTCATTTAAGGATCCAGTACTCCAAATTTGAGCAGTTGAAAATTGGAGACCGTGAACCAAGGAATTTGGTTTACACAAAAGTAATCTTAATATTGTATGAAGTTGGTCAAAGAAGACATTTGGTTACATTTTTAAATTTATAGCTTAATTTAATGATCTCGTACTCCAAATATGAGCAGTTGAAAAATTGAGTTTTTGAACCAAGAAATTTGGTTTACACATAAATAATCTAAATGTTGTATCAACTTTATTTGAACATTCAATACTCGAAAATTGAGCAATTGAAGAGTTTATCCTCTCAACCAAGAAATTTGGTGACGAAAATAATTCAAATATTGCATCAGCATTTGATAATTGGTTTTTAATAAGTAGAAAATGTTGCATAGCTGGTGTTTCTGTAATTTATTGATTTATGGTTCTTGCAAAATTTTGCAGCGTTTTGGATAGGTTCTAACTCATCGAAAACGCTGCAACAATAAATCAATAAATTTCAGAAAAAATAGCCCTGCAACATTTTCTACTTATTGAAAACAGCGTTTTAGATGGGTTAGAACCTATCAAGAATGCTGTAAAATATTCCAAGAGAGATAGAACAACAAATTTCATATGTATGACAAGAAATAATAAAAAGTAACAATTTAATTTTTAAAAAAGAATCACAACATTGTTGCCAGATATTAAAACGAACAAACTGCAAATTTCTACTTCATGAGAAAACTTGATAATCATTGTTAATTTCAAAATTCTCAAAAGTGTAAAAGCTACCAAACCACAAAAAAAACCGTGTGAATTTTGGACCTCATTTGTGTACACAACTTAATTTGCTAATAAATAGCATTCCCAGACCGAATGATAATATTATTGTCAAAACTAATTAGAACGAATTACGTTCTAAAAATCAAAAGAACAACATTGTATGCCTTGTCAATATACTTGTACATGTGCCATGAATTGCAAATAACTTCAGGAATCTTCTAATTATTTCAAGGAATCGCTGATAGCACAGAGTATTTTATAAGTTATTTAATGCTTCGAATTTTTCAATAACAATTTGTACATACCTTTGTAGAGATTATTAAAACTAGTTGGTGAGGAAGAATCTGGTTTGCTTACCTGAAACAAAAACAAGAGGTTATAAAATTATTGAAAATTGAAAAGCAAACTTACAAATTAAGAGAAAGTACTCATTTAATTATTGTCTTAGTAAATAGTCAAAAAATGAAACGTTGTTATAACGTTGATCAAACGTTACTTGCCAGAACTGGGACGAATCCCAAATATAAAAAGGAATCGAATCACGAATCACCTAATATGATTCGAATCACGAATACTCGAATAAAGGATTCTTAAGAGATAAATACGATTCGAATCCTGTTTTTCTTTCGAATTACGAGTACAAATCCTTTAAGAATAAATTTGATTTTATTCTTTTTTTGCAACTATTAACATATACATATCGTTACCAGTTGTTTTAACAAAAATATTCAAAACCTAATTATTTATTATTAACCCTGAACATCGTTGAAAACAGACTAATTACCTAATTTCCTGTTACTCTGATTAAAAATGTATTCGTGTGTTTCTGAACTCCACTTTAAATCAGTGTTTTGTACGCCTGGCGCATGAAGTAAAATTTCGAGTTTAGAAAAGCCCGAAAATTTGTCTCGGGTCGCTGCGCGACCCTCGACAAATTTTCACGGGGCTTTTCTAAACTAGAAATTTTACTTCATGCTTAGCCTGGGAGTGGAAACACCCGTTCAAAACTTCAAATTGAACTCTATTATAAAATCAACGAATGCCTGAAAATAACGCAAATAAAAAAATCACTAAATGCCATTAAAACCGGGATAGTCAGAGAAAAGTTATTATATTATATTCAAATTGACCAAAACACAAACAAAAAAGCCATATGATATTATTAAATTTGTTAAAATCAGCAGGCAAATTACAAAACACGTAAAAATTTATAGAATTAACCTAAATATTAGCAAAAACAATAACAAAAATTTAACAAATGGGGGTTTCCCACAGAAGAAAGTTTAAAAGGCCAGGGGAAAAATCTTGAATCGGGGAGAAGTCGGAAAAATTCAACATTTCAGATTGTGGCTACCATGTCAGTTTTACTTCAAATAATATTAAACAAAATTTTGAAAACTAGATCATTATCTTTAAAAACATTTTCAGTCATTTGATGTTTTTATCAAAGCATTCAGTTTGAAGTTTCGAACGAGCGTTTTCACTCCCAGACTAAGCATGAAGTAAAATTTCGAGTTTAGAAAAGCCCCGCGTAGAAAATTTGTCTCGGGTCGCGCAGCGACCCGAGACAAATTTTCACGGGGCTTTTCTAAACTCGAAATTTTACTTCATGCGCCACGCGTATTAACCAGTGATTCAACGAGAAATTTAAAAACACACAAAAGACATTTTTCATGTTAATCCTCACAATTAATTCGAATTATGTTTAACGATTCAAATCCTTTGGTAAGTATTCGAATCCTATTATAAATATTCGAATCCTTTTATAAATATTCCAATCCTTTTATAAATATTAGAATCCTTTTAGAAAGATTCGAATCACCCACATTTGGATTCGAATAAAAATCTTTTTATAAAAATGTATCGAATCCGGATCACGAATCCAGTTGAACTAAAGTATTCGAATGCCTCTTTTGAATCTTCTAAAAGGATTCGAATCCTGAATGATTTCAATCCTGAATGATTCGAATCCTAAATGATTTCAATCCTGAATGATTCGAATCCTGAATGATTTCAATCCTGAATGATTCGAATCCTGAATGTTTCGAATCCTGAATAATTCGAACCCTGCCCAGCTTTGTTACTTACTGTGTTTGGTTATAATTAGGTCTCTGAACTTAATCAAAAATATAAAGAGAGATGGTGAGATAGTATCCGCACTGAGAATAAAATATTTATATAAGAAATGTTTGATCAACATGAAATGTTGATCACATGTTACTTAATGATTGAGACCAAACTTAAAAACAACCTAAATCGGCTATAAATCACAAACCTACATATTTAAACAGTATATTTTGAACTTTACACAATATTTAAGCGTTTTATACGCGTGGCGCATGAAGTAAAATTTCGAGTTTCCAAAAGCCTGAAAATTTGGTTTGGCCGCTCCGCGCTTCGCGCTACGCGGCCAAACCAAATTTTCAGGCTTTTCTAAACTCGAAATTTTACTTCATGCTTAACCAAGGAGTGGAAACACTCGTTAGAGGTTTCAACTTTAACTCTTACAGAAACAAGCCTAAACATTTATAAAAACCAACAACAACAAAGTGTAAATTTACAGCAATAAAGATTTGCGTAAATTTTATTCACGCTCACGTAGAAAATCCATTCTTTTCGAAACGGATCGTGTTTGGGAAAAATGTCTGGGATTGGTTCGTGTTTGTAAAACACAACCAGCGTAAAGCAGTATTGAAACAAGTCACGACCTGCTGGAGGGACACGCACCAGAATCGATCGGATTGTATGCTGTTATCTTATCGTGCGACGCACGTGACTGGATTGGGAAAATTGCTGTCGAAACATTTCTGTAATTGAGAGGTGGAAAACAATAATTTCACGCATGTTAAACTGCAGGTAGAACAATCAATAAAATATATATGGACGTTTCAGCTTGAGGGTAAAAACTATAGGTCAAGGTACAAGAAGTCTACGATAATAAACTAACTTTCTGATAGATTGTAGACTTGTTTTAATGTTGTTATTTATCCAATCAGAATAATCGGCTTCCAAGTCCTTTTGGTCCATAACACAGTGCAACACATAAAATGTAAACTAAATTCTGACTTCAGTTTCTGGAAGTATCCACCCAAAGTAGCAAAATCAGAATATTCGGGTTCCAAATCCTTCTGGTCCATAACACAGTGCAATACATAAAATGTAAACTAAATTCTGACTACAGTTTCTGGAAGTATCCACCCAAACTAGCAAAACCCTATTTGGGTTTGATAGTTTAGTTTAGCCTAAAAATTATAAAAGTTGGCCACAGTTCATTACACAGTGCAACATTTTCGAGGTCATCGAATGTAAACTAAATTCTGATTCTAAAAGTGCCTACCCAAACTAGCAAAATCCTATATCGGACACTGTTTTCTCATTAATCACTTGGTAAAACATTTTAAAATATAATGGTTTGTAAATTAAATTCACTTGGTATTGTTTCACTTATATGTATTTTATTCTTGATATTGGCATTAAGCCGAAACTAGTAGAAAATAAAATACATATAAGTGAAACAAAACCAAGTGAATTTAATTTACAAACCATTATAGCAAAACCCTATTTGGGTTTTGACAAGTTTAGTTCGATTTTTTTTTGCCATCATGAAGTTTGCTCAAGCTTTGGTTTTGCGTAAATCATTGGGAATTTCTCAATGAAATCTTGAAACAAAATGTTCTTCACACCAAAATAAACAACTTTTGCGAACATGTCGAGGCCAAAAAATTGCGAAATAAACTTTACCACAAAAAGGACACATTTGCTCATAAAAGCTGAAATTTTGCTGTGAAATGTACTATTTGGTGGCGAAATTCGTTACAACGGCCAAAAGAACTATAAGGAACGATTGTAGGTTATTGCAATGTTTAGTAAAGTTACTCGTGTTGATTCAGACAACATTTTCGTCGAAGACATTTATGCTAAAATATGTACGGTTTGTGAGTTATGGTTGAAAATGTAAAAACATGGCATTTTTTCGGGCTTTCTGCACTAAAAGCACCCCGCAAGAACCGACGAGAAGTTGGCCATAGATTTCCAGCCATGAATCCGGCGCCTCCACCATTTATAAAACTATAATTTTACCAACGTATTACAACGAATACAACAAAATTTCATAGAAACAATTGATAATTTAATTAAATGTAATGCTAAGATAGCTCTTACAACTTATAAAAGTTATGGTTTAGCATCTGGCATTAAAATTTGTATGTGATAAAAGAGGACATTTCAAACATTTTAAAAATGCTATTTAGGGAGGTTTAGAAACGATTTTAATAGCCACAAATGTCCTCAGTAGTGTTATTACCAATATAAAACAATAATTGGAGGTCCATCTTTCTTCATTTTTTTTTAACATGTTTTTCTAAAACGCCCACCTGAAGACAAGGCTTATTTTTCGAAAAATAAAAAGTTGGTGTTTAAGGCCTTTTAGAAATGATTGTGTTGGCCACAAATGTTCTCCAAAGTATTAGTAACCATATTAAACAACAATTGGAGAACCATCTTTCTTCAATTTTTTTTAAACAATTTTTTTCCATACCGCTCACCTGATGACATGGCTTATTTTTCGAGAAATAAAAAGTTGGTGTTTGGGGCCTTTTAGAAATGATTTTGTTGGCCACAAATGTTTTCCATAGTATTAGTAACAATATTAAATAACAATTGGAGGACCATCTTTCTTCATTTTTTTTAAACAATTTTTTTCCATACCGCTCACCTGATGACATGGCTTATTTTTCGAGAAATAAAAAGTTGGTGTTTGGGGCCTTTTAGAAATGATTTTGTTGGCCACAAATGTTTTCCATAGTATTAGTAACAATATTAAATAACAATTGGAGGACCATCTTTCTTCATTTTTTTTTAAACAATTTTTTTCCAAACCGCTCACCTGAAGACAAGACTTATTTTTCGAAAAATAAAAAGTTGGTGTTTAAGGCCTTTTAGAAATGATTGTGTTGGCCACAAATGTTCTCCAAAGTATTAGTAACCATATTAAACAACAATTGGAGGGCCATCTTTCTTTAATTTTTTTTAAACAATTTTTTTCCATACCGCTCACCTGATGACATGGCTTATTTTTCGAAAAATAAAAAGTTGGTGTTTGGGGCCCTTTAGAAATGATTTTGTTGGCCACAAATGTTTTCCATAGTATTAGTAACAATATTAAATAACAATTGGAGGACCATCTTTCTTCATTTTTTTTAAACAATTTTTTTCCAAACCGCTCACCTGAAGACACGGCTTATTTTTCGAAAACTAAAAAGTTGGTGTTTGGGGCCTTTTAGAAATGATTGTGTTGGCCACAAATGTTCTCCAAAGTATTAGTAACCATATTAAACAACAATTGGAGGACCTTCTTTCTTTAATTTTTTTTAAACATTTTTTTTCCATACCGCTCACCTGATGACATGGCTTATTTTTCGAAAAATAAAAAGTTGGTGTTTGGGGCCTTTTAGAAATGATTTGGAGGACCTTCTTTCTTTAATTTTTTTTAAACATTTTTTTTCCATACCGCTCACCTGATGACATGGCTTATTTTTCGAAAAATAAAAAGTTGGTGTTTGGGGCCTTTTAGAAATGATTTTGTTGGCCACAAATGTTTTCCATAGTATTAGTAACAATATTAAATAACAATTGGAGGACCATCTTTCTTCATTTTTTTTTTAAACAATTTTTTTCCAAACCGCTCACCTGAAGACAAGGCTTATTTTTCGAAAAATAAAAAGTTGGTGTTTAAGGCCTTTTAGAAATGATTGTGTTGGCCACAAATGTTCTCCAAAGTATTAGTAACCATATTAAACAACAATTGGAGGACCATCTTTCTTTAATTTTTTTTAAACATTTTTTTTCCATACCGCTCACCTGAAGACACGGCTTATTTTTCGAAAAATAAGAAGTTGGTGTTTGGGGCCTTTTAGAAATAATTTTGTTGGCCACAAATGTTCTCCATAGTATTAGTAACCATATTAAACAACAATACGAGGACCATCTTTCTTCAATTTTTTTTAAACTATTTTTTTCCAAACCGCTCACCTGAAGACACGGCTTATTTTTCGAAAACTAAAAAGTTGGTGTTTGGGGCCTTTTAGAAATGATTTTGTTGGCCACAAATGTTTTCCATAGTATTAGTAACAATATTAAATAACAATTGGAGGACCATCTTTCTTCATTTTTTTTTAAAACAATTTTTTTCCAAACCGCTCACCTGAAGACAAGGCTTATTTTTCGAAAAATAAAAAGTTGGTGTTTAAGGCCTTTTAGAAATGATTGTGTTGGCCACAAATGTTCTCCAAAGTATTAGTAACCATATTAAACAACAATTGGAGGACCATCTTTCTTTAATTTTTTTTAAACATTTTTTTTCCATACCGCTCACCTGAAGACACGGCTTATTTTTCGAAAAATAAGAAGTTGGTGTTTGGGGCCTTTTAGAAATGATTTTGTTGGCCACAAATGTTCTCCATAGTATTAGTAACCATATTAAACAACAATACGAGGACCATCTTTCTTCAATTTTTTTTAAACTATTTTTTTCCAAACCGCTCACCTGAAGACATGGCTAATTTTTCGAAAAATAAAAAGTTGGTATTTGGGGCCTTTTAGAAATGATTTTGTTGGCCACAAATGTTCTCTATAGTATTAGTAACCATATTAAACAACAATTGGAGGACCATCTTTCTTCAATTTTTTTTAAACTATTTTTTTCCAAACCGCTCACCTGAAGACATGGCTTATTTTTCGAAAAATAAAAAGTTGGTGTTTGGGGCCTTTTAGAAATAATTTTGTTGGCCACAAATGTTTTCCATTGTATTAGTAACCATATCAAACAACAATTGGAGGACCATCTTTCTTCAATTTTTTTTAAACAATTTTTTTCCAAACCGCTCACTTGAAGACATGGCTTATTTTTCGAAAAATAAAAAGTTGGTGTTTGGGGCCTTTTAGAAATAATTTTGTTGGCCATAAATGTTCTCCATAGTATTAGTAACCATATCAAACAACAATTGGAGGACCATCTTTCTTCAATTTTTTTTAAACAATTTTTGTTACAAAGCGCTTACCTGAAGACATGGCTTATTTTTGAAAAATAAAAAGTTGGTGTTTGGGGCCTTTTAGAAATGATTTTGTTGGCCACAAATGTTCTCCATAGTATAAGTAACCATATTAAACAACAATTGGAGGACCATCTTTCTTCAATTTAATTTAAACTATTTTTTTCCAAGCCGCTTACCTGAAGACATGGCTTATTTTTCGAAAATAAAAAGTTGGTGTTTGGGGCCTTTTAGAAATGATTTTGTTGGCCACAAATGTTCTCCATAGTATTAATAACCATATTAAACAACAATTGGAGGACCATCTTTCTTCAATTTTTTTTAAACTATTTTTTTCCAAACCGCTCATCTGAAGATATGACTTATTTTTCGAAAAATAAAAAGTTGGTGTTTGGGGTCTTTTAGAAATGATTTTATTGGCCACAAATGTTCTCCATAGTATTAGTAACCATATTAAACAACAATTGGAGGACCATCTTTCTTTAATTTTTTTTAAACAATTTTTTTTAAACCGCTCATCTGAAGACATGGGTGAGCGGTTTGGAAAAAAAATGTTTAAAAAAAAATGAAGAAAGATGGTCCTCCAATTGTTATTAAATATGGTTATTAATACTATGGAGAACATTTGTGGCCAACAAAATCATTTCTAAAAGGCCCCAAACACCAACTTTTTATTTTTCGAAAAATAAGCCATGTCATTAGGTGAGCGGTATGGAAAAAAATTAAAAAAAAAAAATTAAGAAAGATGGTCCTCCAATTGTTATTTAATATTGTTACTAATACTATAAAGAATATTTGTGGCCAACAAAATCATTTCTAAAAGGCCCCAAACACCAACTTTTTATTTTTCGAAAAATTAGCCATGTCTTCAGGTGAGCGGTTTGGAAAAAAATTGTTTAAAAAAAATTGAAGAAAGATGGTCCTCCAATTGTTGTTTAATATGGTTACTAATACTATGGAGAACATTTGTGGCCAACAAAATCACTTCTAAAAGGCCCCAAACACCAACTTTTGATTTTTCGAAAAATAAGCCATGTCTTCAGGTGGGCGTTTTAGAATAACATGTTAAAAAAAATTGAAGAAAGATGGTCCTCCAATTATTGTTTTATATTGGTAATAACACTACTGAGGACATTTGTGGCTATTAAAATCGTTTCTAAACCTCCCCAAATAGCATTTTTAAAATGTTTGAAATGTCCTCTTTTATCACAGATACAAATTTTAATGCCAGATGCTAAATCATAACTTTTAAAAGTTGTAAGAGCTATCTCAGCATTACGTTTAATTAAATTATCAATTGTTTCTATGAAATTTAATTGTATTCGTTGTAATACGTTGGTAAAATTATAGTTTTATAAATGGTGGAGGCGACGGATTCGTGGGTGGAAATCCATGGCCAACTTCTCATCGGTCCCGCAAGAGTGAAAATTTGGCCATGACATGTTCACAAAAGTTGTGTATTTTGATGTAAAGGACATTTCGTCTTAAGATTGCATTGCGAAATTCCTAATAATTTACGCGATATATGTATTTGGATTGAGTTACGTGAAGAGTTGAATATAATTTACTTAATAAGAGACTAACACTTTCTTCACTAAAAAACATTTATTTTCGCTAAATGTACATTTCGAACACTACGTGCTCATTATCAATAGCTTACTGAGTAAGCTATTGATAATGAGCACGTAGTGTTCGAAATGTACATTTAGCGAAAATAAATGTTTTTTAGTCAAGAAAGTGTTAGTCTTTTATTAAGTAAATTACGAGATATAGCCGTGCAAAACCAAAGCTCGAGCAAAAAACTTCATGATGGCAAAAAACAAAAATTCGAACTAAACTATCAAAACACAAATAGGATGTTTCTAGTTTGGGTGGCCACTTTTAGAAACTGAAGTCAGAATTTAGTTACCTTAGATGACCTCAAATATATTGCACTGTGCAGAGCTGGGCAGGATTCGAATCATTCAGGATTCGAATCCTTTTGTAGGATTCAAAAGAGGCATTCGAATACTTAACTTCAACTGGATTTGTGATTCGGATTCGTTACATTTTTTTAAGAGGATTCGTATTCGAATCCAAATATGGGTGATTCGAATTTTTATAAAAGGATTCGAATATTTATAAAAGGATTCGAATACTTACAAAAGGTTTTAAATCGTCAAAAATAATTCGAATTAATTGTTAGGATTAACTTGAAAAATTTCTTTCGTGTTTTTAAATTTCTCGTTAAATCACTGTTTTATACGCGTGGCGCATGAAGTAAAATTTCGAGTTTAGAAAAGCCCAGAAAATTTGTCTCGGGTCGCTGCGCGACCCTCGACAAATTTTCACGGGGCTTTTCTAAACTCGAAATTTTACTTCATGCTTAGTCTGGGAGTGGAAACGCACGTTCGAAACTTCAAACTGAATGCTTTGATAAGAACATTAAATGACTGAAAATGTTTTTAAAGATAATAATCCAGTTTTCAAAATTTTGTTTAATATTATTTGAAGTAAAACTGACCAAGCCACAATCTGAAATGTTAAATTTTTCCGACATTTCCCTGACTCAAGATTTTTTTTCCCTGGCCTTGTAATATAACTTTCTTCTGTGAGAAACTCCCATTTTGTTAAATTATTTTTATTGTTTTTGTCAATATTTAAGTTAATTTTATAAATTTTTAGTGTTTTGTAACTTGCTTGCCGATTTTAAGAAATTTAATAATATCATATAGCTATTTGGCGTTAGCTATCGAAATCATTAATAGTTTTCACATATTGGCTTGAAATAGAAATGTTCAGTATTCCTCAGCACTGGGTCGGGACCACACTGAAGAGGACCTTGAAGTCCGAAACGCGTCTGTGGATACCTGGTGCCGGAATACTGAACACAAATTCAATTTTGATATAGCTATTTTGTCAATGTTTTGGTCAATTTGAATATAATTCCATGACTTTTCTCTGACTTTCCCGGTTTTAATGATATTCAGTAAATTATTTATTTACGTAATTTTCAGGCATTCGTCGATTTTATAATAGAGTTCAATTTGAAATTTTGAACAAGTGTTTCCACTCCCAGGCTAAGCATGAAGTAAAATTCCGAGTTTAGAAAAGCCCCTTGAAAATTTGTCGAGGGTCGCGCAGCGACCCGAGACAAATTTTCGGGCTTTTCTAAACTCGAAATTTTACTTCATGCGCCACGCGTACAAAACACTGATTTGAAGTGAAGTTCAAAAACACACAAATACATCTTTAATCAGAGTAACAGAGAATCAGATATTTAGTCTGTTATCAACGATGTTCAGTGGTAATAATAAATAATTAGGTTATACAAATTTTCGTTAAGACAACTGGTAACCATATTTATTTAAAATAAATATTTAATTTATTTAATGGTTGCAAAAAATCAAAATCAAATTTATTCATAAAGGATTTGTATTCGTGATTTAAAAAAACAGGATTTGAATCTTTGATGCGAATCATATTAATCTCTTACGAATCCTTTATTCGAGTATTGGTGATTCATATCATATTAGGTGATTCGGATTCGTGATTTGAATCCTTTTTACGAGGATACGTCCCAGCTCTATAATATAATAAGTCTTTTCTTGAATTAATTTCTCATCTGGCACTTGGTGAAACATATTACACTATGTAAAGTTAATTAAAGGAAAGGCACTTGGTATTGTTTCACAATTAAATCACATTCCTTTAAAAATGGTCTAACAAACCGAAACTAGTCGGAATAAAGATTTAATTGTGAAACAATACCAAGTGCCTTTCCTTTAATTAACTTTACATAATATAATAAGTCGTTCATTGAAATCATAAAAAGAAGGGGAGAATTTTACCTAAAATCAACTTTTAGAGGCAACTCTATAATTGCCCGACCGTTAATGGGTTAATAAGATAGTAAATAATTATTATTAAACCAACAATAAAATAAAACGATTATAATTTGCTAAATGCAAAATACATACGTGTGTCATAGATAAACCTAATCATACCCAAACAAAATTATTCATACCCACACCTACACGAACACAACTCGTCAAACTCGAACGTCTCTTTTTCTAAACAGCGAATAAACCATTCGCATTCACATTCACAATGACTAATCGAAAAAAAAAATGGCAGACAGCTCGCGACCACGGTCGCTTAGTGAAGATCACTATCACATGAACATACCATCAACCATAAATCAATGGCGTCACCACCAAGGAGCTCTCACGTTTGTAAAAGCACGGGGCAAATAAAAATCAGTCCTAAACACACAGTTTAATTTTCTAAAAAAGGGTCACGAGTTTTGTTGATCAAAGAGGGTCGTGCCAGTTCCAGCCTACATACCTTCTCTTCCCCCTAATTCACACGCGTCCTTGAAAAGAATAAATCTATCCAATGTTATTAATAACACTAAAAAAACAAGAATCACTTTTTAGTTTAGGCACTTGCACTGTATGTTTTTAAAATTGCATTCACTTTGGGTATCCTTAGATTTTTTGCGGTGTGTATGTGTGTGAGTCGCTCGGTAGTTGGTTCATAACTGGAACGGTTCGAGTCCGTGAGTGGAGTAAAGCCGACGACAATGACCCTCACGAGGCTATAAACACGCGCCGCCGACTTGCGCCGGCGACAATCGAAAACTTTTGATCGTCGCTGCCCGCCTCTAAAGTGGGGGCCGACTTGTTTTATTTATTTATTTATTTTTTTCGGAAAAGGATGTGGATGTAAATGTAGGTAAGCGTGCGTGATGTAGTGGATAGATTAGGAAATGATTTCGAAGTGTAAGAATTTTGTTGGATGAAAAACGGTTTTTTAGAAATGTTTTTCTTTATATCTGAAAACAGGTTTACCGGTAAATAAGTAAAACAAAATTTACCAATAATTTGCTAAGTTTTTACGGGTATTTCGGCAAATTAATAAATATTACTAATTTGACGTGTATATTTGTGGAAACGGTAGTAACGACATACAATTTAAGAACATGTAGGACCCGATCAAAACATCCACACAGTTTTTTGCCACCCCGAGAGCGGGTCGTGTGCCCACTTCAAAACAAACACTACACATAATTTAAATAGATTTATGGGTTTCCTAAATGAAAAACTGAAAAAATATATTTATTGATTTCTTAATTGGTCGAAGAAAAGGGATTCAAATACATCTTTTACATCCTCTAAAAGGATTCGAATCCTGATTTTTAAGTGCATAAATACGCAATTATTTAACGAAACACAAAAAATGAAAACCGGCTTCAATCAATAAATCCATTCGCTTATCAAGGGCAGGTGGTGGCCGAGCGGTAACGTCGCCGGACGGTAAATCGCTCGGCGACCCACAGACCGGGTTCGATTCTCGTGCACGGGGTGTTGTTATTTAAAAATAATAACTCGTCGTGTCCCTGGGTGTGGTGTGAATGTATTGTGCCGTCCAATATATGTTAGTACAACTTACATAATAAGTTATAAATTAAATAATATAAGTTAAAAATAAATAATTGATGTTGGCCAATAGTCAAAGCAACTAAGGCCAGGCAAAAGCCAAAAACAAAAAAAAATTCGCTTATCACCAAACACGCAAAAAACGCAGGCGAACATCGGAAAAAAATGCATTCTTTGCCGATTTCAAGAGCTCTCACCTCTTCAATTCCAGTTAAGATCGATTATTCACGCGGTGTATTTCGTGTCTTCGCTTTTTAAAAAACATTGATCGGCTTTCGAGTTTGATTTCGGGGTTTTTAGGTGGTAGTATTTATTAATTTTGTCATCTACGACAGAAATTGCTGTGGCTGGTCGACAGAACTGCAAATAAGAAGTGCTAGTGTTTTAGTTTACTGAAGTTTTGCTTAAGTTCGAAAATTCACATGTTATTTGGCCATAAGAACGAACAACGATTTATCTTTCACAATAATGAAAATAGATCTTTGAAACTTATACATATTGCACATTGAAGCTTTGCGAATAAATTGACACTATTCTTTTTTTAAATATTTCTTAAATTATATATAAATCAACTAATGGAACAAACACTTTTAAATGATCATATAAATCCGTGCAATACTTCCATAGAAAACATTATTTCTTCTTCATAATGCTTTAATTAATTAAAGTAATTATTATAAACAATGTTGTATTAAATAGATTATTCTTAAATAAATGATAAATAAAATGAATCGTTGCTTAGAAATCTCCATAAAAGCAATGTAAGTTTTGATGTTTTTAGTAAATAGGGGGCAGCATCGTGCTATTTTAGTATTATCTTAAAATTATATAGTGCTTTTATATTACATAGAACATGTAGGACCCGATCAAAACATCCACACAGTTTTTTGCCACCCCAAGAGCGGGTCGTGTACCCACTTTAAAACAAACACTACACAACACCAAAAATGAAAACCGGCTTCAATGAATAAATCCATTCGCTTATCATCAAACACGCAAAAACGCAGGCGAACATCGAAAAAAAATGCATTCTTTGCCGATTTCAAGAGCTCTCACCTCTTCAATTCCAGTTAAGATTGATTATTCACGCGGTGTATTTCGTGTCTTCGCTTTTTAAAAAACATTGATCGGCTTTCGAGTTTGATTTCGAGGTTTTTAGGTGGTAGTGTTTATTAATTTTGTCATCTACGACAGAAATTGCTGTGGCTGGTCGACAGAACTGCAAATAAGAAGTGCTAGTGTTTTAGTTTACTGAAGTTTTGCTTAAGGTCGAAAATTCACATGTTATTTGGCCATAAGAACGAACAACGATTAATCTTTCACAATAATGAAAATATATCTTTGAAACCTATACATATTGCACATTGAAGCTTTGCGAATAAATGGACACTATTCTTTTTTTTAATATTTTTTAAATTATATATACAGGGTGTCCCATTAGTGCGGTCTCGGAAGATATCTCAGCTCTCGTTAAAGATAGAAAAAAAATGTTTTCACCAAATTTGCTTGATTTTAAGAGCTGCATAACCTAAAATTATTTTCAAATATACAGGGTGTCCCATTATTCCATACTTAATACCAACTTTGTTATTTTAAATAGAACACCCTATATATTATTTTTTTATTTGATCCGCCTTTAAATAACCTACACAAAGATATATCATTATTGGCACTTTAGGTTATTTGTTACTTCAGAAAAAAATATTTTTTGAAAATTTTGGCAGTTTTAGTACCTTACTTAAAAATTCACTGTGTCCTTATTTTTTAAGATATCAGTCTGTAATTTTACACACATATGCAGTAAAGAATGCTCTATCCATTGACTATAACACATTATAATATTACTTATAAAACCTAATAAAAAACTACCTTCTAATATTTAATATTTAAAATGTACATAACTTCATTTTCTTAAATGGGACACCCTATATTTCTTTACTTTATCAGATCCGAAATGAAAAATGCTTTATTTTTTGTATACCCTATATTTGACAGAAAAATGTTAATATCTCCAAAACTAATGAAAATAGATAAAGGGTATGATATACAAGAAATAAAGCATTTTTTATTGCGGATTTGATAAAATAAAAAAATATAGGATGTCCCATTTAAAAAAATGAAGTAATGTACATTTTAAATATTAAATATTCGAGGGTAGTTTTTTACTAGGTTTTATAAGTAATATTAAAATGTGTTATAGTCAATGGATAGAGCATTCTTTACTGCATATGTGTGTAAAATTTCAGACTGGTATCTTAAAAAATACGAACACAGTGAATTTTTAAGTAAAGTACTAAAACTGCCAAAATTTTCAAAAAATATTTTTTTTTAAGTAACGAATTACCTAAAGTGCCGATAATGATATATCTTTGTGTAGATTATTTAAAGGCGGATCAAATAAAAAAATAATATATAGGGTGTTCCATTTAAAATAACAAAGTTGGTATTAAGTATGGAATAATGGGACACCCTGTATATTTGAAAATAATTTTAGGTTATGCAGCTCTTAAAATCAAGCAAATTTGGTGAAAACATTTTTTTTCTATCTTTAACGAGAGCTGAGATATCTTCCGAGACCGCACTAATGGGACACCCTGTATATAAATCAACTAATGAAACAAACACTTTTAAATAATCATATAAATCCGTGCAATACTTCCATAGAAAACATTATTTCTTCTTCATAATGCTTTAATTTATTAAAGTAATTATTATAAACAATGTTGTATTAAATAGATTATTCTTAAAGAAATGATAAATAAAATTAATCGTTGCTTAGAAATCTCCATAAAAGCAATGTAAGTTTTGATGTTTTTAGTAAATAGGGGGCAGCATCGAGCTATTTTAGTATTATCTTAAAATTATATTGTACTTTCCAAAAACATGTGAAAAGAAATTGGGTTTGATATGTAGAATTCGTGTATGGCATTTGTCGCAACACGGGTTCCCGGTGCGCGGCCCTTAATTGCGAATGTAATTTTTCTGCCGCGGACTGTTCATTGATTATGTTGTTGATACACAACAAATATTTCCCACTCCCTGTAACTATCGGGTGTCTAACAATTATTGAAGTGCTGGGTAGCTAAGGAATCAAACACTGATGTCGATTCTTACTTGAAATTATTGAATCTGGCGTTTGTTAAGTCATTTCAGAGAAATATGAATGACATTCATGTTTGATTCCACAGCCACCCAGGACTTTCTTTTAACTAGTAGTTTTTCTTTAAAGTATACGTATTCCAAGTTCAGCTTATTTTCTTAAAACTTTAAGATATTCGTTGTGTTTTTTAAAGAGTTCAATTTGAAGCTTTCAACGAGTGTTTTCCACTCCCAGACTAAGCATGGAGTAAAATTTCGAGTTTAGAAAAGCCCCGTGAAAATTTGTCGAGGGTCGCGCAGCGACCCGAGACAAATTTTCTGGGCTTTTCTAAACTCGAAATTTTACTTCATGCGCCACGCGTGTAAAACACTGATTTCAAGTAAGGTTCAAATATACATAAATTTCACAGTATTTTAGTGTTTTATACGCGTGGCGCATGAAGTAAAATTTCGAGTTTAGAAAAGCCCAGAAAAATTTTCACGGGGCTTTTCTAAACTCGAAATTTTACTTCATGCTTAGACTGGGAGTGGAAAACACTCGTTTAAAATTTCAAATTGAACTTTTTGAAAAAACAACGAATATCTAAATATTGAAAGAAAATAATTTGAATTTAGAATACGTATACTTTAAAGAAAGGCTCCCTGTATATACTCATATGATATATCAAACTAAAATTATTTATTAACGACATTACCAGTTACGTTGATCATTGCAAGTTACTCTTGTTTGCTGACGATCTAAAGATCTTTCGTATTATTAACAATCCTGCTGACCGGATATTGATGCAATCCGATCTTGATCATTTACATCAATGGTATGATGAATTAATTTCTCACTTAACCCGTGGCGAAACATATTTAATTAATACGCTTTGATTAAAACACTTGGTTTGTTTCACTGATTTTTTATTTTTACTCCAACTAGTTTTGACCTTAGGTCATTCTCAAGGAGATATGTGATACATACATACATATCTCCTTGAGAATGACCTAAGGTCGAAACTAGTTCGAGTAAAAATAAAAAATCAGTGAAACAAACCAAGTGTTTTAATCAAAGGGTACATCAATGGTGCTGTGATAATTCTCTATTTCTGAATATCAATAAATGTTATGCAATATCGTTTGGCATAGGTCACATATCCGAAAACCAATATTATATTGATAATCAACTTTTATCATCAGTGAAACACATTAAAGACTTGGGTGTAACCTTCGATTGTCGTTTGTCTTTTGCGAAGCATATTGATAACATTTGTTGTAAAGCCATGCAAACTTTAGGCTTTATTTTTAGGTATGATAAAAACTTTTCCATTCGCGCACAAAAATTACTTTATATCACATTAGTAAGAACTCAAGTAGAATACGCGTCATGTATATGGTTTCCACATTATTCCAACCGTAAAGACCAAATCGAACGAGTGCAAAACAAATTCCTATTAAATATTAGTTACAAATTTGGCATTTTAAGAATAAATTATAGTCGCACTCATATGCTGGCTACAATTAACTTAGCCAGCCTTGAAAATAAGCGCATTTATTTTGATTTCTGTGTTCTATTCAAAATTGTAAATTCGATAATAGACTGCTCTGAGTTGCTCCATTTAATTAATTTCAACGTGCCTAGCAATACACGTATTAACCTAACATTTCGTGAGCATTTTCATCGCTCAAACTTTGGCAGAAATAGTCCATTGAGCAGAATGATGAGACATTATAATATAATTGATCGACTCAGAACCATCACTCTCTTTGGGACTTCATTTACAGCCTTCAAATCTCAATTAAGATCTATTGATTTTTCAATTCTTAGTTGAGATACAATTTATTTGTATATAGTGCTACTATTGTTTATTTCTTTTATTTTTACTTTAATTAGTTACTTTGAACTTGTGTTTGATTTATATTATGTATATTCACACCCCACTTGTTATATTTTTGTGGAACATTATTGTTGCGTTGAAGTTCTATATACCGGGCTTTCATTAATTCCCGAACCCCACGTGACCAAAAATTATAGGCAACCAAATGTACAAGGTGGTATGGCTCACACAAAAATTCCCTAGATTTAAAAATATTTATTCGCCGGCGTATTTTTATGACGACTGAAAATATTATATTTAAAATGATTAAAAAATAGGCTCATTTTCAAAAATGTAACTAATTTTTATTAATTTTCGCAGTATTTGCTTATCCTAGCAAATTGACTCTGCAAAATAAATACAAATAAAACTCAATGTTTCAGAATAATTAAACAATTTTTGCTTACCTGAAAATTCCGGGCGAATCTTGTAAGATCTCAAAGGTTGGTTTTACGATGCACCGCGCATAAACGTTTATATCAAATTTGACTTTAGTAACGTTTGGTTACTTTTTTCAAAGCCTCCAACGTAAAAATACAATAATTTACGCGGCAATTTTAAATTTAGTCACGTGGGGTTCGGGAATTAATGATATTTTAAATAAATAAATAAATAAAATGGCATCTGTTTTGTTATACAGTAGTATGTATGTCAATAGAAATTAAAATCGTGAATATTTATCAGTTTACTTGTGGCTATGTAAACAAACAAATAACGCGCTCATCATTTTTATTATTCGTTGTGTTAAAATTCGACAGGCACTATAAACCAATACATAGTGAAAACTAGTTTCTGCAATTTTGCTATTTCCGCGCCATCTCGTATCCCAGAAACACACAACCAGCAAAAATTAGCCCTCTTAACAGATTTTTCCAGCAGCACTAGATATTTGGATTTAAAGGGTTGACTTCCATTAATTAAAAGGTTAGTGTCATGGTTTGATTTCTTCTTAATTTAATTTTGCGTTATTGCATGAATGGCGCTTATTTTAGATTTATGCATTTCCTACATGGTCGATTTATGCAATTATTTATTTCGTACCAGTGGAGATTGTAATACAAAAATTTTAATTTAGTTTAAATTCTTTAGTCATAGTTTTCACAATGTTAATGCATTTTCTGGTTTATCTTGATTTTCCTTAATGTTTCGAGATTTTTATGATTTTAGTCAAT
This sequence comes from Philonthus cognatus, assembly GCA_932526585.2. Classification (NCBI taxonomy): domain Eukaryota; kingdom Metazoa; phylum Arthropoda; class Insecta; order Coleoptera; family Staphylinidae; genus Philonthus; species Philonthus cognatus. Next base: position 156,119,756 of record OW052241.1, read on the forward strand.
TAACATATAATATCAATTTTTTAAGAATTTCGTCAACTATTTATTTATTTATTTATTGACGGGAATTCCCTTTTTTAACAAAAGCAATATAATTACATAATATAGCGATGATATATACATATATAATAAAAACTATAACAAAAAGATTATGTTCTATAACAGTATTTGTTGACACATACATATAATAAAATTGAAATAGAATTGAAATAGACAAAATGATTACAAATGTTTCCTTAACGTATACTTAAAGTGATATAAACTTGAATTAAATAAATTGAACCAGCGTTTTTCCGAGAGTTGATTTGCTGTTCTCATCATTCTTGCTATTGGATTGAAATGGCAGTAGTTGCTGGTGAAGGTCTTCAACCGAAATATATGAGAATTCCTGTGGGTCCTTGAGTGAGCTGGCACGTAGAAATTGAGCTGTTCCAATAGATATGGGCTGTCTATTTTATAATTTATTATTTTCTGCAGTGTGCATAAATCCATAATAACCCGACGATCAGCTAAGCTTCTGATATTCAGTTCGCTCATTATATCGGAATAACAGCCACGTATATGTTGACGACCCAGTTTAAACTCTATTGAGCGAAGAAATTTATTTTGGATTAATTCCAGTCTATTCGAGTGAGTTATCGAATACGGAGACCAAACCACAGATGCATACTCCATATTAGAGCGAACAAATGCACAGTAGAGTCGTTGTAAAGCAGTTGGACCCAGATCTTTACCTATTCTTAATACAAAACCCCACATTTTTAGTGCTTTGTTAGAAATATTGAGAATATGTGAGTTAAATGAGAGCGTTGGATCGAAAATTACGCCTAAGTCCTTCACCTCGGATAGACTAGCTATTGGATTGTTGTCAATTTCGTATGTGTAAGACAGAGTTGATTCTTTCCGAGTGAAAGACATCTTGTTGCATTTACTCACATTAAGAAATAGATTATTATTCTGACACCAGTTGTTGATTCTGTCCAAATCTTGTTGTAGGCCAAAGCACTCGTCTAAGGTTTCCACTACACGAAATATTTTAATATCATCCGCGTACATGAGGATCTTGCTGTTAGAAATTAAATTTTCTATGTCGTTGACAAACATTATAAATAGCAAAGGCCCACAGTGTGAGCCCTGCGGCACCCCTGATGTTACAGGAATTGGTTTCGATATATAGTCGTTAATTTTTACCATTAGTTGTCAATTTTCAAGTAAATATAATATGTACATAATATCAGTGAACTAGACAGAACATTATGATTATTCTGAACACTCGTATTTTATTTAAAATTTTGTAAAACACTTACATATTTTTCTGATTACTTGGAGTCTAGGTAAAATTGACATTATATAATTGACAAAAATTATAAAAATCTCGAAACATTCAGGAAAATCATGATAAACCAGACAATGCATTAACATAGTAAAAACTATGACTAAAGAATATTAACTAAATTAAAATTAGTGTGGTACAATCTCTACTGGTACAAAATAAATAATTGCCTAAATCGCCTATTTAGGAAATGCATACATTTATTTTTCCACTTTTTTGCCTTTTAGGAAACCTATAAATCTATTTAAATGATGTGTAAAAAAATAGTTTTGAAGTGAACACACGAGCAGCTATCAGGGGCGACTAGACCAAAAACTCTAAAATCTTCCGATTTCTATCTCTTCCCTAAAATGTTCGAGGGTAAGGGGAAAGAGACCGAGCACTCAAGGGGTAATCCATTATGAACACCAACCGCATTTATTGGGTGTCAATGACAACCCGATATTAGCAGTTAGTAAGAAGTCCATCTGTTTTCAGCCGGCGCGTGGCGTTATCTTTTGTCCGGTTTGGGGTGGTTTTGATAGGAAGATTTATTTGATATTTATGAAATTATTTAAAATGTAATTATAATTAATACGACATTTGTAACATAAAGTCGAGAATTATGTCAACGTGTACAATTTTAGGTCAATATCTTTTTTTAAAACGTATCTGACGTTTACATCTTGGTAAATATTGATCATCATCACATCTAAGCGTTAATTTTTAACTTTACTGTAAATCAGTGGTTTATACGCGTGGCGCATGAAGTAAAATTTCGAGTTTAGAAAAGCCCCGTGAAAATTATTTTTCTACGCGGGGCTTTTCTAAACTCGAAATTTTACTTCATGCTTAGTCTGGGAGTGGAAGACACTCGTTAGTTTAGAATACATCACAATTAGTAAAATATATATCGTTGGATGCCCGTCTTCAGGGGTGATATGAAGCCAAATTATGGGTCTTAGGAGTTGTCAAATAAGTAAGTTACTCGACTGTTTCTAAGGCACTCTTTACAAAAAACAAAAGATTAATATTTTACATATAAAATGTACAGGGTGGGCGAAACTTGATGCCTCTGCTCTATTATTAGAAAAGGAAAAACGGTAAAAAAAATCTGAAAAAAGGTTCATAAATAGGAGTAAGGTCCATTTTAATCCAAATTGAATATTTTTCTAAATTTTGAAACTAAAGTAATGACGTCATTGAAAATTCTTTTCCCAGATACATACCTATATTTTTAGATATTTCAAAAGAGCTAATTTTTCTGAATAAACTTTGTAGAGAATAAAATTTGCTATCTTCTTGCGTTAAAAAATTATAAGCAAACTTAAAAGAAAGTATTATGAAAAATTCACAATTGTCACGACTGAAACAAGTAGCCTTTGGAAGCAAATAATAAAGCTGCATTTGTCAATAATTAAACTAATGGTTGACAAATATTGTTTTATTGTCATTTGATTTTAGATTTCAGATTTTTTCTATCGTTTTTCTTTTTCATAAATAGTTCACGTCGTTATTTTAAATGTATATTACATATGAGACTATTAAAATGAATAAAGATAGTTAGTTTTCTTCTGGATTTCAAATTGCACTATAAATTGACAATTTTAATAGTCATATGTAATTTACATTTAGGTTGACGACGTGAACGCCATCTACTGCCAATAGTCTTGTCTATTGTACTCACAAAATGACTATTATAAATGTCAATTGATTGTGCATTTTAAAATCCAGAAGAAAGCTGCACATCTATAACTATTTTAGTAGTCATGTGTAATTTACATATAAATTGACGATGTGGACACCATCTGCTGCCAATTTTTGAGTAGTGCTATTGACAGTAGATGGTGTTCACGTCGTTAATACAAAAATAATGTATATGTTCATTATAGCACTTTTTCCGTCATTTAAAGAATTGATGATTGTCGTACAAAACGTATTTCACTTGCTAATTGGTTAGTTATTGACCATTTCACATTAAATCAGCGTTTTATACGCGTCACGCATGAAGCAAAATTTCGAGTTTAGAAAAGCCTAATTTGTCTCAGTCGCTCTGCTGCGCTACGCCTGAGCCAAATGTTCAGGCTTTTCTAAACTCAAAATTTTACTTCATGCTTAATCTGGGATTGGAAACACTCGTTAGATGATCAATCATAACCAGGGTCGTTATGTTTAAAACACTTTGTTTTAAAACAGTGTTTTGAACATGTTTAAAAACAGCCGTCGTGTTTTAAACGGTTTCGCTTTAATCATGTTTTAAATCTTAAATTTGTTTAAAACATGTTTTAAACGTTGTATTTGTTTAAACCCGTTTTTTTAATTATCTTAGCTGCTAAAAATAAATATTTGCTAAATTATATTTTATATTAATTCATTAAAATTTTTTGTTTGTTTTTAAATTTTAGCTAAATTGTTTAAGATATTTCAAATTACATTATCAAACATAACATATTATTACAATAAAACTGTGTGTGCATAAATGTGGTTTTTAAATACAGGGGTTTTTTCTTTCAGGTATACATATGCATACACTGTAAATTTTTCGACGTTCGTTGCGTTATGTTCAAGATTTCAATTTGAATCTTTAAACGAGGGTTTTCCACTCCCAGACTAAGCATGAAGTAAAATTTCGAGTTTAGAAAAGCCTGAAAATTTGGATTGGCCGCGTAGCGAAGCGGAGCGGCCAATCCAAATTAGGCTTTTCTAAACTCGAAATTTTACTTCATGCGCCACGCGTATAAAACACTGAAATATCGTAAAGTTTAAAATATACGGCTTTAGCAATCTAATATGTAAATGTGGATAAAACGTGAGTCAAATTCTGCGCTAACAAAATTGTTTAAAGCAGTGATTATAGGCAACCCAATAACTCTAACGTATATTAGGTTGCCTATAACCGTTGTTGTAAGTGTGTGCCTTTTTAACTTAACTGTAAATCAGTGTTTTTTAAGCGTGGCGCATGAAGTAAAATTTCGAGTTTAGAAAAGCCTAATTTGGATTGGCCGCTCCGCTTCGCTACGCGGCCAACCCAAATTCTTAGGCTTTTCTAAACTCGAAATTATATGCTTAGTCTGGGAGTGGAAAACACTCGTTTAAAACCTTAAATTAACCGCATTAAAACAACGATTTCCCACAACTTTAAAAAACGCTGTAATTGTCGGGATGTGTACACAAAAGAAAAATGCCCTGTATATTGTGTTTTAAACATGTTTTAAACACGTTTTAAACGCAGATCATAACCTTATTTTGCATTTTTTTATTGCCTGATTAGCGTGCTCTATTTAATCGATTTGATTAAAACGTAATCAAATAATACCATTGCATAACATATTGATTAATGAGTTAAATTGTTGGGAGTCATCAAATGAGCATGAACGACCGTTTAAAACACTTTAAAAAGGGAAAAAAGGGAAACTACCTGCTATTCTAACATTCTAAATTGTAACATCAACACACCAGAAATTGTGGTTTCTTTTCTTTCATTATACTCCCGAGCTTATAGAAACTTGCTGGTTTAGATATTGTGGAGAGGCCCTCTATCAGGGTGGCGAAAACTGTGTAGAAGTTTTCATGGGATATCGAAAATGTTTTCCAAAGCTAAAGCGTATTCAAATACGAAACTGTTTATGCAGGTAGGAAACCCAAAAACTCGATTTTGCGGAGGATTAAAGACTTTCTTTCGGGTACCATCATTATCTCAAATTTCAGCCATCTGGGTATAATTGTTTAGGCCTACGTGCTTCTAGTCACATAGCCCATCCCATCGCGGTTGCAAGCATTCTAAAGTTTGAAAGTACGACTAAATTTACTGTTTTATTTGTTTATATTTTTACGATGTTGATATCGCTGTCAACAATTAATTGTTTAATTAAGTGACTTAAAATCTTCATGTAGCTCAAATAACTACATTAATTCATTGTTTGAGTTTATTGAAAGGTTTTTGTTTAGAAATAAATTCGAGCTTATCATCATATTTATTGTGGGTGCGGTCTTGTTTGCGAATAAGACAAATGCTATTAATAATAGTAATGGTTAAATACATGATGGCGACCAATCTGAAATATTAAATTTCCCTGACTTTTTCCTGCCTCTTCCCTCATTCCAGATTTTTTCCCAGACTTCTTAAAATAACTTAATTTTGTGTTAAAGCAAAATTTAGTAGTAACAAAAGTTATTCAGTAGTTCAGAGGTTGACAACGTGAAGCAATTTTAAAGTGCCCGCCGTTAAAATATCTAAATTCTAAATTTTAGATATTTGAACAACAAACACTCGTTGTTACAGATTTAAGAGGTAAAATAAAAACATATCATATTAGAAATAAATTCGAGCTTGGTTTCATGATCGTACTTATTGTGGGTACGGCCTTGTTCACAAGTACGACAAATACTATTAATAATACTTAACAATACAGGGTGGCGACCAATCTGAAATATTAAATTTCCCCGACTTTTTCCTGCCTCTTCCCTCATTCCAGATTTTTTCCCAGACTTCTTAAAATAACTTAATTTTGTGTTAAAGCAAAATTTAGTAGTAACAAAAGTTATTCAGTAGTTCAGAGGTCGACAACGTGAAGCAATTTTAAAGTGCCCGCCGTTAAAATATCTAAATTCTAAATTTTAGATATTTGAACAACAAACACTCGTTGTTACAGATTTAAGAGGTAAAATAAAAACATATCATATTAGAAATAAATTCGAGCTTGGTTTCATGATCGTACTTATTGTGGGTACGGCCTTGTTCACAAGTACGACAAATACTATTAATAATACTTAACAATACAGGGTGGCGACCAATCTGAAATATTAAATTTCCTTGACTTTTTCCTGACTCTATCCTCATTCCAGATTTTTTCCCAGACTTCTTAAAATAACTTAATTTTGTGTAAAAGCAAAATATAGTAGAGACAAAAGTTATTCTTCGCTAGTTCAGAGGTCGACAACGTGAAGCAGTTTTAAAGTACCCGCCATTAAAATATCTAAGTTGTAAACTTTAGATATTTGAACAACAAACACTCGTAGTTGCAGATTTAAGAGGTAAAATGAAAACATATTAAAAACCAAGAATTTAGAAATCACATGATTTGATAATGCTTTTCTAAAATTTATTAACGCGAGATCAAGCATAGGCAGTATATACAAGAATAATTCAAATTTAAAACTATTTGAATTCGAGAAATTAGGCTTACGCTTCTTATAGTTCGCGCACTTCAAACATAATATATAAAATTACGAAAACGAAAAACGTTTTGTTTGCAATTACGTAAAATGCAAACAATACGCCTTAATTAATAAGACAATTTAAGACAATAAATACCCATTGAAACAACTACATCCCGTGCAATTCGTATTTATTGTCTTAAATTATCTTATTAATTAAGACGTATTGTTCGCATTTTACACGAATTTTCGTAATTTTATATATTAAGCAGTATATTTTTAACATCACTTGAAATCAGTGTTGTATACGCGTGGCGCATGAAGTAAAATTTCGAGTTTAGAAAAGCCCAGAAAATTTGTCTCGGGTCGCTGCGCGACCCGAGACAAATTTTCACGGGGCTTTTCTAAACTCGAAATTTTACTTCATGCTTAGTCTGGGAGTGGAAAACACTCACTTTAAATTGAACTATTTTAAAAAACAGCGAATGTCAGAAAATGTATAGCTTTATGTATATTGATCAAGTAGTAATTTTGTTTTCATCATTGTCATGGTACTATTAAAAATTATTACAATAAATAAGTTGTCCTTTCATGTTCATTGTTTACTTTGTTAGGGCGTAGGTAAAGTATTGTACGTTTCTCGAGTGGTATTGCAATTACATACTCGCGGAATACTGCATTCGCCGCTGCGCGGCTCGTGCGCAACATGTCCGCTCATATGTAATATGCATAATAAACTCAACGGTGCTATGCTAGGATAGACACATCACCATTTTTTAATATAATTTAATGTTTCAAATTCGTGCTCCAAATAGAACTAACAAGCAGCCTGCGTGAACTTCTATTGTGTATCTCCGCTTAGTCGCAAATATAAATAAATAAATAAATAAATAACTACATACATATATTATGCTCTCAGTTATTATTTAATTATTTTTTTTTTCTCTATCAGTTATAATGATTCTTGGTTATATTGTTTAATTATATCTGTATATCTTTGTTTTTTTAGTTTTTTAGTCTGTATATATTTTCTGCAATCTTCAATCTTTTAATTTTATATGTTTCTTTTAGTTAGTTCATATTTTTTGTAATCTTCATTTTGTAACTTTTGAATGTTTAACGTTAGTTTGTAAAAATACTTTATTTTTTATGTAATTTTTCCCTGTAATTAGATTTATCTGTTGGGAATAAAGGTTATTATAACAATTTGTCAATTCTTTAACCGTATTATTTTACCACTCTCGTTACGTAATATACTAATAATAAACTCAACGGTGCTATGCTAGGATAGACACATCACCATTTTTTAATATAATTTAATGTTGCAAATTCGTGATCCAAACAGAACTAACAATCTGTCAATTCTTTAACCGTATTATTTGCATATTTATTATTATTAATAATTTAAAAAACGCCCTGACTTATCGCTAAAGAGGCCGAATTTCCCTGACTTTTCCCGATAAACAAAATCCCCTAACTTTTCCGGTTTTCCCGGTTGGTCGGCACCCTGCTTTTATACGCATTTCCAATTCAAGATCCTCATACTTAAATTTTATTAATGCATTCATTTACCTCCATCAGTATTTACCTTTTGGGGATTTGAAGATTTTTAACAAATACATCTTTAAAATCTCGGATTTTTACGTTGAGATCTATCCTTAAGTATGTTAACCGAATAAATAAATTTAATTGAATAAACACCGCGATTTACGGTGACAGTAATTTATTTTGAGATCAATCGCTGAGCTAATTCGGACATTTTACGGCCCCAAAATGAAATTGCTTGTTTACGAGGAAAACCGTGCGCCGGCTTTAATCTGTTTTGATGGATATTTTACGCTTCGGATAAGCCGGGAATGCTAAATATTTGTAGGTATTTAGGGAAATTTTCCAAGAGGGTTGACGAACTCCCACCGTTTGTGTAAAAAAATATGAACAACATCAAAAATTAATTAGCGCAAGTTTAATTAAATTTATTATTAATGATAATGTGAACACGTATAATTAGAAAAGTGTTTGTTTTATTATTGATAATGAACATTGGTCTAATTATAAAAGTGATAAATTAAAATGTCCACTCAGGGGCGTAGCAATATATGCAAATAAATCGGTACGCCCTGTTACCGACGCTTTTCCGTAAGCGTCGTCAACTTGTTCATTCAGCAAAATTTCAGCTGCAATATTACCACGGGCGTTATTTTGTTACATATTTTAATATTCGGAACAACGGTCCCAATTCACCTCATTCTATTTTTCAGTACACAATATTGCTTCATTCTCTATTATTTTCCAAATGAGTAAAGTTCGCGCCATACATTGATATTATTTAAGTTAGATAGGTTGCCTAGTGGAATCTCGTCAAATAGCGCCCTCGAACATCAGACAGCTCAACCCAGCTCAAAACTCCTCTCGACCATCCATGGGTAGAACTCTACGGCATCCGCTATTTCCAGTTCCAGGGTTGTCCAAAATATATACGGATTTCCCGGTTATCCCCAAGTTCGCCACATCTGCGATGGGACGCCGCTACCTGCGACCGGTCCGATCGCGCGAGCGAAACGTACGTGCGAAGCACAAAAGAATCGGGCATGACGTCAGGGGTTATAAAACCGCCGAATGCAAGGGATAGGAACATCCCCTACGTGGATCGCGTATGTAGAATACATACGCGAACGACACAACCCTCATCGGATAACTGAAAAGAAGACGATTCGAACGACACCAAACACCATATGGTTAGTTCGAACCAGAAGGATATAAACCGCGAGCTGTCATGATATTTAATTGTTACTAATTTGCTTTTAGACGAGGTTCCACATAGCAACAAATATGTATCAACAATTACTATGCTCCCCGTTATGCTTGGACGAAGTTTCATAAACTTCTATTCATTATTTTCCTTATTATTATACATTTTCTAAATCCAGGCATAACACCCCTATTGTTTATATGTTTTTTGGAGTTGGTAGGCGTAATTGTTTATGCATATTGTTGCTAGGTATACCAAACGATGCGCTTTATCATTCCAGATCGTTGGTATTACTTTTAGGCAAATTCGGTCAACCCCTTCGGCTTAATTAAATTAAACGTCTATTAAACCCCGTTCTTAGCTCGAATCAAAATATATCGCGCAGAATCATATCGCGCATATAATGACATATTTTGTATTTCAAAATATTAATATTTAATATTTATTTTGGCCATTTTTCTTTCGGCCAACGAAAGTTGGTGGTCGCCAGAGGGAAAGAAAGGAAGAGGGTTGACCAAAAACCAAATAAATACCGCCGGCCTCAAGGGCTAAAATTAACACGAAACAGCTGTAGACACACCATTGTCTACAGGCAGAAGGACAACTTGTCATAAACTTTAAGTTTAAACACTTTAAGTCAGGAGAGAAAAAAAAGGGCTAAAATCACTTCAAAAGTCTGTTGACCCGTCAACATCACTTCGAAAAAGTCTTCGAACCGTGCATCGTCACTACGCTAAATTTCGGTCCGCGTCCGCGTCAGTGAAAGTTTTTACCAGTATTCTTTACGACCCAGTGGTCGTACGTAAGTTATTTTTTTTTAATTGTAATTCTTGTTCTTGTGTTAATTGTTGTATATAATATTCTTAATATATATATATATATATATATATATATATATACTTTTTTTAATTTAAATTCATTCAAACTCAGTAAATTCCTTTCACTTTAACTGCCCAAAATTCATAAGTGTAAGTGTGTTCCCGAAGAACATCAAGAAAGTCGGGTAAGTAAGAAGTTCATTTATTTGGTCATATTTTGCGTTGTGCTTTCCCCTGAGTAAACCGAGCGGTTATCAAGGCAGGGACAGACAAATCATAGTATTTTCTTTCAAATTATTCTTAAAGATAATTATTGTTTGTCCCCGGTGGGAACCCTCAGAAGGATTCCCCGCTTTCGAATCAAGCGCGAAAGAGCCAAGTTAACAGCCCCTTGATTCGTAGCAATACTTTGTGAACATATGTTCAAAAGTGTAAACGCCATCTAATGCCCATTAGCTAAAGTAGCATCGTCAATAGCTATTATTATTGACGATGCTACTTAAGCTAATGGGCATTAGATGGCGTCCACGCTTTCGAACATATGTAAATTGCACAGGCCATAATAAATGGTCAAAGATGTTCAGTATTCTTCAAGTACTGGCTCGGGACTTTACTAATGATGGTGTTCAAGGCTGAAACGCGTATATAGTTATCCGGTAAATGAATTAGTACTGAACACAAATTCTTAATACTTTGTGAATATAATTTTTGTTTGTTTAATACACTGCTCCAAAAAATGAACGCACCAGCTTTATTTTCTCAAAATTTAAAAACGTCTTCTATTCAAACAAGAATAATTCCAATGTAAAAATATTTAAATTAGAGAAAAATAAGCTTACGCTCCTTATAGTTCGCACACTTTAAATAATATATAAAATTACGAAAGTAGTAGTACGAGTAGTTGTTTCAATGGATATTTATTGTCTTATTAATTAAGACACATTGTTTGCATTTTACGAAAAACATTTTCGAAATGTTATATATTACGTGTACTATTTTTGTGTATTTCACGTTGGCGTCTTTGAAATACGAAGAATACTTTGATCCATGTGGTTATTTTGACAGGTTTTAGTTGTATAAACACATAAAATGTAAGTAAAGTGAAATTTGCCTTAAAGGGCGAAGTTAGTAGAAATTGTAAGGTGATGCTTAATTTCATGGAGCAGTGTACATTTTTGGGCATTCCGGTTGCCCTTAATTAAGCATGAAGTAAAATTTCGATTTTAGATAAGCCTGGAAATGTTACTTCAAGCATCACCCGTACAAAACACTGAAATATTGTGGAATTCACACTATGCCACTAAAACAGTATGCTAAAGACGCATATTTTGATCTTCGCTAAAACCAGTGTTTTATGCGCGTGGCGCATGAAGTAAAATTTCGAGTTTAGAAAAGCCTGAAAATTTGGACCAAACCAAATTTTCAGGCTTTTCTAAACTCGAAATTTTACTTCATGCTTAGTCTGGGAGTGGAAACACTGCTTGTGTTTATTTACACATTTTACAAATTTTTAATTCGTCTAAACGAATTTTTCAAATTTCGATCGATATAAGAAAAAGTCCCTAAAAGAGGGAATTTAATTCACTTTTCTAAATTATCTAACGTGATGAATTGTTGAAATACTTATTTTTTATTCTATAAAGCGGATTGTTTGAAAATGTTTTGTACTCTTATCTTTTCATTAATTGAAAATTTCCAAATTGAATTGAAAATAGTTATTTTACAAGAAAAACACAATTTTTAATTATCTTGTCCTTTAATATTTTGCTAAATTCATCTAAACAATTGATGTCTCCTTTATTTTATCAGTACTTTTTAAAAAGGTGAACTTTTGTCTCTCTGTTATAAAATGCAGCATCCTATTATTCTAGCAAACATTGTTTTCCGAAGCTTTTATCTTCTGGATCGATATATGCTAGAAAAGCTTTTGTTCCATTACCGGCGGAGAACTTTGCAAACACAAGGTCTTTTATCTTATTATTCTAAAGTTGCAAAGCCTCGAACTTCGCTAGACTCATCACTTTCTCCATTCGAGTGGGTAATTGCGAACGACAATTAATTTAAACCCGATCGACTTTAATTAACATTGAAATTCGAAAGGATATACAGGTTATCCCATTTTCAAGTAACACCTGGAATATCTTCAGAATCATACACTGAATGAAAATATGTTTCAAATAAAAGTTTAATGATTTGGAGGAGGACATCTAATTCTGAAAATAAATTCAACCCCCCACCAGGGTAGGCTGGGGAGGGGTTGGCTTTGAAATCTTAAATGCGAACTGCTATCTTTTATTACAGGTTAAATTTTCTTACAGAATTGGATGCCTCCCTCCAAATCATTAAACTTTTATTTGAAACATTTTTTCATTAGGTGCATGGTTCTGAAGATATTCCAGATGGTACTTTAAAATGGGACAACCTGTAAATACCTGTATATATATGAGTAATTGCAAACGACAATTAATTTAGACCTGATCGGCTTTAATTAACACTCAAATTCGAAACGATATACAGGGGTTTCGAATTTGAGTGTTAATTAAAGTCGATCAGATCTAAATTAATTGTCGTTTGCAGTTACTCACTCGAATGGAGAAAGGGATGAGTCTAGCGAAGTTCGAGGCACTTTAAAATGGGACACCCTGTATATACAATATCAAAAATTCAACTGATTTTATTAATTTTTAAATTACCTCCAGAATTAATAAAAACACAGCGCTCCATTGATTTAGTCTTGAAATGAACTTAAACTAAAATTTAAGGGCTCCAGTAATTTGTGCTTTATCTAATAATAAAACAATTGTTTGTAATGACCATGTTAATTTCAGGAGGAAGTACCTTACACCAACTTTGTGACATTCAGACATTTTTGGGTCATGTACTCGCGTGTATTTGTTGTAAATTTATAGGTCATACTGTTACATTGTACTCTCGTACGTGCAGACACGATGTGACAAATGGCATTATTTAAATCGCGCTCTTCGTGATATCAAAACAATTATTTACACACACATACATCAGTGACGCATGTAGGAAGTGTTGATTTAGACCTTGGATGGCGCCCTCATCCACAACTGTATCTACAACGTTCATCAAATTCCATTGTGCATAATTATACGCAAATACGTGTAAATGGGATGATTTATATTCTAACGTTACACTTGAAATAACACTGTTATGTTATCATGAAATATAATATGTAATAATTTAATAGTTGAGGCTGTTACTTGGTGAAATTCCATATTAATACTTTGAGTAAATAACACACTTGGTTAAGATTTCAATGTTTATTGATTAACATTTGTCATTTATTCATCTGCCTGATGAAGCCTTTGTGTAGCGAAAAAATTGTTGCAGTGTCAATCAATAAACAGTGAAATCTTAACCAAGTGTGTTATTTACTAAAAGTGTTGATATAATATGTACTTTTATATTTTAAAGTTGAAAAAAACATTCCATGTATATATACAGGGTGGCCACGAGGAGCATTTACATTTTGAAAAAAGCAAAACAATATTACATAAAAGCAAAAAATTATTCGACCTATTTAAGATATTTTTGGGGATATGCCATTTACTTTAATTACAAAAAATTAGGTCAAGAAGGTGAGGTCCGCTTTCCCTATGGCAATTTTCAATTCTGTTCTGGAAGATCCGCCACACTCGTTTCAGTGTCACACATGTTGAGGTAAGGAGATCGAGGAAGCCAAGGCACATTTCCAAACTTGGAAATCACGCGACCCGGAAACAAGTTCCGCAGTAGGTTAATCGAAATCTTTGCTGTGTGAGCAGTAGCCCCGTTTTGCTGAGACCATCTGACTTCTTGTAAGTTTAGCCTGCGCAATTTCGGGAGAAATTAAAGGTTGAGCCACGGCCACTGAGTCACCTTTTCTTGCATATGCGTCGTATGTAAACACGCGCTGCTCGACTGACCACTGTTCCATTGCGACAGAAAAACAAAAGTAAATAAAATGGCCACCAATCGGTAAGCAAATGACCGCCTCCACATTCCGCCACGGCCTCCCCAAATTGAGACCCACCCTATCCTATCCAAAATGTAAAAGCTGCTCGTGGCCACCCTGCATTTTGATGTTAAATAAGGTCACTACCAGAAGAGATGTCAATACCGAGATTTAGGAGGTTAGAAACTTGCCCGTGATTTTTAAACTTCGTGTTGAAAGTAATTGAAAATTATTGTGTTTAGTATTTCACTCTCATTATTGTAGTGTCTTCCATTTATCATTATTATTATTAACCCAATAATGCACGAGCAGTTATAGAGCTAACTCTAAAGTTGATTTTAGGTAAAATTCTGCACTTCTATTCTCGGATTTTTTTAAAATATACGTGAAGAATAGGCTGTAAATTTTCAGGCATTCGTCACATTTATAAATCCTTTCAATTTTAAGTTTCCACTCCCCGATTAAGTAAAATTTCGAGTTGAAAAGAGCCTGAAAATTTGGTTTGACCGCTCCGCTTCGCGAAGCGACCAAACCAAATTTTAAGGCTTTTCTATACTCGAAATTGTACTTCATGCGCCACACGTATTAAAGATTAAATACGCTATAACAGTGATGGGGAAACTACGGCCCGCGGGCCAAGTCCGGCCCGCGGAAAGGTTTAATCCGGCCCGTTTAAGAGTGCCGTCGTGAGAATGTTTGAACGCGTTCTTACTTCGTAATGTGACGACCCGCATAAAAACTACCTACCTACGATTAAGCATTATTCTTTGGCCCGCTACGATTGTCTGGTTATTACAAATGGCCCGAAAAAGTTTCCCCACCACTGCGCTATAATATTGAGACCAAGTGAACTTCACTTGAAATCAGTGTGTACTACGCGTGGCGCATGAAATTAAATGTAAAGTTTAGAAAATTCTGAAAATTTGGTTTGGTCGCATTTCTTAACTCGAAATTTTACTTCATGCGTAATCTGGGAGTGGAAAACACTCATTTAAAGCTTCAAATTGAACTCTTAAAAAAAAACGGCAAATATCTGAAAATTTACAGCACATAATTCGGCATGGCATGAAGTAAAATTTCGAGTTTATAAAAGCGGAGTGGAAACATATGTTAAACAATAAAATTAAGCATTAATAATTGACAATACTTAATATTAATAAAGTTATATTTTTTGCCTCGTGTCAAAGTTCTGGCTACGATCTTAATGTTAATGTTATCAGTTTTGATATTAAAAAAAAGTACTTACCTATATAAAAAATAAACGTCCCGTTTTCGAAATAAACCTGAATTTTCCTGAAAACAATAAATAAAATTAGATATTTTAAAAAGTTAATTAAAATATTAGGAAACAATATAATTTACACATTTTATTTGTTTCAACAGATATCACCTTTTGACAGAAACATAACAGATTTTTGTTTATTATCGTGACTTTAAAACAAATATTTTATTATTGCGGTCCTTTTCAAGTCAAAGTTTGACTATTGTAGTAATTTATAGTCACGATAGAGCCAATTTGTGTCTATTTGTTTGCTTGTAAAATTTGTATATTATCGTCACTTTTAAACGAATATTTGACTATTGCAGTCCTTTAAAGTCAAAGGTTGACTATTGTAGTAATTTGTAGTCACGATACAGCCACAAATTAAGAAAACTTCTACCCAGACTATATTCACAAATACTAGAATCATACATTTCAGATAGAGTTTTCAGAATTAAGCAGGAAGATGCTTACTCTGAACTAAAAGAAATAAAGGCAGGTGTGCCACAGGGCAGTGTGCTAGGACCAGTCCTCTACCTATTATACACCAGCGATATACCTGAATTAGACCATGATACGATAGCCACATTTGCCGACGACATTGCTATATTGGCTGTAGGCAAAGATCACAAAGAAGCAGCAGTAAATCTGCAAACCTCGATAAATAAAATTAACATCTGGACTAAGCAATGGCGAATAAAACTGAATGAGACTAAATCGGTCCACGTCAATTTCACAAATAAAAGAAATCAACATATCCCTGTTAGTATGAATGATATCCAGGTACCATATGGTGATACAGCAAAATATTTGGGTTTTACACTGGACGCTAAGCTACGCTGGAGAGCTCATGTCAAAAAGAAAAAAGAAGAACTGGACATCAAATTTCGAAAAATGTATTGGCTGCTTGGTCGGAACTCCACCCTGTCAATCTACAATAAATTACTGCTGTATAAACAAATTCTTAAGCCCGTATGGACATATGGCATCCAGCTGTGGGGTTGTGCCAAAAAGAGCAATATAGAAATAATCCAGCGATACCAAAATAAAGTACTGAGGAGTATTGTCAATGCTCCTTGGTATTTCCGAAACAGTGACCTCCACAGGGACTTGGAAATGGATACTGTTAATGAGACAATACACAAATTTGCCAAGAGTCATGAACAGCGACTTCTTCAACACGTCAACATCGAAGCCATCCAGCTCCTCGATAACACGAATTTGACCAGAAGACTACAGCGGACTAAACCGTTCGAGTTAGTTTAGTGCAAAAGCAGAGCATAGTGCTAGTGTACACATTAATTAGTGTAATTAAGTTATTAAAATATAAGGGATACTAATGAGTAAACCCTTAGTATTAAACCTTTAGTAAATTAAGTTAGCTAAATATTACTCATTGATCCATTTGTGATCAGATTGTAATTATAGTAAAATACAACTAAGTGTTTTTCAAATAATAATAAAAAAAAAACGATACAGCCAATTTGTGTCTATTTTCGTCACAGTAAAACAAAAATTTGACTATTGCAGTGCTCTATAGTCACGATACAAGCAACATTTGCCTGTTATCGTTATATTCGTGTTAGTGCAAAAGCAGAGCATAGTGCTAGTGTACACATTAATTAGTGTAATTAAGTTATTAAAATATAAGGGATACTAATGAGTAAACCCTTAGTATTAAACCTTTAGTAAATTAAGTTAGCTAAATATTACTCATTGATCCATTTGTGATCAGATTGTAATTATAGTAAAATACAACTAAGTGTTTTTCAAATAATAATAAAAAAAAAAACGATACAGCCAATTTGTGTCTATTTTCGTCACAGTAAAACAAAAATTTGACTATTGCAGTGCTCTATAGTCACGATACAAGCAACATTTGCCTGTTATCGTTATATTCGTTTTAGTGACGACAATAGTAAAATGTTGGCTGTATTGTGACCATACCGGGTGTTGACTTGGCGGACGCAACATGGGAAATCCTATGTGAATTTTGAAATGTTCAAATTTTGGCTCCCCTATTTATTTTAGAAAGAAAAGGTATTTATCTTTTTTGTAAAGGAAAAAATTCTGAATTCATTAACGTTAACGTTTATTACTTTACGTTTCTCCAAGTTAAAATAATTAAGAAAAAATAATGACATGCCATGGAATTGAAACAACAACTGCGGATGTCAAGATGGCAAAAGATATCGTAGTCACTTGATTAAAGTAAATGTTTTCGAAATGATTTACACTATACAAGAAAACTGTCATTATTTTTATAAAATCACATTAGTTTTTCTTAATTATTTTAGCTGTTAATTTTTTGACATTCGTTGGTTTTTAAAAGAGTTCAATTTGAAGCTTTAAACAAGTGTTTTCCACTACCAGACTAAGCATGAAGTAAAATTTCGAGTTTAGAAAAGCCCCGTGAAAATTTGTCGACCCTCGACAAATTTTCTGGGCTTTTCTAAACTCGAAATTTTACTTCATGCGCCACGCGTATAAAACACAGATTTTAAGTGAAGTTCGAATATACATAAATTTGACAATATTATAGTGTTTTATACGCGTGGCGCATGAAGTAAAATTTTGAGTTTAGAAAAGCCCAGAAAAGCCTCGACAAATTTTCACAGGGCTTTTCTAAACTCGAAATTTTACTTTATGGTTAGTCTAGGAGTGAAAAACACTTGTTTAAAGATTTAAATTGAATTTTAAAAAAAAGGGGAGTATCGGTAATTGTATCAATTCCATGGTATGTCATTATTTTTATAAAATCACATTACTTTTTCTTAATTATTTTAGCTGTTAATTTTCTGACATTCGTTAGTTTTTAATTTGAAGCTTTAAACGAGTGTTTTCCACTCCCAGACTAAGCATGAAGTAAAATTTCGTGTTTAGAAAAGCCCCGTGAAAATTTGTCTGGGCTTTTCTAAACTCGAAATTTTACGCGTATAACGCGTATAAAACACAGGTTTTAAGTGGATTTCGAATACACATAAATTTGACAATATTATAGTGTTTTATACGCGTGGCGCATGAAGTAAAATTTCGAGTTTAGAAAAGCCCAGAAAATTTGTCTCGGGTCGCTGCGCGACCCTCGACAAATTTTCACGGGGCTTTTCTAAACTCGAAATTTTACTTCATGCTTAGTCTGGGAGTGGAAAACACTGGTTTAAAGCTCTAAATTGAACTTTAAAAAAAAACGGGAATATCCGCAATTGTTGTATCAATTCCATGGTATGTCATTATTTTTATAAAATCACATTACTTATTTCTAATTATTTTAACTTAGAGAAACGTTAAGTGTTAAGTGTTAGCAGTAATAAATTTAGAATTTTTCCCTCTACAAAAATACATTTTTTACATTTTGTCTCTAAAATAAGCAGGGAAGCCAATATTTGAACACTTTAAAATTAACATGCGATTTCGTATGTTGCGTCCGCCAAGTCAACACCCGGTAGAGCACTGCAATTGCCAATTTTTGACTTAAAAATGACTGCAATCGTTATCATTTTCGTTTCAAGAAAGTGTTGCCTATTGTTATTTTTTTAAAGTGAAAAATTGACTATTGCAGTGCACTATAGTCACAATCCAGCCAATATTTAAGTATTGTCGTCACTTTGAAACGAAAATATGACTTTTGTAGTCCGTTAGTCACGACAGCTTCAATTTGACCATCATCATCAAAGTATTTAACATTCAATATGTTTGGATTTTCTTGTGATGTATGTTGGTATTTAATGAATGGTACTCCGATTGGTCTATTTTGTACGATTGCAAAAATCCCAAACACGTTTACGATTAACAATCCGGTCATCAGAGAATTCCCCAACAGTTGGCAGTAAACTCCCAACTGTTGTCTCTGATGAACGGGCTCAATTATCGTCACTTTAAAACGAAAATTTGACTAAAGCAGCCCGCTTCGCTACGCGATCAAACCAAATTTTCAGGCTTGTCTAAACTTGAAATTTTACTTCATGCTTAATCAAGGACTCGTTAAGAGATTCAAAATAAACGCTAATATAAATACACTAAATGCACAATATGTGTGCTCCTCTGTATTTATACACAAAACTTGAGGTAAAAAATATAGTGAGAGTTTCCATTGTCATAAATTATATATAAAAATAAATGTTATATCATACATATATTTTTTATTTATAGTTATTCATTAATCATCAATAATTTAACATACAAATTATATGAATAACACTTTATTTGTTCATAATAATTATCTGCCATGTTGCAAATACTTTCACGACGTCAGTAAAGTGCACAATATCGCCAATAAATTTGTATTGATAACACATTTAATTCCGATAACGTCATCAATTCTGGTCGTGTTGGTCATAAATGATAAGCACTGATAACTGGACGTTTAATTTCAGCACATTTTTTAATGGAGACAAAATACTGATATAAACACATAACAAAAATATATGCGTATAAAATTTTAATAGTAAATAAAATTGACTTCAAAGAGCAATCATATTCAGCAAGGACAGTGTTTTGATAAGGGCTTATCGCAAAAAAATATAAAAATATTGATTTATTTTGTGTACATGTAATATTTTCGAGAGTGTTCTTAAAATAAATGTTAAAAAAACTATTTGATTTGATTTTATAATTAAATTGATGATTCCAAAAAACTGAAAACAATGAATAATTTAATACAAAGTAACATAAGTTGTAAAATCCAAATTGTCAGCATTTTCTGAAAATCAAATATTTTCTCATTTTTACAATATTATAAATGTTACATATAAATTATCCATAGATTTTGTATTTTGTTAGACACTGTTTCACTAATGAAAACAATCAATAATTTAATACAAAGTAACATAAGTTGTAAAATCCGAATTGTCAGCATTTTCTGAAAAAATCAAATATTTTCTCAATTTTACAATATTATAAAAGTTACATATAAATTATCTATACATTCTATTATATTGTGTTTTTTTGTATTTTGTTAGACACTGTTTCACTAATGAAAACAATCAATAATTTAATACAAAGTAACATAAGTTGTAAAATCCAAATTGTCAGCATTTTCTGAAAATCAAATATTTTCTCATTTTTCCAATATTATAAAAGTTACATATAAATTATCCATAGATTCTATTATATTGGGTTTTCTTTTGTATTTTGTTAGACACTGTTTCACTAATGAAAACAATCAATAATTTAATACAAAGTAACATAAGTTGTAAAATCCGAATTGTCAGCATTTTCTGAAAATCAAATATTTTCTCATTTTTACAATATTATAAAAGTTACATATAAATTATCCATAGATTCTATTATATTGTGCTATTTTGTATTTTGTTAGACACTGTTTCACTAACATGTAATGTTTTTTATTACTAATTTTTGCAAATAAAGAGTATACAAAAATAGTTAGTTATACTGCAAATCTTTTCAAATATTTGTCTCATTCTTATAATAATATAAAAATTCTATGTAAATTATCCATAGCTTCCATTATATTATGCTGTTATGTATTTTGTTTGACACTATTTTACTAACATGTAATGTTACTTTTTACTTAATTTTACAAATAAAGAGTATACAAAAATGTTTATACTTAATAAATTATAGCTGTTTTAGAATTTCAGAATAACTCAGTGTTTTATACGCGTGGCGCATGAAGTAAAATTTCGAGTTTAGAAAAGCCTAATTTGGCTCGGTCGCTCCGCTTCGCTACGCGCCCGAGCCAAATTTTCAGGCTTTTCTAAACTCGAAATTTTACTTCATGCTTAACCTGGGAGTGGATTACACTAGTTTGAATAATACATATATTTTGCAACAATTGATGGCTAATTAATTTACTAACAACTAATAAATTACGAGTAATTTACTAATAACTAATAATTAGAGGCTGCAATTAGCGCACCCATTAAAAAAATCTTAAATCGATAGGATATTTCTCAATTTTATAATAAGTAAATATTCACAAAATATAAAAAACGAATTAAAATTAATATCGACTTTCTGCAAAAATTGTCACATTGAGACAAGCCTCCAAATATTTATTGAAACAACTACTTCTCGAGCTAATACCTCGACAGATATTTATTTATTTCCTCAACAGACCTAAGCCTAATTACTAAGGAAAATATAGTAAAGCAAAAACAAAAAATAGTACACAATAAATCAACTTAAACCTATAACTTAAACCTATAACCTATAACAAATATAAATTAAGCCTAACTACAAAGGAAAATATAGTAATGCAAAAACAAAAAAATAGTATGCAATAAATCAACTTAAACCTATAACTTAAACCTATAACCTATAACAAACATAAATTAAGATTACGTAAAAATTCTGGCTTACTATTATTAAAGATATCTACACCAAATTGAACCTCATGATATGATGTCAAAATTTTTAATAACGGAGAACAGGAATGGTGAGCTGTATTCGGTTTTGCATAATAAAATGTTCTACTACCCCTAGAGGAAAACCTTGGTACAGTAATATTTAAAAGATTTAAAAAGTTAGCGTTATCAGACTCAAACTGAATAATTTTATAGAGTTCGTTGATAACAATAAATCTATGACGATCATAAATACGCATAACGTCAAATTTAATTAGTAGATCATTATGTCTAATATCAAACGAGGGATACGAGCCATACTTACGAAAATACAAATAACGAAGAAAACGCTTCTGTATACGCTCAAGCATGTCTACATGGAGTTTTGATTCAGGTGTCCAGACACACGCACAATAATTAATTTTACTTAAAACCAGAGAATTATACAATGTTATAACTGTAACGTCAGAAAGAAAGTCTTTGCAATTACGTGTTATGAAGCCTAGCAAACGTGTGCATTCATTGGTGACGTTCTCAATGTGATGTCTGAAATTCAACTGATCATCGAATGTGATCCCTAAATCTTTAAATACATTGTCACGTATAAGAGTGACATTTGATATCTCATAATCAACGGATGTGCGATTACGCATTCTGCCATAACTAAGTATACGGCATTTTGATGTATTGATGGACAAGCCATTTTCAGTACACCACGATGCTAATCTGTGTAAATTGTTCTGAAGATGAATACAATCTAACTCAGTACGTATTGCGCTAAATAGCTTGATATCATCAGCATATATTAGATGGTCACAGTCAAGTATGTCGGCAACTTGATTAATAGATATTAAAAATAATATTGGTCCAAGGTTAGATCCCTGGAGCACACCAATTGTCGCAACGTATCTATCAGACTGAAACCCCATATATGATATATACTGCTGTCTGCCCGCAAGGTACGATTTTAGTACAGAGATAATATTGCCACTGATGTTGCATTGGCTCACATAATCTATGAGCTTAGAATGAGGCATGTGATCAAACGCCTTACTTATGTCAGTGTACACAACATCCACTTGTAGACCATGATCTAATTGAGTGGAAATGTACTGAGTTAAATTAAGTAAATTACTTTGAGTACTACGTTTCCTAATGAACCCATGTTGATTAGCAGAAAGCGTTTGATCGATGCCCATATGTATGATATCAGAAATTATGCCTTCAAATACCTTGGAAAAATTAGACAGAATGGCTATGGGACGATAGTTTTTTATATTACACTTATCACCAGATTTAAAAACCGGACATATTCTGGTTAGTTTCCAACAGGATGGAAAAGTACCTTTGTTAAGGATTATATTAAAAATATATGTAAGCGGTGTAACGAGATGTTGCGAGCAGTCCTTTAAGAAGAAGGCCGGAACATCATCAGGTCCCATAGTTAAGGTAGGTTTTAGTTTCTTCAGTGACTTGAGGACGGATTCTTCTGATAATACGTGGGCACCCATTGAATTATACAATGAATATTTGAGTTACACGACAGCTCTACTGGTCTATTCATAATTTATATGCAAAATGCAACATTAGGTCAAATTATTCTCTCACCAAACTAAATAAAACAAGAGAAAATATTAATTGTCTGAAGCCATCTATAGACGCGTTTCGAGATTGATCTCTTGTCAGTATAGCTATGCTTTAGACTTTTAATGCAAAAAAATATTAAAATAAACAGGAAACTTACAGGAATGTCGAAGTGTGTCGTCGAAAGAGGTAAAAAAAACTTGCATTGGAAGTCTAAAGCATAGCTATACTGATGAGGGATAAATCTCGAAATGCGTCTATAGATGGCTTAAAACAATTAATATTCATTCCTTGTAATTTTTTCAATTTATTTCAATTTTATGTTGTTTTATTTAGTTTGGTGAGAGAATAATTTGACCTGATGTTGCATCTTGTATATAAATTATGCATAGAACAGTAAAGCTGTCGTGTAATTCAAATATTCATTGTATAATTCTATATCTGTCGGCGTATTAGCTCGAGAAGTAGTTGTTTTAATGAATATTTGAAGACTTGTCTCAATGAGACAAATTTTTTGCAGAAAGTCGATATTAATTTTAATTCGTTTTTATATTTTGTAAATATTCTGCAAACTATTGACAAACTCAATTTTTCTTTATGTTAAATTGTCTTTATTTTAAAGTAAATATTAAACTTATTATATAACTAAGAAATATCCTATCGATTAATGGATATTTTTGCTGTTATAACGTTTGTCTTCTTAGAGATACATCATTAAATTTCTAATATTAAATAACGAATTAGTGTGTTTATTAAATGTTGTATTATTTTTGTATTGATAATTTTAAGATAAACTGATAAATTAAAAATTTCATGTTTTCCGTTTTTATCTATCTTTATAATGGATTTAAGCATCTATTGTTAGAAGCTAGATTTGAATCACAATTGGGAATTACAAAACATTTTATATCTTACCATAAAATCAGCACTTGACGTCGATTTTATGATACTAACCTTGAAGTATCTCTCTCACCTGAATTTTTTCTAGTCACTTTCTCTCTTACGAAACAACGAGTACAGTTATGGAATTAAATGTGTTGGTACCATTATAAGTTCAGCTTAATGGATAGACACATAAATTATAAAGTTAACGGTACTGATAATAATAAAATTCTAAAAGGCGAAAAAATAATAAGAAAGAAATTTGATAGAAGTTTCAAAATTTTGTGCAAATGAAACCTTGTGTAGAGAGGTAATTTACGTACATACATTGTAGGTAAATTTAATCCTATAATCAATTCTAAATCTATTAACAATAACATCAAAACTAAAAATTGTAAATTGAAGAAGAGTGGTATTTATGAATTAAAATGTGATGATTGTGATGCAGTGTATATAGGACAAACCGGCAGGTCTTTTGATATCAGGTTAAAAGAGCATAAAAAAGACATAGAGAATAAAAAACAAACCACCGGTTTTTCTAAGCACTGTATCACATCTAATCACCATTTTTCTTCAAACGATTTAAAAATTCTGCATACAGGTAATAAGGGAATAACGCTTAACTACCGGGAGGGTTTAGAAATTTCAAAAGCCATAAAGGCAAGTAAAAATGTGGTCAACGACAACGAAGACCTTTGGAATTCCCCGATATTAAATGCCCTTATTACCCAATAAAACCTAAAACTCTAAACTGTATATATTCCCAAACAAATCCATTTGTCCATTAAGCCGAAACTAGTAGAAAATAAAATACATATAAGTGAAACAAAACCAAGTGAATTTAATTTACAAACCATTATATACTAAATCTATTCACTCGCCCCAGTTTTATGTACCTGTTCGACGACACACTTCGACATTCCTGTAAGTTTCGTCTTTATTTTATTTTAATTTTTTTTGTATTGAAAGTCTAAAGCATAGCTATACTGATGAGGGATAAATCTCGAAACGCGTCTATAGATGGCGTAAGACAATTAAAATTCATTCCCTGTAATTTTTTCAATTTATTTCAATTTCCTTTTGTTTCATTTAGGTTGGTTACAGAATAATTTGACCTGATGTTGCATTTTGCATATAAATTATGCATAGAACAGCAGTGCTGTCGTGTAACTCAAATATTCATTGTATAATTCAATATCTGTCGGGGTATTAGTTCGAGAAGTAGTTGTTTCAATGAATATTTGGACAAACATTCTGCAGAAAGTCGATATTAATTTTAATTCGTTTTTATATTTTATTCTATTTATAAATGTTGCAAGGAATTATTGGACATCTACTTATGGATAGACACATAATTTATAAAGTTAACGGTACTGTTAATAATATTCTAAAAGGCGAAAAAATAATAAGAAAGACATTTGATAGAAGTTTTAAAATTTTGTGCAAATGAAAAACTTGCGTAGAGAGGTAATTTACGTACAGTCGGCGCAACCCAAATCTGACCGCCAAAATTAAATGGCGTAATTTACACTTCGCATCATAATCGTTTGTCGCAATTAAATTTGACAGCTCTCTAAAATTTTTGTCAAAAATTTCCGATGACGCCTCTTTTTGTAATACCACTGGCGAAAACCAGAATTACAGGAATTAAATTGAGTAACAAACGCCATGACAACCAAAGAGCGTTCACTTTTGCGGTCTAGGACGTTTCATCGCCGCCGATTCATCGCCGGGCCAGTTCATCGCCGGCCGTTTCATCGCCAGGCCTGTTCATCGCCAATATTTTTATAAAATAAATTTTGAAAAAAAGATCATATCTAATGATATAATTTCAAATATTATCCAATTCTGGAAATTGTCCACTAATTTAATATTAGGTTTTATAACCAAGTAATCGTTACTCAAACTTAATAAAAATCGAATGAGAATTTCATTTTTTGATATATGTCATTGAGTGCAACTCAGATTAAGGTTTACTATTCGCAAGTATGGAAACACAAATTTTGACCAAAAGAGGGAAAGAAAAGTTTATCCACGAAGGACATATGTATATTTTTGACAAAAACAGTAAGTCTGACCAATGTGACCACGTAGGACGTATCCTAACCTATCCTAACCTATCCTAATCTATCCTAATCTATCCTAACGTATCCTAACCTATCCTGACCCATCCAAACCTATCCTGACATATCTTATCGAAATTGGAATGGCGATGAACTGGCCTGGCGATGAACTGGCCTGGCGATGAACCGGCCTGGCGATGAAACGGCCGGCGATGAACTGGCCCGGCGATGAACTGGCCCGGCGATGAACTGGCCCGGCGATGAACTGGCCAGGCGATGAACTGGCCCGGCGATGAAACGTCCCATTCCCTCACTTTTGGGTTGCGTCGACTGTACATACATTGCAGGTAAATTTAATCCTATAATAATCAATTCTACATCTATTTATAAACGTTCCAAGGAATTATTGGAAATCTATTTTTAACAGAAAATCCATTATTAAAACACACAATAAACCGATGTATTATATTAACCACATCGATTTTTTTTTATTTATGACAAACAAAACCAAACCTTTTTTTCCTCTCGCAGATTATTAAAAATAGAATGACCCAAGGGTTATTTATACGTGCGACATACATTTGCAGAGAGATCAAGAAGAGTGATAAAATCAATCACGTTAAAAGTTTCATGATAATTAATGAATGGTTCGTGCATTTGCTGACGTAAATTTACCTACCTAGAATTGCTTAAAATAGAAGTTAAAGCCAAATAAAGTAAACTATTTTTTTTTCTTTTTGTAGAAATTAACGAAGACTAAGACTACTAAATATGATTGTTTTTCTTTTAAAGAATTATAAATCTTTCTACTTAAGCTTGTATTAGACGACACTATTTTCTGTATGACGTTTTTAATGTAATTTCCTGAAGTGTGTAGCTAACTTAAATTTGAAAAAATATTAAATTATAGCACTCAAGAGATTCTTTTTATTTAACATTTATATTTTCTATCATGGTGTAATACATAAAAAAAATATGACGAAACGCGATTCTTGTACAGTTTTTTTTAGATGAAACATGCGAAAACGTATGTTCCTGTATGCAGCTTTAAAATTTTAAGGTTAAACGTCACATTTTGACAATGTTTTCGTAAAACTAAATCTGCAAAAACCCAGCCACAAATAATTTTAATTATTGTGCACAATCGTTTTAAATGTGCGTTTAAGTGGTACAATTCCAATGTTCACATCTACTAAATATTTCAGGTATTTGCAGAAATAAATAATGCATTTATGCTGATTTTGTGTAAGCTCAAACGAAAATGTTAGTTGAATCGAATGCGAAAATAGTCATCGGATTAATCTGTTAATACATGGAATTTTTCTTTTAAGTATACATGCAGGGAATTTTCTGTTAGGTATTCATATGTACACGCTTTTTTTAATGAGTTCAATTTGAAGCTTAAAACGAGTGTTTTCCACTCCCAGACTGAGCATGAAGTAAAATTTCGAGTTTAGAAAAGCCTGAAAATTTGGTTTGGTCGCGTAGCGCGAAGCGCGGAGCGGCCAAACCAAATTTTCAGGCTTTTCTAAACTCGAAATTTTACTTCATGCGCCACGCGTATTCAACACTGAAAGCACTGGAATATTGTGAACGAGTAAACTTCGCTTGAAATCAGTGTCTTATACGCGTGGCGCATGAAGTAAAATTTCGAGTTTAGAAAAGCCTGAAAATTTGGTTTGGTCGCTCCGCGCTTCGCGCTACGCAACCAAACCAAATTTTCAGGCTTTTCTAAACTCGAAATTTTACTTCATGCTTAACCTGTGAGTGGAAAACACTCGTTTAAACTTCAAATTTACCTCTTCTAGGAAAACAACGAATATTTAAAAATCTACAACACGTAATTGGGATATGTATACTCAAAAGAAAAAAATCACAAGAAATTATGATTTAAAGCTTTTCTAAAAGAAAGAACACTAAATACTCGCGACCTAAACAGTATGACATTGTCATGTAACGTCAAAATTTGGCACCACTAGGAAACATCGTTGCAGATACATCTGTCGACATACTCTCTAAAAAGTTTGAACCACACATTCCACATCAATGTGTCATAAGACATCTCTCCCAAATTCAACTATACCTAGAATTGCTTAAAATAGAAGTTAAAACCAAATAAAGTAAATTTTTGTTTTAATTTTTATAGAAATTAACGAAGACTACTAGATATGATTGTTTTTCTTTCAAAGAATTATAAATATTTCCACTTAAACATTCAATTTTCTTACCATAAATATTTACAATCAACAGAAACTATGACACTTTTTAATAAGTTTAAATAATTTTCTTCAAAATATGTATGATTTTGACTGCTATTACGACTATGAATTGCTATTACACCACTTGTACCGAACTTTATAAACTTGTAAAAAAACTATTGTGTTTGTAATTAGTAATTAGAATATATCATGTATCTCACTTTATAAACTTATAAAAACTTGTGTATTTTCTTTGTAATTACTAGTCAGGATATATATCCGAAATGGTGATAAAACACTTGCAAAACTGGCTAAATAACTCTATTACTGTTTGGTCTAAACTAATCCGCAAACATTTGTTATGGCAAAATTTATTGGGCTTGATAAGATGGTATAATATGAGATTATTTGGTGTTGGTTTTGTGTGTGGCGAAATTAATATGTTGCTCGCCGCTAAAGAGGACAAAAGAATAAGAATGACAAACAAAAGTGATTATGTTGATCTTGATTTAGTCAAAGTTATGATATTAGAAAAATAAATAATTTGAAATATCAAAAACGAATCAACATCGACATTTTGCAAACATTTAGTCTCGTTAAAACTATACTAAATATTCATTGAAACAACTACTTTCCGAGCTAATATCGTCAAAAATATTATTAAACATTAAAAGTGCGATTCTTTTCGCAATCTACAACAAGTTAGTCTTACAAAGACTATATCAAACACTCATTGAAACAACTACTTCCCGGGCTAATTTAATAATAATTGCCATTGGGGATTAAAGTTTACAATTTATTAATTCTTTTTTTGTTATTCCATTATAATTTATAAATAATTTTAAAGTAAGTTAAAACCTATAAAAATTGATATATAGTATGTTCAATAAAATAAAACCTCTAGAGTACCATGGAAAATATTGTAAGTTGGCAACTCTGAAATTATTCATTATAATTCTTGAAAATGGCATTAAGCCGAAACTAGTTAAAATAAAATCTTTTTAGTAAAACAAACCAAGTGAATTCAACTAAACACCTATATTTAGTAGAAATGTTTTACCAAGTGAACAATGAGAAACACGTTAATAATTTATAATTATTATGTCTATTAAAAAAAAGATACAATCATGGCACTCTAGAGTGCCATTAAACATACGATGCTAACTTAAGAGATTGTCTCTAACTTTGATATATACAAAAACAAAGGTAATTTACTCAAGAATCAATCAAGAATGATAATGGCATTTATTAATTTTTTTGCATATATTTCCGTTGAAAAACTTAAATTTCAGAAATTAAATATTATATAATGAAACCTTCTGCTGCAAATAGAAAGTGATGATGTGGAACGGTTGCTTTTTTGCTAAAAGGCTTACATAATGATAAAAGTTACGTAACTTAATTGCAGATGCAACATATACTTATCTTCTAATAAAGACGATGGAAAGTATTAATTAATAATAAATGTATGGATTAAAAGACACTTGGTATTTATTAAAATGTGTATTTAGCATATTATTATTAGTAATAGTGTCATTATACATTTCTCTGTAATTGGAAACTATTGTGTTGAGAAATAAAGTATTATAATTAATATAATTATATTTTACTGTGCAAAATAAATGTGTTTTAATTTTATAATGGTTTTAACTTTCCAAAACTTCCGTATAAGTCGAATCATGTCAAAAAAAACGAATATAAAATGTTGGTAATAATTTGCGTTTTGAGGTCCTCTGAGTACGATTTTTATAACAATTTAATCTGCAATAATAAGTTATATACTGGAAACATGCAATAATATTAACGACCGACAAGGCAAGAAATACCGGACTGAAATAAAAAAAAACTCAGCAAATACAAAACTTACAACGTTATCTCTGAAATTATTGACCCAACAACAAACGACATACGAACAACAGACCAAGACATTTCAGAAATATTTGCAAACAATTTTAAAAGCGTCTATAAAATGACATACGACACATCTTTTGACAATGACTTTTTCGAGACAGTAAACAGTTGTTATGAAAACCGCATCCTCCCCGAACGCCCACCTCCCCCTACTCCCAACGACAGACTTGATGAAGAAACATACTTTAAAATACTCCATAAGTCAAAAAATACAGCACCTGGACACGACAAAATACACGGACTAATACTAAAATTATACTCGTCAAATTTTTCCCTCTGAATGGAAACACGGAATAATAACCTGCATCCATAAACCTAAAACTGACCCTCTACAATCAAATAACTACCGTCCTATAACCCTCCTCCCCGTGCTCGGAAAATTGTACGAATCCCTCCTTAAAGAAAAAATACTCAACCATGCATTACCTCAAATCCCGATCTACAAATATATCTTCCTACCAAATCGCTCCACAACACTCCCTTTAACTATCCTTACATTCAACTGCCAAACAGCTCATCTAGAAGGCAAACAATCGGCCACTGTTTTTCTTGATGTATCTAAGGCCTTCGATTCCGTTAGGCACCGAGGCCTTTTGTATAAATGCAGTATCCTTAATCTACCCAACCACCTCATCAACCTAATCCAAAACTTCCTTCTCAATCGCCAACTTCAAATCCGTATACGACAAACCTTATCCTCGAAATTTTATCCCGAACAAGGTGTTCCTCAAGGCTCCCCTCTATCTCCTCTATTATACAACATATATTGCTCCCACTTATACCATCCCAATCCCAACTTCATAGACTCAACCTGTTATCCCCTGCAGTTTGCGGACGATACTGCCTTAAACACCCATTCACCAACCCTAAACTCCCTTCAACAATTTATAAACCGATCAGCCACTTGGTTCTCCAAGTGGAGGCTTAAAATTAATCCCAACAAATCCCAACTCTTCCTACCCTACCATCGTATTCCACTAAATCCTCTTTCCATAACCATCAACGGATCCACTATATACTCCTCCCCATTATGTATATACCTATGAATCCTTTTAGACCCAAAACTATCCTTCAAAAAACACACCTCCGATATAAAAGCAAACATCGTAAAGCGAGCGAAACATTTCCGTTGCCTGACTTACAAAAATCAAGGAATTAGTACCAATACCTATACTAAAATGTATAAAATGATTTGCCGTCCCATCCTAGACTATAGCTCCATCCTATATATAAACCCATGCAATGTCACCATAAACAACCTTGAAGTAGCTGAAAGATCTTCCCTCCGTACCCTCACCAAACTTCGACACCCTCAAAATCCCCTCCACAACCCATCCAATGTATTCCTTTACGAAACAACACAAATTACCCCAATAAAAGAAAGACTTCGATTTCTTGCAGAACGATTCGCATGTAACGAGTCGAATTACGAACATCTTAAAAAAAAGTGCATCTCTAGAAACCCCGATATAATCCCAAAATACAAAAACCCACCCATAACCCTATATGAATGCATTTCCTCCTTTTACCCTACTTTCCTACCTTGAAATCGACAAAAAAAAAACAAACACACATATAGCACAGGGCAGAAAGACCTATGGTCGATAGCCCTTACAGAAAAGGGAAATATAAATTATTTAGATATATGTATACATATTATAAAATGTATTTTATTGCGATGTATTTCTTTTTTAATAAAGATATTATAGTAGTAGTAAGTTCTATAACATAATATATAAAATTACGAAAATGTTTTTCGTGTAAAATGCAAACAATGTGTCATAATTAATAAGACAACTTAAGACAATAAACTTATATAGAACATATTTAAATTTCTTCAGAATAATTCAGGCGTATAAAACACGGAAATATAAAATAAAAAAAAACTGTTTAATCAATATTAAAAATATACTGCTAAAGCAGAATTAAAAATATACTGTTAAACAACTGTTTGCAGGCTATTTACAAAACATGACAACGTATTAAAATGTTTGTAGAAAGCAAACTGTGTGTTTATGTACAACATATTAACCCATTAACGGCCGAGGAATTATAGAGTTAACTCTAAAAGTTGATTTTAAGTAAAATTCTACAATTCATTTTATGATTTCTACGAATGACTTATTGTATTACATACTGTGAATTTTTCTTTTAAATATACATAAATTATACGCTGCAAATGTAAGGCATTTGTCGATTTTGTATAAAAACGTGCAATATGAAGTTTAGAACGAGTATTTCCACTCCCAGACTAAGCATGAAGTAAAATTTCGAGTTTAGAAAAGCCCCGCGTAGAAAATTTGTCGAGGGTCGCTTCGCGACCCTCGACAAATTTTCACGGGGCTTTTCTAAACTCGAAATTTTACTTCATGCGCCACGCGTATAAAACACTGAAATATTGTGAAGTTAGAAATACACTGAAAACATTTTTTTGAAATAAGTAATAATCGAGATATTTAAGTAACAAAATATTCACGTTTTTATTTATACATTGTCAAGTCAAATCATATAATATATCAAATTAAATTATTTAGTAATTAAATTAACATAAAATTAATAATGCGCGACCCTCGACAAATTTTCACGGGGCTTTTCTAAACTGAAAATTTTACTTCATGCTTAGTCTGGGAGTGGAAAACACTCGTATAAAGTTTAAAATTAAACTCTTTAAAAAACACGACGAATATCTGAAAATGTACAGCATATGATTGGGATATATATACTTAAAAGAAAAATTCTCTGTACATATTAATATATTTATTATTAGTTTTATTTTTTACATTTTAATATAAAAACATAAATCAATTATTTAATTAAAATTTTAAAACTAATAAGGGCTATCGACTATAAGTCTTTCTACCCATGATATTATTATAATAAGTCGTATATAACATTTTTTAAGTTGAAATAATAATAGTAATACATAATACTACATTGTTAAATTATATTAACCCATTAGGCGCCATTGATGCATATAAGCAACATTATTAATTTTATGTTAATTTAATTACTAAATAATTTAATTTGATATATTATATGATTTGACGTGACAACGTATAAAGAAAAACGTAAATATTTTGTTACTTAAATATCTCGGTTATTACTTATTTCAAAAAAATGTTTTCAGTGTATTTCTAACTTCACAATATTTCAGTGTTTTACACGCGTGGCGCATGAAGTGAAATTTCGAGTTTAGAAAAGCCCCGTGAAAATTTGTCTCGGGTCGCTGCGCGACCCTCGACAAATTTTCTACCCGGGGCTTTTCTAAACTCGAAATTTTACTTCATGCTTAGTCTGGGAGTGGAAATACTCGTTCTAAACTTCGTATCGCACGTTTTGATACAAAATCGACGAATGCCTTACATTTACGGCGTATAAATTATGTATATTTAAAAGAAAAATTCACAGTATGTAATACAATAAGTCATTCGTAGAAATCATAAAAAGAAGTGTAGAATTTTACCTAAAATTAACTTTTAGAGTTAACTCTATAATTCCTCGGCCGTTAATGGGTTAATATGTTGTACATAAACACACAGTTTGCTTTCTGCAAACATTTTAATACGTTGTTATGTTTTGTAAATAGCCTGCAAACAGTTGGAAAATTCAATTTTCCCTTATATTGAATATTAAGGCTGGAATGTATTTATACAGGGTGAGTCGGGAGGAGCGCACCAAACTCTAGGAGTGTATTATACACGTGAAAATAATGTAAAAAAACTCATTTGTTCTTATCCGATTTTCATTTGTTTTCAAGTTATGGCGTAATTAAAAATGTTCATCTAGCTTTCCACTTCTATCTGAATTTTAACATTATCAAAGTATGCCATGTTCGAGGCTTATAAACATTTGATAATTCTGACGGTTTGATGAACTGTCAGTGTACGGTGAACAGTAACTGAACGTTTAAGTTCGAATTAATGTGATTGTTAGTGTTGCAAAATGCCACATACTTATTCAAATTTAGAATATGCAAATATGGTGTTTGTATATGGTTTCTGTAATGGAAATGCTACAGCTGCTGTTGAAGAATATCGTGAACGTTTTCCACACCAAAGACATCCTGATAAAAACATATTTATTAGAGTTTTCAACAAATTGTGCGAGACTGGTAAGCTTCCCAGTGCTAACATAACATATGAGCGCGCTGCTCGACAAAGTTTTGTAGAAGTAGAAAATATTCCGCATCTAGTAGAAGAAGATGCAACTACTAGCTCACGGAGAATTGCCACTCAATTGGCAATTCCACAAAAAAGAGTGATGAACACGCTACACGAGCAAGGCTTATATCATTATCACGTTCAGAGAGTACAGCACCTACAACCAGGGGATTACGCTAACCGTACGGAATTTTGTCGGTGGATAAATAATAATCATCGTAATGTATCGAGTATACTCTTTACGGATGAAGCTACATTTACCCGTGATGGCATTAACAACACGCGTAACTCTCATGTATGGTCTGATGAAAATCCCTACGCAACAGTCGAAAGCAATTTTCAACATCGGTTTTCTGTAAACGTGTGGTGTGGTATGGTTGACAGTTATTTAATCGGCCCTTTCATTTTGGAGAATCGTCTCACAGGAGGCAACTACCTCAATTTTTTACAAAATGAATTACAAGGCCTGCTAGAAGATGTTCCTATAAATATTAGAATGCAGATGTACTATCAGCACGATGGAGCTCCTGCACATGTCGCTCGTCAAGTCAAGCAACATTTGCACGAACGTTTTCCAGGGCGTTGGATTGGTCGTGGAGGTCCTATTAATTGGCCTGCAAGATCTCCAGACCTCACACCACTAGATTTTTGTTTATGGGGCTGGATGAAAAATGAAGTCTACAAAATAAAAGTGGACACTCGGGAATCACTAATTAGACGAATTGAGAATACTGCAGCCCATATAAAAGAAGAAAGAAATGAATCAATTGGGAGAGCAACAAACGCTCTTCGTAGACGAAGCAGAAAATGTTTAGAAGTCAATGGCGGTATTTTTGAACATTTGTTGAAAGAACGCTATGATTAAGAAATTTTTTTTGTATAATAACTTGTTTATTTGTTAATATGCTATAACTTGAAAACAAATAAAAATCGGATAAGAACAAATGAGTTTTTTTGCATTATTTTTACGTGTATAATACACTCCTAGAGTTTGGTGCGCTCCTCCCGACTCACCCTGTATATGTTATTATTAATATTATTTTAATACAACATTTTTACGGGTGTGAAGTTAGCAATAGATTTCAGCAATAGATTTTAAATTTATATTTTACGCCAAGTATTGCAGATAAAAGTTACTATAGTAACTATTTATAATATCACCCCAAATTTTCAAAATACCCCTAAAATTAATACAATTTTTAAATTAATTTTGACTCTAAATGTTCTATAAGAAAGATAAGGGCATATCTGGATTCAGCATACATCAATTAACAAAACTAAACAATAAAATTAGGATCACCACCGCCGGAACAGTGAAAAAAAAAATCTTCCGCTGACACTGTTTATATCCGAAATAATTTCCGTTTTCTTTTCGAGTTTCAGCAATAGATTTTAAATTTATATTTTACGCCAAGTATTGCAGATAAAAGTTACTGTAGTAACTTTTGAATCCAAAGATGACCTTAGTTTGTTTATGGAACTTATAGATTGTCGCAAAACGAAAAGAAAATTGAAATTATTTCGGATGTAAACAATATCAGGGGAAGATTTTTTTTTCTATGTTCCGGGGTTGGTGTTCCTAATTTTATTGTTTAGTTTTGTTAATTGATGTATGCTGAATCCAAAAATTGCCTTAATTTGTTTATGGAACTTATAGTTTGTCGCAAAACTCGAAAATAAAGTGGAAATTATCTCGAATAAAAACTTTGTTTTGGGAAGATTTTTTTTTTGCTATGTTCCGGGGGTGGTGATCCTAATTTTATTGTTTAGTTTTGTTAACTGACGTATGCTAAAACAAAAAATGGCCTTAGTTTGTTTATGGAATTTATAGCTTGTGGCAAAACTCGAAAAGAAAATGGAAAATATCTCGGATAAAAACTGTGTTAGGGGAAGATTTTTTTTTATGTTCTGGTGGTGGTGATCCTAATTTTATTGTTTAGTTTTGTTAATTGATGTATGCTGAATCCAGATATGCCCTTATATTTCTTATAGAACATAGAAAGTTGTCAAAATTAATTTAAAAATTGTATTAATTTTGGGTGTACTTTAAAAATGTAGGGGTTGAAAATTTGGGGTGATATTATAAATAGTTACTATAGTAATCCATCCTTTATTGATTAATAGTTAATTCAGATTTTTATCTGCAAAACTTGGCCTAAAATATAAATTTCAAATCTATTGCTGACCTCACACCCGTGATATATTGTGAAATAAAAAAAAGACTGCTTAATCAATATTAAAATATACTGCTAAAGCAAGATTAAAAATAGACTGCTAAACAAGAATATTTTGAATTTCACAATATATCAGTGTTTTACACGCGTGGCGCATGAAGTAAAATTTGGTTTGGTCACTCCGCTGCGCGGGGCGACCAAACCAAAAGAGTTCAATTTAAAGCTTTAAACGAGTGTTGTCCACTCCCAGACTAAGCATGAAGTAAAATTTCGAGTTTAGAAAAGCCCCGTGAAAATTTGTCTCGGGTCGCGCAGCGACCCGAGACAAATTTTCTGGGCTTTTCTAAACTCGAAATTTTACTTCATGCGCCACGCGCATAAAACACAGATTTTAAGCGAAGTTTGAATATACATACATTTCACAATATTTTAGATTTTTATACGCGTGGGGCATGAAGTAAAATTTCGAGTTTAGAAAAGCCCAGAAAATTTGTCTCGGGTCGCTTTTCACGGGGCTTTTCTAAACTCGAAATTTTACTTCATGCTTAGTCTGGGACAGAGCTGGGATGAATCCTCAAAAACATGATTCGAATCACGAATCCGAATCACCTAATATGATTCGAATCACGAATACTCGAATAAAGGATTCGTAAGTGAAAAATATGATTCGAATCAAAGATTCGAATCCTCATTTTTGAATTACGGATACAAATCCTTTAAAAATAAATTTGAATCTATTATTTGCAACCAATAATATTTTATTCCATCAGTTTCTATTAACAAACATGTTCATTTACCGACTAAATATCTGATTATATAATGATTTTAATTAATGATGATATATGCGTTATTGAACTTCATTTTGAATCTGCGTTTTATACGCCTGGCGCATGAAGTAAAATTTCGAGTTTAGAAAAGCCCCGTGAAAATTTGTCTCGGGTCGCTGCGCGACCCTCGACAAATTTTCTACGCGGGGCTTTTCTAAACTCGAAATTTTACTTCATGCTTAGCCTGGGAGTGGAGAACACTCGTTCTTAGAAGTTTCAAATTAAAGGATTACTCTAGACTCTAGTAATCTAGAGTAATCCTTCAATTTGAAACTTCTAAGAACGAGTGTTGTCCACTCCCAGACTAAGCGCAGCGACCCGAAACAAATTTTCACGGGGCTTTTCTAAACTCGAAATTTTACTTCATGCGCCACGCGTATAAAACACTGATTTCAAGTGAAGTTAAAAATATACTATTAACGTTGGATATTTTTCATGGTTAAGTAACCAAATATGCATTCACAAATATTTGAATTATTCGAAAATGTTTATATTTATATTCAAATATGAATAATTTAGTGATTTAAATGTTCATATTGGAATATTTAACTATTTGAATTAATCGAATTCGAATCCCAGCCTTAATAGCGATGATTCGAATTATTTAGGAGGATTTGAATCCATGTATCAGGATTCGAATTTTATAAGGATTCGATTCCTTTCATCTACGTTTGGATGCGAATACGAATCCTTTTAAAAAAATGTAACGAATCCGGATCACGAATCCGTTTTCACTAAAGTATTCGAATACCTCTTTTGAATCCTCTAAAAGGATTCGAATCCGGGAATCGAATCCTGAATGATTCGAATCCTGCCCAGCTCTGGTCTGGGATTGGAAAACACTCGTTTAAAGCTTCAAGTTAGCATCTTTAAAAAAAACGACGAAAATTTACAGCATATAATTGGGATATGTATACTTAAAAGAACAAATCTGTGTACATATTAAAATATTTATTATTTGTTTTATTTTTTTACATTTTAACATAAATAAATTATTTAATTAAAATTATATAATTATAATATGTTGTACATAAACTCACAGATAAATTTAACATTGAATGCTAAATCGAGAATGTATTTATAAATTACATTATCTTGTTACCCACGGTTTTTGTGCATTAAAATAAATAAACAACAATGTGTTGTTTAAATAAGGTTAACATAATACATCAGTTAATATACCATAACCACATACAAAATATTTGCATAACTCGCGTGGAGCAAAAATGTGAAAAAAAAGGAAAACAACATATTTCCTCAGGTGATCTAAGATAAGAGAAGATTATGTAAGGAAAATAAACTCCGGAATTTCCAACATCTTACTTACATGCGGATTTAAAGGGTATATTTAGGCTTTCTCCACCTCCCTCTAAAGTTAACCTATTGTAAGGGTAGGAGGGGGTGGATACGTGCGGCACGAGACAGTGAGAATAACGTGAATAACTGTCAGAGCTTGAGCAAGTGTAAATGCAATCGCATATTATGTAAATTTAGTAGTTTGATGGTTAAATTAGAAAGTGTTTTAAAACGACTACAGTTTTATTAATTGGTACACCTCGCTGTTTTTCCGATAATAATCCTCTACAACATCGAGAGCTTAACAGGGTAAATACAAAAATGTTACCGATATGGATTTGGCATAATGACCATTGAACTAACCTACAACAAATTTGTCTAACAATGACGAATTCAATTCAGTTTCAATGGGTGTTTGAATTCGACACATTTTTTGTAAATTTGCGAAAGAATCTCGGCACTTTTAATATTTTTTTCTAAAATTAATAGTAGTAGTTTCCTTTTTCTCCACTTTTAGTTACAAAATTCTGGATTTTTTAAAATAAAAGTAAAGAAAAACTTTTGCATTTATCAATAATGAATGATTAATAATTTTTTTTCCAATTAAGATAAACAAATATTTATGAAATACGAAAACAAAAAAAAAACACTAAAAAGCCATAGACAGGACGAACATTCCTAGTCAAAAATCTTTAGGGCTGATAATTATTATTTGTATTATTGAAAACCTTAAAGATCTTTCTGAAAGAGAAGTTGGTTCAATAAAATATTTGCATAATATACTAACTAATTTTTTACATTTTAAACTGTTTATTTTGTAAGCAATTATAATAAACAAACTTTAATAATTGAGTGAAGATTACTTACTCAATGGTTTAGCCAAAGAGGATATTAT
The DNA here is from genome assembly GCA_932526585.2 of Philonthus cognatus. NCBI lineage: Eukaryota > Metazoa > Arthropoda > Insecta > Coleoptera > Staphylinidae > Philonthus > Philonthus cognatus. The sequence goes on from OW052241.1 coordinate 156,159,306, forward strand.
AATATCCTATTTGGTTTAACAAATCAAATTTTTCAAATGTATTTTCTACAATTTACATTGTTTATTTGTTGTGTGGAATTAATACACAAGGAAATAACAATGTACCGAAACAATCTCGTGTTATACACATGTATTGACCTATAAATGTCGCCATAAATCCACAGAATTACATGGATCAGTGAATAATTAACACATGCACGCCAACCAGCCATCGAAATATCGAGCTTGCCTGGAGCTAGTGTGTTAGTGTAGGTCACTTTTGATCCGGACCACAGAAAATAACTGTTACTTTCGTTTATGTTAAATGTCAGTTAACAGTAAACGGATATTTCGTGCAGACACCTGAATGAGTTTTTTCTAACAATAGAAATTGACATAAATTCAAATTAATAATAATAATAAATTGTTTAGTGATTAACGTATACAGTAACGAACAGATTGAATATTTGTTGTTTATTTTATAAATTTTGTTAATTTAAATACAAAATATATTCTACTCACTTTATTTTTATTTATTATGACTAGCCATTAACAGAAATGTAGGAAATAAGAGTTAATTTTGTGTAAATTAAAAATACAGTTTATTCCATACTGATTTTTAAATTTACACAAAATTAACTCTTATTTCCTACATTTCTGTTAATGGATAGTAAGAATAAATGAAAATAGTAAGTGAATCAAATGAAATAATTTTTAATTTAAATTATTTTATTCAAAAAAAAAACATTATTATTAAACATTAATTAAAAGGACATTTATAATAATAATAATAATTTTTTTGGGGGGGGAAAGCGTCAGAATTCAAAAATTACATTTGTCTTTTTAGCCAATGTTTAATTAATTTAATTTAATTTAATTTATTTACGGAATCTCCATTTTACAATTAGCCAATATTTCGCAGGATTTTTTTCAGCTTCTTCAGGGCAAGTATTTATTTATTTATTTTAGTTTCAACTAAAAGAGGCTGAAAAAATCGAGCTAAATAATATTGGCTAAATAAAATAAAACAAGTTTTCTGGCTAAAAAGACAAATATAGTTCGTGAATTCTGCCGCTTTTCCCAAAAAAAATATTATAGAGGTTTTTAATAAATAAAGCTTTTTAACTTAAAAATAAAATTATAATAAACTTAAACAGAGACAGTTACTTTTTCGTTCAACCATTCATTCCAGCTTCCAATTAAAAAACTAATTACTATGCTACCTTCGCACGGTCAAAATACCGCGGCCTTTTAAATCTCAATGGGCAGGTTAGACTTTAAATTATAAACAAAAAGACATGTTTTTAATAAACAGGCGAAAAGAAATTTGCTGAATTCCTTTATTTAACCTAACAAATATTTGTTATTTAAACACGTAATTATACTAATTCCATCATTATTACAATAAATTCTTAATTAATTTATTAATTTGAATAAACTATTTAAACTTAAATAAATCATATTATTATATAAATTAATTATAACAAATTAAATGATGAAAATTCCTAATCCTACAATTTTACATAAAATACCAAGTTTTAAAATTATATATTAAAGCTTACCCCTAAAATATAAGTTCATTTTAAAAATCTATTTTATAATAAATAAATTTATACCAAAAACTAAAATTAAATTTTTTTCTTCAAAAACTAGATATACTTGAAAACGAATAACATTTCATTTCTAAGATAACGTATAACTACAAATTGTTAAAATTATGTTAAAAAAAATGGTTCGTTCTAAATGTTTACGTAATTATCGTAAAACTTGGCTGGCTCATATCTCGTTAATGTTCACTTAGTCAATTAGCCAAGAATTTCGGCGATGTATCATTTCGTCAAGTCACACCCGAAACTTATTAAAAAGCGCGCTCTATTTACACCAACTCAGTTGATAGAAATCTTGGATTTATAGCCAAACACGTCTAATTATCGTAAATTTATTTTTATAAAATTCAAAGACCTGTTGACTTTTATCAACAATAAGATATCTTCATTTTCAAAACGTACAGAATTTTAGATTTAGCTACGATTAATTTCTTTTCAATGATTAATGATTTAGTTAATGTTATAATATAATTTTGATGTATCAACGTTTGAAATATTTGTTCTATGATTAATAGTTCACACCTTTACGTTTTTAATCGGGTAAATAATTTGTTCACTGCACTCTTGATAAAACCAAATTCGATCTAAATGATATTTAAACTTTAACTGAATTATTACCAGGTCTGTAAATATGAAAACATATGTAGTTGCATTAAAGTTGTATTCTTGTGAGTTGAAAGTCTTTGACAAATGTCAAAGTACGTCGATGGGCGTAACACAAATGAACAAATATGTGTTACAAGGTATGACAGAATTGTATCTTTCCATGTTTTCCCCTACCCCTTTCCCCGCAGACCCTAGTTCGTGCGAGAGAGAACAATGACGTTCATTTGGTTACGTTTTTGAGTCTATCAAAACCTCCCTTTCCGATTTTGCTGTACTTTCATAGATAGATTTTTAATATTTTTTGTTAAAAATAAGAGTTATTAAAATAAGACTTTATGTTAGTGTTAAGTGTCGACCAACCGGTTTCAGTGAAAACCAGCCGGTTTCAGTGAAGTACAAATTAAAATGTAAAATTCAGTTGAAATAATGCACAAAATAATCCGCCAGGGAGAGCTGACTCAATTTCGTCAAGGTCAAAAAGTGGAGAAGACCCTTAAATATGTATTTACATTATACAGGTCATAAATTCAGCATCAACAATATGAAACTCCTAAAAGAGTCCAATAAATATCAATTAAACATGTTGGAAGCCATAGAAATTCGTAAAAATAAAAATAATTTATTGAACTTCGATTTTAGTCCCTTAAATAACCCGCTTCTAAATTTGTTACCTCCATAAACAACACGCAATAAAATTTGTTAACCCACCCAAAGGTCTTCCCTTAATCTGGGGTTTTTCCCTTTAATCCACTGTAGGTATAAAGAAACCGCGCAACAGTTGTAAGAATTAGATGTTATTGAAAATGAGTGTTTAGTATTGTTACCATTAGAAAATAAAGTGTGAAGAAAGGATACAACAGTGTTAATTATTTATGATTATACAGAGAGTTTTTCTTTAAAATATACGTATTCCAAATTCAGCCTATTTTCTGTAAATCTTGAGATATTCCCTGTTTTTTTTATTCATTTAAAAGCTTTAAACAAGTGATTTCCACTCCCAGACTAAGCATGAAGTAAAATTTCGAGTTTAGAAAAGCCCCGTGAAAATTTGTCGAGGGTCGCGCAGCGACCCGAGACAAATTTTCTGGGCTTTTCTAAACTCGAAATTTTACTTCATGCGCCACGCGTATAAAACACTAAAATATTGTGAAATTTATGTATATTTGAACTTTGCTTAAAATCTGTGTTTTATACGCGTGGCGCATGAACTAAAATTTCGAGTTTAGAAAAGCCCAGAAAATTTGTCTCGGGTCGCTGCGCGACCCTCGACAAATTTTCACAGGGCTTTTCTAAACTCGAAATTTTACTTCATGCTTAGTCTGGGAGTGGACAACACTCGTTTAAAGCTTCAAATTGAACTCCTTAAAAAAACAACGAATGTCAGAAAATGTACAGCTTATGCATATTCACCTAAAGTTTACCATGAAGTAATCACATTTAAATTTAGCTCGCATTTATGACGTAAGCGATCTCTCCCCCCACTCTAAAATCTTCGATTCTGTCGATCCTTTTTACCGTATACTCGACCGTCCTTGGACAAATGTAAACACAAGAATATTGGACCAATGAAGTTGCTTGATAGTCACTACGTAGACAACTAGAGCCATCTATAAGCAAATTTTGGTTTTATATTTACAGACCTGGTAATTATAGAAAAAATGCAAACGTAGGTTAATCTAAAATTCTGTACGCTCAGTAATAATATGTTATTGTTTTCTTGAATAACTTTCTAATTTATCACTTGGTGAAACATTTTGAAATAATATTAAAGGATAAATTAAAAACACTTGGTAGTAAAACAAACCTATTGTTTTTAATTTATCCTTTAATATTATGTTATTGTTTATATCATATTTGTATTGTTTTGTAATAACAATAGAAATATCCGTAAATAAATACTTAAATACTAGATACTTATTATTGTTGATAATAACCTGAAGTGTTAGGTACTTTTAAATTTAAAAAAACGTGTTTTTGTTTGGTTTTATATTGTTGTATTCAGTTTCCTGAACGTTATTGATCGAACATGTGTCAGAAAACTGAATACAACAATACGAAGCCAAAAAGTGTTTTAATTCAAAACTACCTAATACTTTGGGTTTTTATCTAAAATAATAATATATTTTATTTTTAGAACGTACAGAATTTTAGATTTATTTTTTTTAGATGATTCGGTTAAAGTTTAAATATAATTTACATAAATACCAACGTTTGAAATATTTTTCCTATGATTAATAATTCAGCTTAAGTTTTAATATAAACACATCTACCTTAAACGCGAACCAAATTTGTCATTTTTCATTTTCTTAGTCGGAAATAGTGAGTTTTTATAGTCCTATTACATTTTTTTGGCAAGGAAGTCGTCTGTACATCAAAAGCGTATTTCTCTCGGATAATTCAAGTTCATGCCGTGCAATTTTAATTTTAAATAAAAAAAACTAAAATTGCTTCGGAATTCACAGCAGTTATAAATATTTTTTATCGGAGTTATTTTTATATTATTATATGTAATGTTTTTAATGCGTTACCCTATTTATGTGATACATTTTATCAAATCTGTATTATCATGTTTGAAGCAGTTGATAGCTTGATATTTTACTTATTTGTATTTTCTCATTATTTTTGCATATGTATAAATGCATGCGGCTAAGTAACTAATTTATTATACATATTGTCTTGCAATTGTGGTGTAATTTTCCTGATAGGCAATAAAAACTTATTATATTAAATCGTTTTCTGCTCTGATTAATTTTGTACAGGCGGATTTCGGATTCGGATTTCCTGTCTCTCATTAGTGCGGTCTGTGATAAATTTGTATTACACTAAACAATTATAATCAAATGAAGATAATTAGTATTGTATTTTACTTGTGATGGGATTAATCGAGATACAATCTTCGAATTAGTAGATTATTAAAATATCTCGATATAATAAATTATTGGTTATTATTATATTGATTATTATGTCGATTACTGTATCGATATTCATTCTGTATAATAGTTAAAATTATAAACAAATGCCCTGATTATATTTAAGGTACAAATAAAAATGCATCGCATTGCTCAGTAAGTGACATTCTTGATTATGATTACACAACTTTGACGATTCTCATAGTTTTGCTTAATTTTGGTCACTTTTTGTAAATCAAATGGTATTGTATTACAAAATGTATAAAAAACAGTCTTTTGTAACATAAACTTAACTACACAGAAATTACAAAAACTGAAATATTTAAAATCACAGCGCAAGAAATTGTGGAATATCGAAATAGAAAACAATCTTTCTTTTTCTATTTTGATTTTCGACAATTCTTTGAGATTTTGAAGATTATGTTTGTCTAATTTCCAATTTTTCAAGTTTCCTTGTACAAAATATTGGTAATTTCATTGTTATATTCATATATGTTATATTTAACAATTTAATTTTATTATTTCGTATGTTCAATAAAAAAAACTCTCGAGTGCCATGATTTAATTTATTATTAAATTTAAGTTGGGTACATGCCTTAGGAAATGACATATAAAACGTCCAACATGATAATATTAATAGATAATTTCAGAGTTGCCAACTTACAATATTTTCCATGTCACTCTAGAGGTTTTTTTTATTGAACATACGATATTATTATTTTCACCAACTTTTAAGGTTACTTTCAATATTGTTATATCTCAATCTTTCTATGATTGTTAATTTTCAATTTAACTACATTCATCATGTGATTACTATTTTGGGACTGAAAGTAATGTGCTTAAATTTAACGCAATTAGGTTTTAATTATTAGTAGGGAGTATTATTATTTGTAAATGAAAATATAAAACGTAAAATGAAGATTCTATAAATAAATATTGTTATTATTATAACTAAACACATTCTTTATGTAAATTATACAAAAATTTCATAGCCATATGTAGCTTTTCCACAAATTCTTCATCAATAAAGATGCTTCCATTAAAAAGTATAATTTTTACTTTTATTTGAAACATCGCACTGAGCAAATACATTTAAGTAATGTTTCATCAACATTAAAACAACGTTTAATGTTGCTACAATATTGATATAACGTTATTTGTTTGTTTTTTTAGTGGGATTGTTCAATATTTCTATAAATTAAAACTTAAGAATACTTTAATATATCCATAAATAAAAACTCAAAAATTGTTGATAACGTAATTTTTATATTTATATTGACTTGAACAAAAAAACATAGAACATTATAAAAATTTGGAGGTACTTAATACTTATTTTCTGTGCTGGCATATTCCTGAAATATCCGTGTTAGTAAAACCAACATGAGATAGTTTGAATTTGTTTAAGATTTTTAAATCTTTTATTGTAGTAGTTTATTTAATTTTTTTAAACAGACTTCCACTCCTAATTAAGCATGAAGTAAAATTTCGAGTCTAGAAAAGCCTGAAAATTTGGTTTAGTCGCGTAGCAAAGCGAAGCGTATAAAACGGCGTATAAAACATTGATTTACATTGAAGTTCAAAAACGAATTTCCAATTAGCATAATAAAAATAACCAATTCTCTGTCTCGTAAATTAGTATAAAGAAAACTTAAATGTTTGATTATAACAGTGTAATAATAATATTATAATCAATTATTATATCGATATGATAATCGATACAATAATCTATTATTATATCGATGCAATAATCGATATTATTATATATATATAGATATAATAATATCGATTATTGCTACTATTACTGATACTATTAAAAGTAATAGTAAAAATAATCGATCTGAAAAACGATTATTATATCAATAAAATAAAACACTTTAATATTGTTTGTATAATTTGATTATTATATCGATTATTAAAATATCTTCCTATATTTTGAATTTCCCTTTAAATCAGTGTTTTATACGCGTGGCGCATGAAGTAAAATTTCGAGTTTAGAAAAGCCTGAAAATTTGGTTTGGTCGCTCCGCTTCGCGGAGCGACCAAACCAAATTTTAAGGCTTTTCTAAACTCGAAATTTTACTTCATGCTTAATCTAGGAGTGGAAAACATTCGTTTAAAGCATCAGATTGAACTGTTTTTAAAATCAGCGATATCAGAAAATTTACAAAATATGCTTATGTATACTTAATAGAAAAAATCCCTGTAAAATGTCGTTGTGTTGATCAAACGTTACTTAAATGTGTTTGCTCAGTAAGATGCAAAAAAAATAAATCTAAAATACTATTACCAATCACCTCATTTTATACTTAACCGCGAATTTCTTTATTATACTCAGTTTTTTTTTCTAATTCAGGTTTTTCTAAACTCGAAATTTTACTTCATGCTTAACCAAGGAGTGCAAACATTCGTTCAACACTCCAAATTGAACACTTTTATAAAAACCACGAATTCCTTAAAAAATTACCAAATGCTCCAATCATCCGGATATGTAAAACTAAAAGAAAAATTCACTGTATATTTCGAACTTCACAATATTTCAATGTTTTATAAGTCTGGAGGAGCATTTTTAGTTTAAAGCCTGCATTTTTTCTGATATTCAATTTCCACAAATAAAAACCATAATAAATAAAGAAATCTTTTTCATGCAACTTTTTCAAAATTAAATTAGGCGTGAATATTTTCTATTAATACTTAGGCAATCGTCTCAAATTCTTCTTAAAGCCTGCATTTTGTAAAATATTCAATTTCCAGAAATAAAAACCATAATAAATTTTAAAAAATCTCTTTCATGAAACGTTTTCTAAATTAAATTATGCGTGAATATTTTCTATTAATACTTAGGCGGCAATCATATAAAATTCTTTGCACGAGCCGGATTTTTTTTCCAAATCCAATTTCGCTTGATTTTTTATAAATAATTACAACCAACATTAAATAATGCGTCAGAGATCACCTTGAATTGGTATTTTGAAAATAGTCGGTAATGATGCCTAAAATCCGTTCAAAAATCGAGTCGCAGGTGCCTTTTAATTGCGAGCAACTTCATGTTGACTTATGTCTTGGCTTCGGTCGCTTTTGATATTTTTTTAATGGATCCGTTTTCATAGGTGTTAAATTATTGCGACTTTTATATACTCAGTCTGTTATACATTTTGTTAATAAAGAAAATTCATAAATTCAAAACACTTGAAATTATGAGACTTTTGCCGGGTTTCACCAACGTCAGTTAACTCGACCAATAGTCGATAAAATCAAGTAATCAAGTAATAGTTACATACATTATTATTTACTTGTGAAATATAAATATGGTGCGATAATGCCGAGTTTCACCAACGTCAATTAAGTCGACCAATAGTCATCGATAAAAATCTAGTAATAGTTACATACATGGTCAAAAAATCAATCAATTTCCATGACATTGATGTTTACGAAATGGAAAATGTCTCTTCTAATCAACAAATAAATTTAATCAACGAATAAGATTTAATTGAAGTTGATGAAACTAGACATTATGTTCGGTTTCACCAACTTAATTAAATCTTATTCGTAAATTAAATTTATTTGTCGATTGGAAGAGACATTTTGCATGTCATAAACATCAATGTTATGTGAATTGATTGATTATTTGACCATGTATGTAACTATTACTACAGTTCAATCGATGAAAAACTAATAAATAATTTAAATAATTAACACCGATTACTTTTTTGTATTCACTTTGAATTTCAAACTATGACTAGTTTCGGCTCAACAGCGAGCCATTATCAAACTAACTGTTTGATAATGGCTCGCTGTTGAACCGAAACTAGTCACAGTTTAGAATAAAAAGTGAATACAAAAAAGTAATGAGTGTTAATTATTTAAATATTTACAATGTTTCACAAAGTAACCGCCTCCACCACAACATATTTAATAAATAATTGGTCGATTTAATTGACGTTGGTAAAACCCGGCATTTTCATACTAAATTTATAGTTCACAAGTTAATAATAATAAAAATATAAGTAATCTTTATTTATATTACAATATACACAGAACATATAAATTTCATACTGTAGTATTATAGAACATACTAAATATTATTTAGCATAGGAATTTTGGTAATAATATTAGTGATACAAATCTACAGTCAGAATTCTTTTCGCTGAACATAGGTTTCCTATGTTCAGTTTTGGAAAGTCCACGTTAATACATTGTTTCATTTATTTCACGGTAAATCATCTCTACACAATAGGAGAGTTAATGTTTGAGCTGGAATAGTTGACACTACCCTTATTTATCGAGGGCAACCTAACTGCTGTTAAATGTTTGGAACTTCTTCAAAGAGACATTATACTACGACTACAAGTTTTCAATATTGAGAATGTATGGTTTCAAATGGACGGCGCTCCGCCACATTCCACAGGTCCTGTTACAAGTTTCCTGAATGAAACCTTCCAGGATCGCTGGATTAGAAGATTTAGACGCATAGCTTGGCCACCTCGGTCCCTCGATTTATTGCCAAGCGATTTATTTTTTGGGGGTTATCTCCAATCTAAAATCTACAATAATATAGCAATAGAGAGTACAGAAGAACTAAAAAAGTGTACTGCCTGCAATGAAATAAATCCTGTTTTTTTTTAAGAAATACTGTACAAGGATTTTACAATGGCTTAGCATATTGCTTGGAGTAGGAAGGTGGTCACTTTGAACATTTGTACTAAACCTAAAACAAAATGTCAGTCCCATCAAAAGCATAAATAATATAAGTTTGGTTGCTTAATCAGTGAAATTATTGAAATAATGTATTGACATGGACTTTCTAATACTGAACATAGGAAACGTGTGTTCAGCGAAAAAAAAAATCCTCACCGTATATAATAGATAGAAATGTATCTAATTGTAAAGACTTCATGGCTTTGCAATTGAATACATTTATATTATACAGCGTGTTAATGAATTGTAGGGCTTGCAAATCAAACTTCTAGGGCTTGCAAATCACAACAACGCAAGCAAGTTTTGTCAATAAATGTCTAGTCAAAAGTGTTTCGTGTAGAAAATAAAGCCTTTCAAAGATTCTTTAAGAAGTACCTGAAATTAGGCAACCCAAATTGCATTTTCAATTATTTTGCACAGGTCACGCGGAATTTATAAAGGCGATCTAGACATGCATTCAAATAACGTCAATTTTGACACAATTTAATTCAATATTTATGTGATTTTTTTTGGCTATTCTTGCATTCATTTTCGTCGTAATGAAAACAAAGGACAGGTAGTAAATTAAGATGCCTATATTTAGGCGCTTCTTGAAAAATCTTTGAAAATCTCCAGCCCTGAAGAAGGACACTTTCAATTATATATGTATTAAGAAAAGATGCTTATTTTCGCGTATACTTTAAGCCATAGAATCTCTGCAACGCATTAACACCCTGTATAGATAATTTAAATACCTATAGAATTTGTCAGTTATAATCTTAAAATTATGATACTTTTAATCTTAACTGTACTGTATTTATCTATTATATTTATTTCAAACAAATGTATCATAAAGTGAAAGTTTCTACAATCAACTTTTCAATCTATTTAAATACAGATAATTAGTTATTAATAGTGCGTTGTGAGTAATTATAAATTGATTTTATACTAAAACTATCAGGTTAGTCATCATCGACCGATTGACATTTAAAATGTGGTCACAGAGCCGATACGAAAGAGTATATTTAGCTCCTTTGTGCGATTTTCCACTTGATCTCTTTGTGCTCATATTAGAAGAGATTTTCGTTCAGTCATTAAACCCGTCTAGCAAAAATAAAATGCTTAGACGGGGTTGGTTTCAGATTTCAAAATAACTCCTTTGGAAGACGCTCAAAATACCCATCCGAAAAAAAGTTTACACTCCAATAAATCTAATTATATTATAATAAATTAACATGTATAACAAAAAGGGACCCTATCAAAACATCCACACTATTTTTACAAAGCGTGGTGCTGGTTTTCTATCTACTTTTTTGACATAATTTTGATAATTCCTTTTAAATTAAAAAAAAGTACGTATTTGAAGTACTAACTTTTAGAAACGATATTACCTGCAATATTTTGCAGTTTCTCCATTAAAATATGCAATTTACATTAAGAAGACATAATTTTAATAATTCCTTTTAAATAAAAAAAAAAGTACGAATTTGAAGTACTAACTTTTAGAAATGCTATTACCTGTAATATTTTGCAGTGTCTCCATTAAAATATGCAATTTACATTAAGAATGGCGTGGTTAATGTTTCTGTTAAAGTAATTCTGTTGGTTTTGGTTTGAAAGCCCACTTTGCCAAAATAATAAAATCGAATTTGTACAACAGATCTTCGCTGTTTAAAATGTTTTTCTTGGGCAATTTTCGGAGAGACTGTGTGGATGTTTTGATCGGGTCCTTAACGAAGATATTTGTACCGTAAAATTAACAATTTAAACAATAATTAGTGTATTTCCACTCCTTGATAAATGTCAAAGTGTATCGAAGATACAAATATCTTAAAAAAATGAACAGTTTAATAATTAGATTTTGTATTGTGAATAAAAGCCTTCACAATACAAAATCTAATTATTAAACTATTCATTTTTTTAAGATATTTTTATCTTCGATAAACTTTGACATTTATCAAGGAGTGGAAATACTTGATAAAAGTTTTAAATGTAACCTTTTTCCATACAAACGGGTAATACCTAAACATTTATTAAATATCGTGAACGAGTATTTTTGTAAATGTTAATGTTTAAGTTCGCCTCTTAACGAGGTGATTAATTCAGAGAGCATTTGACCTATTGCCAAATGCTGTTTTTGTTTTCATCCGCCGATTTTGTTATTGTCTGATTTTCGCATATTTTTTCTGGCATAAATTAAAACTCAAACAAGGTTTAATAAACATGATTAGAAAATAATAGCAATGTTAAATAATTAAAAAAACGTGTTCGTGATCTCATCATCCCATTTAAATGTTTCACACTTTGGTATTTTTAAAAAAATACAATATTTATTCAGACTATGTAAAAGGGTGTTCAAATATTTTCATGTTTGAAATAGATGGTATTTAAATATACAAAACATTTTTTGTAAGTAAACATATCCTGATGTGTACTCTAGGAATTTTCAGGCTTTCTTTATTCTTGAAAAGCGTCCAGTTTGAAACTCCTAACATATGCATACGAAGTAAATTTTCCAACCTCCGTTGTTTTTAAACGAGTTAAATTTGAAGCTTTAAAGAGTGTTATCCACTCCCAGACTAAGCATGAAGTAAAATTTCGAGTTTAGAAAAGCCTGAAAATTTGGTTTGGTCGCGTAGCGCGAAGCGCGGAGCGGCCAAACCAAATTTTCAGGCTATTCTAAACTCGAAATTTTACTTCATGCGCCACGTGTATAAAACACTGATTTATCGCGGTGTTTAAAATATACTACTTAAGAACACTGCTTTGGCAGTATATTTACAACTTCATATTAAATCAGTGTTTTATACGCGTGGCACACGAAGTAAAATTTCGAGTTTAGAAAAGCCTGAAAATTTGGTTTGGCCGCTTCGCGCTACGCGACCAAACCAAATTTTCAGGCTTTTCTAAACTCGAAATTTTACTTCATGCTTAGTCTGGGAGTGGAAAACACTCTTTAAAGCTTCAAACTTAACTCGTTTAAAATTAATTAAATTTTCTAACCTCTGTTGTTTTTAAACGAATTAAATTGGAAGCTTTAAAGAGTGTTATCCACTCCCAGACTAAGCATGAAGTAAAATTTCGAGTTTAGAAAAGCCTGAAAATTTGGTTTGGTCGCGTAGCGCGAAGCGCGGAGCGGCCAAACCAAATTTTCAGGCTTTTCTAAACTCGAAATTTTACCTCATGCGCCACGCGTATAAAACACTGATTTAGTGTGAAGTAGTAAACATACTGCCAAAGCAGTGTTCTTAAGTAGTATATTTTAAACACCGCGTTAAATCAGTGTTTTATACGTGTGGCGCATGAAGTAAAATTTCGAGTTTAGAAAAGCCCAGAAAATTTGTCTCGGGTCGCTGCGCGACCCTCGACAAATTTTCACGGGGCTTTTCTAAACTCGAAATTTCACTTCATGCTTAGTCTGGGAGTGGAAAACACTCTTTAAAGCTTCAAATTTAATCGTTTAAATACAACGGATGTTGGAAAATTTACTTCGTACGCATATGTTAGGTGTTTCAAACTGAACGCTTTTCAAAAACAAAGAACGCCTGAAAATTCTTAGAGTACACATCAGGATATGTATACTTACAAAAAATTTAACATGAACACTCCACCAAATGCTTTACATTTGATGATTTCTTTAATCATAACTCATCTGATTTAGTAGATTAAAGATATTTTGTTAAACATCGAATATTATAACACATTAACATGATCTTTTAAATAAATAAATAAATAAATAAATACATTTATTGCCCAACAGGAAACAAAAAGACCCAATTACAGGACAATATAGAAAACAATCTTGAACAAGTTTCTCATCTTTCACGTAGAAAAACATATTTAACTTTGATTTAATAAAGAAAACACTTGGTTAAATTTCACTAATATTTTGGTTTTTTATTCCAACTAGTTTCGACTTTGAGGCATTCTCAAAGTCGAAACAAGTTGGAATAAAAATAAAAAACCAAAATAGTAGTGAAATTTAACCAAGTGTTTTCTTTATTAAATCAACATTAACATGAATTCAAATTTAATATGAAAACACCAACAAATGCCAAAAAAATCAAGTTTGCTAATCAAAATCCAAACTCGTTATTTAACATCGTTTTGGCAAATTCTTATTTTTTTTCTCTTAATTTTTTTCAACGCCAAAATATTTTTACGAAACTTGTCAAGATAGATATCATGATAAATACACAGCAATTACCGAGGGCGCAAAAATAGAAACAGCAAGTGTTTTTGTATGCATATTAAGCAAAACGAATTTTGGCAAACTGAATGGAATACCAAATTTATTCATTCATACAGCCTTACATCAGGGTTACAAAACACGGATCAAAGTACCAGCAAATTACCCGGATCTTTTTGATCGGGTGAATTACGAGCTGCAATAAAAAGGAGGTTCATTGATGCACAACATAAATTATGCAGAAGATTAAATAAATTAATGGCGCGAAATTGGCTTGAACTTCAAGAAAAAAACTTGAGGTTAATAAAATCTGTAATTGCGTTTTGGCAGGTAATTTGATTCATTCAGGAGTTGTGTAATAAATCAATAAATTAATTTTTACAATGAAAAACAAAAAATAAAACAACTACGTTCACTGATGCACAGCTTGAAATTTAGTATACACGGAATTTTTGTTTTAAGTGTACATATCTCGATGTAACTCTGTAAATGTTGAGTCATTCGGTGTTTTTATAAAAGTGTTCAATTTGAAGCTTTAAACGAGTGTTTTCCACTCCCAGACTAAGCATGAAGTAAAATTTCGAGTTTAGAAAAGCCCCGTGAAAATTTGTCGAGGGTAGCGTAGCGACCCTCGACAAATTTTCTGGGCTTTTCTAAACTCGAAATTTTTATACGCGTGGCGCATGAAGCAAAATTTGTCTCGGGTCGCTGCGCGACTCTCGACAATTTTTCACGTGGCTTTTCTAAACTCGAAATTTTACTTTATCATACATATCTCGATGTAACTCTATAAATGTTGAGTCATTCGCTGTTTTTATAAAAGTGTTCAATTTGAAGCTTTAAACGAGTGTTTTCCACTCCCAGACTAAGCATGAAGTAAAATTTCGAGTTTAGAAAAGCCCTGTGAAAATTTGTCGAGGGTCGCGCAGCGACCCGAGACAAATTTTCTGGGCTTTTCTAAACTCGAAATTTTACTTCATGCGCCACGCGTATAAAACACTAAAATATTATGAAATTAATGGATATCTGAACCTCACTTGAAATCAGTGTTTTAAACGCGTGGCGCATGAAGTAAAATTTCGAGTTTAGAAAAGCCCAGAAAATTTGTCTCGGGTCGCTGCGCGACCCTCGACAAATTTTCAAGGGGCTTTTCTAAACTCGAAATTTTACTTCATGCTTAGTCTGGGAGTGGAAAACACTCGTTTAAAGCTTCAAATTGAACTCGTTTAAAAAACAACGAGTGTCGGAAAATTTTAGTGCTAATAATTGCATATGCACTTAATGACTTTCACTATTAAAAAACAGATGATCTGTTTTTGTTGAAACTAAAATATATATTTGTTTAGATGATTTGAATTTAAAAAATATGTTTTACCTTGCTTCTTCTAATGTAATTTAGAATTAATGAAAATAACGAGTGTCTATAAACTGTCGGCATCTCTGCTTTGAAAAATAAATTACATGTCTTAGATTATGCTATACGAAACGGTGAATCTTGGAAACGTCAAATACATTTAATTATATGTCATTGGGTAGTGTCACAGTGCTAAATTTAATTACGACGTATGTTTCTGAAGTCAGAACCTACTGGGATGCCGATAGTTTATAGACACTCGTCTTTCCATTAATTCTAAATTACATAAGCGATTTTTGGCGCCTTCAATCGCGTTTGTGGGGAGCACTTATCTAAAACATCTATTGCCAGATGCATCCGACAATGTTTGCTATCTAACTATCTCAAATAATATATCATTGATATTTCGCTGGCTTAATATTTTAGGGTTCTATAGGTCTGTTCGTTACATGAACTATTGCAGCACTTTTTGTACTTTGTACTTTGTACACTTAATCTGTTCAGTTACGTAAACTGGATTTAACTAGACACCTAGACAGAAATGACAAGAAGGCGCTTGTGTGCGTGCTGGGTATCGAGTTCCGCTCGATACCTAGCTAGAAATGGCAAAAAGGCGCTTGTGTGCGTGCTGGCTATCGAGTTCCACTCGATACCTAGATAGAAATGGCAAAAAGGCGATCGTGTGCGTGCTGGGTATTAAGTTTTACTCAATACCTAGCCAGAAATGGGATTAAAGAAATACAGTTTACAGCAACTAGGTTCGAAAATTGTGGACTGGTAAATCAAAGGTCGAAGATCAAGTGAATGTAGAATAAGTGCTAGAGAAAATGGGATTTAGGAAATGCAATTCAGAGGAACAAGGATCAGTAATCAGTTATTGTATATTGTACTCTCATATTTACTATTAGTATGCTAATTATTAATATTAATTGACATGTCAAATCCATGTAATAAGGCGTTTTGATGTAATAAGGTATAAAGTAAAGTATTATTATAATTGTGGGATGGAAGATTGTGAGAATAAAATTCAAAGATTGAGCGTGAATGCGAGGGAAATGGGATTGAGTAAATACAATTTTAGAGAAACGAGGATCAAAATTAAACTGCAGACTAAGAGAATAATATTCGAAGATTGAGGCAATAAAAAAATAGATTCAAAATTGTGGGAGTGTGAAATAAATGCTGTGAAAATTGGGATTGGAGAAACGAGGATTGATACTTGAGGGAGTGAAGATTGTTAGAATAAAGTTTGAAGATTGAGAAAATGTCGAATGGATGGCAGGAAAAGTGGGATTGAAGAAATAGAAATATAGTTTAGAGCCTGGGTCTCCAAACTTTCCAGCCTTAGGGCCATACTGATTACTCCAGTAAGTTCCGAGGGCCAAAACCATAACAATAAGCCTTTAAAATTATAATACTTCAGTAAACTAAATTAAATTTGATATAAAAAAATATGAGTTTTCAAGTATGCTAGCTCTCCGCGGGCCGGACAAAATCTGTCCGCGGGCCGGATGTGGCCCTCGGGCCGTAGTTTGGAGACCCCTGGTTTAGAGGAACGAGAAACGTGGTTGTGGTATTGAAGATTGTAAGATTAAAGTTTGAATGAATGCTATTAGAGGAACGGAACGAGAATCGGTAATTGTGGTATGAAAATTGTGAGAATGTTTAAATTTAGGATTGAGTGTGAGTGCTAGAGATAATGGGACTGAAGAAATTAGAGGAATGAGAAATAGGATTAAAGAAATACAGTTTACAGCAACTAAGTTCGAAAATTGTGGTATTAAGGATTGGTAAATCAAATGTCGAAGGTTAAGTGAATGTAGAATGAGTGCTAGAGAAAAAGGGATTTAGGAAATGCAATTCAGAGGAACAAGGATCAGTAATTGTGGGATTGAAGATTGTGAGAATAAAATTCAAAGATTGAGCGTAAATATACACCGTTCCATTTGTTTCTGGATCTCGCCTAGCCATGCTTTCGTGTTGTTATGTTGCAGTATCAATATTTACATTTTTTATTAATTGGCACTCCTGATTCCTTATTTTAACAGTGTTGCAATAATTTATGATATCATAAGTATGGGGTATAAATTCAAATTAATTAATGGGCGCAAAATTCTCTGTGAACAAAAACATGTTGTTGCAGCTAAAATTATTTTCCTTAGAAAATTTTTACAGTATCAAAATTCCAGTGAAGATATCCAATTCGTATACCTGGATGAAACATGGATATATCAGAATGGATCCGTGGTTCGACGCTGGGTACATGAAACGGATATAAAAAGTAATCCAACTAAATTCAAAAATGAAGGCAAACGCTTCACCATTCTACATGCTGGGTATAGGGGTGGGTTTTTGGATGGGTGCGATTTTTTATTACATTCGAAAAACAATGACCGAGATTACCATGCCACAATGGATGGTAATACTTTTCAAAATTGGGTGGTTAATCAACTTATTCCTGCTTTGGCTAAGCTTTCAGGGAAATGTGTAGTTATTATGGATAATGCTGCATACCATTCTGTGCAATTAGACAAAACTCCTTCATTTTCTTGTAAGAAATGCGAAATGCAGGAGTGGTTGGTTAAACACAATGTAAAATTCAATCCAAAATTAACCAAAAAGGAACTATGGGCTTTATTTATACCTTTTCGATCAAATGACAAAATTTACGTAGTTGATGACATTTTGAGAAAGAATGGGCACGAAGTTCTTAGATTACCGCCATACCATTGTCAATACAATCCAATTGAAATGGCATGGGGGTTTTGTAAGACTTACTACAATAAGCACATAAATTCTAAGCAACCATCTAAGGATCGTGTTCAGAATTTATGGCTTGAGTCTCTCTCAAAATGTACATCCGATATGTGGCAAAATTTCTGTGATCATTGTGAAAAACTTATTTCGGATGACTGGACAAAACACATGGGGAACCATTTATCCTTTTATTATTTCGCTTGGGGAATCTGGCTCAGAACAAACATCAGAAGATTCAGATGCAGGTTCTCTTGACTAAATAATAAAAGTGGAATGAGGGCTTAAAAATTGTTTGACATGAAAATTATCAGTATCACAAGAGGGTGGGAATAAATTTGCAATTCTACAAAAAAATACTGAGGGCCAACAGAAGAGAGAATGACCAAAATTAAGGTGGATGGATGGAGTTGATCAAAATGTGTTAACGGGAAGACCCAAGCGAGAAATACAAATGGATGACGAAATAAGTTTGCAGAGCCGAATTCATTATATTTGTTATATACAATATTATTGCTGTGTTTGTATGTACAAAAACCAAGTAGTAAATTTTGTTAATCTTAAAACTGCATATTATTATCCTTTTATATCTGAAAATTTGTAAAACAGGCAACAGTGTAAGATTACAATAGTCAGAAATTATAACCTTAAAATCGAACATCTGACAGTGACATTTAAAAACCCTGATTTAAAACACAACCAGCCCCATTTACAATACTTAAACTGTCACTTTTCCATAGCTAGGCGAGATCCAGAAACAAATGGAATTTTGTATACTAGGGAAATGGGATTGAATAAATACAATTTAAGAGGAACGAGGATCGAAATTGAACTGAAGACTCAGAGAATAATATTCGAAGATTGAGCAAATAAAAAAAAGATTCAAGATTGTGGAGTGTCAAATAAATGCTGGGAAAATTGGGATTGAAGAAACGAGGATTGATAATTGAGGGAGTGAAGATTGTAAGAATAAAGTTTAAAGATTGAGAAATTGCCGATTGAATGGCAGGGAAAGTGGGATTGAAGAAATAGAAATACAGGGCTATTTAAACAGAAGGAACTGATTTCAAACATTTATTTCTTCCAAACTACATAAGGTAGAACTTTAATTCCAACGTTCCTGGACAGACAAAAGTTTAAAATTTAAACATCAAATTAAAATGTCGAGCGTATTCGTACAGTTTACAAAAGGAGCACAAAAAAATCTACAGCACAGGAAACATATGGTGCTCATATTAAATGCATAAAAAAATGAACTTATATATTTCCAGGAACGTTGGAATTGTGTTTCTATCTTTTGTAGTTTGGAAGAAATAAATGTTTAAAATCTGTTCCTTTATTTTGAATAACCCTGTATAGTTTAGAGCAGTGGTCTCCAAACTACGGCCCACGGGCCAAATCCGGCCCGCGATTATTTGTAATTTTTTTTGTAAATGTCATATTTTGAAATATTGTAACAATTGTTCCTTAAATTTTTCATAATTTTATAAAATTAATCGAATCTTGGCCGACTTTATTATGTAGAATTGTATTTGTGGCCCGCGAAGAAGATAGTTTGGAGACCCAGGGTTTAGAGGAACGAGGAACGTGGTTGTGGTATTGAAGATTGTAAGAGTGCTAGAGATAATGGGACTGAAGAAATACAGTTGAGAGGAATGAGGATTGAAGATTGTGAGATTAAAGTTCGAAGATTGAGCGGGAATGCCAAGGCAAATTGGAACTAATGAAAACAAATTTTAGAGACACGAGGATCTAAATTGAAATGGGATTGAAGACTAAGAGAATAATATTCGAAGATGGAGCGAATAAAAAATAGATTCAAAATTATGGGAGTGTGAATAAATGCTGGGAAAATTGGGATTTGAGAAACGAGGATTGATAATTGAGGGAGTGACGATTGTAAGAATGAAGTTTGAGAAAATGTTGGATGAATGGCAGGGGAAGTGGGATTGAAGAAATAAAAATATGGTTTAGAAGAACGAGGAACGTGGTTGTGGTATTGAAGATTGTAAGATTGTAAGATTAAAGTTTGAATGAATGCTATTAGAGGAACGAGAATCGATAATTGTGGTAAGAAAATTGTGAGAATCTTTAAACTTAAGATTGAGTATGAGTGCTAGAGATAATGGGACTGAAGAAATACAGTTGAGAGGAATGAGGATTGAAGATTGTAAGATTAAAGTTCGAAGATTGAGCAGGAATGCTAAGGCAAAATGGAACTAATGAAATACAATTTTAGAGAAATGAGGATCGAAATTGAATTGGGACTGAAGACTAAGAGAATAATATTTGAAGATTGAGCGAATAAAAAATATATTCAAAATTATAGGAGTGTGGAATAAATGCTGGCAAAAATTGGGATTGGAGAAACGAGGATTGATAATTGAGGGAGTGAAGATTGTAAGAATAAAGTTTAAAGATTGAGAAAATGTCGAATGAACGGCAGGGAAAATGGGATTGAAGAAATAGAAATATAGTTTAGAGGAACGAGGAACGTGGTTGTGGTATTGAAGATTGTAGGATTCTAAGATTAAAGTTTGAATTAATGCTATTAGAGGAACGAGAATCGATAATTGTGGTATAAACATTGTGAGAATCTTTAAATTTAAAATTGAGCGTGAGTGCTAGAGATACCGGGACTAAAGAAATACAATTTAGAAGAATGAGGATTGAAGATTGTAAAGTTCAAAGATTGAGCGGGAATGCTAAGGCAAAATTGAACTAATGAAATCCAATTTTAGAGAAACGAGGATCGAAATTGAATTGGGATTGAAGGCTAAGAGAATAATATTCGAAGATTGAGCGAATAAAATATTGATTCAAAATTATGGGAGTGTGGAAAAAATACTGGGAAAATTGGGATTAGAGAAATGAGGATTGATAATTAAGGGACTGAAGATTGTAAAAATAAAGTTCAAAGTTTGAGAACCGATTTGAAGATAGCCACTGATTTTCCAGCCACGGGTTTTGGCGCCTCCACCATCACACGAATTATGCAACAGATTCCCCCGAAAGTCAAAATTTCATAACTTCCAAACTACATATTTTATTTTGGTAATTTCTTTGCTAATTGTTTGAACAATATATCTAGAACAAGCAAAAATTAAATAGGAGGTTTCGGAGATATGATTTTTTTAATATTTGGTATGAATGGTGCTGTACGCGGGGCAGCAATATATTGTTTAAATAATAAACAAATAGGAGTTACAACATTTTGACCATTTATGCTTGTTATAGATATATTGTTTAAACAATTATTAAAGAAATTAGTAAAATGAAATAGGAGGTTTCGGAGATATGATTATTTTAATATTTGGCTTGAATGGTGCTATACGCGGGACAGCAATATATTGTTTAAATAATTAACAAATAAGAGTTACAACATTTTGACCATTTATGCTTGTTATAGATATATTGTTTAAACGATTAGTAAAGAAATTAATAAAATAAAATAGGAGGTTTCGGAGATATGATTATTTTATTATTTGGCTTGAATGGTTGCTATACGCGGGACAGCAATATATTGTTTAAATAATTAACAAATAAGAGTTACAACATTTTGACCATTTATGCTTATTATAGATATATTGTTTAAACAATTAGTAAAGAAATTAGTAAAATAAAATAGGAGGTTTCAGAGATATGATTATTTTAATATTTGGCTTGAATAGTGCTATACCCGGGACAGCAATATATTGTTTAAATAATTAACAAATACGAGTTACATCATTTTGACCATATATGCTTGTTATAGATATATTGTTTAAACAATTAGTAAAGAAATTAGTAAAATAAAATAGGAGGTTTCAGAGATATGATTATTTTAATATTTGGCTTGAATAGTGCTATACGCGGGACAGCAATATATTGTTTAAATAATTAACAAATACGAGTTACATCATTTTGACCATATATGCTTGTTATAGATATATTGTTTAAACAATTAGTAAAGAAATTAGTAAAATAAAATATTAGGTTTCGGAGATATGATTATTTTAATATTTGGCTTGAATGCTGCTATACGCGGGACAGCAATATATTGTTTAAATAATTAACAAATAAGAGTTACAACATTTTGACCATTTATGCTTGTTATAGATATATTGTTTAAACAATTAGTAAAGAAATTAGTAAAATAAAATAGGAGGTTTCGGAGATATAATTATTTTAATATTTGGCTTGAAGGGTGCTATACGCGGGACAGCAATATATTGTTTAAATAATTAACAAATAAGAGTTACAACATTTTAACTATTTATGCTTGTTATAGATATATTGTTTAAACAATTAGTAAAGAAATTTGGAAAATAAAATAGGAGGTTTAGGAGATATGATTTTTTTAAATATTTGGTATGAATAGTGCTGTACGTATATTGTTTAAATAATTAACAAATAATAAGAGTTACAACATTTTGACCATTTATGCTTGTTCTAGATATATTGTTTAAAAAATTAGTAAAGAAATTTGTAAAATAAAATAAGAGGTTTCGGAGATATGATTATTTTAATATTTGGCTTGAATGGTGGTACACGCGGGACAGCAATATATTGTTTAAATAATAAACAAATAAAAGTTACAGCATTTTGACCATTCATGCTTGTTCTAGATATATTGTTGAAACAATTAGTGAAGAGTTTTTGAAAATAAAATATGTGGTTTGGGAGTTATGAAATTTTGAATTTCTGGGGAATCAGTTTCATAATTCGTGAGATGGTGGAGGCGCCAAAATCCGTGGCTATCTTCACATCGGCTTAGTTAACTATTGATAATGGACAATTAGTTTCCGAAATGTACATATAGTACTTAAATAAAAACAGTAAAGAAAGGAATTTACCGTTTGCTATTACTAATGTCAAGTTCAATTCATTTACACTAACATGGACTGGTGACGTCACAAACCCGTTCTCAGTTCATCTTGGTGTAGCACAAACGAACAAACCCTATGTTACATTAGGTTGCAATGTAACCTTATAATTTCAATCCAGTTGTTAATCCATCATATGTACATTTCCGTTAAATTACCTTCTAGTGATTCATCCTGTATATAATTCTAACAACATTACGAAATAGTGATGTTTAGATCTGAAAGATAACACCATATTATTATATATCGCTGTTTTGCTTTGATAATGGTACACGTGAAATTTGTTAATTTTATATATATTTGTATATTGTTTTCAATTTGATACTGGCCAGTGAACTTTTATTGTAGAGAACGGCACGCACATCTTCATTTCCTCTGGATATCTAGAGAAAACGAAGATGTGTTCTCTACAATAAAAGTTCACTGGCATTGGCATAGATTCAATGCAAAACATAAACATCACTTTTTTTAGTTGTGCCACTAAAAAAAAAGCAGCGACATTTATTTTCAAAGATAACACCAACTAAAAATTCTCCGCGGCGACCCCCTCATTATCATCCAAACAGATGTTCAGACCAGCTGTTGCTGTTGAATCTTAACTAGAGAAGCCTATTAGCGTTTACGTAATCTTGTTTGGTTTGCCGCTTCAAACACTACATACTTGACACCCACGTGTAGATAAACAAATAAATCAGAATGGATAACATACACAAGCATGTTTATATCAAAATACAGTAAATTAATACAAGATACTTGCGTTTAAACAAGAGAAAGAACAAGATTAATGTTCGTTTTGGTAATCTACAGGGAATTTGTGTGTACCTTGTAAATTTTTAGATAGTCGTTGTTTTTAAAACGCGCTCAATTGGAAGCTTCTAGCGAGTATTTCTAATCCCAGATTAAGCATGAAGTAAAATTTCGAGTTTAGAAAAAGCCTTAAAACTAACGAGTGTCTTCCACTCCCAGACTAAGCATGAAGTAAAATTACGAGTTTAGAAAAGCCTGAAAATTTGGTTTAGTCGCGTAGCGCGAAGCGCGGAGCGATCAAACCAAATTTTCAGGCTTTTCTAAACTCGAAATTTTACTTCATGCGCCACGCATATTAAACACTGATTTCAAGTGAAGTTTAAAATATATCACCAAGCCCAAGTAGCACTAAAAACGTTGAACTCGAGTTTAAATTGAACTTCGAGTTCAAGATGACAATTCCTATTGTTCTAATGTCACATTGAACTCGAGTTCAGAGTTGAACCAGTTCAGCATTTTTGGTGCAACTGGGCCTAAAGCATTATACATTGGAATTTAGTAGTTTAGTTTTTTCAACTAGTTTTGTTTAGAAAAAGCCTTAAAACTAACGAGTGTCTTCCACTCCCAGGCTAAGCATGAAGTAAAATTTCGAGTTTAGAAAAGCCTGAAAATTTGGTTTGGTCGCGTAGCGCGAAGCGCGGAGCGACCAAACCAAATTTTCAGGCTTTTCAAAACTCGAAATTTTACATCATGCGCCACGCGTATTAAACACTGATTTTAAATGAAGTTAAAAATATACTAAGGCCCAGTTGCACCAAAAACGTTAAACTCGAATTTAAATTAAACTTGAGTTCAAGATGACAATTCCTATTGTTCTAATGTCACATTGAACTCGAGTTCAGAGTTGAACCAGTTCAGCATTTTTGGTGCAACCGGGCCTAAAGCATTATACATTGGAATTTAGTAGTTTAGTCTTTTAAACTAGTTTAGTTTAGAAAAAGTCTTAAAACTAACGAGTGTCTTCCACTCCCAGACTAAGCATGAAGTAAAATTTCGAGTTTAGAAAAGCCTGAAAATTTGGTTTGATCGCGTAGCGACCAAACCAAATTTTCAGGCTTTTCTAAACTCGAAATTTTACTTCATGCGCCACGCGTATTAAACACTGATTTCAAATGAAGTTAAAAATATACTAAGGCCCAGTTGCACCAAAAACGTTAAACTCGAATTTAAATTAAACTTGAGTTCAAGATGACAATTCCTATTGTTCTAATGTCACATTGAACTCAAGTTCAGAGTTGAACCAGTTCAGCATTTTTGGTGCAACTAGGCCTAAAGCATTATACATTGAAATTTAGTAGTAATTATTTCCTTTATTTTGACTTTTTTATTAACATTTTATACGTACATTTCAAGCACAATCTGCCCTTTTTCAATAAATTAACTAAAATTATATGTTTGCAAATAAACAAAAAAAATACAAGTATTTACGTAAACAAGCGCGATTACAAACATGTAATTTTAATTAATTAATGAACATGAGATAAAACCTAAAAAAATATACATTGAACTTCACTTTAAATCAGTGCTTTATACGCGTGGCGCATGAAGTAAAATTTCGAGTTTAGAAAAGCCCAGAAAATTTGTCGAGGGTCGCTGCGCGACCCTCGACAAATTTTCACGGGGCTTTTCTAAACTCGAAATTTTACTTCATGCTTAGTCTGGGAGTGGAAGACACTCGTTAGGTTTAAGGCTTTTGTAAACTCGAAATTTTACTTCATGCTTAGTCTGGGAGTAAGACACTTGTTAGTTTTAAGGCTTTTGTAAGCTCGAAATTTTACTTCATGCTTAGTCTGGAAGTAAAAGACACTCGTTAGTTTTAAGGCTTTTGTAAACTCGAAATTTTACTTCATGCTTAGTCTGGGAGTAAAAGACACTCGTTAGTTTTAAGGCTTTTGTAAACTCGAAATTTTACTTCATGCTTAATCTGGGAGTGGAAACACTCATTAGAAATTTCAAATTGAACTATAAAAAACGAATCATTTAAAATATACATGCATCAAGATACGTATACCTGAAAGAAAGATTCCCTGCATTAAATTAGTATGTAGTGGGGTATAAGTGTTGTTTATTGTTGTAAAACCGCGTGTTTTAATTAAATCGTGTGGGAGAAACAAGACTATCGCATCACAGGTGCTGCTTCTAGTAGTAGCAAGTAGTAGTAGTAAAGTAGGTTGACTACTCACCAGCGCGTACAATGGCCCGCTCAGCTGTGCGACGTTGCAACAATTGGCAGGTTGCGAGCGTTTTCTCGACGGCAACGTCGCAGTAGGTGCTGCTATCGATTCAGCCAGCGAGCACTGCAGTTATTCACACAGGCACACACACCCAATGTCTAGATCTATAATAAATCCTCCAGCCTGTATGAACAAACCAACAAAACCAACCTTTTCACTTCACCGGAAAACGCAAAAAATCATACACAACTCCAAAATATAGCGAATGTGTCACATAGCAAGGGATTTCACTGTGGTTTTAACGAGAACAACGGGTGAAAGTCGCTGCCGACGTGTACCTCGGAACGTAGCGCATCTGAGACAGCCCTACTTTGTGTTTTCGAAAAACGCTACAAGTACAATGTTTCATAAATTTCTTTTATTTTAATTGGTTTCGGTAAGACGCCACTTTCTATCTATATATATATAAAATACGTCCACTTGTACACTGCCGACGGTGAAACTGTTCTATTCCGCTTCGACCAGAGGCTAAAACGGGAATACACCGCGCTAACCGGCGGCTGCGCACAAAGGGAAAACATTCCTCCCCCCCTCCACTCCGCCCAGCACAGCTGATTGTCACGTGACCCCGTTAGTTTTTATTTTTTCGTGTCATTCCATAACCCATCCCAATGTTACGGTCCCTGCACGTTCAATACCAATTGTGAGGAAAAAAGACGAGTCGAGTAAAAATCCAATATGGCGGAGCGATTGTGGGCATGGCGTGACCTTTTCCTTATCTTAATTGAAGCTTCCTTGATTTACATTATTTATTCCATTTAGGGTAATTCATTGTTGTAGGTGTAATTTCGTGTAAGAACTGAATTGGTATTTATACATATGTATGCTCAAAATGTCATAATTTAATTCAAAAGCTAACCTCAATTTTTTACATTAGGTTGATGTAGGTTAGGTTTACCTAATTTTAACTAAGTGAAAAAAACATAGTTGAAAAACTGTGAAAGCAGGCATTGCCAGACCTGACCTCTCAAAATAAACTGTTATTGTGTCGTTTGCGTATAAAGTACTAGAATGACATAGGTCAGGGATTCACAAACTGTAGGTCGCGATCCACTGACGTAAGCCCATTTTTGGTGGGTCGTGATTCGATTTTTGATAGATCGCGACATCAGTGTAATTTTGTGGAAGAACTGAACTGGTATTTATACATATGTATGCCCAACATATCATAATTTAATTCAAAAGCTAATCTAACTATATGGCATTAGGTTGATGTAGGTTAGGTTTACCTAATTTTAACAGTGAGCAAACATAAATGAAAAATTGTGGAAGCAGACATTGCCAGACCTGACCTCTCAAATTAAACTGCTGTTGTGTCGTTTGCGTATAAAGTACTAGAATAACATAGATCAGGGATTCTTAAACTGTAGTTCGCGATCCACTGACGTAAGTCCATTTTTGGAGGGTCGTGATTCGATTTTTAATAGATCGCGACATCAGTGTAATAATATATAGGTATTTGATTGAAATTCACTTGGTTTGTTTTACTAATAAATTGTTTTATTTTCAACTAGTTTCTGCTTAATGCCATTTTCAAGAATGGTGTACAAAAGAGCAAAATTGATTATATATACTAGATGTCGGCATTTCAGGTAATAAGCGCTCTAATTATCGGGGAATTCCAATGGTCCTCGTTGTCATTGACCACGTTTTTTCCCGCCTTTATGGCTTTACTTATTTCTAAATCCTCCCGATAATTCAAAACTAATCCCTTATAACCCGAATGCAACATTTTACAGTCGTTTGAGCTGAAAAAGTGATTAGCCATGATGCAATGTTTTGCGAACCCCGTGGTCTGTTTATTATTTAGAATATCTTTCCTATGTTCTTTTAATCTCGTTTCAAAAGAACTGCCCGTTTGCCCTATATACAGGGTGTTCCAGACCACCCGTACACCCCTTTTAAAATTTCGCGGATGAATATTTTTCAAAAACTGAATGTGGGGTATTACTAATGTTCATGTGCTCTATCTAATGACGTATCACTCAATCCCCCCTTTAAATTTTCAAATGGCAACCCCTATTTTTTATTGCAGATTCGAATTCTCTATAAAAAAATATTAAGAGTTTATTCGGAACATTTTTTTGTACGACCAACAGGTGGCGCTACAATCGCAAAAAACTACTTTTTAATACATTTTTTTGATATTTTAGGACCGTACGTGAATGAATATTATTCGAAAACTCAATGCGGGGTACTACTAATGTTCATGTGCTCTATCTAATGACGTATTACTCTACCACCCCCCCCCCCCCCTGTTTGTTCACAGTTCTTGGCATAGGACAAGCGGACAGGTTCTCGCAACGACGGATGCCTGAATCCGGCTATCCCAACACGAAGAAGACCCAGCTGTCAATTTCCCGCATTAAGTTTTGTAAGAATATTCATTCGCGTACAATGCTAAAATTCGTTAAAAATGTATTAAAAAGTCGTTTTTTGCTATTGTGTCGCCACTTGTTTGTCGTACAGAAAAATGTTCTGAATAAATTGTTCATATTTTTTAATTGAAAATTCTAATCTGCAATTACAAATTGGGGTTTCCATTTAAAAATTTAAAGTTGCCCCCGCCCTTTTTCAGGGGAGGCAGGGGGGGTTGAGTGATACTTCATTAGATAGAGCACATGAACATTAGTAATACCCCGCACTGAGTTTTCGAATAATATTCATCCACGTACGGTCCTAAACTATCAAAATAATGTATTGAAAAATAGTTTTTTGCGATCGTAGCGCCACCTGTTAGTCGTACAAAAAATGTTCCGAATAAATTCTTAATATTTTTTTTATAGAGAATTTGAATCTGAAATAAAAAATAGGGGTTGCCATTTGAAAAGTTAAAGTTACCCCCTGTCCCCTTTCAGGGGGGGGGGGGCAGGGGGGTCGAGTAGTACGTCATTAGATAGAGCACATGAACATTAGTAATACCCCGCACTGAGTTTTCGAATAATATTCATCCACGTACGGTCCTAAAATATCAAAAAAATGTATTAAAAAGTAGTTTTTTGCGATTGTAGCGCCACCTGTTGGTCGTACAAAAAAATGTTCCGAATAAACTCTTAATATTTTTTTATAGAGAATTCGAATCTGTAATAAAAAATAGGGGTTGCCCCCCGCCCCCCCTTCAGGGGGGGCAGGGGGGGGGGGGTCGAGTGATACGTCATTAGATAGAGCACATGAACATTAGTAATACCCCCCATTCAGTTTTTGAAAAATATTCATCCGCGAAATTTTAAAAGGGGTGTACGGGTGGTCTGGAACACCCTGTATATTGCATCGCAGTCATCACATTTCAGCTCATATACTCCGCTTTTTTTATTATTACTATTGTCTGTTTTAATTTTATTATTCACTAATATTTTCCCTAAGTTAACAGAATTAGTCAAAATTATGTTATTGTCCTTTCCCTTAACTGTTTGTTTAATTTTCTGTGAGAGGTTATTAACGTATTCTAATCTATTCCAGTAGGTTTTCTCTATTTTTGTCACACTATAAAAATACTTCCGCAATTGTTTTTGTTTTTTCTTTTTAATCATTTGATCAACTGATGCCTGTTTATAACCGTTATTTTTTGCTATTGTTTTAATTGCGTTTAGTTCGATTTGATAATCTATTTTACTAAGTGGAATATTAATTAATCTGTGTATAAATGAATGAAAAGTACTATATTTAATTTGGTTGTGTGTGGTTGAGTTTATAGGTATTATTGTATCCGTACATGTTTCTTTTCTAAATATTTTATATGTTAGTGTATTGTTAGATGATTTCGTAATCGTTAAATCTAAAAAGTTAAGACTATTGTTAAGTTCCTTTTCTATTGTAAATTGAATTTGACTATTTAATGAATTTAAATATTTTGTAAAAATTTCTAACTGTCTTATTGACCCTGTCCATATGCAGAAAATATCATATACATATCTCTTCCAAAATTGAATATGTTTGTTTCTGGTTGTTTTAGTAAATTACTTTCGAAATCATCCATAAAGATTTCTGACATTAAAGGGGACAACGGTGATCCCCTTGGTAGTCCATCTGATTGAATATATATATATATCCCCATTGAACTCAAAGTAGCATTGATTAATGCAAATGTCTATTAAACATTTTAATTCCTTTTTATGTGATTCTAGATTGGCAGTGTTTTGGATTTTTTGGTTTAGAATATTTTTCAACTCTTCTGTCGGTATTAATGTGAAGAGACTTTTCACGTCAAACGAAATTAATTTAGCATTTGGAGGAAATGACACTTCTTTTAGTTTATTTACCAAATCTATTGCATTTTTTATTGAATGTTGAGGTTTGAAGTTAATGAACGAAGGAATTAAATTATTTAAGAATTTACATAATTTATAAGTCGGAGCGTATAAATATGAAACTACCGGTCGTATTGGTACACCTTCCTTATGGATTTTAGGTAATCCATAAAGAACCGGTGCTTTAGGGTTCATTACTGTTAGTTTTTATCTATCCCTATCTGAAATTAAAATTATGCTTTGTCGTAATGCTTTTTTGAGTTCAGTCTGATATTTAATTGTTGGATCTATTTTTCTGATTTTAAAAATATCTGTTTTCAATAAGTTTTCTGTTTTTTTGAATATAATCTGTTTTACTCATTATGGTTACGGTGTTCCCTTTGTCAGCTTTACACAGAATTAGGTTATTATTTTTTAGTTTATTCTTTATATTGGTTATTGTTTGACTATCTGAATTACGGAATTTATTATTAAAATGCGATTTTTTGTGATTTGTAATTAGTTTTGAAATATTACATTTGGCAATTGTTCTAACTTCTGCATCGGATATTTTATTACAAATTATCTCTAAGTTTATACCTACTGCCTCGAGTGATAATTTTGAAGTAATTTGTGGACTGTATTTTAAATCTTTCTCAAGTAAAGATGATTCAGTATTATCAAATTGAGTGTCAGTTAAATTTACAATTCTGGGAAAGAACCTAACATTACTTTGCTCACCGCTAATGTTAATATTCACTTGAAATTTATCACTATTGACTTTATCACTGTTCACTTTTTCGATTCGGAGTTGATACCTTTTCTTTCTGCTTCTTAAAATGTTCAAATGATGCGTTCCTGGCTTCTTCCCGGGATGTGGAGTCGATGTAGTCAAATTCTATCGGGTGCAGTTTCATGATGAGCCTTGTGTGTAGTAATTTTATCATTTTCGATAGGGTATCTCGCTGTTTGTACCATTTTTTCATTTCTAATGAAATCCACATCTGGTAAGCTGCTTTTACTACTTCTTTGGACTCTGTTGATTGGTGGTTGCACTGAACTTTCATGTATCTTGGTTTTAGTTTTTCACGAAGACATATTTTATTGAAGATGATGTGGTTGTTCTCTCTTGCAAATTTAATTAGATTTCTTTTGTACATGGTAATGAGTTTTGCTTCACAGGCACTTAATATATCGTTTACTTGTTTCTCATTGATCACTTGGTAAAACATTTCTATTAATATATAGGTATTTGATTGAAATTCACTTGGTTTGTTTTACTAATGAATTGTTTTATTTTCAACTAGTTTCGGCTTAATGCCATTTTCAAGAATGGTGTACAAAAGAGCAAAATTGATTATATACAGCGTGTAATCGAACTAATGTACATCCTCTTAAGGGCGTATACACAAAATATTTTGACACCAATTGCAGCAAAAATAAAATCGGAAAAAAATATTGGATTTTTCATAATTTTTCAAGCATTTTTTACTTTTTGAGAACTTCTGGTTACCTGTGTTCATGATATTTTTCGTGGATGCGTAAGTTGTTGGATTTTCTATTTACTTTTTCTACTGCGAGGCGCATAAATCACTTTGCACGCACTATCGAGACGTATAAATCACTTAGCACGCACTACACACACACACACACACTGTCTAGAATTACTAGATAAAACTGGGTCACGTATAAAAAAATCACAATAACAACATAGACATAATTCTTCACAATCTGACCCACTTTTCTCTGGATGGTGTAATTCGATATCCAAATCGTTTAAAAACTACCAGTCTATGTGGAATCTCTCTTAAAATACGCAATGTGTGCGTATACCAGATACCACAAACATGTGGCCTATTATTATTAATTATTTTTAATAATTATTTGTGAGCTATCTACTAAAGGTATGGTAATTTCAAATGCAGGTATTGTTTATTTAAATGCTGCCCCTTATGTGGTAGAGAGCCTGTACAGTAGTTCGTTTACACGCTGTATACTAGATGTCGGCATTTCAGGTAATAAGCGCTTTAATTATCGGGGAATTCCAAAGGTCCTCGTTGTCATTGACCACGTGTTTTCCCGCCTTTATGGCTTTATTTATTTCTAAACCCTCCCGATAATTCAAAACTAATCTCTATATATTAATAGAAATGTTTTACCAAGTGATCAATGAGAAACAAGTTAACGATATATCAGTGTAATTTTGTGGAAGAACTGAAGTGGTATTTATACATATGTATGCCTAAAATGTCATAATTTATAATTTCATTCAAAAGCTAACCTAACCTTTTGAGATTAGGTTGATGTAGGTTAGGTTTACCTAATTTTAACAGTGAGCAAACATAAATGAAAAATTGAGGAAGCAGGCATTGCCAGACCTGGCCTCTCAAAATAAACTGCTATTGTGTCGTTTGCGTATAAAGTACTAGAATAACATAGGTCAAGGATTCTCAAACTCTAGGTCGCGATCCACTGACGTAAGTCCATTTTTGGTGGATCGTGAGTCGATTTTTGATAGATCGCGATACAAGATCTTGATAGAATATATATATATATATATATATATATATATATATATATATACAGGGTGGGCCACGAATAACGCCCATTAAAAGTGTTCGGGGTTCCTGACAGAGAAAAAATTTAAAAAAATTCTACATTGCACGGTTAAATGCGATCACCTCATGGAAAATATTTCGACTTTCTATCACTTCCGGTTGTACCGGAAATGGCTACCAACTTTGTTATTTTAAATGGAACATCCTATATATTCATTTTTTTTTAGATTTCCCGTTCAATTGTCTATCCTCTCAAATCAATTTATGTCCACTTAACTCTTACAGTTTTTGAGTTAAAAATTTATTTGTCAAATATTGACCTCAAATAGACGTTTTGAAAAATGCCTATAACTTCTAGTAGGGACAAGATAGACAGACGAGCGGCATCTTGAATTGTTACTTACAGATCCCTCTAGAATTAAAAAAATTGACATCTGTCAATTTTGACAATAGGTATTTCAAAAATGTCAATATTTCAGTGCCCACTTAAAAACATCATAATTCAATGTTTTCAAATGGAATGACCTATATTTTATCTCATATGGTGATTGGCAAGACAATTTGCAACATAAAAGTATTATGTCTCCCTATATCTAGAGCAAGTAGTTTTTAGTTATTTCGAAATTTCTTTCCTCCCAGAATGCTTGCACAATTGAATAATTCGTGTACTATTCACACGTGCACCATAGTAGGCTACTGTCAATATTCGCTGAACCGAATCTGTCAATGTTTTTGAACGCTCGGTTCGAGTAATATTAAAATGAATAAGTATACCAATCAAGAAATTATGAATTTATTCGTCATACATGGTCAGTGCTACAGAATTGTTGAGAGAACTTGCAGAATTTTCAACAAAACTTACCCACACTTGCCGCCGATGGCTAGAAGAAAATTTAGAAGACTGGAGTCAAATTTTGTACAATTTGGAAAACTAAACGCAGAAAAAAATCAACCAAAGCCAATAACGCAGAACGAGGAAGTTCAAGTGAATGTTTTGGCTTATTTTCAAGCAAATCCACGCGCATCCACCCGTAGTTGCCAGGAGGATTTGGGAGTAAGCAGAACATCACTGCGAAAAATTATGAAAATATA
Source organism: Philonthus cognatus (assembly GCA_932526585.2). Classification (NCBI taxonomy): domain Eukaryota; kingdom Metazoa; phylum Arthropoda; class Insecta; order Coleoptera; family Staphylinidae; genus Philonthus; species Philonthus cognatus. The sequence continues at coordinate 156,193,160 of OW052241.1, forward strand.
TCGTATGCATAATTATAAATTTAATTTGGTACAAGAACTATTTCCGCAAGATGCAGTGAACAGGATTGATTTTTGTGAGTTTTTGTTGGTTAAAAATCAAGAAGACAATGACTTTTTAAAAAAAATTATTTGGACCGACGAATCAAATTTCTCTCGTGAAGGTATTTTCAATAGAAAAAACAATCACATGTGGTCAACTGAAAATCCACATGCAACGCTTGTACATAAATCCCAACACAAATTTAGTTTCAACGTATTTTGCCTTTTGATGGACACGCGTGTTACTTTTTATTTGTACCACGAAAGATTAAATAGTGGTAGATATTTACAAATTTTGTAGAGAATTTTTTGGATGAGCTTCCTTTGAATTAAAGGATAAGTTCATGGTATCAGCTCGATGGAGCCCCAGCTCATTGCACACACGAAATATCGCAGCAACTGACGAATATGTTCGAAGATAGATGGATTCGAAGGTTAGGTCCGTGGAACTGGCCCGCTAGATCTCCAGATCTTACTCCACTCGACTTTTTTCTTTATGGTCGTATAAAAAATAAAGTTTATGCCACTGTCGTCAATACCCGAGAAGAATTGGAAGCAAGGGTGCGAGCTGCATTCGCGGAATTAAGTGCAGAAGAAATTAGGCGAGCAACAACAGAGGGTGTCGCAGCACGTGCTGCACAGTGCTTATACGTTAATGGTGATCATTTCGAACAATTGTTACAATTTTTTTTCTGTTCTTGCATTTAAATATTCGTTTGAAAATTACTTTATTTCAATCTTCTTGCTTTTGTTTTGTTTGTAAGTTGTAAGTGTGGATAAGTTTCGTTGAAACAACAATTCTGTCGCACTAGCCATATATGACGAATAAATTCATAATTTCTCGATTGCTACACTTATTTATTATAATATTACTCGAAGTGTTCAAAAATATTGACACGTTGGAAACGAATTTGTCTAGATTCGGTTTAGTGAATATTGACAGTAGCCTAGTATGGTGCATGTGTGAATTGTACAGGAATTATTCAATTGTGCAAACATTCTGGGAGGAAAGAAATTTCGAAATAACTCAAATACTATTTGCTCTAGATATAGGGAGACATAATACTTTTATGTTGCAAATTGTCTTGCCAATCACCATATGAGATAAAATATAGGTCATTCCATTTGAAAACATCGAATTATGATGTTTTTAAGTGGGCACTGAAATATTGACATTTTTGAAATACCTATTGTCAAAATTGACAGATGTCAATTTTTTTAATTCTAGAGGGATCTATAAGTAACAATTCAAGATGCCGCTCGTCTGTCTATCTTGTCCCTACTAGAAGTTATAGGCATTTTTCAAAACGTCTATTTGAGGTCAATATTTGACAAATAAATTTTTAACTCAAAAACTGTAAGAGTTAAGTGGACATAAATTGATTTGAGAGGATAGACAATTGAACGGGAAATCTAAAAAAAAATGAATATATAGGATGTTCCATTTAAAATAACAAAGTTGGTAGCCATTTCCGGTACAACCGGAAGTGATAGAAAGTCGAAATATTTTCCATGAGGTGATCGCATTCAACCGTGCAATGTAGAATTTTTTAAATTTTACCTCTGTCAGGAACCCCGAAAACTTTTAATGGGCGTTATTCGTGGCCCACCCTGTATACATATATATATATATATATATATAAATATATACAGCGTGTAATCGAACTAATGTACATCCTCTTAAGGGCGTATACACAAAATATTTTGACACCAATTGCAGCAAAAATAATATCGGAAAAAAAATATTGGATTTTTCATAATTTTTCATGCATTTTTTACTTTTTGAGAACTTCTGGTAAGTTGTTGTATTTTTTATTTACATTTACTACTGCGAGGCGCATAAATCACTTTGCACGCACGCTGTCTCGAATGACTAGATGAAACTAGGTCACTCATTTGTGGTATTGTTTATTTACTGTTACTTCTGCGAGACGAATAAATCACTTAGCACGCACTACACACACACACACTGTCTAGAATTACTAGATGAAACTGGGTCACGTATAAAAAAAATCACAATACGTGTTCAAATTGACGTCCGCCACACTCAATGCATATTTGGGCTCTACGTATCCAATTTGCACGAACAGTAGCAAACATTTCACGAGGTTCTTCACGAATGGTATTAGCCGCGGCGTTTACTCGTTGTATCAGCATTTTAGCATTGTCAATTTCCGTAGTGTAGACTTCACTTTTAAAGTATCCGCAAAGAAAAAAATCTAAGGGGTTTAAATCCGGACTTCTTGGAGGCCATGGTACAGGGCCTCCACGACCAACCCAACGTCCTGGAAACTCATCATCCAAATATCTTCTAACGCGCCTTTCATAGTGAGCTGGTGCACCATCTTGCAAATACCACATTCTTCTAAGAACCGCTAAGGGTACATTTTCTAGAAGATCTAGAAGGTCATCTTGCAAAAATCGTAAATATCGTTCTCCATTCAAATTAAATGGGAACATAAATGGCCCAATTAATTGATCATTTAAAATACCTGCCCAGATATTAAGGGAGAAGCGATGCTGGAAATGAGTTCTACGCGTAACACGAGGATTTTCTATTGCATAAACATGCATATTATGGAAATTAAAACTTCCATTACGCGTAAAGCACGATTCGTCGGTCACTAAAATGTCTTTGGTAAAGTTAGGATTTTGAACATTTTGTGCCAAAATCCATTGACAAAATGCAATTATTTTGGGAAAATCATGGGGTTGAAGATGTTGTACACGCTGGTAGTGATACGGATAAAAATTTTTGTATCGTATAACACTGCTGACAAATGTGTGCGATACATTTAGCTGAGCGGCGATAATACGGGTACTTAAACCAGGATCCGCTTCCAACAGATTCAATATTTCATCTTCCGCTCGCAAATATCGCATTGGACGGTCACCACCTCCGGCGGCTCCGGCTTCGGCGACGGGCTGCAAACTTCCAGTATTTTTAATAATTATTTGTGAGCTATCTACTAAAGGTATGGTAATTTCAAATGCAGGTATTGTTTATTTAAACGCTGCCCCTTATGTGGTAGAGAGCCTGTACAGTAGTTCGTTTACACGCTGTATATATATATATATATATATATATATATATATATATATATATATATATCAGTAATAGGGAAGATCAAGTATATCAATAATCCAGTAAGCGAAAAACGAGCGATAACGAGTCTCTATAAACTGTCGGCATCCCAGTAGGAACTGACTTCAGAAACATACGTCGTAATTAGACATATAAGTCAATTTATGTAACGTTTCCGAGATTCACCGAATCGTGTGACTTAATCTAAGATATGTAATTTGTTTTTCAAAGCAACCGAGATGCCGACAGTTTATAGACACTCGTTAGCTTGTAAGAATCGAGTAGACGAACTTTTTGATCGATTTTCTATGAATCGTAAACTAAAGTAACCTAAGCGGTATATTTTGAAATTCACATAAAATCAGCGTTTTATACGCGTGGCGCATGAAGTAAAATTCGAGTTAAGAAAAGCCTGAAACCATTAATTATTGGACTGAAGTAACTGGTAGCCATAAAAATCTAACTAGGATTAGATTAGTCTGCTGAGGTTACACAGCAGACTAATCTAACACTATCAAGATTTGTAGAGTTATGTTATGTCAAATGTAACTTTTCTTGGATTAGATTGATTCTTAGCTTATTAGGTTTAGATTGGCAATTTGAAACTTCAAAAATTAAAATTTTTGAAATTAACTGATATATTTAACATTTTCATTATTTTTGTTATTTGATAAAATGCTTGATATTAGACTACGCTTCTGACATTAAATGACAGTTTTAGTGTTACTTTCGATAAACAATGACAGTCTAGACATTAAATGACGTTTTTGACATTAAATGTTACTTACAAATCTAACTAGGATTAGATTAGTCTGCTGTGTAACCTAACACTATCGAGATTTGTAGAGTAATGTTATGTCAAATGTAACTTTGTTTGGATAAGATTGATTCTTAGCTTATTAGGTTTAGATTGGCAATTTGAAACTTCAAACGAGTGTTTTCCACTCCCAGGCTAAGCATGAAGTAAAATTTCGAGTTTAGAAAAGCCCCGTGAAAATTTGTCGAGGGTCGCGCAGCGACCCGAGACAAATTTTCTGGGCTTTTCTAAACTCGAAATTTTACTTCATGCGCCACGCGTATAAAACACTAAAAAAATGTGAAATGTATGTATATTCGAACTTCACTTAAAATTTGTTTTGTACGCGTGGCGCATGAAGTAAAATTTCGAGTTTAGAAAAGCCCAGAAAATTTGTCTCGGGTCGCTGCGCGACCCTCGACAAATTTTCACGGGGCTTTTCTAAACTCGAAATTTTACTTCATGCTTAGTCTGGGAGTGGAAAACACTTGTTTAAAGCATCAAATTGAACTCTTTTGAAAAACAACGGATGTCAGAAAATTTACAGCTTATGCATGTTTACCTAAAAGAAAAATTCCCTGTATAATAGAAACTACAGTCTAAACTAAAAAATAGTATGTTATACGAACAAAGTTCAAGTGTTTTATTTTATTAAGTTGCTATTATTTTTACTCTTGCAATTAATACATTGGAGTAAATTAGAGTAGGCAGTGCCTAAAAGTTTATTATAAATTAAGGCTGTGAATTAGAATTTACAAAATAATCAAATATTTTTTTCGCTATATCTTAGTAAATATCTATCGCATTTTAGCAGTATATATTTTCAACTTTACTTTAAATCAGTGGTTTATACGCGTGGCGCATGAAGTAAAATTTCGAGTTTAGAAAAGCCCCGTGAAAATTTGTCTCGGGTCGCTGCGCGACCCTCGACAAATTTTCTACGCGAGGCTTTTCTAAACTCGAAATTTTACTTCATGCTCAGTCTGGGAGTGGACAACACTCATTTCATTTTCGGTAGATTTTCAACGTATCAAAATTTTCATTAATTTATAAAATTTTCATAAACTGTTTAATATTTCGCCAATTTATAAAATCTTAATCTTAATATAAGATTTAGAACAATTTTCAAAAATTAATTCGTAATTTATCAAATTAATTTATCAAATTCTTCAATATATTAAAAATTATTTAATCACACAAATTTGAGTCTTTTTTTCACTAAGACATCATTTTGCCGTCGAAAGAATCAAATTATGTCAAAAGCGACAATTTATGTAAACAATGAAGAATCTCGAAAAAGTCAACAAAAAAACTTAGATGAAAAACTTCATTAAAAAATGCATGAAAAAAAATCAAGAAATATTAAAAGGCGAGTCACCTCGCCTTCTACAAATATAGTTTTAATTTTTAAAACTTTCGACTTAAATTGACAATTCGATGCCACTTTCGAGACTTTGGACATTTGATATTTTTTAACATTTTTGACCTAAATTTAATAGTTAACTGTTGAGGCTTCTACTTCGTTATACATCATTATTAACATAAATTAGACACTTAAACTTTGTTTGTATAACTGAGATTTTTTTATTGTGACTATAGTTTCGACAACTTTAACTTGTCATTATCAGACTACAATTAGTCTGATAATGACAAGTTAAAGTTGTCGAAACTATAGTCACAATAAAAGAAACCTCAGTTATACAAACAAAGTTTAAGTGTCTTATTTATGTAAATTTAATAGTTGTGGCTGTTACTTGGTGAAATTCTATATCAAAACTTTTAGTAAATAACACACTTGGGTAAGATTTCACTGTTTATTGATTGACACTGCAACAATTGTTTCGCCACACAGCAATTGTTGCAGTGTCAATCAATAAATAGTGAAATTTTAACCAAGTGTGTTATTTACTAAAAAAATTTGACGTAAATTAACATATTTGAATTTAACTGATATATTTAACATTTTTATTATTTTTGACATTTGATAAAATGCTTGATATTAGATTACGCTTCTAACATTAAATGACAGTTTTAATGTTACTTCTGATAAACAATGACAGTATAGACATTAAATGACGTTTTTGACATTAAATGTTACTTTTGACATTAAATAAAAGTTAATGGCAATTTTTATATTTTTAATATTTTCGACATTTTCGATATTTTTACAAAATTTGATATTTTTGGTATTATCGATATTTTTACAATTTTGTGTTTTCGGAATTTTTGATAATTTCGATGTTTTTGTTATTTTTGATATTTTCGATATATTTGTGATTTTTGTCGATTTATAAAATTTTCATCAGATTTCGATATTTTAAACAATTTATAAAATGTTCTTCAAATTTTCAATACTTCTAGATTTCGTTGATTTATAAAATGTTTAATTGACAATTCAGACATTAGATGCCATTTTCGACACTTTGAACATTTGATATTTTTATATTTTTTAACATTTTTGACGTAAATTAACATTTTTAAAATTAACTGATATATTTACAATTTTTATTATTTTTAACATTTGATAAAATGCTTGATATTAGACTACGCTTTTGACATTAAATGACAGTTTTAGTTTTACTTGTGATAAACAATTACAGTCTAGAAATTAAATGACGTTTTTGACATTAAATGATACTTTTGACATTAAATGAAAATTAATGACAATTTTTATATTTTGTACATTTTCGATATTTTTACAAAATTTGATATTTTTGATATTTTCTATATTTTTAAAATTTAGTATGTTCGATATTTTTGTAATTTTTGATAATTTCGATGTTTTTGTTATTTTTGATATTTTCAAAATTGGTAACACTGCCTTTTTGCATTACATACAGGGAAAGTAAGAACGAATTGAATAAACAGATCATACAAATCGAACCGAGCAGTTTTCAAGAACAGAGAAAATCAATATCATTTAATCCTTTAAAATCCCTACAAATTTCCTGAAATCCAATTTTTTATTTTCGATATTTTTGTAATTTTTGATAATTTTGATGTTTTTGTTATTTTTGATATTTTCGATATTTTTGTGATTATTGCCGAATTTATAAAATATTCATCAGATTTCGATATTTTCAACAATTTATTAAATAAGTATAGATAAAATTGCCAATTCTTGGTTGCAGAATACTTCAAACATTAAAAGTGCGATTCTTTTCGCAATCTACAACAAGTTAGTCTTACAAAGACTATATCAAGATATTTTGATATAGTCTTTGTAAGACTAACTTGTTGTAGATTGCGAAAAGAATCGCACTTTTAATGTTTAATTTATTAAATGTTTTTCAAATTTTCAATATTTCCAGATTTCTGTCTATTTATAAACTGTTTAATATGTACTTTGTGATTTTTTAATAAAAATATTCATGAGATTTTCAAAATTTTGTGATTTTCAATATTTGTGTTGATCTGACTTTGACGAAACCGACATTTTGCAACAAAATCGCGATATTTACGTCAAAAAAAAAATGGCATTATACCCGAAAAACTGAAATTTGCGAACCGAAATTTGCTGATAAAACAAAATGGCATTTCACCCGAAAAACTGAAGTTTACGAAAAGATTGCATTGCTGATTTAAGACAAAATCGTTTCTTTTTCTAACGATTTTTAACAAAACAGTTGATATAATGGAAAATCCAACCAGTCACCGTTTATCAATTTTTGAGAATGTTTATTTTTTATGTTGACTATTTTCGTCAGATTTAGTTAATTCTGTAATTTTTATTTCCAGAAAAACAAAACAAAATTCACTTTTTTTCAAAGAGGAACGTAAACTAAAATGTTTACGAAATAAAATTATAAATAGTCTTAATCAAGTGAGGGCACCTCGAAACGAATCTTTCCGCAAACAGTTTTGATTTAAAAATTGCAAAAAAAGTATAAACTGTTGTAGAATTAAACAAGTATTCACGTGAGTATTTGAACCGAAAGAAACCGATATTTTTTCCGGTTCAGTTCCGGTTTTAGTTCCGAAAAAAACGATGTTTTTTTTCGGTTTTCGGTTTTCGGTTTTCGGTTTTCGGTTTACGGTTCAGTTTCGGTTCGAAGCTCTGGTTTTAATAGCAAAAATAATATGTTTGCTCTTTCAGAGCCGCTTCTACATACAAAAAATTAACACTTTTAAAATTTGGGAGAGGGTGGGGGGTTAAACTCCCATATCCTTCCCCTGGCTACGGCTTGCGTTTGTGTATAAAATACTATAATCTGTTTAATAACTAGGAGGAGCGTCTTAAATTTCACGCGCCAAAACCTACAACTCTGATTGGACGAGAGCGCGCCCATTTTACACTATGCTAATTACGTCATTATTAGACGCAACAGTTGACATAACCTTAATTCGAAGCGTTACCGAGTTGCAATTTTGTCTGTTTCGTTATGATCTTTTGTGCGGTGTTTCTTTAGCATAGTTAAAAGTTTGTTTAATATATATTGTTGTGATGGACTATGGACCCAGATATTATCACGAAGCTTGTGTGATAATATATATATATATAATAATAATAATAATATATATATATATATATATATATATATATATATATAATAATAATAATAATATAATAACCTTCACCTCCAAAATAGCGTAATACTTACGAATCCTTTATTCGAGTATTCGTGATTCGAATCAAATTGGGTTATTCGGATTCATGATTCGAATCCTTTTTACGAGGATTCATCCGAGCTCTGATAGAGACACATTATTATATAAATTCCATATTATATTATGAACATAATGTAAATATGTTTTATTTCACAGATATATGGCGAGATGCCGTAAAAGCATTTTAATTGAACTGACGATATCGTACGATGGAAAAGAAAATACTTAACCACAATTAAGAAGTACAAAATAGATATTTGATTTTATTTAAAGAGTAATTATGAAATTATTTAAAATTGCCGCCAAATTTCTCTAGTGATATTTCTGGTAACTTTTTATAGTGTAAATTGGGCTTTGGCACTTACTCTTTCTAGTTTTTAAACAGACCATAGAACAACCTAGGTCAAACTGTAGGTCGCGACGAACTTGTGGGTCGTAAGTCGATTTTTGGTGGGTCACAAATCGATTTTTCGTGGGTTGAGGCACAAAATCTTAAATGTACAGGGTGCAGCATTTTCGACGGTATTTTCAAGTAAAATACCATTTTTATGGATGAAATAACTTCTTTCTTTAAAAAGATATTGACATGCTGTAAAAACTTTCGTATGCACTTTTTTAGTAGAATACGCTGACGATATTTTCGGAAAGCTTAGAAAAAATGCAATCTACTGAATTCACGGCAAACTATGATTTGTATTTAAAATAACTCAACTTTATGTAATATTTCATAAAGGGTAAACATAAGACAAAATCTGATATGATCAGCATATTTTACTGATAAATGTATCTTAAGAACGTTTTTACCGCATGTCAATATCTTTTCATATAAAGAAGGTATTTTAATATTTTAAAATGGCCAAATTTTGAATTTTCGAGTATAACTATAGACAAATTTTGATTAGGCATATGAAATATGCTCTAAAAAGAGCTCTGGAAGTATATATTAGTTTTTGTCTGTCATTCATATTTATGATAATTTACTTGAAGAAACCATCGAAAATTGTACACCTTGTACATTTAAGATTTTGTGTCTCGATCTACGAAAAATTGATTCACGACCCACCAAGAATCGACTTACGACCCATAAGTGCGTCGCGACCTACATTTTAATATCAGTTTTATATCACTTTTGGTTCAACCGGAACTAGCCCTAAATTTGTTATTTTAAATAAAACACCCTATCTATAAGTAACTTTTTGGGTTCCTCGTTTAAATCGCAACATATTTTATTCGAACATATGTACACTTATCTACATAATTGAGTCTATAGATTCGAGTCAACAGACTAGAGTCTCTCTGTCTAAAGACTTCAGTTTAGAGTATAGATAAGTCGACTGCACTATAAATTAGAATCTACAGCCTAGTCTACAGACTAGACTCTAGTTTCTAGACTAGAGTTCGCAGACTAGTCTAGGCTGTCTAAAGACTCAAGTTTAGAATCTACATGAGTTGACTGCTTGATGTCCAAAGTGCAGATTTTAGAGTCTGGGTCGACTGTTCAGTCTAGAGTATAGGGTATCTAGAATACAGAGCTTACAGATTAGAGTCTAGGTATCAGAGTCTAAAAATAAGTCTACATATTATAGTCTAGTCCATAGACTAGAGTCTACAGAGTAGACAGAGTCCACAGAGTAGAGTTTAAGGACTAAATAGAGTCTACAGACTAGAGTGTACAGACTAGAGAGTGTCTACAGACCAGAGAGAGTCTACAGATTAGAGTCTAAGGATTAGATAAAGACCACAAACTAGTCTATAGACTACACAGAGTCCACAGACTAGATAGAGTTTACACTCTACAGACTAGATAAAGTCTACAGACTAGATAGAATCCACAAACTAGAGTCTACAGACTTGATAGAGTCTACAGACTTGATAGATTCCACGAACTAGAGTCTACAGACTAGATAGAGTCCACATACTAGAGTTTACATACTAAATTGAGTCCAAAGACTAGTTTACAGACTAGATAGAGTCCACAGACTAGAGTTTATAGACTAGAGTCAACAAACAGACTAGATAGAGTCCACAGCCTGGTATACAGACTAGATAAGAGTCCACAGACTAGAGTCTACAGTCTAGATAGAGTGCAGTCTAGTTTAATCGATCTCAGTACTTCTTGACATTTTAATTTAAAAAATTCCAGTACACTGCATATTATTTATTATCATCTCAGATATATAGAGAGTGCATACGCTTTTTTTCAGAGAGTTCAATCCGAAGCTTAAAACAAGTGTTTTCCACTCCCAGACTAAGCATGAAGTAAAATTTCGAGTTTAGAAAAGCCTGAATATTTGGCTTGGTCGCGTAGCGCGAAGCGCGGAGCGACCAAACCAAATGTTCAGGCTTTTCTAAACTCGAAATTTTACTTCATGCGCCACGCGTATAAGACACTGATTTCACGCGAAGTTTACTCGTTCACAATATTTCAGTGCTTTCAATGTTTAATACGCGTAACGCATGAAGTAAAATTTCGAGTTTAGAAAAGCCTGAAAATTTGGTTTGGCCGCTCCGCGCTTCGCGCTACGCGACCAAACCAAATTTTCAGGCTTTTCTAAACTCGAAATTTTACTTCATGCTTAGTCTGGGAGTGGAAAACACTCGTTTTAAGCTTCAGATTTAACTCTTTAAAAAAAGCGTATTCATATGTACCCCTAATAGAATATTTCCTGTATGTATACCTAAAAGAAAAAACCCTGTATTAACAGATTAATCCGATGACTATTTGCCAAATCTACTGAATCCGCATTCGATTCAACTAACATTTTCGTTTGAGCTTACACAAAATCAACATAAATGCATTATTTATTTCTGTAAATACCTGAACTATTTAGTAGATGTGGAAATTGGAATTACATCACTTCAACTCACATTCAAAACAATTGTGCACATTAATTAAAATAATTGGTAGCTGGGTTATTACAGATTTAGTTTTACTAAAACATTGTCAAAATGTGACGTTTCACCTTAAAATTTGAAAGCTGCATACCAGGATATACGTTTTTGCATGTTCTATCCAAAAACCATAGCAGACATATTATGAAGTTTTCTGTATCTTTTCACAAACGTAATCTGATGATATCAAACTATTTTCGTATTACATGTATTGGTGCAGAAAGCACTACAAATCAAGGAAACCATGGGACACCTCTCGTGAATCGTACCTTACATGTATATACAGGGTGTCTCAGACCACCCGTACCAGCCTTTTATTTCGACAACGCTTGGTCGAATGTGACTTGGACAAAAAATGTTATTACCAAAGTGAACCCAAGGAATCCACTAATGAATTTATTTTTTACCGGAATAATCTGGAAGTACCCGGAACCGGAAGTAACTTTAAAATTTCAAATGGCAACATAGGTCGAGTATGGTATTAATTGATAGGTCTTTTTAAAAGAAACAACTTTTATTAAAATGTTTTTTTAATATTTTGCATATTTACAAAAATAAACAAAAAAAACTAAATTAAAAACTAGTTATCCATGCAACACTCAATTTCCTCAAGTAGGCTTTGCTTTTTTGTTTTGTCAAAATAATTGATGTTCGTGAATATTTGAAGTAACATAAATTATTATTATCAAAGTATTGAATGTGTCAACATGGTTTTTACAAACCTTGAAGGTTTTGATATGCTGATTATATTAGGTGAATGCGACCAAAACTATCGTGCTGCTGAGCGAATTTATGTTGAGCGATACCCTCAACGAGCCAGTCAAAAAATGTTTTTCGGCGCCTTGCAGAATGAGTTAAGACAGTAAGCTACAGCCCAGCCACAACAACGGTCGAAGTATCAGAAAACGTGTACAAGATGAAAGAGCACCAGATATTCTTGCAGTAATTGCTCTGGACCCGAACATCTCGACTAGAAGAATTGAAATCAATGCTGGAATAAGTCGCTCTACTGCTTGGAGAGTTTTAAAAACAAACAAATTCGATCTACACCATATCTCTTTACACCAGAAACTTGAAGAGCGGGATTTTCAAGATAGGTTGAATTTTTGTGAATAGATGTCTCATAAAAATTATAATTTCCATTACAAAATTTTATGAACAGATGAGGCGACATTCAAAAGGAACGAAGTTGTTAATTTACAGAATGCTCACTACTGGAGTAATGAAAACCATCATTGGTTAAGAGAACTTGATAATCAACACGTGTGGTATTTTAGGAAACCAAATAATTGGTCCGCATTTTCACCTAATATCATCAGCATATCAAAACCTTCGAGGTTTGTAAAAACCATGTTGACACATTCAATACTTTGATAATAATAATTTATTTTACTTCAAATATTCACGAACATCAATTATTTTGACATAACAAAAACGCAAAGCATACTTGAGAAAATTGAGTGTTGAATGGATAACTAATTTTCAATTTAGTTTTTTTAGTTTATTTTTGTAAATATGCAAAATATTAAAAAAACATTTTAATAAAAGTTGTTTCTTTTAAAACGACCTATCAATTAATACCATACTCGACCTATGTTGCCATTTGAAATTTTAGAGTTACTTCCAGTTCCGGGTACTTCCGGATTATTCCGGTAAAAAATAAATTCATTAGTGGATTCCTTGGGTTCACTTTGGTAATAAATTTTTTTGTCCCAGTCACATTCGACCAAGCGTTGTCGAAATAAAAGGCTGGTACGGGTGGTCTGAGACACCCTGTATATCTAAGAGAATAATTCACAGTATGTTTACCAAATTTTAGTGGTGGCAAATGCCACTGGCAGGGCCGAAAACGTTAATCGGTAGTTGAATTCAATTTTGATCTCTTCTTGAGAAAAATTAAAACAAAATTATAATTTTGTTTTGTTTTTCTAAGTTATGTTTTGCCATGGGAAAAATTAGAGACTTTTTAAAGATACTATAGATTATTATATCTGCCTCTCAGTTATAATTCTTCCAAAATAATTATAATTAGAGATGAAGAGGCAGAAAACAAAACATCTTGAAAATGCTACTGAAATAAACAAATCTATAGACTCCTTATACGAAGATGAAGGTTATTTCAATGGATAACAAAGATTAAGCGCGCAATCAATCAAATACGGTTATGTAATCCTTGCAGCATGTAATTAAGTCTGAGCTGCAGACTGCATGTCTGGTGTTGCTAACTGGCGTGGCTAATTCGTCCCAAGGCCAAGACCAATCAATTTAATTATGTGTTCCGGCCTGGTCGCCATAAACGGGAACGGAGGAGACCTGATTATGGGAAATCTGCCGTACGCTTCCATTCACTGGAATCCGCTACCCAGAAACTTCCAATCGATTCCGGCGAATCCCCGAGAAAGGGAATTCCTGGAAACCCATTCGGAGATAAAGCTGAATAGAACTTGTTTCGTGGAAAGTTTGATAAAGTTCCCTACGGGGAATTAATATAAAAATGTAATGTATTACAGTTAATTAATTATTTATTATACAAGGGGAATTTCTTGTAAGTGTATATATCTTGAAAAAAAAAAAAAAAAAGACCTTTATTGGCATATAAAAAAATAAAATTACAAATAAAAAATAATAATATAACACAAAATTATATCATCTCCTTTCTTTTTTCCGCCCTCCGCCACCCCAGTTTCGTTACCATCTTTACGCCAGCTCCGTCCTCTCTCATCCATTCCATTACACTCCTTTTCCCCCCCAGCCATTCCACATTCACCCCTTCACACTCCTCTCCCAAATGACTCCATGTATCTCGTCCACTTGCGCACAACACACATTTACCATACCCTTCCCCCATCCAGACCTTCCTTCCTCTCTCCTCCGAACCACATCTAGCTCTTGCCAGGGTTATCTTATCCTCTTTCGACAAGTCATTATTGGATAGGTACTCTGGCACGCTCCCATGCACTTGCCACCTTTCGTACATTGGGTTGTAGCCGCTCCTCCCGATACACCCCTGCCTCTCCTGCATCTCCACCTCTTTCCACTTCTCTTTCATCCAAGCTGCCACATTCACCCCCTTCTCTAACCATTCATTTACACTATCCTCAGACTCTCCTGCCCTTTCATACATCTCTCTGCGTTTCCTACTCCACTCACTCCTCCCTAATCCCTTGCACGTTCTCCATACCTCTTTCACCAGTCTCTCACTTTCCAATTCACACAACTTCATCTCATACTTCACCACTCTCTCCATTGCCTCACCATTTATACTCATTCTATTTGTTTCCTGAAGCAGAATGTATCCAGGGGTTGACCTTTCCAACCCCAGAATCTGCTTCAGGAACCACATCTGCTCTCTTTCAATGCATTCATACTCATTTATACCCCATGCTTCCACTCCATACAACGAAATGGGCTTCACACACGCATCCCACAGTTTGCACGCCAATTGGATATATCTTGAAAATATACGCTGCAAATTTTTCGGCAATCGTTGTATTTTAAAAAAGTTTAACTTGAAGCTTTAAACGAGTGTATTCCACTTCCAGGCTAAGCATGAAGGAAAATGTAAAGTAAAAAGGTTACAAAGCCTACAATGAAACGCATACATTTTGTAATATTACTTTTTAATCACCCCTCGTATGTCTGTACCTGCAGTCTGACTGGATATCAAGACGTGTCCTTCTGCAAATCATCAAAAATTAGGTATTCCACTAATGATACTTACTTTGTGATTTGTAAAAAATGCAATTTAGTCAATACTTTACATTGTTACACTTTACCTTGAGATTGGAAATTCTTCGTTGGGAAATTATCGCGTTAGGTATAAATAAATATCGGTAAGCTTTGGATGGAATCCAAGAATGGAAACGGCGGCGCTCATAAATCTGGGGTATCTGGAAAATTTTATGGTCGCGCCAACTTCTGAACGTGCTGGTACCACCTGCCGACATTGTTTGATGCTTTGAATTCAACAAAGTCGAACGTAAGGTAGAATTATTCGCGCGGATATAAGTATGATTCAACGTTGATTTCATGTAAAATTTCTGGAATTATCTATTGATCAACACAGACCAATAAAGGATGCGACATAATTTGTGCTTGATAATTAAATATTTAAACAAAATACAGGGTATTTTTCGCTTAAAACAAACAAAATCCGTGGTATTTTTATTTAGAATCATTATTTTATTTGTAATCACTACTTCATTTATTTACATGTATTTTTGCTTTTTTTCTGGTATTCAAATTTTTGTTCTGTAATTGGGTTATCCTGTTGGACAAATAAAGATATTATTATTATTATTATTATTATTATTTATACATATAACATAAGAAATGTATAAATAATAATATCTTTATTTGTCCAACAGCATAACCTAATTACAGAACAAAAATTTGTTCATTGTTAGGAAATCATTAATTTCATTAAAAAAAAGTTCAATTCAAAGCTTTCAACGAGTGTCTTCACTCCTTAATTAGGCATAAAGTAAAATTTTGAGTTTAGAAAAGATTGAAAATTTGGATTGGGTGAAACGAAGCGACCAATCCAATATACCGATGGCTTAGCGCACAAATCTGTTAAGTGCAGTTTTTAGGTAAAACGAGTTGAGTGTGCCATCTCATACATCTGAACTTAATGTATGAGATAGCACACTTAACCCATTTTAGTAAAAAAACTCTGCACTTAACACATTTGTGCGCTAAGCCATCGATATACAGGGTGATTCAGTTTGGTGTTCCACCCTGTTCTAACTTTTTTACTTTGATAGTAAAGTATAATAAACTATATATATTTGTAAACGTCAGAATTTCTCTAATTAATGGCGTCACTAAATTGACAATATGATGATAAATGTCAAGGTAGCGATAGCCAACTTACCATACCTATTTTTTGTTCAATTCAGATAGAGGGCACTTTACTACATTCGCATATTTATCTCAACTATACGTTTAGATAAAAAAAAGTAACAAATCGATTTACTTTATAAAAAAATCATATGTCTATAGAATAGAAATATGAGGATTTACCAAAATATAAACTTTTTGTACTTTCATATGTGCCTATTTCTTTTTAAAAGAATGTTCTAGTTTTGTTAAACGACCTACCGTCAAGAATAAAACATTTAATGAAATAGATTGTTTAATTTGTTGTAATTTTCGCAGCCACATATGATTTTTTTATAAAAAAAAAAAGTGGTATCTAAACGTATAGTTGTAAAGGATCTTCGAATGCAGAAAAGTGCCCTCTATCCGAATTGAACGAAAAATAGGTATGGTGTCATTTGAAAAAAGAAGTTGACTATCACTACTTTGACAATTGTCATCGTAATATCGATTTGGTGACACCCTAAGATATTACTCTTTTGGAGATTTCTAAGCAACGATTAATTTTATTTATCATTTATTTTAGATCAATCTATTTAATACAACATGTTTATAATAATTACTTGAATAAATTAAAGCAATATAAAGAAGAAATAATGTTTTCTATGGAAGTACTTTACGGATTTAAGTGATCATTGGAGAGTGTTCCATTATTTGATTTATATAAAATCTAAAAATTTAAAACAAAAAACTAGTATCAATTTATTCGCAAAGCTCCAATGTACAATATGTATAAGTTTCAACGCACTATTTTTATTATTATGGAAGATTAATCGTTGTTCGTTCTTATGGCCAAATAACATGTAAATTTCCGACCTTAATAGAGTATTTCCTGCCGTTTATAAATATATATGGTTTGTTATACTTTACTCTCAAAATAAAAAAGTTAGGAGGGAGTGGAACACCAAACTGAATCACCCTGTATAAAACACTGATTTAAAACGAAGTTCAAAATATAATGGTTAAGTTTGACCACACGTTAATAAACTAAAAAAATATTTATTTGTTTATTGTTGCAATTTTCATATTATTTGTTTATTTAGTATTAACTCTCATTGAATTTATCAATTTCTTCAGTGAGTTCATAAATTCGATAAGCAGTAAATACGAATGTAGACTAAATATTTACCATCCCAATATTTTTTCCAGCTACGTGTAAGCAGTCTGCACAAAGAAATGTAAAAAATCGAAATTCCGTCCTTGATGAAACAATATTAAAATATTTCTCGTGCAAATGCTTTTAGATCCTCTCGTCATGCATACGATACCGCATATATTTTTTTTTTTTAGATAAGGTGAAATGTTGTGTATACATGAAAGGAAAATTTCACGTTCATATCAGAAATGCTTTGTGCAGATATCAGAAAGCGGGGGAACGCTTGATAGCGAATACTGATATCGAGTAACCTTGATTTTTATTGCTGAATTTTATATGCTTCGATCGTTTTAAATAAAAATATACACATCAGAATATATTGGTCATTTAGCAAATATGGTTTTCACATGACAATTGTTATCTTTTAAGATTTTTCCAGCTGTCGTAGGTAGTATATACAGAGTGTTTAGTGTAACACTGAATATTTTCATAAAGAGAATTTTTCTTTTAAGTATACATATGCATACGTCGTACATTTTCCGACGCTCGGTTGGTTAAAAGAAATTAATTTGAAGCTTTAAACGAGTGTTTTCCACTCCCAGGCTAAGCATGAAGTAAAATTTCGAGTTTAGAAAAGCCTGAAAATTTGGTTTGGTCGCGTAGCGCGAAGCGCGGAGCGGCCAAACCAAATTTTCAGGCTTTTCTAAACTCGAAATTTTACTTCATGCGCCACCGGTACACAACACTGATTCAATGTAAAGTTTAGCGGTGTGTTTTAAATTTCGTAATATGCCCGTGTTTTGTACCGGTGGCGCATGAAGTAAAATTTCGAGTTTAGAAAAGCCTGAAAATTTGGTTTGGCCGCTCCGCGCTTCGCGCTACGCGACCAAACCAAATTTTCAGGCTTTTCTAAACTCGAAATTTTACTTCATGCTTAGCCCGGGAGTGGAAAACACTCGTTTAAAGCTTCAAGTTAAATTCTTTTAATAAACCGAGTGTCGGAAAATGTACGACGTATTCATTATGTATACCTAAAAGAAAAATTCTCTTTATGAAAATGTTCGGTGTTACATAAAACTCTCTGTATAAAGCGCCCTGGAGTAAGTAAAATCGATGTGCCCCCTTATTTCTCAGAAAAAGGTTTTGAATAGTATTTTCAACTTTTTTTTATATTTATTGTTTTACTGGCATTTCCACCTTTACATATTTAACCCTTTATAGGACAAAGAACGGGAGTTGAAAACAAAATGTTTTTCTTAACCCTTTTTGTTACAAGATGGCGCAAGCATATGAAACTAAAAAAAAAACGAATAAAACTGATTTCCCTACCCCCTTCATAGGAATGCGCAAATACTATTTTAAAAGTTAGATCGAATTTAGATAAATATATCTTGACAATTTAATTAAAACACTTAACTTTGTTTTACCACTTTTATTTTACTTTTCAGTGACTATAGTTTCAACTACAAGCTAGTCACTATGAAACTAAGTGTATATCTTGGGTTGTAGGTCTTTCAACTTTATTACAAATATTTTCCACAATTTATTACAAAAGTTTGCCATATTCACACACTTCTATCACTGTCAACATTAGCAACGTATACAGGGTGTCTACGCTAAACCGTTCGTTAAAAGTTTATGGGGTTGCCGTTGCACTAAACATTTGAAAAAAATTCTTGTCATATGGTTGAATCAGCTCTCCTCATGTGAAATATTTTCAACTTTATATCATATCCGTTTCCACCGGAAGTAGCACCAAACTTGTTATTTTAAATGGAACACCCTATATATTAGTAATTTTTTGGATTCCTCGTTTGAATTGCAACATATTTTATTCGAAGATATGTACACGTATCTCTTATAGTTTTCAAGCAAACAAAATATTTCTAAAATTTTGACCTCTAAAAGGCATCTTGAAATCTATCTATAACCCCATAAACTTTTAACGAACGGTTTAGCGTAGACACCCTGTATACGTTGCTAATGTTGACAGAGATAGAAGTGTGTGAATATGGCAAACTTTTGTAATAAATTGTGGAAAATATTTGTAATGAAGTTAAATATACAGGGATATTTATAATTAAATGAATCAAAGAAATGTATCACATTACTTGATAACCATCGACACCATTGTCAATCATCGCTAACTGGTAATGGACACCTGCCGATAAAAGTGTCGCTCGCATCCGAAACAAAGGAAGCTCGATTAAAATCGATTCAGGTTTGTTTGCAAAATGCCCGCCCACCGCAGCATCGAGTCCATAATTCACGACCAACATAAATAATACATCCAGCTGAATCTGCGCGTGGGCGGATAATAATGATATAATTCCGCAGAAAATTAATAAAATAATGGAACATTCCCGAAAGTGAGAATTCACAGAAATGTGTGGAGATATGTATAAAAAGGATTAATTTTATGTGGAATACTCCTGAAAATTGGATTTCAGGGAATTTAGAGGAATTTTAAAGGATTAAATGATATTGATTTTCTTTGTTCTTGGAAACTGCTCGGTTTGTTTTGTATGATCTGTTTATTCAATTCGTTTTTAATTTCCCCGTATGTAATGCAAAAGCAGTGTTACCATATTTATTATTTGAAGAAATTTCTTCAATATGAAGAATTTTAGACTAATGAAGAAAATAAGAACATTTTAACATTTTGAAGGTTTAAGCGAGTGTTTTCCACTCCCAGGTTAAGCATGAAGTAAAATTTCGAGTTTAGAAAAGCCTGAAAATTTGGTTTGGTCGCGTAGCGCGAAGCGCGGAGCGGCCAAACCAAATTTTCAGGCTTTTCTAAACTCGAAATTTTACTTCATGCGCCACGCGTATTAAACATTGAAAGCACTGAAATATTGTGAGCGAATAAACTTCGCTTGAAATCAATGTCTTATACGTTTGGCGCATGAAGTAAAATTTCGAGTTTAGAAAAGCCTGAAAATTTGGTTTGGTCGCTCCGCGCTTCGCACTACGCGACCAAACCACATTTTCAGGCTTTTCTAAACTCGAAATTTTACTTCATGCTTAGTCTGGGAGTAGAAAACACTAGTTTCAAGCTTCGGATTGAACTCTTTAAAAAAAGCGTATGCACTCTCTGTATATCTGAGATGATAATAAATAATATGCAGTGTATAAGAATTTTTTAAATTAAAATGTCAAGCAGTAGTGAGATTGATTAAACTCCCCTAGACATTTCCGAGTTCTCGAATGGTATATGAATTTAATCCGTTTAAAAAAAATATATGAAGCTGCCTATAAAAGTTTTATTTATTTATTTATTTATTTATACAGATAGACGGTCAAGCCTTTTTGAAGATAAAATACAGATTTTTAAAATATTACAATTAAAACAAATATAAACAACAAATATAAACATAAAATAAAAACATGGATTGGCAAATGGATAAAAAAGTGGTGTCGTTTTCGGAAAACGTACTAGTGGCTTATTTTGGAGAAATCTGTAGGAAATTCAAACCTTCTACATTATGGTGCCAGCATTCAATGGTCAAAACCATAATAAACAATAATATATAAATTAAAACATATGAAAAGTTAAGAACATTTTTAAAAAGAAAATCACAAGGGTATCGGAATATAAAAACGAATTAAAATCAATATCGACTTTCTGCAAAAATGTTGCCTCATTGAGACAAGTCTCCAAATATTCATTAAGATATTTTAGCACGAGCGTTAGAAGGGTATCGAACAAATTAAGCAAATACGTTTACTGCAAAACAAATTCACAAGTTTATCAAAGAAGCACCAAACAAAGAACGTCTTCTGATAAAGGTAAATTTAAGATTTTCACGTTTTTTTTTACATTAAAATTATGGTCGTAGGAAAAGTATAGTGTAAAACTTGCATGGAATTCATATTTCTCGCTCGTATGAGATTCAGCATTTCATAACGCTCGTGCTAAAATATCTTATACTCGCGAGAAATGTGTGTCATTCCATGCTCGTTCTACAATATACTATTCTGTACACCTATTCTGAATTACACTGTATTGCATCATTTGTTCGCAACTATTTTTTATGTAATCAATTTTAATATATGTTATTCTTATTCCAATTTAGTGTACATTTTTTTATAAAATAACTCGTTAATGTTTTAAAATGTTGATTTTTAAGATGAGTGCTTGGTATCCACGAGTTAAATTTTATTTTTGGCCGTTCTCGGCTTTCAGATGCAGACACGCCAAATTTGTATGGTTTTGACGCTGGCCATGTTATATGCTAATTAAAGCTGCAGAAATGTTTAATCGGGCGTGTTGATTGATGCCCGTTTCGAAATATGCATTACATCAATTAATCGCCGTTTATGTTATTCAAATCACTCACGACCCACGCAAATTATACATGCTTCTATTTTAATAAAAAATTACTCATATTGAAATATTCCTTTAACAGCAGTAAGTTCATATTTTTGCTCTGTAATTTTGTTTGCAGTTGGCAATAATTCTTTAACACTCTGCCATTAAAACTACGCGCCCTACCACTGAAACCTTTTAAAAGAAAAATATAAGCAATTCTTTCGGGCGGTGCCTTTTATGACTGGGATGAGTTTCTCTTATTAAAATTGTAACCATCTATTTTAATTTTTTAATATTTTAAATTGTTACATGTTTTGTACTGGCGTTTGTATGATCTGTGATCCTAAACATCAATAAAGTTTATATTCTATTCTATTCTATTCAGTATTATTCAAAGGCTGTGACGTAATTAACTCAAATTATTTGATTTGTCAAATTATCGCCAAGATTTATGAAGTGCCCAGTGTTACTCATTGCTACCACCCTAAATTCAAACTTCATTAAATTAATTAAAACTATTATTAAGTTTTTTACCATTTTTATTAATTATATATATATATATATATATATATACAGGGTGTCCCATTAGTGCGGTCTCGGAAGATATCTCAGCTCTCGTTAAAGATAGAAAAAAAATGTTTTCACCAAATTTGCTTGATTTTAAGAGCTGCATAACCTAAAATTATTTTCAAATATACAGGGTGTCCCATTATTCCATACTTAATACCAACTTTGTTATTTTGAATGGAACACCCTATATATTATTTTTTTATTTGATCCTCCTTTAAATAACCTACACAAAGATATATCATTATCGGCACTTTAGGTAATTCGTTACTTCAAAAAAAAATATTTTTTGAAAATTTTGGCAGTTTTAGTACTTTACTTAAAAATTCACTGTGTTCGTATTTTTTTAAGATACCAGTCTGAAATTTTACACACATATGCAGTAAAGAATGCTCTATCCATTGACTATAACACATTTTAATATTACTTATAAAACCTAGTAAAAAACTACCCTCGAATATTTAATATTTAAAATGTACATTACTTCATTTTTTTAAATGGGACATCCTATATTTTTTTATTTTATCAAATCCGCAATAAAAAATGCTTTATTTCTTGTATAACATACCCTATATCTATTTTCATTAGTTTTGGAGATATTAACATTTTTCTGTCAAATATGGGAAATTAGGTCACAATCAGCATTAAATTAGTCTTTAAAGGTTGTCTAACTTTAATGGTATTTAGATATTTCAGTTTTACTTTACTTTATTTATTTATGACATATTATAATTACATTTATAATATCAAAGTAAACAATATAAACAAATTTTGTCATTTTTTAATATATCATGAATGCAATAAAGGAGGCCATGAAAAACAATTGATAAAGTAAACAAACGTATTTATTTGACATACAGATAAATAAAGTGCTGTTAACACTATTATTAATATTATTGAATTTTTGATAACGCAATAATGAATTTTTCAAAAGAAGAATTAATAAAAATGACATACGTTTTGGGTGCAAGTGAAGAAAATTGTTTTCTTGCAAGTCGAATATATGCACAAAAGTATCCAAATGCGGAACGGCATCCTAATGCAGCAGCGTTTGTGAGATTGAAGAACCGATTTGAAAGCACAGGAAGTATCATGTACCCTCTAAAATTAAAGAGAAAGAAAAGGACAACGAAAGAAGAGAATGAACATTTGGTAATTCAGTCCATTGTTGAGAACCCTCAAATTTCTTCCCGCCAGTTAGAAAAACAACTTGATATTCCCAAATCAACAATAAACAAAATAACAAAGAGATTCAAATTTCATCCCTATCACGTTCAGTTGGTGCAGGAATTAGGTGAGAATGATTTTTTAAAAAGATTGGATTTTTGTAATTGGGCGTTACAAAAACATCAAGTTGAACCGAACTTTTTTAACAATATTTTGTTTACCGACGAAGCGATATTCCATAGAAATGGTTTCGTTAATAGACATAATTATCATTATTACGATGACCATAACCCGAACCATATTGTTTGTATATTGGTCCGTATTTCTTTAACGGAAATGTTACTGGTGATACGTTTTTAAATTTTCTTCAAAATCAGTTCGAAACCTGGTTGGATGAATTGCCGTTAAGAACGTTACAAAATGCATGGTTACAATTAGATGGCGCACCACCACACTATAGTCGACAAGTTAAACAATATTTAGACCAAACTTTTCCTAACAAATGGATTGGAAGAGGAGGACCAATTCCATGGCCAGCGAGGTCACCCGATTTAACAAAACTGGACTTTTTTTATGGGGTGTTGTGAAGGAAGAAGTTTATAAAATACCTGCAACAACACAAGAGGATATGCAAAATAGAATTAGTAATGTTATGCGTGCCATTACTGTAGACAACTTAGTAAGTGTCAATAAAAGCTTCATACGGAGGCTTCAAGTGTGCCAAAACCAAAATGGAGGCCATATCGAACACTTAATATAATTATCAAATTCATTATATGCTAATCTGTTAATATTAATACGGTTTACTTGTTTCCATTGTCGTTATATTGTTTATTTTGATATTATAAATGTAATTATATTATGTCATAAATAAATGATTTGAAGTAAAACTGAAATATCTAAATACCATTAAAGTTAGACGTCCATTAGAGATTAATTAAGTGCTGATTGTGGCCTAATTTCCCATATATGACAGGAAAATGTTAATATCTCAAAAACTAATAAAAATAGATATAGGGTATGTTAGGGTATGTTATACAAAAAATAAATCATTTTTCATTGCGGATCTGATAAAGTAAAGAAATATAGGGTGTCCCATTTAAGAAAATGAAGTTATGTACATTTTAAATATTAAATATTAGAAGGTAGTTTTTTATTAGGTTTTATAAGTAATATTATAATGTGTTATAGTCAATGGATAGAGCATTCTTTACTGCATATGTGTGTAAAATTACAGACTGATATCATAAAAAGTAAGGACACAGTGAATTTTTAAGTAAAGTACTAAAACTGCCAAAATTTTCAAAAAATATTTTTTTCTGAAGTAACAAATAACCTAAAGTGCCAATAATGGTATATCTTTGTGTAGGTTATTTAAAGGCGGATCAAATAAAAAAATAATATATAGGGTGTTCCATTTAAAATAAAAAAGTTGGTATTAAGTATGGAATAATGGGACAACCTGTATATTTGAAAATAATTTTAGGTTATGCAGCTCTTAAAATCAAGCAAATTTGGTGAAAACATTTTTTTTCTATCTTTAACGAGAGCTGAGATATCTTCCGAGACCGCACTAATGGGACACCCTGTATATATATATATATATATATATATATATATATATATAGAGGCAGAGTTCGCAAAATTTCCTAACAGGGCATTCGACCAATAATAAGGCAGAAGAGATGTGTGCAATCTACTTTATTGTAATACCAAGCTTTCGGGACTCATTTTGTCCCTTCCTCAGGGTTAACACTAAAAACAATAAACAAACAAACAATTAATGATCTGAATAATGCTATTAGTTAATGACGAATTCTTAAAAAATTTAGGGAATAAATTTGGAGCTTACATTTGTGATTATTTGAACAAACTATTGTTAAACTGACGCTGCATGCGTTTGATTTTCCTACCGTTACTCATGGCGGTTGTTGAATTTAAAATTTAAGGTTATGCTGTACAAAAAATTGTAACTGCGTGGTTGCGGAAAAAGTAAAAGCGTAAAAAAAGAACGGCACATTCACATGTTAAAATTATGGAGATTTCACTAAATTATCACTGCGTTGAACTCTGCCTCTAACGTAGTACGACAGTTACTACTTGTACTTATATATATATATATGTATATATATATATATATATATATATATATATATACATATATATATATATATATATATATATATATATACATATATATATATATATATATATATATACATATATATATATATATATATATATATATATATATAGAGGCAGAGCTCGGAAAATTTCCTAACAAGGCATTCGACCAATAATAAAGCAGAAGAGATGTGTGCAATCTACTTTATTGTAATACCAAGCTTTCGGGACTCATTTTGTCCCTTCCTCAGGGTTAACACTAAAAACAATAAACAAACAAACAATTAATGATCTGAATAATGCTATTAGTTAATGACGAATTCTTAAAAATGTAGGGAATAAATTTTGAGCTTACATTTGTGATTATTTGAACAAACTATTGTTAAACTGACGCTGCATGCGTTTGATTTTCCTATCGTTACTCATGGCGGTTGTTGAATTTAAAATTTAGGGTTATGCTGTACAAAAATTGTAACTGCGTGGTTGCGGAAAAAGTAAATGCGTAAAAAAAGAACGGCACATTCACATGTTAAAATTATGGAGATTTCACTAAATTATCACTGCGTTGAACTCTGCCTCTAACGTAGTACGGCCGTTACTACTTGTGCTTATATATATATATATATATATATATATATATATATATATATATATCACTGCGTTATATATACAGAGAGTTTTATGTAACACCGAACATTATCAATGTTAATTTTCATACAGAGAACTATACATATGCATACGTTGTACATTTTCCGATACTCGGTTTATTAAAAGAATTCAATTTGAAGCTTTAAACGAGTGTTTTCCACTCACAGGTTAATCATGAAGTAAAATTTCGAGTTTAGAAAAGCCTGAAAATTTGGTTAGGTCGCGTAGCGCGAAGCGCGGAGCGACCAAACCAAATTTTCAGCATTTTCTAAACTCGAAATTTTACTTCATGCTCCACCGGTGTAAAACACTGAAACACTCTGAAGCTCGAAATATATTTGAAACTTTGCAATATGTCAGTGTTTTATACCGGTGGCGCATGAAGTAAAATTTCGAGTTTAGAAAAGCCTGAAAATTTGATTTGGTCGCGTAGCGCTTCGCGCTACACGACCAAACCAAATT
Source organism: Philonthus cognatus (assembly GCA_932526585.2). NCBI lineage: Eukaryota > Metazoa > Arthropoda > Insecta > Coleoptera > Staphylinidae > Philonthus > Philonthus cognatus. Next base: position 156,219,837 of record OW052241.1, read on the forward strand.
TTACTTTATGCTTAGTCTGGGAGTGGAAAATACTTGTTTTAGGTATCGAATTAAACTCTTTTAAAAAAACGGCGATTTTCTAAAGATTTAAGGCACATACGCTGTAATTGGGACAATTTGTACTGAAATAAGTTTAGGCATTAATTGCAATTGATTGGCTATAATTTGTAATGGTCATATAGGCAACCCAATTTACACATAACCTTAAAACTGAAGGTGTCAAATCGTAATAATTACTTTGGCTTGACAAATCGAACATACGAAAATGTACATTGAAAATGTTCGGTATTACATAAAACTCTGTGTATATATATATATACATATATATATATATATATATATATATATATATATATATATACATATATATATATATATATATATATATATATATATATATATATATATATATATATATATATATATATATATATATACCGTACACAGATATTACACATCTATATATATACACAAATATTTTACGACTTAAGTTTCATAGTAGTAAACATAGTAATAGTTTCATTTAATTTAATATGAATTACCACGTAGTAACGGTCGAAACAATTGTGATGTCAAACTTCATTGCTTGCTTGATAATACATTTATTCGATCGCCCTGTATAATACAACAATTGATAATCCCCCTCAGTGGAATACTAAAATAAATTCGTCCTATTTTAAAGAGCTCTTGTCAATGATGATCCTAATGAATATGCAATTTTTCATCAACTCCCGTGAAGAAACGATAAAAAAGCGCGGGCGAAAAATGTGCAGAGGTGTGTTCGAGCGTTTCTATAACAACGGGTACGAGTCGGGTCTCTGGGGAGTAATAACAAATCGATCTCTCGCTGTTCCAGACGGATTTCAGCACATCCCTAGTCCGGAGTCCCGACCCTGACACCGGCCGCGGTTTCGGCTTTTCAGGGGTCCCTAGGGCATGTGCACGTGCTCGCTCATCCCCATCGCGTGCTGCAAGGTTGAAGGTGAACCCTCAATTGATCCACCCTTTACACACCCCCAGGGTGTACACCTTTTAAATAATCCAATAACGTAACCTACATACACGTGGTGACGATATTATTCAGTATGAAATTTTTGTAGAGCAAAAATCAAATTTTCATGAAAAAGTAGGTACTTATAACTGTTTGTTACGATTAATTATGGAAATGGTCAAAGTAACCTCAGTAAAATAATAGTATGCTATATTAGTATGTTAAGGTTTGGTATTATTCACAGGGGTGGCTCGTTAGTTATTCAAAAACGTGCCATGCGAATTATTCTTCAATTGAAACCTAGGGAATCATGCAGAACTAAATTTTCTACTCAAAATATCTTGACAGCAACAGGGATTTATATCTATGAATGTCTTCTGTTTCTGGAAAAATATAAAGATAGATTTGAATCCCATAAAATGCTACATAATTTTAATACCCGCAATAAACAAAATATGCGAGACCCGATTTTAAATCGCTCATTTACCCAAAAAGGTGTCCAATATGGTTGTTTGCGTTTTTATAGGCACCTACCTAAACATATTCAGCAAGAACAGGATTATGTAACATATAAACATTTAATTTATGATCTAATTTGTAAAATAGAACCTTACACTATTGAGGAATTCTTTAAATTTAAATTATAGAGAACACTGTTTCATGTGAGACTATTTTCACATTATACCCAAATGTTTTTTATTTGTGTATTTGTATAAAATAAAGAATATTATTATTATTATTATTATTATATTAGTATTATGTGTACCTAAGGATCAATTAAGTAACGTCAGATACCTCCTAATTTAAATAGGTAATCAACCAGTAGCAGCTCGTCCATACGGGTTGCGGGACTGCAACCCCCAGTATATTACTAATCTTTATTGTGTTTTAAGAGCAAATAAAAGCTTAAACATGTCAAGTACAATAATTCTTAATAAGTAAACTAATTCTAATTCTAATTCAGTTTATGAAGAAAGAAAAATTATCAGGTAATGTTGAATTAATATATTTTTTAGGTATACAGGGTGTCTACGCTAAACCGTTCGTGAAAAGTTTATGGGGTTGCCGTTGCACTAAAAATTTAAAAAAAATCCTCGTCATACGGTTGAATCAGTTCTCCTCATGTGAAATATTTTCAACTTTATATCACTTCCGGTTCCACCGGAAGTAGTACCAAGTTTGTTATTTTAAATGGAACACCCTATATATTAGTCATTTTTTGGATTTTTCGTTTAAATTGCAACATATTTTATTCGAACATATGTACACTTATCTATTATAGTTTTTAAGCAAAAAAAATATTTCTAAAATTTTGACCTCTAAAAGGCATCTTAAAATCTATTTGTAACTTCTCTTAAGTGTAAGATAAAAATATGATTACTATCTCTACTTGTATCTACAGGATGCCTCTATGAGTGTATTAATTGGAAGCTGTCAATTTTGACAATAAGTGTTCTTAAAATGTCAATATCGAAGTGCCCTCTTCAATATCTCGTAATTCAATTTTTTTAAATGGAATGACCCATTTTTTATTACGTGGTACGATTGGGGAGAAGAAATCCTACAAAAAAGTATTAACAACTATACTCCTAAAGCAAGTGGTTTCCGAATTATTTCGAAGATTCGTTTTTCGTCGCACTTATGCAGCGAATAATGCTCGCATAAGTCGCAACTGAATTTTAGTAGGCAAGTAGTAATGCTTTTGTTTTGTCGCTTATGTAATGCGAAATGTTAAATAATAAAATCGATTAGTACAAAGTTATACAGAAATCAACAAATTGAATAAATACACCCATCAACAAATTATCAATTTATTCTTGATACATGGCAACTGCGATTGAATTGTTACTCGAACATGTAGAATAATTAATTAAACTTATCCACATTTGCCGCCGATGAATAAAAAAAGATTTAGAAGATTGGAATCAAATTTTGTTCAATTGGCAGTTGCCATGTATAAGGAATAAACTAATAATTTGTTGATTTGTGTAATTATTTATTTTGTTAATTTCTGTAAAACTTTGTACTAATTCTTTTTATTATTTGACATTTCGCAATACAATCACGACAAAACAAAAGCATACTACTGGCCTACTAAAATTCAATTGCGACTTATGCGCGCATATTCCCTGCATAAATGCGACGATAACCGAATTTTCGAAATAATTAGAAAACTACTTGCTTTAGGAGTATAGTTTTATAATACTTTTTTGTAGGAAATTTTCGCCCCAATCGTACCATGTGATAAAAATTGGGTCATTCTATTTAAAAAAATTGAATTACTAGATATTGAAAAGGGCACTTAGATATTGACACTTTAAGAACACTTATTGTGAACATTGATAGTTTCCAATTAATTCACTCATAGAGGCATCCTCTAGGTACAAGTAGAGATATAAATCATATTTTTATCTTATTCTTAAGAAAAGTTACAGACAGATTTCAAGATGCCTTTTAGAGGTCAGAATTTTAGAAATATTTGTTTTTCTTGAAAACTATAAGAGATAAGTGTACATATGTTCGAATAAAATATGTTGCAATTTAAACGAGAAAACCAAAAAATTACTAATATATAGGGTGTTCTATTTAAAATAACAAACTTGGTGCTACTTTCGGTGGAACCGGAAGTGATATAAAGTTGAAAATATTTCACATGAGGAGAACTGATTCAACCATATGACAAGGATTTTTTTTCAAATTTTTAGTGCAACGGCAACCCCATAAACTTGTAACGAACGGTTTAACGTAGACACCCTGTATAATAAATTTTAATAAAAAATGAATCGCACAAATTGCGATTAGGGCTGTGTAATTTTTTTCCTTTAAAATGTACATATTCCGCTGCTGCGCCATAAAATTTCAGGCACTCAGTGCTTGGCAACTTGGCAATGGGGTTTATTTGAAATTTTATAATACCGTGTGATCATTTAAATTATAAATTATAGTAGACGGCATTTTTTGTGCAGTTGCTCAGAATGCTAACTGAATGATAAAATAAATTTAAGGTTATGATATACTATGTGTCAACAGTCAGTAGTGCCAATATTATTTAAAGTTCAAAAGGCATTGAACTTTAAATAAGATTGGCACTACTGACTATTGACACATAGTATACTATAACCTCTAATTTATTATAATTATCGCTCGGTATTAACAATAATCTTTATTTCAGAGGTACAAAGTGTATTGATATGTACCTACTTATAATTCACATGTGTAATATATTTTAAATATTTTATGCAATCACAGTTAAAAACAAATTTAGCGCTAGTTCCGGTTGAACCGAAAGTAATAAAAAGTTGAAAATATTTCACATGATGAGAACTCATTTAACCGTATGACAAGGATTTTTTTCAAAATTTTATTGCAACTGCAACCCCATAAACTTTTAACGAACGGCTTAGCGTAGACACCCTGTATGCATACGCTTTTTTTAAAGAGTTTAATTGTAAGCTTAAAATGAGTGATTTCCACTCCCAGACTAAGCATGAAGTAAAATTTCGAGTTTAGAAAAGCCTGAAAATTTGGTTTGGTCGCGTAGCGCGAAGCGCGGAGCGGCCAAACCAAATTTTCAGGCTTTTCTAAACTCGAAATTTTACTTCATGCGCCACGCGTATTAAACATTGAAAGCACTGAAATATTGCGAATGGGTAAACTTCGCTTGAAATCAATGTCTTGTACCGTGGCGCATGAAGTAAAATTTCGAGTTTAGAAAAGCCTGAAAATTTGGTTTGGTCGCTCCGCGCTTCGCGCTACGCGACCAAACCAAATTTTCAGACTTTTCTAAACTCGAAATTTTACTTCATGCTTATTCTGGGAGTGGAAAACACTCGTTTTAAGCTTCAGATTGAACTTTAAGAAAAAGCGTATGCACTCTCTATAAATCTGAGATGATAATAAATAATATGCAGTGTACAAGAATTTTTTAAATTAAAATGTCAAGCAGGAGTGAGATCGATTAAACTCCCCTAGAAATTTCCGAGTTCTCCAATGGTATATGAATTTATTCCGTTTTAAAAAATATATATGAAGCGGCCTATAAAAGTTTCATGGATTGGCAAATGGATAAAAAAATGGTGTCGTTTTCGGAAAACGTACTAGTGACTTATTTTGGAGAAATCTGTAGTAAATTCAAATTCAGTTGCTCAGAATGTTAACTGAATGATAAAATAAATTTAAGGTTATGTTATACTATGTGCCAACAGTCAATAGTGCCAATCTTATTTAAAGTTTAAACGGCTTTGAACTTTAAATAAGATTGGCACTACTGACTATTGACACATAGTATACCATAACCTCTAATTTATTATAATGATCGCACGGTATTAACAATAATCTTTATTTGAGAGGTACAAAGTGTATTGATATATACCTACTCATAATTCACATGTGTAATATATTTTAAATATTTTATGCAAGTACGGTTAAAGACTGATTGGATGTAAACAATTTCTTATCCCCCCCCCCCACTTCTTCTCCACTCCTTCATTAACCCATTAGGCGCCAGTGATGCATAAACGCAACATTATTTTTTGTTGATTAAATCACTAAATAAGTTAATTTGCTATATTATATTATTTGACCTGGCTTGAAAATGTATGAAGAAAAATGTAAATATTTTGTTATTTAGATAGTTATATTATTCCTCATTGAAAAAAAACCAGTGTATTTTTAACTTCATAATATTTCAGTGTTTTATATGCGTGGCGCATGAAGTAAAATTTCGAGTTTAGAAAAGCCCCGTGAAAATTTGTCTCGGGTCGCTGCGCGACCCTCGACAAATTTTCTACGCGGGGCTTTTCTAAACTCGAAATTTTACTTCATACTTAGTCTGGGAGTGGAAAAACTCGTTTAAAGCTTCATACTGCACGTTTTTATATGAAAAATTAAAATTATACAGCGTAAACATTATTTATATTTAAAAGAAAAATTCCCAGTGTATAATATAATAAGTCATTCATGGAAATCATAAAAAGAAGTGCAGAATCTGACCTAAAATCAACTTTTAGAATTAATTGCTCGGCCGTTAATGGGTTAAGCATGAAGTAAAATTTCGAGTTTAGAAGAGCTTATGAATTTGGTACAAATTGTCTTAAAGACAAACTCGAAACTGTATATATTCCCAAACAAATCCATTTGTACATCATTCTTGATAATGGCATTAAGCCGAAACTAGTAGAAAATAAAATACATATAAGTGAAACAAAACCAAGTGAATTTAATTTACAAACCATTATATTTTAAAATGTTTTACCAAGAGATTAATGGAAAAAAGTGTCCGATATATTGAATGCCAGTACAGCAAAACTCATTACCATGTATAAATAGAATCTAGTAAAATTCGAAAGAGCAAACAACCACATTCTATTCAATAAAATTTGCATTAAAGAAAAATTAAAACCGAAATACATGAAAGTGCAGTGCAATCACCGATCAACAGAGTCAAAAAGAGTAGTAGAAGCAGCGTATCATTTATGGATTACATTGGAAATGAAGAAATGGTACAGACAACGAAACATCCTATCAGAACTAAGGAAATTAATTCACACACGGCTCATAATGTATTTACGTCCAATTGAATTCGACCTTATCGATACTACATTTAGAGGGGAAGCCAAGATTTCATCATATGAACATTCCATAAAACAGAAAGCTAAAGTATCTAAATTACGCAGTGAAAAATTCAACAATACAAAAAACAATAGTGATAAAATTAGTGTCAAAGGTTGTGGTAAGCAAAATAATGTTAAATTCTTTCCTAGAATCACCAATCTTACTAACACCCAATTTAATAATGTAGAGACAGAACTGCTTAAAAAGGGATTGAAATACAACCCACACATTTATAACAAATCAAGTCTAGAAACAGTGGGAATTAATGCAGAAACTATTTGTAACAAAATATCCAGAGACGAAGAACGGTTAATTTAAAAAAATAAAACTTCAAAATTAATAAAAACGTATAAATCACACTGTAAAAGTAAAGCTCGCAATTATGACAACAAAACAATAACCAGCATAAGAAATAAACTAATAAACCATAATTTGATACTATGTAAAGCTGACAAAGGTAACACCATAACAGTCATGAATAAAAAAGATTACATCCAAAAAACAGAGGAGTTATTAGAATCAGATACATTTTGCATTAAAAAAATTGATCCAACAAACAAATTTCAAATAGAACTCAAAAAAGTATTAAAAAATAGTAAACATTTAATTTCAGACAGAGATAGATTTAAATTAACATTGATGAATCCAAAAGCCCCAATTCTCTATGGATTACCAAAAATTCATAAAGAAAATATTCCAATGCGTCCGGTGGTGTCGTACTTATATGCTCCGACGTATAAATTGTGTAAATTTTTAAATAATTTAATTCCGACATTCATAGGCTTTAAACCAAAATATTCAATAAAAAATACATTAGAACTAATTAATAACTTAAGAAACTTATCAATTCCCCACAACGCAAAACTAATTTCATTCGACGTCAAAAGCTTGTTTACATCAGTTCCGATAAATGAATTAAAAATTATAGTAGAAAATGAAATGAATATGTCGAATGAATCTAATTCAAAAAAATTTGAACTTAAATCATTAATAGAAATTTGCATAGACCAATGTTACTTCGAATTTAATAATAAATTTTATACACAATCAGACGGACTACCTATGGGATCACCTTTGTCTCCTTTATTATCTGACATATATGTTATATGGATCACTTTAAAAATACTTTATTAACAAAAACAGAAAGCAAACACATTTATTTCTGGGCAAGATATGTAGACGATGTATTTTGTATATGGACAGGTACAAATAGACAACTGGAAACATTCACAAATTTCATTAATAAAATTAACAAAAACATCCAGTTTACAGTTGAAAAAGAAATAAATAACAGCCTCAATTTTCTTGACATTACATTCACGAAAACAGTAAACAATAAATTGTCATACAAAATATATAGAAAAGAAACTTGCACAGATGTCATCATACCAGAATGTTCAAATACACATAGTCAGATTAAATACAGTACATTCCACGTCCTTCAATACACACAGACTTATCAATATCCTTCTAAATAAAATAGACTTTGAAAATTAACTAGACACAATAAAAACAGTAGCAGTTAACAATGGCTACACTGAAGATTTAATTAATATAATGTTAAAAAAGAAACAACAAAAACAATTACGAAATTACTTTTAAAGTGGGACAACACAATAACATGGAATAGATTAGAATATATTAAGCCACTGTCTTTACAAATCAAAAATAATTTAAAAGGAAAGAATAATAACATAATTTTGACAAACACATATAATTTAGGAAAATTAATAGTTAACAATACAATCAAAACTAAAAATTGTAAATTGAAGAAAAGTGGTATTTATGAATTAAAATGTGATGATTGTGATGCAGTGTATATAGGACAAACCGGCAGGTCTTTTGATATCAGGTTAAAAGAGCATAAAAAAGACATAGAGAATAAAAAACAAACCACCGGTTTTTCTAAGCACTGTATCACATCTAATCACCATTTTTCTTCAAACGATTTAAAAATTCTGCATACAGGTAATAAGGGATTAACGCTTAACTACCGGGAGGGTTTAGAAATTTCAAAAGCCATAAAGGCAAGTAAATATGTGGTGAACGACAACGAAGACCTTTGGAATTCCCCGATATTAAATGCCCTTATTACCCAATAAAACCTAAAACTCGAAACTGTATATATTCCCAAACAAATCCATTTGTACATCATTCTTGATAATGGCATTAAGCCGAAACTAGTAGAAAATAAAATACATATAAGTGAAACAAAACCAATTGAATTTAATTTACAAACCATTATAACTTAAAGACTCAACCAATTTCTTAAGATACGTGGAAAAAAAGCTTTAGATTGGGTCAAACATTTCAAAGAAAACATATTTTTGTCTCGTTTTCTTTGAAGTTTTTAATATGTTGACTGCCGAAACATTTTTCACGGTTTTGTTACCGGCGTTCTATCGAAACCGCCGTAACTTGTTATTATTTTATTTTCATTCGCGAAAACATCGGACTCCAATTGTTTTGCTCATTTCAATTTCATAATCATTTTAATTCCAAATGACTCAAGTTCGTAACCATTCATTCGATGTTCTTTTGTATATATTTATTCTCTGTAAATATTTACTTGTGTACATTTTGCGCCGAACGAACGTGACCGAAACAATAGCAACTTTCGAACAACCCCCATCATAAACCGCGCGGCCAGCATCGGCGAACTTTACAACCCCGAGGACGGCGGCCGTTGTAAAGACCCCGAACCCCGAGGACACGCGCAATAAATATTATTGCGCCTAGGGCCACGCTGCGGGGTTTACGACACCCCAAGACAATGGGTAACTCGGAACCCGCGGAAATCCGAAAACCCCTAGGAAACAAAGAAGGGCCCGCACATCTGCTACACAGGCATCATCGAACACCGGAGCGGTCAAAAACCAGGGGCCCAAAACTTTTCTGCCTTTAGGTAGTTGCCGATTCCACCCTCTGCTTCCTCCACCACCATTTCTTCGTCATCATCCTCACCCCCAAGAAAAGTGGCGGGGATGAAAGTAGCGGTGGTCGAGGAAAGAGGAAGTCAGAGAGGGCAGTTAGTTTTTCGAGCAGCGGTCAAATCAGCCAGTTTCGAATCACCAGGAGAGTCAGTCGAGTCAGCTAATCATCAGCATCAGTTCCAGTTTTTTTTAACACCAAACAGTAGAGTTTTAATCATCGCGAGTTAAATCAGTTAGTTTTCGAACACCAAACGGTAGAGTTTTAATCATCGCGAGTTAGTGAGTTAGTCCAGGACTTCATTTCCTCAGTGTCGCGAATCATTCAGTACATATCGTAAGTCGTCGCGTCACATCGTAATTATCAGTCACGATCATTCATTTCATTTATTAACAATAACTTCACATCACGTATTGTACATTCTTTGTTATTTTTGTTGTCGTTGTGTTATTAATAAATATTATATAATTGTCTTTGGGAAAATCAGTAAATTCATTTTTAAATTCATTTCTAAAAACTCGACCAAACCTTTTTTTTTTTTTATTAACAAAAGTGCTTGCAGCTCAAAGAAGCCAATAGGTAAGTCTATTATATTTTTATGCGTATTCGAACCCTGAGCTATCGGAGTGTTACGGCGGAACGTCTTGAACGTGCATACTCATGCTCTTTAATTTAAATAAAAGCACAAATAATACAAGACGCTCCAACCCCCCGATAACAATTTTTTTTCTGCGTTCGAGCCAGAGTGATTTTACTCATGGCGTCAAAATGTTCATCCCATTGGTCATATTGGAAGGAATTTGAAAAAATCCCTTACTCTAGCAACGAAAATCGCAATCGCGGGATCATATCTCGGTTAAGTAACCGACTCATATTGACTATGTCGAGAGTCAACTTGTTAAGCTAAGTTAAATATGTTTTGCCACAGGAAAGGTGAGAGATTTTTTGATGCTCCTGTAGATTATTTTATCTGCCTCTCCACAAGAAATAATAATTGGAGTTGAAAAGACAGATTCTCAAGTAAGTAAAGGCTAAGTTGGTTTTACATGGGCGTTCATTTTAAGTGACTTGAGATTTTTTTAAGAATTAATTGTTTGCCAAACACTCGTTTTATGTTTTATCGAAGAAAATGAAATTTATCAAATTTTGTCGATTACAGCGCCACCTGTTGCAAATAACAAACAAGTTCTCAGGTAAAACCTACCTAGTTTTTTATGCTCTTTCTGAATCTGCAATAAAAATTTGAGGTTCCTATTTAAGATTTTAAAGTCACCCCACGAAACCCTCATTCGAAAAATGTATTTCTATAATTTTCACCAGGCAGCATGTAAACTTTTGAGTTCATATCTGTGTGAGAGGACGCAGACAGTCATAATACAAAATAATGTGTCATCAGAACAGACATTAAAATATGGTGTACCGCAAGGTTCAATCCTTGGACCTATATTGTTTCTCATTTTTATAAATGATTTACCGTTACAAAAGGAAGACTCGTCAATATTTCTCTATGCTGACGATACCTTAGTAACAAACAGCGATGCTAGTCTAAATGAGTGCCTAAACAATCTAGAATATACCAAACATAAAATTATTGAATGGTCGGTAAATAACAAATTAACATTTAACAATGAAAAAACAGTTGATCTGGTCTTCTCCTTAAGACCTACGCACATCACCTCAGAGACATCAACGAAGTTTCTTGGTATTTACCTCGATAACAAATTAACGTGGCGCACACATGGGGAGGAAACTGCCTCTCGAGTCTGTAGAAATATCTATTTATTAAGGCATCTATCAAACTGTTTGCCACAACATTTTTTACGTTGCCTACGGGATTACAACCTGGGGACACTCTACAATAATGCATAGGTTATTTGGACTTCAAAGAAGAGCAGTTAGAATAATAGCGCGGCTAGGTTATAAAGATGACTGCAAAAATGAATACATAAGGTTGGAAATATTAACGCTACCATCAATATACATTCTTAACTGTCTATTATATATTCATAAAAATTATTATCGTTCTCATGACGAAATCCATAAATATAATACCAGAAATAAAAATAATATCTGCTTGTATCGATCACGATTAGTAAAATCTCAAAATGGTGCAAGCTACTATGGTCCAAAGATCTTTAATAAACTGTCAGAATGGATAAAAATACTTAATATTAAACAGTTTAAAAAAACGTTAAAAACGTACCTTATACAAAAATGCCACTACTCCATTGAAGATTTAATGTCTGATAACTACGACATCCATTAGCTACATAGTGTGTGCAATTTATCTTCTTCTTAATTAATTCATCGTATTGTATCTTATTTTTAGACTGTAATGATGGGTGAAGAAGATTTAATATTTTAATGTGTTTGTGCTTGTTACAGATTTTTTTACTATTCTACTGTATATGTATTACTTTTGTAATTTTATATGATGCATATTATACACTTATCTATAAATTTATCTTAAATTGTATATTTTATCTATGTTAATTTTAAAGTTAATTCCGAAATTATTATATTTTATTGTGTTTGTGTTCGTTATAGATTTTAGATTCTATATTAGAATATTTTATATATACTCAATTCATTTTAATCTTTTGGATTGATTGAGTTACTTGAAGATAATTATACTTTGATTAAAAAACACTTAGAACCTTTCTTCAATACTTTATTTTGTAACCAAATGTACATTTCGGACACGAAGTGTCCATTATCAATGGTTTGATACTAATACGTATTAGTATCAAACCATTGATAATGGACACTTCGTGTCCGAAATGTCATTTTAATCTAATTTTTTTATATTCTAGTATTTTTTAAACGTTATAATTATAGTATCTTTTTTTATATTTTACTGTATATGTATTACTTTTGTAATTTTATGTGATGTTTTCTTTAATGTATTTTGATTATGTATCATGACCTGTGTAAAACGATTGTTACGAGCACCAATAAAGTATTATTATTATTATTATTATTATTATTATTGGGGTGAAATTTATGGAAGAATCGGATGTCCCCCTCCGAACCACAAAACTTTTCATTCGGCAACTTTCTCGATTAGACGCACTCAATTTGAGATATTTCCCTGTTAAGATTAAAATGGGCATATTTAAAAAAAAAATGGAAGTCTGCTAAGGAATAAGCAAGATTTTTTATAAAGCCTTTCTTGTAAATCCATTAATTTCATTATAACATTGATAAATAACTTCATCACGAGGTTTAAGTTTGTTTTATTTAAACTTTAATATTTTTAGATTTCTTTCATGTGGTTTTCAGGAATTTCGTGTGCGGTTTATGAAATAATAAATCGCGCCGAAAACTGGGTCGAGTACATTGTTTCAGAGGAAGATGCCTTAACGAAAATAAGAATAAACGTGATTGTTTTAAGTATTTGCATTTTTTTGTGACGATAATTAATTCGCGTTCCAATTTCTTGATTGGTTTATAATGCACGAAGGAGGACGAGGTAATTAATTATGCGTATTTTCAGTCTGCTTTTCGTTAATTTCGGTTTTGAATTATAAATTGCCTTGGTGTTTATAATGAGAGGGTCAAATGTTATTATTTTTGAAATAATATTAAAGGATAAATTAAAAACACTTGGTTTGTTTCACTACAAATAGTGAAACAAACCAAGTGTTTATAATTTATCCTTTAATATTATTTCAAAATGTTTCACCAAGTGATAAATGAGAAAGTTATTCAAGAAATATTATTATCTTTGTTTAATATCGGTTTGTTTACAAATAAACAGATATTTAAAATTCTTAGGGCCATTTGCACCCCGACTGATTAACTTTAATCAACCACTAATCATTGATTAAACCTCTGATTAAGTCATAATTCTAGAATATAAGAATGTTTTAAATTTGTAAGATATCCTAAACATGTTTTTTGATCATTATGAGGTTTTGTAAATAATTTATATATAAAATTGCTGAGTTTTTAATAAGTACTAATCACTGATTAACTTAATCGACAGCACGCAAATTGATTAAGTTAGTGATTAACACTCTTTAAAAACACAGCAGTTTTATGTACGGGCATTAGAGTTTATAATGAGACGGTCAAAATATATTTTTTTATAATCATAGTTTGTTATTCTTATGCCCGGTATTATAAACGATTAATAAATCATTAGATAACTAATATTGAAGGATAAATTAAAAACACTTGGTTTGTTTTAAATAGTAAAACAAACCAAGTGTTTTTAATTTATCCTTCAATATTATGTCAAAATGTTTCACCAAGTGATAAATGAGAAGGTTATTCAAGAAATATTAGATAACTATTTGTTAAGTAAATTTATTTACCTAGTAAACTAATGGGCAAATAAAATTGCGTATTATAAAGTAAACCTACCAAATAAATAGCAATTCTAGATATAAATAATTTAATTAGTAGATTACAGACCAATTTTTAAATTGAATTGTCAATATTTCAAATTAAATTGTCAATCAAATTGGAAATTTAGTATAATTCCTTATAATTATGGAGAATAACCGTGGAATAGGACAGAATTGCACAGAACAAGAGCTTATTAGAAATTATAAAACACTTAAACGAGTATTTTCCACTCCCAGGCTAAGCATGAAGTAAAATTTCGAGTTTAGAAAAGCCTGAAAATTTGGTTTGGTCGCGTAGCGCGAAGCGCGGAGCGGCCAAACCAAATTTTCAGGCTTTTCTAAACTCGAAATTTTACTTCATGCGCCACGCGTACAAGACACTGATTCCAAGTGAAGTTCACTTGTTCACAATATTTCAGTGCTTTCAGTGTTGAATACGCGTGGCGCATGAAGTAAAATTTCGAGTTTAGAAAAGCCTGAAAATTTGGTTTGGTCGCTCCGCGCTTCGCGCTACGCGACCAAACCAAATTTTCAGGCTTTTCTAAACTCGAAATTTTACTTCATGCTTAGTCTGGGAGTGGAAAACACTTGTTTACAACTTCAAATTGTACTCTTTTAAAAAACAACGAATCTCAGAAAATTTACAGCGTATGCATGTTTACTTAAAAGAAAAATTTCCTGAATGTATTTGTTAATGTTTCTTTTTTATAAACATTTATCGAAAAACAGAAGTTGATAAGATTATTTTTTATTATTACTAGCCAGTTTTTCTATTATTAATAAACAAGGGTTTTCCGTCCCCAAATAAGCATAAAGTAAATTTTCGAGTTTAGTAAAGCCTGCAAATTTGGATGGAATAAACAGAATATTCAGGTAAATAATTGTCTGGGTTCTTTAATAGTTCTTTTTTTTTTTAATCATTGACCTTTCTACCACTGTGTGGTGTAAGGTAATATATAAAAATGCATTTGTTACAAAAACGAGTGTTTCAATACCTAATATTATTTTCAAGTTACTGAATCGTTACTAAAATAATTTTTGGACAAATATATTACAAACACAAACAATGATTTCGTATACCAAAATAAATTCCCCTAGAACAATATTTTTTTTTTTAGACAAATACATTACAAACACAAACAATGATTTTGTATAACAATAGAATATGCAGCAATATTTTCCTTCGCATTCAGTGAAATTGCATTATCATTGCACGAATGGCCAAAGAAAACAAAGGGAGTTCTCCCGTAAAAGCAAATCAAGTGGACAAACATTGTAACTAGGTCGAAGCGGTTCAAGTCCGACACAACGTCGTGTTTTCCCGCACAAACACGTCCTTAGCTAGATTGTGACGACTTGGGCCGTCCTCCAAACGCGTCAAATATTACACTTGAAATATCCTGGCATCATTCCTCAACGGTGACGTTAATAGACGGAATTCGCGAGATTAAATTTATTATTGTAAATATCTTAACATGTTTGAAGGATACGAGAACTTTTAAAAGTAAAAATTCACTAAGTACAAAGGAAAGCGTGTTGGTTAATAAGAATCGTACATTTTACTTTTAAATCGACGGTATTGTGGTTTCTGCTGCATGTTAACATGGCGAGTGTAAACCACTAAACCTGGCCATAGCAAAATAGGGTTATGTAAAATTAATTTCCAAATTGAATTTGTGATCAGTAATCTGGCATCTGGTACCCACAGACGTGTTTGGGACTTCAAGGTGCTCGTCAGTGTGGTCTCGACCCAGTGCTGTGGAATTTGTAGCAATAGATGGCGTAACTGTCGATACTTGCTAATTGTATTCATGAACATTTCTGACTACATAAACCTATTTGTGAATACGATGAGCAAAAATCGACACCTACTCCATCTATTGTTCCAAACAGGGATGGGCTTCGAAGTGTCGACTTTAAGAGGAAGTCGACCGCTCTCTAAACGTATAAAACTAAGCATAATGCCGTCTTAATCACATCCTTGTTTAGGGATGAAATATTTTGAATAAATAGGTGTACTTCAAGGAAAGTACAATCTTTAAGCCCGTCTCAATAAAATATTTTATACTTTTACCGTTATTTCATAAAATAATATCAAACATTGGTAAACTAGCGAAATCGCGTTCCTAATTTTATTTTTGTCTGCAGTATCTATAAAAAATATTGAAAAACTAAATCAGTCACATTGTAGATAATTCCTTTGCAAAGATTTGTGATTTTTTTCATTTATTTATTTGGTTAAATATAGTCACTAGGATGTCGCGCGTAAAACAGTTTTTCAAATTTTCTGAAACTTCAATATTGCGCGACATCCCAGTGAATTTATTGTACGATAGAAATAATTGGGAAAAATTAAAATTCTTCGAAAGGATTCTTCTACAATGTGACTGATTTAGTTTCCCAATATTTTTTATAAATGTTGCAGAAAAAAATTATATTGAAGATGCGATTACGCTAGTTTAACAATGTTTGATATTTTTTTTTTATAAAAGAACGGCCAAAGTGGGAAATATTTTATTAAGACAGGCATTAAGATTCCACTTTCCTTAAAGTATGCCTATTTTTTCAAAATATTTCATCCCTAAACAAGGATGTAATTAAAACGGCAGTATGCTTAGTTTTATACGTTTAGAAAGCGGTCGACTTCTTCTTAATTGTCGACGTAACAGCACGTCGATAACGTCGACAATGTCGAGAACGTCAACAAAGTCGACAACGTACACAAGACTATTAATAGATTATGTTATTATAATATACAGGGTCGCTACAAAGTATGGAAACACGGCTCTCACGTGAAAACGGCTAAAAACAGAACCACCAAAATTGGGATTTCTAAATGGGATATTTTCTTAAACAATTTGGCGTGAAAAAATCAAAAATGATTCTCAGAATTTTCACATACGGACGCCATCTTGAATTTTTTTAAATGGAATTCGATTTTTTTTATTTTACAACTTTTATAGACCTTATAATTCTGATTACAACCATATACCTTTTTTTAAAAATACTTGTCTTTTCATCGATAAACCGGACTTTGAAAAGTATGGAAACTGCGAAATATTTTGAGAACGGTTTATCGGAATGTCCTGAAATTTTGCAAAGGTTTAGAGTACGTTAAGGCCTTCAACTTGCATTTTTTATTTTTTCATATTCATTTGTTTTGTAAATATTCTATTTTTAGTCGAAACTTAAAAATAAAAATTAACAATTTCAACTTAAAAAAATAGTTGCCTTTGAAAACAGTTTTCATTAGCCTGTCAAACTTGTAAAAAACATTAGTAAGTAACTGGTTGTTGCAAAAATGCCACATTTGAGTGAAACGGATCGCATAGAGATTCTCATGATGATTGGGTGTGGGGATAGAAAACGAAGCTTTGCCGAAGCTGCTAATCTTTTCAACGTAAATCATCCAGATCGAGCACCTATTTCCAGGTCAGTTGCATTTAAAACATGGAATAGGTTTAATGAAACTGGAACTGTTAAAAATCGTCCAAAAGTTGGACGACCAAAAACTGTTACAAATGAAGAAAATTCATTTAATCTTATGATAGATGTAGTTGAAAATCCAAAAACTTCGGTGCAGCAATTGGCTTTCAATAACAACATGAGCAGGAGATCAGTTCAAAAAATAATAAAAATTGAAAAGTATCATCCTTACAAAATTCAGCTGCTACAAGAATTGAATGAAGATGACTTTGATCGCAGAATTGAATTTTGCGAAACAATGATGAATAGGATAAACCAGGACGAGAATTTTATTAACCGTGTGCTCTTTTCCGATGAATCAACTTTCTGCTTAAATGGACAAGTTAACCGCCATAACTGTAAATACTGGTCAAACAAAAATCCACATTGGATGGAGCAGATTCATACGCAGCGTCCACAAAAAATTAATGTTTGGTGTGGTATAATTGGGCAGCATATTATCGGCCCTCTTGTTAATAATGGCAATTTGACATCTGAAACATATTTACAGCTTTTGCAAGAACAGGTTGTTCCCAGACTTAGACAAATATTCCCAAATTATGAAACTCAGGCTAATCCAGCTGAAAACATTTGGTTTCAGCAAGACGGAGCACCAGCTCATTTCGGACTAATAGTACGTGAATATTTAGACGTAACTTTTCCCGGCAAATGGATAGGCAGGAGAGGAACAATTGAATGGCCTGTTAGGTCGCCCGATTTAACTCCACTTGATTTTTTTCCTGTGGGGACATTTGAAAAATCGAGTTTATAACAACAGGCCACACAATATACAAGAATTAGAAGAACGCATAAGGACCGAAATTGCAAATATTCGTCCTAATATTTTAACTAGTTCATTACAACACTTTGTCCACCGTATTCATTACTGCCAAGAAGTTAATGGAGAGCACTTTGAACATATATTGTAAAATAAAAAATCATTTATTGTTTAATATTTTATTTTTTCATTTGACTGTTTAATATTTTTTTAAGTTTTGATCAAAAATAGAACATGCATTTGTGGTATTGCAGCATTTAGAAAAAGTACTCGTTTGGCCGGTTTATCGATGAAAAGACAAGTATTTTTGAAAAAAGGTATATGGTTGTAATCAGAATTATAAGGTCTATAAAAGTTGTAAAATAAAAAAAATCGAATTCCATTTAAAAAAATTCAAGATGGCGCCCGTATGTAAAAATCCTGAGAATCATTTTTGATTTTTTCACGCCAAATTGTTCAAGAAAATATCCTATTTAGAAATCCCAATTTTGGTGGTTCTGTTTTTAGCCGTTTTCACGTGAGAGCCGTGTTTCCATACTTTGTAGCGACCCTGTATATGGGGTTATTTAAAATTGATTTCCAGATTGAATTTGTGTCCAGTATTCTGCCATCTGATACCCACAGACGTGTTTGGGACTTCAAGGTGCTCGTCAGTGTGGTCTCGACCTAGTGCTGAGGAATTTGTAGCAATAGATGGCGTAACTGTCGATACTTGCTAATTGTATTCATGAACATTGCTGACTACATAAAGCCTATTTGTGAATACGATGAGCAAAAATCGGCACCTATTCCATCTATTGTTCCAAACCGAAATGGGCTTTAATGTGTCGACTTTAATTGTCGACGTAACACCACGTCGATAACGCACACAGGTCGAAACACACAATCTAGCTGAACATTTCGCTAGAAAGCGTTTTAGTCTACTTTAAATTCTTCGCAGTCGAAGAAAATATTTTATTAAATATATAAATTACTCAATATTGAATATTTAACCTCTTCTACCCCCCCACAACCCCAATTTTTATTTTTAGCGAAAAATAATTTTTTTTTTTTTAGATAATTTCACTATAAGCACGTTTGTTCTATGATTTGTATCTAAAAATAGTAATAATATTACAACCCCTTCCATTTTAATTATAAAAAAACTGAAAATTAAATACTTTGATAAATGTTTTATTTAATTATAAAATTTTTCAAATTGGAACAAATAAATCAAAATTGCACACATATCTATAAATAATAATATACAATATATACAAGCAGTATAAAGAACCTGGGCACATCATGCAAACAATTTACACCAAAGCCAGAAATTATTCGGAGTCAGAATCCTCTGGTGAAGATGCTTGTTCTTGTTCTGCTAATAACTTTAACACTTATGTGTCCAATTTTTTAATAGTAAGCGGTCGTGAAATATATGTTTTTTTTTGACAAACTTGATATCAGAGGATCAGAGGAATATAAAAGCGTATGGAAAAGATCCGTTTTATAGTTTCTTGAACATTTTCTGGTGTGACGCTCTCGGTACCTTCGCAAGTCTTTGTTTCGAGCTTCTAATGCCTCTTCCGATGACATCCCAATTGGTAACGTTGCAGATTGAATTATGTCAGCCCCATGAATTAATAGTTTATGCAAACTAGCAGGCATGTAGTACCACGGGTACAACTTTACATACAGATTTGCGGTGTCTTCCAGATACTCCCGAAATGCATCAACATGTGTGGCTTGTCCGCATGAAATGACTTGTAAAATAATTTTTAATCTTTTGATTAAATGTTCGTCCAAACCTGTAATTTGTGCAATTAATGTATAATTTTCAAAAAATCGACTGGCAGTATTGCCGTCGTTGGTTGTCCCAAACCCTGGTTTTACTACATCAACTAGTAAACCTAATTGTGATTTTAAATCTTTTTGAATTTGACGTTTTCTTGTCTCTACTGTATTTTTATCACCCGTCTCACGAATTTGCCATTTCTTTACACCAAGTCTACACGCTATATGAAGAAGACATTCCAAGCAACGAATCCACTCGTGTAGAGATGAAATACCATATTCATAAAATCTATCGATTTTAGGTAAATCTTTTACCTTCCTAATGTCATTCATTATTTTAGGAGAAGCCCCACAAATAGCACAAGTTTGAAATGACGAATCAGTTATAATGCTAAAAACTTTTCCATTGATCATTGTCAACTTGAAAAAATGGTTTATAATAAAATGTATGCCATTAACAACACACTGAGTTGGCAAAACAAGCGCTTGTGGATCACACAAGTAAACGCTTATTAACTTCAATAGAAGATTTACTCGGTAAAAATGATGGAGAAATTGGAACTGAGCCTAAAATTATTTATAAATGGGGCTGCGATGGCAGCTCTGGATATTCGCTGTATAAGCAAATATTTTCAGATTCTGAAAATGCCTCTCAAACTGATGAGTTTTTATTTTCGGCTTGTCTGGTGCCTCTTCAAATAAAATCCTTAAAAGATGATGCAATTGTCTGCCAAAATCCCAAGCCCTCATCTACTAGATTTTGCAGGCCAATTAAAATAATGTTTAAAAGGGAAACGAAGGAATTAATAAAATCTGTTGTAAATGAATAGAACATGAACTATTCATTTACAACAGATTTTATTAATTCCTTCGTTTCCCTTTTAAACATTATTTTAATTGGCCTGCAAAATCTAGTAGATGAGGGCTTGGGATTTTGTAAGACAATTGCATCATCTTTTAAGGATTTTATTTGAAGAGGCACCAGACAAGCCGAAAATAAAAACTCATCAGTTTGAGAGGCATTTTCAGAATCTGAAAATATTTGCTTATACAGCGAATGTCCAGAGCTGCCATCGCAGCCCCAATTATAAATAATTTTAAATTCAGTTCCAATTTCTCCATCATTTTTACCGAGTAAATCTTCTATTGAAGTTAATAAGCGTTTACTTGTGTGATCCACAAGCGCTTGTATTGAAACTTGTGCAGAAGTATCTGTAATTGTAATACTTTCTGCTGCGGGATAACACGCTTTTTTTGTTTGTAAAATAGTATCATAGGTTGGGTAAATATTTGCATGACGTACCTTGGCTCCAGACTGCATCAATTTATAGGAATGCTTACTAAAATCCCCATCAACATATAATGCAAGCGCTTCTTCGGGTGTATATTTAATTAGTTGCTTTATTGGAGACTTCCACGCTCGTTTTATTTTTGAAGCTCTTGTCGGTGAATGCTCCGTGACTTCTTCGACCATCTTAGCACTATCCCTTTTTCCAGATGCACGAAGACTGACCCGGGTGGCAAATGAAAGTTCCTCCTGGGAGTAATTTTCAAGTAGTAGCATAACTTTCCATTTTTTTGAGACGTTCGTCAAGTCCGTGAATGATTTATACGGACCTCTGGATTTACCACTAGAACATCTAGGTTGGGGTTCATTTCGTAAACTTTCATTAGAGAATACATCCATTCCGTTTAACCACTGAGAATATTTATTTTCAAAATTTGAAAGTGTATTATAAACGGTTTGCCATTTGATTCTCAATTGTGAGGTAAAATTATTTATTTTATTCATCAATGAATCTAAATTTTCAGTGTGCGATACATCGATATTGTTATTCATGATGTCAATCACAAAGCGGGAGACTGCTTTATTTTTTTGTTCTAGCGTTGGCTGAGCGCGCCAAACATCGAATAATGCTCTCCGAGAAACGGTTACGCTACCTAAAAAAAATCATTGCTTGTGAACGAGCCAAAACGGGTTTCTAAATATTATTTATATATTAAACTATATAAATATTATGTATAAAAAACCAAGATTCATCACCAATATCGGCTAATATTGTATACTTTAACCTTTTTCAAGTTTTACGTTGTAAAATTTGACTGTAAGATTCTTCACTTAATACAAATTACTGTATTTATGTGTTGACTAAAGTTATATAAAAAATATTTAAAACTCTGTTGTATACATACCAGTAGAATATACAAGGTGGCCAGAAAAGGTGTGATAATCTTCAGGTAGAGTGGTTCATTGATTAATTTCAAGCAGAAAATATTGTATTGTGGCTTATAACTCCTCACGAGCCAATTTAAAGAAATGTAAATTTGGCAACAATGGATCAAACAAGTGTTTAATTTAATAATAATCATAAATTTAACAAATCTACAAAAATTAATATTAGAAGTATACATCAAAAATGAAAGATTAAAGTAAATGTTTAAATTGATAACCATCCATTTCTAAGCAGATCTGGAGCCGTCGTGGGATAGAATTAATTACTCGGAGCAACATCTCTTCAGTAATTAATTCCACTGCAACACGAATTCTATTCATGACGTCTACATTGTCCACTGGAGGTGTTGCATACACCTTTTCTTTTAAAAGTCCCCAAACGAAAAAATCAAGTGGATTCATATCCGGCGACCTTGCTGGCCATAGTATGGGTCCATTGCGCCCAATCCATCTATTTGGAAAATGTTCGTCCAACCATTCTCTTGAAATTCTTGCTGTATGAGGTGGTGCACCATCATGCATGTACAGCATGTTGTTTACTAAATTTAGTGGAACATTCTCCAAAACTTCTTCTAAAATATTTACATAATTTAAGGCATTTAATCTTTGATGAATAAAAAAAGGCCCAATTACACGTAAATTTAGAATACCAAGCCAGACGTTAACTGAAAATGTCCCATTTCTCTAACCGCCCGAGGATTTTCTTCTGCCCAAAAGTGATAATTATGACAATTAAATACCCCATCTCTAGTGAATGTACATTCATCACTCCAAAGAATTTTAAATAAAAAACTTGGTTCTTCCCGAATTTGATCTAAAATCCTGTCACAAAACATACGTCTACGCTCGTTATCATTTTCATACAGTGGTTGAACTTTTCTTGCATGAAATGGACGCATTCGATTTTCTTTTAATACTGCATGGACTGCTGTTGTACTGGGGACATTTAACTGTTGAGCTATTTATCGCGTACTAATATTGGGATCTTCTTGAACTGCATTCAATATCTGTTCTTCTAGGTGAACAGTGCGACGTTCCCTAGGTCTCCCTCCATCTATGTTATTATAAACGAACGACCCAAAAGTACGTAGCCTTTGGTCTAATTTTCTAAACGTATTTACGCAGGGCTGTTGGCGATTTGGATATCTTCTTTGGTACTCATCTTTGGCACTAGTTGCATTACCATTGCAGAATCCAAATATCATGTACATATCTGCATACTCGTTGAATGTGTACATCTTCAAAAAGTATGGTGAACTTATACAAACTTACACAAATAAATTATGACAAGTATATGTCAAAGTCAAGTGAAATTTAATAAGGTTACATATGAAAATACATAGTTGCCAGGTCTACTTTTATTAAAAAAATGCTTCTGAAGAAGTTATTAATTTGTTAAAGTTTCCAATTTATTTATCACCTATGTCATTTCAATTTTACAAATGTGTAATTGATTGATTGTAAAATAATACAAAATAACACTAATTTCCAGAGATACGTTTAATATTTTAACGACCTCGTGAGATGTTACGAGGAAGAATACAATATTTTTTTATTTAGATTTTTTATCCAAAATTAATCAACGAATCACACTACCTGAAGATTGTCACACCTTTTCTGGCCACCTTGTATATCCATCTTTAATTTAAATTTTGCACGAAACACAAATGTAAAAAAAATAATTAAACGTAGGCGTTTGGAGCGCGTAAAATCCACATCTGCACGACATAAATAATCTCCTGGTGAACGGAGTAAATTTCGACTCGGTCTGCACGAGAACGAAGACAGCGATGGACCAAATGGAACTCTTTGCTCGAAAATGGAAGATCAGAATAAACACCGTCAAAACTGAAGCCATTTTCCTGGGGAGAAAAATTCCTCCGAGGAAGTACGTGTACATCAACCGAAACAAGAAAATCAACATTAAAAGCTCAATAACCTATCTAAGCGTTACTATAGATACGAAATTGAGCTTTTACAAACACGTAAGAAGAAGAGGAGGTCTTGCGAAAAAACGCGCCAAAAGCCTATTCTGCATACTAAAAGATGGAAGCCCGCTGAGCATCCGAAACCGCAGGAAAATCCTAAACACGGTGCTAAAACCGATTGCAGAATACGGCCAGGAAATCGCGATTACGGGAAGCAATAAAACACTTAAACGAATGAAAATCGACGACAACATTCTGATCCGACGAACCTTGCTCTCCATACTACATTTCCAATAAAAACCTAAGAGACATCGAGGCAGCAGAACCGCTTGAAACAGCAAGAATCAGAAGAAATAACATGATTGAGAGACTGAAAAATCACACATCGGAGGAAATCGCGAGAATCGGCGAGAGTTTTAAATTAATTAATTAATTAGTTTGCTGGTTTATTAATTAATTCAAACTCAAAAACACAATACATTCCCTAGAGGAGAAAAAGAACAAATTTGATGAATTCCATTATTCATCAAATCCACCAAAGGAACACAAGTCATTGTTTCTTAGCGAAACTGGAAACTTGAAACAAGGAAGAGAATAAAAAAACATAAACGATGCGTGCACTTTGGGCACTGATAACCACTGGACCAAATGTCGGAGGGGTTTGTGACTTTACCTGCGCACCCTCCGGACATTGAACTACCCATATTCCAACAAAAAAAACTGTTTTCTAAACAGTTGATTTTCGACGAAATGTTCAGCTAGAACGAGCGTTTCGACCTGTGTGTAACGTCGGCAATGTCGACAACGTCAACAAAGCCAACAACGTACACAATACTATTAATAGGTTATATTATTATAATGTATACAGAGAGTTTTATGTAACACCGAACATTTTCAATGTTTATTTTCTTATGTTTTATTTATCAATCCAAAGCATCCAATACGATTCGACACCTTTAATTTTTAGGTTATGTGTAAATTGAGTTGCCTATATGACCATTACAAATTGTAGCCAATCACTCGCAACTAATGCCACAACTTGTACATACAGGGAGTTTTGTTTCAAGTATGCATGTCCCAATTACAGCGTATATGCCATAAATCTTTAAACAATTATTGTTTTTTTCTAAGAGTTCATTTTGAAAGTTAAAATGAGTGTGTTCCACTCCCAGAGTAAGCATGAAGTAAAATTTCGAGTTTAGAAAAGCCTGAAAATTTGGTTTGGTCGCGTAGCGCGAAGTGCGGAGCGGCCAAACCAAATTTTCAGGCTTTTCTAAACTCGAAATTTTACTTCATGCGCGACCGGTACAAAACACTGACATATTAGGAAGTTTAAAATACACCGCTAAACTTTACATTAAATCAGTGTTTTGTACCGGTGGCGCATGAAGTAAAATTTCGAGTTTAGAAAAGCCTGAAAATTTGGTTTGGCCGCTCCGCGCTTCGCGCTACGCGACCAAACCAAATTTTCAGGCTTTTCTAAACTCGAAATTTTACTTCATGCTTAGCCTGGGAGTGGAAAACATTCGCTTAAAGCTTCATATTGAATTCTTTTAATAAACCGAGCATTGGAAAGTGTGCAACGTATACATATGGATACTTAAATGAAAAATTCTCGTTATGAAAATGTCCGGTGTTACATAAAACTCTCTGTATGTTGTGGTTACGGTTATTTTTAGGTGTTTTAGATACTCTGTAAACTTTCAAACATTTAGCCACTACCGCATCGCATTATGCTGAATACTTTCAATATTATATTTAAACAAACAATTGTCGACATTGTCGACGTCAGTAATGTTCTACAAATAGTCGACGTCGATGTGATATTCGATGCGTCGAAATGACATTGTTAACGTGACATTTTTAACGCCGCCGATCCCTGGTCCTAAGCCGTTGCATCGTCGATAGATAATTGCACTAAGTGTAAGAAACGATCGCCTGTATGTACACTTAGTTTAACCAGCTGTCGATGTTTGCTGATAGCATTAATTCAATTACAATTCATTGAGTTGGCTGTGAATCACAAACGTACAGTCCGCGCCCCATACCTTGGCGAGTGGCTCGGATGCGCAGTGGTATATTACTCCCCGCGACATTTTAAAAATTCCAGCGGCTCCGCGGCGACTAATAACATGCGATAGAAGTAGCGACGAAAAGCAGTGGTATTGGGCATGTATTTTTAATACAATTTACGTAATTGTAATATAGTGGAAAAAGAGGTGTGACCATGTCATCAAAATTGAAAATGATTACCTGGCTAATGAAATCATTGTTGATGTCCGCACCGAGGAGCTTGTTATTACATTAAATGAAGATTAAGATGAAGATGGCGACTATAACGACGACGATTGTAATGACGATTAGGACAATTTAAGCGAGTATTGTGATTTAATTTAATTTACGATTTTTAATTTGTTTTTTAAATCTTGTATTTCATAAAAAAATTTAAATTAAATGCCTATGTTATTTTATTCAATTTTGTTTATTAAAACGTACATTGTTAAGATATACGTAATTTTTATTACTTTTATTATAAGTGATTTTCATACAACAAAAGGGCTAAAGAATCTGCGTTACGCCACTGACCGCCGCGCAGTACATTTTACATTTCGTCGGGTGAGAACTGTATTATTCTATGTCCACTTTTTTCAAAAATGATATTTTTATGCCGTAATATTTTATGTCCAATGGTGCGTCTATTCCTCGGACATAGAATAAGTATACTACTACTTGTGAGCGTAGCTTGTTTTGGTTAATTACGCTGCATTTCAAAGAGTATTTAGTGCTGTGTTAATTGATAGTGCAAGGTTTACTACCTTAAATCATCATGGATTCGGATGTTGAACCATTTGAAGATTCGGGATCGGAGTCTATACCATCAGATACAGCCGATAGGTATTTTTATTCAACATGGTTTAAGGTTATGTCGCTACAGCTGCGAATTTAAATTTTCAGTAGTGAAGAAGAAGATGATCCAAAAGGTTCTAAAAGTACCAAGAGTACCTCAAACGAGTAAGTTGCTAATTAATAATATTTTTTAAGTTTTATTTTAATTAATTATTTCGTTGAAACTGCAGTGCTAGAAATGCAGAAGAGGTGAATAAATCCAAGAGAACAAGAAAAAGGAAAGCGGGCCCTAAGATGTG
Organism: Philonthus cognatus; assembly: GCA_932526585.2. NCBI lineage: Eukaryota > Metazoa > Arthropoda > Insecta > Coleoptera > Staphylinidae > Philonthus > Philonthus cognatus. The sequence goes on from OW052241.1 coordinate 156,247,047, forward strand.
GAAAAAAAATAAGCGTAAGGTATTAAGACAAAATGGAAAAGAGTATGTGAATTCTAAAGGGAATGTTGTGGCCCAAAAGATGCCTGTTATTTCTTGTGGTCAATGTAGATTTAAATGTTCGGAAAACTTTTCCAAAAATGATGTAAATGCTATCCACACAGAATTTTGGCAAAATTCTGATAATAATAAATCATTCTTTTATGACAAAACCACTCTTAAATCCATCGTTCAACGAATGCGTAATCGTGGTGAACGCCAAAAAACTAAATCATATTCTTATAAATATTTTTTATTCAAAGGCATCAATAAAATAAGAGTATGCAAAAAATTTTATCTTGGAGTATTAGCTGTGAGTCAGATTAGAATTTCATATTTTCATGAAAATAAAAAAACAAGGTGTAACTGGAACTCCTCAAGGTGATCGGAGAAAAAGTACTTCAAAATTAAATGACGGAACTAGAGAACAAATTCGAAATCACATAAATTTATTCCCTCGAATTTCATAACAATACTGCAGAAAAAATACTGTTAAGGAGTACTTTGAAAGGTCTCTAAATATTACAAAGATGTACGAACTGTATTTGGAGTATTGCAACAACAATCAAATTAATCCAGCAAAAAAGTGGTTGTACAGAAATATATTCAATTACGAATTCAACATCGAATTTCTTAAGCCCAAAAAGGATTTGTGCCCAATTTGTACAGAGTATCACACTCATAAGTCTGGAAATACTTTAAGCGCAGAACTTGAGAATAAATATGAAACACACACAGTAGCAAAAAATTCCACTAGAAGGAAAAAAAAAGATATAGAAAAATGCAAGAAAGATAAAGAGACTGTTTTATTATGTTTTGACATGCAAAGCCTTTTAACAGTACCACAAACAAATGTATCTACATCTTATTATAAAAAAAAGTTTGCAGTTTATAATTTAACGGGATTTGATATAATCACAAAACAGGGATACTGTATGTTCTGGAATGAGAGCATGGGAGGACGCAAAGGGACAGACATTGCCAGTGCTTTGAGTGTGCTTTTAGAAAAACTTGTTAAGGAAAGACCTAAAGTGAAGAACATTATATTATGGTCGGACGCTTGTATACCACAAAACAAAAATTCTCACATGTCAGCAGCACTCTTACATTTCCTTAGAAATCACCCAACAATAACATCCATTACCCAAAAATATCAGGAACCTGGACACAGCTGTGTACAGGAAGTTGACGCAATGCACAGTGTAATAGATAGAAGAATTAAGGGCCTAGAAATTCATAGTCCACTTGCACTACTTCGAATTTTGCTGAGTGTCAGGTCGCGAAAACCTTACAAAGTGGTTCAACTTCGACCAGATAATTTTGTGGATTTCAAACAACTAGCGATTTTAATGGTTATCAAGTTACCTTACAAGAAAACTGTAAAGATAATTTATAGAAATGGTGTGAACAGTATATTGTTTAGTAATTCGTACAATCAACAGAATGACATTGTTGCAATATTAAAAAATAACAAAAATCGTTTTTTGGAAAATATACCTGACCCAAGTATTTTACCGGAACCACCCTCAATTCCGGCAGACAAAAAGCAACACATCAAGGATCTATTTGGAAACTTTTCAAAAGAAGATTTGGATTTCTGGAAGGCATTATTCAGGGAGAATCAGTTGTTGGTGGAAAAATAAACAATTTGTTTACAATATTTTTTTATTATGTTATGTTGCTTTGTAAGTTACTTGGAATTGTTCGAATAAACTTTCTATTAAAAAATAACTATTATTGCATTGTCCATATACGCTTAACACCAAAAATATTATCTTGCCTTTAACACCTCGCAAGTTAGAGACATGGAATAATGTCCATTTTGTTTTTGTTTTTTTTGTGTTCGAAATTATTAGTAGTCCTAAATTTTGCAAAATATTTACCTCATCATGATGTCTTTAAAAAGTGATTATATAACGCGTTGTATATAAATAACAGTTCGCAAATTATAGCAATTTTAAACTTAAAATGTCTCCCCTGCAAAATTTAACAAAATGGACATGGAATACTATAGTTCTCACCCGACGATTTGTCGGTCGGCTATAAACGGTGCACTCGGGACTTTTCGGGCTGCGCGGCTTCTCGCCAAGGTATGGGGCGCGGACTGTAGAAAGCTGTATATTTTAAACTTCACAATATTTCAGTGTTTTATACGCCTGGCGCACGAAGTAAAATTTCGAGTTCAGAGAAGGATTAAAAATATATCTCAGAATTAAAGAAACTACATTTTAAATTATCATTTCCAATAGTTTCATTGTAATGAAAAAGCTCAGCGACAAAAAAACGAATGCAGAAAACTTGACCTTCAGAGGAAAAAAAAAACGTAAATCTCAAGGGGTAAGGAGATAAAAAAAACCTAACCTTCAGAAGAAAAAGATCGAACATTAACAAAGGAAAACGACAAGAAGCTCAAACATAAAGAGAACAAAACCTATAGACATAAACTTTACAGAAGAAATAACAATAAACTCAGATATTAAAAAATACAAGCCTCAAAGATAAACAGACACTGATATCAAAGGCAAAAAGGGAAAAACTTCTGAGGTAAATAAAATACATTTTACCTCAGAAGTTTTTCCCTTTTTGCATTTGATATCTGTGACAGTTTTTCTTTGAGGCTTGTATTTTATAATATCTGAGTTTATTGTTTCTTTTCCTGTAAAGTTTATGTCTATAGGTTTTGTCCTCTTTATGTCTGAGCTTCTTGTCGTTTGCCTTTGTTAATGTTCGCTCCTTTTCTTCTGAAGTTTAGGTTTTTTTATCTCCTTACCCCCGAGATTTTCGTTTTCTTTTCCTCTGAAGTTTAAGTTTCTGCATTCGTTTTCTTGTCGCTGAGGTTTTTTGTCTCTGAAGTTTGTTTTTATCTCTCTTCGTCTCTTTGCCTTTGAGATGATTGTTTTTTTCACTCTGAAGTTTGTCTTTACAGTGCTTATCTCTTCGCCTTTGAGACTACTCTTTTTTTTTTCCTATGAAGTTTAAGTTTTCTGCATTCGCTTTTTTGTGTCTGAGATTTTTTGTCTATGAAGTTTGTCTTTATCTCTCTACGTCTCTTTGCCTTTAAGATGATTGTTTTTTCACTCTGGTTTGTCTTTACAGTGATTATCTCTTTGCCTCTGAGATTATTCTTCTTTTTCCCTCTGAAGTTTAAGTTTTCTGCATTCGTTTTTCGTCTCTGAGGTTTTTTGTCTGTGAAGTTTGTTTTTATCTCTCTACGTCCCTTTGCCTTTGAGATGATTGTTTTCTTCACTCTGAAGTTTGTCTTTACAGTGCCTATCTCTTTGCCTCTAGGATTATTCTTTTCTTTTTCCTCTGAAGTTTAAGTTTTCTGCGTTCGTTTTTTTGTCGCTGAGGTTTTTTGTCTCTAAAGTTTGTCTTTATCTCTCTGCGTCTCTTTGAATTTAAGATAATTGTTTTTTTTTCATTCTGAAGTTTATCTTTACAGTGTTTATCTCTTTGCCTCTGAGATTATTCTTCTTTTTCCCTCTGAAGTTTAAGTTTTCTGCATTCGTTTTTTGTCTCTGAGGTTTTTTGTCTGTGAAGTTTGTTTTTATCTCTCTACGTCTCTTTGCCTTTGAGATGATTGTTATCTTCACTCTGAAGTTTGTCTTTACAGTGCCTATCCCTTTGCCTCTAGGATTATTCTTTTTTTTTCCTCTGAAGTTTAAGTTTTCCGCGTTCGTTTTTTTGTCGCTGAGGTTTTTTGTCTCTGAAGTTTGTCTTTATCTCTCTACGTCTCTTGCCTTTGAGATGATTGTTTTTTTCACTCTGAAGTTTGTCTTCACAGTGCTTATCTCTTTGCCTCTGAGACTATTCTTCTTTTTTTTTCTCTGAAGTTTAAGTTTTTTGCATTAGTTTTTTTTGTCTCTGAGGATTTTTGTCTGCGAAGTTTGTCTTTATCTCTCTACGTCTTTCTGCCTTTGAGATGATTGTATTTTTCACTCTGAAGTTTGTCTATATAGTGCTTATCTCTTTGCCTCTGAGATTATTCTTGTTTCTATTTTTTTTTCCTCTGAAGTTTAAGTTTTCTACATTTGTTTTTTTGTCTCTAAGGTTTTTTGTCTGTGAAGTTTGTCTTTATCTCTCTACGTCTCTTTGCCTTTGAGATGATTGTTTTTTTCACTCTGAAGTTTGTCCTTACAGTGCTTATTTCGTTACCTCTGAGATTATTCTTTTTTCTCTGATGTGCATCTCTTTGTACCTAAAAGGTTTGTCTCTTTGCTTCTTACGTTTTGTTCTCTTAGTCTCTGAGATGATTGTTTTATTTCCTATGAATTTTAAGGAACAAAAACATTAAAAACTAAAAGACAAAAGAAAATATGCATGAATTAATTCTTTTGTGTTTTAGTCTTTGAGGTTTTTGTTCTTTATATCTTTGCAGTGTTTATCCTTGTGCGTCTTAATTTATTGTAATGTTTTTACTAAAGTGTATGTCTCTATTGTCTTTATATCTTATCCTTGTGCGTCTTAATTTATTGTAATGTTTTTACTAAAGTGTATGTCTCTATTGTCTTTATATCTTTGCAGTGTTTATCCTTGTTTGTCTTTATATCTTTGCAGTGTTTATCCTTGTGCGTCTTAATTTATTGTAATGTTTTTACTAAAGTGTATGTCTCTATTGTCTTTATATCTTATCCTTGTGCGTCTTAATTTATTGTAATGTTTTTACTAAAGTGTATGTCTCTATTGTCTTTATATCTTTGCAGTGTTTATCCTTGTGCGTCTTAATTTATTGTAATGTTTTTACTAAAGTGTATGTCTCTATGGCTTGTACTCTTGGCGTCTGAGACCTACGTCTTTTTGCCTTCGAGATGATTATTTTTTTCACTCTAAAGTTTGTCTTTACAGTGCATATCTCTTTGCCTCTGAGATTATTCTTCTTTTTTCACTGACGTGAATCTCTTTGTAACTAAAAGGTTTTTGTTTCTTTGCTTCTTACGTTTTGATCTTTTAGTCTCTGAGATGATTGTTTTATTTCCTCTGAATTTTAATGAACAAACACTTCAAAGACTATAAGACAAATGAAAATATGCATGAATTAATTCTTTTGTGTTTTAGTCCTTGAGGTTTTTGTTCCTTTTTCTCTGAAGTTTGTCTTTATATCTTTGCAGTGTTTATCCTTGTGCGTCTTAATTTATTGTAATGTTTTTACTGAAGTTTATGTCTCAATGGCTTGTACTCTTGGCGTCTGAGATCTACGTCTCTTTGCCTTCGAGATGATTGTTTTTTTCACTTTAAAGTGTGTCTTTACAGTGCGCATCTCTTTGCCTCTGAGATTATTCTTCTTTTTTCTCTGACGTGCATATCTTTGTACCTAAAAGGTTTTTGTCTCTTTGCTTCTTACGTTTTGATCTTTTAGTCTCTGAGATGTTTGTTTCATTTCCTCTGAATTTTAAGGAACAAAAACTTCAAAGACTAAAAGACAAAAAAAATATGCACTAGTTAATTCTTTTGTCTTTTAGTCCTTGAGGTTTTTGTTCAGTTTTCTCTGAAGTTTGTCTATATATCTTTGCAGGGTTTATCCCTTTGCGTCTTAATTTATTGTAATGTTTCTACTGAAGTTTATGTCTCTATGGCTTGTACTCTTGGCGTCTGAGATCTACGTCTCTTTGCCTTCGAGATGATTATTTTTTTCATTCAAACGTTTGTCTTTACAGTGCGTATCTCTTTGCCTGTGAGATTATTCTTCTTTTTTCTCTGACGTGCATATCTTTGTACCTAAAAGGTTTTTGTCTCTTTTCTTCTTACGTTTTGATCTTTTAGTGTCTGAGATGTTTGTTTTATTTCCTTTGAATTTTAAGGAACAAAAACTTCAAAAACTAAAAGACAAAAGAAAATATGCACTAATTAATTCTTTTGTCTTTTAGTCCTTAAGGTTTTTGTTCCGTTTTCTCTGACGTTTGTCTTTATATCTTTGCAGTTTTTATCCTTTTGCGTCTTAATTTATTGTAATGCTTTTACTGAAGTTTATGTCTCAATGGCTTGTACTCTTGGCGTCTGAGATCTACGTCTCTTTGCTTTCGAGATGATTGTTTTTTTCACTCTAAAATTTGCCTTTACAGTGCGTATCTCTTTGCCTCTGAGATTATTCTTCTTTTTTTTCTCTGACGTGCATCTCTTTGTACCTAAAAGGTTTTTGTCTCTTTGCTTCTTACGTTTTGATCTTTTAGTCTCTGAGATGTTTGCTTGATTTCCTCTAAATTTTAAGGAACAATAACTTCAAAGACTAAAAGACAAAAGAAAATATGCACTAATTAATGCTTTTGTCTTTTAGTCCTTGAGGTTTTTGTTCCGTTTTCTCTGACGTTTGTTTTTATATCTTTGCAGGGTTTATCACTTTGCGTCTTAATTTATTGTAATGTTTTCACTGAAGTTTATGTCTTAATACCTTGGAGATTCTTGTTTCTTTGCCTCTATGGCTTGCAGCCTAATTTCAGGGTAGGCCAGAGACCCAAGATAATATGTATCCGTTATTGAAAGGTGACTTTGTTGTGCAATTTCTTTTATTTATAAAGCGCGATCCCAACCTCAAATTTTGTGTGCCTTGGCGCTGTGGCCGACCCTGAAGTTAGGCTTGCGAGTCGTCGCTGATGGCTTGTGCTCTTGGCGTCTGAGATCTTTGTTCTTTTCCTTTGAATATTATGTCTTTATACTTTGTAAGGCATCTAAGGCTTTTATCTCTTTACCTACGATATTTTTGTTTCTTTTTTGTCTTCAAGATCCCTTTCCTCTGAAGTTTGTCTTTACAGACTTGGTGTGCTCAGGTTTTTACCTTTCCGTATACAGCGTGTAATCGTACTAATGTACATCCTCTTAAGGGCGTATACACAAAATATTTTGATACCAATTGCAGCAAAAATAAAATCGGAAAAAAATATTGGATTTTTCATAATTTTTCATGCATTTTTTACTTTTTGAGAACTTCTGGTTACCTGTGTTCATGATATTTTTCGTGGATGCGTAAGTTGTTGTATTTTTTATTTACTTTTACTACTGCTAGGCGCATAAATCACTTCGCACGCACTAAACACGCACGCTGTCTCGAATGACTAGATGAAACTAGGTCACTCATTTGTGGTATTGTTTATTTACTGTTACTACTGCGAGACGTATAAATCACTTAGCACGCACTACACACACACACACTGTCTAGAATTACTAGATGAAACTGGGTCACGTATAAAAAAAATCACAATAAGTGTACAAATTGACGTCCGCCGCACTCAATGCACATTTGGGCTCTACGTATCCAATTTGCACGAACAGTAGCAAACATTTCACGAGGTTTTTCACGAATGGTATTAGCCGCGACGTTTACTCGTTGTATCAGCATTTCAGCATTGTCAATTTCCGTAGTGTAGACTTCACTTTTAAAGTATCCCCAAAGAAAAAAATCTAAGGGGTTTAAATCCGGACTTCTTGGAGGCCATGGTACAGGGCCTCCACGACCAACCCAACATCCTGGAAACTCATCATCCAAATATCTTCTAACGCGCCTTTCATAGTGAGCTGGCGCACCATCATTTTCTAGAAGATCTAAACGGTTATCTTGCAAAAATCGTAAATATCGTTCTCCATTCAAATTAAATGGGAACATAAATGGCCCAATTAATTGATCATTTAAAATACCTGCCCAGATATTAAGGGAGAAGCGATGCTGGAAATGAGTTCTACGCGTAACACGAGGATTTTCTATTGCATAAACATGCATATTATGGAAATTAAAACTTCCATTACGCGTAAAGCACGATTCGTCGGTCACTAAAATGTCTTTGGTAAAGTTAGGATTTGGAACATATTGTGCCAAAATCCATTGATAAAATGCAATTCTTTTGGGGTTGAAGATGTTGTACACGCTGGTAGTGATACGGATAAAAATTATTGTCTCGTATAACACTGCTGACAAATGTGTGCGATACATTTAGCTGAGCGGCGATAATACGGGTACTTAAACCAGGATCCGCTTCCAACAGATTTAAAATTTCATCTTCCGCTCGCAAATATCGCATTGGACGGTCACCACCTCCAATATTCGGAATTTAGTCAGCAATGGATACTTATGAAAACGATAACATAGACATAATTCTTCACAATCTGACCCACTTTTCTCTGGATGGTGTAATTCGATATCCAAATCGTTTAAAAACTACCAGTCTATGTGGAATCTCTCTTAAAATACGCAATGTGCGCGTATACCAGATACCACAAACATGTGGCCTATTATTATTAATTATTTTTAATAATTATTTGTGAGCTATCTACTAAAGGTATGGTAATTTCAAATGCAGGTATTGTTTATTTAAACGCTGCCCCTTATGTGGTAGAGAACCTGTACAGTAGTTCGTTTACACGCTGTATACCTTTCGAGCGTCTGTCTAAGGATGCCATATCTCCCTCTTGGCTAAGCCAGCTAATATCACAAGCGAACTTTCCTCAGATTTCGCTCAAACTGTCTTTGTACTAGACAGACTGACCGATTGACAAAGCAGCATCATTTAGATAACAGAACACTATGTTGAATGGAAGTTCAACATAGAATACAATAAAAAGTACTAATAGAGATAGGAATCGTCGACTCCCTATCTTATAGGGGGTGTAGCATGAAAGAAGAGACTCCCAGACACATTCTTACTGAATGCCCCGGCACTCTTATCAATTAAAGGGTGTTCAACACCAGGCATCTGCCCACAATGATAATACTTGACTACCTAGAGAAGATATGATGGCTGAACTGCAATTGGACAACTTGTTGGGAGGTAGCACAAGAGGCCTGATGAGGCCTAAGTTTAATTTAAAACTTCTAACGAGTGGTTCCACTCCTAGGTTAAGAGGAGTATAGCAGTGTCGGCTGCTGATAATGTTGGTGAGGCACGCAATATTCTGAAGAGGAGACTATCATACCAAACAAAAACGAAGTCCTAACGAACAACCACCCGAAATCATGTGTACGCTCGGAGAAAAAAGTCACGCCCGCGCGGCGTTCATTAGTTTCCAATTTTTCTTGGGAGGTGGACGTTAGGAACCGCGTTTAGGTGGCATTGTGGTTCCAGTAGAGGATCAGCTGATTTAGATCTATGAACGCATTCATACAGTACATGCGTTAATGAAATGCCAGCCAATAGTTTGAATCAGTAATGCACTCACAATGCTCATTTATTTGTGAATTAACAAATAAATGAGTATTGTGTGTCAATAGTAAGGTGTAATTTTACGAGGCATATTCTTACGGATAAATTCAAATTATTTTCTAAATTTCTTAAGGTGAATCACCGCCATATCTGCGAATCACTGTCCGCCGGAGACCAATCAACGTGTGGACCAGAGGGGCGAGTAGGCACCCCTGGGCTTTTCAAGGCCCACTCCCGACTCCTCATTTAGCGGCGACAAGCACCAGGGCTGAGTCAACCCCGCCGTGTGTAAGTTAGCCCTACAGAGGCTACCTCAAAAAGGTCTACAGCTCCGACTTGGATAATCGTCCCCTTCAAACACCCATCGTCCGAAAACTCAGGTCTGCCCCAGACGCCTCCTGTTTAGGTGATATGCTGGACCTCCAGTTTGTTTTGACAGTGGTTATATCTTTGCCTCTGAGAGTTTGGTGTTTTTAGACCTAAGAAATTCTAGTCAACATTTAAGTCGCAAATTCGAATATTCCCTCACAAACATTCCGTCGCGTCACAGATAGTTTATTACTCTGTTTGTTATGGTGGTGTAAATGTTAATTCGCGTGTACGTGCTCAAACATAAATTGAGCATTGGCATGGAATCGGTAAACACTTTTAATAAGAGCAGCTCTCCGCATACCAGCCAGAAGCTTGACCTAGCAGGCACCTGAACGGCGCCTGAAATAAATTCATCGACTGAAAGAACGTCAAATTAATCCGCATTATTCGCATTTGTGTCCGGTGCTTGCATTCTGAAAACTCGATACGAATTCCTTTAATCGGACATAGGATAATATTTTCAATTCAAAGTTGTTTATGTATTGTAGATTGATGGAGATGAAATATTTAAGGATATCCTGGATAAAATTAATACGCCATTGATGTTTACTGAGAAAAATATGTTTAAATTACAATTTGTTGGTTTTATCCAGATATGAGGGAAAGTCAGTGATCAAAGCTGAAAATACAAAACTTGCAGTGGCCTACACATTGGCTACTGCAAGTTTCTGAGAAAAATGTGTTTAAATTAAAATGTGTAAACTTTATCTAGATACGAGGGAAAGTCTGTAATTAACTAATGAGGCAAATAAATTTATCGGCTGAAAGAACGTCAAATCAAACCGCATTATTTCCTTTTGTGTTGAGTGTTTCTGAAATTCTGAAAACTCGATTCGAATTCCTATTATTGGACGAAGGATAATATTTTCAGTTCGGAGTTGTATATGTATTGTAGATTGATGGAGTTAAAATATTTAAGGATATCCTGGATAAAATTAATACGCCATTGATGGTTTCTGAAAAAATTATGTTTAAAATACAATTTGTTGCTTTTATCTAGATATGAGGAAAAGTCAGTAATCAATTGATGTGGGGAAGCTGAAAAGTAGCAGTACCATTGATGGATCCAGGGGAGGGGGATTATGGGAAAAGAAAAAAAAATCCTAACTCTATTACAAAATTTAATTAACTCTATAAAAACATATTTTCATAAACTAAAAAAAAAAATTAATATAATTTTACTTAAGCTTTCACTTGGAAACGTTCCAAGCTAATATTACTCCTATAGCAGGGTTGTGTGTTTAAAACAGAACATACAGGGCATTTTTATTTTAAGTTTACATATCCCGATAATAATGGGGTTTTTAAATTTGCGGGAATTCGTTGTTTCAAAGCGGATAATTTGGGCTTTTAACGAGTGTTTTCCACTCCCAGACTAAGCATGAAGTAAAATTTCGAGTTTAGAAAAGCCTAAGAATTTGGATTGGCCGCGTAGCGAAGCGGAGCGGCCAATCCAAATTAGGCTTTTCTAAACTCGAAATTTTACTTCATGCGTCACGCTTAAAAACACTGATTTACAGTGATGTTCAAAAAACACACACATACAACAACAATTATAGGCAACCTAATATACCTTAGAGTTATTGGGTTGCCTATAATAACTGTTTTAAACAATTTGTTCAGCACAGAATTTGACTCACGTTTTATTCACATCTACATATTAGATTGCTAAAGCCGTGTATTTTAAACTTTACCATATTTCAGTGTTTTATACGCGTGGCGCATGAAGTAAAATTTCGAGTTTAGAAAAGCCTAATTTGGATTGGCCGCTCCGCTTCGCTACGCGGCCAATCCAAATTTTCAGGCTTTTCTAAACTCTAAATTTTACTTCATGCTTAGTCTGGGAGTGGAAAACACTCGTTAAAAGCCTAAATTATCCGCTTTGAAACAACGAATTTCCGTAAATTTAAAAACTCGAAATTTTACTTCATGCTTAGTCTGGGAGTGGAAAACCCTCCTTTAAAGATTCCAATTGAAATCTTTTAAAAAAGCAACGAATGTCGTAAAATTTACAGTGTATGCATACGTACACCTGAAAAAAAAAATCCCTGTATTTCAAAATCACATTTATGCACACATTATGCGAAAATGTTATTCAACATTTCAACAAAAGAATAACCCTGTGCCAGAGGTTTCGTGGTGGCCATTTGCCTGATGTTGTATTTTATGTTTAATCGGAACTATTATTCTTTATGTTGAAACAAAAATGTTTGCTTAATTCAAAAAATAAATATGTTTTTCTTTATAATTAAATCCGGCGCTCTTGTTGGGACACCCTTTATTAAGGAGTGATTCCTGGGGATAATTTGATCATAAAAGTTCATATGAATACCCATAAGTTATATAAAATGAGTGGCTTGCAATCGGATTATGAGACATTTAAAAGAATACGGTTGGAGTGTGAAATACTTAATAACGCATTATATACAAATTATATCCAGGGTTTAGAACGAGATATTGGTGTGAATTCAAAGTGTTTTTGGAATTACGTAAATATTTGCCGGAACACCAATGGCTTACCAGAGCAAATGTTTTTAAATAATGATACTGGAAATAATTTGGATGAGAATGTAAATTTATTCGCATCACACTTTTCAACGGTCTATTGTAACTCGTTTAAGAGCACTTATTGTGATTTACCTAATATGCATACACTATTTAACTTGAATAATTTTGGTATCGCTCTCAACGATATATTTGAGAAAATATCACATTTTACTGATTCATGCAGTATGGGCCCGGATGGGATCCCTGAATATTTTTTGAAGCGCTGCGTTTTTACTCTTTCTAAGCTGATCCATGCCATTTTCACCACATCACTTAACACCGGTGTATTCCCGGATTGCTGGAAGCGTAGTTTTTTGGTACCTATATTCAAAAGTGGCTGTAGATCAAATGTAATGAATTATAGAGGCATATGCATCCAATCGGCATTGCCGAAAATGCTCGACTATTTTGTTTCTCAGCAAATTATGTGGGCGTGTAAAAATATTATCATTGAAGAACAACACGGATTCATTAAAGGGCGGTCCACTGTGACTAACTTGATGCTATATAAGACAGTTTTGTCGGATGCTTTGGAGAAGAGGCTTCAAATTGACTCAATTTATACAGATTTCTCCAAGGCATTCGATCGAGTGCAGCATGGTGTATTGTTAAAAAAACTACATGCTATGGGTGTGGGTGGATTGGGCTTGGATTGGCTTGCAAGTTATCTGTCCAACAGAACACAATGTGTACGCGTGGGATCAAGTCTATCAAGATGTATTAACGTGACCTCGGGGGTACCTCAGGGATCTCATTGTGGGCCTGTGCTATTTTTATTATTTATAAATGATATCGGCATTAGGATTAAGCATAGCAGATTTCTCCTGTATGCAGATGATCTAAAAATATTTAGAGAAGTCAGATCAGTCGAGGATCAAACTTTGTTGCAATCGGACTTGAACAGTGTTGCTGAATGGTGTAATGACAATAATCTATACTTAAATATTAACAAGTGTTTCCATGTATCATTTTGTCGTGGCAATGGTATAAAATTTCCTTATTCCATTAACAATAATCTTTTAACTTTTGTAACTGAAATTAAAGACTTGGGCGTACTATTTACATCTACACTTAATTTTAATAAACATATTAACAATATATGTAATTTGGCGTTGAGAATGTTAGGTTTTGTCAATAGGTTTACATTGGATTTTAGTATAACTACTGCGAAACTTTTATACCTTGCGCTTGTTCGACCCCATGTTGAGTATGCATCTGTAGTGTGGTCACCGTACTCGGTAACTACGATTCAGCAACTTGAAACTGTTCAAAGTCGATTCTTAAGACTTATTCATCGTAGGATGGGCGGGCACATTATCAACTTCAGCCATAGCTTTATGCTCAGTGAGCTCAATATTCAATCACTGCATGACAGGAGAGTTCTACTGGATTTATGTCTTCTGCATAAGCTAGTCAATGGGATTATTGAATGTCAGGATTTAATATGTAAGTTGTGTTTTAATATACCAAGAGGTATTAATTGCAGGCACAAGCCATTATTTCGTTTGTCTTTTCATCCTACAAATTACGGTATGTTCAACCCCATTGATAGACTTATGCGCTATGCAAATAAATTACAAAATAATAGTAACTTTATATTATTTGCACAGTCTACGTCACTGTTCAAATCTAGTCTGCGCCGTATTTGCCTCTCCGATATTGATAAATAATTTTTGTTTCTTTGTTGTATGCAATTTTTAATTCTGTATTTATGTATTGTATTTACTTTCTACACTATCTAATTTTTATATTATTGTTAGTTGAACTCGATCAGTGCCTTGTTATTTACATTAAGTGTTTGTATTTCTACAGGTTGTTATAGTTTTATGTAAAAAGGATATTCCGTTAATAAATGAATGAAATGAAATGAAATGAAATGAATAAATATCCAAAAACAGCTTGACATATTATTGTATAAACTTCTAATTTATTATAAATTTATGACCATTATTAATAATAATACATCCGATAACTTTAAAACTAAGGGGCATTTATTCATATGAACTGTTATAAACAAAATATACCCAAGAATCAGCCTTTTATGTTAGTCTCAAATATTAAGAATCCTTGTATCGTATGTTCAATAAAATAAAACCTCTAGAGTTCTATGGAATATATTCTAAGTTGGCAACTCTGAAATTATATATTATAATAATATATAAAATTACGAAAAAACTATTCGTGAAAATGCAAACAGTGTCTTAATTAATAAGACAATTTAAGACGATAAATATTTATTGAAACAACTACTTCCCGTGTTATACAATGAAATATTTAAAATCTTATTTAATTTGATTTGTTACAACGCTCTATTAAAGTATATGTAACGTTTAGGTCAAATTCTCTTCAAACCAACTAACAATACAATTTAAAATGAAAGGAGAGATAGCAACAAATTAGAAGTGAAAGGACTTGGATTAAAACTAATGTCTTAGGCCATCTATAGACGCGTTTCGAGATTTGTCACGAATAGTTTTTTTCGTAATTTTATATATTATGTTTAAAGTGTGCAAACTATAAGAAGCGTAAGCTTATTTTCTCGAATTCAAATAGTTTTGAATTTGAATTTATCTTATAAATTATAATTATTATGTCTGCCGTTTTATATGACAATTCGTAATACGTGTAACCAATATAAATTTATAAAAAGATAAAATCATAGCACTCTAGAGGGTTTTTCTTTTTATTGAACATACTACATTTTGACTTTATAGAAGCCTAAAAATTTGATTAAATAAAAAGCATTCTTATTTTTATGCAAACGAATCCATAATCCTTACGATTCTGAAAAGTATCGTGTATAAAATTTGTAACTTTTTTTCGTATCGATAATCTTGTATCGTGTCGGTGATTTTGATAGTGACGAGAGATCCGGGCAGATCCGTGGGCCGTTTAATTAAGGAGTCAAGGGCAAGATTTGGCAATTTCGCGACGGCTTATTTGATATTGGAGAGCCACTAATCTGGAACTTGCCTTTATTACCGAATAAAAATAGAACGGGAGACCGGGATCAGGACACAGAATCCGATCTTAACTACTCTTAGAATTCCTCAATGGATAAACTCTAAAGATACGTCCAGTAACTAATTAAACAACAATATACACACACACATATGCGTATTATAAATATTTTTACAAATAACGGTATATATTTTATAATTGAAGATTTTAAATAATGTTAAGAGCCAATAAACCATCAACATTTGAAAAATAAAACAAAGACTTTAAGAGGGTATTACTTTTATTACTCGCACTGCAACATGTTTCGCGACAGAGTGGCTTCATTAGGCAGATGAAATATGGTGCAGTTGGAAAGCTCCAGTTTCAACTTTTTTTAAAGGCCCAAAATTACATCAGAAAAAATAAACATTTGTAAAATTTATCAACATGAAATCAAACACATACAAAATTATTCAGAGGAGGCTATAAAACGTACATTTTAAACTTACATTAATCAGTGTTTTATTTGCCTGGCGCATGCAGTAAAATTTCGAGTTTAGAAAAGCCTGAAAATTTGGATTTGCCGGGGCGCGACTCGCTTCGCTAACGCGCCTCTGCAAATTTAAGTTTTCAGGCTTTTCTTAACTCGAAATTTTTCTTCATGCTTAATGAAGGAGTGAATAAACTCGGTAAACGCTTTATAATAACGCCGAAAGCCTATAAATTAATTAAATTTTAAATAAATTATTTTACAAAACTAACGAATGTTTATATACTGTCGGCATCTCGGTTGCTTTAAAAAACAAATGACATATCTTAGATTATGCCATACGAAACGGTGAATGTTGGAAACGTCAAATACATTCAATTATACAGCGAATTTTATGTAACACCGAACATATTCATAACGAGAATTGCTCTTTTAAGTATACATATGCAGACGTTGTATATTTGACCAGGCTCGGTTTATTAAAGGAATACAATTTGAAGCTTTAAACGAGTGTTTTCCACTCCCAGGCTAAGCATGAAGTAAAATTTCAAGTTTAGAAAAGCCTGAAAATTTGATTTGGTCGCGTAGCGCGAAGCGCTACGCGGCCCAACCAAATTTTCAGGCTTTTCTAAACTCGAAATTTTACTTCATGCGCCACCGGTACACAACACTGATTCAATGAAAAGTTCAGTGGTGTGTTTTAAACTTCGTAATATGTCAGTGTTTTGTACCGGTGGCGCATGAAGTAAAATTTCGAGTTTAGAAAAGCCTGAAAATTTGGTTTGGCCGCTCCGCGCTTCGCGCTACGCGTCCAAACCAAATTTTCAGGCTTTTCTAAACTCGTAATTTTACTTCATGCTTAGTCTGGGAGTGGAACACACTCATTTTAAGTTTCAAATTGAACTCCTTTTAAAAAAAACAACGATTTTCTAATGATTTACGGCATATACACTGTAATTGGGACATGTATACTTGAAAAGAAAACTCCCTATATGTACAAGTTGAGGCATTAATTGCACTTGATTAGCTACAATTTGTAATGGTCATATAGGCAACCCAATTTACACATAACCTAAAAGTTAAAGGTGTCAAATCGTATTTTATGAAAATGTTCGGTGTTATATAAAACTCTCTGTATGTCATTGGGTAGTGGCTGAATTTAATTACAACGTATGTTTCTGAATTCAGGTAGGTCCCTACTGTGTGATATTTTATTGTAATAAAATGTTAAGTTTAATAATGTTATTTGACATATCTTCAACAATTCAGTTAATATTTAAAAATGTGAACAAATAATCTTAATACAGTAGTATAAAATATAATTTAGCAAATTTAAGATAATAATAATAATAAAAAAAATACTTTATTTAACGCTAACTGCATTTACAAGATATACAAGTAGATATAATTACACAATATAAAACAAATAACTATACTATAGACAAATAGATGGAGGCAAAGAACACATAACAAATAAAGTCATTTAATATGCCTTAGCTAGATAATAAAATAAACGTTTTAAACAAATTTAACGTTTAAAATATGTTTTAAACAAATTTAGGATTTAAAACAAAACCGTTTAAAACACGACAGCTGTTTTCAAACATGTTTAAAACACTGTCTTAAAACAAATTGTTATAAACATAACAACCCTGTCCTGAAGCGTGGACTCGCATCTTCCGAAATTGCCAATTTAAATCCGTCTGGGAAGTGATATTAGTCACCGGCCCCACGTTTTACATCAAACCACGCAAAAAACTGTATGAAAAATACCTTTGGGATTATTAAATATTTCAGGACGGCGCCAGCGCTGGAATCCGCAAAACGAATATTTCACGCTACAGCGTGGGCGAGCGCTTTCGCAAAAGCTCTAAACTCTAAATCAATCAGCGAGCGGAACATAACACAAATTTGTTCATTCATTGGCACACTTCTCTACAGAATAATATTTACGACAACATTGTTTAAAGCGAACTTTAAAATATTTTGGTAATGAAACAAAAACTGGCTTATTAATAGACTAGTAGAAATTTTAAACACTCTAGTACAGTGGTTTCCAACATGGGGCCCACGCCCCATATAGGGTCAATTTTAAGTTTTAATGCCACACTTAAAACTTAAAATTGACCCTATATGGGGCGCGGGCCCCATGTTGGAAACCACTGTACTAGAGTGTTTAAAATTTCTACTAATCTATTAATTAATATAGGTATGAAAGATCTAGGGGGCCAGTTCTGATCACTGAAACGACCAGGAAATGATACAGGGGTTCAATTTTAAGTTTCAAGGGTAGCAATTAAAAATTAATATAAGTATGAAAGATCTAGGGGTCTAATTCAGATCACTGAAACGACCAGGAAATGTTTCATGCAGTAATTGAATTATTTCACGGATTGTATTTCATGTGGCACCGCCTTGTTAAGACCACATATTGGCCACATCAATATCATCCAATTTCGGCAGAAAGAACTGTGTTATCATGACGTGACGTCGAGCACCAGTAACAGTCACTGCTTGACCAGCCTCATTTTCAAAAAAGTATGATCCAATGATGCCTCCAGCCCAAAATCCGCACCAAACAGTGATACGTGGATGCATTTGTTTTTCGACAATCACATGGGGGTTCTCCGAACCCTAAACACGGCAATTTTGGCGATTAACAAAGCCATCAAGGTAAAAATGTTCTTCATCGCTTAGGATGATTTTGCTCGAAAAATCAATATCCACCAAATTTTCAAGGTAGAAGTAAAACTCAAAATTTTACTACAGGGTGGTGCAAAACTACCGATATGGTTTGAATGTCTAATTACTTTTTAAATTTGTAACAGTTTGAAAACGAATTTAAATATATGCAGATATTTTTATTCTCCTTGTAGCGTTTTAATATAGGCAACTTTGTGTACTTCGACAATGAATCGTTCATACATCAATTATTGATTAATTGGGTTGGTACGAAATTCCGAAATGACATTTAATTCTCTTCCGGATTTTTTTCATTACCATCTGTCAAACGTGCCAGACTTAATTAGCGATTGGATTTTATCAGATCGTCTTATATCACTATTATTGTGGCTCTGATTGATATATCCATTTTCATCGGGGAAACTTTGGATTAATTTGGGATATTATTGTGGCTGTTTCGTTGAGGATGTTCCCCTGTGATCACTCGTGAGAGGATTTTATATCGCTGAAGAGGTTTTGTCGGGCACATGGTTTTGTAGGGTATGTTGGCTTAGCTCAGGTAAGAGATTATTTTTCATCTAATCAGATTCAGTTATTGCATTGGGAGAATTGTCATTTATTCGTGTTTTATGCATTTGTTCGTGGCATACCGCTAATACCACCATTGGCCCTTTTAGGATTTCTGTGTTGGACTAATTTATGGATAACTGAGGATATTTTTGGGATTTCACTGGAGTTTTTCCTTTTACTGTTTTGGATATGGCTCCGTTATTATTAGTTTGCTGTTGAGGGCTTGTTGCTGAACCGAATTTTATCTGTCGCCTACCCTTAAGGAATTTACTGTGAAGAACGCTTAAGGGAGCGGATTGTCTTGGAATAGGGAGTAGAAAGCATCCCTTTTTCTACGAGGACTGTTCTACATCAGTACCGGATAGTTACACAAGATAAGTGCATTCAGGGATAAAATATTTACCATTACATTTGAATTTTAAGTTAAAGCGTACAATTTGCTCGCCTTATTGGTCCGTATTTCTTTAATGGAAATGTTACTGGTGATACGATTTTAAATTTTCTTCAAAATCAGTTCGAAACCTGGTTGGATGAATTGCCGTTAAGAACGTTACAAAATGCATGGTTACAATTAGATGGCGCACCACCACACTATAGTCGACAAGTTAAACAATATTTAGACCAAACTTTTCCTAACAAATGGATTGGAAGAGGAGGACCAATTCCATGGCCAGCGAGGTCACCCGATTTAACAAAACTGGACTTTTTTTTATGGGGTGTTGTGAAGGAAGAAGTTTATAAAATACCTGCAACAACACAAGAGGATATGAAAAATAGAATTAGTAATGTTATGCGTGCCATTACTGTAGACAACTTAGTAAGTGTCAATCAAAGCTTCATACGGAGGCTTCAAGTGTGCCAAAACCAAAATGGAGGCCATATCGAACACTTAATATAATTATCAAATTCATTATATGCTAATCTGTTAATATTAATACGGTTTACTTGTTTCCATTGTCGTTATATTGTTTACTTTGATATTATAAATGTAATTATATTATGTCATAAATAAATGATTTGAAGTAAAACTGAAATATCTAAATACCATTAAAGTTAGACGTCCATTAGAGATTAATTAAATGCTGATTGTGGCCTAATTTCCCATATATGACAGGAAAATGTTAATATCTCAAAAACTAATAAAAATAGATATAGGGTATGTTATACAAAAAATAAAGCATTTTTCATTGCGGATCTGATAAAGTAAAGAAATATAGGGTGTCCCATTTAAGAAAATGAAGTTATGTACATTTTAAATATTAAATATTAGAAGGTAGTTTTTTATTAGGTTTTATAAGTAATATTATAATGTGTTATAGTCAATGGATAGAGCATTCTTTACTGCATATGTGTGTAAAATTACAGACTGATATCTTAAATAATAAGGACACAGTGAATTTTTAAGTAAAGTACTAAAACTGCCAAAATTTTCAAAAAATATTTTTTTCTGAAGTAACAAATAACCCAAAGTGCCAATAATGATATATCTTTGTGTAGGTTATTTAAAGGCGGATCAAATAAAAAAATAATATATAGGGTGTTCCATTTAAAATAACAAAGTTGGTATTAAGTATGGAATAATGGGACACCCTGTATATTTGAAAATAATTTTAGGTTATGCAGCTCTTAAAATCAAGCAAATTTGGTGAAAACATTTTTTTTCTATCTTTAACGAGAGCTGAGATATCTTCCGAGACCGCACTAATGGGACACCCTGTATATATATTTTTTTCTTATATTTTTCCATTGTTTTAATTTCATTTATAATAAAGAGTTTACTTTAGTTATAATTTAACTGACGATTTCTTTTCTTTATTTTGGACTTTCTGGACTTACTGGTCACTATAAAGGAAAATATTTAGTAACCGAATATTTTTATATTTAATAATTCTGAACCTGGGTCTCAACTATTTTCCTTTATGGTTACTGGCGCCCAACAGCAAAACATTTATTACATATATCCCACGACCAAACTCCCCGAACTGAGTTAGACAGGTTTAGGTAATCTATGCCAACAGGTGATCAGTAGTCTAGACTGAAAGTTAGTACAATTTCCCTTTTCTCTTTTCTTTCAGAGAATACGTGGCAAATTTATTTATATTTTTTATTTTTATTTCAGAATTTTGTTAAGAAAACTTGGGGAATTTGAAATGGAAGAGTACACAACAAAACAGTCATCAAAAATTGTTGGATTTTATTTTGAAAATCAACGGCAATTGTTTTAACGCAGTGTGCTTATCGTCGTTTTTTTAATGTGCGTACTGGACCTTCAGCATCAATAATAAACCGCCTGGTTGCAAATTTTCCACAACATGGTAGAGTAAGACACCTTCCATGTACCGGAAGACCACGTACGGTCCACACGGAAGAAAATATCCAACGTGTTGTGGATAGTGTGCAGGACAGTCCAGAAACATCAACAAGAAGACGTTCGGCACAACTGGGGCTATCGCGGAGGTCCGTTCAGAGGATTTTGGCCACATTGCACATGTTCCCGTATAAAGTTCAGCTTGTGCAAGAATTGAAGCCGATAGACTACCGACAATGGCTTGATTATGCCGTTTCATTCCGACAAAAATCAGAAGAAAATCGCGATTTCATTAACAATTTGATAATGAGCGATGAAGCTAATTTTCAATTGAATGGTTTCGTAAACAAGCAAAATTGCAGGATATGGGCTACGGAGAATCCAAGAACAGTTCATCAGCGACAATTACACCTACTTAAGTGTACTGTTTGGTGCGGTGTATCGTCTGAAAAGATCATTGGTCCACATTCTTTTTTAAAATGCACATGGCGCCTCAGCTACGGTTAATGGTGCTGAATATCGAACGATGCTGGACAATTTTTTGAGGCCAGCTGTAGAAAACCATCCACAGTTGTGGTTCCAACAAGATGGAGCCACAACCCACACTGCAAGGGACACAATGGCTCTGTTACGGGACCCCTTTGGCGAACGCATTATTATGCGCAGAAGCGATTTCAATTGGCCCCCACGTTCACCGGATTTAACAGCTCTAGACTGTTTTCTTTGGGGTTATTTGAAAGAAAGGGTATACGTAAATAAGCCAGCGACCATACCAGAGCTAAAACAAAACATTCGCAATGAAATTCAAGCCATAACACCGGAAATTTTACGAAAAGTTATGGAAAATGTACTGGAAAGAGCACGAATGTGCGAAGCCGAAAATGGCCACCACTTGCGGGATATAATTTTTCATACTTAAGCCAAAAATATTTCCCATTAATATACTGTATAACAAAAAAATAATAATAATAATTAACCATTAAATAAAAAAGTTATTAAACATTCAAACCATATCGGTAGTTTTGCGCCACCCTGTATATGAATAATCAAGGATTGGAAACATTCGTTACAAGTTTTAAATAAATTTACAGCGAAAAATCATGATATGTATACCTAAAAGAAAAATTTACTGTATAAAAGAAAGAAATAGAAAAACTTTATGAAGTTGGTAAAAAGGTTCAACGCTTTATTCTATTTATTAATTAGTTTTCGGAGAGGTACTTTAAATATTTCTACTAGAAGTTTCAACGCTCTATTGTATTTATCAATTAGTTTTCAAAGAGGTACTTTAAACATTTCTACTATCTATTATTTATCTACTATCTATTATTTTTACTTTCGGTAAAATACCGTGCGATCGTTTAAATTATGATTTAGATTAGACGGCATTTATTTTGTGCGGTTGCCCAGAATGCCAATTGAATCAACATCAGCTATGGGAATAATCATTAACTTCGTTTTGTTATTAAATAAAATCTGCTCGTCTGGATCTCGATAAAGTACCATCTTATGTATGATGGAATGCATTTGAGGTTATGGTAAACTATGTGTTAACAGTCAGTAGTGAAAATCTAATTTAAAATTCAAAGCCTTCTCTAAATCATATTTTAAATGATCGCACGGTATTTAGTGCGTTTAAATGAAACTTTAAAATTCTATAATTTGCCAGAAATAGTTACTGCATGAAGCTTATCGTATTGATTGCTTGGTACATATTTCTAACACCAACTCGTCTTCTTTGCTGAGTTCTATTGATATTTTTCCCAGTTAACAAGCAAACACTAGAATGATGTAGAACCTAAAAACAAAAAAAAACATTTAAGTTAAAAAAAAACCTGCCTTCGAGATTTTAGAAAAGATAAGGTTTTTAAACTTCACAAAATTATCTTTAATAATTTTTACAATTTTAATACAGAAAAGGATTTCATATACAACTAGTAAAACTGTATGTATTGTAAATTGTCACTTAATTAAAACGCAGTTATCATATTGTACGTTGGCAACTCTGAAATTATACATTATAATTATTATATCTGACATAAAGACAATTTAACATAAAGAAAAATTGAGTGTGTCAATAGTTTGCAGAATACTTACAAAATATAAAAACGAATTAAAATTAATATCGACTTTCTGCAAAATGTTTGTCTCATTGAGATAAGTCTCCAAATATTCATTGAAACAACTACTTCTCGAGCTAATACCCCGACAGATATTGAATTATACAATAAATATTTGAGTTACACGACAGCTCTACTGTTCTATGCATAATTTATATACAAAATGCAACGTCAGGTCAAATTATTCTCTCACCAAACTAAATGAAACAACAGGAAATTGAAATAAATTGAAAAAATTATAGGGAATGAATTTTAATTGTCTTAAGCCATCTATAGACGCGTTTCGGGATCTATCCCTCATTAGTATAGCTATGCTTTAGACGTTCAATACAAACAAAAAATTAAAATAAACACCAAACTTACAGGAATGTCGAAGTGTGTCGTCGAAACAGGTACACAAAACTGGGGCGAGTGCAAATGAAGACTTAATCCCTTTATTTATAGGTAAAGGGATTAAGTCTGACGTTTTATATGACAATTCCTAAAGCGTGTAGCCAACATAAATTTACAAAAAGATAAAATCATAGTACTCTAGAGGTTTTTTTTTTATTGAACATATGAGCCCTTTATTTTGAATGTGACCTAAGTCCAGTTTGCATTTCAAAACACTTGTTTGGTTTCATATTTGTATATTCAGTTTCCTGACACGTGTTTCGGTCAATAACGACCATTCTCAAAGGGATTACAAGAATGTCAGTTATTCTTGTAATCCCTTTGAGAATGGTCGTTATTGACCGAAACACGTGTCAGGAAACTGAATATACAAATATGAAACCAAACAAGTGTTTTAATTTACCTAATATTACAATTTCGTTTCATCAAGAGAGCAGTGAACAAAGTATTTACCGTAGTTTGCATTTCATTAATATTAAAAATATACGTATAGGATAGCAATGTTCCACACTGCTTAAATTTATCTAAGAGAGTTAAATTTACAATTCCTATTAAAATAATACCAAAAATTAAGTGAATAATATTTGTTTTCTTACCACAAATGGATTTAAGCCACTTTTAAAATTAACACCTATATATGTTATAAAATTTGAAGGAGCTTAAGTCCATTCGACATATTTTAAATTGCTTCAAATTGAAAAACAATACTCAATTTATTTTATGTATCTTCACAATACTTTAAAAACACAATTTATACTATTCAAGAAATGTTCTAACTATATAAATTACATAAAAATTTACTGTTCATTTACATTTTGTGTATGCGGGAGGAATTTAAAGAAGTCATGGTGTTCCGGTGGTATATATCGAAGTAAGTCCATCATGTCCTTGTACTTCGATGTCGTAATTGGTCTTACATTTTTATAAAGTGGCGTCAATATAATATTTTCAAATTTTCTTGGTCTACCCCGACGAGGTAATAAATCCAGGACTTTTCCATCGATATCTTATAGAAAATTTTATATGGTTCATTTCTCAAAAAACGCATCCAGACTATTTGTAACCAATTTATTGTTTCTCCGTTAGAATTCTTCAACCTTTTAAAAACTGCGTCCTCCAATAATCTTGTTGATTTGAAATCCTCTTGTTTCATTTCATTTAGAAGAAAGTTATTACCTTTCCGGCACTTTTTGATAACATTATAATAATCTTGAGGAACAAACATTAAATTATTTTTCTTTAATGACATTTCTACGACGCCAAAATCTCTATCATTCGGTAAAAACGAATGTCCTGATATTAGGAATTTATGATCTATTATTTCTACATTATGTTCAACAGTTTGGACAAGTTTTAGCCATGTTAAAGCTACTTTAATGTTCCCATTTTGTTCTGAACACATGTCACTGTAAGCTATAATATGTTTTTGACTTCTTAAATTTTGAAGATGTTTCAAGATGCATGAAGCTATTTCTTGTGAACCTCTGGATGTAATAGTTTCATCCCAAACGTACATGTGAACATTATCATCATGAAAATTGTGAATTCCCAAATTTAGAACGTACATATTGCGTTTATAGTATGCTACTGAAGTAGTCAACTTTGGGTAAGGTAATGCTTTTTGCAAGTCGAAAGAAAATGCGAAATAATGATCTGGATTACGTAATGCTAGTTCTTGATCGTGTTTTAATGATTTCCTTGCTGATTCTGCTAGTCTTAAATGGACATCATGTTCTTTCATAAGTTTATTCTTTTCATCATAATCATCCGATGTTTTAATTTTAATGTTTAATAGGTCGCATTTGGCATGTATCTTTGCGAGGTTGGTGGAAATGCAAATTAAAATCCTTTTTAAATATCTTTCTGTAAGTCCACTCTTTAACTGTTTTTCTATTATTTTCCTTGCAATAAAGCTCGTAGAAATTAAACATTTTTTTTAGAGTTAGATCAGGATGTAAATATTTTCTATTAAGGTTATGAGATCTAGTATAATGGGATTCAAATTTGGAAAAACTTTTAATATGGTTTTGAACATCCTTTTTCTCTTCGTTAGAAATCCTTCTCGATGATCCAGCCATATGTCCACGTAAATCATTCCCTACATTTGCCGAGTTTAATACACGTTTTAATCGTCCTTCAGATATATTAAAGGTATCCAAAAAGAATTTATTACAGTCGGAAACTTTTTAGAATTTAAAAAATACCTAGAACTTTAATTTCTTGGCGAACTTTTTCCGTTTTTTGGACGTCTTCGTTTCACAGCATAACGTTCGGTAGCTTCGTATAGCAATACATTTTGCTTATTAAAATCTCCGAAATTCCAAAACTTCTCAAAAGCATTCTTTCTTTCTGTTTCTTCATATTTTTTTATACAAACTTTACGACAAAGGCAATTTTTGTTTTGAAACACTTTTGTAGGTATAATGTTTCTAGTTTGAGTATACAATTTTTTCCCGGTATTTCGTTTAATTTTTTGCAATTTTTGAATGTAGGTGTCACCATTCTTTTCTCTAAATCTTGCTCCAGAGGTATTGTCGTGAAAAGCCTCACCTGTAGCTTCATTTTCAAATAATGAATATTGTTCTAAAATTCTCCTTCTCTTGCGATTCTGGTTAAAATCAATATTTTCCAACTCGTCTTCACTCTCTGAATTAAATAGTCTTGTACTTTTATTCATACCCAAAGGTGTAATAATTTCTATAAATTTAATATTTTATCTTAATTCTATTGTAAGTGTATATTAAGTGAATATTTTCACTGCAATAATTAAACATAATTAATACTGATTAATGATTAAATAAAATTACCTTCATCAATACCTTCATAAATTTGAAGATCCGCACTTTCGGACATTATTACTAATTAAGTGGACTTAGGTCACTTTCAAAATAATGTTTTTTAATAAATAATTGTTTGTGAAAACGCATGTGTTAATAAAGTATGGGGACACTTTTCCCACCATTTTTTTCCAATGGACATCTTTCCCATGACTATTAGATTTCCCATGATTTTTTCCCACAGCTATTACTTCTGATACGATTTTCATGTTGTCGAAAATTTCAAGTATTTCGAATACTTCGAACTTCCTAACCTGCGTTTGTCATAGCATTTGTCATTCGTTCACCATCATTCGTATCAAAATTAACCAAATTATGGCGGGAACTTTATTACCAATTACCCTGGAGCTTATAGAGAATGGAAGAGGCGGCCGGTTTCTGCACATCGACGGCTATCTATACTACAAGCATTCCGTCACGAAAAAAGGTCTCGTCAACTGGAGTTGCCGGAAAAGGGTCAATGCTATGCCAGTGCGCAAACAACCGCCATATCGGGTACCCAGCTCCTCCTTACTCGGGGAGGCCCAATGGTTTCTGAGCATCTAGGCCACGCACCTAATCTCGAAGAGGTCGAAGCTGTTCGTGTCGTGCGGGCCATCAAACGAAAGGCTGCTGAACATCCTGAGATGCCCCCTGTCCAGGTTATGCGTACTCTGGTTGGCGTGCCGAGTAGCGTTTTATCGCAGTTGCCAAGCAGACCGAATATGCGGAAGGCCATTACGCGGGAAAGACTAAAAGATATGTCGGCAAATCCAGTTGCGATGGATGATCTTGCTGGTATTCCGGATAAATATAGAGTCTAAAACAACACTGTTGGGAGGGTTTCACTTTAATTGTTGAACACTGCAGCATGTTTCACCACACAGTGGCTTCATCAGGCAGATGAAATAATGATTTTACAAAGTACAGGTAAGAGCTTATATACTAATGCAATTAAGTTAATAGAAGGGGGGGGGGGTTAATAAGGTAATTAGGCTGAAACTAATACAAACAATTTTGAGCGACTAAATATTGATTAGAGGTGAGTTGTTTACTTCTATTTGGTCATTTAATAGAATACCTTTTTTATTATATTTATTAATTTCTAATTCTTCTAATAAGTTTAATTTACGACTTTTGTTACATTCGTGCAAAATTTTGAATTTAGGGTTAAAGTTATGTTGGTATTCGATTAAATGATTGGCGTAGGTTGAAGAGGTTTTCTTAAATTGAAAGCATTTTTGATGTTCTGAAATGCGATCTGGGAAGCTACGTCCAGTTTGTCCAACGTATACCTTAGGGCAATCTCCACACTCTAGCAAATACACGCCAGAGTTCGTAGTTTTATCAGATTTGTCTTTAGAATTATTGATGAATTTATTAAGTGAGTTGACCGTTCTAAAAGAAGGAGTTAGGTTTAAGGATCTGAGTTTTTTGCTGATGGCAATCGAAGGGGGACCGTTAAATGTTAATGAGCAATATTTATTACTCTGATTTTGAAAATTGGTGGGATATACTAATTTCAGGGCTTGTTGTCTTTGTTTTTTAAAAAGGATGTCTAAGATGAGCTTTTGACGAAAGCCGTTGTTATTAGCTATTATGAGAATTCTGTTGAGCTCATTATTAAAATTATTAATTGATAGGGGGATAGTAATTAGCCTATGCAACATGGAATGGTAAGCTGCTAGTTTATGTTGCATAGGATGGAATGATGTGCTATGGATCGTGGTATCTGTATGGGTCGGCTTGTGAAAAATATTGAATTCATGTTTTTGACCTGGATGTGAAATTGTTAAGTCTAAAAAATTAATAGATTTATTAGATTCGATCTCCCTAGTAAATGAAATATCCTTGTGAATTGAATTAATGAAATTTAAAAGTTGATCTAGCTGTCTCTCCGTTCCTGTGAAACAGGTGAGAATATCATCAACATATCTAAACCAGTATAGGCATTTATTAAAAAGTGGGTGTTTATTAATTATTTCTTCTAATGAATTCATGAAAATTTCGGCAAGTAACGGACTGAGGGGATTACCCATGGCTAATCCTTTGTTTTGGATGAAGAAGTTGTTATTGAATTGAAAGTAATTTTGTCGTAAACATTCATTAAGATACCAGATACCATTTTTTCAAAAATTAAACCCATTATTCACAAAAAGTTTCTTTCCCAATCCACAAAATTCCAAAAACTAGTCAATTTAAAATCCAAACCCTCATCAACATCCCCCAAAAACAGTGTAGTATTTTATGATAGATTTATTAACCTTTCTCCGACTCAATTTAACGACCAAGAAATTGAATTATTACAAAAAGGTTTCAAACATAACATCAAAACACTCCCAAGCCCTTCAGACTTGGAAATATTGGGAGTGGAAACAGAACTTGCTCTTACTAATTCAAAAAATAATTCAATCGAAAATAAATGTGTTTTAAAGAATGAGATTTTGAAACACAAACAAGTTTCAAAACTGATTTCTAAAAATTCAGAACTCCTAACAGCGAAATCCCTTAAGGATAAATCAATTAAAAACAATATCGTTTTCACTAAAGCAGATAAAGGCAATTCAGTTATTGCAATCCCCAAACCAATCTACATCGAGAAAGTCCTACATTTTCTCAATTCAAATAACTTCGTTCAACTAAAATCAAATCCCACCAATAAATTCACAAAAGAGATTAAGTCTATCACCAAAAACTGCAATGCCATCCTTTCCGAGTTTCAGTCAAAACTCCTTATCCCTATGAATCCCAAACCACCAAAACTTTATGGATTGTTAAAAATCCATAAAGAAGATTCCCCTATTAGGCCAGTAGTATCATGTTTCGGCTCCTTGTCGAAATATTTCAAAATATTTAATTAGTCAGATTTGCGAACACACGAAATTCAAATCCACATTTGCTATTAAAAACTCATTAGACCTAATCACTAGAATTAAAGACCTCAAAGTTCCGATGAAAAGCCGGTTGGTGTCCTTTGATGTCAGTAATCTCTTTCCTAGCGTGCCGCCTCAAGAGGTGGTAAACCTGGTTGAGGGATTGCTGACCGCCCGGGGGATTAATCCGATTGTTAAGTCGGAGATTCTTGATCTCCTTAATGAATGTTTACGACAAAATTACTTTCAATTCAATAACAACTTCTTCATCCAAAACAAAGGATTAGCCATGGGTAATCCCCTCAGTCCGTTACTTGCCGAAATTTTCATGAATTCATTAGAAGAAATAATTAGTAAACACCCACTTTTAAATAAATGCCTATACTGGTTTAGATATGTTGATGATATTCTCACCTGTTTCACAGGAACGGAGAGACAGCTAGATCAACTTTTAAATTTCATTAATTCAATTCACAAGGATATTTCATTTACTAGGGAGATCGAATCTAATAAATCTATTAATTTTTTAGACTTAACAATTTCACATCCAGGTCAAAAACATGAATTCAATATTTTTCACAAGCCGACCCATACAGATACCACGATCCATAGCACATCATTCCATCCTATGCAACATAAACTAGCAGCTTACCATTCCATGTTGCATAGGCTAATTACTATCCCCCTATCAATTAATAATTTTAATAATGAGCTCAACAGAATTCTCATAATAGCTAATAACAACGGCTTTCGTCAAAAGCTCATCTTAGACATCCTTTTTAAAAAACAAAGACAACAAGCCCTGAAATTAGTATATCCCACCAATTTTCAAAATCAGAGTAATAAATATTGCTCATTAACATTTAACGGTCCCCCTTCGATTGCCATCAGCAAAAAACTCAGATCCTTAAACCTAACTCCTTCTTTTAGAACGGTCAACTCACTTAATAAATTCATCAATAATTCTAAAGACAAATCTGATAAAACTACGAACTCTGGCGTGTATTTGCTAGAGTGTGGAGATTGCCCTAAGGTATACGTTGGACAAACTGGACGTAGCTTCCCAGATCGCATTTCAGAACATCAAAAATGCTTTCAATTTAAGAAAACCTCTTCAACCTACGCCAATCATTTAATCGAATACCAACATAACTTTAACCCTAAATTCAAAATTTTGCACGAATGTAACAAAAGTCGTAAATTAAACTTATCAGAAGAATTAGAAATTAATAAATATAATAAAAAAGGTATTCTATTAAATGACCAAATAGAAGTAAACAACTCACCTCTAATCAATATTTAGTCGCTCAAAATTGTTTGTATTAGTTTCAGCCTAATTACCTTATTAACCCCCCCCCCTTCTATTAACTTAATTGCATTAGTATATAAGCTCTTACCTGTACTTTGTAAAATCATTATTTCATCTGCCTGATGAAGCCACTGTGTGGTGAAACATGTTGCAGTGTTCAACAATTAAAGTGAAACCCTCCCAACTGTGTTGTTTTATTTCAAATAGTATTATGGAGTTTCATCATGTATCTGCCTCATCAATTATTCGTTATGGAATCAGTATGATTCGGTGCTAAATCATGTAGCTAGGACGAACAACATTAGCGAAGGATGGCACAATCGTTTCCGCGTGATCACTGGCAAAAATCATCCCAGTTTATACGCTTTTCTGACGGAAATACAGAAGGAACAGTCGGATACTGAGACGATGCTGCGGCAGTCGGCCCTAGGGCAAAAAATTAAAAGGAAACAAGGGCCTAACCGAAAAATAACCGAGGACAGGATTTTCAACATCGTCTCAAAATTCGAAGATTATACAAACGGCGAAGACATTTTAGAATACCTTAGACTGATTGGATACAATATAGAATTTTGATTATTTACACTTGTCTTTGTATACAATTTGCACTTTTTTAATAAAATGATATTATTGGAAAATAGTTTTATTGGAAAATAGTATCATTGGAAAATGTTATCACGGGAAAAATGGCATGGGAAAAAATCCTGGGAAAAACGGCATGGGAAAAGTGTACCCCAATCGTTAATAATTCACTGGCTATAGAGGATTCTACTTCGTTATACATTGTTGAACATAAATAAAACACTGTTCATCACTTTGTTTGTATAACAATTGTTAATAATTATCATATACTTCAAATATTCTTAATCGCAAATTGTTATTTATGACAGATAACGTCAAATAATAACCGTTTCTATCGTCATCAGAAAAAAATTCAAAAATGGATTTAGGCCACTTTCAAAATAAACGGCTCATATGATATATTCCTTTCTTTACTTTTATTTTTATATGCTAAATGTGCATTTCGGGTATAACATGAAAAAAAAAGTGAAGAAGGACATATAACTAAGTTTTAATTAGGCGTAACTCAAATAACTACATTCATTATAAATTGAAATTGGTTAAGATTGCTACAATTACATGATCGTAAAGCTTATTAAATAGTGTATTTGATCCCGTAATTACTTTTTAAAAACAATTAATCCTAAACGATTCTAATTCAAAATCATGAGAACCACTTGCAGGATCGCACCCTTAAGATAATTTCTTCTTTAAAGCATTTTTTAAATGCTTCTTCAAAGCACCTTTCTTTACAGTTTTAATAGCCATAGACATTCGTTTTTTAAATACTACAGAATTTCACTTGCATTTGAAAACACACCTCATTACACACAGGGAGTTTTTCTTTTAAGTATACATGTCCCAATTACAGCGCATATGCTGTAAATCTTCAGATTTTGGTTGATTTTTTAAAAAGTTCAATTTGATGCTTTAAAATAGTGTTTTCCACTCCCAGACTAAGCATGAAGTAAAATTTCGAGTTTAGGAAAGCCTGAAAGTTTGGTTTGGTCGCTCCGCGAAGCGGAGCGGCCAAACCAAACTTTCAGGCTTTCCTAAACTCGAAATTTTACTTCATGCGCCACGCGTATAAAACTCTGATTTCAACTGAAGTTCAAAATATACTACTAAAGCAGTATGCTAAACACCTCTAGTCTGAACTTGACATCAAATCAGTGTTAAATACGCGTGCCGCATGAAGTAAAATTTCGAGTTTAGAAAAGCCTGAGAATTTGGTTTGGCCGCTCCGCTTCGCGGAGCGACCAAACCAAATTCTCAGGCTTTTCTAAACTCGAAATTTTACTTCATGCTTAGTCTGGGAGTGGATAACCCTCCTTTAAAGCTTCAAATTGAACTCTTTTAAAAAAACAACGAATATCGGAGATTTTAATTCGAATGCATAAGTATACTTAAAACAAAAATTCCCTGTATGTTCGAAAGCGTAAACGCCATCTAATGCCCATTAGCTTAAGTAGCATCGTCAATAGACGATTCTTATTCAAAATCATGAGACCCACTTACAAAATCGCACCCTTAATATAATTTCTTCTTTAAAGCATTTTTTTATGCTTCTTTAAAGCACCTTTCTTTACAGTTTTAATAGACATAGACATTCGTTTTTCAAATACTACAGAATTTCACTTGCATTTGAAAACACACCTCTTTACACACAGGGAGTTTTTCTTTTAAGTATACATGTCCCAATTTAAATAACGATGTTCTGCATTTTATAATTAAAAATTATAGTCGTAAAAATTAATTAACAATAAACAATTTGTATACACAAAAAATATATAAACTTTGTAGCTAAAAAATTACTTAAATAAAAGAAAATAGTACGGTTTTATAAATATTTTAAGACAGTAATATTTTCTTATATTTAAATTATTTTTTTAGCTAGGAAGTTTATATATTTTATTTTGTCTATAAAAATTGTTAATTGTTAATTAATTTTTGCCACTATAATTTTTAATTATAAAATGCAGAATTTCGTTATTTAAATTGAGAAATATTAAAAGAAGAAACAATTTTGGTTTCCGCATTTTCACTAAATTAAAATTATCACAATATATGAGAAAATTACCTTTCTTTGCGTCAAAATTTAGAATTTTAAACAATGTCAGCAACAAAATATAATTAATTAATAATTGACACACTAAACTCATTTCACGTGTCAATTGATTAAATTTAAGACCATTTCACTTTAAATCAGTGTTTATACGCGTGGCACATGAAGTAAAATTTCGAGTTTAGAAAAGCCTAATTTGGCTCGGTCGCTCCGCTTCGCCACGCGCCCAAGCCAAATTTTCAGGCTTTTCTAAACTCGAAATTTTACTTCATGCTTAGTCTGGGAGTGGAAGACAATCGTTTTAGCATTAAAACAATCGATATTTGACATAATACATTGATTCTTGTTTTATTGGCAGAGAAAGTTTTATAACGTCAAAACATAATGTCAATTTTGATGAAAGTTAAAGAGGAAGCAATCGTTTTTCTATGTCAGGCGTCAAACGACAATTCAGAGTCGATCAAGGGACTTTAAGTCAAAATGCCATAATAGTGACAATACAGCCGACGTAAGAAACTTACGAACTTACAAAATGTTACAATAGTCATTGAATAATGAAATTGTGTCACAGTCAAAACACTAAGAGATTTTATTTATTTATTTATTATTTAAATATAAGAAAATATTACGTTTTTATAAATATTTTAAGACCGTAATATTTTCTTATGTTTAAATAATTTTTTTAGCTACACAGTTTATATGTTTTATTCTGTGTATAAAAATTGTTAATTCCTAATTAGATTTTGCGACTATAATTTTTAATTATAAAATGCAGAACTTCGTTATTTAAATTGAGAAATATTAAAAAAAGAAACAATTTTGGTTTCCGCATTTTCACTAAATAAAATTATGAAAATATATGAGAAAATTACCTTTCTTTGCGTCAAATTTAGAATTTTTAACAATGTCAGTAACAAAATATAATTGATTAATAATTGATATACTAAACTCATTTCACTTGTCAATTGGTTAAATTTAAGACCATTTCACATTAAATCAGTGTTTATACGCGTGGCGCAAGAAGTAAAATTTCGAGTTTAGAAAAGCCTAATTTGGCTCGGTCGCTCCGCTTCGCTACGCGCCCGAGCCAAATTTTCAGGCTTTTCTAAACTCGAAATTTTACTTCATGCTTAGTCTGGGAGTGGAAGACACTCGTTTTAGCATTAAAACAATCGATATTTGACATAATACATTGATTCTTGTTTTATTGGCAGAGAAAGTTTTATAACGTCAAAACATAATGTCAATTTTGATGAAAGTTAAAGAGGCAGCAATCGTTTTTCTATGTCAGACGTCAAACGACAATTCAGAGTCGATCAAGGGATTTTAAGTCAAAATGCCATAATAGTGACAATACAGCCGACGTAAGAATCTTACAGTCAAAATGTTACAATAGTCATTGAATAATAAAATTGTATCACAGTCAAAACACTAAGAAATTTTATTAGTCAAAAAATAATTGACACAGTCAAAACACTAAGAAATTTTATTAGTCAAAAAATAATTGACACAGTGAAATTGCATCACAGTCAAAAGACTAAGAGAATTTATCAGTCAAAAATTAATTGACACAGTGATTTAATATCCTAATGTTAATATAATCAAGCTTATTTAAATTTTGTAAAAAGGTTATGAAAGTTAAAAGGCAAGAAAAAAATTTTTTTTTCCTTAAACTTAGCGGTTTGAAAATTAATTGTAACTAACTTCACAACTTGTCATCTAACCTAACTTAACTTTATTAAATATTTAACGAAAAAATTGTGCTAACATGTCATAGTTGACTATAATGTTTTCCACGTTAAAAATATGAAGCCTAAAAGATAAATAAAACACTAAGAAATTTTATTAGTCAAAAAATAATTGACACAGTGAAATTGCATCACAGTCAAAAGACTAAGAGAATTTATTAGTCAAAAATTAATTGACACAGTGATTTAATATCCTAATGTCAATATAATCAAGCTTATTTAAATTTTGTAAAAAGGTTATGAAAGTTAAAAGGCAAGAAAAATTTTTTTTTTCCTTAAACTTAGCGGTTTGAAAATTAATTGTAACTAACTTCACAACTTGTCATCTAACCTAACTTAACTTTATTAAATATTTAACGAAAAAATTGTGCTAACATGTCATAGTTGACTATAATATTTTCCACGTTAAAAATATAAAGCCTAAAAGATAAATAAAACACTAAGAAATTTTATTAGTCAAAAAATAATTGACACAGTGAAACTGCATCACAGTCAAAAGACTAAGAGAATTTATTAGTAAAAATTAATTGACACAGTGATTTAATATCCTAATGTCAATATAATCAAGCTTATTTAAATTTTGTAAAAAGGTTATGAAAGTTAAAAGGCAAGAAAAATTTTTTTTTTTCCTTAAACTTAGCGGTTTGAAAATTAATTGTAACTAACTTCACAACTTGTCATCTAACCTAACTTAACTTTATTAAATATTTAACGAAAAAATTGTGCTAACATGTCATAGTTGAGTATAAAGTTTTCCACGTTAAAAATATGAAGCCTAAAAGATAAATAAAACTTCCATTTTTTTTTATGTATACATTTACTGGATATTTGCCCCAGACCATTTCACCATTTCACTTTTATATTTTTTGTATTTAAACTATGTTTAGACGCCACAAACACATTCACACACATCCATGGACCTAGGAGAAATCATTTTGTACTTCAAAATAATAATAAAATTATGCCGACGATACAAATATAGTAGTAAAAGGAGACACCTTGAACCAATTCACAACATCATGTGATGAAAGCATGAAAATAGTAAATAATTGGTTTCAGCAAAATAAACTTGTATTAAATAAAGCCAAATCAAGCTATCTGTTATTTAATAAATCATTAAATATAGAATATTTAACACTCGCTGGAATTAGATATAAGTTAAACAGCGATGCAATAGTATTAGGAATAACAATAGACACAAAATTAAATTTTAATGTACATATTGCCAATATATGCTCCAAAATATCTAAATATATTTTTGGATTACGCATATTAATAAAAAGTACCAACTCGTTCATAAGTAGATTTTTTTATTATAGTAAAATACACTCGATTCTACGATATGGTATAATCTTTTGGGGCTCCAGCTCAAACCTAAATAAAGTTTTTATACTTCAAAAGCGTGCTCTCAGAGTTATGAAAAACATGCATTATCTAGAGTCCTGCAGGCAAAAATTTAAAAACGAACGTCTACTTACAGTGCCAGCCATGTATATGTATGAATGTGTTATATTTCTGAAAAAGCACTCTTACTACTTCTCAGATAGTCTTATGAAAAGTAATTACTACACTAGGCAATGCAATACGTATGTAATTCCCAAACACAGGTTGACTTTATATGAAAGAGGCACATTTATTCATGTATAAAAATATGGAATAGTTTGCCTGAAGTACTAAAAGAATGTAAACCCTTAAATTTATTAAAAAAACAATTATTTAATTATCTGTGCGAATTAGACACCCTATTCAATTAATGAATTAGGAATTTGATATATATATATATATATATATATATATATGTATACGTTTTAACATATATATATATATATATATATATATATATATATATATATATATATATATATATATATATATATATATATATATATATATATATATATATATATTTCTCGTTTTGCTTTATTTTGACCCTATTTTAAGGTCTTTTCCATATTATTAGAATATCTGTATGTCATGGGGAACAATAAAATAAATAATGTTTATTATTATTATTATTATTAATCTCACCCGGCAGGATTTAAGTCCGCCAGCCCTGGGCTAGGAGGCAGGGCCTCTACCCACTACCCCACCGGGGTCCTCAAAAAACGTCAATTTTACTCAAATATATTGTTTTTTAGCATAATTCGATATTTTTAACACGGAAAGACAACGTATATCAATAGTGACAAGTTACACTAAAAATATAAATTCATGTACAAAATTTGGAATTGTGTTATAAACGGCAAATTATTTCACTATAATAAAAAGAAAGTTATATGCCGTGAATGACAATTTTGGATATAAATGTTAAATTAGTTCATTACGTGTCAATAAACATGATTGAGGTTTTTACTTTAATGCATTAACATTTTGCTACTTAAAATCTTCAAATTTTGGTTGATTTTTTTTTAAGTTTAATTTGATGCTTTAAAGAGTATTTTCCACTCCCAGATTAAGCATGAAGTAAAATTTCGAGTTTAGGAAAGCCTGAAAGTTTGGTTTGGTCGCTCCGCGAAGCGGAGCGGCCAAACCAAACTTTGAGGCTTTCCTAAACTCGAAATTTTACTTCATGCGCCACGCGTATAAAACTCTGATTTTAAGTGAAGTTCAAAATATACTGCTAAGGCAGTATGCCAAACACCTCTATTCTGAACCTAACATCAAATCAGTGTTTAATATGCGTGGGAGTTTTTCATTTAAGTAAACATGTCCCAAGTACAGCGCAGTGCTGTAAATCTTCAGATATTAGTTGATTTTTTTTTTAAGTTCAATTTGATGCCTTAAAAGGGTGTTTTCACTCCCAGACTAAGCATGAAGTAAAATTTCGAGTTTAGGAAAGCCTGAAAGTTTGGTTTGGTCGCTCCGCGACGCGGAGGGGCCAAACCAAACTTTCAGGCTTTCCTAAACTCGAAATTTTACTTCATGCGCCACACGTATAAAACTCTGATTTTAACTGAAGTTCAAAATATACTACTAAAGCAGTATGCTAAACACCTCTAGTCTGAACTTGACATCAAATCAGTGTTTAATACGCGTGGCGCATGAAGTAAAATTTCGAGTTTAGAAAAGCCTGAGAATTTGGTTTGGCCGCTCCGCTTCGCGGAGCGACCAAACCAAATTCTCAGGCTTTTCTAAACTCGAAATTTTACTTCATACTTAGTCTGGGAGTGGATAACACTCCTTTAAAGCTTCAAATTGAACTCTTTTAAAAAAAACAAGAAATGTCGGTAATTTTACTTCGAATGCATAAGTATACTTAAAACAAAAATTTCCCGTATGTTCGAAAGCGTAAACGCGATCTAATGCCCATTAGCTTAAGTAGCATCGTCAATAGCCTCTTTACAGTTTTAATATAAATTAGTTTTTTTGTTAAAAGCGCATAATTTCCCTTACCAATTCCGACAGTTCTTCAGAACGCAGTATCACATCGTATTCATCAACATCAGCTATGGGGATAATCATTAATTTCGTTTTGTTATTGAATAAAATCTGCTCGTCTGGATCTCGATAAAGTACCATCTTATGTATGTTTCTGTAATAGAATATTTTGCGTTAGCTTAATAAATCAGAATTGGGGCATTCTGTTTTTTGAGTGATAGAGATCAGAAATGATAAATAATTTCGAGTTTATAAGTGTCTGAAATTCGGACCAGACCAATAAAGAAAAAAAAACGAATATACCTGGGAATATATGACGGTGCTGTAATTAATTCCCTTGTAGTCGAATCAACGATCAACCCTTCAATCAGAATAATGTCCTCTATGTATTTATTGACGACAAATAGTGAAAAACAGCGCAAATCAGGAACGAAGGCCCTGTTTAATATAATGTTCAATTCCATGTTGGTTTTCGTCGAGTAAATCGCAGTTGCCTTCAAAATCCTCCTCACCAGATGCAACGAAATCCATTTCCAAATTCGACATTCTAAACTATAAATTTATTAAATTTATAATTTTCGATACAGTTCACAACAGTGGCGTAGCCAGGAATTTTACATGGACAGAATAATATATTTTGCATAAACATATTTTTTTTTATAGAAACTACATAAAAACAACTATAATATAATAAAATAAAACACTTTAACTTTGTTTGTATAACACAATATTTTTTTTATTTTTGTGATTGCAGTTTTGGCAACTCAACTAGCCATTATCAAAGTTTGTCGAAATTGCAGACACAAAAATAAAAAATATTGTGTTATACAAACAAAGTTAAAGTGTTTTATTTTATTGAATTAACATGTATAACAAAGTAGAAGCCTCCACCGTTCATAACTAAAGGGTGTCCCAACAAGAGCGCCGGATTTAAATTTTGTTAATACGAGTTGTACGGTGATTTTTTTTTGACAGTTGTCAAGTACAGACCACGCGATTTAAGAATATGGAGAAGTATTCAAACGAACAACGTTTAATTATTGTAAAAACACATTACACAAATGGTGAAAGTTTTGCGAAAACAATTCCCATATTACGTCAAGTTTTCGGTCGCCATTATGCGCCAAATGAATCGACAGTGAGGCGTTTAATTACAAAATTTGAGACCAAATTTACGCTGATGGATCAGAAGACCATTGTTCGTCGTCGTCCTTGTCGGTCACTCGAAAATATAGACACAGTAAGGGAATCTGTGGCCGAGAATCCAGGAACTTCCATTCGGCATCGTGGTCAAGAATTAAACATTTCCAAAACCACTATGCAACGAATTTTGGTAAAAGATCTGCATTTGCACGCGTACAAGATTTAATTGGTGCAAGAAATCAAGCCAAGGGACCATGAGCAGCGCCGTGGATTTGCTGATTGGGTGTTGGAACATCATCAAATTAATCCGGATTTTTCGAAGAAAATCATTTTTTCAGATGAGGCACATTTTCAACTCGACGGATACATAAATAAACAAAACTGTCGCATTTGGGGTGCTGAAAATCCTTGTGTGGTACTTGAACAGCCAATGCATCCACCGCGAGTAACGGTTTGGTGCGCATTTTGGGCTGGCGGAGTGATTGGGCCGTATTTCTTTGAAAATGCGGCTGGAAATGCGCTAACTGTTACTGGTGTGCGGTATCGGGAAATGTTAACGGAATTTTTGTGGCCCGAATTGGATGTAATTGATGTGGAGCACATGTTTTTCCAACAAGACGGTGCGACCTGCCACACAGCACGTGAAACAATGGTGTTACTGCAGACCAAATTTCCAGGCCGTGTCATTTCTCGATTTGGCGATCAACATTGGCCACCAAGATCGTGCGATCTAACGCCGATGGACTTTTTTCTTTGGGGCTATGTGAAGCAAAAGGTGTATGCAAATAAGCCTGAAACAGTTCAACATCTTAAATAGGAAATCCGGCGCGTTATTGGTGAAATACAGCCACATTTATGCGAAAACGTTATTCAAAATTTCAACAAAAGAATAACCCTGTGCCAGAGGTTTCGTAGTGGCCATTTGCCTGATGTTGTATTTCATGTTTAATCGGAACTATTTTTCTTTATGTTGAAACAAAAATGTTTGCTTAATTCAAAAAATAAATATCTTTTCTTTATAATTAAATCCGGCGCTCTTGTTGGGACACCCTTTAAAATATAATTTCGCGTTAGATCAGGGCGTGTGCAGATGCTTACTAACGTACAATTTTTCAATGATTTTTTAAACACGCGGCGATTTTAAAAGGACAAAATAAAATTTATAGCAGCGACTAGGAGAGGTTCTAACCCCCCGTAACCCCTTCCTGGCTACGCCACTGGTTCACAACACTGAAATCATTTTCAGTAGACAAACTTATGTTGTCTTATGCTGGCATGTCTGATAATAATAATAAAATACTTTATTGCCCAACAGATAAACTAATTACAGGACAATTTAATAATAATAATAATAATAATATATCAAAATATACAATAAAAAACTGATGAGAGAGTATGAAAATAAAGATTTTTTTCATTTAAAACATTATTACCCAAATATTGGATCATCTGAGAGTGTCATGGCGACTTTCATGACCTCGGTTGGTATGATGAAGGCTTGACTGGGAAGTTCTGTCGTTATTTTGCAACTATAAGGCCTGCTAGTTAAGACTGATAGTTCTCCCATGGAATTTCCCACCATGAAGAAGTTTTCTTCGATGTCTTCGAAATGACGATTGCGGATGTAATCTTTGATTGGGAGTTTTCCGTTGTTTTCCAATTCCTCGAGGTATTCTTCTGATGGTATATAGGTCGATTTCAATAAACCTGTTAAATATATATTTATAATGGTAGGAACTAGTTTAATTTTGAATTGTGGGTAGTTCAAAATAGTATTTGATAAACCAAAAGGAAAGGGCACTCAAAAAAATCATGAACACCAATTCAATTGAAGGGCTTATTGTAATAATAACACAACCAAAAATACTGTTTTATTCTTCGATTTGATTAGGCAGTCATATAGAAAGCTACAGTATGCTCATATTTGCATGCAAATCGAAGCTTTCAACATTTGTCAAACAATCTACTATTAATTCTTAATATCATAGAATACATTTTACATTTTTTTCTAAATTTCAAAGTCTAAATCTCAGTTCTGTTTACTTGTGGCATATTATGTTATTACAAGCGCCTTAATTATTAATCAATTTATAATTCTCGGCATTTTTTTGTTCAAATTTAACACGATTTATATTTGAATTGATGTTTAGCCATTTTGTCAGAGATGGTTTGTGTAAAAATAATTTATATTTTCTGTGTTAGTAAGGCATTTTGCTATATTTTTTCGTCTTGTGCCCCTCACTGTTGAAAATCCTGGACAGCCTCATGGTTGTTGCATTTACTATTATCAATAATAATTGAAAAAGGAAAAAACGAATTTCTTATTGAAAGTAGCAACGTATATCCGAGAGTAACTAACCATCTAGATATTTCACGTATGCAACTTTATATACTCACTGAACAATTTAAAGTCGATTCTAATCAAATTAACACTAATTATAGTACCTACTCGTAGAATGAACGAGTATAGTACCTACTCGTAGAATGAATTGGAGACGTTTCTCTACTTCAATTATTGTTGAATTATATAATTTTTGAATAAAAGAACTACCTAATTTGCAAATCCATATGAAAAACATTAAAAGTGCGATTCTTTACGCAATCTACAACAAATTTGCCTTGCAAAGAC
Source organism: Philonthus cognatus (assembly GCA_932526585.2). Classification (NCBI taxonomy): domain Eukaryota; kingdom Metazoa; phylum Arthropoda; class Insecta; order Coleoptera; family Staphylinidae; genus Philonthus; species Philonthus cognatus. The sequence goes on from OW052241.1 coordinate 156,289,152, forward strand.
TTAAATTCATATACGCTGCTATTCTTATTGTATTCTGAAATTCAGTAAATTTAAGAATATGAATTTGTGTTCAGTATTCATTTATTCACAGGATAACTATATACGCGTTTCAGCCCACTAAGCAAAAAACAAACGAATAACGTTATATGAACATTGTAGCAACATTAAACAACTTTAGATGTATTTTATTCAGTACTGCAATTTGCTCTAGAATCATTTGTACCAACTAAGCGCATTAAATCTTCTGCATATCCTGTCTGGTTTGATTCACGGCTTATACAGTTAATTAAGCAAAAAAAGAAGCTCATAAAATATTTAAAGACCATCAGAATACTGAAAATTACTTACATTTCAAGGAAATACGTACAAAATGTTCTAATCTTAGTAATTAATTATATAATAATTACATAGAATCGGCTAATGCAAATATAATAAAAAATCCACGACATTTTTGGACGTTTGTTAATCGTAAAAAGTGTATACCTGATTTTCCCGATGTCATGTATTACAACAATGACTGTAGCAGTGATGGTTCTCAGTGCGTTAATTTATTCGCCCAGTTTTTTGAATCAGTTTATAGTAGTGACAAACCTGCACATACACAGTGCTTTACTAGTAATTCTACAGTACTTCATTTGCCTATTAAACTGTCAAAGTCCGAAATATTCAACGCAATAAATAATTTAAAATCCAGTAACAGCATAGGTCCTGACGGTATACCATCTAGTTTTTTAAAAAATTGCATATTTTCTATAACTCCTCCTATTTCTATTTTATTTGATACGTCCATAAAATTAGGATATTTTCCTGATTTTTGGAAGAGGAGTTATATCACGCCACTTTTCAAATCCGGGAAAAGAGATGATGTAAATAATTATCGTGGCATATCTATCCAATCAGTAATACCTAAACTTTTCGATAAATTGGTATAGGTTCAGTTGAAGTGGATGTGTAAAACTAGTATACTCGACGAGCAGTATGGATTTCAGCCAGGAAGATCTACTACTACTAACCTTCTAACGTTTACTTCCTCGATTATTAAGGCCTTTGAAAATAAACACTCAGTCGATGTTATTTACACAGATTTTGCAAAGGCTCTCGACCGTGTTAATCATGATTTTTTAATTGCGAAGTTATCTGCGCTGGGATTTCATGCTGCTGTCATAAAATGGATTACTAGTTACCTAACTAACCGTACGCAGTGTGTTAAAATCAAGAACTTTTTATCTAATACCATTTCTGTGCCTTCAGATGTACCCCAGGGCTCGCACTGTGGACTGTTACTGTTCTTATTGTTCATAAACGACATATCTCAAGTAATTAAAAACTCTTCATTTCTGTTATTTGCTGACGATTTAAAGATTTTTAAGGAAATTGTAACTGCCGAAGATTGTATTTTACTTCAAGACGATGTAAACTCTATTTTCAAATGGTCTTGTGATAACCATCTATTTTTTAATATTAAGAAATGCAATTCAATTACTTTTTCTAGAAAATTAAATACTATTCATCGCCATTATAGTATAAATAATAGTATCTTAGAAAAAATAACAGAAATCAAAGATTTGGGTGTAACTCTTGATGCCAAGCTAATTTTTGCCAATCATATTAATTGTATATGTAACCGTGCATTAAAAATGCTAGGATTCATAAAAAGAATGTCCGACGATTTGTCACCTATATCGTTTAAGCTGTTTTATTTCGCATTTGTTCGTTCCCATTTGGAATATGCATCATGCGTCTGGTCACCAGCTCAAATAACCCTTGTCAATAAAATTGAAAATATACAGAGGAAATTCTTAAAAACAATGGCATTTAAACTGGGTTTTGATATGGGGTTAAACTTTAATGTTGATAATATATATTCATGCGTACATATCGAAAGGCTGTGCTGTCGTAGAATCTATGCCAATTTGTCATTGTTTTATAAGCTATTTTCGGATGAAGTCAAATGCCCGACACTGTTATCATATGTCAATTTTCAGTATAATGTGGTAAATCGTCCCATCAGGCAAATTCCAATATTTAGAGTTAAAACTCATAAGACAAATTATGGCTACAATAGCCCGCTTTCGCGATTTATGCGGTACTCAAATTTAATATCTCTAAATCCATATTTTGATTTATTTGATAGTTCACACTCACATTTTATGTCACAATTAAAACGCGGGAATATTGGTGAAATAATTTCTATATCGCCAATGAGTGGTTTTTGTAAGTATTGAAGCTATTTTAAATTGTGCAATCATCTATACTTGTCGTTCATTTAATTCGGTTTTGTATAGGTCCGTTTTTATTACATGTGTTTTCTTATGTTATATACTTATATCTATTTACGTTGTAATATCAAAGGAGATATCCGTAAATAAATACTTTACTTTACTTTAAACGTTATTTTAATGTTGTAGAAACATTACTTAAATGGATTTGCTCAGTGGGAGGCTTCAACGCCATCATCAGTATAGTAAATAATGGCAAGAGTTAGAAAGAAGTAGAAGGAATGGGTAGAAAAGGAGACAGAACCAAAAGCTCTTTTTGACACCTGAAAAGGTTTATGGATTCGGAAAAGAAGTAGTGTTCCATATAAGTTGCTTTCTTTATACTTATTATAATAATTATATGATTTATTGTCCATTGATGTACAGTCGGCAACAGGCACATATGAGACATAGTCACTGATAATAAATATTTACAGCTAATTAGTAACATAGATGAATTATTAATTTAAATCGTAAAACGCGTTCTCGGTAAGTAATTCTGTGGCTTTGAGGAAAAACCAGTTAAGTCACTTTTTCATGATTTCGAGTTATTTGCGTTAAAAATTTTACAAGTCAACTTCTTAAGTACCTTGAAATAGCTCCAAATATCTATCTCATATAATTTATATTTTAAAAGAAGCATTAAATTCATGGTTAACTTGTAAAAATGTATGTTATGAATTCAACGTGCATCTAAATGAAAGATAACTGGTTTTTCCTCAAAAAAAAGTCACATAACTGGCTTTTCCTCACAAATGACACTTTACTGGTAGAGTTTTCTCCAAATTACGCGAAACCTATGTCATATAACATCGTTTCAAGGTCAGAAAATAAAAATATGTATTAAAATCCGCACTTTACTCGATTTAACCAGAAAAGTGACTTATCTGGTTTTTCCTCAAAACCACAGAATTGGATGATTTACATTAGGATTATCATTTCATTAAAAAAAAATGTTTTGATAAATCATGGACGTCGGATATTACAGTATTGTGCAAGTTAATATGAACACGACCAAAAAATGAGCGATATTTATGTCAGGTATGACAAAAACAGCGGCGGCTCGCAGACTAACTTTAGGGTAGGCCAGAGAGTCAAGGTAATATGTATCCGTTATTAAAAGGTTGTGCAATTCTTTGCATTTATAAAGCGCGATCACAACCTCAAATTTTGTGTGCCTTGGCCCTGTGGCCGACCCTGAAGTTAGGCTGCGAGCCGTCACTGGACAAAACATAAATTAAGCTGCGACAATAATCTAATTATCAAAAGAACTACAATTATTCCTATAACCTTTTCCTTTCATAACTACCCCTATATTTATTTATTCAAATGGTTAAACAAACATTTGTTTAATTAATACTGTGACTAGTCAACAGGGCTTAGATGCCAAGGCCATTAAATACGCAAAAGAAGAAGAAGAAGCTGCGACTTCACTTTTTCGTTACATTTCCTTCTATCAAAAACGCATCGCCTTCTCGAGTCTGTTTTTAAATGAACACCTATTATTGAGAATATGGTAAAGTGTTTCACGCTAAATTAGTTATACTTTTCTTATATTTATAAAATATTCACAACAAAGCAATTTTTACATTTTTTTCGCTATATCTCGTAATATATTGATCCATCACATTTCAGCAGTATATATGTTCAACTATCCTTTAAATCAGTGTTTTATACGCGTGGCGCATGAAGTAAAATTTCGAGTTTGGAAAAGCCTAATTTGGCTCGGTCGCTTCGCTTCGCTACGCGCCCGAGCCAAATTTTAGGCTTTTCTAAACTCGAAATTTTAATTCATGCTTTGTCTGGGAGTGGAAGACACTCGTTAGTGTAAAATATATTACAATTGTCAAAATGTGCGTCATGGCAGCCACAAAGAAAAGCAATAACATGATTAGCACTACAGTTTAATTGAATATCGTGTCAAGTTACGCCATGATGGACTAAATATCGGCTGGCGCCGACTTATGTTAGCTGTCATTATAGTTCAAATAACGGCTGACGCCGACTTCTCTCAAATGTCACTGTAGAACAAGGCAAGCTCCTGTTAACATAATCTGACATTTAAGTCAGGTATGACCAAACATAAGTTAAGCTGAGACTTCACTTTTTCGTTCCATTTCCTTATATCAAAAACGCAACACCTTCTCGATCGTGTTTTTAAATGAACACCTGGTATTAAGAATATGGTAAAGTGTATCACGCTAAATTTGTTTTGTTACTTTTCTTATTTCTATTTATAAACATTTTGAAAAAAAGCAATGTTTGCATTATTTCGCTATATCTCGTTAAATATTGATCCATCACATCTCAGCAGTATATATTTTCAACTTTCCTTTAAATCAGTGTTTTATACGCGTGGCGCATGAAGTAAAATTTCGAGTTTAGAAAAGCCTAATTTAGCTAGGTCGCTCCGCTTCGCTACGCGCCCGAGCCAAATTTTCAGGCTTTTCTAAACTCGAAATTTTACTTCATGCTTTGTCTGGGAGTGGAAAACACTGGATAGTGTGAAATATATTACAACTGTCAATAAAAATGTGTATCATAACAACCACAAAGAAAAGCAATAAAATGACCATCACTTCAATTGAAAATCGTGTCAAGTTACGACATGATGGACTAAATATCAGCTGGCGCCGACGTATGTTAACTGTCATTATAGTTCAAATAACGGCTGACGCCGGCTTTTCTTAAATGTCACTATAGACTAATTTCGGCTTATGTCAAATTGGCACAATGGACTATCATAGTTAAAATTCTTCTGTCATAGTTAAAAGACAGTAAATTAAGTGACTTATAGTCACAATATCGCAATAGTCAAAATGCAGTCGTTTCAATGACAAAATCCTATCTTAATCAAAAGACAGTTAACTTATAGGCATTTATAACAATAGTCAAAATATAGTCTACAGCAGTGGTTCTAAACCTTTTTTGTTGACGTACCCCTTTAGCCCGTTAGTTGTTTCTAAAGTATCCCTTATTATATATTTATCCCTACCCTACCCTACCCCTTATATGTTTGTATGTAATTTTATAATTACTACAACGGCTTTAACTGGGCGCCATAAAAAACTCTAACTAACTATAACTAACATTTTTTTAAACAAAGCTAACGATGGTGCATTTTTAACAGATTTTAGAAGGTGATTAAATATCGTAACACCGAGCACCGTGATCGTTTAGTAACATTTAATATGTATGGTGGTATATACGGAGAGTTTTATGTAACACCGAACATTTTCATAACGAGAATTTTTCTTTTAAGTGTCCATATGCATACGTTCCATATTTTTTGGTTCTCAGTTTATTAAAAGAATTCAATTTAAAGCTTTAAGCGAGTGTTTCCACTCCCAGGCTAAGCATGAAGTAAAATTTCGAGTTTAGAAAAGCCTGAAAATTTGGTTTGGTCGCGTAGCGCGAAGCGCGGAGCGGCCAAACCAAATTTTCAGGCTTTTCTAAACTCGAAATTTTACTTCATGCGCCACCGGTACAAAACACTGAAATATTACGAAGTTTAAAACACACCGCTAAACTTTACATTAAATCAGTGTTTTGTACCGGTGGCGCATGAAGTAAAATTTCGAGTTTAGAAAAGCCTGAAAATTTGGTTTGGCCGCTCCGCGCTTCGCGCTACGCGACCAAACCAAATTTTCAGGCTTTTCTAAACTCGAAATTTTACTTCATGCTTAGCCTGGGAGTGGAAAACACTCGCTTAAAGCTTCAAATTGAATTCTTTTAATAAACTGAGCATCGGAAAATGTGCAACGTATGCATATAGATACTTCAAAGAAAAATTCTCGTTATGAAAATGTTCGGTGTTACATAAAACACTCTGTATATTCTTTCATTATATCGGGTTTCATATAAATGGATGTGTTTCGCTTTGGCAAAATCTGACTTGTTTGTAAAAATGTACATACCCAATTAGTATTAAACAGAAATGGTAAAGTTAGTATAGCATATTTAATAAAAAAATGGTGATACCAGTGATAAGTAAGTAAATTCCATCAAGATGCTGCCCTTCTCTGCAAACGATTTCTCCATTGTCCCAAACTTTAACGATGACATTTGTTTCGATGAGCCTCAACATTTCTTCCTCGGTAAACCCATCGCAATGCAACCAGGGCATTTCGTGGAGAATATTCTTTGGAGGCAACTCGATCACACGCTCTATGGACAAGGTGTTTTTCTTAAGTCTCTCAATGACTTTCGTTAATTGGCGAAACTCGTAACCATCAACCAATCCTACAAAAATATTACTAATGTACTAATTCTATCCTCAATTTTAAATAACTTATTCTAAAAAATGCACTCATAACTCATCTACGATTGTTATGCTCAATTTTGAATCAATTGTCTGATAGAAGAACTTGCAAGGGAGACTGGTAAATTGAGCCATGTATACTTAGAAGAAAAACTATCTGTATATATAAGAGATATTATTTGAAGTCTGAGAACATGAACAACAACGTCTCTATAATTTTTGTCAATTTAAAATAACCTGTCCTAAAAAAGGCACTGATAACTCATCTACGATTGTTATACATAATCTTAAATCAATTGTCTAATAGAAGAACTTGCAAGGAAGACTGGTAAATTGGGACATGTAAGCTTAGAAGAAAAACCACCCGTATATACACAAACAAACATGAGATCCTCTCGAACACAATGCAAATAGGATTATTTACAAATAGATAGTTTAATTAGTTTTCTATTTCAATTAAAAATTTATAAATCTCACTACAGAGTCATTTCGTGCTCCTTAAAGTGTTAATAATTAGTGATCATCAAGTCACCCAAAGTTGAAAGTTAGCAACAACCTCTACGTTTCGTGTATGTTTCTATTGGTGAAATTTGACTTCATTTTTATAAGGTAATTTAACAGTAAATCGCATTTTTATTAAATTAATATCCGATTTGCATATGTATGTCCTTATCGCATTCGTTTTTGTTCACTAATTGAATTCAATGAATATATTATTTTTTGTTTCTAATCTACTCCGTGAACAAATTTAATTTTATTATATTTATTAATTAAATTTTTTCACTCTACGTAGTATTAATAATTCCATTTAATTAATTTCTGTGTTTATTTACCTTCTGTATTTACCTTTTAACCGTGGTCTATTTACCCCGTGTTCGTCATTTGAAAGTCACTACGAACGACCCCGTAGTGTGCAGTTTGTAACCCTGTCTGCCTTCCCTTACATAATTATTTATCAATTATCATAATGGTAAACAAATGCGGAATCTGCGACCAAGGTGTCACACCAAATACACCATACATAAAATGCGAAGGAAAATGCCGCAAATCAATTCACAATAAATGCACTAGTCTGAGTGACTCCGAGGCGGCATGTATAAATAAACACGCAAATGTTAAATGGATTTGTGATAAATGTAATGAACTCGCTCAGGAACCAACTGAAGGTTTGACTTTGGACACACTTAATAAAACATTGGATGACTACCTGAAAAAAATTAAAGATGAATTATCTCAAATGCTCTTAAATAAATTAACTGATTTTGAAAAACGTTTATTTAAACTTGAGAATTCAGCTACTGTTCACAATTCGAATCGAAATTTAAATCTTGACGATGTAATTAGCGAAGTTGAAGAACGACATCGCAGGTCATTAAATGTTATGGCTTACAGTGTGCCGGAGGCCTCAGGATCCACTGACCGTAAAGTTGAAATGGACAAAGCTGCTATTCGAAATATTATTGGAAATGACACACACTTTGAACCTTCTAGGATTCTTCGCATCGGTAAACCATCTACGAAACCAAGACCTATTAAGATTTGCTTTAAAAGTCGTCCATAAGCAGTGGACTTTTTTTTAAAGGCTTCAAGATCTCTTCAGAAAGATGATGCAGTCTTCAAATCCGATTTAACAAACAACCAACGGGATATCTTAAAAAGTTTAAATGCAGAATTAAACAAAAGGAAGCAACAAGGCGAAACCAACTTAACCATAAAATATATTCGGGGTATACCAAAAATTGTCCAACTAGATCAAGTTAACTCTAATATAAAAAACTAAATATATACTTTCACAATGTCGGCGGCCTAAAATCAAAACTAAATACTTTACACAACCTAATTAATTGCTCTATTTATGATGTAATCATTATTATAGAGACTTGGTTAGATAATACAATTAGTGATGCTGAAATGCGACTCTATAATTATAATATATTTCGATGCGATAGATCTTTATTAACCAGCTCTAAATGCAAAGGCGGGGGTGTTTTAATAGCAGTAAAGAATACAATTGAGAGTGTTAAATTGGTTCCCTTATCTGTTGATGTTGAACATTTATTTATAAAAATTTGCAATAAGTTTATTGTTGGCGCTACGTATATTTCCCCTAATTCACCTGTGTCAATTTTTGAAAATCACACCATGAGTATTTATCAATTGTGTCTCGAATATCCAAATTTGAAATATATATACTGTGGTGATTACAACATACGAAATTCATTGACTGAAAATGATGCTGGTTATATCTGTCCTGTTATCGAGAGTTGTGTCCGTGACTGTTTAGCTTTTAATAATTTATCTCAGATAAATAATATTCCCAATCCAAGAGGAGTTTATCTTGATTTAGTTTTATGTAATGATAATAATTTTGGTATCTGTAAATCTATTGATACACTACTTGGAAACAGTATGCATCACATTCCATATACAATTACTTTGATTAATGCACCTACTGTTGAAAATCTTGGCACAGATTTATATTATGTCGACTATAAGACAGCTGACTACAACTTAGTGAACCAATATTTACATTCAATAAACTGGGATAGTATGCTTCTAAAATGTGATTTTAATGTTGCTTTACAGTATTTCTATGATGTTATTACTTCTGCCATTAACTTGTATATTCCGACAAAAAGAAAAAAAACCATCTTCGTTCCCTAAATGGTTTAAACGTGATTTACTCGACCTAATTGCTAAGAAAAAGGAAGCTCACGCACTGTATAAGACATCCGGTAATATAATCTTTTACGACAAATTTAAGTCACTGAGATCGCAATGTGCCGAATTAAGTAAAAGGTATTATGAACAGTATATACATGATATTGAACAAGGTATTAGATATAATCCTAAATTTTTTTTTGGAATCATGTTCATGAATGCAACCAAACGAATGTATTCCCATTACATATGTCTTATGAAAATGAATCTAGCGAAAATGGCGCTGATTGTGTAAATTTATTTGCAAACTTCTTCTCATTAGTATATTGTAATGATACTCCTACCAATTTAATTAATAGTATTGACGATTGTATTTCTTTAAATTCACTATATGTTGACATATCTACCGTTTTTGAAGGTTTAAATAAGTTACCTGATACTTGCCAGTCCGGTGCTGATGGATTGCCACCGTATTTTTTAAAAAGATGTGTATTTTCATTAACAAAACCCATCCACATGCTATTTGAACGCTCGCTAAAACTTGGTGTTTTCCCAGATTTATGGAAACAATCCTATATAAATCCTTTGTATAAAAATGGAGATCGAGTTCACATAAAAAATTACAGAGGGATAACAATACAATCTACAATCCCTAAATTGCTCGATGATATTGTTTCCAAACAACTAATGTGGGCGTGTAAACATGTTATATGCCCAGAGCAACATGGATTCATGGAAGGTCGTTCGACGATCAGCAACTTAATGTGTTACCAAACGTTTATATTAGACGCACTTGAAAGTGGCTATCAAGTTGATGCCATTTATACTGACTTTTCGAAAGCGTTTGACCGTGTTAATCATGCTTTGCTGTTGTTCAAACTTAAAAAACTAGGGTTTGGCATTTCTGTAATTAACTGGCTTCAAAGTTATCTTTCATCGCGTTCCCAATTTGTTAAGATTCAGAACTATATATCTTCAGCAATCAACGTTACATCTGTGGTACCGCAAGGATCGCATTGTGCGCCTATATTATTTCTTTTATTTATCAACGACGTTGGAAATTCCTTTAGGTACTGCAACTACCTGTTATTCGCAGATGACCTAAAATTATTTACTACTATTAAGAATGTTGATGACTGTGTTGCATTACAAGAGGATTTAACCCGTCTCTCGCATTGGTGTGTTTCTAATAAGTTATGTTTAAATATCTCCAAATGTTCTAGTATTAAATTTTGTCGTTCGGAAACAGTACCATTTACATATCATTTAAATAGTAACTCTTTAAATTGTACAGATATTATTAAAGACCTAGGCATAATATTGGATAATAAACTATCATTTATTCCACATGTTAACTACATTGCTAGCAATGCTCTAAAGACTCTTGGGATAATTAAACGATTTTCATCCATGTTTAACGTTAACACCAGCAGATTGTTGTACACTAGTTTAGTTAGAACAAAACTAGAGTATGGTTCTGTTATTTGGAACCCTACTTACGATCGATGGTCTTACAAAATCGAAATGGTACAGAGCAAATTTTTAAGAATTGTTCATTTTAAATTAGGTCTTACTAGAATTGCTTTTAGTCACACAAATATGTTAAGTACATTAAATTTAAAATCTTTAAAAAATAGACGCAAAATTAATGATATTTGTGTCGGCTTCAGGCTCATAATACTCTGTAGATTTAATGTAACAAGGGTTACAAGACACCATACGCCAGTGATAATGTAAATATTTTCAATGAACCTTATGCACATTTTAGAGATATGTTAAATCGTCTTGACAGATAACCTATAGTCATTTGGTATTATTTTAAAATAATATATTGTTTTAATATTTTGTATATATTTTTTTCTTTATATGTTTAGGGATTATTTTGATTTTGATGTATAGTAATTTCATTTAATTTCATTTAATCTATATTTTTTATTGTAGTGAATCATTGTATTAATTTGTTACAATAGTTAAGAATTATATAATTGATTTGTAAAATTTATGTAAAAAGGAGATACCGTATAAAATAAATAAATAAAATAAATAAATATAAGAGACTAATATCTCTTATATTTATTTATTGAAGTCTGAGAACATGAACAAAAACATCTCTATAATTTTCGTCAATTTAAAATAATTATTAAACAAAAATTGAATAAAAGATTTTCTCTCAAGTCTTGTATGCGTATTTAACAGGTAATCAGAAGAATATCTCGAGGAATTGGAAAACAACTCCCAATCAAAGATCCGCAAATCTCATTTCGAAGAAATTGAAGAAAATGTATCCAAAGCATTTTTTGTAATTTTATTCAATACAAAAGAATTTATTGACAAAATTATGATAATTATTATTATTAGGAATATACGAGGGTCATTTTTAAAGTAAGAACCGCTGGCGCCCTTTCTCCGCGCATACCGTTATCCGCGATTATTTAACCCATTAACATCTTCTCTGGTCATCTGTTAACGCTGTCAGTTGGTCTCAAGTAGAAGATATTGTGCAATTTAATATCAGTAATGGATATACCGATAGTTTTATATAACACCGAATATTTTCATAAAATACGATTTGATACCTTTAATTTTTAGGTTATGTGTAAATTGGGTTGCCTATATGACCATTACACATTGTAGCTAATCAATTGCAATTAATCCCTCAGCTTGTACATACAGGGAGTTTTTCTTTCAAGTATACATGTCCCAATTACAGCGTATATGCCGTAACTCTTTAGATAATCGTTATATTTTTTTAAAGGAGTTCAATTTGAAACTTAAAATGAGTGAGTTCCACTCCCAGACTAAGCATGAAGTAAAATTTCGAGTTTAGAAAAGCCTGAAAATTTGGTTTGGCCGCTCCTCGCTTCGCGCTACGCGACCAAACCAAATTTTCAGGCTTTTCTAAACTCGAAATTTTACTTCATGCTTAGCCTGGGAGTGGAAAACACTCGTTTAAAGCTTCAGATTGTATTCTTTAAATAAACCGAGCGTTTTAAAATGTACAACGTCTGCATATATATATATACCAAATAAGAAATAACAGCGCATTAGGTCATGATGTAAAAGGTATTATTATTTTTTTTAACAAGTGAGTGTGCAAGGAGGACAGAAGACGACGACGATCGTTTCACTCTTTTTATGAGCTCCTCAGGCCGCCACATCCATCATCCCATACACACTCACTTGATATGTAGAAGTTGTATGGGATGATGGATATGGCAGCCTGAGGAGCTCATAAAAAGAGCGAAACGATCGTCGTCGTCTTCTGTCCTCCTTGCACACTCACTTGTTAAAAAAAAAATAACTTTTACATCATGACCTAATGCGCTGTTATTTCTTATTTGGTACTTATAAGCAGCTCGTTAATTCTAATTTATTTATATATATATACATATATATATATATATTAATATATATATATATATACACACTTAAAAGAAAAATTCTCGTTATGAAAATGTTCGGTGTTACATAAAACTCTCTGTATACTAATCCCGCCGATTGCAAAGTTCGCGCTGTGATTCGATTTTTAAGTGCAAAAAACATTCGTCCTGCTGAAATCCATCGGCAGGTGTGATGAATGAAGGGAATGTGCGAACGTGGTGCCGTTTATTTAATGGTAGAAGAACAAACATCCGTGATGAGAAACGTTCTGGCCGCCCAATCGTAATCACGGGTGAACTGAAAGCAACCGTCGATGCACACATTTGGCAGAACAGGCGTTTTACTATCGACGAACTGCATAACAATTTTCAACATGTTTCCCGATGTGTTCTCTATGACATTGTCAGCAACCGCTTGCATTATGTGTGGTCAACATCAGCGGCAGCTCGCAGCCTAACTTCAGGGTAGGCCAGAGACCCAAGGTAATATGTATCCGTTATTGAAAGGTGACTTTGTTGTGCAATTCCTTGTATTTATAAAGCGCGATCCCAACCTCAAATTTGTGTGCCTTGGTGCTGTGGCCTACCCTGAAGTTAGGCTGCGAGCCGCCGCTGGTCAACATGCTCAACGGTTGGCTAAATGGACTGGCGGTCGACATCTATGACGAGGGGATCGTCAAACTCATCTCTCTTTTGAAAAAATGCCTCGAACTAAGGCCGTAGCCAGAACAAAATTTTGGGGGGAAAATAAAAATTTCGGCGGGGGGGTTTTAATCGTAAACATTTTGTTTTTGACCTAACGGAGCAGCTTTTGCATAGTAAAATTTAACATTTTGAAAATTTCGAAGGGGGTTTGAACCCCCATAACCCATTCCTGGCTACGGCCTTGCCTCGAACGGAACTAGGATTACGTCGTAAAGTAGCAAAAGGATGTAAGTTATTGTAATGTATGTAAAATGAGCGAATGTGTGCGTAGATGAGAGCGAGCGCGCAGGCGTCAAAGAAAAACCGAAAAACGGATAGTACTCGTATGGCGACTGGCGAAATAGAACGGCTTTGAATTTGTGCGACTTTTATACATACAATATGGGTTTTAGTGTAACGTGTGGGGGTTTAATAAAGTATTTGTGTTTGGGGAAATATACGTGTTTTCGTCAAACCACCCTCCCAGAAACACTACAGTTATTGTAGAAATAACATTTTTGGAAAAAAACGTTGGTTGTATTTACTTTAAACCAAAACGGTTCTTACTTTAAAAATGACCGTATATGGAATATATTATTGGATTATTGATTTACCGGCCATATTGAGATCGATCAGGGCATCGTTCATAGTTTTCAGAATCACAGAAATCGCCTGCAAAGTCTTCAAATAAATCACCACCCAAGGTTTTTCGTTGTTCAACGTTCCAAGTTCTTTTGTGATCGCCGATTTGTCAGCCAACAGCGATACTCGTAACGTCTCCCTGAGTTGAACATTGGTCGTGATTGTAGACAATGTATCCAAAACTTCTTCAAAACCGATCACTAAAGCCTTCAAGTATTAAACAGTGATTGATTTGGTCTATTGTTGTTACTCACTAAGCAAAAAACAAACAAATAACGTTATATCAACATTGTAGCAACATTAAACGTTGTTTTAATGTTGTTGAAACATTACTTAAATGGATTTGCTCAGTGATTAATTTTATGAAACTGGCTCTGTCGCAAAAAAACACTTTTTAATCTAAATTTATAACGAGTTTCTATAAACTGTCGACATCTCGGTTGCTTTGCAAAACAAATTACATATCTTAGATTATGCCATACGAAACGGTGAATCTTGGAAACGTCAAATACATTTAAATTGTCATTGGGTTGTGTCACAGTGCTAAATTTAACTACGACGTATGTTTCTGAAGTCAGAACCTACTGGGATGCCGACAGTTTATAGACACTTTTTTTTGTTTTTGTTTTCATCAAAACAAAACTTACTGTTCCCATTGCATAGGCTGAAGACAATTTATACTCAATGGCTCTGTCAAATGCGGTCGAAATCGATGAAAAACTAACTCCTAAAATTTTCAGAATCCTCACCAACCGAATGGCTTTTGCCAACTGCACATAACCTATGAATAATCGGAAATTTCCGATGATATTTAGAAAAAAAAGTATAATCAAAATCCACAGGATTACGATCTCCAGCGAATTGAGCACCAACACGATGAAATCCACACGGTTCCAGAAAAACCTTTAACATCAACAAAAATATTTGTTCTTTTAAGTACAACCTGCATTACACCATTAAATTCTTGAAATGTCAAGTTTGATTGGTCATATGAAAAAAAAAACAAATTATAGGTACAGGGAGTTTTTCTTATAAGAATACATATCCCAATTACAGCGTATATACTTAAATCTTCCAATGTTCATAGTTTCTTAGAAGAGTTCAATTTGAAGCTTTAAATGAGTGTTTTCCACTCCCAGGCTAAGCATGAAGTAAAATTTCGAGTTTAGAAAAGCCTCGTGAAAATTTAACATAACAATTTTCTAGGCTTTTCTAAACTCGAAATTTTACTTCATGCGGCACCCATATAAATCACTTACTTATTATGATATTGACGTATATTTAAGCTTCACATGAAATCAGTGTTTTATACGCTTGGCGCATGAAGTAAAATTTCGAGTTTAGAAAAGCCCCGTGAAAATTTGTCTCGGGTCGCTGCGCGACCCTCGACAAATTTTCTACGCGGGGCTTTTCTAAACTCGAAATTTTACTTCATGCTTAGTCTGGGAGTGGAGAACACTCGTTTAAAGTTTCAACTTGAACTCTTTTAAAAAGTAAGGAATATCGGAAAATTTACTGCGCATGCATATGTATACCTAAAAGAAAAATTCCCTGTATATTCCAAACCGTTAATACTGTAAATTACATAAATTATAAAAATCATCAGGATATAGAACGTAAATTACCTGTGGTAATTACCGTGTTAAATTACCACTACCATCATTTATTCGAATACTTCAATTTTAAAAATTCCCAGCGTTAGTATACGCTACAAATGTTCAAGAAATATCGTATGTTCAATTAAAAAAAACCTCTAGAGTGCCATGATTTACTCTTTTCTTGAATTTAAGTTGGCTACACGCTTTAGGAATTGACATATAGAACGTCAGACATAATAACTTTTTTTACCTACAATATTTTCCACAGCACTCTAGAGGTTTTTTTTTATTGAACATACGATAACATTACGAGTTAAGAAAATCCTGAAAATTTGCCTGGGCATTTTCTTCATACATACTTCCACAAACTTCTGAATCCCCTTCGCGTGTCAATGTTCGAGTGGGCGAACAATTTGATTAAGAACTCCATCAAGTATATGAGGTAATAGAAGTTCATCAAAGCTACGGAAACAGCGATGCCGCTGCTGTTATCGTTGAGATACAGAAGCGTGAAGATGTTCGTTACGATATTGATGACGATGATGAAGAAGAAAATTACTTCGAAGTATTTGAATGTCGCTATTCGGTAGCAACGTCTGTAGAACGTGTTCATCGGCAGTTTGAAGTATTCTTGTCTGTAGAGAAACCGCTTTTGCAGAACGCTCAACGGACCAGATAAATTCTAAAATAAAAATAAAAAAAGCTTATTGTTGATAGAAATTAGTAGATATGTTTTACAGGGAATTTTTCTTTCAGGTATACATTTTCCTGTGTATACCTATATAAAAAATGTTTGTGTGTACTGTGTTTTATGTTTAGATTATAGGCAACCAAACTTTCATCCACATACTAAAATATTGGATAGTGTGATAGTGTAGTGGATAATACCGAATTAAACAGAATCTTAGAAATCGCCTATAATAATGGCTTCCCCAAAAACCTAATTTTGAATATTTTAAATAAAAAACAAAAACAAAAAATCAACAACTTAATTTTTCCCTCAAATAATGATAAATTAGCTTCAAATTATTGTACTCTAACATACATCGGTCATCCTTCCGTCACAATAAAAAACGAATTAAAATCACACAATATTTCAGTAGCCTTTAAAACTAACAATACATTACATAAATTCATTAATAATGCCAAAGACAAAACCGACAAAAACAAAAATCAGGAGTCTACTTGTTAGAATGTGGAGATTGCCCCATGATATATGTTGGCCAAACCGGACGCAGCTTTGAAGAAAGGATAGCTGAACACAAAAAAAGCTACATTAACCATAAGACAACATCTACATATGCCAATCACCTCAGGGAACATAATCACAACCCCAACAACAACTTCAAAATTTTACACGGATGCGCTAAAAGCAAGAAATTAAACCTCCTTGAGCAGCTGGAAATTAACAAATATAATCAACGCGGTTTGATACTCAATGATCAGACCGACGTAAATAATTCACCACTATTAAATCTAGGTCTATAAATTGTAATGTGTAAAATTGTAAATGTCTTCATTAATTAAAATTCTCAAACGATCGTGTTTTATTTCCTACACATACTAAAATGTTAAAAAGTAATCAAATCAAATTTAAATTTTAAATAATTGTAACACAATCAAACAAAATAATGGTTTAAATTAAACAATTTACAAAGAGTATTTATTATAATCAACATTTTTAAAATGCTCTTCTCTTATAAAAATATTAATTAAATTATTTCACGTACTTGTAAAAAATGGACAATAGAAGGTAGTTATCGGATTTTATTAAGCATCTTATATAATGCTTAACCCATTAAGTGCCATTGATGCTTATACGCAACATTATTAATTTTATGTTAATTAAATTACTTAATAACTTAATTTGATATATTATATTATTTGACTTAACTTGAAAATATATGAAGAAAAACGTAAATATTTTGTTATTTAAATATTTTGATTATTACTCATTTAAATAAAATAGTTTTACTGTATTTCTAACTTCACAATATTTCAGTGTTTTATACGCGTGGCGCATGAAGTAAAATTTCGAGTTTAGAAAAGCCCCGTGAAAATTTGTCTCGGGTCGCTACGCGACCCTCGACAAATTTTCTACGCGGGGCTTTTCTAAACTCGAAATTTTACTTCATGCTTAGTCTGGGAGTGGAAATACACCTTCTAAACCTTATATTGCACGTTTTTATACAAAATCGACGAATACCCTACATTTACAGCGTATACATTATTTATATTTAGAAGAGAAATTCATAGAATTTAATACAATAATTCTTTTGTAGAACTCATAAAGAAGTGTAGAATTTCACCTAAAAACTCTATAATTGCTTGGCCGTTAATGGGTTAATGGGGCATTAAAACTTATTTTTACTTCTAATAATAAGGCAGATCGTCTAAGAGGAAAATATCATCAATTCTAATAAATTTAAAGTACAATATTATCTAAACAATATAAAATAACACAAATAGTTACAAGTGTTGGAAATGACGACCACCTACTTTTCTAGTTTTAAATACCGAACTTCGGGATGTTCTATAGTATTTTGAAATTTCTTGTAGTGCCGAAACAGAATTCTCTTCCACAAAGCATACACTATTTAATATTAACTCATCACTTAAAACGTGATGCAAATTCTTCCGCTTTAAGTGTGAATTAACTACACAGCCTTTTCAAATAAACGTTGTGATGATCTTTTGGATTGTTGTTGTACACTCCTCAAGCTCTTATCATTGAGATGACAGGTTACTACTTCAACTCTCTCTTCTATGGAATACGTTACTATTAGGTTTCGTGTGAACGTCGAAGCGAGCAGTTGTGTTAATTTCGTCTTAAGTGAATATTAACTAATTGAGTGGTAAAAATCGATATTTTCGTGCGAAAATCTGTGAGTAGTTAGATAATACAATTACCATCCGTCTATGCAAATTTGATAGAAATACGTAATAACGTTTGTTAGTAATATCTTTATTTGATTGTCGTGAATCCTGCCCAGTATTCACAGTAAATCGGTCACGGTCACTTTATCGCAGATTAACTCGAATCCCAATTGTTTTTGTGCGACTGCGTTTTTATTCATCATTTTATGAATTAAATCCATTTTAAAAAAAAGACCTTTATTGGCATATCTTACAGACTATTTACAATTCATTCGTTATTACTCCATTTCCGTATCCCTCTTACCCTCCCTTCTCTTTTCCCTCTCCCTCCCCAGCTTTTCCAACGTCCTTACCCCGATCCCATCCTCTCTCATCCACTCCACTACCCTTCTATTCCCTTTCGCTACCAGCCACTCCTCTTTCACCCCCTCACATTCCTCCGCCAAGTGTCCCCACGTATCCTTCCCCTGTCCACACAACACACACCTTCCATATTCTTTCCCCATCCATACTTTCCTTCCTCTCTCCTCCGATCCACACCTCGCCCTTGCCATAATCACCCTATCCTCTCTACCCCATCCCTACTCTATCAAATACTTCGGCACTCTTCCATACACCTGCCATCTCCCATACATATCATTAGACTCACTTCTCTCAATACGCCCTTGCCTTTCTTGCCCTTCCACCTCCTTCCCTTTCCCCCTCACCCACTTTCACCCCATTTCCTAGCCATTCCATTACCTTCGCCTCCGACAGCCCTACCCTCTCATACATTTTCCTCCTCCCCCCCTCCATCTACCCTCACCCCCACACACACTCGTCACCCATGCATCCTTCACCAATCTCTCTTCCTCCATTTCCCACAATCTCATCTCGTACCTCACCACCCTCACCATTGCCTCCCACTCTAGCCTCTCTCTGTTCGTCTCCTGAAGCACTATGTAGCTGAGCGTGGACCTCTCCACCCCCAACATGCGCTTCAGGAACTACATCTGCTCCCTCTCTATCAGCTCGTACCCTTTCGTCCCCCACACTTCCACTCCATACATTAGCACCGATCTCACACACGCATCCCATATTTTACACGCAACCGTCATACTATTCCCCATCCACTTCCCCCACTTGCCCCACGCCTTCCTCGCCTTACTCTGCACCCACCTCACATGCTCCTCATACCCTCCCGTTCCTTTAAACCAAAACCCTAAATACTTGAAAGTTTTAACCCTCTCAATAACTACCCCCTTCCACTCCCTTTATTTCTAAACTTCACCCACTTCGTTTTCACTACATTCACATTCATTCCTCTTCTATCCATAAACCTCTCCACTCTCTTCAACATCTCTTTCATCCCTTCATACTCTCTTGCCACTAACACAACGTCATCCGCATATGCCAACATCCATACTTTACTTTTACCCATCACCACTCCCAAATCCATTTATTCCTTTTTAACTTTCCATATTCCACTGATTATTTTATTTTATGTTTTCTTCTATCCGTGGCCTTCCTGTGTATGTGTTATAAAAGTCGTCTTGATCGGCCCCTAGACGTGAAGATTGTACCCTTGTCACTTTGCTATTATTTGTTAATTTTTCTATATTCTGTACAAACTGCAATCTCACTTAATCACCATGGTCCTAACTTGTAAATTTTGTAAAAAAGCAATTAGTCCTAAATCATTTTCACTAAACTGCGTCAAATGTGTTCAGTGGTCGCATGCTACTTGTAGTGACGTAGATAGTCACACATGGGATCATTATAGGAGCCAGGCTAAGAAATCAGACGGTGAACGATGGGTTTGCCGTAAATGTTTGCCAGATGAATTTACTCCAGCCGAAAATTCATTGTTAATCCCAGATGATGCAAGTTTAACAAATGACGAGTCGGTGGCTGATTTAAGTTTCCTAACATGCTCAAATGCACTGCCCATACATTTAGAAAGGCTGCGATCGTAAAGACTCTGAGCAAACAGATATTAACATTTAAAAATGATCTTTTGCACTCTATTCGCGAGGAAATCAATTCTATTAATGATAAACTTACAGTGGTTGAAGCAGAATTAAGTCTGCTGAAACCAGAAGTCGACTTATTAAAATGTAATCGCACACTTAATACTACATCTACCCTCAATGAAGCAGACATTTTGCAAGAATCTGAAGAAAGAAATCAGCGCAGCTCTAATGTAATTATCTACAATCTAGTTGAATCAACTAGTCAATTATCCGATGAATTACTTCGTATGGATAAATTAGCTGTTGATAAAATAATTCAAAAAATTAATGTAAATACAACCCCAATTGGAATAGTAAGAATTGGCAAGAAAATTACTGATAAAATAAGGACGCTAAGAGTTACTTTGCCTAACAAAAGTGACACATTACTGTTGCTTAGAAATAGTAATAAAGTTACTGATGTGACCATTAAAGCTGACCTGACCAAATTCCAACGTAACCACTTATCTAAACTCCGTAAGGAATTAGAGGAGAGAAATGAGAAAGGCGAACAAAACATCACAATAAAATATATTAATGGAACGCCGCAAATTGTAACCAAGAGAAAAACAGTGAATCGCGAAGAAGATGTAGGAAAGA
Source organism: Philonthus cognatus (assembly GCA_932526585.2). Taxonomy (NCBI): domain Eukaryota; kingdom Metazoa; phylum Arthropoda; class Insecta; order Coleoptera; family Staphylinidae; genus Philonthus; species Philonthus cognatus. The sequence goes on from OW052241.1 coordinate 156,310,104, forward strand.
AAAACTAAGTACCCTAAACATATTCTTTCAAAATGTAGGAGGCCTTATCACTAAAATTAAACAATTTTCTCAAAGTGTTAGCATAAGTACATATGATATTTTTATAATTGTTGAAACATTTTTTTCTGATAAGATTATTAATAGTGAATTGTCATTAGTTGATTATGATATATTTAGATGTGATAGATCCGTCTTATCGAGCAGTAAAACTCGCGGAGGTGGTGTATTAGTCGGTGTAAAAACAAATATTTAAACTCAAGCAAGATCCAAATTTCGCAAACGCTGGTGGAACAAGTAATGGTAAAATTTACCTTAAACAAGAATACATACATCATAGGGGGTGTGTATATCCCGCCTAATAGTTCTGTTGAATGTTACTCCGCCCATTGCGAAACATTAGAAGAAATAAGTGAATATAATAACTTACACAAATTGGTTTGTGGTGACTACAATTTGCCGGATATTCGTTGGGGTTTGGACAATCTGGAAGAAGATGCTAATTTTAATGCAAATGAAAATGCTCAACTGTTAATTGAAACTGCTTCCTTTTTGAATATTCAACAACTGAACAAATGCCCAAACAATCGCGATGTGTACTTGGACTTAGTGTTTGGCCATAGAGATTGTGCAATAGTGAGTGCGCCGAGTGACCCGTTGTTAAGCGATTCGTTACACCATATTTCGTATTTGTTTTTGTTTTTGTTTTGTTTTAGGATAGTAAGTTGTTCTATGCTATTATGTATATCTTTTAAGTTTCTATTTATAGGATTGTGTATTTTTTGGTGTTTTTGGTTTTATTTCATATTGATACATTATGCACTATACATTTAGGTTATATGTCTTTTCACTTATGCAATTTATTTTATTCCTGTTCACATTATTAATTTTTTTGTATAGTTAATGTAAAAATGGGTTAACCCGTGAATAAATAAATAAATAAAAATAAATAAATTAGGAACGTTCACGCGTACGAAATAGAAACAAATTTGATTACTAATTGACGTTCTAATGCGTAAGTTTGGTTGCCTATAATCACAACATAAAGCATAGTATACACCAGTGGTCTCCAAACGACGGCCCGCGACTTGCATGAATCCGACCCGCGATTGTTTGTAATTTTTTTGTAAATGTCATATTTTGAAATATTGTAACAAATGTTCCTTAAATTTTTCATAATTTTATAAAATTAATCGGATCTTGGCCGACTTTATTATGTAGAATTGTATTTGTGGCCCGCGAAGAAGATAGTTTGGAGACCCAGGGTATACACGAACGGTCTAATACGTTGTTTTATCTGGGTAAAAAAATCCCTGTACAACATGTAGGTAATGGGTGGTCAACCTTTTTAGCAGCCGGGCCAAATGTTTAAAGTAAGATTTTCCGTCGAGCCATACTTCCAAATTTATTTTGCTAATCGAAGCAAACAGGAAATACCAAATTTTCAGGCTTTTATGAACTCGAAATTTTACTTATGTTTTTGTTTATGCACCACGCGTATAAGATACTACGCGCTACGCGAACAAACCAAATTTTAAGGCTTTTCTAAAATCGAAATTTCACTTCATGCTTAATCTGGGAGTGGAAACACTCGTTCGAAACTTCAAAGCAACGCTTAAAAAAAGCAACGAAACCCTGTAATTAATAATAAACAATTTTCTAGTTTGATAATGAATGAACTAGAATACGTCTCAAGTAACAAAAATAATTATTATTATCAAAAATTAGTCAACCTTGGCACGCAGTAATTTTTATGTTTGACATGTGAAAAAAAAAACTGGAATTTGTTTGAAAAATTATATAGAAATGAATGCGTCTTTTCGTAAATTTCAAAATCACCGCGTTTGCTTGGAAATGAACGAGTTTCAACACTTTGAAGAGAAAGTGCAAATATGTCAATTGATTTTTTCGAAATACTGCTTCAAAGTGGAATTGTACTGAGACAAAGAACATGTCAAGTTTACGTTGAGATTTGTTTATAAAAATAACAATAATAATAATAATATTTATTGCCCAACAGGAAACCATTTCCCAATTACAAGACAATATATCATATGTTCATTAAAAGAAAACCTCTAGAGTGCCATGGAAAACATTGTAAGTTGGTAACTCTGAAATTATATATTATAATTATCATGTTTGACTTTTTATATGTCAATTACTAACGCGTGTAGCCAACTTAAGTTTAAAAATAGATTAAATCATAGCACTCTAGATTTTTTTTTTTATTGAACATACGATACAAAATAACAACAATAATAAGGAAATATATAAAAAATTTACGTGTCACTTCGTAGATTTCAAAATCACAGCGTTTGCTTGAAAATGAACGAACTTCAACATTTTGAAAAGGAAATGCAAATATTTCAATTACGTTTTCCAAAATATTGCATTAAAATGATATTTTGCTGAGACAAACAAAATGTCGAGTTTACGCTGAAATTTTTTTGTCAACATTTTTCTGAAATATCCCGTCAAAGTGGAATTTTGATGATATAAAGAAAATGTCGAGTTTTAGCTGAAATTTGTTTTAGGATTTAAAAAAAAACGAAAGCGTCACTTCGTAAATTTTAAAATTAGTGTTTGCTTGTAAATTAACCAGCTTTAACATGTTGAAAACAATATGTAAATATGTTTTTTTTTAAATATAGTGTCAAAGTGAAATTTTGTTGAGACAAAGAATTTATTAAGTTTGAGGAATTTTCAAGAAATGAACTGCTGAGTGACGCATTCGTTTCTTGAAAATTCCTCAAACTCAAACTATATTTCAAAATTACGTTTCCTTGTTAATCAAAGCTTATTGACACAATTCAGCAATTAATGTTACCGAAAAAGGTCCATCTTGAACTATGCAATAGTTGGCAGATACAAGGCATTAAAGTCTTCAACATAATTCCTCAAGAGTTATGTAAATTAAACTACACGCAATTTTAATAAAGCTAAAGTCTGTTTTACTTAGCCATGCGTTTTATTCTATAGATGAATATCTCAACTGCAACAGATTAATTTAATTTCATAATTAAACATTTACAATACAATATTTATATTTATACTCAATTGTTGGACGTTCCTGTACTTTTAGTGTTTTATGGTGAAGAAAGTATTATTATTATTATTATTGTATTAAAAAGAAAATGCAAATATGTCAGCCAATTGGTTTTTCTGAAATATCGCGTCAAGGTGGAATTTTGCTAAGACAAAGAAAATGTTGAGTTTAAGCTGAAATTTGTTTGACAAATTATAAAAAATTAACGAGGCTTTTCGTATGATTCAAAATCACATCGTTGCATGGACATAAATACACTTTGTTTCTGTGTAATCGAATTTTAAATCACCTGGATTTTATAAAATATCAAATTGAAGTTGAAATTTCGGAAAAGAAAAAGGGATTAATTAAAGAGTGTTATTTTGTTTATAAAATTGTAAAAAATCTAAGTTTTTCAGAATCAACAAGAAATTCACAGAAATACCAACTTTTAATGAAGGCCATAGCTTCAACCCCTATATCCCCCCCCCCCCCTGGCTACGGCCATTTTTATAAAATCACATTACTTTTTCTTAATTATTTTAGCTGTAAATTTTCTGACATTCGTTGGTTTTTAAAAGAGTTCAATTTGAAGTTTTAAACGTGTGTTTTCCACTCCCAGACTAAGCATGAAGTAAAATTTCGAGTTTAGAAAAGCCCCGTGAAAATTTGTCTCGGGTGGCGCAGCGACCCGAAACAAATTTTCTGGGCTTTTCTAAACTCGATATTTTACTTCATGCGCCACGCGTATAAAACACTATAATATCGTCAAATTTATGTACATTCAAACTTCACTTAAAATCCGTGTTTTATACGCGTGGCGCATGAAGTAAAATTTCGAGTTTAGAAAAGCCCAAAAAATTTGTCTCGGGTCGCTGCGCGACCCTCGACAAATTTTCACGGGGCTTTTCTAAACTCGAAATTTTACTTCATGCTTCGTCTGGGAGTGGAAAACACTCGTTTAAAGCTTCAAATTAAACTCTTTTAAAAATCAACGAATGTCAGAAAATTTACAGCTAAAATAATTAAGAATAAGTAATTTGATTTTATAAAAATAATGAAATACCAGGGAATTGATACAACAATTGCGGACGTTCCCTGTTTTTTTTTAAAGTTCAATTTAAAGCTTTAAACAAGCGTTTTCCACTCACAGACTAAGCATGAAGTAAAATTTCGAGTTTAGAAAAGCCCCGTGAAAATTTGTCGAGGGTCGCGCAGCGACCCGAGACAAATTTTCTGGGCTTTTCTAAACTCGAAATTTTACTTCATGCGCCACGCGTATAAAACAGATTTTAAGTGAAGTTCGAATGTACATAAATTTGACAATATTATAGTGTTTTATACGCGTGGCGCATGAAGTAAAATTTCGAGTTTAGAAAAGCCCAAATAATTAAGAAAAAGTAATGTGATTTTATAAAAATGGCCGTAGCCAGGGGGGGGGGGGCTTAGTTGCTTAGTCTGGGAGTGGAAAACACTCGTTTAAAGCTTCAAATTGAACTCATTTAAAAATCAACGAATGTCAGAAAATTTACAGCTAAAATAATTAAGAAAAAGTAATGTGATTTTATAAAAATAATGACATACCAGGGAATTGATCCAACAATTGCGGATATTCCCTGTTTTTTTTAAGTTCAATTTAAAGCTTTAAACGAGTGTTTTCCACTCCTAGACTAAACATGAAGTAAAATTTCGAGTTTAGAAAAGCCCCGTGAAAATTTGTCGAGGGTCGCGCAGCGACCCTAGACAAATTTTCTGGGCTTTTCTTAACTCGAAATTTTACTTCATGCGCCACGCGTATAAAACACAGATTTTAAGTGAAGTTCGAATGTACATAAATTTGACAATATTATAGTGTTTTATACGCGTGGCGCATGAAGTAAAATTTCGAGTTTAGAAAAGCCCAGAAAATTTGTCTCGGGTCGCTGCGCGACCCTCGACAAATTTTCACGGGGCTTTTCTAAACTCGAAATTTTACTTCATGCTTAGTCTGGGAGTGGAAACCACTCGTTTAAAGCTTCAAATTGAACTCTTTTAACAATAAACGAATGTCAGAAAATTTACAGCTAAAATAATTAAGAAAAAGTAATGTGATTTTATAAAAATAATGACATACCAGGGAATTGATACAACAATTGCGGATATTCCCTGTTTTTTTGAAGTTCAATTTAAAGCTTTAAACGAGTGTTTTCCACTCCTAGACTAAGCATGAAGTAAATTTTCTGGGCTTTTCTAAACTCGAAATTTTACTTTATGCGCCACGCGTATAAAGCACAGATTTTAAGTGAAGTTCGAATGTACATAAATTTGACAATATAGTGTTTTATACCCGTGGCGCATGAAGTAAAATTTCGAGTTTAGAAACACCCAGAAAATTTTACTTCATGCTTAGTCTTTGAGTGGAAAACACTCGTTTAAAGCTTTAAATTGAATTTTAAAAAAAACAGGGAATATCCGCAATTGTTGTATCAATTCCCTGGTATGTTATTATTTTTATAAAATCACATTACTTTTCACAAATAGAAAGACTGTTATTCCTTACTTCACTTTTTATTTTTTTATGTTAATGTACATTTCGAGACACAAGGTGCTCATTATCAATAACAAACTAAATTCTTAAAACTATGTGCGCGGTATATATAGTTGACGGGTTATCGGAAAAACCAAAAAGTAATTAAACCTATTGTTAGCGGCTAAAGGTTCGGACGGCGCGGGATCGGGAAGGTCGGTAGGATTACATTCACTGCAGGATTATTTTTGGGTAACAAATCTAATAATGGATTAACTAAGGGACTAAGATCGAAATTCAGCAAAACATTTTTATTTTTATACATTTCAATGGATTCAAGCATATTTAATCTACGATGACTTGATTGCTTTAAAAGTTTAATATTGTTTACCGAGAATGTGTGTCCTGTTTCAATTGAATGGTGTGCAACTGCTGATTTGTCCGGGTTTTGAATTTTAAAATAATACTGGTATTCTTTAAATCTTTTTAATATGTTACGTTGTGTTTGACCTACGTATATTTTATTGCAATTGTTGCAGTTTATTGAGTAAATTCCGGATTTTTCTAGGTGGTTTGTTTTAGTAAATGTGTTGCCAAGTAAACATTTTAATTTTGTGTTGACATAAAATGCAGGAGAAAGGTTGAATTTATTCAATAAACCACCAATTTTCATACAAGTTGCTGGGTGGTACACGAATCTAGCATACTTTTTTGGGGCGGCTTCCTTTGAGTTGATTAGTGTGGTATTTGAAATAATTTTATGATTCCTAATTTGTTTGTTAATTAATCTATTGATTGTGTCAATGCTGTAATTTAATGAAATGCCTATGTTCTTGATTAAACTAAATTCCTTTTCCCCATTTTCTTTGGATAATGGTATGTTTATTGCTCTAAAAATCATGCTGTTAAAAGCTGCTAATTTGTGTTTAAAAGGAGAAGACGAAGATGAGTGGATGTAATTAAATGTGTGTGTGTTTTTTCTGTAAATGTTGAATTCTATTTTTGTATTATTGTTTTTTATCAAAAGTAAATCTAAAAAGGGGATTTGATTGTTTTCTTCTATTTCATCAGTAAAGTTAATACTAGGGAAAAGTTTATTTAAATTTAATGTTATGTCTTTCATATCTGTGTCTGTTTTAACTATTGCAATAATATCATCTACGTATCTATACCAAACCCTCGGAAAGTTAGGGATTGTTTTCTTAGCCTTATTTTTAAGATGGTTTAAAAAAATGTTTGCTAAGAAAGGTGAAAGGGGGTTGCCCATTGCTGTTCCGAAAGTCTGTTTATAGTACGTGTTGTTGAATATGAAAGTATTGCATTCCATAACAAATTTCGTAAGTTTCAAGTACTCTTCTACTTTTCGAGTTTCAATTGAGTTTTCTATCAAAATTTGTTCTAGTATTTCATATGTCTATGTAATGGAATGCTGGGAAAAAGTGCTTCATCGTCGAAGGAAACCAATTTTTCATTTTGTTCTATTTGAATATCTTTTAGTTTTTCAGTTAAGTGAAATGAGTTTTGAACTGACAAATCATTACTAATTTTAAGGTTTTTATATTCGTTTACCAACCATTTAGCTAAAAAATACGTAGGAGAATTAATATTTGAAACAATGGGTCTCCATTTATCGCCGGGTTGGTGAATTTTCGGTAAACAATACAACTTGGGGAGTGATGGGTTTTTAACTTTGAGTTTAAATTTAAGTCTATCGTCTATCAAACCTTTCGAATCCTTCAGTGAACTATTTAATCTATTGTTATAAATGTTGATTGGATTTTTTGTTTGTTTTATGTAGGGTCCGTCTTTTAACATTAATTATACTTTGTTGTAATAGTCATTTTTATTGACAATCACAACTGAATTACCTTTATCCGATTTAATGTAAAGACGTCCTTTTCTTTTAACAATTTAACGGTTTTTGTTTCGGTGTTATTCATGCCGTTGTTTTTGCTTGGTTTTCTTCGTATTTTCTGGATGGTTTCTTTAACTGCGATTCGGAAGGCTGTGGCATCTTCTTGTTCTAGTTGTTGGGCTGCTAATTCCGTGTCATTGATAATCTCTTCTATGGGGATTTGATTTGTTGGTGGTGAGTATTTAAATCCTTTTCTTAGTAAATTCATTTCTTGTTCATTTAATGTTGCATTGGATTTGTTATGAATCAAAATCTGGTGTTTTAGCGGATCTTCTTCTTGAATGGACCTCGGATGTTGTTCAGTCAGTAGATAGTTGAGTTTTCTTTTTAATCGAATAGATTTCGTCTTAGTTTTGGAATTGACGACGATGTTGATTTTTCGGAGAGATTCGTCCCATTCTATTACACTTAAGCTTCTCGCTAATTTTAGGTGTAAGACAAATGCCGCGAATTCCAGGGTTGTTCTTTTCGAATGTAATTTGCCGATTTCGTATTTTAACCAACTCGTTTTCTACTTGCACACTAATTTTGTTACACTTTTGTTGAATTTGTGAAACTTATTTTGTATAAACTTGGGAAACACTTGTTTCTTTTCACATTACTTTTACTTAATTATTTTAACTTAGAGAAACGTAAAGTGTTAAGTGTGAACATTCATAAATTTAGAATTTTTCGCTTTACAAAAAAGGGAAATACATTTTGTCTCTAAAATAAATAGGGAAGCCAATATTTAAACACTTTAAAATTAACATGCGATTTCCTATGTTGCGTCCGCCAAGTCAACACCTGGTATATGTTTTTTTCAAATTTAAATTCCACGAAAATTAAATAAAAATTAATTGAATTCAGAATCCAAATCAAATGATAAATCATGGAGATCTGAATTGTTTATTATCAAAATTTGCAGTTTTCTCTATTGACTTACGACTTCGTAAGTTACAAGAAAAAGTTATAACCATAGGAAGCTGATATTCTAGTTATTTTATAAAACTTACTTTACAGACGAGCATAAAAAGCATTTGGCGTTCTAAGTTAATTAACTGAGAACGCCAAATGCTTTTTATGCTCGTCTGTAAAGTAAGTCTATTATGACTTACGACCATTTGGTTTCGATTTTCTTGGCAAAGATTTGCTTGAGTCATGGAAATAGATTTTTATAAACATGCAATTTTTTTTTTAAATTCAACGATAAAAATTGGCATCTATAAGTGCTGGCTCATTTATTACAAGCATTTAAAATTATATCTTTGATGTATAGTTACTTACTTTATTTCTTAAAAGGAATAGAAGATTATCGAGTTTGATCGTTGGTTCTTCTGTGTCCAAAGCCGTCTCGCACGCAATCAATAACATACGAATACAATCGTCGTTTAATAATTCCTCTTCGTATTGGAAAACGAAGGAAACTTTTTCGGTTTTTAAAATCCTTAACTGGGCTTCTCTGAAATAAGAAGAACGACTAAAAATTAGCCTCCGTGAAAATACGCCACCTGATAGAAGGATCACACATTGTACTTGAATGCATTAACTGTAACAATATCAACAGCCTTGTAACTTGTCAAAAACATAATTTTAAATTTTGAGCAAACGATAAGTCTAATGACACCAAAAACACTTTTCCTGCCTTTCTATTATGATAAAACCCATTTTTTTTTTTGGCGTAAATACAGGGAGCGGCAGAAAAAACTATCCGATTTCAAATCCCTTTTTCTCAGAAGAGGGAACAGGTAGAGTAGTGGGGTAAAAACCGTTAGAAAGCCGGTTTTATGCCATTAGTCAACATGCCTTGGTCTGGTGAACATCGTGCTTTTGTTATTGAGCGGTTTATCGAAAACGGCGGTTCGATAATTGCTACACAACGTGCTATTCGAATTCATTTCGGACTCGGGCGTCATGATCCTGTTCCACATCACGCTACGATTAAAGTGTGGGTGTCAAATTTTCGACAGACGGGTTCAGCATTGAAAAAGAAGTCGCCTGGACGTCCCAGGACAGCAACAGGACCTGAAACCGTGGCCAATGTGAGAGCCGCGATTGAACGTTCCCCGCGTCGTTCGGCACGAAAACATTCGCTCGCTTTGGCGATTTCCAACCGCAGTATTCGGCGAATTTTGCACCGGGACCTCAAAATGCATCCCTACAAAATGGTTGTTGCACAGGAATTAATTGAAAGGGATTTTGAAACTCGTATGAACCTGTGTCGCGATCTCCGAGAACTCCCAATAGACGATGTTGTGCTCTTCACGGACGAAGCCCATTTTCACCTTTGTGGCGCCGTAAACAGGCAGAATTTTCGATATTGGAGTGACGAAAATCCTCGGGAAATCCATCAGAAACCCCTCCATAGCCCAAAAGTGACTGCGTGGTGTGCTCTTTCCCGCCTAGGCGTCTGGGGGCCTTACTTTTTTGAAGAAAATGGGCAAACCGTAACTGTCAACAGCGAGCGCTATTGTTTCATGCTGGAAAATTTTCTTCAACCCAAAATGGAAGAAAATGGCGTGGAAAATGTGTGGTTTCAACAGGATGGTGCAACCACCCACACATCGCGACGATCAATGGACATTCTCAGAGAAATGTTTCCCGGACGCCTCATTTCTCTGAGAGGTGATATTGGCTGGCCGCCGCGCTCACCGGATCTCACTCCATGTGACTTCTTCCTTTGGGGTTACCTCAAATCGAAGGTATTCCAGCATCGACCAAGGACCCTTCTTGCTTTACGAAGGGAAATTGCTCGGGCAATTGAAGAAATTCCTGTGGAAATGACGGTGAAAGTCATGGAAAGCTACCGCGAGCGCCTAAATCAGTGTATCCGCTCTCAAGGACGACGTTTGAGTGATGTGCTTTTCAAAACTTAAATTTAAAAATGGCATAAAATTTGCGATATGTTAATAAAAAAAAAATTGTCAAGTTGAGTGGTTTTAATTTTATAACGTTTTGAAATCGGATAGGTTTTTCTGCCCCACCCTGTAGCTGTGCTAAACTGAACTTTTGCCAAATCCGCTTTTGTACCTACCTTGTCATTAACAAGATATCCTCCTTTGTGAGCTCAGCTGGAATCACGTTTGAACAATTAGGACAAAGCGCCACTGGTTTTTCCTCAGGCGGTGTATCAGTTTCGTTGAGCGAACTCACCATAACAGTTGAAGAATAGACCAAGGACCAATTCACTCCAGAATAAAACCTGCAAACCAAAAACCCGGAATTAAATCAATGGTTTATTTTTGACCGCCAATCGTAAACCTATTCATTTTCAAAAGCATGATTTGGTTCCTCCTTTTAACATCAACAAATCTAAAACAGTTAGCGATATTATTCCTCCTCATAGTGGATAGTTCGAGGAAGCCCATTTTTTTCATAATCAATCCAACCGTTGCGACGTTGATGATGTTAACTAACAAAAAGAAATAGAACCAATAACCGAAAATGTCGTATCCTAGGTCGGTAGCCACTTGGTGGGTCAGGAGTAATCTTGCTATGATGATTTGCGCCGGGCCTTTTTTCGGCGCCCAGAAAACTGTGATTAAGCTAGTGAAGCCGAATCCATGACCAATTTTCCTTAAAATTGGTAGTAGAAGTAGGAACATAAAGAATCTACAAGAGGTTGAGGCGATGTAAACGAGAACAGCTCCAGCTATGGCTATGGTATCGGTGTTCTCCACAATAACGTATGTCATTTTTACAAAAAGCACAAAGTAAGCAACACGCTGAACCACAAAGTAAGTCGAGTCCAGGTAGCTTTCTATTTGCTTGATTGTTTTGTTGGATATGTAACCCTTTCTTTCGGATAAATTTAGAACGACTATGAAACAAGCGATGATTCCATTGCAAAATAAAATCCTCTCGCATAGGAAGAAAGTTGTGTAGGACGCGCAGATTATAAAAGTGCAAGCGTTGCAGGAGTCGTTATAAAAAATCTTAAAAACCACTTTAAGAATATTCCCGAAAGTCCAACCAATGAAAACCGCCAGGAAAATATCCCTTATTACGTAATTAACCCCTTGATACCATTCCACCATCACCGTGTCATAAAATCCCAAAGTCAATCCGAGGGCTGAGAAAGCGAAAGCGTTTCCTAGTATCGCTTCCGTGCTTAACAAACCCTCCATTATCTGCATGTGCTCAAGTTTAAACGAATTATCCGGTACATCGATCGGCGTCGGTATCAACCCTATCACTGTCACTTTCAACAAATTCAATTGCTCCCCAAGGACTATCAAAATTATACCACCAACCACGACTATCTGTAGTGGGTATCCGAATATTATCACCACCAGAATCTGCCATTTTGCCTTTTTGTAGATCCCATAATCCATGCAGAAGACTAGTTTCGTTATGACTATGGGGTAGTATAGGGCTAGGATGTTCCATGGGGCCATGCGGTACTGGTGGAAATCGCTAGGGATGAGAAATACGTAGTAAAGGAGTAGACCGACTACTGTGCCTAGGATTGCGGCTAAGCTCTGGGTGTTGATGCGGGTGATCACCAAGAGGCCGGTGATAATCAAGGCTATACATATCGCGCAGACTATTACTATTATTTCAGTGGAAACCGACATTGTGTGCTATTGTGAAATTGACAGCTTTGACAATTAAGTAAAATAAATAATTGCATGTGTGATTTAAGTTTCTTTATAATCAAAAAATTGTGAAATGTTCATTATGCAACCATAAAGGGTCTTTCAAAGTCGACGCTCGAACTTTGGGCCGATATGAAGCTTAAAAAATCATTTTTTTTTGCTGATGGTTGTAGATGCATGTAGGGAATGGTCGAATATGGCAAAATAAATCCGCGGATACCACGTTTGGCCTCCATTTGGGGGCCCCGAAAGGCTAAAAATCAGTTCTTTTTAAACGGTGTTTTCAGCCGGAAACAAAGAAAATGTGGTGGTAATATGTATTCGTTTCACAAAACTAAATGGTTTAAATGTGTTTTTATAAAGATAGGACTTACGGTTTGCTTAATACTTCCACTTAAAGATTACAATTTTTGACAGGTTATGTTGACATTTACTTCCATTGATGATTCATAGATATAGCATAATTATGCAAACAGAACGCGTTTATGGTTCAACTTCAAGGTTCGATGTCTGTACACCAGGTAGCAGTAACAATATTTCCGATTACACAGTCTTCAGTTTCAGCGAAAATGGGCCTGCGATTGCCATCGAATGAGCGAAACATACAGTTATTCTACCGATTTTAGCGAAATACGCTGACTCAGTTTGCGATCGTAGTTCGACCAAGCAGACCTCACAATCATCGGAATGGTTTCCCCGCATTTTACACTACTAAGTTCAGTGAATTAACAATCATACTGTTTCACTTCTAGAAATAACCACCAGGGTGCGCCTATTTTGCTATCTAGACCAATTGTAACCTCAGTAATTGCACTCCGTTAGTATTATGATATTATATCTATGAATCAACAGTGGAATTAAATGTCAAAATAACTTGTCCAAAATCTTAATCTTTAAGTGGAAGTATTAAGCAAACCGTAACTCCTGTCTTTATAAAAACACATTTAAACTATTTAGTTTTGCGAAACGAATACATATTACCACCACATTTTATTTATTTCCTGCTAAAAACACCGTTTTAAAATATTGATTTTCATCCTTTCAGGGCCCCAAAGTGGGGCCAAACGTGGTTTCCGCGGATTTTTTTTTGTCATATTCGACTATTCCCGACATGCATCTACAATAATCAGCAAAAAAAAATAATGTTCGTGAATCACCCGTAAACTTAATATTAGCTGAACTTTGTTAGATTATATCTTCGATGTTGTTAAAGGAACATCTGTCAAATTTGTTGTAAGTTGTTCAGTAGTGTACGGCAAGTTATCATGAAAAGTTATAGCGTTGGACAACGTGTGCAAATCATCAAATTTTATTTTCAAAATCAGTGCTCCGTTCGAAAAATGTTCCGCACATCACGTGATTTTTATCTTTGCCAGAACCGTTCTGCCAAGTCGGCGTTTTGACTTTTGGTGGCCAAATTCGAGTCAACCGATTCGGTAAATGATATTAAATTAAACAAGTAATCTCTTTTAATCACTAGATGTACATTTCGTTTACCAAGTGGTGAACATTTTCAATAGTTGTACCGAGGGTAGACAATGCTTATGGGAGAACTGGATTCCGAGTTTTCGAGGATAGAAAAGGAGAGACTGTGGTCGGGAAGTGGGTCCATCTACTAATGAATAGAGTAAACGTAGAAGTATTCTAGAGAAAACTGCTCCGGTTGCGTCTACACACACACACACACAAACGCGCTCGCTCTTATTTCGTCGTGTAATTTGATCCCGTCTACACCACTTGTACGATGATAAATTTGATGACCTTCAGAAAAAATAAACTGTTCCGAAACATTTCTTTCATTTTCAGATTTCCAGCGTGTTCAAAATTATGGACTTTGGGAATCAGATATATTTAAAAAGCTCCTAAATAAACCTAAAATTTAACTAAAAATCAAAAAATAAAATTCAATGAGTTAACATTAAGGAATTCATTTGATATTATTTTTATCTTGATTGTTTTTTTCTTCATAAATTCAATTAAAACTTTGGTATGTACCAAATTTGGCAAATAATTTATATTATTGATTAGTTATACAGAGAGTTTTTTAAGTATAAATAACTCAATGTACAGAATACACTGTACATTTTTCTGGGCTTTTCTAAACTCGAAATTTTACTTCATGCACCCCGCGCACTAAACACTGATTTTACGTGAGGTTCAAATATACTTAAATTTCACAATATTTTAGTGTTTTATACGCGTGGCGCATGAAGTAAAATTTCGAGTTTAGAAAAGCCCAGAAAATTTGTCGAGGGTCGCGCAGCGACCCTCGACAAATTTTCACAGGGCTTTTCTAAACTCGAAATTTTACTTCATGCTTAGTCTGGGAGAGGAAAACACTCGTTTAAAGCATCAAATTGAACTCTTTTAAAAACACAACGAATATCTACAGATTTAAAGAAAATAATGTGAATTTGAAAAATGTATGATTTAAAGGAAAACTTCCTGTATATGAACTGTGGTAGACGAATAATAAAATTTATTATCGCCACAAAAAGTCTATTCGAAAATATATCTTTTATTTTGAGATTTCAAGCGTGTCCAAATTATTAAATTCGGGAATATATTTTATAAAAACAAATTTACAATGAAATAACAATTCTAAAATATATTTTCAACGTTTTTAGTTATTTTATATATTTTTAATAAAAAATTGTTAAAATTATTCGATTAATAGATTATTGTTTCAAATATTCATAATTTGTATAAATAATCAAAGTCATTTTACAATGAAAAAATGTAAAATATATTTCCAACATTTTTAGTTATTATATATATTTTTAATAAAAACGTGTTTAAAAATTAATAGATTTTTAATATATTTATGTTATTAAACATTTTTTATTTAAAAGTTAGATAAATACAAAAATCTTTTTACAATGAAAAAATCAATTTGAAAAATGTTTGATGGGTATTTTAATTGGAATTGATAATAAAAAAACAGAAATTATTTCAATAAAACAGATAAATTATTTACGAATACACAAAACTAAAAACATAGAAATATAGTGTTGTATCCTTTCTTCACACTTTATTTTCTAATGGTTAGATATATATTTCAAGTGCTAAGCACTCATTTTCAATAACAACTAATTCTTACAACTGTTGCGCGGTTTCTTTATACCTACAGTGGATTAAAGGGAAAAACCCCAGAAAATACAACAGCACATCTCACTCAAACCCTTATATATAATAGATCAGATGAAAAATTCAACGAAAATGAAATTAATTTTTTAAAAAAAGGTTTGAAACATTCGGTTCCCATGTCCCACATTCCTATGGAAGACATCATCAATGACATCGAATCAGCAACATCACAACTGAAGCCAGAAGATGCCTATACATTCCGGATCGCAGCGAAAGAGACGATAGAAAAAAATACAAAGAAGAAACCAGGCCGAACAAACTACAAACAACAGCAAGAAGAAACAGAAATTGTGAAAACATTAAAACAAAAGGACCTATTTTACTTAAAATCTGACAAAGGTAACAGCATCGTAATTGTTAAAAAAGCGGATTATTTAAGTGATATAAACAAAATGTTAAATTCAGGTCCATACATAAAACAAACAAAAAACCCAATTAAATTATATATCACTAAAATAAACAACGCATTAAAAACTCCAACATCTTTAATTGATAAAAATCTGGCTTATAGATTAAAAGTTAGAAATTCAATACTACCTAGATTATACTGTTTACCTAAAGTACACAAACCAGGTAATAAATATAGACCCATAGTTTCCAACATAAATTCACCCACCTACAAAATAGCAAAATGGCTAGTAAAAGAATTTCAAACGTTACAAATTAAGAACGATTGCTCCATTAGAAACTCAATTGAATTTTGTAATAAACTCCGAGACGTAAAAATAGGTCCAGACGAAAAAATATTATCTTTCGACGTAGAATCACTGTTTCCTAGTATTCCAATCAAAGAAACATTAAAAATCCTTGAAAACATACTAACGGAAAATCTAATTGCAAGAAATAAAATAGACCAATACATTAAACTCACAGAAATTGTCATGGAATGTAACACTTTTGAATTTAATAATATATATTATAAACAAACTTTTGGCACAGCCATGGGTAACCCCCTGTCACCTTTTTTAGCGAATATTTTTCTAAACCACCTAGAAAATAAAGCCAAACACTCCATTGACAATTTCCCTAAAATTTGGTACCGATACGTAGACGATGTTTTCGCCATCATCAAAAACACCACTAACATTAATAACTTAAAATCAGAATTAAATAACCTTTATCCCGGTATAAATTTTACAGTTGAAATTGAAAATAATGGAAAACTCCCCTTTTTAGATATTCTTGTAAGTAGAAACGATAATAAACTAGATTTTAATATATATAGAAAAGGTACTCATACGTTTAATTATATCCACTCATCATCTTCGACACCGAATAAATATCAACTTTCAGCATTTAAAAGTATGATAGACAGAGCGATTAAATTACCACTTTCAGAAGAAAACAGGAAAGCAGAATTTAAGTTAATATTGGAAATAGCAAAATTTTTAGATTATAACCCTAATACCATTCAAAAATTAATTAATAAGAGCATAAAATATCACAAGATCAAATCAATAACGAGTTTGCAGGAGCAAGAAAAACAGCCTATTAAATATGCTAGAGTCATTTACGTACCTAGACTAAATAATCATATATATAAGTTATTTAAAAAATTCAACCTCACGGCAGCACAATACACAAATTCAAAGAGTGGTATACTTTTAGGAAACACATTTAGTAAAAGAGATTTCATTGAAAAATCTGGAATTTATTCAATAAAATGTGATAACTGTGAGAAAGTGTATATCGGCCAAACAACCCGCAATTTAAATATTAGATTCAAAGAACACAGTTATCACATAAAAAACCAGAATCCAGAAAAATCTGCAATTACACACCATAACTTTACAACAGGTCATAAATTCAACATCAACAATATGAAACTCCTAAAAGAGTCCAATAAGTATCAATTAAACATGTTGGAAGCCATAGAAATGCGTAAAAATAAAAATAATTTATTGAACTTCGATGTTAGTCCCTTAAATAACCCGCTTCTAAATTTGTTACCTCCATAAACAACACGCAATAAAATTTGTTAACCCACCCAAAGGTCTTCCCTTAATCTGGGGTTTTTCCCTTTAATCCACTGTAGGTATAATGAAACCGCGCAACAGTTGTAAGAATTAGTTGTTATTGAAAATGAGTGCTTAGCACTTGAAATATATATCTAACCATTAGAAAATAAAGTGTGAAGAAAGGATACAACAGTGTTAATTATTTATGATTATACTCTTCACGAAACTCAAAAACAAATATCGATAGAAATATAGATTCATATAAACATTCATATATACAAAAAACTAAAAAACATTAAAAAAACTATATTAAATATACATATAACTGTTTTATTATTTATTAACGATATTTTAGAAGCAGTTTTTTCGTTTTTTTTTTATTCAGTAATAATTATACAGAATAGATCGAAGTGTAACACAAAATCAACAGAATATATTTTAAATAAAAAGCCAACAAATCAACACCTCATCATTTGCTTGTTTAATTTCATGACACTCAGGTTTTTAAAAATGCAATATATAGAAAAGCTCGGTGTGTATATTTTAACTCTAACCAAATGAATTTCACTGAAATAATTAGGGAAGATAATATTTTAATTTTGAGAAATTAACATTAAAAATGCTACGTTCCGTTTCATCCATTTACACTCTGAATAACGTGTATGAATATCGAATTAACTTTTTTCCTTGACTATTTTCTTTTTGGACCATATTCATTATTTTAGTGGGGATAGCTTTATTCTTCTTCGAAGTGATCTATCTGTTTTTACCTATTTGTAGGCATTTTTTCGACCACGTTTTTATTATGGTGTATACCCTCAAGTATTGCGCGACCAGAACAATACCACTGCAACTTACAGATAATCCGCAACCCTCTAAAAACCATAAATATTTTGGGATTTAAAAAGATTATTTACTGTTGACACATTTAATCCGTATCCGCAGAATCCAATTCGGTAATTTCTTATCATGTTTTTCACTAACCGATATTCTGGTTAGACACTTTTTGATCGGGTTTTCTTAAATCATTTTTACTTACCCATTTAGTCTGTAACATAATCCCATCGGTACCTTTTGTAAATGTAATCTGACTAAGAATAAAACCATTGAAATAATTGAATTAACCTGACATACAAAACATTGTAAACTGGAAATAGAGTTGTTCGGGTTTGGCAGGTAATTTGTACCGAAAATTACTGCCCGTGCCGATCCTTCGTTCACCCGTGTTACGGCATTAGAAACGGTACCCCAAATAAATACTCGGACTTCCTGGAAATACACCCCGGCCTCGAGACCATCGGTTTACGCGAAACCTCCCTTGGGTTCATACCTGCTTTCCAGGCCAAGACGAAAAAGGGACAACGATGACCACCCTCTCCACTATAAAGAAGACTGTGTACATATATTTTTGTAAATATTCATTACGATCTCAACCAGTGTACAGATAAGTTCAATAGAAGTATTTTTAAACGTGTGTTCTCTTGTTTTTCTTCCGAGTCGTAACAACCGCGTGCTCCTACAAAGCCCACAACAAATAACAAACTTATTCAAGAGTATTCAATAATTTTTGCAATTACACTTCTCAGAGAAAATCTATTATACTTATTCTATTAAAAGACATCTTGTTGTTTTCTAATTGTTATTGATTATCATCACTTAACGAGACTTTTCAACATAATTCAATATTTGAGCCAATTATCTCAAATATTAGGGATAACACTTGTTTCTGATTCCTGGGACCCTAAAACGTATATTTCCGTACAAACAAAGAGCCATGAGGTCGGTAACAATTATTAAAATGTAAAATTTATAATGTTATTAATATGACTAATTACTTGATTTAACAAGTTTGTTTGTTTCGCAGTTTTTGATAATATTCTCAATTATAAAGTTTCATGATTTTTATATAATTTGTACTTTCTCTATATAACATTTCGTGTATCTCGGGAAGTATTGAGAATATCGAAAAATATTTCTGCTTATTCTTTTTCAAATTATCCCCATGCAGCCGCACGACGGATGCCATAAATTTTAATCCAAAAATTAGGTAACATTTTAGTGACCGCTGAGTGCTGTCGGTGTTGGTCAAATGCCACACAATAAGCGTTTATAAAATTTCAATCGGAAAAGTACAAGTTGATCATGTAACAATCGTTCAAAGTAAACGGATAATTAAAGTAGTCAGTGCAAAAACCACAAATTTCTGAAACTGTTAATATTTATTAAAAGTATGGTTCATTTAATAAAATACGCATCGTGAATTAAATATATACTGAGTCCATTTTGGGATCTGATTTTTTTCTTTTGCAGAACAAACACTCATGTTGAATTGTGTTTTAATAAATTTGATGCCAAACACTGACTTTTCGTAGCAACTACTGTTTTGACGATTTTATTTTCGTATAATCGTTCACTATTTTCAAGCTATATTTCAAATGAAACTGAGGAGTACTCAAAAATAATACCTCGAAAATACTGCTAGTAGGTAAAGAAATGATTTTAATTTTATTGTAATCGTTTTGGATCAATAAGCGATACAAACTCAAATTCCAATTACATTGGAAATCTTTACATGAAACATACAATGCGCCTTGAAACGGGACACATAGTATATTTAAAACTATTTTAACCCATTAACGGCCAAGCAATTTTAACTCTAAAAGTTAATTTTAATTAAAATTCTACACTTCTTTTTATGATTTCTATGAATGACTTATTGCATTACATACTGTGAATTATTTCTTTAAATACACATAATGTATACGTGAATTTAATAAAAAGTAAAAAATCATAAATAGTTTATTATTATATTAAAGTGATAATGGATTTTTAAAAAATGAGTGCCTCAACAATGTAATGTATACGCTGTCAATGTTCAGGCATTCGTCGATTTTATATAAAAACGTGCAATATGAAGTTAAGAACGAGCGTATCCACTCCCAGACTAAGCATGAAGTAAAATTTCGAGTTTAGAAAAGCCTGAAAATTTGGCTCGGGCGCGTAGCGAAGCGGAGCGACCGAGCCAAATTAGGCTTTTCTAAACTCGAAATTTTACTTCATGCGCCACGCGTATAAAACATTGTAATGTTGTGAAGTATTTATAATACACTTTAAATAACAAAATATTTAAATTATTCTTGGTACATTTTCAATTCAGGTCAAATAATACATATAATATATCAAATAAACTTATTTAGTAACTTAATTATCAAAAAATAATAATGTTGCGTGTATGCATCAACGGCGCTTAATGGGTTAAAAACTTCAAACGGTAATAATTCAAAAACTAAAAAAAAAAAAATGACAACTGCATTTTGCACTGACCCCTTTAATTAAAAAAGAAACCCTTATCGATTAGTAGATTTGATCTGATCAATAGGATTGATCTGATTAGTTAATAAAATGATAAGTTGATGTATTTGTTTTACTTTTTATCAAAAGTTAAATAGTTTTGTATTTTAAGTTTTTTGTACAAAATAAATAATACTTAATGAATTTTACAACGTTCACATGTAATTTCATAAAATCTATTCTCTAATAACGCAGAAAATAAAATTGTAGAAGGAATGTAACACGCATGAATGAATGTAACACGCATCCTTAGCTCGTTAAAAGAAAAAAAAAACGTGTTTTCAAGATTGAAAAATCAACATCTGGAATATGATACAACGAGAAGCGCGGAATAGAGGAAGAAAGAAATTGTCTCTCTCTCACTCTCTCTCCGAGACTTGATTTCGCGACATCTGTAGTAAAATAGTCGTAACCGACCGACCGCAGGAAGCCAGACTGGTGTATATAGGCAGCCATATACACCAATTTGGCATCCAGCGCTCTGCTCCCATTCGCGTGTACCCAAAATTTATATGGGGACTGGCTAACTGGATATATATGAACTGTGGAAAAGCCCAGAAAATTTGTCTCACCAATAAATATACCTGTCACTGACGATGCCACTATGAAGCATTAGATGGCGTTAGCTATCGAAATCATTAATAGTTTTCACATATTGGCTTGAAATAGTCAGAAATGTTCAGTATTCCTCAGCACTGGGTCGGGACCACACTGAAGAGGACCTTGAAGTCCGAAACGCGTCTGTAGGTATCTGGTGCCGGAATACTGAACACAAATTCAATTTTGATATTTGTTTTCT
This sequence comes from Philonthus cognatus, assembly GCA_932526585.2. Taxonomy (NCBI): domain Eukaryota; kingdom Metazoa; phylum Arthropoda; class Insecta; order Coleoptera; family Staphylinidae; genus Philonthus; species Philonthus cognatus. The sequence continues at coordinate 156,331,379 of OW052241.1, forward strand.
GGTTTCACAAACAGAGTTCTGCTCGTTCGTGGACGAAACAGTGACCTGTATATGCACTTTGTGCATTCGTGTCACTGACGATGCCACTATGAAGCATTAGATGGCGTTAGCTATCGAAATCATTAATAGTTTTTACATATTGGCTTGAAATAGTTAGAAATGTTCAGATTCCTCAGCACTGGGTCGGGACCACACTGAAGAGGACCTTGAAGTCCGAAACGCGTCTGTAGGTATCTGGTGCCGGAATACTGAACACAAATTCAATTTTAATAAATATACCAACATTTACAGTTTTCTTTGATTCTACGAGAATTGCAGGAACCTGTAGTATTCATCTTGGAATAACTTCTAACCCTCACTACTAAAGGGCAGCACTTATAACTCTAAAATTTGCTAACTTATCTTTCATTCTGGAAGATTTGCAAGAAACCACAGTATTTATCTTCGTACTTCTTTTGAACTTCAATATTAAAGGGCAGCACCATGAAGTAAATATTACATTAACATTAATTACGTACTCAGTGGTAGCCAGGGGCTATTACATTAGATGTGTGACCTTGGAATCGTTCCCTTTAACAACAGGGCTCTTTTCCGTGAAGTCAGCTATGGAAAATTAGAATGAAGTGGCTCGTATTTCGTCGAACAAAGCGCAAGCAAAGTTGCTAGATTGGGCGCAATTCCGCCGTTTGGGCTGTTCATTTAATTTTGCAGACTTTTTCTAAATTTATAATGAGCACGGAAAACTTATTCAGTAATTATGGAAAGTGATACTTTACATGTGCGTATTTTAATTAAACTAAACATTATTTTGATTTCATTTATAAATGCACAAAATATAAGAACAGTGTAGAAAATAATCTATTTTTTTAAACAAAAGTTCAAGTTTATCGCTTTCATGTGTTAACTTTCCTTCATTGGGCGGATTTGTAGCTTTTCGACGGCGGGTAAAAGCGTTAGACATCTGGCAACCGTGGGCGCAAGTCGGCCATGTTTATTTATTTCCGTTTCTAATACTGCGCTGTGATGTGCTTCGTCGTTAGCAGATAAGTATATTTTTATTTAATTTACCAATCGTCTATTATAACTGCGTGGTTAGTATATATGAATGTAAATCATACAAACATTTTGGTTCATATTAGGTCTAATTATATACAATAGTATTTTATTTGGCTAACCTAAAAGTCAGTACACAATTGAAATGTAATTATTTATTATCAACAATTTATTTATGTTAATTTATTTCCTAATCATCTTAAACATAGCTGCAATGTCTACAACATGAGGTGGTTCTACTCTTTCCTCCGAATGGTCACATATTCAGCATTCTCGCTTAAGAAGGTATCAGAGCTGGGCAGGATTCGAATCATTCTGGATTCGATTCCCGGATTCGAATCCTTTTATAGGATTCGAAAGAGGTATTCGAATACTTTAGCGAAAACGGATTCGTTATCCGGATTCGTTACATTTTTTTAAAAGGATTCGTATTCGAATCCAGAAGTAGATGATTCGAATCCTTATAAAAGGATTCGAATACTTATAAAAGGATTCGAATCCTTATAAATGGATTCGAATTCTTATAAAAGAATTCGAATCCTTATAAAAGGAATCGAATCCTTATAAAAGGATTCGAATCCTCATACACTGATTCAAATCCTCCCAAATAATTCGAATCATTGCTATTTAGGCTGGGATTCGAATTCGATTAATTCAAATAGTTAAATATTCTAATAAGAATATTTAAATCACTAAATTATTCATATTTGAATATAAATATTTAAATTTTCGAGTAATTCAAATATTTGTGAATGCATATTTGGTTACTTAACCATGAAAAATGTCCAACCTTAATATATATTTTTAACTTCACTTGAAATCAGTGGTTTATATGCGTGGCGCATAAAGTAAAATTTCGAGTTTAGAAAAGCCCCGTGAAAATTTGTCTCGGGTCGCTGCGCGACCCTCGACAAATTTTCTACGCGGGGCTTTTCTAAACTCGAAATTTTACTTCATGCTTAGTCTGGGAGTGGACAACACTCGTTTGAACTTTAAATTTAACTCTTTTAAAAAAATCGACGTATTTAATATAATATATCATTCATTGAAATCATAGAAAAATTAACTTTTAGTGGTTACTTTATAATTTGCTCGGCTCTTAATGGGTGAATATTCTATTCCTACAAAAAACCGTATTTATTTAATATTAAAGTTGCATTTATTACGATTAGAAACTGTGAATAAATCGACAAAAATCTAGAAATATCGAAAACCTCGACATGTAGAAAATCTTGACGGTCCACTCCCAGACTAAGCATGAAGTAAAATTTCGAGTTTAGAAAAGCCCCGCGTAGAAAATTTGTCGAGGGTCGCGCAGCGACCCGAGACAAATTTTCGCGGGGCTTTTCTAAACTCGAAATTTTACTTCATGCGCCACGCGTATAAAACACTGATTTAAAGTGAAGTTAAAAACGCACTGAAAACCAACCAAACTTCGATATTTTTTCAAAATTGGATGTTTTCTTTCCTATCCATGCTGTAAACCTTTAGATATTCGTTGTTTTCTTGTAAAAAAAAACGTCAATTCCCTGTAGTCCTTCGGTCTCCGAAGACCATGATTGGTCCTTCGAGCTGTAGCCTTTGTAAAATGGTAATAAACTTAGTAATCTAGGGTGATCCTTCAATTTGAAACTTCTAAGAACAAGTGTGGTCCACTCCCAGACCAAGCATGAAGTAAAATTTCGAGTTTAGAAAAGCCCCGCGTAGAAAATTTGTCGAGGGTCGCGCAGCGACCCGAGACAAATTTTCACGGGGCTTTTCTAAACTCGATATTTTACACAGATTTAAAATGAAGTTCAATAACACATATATCATCATTAATTAAAATCATTATTTAATCAGATATTTAGTCGGTAAATAAACATTTTTGTTAATAGAAACTGATGGAATAAAATATTACTGCTTGCAAATAATAGATTCAAATTTATTTTTAAAGGATTTCTATCCGTGATTCAAGAATGAGGATTCGAATCTTTGATTCGAATCATATTTTTCACTTACGAATCCTTCATTCGAGTATTCGTGATTCGAATCATATTAGGTGATTCGGATTCGTGATTCGAATCCTGTTTTTGAGGATTCATCCCAGCTCTGGAAGGTATCTTAAATTTCATATGAAGCAGCTTGCAGTCATGTTTTGCACAAACTTTCAAAGATTAACCTTTCCTTGTATTTTTGTGGCAATAAAGTTTTATAGATTTTAATGATACTTTTATTGGTTAATTTAATCAGTTTCACAATTAAACCTAATATGATTAATAATTATTTTTGGTAAGTATGCAAGTTTTCCCTAATTATTTTTAAAATATGATCACTCAAAATAATATTTAAAGTGTCAAAATTAAATTTGTGTAATGCAGATTTGATTTTAATTTTTAAAAGTTATTTTAATTTGCATTTAAAAAATACAGATATATTTTAATAATTCAAAAATTGCGCGCGTTCCCGTAGTTCGCAAAAAAACGGCCCCCTATTAGGGGATTTTTCAACACTTACAGTTTTCTGCCATTCCATAATAATTACAGGAACCTATAGCTGTGATCTCGGACTAAGTTTTAACGATCAATGCTAGAGAGCAGCACTTGTAAAATGATTAGCCATTCATTTTCTAGCCGTGAGATAGCACAAGCAGTACTAATTCGAAATACAATTGTGATTAATTCTGTACATCATCATCCCACTGAGCAAAATACAAACAAATAACGTTATATCAATATTGTAGTAACATTAAACGTTGTTATAATGTTGCTGAAACATTATTTAATTGTGTTTGCTCAGTGGGATAATAAATGCAAGGTTTCAAATAGAAAATAATTCAAAAGAAAGAAAAACATTGTTTTAAGGGCTACATTACCAAGGGAAATTACAGTACCTGTAATGAAATTATTTTTATTATACGAATTAATTAATTATAAATGTTACTAATTGTTATATTCTCTTCTTTTACGTTTAGTCATTAAAACCAACATATACGTTTTAATACTCTTTATTTGAAAACTCAATTAGTACTGACTAAATAAATTATAATTCTTTTTACAATTTTCCCAACAAGAATAACTGCGCAGACGTTACCCGAATGACGTCATTTCCGCTAATTAAAACTATACCTGCAGTTATCTAATATATACAACCATATATACAATTATTTCATATCAAAATACATTACACCAATATTTACAGTTTTCTTTCATTTCACGAGGATTAGAGGAACCTGTAGTATTTATCTTGGAGTAACTTCTAACCCTCACTACTAGAGGGCAGCACTTATGCAAACTCTAAAATTTGCCAACTCTTACAGTTATCTTTCATTCTACGAGATTTGCAAGAACCCACAGTATTTATTTTAGTGCTCCTTTTAAACTTCAATTTAAAAGTGCAGCACCATAAGTAAATGTTATATTAACATTAATTACGTACTCAGTGGCAGCACTTATTTAAATTCTAAGATTTATCAACATTTACAGTTTTCTGCCATTCCGCAATAATTACAGAAACCTATAGCTTTTATCTTGGACTAACTTTTAACGATCAACTCTAGAGAGCAGCACTTGTACAAAAAATAATCCATTCATTCTTTAGCCGTGAGATGGCACAAGCAGTACTAATTCGATATAACTGTATTGTTTCGAGTTAACGTGAAGTGATTAATCACAAAATAGAAAGACTGTTATTCCTTACTTCACGTTTAATAAAAAGTGAAGTAAGGAATAACAGTCTTTCTATTTTCTAATTCGATATACTAATGTGATTATTTCTATACATCATCATAATAAATGCAAGGTCTCAAATAGGAAATAATTTTAAAAAAAGAAAGACATTGTTATAAGGGTTAAATGACTGAGGGAAATTATAGTACCTGTCATAAAATTATGTTTATTATAAGAATTAATGAATTATAAATGCTTATGTTTAATTTCGTATGTTCATTAAAAAAAACCTTTAGAGTGCCATGGATAAATATTGTAAGTTGGCAACTCTGAAATTTTATATTATAATTATCATGTTTGACGATTTATATGTCAATTCCTAAGACGTGTAGCCAACTTAAATTTAAAAGTAATTAAAATCATGGCACTCTAGAGGTTCTTTTTTATTGAACATGCTATACATTTATTCAGTAAATAATGTAATTATACCACATAATACACATTATATAAGAATATTATCAAAGAAAAATGTAACTTATATACTAATTTATTCTTGAGAATTACAATAGTACATTAAACAACGAGAGGAATATGTAACTAAAAAAATCTTCTATGCTTCATAATTCTTTTCCTAAACCATTGAGCAAAAAACAAACAAATAACGTTATATCAACATTATAGCAACATTAAACGTTGTTGATGAAACATTACTTAAATAGATTTGCTCAGTGCAAGGATATACGTTAGTAGCTTACTTTTAAAATGCTTTAACGTTTTTAGACCTCTTATACTGCCAGGTAATTGATTATACAGTTTTAAACTATTATATAAATGTAAATATATAAAGGGCCAGTTGCACCAGACACAATGGGCTCGTTCATCAGAGACAATAGTTGGGAGTTTACTGCCAACTGTTGGGGAATTCTCTGATGATCGGACTGTTAATCGTAAACATGTTAGTGCAGCGGTCGCCATTTTTGCAATCGTGCGATTTAGACCGATTGATGTTGGCGATTGGTATTAGCGGGTTAAACCGCTAGTCGAGGCTATGGACGTGCGAAATTATGTATTTATTAATACCTATTATGAAATTACTAAACGTAAGGTGATTCGTGAATTACTGTAAGGTCAGAAAATAATAGTGTTTGTGTAAATAGAGTATTGTTTGTGTAAATAAATATTTAATTAATTTTATTTAGCAATGGAACTAAATTTTCTCTGCCATCAAATAAAGTGTAATTGGGCATTATCCATCGATAAATGTATTTAATATACAGCTAAAACGAAAACAAACAACACACAAAATCAAAATGGCCGGACTTTCGGTCATCAGATACCAACATACATCACAAACAAAATCCAAACATGTTGAATGTTGACTATTTTGATGAACCAGCCCATTGAACTGGTTTAACTCTCAACTCAAGTTCAAAGTGACATTAGAACAATAGGAACTGTCATCTTCCCAGCAAACCAAATCATATAATACATACATAATATTTATGTAATACATATAAGACCACATGTGTAATACATATATATATACAGGGTCCTGCAACAGTGCGTCGGGCTTTCCTAGCGCCTTTCCCGTGAAAAAAACAAAAAAATGTTTCGTACAAAAAGTTATTGATTTAAATATATATGGCGTAAAATTATTTTCAAACATACAGGGTGTCCCAATTTTGCGGTATACCAAAAATATTTGTTTTTTTTAATGGAACACCCTGTATTTATTCAACTTTTCTAATGACATTTTTGAACCTCTACATTGTTATCCATTTAGTTTTTTATTATGTTACAGTGTTGCTAATTTACAATTTTTTTCGCCAAGTATCATGCATAAGCAAGCTCAACTTTTAAAAATCGTAGCGACCTCGTTTTTTGAAGGTAAGAATAACTTTTAGTAAATATCTCAGTGTAGTTAATAAGCAACGTTTTATTAATGAGCAAATTAAATTTAGTAATACAGGGTGTTCAGAGAAACATGCCAAACTTTGCAAATTTCAAAGCGGTATAACCTATTTTTTTAAATAGAATGCTCCCTATTTTATGTCATTATTCGAAAGGTCTATTTCTTCTCTTCAATTTGATGGGGCATATCTTTTGTCTAAACCCCATAGTTGTTGAGATATTCAATATTTTTCACAAAAGTATCCATTTAATTACATTTCTATGCACTCTAGTAGGCCATGCTGAGACGAAACAACTGTCAAAATGTAAAAGTCAATGTGAGATGAATAAATACAGATAATACTTCAAAATTATTAATACAAAAGAGAAACGATACTGTAGTAAATGTTCAAAATGTTTTCCATTTTCATTTAGGCACAAATTAATTCGCCGCTGAAAAGACCTATTCACTCTTCCTAACATTTCAGGTGAAATACTTGCAAAAGCATTAACAATTCGTAGCTGCATATTCATTGGGGTTGTTTGTGCTTCCTTATAAACAATTTCTTTTACATATCCCCACAAGAAAAAATCAATTTTTGTTAGATCCGCAGATCTAGCAGGCCATCTAGTGGCTCCATTCCTACCAATCCATTGGTTGGGGAAAATACCATCAAGAAATGTCCTCGCATCTCGCGAGAAGTGCGCAGGTGCCCCGTCTTGTTGAAACCACAGCCTGTTTCTTGTATGTTGAGGTATATAAGCTAATAACCCGGGTAATACATTTCGCATAAAGTGCAAATACATATGCCCATTTAGATGGCCTTTGAAGAAATGTGGACCTACCACATGGTTTCCAATAATTCCTCCCCAGACATTCAATGACCATCGATGCTGATGATCAACTTGTCTCATAACATGCGGATTTTCAGTTGAATAATAATGAAAATTGTGCCTGTTGACAGATCCGCTGTTATGGAACGTCGCCTCATCCGTGAATAAAACATACTGGAAAAACGCAGGATCCTCCTGTATTTTTAGTCTTGCCCAGATACAAAATTCGGAACGAAACTGAAAATCAGCATTACTCAGTTCTTGATGTAACTGAATATGATATGCATGATATCGATTCTTCTTCAGAATGCGTTGTACTGACCTCTCGCTTATGCTGGTTGCTTCACAGATGTCTTTTTGGCTCAAGTTGGGATGCTCAGTTGCTGTTAAGAGCACTGAAAATTGGTTTTCCTCATTGGTGATAGGTTTTGTTCTTTCTTGTTTTGTGTAATGTACACTTCCAGTTTCAATAAATCTATTGAGCAGGTTCCTAAAACTTTTCTCTTCCGGATGTCTTCTGTCGGGATAACGTGTCGCGTAAATTCTAGCCGCCAATAAACAATTTCTATCAGTCTCCCCTAATACAAAACTCATATCGACTAGTTCGTCTTTTGGAAATTCATTGTAATTATATGCTGTCTACTTTTACCACGAAACGAAGAATCACTTTACAAATCACAAATTAACGTTTCGAATTTCGACATAATCAAATGTCACACTGACACTTACATTACATTTTGACAGTTGTTTCGTCGCAGCATGGCCTACTAGAGTGCATAGAAATGTAATTAAATGGATAATGGATACTTTTGTGAAAAATATTGAATATCTCAACAACTATGGAGTTTAGACATAAGATATGCCCCATCAAATTGAAGAGAAGAAAAAGACCTATCGAATAATGACATAAAATAGGGAGCATTCCATTTAAAAAAAAAATGGGTTATACCGCTTTGAAATTTGCAAAGTTTGGCATGTTTCTCTGAACACCCTGTACTACTAAATTTAAATTGCTCATTAATAAAACGTTGCTTATTAACCACACTGAGATATTTGCTAAAAGTTATTCTTACCTTAAAAAAACGAGGTCGCTACGATTTTTTAAAGTTGAGCTTGCTTATGCATGATACTTGAAGAAAAAAATTGTAAATTGGCAACACTGTAACATAATAAAAACTAAATGGACAACAATGTAGAGGTTGAAAAATGTCATTACAAAAGTTGAATAAATACAGGGTGTTCCATTAAAAAAAAACAAATATTTTTGTTATACTGCAAAATTGGGACACCCTGTATGTTTGAAAATAATTTTACGTAATAAATATTTTTAAATCAATAATTTTTTGTACGAAACATTTTTTTGTTTTTTTCACGGGAATGGCGCTAGGAAAGCCCGACACACTGTTGCATGACCCTGTATATATATATATATATATATATATATATATATATATATATATATATATAATAAGGGACAAAAGAAAGGGACAAAATGAGTCCCGAAAGCTTGGTATTACAATAAAGTAGATTACACACATCTCTCCTGCCGTATTATTGGTCGAATGCCCTGTTAGGAAATTTTCCGAACCCTGCCTCTAACGTAGTACGACCGTTACTTCTTGTCCTGGTATATATATATATATATATATATATATATATATATATATATATATATATATACATATACATATATATATATATATATACATATACATATATATATATATATATATATATATATATATACATATATATATATATATATATATATATATATATATATACATATACATATACATATATATACATACCAGGACAAGAAGTAACGGTCGTACTACGTTAAGAACAGAGACGTTCGGAGACGGATCCTAACAGGGCATTCGACCAAAAAAGGAGGCAGAAGTTGCTATTGTAATCTACTTTATTGTTTACCAAGCTTTCGGGACTGACTTTGTCCCTTCCTCAGGGTTACACTATAACAAAACAACGAGTTTGGCTTTGATACATGATCTGACTGTAGGTATGATATTAATTGCTTACATTTGAGAATTTTGAACTAAACTGGTGTCATCGCACCGACGGCATTTACTATGCATTATTATTACAACATTTGTTTATTTGCGTGGCACGTGTGCTGAAGGCTGATGTGAGGTTATGTTGGCGTTGAAGTTGAAAAAACATATTACTGTTACACTAACACAGTGGTGGGGAAACTTTTTCTAAGACGGGCCATTTGTAATAACCAGACAATCGTAGCGGGCCAAAGAATAATGCTTAATCGTAGGTAGGTAGTTTTTATGCGGGTCGTCACATTACGAAGTAAGAACGCGTTCAAACATTCTCACGACGGCACTCTTAAACGGGCCGGATTAAACCTTTCCGCGGGCCGGACTTGGCCCGCGGGCCGTAGTTTCCCCATCACTGCACTAACACATTAAAAACCCGTCACTAATTAAAACTGATTAAAAATGGAGCATTATTTGTTACACTGAGTATTGTTTAAAATTATTGAAACCGCTGCATCGTGAAGTGGTGCAGTGTTTGTGTGAAACCGAGTGCGGAAATAAATAAATATATACAGTAGAACCTCGTTATACCGGGATGGCTTTTGGCTATAACTAGCACGATATAAGGAAAACACAGTATATCCGAATATATGTAATTTGTATAATAGTCACATACACACACGCGCATATATATATATATATATTTATATATATGTATTTATATATATATATATGTATATATATTCAAGGGACCCAGTATTTACTAATCCCCTTAACATAATAGGCTTAATGCAGGTATGTGCAGTAGCCACCTACATAACAAGACATACTATATAATACAATAATGACGCCGGAACGTTTTACCTAATCAGGGCGGTACGCAGTCAATTGTTAAAATTAACATCTTTAAAAAAAAAGAAACCTGAAAAATGACTCCGATATATCCGAATCACGGTATTTTGAGGCCCGGTATAGCGAGGTTCTACTGTATATATATATATACATTCATATATATATATATATATATATATATATATATATATATATATATATATATATATATATATATATATATATATATATATATATAACTTACATATATAATATACAGAGAGTTTTATGTAACACCGAACATTTTTATAACGAGAATTTTTCTTTTAAGTACACATAAACATAGGTTGTACATTTACTCGTTCGGCTTATTAAAAGAATTTTATTTGATGCTTTAAATAAGTGTTTTCACTCCCAGGCTAAGCATGAAGTAAAATTTCGAGTTTAGAAAAGCCTGAAAATTTGGTTTGGTCGCGTATTTGGAAAATTTAGTAAAATACTCGTCGGCACATTCACTATGCATTAACGAAAGCAAAACTAAGGCTATCGTGTTTGGACCTACAACAAGACATACAAACGCGATACAAAACTTAAAGATAGTAGTTAATGGTCAAACGATATCTATAGATGAGAGTGTTAAAAATCTTGGGGTATTTATAGATTCAAAACTTAAATTCAAAGATAATACCAATAATCTAATACGAAAATCTTACATCGCACTGAAGAGTATATTCCTAAACAGACACCTTCTAAATAAAAGTACAAAAATTATATTGTGTAATTCCTTGGTGCTTTCGAACTTTAACTTCTGTGACACACTCTATCATGAATTTATCGACAAAATAGATACTAATAGAATCCAAAGAATACAGAATGCTTGCGTCTTATTTTTGGTGGTAATAAGAGAACCAATATAGCTTACAGATTGCCCGAGTGTGGCTGGTTGGACATGCACAACAGGCGAAAACTACATACGGCTTGTTTCTACTTCAAAATAATATCCAGAAAAACGCCCCCATATCTCTTCAACAAAATAACGTATAGAAGTGATGTGCATAACATAAATATTCGAAGTAGAGGGCTCCTATCCATCCCAAAGCATAGATTACAATTATTTAAAAAGTGCTTTACCTATACAATTACAAGTTGCATGAACTCGGTACAGTTTCGATTTGGCTCATACACGGATTTAAAGCAAAAATATATAGAAATGCTAAGTGCATCATAATTTATTATTACTAGCTATATTATTTGTATTGAATATTATTTGTATTGTACTGTCTATTATTGTACGGCCTGAAGGAAGATCAGGTTCAGTGTTTGGTTATATACCTTGGACTGAAACTGATTCAGGACCCTTTGACCATTAAATTTATTTTAAGATTTATGTAATTATACTTGTACTATATATGGTCAATAAACGGTTTATTATTATTATTATTATTATCCATGCTGAACATTTCAACTCAAAATCACCTAATGATTGCGTTCTAATTTAATATATAAAAAAATAAATTATAGCATTACGAAATACATCAACATTTAAAATATCAATTGACCGGATAATTTATTCTATTAAACCTCGAGATGTAATTTTCTTTTTTATAATTTCAGCTATTACCAACTTAAAAAAAAGAATGTGTAATTCCCTTGTAGGTATGTGTCGCCTGTGGCATGTGGCGTTTGAGAATTTGAATAATTTTTAAATTGTCCGTTTATAAAAAAACGATAAATAATATTTCTCTAAATTAACAGAATATTAATCGGTTATTTAAAATTAAAATTTTTTAAAATAAGATTTATAACATTATTTGTAATTACTGTTTTTTCTAGATATTCGCTGTGTTTTTATACGATTCAATTTAAAATTTCTAACTACTGTTAGTTCTAAAACAATAATTTTTTGTAAAGTTTAAAATATACTGTTTTACCAAATTGTTTTAGCTTTATGTATATCTTGAATTTCGCTATAATAATAAATTTTTGTATGGTCAAGGGGAGCCAATGCTTATGGGAGAACTGGCTATCGAGCAGAAAAGGAAATTAACAGAATATAAATCGTTGATTTACAACTAAAATTAATTAAAATAAGTTTTAAAATTTTTTTTTATTATTATTTGTAATTACTGTTCTTTTTATTATTAATTAAGTAACAGCAATATCTTGTGCTATTTTGACATCCGCAATTGTTGTATCAATTCCATGGTATGTCATTATTTTTATAAAATCACATTACTTTTTCTTAATTATTTTAGCTGTAAATTTTCTAACATTCGTTGATTTTCAAAAGAGTTCAATTTGAAGCTTTAAACGAGTGTTTTCCACTCTCAGACTAAGCATGAAGTAAAATTTCGAGTTTAGAAAAGCCCCGTGAAAATTTGTCTCGGGTCGCGCAGCGACCCGAGACAAATTTTCTGGGCTTTTCTAAACTCGAAATTTTACTTCATGCGCCACGCGTATAAAACACTGATTTCAAGTGTGGTTCAAATATACATAAATTCACAATATTTTTGTTTTGTACGCGTGGCGCATCAAGTAAAATTTCGAGTTTAGAAAAGCCCAGAAAATTTGTCTCGGGTCGCTGCGCGACCCTCGACAAATTTTCACAGGGCTTTTCTAAACTCGAAATTTTACTTCATGCTTAGTCTGGGAGTGGAAAACTTGTTTAAAGCTTTAAATTGAACTTAAAAAAAATAGGGAATATTCGCAATTGTTGTATCAATTCCATGGTATGTCATAATTTTTATAAAATCACATTACTTTTTCTTAATTATTTTAGCTGTAAATTTTCTGACATTCGTTGATTTTCAAAAGAGTTCAATTTGAAGCTTTAAACGAGTGTTTTCCACTCCCAGACTAAGCATGAAGTAAAATTTCGAGTTTAGAAAAGCCCCGTGAAAATTTGTCGAGGGTCGCACAGCGACCCGAGACAAATTTTCTGGGCTTTTCTAAACTCGAAATTTTACTTCATGCGCCACGCGTATAAAACACTGATTTCAAGTGTGGTCAAATATACATAAATTCACAATATTTTTGTTTTGTACGCGTGGCGTATGAAGTAAAATTTCGAGTTTAGAAAAGCACAGAAAATTTGTCTCGGGTCGCTGCGCGACCCTCGACAAATTTTCATAGGGCTTTTCTAAACTCGAAATTTTACTTCATGCTTAGTCTGGGGGTAGGAAACTTGTTTAAAGCTTTAAATTGAACTTTAAAAAAAATAGGGAATATCCGCAATTGTAGCAATAAGCACATTCCTTTTCTGCTCGATTGTAGTAACAATTCCATGCTATGTCATTATTTTTATGAAATCACATTACTTTTTCTTAATTATTTTAGCTGTAAATTTTCTGAAATTCGTTGATTTTCAAAAGAGTTCAATTTGAAGCTTTAAACGAGTGTTTTCCACTCCCAGACTAAGCATGAAGTAAAATTTCGAGTTTAGAAAAGCCCCGTGAATATTTGTCGAGGGTCGCGCAGCGACCCGAGACAAATTTTCTGGGCTTTTCTAAACTCGAAATTTTACTTCATGCGCCACGCGTACAAAACAAAAATTTTGTGAATTTATGTATATTTGAACCACACTTGAAATCAGTGTTTTATACGCGTGGCGCATGAAGTAAAATTTCGAGTTTAGAAAAGCCCAGATAATTTTTCACGGGGCTTTCCTAAACTCGAAATTTTACTTCATGCTTAGTCTGGGAGTGGAAAACACTCAAATAAACGCGTATAAAACACTGATTTCAAGTGTGATTCAAATATACATAAATTCACAATATTTTTGTTTTGTATGCGTGGCGCATGAAGTAAAATTTCGAGTTTAGAAAAGCCCAGAAAATTTGTCTCGGGTCGCTGCGCGACCCTCGACAAATTTTCACAGGGCTTTTCTAAACTCAAAATTTTACTTCATGCTTAGTCTGGGAGTGAAAAACTTGTTTAAAGCTTTAAATTGAACTTAAAAAAAAATAGGGAATATCCGCAATTGTAGTATCAATTCCATGCTATATCATTATTTTTATAAAATCACATTACTTTTTCTTAATTATTTTAACTTAGAGAAACGTAAAGTCTTAAGTGTGAACATTCATAAATTTAAAATTTTTCTCTCTACAAAAAAGTGAAATACATTTTGTCTCTAAAATAAATAGGGAAGCCAATATTTGAACACTTTAAAATTAACATGCGATTTCCCATGTTGCGTCCGCCAAGTCAACATCCGGTATATAAACTGTGATGTCGTCGAACATAAGTTTGTGCCTTTAAAATTCGAGCGATCACAGTAGTTTGTTCTAATTTCCCCCACGGTTGCTACGCTCCTGCTTTCAAGACTCAACTACTTCTGCTACGTACTTGATTGCAAAACTTACTCAATGAGGAAATTTATCAAATATGACGATATTTACGTAAACACGTTAAATTGTCAACAAATTTCAAAAAATTACTCAATAAATCTCTCTCAAATAAAAAAATCCTTGCCGCGCTTATTGCGTTTCATAAATCCTATCTCAGCCACAAATTCACTGGCCGATGTTGTTGATTCAATAATTCCAGAAATGGCCATTAAAATTATCAACACACGAAATACGTACAAGTTTCGACTACGATTATTTAAACGCAGCCGAAGAAAACGAGTGGATAATTTATTAAACGGGTAAACGGTCACGTTTTTCCTGCTGTAATTTACAAAACATTTTCCTTGAATTTCAATTAGTCCCGTCCAAAAGTTAATAGCCGCCCATTATTTCCCCCCTTTTTGGAACAACAACATGTGTACATGAATATATACAAACATAAGTAATTTTGATTTCTGTAGGAAAAAATCAATAAAAATCACGAAATGTATAAATTGAGGGTATTGTTTTAACTCACCAAGAATAAATATTTGTGTTGTTTATAAGATTAAACCAGTTAAAAATGTGCAAGCTTGAAGTGGAATTACGAACAAAAATTCTTTTAAATTTCTTGTAAGAACGGAGTTCGAGTTTTCTTTCAAAATTGCGATTAATTAGAAATGATAAAATTTCACTTGGGAAAATCGCACCTATCTTAAATCAGGAAATACACATTCCTCACATTACCCAATTAATATTTCCAATTTGTCACGCAATTAATCACAATCGAAGCGCCTACGCCTCTATACATTGCTCAATTCCCAAACTGGAAAATAAGAAAATAATAATTGTTGCCATTATACATAGTATGTATTTATTACTAGTAGATAAGTGAGGGGCAAAGGTCACGTGTTTATTCATAATTAGCACCGGATGAGGGGACCCCATCGGCCTCCATTTATCATAGTGTAATTACCAATAATGAGCATGGACAGAATTGACCCGCGATATCTTTATTTACGTACTTTACAGTAATTATTCACTATTAAATTATTAATGCCGATAATTATAAATAAAGTAACTGAGGATTATACGTTGTATTTATTATTGCGTTCGTGATTTATAAGTCCTCGTTCGATAAAGCGGTGCCAGTTATTTTTTTTTAATTTTATTTTATTCTCTCTTTCTCTCTCACGGTGTTCGCATGTGTGTGTGTGTGTGTGTGTGTGTGTGTTATCGAGTGCGCCTCGTGTAATCAAATGATATTTATGGGAAATAACAGTGTTTAGCGCATTTCCTCTGCCAATAATGTTATCGGCTCGTTTTAATTATCCATATATCAGAGAAATGTGATTGCGAAATATTGGACGTGATTTCAACATGCGGAGATTTTTATTTTGCATATCAAAGTATATTGTATAATTTTCATTCATGTTGTTAATTTCGTGTAGATTCTGATTTTTGGGATTTTCTAAACTCGAAATTTTACTTTATGCGCCACGCGTATAAAACACTAAAATATACAGAAATTTATGTATATTTGAATCTCACTTCAAATCAGTGTTGTATACGCGTGGCGCATGAAGTAAAATTTCGAGTTTAGAAAAGCCCAGAAAATTTTCAAAAGAGTTCAATTTGAAGCTTTAAACGAGTGTTTTCCACTCCCAGACTAAGCATGAAGTAAAATTTCGAGTTTAGAAAAGCCCCGTGAAAATTTGTCGAGGGTCGCGCAGCGACCCGAGACAAATTTTCTGGGCTTTTCTAAACTCGAAATTTTACTTCATGCGCCACGCGTATAAAACACTGATTTCAAGAGTGGTTCAAATATACATAAATTCACAATATTTTTGTTTTGTACGCGTGGCGCATGAAGTAAAATTTCGAGTTTAGAAAAGCCCAGAAAATTTGTCTCGGGTCGCTGCGCGACCCTCGACAAATTTTCACGGGGCTTTTCTAAACTCGAAATTTTACTTCATGCTTAGACGGGAGTGGAAAACACTCGTTAAAAGCTTCAAATTGAACTCTTAAAAGTCAACGAATATCAGAAAATTTACAGCTAAAATAATTAAGAAAAAGTAATGTGATTTTATAAAAATAATGACATAGCATGGAATTGATACAACAATTGCGGATATTCCCTGTTTTTTTTTAAGTTCAATTTAAAGCTTTAAACAAGTGTTGTTCACTCCTAGACTAAGCATGAAAAACATTTCGAGTTTAGAAAAGCCCGGTGAAAATTTGTCTCGGGTCGCGCGGCGACCCGAGACAAATTTTCTTGGCTTTTCTAAATACGAAATTTTATTACTTTTTTTTAATTATATTAACTTAGAGAAACGTAAAGTGATAAACGTTAACACGAATGAATTCAGAATTTTTTCCTCTAAAAAAAGGTAAATACATTTTGTTTCTAAAATAAATAGGGGAGCCAAAATTTAAACATTTCAAAATTTACATGGGAATTTCTATGTTGCGTCCGCCAAGTCAACACCCGGTATACAAAATTTACATTTGGAAAAAAAAAACAGAAATAGGAAAAATATATATTACTATTGAATAATGTTTCAAACAAAAGTTGACTCTTATATAGCATCTATGTTTTACAAAACAAAAACTAAAGAAGTGATTCTAAAATGTGTATAATTTCTTAAAAGTAAATATTTAGTTAAAATTATTGAGATTCACGAAAAGATTGAGATTGACATCAAACAAAACATCAAAAACTTAAGGTATTCGTGAAATTTGATGAAAGTACGACAAAGTTTGAATATGTTGTACATTGAAATTTTAAAAATTAGACTGCCATAAAGACGGAATCTTTAAAATCACAAAACTTTGAAAATTTAAGAAAATTGTTAAAACAATTTAAAGGGTTAAGGGGAAAAACCAAACCCAATTTTGAAATTTTACAAGGAAACAAAATGAAAATTCAGAACTGTGTTTGTTTTATAGGTTGTGATATTTCTTTATAAAAAAATTGTTGAAATTGTCTTTAACTTACTGCAACATATTCTTGGTACAAGACAATGGCGTTAAACACGATTTTGGGTACTTTCTGGACTCATTTGGTTTTTCCCCTTAACTCTTCATTTGTTCCACAAAAAACAGTAACAAATGTTGACAGACGATGCGAGTTATAATGGGATAAAAATCGTCAACATTCAAGAAAATCTACAAATCAACACATCCTGTCAAGAAAAACATTGTATTAATATTTGGAAAAGGTATAATCAATCAATTTTTAATAAATTTGCAGGTGGTTCAACTGTACTTGAAAATTTATTAAAAATTGATTGATTTTACCTTTTTAAATATTTCTCACAATTAAAGCAAAATTAATGAAAATTAAAATTACGCAAAAGAAGATATTGTTTTAGGTAATTTCAGTCAACATTTGTCTTTAATTCTGGTAAAATTGTTCACTGTGGAGGCTTCTACTTCGTTATACATCATTATTTACACAAATAAGACAATTAACTTTGTTTGTATAACTGAGGATTTTATTGTGACTATAGTTTCGACAACTTTCACTTGTCATTATCAAACATAAAGTACTTTATGTTTGATAATGACAAGTTAAAGTTGTCGAAACTATAGTCACAATAAAATCCTCAGTTATACAAACAAAGTTAATTGTCTTATTTGTGTCTGGTAAAATTGTTGAATTTAGTAATAACAGTCGTATAAATTCCATTGAACGTTGGATTTTCATAATCAGCGGAGATTGTTTACAATATAACTTTATTCTGATTTGAGAGAAAAAATATATAATATTATAGCATAATTAATACAGCATAATTACGTTTTAAATAATCACCAACGTATACTTGATCTTTTAATATAAAATAGTAATTTAAAGTGTATAGTCAACCAAAATGAAGGTTTACTTTCGGAAGATCCACACCATCCAACATTGCTTTGTGAAATAACAGGAAAATATCATGCTAAAACTAATTTCACTTCTAACTTAACTCATACATATTTTGATTTTAAAAGAACTGATCTGAGATTATTATACACTGAAATATCATTAATTAATTGGAATATCGTATTAAATGAAAATGAACCGGATCGTGCTTTAGCCAATTTTTATGAACTACTCAACGATATTATTCGTAAATGCGTTCCTGTTCGCAATTCCAATCTAGATAATAAATATCCACCCTGGTTCAGCATGTCTTTGAAAAAAATGATAAAATGTAAACACCAAGCTATTAAATCGTTTAAGAAACACAAGTTTAGTTTTCTTAAATTAAAAATTAGCAGACTCAGAAAAGAAGTTCACTCTATGATTAAGATTGATCATAATAAGTTTATACGTCGTATCGAACAAAATATTTTATGTGACCCCAAAAAAGTATTTTCATATGTGAATATAAAGAAATCCAAGTCGCGAATCCCCGGTATTATGCACATACATGGAAATAATGTAACCAATCCTGGTGATATTGTTGAGAGTTTTGCCCAATATTTTTAAGAGTGTTTATACTACACATCCAAATGTACACCATTCTTCTGACATTAAAATAAGTTCAAATTTTCCTGTTTGTAATCTGGGAATTATCACTGAGTCCGACATTATCCAAGCAGCAACAGAATTAAAAGGCAATAGTACATCTGGTGCAGATGGGATTCCTGCGTTTATTGTTAAAGACTGCATTTCTTGTTTTTGTCAACCATTGGAACATTTGTTTAATTTACTTATTGAGACTAGCACTATACCGGATAAATGGAAAATTGGAAAAGTGACACCCGCTATTAAAAAGGGAGATAAGAGTGATATATTAAATTATCGTTCAGTCACTGTCTTAAATAACTGCTAAATTATTTGAAATGATTATATTTAAGGTCATGTATAATCATGTTAGCTCAATGATTACAACTCGTCAACACGGATTTATGAAGCGGCGATCAATAGTGTCAAACTTATTTAATTTCACAAACTATGTATCACAACATCTTGATGAACAGAAACAGGTAGATACTATTTATACAGATTTTCAAAAGGCATTTGATACTTTTAATCACAAAGTCATCGCAAATAAACTTGACTATTATGGATTCACCAAAAACTCGATCTCTCTTATTAATTCTTACCTTGACAACAGACAACAATTTGTTGAATACATGGGTCATGCTTCAAATACATATTTTGCAACTAGTGTGGTTCCCCAAGGTTCCAATCTTGGTCCACTTTTATTTATTATTTTCATCAACGATATCGTAGATTCTCTCAAATGTAACGTTTTACTATACGCAGATGATATGAAGATCTTCAACGTTATTGAATCACGAAATGATTGTGTTACCTTGCAGAACGACATTGATAATATTGAACGATGGTGTCATATTAACGGACTAAACTTAAACTTGTCGAAATGTAAATGTGTTACTTTCTCCAGAAAAAAGAATATCATCATGTACGAGTATGGGTTGAATAATGTACACTTTGAACGTAGAAATACAATGAAGGACTTGGGTGTTACTTTTGATGGACGTTTAACGTTTAACGAACATATAAATAATATATGTGCTAAATCAATTAAATTATTAGGATTTATTAATCGAACATCCAAAGAATTCCGTGATATTAACGTCCTCAAAAAGTTGTATTTTGCATATGTACGTTCGAATCTTGAATACGCTTCAATTATTTGGTCACCGCATTATTATATTTATATAAATAAATTAGAAAAGATCCAAAAAAAGTTTTTAAAGATGTACTTTAAAATGTTCCACGAATATCCGTCCATTTCAGTAAAATACGAAGATCTTCTACATACTTTCAACGTACCATCTTTACAGTCCCGTCGAAACACTGCCGCAGTACTATTTCTTCATGGAATAATACATTACAGAATTGATGATCCACATATTTTAGGCAGTTTATCGTTTCGCCTACCACGTACCTCTTCGCGTTCCATGGACTTATTTTATTGCTGTCAGTCAAATACACGTGTTCACCAAAACTCACCATTGAACAGGATACTTGAGCTGTATAATGAAGTTAATGTTAACATCGACATTTTTATTGTATCCAAGTCATCCATCTCAAAGAAACTGTCTGCTATGTGGTAATTTTTATATGTAATGTTTCTTTTTTCCTTTTGTTTTAGAAGTTAACTCGATTAGTACGTTTATTGTTATTATTATACTTGACAAGTAATGTAATTCAAGTTGATTATAATAATTATTACATACATATAATAATATAAGTATTCATGTATATATATAGTTAATTTTTCTCCTGTAATTGGATTTTGTATCTGTTGGGAAAATAAATAAATAAATACTAAATACTAAAATATAATTACAGACTCTATTACTATAAATCTTTGTAATACGGACCCTTTATACTTTATTTTTGTTATATTATTTTTTAATTTTATTTTAATTATATTATTATTAACTACATTTTCCTATTTTTTCTATTTAAATTACTTACTACTTTCAGTTATATAGTTTTCCTGATAACTTTTGTTGAATATTATTAAGTTTAAATGTGCATTCTTAAGGTTACATGAATTTAGTTATCTATATGTACAGGGTCGCTAAAAACTATGAATACAGTTAATTATTTTCAGAACGGTTTAACAGAGCTGGTTGAAATTTGGGATACAGTTAGAAGTGTTTAAATTCTATCATCTCAGATTTTTTAATTTTCTACCATCCTTTATTTTGAAAATAGAAGGCTAACTTGATTTTTTTAAATGGCACGGGTGGTCAAATTTATTATTTTTGAAAACAAATAATTCTTCTGAGTTCTGTGCATCTGTTACTATTTTATTTTGATCGAAACTTAAAAAAAATTATCGAACTATCAAAATTCTGAAAAATGTAAAATTTTGTTAGCCTTGGAAATGTTGTATTTATCAATCGTTAGTTCTTTGCCGCCTGAACTTTGACCAAAAAATAAATAAAAATTAATAATAAATGTAAATATAAGACATTTAACTGAAACAGAACACATTTTAATAAAAGAAATAAGCCTAAACACGAAATACATTATTTTTATGTTATAAAAGATGTTCAAAATGATTTAAGTTTACTTCTTGGCAATGATGAATATGTTAAGCAAAATTTTGTAAAGAATTAATAAAAATAAATGTTATGTTTACAATACTCTACTATTAAAGCAGGACCGCAACTGTTCGCAGTAAATACCCCCTAAGTTTGGTCATATTAAAAAAAAAAACAACAGAGTTTACATAGAAATGTATCATATGTTCAATAAAGAAACCTTCAGAGTGCTACGATTATATCTTTTTTTTAAATTTATATTGGCTACACGCTTTAGGAATTGTCATATAAAACGTCAGACATAATAATTATAACGTATAATTTCAGAGTTGCCAACTTACAAAATACTCCATAGCACTCTAGAGGTTTCATTTTATTGAACATACGATATTAGGTGTGCAGTTAAAAACCAGATCGAGTTGGCTATGAATTTTTCAAAACATTGTAAAGTAGATCGTGCGTGAATTTGTCAGTTGCTCCTGTCAATGTTAATCTAAACCAGTTTTATAAACGTTTTTTAATTTTATTCCGTATTTTAATGCCCACTAACACAAAAGAAAAAGAAACAACAGAACAACTTTTGTATGTTCAATAAAAAAAACCTCTGTAGTGCCACGATTTTTTTTGAATTTAGGTTGGCTAGACGCTTTAGGAATTGACATATAAAATGTCAGACATAATAATTATAATGTATAATTTCAGACTTGCCAACCTACAATATTTTCCATGGCACTATACAGGTTTTATAATATATAAAATTACGAAAAAACTATTTGTGAATTCGTAATTCGTAATTTTATATATTATGTTTAAAGTGTGCAAACTATAAGAAGCGTAAGCTTATTTTCTCGAATTCAAATAGTTTTGAATTTGAATTTATCTTGTTATACAGGTATTATTTTATTGAACATATGATATAAGAACTAGGTAAATTAATGAGCTACTGATTAACACAATCTGATATTTATGACAAAACGTGTAAATTAAACTGCGACTTCACTATTCTTTCCATTTCCTTTTCTTAAATAAGCAACGCCTTCTCAAACGGGTTTTTAAATGAACACCTTTTATAATTTTTATCTTGTACGAAATATTGCTGAGGAGATGGGAAAAGCGAATTTTATTGAACTGAAATAAAATAAATCTTTTATATTGTTTGCATTTTTATTTAAAGTAGGCGGGCTGTTTGATCGGGCCCCATAAAAAACTGGGCTCCGATAAGAGGTTAAGATTTATTTATTTATTTATTCCCAACAGAAATAATCCAATTACAGGGAAAATTTTAAAATATAACTATTATAACATATGAAAAATTAAACTAAATTATATATAAAGACTAATCTAAAAATATATTTATATATATATATATATATATATATATATATATATATATATACTCGTACATAACGATAATTATAAAAAAAATTAAAAACAAAAAAAAAGAATTACGAACGGCTAATGGCCAGTTTACAATTGTGTGAAAATTCAAAAAGACTTGACATAAATACATCGACATAATCTTCAACACTATGGTAACAATTTAACATATTATGCATAGGTGATTGAGAAAAGTGAAGAGTATTAGGTTTTTTGCTGTAGAACGTTAACGAATTGCGTGTGATAAATCTAGGAGCATGAACGCAAAGTATGTTAAGGAAAAACGGATTGTCCAAATGGTAGTGCACATGTTTGTATAAAGTTAGTAGCAATATATATTTGTGACGCTGTATCATTGATGGCATCGAAAATTCATTAAGTAGCATGTCATAAGTGACAGTATCAAAAGGATACCCACCATGTTTAAAATAATATAGATACTTAAGGAATTTTCTCTGAACTTTTTCCAAGGAATGAATATGACAGCGATAGTAAGGGCTCCAACAGGCGCACAATAATTAAGTCTGCTTAGAATGAATGAGTTAAATAATAGAATAATACTTTCCACATTATTAAATTGTCTACAATTTCTTCTAATAAAGCCTAACATTCTTAATGATGATTGAATCGTACTAGTGAGATAGGGCACAAAGCTAAAACGTTGGTCAAATATAACACCAAGATCAGACATCTCGGTTGTTCTGTTAATGAGGTTGGCGTTAATTGTATAATTAAACATTACTGGATTTGACTTACGATAATATGATATGATGTTACATTTTTTATATTAATACTAAGAGTTCAATTTGAAGCTTTAAACGAGTGTTTTCCACTCCCAGACTAAGCATGAAGTAAAATTTCGAGTTTAGAAAAGCCCCGTGAAAATTTGTCGAGGGTCGCGCAGCGACCCGAGACAAATTTTCTGGGCTTTTCTAAACTCGAAATTTTACTTCATGCGCCACGCGTATAAAACGCTGATTTCAAGAGTGGTTCAAATATACATAAATTCACAATATTTTTGTTTTGTACGCGTGGCGCATGAAGTAAAATTTCGAGTTTAGAAAAGCCCAGAAAATTTGTCTCGGGTCGCTGCGCGACCCTCGACAAATTTTCACGGGGCTTTTCTAAACTCGAAATTTTACTTCATGCTTAGACGGGAGTGGAAAACACTCGTTTAAAGCTTCAAATTGAACTCTTAAAAGTCAACGAATGTCAGAAAATCTACAGCTAAAATAATTAAGAATAAGTAATGTGATTTTATAAAAATAATGACATAGCATGGAATTGATACAACAATTGCGGATATTCCCTGTTTTTTTAAGTTCAATTTAAAGCTTTAAACAAGTGATGTTTACTCCCAGACTAAGCATGAAGTAACATTTCGAGTTTAGAATAATACTTTCCACATTATTAAATTGTCTACAAAATCGCAGTAAAATTTCGAGTTTAGAAAAGCCCCGTGAAAATTTGTCGAGGGTCGCGCAGCGACCCGAGACAAATTTTCTGGGCTTTTCTAAACTCGAAATTTTACTTCATGCGCCACGCGTATAAAACACTGATTTCAAGAGTGGTTCAAATATACATAAATTCACAATATTTTTGTTTTGTACGCGTGGCGCATGAAGTAAAATTTCGAGTTTAGAAAAGCCCAGAAAATTTGTCTCGGGTCGCTGCGCGACCCGAGACAAATTTTCACGGGGCTTTTCTAAACTCGAAATTTTACTTCATGCTTAGACGGGAGTGGAAAACACTCGTTTAATGCTTCAAATTGAACTCTTAAAAGTCAACGAATGTCAGAAAATCTACAGCTAAAATAATTAAGAATAAGTAATGTGATTTTATAAAAATAATGACAGCATGGAATTGATACAACAATTGCGGATATTCCCTGTTTTTTTAAAGTTCAATTTAAAGCTTTAAACAAGTGTTGCTTACTCCCAGACTAAGCATGAAGTAACATTTCGAGTTTAGAATAAAACTTTCCACATTATTAAATTGTCTACAATTTCTTATAATAAAGCCTAACATTCTTAATGATGATTGAATCGTACTAGTGAGATGAGGCACAAAGCTCAAACGTTGGTCAAATATAACACCAAGATCAGACATCTCTGTTGTTCTGTTAATGAGGTTGGCGTTAATTGTATAATTAAACATTACTGGATTTGACTTACGATAATATGATATGATGTTACATTTTTTATATTAATACTAAGGCCATGCTTTACACACCAAGAATATAAATGATTATCGTTATTCTGGAGTACAACACAGTCTGAAATTGTATTTATTCTTCTAAACAGCTTAATATCGCTTACTAAGATGTTGAAAATCCATATTCACTTCTTCATATTTTAGAAACGTGGCTTTCGTTACATTTTAATACAATAATTTTAAACTTGTAATAATAATTATTTTCTTTGTATAAATAAAATTATAAAAAAATGCACATTCTCAAAAAATCAATTTTCGATACTAGTGTAAATAAACACTCTTTTTTTAAATCAGAAAGTTAATTTTAATTTTATTTATACAAAGAAAATCATTATTAATACAAGTTTAAAGTTATCGTATTAAAATGTAATGAAAGCAATGTTTCTAAAATATGAAAAACCCGTATCAAATAAAATTATTTACGCCAATTAATGAACAGTTAAGTGATAACCGTCTCCCCTAACCATATCACTATCCCATATCCCTTTCCAGTTTGTTTACCCATTATTGGTGACGGTTGTCGGCCAGAAAGGAGTCGAACCCCTCGAGCGCATCAAAAGAAATTAACTTTTCGGGGGTAGCGCCGACCCAACAATAACAATCCCTCAAACAAGCGATTATATACACTATATACTGCACATACAGGGTGCGTATTCATTCCTGATTATGTTCTGCGAGGGCCCGCTGTTGCTCATTCAACCGTCCAAAGTCGACTGTTGTTAACAATTATAGGCAACTTAGCGACACAATACATCCCCATGGCGTATAATGCACTGCATAATGGACTCCCTATTATACGCACACGGACCAGATTCTATTCCGCGTATTCAATGGTTTGTAAAATGTGGATTTATTTGCTGCGTGCTGTCTGCCTATTTACATTTACATTTACCATTTCCATTCCCACTGTGTGTGCTTGCTCTGTGTGAGTGTGTGTATAGTTGATTTGTTTTATTAAAATGTTACAGCGTGTAATCGATTCGGGATGCCTGTTTTAATAACCCGCGTCCGGGATCGAATCGATTTATCCGTGGTTTGATTGATAGAAATTCAATTCAATTGGAAATTCATAGAGTTTTTTTTATTTATTCTTGGGGCGCACATAATAGAAAAAAATCGTTATTGCATAACGAAAATGAATTGGTAATGGTAATTAATGATTATTTAATAAAAACATACCCTTTAGAATTGACACCTTTAATTTATACTTTCTAAATGTTCTTATAATGCTTTACATTTTCATTTTTGTAATATTTTGTCTCCTTGAAAATAAAAACTTATTAAACATTAAAAGTGCGATTCTTTTCGCAATCTACAACAAGTTAGTCTTACAAAGACTATATCAAACACTCATTGAAACAACTACTTCTCGGGCTAATACCCCGACGGACATTGAATTATACAACAAGTGTTTGCTGTTACATACAGTAACCTACTGCAAATGTAACAATTTGGGTCAAATTATTCAGGCCATCTATAGACGCGTTTCGAGATTTATCTCTCATCAGTATAGCTTTGCCATTCCCTCTAAACAATTGGCAATTTCATTTATACTTATGTTTGAACGGTAACGTGACCGCCAGTCTAAGGTGTCAAATTGTTTAGAGGGAATGGCAAAGCTATACTGATGAGAGATAAATCTCGAAACGCGTCTATAGATGGCCTGAATAATTTGACCCGAATTGTTACATTTGCAGTAGGTTACTGTATGTAACAGCAAACACTTGTTGTATAATTCAATGTCCGTCGGGGTATTAGCCCGGGAAGTAGTTGTTTCAATGAGTGTTTGATATAGTCTTTGTAAGACTAACTTGTTGTAGATTGCGAAAAGAATCGCACTTTTAATGTTTGATGTATTCTGCAACCAAGAATTGGCAATTTCATTTATACTTAAAAACTTATTATTATTATTTTTATTATTATTATTACATTCATTAATACTTGACATAGTTCTAAATATTTTGATATTGTTAACATACATACTTATTAGAGGTGTTTAAATGCAGATGAATATAATTTATAAAATAGAATAATGGTTTATAGTGTGAGCCTTTTTGGAAAATATGCTAAAAATTAAATAACTGTCAGATTTTCATCAAGTCCACATTAGTTCGTTAATACAAGTGGGCATAATTTTGATTAAAATCGAACTTACAAAAGCTCACAATAATTGGAAAGTAAAGTCGCTCTAAGTATACACATTTATGCGTTTTATTAACATTAAACAACGTTTAATGTTGATAAAATGTTGAAAAACGTTATTTGTTTTTTTTTGCTCAGTGGGGTAGAATAATTAGAAAATGTCGTACACTTTTATTATTTGGGTCATTCCAGCCAGGGACAGTCAAACCGGGGCGCAGTCATGTCACCGATTTGGCTGAAACTTTTTCTGAAAAATCTTTCATATATTCTAAGATGTTCCCCCAAAGGACAGATTTTTAAAAAAATTTATCCTACGATAAAAATTTTTGAAAAAAAAACGTACCTCAGAAATGAGCCTTTTTGAGGGTATCTTTAATAATCAATAACTTTCTTGTTTTTTAACCGATTTAAATGATTCTTTGGCAAATGACACCTTAAAGTATAACCTATCAAATGGTGTACTCGTTTGCCCAATTAATATTAAATGTTGACCAAAAAATAGGGTTCGAAAAAGGAGTGAAATTGGTGAAAAAGACAGTATTTTCAATGTGACCTACACTCAACCAATAGCAACTTATTCAGTTTGCTTCTAGTTTGAAATCTTCAGCATGATCCAAGGAATAATGCCGGAAGCTTCATTCCCATTTAAATGCTACTTAACATATCATTACTACGGTTTGAAAATTGGGAAAAATGACGTTTTTCGTAAAAAGAGCAAACTTTGAAACGTTATAGCAAAAATGTATGTTTTTTTAGATTTTTTTCGCTTTAGCCACAGATTCTGCGTTTTACGAGCTTCATTTTGACCAAATTTCGTTTTGCTTTTTGGAGATTTGTTCGAGATATGATTTTTTTCGTCCGTGATGTTTTTGGCCAAATTCAAAGGAGGTTGAATTCACATTTCCTCCAATTACCTTCCAGTTTTATGCTGGTAATGGTCCCGAAAATGTGTATATCTTCAGAATTATCCAAATAATGTTGCCAGAAGCTTCTTCCCATTTAGAATCTACTTAACAACGCACTACTACGATTTGAAAATTGGACAACGAACGGTGTTTTTCGTAAAAACAGCAAACTTTGAAACGTTATAGCAAAAATGTATATTTTTTTACATTTTTGAAAATTTAGCCACAGATTCTACGTTTTAAGAGCATCAATTTGGCCAAGTTTCGTTTTGCTTTTTAAAGTTTTGTCCGAGATATGATTTTTTTTGTCCGCGATGTTTTTAGGAAAATTCAAAAGTTGTTGAATTTACATTTCATGGAATTAGCTTCCAATTTCATGCTTATAAAGGTCACGACAATTTTTTAAATTAATAAACTATTTTAGAGTTCAATATTAGAGTAATTATAGAGTGACATTGAATGTTAATGAAATGATTATAACTTCAAATTACGTTTACTAAAATAGCATTCATTTGAAATGGCGCCATACGCCGGTCACCCGTCAACAGATGGCGCTGTCATTCTCTGACCGACGGCAGGTAATGCAAGGTTGCATTTTTATAGTTGGATGACACCTGTGAACGTTTGAGAGGTTAAGAAGTCCGATATCAATAAAATGCTACGAGTATGAATTATATGTTTGGTATAATTTATTGTCATTATGTACTTAAATTATTCACAATACAATCGTGTAATAAGATCGTTACTATCAATCGGTTATAACTAGGTAATGACTCGAAACACTCTAGACGCGTTATCCTCGGAATACCGTTTCGCAGAAATATTTTGCTCGTCAACTGGTGTGAAACTGTGGAACTTCCGCGTGCCAGGCAACAGTTTCGTGTATGCAAATCTTGGCGATATCTCTTCGTGATGCTGCTGAATCTCCTCTTTGGTAACCCAAATCGACCTATTGGCAAATTTTACTCTCAGCGTTATCGCGATAATTTAGGCTTTCAGCTAATTATCTTGTCAAGTATTACCTTATACTTTGTACTTCTTTCTCGATGTATTCGTGGAACTGCAGGGGTGTTAAAATTTGGTGACCAGCCGTGTGCTGCAGATTGTGCCGAGTCACTTTGCGTTTCACTGTTCCTCCGATGCCATCGCAGGAACTCTTGCCGTGGCTGGTCGCAAATAAATTCCAAAACTGGAGCTTAATGCCAAAATCTGCTTCGTGCAAGCACATGTTGGCAAAGTTACTTCTGAAAAAGTAATTTAATGTTCATTATATATTAAAATCAGTATCATATAAAAACGGTAATTCTCATATGATACTGATACAATCAGTATCATATGAGAATTATTTTTGCCGATTGTAAAAGACAAATTTTATTCTCTTGAATTTCTTACTTGTTCTTATATTGTGAAGGAGCTCCATCAGAGAAGTAAATCACGTTCTGAATATTTGGATGATCTTCTTTTATGATTGTCCATAGTTTTTTTAAACATATGAACCGCAGTCGTAGTGTGATTGAGAGAATCGCTGACTATGCAGAAGCTTCGTACTTCTAGTTCCGCATTTTCCATACTTTTGTAATACAAGACGAATGGATGCAAAGTTGTCTGCGTGGTGCTGAAATAAAACAACTGCGTCGAATCTTGGGCGATGAACTTGTAGTTTTCTGCAAAATCGAGCAGAAGTATACAAGTATCCTCGGACAAATGCTTCTTGGTATCATAACGATATTTCGATTGGGCATCTGCGACGAAGTGATGAACTCATCCTGATCTTCAGTTAAACTCATGAGAGTTACAGCTGCTTTGGTGTCAGAAGATCCCTCGGTGTTTTTCGCCTGTTTCGCTTTAGTTATCCAATTTTCGTAGGTTACTTCGGTGTGGGACTGCAAGCTGTCGAGCGTGCTTAAGAACGATTTAACTCCGTCTGACTATAACACACGAAACAATGCACTTATGAATACATTTATTATAAATTTTCGTAATTTATTTGCAACGAGTGAAACAGTACATATCATATTGTTAAATAGTTATGCATTACATTTTACCTGCGGACATTGTGAACATTCTTGTAGCATACACTGTACCTTTGCTAGTCTTCGACCAAAAGAGTGCGTCATAGCTGGAGCTCCTGGAACACATACTGTGTGTGTTTGCGCCCAGCATCAGAACGTGAAACTAAAGTTAAAAGCGTTTTCGAAGAGTTTAACGTCCGAAGATTTGATTGCACACGCCGTTTGGGGTCTTTGATGTCGCAAACGGCGTGTGCAATCAAATCTTCGGACGTTAAACTCTTCGAAAACGCTTTTAACTTTAGTTTCACGTTCTGATGCTGGGCGCAAACACACACAGTATGTGTTCCAGGAGCTCCAGCTATGACGCACTCTTTTGGTCGAAGACTAGCAAAGGTACAGAACCCTAGTTTAGTAGTAGGGTTCTCCAGTTTCCATTCGGCGTACAGGTCCCTCAGGTTGAACAAGAGTAGCTGCTTTTGAATATGCTGTCTCGTTCCCGTCGTAGAATCCTTGACACTCACAAATTCCTTCGCTCCAGGACAAATGCGAGAGTTTTTTTCGTCGTGATAAAACGAAATCACGTTACTTTTGGTTACTTCAGATATGATGACTCGTTGACTTGCATCGCGGGTGGATAAAATTCTTATTCATAAAGAAATAGTTCTATAACTTGTCAAAATTTGAAAATAAATTTAAACTACATCATGAATTTCATATATTAACATTATAATGTTAATTACCTTTCTCAGCTTTTAATTTTCGAGCCTGGTAAATCATGTGCTTGGTGCAGCCAAATTCCTGTACTGCTTTCTCGTAAGTCCAATGTTCCGGAATTAATGTCAGCAGAGAAATCTTTTTCTCGTACGACGATTCCTCTTCGAATTTGATTTGTAATTCTTTGAGGAAAGACTTCGTCCAATCGCAAGTTTTCTTAGAATCAAACAGTTCATCATCCAATTCGATGTGATAAGCTCTTTCGATATCCTTTTTCAGAACATCTCTTACTTGATTTATTGCGCGCGTTGCCGTGGTCTTAAATTTGTCATCACATTGTTTGGCACGTTTCAACGGAGGTTGACCGAGCAGCTCTAACTTGGTGTTAATCCCTTCACGCAGATCAGGACTATCGTGATACGAAGACTGAGAAGACTCGGGTGTCACGGATTCTTGGCTATCGGGTTTGATTGTGTCATTAATTATGTCTATCACAGTCTGGTTGCAGTTGCAACAAAGCTTTCTCCCAGGTGTTAACTGACAGTTGGCTTTCATCGTAATTTTTGATGTTTCAACGGATATGATCCGTAATACAGACGACACCACTTTCTGGTGTTTACTCCAAGGATCGCAACACACCGCCTGATTATATTCGTAGAATTTTAGGTATCTGCCAAAATGATGTGCGCAAATATTTGTCAGCCTACGAACGTCGCAAAAATCAAGTCGAGAGTGAACTAAATATTTCTGATCGGCATCGAGTTCGCTTAACTCCACATGTGAATTGTCCGAACTCGTTGACTGACTCTGATGGCAGTGCTCTCCCAAAATTATTCCAACGGAGCAATCCATACTTGCGGTACAATTTACATTGGACTTCTTAACCTCTCAAACATGGACAGATGTCATCCAACTATGAAAATGCAACCCGCATTACCTGCCGTCAGTAAGAGAATGACAGCGCCATCTGTTGACGGGTGACCGGCGTATGGCGCCATTTCAAATGAATGCTATTGTAGTAAACGTAATTTGAAGTTATAATCATTTCATTAACATTCAATTTCACTCTATAATTACTCTAATATTGAACTCTAAAATTGTTTATTAATTTAAAAAATTGTTGTGACCTTTATAAGCATGAAATTGGAAGCTAATTCCATGAAATGTAAATTCAACAACTTTTGAATTTTACTAAAAACATCGCGGACGAAAAAAATCAAATCTCGGACAAAACTTTAAAAAGCAAAACGAAACTTGGCCAAATTGATGCTCTTAAAAGGGAGAATCTGTGGCTAAATTTTCAAAAATTTAAAAAAATATACATTTTTGCTATAACGTTTCAAAGTTTGCTGTTTTTACGAAAAACACCGTTCGTTGTCCAATTTTCAAATCGTAGTAGTGCGTTGTTATGTAGCTTCTAAATGCTAATGAAGCTTCTGGCAATATTATTTGGATAATTCTGAAGATGTACACATTTTCGGGACCATTACCAGCATAAAACTGGAAGGTAATTGGATGAAATGTGTATTCAACCTCCTTTGAATTTGGCCAATAACATCACGGACGAAAAAAATCATATCTCGAACAAATCTCCAAAAAGCAAAACGAAATTTGGTCAAAATGAAACTTGTAAAACGCAGAATCTGTGGCTAAAGCGAAAAAATCTAAAAAAACATATATTTTTGCTATAACGTTTCAAAGTTTGCTGTTTTTACGAAAAACGTCATTTTTCCCAATTTTCAAACCGTAGTAATGATATGTTAAGTAGCATTTAAATGGGAATGAAGCTTCCGGCATTATTCCATGGATCATGCTGAAGATTTCAAACTGGAAGCAAACTGAATAAGTTGCTATTGGTCGAGTGTAGGTCACATTGAGACTGTCTTTTTCACCAATTTCACTCCTTTTTCGAACCCTATTTTTTGGTCAACATTTAATATTAATTGGGCAAACGAGTACACCATTTGATAGGTTATACTTTAAGGTATCATTTGCCAAAGAATCGTTTAAATCGGTTAAAAAACAAGAAAGTTATTGATTGTTAAAGATACCCTGAAAAAGGCTCCTTTCTGAGATACGTTATTTTTTCAAAAATTCTTTTCGTAGCATACATTTTTTTTTAAATCTATCCCTTGGGGGAACATCTTAGAATATACGAAAGATTTTTCAGAAATAGTTTCAGCCAAATCGGTGACATGACTGCGCCCCGGTTTGACTGTCCCTGGTTAGAATGACCCATTTAAAAAAATGGTGATGTGTACATCATAGTACTTTCCCTGTCAGTCTTGTATAGATTTGGATTTTGAGAATGTAAATTTTTTTCTAAAACTTCAAAAATCTTTTATACAACTTATTTTGCGTTTCCAGACCGGTTCTAGATCACTGGAGGCAGAGCTGGGACGAATCCTCGTAAATAAAATTCGAATCACGAATCCGAATCACCCAATATGATTCGAATCACGAATACTCGAATAAAGGATTCCTAAGAGATAAAAATGATTCGAATCAAAGATTCGAATCCTGTTTTTTGGAATCACAAACACAAATCCTTTAGGAATAAATTTGATTTTATTATTTTTTTGCAACCATTAATATATAAATATCATTACCAGTTGTTTTAACAAAAATATTCTAAACCTAATTATTTATTATTAACACTGAACATCGTTGATAACAGAATAAATATCTGATTCCGTGTTACTCTGATTAAAGATGTGTTTGTGTGATATTGAACTTTTCTTCAAATCAGTGTTTTGTACGCGTGGCGCATGAAGTAAAATTTCGAGTTTAGAAAAGCCCAGAAAATTTGTCTCGGGTCGCTGCGCGACCCTCGACAAATTTTCACGGGGCTTTTCTAAACTCGAAATTTTACTTCATGCTTAGCCTGGGAGTGGAAGCACCTGTTCGAAACTTTAAATTTAACTCTATTATAAAATCGACAAATGCCTGAAAATTAAGTAAATAAAAAATTCACTGAAAATCATTAAAACTTAGAAAATCAGAAAAAAGTCATGAAATTATATTCAAATTGACCAAAACACTAACAAAAAAGCCATATGATATTATTAAATTTGTCGAAATCAGCAGGCAAATTATAAAACACGTAAAAATTTATAAAATTAACTTAAATATTGACAAAAATAATGATAAATTTTTTCATTATTTTTGTCAATATTTAAGTTAATTTTATAAATTTTTACGTGTTTTATAATTTGCCTGCTGATTTCGACAAATTTAATAATATCATATGGCTTTTTTGTTAGTGTTTTGGTCAATTTGAATATAATTTCATGACTTTTTTCTGATTTTCTAAGTTTTAATGATTTTCAGTGAATTTTTTATTTACTTAATTTTCAGGCATTTGTCGATTTGGTCAAAATGGTTGTTTCCCGAAGAAGAAAGTTATATTAAAAGGTCCGGGAAAAAAATCTTGAATCAGGCAAATGCCGGAAAAATTTAACATTTCATATTGTGGCTACCATGTCAGTTTTACTTCAAATAATATTATACAAAATTTTGAAAACTAGATTATTATCTTTAAAAATATTTTCAGTCATTTAATGTTCTTATCAAAGCATTCAGTTTGAAGTTTCGAACGAGCGTTTCCACTCCCAGACTAAGCATGAAGTAAAATTTCGAGTTTAGAAAAGCCCCTCGAAAATTTGTCGAGGGTCGCGCAGCGACCCGAGACAAATTTTCTGGGCTTTTCTAAACTCGAAATTTTACTTCATGCGCCACGCGTATAAAACAGTTATTTAACGAGAAATTTAAAAAACACAAAAGAAATTTTTCAAGGTAATCCTCAACATTAATTCGAATTATTTCTGACGATTCAAAACCTTTTGTAAGTATTCGAATTCTTTTATAAATATTCGGATTCTTTTATAAGGATTCAAATCACCCACATTTGGATTCGAATACGAATCCTATTAAAAATATGTAACAAATCCGGATCACGAATCCAGTTGAGCTGAAGTATTCGAATGTCTCTTTTGAATCCTCTAAAAGGATTCGAATCCAAGATTCGAATCCTGAATGATTCGAATCCTGCCTAGCTCTGACTGGAGGCCGTAATGGGCGCGCAAGTTTTGTCAATTCTTGTCAAGTTTTTGTCGGCCGTACATCGCACCAGTTGCGCTCAGTACCCTAACTAGCAGTGCTGCCAGCAAAAAGTAAAGGGTATTTTTTGCTGGCAGCACTGATAGTTATGGTACTGAGCGCAATTGGTGCGATGTACGGCTGACAAAAACTTGCAATACTTTACCCCCAAAAATATAAAATCTACTCTATAAAAATACATTTTAATTCAATTGTAATAAATCTATATTTCAAAACAGTTTTTTTTAATAAAAATTCAACAGAAACAGAAATATATTACACATAAAGATATATAGATATTTAGATTAATTAAATCTATGTATCTATACAAATTAATGCAAATGTCCTAATTCAACGTCCCTTTTCTATACCCAACCATTAAAACCGTCAGCACATCTGTCCCATTACCCCTTTAAAACTAAACTTTATTACCCCCCAAAAAAGGGTGACCGTAAAACCAGAAAACGCCCCGTTTAAAATAATTTGTGTCTTTATCAAAAACCCAAACAAATTCTCATCTGTAGAAAAGCAAACCCTTAACACCTTAAGAAATCCACACTTTATCGAAAATCACCCGACCTTTTTCGAGGTAAACAAATGTTGGTACGCGTGTGTCCTTCTAAGTATTATCACAAAACCGCGGGGTTTCGGTTACGCGCTCGGGTCGTACCATTATTTTATTTCTGTCTTTTCTCAGGAAAAGTCGTGTGTTGGGGGTGGGTTTTTGTGGAATTTATGTTTTGGGAGTATTAGTTCTTTTCTGGTTAGTGCGTTTCGAATTAAATGTGCTTAAATTGTGTTTTTATATATTTTCGTGTGGAATTTTAACAAATGTCTTTATTTGTGGTCGGTTTACCTGAAGAAAAATAATAAAAAAAGGTGGGTATATTTGATGCTTATCGGGTTTTTATTGTTGAAAGGAATTGGAATGTGGAGGAGTGTGTATAGCTTATTATATTATTTTTAAATACATTATGTTCAAAAGATACATGTATTTTTCAAATTAATCTTATTTTTTTAATTGGATTTTATTTTAAATATTTATCATGTTTTAACAAGAGTTCAATGAAATCAAGTTAATAGTATATTATACAACGAGCATATATAATAGCTATTAATCACGAGAACGAGGTTTGCGGAACGAGCCGAAGGCGAGTGGAGCAAGTCGTTCGAGTGATTAACAACCATTATATGCGAGTTATATACTACACTTTGTTCACGACAACAACAATATATAACACAACATTTATAATATATTTTTATCAAATACGCGTCAGCCTTAATGGTCGGTTTTGTTTTATAATAATTTGACAGATAAATGATGATAGATTGGGGTACTATGATTTAAATGTGTAATAGGGTTAGTTCCACATTAACATAAATATGAATAACCGTTCAACAATAAATAATACTCACACAGTCTACATTGCCTAAGTTACATAGAAACACGCTCTTTGTACAAAAAACGAACTTTTCCGTTTGGATGGA
Organism: Philonthus cognatus; assembly: GCA_932526585.2. Classification (NCBI taxonomy): domain Eukaryota; kingdom Metazoa; phylum Arthropoda; class Insecta; order Coleoptera; family Staphylinidae; genus Philonthus; species Philonthus cognatus. The sequence goes on from OW052241.1 coordinate 156,367,935, forward strand.
GTTTTCACGGTGTTAACGTTTGTACCGCTTAAAAAAAAACACTCGCGATGGATAGAAGCACAATTGTTTAACAGATTTGAGAATGATTTATGTTTACAAACGCGTTTTACACGGGTTAAACTAGTAAGATGTTAACGCGTTACTTTTTACTTTAACAAAATGCGTCGATGACGTCATCCCCACCATGGTCAAATGTAAGTTGATTTGACTAGCACAGCGCTGTTATTGCATAGCGAAAAAAATCAAACTAGGCAAATATTTATATTCGTGGTAAAAAAACCACATTTATAGCACAAATCCCGTGTTAAATGTACTTGCGTGTTAAATGCACCCTATTTATGCTAACCACATAATTAAATAACGCACATATAATAAGATTGTCGTGAACAAAGATATTTATATCTATACCCACTGAGCAAATCCATTTAAATAATGTTTCATCAACATTAAAACAACGTTTAATGTTGCTACAATGTTAATATAACGTTATTTGTTTGTTTTTTGCTCAGTGGGTAGGTTACATACTTTTTTATAAATAATAATCAAAAAATAAATAATATATAAAATTACGAAAAAACTATTCGTGAAAATGCAAACAGTGTCTTAATTAATAAGACAATTTAAGACGATAAATATCCATTGAAACAACTACTTCTCGTGCAAATACACCTCCGGACATTGAATTGTACAATGAAATATTTAAAATCTTATTTAATTTGATTTGTTACAACGCTCTATTAAAGTATATGTAACATTTAGGTTAAATTCTCTTCAAACCAACTAACAATGCAATTTTAAATGAAAGGAGAGATAGCAACAAATTAGAAGTGAAAGGACTTGGATTAAAACTAATGTCTTAGGCCATCTATAGACGCGTTTCGAGATTTATCTCTCTTCAGTATAGCTTTGCTTATGACGTTTAAAAAAATTAGGCATAAAATTAAAACAAACTTACTTGGAAAAAGTGTTGTGTGTGGAATGAATTAACCTAAACGTTACATATACTTTAATAGAGCTTTGTAACAAATCAAATTAAATAAGATTTTAAATATTTCATTGTATAATTCAATATCCGGAGGTGTATTTGCACGGGAAGTAGTTGTTTCAATGGATATTTATCGTCTTAAATTGTCTTATTAATTAAGACACTGTTTGCATTTTCACGAATAGTTTTTTCGTAATTTTATATATTATGTTTAAAGTGTGCAAACTATAAGAAGCGTAAGCTTATTTTCTCGAATTCAAATAGTTTTGAATTTGAATTTATCTTGTTTGAACTGTACTGTAAGGTAAATAATAAGGTCTCACATTCTTCATACCTGCTAATGACATAATCCCCTTTTTTACCTATAAATACCGACCATCATTTTCACTAATTCCATTTCTGTGTACCTGTTCATTCCACACACAACACTTTTTCCAAGTAAGTTTGTTTTAATTTAATTCCTAATTTTTTTAAACGTCATAAGCAAAGCTATACTGAAGAGAGATAAATCTCGAAACGCGTCTATAGATGGCCTAAGACATTAGTTTTAATCCAAGTCCATTCACTTCTAATTTGTTGCTATCTCTTCTTTTATTTAAAATTGTATTGTTAGTTCGTTTGAAGAGAATTTGACCTAAACGTTACATATACTTTAATAGAGCGTTGTAACAAATCAAATTAAATAAGATTTTAAATATTTCATTGTATAATTCAATATCCGGAGGCGTATTTGCACGGAAAGTAGTTGTTTCAATGGATATTTATCGTCTTAAATTGTCTTATTAATTAAGACACTGTTTGCATTTTCACGAATAGTTTTTTCTATACATTAACATTTAAATATTCATTTTAACCAAAACGCATTATTTTAATTAAATTAGACCAACATGTTTGTATACAAAGAGCTATTAAAACCACGAATATATTTACAAAATATTAAACACACATTCAATTATGGCTAGAAATATTTTAACGATACCACAGTTCAGTATCTTCTTTTTAACGACCGCCTATTAATTTCATGTTGGTCTTTAAAAGGGACACTAATCAGGCAAGCAATTAAGGTGTATTAGCCTTGTTCCTCTTGTCGGGTACAAATGGCGAAGTTTGTTAGAGCCTTTTTGTTGAACCATAATAAAAAAACCCGCTCAGTAGCCTTTAATTATAATAAACTGACCGTTTTCTAATTTCAAGACACAACAATGTATATTATAATGAAGGGTTGTTTCGTTATAGATTGAGGTTCTTGAAAATGAACAATAGTTACTAATTGAGTCGCCTATTTCTAAAAACCCCTAAATCCATTTGAAAGTAATAGATTTAGGGATTTTTTGGAAATATTAGAGGTTTAAAAAGGGGATGTTAAAATAATAATAATAATAATAAAGGTCTTCATTTATCATAGAGAAAAAAATACAGAAAAAAAATCTTAGAAGTCTAGGCAAAGTTCAGTCAAACTGTTAACTGTTGAGGCTTCTACTTCGTTATACATCATTATTAACATAAATAAGACACTGAAACTTTGTTTGTATAACTGAGGTTTTTTTTTTCACTTGTAGTCTGATAATGACAAGTTAAAGTTGTCGAAACTATAGTCACAATAAAAAAACCTCAGTTATACAAACAAAGTTTAAGTGTCTTATTTATGTTAAAGTTCAGTCAGTTTAACCTGTTACTGATCTTCCACTTAACCTACAAAAAATTAAACAAATATAATTGCAACATGTGAGATATTATATACAACCATATTTTGACGTCAGTAATCCCGAATTAATTTCTAATTTCGCAATTTCAGAGCCCATCACGTAGTAATATAAAACGCAAGTTACATCTCTACCCTTTCGCTTAAGTTACACAGAAACACGTTCTTTGCACAATAAACTAACTTTTCCGTTTGGATGGAGTTTTCCGGGGTTTACACTCACGACGGATAGAAACACAAATATTTAACCGATTTAAGAACGATTTCTGTTTACAAATGCGTTTTACGCGGGTTAAACTAATGAGAACGGCGGAGATGTTGACGCGTTACTTCGTACTTTAACAAACTGGCGTCGACAACGTCATCACCACCATGGTCAAATGTAAGACAAAAGAAGATGATTTGACTAGCACGGCGCTGTTACTGCATAGCGGCAAAAAATCTAACTAGGCAATTATTTATATGCGTGTTAAAAATCCGCTTTTATCACGCAAATCCCGTGTTAAATGTACTTGAGTGTTAAATGCACCCCATTTATGCTGCCCACACAATTAAATAAAGTACATATTATAAGATTGTCGTGAACAAAATTACATGATCAATTGGTAAGACAACCCAGCCGAGTTTAATTGAAATTAGTTTGTAAAAAATACACCCATTTCTTTGTTTAAATATTATATTTTGCACTGAATTATGTGACTATAGTTTTGACTATTTTGTAGCCACTCTCAATTAAAAGTAAATTAAAATTACATGTTCAGTTTTCAACTACTGAAGCTCTTGTGGACGAGCCGCCACTGGTACATTTTAACTCTTATAGACCCCGTCACTGATACATATTACAAATTAAATCTAGATTGTTTATTAATTACATTTTATGTTTATCAACGTTTTCAAATTAATCAAAAATCTTGTATGTTGTTAACGTATCAGCATTTGATAAATCGTTGCCATTATTGTTGATTACTTTATATTCGCGTGCATTAATTAGATTTCGACAGAACGTTGGCGCCTCGGTGTTATTTACAACAGTTTCGGGATTTTAATGCAAAGCGCATTAGCATCAACATTATAATAATAATGCAAAACCGTTTCTGTCCGTAGGCATAAATCACAATCGAGGACCCGAAGCGGTGACACCGAATAAATATCGGCACAAATATAAATTCTCGAATTGGTCGAATTTGCGTTTCAATAGGGATTACAAGGTTGAGAATTTGTCTCTTTACAGAAAGAAGTATATACAGGGAATTTTTTTGTTAGGTAAACATATGCATAAGCTGTAAATTTTCCGACATCCGTTATGTTTTAAAAGAGTTCAATTTGAAGCTTTAAACTAGGGTTTTCCAGTCCTAGGCTAAGCATGTAGTAAAATTTCGAGTTTAGGAAAGCCCAATGAAAATTTGTCGAGGGTCGCTGCGCGACCCTCGACAAATTTTCATTGGGCTTTTCTAAACTCGAAATTTTACTTCATGCGCCACGCGTATACAACATTGATTTCAAGTGAGGTTCAAATATACATAAATTTCACAATATTTTAGTGTTTTATACGCGTGGCGCATGAAGTAAAATTTCGAGTTTAGAAAAGCCCAGAAAATTTGTCTCGGGTCGCTGCGCGACCCTCGACAAATTTTCACGGGGCTTTTCTAAACTCGAAATTTTACTTCATGCTTAGTCTGGGAGTGAAAAACACTCGTTTAACGCTTCAAATTGAACTCTTTTAAAAAACAACGAATTTCTAAAGATTTAAAGAAAGTAAGCTGAATTTGGAATAAGTATACTTTAAAGAAAAACTTCCTGTATGTATATCGTTGATTTAAAGGTAAAAGTCATTATGTGCATTAATGGCACATTTATGAGTATTAACTTTAGAACGTTCTCAATAAAATCAGAGAAACTGAGAAATAATATTAGAGAAGTATTTATGAAAGTAAATAAGGATAGATTAGTCTGTCATACGACACTAGATAGATTGTGAAGTTAGGTTATGTCGTATGTAATTGTTTTTAGGTTAGGTAGTCCTTAATATATCAGGTTAGTTTAGTCACAAGTTACTTAAGTTAGATTAAAAAATCGTTTAATTTGAAGCTTCTAACGAGTGTTTCCACTCCCAGATTAAGCATGAACTAAGTTTTCGAGTTTAGAAAAGACAGAAAATTCTCGAAACTAGAAATTTTATTTCATGCGCCGCGCTTATGATTTCAAGTGAAATTCAAAATATACCGCTTAGGTTAAGTTAGGTTTGCAATTGAGTAATTGGATCTGTTTGATACTTCAATTGCTCGATCATCGCTTGCCTTAAGACAACGTTATTGCTCGAGTCGAGTGTATTAACGACGTCGGATGTGTGCTCAGAGTTTTTGGTTTAACTTGGTGGTTTAAACACGCCGGAAAATCGTAAAAATTGGAACGATTATAGCTGTAGTAGTTCCAACGACGGTGAGTGATTTTCACGGAGAAATAATAAATAGTGCATTAGATATTAGTCTATTCGAGCGGGTGAATTTCTACACTGAATGCGCCTCTCAAGGTTGCGGACAAAAGAATACAATCGTCCGCCGTGCTCAACGACCTATTTATTATTTATCGTCGAGGTCATTGACCTATCTGCAACCCAGTTAATTAAAATTAAATTCAATATTAAATTCAACAATACTCCCTAATTCCTCTGTTCTCTAGTGTATTACCTTCCATTGGGTCAGTCTGTTCGTGTACTTAAGTCACCGTGAAGACCCTCACAGGTGTGAAGAGTGTGCTCCATTGGTTTTTTCCCTGAATCCATTTCATTCCCTTTATTTATAAAATAAATACAGCTAATAGGATCATTGTTTAAATATTGCCTGACTCGCAGTAGTCATATTACAAATAAATTATGGGGTTCTATATCTGCAACGAATGCAATAGTAATATTAGCCCTAACTCATTGTACTTAAAATGCGAGTCATGTGATAAGTGGTTTCACTCAAAATGCACAAGTCTGTCAGCCGACGAGATAAATAAACTGAAGAAAGAGAAAGCAACCACTTTTACTTGTACTAAATGCTGTTCAACAAATACGTTCAACAATAACCAAATCATCCAATTGGAAAATGTGATTGAGAAACTGCTTAAAAAGTATTTTGACTCTTTCAAATCAGAAATACAAACAACAATAACACAATTTCAGGAAAAAATAACTACGTTTGAAACACAACTCACTGAACTTCATAATAATTTCGAAACCCTTAACACTCGTTTTAACCAAGTGGAAAATCATGCGATTAGCAATGAAGCCGGTTCTGCTATTTCGGACTCGGCTATTAGCGACGTTGTTTCAGAAATCACAGAACGAAGCAACAGAAAACGCAATCTATTGATATACAATGTCCCAGAATCTGAAACTGCACCTTTATTTATAAAATAAATACAGCTAATAGGATCATTGTTTAAATATTGCCTGACTCGCAGTAGTCATATTACAAATAAATTATGGGGTTCTATATCTGCAACGAATGCAATAGTAATATTAGCCCTAACTCATTGTACTTAAAATGGGAGTCATGTGATAAGTGGTTTCACTCAAAATGCACAAGTCTGTCAGCCGACGAGATAAATAAACTGAAGAAAGAGAAAGCAACCACTTTTACTTGTACTAAATGCTGTTCAACAAATACGTTCAACAATAACCAAATCATCCAATTGGAAAATGTGATTGAGAAACTGCTTAAAAAGTATTTTGACTCTTTCAAATCAGAAATACAAACAACAATAACACAATTTCAAGAAAAAATAACTACGTTTGAAACACAACTCACTGAACTTCATAATAATTTCGAAACCCTTAACACTCGTTTTAACCAAGTGGAAAATCATGCGATTAGCAATGAAGCCGGTTCTGCCATTTCGGACTCGGCTATTAGCGACGTTGTTTCAGAAATCACAGAACGAAGCAACAGAAAACGCAATCTATTGATATACAATGTCCCAGAATCTGAAACTGCAAACGTCAATGATAGGAAAGAGCATGACATCGCTAAAGTTGGTGCTACCCTCCGGGAACTTGGTAGTTTTCCCTCACCAAAATTACTATACAGATTGGGAAAAATGGCCGGAGTGAACCCCAGGCCTCTCAAACTAATTTATGAGAATGCTGATACCGCTCTGAATATATGGAAAGCGTCACGAGAATCGTCGAATCTACGGAAGATAATTAGAAAGGACCAAACACCGATGCAAAGGAGTCACCTGAAGCTATTGTACGCCGAATTGGAAGATCGACAAACCCGTGGCAAAAATAATTTAAAAATTAAATTTATAAATGATTTGCCCATAATTGTCATAACCAACGTTCGGTTACGCCATCAACTTCAAAAAGCAATTAAAGTCATGCGGCAAGCAGAATTCGCTCAGTCAAGTACCTTCCTGTATTTATTACCAGAATGTTCGCGGATTAGCCACTAAGACTCAAACGCTACTAGAAGGTATATTAGCGTCTGATTATGAAATATTTACATTCACAGAGACTTGGCTGAACGAAAGCATATATAATGCAGAATTGTTTCCATCTAACTATTCTGTCTTTAGGGCCGATAGAGCAGAGAGAAAGGGTGGTGGTTGTTTAATTGCTGCAGACCAAAAATACCTTCCAAGGCGTTTGAATAATGTTACGCTGTTAAATGTTAATGTTGAAATAGTTGGTATCAAATTGATAATTAATAACATTTATTCCAATATTATCTGTTTATACATACCTCCTGCTTCCCCGACTGCCTGTTATAATGAAATTTTCAACTTAATAGATGACACCGTTGATTTTTCTTTACCTACTTTAATAGCTGGAGATTTTAACTTACCAAATTTTGTATGTTACAATAGGAATAATACTCAGATCTCTTCGCAAACGGAATCACTGATTAATTTTATAAAATATGATAATTTACTCCAAGCTAATACCATTTTAAATTCAAATAATCGAGTTTTAGATCTGATTCTGCATACAACCGATATTGCAGTTGAAACTGAGGTAGTATCTGAACCATTAGTACCTGTTGATAAATATCACCCACCCATAATTTTTGAAATTACGCTAAATAATAATCCGCCAGGAAAGTTTAGAAATCAAGACATTGAACCACAATACAATTTTAGAAGAGCCAATTTTCCTTTATTATATCAGACACTACAAGATTACAACTGGAATGAGGTAATTTCTATAAAAGATCCCAATGTAGCTTGTTCAGTTCTCTATACAAATTTGCACGCGATATTTGACGCTAGCGTTCCTAAAATTAAATCTACTATCAAGAAAAAATATCCTACTTGGTTCTCAAAAAATACAATAAAGCTGATCATATCTAAAACTCGATACATACAACTTCAGAAGCGACCAAAAGCCAAAACGTATACTTCCTTAATCAGAAACAAACGAAGGCAGATTAAATTAGAAATCTCTAAGGATTACAGCGAATATGTATCATGTGTTGAGCAGTCTATAAAAAATGATCCCAACAAATTTTTTGAGTTTGTGAACAATAAAAAATCTTCATCTAGGATCCCGGGAATTATGAACTATAATAACAAAGTCCTAGAAACTGAACAGGAAATTGTAAATAGTTTTGCTAATTTTTTTAATAGTGTTTTAGATCTAACGATATTCCTGTTAACTATCAATGGTTACCCTCCTAATATCACCTAGGGTTTAACATACACAAAATTACTGAAGATGATGTTATTGCCGGGTCCAAGATTCTGAAAGCGAAGTTCACTGCTGGCCCTGATAAAATACCGTCCTTTTTAGTAAAAGACTGCATGCCATCTTTTGTAAAACCACTGACCCACATTTTTAATTTTATTTTAAAATCATCATTGTTCCCAGATTTGTGGAAAAGAGCTCGAATATGCCCTGTACACAAATCCGGAGACACAAATTTAATAGATAACTACCGACCAATAGCTTTATTAAATAACTTTTCAAAGATATTTGAAGCTGTGTTAACGTCAAAAATTTATCAGCATGCACAAAATCATTTTACACCTTTCCAACACGGCTTCATTCTTGGCCGCTCAACAGCCACAGACCTATTTAACTTTGTACAGTTCGTGTACGAAGTAATTTATAGGCGTGGTCAAGTAGATGCCATATATTTAGATTTTAAAAAGGCTTTTGACAGCATCAACCACAACGTTATAATCAGTAAACTCGATAACTTCGGCTTTTCTCCCTCTTTATGTTTTTTAATGAAATCTTACCTAGTTAATCGCAGTCAGTATGTAGAGTATAATGGATTCGAATCCCCTGTATTTATCCCTACAAGTGGTGTACCACAAGGGTCAAATTTAGGCCCTTTAATATTTATTTGTTTTATCAACGACATAGTGGATGGCATTGAATCAAATATCTTGTTGTACGCTGATGATATTAAAATATATCGAGAGATCAATACGGTGGCTGACAGTATCGCCTTAACTAATGACCTTGATCGCATTCAAAATTGGTGTACTTCCAATGACTTATGCCTTAACTTTAATAAATGCAATTTCGTGAGCTTCAACAGAAAATTAAATCCAATACCCTTTGACTACTTTATCTCTGGTCATGGAATAACGGGCAGTCGAACGGTGAAGGATCTTGGAGTTCTGCTGGACAGCAAATTAACATTCCAGGAGCACATTAACAAGATGTGTAATGCCAGCTATAGAATGTTAGGATTCATTGCTCGTAATTCTAAGGACTTGAAGAGCACCGAAGCATTAACAAAAATGTATAACACGTTTGTGCGAACCAAACTTGAATACTGCTCTATAATCTGGGAACCGCATGGCCACTGTTATATTGCTCAAATTGAAAACATCCAGCTAAAATTCTTAAAGATACTGTATTTTAAAAAACACCGTATTTATCCTATTCGAAATTACGACCACGGCAAGCTGCTTCAAGAGTTTGATATGCCAACTTTAGAATCGCGCAGGCAACTATCTTCTTTATTATTTCTATTTAAATTATTACATAATCGCATTGATGATATAAACTTACTTTCTAAACTTAACTTCTATGTCCCTAGGTTAAACTCTAGGTGTTCCCACACCTTTGCGTATCCTACATCTAGAACAAATGATCTTTATTACTCTCCTTTAGTTCGAATCATTCGAAATTGCAATAATAACCCAAATATTGATATATTCAATGTAACGCCCCAGCTAATCAGGAATGCATTTTTATAAGTAATTATCTATAGCGCACAACCTTATATATATATCCGTACTTCAAGATTTATACACTCCAAATTTTCCATGTTTTCTTTATATGTATTATTATTAGTAATAGTTACGCAATATTTTAGATATCATTATACATTTCTCTGTAATTGGAAGTGATTCTGTTGAGAAATAAAGCATTATTATTATTATTATTATTATTATTAACCCATTACGCGCCATTGATGCGTACACGCAACATTATTAATTTTTTGTTTAGTAAATTACTAAATAAGTTAATTTGATATATTATATTGTTTGACCTGACTTAAAAATGTATAAAGAAAAAGGTAAATATTTTGTTATTTAATTATTTCGATTATTACTCGTTTAAAAAAAATAATGTTAGTGTATTTCTAACTTCATACTATTTCAGAGTTTTATACGCGTGGCGCATGAAGTAAAATTTCGAGTTTAGAAAAGCCTGAAAATTTGGTTTGGCCGCTCCGCGCTTCGCGCTACGCGACCAAACCAAATTTTCAGGCTTTTCTAAACTCGAAATTTTACTTCATGCTTAGTCTGGGAGTGGAAACTCATTCTAAACTTCATATTGCACGTTTTTATATAAAATCGACGAATGACGGCGGACAGACCTCTGGTCAATAGCCAGTTATCAAAAGGAAGTTTATTTTATTTATATTTATTGATTATAAACAATAATGTAATTAATTATTTTGTATTGTCCTCTGATAATAAAGATTTGTTATAATAATCGACGAATGAATGAAAATGTACAGCGTATAAATTATGTATATTTAAAAAGAAAAATTCACAGTATGTAATATAATAAGTCATTCATAGAAATCATAAAAATGAAGTGCAGAATTTTACCTAAAATCAACTTTTAGAGTTACTACTATAATTGCTTGGCCGTTAATGGGTTAATAATTGAAATACTCTATAAATATTAACTTTTCAACAAGAAAAGAAAAACTGTCTGTTTTGATTAAAAAACACTTAGAACCTTTCTTCAATACTTTATTTTGTAACCAAATGTACATTTCGGACACGAAGTGTCCATTATCAATGGTTTGATACTAATACTAAAAAATAAAGTATTGAAGAAAGGTTCTAAGTGTTTTTTAATCAAAGTATAATTATCTTCAAGTAACTCAATCAATCCAAAAACTGTCTGTTGTTTTAAATTCCGAATCTACAAAAAAAAAAACACAAAGTAAACCAATAAATACACATACGAACATACGAACGTGTTAATGTGGCAACATGCACTTTCTTATAAGGAATGATTTAGTACTCAACACATTATTTTCTAAAACAAGCCAGAAATAACATTATGTATTCAGAATTTTTTAAATTATGAATGATTTGACATGTTTACATCTGAAATTGGTTAGCTTGAAAACAAATAGTTTTATGATTGACCATTCTAAGAAACGTTTGATTGATCTTAATTAAAGTAATACGATAATACTTGACCCTTACATAAATTTTCTCACGAAAATCCACGTTATCGGATACAGGCAGTCATGCCAACGTATAATTAATTGCACAGAAATCGTAGAAATAACGAATCGCATAAATCATAATTTATTCAATTAACTGGAAATTTCACCGCGACCCATTCTTTTGATTATGATGTTAATATTGCGTGATTATCCCTACTCAAGATTAACAACTTGCCATACCTACAGCGGGTATTATAATATTTCCACATGTGTTTAGATTTTTTTTTGTTGGACGTTTATTCCTCGATATAAGATAATGTTGACGTGATTACTGCTATTATTATAGAGGAATTTAATAAATATTTGAATAAGTAGCAAATGCAGTTATTCGTATTTATTTTATGTGGAAACTGAATTTGCATAAATTATTTCATTAGGATTTTTTATCTGGAGAGATTATTGAGAGTTTGACCTTTTATATTGCTTTCTTGCTTTTCTACTAAATTTAAGACAATAATTAGATTTACTTAGAATAACTGGGTATAATTGAGTGGTAGAGGTGGATAACTATCGATAGTCGGCACCATCGATAGTGTTCGATAGTCAGAACACATACTATCGATAACTATCGATATTTATCGATAGTTCATGAAAATAAATTAAATTATTTATTTTACAATTTATTTTATTGTGGGTCTAACAACCACTGATTCTTATTCAAAAACAGAAGCATATTAATATTTTTTGGTTTAAGTCTTGATCTTCTGTCGCTGATGATCAGGCCAGCTGTAATAAATTCTCTTTCTGACTCCGTCGAAGATGCTGGAATGTATAGGTATTTTAGGATTAACTCGGGAATGGGCTGAAGTTCTTGGCCATTCACCTAAAAAAAAACGAAATAAATATACACAATGATTAACCTATTATCTAATATATTTCTTACTTACCAAAATACTAATGGATCCGTTTCTTCAGCTGCATTATCCCTTTCCAGATATTGCCTCTTCCTAATTATTATATCAGCGCCATCAGCGATAACGCTTCTGGATTTCTCTTCTACTCTTCGGGCGACGAATGACAACAATGACTTCTTTTGTAGAGTGCTCCCCTGATTTTGATGTTCTATTTCGTCAACACAACTTTCAATATGTGAATTCAGAATCATTTCCTGTTCTAACAAAGTTGCCGCCTTGTTTGCATTTTCTAAATTATTAAATCCTTCCATCTTAAATCTCGGATCAAGAAGTGTTGCAATTCTTGTTACTGATCTGGTCTCATATGCAAATAGTCTTCTTCTTGTCGATTCCATCAAGCCTTTGCAGAACTTCTTCCCTTCCGATGTAGCCATACTTGTGATAATATAATTTAAAGATGTAAAAATTCCAACTGTCAGTGGTATTATCAAAGATATGGTAACATAACTGGACCCGGAAACTTTTTTTTGTTGCCTCATTGAACGAGAACAGTGCAGCTTCAAAATCATTAAGAATAGATATTTCATCAAGAGTAAACGGAGAAGGAGCTCTTCTCATTTTCAATAGAGTTCTTTGCTACCCTGAATACTTTTTTGCTCTTCTTTAAATTTATCAGTGGCTGAAGTGCTGCTTTTAAAAATCTGACAATTTCTTTGCATTTGGTCAAAACCCTCTGAACACAATCACTGCTCAGATTATCTTGTACAGCTAAATTTAGGGTGTGAGCAAAACATGGGAGGTGGGGCTTCTTCAAAATTTCACATGTTTTAATCATGTTAGCAGCATTGTCAGTTACTATACATGTAATTTTATTTCCTATATCCCAATCTTCAAAAATCTCCTGCAGCGCATCAGCAATATTTTGTGAAGTATGATTCCTACTTAGTGGCCTTGCTGTTAAGACAACAGACTTCAATCTAGAATCAGATATGAAGTGACAAGTGGCTGACAAAAACGACTCTGTGGAAACTGACGTCCAAGTATCACATGTTATTAAAAGATACTTGATACCACTTAGTATTTCTTAGTTTGCTTTGGGACTTAGTATACAAATTCTTCATAACAGATTCTCGAATAGCAAATTTACTGGGGATAACATAACGAGGGTCAAGAAGATAGACAAATCTTCTGAATCCGGTATCATTAACAATATTGAAAGGTTGAAAATCTTGTGCAATCATCATTACAAGAGCACAGTCCAGCTCTTTCTTTCTCTTTGAAGAACTCTCGTATTCAATAGATCTCTTAAAGAAAGGACTTATTGATCTATTGTTAGACTGTGCTGAGGTTAACTGTGTACTCGAGCTGGAAGTAGAAGCAACAACAAGTTCCTCATTTTCAACATCATTCCTATTTATAGGGTGGAATCTTTTCAAGTGGTCATCTAAGTTACTTGTATTGCCGCTAGTTTTATATTCCTTACCACATGTTATACATTTAGCTAATTTACGGTCAGATGAACGTTTGAAATATTTCCAAACTTTCGAAATCTTCGGTCTTTTATTAGATATCCGTGACACAGATGTTTCCGATTCTGACCCTGACTGCCCAGAATGGGGGTTTTCATTTTGAGGCAACACTTCCGGAGTAGAATTATTGTCCTTCCTAGTCGTACCTCCGCTACTTGAGCGTATGAAATTTAAAATGATACGTGAAATTTTGTTTCTCATAAAAAAACTTTCTGTGACTATCGACTTACAGAACACACAAAATTAACCACTTTCGTGTTATACGTTGCATATATTACAATTCAATATATATATATTTTTTTAATAATTCAGTCTTTTAGAGACATGGCGGCTCATTATGATTTTTATGTGAAACTAATTCTAAATTATATGAAACTGAATTAAATTAAAAAATGAATTATTATAATAATCAGTGAATTAAATACCCAAAATTTTAATTTCTTAAAATTTTAAATTTACTTTGCTTGAAATTCAAGCAGTTTATATAAAAAACATTATTAATATAAGATATCCACTTCCTTGTAATCAATATATGTTAAAATGTTTTTCTAATCTTTTTTATATAAAAGAAATATCGGTAGAAACATAATATGGTTCCAGATTACGTGGTCCATGAAATATGTCACAAATATAAATATATACACATTTGGTTTCATTCAAATGAAAATAATATTTTTTTTTTCAGGAAATTGTAAATATATATTAAAATCATTGTTAAGTTTATGAAAGGTTTGTAGCTACGTCGTTTGGTTTAAAATGATGATTATTTTTAATTTAAGAAAAAATGTCTATTGGAGCAAAATTGTTTCCATGTTGTGGAAAAATACATTTTAATAAATATAGAAAACATACAAAATTGTTATTTGTAATTTTCGTAAAAAGTAAAAGAAATAGTGAAAACTACAATGCGGTTAAAAAAATCAAAATGCAAATTAATGCTTCAAGAATAGAAGTTATTTTGCTTTTATTGGGAATTTATCGTAGCGCAGTTTATTTAGTTAACTAACATTACGATAATATTATCCGAAAAAGTTGTAAAAACACTTGAATATTTAAGAGAAAACGGCCCGATTTGTACACGGCCCATGTGTATTTTTCCACACTGTACACATGGCCAGTCCGCCCCTGTACAGTTTACCTCCTAACTAACTACTCTTAACAAAGTTCTGAAGTCAAAAATTCTCGCATATTTCATGCATTCTACACCTATATTTTGAGCACTTACAACAGTTAAGGTAAACACAACTTCCGGTGATCGGTTTTTTACGATACGCTTTTTTCTTTAGGTTTTTAAATAAGGCCGCTATTAATTTGAAAATCTCTGTTTGTTCTCGAGATGGTGCCCACAGACAGACACAAACACAAACACAGCCCCCGACATTTTTTTAGAAATGACCCGATTTATCTCGGGGATATTTTTCGGTTAAAATTACGAATTCGAAAAAATCACGATTAGAAAAGTGACAAAAATAACAATATCAAGTAATGATACTTACATTCTCCTGTTTTGTTGTTTTTCTTAATCAGAAATCTATCCATTTTGTGCTTGCAAATATCTGGTTTGGCAAACACGCATTGATGAACACTACAATAATTTCACTTCACAAAACATGGGACTTCCCAATTCCGAACAAACACAGCTGTTATAGATATATTTTCCCTAATTTAATTGCTACTTACTAGATGGCGCCAGGCAGTAATAGTCACGTCAATACTCATTGCACAATTTTTTTACATATCATGTCGTCGCACGTCGATCGTGGTGTACACCACTACAGCCCATATTAAATCCGTGTAGTTAATAAAATATCGAAAACTATCGATAGTAAAAATAAAATATCGATTATTTTCGATAGTCAAAACTATCGATAACTATCGATAGCGCTATCGATAGTTATCCACCTCTATTGAGTGGCCTATTTCCAAAAACCCCTAAATCCATTTTTTTCAAAAAACCTCTACATCCAAAATAGGCGACTCAATTATACGCAATTATTCCAAATAAATCTAATTATTGTTTTAAATTTAGTAGAGTAGCAAGAAAGCAATATAAAAGGTCAAACTTTCAATAATCTCTCCTGATAAAAATCTATAATATCAATGCTTTTTATGTTTCAATGATTAATAATTTATATATGATGTACTTAAAACTTCTGGGTTTATTTTTTCTCACAGTGTTAGATGCCAAGTTGTATATTTTTAAACTCTAAATGTAAGAGTAATATTTGAAATATTATTTATGGTATTATCTGGGTTATATACAGGGAGTTTATCTTTCAAGTATACGTGTCTCAATTTCAGTGTATGTATATGCTGTAAATCTTTAGATACTGGTTATTTTTTTGAAAGAGTTTAATTTGAAGATGTAAACGAGTGTTTTCCACTCCCAGGTTAAGCATGAAGTAAAATTTCGAGTTTAGAAAAGCCTGAAAATTTGGTTTGGTCGCGTAGCGCGAAGCGCGGAGCGGCCAAACCAAATTTTCAGGCTTTTCTAAACTCGAAATTTTACTTCATGCGCCACGCGTATAAAACATCGTTTTTAGGAGAAGTTTTCTTGTTTACAATATTTCAGCGTTTTCAGTGTTTAGTACGCGTGGCGCATGAAGTAAAATTTCGAGTTTAGAAAAGCCTGAAAATTTAGTTTGGTCGCTCCGCGCTTCGCGCTACGCGGACAAACCAAATTTTCAGGCTCTTCTAAACTCGAAATTTTACTTCATGCTTAACCTGGGAGTGGAAAACACTCGTTTGAAGCTTAAAAAAGGTCAAACTTTCAATAATCTCTCCTGATAAAAATCTCTAATATCGATGCTTTTTGTGCTTCAATGATTAATAATTAATATATGATGTACTTAAAACTTCTGGGTTTATTTTTTCACACAGTGTTAGATGTCAAGTTGTATATTTTTAAACTCAAAATGTAAGAGTAATATTTGAAATATTATTTATGGTATTATCTGGGTTATATACAGGGAGTTTATCTTTCAAGTATACGTGTCTCAATTTCAGCGTATGTATATGCTGTAAATCTTTAGATACTGGTTATTTTTTTGAAAGAGTTTAACTTGAAGATGTAAACGAGTGTTTTCCACTCCCAGGTTAAGCATGAAGTAAAATTTCGAGTTTAGAAAAGCCTGAAAATTTGGTTTGGTCGCGTAGCGCGAAGCGCGGAGCGACCAAACCAAATTTTCAGGCTTTTCTAAACTCGAAATTTTACTTCATGCGCCACGCGTATAAAACATCGATTTTAGGAGAAGTTTTCTTGTTCACAATATTTCAGCGTTTTCAGTGTTTAGTACGCGTGGCGCATGAAGTAAAATTTCGAGTTTAGAAAAGCCTGAAAATTTGGTTTGGCCGCTCCGCGCTTCGCGCTACGCGACCAAACCAAATTTTCAGGCTTTTCTAAACTCGAAATTTTACTTCATGCTTAACCTGGGAGTGGAAAACACTCGTTTACATCTTCAAATTAAACTCTTTCAAAAAAATAACCAGTATCTAAAGATTTACAGCATATACATACGCTGAAATTGCTTAACCTGGGAGAGGAAAACACTCGTTTGAAGCTTTAAGTTATACTCTATAAAAAAAACAAGGAAAATCTAAACATGTACACCACATAACTAGGATATGTATGCTTGAAATAAGAATTCCCTGGATTTTTTGCTATTTCTATGTAATTTATTATGTTTTTCATTATTATTATATACGTAAATAATTAGGTCGCCTATTTTCAAAAACCCCTAAATCCATTTGAAAACCATGGACTTGAGGGTTTTTGGAAAAAGGCGGCTCAATGATCTTTATAGATTTATGTAAAAGAAGATTTCCTTATTAAATAACTAAATAATAATAAAAAAAAAATCATAACTTTGATTGCCATGTATATCTCTCAAATTTTTTACAATAGCATTATATATACTTTAATTAAAACACTTTTAACCTTTCTTCACAATTTTTATTATATACCAGATGTACATTTCGGCCACAAGGTTACAATTATCAATGGATTGATATTGAATACAGAATATCAGAAGTTGGGTAGAATTAACTAGCGGTAGGGACAGGTAAAGGTGATTAGTGGAGACATCAGTAAGCTTAAACAAGTGGCGCAAATGGGTTTTCAGTAGGATTAGCGATTAAGGTGGATTAACAAACTAAGAAAAACAAGGAGTGTAATGAGGTCTCAATGTCCTAGTGCACACAATTAAGGAGAATTAAAAAAAACTAGTAACACGTTGTCAAGAGGGTTTAAATCAAAATTTAGTAATTTTGTTTCGTGTTTTTTCATTTCTATGGACTCTAACATATTTAATTGACTGTGTGTTGAATGTTTTAATAACTTCACTTTGTCTAATGTAAATGTATGTCCTGTTTCTATTGCATGGTTAGCCACTGCCGATTTATCGGTATTTTGATGTTTTATATGTGCAGTGTGTTCTTTTTTTAATTTATTTATTGAATCAGTCAGCTACATACAATCTAGATTGAACATGTCAGGTGGTATATATTAAAAATACACAAAATACAAATGAAAAATAAAAATGTAAAGTTAATTAAAGGAAAGGCACTTGGTATTGTTTCACAATTAAATCTTTATTCCGACTAGTTTCGGTTTGTTAGACCATTTTCAAAGGAATGTACAGAAAAAAATATTTCCTAAGTATATATACAATATTTTTGTTTCAGGTAATAAGGGAAGTCAGAATTGGGGAATTCCAAATCTCCTCGTTGTCGTTATATAAAAAATATAAGAAACATAAGCGTGGGTACAATAATCACACATTAAAATTATAAATGCGATATAAAATCATTGAGCAAGGAATTCTTCAAATTCTGAGATTGTATAACAGCATTTTGCAATCAACATATCTTTTAATTTCTTTTTGAAAGACTGTAGAGATTTGCTATCTTTAAAATCTCTAGTTAGTTTGTTAAATAATCGACAGCCAGCATAGATCGGGGCTTTCTTATAAAAACTATGATAGTGTTTGATCAAATAAATATTATTTTTTTGCCTAGTGTTATGATCATGTATGGATTTACTTTTGTTAAATTCAGTTATATTTCGAAAAACATGGCAAAATAGTTTAAATATGTAGATTGAGCATACGGTTAGAAGTTTGTCTTTAATGAAAATTTCACGACAGGAGTCCATAAAAGGAATGTTAAATATTAATCGTAAAATTCTTTTTTGCTGTATAAAAACTCGAGATACTTCTGTCGATTGACCGTATAACACAATGTTATACGAAATATGCGAGTATACGGATGCATAGTAAACATTGAGTAGTGCTGTCATAGACACATTGTATTTTAAAGTTTAAATCATATAGAAACTTTTATTTAGCAAATTACAGACATGCTGCACATTTTCTCTCCAGCTCAAACGATCATCAATAAAAGTTCCTAAAAACCTAAATGATGACGATGTTTTGAGTTTATGGTTGGGTAGTTTTATATTCAGTTTGGCCCTATTTATATTACTAAATTCAACTAATATGCTTTTTGATTGATTCACAATTAGCCGATTTTTTGTGCACCTTTGAATGAGTTAGGATGCTGCGTTGTGTTTGACCAATGTACATTTTTTCTCAATTATTTCAGTTAATAGCATATATTCCTGACTTTTCCATGTGATCTACTTGATTGAAAGTGTTGCCCAGTAAATAATAATAATTAATAAATATTGTTTAGATTCAATTCTAGTTCATTTTCTTTGCACCACTCAGAAACGGTGGTTAGATCGTCCTGAAGTTCGAATTTATCAGTGTCATTACTAACTTTTCTAAATAATTTTAGGTCATCAGCATAGAGGAAAAATTAGTATTTTTAAGCTTTAATCCTGTCATTTATAAAAATTATAAATAAAACTGGTCCGCAGTGTGAACCATGAGGTACCCCAGATGTAGCATATATTACATTTGAGAGAGATTTGCCTATACGTACATATTGAGTCCTATCTGATATCAGATCCAACAAGAATTTGTGGATCATCAAAAAGTTGTCTGGACAATATTGTCACTAACTTTAATAAAGAAATTTATACCGAAATTATTAATACTGTGATATCAGACCATTATGCCCAGTTCCTTAATTATAATGTGGTCATAGAAACAAAAATAATTAGAACAAAAACCAGAAATTTTATGGAATCAAATGTAAATTCCTTTGTTGCTAGTGTTTCCAATGAAGCCTTCACCGAATTGGAAAACGCACATTGTGTGAATGCCATGTATGACAGCTTCATGGAAACTTTCTTGAAACTTTTCAATAATAATTTTCCAATTAAAACGAAAATAGACAAAAAAGAAAAACCTAACTATCAAACAAGAGCAATCTTAGAAAGTAAAGAACGGCTTTTGATTTATAAAACGATATCGCAATATATACCATCATATAAAAACATATTTAAAAATGAACAAAAAATATATAACAACCTGTTGCTATCAGAAAAACACAAACAAATGGAAAATAAATTGCAACTTTCAAACAACAAATCAAAAGACTCGTGGGCCATCATTAGAAACGTAATTAATAAACAAACGACACATACAACACCAAATAGTGATAACATCCAACAGCTTGTAAATGACTTTAATAATTTTTTTAACAACACTACCAAAAACCCCCTAATACACTCGACAAATAGTAATCCAGTTAATATTCCGTTTAACAAACATAGCATGTTTATGACTCCTACCGATTCTATGGAAATAATTAATATCACAAAAAATTTAAAAAGTAGTTACAGTGCTGGTATAGATGAAGTACCTATATATATTATAAAAAAGTGTATCGAGTATATAGCAAAACCATTAGCTGACATTATTAATTTTTCTTTAATAACTGGCACTTATCCTGAAAAGTTAAAAATGTCTGTTATTACCCCTATATTCAAGAAAGGGAATCACGATGAAATACAAAATTACAGACCAATAAGTATACAAAATTCATTCTCTAAGATCTTTGAAAAAATAGTGTATTCAAGGCTAAGTTTATTCTTCATGAAATCTGAGTTACTAAATCCAATGCAACACGGTTTTCTTAAAGGAAAAAATATAAACACTGCCGTCTACGAACTTACAAACTTTATTTTAGAAAGTTTTGAACAAAATAATTTAGCATGTGGTCTCTTTATTGATTTGACTAAGGCTTTCGATACACTAGATCACGAAATATTACTTAATAAATTATATAGGTACGGCGTGAGAGGGACTGCCTACAAATACTTTGAATCATACCTAACAAATCGTATACATTATACAAGATTAAAGGACACTAAGGACGGAACAATTATACTATCAGATCCTTTGAAAACAACAAAGGGCATACCGCAGGGCAGTATCCTTGGCCCTTTACTTTTTATAATATATATTAACGACATTCCTTATACAACATCTCCAGACTGTAAACTGATTAATTATGCTGACGATACTAACCTTTTATTAAAGGGATCTACATTGCCAGATATAATTAGTGATGGAAACATAAACATGAATATGATGGAAAATTGGTTTCAAAGAAATAAATTAGTTTTGAACACAAGTAAAACATCTTGTGTCCTATTCAAAACCAATCAAGGATTAGTAACACCTGATAGCATCAAATTAAATAATAATATATACAATCTAACAGATTCTGTAAAAGTCCTTGGGATTACAATAGACGATATACTTACTTTCTCTGCACATATATGCAAACTATGTAATAAAGTAAGTAGCGCTTGTTTTGGTTTGCGTATTTTAACAAAATTAGCATCAATCAATATTTCAAAACTGTTTTTTGTCGCCAATATATATTCTCACCTAAAATATGGCATAATATTTTGGGGGGGATCTGTCGATATAAACAAAATATTTGTGGTACAAAAAAAAAGCAATAAGAATTCTCCATAAGTTAAAATTCAGTCAAAGCTGTAGAGGGGAATTTAGAAATGCAAATGTATTGACCGTATATGGCATTTACATATATGAGTGTCTGAAGTTTCTTTGGAAACATAACAACTATTTTGATCAAATTTTTACAAACTCTGTATACCCTAAAAGAAATGGTCAAATCTACAACTTGCCTCACCATCGTCTAAAAAAATACGAGCAAGGATGTTTCTACTCAGCCATAAAACTATACAATCATTTGCCAGCAAGCATAAAAAATATTGAAACATATAAGAAACGCACAAGTCACTTGTATGAATACCTAGTAAAAATGGAGCCGTATAGTATGTCGGAATATTTTAGTAGATATACATAAATTTTAAATTGTACTTATGTCCTGTATATATTTGTTCTATATTTGTTTATTTTATCTATATTACATATTTTCTTAATATCCTTCCATATTGTCTGACGCATTTACGTACACAATTGTATATTATGTAATTGTTATTGTAAATAAAGACCATTATTATTATTATTATTATTATTATTTGAAAGATAATCATTAAGCCAATTCAAAACTTTGTCACCAAAACCCATTGATTATAATTTTTGTATCAGAATACAATGCTGTACTCTGTCAAATGCTTTGGAGAAATCAGTGTATATGGACTTATGAATCTTATCAATAGAATTGCTGTTAATATCATAATAGTTTATATTATGATATTAACAGCAATTCTATTGATAAGAATTGTTCGTTTTAGTGGAAAAGAGGGATATCTTTAATGAACATTAATTTTAAGACGAATTTAATGCCTTAATTTTTATAAAAAAAGGAGACTTTATTATAAAAATCAAGACATTAAATTCGACTTAAAAATAATGTTCCTTATAAGTATCCCTTTTTTTCCACTAAAACCCACAATTCTGATCTTTATACATTTTTTTGTTTGGTGAAACCACCGCCCATTTTCTCCTCACTTCATAGGCAAAAAAACTGACGGCAATAAATTGCATCCCATTTTAATCATCCCTCATCACAGCCTTAAATAAATTGATATGTACCAACGTCTGTCATTTTAATAAAAATAAATCCCTCTTTTCCACTAAAACCCACAATTTAGATTCTTATATATTTTTTTTCTTAAATAAAACCACCGCCCATTTTCTTCTCACTTCATAGGCAAAAAATACAATTTTAATCTTTATAAATTTTTTTGTCTCATAAAACCACCGCTCATTTTCTCCTCACTTCATAGGCAAAAAAACTGACGGCAATAAATTGCATCCCATTTTAATCATCCTTCATCACAGCCTTAAAAAAAATTGGCCAACTTTCAAACATCACTTTAAATCGGACGCTCGTTGCACAATTGCGGCCATCTGTTCGGGAAAATGACATAATAATTGTACATTAACAGCTTTGGGACCCGTTCACAAAAAGAGCACAATAGCGAGTGCTGAGCACAATGCGAGCCTAATTTTCTAAAAGAGGACATCTATTATGGAAGGGAGGAGAATGATTCTTGTAGTTTAATTGATTTCGAGTACTTTAGTCCACCTGAGGGAGTTTTTTTGCCACAATTGTGACATGTAAATTTTTGATCTTTGATGTCTTTACAAGGAAGTTTTGTAAGTGCGAGTAGCAGATGGTTGGGAAAGTAGTGAGTGTTTTATTATGTTGTTTGAGAATCGGAATTATTTGAATGGATTATCTAAATTTTTATAATGAAAGGAGAAAAGAAGGTTTCATATACAGTGAATTTTTAAGCAAGTTTACAGTTTACATTTTTATTTTTTATTTATTTATTTTCCAAAAGAATGTTAGTACATTTCTGGGTGAGTCAAATACAAATTTGCATGAATACATGAATACAAGAACCTAATAATTAGACCTAACATTAATGATTATATGGGGACAGAACAAGTTAAAATAGTTCAAAATATATATGATTATAAAGAGACGAAACATATAAACAGCATTGAAATAATAAAACAAGCATAATAAATTAGTTAATAGATTAATAAAAGCAACAGATATAAAAGATAATAAACAATAAGACGCACACGTATCGCCACGTTTAATATTAATTGACTAGGTATGGTTTTTGCAATCGTTTTTGAAAAGCGCTAAATTTGCAGCTTCTAACGAGTGTTTCCACTCTTGATTAAGCATGAAATAAAATTTTAGTTTAGAGAAGCCTGAAAATTATGAATATACAATGATTTTTTCTTTTAAGTGTACATATCCTGAAGCATATTCTGCAAATGCTTAGAAATTCGTGTTGTTTTTATAAAAATGTTTAATTTGAAGCTTCTAGCGAGTATTTCCACTCCTTCAGTAAGCATGAAGTAAAATTTCTAGTTTAGAAAAGCCTGAAAATTTTCAGGCTTTTCTAAAGTCGAAATTTTACTTGAGGCACCACGCGTATAAACCACTGGAATATTGTGATGAATAAAACATATTGCTAAAGCAATATTTTAATGCAGTATATTTTGAATTTTACATTAAATCAGCGTTTTATGAGCCTGGCGCATGAAGTAAAATTTCGAGTTTAGTAAGCCCAAATTTTGATATTTATAAAATGTTCGGACAATTTTTCGACACATGATACATTTTCGACATTTCTAGCAGTAAGAAAAGGGTTATAGAGTGTTGTAATAATAGGAGATAGTCTATTCTTAATAAAAGTGGAGTAAAGTTTGTCATTATGCTTGTGTAAGTAACGTATCTTTATAATCTTAAGAAATAAACGTCAATTTAAACACGAATAATTGACAGTCCACTCCCAGGTTAAGCATGAAGTAAAATTTCGAGTTTAGAAAAGCCTAAAAATTTGGATTTGCCGGGGCGCGCGAGCGCAGCGAGTCGCGCTCCGGCAAATCCAAATTTTTAGGCTTTTCTAAACTCGAAATTTTACTTCATGCGCCACGCGTATAAAACACTGATTGAAAGTGAAATTTAAAATATAGATTACTGATTTAATTTAAAATTTCCGATTTATATTTATGAAAATTCGGATCTTTGGCTTTGATGCTGCGATAAATGCGATAAATACAAAATATGATTCTATTTTGTATTTATTTTTGGAGAACTTTTAAAAAATACATTTATGAAAGAAAATACTCAGTTAAATTCCCCTTCATCGCAAAAACCTATCTAGGCCACTGGATCAAATAGCTTCTTCTTATTTACCGAAATACCGATAAGAAGTCGGTATTGTACCGATAAATTCTGAAGATCATTATATACGATTTACTCGTAAATCGGTATTAATCCGATTATTTCAAGCTAGGTTAGAGTAATTGTTATAATTTTCGGGGGCCGAGTGGGTAGAGACCCTGCCCACTAACATCATTTATAAATAATAAATGATTCCATTCGGGTCCATGGATGTAGTGTGAATGTATTAATAATAATAATAATAATAATAATCGTTTATTTCTCAGCAGAATAAATTCTATTTACAGAGAAAAATACAGTTTTTTTAAAATATACTAACTAAAAATAAACATTAATACTAAAAATAAACATTAATACAAAATGGTAGAAATAAAGTAGAGTAGTGGATAAATTATATGGCATATTTGATAACAAAAAATAAAAGAAAAGACTTATATTAACGGTGACAATGAGGTTCTGATATCAAGGGAGGTTACATGTAATGTGGCGTCTAAACGAATGAAATCAGTGCGAGAATCAGTTAATTAATTAAATGAAAATAATACAATGGCAGATGGCTTTATGGCGAAAGCCGAGGCCAATGAAACAAAACAAAAGAAAAATAAAACATTTTTTTTCGATTCGCTCCCGCCGGCAAATCCAAAGTTTCAGGCTTTTATAAACTCGAAATTTTACCTTATGCTTAATAAAGCTGCAGAAACACGTGTTAAAAATTTAAAATGAAATACATAACCAAACATTTACTCCATCGGTCATTATAATAAATTGGGTAGGCGTGAAGGCTTTATTAAACAGAAAATTGCCGTTATTCCGGAGTCCATTTCTGGTAAACACCCCCAGGATTTCGTCATTAATCAGAGGGCCTGCCCGCCCCACTCGAATTCACCGCAGAGCATGCGAGCATATCGCGAAAATGGGGAAGAGGGTTAGTGCACCCCTGGCAATTGACAGCAGTAAACTCATTACCACGACAAAAGAGCGTCATTGTCTGCATAAAAACCTCATTAAATCCTGACCGACTAAATCCCTCTGAAATTTGACGGTTTACAACTGCGATTGCTTTTTCGCCGGACACGGAGAAGAGGAGGAAATGAAAACGAGGGGTTGTTGGAAATATTCATTGTTGCAGATGAACCGCAACGATTACGTACATTACCTTTTGTATATTTTAATGCTACATTTACTCCCCCAGTTCAGTTTATGAATACAATTTTTGTTGGATTTTCATTTATGGTTTAATTTTCCACAATTATAGCAGACATTAAAATCTGTAGATAAATACAAGTATCAACAAATATTATTTTGAATAAATTGAATAATAAGTTTATTTTTCTTTATAACTTATCAATTACTAACCTATGAATATGTATAAAGGGTGATCAACAATGATTGTAGACAAGTTAAATTTCCCGCCGAAAAATCTGGGGAATTTGATCGCTCCAAGTTCATGCCAAGGAAAAATTAATAAACAGTAACTCGATTTGACATTGGCAGCGTCGTGCGTCGTATTTTGCCATTGTGTTAATTCATTCTTCGAATTAAGTTATTTTTCATTCTGTTTCATAGACATCAGTTCTTATCAGGACTACTTTGTATAAGTCTTTGTTTTGTGGTAAGTGATTTGCTGTTTTTAAGGTTAGAAAATTAGAAAGTTTAAGTTTAATCCTAAATTTACAGATTTTAAGAGAATTCGCTTGTGTTTACCGTGATGTTTGCACCGCAGCATGATGCTTTCATCCTGAAGGCTCATTATCGAAGTGGAACTATGAATGAAGATGGCACATGGACTTACTCATTACAATCGTGTCTGAATCAATTTATTCAAGCCTTCCCCGATGTCCACATTCCTTACAAAACATTTTCCTCGCATAAAACCCGCATTGTTGACCGTTTTGAGGGAATGAATTGTATCTGTAAGAGCAAGTCAGCTGGAAGACTGCCTATCTTAACAGAAGAGGTTGTTGGCGACATTCAACAACGACTTGAACAAAGCCCAACAAAATCTTTAAGAAAACTTTCAGCTCAAACGGGTATGTTCTTAATTTTAAGGTGCGCACAAATTTTAATGTTTAACCTTTTACAGGAGTATTGTATGGGAGTTGCATAAAAGCCGCAAACAAAATTCTGCATTTGCACCCGTATAAGGTATCGGTAGTTCAACAACTTCAGCCACTTGATTTCCAAAAAATAATTGATTATTGCAATTGGTTTAATCAGAATTTAAATTATAATGGTATGTTGGACAAGACCTTTTTTACTGACGAGGCGTGGTTTCACTTGTCAGGATATGTGAACAGCCAAAACTATCGTACGTGGGCTAAAGAAAATCCTCATACTTTTATTGAAACGGATTTATATCCACAAAAAATTGGTGTTTGGGTAGCAATTTCGAGACGTCGGATAATTAGCCTAATATTTTTCAACGAAATAATCAATGCGGAGCGCTACCGAACACTCATTCTAGATGAATTTTTGAATCAATTGCATGATGACGAACAGATAATGGGTTATTTTCAGCAAGATGGAGCCACTCCTCATACCGCGTTGGCGACATTAAATTACTTGAGGGAATTTTACGATGATCGCTTGGTAAGCGACGGATTATGGCCACCACGTTCGCCAGACCTCACTCCGTGCGATTTTTATTTATTCGGGCATTTAAAAAATAAGGTTTTTAAAAATCGAATGCATACCCTAAACGAGCTTAAAGCAGCAATTGAAGAAGAGATAAGGAACATAAATCCGGAGGAGCTTCAACGAGTATTTCAAAATAAAAAATGTAGAGTTAACATTTGCCTAGAAAATGAAGGCCATCATTTTCAACATTTATTATATAATTAGGGATGCTAACTCTACGTTTATTAAAAATACACAAAACTTTAACTTACTTCAATTTACTTTGTATATTTAATTAAAATTGTAAAAATTTTATATATAGTTATGATTAAATATTTAAATTATTTTGGGAAAAAATGTTTGCTACGCCAATAGAAAAAAGCAATCTAGGGTATTTTCTTTTCACATAATCAGTTGTACCAACATTTTTTGGCGGGAAATTTAACCTGTCTACAATCATTGTTGATCACACTGTACAAAAAGTAACTATAGATTAAAAGTAAAATATAACCAAAATACACTCAGGTGCAAGAAAAACGGCCCACCCATTATTAATTTTTTTAAATGTTTTTATAATATCACTCTTGCAGTACTGTGAATAAAACTTTTGCCATTTTACAATAAAATAAACTATTAGGGCGTAGAAAAAAAAACATAGTACCATATGTTTTTTTTTCTACGCCCTGATAGTCTATTCTATCAATGTATTTAATGAACAATAATCATTACAAATGAAATTTAAAGATATGCTGTCCATTCGACATTATGCATGTATTCGACATTATGCAAGTATCACAATGCCTACGCTCTTCTACTGTTTTTTTTTAATCTTCAGTATAAAGGTTGCTGTGTTCATTACGGTTTCAAGTGCTGTACATTGTGCAAAAGCTCTAATGGAAGATTTACGAAGCTAGTCGTATGTGGCCATAGTCTTGATAGTCTGTTTTTATCGTAAAGTTCTAAAAGTTCTATTTGTAGTATTGCAACAGTGATTTTATTATGAACAAAATTCAAAAATGGGTGGGACGTTTTTCATGCACTTGAGTGTAGTTGAATATTCTAAGACATTAAAAATAGTGATACATTTCCTTCTACTTTACACATTTTAATCAATAAACTAAATGTAGAAAAGTATGTGCTTTATAAATTATTTATAGTATGTAGAATAAAGACATTTTAATCCTGATTTGGATTGGCTGCTCAATCCAAATTCTTAGGCTTTTCTAAACTCTAAATTTTACCTCATGCTTAGTCTGGGAGTGGAAAACACTCGTTAAAACCCTCAAATTGAACGCTTTGAAACAACGCGGGAAAACGTTGTTTCAAAGCGTTCAATTTGAGGCTTTTATCGAGTGTTTTCCACTCCCAGACTAAGCATGAAGTAAAATTTTGAGTTTAGAAAAGCCTAAGAATTTGGATTCAAAAAACGCTGTAATTATTGGGATATATATACTCAAAAGAAAAATGCCCTGTATTTGTATTCATATTAATTGCAATTCTATTATACAGGGAATTTTTCTTTTAGGTATCCGTAACACGATTTTTCAGTGTTAATTTTTAACATTCGTTGTTTTATTAAAATCTTTCAATTTAAAGTTTCTAACGAGTGTTTCCAATCCCAGATTAAGTATGAAGTAAAATTTCGAGTTTAGAAAAGCCTGAAAATTTGGTTTGGTCGCGTAGCGCGAAGCGCGGAGCGACCAAACCAAATTTTCAGGCTTTTCTAAACTCGAAATTTTACTTCATGCGTCACGCGTATAGAACACTGGATTTAAGCGAAGTTTAAAATATCATAACATCACGATGGTTCTGACCGTTTGACCGTTTTTGATAAAATTATTAAATAGAAAATGTAAAAGGCTACTTTGTATTGTTTTTTTTTTCAAAATTCAAAGCAGTATCCTCGAGAAAATAGTTTGTTCGCATATTTTCCCGAAATTTTAGTGTAAGTGCTTTTGAAAGAATCATAATTTAACTAATTTCACGCAGAAGAAGAAAGGGTACAGGCTCGGCGCATTCACCATTTATTTGGAAAAGAAGAAAGAAACATGAGTGTTAATAATTCATTAGATGAATATTCAGTTTCAAATACTAATTATTTAAGTTGTGTTATACAGAGAGATTTATGTAACACCGAACATACTAAAATGTACTCAATGTTAATTTTCCTATTTTCGATGTGTACTGGGACGCATCAAAGCATTGGGTGCGATGTGATTGGCTACGATTTCTAATTGTAATATAGTCAGCTCAATTTACACTCTCCCTTCAAAAATAAATGAAATCTGTCAGTTATCGCAAGCAAGTGACATTTGCTGTTGGAACACTTGAAGCAGACGTAGACGAAGAACGGAGAGTTAAACATATCAATAGTGTATACAAAGGAGGAAAAGATTATTCTGGTGAACTTATACCATGGAGAAAACAGTTCAAAAAATTCCCATTATTTATTTTCTGAAAAATTTACTGTTCAATCAGACTACCATTTATTTCAACCATTTCGAACCTTCTAGAACAGTTTGTGTGGATAAATTTCATAAGCGAGGAGTTAGAAGTCCGTCGATATTATCGGAAGAGATGAAATTAAACAATTTCTGTTATGTCGAAGAGGGTCTAATAATATCCTTACTATTGCAAAATTATTTAATATTTAAAAGTCCTTTGTACGTAGGAGTTCTACAAGAATTTAAGTTTAGATCCTACAAATTCCAACATTACTAGTTGCTGTATTACAACATTAAGCGAAAACATTTGTGCAACAATATTTAATATGTTAAATTTAACAACCAAATGTTGCAAAAAATTGTGTTTACTGATGAAGCGTTTAAATCTTCTTCTTACCTTCTTTAACTAGTATTTTACTGATTAAAAATATAACAAAAGTTGATAATTATTCCGGTGTACTAAAATATTCATAATACAACATATTGTGGTTGACATAATAATTGACAAATTTAATTTATTTTTGACGTGAAGAGTGTACATTGGGTTGACTATATTACCATTATAAATCCTAGCCAATC
Source organism: Philonthus cognatus (assembly GCA_932526585.2). Classification (NCBI taxonomy): domain Eukaryota; kingdom Metazoa; phylum Arthropoda; class Insecta; order Coleoptera; family Staphylinidae; genus Philonthus; species Philonthus cognatus. Next base: position 156,398,401 of record OW052241.1, read on the forward strand.
ACATCGTACTCAATGCTTTGATGCGTCCCAGTACATATCGAACATAGGAAAATTAACATTGAGTACATTTTAGTATGATCGGTGTTACATAAAACTCTCTGTATATTGATTAATTGTTGTTTTAGTGCCGCAATGGTTTTCTTTTTTTTAGAGAAAGATGTTATTGCTCTAACTGGTTTTATGGAAGCTAAGTTCAATTATTTATCAATCAATCAGAATACATCATTTATTGTCAGTTATATGTAATTGTTTAGTATTGTGTTGATCAATAAACAATTGAGGTACTTTATAATATAATTAAAAACGTTTATATTATCATTGTATTCGTAGCTTAGGAGATATATATATATATTTATTATTTTTTTTGTCTTGTACTTTAGTCTTGTATGTACTTTTGTTAGTTTTAGAATCACGAACTGTTGTCTCGTTTTGTATATGGATCCCGTTGAATAAATAAATAAATTAATGTGTAAGGAGATCAATGAGATGAGTTATAATTCAAAACTTGTGTTGTATTTTCACTTCTCAAAAGAATAACTAATTTTTACATTGCTATGACCGCGTTAATTTCCTAAAAACGCAGCCGCCATAAATGAATATAAATATTTAATAAATATACATACAATTTTTTTAATATTATCATTTTCTCAATGCACCACAAAGTAAGAAATCAACACCTTGTATTGTCTTGAGTTTACAATAAACTGTTCTAAATTATAGTTAGCTATTATTTGAAACTAGGAAACAATATTTATTTAAGTACTTGGTGGTTTAATTCTAAGGTAAGAACCAAATTTAGTGTTTTTTTTAATGATAACCATTACTAAATGTGCATTGTCTAGTGCTAGTAAGTATGAAGTAAATATTTCGACTTTAGAAATGCCTGAAAAAATGGGTTTGTTAGAGGAAGCGAATTGTTTATTTCCAGTAATCTTAACAAATGTCTTTTTATGTTTATTAATTGGTAGTTAATTTTATTTTTTAACAATTCCATGCAAATTTATTTTGAAAATTAAATTCGTTGGGGCCATCAAATTTTAAGAGATTTGATAAGCGGTATATTTTAAACTTCACTTAAAATCAGTGATTTATACGCGTGGCGCATGAAGTAAAATTTCGAGTTTAGAAAAGCCCTGAAAATTTTCATGGGGCTTTTCTAAACTCGAAATTTTACTTCATGCTTAATCTGGGATTGGAAACACTCCTTAGAGGCTTCAAATTGAAAGTTTTAAATAAAACGGCGAATGTCTGAAAGTTTACATCGAAAAACCTAAAAGAAAAATTCACTGTATGAAGTGTTGCTGATGTTTCGAAGATTGTTTTTAAATACGACTCATATTTTCTATAGTTTGAAACTTTAAAAGAATGTTCATTCATTTGTGAATAATCTCTGGAAATTCGATTTAACATTGAATTATCGATGGTTTTTAAAAGTTAGTTTAAAAAAAAAACAAACGTTTGCTGCACGTCATATATTAATGATTTAATTCAACTTTCGTGTACATTTTAATCATTTTGTCAAATATTCATTCAAATTTTATGAATTTTGTCAATTTGTAATTTTGAAGAAATTTTAATAAAACAAATTATGAAATATTCTCGATGTCGATAAAAATGTGAAACAAATTCGTAGAAATTTGGTGTAATCATTTAATTTTGACAATTCTCTACGAATTTTCGAAACACTACGAAATTGTAACCATTTCCGTTTATTTTTGACTTGATTTATAGTCTTCATCAATTTTATTGAAAGTATGGCTAATAATAATATTGACTGCCGTTTCACTATAAGTCAAAATATGGTCTATCTAACTGTGCTGATTGTTATTTGACAACCTTGGCCATCTTATCACATATTGACTATTTTCTACATTTTTATTAGCGGAAGCAGTTCAATTTGTATTTAACAAAATTAACTAACATTGTATTTAACTAGAAATTAAATTGCAAACATTCCAATTTAACTAAAATATATATGATATTAAAGTATGGAGAAAGTTTTTTTAATACCTTTCAAAAAACATTTAATAAAATATCTGCAGTATTTAAATAATAACAAATATAAAATCTAAAATAACTGGTATCGAAAATTATCGATATGTTGAATATCGATACTTTTCACTACGATATTTGATCGTGTCGATGCTTTTCACTACGATATTTTATCGGATCGATACTTTGCTATACGATAAAATCGAAACTCAATATCGATACTTTTTTTGGGATCGGAACATCCCTAGTGCGAACTTCATTCCTGATCCGATATTCCTAATCTTCCTGTAATTTTTTATTTAATAATCATATTTCACACATATACCGTGCCATGCGATCGTTTAAATTATGATTTAGAGTAGGCTTAACTTTTTTGTGCGATTGCCCAGAATGCTAATTGAGTAATGGAATAAATTTAAGGTTATGGTGAAGTACGTGTTAACAGTCAGTAGTGCCAATCTAATTTAAAATTCAAAGCCTACTCTAAATCATGTTTTAATCGACCGCACTGTACATTTGTAATTATTTTACTTTCAATCATAAATTTGAAAAGCATTTTATAAAAAAAGAAAAATGGAGAATAAATTTAAAGTAAAATATATATAGAGAGTTTTATGTAACACCGAACATTTTCATAACGAGAATTTTTCTTTGAAGTATCCAAATGCACATTTTCCGATGCTCAGTTTATTTAAAGAATTCAATTTGAAGCTTTAAGCGAGTGTTTCCACTCCCAGGCTAAGCATGAAGTAAAATTTCGAGTTTAGAAAAGCCTGAAAATTTGGTTTGGTTGCGTAGCGCGAAGCGCGGAGCGGCCAAACCAAATTTTCAGGCTTTTCTAAACTCGAAATTTTACTTCATGAGCCACCGGTCCAAAACACTGACATATTACGAAGTTTAAAACACACCGCTAAACTTTACATTGAACCAGTGGTTTGTACCGGTGGCGCATGAAGTAAAATTTCGAGTTTAGAAAAGCCTGAAAATTTGGTTTGGTCGCGTAGCGCGAAGCGCGGAGCTTTTCTAAACTCGTAATTTTACTTCATGCTTAGCCTGGGAGTGGAAAACACTCGCTTCAAGCTTCAAATTAAATTCTTTTAATAAACCGAGCATCGAAAAATGTGCAACGTATGCATATGGATACTTAAAACAAAAATTATCGTTATGAAAATGTTCGGTGTTACATAAAACTCTCTGTATGTGGGAAATACATTGGATAAATAAGAAAACTAATTTCACACACTAATGAAAACTACTCCTGAATATTTTAGTCATTTTTTTTCTAAAAGATATTTATTTATCCTACTCAATCGATTCGCAAATATTTATTTCCCAATTCCCCCACTAATTCAATAATTCTACGCAGCGTCAAACAAACTTCCATTAACACATGATATTTCCGTGTAAACACACACGTAGAAAATCCAGAATTAGATTATTAATCCGATTATTTAGATCGATCATCCTAACGCCTGTTTACAATCCAGCTGAGTGCACTTTAAGCTGTTTACAGATGGCGCTCTAAATATTCCCTCGTAAACAAACAACCCCGCGAAAACGCGGTTTGATATATCAATAAATTCCAACAATTTAGTTCCATATTAAACGTAAACACCGTAAATTCAGCGCGATGATATTATTTCGGAAACTCCAGGACGATATAATCGGTTTAGGCAGCGGGATAAGTGTTAAGTGCGTAAAACCACTCGAAATAAAACCACTTAACCCGAGCGCTGACGGAGGTGTTCTCGAAAACCGTTTTGTAACTAAGAGAAAAAAAAATATGTGTAGCACGTGCCTTAGCTTTATTTTTCTTCAAGTGTGGAAATTACTACTGGTTTCCAGATGGCGGATTAGAGGCGGCTTTTATTGCTCAGATATGATAAAATGAGCGTGTGTGCCGTTGATTTTACGGGGTACTGATGTAGATAATTTCTGCCATTATGCATTCAATCCGACCGTTTTTTTGAGGAATTCTCGAAACTATTTATTCTTTGTGGTAACCGTATGGTGTATGCGTGTGCTAGAGATTGGACGGAAATTATGCTGTTTTGCATTAGTAGAATTTTTAGAGGAAGCGAGACGTGTTATTTATCAGAATGATAACGACAAGTCGCGGATACATTTTTTTTTAAGTCAAACAACTTCCAAGAATTAATTTATATAAATTATATTCAAAGGATATTGTTATGAAAAAGCAAATTTATAATTTCTGTATAAAATTGAATTACTCATTCAAATTTTATATTACACCCTAGTAGAAATGAATCTTGTAGCAACATTGTATCCATATTGATATTTATTTATTTATTTATTTATTTATTACATACCCAACAGCCATAAGGCCAATTACAGGATAAATTAAAGATACTAAAAAAAATGAATATATGAAAAAAAAAAAGATAATAACAATAATTATTACAGAGCTTCACTTATAAATTAGACAATAATAACAACAACATGCAGAAGTACCACTACATTACATTACATCAAACATATCACGCAATTCACTTAATAATCTCGTTTCGCTATTAACAGTAAATATATCTACATTATTACAATATTTGTTTACTGCGCTACACATTGACCGAAGAGGCGAGTTTGAGTGTTGACGAGTATTTACTGAGCCAAGATAAAATGTTTGTCTTATCCTGCTATTCAAACGTGGTACGTAAAAATTTAATTGGGATAGCAAATACGAGTCTTTGAATCTATCATGCACCAATTTATAAATAAAAATAATTTGTGCAATGATGCGTCGGTCCTGAAGAGACATGATATTGAATTCACTCTCTAACATTTCCAGTGGATAACCTTGTGTTGGATATATATGGTGTTTTCTATAATATAATGTTTTTAGGAGTTTCCTTTGCACTTTCTCAATTTCCAGAATGTGGACATTGAATGATGGACTCCAGATAACTGAGCAGTACTCCAAACGACTACGGATATATGCACAATAAAATTTAATTAGAGGTTCTACTCCTTTAAATGGCTTAGTGTTCCTAATCATAAATCCTAACAATTTATAACTAAAACTGGTAATGTGATTTATGTGTTCGATAAACGTGAGTTTGCTGTCGAAATAAACTCCCAAATCTTTGAAGGAAGTGACAGGTTCGATTATGGTATTATTTATATGGTAATCAAATTCATTATTAATACGCTTTCTGCTGTAAGTCATACGTTTACATTTATTTATATTTACCATTAACACATTTTCATTACACCAGTAAGAGAAATTTGTTATGTTTTGTTGTAGTGCTAAGCAGTCGTCGGGTGTATTTATAGTTCTAAACATTTTTATGTCGTCGGCATATAATAGACATTATGAAGTAATACAGTGACATCATTGAAAAATAATAAAAATAATAAGGGGCCAAGGTTTGACCCTTGGGGAACCCCACTCAAAGATGCGAATTTATGTGATTGGAACCCTTTATATTCGACAAAATTAGTTCTCTTTGTTAAGTAGCACTTTAATAATTTAACTAGGCAATCACTGAAGCCAAATGTATTAAGTTTTTGTATAAGTAAGTCATGCTGTACCACATCAAAAGCTTTTGATAGGTCGGTATAGATAACGTCTGACTGTCCGCGTACATCTAGGTTTTTCGATACCTCTGTCATAAATGTGCATAAGTTTGTAACGGTTGATTTGCCTTTTATAAATCCGTGCTGACTGGGGGATAGAGACTGTGCGACATGAGCATATAAAACCTTATATAGCATAATCTCAAATATCTTGGCGAAGTTACTAGTTAATGATATAGGACGGTAGTTCTGGCTGTCACTGGTGCTTTTTTTGTGTATTGGCACAACTTTCGAAATTTTCCATGCATTTGGAAATTTGTTATATTTTAAAATCATATTGTATATATGTAATAGTGGGGTTACCAAAACATGTCGACAGTCCCTAACAACCAGAGCAGGTATATTGTCGGGGCCCATTGTAAGGTTTTGCTTGAGCCCTCTAGATGCAACCATAAACTCTTCTAAACTAAATGTTTTAATGAGTAGCAGTTCCGAATTATTGACAGGAGTAGTATTGTTAATTGATGTGTTATTTACGGAATAAACGGACGAAAAGTAGTCTGCAAATGCATTAGTAATGTCTTGCGGTTGGTTAAGTTCTATGTCATTGTAATTCATAATACCAGGAATTCGCGACCTACCTTTACGTTCATTAATAAATGACCACATTTTTTGAGGATTATGCTTAATATCAGTTTCAATGGAATCCAAGTATTTAGAGAAGTCATTTTTAATGCTCGCTTTAACACATTTTCGGTAAATAGTGAATTGATGTTTATTAAAATGAGTTTTATATTTTTTAGAAATGCTGAAATAATGTTGTTTGCGTTTTATATTTTGTACTGTGGACTTTGAATACCAAAATGGAAGCTTATGCACTTTGCCAGTTTTTATGGGGACACACGAGTTTATATGGCTATTTATTATCTTGTAAAACTCAGCACAGGCGAGGTCTGGATCATCCAAGCTAAGAACAGAATCCCAACTTGATTCAAATAAGAGATTGTAGAGTAACTGATAGTTCGCTTTCTTAAAGTTAAAGGCTGGTTTTGACTTAGCAAAATTTTGTACAGGATTGCCAGTAGAAATTGTATATTCAATGTTTAGGGATGGGTGGTAGTTATCTTCTGAGACAATCGGAGAGTCACTACGTGCTATCGTACATTTCAGGTTTTCAGAGCTTATTACTAAATCTAGCAATCCATCGAACCTATTTCTATGTATATTTATTTGAGATGCCGCAATAAAATGAATGAAGTCTGTAATGATTGATGCTTTACTGCACTGAATTACAGGAAAACCAAATATGTTAAAGTCACCTACAATTAAAAATTCTCCATCTAGCAGGAGTTGCGATTCCAAGTAATTAAATAGTGTTTCATAAGCTATGGCGGGAGTCTGAGGTGGTATATAAACAACAATAATATTTAGAACAACATTGAATAAATGTGCACATATGCCGACTAGATCAATGTTGAGATCACTAAGTTGGTCGTTGAGAATTAATTCACAGGAATGGAAACAAGTTTTTACGCCCACTAAGACACCTCCGCCACGCCCAATTGTTCTATTCTTGCGATAGATATTATATAACGGGGGAAACAATTCAGAGCGCAAAAGTGAATCATTTCCCCAAGTTTCAGTTAACATAATTATATCTAAGTGACTTGACGCAAGTATATTATTGTAAAAAGTGAAGGTTTAGGTATTGAGGCCGCGTACATTCTGGTAATACATATTTACAAAAGACGGTTGGGTGGCAATACGTTTTTTCCATTTACAATCCTGGGTAAACCATTATCATATTTTAACTGTACATTTTCACCACTATTTTTACGAGAACGAAAATCTGGTAGTATTTCCTTCTTTGTGGCACTTTCACGGGGTTCAGGTCTTTGTTGATGTATATGTTAGAGTGTTCAACAATGTTCTGTAGTTTCTTTCCATTCCGTATCAAATTCTGGGCTTCAATTGTAGAGTCGAGTATAACCTTCAATAATCTTGGTTTTTCATCATTGCGGGGCTCACCTAGTCTGAATATCTTAATCCGTTTAGAATCTAACGGGGATATGTTAACTTTGTTTAGGATATTTACAACATGTTGGGCATCTGTCTCTTGATTTGGATGTTCCGGCAAATTACTTACGATGATGTTAGTTTCTCTGCGTTTCTGTTCTCTAATTTCATGAAGTACTTCGTCGATAATTGCCGAGTGTGGTTGTGGTGTTACTTGATTACAAGAGATTTTTAGTTGCGCGATTTCATGTTGCAAATTAGACACTATGTATATCTTGATTATACATTAAAACTCTTATTCAATGTGTATATAATATGGAAGCAATATGAATTACAAATATTGTTACTTTATTACTATTCAATATAGAAACAACAACAAGATTAAAATTAATAGATATTCAATGTGCATACAATATAGAAACAATATAGATTGAATATATTGTTACTATATTATTATTTGAAGTTGAAACAATATTGTTAAATCCAGAATAAAAATAATGGAAAATTTGGTTTGGTCGCGTAGCGAAGCGAAGCGAAGCATTATGTATAAATTATTAATTAACCTATTCAGTGTATTTCAAAATGTACGCGAAATCGGCGTTTTACACGCGTGGCGCATGAAGTAAAATTTCGAGTTTAGAAAAGCCTGAAAATTTGGTTTGGTCGCTCCGCGCTTCGCGCTACGCGACCAATTTTCAGGCTTTTCTAAACTCGAAATTTTACTTCATGCTTAATCAAGGAGTGCAAACACTCGTTACAAACTTTGAATTATCTTTTTCACAAAGAACGAATGTCTGAAAATTTACAGCGTATGCATCCTAATATGTATACTTAAAAGAAAAATGTCTTGTATAATTGCTTGACTTCATTTATGTTAAAACACGCTTACATTAATTTACTCAATTAACTTTAATAACAAATGAACGGTAACGTCCTAATTAACTCAATAACCGTATCTCGTCAGTTGATCGGGGTGACATGGCGTTTGAGGTAATGGATGTATCTGACATTTGAAATTTAAATCTTCGCCGGAGCCGATAAGGGCAGAAGAGCTGAAGGACTGGACGCTGGTGAAGAGGAAAGAAGAAGAACGGCGACGTGTCGGCCGTAACGAGGCAGGACAATTTATCCCGGCGCGGGCGATCTCTCCTATACAAATCAAATTAATTAAAAGGTTACAAATCGCCGACAAACAAAACCAGCAATTCCATGTCCACCGATCTTTCTGTCCGCTCTTGTGCTTGTTCTTTCTCAGCGGAAAAACCAGTTCATTTGTATTGCGACCTTTCCCAAAAGATCATATCTGTTGGTTTTAATTAATAAATAAATTCATTTGGAATAATGAAGAATCAAATCGTATATTATTTTATAGGTGAAGTATAATGTTTGATTATAAAAATGTAGACATAAGGTCTATCAGACAACAATGAGAAGAAAGTTAGATAAGCTTTGTGATCCATGGCCTACTCTGAAACAACAAATTATGTTTCAGAGTAGGCCATGGATCACAAAGCTTATCTAACTTTCTTCTCATTGCTTTGATAAACCAATTCTATATTGATGTGAAAAAATGTATTTATGAAAAACAAGATGGCGGAGAGAAAGAGTCGCTCGCTCTCTGAAAGTCGCTTAAATTCAAGTTCTACAAATGAAATTAAATGCTGTGTTGTGTGTAGTGATTAAATATTCAACGACGACCTTACGTGCTCGATTTGCGATGGTGATTTTCATCGGAATTGCGCAAAATCCGAAGACAAATTCGGTCTCCCAGCATGTGCCAAGTGTGAAAAACACGGAATACAAAAGTGCTCGGTCCAAGTTCTAATAGCCATGAAGAAGGAAATTATAAACCTCACGAAACAAGTAAGTCTTCAGCAATATATAATGTCGTATCAAGAAGACAAGATTAACGAATTAACACAAACACTATATTTTGTAAAAAACAATAACAATAGTGAAGCTGCAAACCAAATAAGTAAGCCAACAGCATCGAAACAAGTCAAGAAATCCCAAAATTATAATAATTCATCACGAGATGGATCTACAAGTGCGAAATCAACAAATACTAGCAATGAGGAGAAAGATAAACGGTCAGAGGACAAAAACAAATCAATAATCTAATAACCGAAAATCAAGCCAAACCACAGAATATTAATGTGGAGATCGATGAACCCGGTGAAAAAAAATGTAAACAAATGGACATTGATAAATCGAAAAAGAAATAATAAATCTTATAGATTAAATGGCACTGCTACTAATGCAGATCTACCGGTAGCTGATGCAGCAATAAGAAAGTGGTTGTTTGTATCGCGATTACATAAAGAAGTAGACTGAGACCAAATACAACAATATTTATCAAAATCTGGAAGCTTTAAATTCATCGTCGAAAAATTAACGCCAAGGTATGAGGATGCTGAGTACTCATCATTCAAGATCGGAGTTCCAGCGGCAGCTGAAGACATCGTTATAAATGAAACCTTCTGGCCGAAGCACAGTTTTATAAATCGTTTCTACTTTAAATCAAGATCAAATTCAAGCGGTGAAAATTTTCCATCAAGGCAAAAAATCACCCAGCAACGCTGACATCTACTCCAGCAGCAAATAAACAATTATTCGTAGTAATCCATTCAAACGTGCGGTCACTTCAAAAAAATATTCTTAATGTCAAATCGATGCTCGAATACAACGATGATTGTACGCTACTCGCGATTATCGAACACTGGCTAACAACAGAGCAAATTCAATTAACCAAATTAAAAAATTTCACACTAGCTACGCAATTCTGCAGAAACATACACATTGCAAGAGAAATTGCATACGGCGGTTCTGCAATTTTTATTAAAACAGAACTCAAATTTAAAATCCACTTGGATATAAATCAGTTAGGTGAGGTTAATGACTTTGAATGTGCTGCAATAGAGCTTTACTACCATGATTGTAATATAATATGTGTCGTTTTATACAGAACGCCAAACTCCAATACAGATGTTTTTTTCCTTCAATTAAATAAACTATTTGATATTCTCTCAAAAAGCGGAAGTATATTCTTTGTGTCAGGTGATTTTAATATAGAAATTTCTGATAAAAACGGTACAAATACCAGGGATCTTTTAAATTTTTTAGAAATGTAATTTACAATTATCTATCAATGAATATACACGCATAAGCGGCGGAACGGCTAGCATTGTTGATAATATAATAACAATAAAACACTTTTTACTTTGTTTAACCACTGGATCTTACATTTAATTGTGTGACTAGTTTCGACTATCTAGTAGTCATTCTCAAACTAAAGTAAATACAAATTACACGTTAAAAACTATTTATACGGCTTCGAAGAGAGGGGTGTACATTAGGTCAACCTGGTCATTAAGAAGGGAAATTCCATGATTAATTCGGGCCTTGTGTATTTCTAGTGCTTCCAGTAAATCCATTTTACGACCTTTTTCGGCAAAATGGATTACTGAAAGTACATCCTCGCCAAAAGTGTGATTCTCTTCTAAAAGATGGTTAGCATAGGTAGAACTATTATGTTTTAATCTAAAGGCTCGCTCGTGTTCTTTCAACCTTATTTCGATTCTACGACCAGATTGTCCAATGTACACACCTTTACAATTTTCGCAGTTCAATTTATAAATGCCTGATCTAACTAGGGGATTAAGTTTTGTTTTTGGGTTGAAAATTATATTATTAAGTTTATGGGGCGTTTTTAATATTACATTAATGTTACATTTTTTAAGGATTTACTGGAAGCACTAGAAATACACAAGGCCCGAATTAATCCCGGAATTTCCCTTCTTAATGACCAGGTTGACCTAATGTACACCCCTCTCTTCGAAGCCGTATAAATAGTTTTTAACGTGAAATTTGTATTTACTTTAGTTTGAGAATGACTACTAGATAGTCGAAACTAGTCACACAATTAAATGTAAGATCCAGTGGTTAAACAAAGTAAAAAGTGTTTTATTTACAAGTGTATTTAAGATGTACCACAAAGTGAACGCCTACACCACCAAACAATCATATAATAACAAATTTACATTCTGGCTACATTGCAAATGTCGTAAATTTCAATATATCCGACCACCTGACTCAAAAACTATCGGCGACCCTCTCAAATACAAAAAAAACAATTACAAGATGAAATCCGTTACTGTCGTAGCTATAATCAGAGTAACGTAAACAAATTTCTACAAGAGCTTTCTGGCCCATTCGTGTTTGAATCTGTCTATGACAACTGTTGCTCTGTAGATGATAACTGGACAACATTCCCAAAACTTAAAATTAAAATTAATAGTACAAACAAAAAGATTTTCACCACAAATTAAATTCAAACCTGCAAAAATCAACTCGATGCTTTATTTGTCATAACAAAATACGATCCTGAATTCCAAGAAATGTACAAGGATACAAAAAAAACAGTATGACCTTCTGTTACGTATAGCCAAAGAAAACGAAATAAGAAATAAATTAAAAAAATCTGATAACATAAATAAGACGTCATGGAACATAATAAACAATACTTGTAGAAAAATGAGGCACACGGCTGGAAAAATCAATGAGGAAAATCCAATAAAATTATCAAATGATTTAAACGATCACTTTGTAAACACAGCGCAACGTTTACTTGCAAATGTGACACCTCTTCCATACTCAGATGAAATCCCACAAAACAATAACTCATTATTTATTCAACCCGTCACAGAAACTGAAATTATAAATATAGTATCTTTTTTAAAAAACAATAATTCAGCGGGATATGACGAAATACCGTTGAAAGTGATCAAATATGGAATACATGAAATTACACGGCCTTTATCTCACTTAATTAATGCATCCATCGAATCTGGTATATTTCCACAAATTTTAAAACAATCAATAGTAACTCCAGTTTTCAAGAAGGGAGATCCAAATGTTCTCGATAATTATCGGCCAATAAGTGTAATCTCTTGTTTTTCAAAAATATTTGAGTATGTATTAAATGACAGACTCCTCAATTTCCTTAACAAATTTGATATTCTCACAACTTCTCAACATGGATTTAGGAAACAAAAATCAGTTATTACGGCGCTGCATAACTACATACATGAAATAATGTCATCACTAGAAAGTTCGGATATTCCTTTAGGCGTTCTATTGGACTTATCGAAAGCATTTGATACATTACACCACAAAATATTACTAAATAAGTTAAATAAATATGGAATTCGTGGTACAGCCTCCAATCTAATTACAAGCTATTTAGAAAATCGAAGGCAGTGTGTAAAAATTGGAAATACAATCTCCGGTAATCTTGCTGTTTCTAAAGGTATACCCCAAGGCAGTATATTAGGCCCACTGCTTTTTATCATCTACATCAATGATTTAGCTCCAGTAGTCAGCAATACTGGTAGTTGTATCGACATGTATGCCGATGATACCAATTTATTATTTCGCTGTCAAAGCACCGAACAGGTTGAGAATAAATGTAGTGAGGTTCTATCAGTGTGTAATCAATGGTTGTCCAAGAACATGCTATTCCTAAATAATGATAAAATTGAATTTATATTTTTTAAAACATATCGTTCGAGGATATCATATCCCGATAATATTACAGTTATAAATAGAAATTATAAACCAATAAAAAGTGTCAGGTTTCTTGCCATAACCATTGATGACACTCTGAACGGAGCCTCACACATAGCAAAAATAGAAAAAGAATTAAGTTCCATCTGTTATATGCTACGCATTTTAAAGCAGTCTGGAGCACCACGTGATGTTTTAATGTTGGTGTATCATTCACTCTTTTGCTCCAAACTTCGGTTTAGAATCACATATTATGGGTCCAGTTATCATCTAAACAGATTATTTGTTCTTCAAAAAAGGGCTGTCAGAATCATATTAAGTTTAAAATACCTAGAATCGTGCAGGGGCCATTTTAAATCCAACAACCTCTTGACTGTTCACAGTCTGTATATTTATGAGCTTATTTTAAATAGAAAAAAAAACCGATACAGGTACTGCACATAGTCACAATTATAATACACGTTTTAATAACAAATATGCACTCCCGTCACACCGTTTAACCGTGTATGAAAGAGACCCACAATACGCAGCTATGAAATATTATAACTGTTTGCCAGCTCAATTAAAGTCATTTAACATGTTGACGGACAGTTGCGTCTATAGCCGTCAAGTTCAAGTTCACTATGTGACATGACGGCAATAGCCGTCCAATACGAAACGGTCGTTTTTAGACACTGCGGCTGTAGCAGCACAAATGTGCATTTACCAGCGTACAAGTAGAAGCCTAGTGTCATGTTTTCGAAAAAAAATTTAGTATGCAAGGTTAACACATTGAGTATGCACGTGGTTGTGAACGGAGTAGTGCGATCTTGTTTTCTCTTCAATTTACAGTTGCTATTGATACATTTAACGATATTTTTTGTTTATACTGGTAAGTATTTGTTTATGATTGATTTTACACTTTAAATAGAAAAAAAAATTAAAATTTAGCATTTTTTGCTACATTTAGCGATATTTATAGTTATACTGTTTACTTTTTGTTTTTTATGATATTACATTTGAAATATAAAAACAATAATGTAAATAATAAATATATAAATAATATACAATAAATAATAATATAAAATAATAAGTAAGTATTTGTTTATGATTGATTTTACACTTTAAATAGAAAAAAAAATTAAAATTTAGCATTTTTTGCTACATTTAGCGATATTTATGGTTATACTGTTTACTTTTTGTTTTTTATGATATTACATTTGAAATATAAAAATTATAATGTAAATAATAAATGTATAAATAATATACAATAAATAATAATATAAAATAAAATTGAATGTTTTATTCAATATTTATAGAAAATGGCCAGTTGGGAAAAAGAACAGGCTAGGCTGCTGAAGCTTTTTGAGGAAACAGGTAGTGGGTCAAGCAACAGTGAATCTGAACCTGATGCTGACTGTGCTGAAAATAACAGTTCGGGTAATGAAGAAAATGAATCAACTACAGATGAGGAATATGAAGCACCAGAAGAACCAGAAAATGATGAGACATGGCATATCAATACAACACCTATAAGAAACTTTTCTTTTGATGCAGATGCGGCTGGGATTCTTTTGGATATAGACGAAAATGTGTCTCCAATTCAGGTTTTTGAAAAAATTTGGGATGACCAAGTAATGGAAATGATTATAAAATCTACGAATGATTACGGCCTAAAACTTTGCAATCAAACACGGCCACATACAAGGCATAGTAGGAAGGCAAATTTCAAAAATACTGATACGATTGAAATGAGAAAGTTTTTGGGTTTGTGTTTGCTTCAGTCCCAGCTAAAATTCTCCAGTATTAGAAAACTCTTTTCCATTGATGCATTACATTACCACCCAGCTTTTCCTTCACAAATGTCTGGAAGGAGGTTTGAGCAAATATTGAGATGCTTTTGTGTAGAAGAAGAAAATTCAAACGACCGTTTGAGGAAAATAAAAATATTTCTTGATTTGCTCATAAAAAAGTTTGCGAATGCATATGCACCAAATGAGGCATTATCATTAGACGAATCTTTGTTATTATTTCGAGGAAGGCTTTCTTTTCGCACGTACATGAAAGGCAAAAAGGCAAAATACGGAATTAAATTGTACGAACTTTGTTCTGCCCAAGGTTATGTTTTGAACATAGAAATATACAAAGGCCATCGAGAAAACGAAGAAAACATGACAACTATTGAAAGTCTTGTGATGCGATTGATGCAGTCATATTTAAACAAAGGGCATCATTTGTTCATGGATAACTATTACAACAGTGTACCATTGGCTAACAAATTACTGAGCAAAAAGACACATGTGACAGGAACTCTTCGTGTAAATAGGAAGGGTCTGCCGCAAGAAATAACAGGTCATAAGCTTAGAAAAGGAGAACATGTATGGCGACGCCAAAATCAGACATACGTGTCCAAATGGAAAGATAAACGGGATGTGCTATGTCTAACAACAGCTTACCACCCAAGTATGATAAACACAGCTAACCGTCGACAACAGGAAAAGAGAAAACCAATTGAAATAGTGAATTATAATCAGAATATGTCAGGTGTCGACAGAGCAGATCAGATGATGTCCTATTATTCCTGTCCACGAAAAACAATTAGATGGTATAAAAAGATAATCTTTCATCTACTGGATGTAGCAGTGTGGAATTCTTACTACATCTTTAAAGAAAAGACAGGTTCTCAAATGAAGTTTATAGAATTCAGGGAAGCAATTATACGATCTCTAACTGGCATAGATTATAAACAGGATGGAAGGTCTTTGGTTCAATTTAAACGTGCACGAATCCAAACCAATGAAATCAACAACAATGGAACACAGCATTTTCCTGAGAAAATTTCTCCTCCTGAAAATTATCAGCGAAAAACATATTTTCAGCGTTGTAAACAATGTTATAAACAGGGAGTAAGGAAGGAAACATCATATTGCTGCAAGAATTGCATATCAAAACCTGCACTGTGTCCTGCACCATGCTTTGAAACATGGCATACCGAAAATAATGTATAATAATTATAAAATTATAATAAATTTATTTGTCATTTATTTATTTTTGTTTGATCATGAACTAACATTTCGTGTAAAACTCCCAAAAATACTTTGTTGCTCACAAAAAATTGCTTATTTCAGTCATTAAACCTGTCATTTACGTTTTTAAATTTTTGCTGTTATAGCCGCCATCGTCCCATTACATAGTGTCTAGAGTCCGCTGGCGCCATGACGGTTGTAGCCGCAACCTAATTAAAGGTGCTGAATTAATCAAAATTAAGTGTATTTAAGCAGAAAGAGTAAAACTATACTTCTAATATTCTAAAAATTACAAAAACATATAGTGTCAATTTTCGAATTTCACTTGTTTCTACTGTCCGTCAACGTGTTAATAATGACTGTAAGCGCTTTAAGCAATTGTTATTTGATCATTTATGTGAACAAGAGTTATACTCTACGGCAGATTATGATAATTAGAATTAGTTATTAACTTCTTTTATGTATAATTTAGATTTTTATATATTTTGTATCTCTTTTATTGTGACACATTCTCTTTAATATGTAATTTAATTTATCTTGTATTTGTATACATTGTAAGGCATATTCTATGAGAATGAAGAATTAAAATAAAAAAAATAATAATCGTGAAATTAAAAGCACAAAAAATACCATTTTTGTGTACCATTGACTACGAATTTTGTGGTTCAAATATTACATATAAAATACGGGAAATTTTTCTTTCAAGTATACATATCTGTATGCATCGGGATCTGTAGTTGATCAGACATTCGTTGTTTAATTAACATTTTCTGAAATATAGATAAAATGAGTTTTTCTTTTAAACATTCATGCATGTCCCGATGTGTACACTGTAAAATTTTCAGGTATTCGTTGTTTTTGAAAACCCCAAAGCGAAACGAGTGTTTCTACTCCCTGATTAAGCATGAAGTAAAATTTCGAGTTTAGAAAAGCCTGAAAATTTGGTTTGGTTGCGTAGCGCGAAGCGCGGAGCGACCAAACCAAATTTTCAGGCTTTTCTAAACTCGAAATTTTACTTCATGCGCTACGCGTATAAAACACTGATTTCAAGTGATGTTCAAAATATACTACTTTAGCATAGTGCTTTAGAGGTATGTTTTAAACTTCACAAAATTTCAGTGTTTTACACGCGTGGCGCATGAAGTAAAATTTCGAGTTTAGAAAAGCCTGAAAATTTGGTTTGGTCGCTCCGCGCTTCGCGCTACGCGACCAAACCAAATTTTCAGGCTTTTCTAAACTCGAAATTTTACTTCATGCTTAATCAGGGAGTGGAAACACTCGTTTCGCTTGTCTCTTTACAAAAACAACGAATACCTGAAAATTTTACAGAGTACACATCGGAACATGGATGAATATTTAAAAAAAAACTAATTTCATGTATATTTCAGGAAATTTTAATTAAATTTAAGAACAATGTCGTAATGACTTATTTTAATTAAATAATTAATATGTACGCACATAAAAGAAATTAATTGAACGACTGTGATTAATTAGGTTCATTAAAGTTGGAGTTGCGAGAAAAATAATCCAATTAAAAAACTTAATATTCAAAAAAATGTGTATCGCATAAAATTGTCTATGCATTTTACAGAAATTACGAAGTATCCACAAGAGCATCATCATTTAATTATTGCGCAAATAAATCAGCATTACGAGAAGTCATGAAAATATCAATCTATATGTAAATTATTATTGAACTTCGAGATGTCTATCATAATTAAATATCATTTTTTATTTATTTCACTAAAAATCTGATAACGAATAAAAATTACCCGAATTGTAGCACGTAATATATATTAATAAGTGAAGATCTGTTAAAATTAAATCGTTTTCTTTTTATAAAGTGCCATGGGCGTAGCCAGGATTTTTATCAGGCGGGGTAATTTATTATTTTATTTATTTCACTAAGAATCTGATAACGAATAAAAATTACCGAAATTGTAGCACGTAATATATATTAATAAGTGCAGATATGTAGTAATTAAATCGTTTCCTGTAATAAAAAATTATATAAAGTGCTATGGGGGCAAGGCCGTAATACAGTTCGTATATATCCAGTTAGTCGGTCTCTATACAAAATTTGGTAACCGCGTTTGGATGCTGCATCCAGAATCGAGACCGGTGATTGGTGTATACAGTCGTCTGTCTTACTCTTTTTATTTATATATTTATTTACAGAAAAATCCATTATACATAATATCTTATAGTAATACAATTCAAATTTCATAATACAAAATATATATAAATACAAAAACATGTCTACAAATTGACAAATTAAAGAGAACAACAAACATTTAACCGCTTAAGATTAGATATAAATTTAGGATACGAATTAACAAAAAGATCGAAATTTGGATTTAGGGATAATTTATTTGACGTACGCATGAACCAAGGAAGTGGACTATTAAGACCGTAGTTGGATTTATGGAACGGAATGGAATACAGTGTTGGATGTCTGATTTGTCGATTCGAAGGGTTAATACAGATATTAATTTGATTAAATAGATATAAACAATCCGCTTGGTTACTAATTAATTTATAAAAGAAGCTCAAGTCCGCGAAAGTTCTTCTACAACATAATTTATCGATAGTAAGCTCCTGACGAACTAAATTTATATTTTTATCTTTGTTGTAACCTAATTTAAATAGCATTATTTTCAAAAATTTATTTTGAATTGTTTCGATCTTATTGCTATACGTTACTTGATATGGTGACCAGACACATGATCCATATTCAAGAACGGAACGAACATAAGCAAAATAAATGACTTTGAATGCTGTTGAAGATAAATCGACTGCCAATCGTCTTATATAGCCAAGCATCCTTAGAGCTCTCATACAAATTCTATTAATATGGCTACCGAATGTCAATTTTTTGTCGAACGTTATGCCCAAATTCACAATTTCATCAAGCTCATCTAATTCAAAACCGTCTATAAAGTAAAAAGGAGAAAAATCCAAAGGAGTAAATTTCCTGGAAAACCTCATTATTTTACATTTATTAATATTCAATAAAAGATAGTTTTTGCAACACCAGTTGTGAATTGAGAATAAGTTCTTTTGCAACAATAAGCAATCATTTGGTGAGTCGATTCTTTTGAATAGCTTCAAGTCATCGGCAAAAAGCAAAAAAGACGAATGTTTAATGACTCGATGTATATCATTAATAAAAATTAAAAACAGCAACGGCCCGCAATGTGATCCTTGCGGTACACCCGAATCCACTTTGATTTCCTTAGAAAGATGGTTTTTAATTTTTACGCACTGAATACGATCAATTAAAAAACTTCTAAACCAATTGACTACATCAGCATGGATTTCTAGGGCAGTAAGCTTTCCAATTAGTATTTCATGGTTGACAGGATCAAATGCTTTAGTAAAGTCAGTAAAAATCGTGTCGACCGAGCTATTAGCTTCAAATGCATTTATAATGTATGAACTGAAAGATAAAAGGTTAGTTGAGGTAGATTTGCCAGATCGGAATCCATGTTGCTCATTTATGAACATATTTTTACACATCCAATTTAATTGAGTTGAGACTAAGCTATCGAACAGTTTCGGAATAACCGATTGTAATGAGATGCCTCGGTAATTTTTAATGTCATCTTTTTTGCCGGATTTAAACAAAGGTATAATATAACTCTTCTTCCAGCAGTTAGGGAAGACATTTTGCGACAACGATGCTTCAAATAATAAAAATATTGGAACTGTGATGGAGTAAATACCATTTTTAAGAAATATGGTGGGTATTCCATAAAAGCCTGTGCTCTTGCTGTGTTTTAAATTTGATATAGCCTCAAATATTTCGCTTTTGGATATTTTAAGTGGCATATGAATAACTTCTGATGAAACATTGAAAGATGGCATGTTTAAAGGTTTATCTTTGCTATAAACTGAGGAGAAATAGTCCGCGAATAAATTTACGCAATCTGAACCATTGGTGCTGGTCTTAGAGTTAAAACGCATAACGTTTGGAAAATCAGAAAGCAAATTTTTAGACTTCACAAAGCTCCAGAACTTGTTAGGATTATTATGTATGCTTACATTTACTGAATTTACATATTTAGTGTACAAGATATTTCTTAGATTTACACATTTTGTGCGCAAATGTTTGAATTTACTGTAATTTTCAGAAGTTTGGCACTGTTTGTAGTTTTTGTGAGCGGTCCGTTTTCGATTAATTACATTAATTAGTTCAGCATCAAACCAAACTGGATAACTTGATGGCTTGATGCATTTCAGTGGTATATATCGCTCAAGAACATTATATAGTATACCGTAAAATGAATCAACCATCATATCAATCGTACCGTCTAATATCATTTGCCAATCGATGTTTGATAAATAGTCATTAATGACAGAATAGTCAGCACGAACAAAATCATATACGTATTCATCCGTTCGTCAGAGGAACACATAGGCAAAGAAATAAAATATGGTATATGATGTTGTTTAACCTCAAACAATAACTCGGTTGCTGTTGATACTGTAAAACCTTCGTGAGCAAAAATTAAGTCAAGAAAAATATTGTTTTCGTTCGGTAGATTGCAAATTTGAAATAAATTATAAACACTAAATGTCTCACTAATTAATTGGGCTGGCATTGATGATGAATTGTTATTTATCAAACCAAGCTCATCATTGGACCAGGTAACTGCAGATAGATTGTAATCACCGCACAAGAGAAGCTTAGATTCAGGATATTGTTCGAGGATAGATTCTACAGTTAAACAGTGGTCAACATATTTATCAAGTGGGGAAGATGGTGGAATATACACTTACCCCACATCCTGACCATAGTCTCTCCTTTTCTACGCGATTTCCACTTCTCCCATAAGCATTGGGTTACCTTGGTCGTAGCTAGCGAAAAATTCCGCGTGGTGGGTTTTACTGGTAAAAATATTGTTTTTGCTTCTTCAAAGCCGCATTTATATACAAAAATTAAACTTTTTGAAAATTTTGGGAGAGGGGCTTGTACCCCCATATCCCCCCCCCCTGGCTACAGCCTTGTTCAATATAATTTTATATTTTAAAAGGGTATTCAAAACATATCGGTTTTAAAATTGTTATAATTAAATCTGCATGTGAGAGGTAAACTACACCAATTCACGTTTTTAACATTTTACAATGCTATCTACCTCTCGATAGAGTAAAAAAATCCTGATTCCAACTTATTCTGAAAAAAACACGTGACTTGGTGTAGTTTACCTCCCACATACAGAAATATAATAAATGTTTAATGAATATTTAAAACATATTACTTTGAAAAGAGTTATATAATTTAATTTAATAAATTTTCAATAATTATTTAAATTTGACGAAAAACTAATATTAAAGTTTATTCACATGTTTATTTGAATTACCAAATGTACATACATTTCCGACACAAGGTTACCATTATCCATGGATTAACAGTGTTAATCAATGTTTACTTCAAAAAATACGTATCTGAACAATATATGGGGTGACACAACGAAGAATAATTTGAATAAACTACAAATACAACAAAATAAAATACTAAAAATAATTTATAAATTGGAAAGAAGAACTAACACGGAACAACTATATAAACAAACACAAGAATTAAATACATCCAGCATGATAAAATCAAGTAATTTATTGTTACTTTATAAAATCAAAAACAATCAAATAAAAACAAACATGGATATAAAACTAAACAAACAAATTCACCAATACCAAACGAAAATAAAATCAGACATAAGAACACAAAAATTCACATCTAATAACACATCAATAACACTGATGTCAGAAACTATAAAACAATTTAATAAACTTGACAAAAACATAAAAGAACTAAATTATACAACATATAAATTAAAAATTAAGTACCTAATACTAAACAACAAAATAAATTAAGTAAATATATCGGAGCAGAAAATGTACAAAACATATACCCCTCGATACCAGTAGCCCGAGATGGAAACAATCACCCAACGATCCCGCGGCGAAGAAGTAGGGAAGGAAAAAAGAAAAAAGAAAAAAGAATCAATTTTTACACCATTTATTATAAATATAGTATTATTGTAATGAATGTTTGTAAATATTTGTAAATAAAGAATATTGTACTTCTAATCCATTGATAATGGTCACTTTTTGTCTGAAATGTTTGTACATTTGGTAATTCAAATAAACTTGTGAAGAAAGGTTATTAGTGGTTTATTCGTCAAATTAATTTGATCTTCACGTCACTCAATCAATCAATTAACTAATTATTTAAAACTGATTACTTGAAAAAATGTTATAATTAAATATAATAAAAGTTTAATGAATATTTACAACGTGCGTGTATAATAAAAAAATTTTTATTAATTAAATATAATACAAAACTATTTTTATATTTAAAGCATCAATAGCAATAAAAGGAACATAATTAATTCGCATGGTTTATAGTCTTAATAAAACTATATATAATTATACAATAATTATAATTAATAAATAGCGCGTATGTAAATACCCATTAATAATAATGCTAGTGTTAGTTTTTAATGCAATCATAAATTATGTATTTTAATTATAGAATAAAGTGGGGGGCTTTCGCAAGCGCAATTAATTTGATCCATCGCTGCCATTATTATTTATCAATAAATATTATTGTTCTGTTATGTTTTTGTGTTTGTTATGCGGGGTGTATTAGAATTAATTAAAATGATAAATGCGCGCCTATTCATTCGTTTAATTGTAAATTGGTTGGGTCTGTTATGCTGCACTCTTTTGACATGTGTATATACTGCTTAGATAGAGTTAAGTATTATTCTTGGGACTGCATTTAATGCATTTGAATCGCCTTACTACAACAGTTATAATTATTATTCATTCGTGTAATAATAAGATTGTTGGGTGCATTGTGTTGCACTCTATAAGCGACTTTATATACTGCTTAAATCAAAATTTAAGTATTTTGTTTAAAACTGAATTGTGTGAATTATAATACTCTTATTATATGAATTATAAGAAATAATAAGCATTAATGAGGAAAAGTAATAGTAGTAATAATTATCTACAACTGTTGAGTAATGATAGATTTTTGTGGCTATATACAATTCTTATATACCAGAGCTGGGACGAATCCTCGTAAAAAAGATTCGAATCACGAATCCGAATCACCTAATATGATTCAAATCACGAATACTCGAATAAAGAGTTCGTAAGAGATAAATATGATTCGAATCAAAGATTCGAATCCTATTTTTTCAAATCTGGAACACAAACACAAATCCTTTAAGAATAAATATGATATTATTAGTTTTGCAACTATTAATATATAAATATCATTACCAGTTGTTTTAATAACAATATTCAAAACCTAATTATTTATTATTAACACTGAACATCGCTGATAACAGATTAAATATCAGATTCCCTGTTACTCTGATTAAAGACGTATTTGTGTGTTTCTGAACTTCACTTTAAATCAGTGTTTAGTACGTGTGGCGCATGAAGTAAAATTTCGAGTTAAGAAAAGCCCGAAAATTTGTCTCGGGTCCCTCGACAAATTTTCACGGGGCTTTTCTAAACTCGAAATTTTACTTCATGCTTAGCCTGGGAGTGGAAACACCTGTTCAAAACTTAAAATTGAACTCTATTATAAAATCGACGAATGCCTGACAATTACGTAAATAAAAAATTCACTGACTATCATTAAAACCAGGTAAGTCAGAGAAAAGTCATGGAATTATATTCAAATTGCCCAAAACACTAATAAAAAAGCCATATGATATTATTAAATTTGTCAAAATCAGCAGGAAAATTATAAACCAAGTAAAAATTTATAAAATTAACTTAGATATCGATAAAAACAATGAAAACAATTTAACAAAATAGGGGTTGCCCACAGAAGAAATTTATATTAAAAGACCAGAGAAAAGAATCTTGAATCAGGTAAATGTTGGAAAAATTTAACATTTCAGGTTGTGGCTAGCATGTCAGTTATACTTCAAATAATATTAAACAAACTTTTGAAAACTAGATTATTATCTTCAAAAACATTTTCAGTCATTTAATGTTCTTATCAAAGCATTCAGTTTGAAGTTTCGAACGAGCGTTTCCACTCCCAGACTAAGCATGAAGTAAAATTTCGAGTTTAGAAAAGCCCCGTGAAAATTTGTCGAGGGTCGCGCAGTGACCCGAGACAAATTTTCTGGGTTTTTCTAAACTCGAAATATTACTTCATGCGCCACGCGTATAAAACAGTGATTTAACGAGAAATTTGAAAACACACAAAACACATTTTTCATGTTAATCCTCACAATTCGAATTATTCTTAAAAATTCAAATCCATTTGTAAGTATTCGAATCCTTTTAAAAATATTCGAATCCTTTTATAAATATTCGAATCCTTTTATAAATATTCGAATTCTTTTATAATACTTTACTATAGTATAAATCGGAAAAAAATGTAACGAATCCGGATCACGAATCCAGTTGAACTAAAGTATTCGAATGCCTCTTTTGAATCCTCTAAACGGATTCGAATCCAGGATTCGAATCCTGAATGATTCGAATCCTACCCAGCTCTGTTATATACCATAATATAATCGGCAACAGTAACGATAACTGTGGGTAATGGATATTACTCCATCGAACCAGCGGAATAAATAGCTTTTCGCAATAGGGGAATTTTACTTTGTTTTTTCATTAATTTTTCTAAAGTTCTACAATAACAAGTACAAAAAATGGTTCTATTTTTCACTTAAAAGTATACAAAAATAAAATACAAACCATAACAAAACAAATCGCTAATTGTGACCAATATACGCAGTTACATTTAAAGCCTTGTTTTGAATCTTGATTTTCTAGAAATGTTAATTCAAGCTGCTTCAAAAAAAGTTCTGGGCAAAATAATTACTCTGGATTATTTCTAGTATCGATGTTGTTTTTGAGAAGTTTCAATAAATTAAAAAAACTTTGTGAAATCTGTCGGATTTCGTGTTTGTTTTGATTAAAATGAAACAGAAATAAAGCTTTTTATTTTATTCTCTTATTTTTGAAGACTCATGAGGGCGGGAGGGGATTTATTTATTTATTTATGTACGCATTTCTCCATCTTACAGTATTACAAAAAATGTATAACAACAAAGTGGTAATATATAGGTACATATAAATTACAATATATAAATATCGCGATGAATTGATCTTCTAAATAGGGGGGATTTATCTACGCTACTGCATCAAACTATCATCATCACTTACAATAGAAATACGTATCATTTACTATTGCTCGTAAGTTATGGAAACCGTTCGATGGAGAAAGCAATTAAAAAGGTACAACGATTGATTCTTGACAAACTTCTGTAGATTTTTACTCTTCGTTTATAATCTGCTTAAACATATTTTATAAACTGTAAAATAACAAAACATTAAGCACTAAATATATGTAGAATGCCACATAAACAAAATTGTTGTTGATTTCTTAAATATATTTATAATTTTAAAATAACACATTTTTATTTAAATATATATACATTTCCTTATATATATATATATATATATATATATATATATATATATATATGTATAATTGTTTCTTCGGGTTTGGTCCCGCGTATTTTCTTGGCTCTGGTCCATTTTATTTTTAATTCGACGTTTCGATGACGTCGTAGTCATCATCGTCAGGAATAACTTTAAAAATTCCATTGCTCTAGCAACCACTTGTTTGACTTTTACGTACTACTTGATGCGTGAATTTCTTGTTTGGCTTCGTGTTACTCTTCTGTTTTGTTCTTCTAATGATGTAGTAGTGACAATTTCAATATTATTTTCGGAAGGGGTTGGATTTTGAATTTCTTAGTTCAAAATCCAACCCGTTCCGAAAATAATATTGAAATTGTCACTACTACATCATTAGAAGAACAAACCAGAAGAGTAACACGAAGCCAAACAAGAAATTCACGCATCAAGTAGTACGTAAAAGTCAAACAAGTGGTTGCTAGAGCAATGGAATTTTGATAGTTATTCCTGACGATGATGACTGCGACGTCATCGAAACGTCGAATTAAAAATAAAATGGACCAGAGCCAAGAAAATACGCGGGACCAAACCCAAAGAAACAATGATACATGTTACGCCCGCGAAAATCTACGTTTTAACATATACATATATATATATATATATATATATACAGGGTGAGTTTTTTTCGATGTTCTCTATGGGGATCTCGGAAACTATAAGAGATAGAAAAACAGTTAAATGGGGAAAGAAGTGTAGTTTTATAGGACGAATAAAATGACACTTTCAAAATATTTGAAAAAGTCAAGGGTAACTAGGTATTTTGAATAAAGTAAAATGTGTCAATTTTTTGAAATCAATATATCTCTATTATAACCATAGATGGAAAAAAACTGTAAGGGACAAAGTTGTAGAAAATTTTACACAGATTAATAACAAAAAATCAAATAAAAAACTTCGCCCATATTTTGGGAGATATGACACAAACTTACCTTTTTTAAATGGAAACAATAGTTAGCTATGACTTTATTAAAAGGGCTATTTTTTTCCCTTCAATTCGATATAACATATGCCATAGTTATTTTTAAAATAAAGTAAGTTACAGTCGTTTTTAATTTTACCATACACCAAAAAATAGTTAGCCATGAAAAAGACAAAAGTAAAACAATTGCAGTTGTTTATTCTAAACACATTAATTCATTTCCATATTTGGTTTGTTTCGATAAGTTTGTTTTGTATTTATTTGGTGTTGAAAGTTTTTTAAAGTGATAATGAATTTTTACAACGAAGAAAAGCGTGATATGCTTGTTTGTACATTCAGTGTAATAAATACGCTGCGGATGCTGCAGAACAATATTATAATCAATATATCGAAAAAAGCCACAAATTCGATTTTAAAAAGATGTACTTTATGCCATAATAATAATGGTGGACTTTTTGAGCATCTTATGTAATATCTAAAATTATCTTCTATTATTATTTTGATAATTTTGGAATTATTTTACTTTATGTTGCTTTTGACAAATCTAATGAAAGATAATAAATTAAATATTGATTTCGTTGCTATAAACAACCGCGATTGTTTTACTTTTGTCTTTTTCATGGATAACTATTTTTTGGTGTATGGAAAAATTAAAACGACTATAACTTATTTTATTTTAAAAATAACTATGGCATATGTTATACCGGATTAAAGGGAAAAAAATAACCTTTCCAATGAGGCCATAGCCAACTATTGTTTCCATTTAAAAAGAGATAAGTTTGTGTCATATCTTCCAAAATATGGGCGATTTTTTTTTTGGAAATTTGTTATTAATCTGTGTAAAATTTTCTACAACTTTGTTCTTTACAGTTTTTTTCTATCTATGATAATAATAGAGATATATTGATTTCAAAAAATGGACACATTTTACTTTATTCAAAATATCTAGTTACCCTTGACTTTTTCAAATATTTTGAAAGTGTCATTTTATTCGTCCTATAAAACTACACTTCTTTCCCCATTTAACCGTTCACTCACCCTGTATATATATATTTTTTTTAAACATTTTTATTCGAATGATTATTTTAGTTTATAGTTGTTACTCTGTAATTGGGTTTTTGCCTGTTGGGTAATAAAGATTATTATTATTATTATTATTATTATTAAAATTGGCAACTCATTGTATTAACAAAATTCTTGTTGATTTCTTTAATATATTTATAATTTTAAATTAACACACATTTTTATTTAAAATTAGCAACTCATTGTATTAACAAAATTCTTGTTGATTTCTTTAATATATTTATAATTTTAAAATAACACACATTTTTATTTAAAATAAGCAACTTATTCTCTTACCAAAATTCTTGTTGATTTCAAACATTAAAAGTGCGATTCTTTTCGCAATCTACAACAAGTTAGTCTTACATAGACTATATCTAACACTCATTGAAACAACTACTTCCCGGGCTAATACCCCGACGGACATTGAATTATACAACAAGTGTTTGCTGTTACATACAGTAACCTACTGCAAATGTAACAATTTGGGTCAAATTATTCAGGCCATCTATAGACGCGTTTCGAGGTTTAACTCTCATCAGTATAGCTTTGCCATTCCCTCTAAATAATTTGACACCTTAGACTGGCGGTCACGTTACCGTTCAAACATAAGTATAAATGAAATTGCCAATTCTTGGTTGCAGAATACTTCAAACATTAATAGTGCGATTCTTTTCTACAACAAGTTAGTCTTGTAAGACTAACTTGTTGTAGATTGCGAAAAGAATCGCATTTTTAATGTTTGAAGTATTCAGCAACCAAGAATTGGCAATTTCATTTATACTTTTGTTGATTTCTTACTAGTTGCTAATTTGAAATAAAAATGTGTGTTATTTTAAAATTATAAATATATTTAAGAAATCAACGAGAATTGTGTTAATACAATAAGTTGCTAATTTAGCGTTTTACGTTATTAAATTGTTGTCAAAATAATATTATTTTAATTTTTTCTGCTTGAGTATACATGTATTTTGTAATTTATAAGCTGGAGAAGATATAGGTAGATATTTACTATAGTATAAATCGGTATAAAAAACTTTGAAATTAATTTTCTAAAACCCGAAAAAAATATACTTAAAAATCATTTCATTTCATTCATTATCTTCTTTAGTTTTATTAGGATTTCATTATAAAAAAGGTTTATACGTTTTAAAATTAGGTTGTTAAAGCTTATAAACCTTTTTATAAGCTTTACTTGTGAATTTATCGACTATTCATTTGGGGAAAAAGAAACATACATTGGTCAATTATAATCTAAACTATAATTAATAAGAATTAATATTAGGTTCAAGTCTGTTGCCAGTGAGTGAGTAAATCGTAAATTTCGAAACGGAATGGTAGAAACGTCCGCAATTAAAACTGGTAGTAATGAGAGGAGCGTTGGGTAATATTGATAATTACCCTCCCATAAATGTCTTTATAATTATAATAAATGGTGGATTAATTTAAATATAATTGTTTTCAAAGGAAATTTTAGACACAATTTAAAGGTGTGTTTAATTGCTTGAAAAAAAGAAAGGAAGAGATAAACATCAAACACACAAAAATGTACATTTAATTTGTAACAGCGTAACAGAATATCTAATTATAATTATTTGATTATGAGTGTCTCCATCTATTACTCATTAGAAAAAGAGAGGAAGTGATAAACAGCAGTCACAAAATGTACATTTAATTTGTAAAACAATAACTTATCATAATTATTTGATGACAAGTGTCTCCATCTATAGCTTATTAGAAAAAGAAAGGAAGAGATAAACGGCAGTCACAAATGTACCATCGGTGGAAATAAAATGTTGGGATACGTAAAATTTGTTTAGTGCGTGTGTTAAACTTTGGACTAGTCAGTTAATTGTTATTTTATGTATGATAATTATTTGATTATGTGTGTCTCCATATATTACTCATTAGAAAAAGAGAAGAAGTGATAAACAGCAGTCACAAAATGTACATTTAATTTGTAAAACAATAACTTATCATAATTATTTGATGACAAGTGTCTCCATCTATAGCTTATTAGAAAAAGAAACGAAGAGATAAACAGCAGTCACAAATGTACCATCGGTGGAAATAAAATGTTGGGATACGTAAAATTTGTTTAGTGCGTGTGTTAAACTTTGGACTAGTCAGTTAATTGTTATTTTATGTATGATAATTATTTGATTATGAGTGTCTCCATATATTACTCATTAGAAATATACTTACGTGCAAAGAAAACGGCCCACCCAATATTTGTTTTTTTATTTTTTTAGAATAGCATTACTCTTGCAATACTGCACATAAAACTGTTGGTATTTAACGATAAAATAGACAGCTAGGGTATAGAAAAAACACCATATGATATTTATCAGTTTATTTACTGAACAATAATCATAACAAAAGAAATTTAAAGACATTATGCATAAAGTATTAAGATGTCTACGTTCTTCCACTATTTTTGCTTTATTGTTTTGATCTTCAGTGGATGTGGGAATTAACCCACTGAAGGTTGCTGTAATCACTATGGTTTAAAGTGCTGTAGATAGTGCAAAAGCTGTAGCACTTTTTGGAAGATTGGCGAAGCCAGTGGTATGTTGCCAGAGTGCTTATTGTCAGCCGTTCTACTGGCCAATGTCTATTTGATAGTCTATTTTATTGTTAGATACCAAACGTTTTTTTCGTATTATTGCAACAGTGATTTTATTATAAAAAAATAAAAAAGAATGGATGGGCCGATATCTATGCACTTGAGTGTAGATATGAAGTGATAAACAGCACTCACAAAATGTACGTCTAATGTGTGAAACAATAACTTATCATAATTATTTAACGACAAGTGTCTCCATCTATAGCTCATTAGAAAAAGAAATGAACACATAAACAGCAGTCACAAATGTACCATCGGTGGAAATAAAATGTTGGGACACATAAAATTTGTTTAGTGTGTGTCAAACTTTAGACTTGTCAGTACTGTTGCATGGTATGGAATCCCCAAAGCAAGTCTGAGATAAATTTACTTGAAAGGGTCCAGACGAAATTTATACGCTTTATAACGTATAAGTTCCATATTTGTGGTTCCTACCAAGAGATTTTAAGTAGCCTAGAAATGAATACGTTGGAGCAGCGACGGAGGAACGCGGATGTAATGCTAGGCTTCAATTTGATAAACGGTTGGATCGACTGCCCTTACCTTCTGGGCCAGTTTAAAATCAATGTGCCTAGCAGGGGTTTGCGTTCCTTCGACCTCTTCAACGTACCAATTGTGGTAGAAACTATGGTATGGCTAGAGTTGCCGCGCACTGCAACTCGGCGAATATAGACTTTGCTACCACAAGCAAAAAGAATCTTAAGTCCATGCTCCGTGAGACAAATTAGATTTTTATTTTTGTTCACATTTTAATCTGTTTTGTTTGTTTTATTTGTATATTGTTTGTGATTTATATTTTAACCTTATTTATTACTTTTAGCATAGTGATGAGCATTTTAATTTTAATCTGTTGTGTATATTGTTTGTGATTTTATATATTTTAACTTAATTATTACTTTTAACTTATTTTAGACTTAGCATTATGTATTTATTTTAAATGGATATCCGTAAATAAACAATAAACAATAAACAATTGTTATTTGATGTGTCAAAACTGAAAATCCTTTTCTTTTCCTCTCATTTACATATTTTATTGTCATTTCATATTATAACCTTTCTTTAAAAAACCTGACAACCAGTATAAATTTGGTTCGATTTGACATTACCCAATTTTCGATTTGTCCCAACATTTGATGTCCACTAATGGTACATTTCATTTGAAAAACAATAACTTAGTATAGTTTTTCAATTATAAGTGTTGAAAAGCAAAGATATCCAAAACGGTACATTAAATTTATAACAGAATAACTCTCTGTATAAAAAGACATTTTTTAATTTCTTGTATTAAATATTTAAATCTGACAAAAGAAGATTTAAATGATTAATACAAGAAATTAAAAAAATGTCTTTCAATTATTTACAGAATGAATAATCCTTACAGAATGGATACAATTTTTTTAATGACTTCAATTTGGATTTCCGAACGCGTTCCATTCTGCAAAATTTCAAGCATTAATTGCTATATTTACAAGTGTTCAATTTGAATTTTCGAACGAGTGTTTTCACTCCCTGATTAAGCATAAAGTAAAATTTCGAGTTTAGAAAAGCCTGAAAATTTGGATTGGTCGCGTAGCGAAGCGGAGCGACCAATCCAAATTAGGCTTTTCTAAACTCGAAATTTTACTTTATGCGCTACGCGTATAAAACACTGATTTCAAGTGAAGTTTAAAATATACTGATCAGGCTTGTATATTTATAATTTATAGCATTATTAAATTAAATTCAATTCTAAATATGTAACCCTATTTCGATATGACAATTAAGATTACGTATAAGATTTGAACTAGGGGTACCTCGTTATTGAATTATTAGTTGTAAACTAACAATAGTAATCTACTAAAACGTATTAATAATCCGATAATGTTAAAATCATCCTTAGAACCGAGTTAAAGCTATATGATTACGTCAATTATGAGGCTGTTTATCTTTAAGACAAACCAAATTTTCAGGCATTTCTAAACTTGAAATTTACCTTCATGCGTGTAAAACATTGAAATACTATGAAATTCAAAATATTCCTGTTTAGCAGTATATTTTAATCCTGTTTTTGCGGTATATTTTTAAAGCTGCTAACTGCTAGCTAAATCGGTACAAAAATATACCGCTGAAGCAGGATTAAAAATATACTGTTATACAGGAATATTTTGAATATCACAATATTTCAGTGTTTTATACGCGTGGCGCATGAAGTAAAATTTCGAGTTTAGAAAAGCCTGAAAATTTGGTTTGGTCGCGTAGCGCTACGCGCTACGCGACCAAACCAAATTTTCAGGCTTTTCTAAACTCGAAATTTTACTTCATGCTTAATCAAGGAGTGGAAACACTCGTTCAGAAATTCAAATTAAACACTTGTAAATATAGCAATTAATGCCTGAAATTTTGCAGAACGAATAATCCCTAATCCTTAATGAATGGATAAAAAAATAGTGAAGAGCTTTACATAACACCATTCGTTAATTATTTTAAACTAGATGGTCCTAATCATTTTCTTTCTATCCTAAATAAAAAGCAACATTTTTCAATTCAAATGTAAAAGAGCGCATATGAAAAAAAATGATTGTATAAATAAACGTAATGTTTAAATACTCTTCAATTTGGTTCTCATTAATCACTTGATGAAACATGTTTACAATATTGATAATTAATAATTAAATTAAAAACAGGGAAAACACATCGTAAACTAGTACGAAGACATCCGGAACTCCCCAATTCTTAAAGGCCTTATTACCTATATATATATATAATATATATATATAATATATATATTATATATATATTATATATATACAGGGTCCTGCAACAGTGTGTCGGGCTTTCCTGGCGCCATTCCCGTGAAAAAAAAAAAAAATGACTCGTACAAAAAATTATTGATTTAAAAATATTTATGGCGTAAAATTATTTTCAAACATACAGGGTGTCCCAATTTTGCAGTATAATAAAAATATTTGTTTTTTTTAATGGAACACCCTGTATTTATTCAACTTTTCTAATGACATTTTTCAACCTCTACATTGTTGTCCATTTAGTTTTTTATTATGTTACAGTGTTGCCAATCTACAATTTTTTTCTTCAAGTATCATGCATAAGCAAGCTCAACTTTAAAAGATCGTAGCGACCTCATTTTTTGAAGGTAAGAATAACTTTTAGCAAATATCTCAGTGTGGTTAATAAGCAACGTTTTATTAATGAGCAATTTAAATTTAGTAGTACAGGGTGTTCAGAGAAACATGCCAAACTTTGCAAATTTTAAAGGGGTACAACCCATTTTTTTTTATATGGAATGCTCCCTATTTTATGTCATTATTCGATAGGTCTTTTTCTTCTCTTCAATTTGATGGGGCATATCTTATGTCTAAACCCCATAGTTGTTGAGATATTCAATATTTTTCACAAAAGTATCCATTTAATTACATTTCTATGCACTCTAGTAGGCCATGCTGCGACGAAACAACTGTCAAAATGTAATGTAAGTGTCAGTGTGACATTTGATTATGTCGAAATTCGAAACGTAAATTTGTGATTTGTAAAGTGATTCTTCGTTTCGTGGTAAAAGTAGACAGCATATAATTACAATGAATTTCGAAAAAGACGAACTAGTCGATATGAATTTTGTATTAGGGGAGACTGATAGAAATTGTTTATTGGCGGCTAGAATTTACGCGACACGTTATCCCGACAGAAGAAATCCGGAAGAGAAAAGTTTTAGGAACCTGCTCAATAGATTTATTGAAACGGGAAGTGTACATTACAGAAAACAAGAAAGAACAAAACCTATCACTAATGAGGAAAACCAATTTTCAGTGCTCTTAACAGCAACTGAGCATCCCAACTTGAGCCAAAAAGACATCTGTGAAGCAACCAGCATAAGCGAGAGGTCAGTACAACGCATTCTGAAGAAAAATCGATATCATGCATATCATATTCAGTTACATCAAGAACTGAGTAATACTGATTTTCAGTTTCGTTCCGAATTTTGTATCTGGGCAAAACTAAAAATACAGGAGAATCCTGCGTTTTTCCAGTATGTTTTATTCACGGATGAGGCGACGTTCCATAACAGCGGATCTGCCAACAGGCACAATTTTCATTATTATTCAACTGAAAATCCGCATGTTATGAGACAAGTTGATCATCAGCATCGATGGTCATTGAATGTCTGGGGAGGAATTATTGGAAACCATGTGGTAGGTCCACATTTCTTCGAAGGCCATCTAAATGGGCATATGTATTTGCACTTTATGCGAAATGTATTACCCGGGTTATTAGCTTATATACCTCAACATACAAAAAACAGGCTGTGGTTTCAACAAGACGGGGCACCTGCGCATTTCTCGCGAGATGTGAGGACATTTCTTGATGGTATTTTCCCCAACCAATGGATTGGTAGAAATGGAGCCACTAGATGGCTTGCTAGATCTCCGGATCTAACAAAAATTGATTTTTTCTTGTGGGGATATGTAAAAGAAATTGTTTATAAGGAAGCACCAACAACTCCAATGAATATGCAGCCACGAATTGTTAATGCTTTTGCAAGTATTTCACCTGAAATGTTAGGAAGAGTGAATAGGTCTTTTCAGCGGCGAATTAATTTGTGCCTAAATGAAAATGGAAAACATTTTGAACATTTACTGTAGTATCGTTTCTGTTCTGTATTAATAATTTTGAAGTATTATCTCTATTTATTCATCTCACATTGACTTTTACTTACATTTTGACAGTTGTTTCGTCTCAGCATGGCCTACTAGAGTGCATAGAAATGTAATTAAATGGATACTTTTGTGAAAAATATTGAATATCTCAACAACTATGGGGTTTAGACATAAGATATGCCCCATCAAATTGAAGATAAGAAAAAGACCTTTCGAATAATGACATAAAATAGGGAGCATTCCATTTAAAAAAAATGGGTTATACCGCTTTGAAATTTGCAAAGTTTGGCATGTTTCTCTGAACACCCTGTATTACTAAATTTAAATTGCTCATTAATTAAACGTTGCTTATTAACCACACTAAGATATTTGCTAAAAGTTATTCTTACCTTCAAAAAACGAGGTCGCTACGATTTTTTAAAGTTGAGTTTGCTTATGCATGATACTTGGAGAAAAAAAATGTAAATTGGCAACACTGTAACGTAATAAAAAACTAAATGGATAACAATGTAGAGGTTGAAAAATGTCATTAGAAAAGTTGAATAAATACAGGGTGTTCCATTAAAAAAAAACAAATATTTTTGTTATACTGCAAAATTGGGACACCCTGTATGTTTGAAAATCTTGTAAAACATTTTTCTGTATTTCTCCTTGAGAATGACGATAAGTCGAAACTAGTCGGAGAGAATAAAATATAGTAGTGAAACAAACCAATTGATTTTTATCTAATAATCAATAGTTTAAAAAGTATTCAGTGCTGAAACTTTTTAAACATTACGTTAATTCATACAATATATTTTTCCATATGCGCTCTTTTATCTTTTAAAATGGCAATCATCACTCTTTATAATAACAAATATTTATTTATACAAATAAAAGTATAAAAAATAATGTAACATAAATCAATTTCTTTATTATGCACTTATTCTTGAACAAATTAGTTTCTCTCGTTTAATCAGAATGCAATTACAAATATAATTATCGATAATAAATATGACTAAGTATTCAGTGGTAATTAATAATAAAATTACTTGTAATTACAGAGCATTGCAAAAGTCTAATGAAGCAATTAAATGCAATAAACTGCAACCGATGCGAAAATTGCGCGCGTCAATGTAAGTGACGTTTGTATGAATTTACTAAAAAAAAAGTGCAATCTAAACATAAACAGATGAAATAACATGAATCAATATTTGTGTCTAATTTGGCATAAACATCTAGAAGTATGTGTTTATAAATGTTTTGAGAGTACTTGGAATTACTACGTTGTTTTCAAATTTCATACCATTAGATTAAATTAAATTGGCGTAATTATGTATGAGCAAAGTCGTAGCCATAGGGGGGGTTGGATATGGGGGTTCACCCCCCCCCCTAATTTTCAAAATGTTAAATTTTTCTATGTAAAAGCGGCACTGAATGAGCAAAAATAATATTTTTATTTACTGGTAAGAATATGTTTTTGCTCATTCAGGGCCGCTTTTACATAGAATAATTTAAAATTTAACCCCCCCCCCCCCGATTTTTTGATTTTTTATTCTAGCTATGGCCTTGTGTTGTATATGTGATTAAATTAAATTGGCGTAATTATATATGTGCAAAGCTGTAGCCAGGGGGGAGAGGGCTGATATGGGGGTTCAACCCCCCCTCCCTCCAAATTTTCAAAATGTTAAACTTTTCTATGTTAAAGCGGCCCTGAATGAGCAAAAACAATATTTTTATTTACTGCTAAAAATTTTGTTTTTGCTCATTCAGGGCCGCTTTTTCATAGAAACATTTAAAATGTAACCTCCCTTCCCCCCGATTTTTTTTCTACCTATGGGCTTGTGTTGTAAATGTGTAATTAAAAACAACTTGATAAATAAATGTAAATACTATTGTTATTGTGTAATTTTCTAATTTTAATTGGTTGTAGCAATGATTTATAATAGTTGTTTTTAATTGATTTTCTGCTTTTACTTCAAATAAAGCAAATATCCAAACCGAATTATTCTTTTTATTGAACCGAAAATCTGAAATGGAACGAAAACATGAAAAACATAAAAAATGCCTGAACCGAACGTGTAGTTTAACGATTTTTTAGGGTTTTTCATGTTGCTTTCAGGTTTAGTATTGATATTCTAGATTATAATTAAAATCCTTAATTCCCAAACAAATGATATTATACTTTTCGTTTGTTAAAACGTGCTCACCATTGCGATTTTGTTAAATATTAGAAATACAAAGATAGAGTTGGAAATTATGCCACATATGTTTCCAGTTTCTAATTTTTTCATCAAAAGGAATAATTTCTTCGTGTTTTTAACAAGTCATTTAAGTTATGTACAGGATGGGCCGAATTCGATGTTTTCATAGGGTATCTTAGTAACCTGAAGTGTGAAAAAAAACTAAAAAAATGCGGCGTTATCTTAAAAAGCATTGCGAATTTGAAAATCTACGGAAATCTTGGAAAATCGCGAAAAATAAAAATTAACGTAAATCGTCAGATTTTTCAAAACTAACAAAAGTTTAGGAAGTTCATGAAAAATGTGACGAATTTGAAAGTTAATGAAAGCGTCGATACTTTAAAAATTACCAGAAAATTTACATTTTTTAAAACTAACAAAAATTTAGGAACCTCATGAAAACTGTAAAGAATTTGAAAGTTAATGAAAGCGTCGATACTTTAAAAATTACCAGAAAATTTACATTTTTTAAAACTAACAAAAATTTAGCAACCTCATGAAAACTGTAAAGAATTTGAAAGTTAATGAAAGCGTCGATACTTTGAAAATTAACAGAAATTTTAGAAATCTACGAAAAAACGTCATGATTTTTAAATTAAAATTAACGACAAACTTGAAAATTCACAAAAGGACTTAACATTATGAAAATGATGAATCTTGTAAATTTATGGAAAGCGCCAAGATTTTTATAATTAATGAAAATCTTTGTAAAAGGGGTTTCCCGTGAGAGAATAAATAAATAAATAAAAAATAAAAATCTTGAAAAAACCCATCACGAAAAATTAGTGTTTAGCTATCACTAACATTATTACCTCTGCTTATTTTTTTTTTCATTATTTTAATAAATAATAATCACGAAAACGGAATACACAACTTAAAAGATCACTTCAACGTTTAATCATTCAATCATTTTAATCGCTTGTGTTACACGCAATATTCTATTTCTGATTGCGGTTGCGTGACTCGGAACGTTTCCCTTCTATAAACACAAATGGGGATTAAACACTCTGATTTTTTTGTTTGAGAAAATGGTTT
This sequence comes from Philonthus cognatus, assembly GCA_932526585.2. Classification (NCBI taxonomy): domain Eukaryota; kingdom Metazoa; phylum Arthropoda; class Insecta; order Coleoptera; family Staphylinidae; genus Philonthus; species Philonthus cognatus. The sequence goes on from OW052241.1 coordinate 156,436,554, forward strand.
TCTGGCTTTGTGTCGACACATATTTCGATCTTAATGAAGAAGAAAGAGGCAAAAAATCCGAGGCGGGTACGCCCAGACGCGTTACGTCTATTTGTTATGTAAGTGATAATTTGTGATTTTTTGTTGTTGGAGATTAATCACGTTTTAATGCGAGATTATTATTTAAGTGTTGCATAATTTTTTTCATTGGTAATGCTCGTGTGATTTTAGTTCTTTAATAATCTAACTGTTTTATCTATGAACTAGGAACTATTGACAAACTCAATTTTTCTTTATGTTAAATTTGCTTTATCTTAATTGGTTAGATTAAGAGAAAGGAAATTTAACATAAAGAAAAATTGTATTTGTCAATAGTTTGCCGAATATTTACAAAATATAAAAACGAATTAAAATTAATATCGATTTTCTGCAAAAATGTAGTCTCACTGAGACAAGTCTCCAAATATTCATTGAAACAACAACTTCTCGAGCTAATACCCCGACAGATATTGAATTATACAATGAATGTTTGAGTTACACGACAGATTTACTGTTCTATGCATAATTTATATGCGAAATGCAACATCAGGTCAAATTATTCTCTCACCAAACTAAATGAACCAACAGGAAATTGAAATAAATTGATAAAATTACGGGGAATGAATATTAATTGAAAAAATCTTAGGCGATCTTAGGGAAAAAAGTCTTAAGCCATCTATAGACGCGTTTTGAGATTTATTCCTCAGCAGTATAGCTATATAAAAATAGAATAAGGATCTTGGAGTTTATTTCGACTCCAATCTTAATTTTAATCATCATGTTGAGTCAGTGGTAAAAATATCGTTTAAAGCACTAGGTTCTATTTATCGCAGTACATCAGACTTCAGTAATATTAATGTATTAGAAAAACTATTTTATTCATATGTGCGCTCTAAGCTCGAATATGCTGCTTTAGTGTGGTATCTACAATCACAAAATCAAATTAAAATGATAGAAAGTGTACAGCGAAAATTCATAAAAATGCTATCTTATAAGCGTAATGGTCTATATCCGGTTAGAGGATTTGATCATGGTACATTGTTAAACACATTTAATTTTGAATCACTTGAATTACGTCGTCAAAAGACATCACTCATTTTCTTGTATAAATTACTACACAATTCAATCGACTCCCCTGAACTTCTTTACAAAGTGTGGTTGCGCATACCCACTTTTTGTAGCAGACAAAAGTTTACGTTTAGTATACCACCATGTAGAACCAACTATAAACTTAAATCGCCAATACTTATTATGTGTAGTGTTTATAATGCGTTACCTTCTTCCTGCGACATATTTTATGACAACATTAAATCTCTATTATCACATTTGAAAGAGCAAATAACTTAACATAATATTTACACGTATCTGTATTTTTCGGTTTTTGTTTATTTGTATATGTATACACGCATACGGCCATGTAATTAATCTATTTTACATATTGTCTTGTAATTGGGATGTAATTTTCCTGTTGGGCAATAAAGACTTATTATTATTATTATTAAAATATAAAAACGAATTAAAATTAATAACGATTTTCTGCACAAATTTAGTCTTATTGAGACAAGTCTCCAAACATTCATTGAAGCAACTACTTCTCGAGCTAATACCCCGACAGACATTGAATTATACAATGAATGTTTGAGATACACTACAGATTTACTGTTCTATGAATAATTTATATGCAAAATACAACATCAGGTCAAATTATTCTCTCACCAAACTAAATGAACCAACAGGAAATTGAAATAAATTGATAAAATTATAGGGAATGAATATTAATTGAAAGAATCTAAGGCAATCTTAGCGAAAAAGTCTTAAGCCATCTATAGACGCGTTTCGAGATTTATCCCTCATCAGTATAGCTATGCTTTAGACTTTTAATACAAAAAAGCTGTTGAAGTGTGTCGTTGAGACGAGTACACAAAACTGGGGCGAGTAAAATCAAGGAGTGTTATTTATAGGTAAAGGGATTAAGTCATTAGTAGGTGCGAACTATTACATCAGTTTGATCGAGTTTTTAACAATTTTTGGGGGTAGTTGCATCAAACAAGTTGAACAGGTTCAACTCTGAACTTTAGGACAATGGGAACTGTCATCTTGAACTCAAGTTTAGCTTGAGCTCGGGCTCAACGTTTTTGGTGCAACTGGACCTTAGGGAGTACTGACTCTCTTAAGTCGTTCAAATTGATTGAAATATAAGAAAATTGTGACGATTTTAAATTGATTAAAGTTTAATAAACACTCCTTAGAAATTAAGTACTATTTTATTTTTAATTTAAACTAAAACCGTCTAAGTGCATTCATACTTATGTATACATAAAACTTTCTATTATCAGTTTGTGTAATGTACAAGCATATAAAAAAAGGTCGTATCAAATGAAATCCTGGTAATTTATTCACGTTAAAGCACTGGATAATTAATATTCGTTAACGTAACAAGCAATTTAAATTCCATCGCCTTCTATTGTTTTAATCAATCGGTTATTTATTACGCGTTCATTTTTTGAATAAATTAATTTGGCCATTGTATTCGGTGGTATTAAGCGAAAAAACAATTTCAATCCCCTGCGGGCACGCGTGAGTGTTAATATTATTTTTTTGATTTACGACCTTTTCTGTTTCGAAAATTTTCTGAAATAAAAATCATTGAAATAATTTTCGTTAACTTGTTTCTCATTGATCACTTGGTAAAACATTTCTATTAATATATAGGTATTTGATTGAAATTCACTTGGTTTGTTTTACTAATAAATTGTTTTATTTTCAACTAGTTTCGGCTTAATGCCATTTTCAAGAATGGTGTATAAAAGAGCAAAATTGAATTTTGCTCTTTTGTACACCATTCTTGAAAATGGCATTAAGCCGAAACTAGTTAAAAATAAAACAATTTATTAGTAAAACAAACCAAGTGAATTTCAATCAAATACCTATATAGAAATAATTTTGTTTAGAATAACAAATAATAATTAATTAAATAAAGTCATGTTCAAAGATACATGCGATATTTTACTGCTTGATTTAGCATTTATGCCCGTTTGCACCCAAGTCGATAACGTAATCAGTGATTAGTACTTAAAAAAAAAACAATTCGGGCTTGGATTTCATAAACAGAACATGTCTAAAATTGTAGAAATCGACATTTTAGCTGCATTTGGCAGAGTATTTTGCAAACTATCCGATGGTAAAAGTAGTTTACTTAAAAACCACAAATGTACAAAGTTACAACGCTTTAAATAAATAAAAATAAAGTCGATATTAATTTTAGTTCGTTTTTATATTTGGTGTAATAGTTTTGGATTCTGTGTAATTTCACTCTAATTCACAAAACACAATGCAGATTACAAGTTTCAAGCGTTAAATACTTTGTATCTGTAAACTTTTTCGTGTATTTCAGATAGAAAAGTTTAGTCAACGCCTAATGTACGGAAAGGGAGTATTTTTTAAAAATACTAAAAAATTAAGAAAATCACTCAGAGGATCAATCATTTTTAAGTAGCTGTTAATTTTATACGACAGAACGCACACCCTAGTACAACGCGTTTATTTTTTTTTAACGAGCATCCCATAAATAAGGCCGGCGTTAAAATAGCCCACCCTAAATTAGATAAGATGAAATTTCGCACAATCTGCGCCTCGAATCATCCCCATTTTTTTTCTGTGTTTTTTTTCGTGGGTCTAAAGGTGCAAAACGGAACGTGATAAAGTTGCTAGAAACAAATAGGAACCTTTTAACCCTTATCTGATTTCGACTATACTCAAGCAGGTGCTTGTTCCAGGTGACCTCTTATTTACTAATCACACATAGCACGGTTCTTTTTTATTCGAGTGTGTGTTTGTGGGTAATTTGTAAAGTTTTTTTATCGTTTGTTGTAATTAAAATTATATGGTTATTATGGTAGGGTGGGATTTTTAAGTAGGTTTAAAAATATGCTTGGAGATTATTAATAGCTACATTTGTAGGATTTTTTTGTGGGGTTGTGTGTATAAATCATGTGGATAACATTAGAAATAACGTTTACAAGTTATATACTGCATTATGTAATATAATATACACGATGTCAGGTTAATGTAGGAAAATGGCTTAACCATAGATTCCTGGGTTCAAAATATGATGATTTAACATAACTTATCTATTTAAAATGTACAGTAAGGAATAACAGTCTTTTTTAGTGTAATAATCAACTCACGTAAACTCCAAAACATGCAGTTAACTTATCTATATCTAAAAGTTTCCGGTTAAGCCGGAATTAATCTTCAAAGTTAAAAAAAATATTATAAATTTTATTTATAACAATTGAACGCTATATTCGATCCGACTAAAATTTATCATTGTTGATTACTATATTATTACACATCATCTCAGTTATTATGGTCATCATTGGTTGAGAAGAAGTATAAAAACCAATAGTAAAAGGTGATCCAAGTAGAGATACTTTTTTCAATAGCCTTTTTTTGACAGATCACGCGTGAGTCGTGTCATGCTGTCATGTTATTTTTGTTTAGTATTGTTTAGCATTTCATAATGGAAAGACTTACGCCTGAACAACGTTTACAAATCGTTCAACTTTATTACGAAAAGTCACGTTTTGACAAAAATTTTGTTTAGCGATGAGGCCCATTTCTGGCTGTAAACAAACAAAATTGCCGCATTTGGGACGAAGAGCAACCTGAAGAGATTCAAGAACTGCCACTTCATCCAGAAAAAAACAACGGTTTGGTGTGGTTTGTGGGCCGGTGGAATCATCGGTCCATATTTCTTTAAAAATGATGCCGGTGCGAATGTTACCGTCAATGGCGACCGTTATCGTGCCATGAAAGTCGAATATTTGTTGCCTGAAATTGAAGCTCGTAATCTCGGCGACATTTGGTTTCAGCAAGACGGCGCCACTTCCCACACATCGCATCAATCAATGGATTTATTGAGAGAACATTTCGGTGAGCACATAATTTCACGTTATGGGCCGGTCGATTGGCCACCAAGATCGTGTGATATCACACCGTTAAACTTTGTCCTGTGGGGATATGTAAAGTCTAAAGTTTATGCGGACAAACCCGCTTCGATTCAGGCCTTGGAGGAAAACATCACGCGTGTCATTCGCCAGTTACCAGTCGAAATGCTCGAACGAGTCATCGAAAATTGGACTCAACGGATGGACCATCTGCGACGTAGCAACGGCCAACATTTGATAGACATAATCTTCAAAAAATAAATGCCAAAGAATGTTCTTTCAAATGATAATAAACATTCTCCAATAAATTTGAATTTTCTGTGTTCTTTTTTCTTTAAAAAAGTAGGAACCTCGAACCTACCCAGTACTATAATATAAAAACTCAAATTTGTTTTTATTGGCGCAGCTTATAAAAATTTAAAAATACACCTTAAATGATTAGTTCATTTAAAAGCTTGTTTGTCTTTTAGTAATGTTGGATATCTTGTACGGTTTTGCCACAAAAAAAATAAAATGCAAATAAATTATTATTTTTTATTTAGTGAAAACGAAATAGAGTTTTTCGGATGATTAATGTTTTTTCTTTGTCGCCGCCATTGTTTAACAAACGTCAATTGTGTATAATATTAATTACCGAGTGTTTTTTTTGAGAATTAATTATCTTCATTATGTTTTATTATTATTCATATTTCTTCGGCGCAAACAGATACAGGGAGTTTTTCTTTTAAGTATACGTATTCCAAATTCAGCCAATTTTCTGTAAATCTTTAGATATTCCTTGTTTTTTTTAAATTCAATTTGAAGCTTTGAACGAGTTTAGAAAAGCCCCGTGAAAGTTTTCTCGGGTCGAGCAGCGACCCGAGACAAATTTTCTGGGCTTTTCTTAACTCAAAATTTTACTTCATGCGCCACGCGTATAAAACACAGATTTTAAGTGAAGTTGGAATATACATAAATTTGCAAATTATAGTGTTTTATACGCGTGGCGGATGAAGTAAAATTTCGAGTTTAGAAAAGCCCCGAAAATTTGTCTCGGGTCGCTGCGCGACCCTCGACAAATTTTCATGGGACTTTTCTAAACTCGAAATTTTACTTCATGCTCAGTCGGAGTGGAAAACAGTCGTTTAAAGCTTCTAATTGAGCTCTTTTGAAAAACAACGATTGTCGGAAAATTTACAGCTTATGCATATGTTTACCACCTAAAAGAAAAATTCACTGTATGTTTTCTTTCAAGTATACGTATTCCAAATTCAGCCTATCTTCTGTAAATCTTTAGATATTCATTGTTTTTCACAAGTTCAATTTGAAGCTTTAAACGAGTGTTTTCCACTTCCAGACTAAGCATGAAGTAAAATTTCGAGTTTAGAAAAGCCCCGTGAAAATTTGTCGAGGGTCGCGCAGCGACCCGATATTGTGAAAATTATGTATATTTGAACTTCACTCGATATCTGTGTTTTATACGCGTGGCGCATGAAGTAAAATTTCGAGTTTAGAAAAGCCCAGAAACTTTGTTTTGGGTCGCTGCGCGACCCTCGACAAATTTTCTCGGGGCTTTTCTAAACTCGAAATTTTACTTCATGCTTAGTCTGGGAGTGGAAAACACTCGTTTAAAGTTTCAAATTGAATGATTGATTTGTAAACTGTATACTAATGTCTAATTTACAGTGAAATGTAATTCAAACCGAACATATATTTGTTTCTGCACTTTTATATTTACCAAGGAAATAAAAGTGTAGCATATTGAGTTGCCTATACACTGATGTATGAGACCCTGGCAGAGGCAACCAAATTCGCACAAATGCGTTGGTGTGATGTACAGGGAATTTTTCTTTTAAGTATACATACGGGGAGTTTTTCTTTAAGGTATACGTATTGTAAACTCAGCTGATTTTCTTTAAATCTTTAGATATTCGTTGTGTTTCTAAAAGAGTTCAATTTTAAGCTTGAAATTAGTGTTTTCCACTCCCAGACTAAGCATGAAGTAAAATTTCGAGTTTAGAAAAGCCCCGTGAAAATTTGTCGAGGGTCGCGCAGCGACCCGAGACAAATTTTCTGGGCTTTTCTAAACTCGAAATTTTACTTCATGCGCCACGCGTATAATGCAATAAAATATTGTGAATTTATGTATATTTGAACTTCACTTGAGATTTATGTTTTATACGCGTGGCGCATGAAGTAAAATTTCGAGTTTAGAAAAGCCCAAAAAATTTGTCTCGGGTCGCTGCGCGACCCTCGACAAATTTTCACGGGGCTTTTCTAAACTCGAAATTTTACTTCATGCTTAGTCTGGGAGTGGAAAACACTCGTTTATAGCTTCAAATTGAATTATTGATTTTTAAAACTGTATACTAATGTCTAATTTACAGTGAGATATAATCAAAACTGAACATATATTTGTGTGTTTACTTTAATATTTACCAAGAAAATATAAGTGCAGCATATTGACTTGCCTATACACTGATGTATGAGACCCTGGCATAGGCAATCAAATTCGCACAAATGCGTTAGTGTGATGTACACGGAATTTTTCTTTTAAGTATACATACGAGGAGTTTTTCTTTAAGGTATACGTATTCTAAATTCAGCTGATTTTGTTTAAATCTCTAAATATTTGTTGGGTTTCTAAAAGAGTTCAATTTGAAGCTTGAAAAGAGTATTTTTCACTTCCAGACTAAGCATAAAATAAAATTTTTCTGTTTAGAAAAGCCCCGTGAAAATTTGTCGAGGGTCGCGCAGCGAAATGTATGTATATTTGAACTTCACTTAAAAGTAAAATTTTGAAATAAATTAAAAAGAGTCAGAAGAACTAAAGTTTTATATTAATTTTTAGGCAAAGGTTTGGAAAATTAAAGTGGTGTTTACACGATGCCAGCCAGTGTGCCAGTAGAGCTTGCCAGTAAGTGGCAAGCTTATAGTGTTTTATACGCGTTTTATACGCGTGGCGGATGAAGTAAAATTTCGAGTTTAGAAAAGCCCCGAAAATTTGTCTCGGGTCGCTGCGCGACCCTCGACAAATTTTCACGGGACTTTTCTAAACTCGAAATTTTACTTCATGCTCAGTCGGAGTGGAAAACAGTCGTTTAAAGCTTCTAATTGAGCTCTTTTGAAAAACAACGATTGTCGGAAAATTTACAGCTTATGCATATGTTTACCACCTAAAAGAAAAATTCACTGTATGTTTTCTTTCAAGTATACGTATTCCAAATTCAGCCTATCTTCTGTAAATCTTTAGATATTCATTGTTTTTCACAAGTTCAATTTGAAGCTTTAAACGAGTGTTTTCCACTTCCAGACTAAGCATGAAGTAAAATTTCGAGTTTAGAAAAGCCCCGTGAAAATTTGTCGAGGGTCGCGCAGCGACCCGATATTGTGAAAATTATGTATATTTGAACTTCACTCGATATCTGTGTTTTATACGCGTGGCGCATGAAGTAAAATTTCGAGTTTAGAAAAGCCCAGAAACTTTGTTTTGGGTCGCTGCGCGACCCTCGACAAATTTTCTCGGGGCTTTTCTAAACTCGAAATTTTACTTCATGCTTAGTCTGGGAGTGGAAAACACTCGTTTAAAGTTTCAAATTGAATGATTGATTTGTAAACTGTATACTAATGTCTAATTTACAGTGAAATGTAATTCAAACCGAACATATATTTGTTTCTGCACTTTTATATTTACCAAGGAAATAAAAGTGTAGCATATTGAGTTGCCTATACACTGATGTATGAGACCCTGGCAGAGGCAACCAAATTCGCACAAATGCGTTGGTGTGATGTACAGGGAATTTTTCTTTTAAGTATACATACGGGGAGTTTTTCTTTAAGGTATACGTATTGTAAACTCAGCTGATTTTCTTTAAATCTTTAGATATTCGTTGTGTTTCTAAAAGAGTTCAATTTTAAGCTTGAAATTAGTGTTTTCCACTCCCAGACTAAGCATGAAGTAAAATTTCGAGTTTAGAAAAGCCCCGTGAAAATTTGTCGAGGGTCGCGCAGCGACCCGAGACAAATTTTCTGGGCTTTTCTAAACTCGAAATTTTACTTCATGCGCCACGCGTATAATGCAATAAAATATTGTGAATTTATGTATATTTGAACTTCACTTGAGATTTATGTTTTATACGCGTGGCGCATGAAGTAAAATTTCGAGTTTAGAAAAGCCCAAAAAATTTGTCTCGGGTCGCTGCGCGACCCTCGACAAATTTTCACGGGGCTTTTCTAAACTCGAAATTTTACTTCATGCTTAGTCTGGGAGTGGAAAACACTCGTTTATAGCTTCAAATTGAATTATTGATTTTTAAAACTGTATACTAATGTCTAATTTACAGTGAGATATAATCAAAACTGAACATATATTTGTGTGTTTACTTTAATATTTACCAAGAAAATATAAGTGCAGCATATTGACTTGCCTATACACTGATGTATGAGACCCTGGCATAGGCAATCAAATTCGCACAAATGCGTTAGTGTGATGTACACGGAATTTTTCTTTTAAGTATACATACGAGGAGTTTTTCTTTAAGGTATACGTATTCTAAATTCAGCTGATTTTGTTTAAATCTCTAAATATTTGTTGGGTTTCTAAAAGAGTTCAATTTGAAGCTTGAAAAGAGTATTTTTCACTTCCAGACTAAGCATAAAATAAAATTTTTCTGTTTAGAAAAGCCCCGTGAAAATTTGTCGAGGGTCGCGCAGCGAAATGTATGTATATTTGAACTTCACTTAAAAGTAAAATTTTGAAATAAATTAAAAAGAGTCAGAAGAACTAAAGTTTTATATTAATTTTTAGGCAAAGGTTTGGAAAATTAAAGTGGTGTTTACACGATGCCAGCCAGTGTGCCAGTAGAGCTTGCCAGTAAGTGGCAACTAGTGACTGGCACGGTGTAAACATCTCCTTGCCAGTGGCCGGCAACCCTGTTGTGCCAGTCATTGGCAATGCCAGTGAATCAAAAATATTTGATTTACTGGCACGCTGGCCCTTCCCCCACCACTCTTTTTGACTGGCATGCCACTGCTTGCACTGTGTAAACAGGTCTTCGAGCCAGTGCAAGTAAATAAAGCGACACGCGCTTTGTTTTCTGATCTGTTTTCTTTGTGTATTTAATTCATTGTTTAATCTTTCATTTAAAGCATGACTGAAAAGGTACTAAAACATGCACGTGTGAAAGCGTGTCGTATGAATGAGAAAGAAACATCCAAATTTGTGAGTCTATACATATAAACAACACGAGAGTTTATGGAATATTTTCCTACCTCAATATCGAAACCGTGATGTACGTAGTTCAGCGATTCGAGAAATAGTCAATGAAATGAATATAGAAGGCTTTACTGTTAATCAATTTTCAAGTAAAGTAAAAGCTTTGCGTTGTACATATCACTTGGAGCTTGATAAAATTGAGAAAAGTAAACGAAGTGGAGGAGGTATGGACTTCGTGTACGAACCAACCTTACCATGGTTTGAAGATATGAAATATATAATGAACGTAATCAATACAAGAGATGTTGAAACGGAAAGTAACTTGGTAAGTTTGTATAATATTGTACATATATATTTTTTTAAATTAACATAACATATTTTTAAGTATAAAAATAAGTAGGCATATGTAAATTACCATGTAGGTATAAACATTCCAAGTGATCATCTTGTCTTGCCACTCAACCGCCCAATCCCCATTGAATTTCTCCTTGTATCTCTCCCTCAGTTGATGAGCAATCTTCGAAGAACGATTTGATTTACGTGTTCGCTGAATTTGGGGCAGTTGAATAACTTCGTTTCTCCACTGTCCCGTAACTACTGTGGCGTTTACGATGTCTTCGTAGTCAAAACTTCCTGTTGGTGTGAAGGAGTTAGGGGATTTGCTGCGCAACCAGTTGTGAAGGGTACATGCCGTTTTAACAACTTTTTTTGTATTGGGAACTATCAGTGCAATAGGCTGAGTGAAAATACGAAAACGACTTACTAAGATGCCGAATGCGTTTTCCACAATTCTTCGCGCTCTACTAAGCCTGTAGTTATAAATTCTTTCTTCACGATTTAAATTTGCTTTTGAATAAGGTTTAAGCAAATATGGTTTTAATGGAAATGCGTCATCTCCGACAATAACTACTCCGTTTGGAAGAAAATTATTTTCCAATAATGCATATATATCACTATCTTGAAATACACCACTATCAGCATTTCGTCCGTAGGACCCAATGTCAATGTACTTAAAGCAATAATCGTGATCAACTATGGCTAGAAGCACAATACTGTTTGTCCCTTTATAATTGTAATATTGGCTCCTTGATTTCTTAGGTACTTTAATCACTATGTGTTTTCCATCGATTGCTCCACAACACCCCACGAAGTTCCATTTATGTTGGAATCCGACTTGGATATTTTCCCACTCTTCCTTATCTGGAACCTCCAACAATAAAACAATATAATTAGATTACGTTTATAGAATTACTAAGGTGGGTTTATGTTTTATGTTTCTTTATATGACTTTGTTTTGTTGCTTTGCAGTCTGTTGGGTCCAATTGTAATACCCTACAAGGAAGTTCAGATACTGAGAACCCGAGTGAAAACCACATGGACACTGAAACTGAAGATGTTGATACCGGAAGTGTGACTGATGGTGAACCGTTTTCTCCTCCCAACTTGAAAAAATGCAACTTTAATTCAGGCAACACAAGGAAACCATTAAAAGCAGCAAGTACAATAACCGCTGCAGTAAAGGAATTACAAGATTTAAATAAAATCTTAACTGCCCCTACTCCTTGTCAAAATGCAACTACCATCATTGAGGATGAGTGTGACATTATGGGTAAGCAGATCGCAATGCAGCTGAGTAATCTGCCAGAGGAAATGAGGCTACAAGCTAACTTTGAAATACAACGAATCATAATGGAATTCAGGATTAAAAACCTGAAAGATAAACAAAGTATTGAACTTCACCAGAGTAGCCAATTGGAGGGAATAACTTCTGATATGTTTCAGAATGCTTTGGGTAGTACTGGGATACAGTTTATACTGGAATGAATTCTACATAACTACAGGTCGTTCAATATCTACAAGTGCATATAGTTTATTGATGTAAATGTTGTAATATACTATAACTTATTTTGTTTATCAATAAAAAAAAACTTAAACAAGAAGTCTTGTAGTTACTTTTATAAAATCCTTTAATACTGTAGAGATAGCATCACAAACTTCAGGAATGAAATTTGACATTGCGCTTTTTGATACACGAAAAAGCATTTGAAGCATTCTGTAATTAGTTCCAGATGCTAGAAAAGCAAGAGTTACTTCTAACTTAAGTCTTGCGGGTAGTGCTTCACGCATCACAGTATCTTTATGTGTAATAAGTGGGCTGACTAAGTGGAGTAACTCATTAAATTGTTCTGGTAAAAGTCTCATAATCGATTTATTTTCCCGCGGATCTGTCGAATACATCTCTCTTAGAATTGTTTCTGATGACCCCATCCTTTTGTTTCTCAACCAATCTCGTACCCATATCCTTCTCCCTTTATTTTTCTTCTCTTCAAGCAATAAACGCAAAAGTTCTTCATACACAATTTTAGTAACCAATCGAACAAATTTTTGAAGAATTGCTCTAGAAACACAAACACACGCCATTTGTGTTATTCTTGTTGCCACTGCAAAATGTGCAGTTGCTGGCAAACTATACCTTTAACTTGCAAGCCTGTGGCTGGCAAGGTGTAAACACTTGTTGTCAGCCACTGGATTTGCCAACTACCGGCATGCCTTTTCTGAGTTAGCTGGCATGCAAGTAACTGGCAACGTGTAAACCAGCCATAAGTGCTAAAGATTACGTTGTCCAAATGTTGACCCTCACGCTGCTGGCACTCCTTTAACCGAAAACGGAAATTAGCCGCTACGCGTCTATACATCTCTCTGCAACATTTCACAAAATCCACTAAAATGAACACAATTCAACCAGCAACAAACACAAACATTACCGAATCTCCTTTTGTTTTACGCCGGTAACATATTTATTAGGGCTACCACCTTATCTAGAATGCCTACTTATATACAAAAATAATTATTCGAATAGAATACAACAAACAATCCATAGAATAAGCAATATTTTTAATGATTTAATAAATAATATTATGTTATGGGTACATACATTCGGCGCATTCGTCAGATACAACTGTTGGGAGTTTTATCGCAACAGTTGGGAAATTTTATGATGAACGCACTGTCAACAGCAAACACGTTCGTCATTTTCGCAAGCGTACGAAATAGAATGGTCAGAGTAGCGTTCACTAGCTACCAACGTAAAGCGTAAAATAATCAAAACGTGTTGAGAGTATATTTTTCTGATGAATGCGCCCATGCATATACACCTTTAGACAAGAATTTCCACTATAATTTGAACACAAAATAAATTTAAAAATAAGAAAGCAGTTAATTTATATCAAACTATCAACTAAATTAAAACATTCATAATGAAATATTAAAGTAACATGTTATAATTTAATAAATCAAGGTGTTAACTTAATATACACACAAATAGTAAACGATTTTTTTAAATTTCAATTGTGGCACTATCATACACTGAATAGCCTTAAATTGAGTATCAACCACTAGGTAGCGTGCCGAGACGCAAAAATTGCAAAATAAATTAATATTTTTATTGGAGCTTTTCCAGGCAATTTCATAAAATTCTAACCTTATAGAAATGTTATGAAAATCCATGAAGATCTTGGAAGATTTTTTTAGTGCTCATTAATGGTCTAAATTTTCATGTTTGTTTGTTTTTTCTTCCAAAAACCTTTAAAGGTTTGTTGGTTTTTATTGCGCTATTTTAACTTGAGTTCAAATTTGTGACGTCACAGTTCAAGGTAATGCAACAGATTTAGTAGTTCATGTAACGAAGAGACCTATTGATCCTAAAATAGACTCGACGTTGTTGTGGTTCTCTTAGGTCCATTTGCACCCCCGACTGATCAACTTTAATCATCCATTAATTATTGATCAAACTTCTGATTAAGTTAAAATCCTAGAATATAAATTCGTAAGATATCCTAAACAAGTCTTTATTTATCAATATGCGATTGTGTAAACAATTCGTAAACAAAATTGTTGTGTTTTTACAAAGTACTAATCGCTGATTAGGGTGATCGACTGGTGTTTAAACAGGCATTAACTACTAGTTAAATTTAAAAAGCCCGCGCTTAAATCCGTAACGCTCCGCAAAGCCGGACTCACACAGCCCCGAATACAACCCCCCACCCCCACAGGAAAATGACAGCGCTCGTGACAGCTGTGTCTGCTGCCATTTCGGTGCGGATGTTGTCCTTCAATTGCAGCACAGTTCGTGGTTTGTTTATATAAACTTCTATTTTTTTGAAGATCGGCGAGAGCGAGCACTTACTGTAAACTGTAAACGGTATTGCGACATGGTAAGGAACTTTTTGGTTCCAGAACTGCAGGTGTTTAAAGGTTTTATTATGGAAAAAGAAGGTTTCAACAAGATGGGGTAAGTTGCCACACCTCAAACCTATCACTTGAGGTTGTCAATAAACTTTTCCCGGAAAAAGTGATCTCTCGTCGAAGCATCATCAACTGGCCCCCGAGATGCCCCCTTGATTATTTCCTATGGGGATACCTTAAAAAGAAAGTTAATAAAAGCAAACCTCGAACTGTACTGTAATTGAAGGACAACATTCGCACCGAAATGGCCGCAATTTCTAGAGAGATGTGCAGATGCGAAGCGGCTAATTTCCGTTTTTGGAAAGCAGCACGAGGGTCAACATTTGGACAGCGTAATCTTTGGCACTCAATTTTACAAAACTTTGTCTAAAAATTCATATAAAACTTTAATTTTTCTGACTTTTATTTATTTTTTTATTTAATTTACAAATAAACCCTACCCTTTGTGGACACCCTGTATATATGTAACACCTGTGTTTATATAATTAATAAAAGTTAAAAAGTAATAGTTTCAAAATACAAATAAATATTTTTTTATTATTTAGTAAAGAAGAAATGATTAAAAATACATGTTTTTTATTTGTCGCCGCCATTGTTTAACAAACGTCAATTGTGTATAACATTAATTAAGGAGTGTTTTTTTGAGAATTAATTGTTATCTTCATTATGTTTTATAATTATTCATATTTCTCCGGAGGAAAAAGAGTTTTTCATTTAAGTATACGTATTCCACATTCAGCCAATTTTCTGTAAATCTTTAGATATTCCTTGTTTATTTTTTAAGTTCAATGTAAAGCTTTAAACGAGTGTTTTCCACTCCCAGACTAAGCATGAAGTAAAATTTCGCGTAGCGAGCCGAGACAAATTTTCTGGGCTTTTCTAAACTCGAAATTTTAGTTCATGCGCCACGCGTATAAAACACTAAAATATTTTGAAATTTATGTATATTTGAACTTTACTTGAAATGTGTGTTTTATACGCGTGGCGCATGAAGTAAAATTTCGAGTTTAGAAAAGCCCAGAAAATTTGTCTCGGGTCGCTACGCGAAATTTTACTTCATGCTTAGTCTAGGAGTGGAAAACACTCGTTTAAAGCTTTACATTAAACTTAAAAAAAAAAACAAGGAATATCTAAAGATTATCAGAAAATTGGCTGAATTTGGGCGACCCTCGACAAATTTTCACGGGGCTTTTCTAAACTCGAAATTTTACTTCATGCTTAGTCTGGGAGTGGAAAACACTCGTTTAAAGCTTCGAATTGAATGATTGATTTGTAAACTGTATACTAATGTCTAATTTACAGTGAAATGTAATTTAATTCAAACCGAACATATATTTGTTTCTTCACTTTTATATTTACCGCGGAAATATAAGTGTAGCATATTGAGTTGCCTATACACTGATGTATGAGACCCTGGCAGAGGCAACCAAATTCGCACAAATGCGTTGGTGTGATGTACAGGGAATTTTTTCTTTTAAGTATACATACGGGTAGTTTCTCTTTAAGGTATACGTATTGTAAACTCAGCTGATTTTCTTTATATCTTTAGATACTCGTTGTGTTTCTAAAAGAGTTCAATTTGAAGCTTGAAATTAGTGTTTTCCACTCCCAGACTAAGCATGAAGTAAAATTTCGAGTTTAGAAAAGCCCCACGAAAATTTGTCGGGGTCGCGCAGCGACCCGAGACAAATTTTCTGGGCTTTTCTAAACTCGAAATTTTACTTCATGCGCCACGCGTATAAAGCATTAAAATATTGTGAATTTATGTATATTTGAACTTCACTTGAGATTTGTGTTTTATACGCGTGGCGCATGAAGTAAAATTTCGAGTTTAGAAAAGCCCAGAAAATTTGTCTCGGGTCGCTGCGCGACCCTCGACAAATTTTCACGGGGCTTTTCTAAACTCGAAATTTTACTTCATGCTTAGTCTGGGAGTGGAAAACACTCGTTTAAAGTACAAATTAAATTATTGATTTTTAAAACTGTATACTAATGTCTAATTTACAGTGAGATGTAATCAAAACTGAACATATATTTGTGTGTTCACTTTAATATTTACTGAGGAAATATAAGTGCAGCATATTGAGTTGCCTATACACTGATGTATGAGACCCTGGCATAGGCAACCAAATTCGCACAAATGCGTTGGTGTGATGTACAGGGAATTTTTCTTTTAAGTATACATACGGGGAGTTTTTCTTTAAGGTATACGCATTGTAAACTCAGCTGATTTTCTTTAAATCTTTAGATATTCGTTGTGTTTCTAAAAGAGTTCAATTTAAAGCTTGAAACGAGTGTTTTCCACTCCCAGACTAAGTATGAAGTAAAATTTCGAGTTTAGAAAAGCCCCGTGAAAATTTGTCGAGGGTCGCGCAGCGACCCGAGACAAATTTTCGGGGCTTTTCTAAACTCGAAATTTTACTTCATGCGCCACGCGTATAAAACACTATAAATTGTCAAATTTATGTATATTCGAACTTCACTTAAAATTTGTGTTTTATACGCGTGGCGCATGAAGTAAAATTTCGAGCTAAGAAAAGCCCAGAAAAATTTTCTGGGCTTTTCTACACTCGAAATTTTACTTCATGCGCCACTCGTATAAAACACTAAATTATTCTGAAATTTATGTATATTTGAACTTCACTTGAGATCTGTGTTTTACACGCGTGCCCAATGAAGTAAAATTTCGAGTGTCCACAAAGAGTAGGGGGTATTTCTAAATTAAATAAAAAAGTTAAAAATAGCCAGAAAAAATTAATAGGTTGGTTGTAGTCCGTCATATCAAGTAAATTAAAATTATGGGTCAAAATGGATAAAAGTACTTCTTGATATTTTAAATTTATTTTATTTTCTGTACCGGTTTCGAACTAGTCAGTTCATCATCAGCAGAAATCTACAAAGAAATATAAACAAGTATAAGTAAAATAATAAAACAACTTAACATCAGTAAAAAAGAATGACATAATAAATTACGAGGTTAACAGGTTTAAATTAACAAAAATAATTGAGAGATTTTGAGAACAGAAGCAGTAGTTATAAATAAATGTATTTTATGTATGTGAAAATGTTAATATTATCATTTTAATAATTAAATTTATTGTAAAATATAGAGTATTTTTGGTTACTTACACGTCTAAATGTTAACAGTTAAAGTAGTGGTTTTATTATAAAACGAGTGAAGATCGAAAAAATACATGTTTAGAACACTTTCAAATTTAAATAATGGTAGCAAAGAAAATTAAGTTTTATATTAACTTTTAGGCAAAATTTTGGAAAATTTAGTGCCAAAGATTACGTTGTCCAAATGTTGACCCTGGCCCCCTTGATTATTTCTTATGGGGATACCCTAAAAAGAAAGTTTATGAAAACAAACCACGAACTGTACTGCATTTGAAGGACAGCATCCGCACCGAAATGGCCGGAATTTCCAGAGAGATGTGTAGACGCGTAGCGACTAATTTCCGTTTTCGGAAAGCAGCATGAGGGTCAATATATGGACAACGTAATCTTTGGCACTTAATTTTCCAAAACTTTGTCTAAAAATTAATATAAAACTTTAATTGTTCTGACTTTTATTTATTTTTTTATTTAATTTACAAATAAACCCTATCCATTGTGGACACCCTGTATATATGTAACACCTGTGCTTGTATAATTAATAAAAGTTAAAAAGTAATAGTTTCATTTAAATTTATTTATTAGTAGAAATGTCTTACTAAGTAATCAATGAGAAACAAGTTAGTTATTGTAGTAATTTCTTTCCTCACTGATTACTTTTATTATACTAAATGTACATGAAGAAAGGAATTACTATAATAATTAATAAAACACTCCACGTAACTAAAAGGAGAATATTGAGAAACACGTTAATGATATATCGAAATTTACTGTTTAAGTTTGATTGATTTTAATATAGTGAAATAATATCAAGTGAAAATAATCATGAGGGTTTTAAATATAATCAACAATAAAAAGATGTAAATTATCCTACAATAAATCATCCAGTTTGAATTGGAAGCAAATTCGAACAATAAATTACAAATTAACCCGACCAATTCATCACGAGAGCAACCCCTACTTTTGTAAATAACATCGAATCGAAAGCACCCTTCCGATAATTTTATTATATAGCTGGTAAAATGATCTGTTACAAAATCACCCTATAATATTAAGCGAGCAATCCGCATTTACCCTCTTTAACAGACTGCGCCCGCCACTTTCTCAATCCCCTGCGTTCAGGGGCGATTTCAACCCCGCAAGATCACATTCTCGCCGGCCAGTAAATGCGTCGTTACCAACCCCTTTGTTAAACTATCCCGAGTTGGAGGAGAGAATGTGAAATCCGACTGGTTTTTGGGCGAGGTCTGGTACAGTCTAAGGTCCGGTGGAGGGTCGATGTTTACTGGTGATTTCCCCCGGAGGAAATAAGATCCGGTAGCCATTTTCTAGCGGGTTGCTATTATTTAAGTAATTGTTCTAGACTATTAGCTCGGTGGTAATCCGTTTAGTGTAATTTAGTTCGGGTGACTTTATTATCCTGGAATTTATCTGGCGACAAATTGCGAAGGGTTGAAACTTAAAATAACTAAATTGGATAGAATTTATAGCATGGCGTTTACAGAAAATGTTAAAAGCTTAATTTAAAACTCTGTTCCCCATTTAATACATGAGTAATAAACAAATAATAATTTGTTTTAAAAATAAATTAACAAATATAAATCTATTTACATGGGGCTCCAGTATCGGCTGTTCCATACGGACTGCACACCACCTATGATAAATTAAAAGATACATGTTTTAGATGTATTCTACTTTAATAATTCTCAAGGACATATCTCCTTGAGAATGACTTACTGTCGAAACTACACTCGACCGCAAAAAAAAACGCGCCACTTGAAAATTCACGTTTTTTCGTGAATATTCAAACAGCCATAACTTCGGTCGATGTGGATGAAATTTGATGAATTTTTGAGTTTTTGGAACGCTAAAGTTTTCTCTTTAAGGACACATAAGTGGATATAACGAAATTTAAGCACTTCTGCATTTAAAAGTCCTACCAACAAAAAAATGTTCAGAATGTTAGAAATGATTAGAGTTGAGAAGTTATACTGTGCCCAAAAAAAATCGTAGCTCCACTTCAAGAAGAGCGCAACAAAATTCCATCATTTTCCTTTGAAATAAGCGAAAACTCATGTCGATCCAATGATTTGGCTCGAAGTTATGGCAGTTTTTTTAAAAAGTGTATTTTGGGGCATAACTTTGGCGGACAGGCATAACTCTGCTCGCAAACCTGTGACATTATGCGATTTAAAAAGATTGAAGTTTTGTCTTTAAGGGCATGTTAGTGAGATCTTCAAACATGCACATTTTACCCCCTTCTACCCCCTAAAGGCGATGAAACGTTTTTCACTTTAAAACTTTTAACTTTGTTAACTTGTACAATGCGCAAAAAAAATTGTGGCTTCGAGCAAGGGACATCCAGAATAAATTTAGTCCTTCTCCTTTAAATTTATTCTGGATGTCCCTTGCTCGAACCCACAATTTTTTTTTGCGCATTGTACAAGTTAACAAAGTTAAAAGTTTTAAAGTGAAAAACGTTTCATCGCCTTTAGGGGGTGAAAGGGGGTAAAATGTGCATGTTTAAAGATCTGACTAACATGCCTCAAAGAGAAAACTTCAAGCTTTTTAAATCGCATAATGTCACAGGTTTGCGAGCAGAGTTATGCCTGTCCGCCAAAGTTATGCCCCAAAATACACATTTTGAAAAAACTGCCATAACTTCGAGCCAAATCATTGGATCGACATGATTTTTCGCTTATTTCAAAGGAAAATGATGGAATTTTGTTGCGCTTTTTTTGAAGTAGAGCTACGATTTTTTTGGGCACAGTATAACTTCTCAACTTTTATCATTTTTAACATTCTGAACATTATTTTGTTGGTAGGACTTTGAAATGCTGAAATGCTTAAATTTTGTTACATCCACTTATGTGTCCTTAAAGAGAAAACTTTAGCGTTCCAAAAACTCAAAAATTCATCAAATTTCATCCACATCGACCGAAGTTATGGCTGTTTGAATATTCACGAAAAATCGTGAATTTTCAAGTGCGTAAAAATAAAAATTAGTGAAACAAACCAAGTGTTTAATCAAAATTCTATTATTAATTAAATATGTTTCACCACGGGTTAAGTGAGAAATTAATTTATCGTATTCTACTGTATTTCCTTTTAGTAACATATTTTTGTAGAAATGGACGGAGAGAAGAATTCCGTAAAATATCTGCATAGTATACAATTTTCTAATTTGACACTGCTTGAAAAACATGTCATTAAAACTTTGGGGCGTCCTGCAGTTAAAACTTAAAAAAAGCAGGAGTAAACATCTGAAAAATGCGGTGTATATTAAATTATTTACACATACAGGGAATTTTTATTTTAAGTGTATAGGATGGCCCAAATTCGATGTGTTTATGGGTATCTCGGTAACCTGAAGAGTTAGAACCTGTAACCTGAAGAGTTAGAATCTGTAGCCTGAAGAGTTAGAAAAAAATTATATACACGTCATGACCTCTTTTTCTAAGATATTAATAATGGCGTTGACAGAACATGGCGAACTTGACTAGTTTGGAAGATATCAAGCGTTTTTCAACTGTTGGTTATTTTAAAATATGTCTTTGTGTTGGTTATTGTAAGATACACATTAAAACTGCTGTTAGAAAAAAAATTATATACACGTCATGACCTCTTTTTCTAAGATATTAATAATGGCGTTGACAGATCATGGCGAACTTGACTAGTTTGGAAGATATCAAGCGTTTTTCAACTGTTGGTTATTTTAAAATATGTCTTTGTCTTGGTTACTGTAAGATACACATTAAAACAGTTCTATAGTTGTTTGTGTAGTTTTCACCGTAAAATGCAGTGGCGTACCTATTTTTTTATCCGGACTTTTAGTTTCTGAGTTATTATATAAAGTTCCATTGTTTTAAATGGAACACCCTATATATTTTTATGTTATTAAATAGCACATTAAATTAGCTGTACATTTATATATAAAAAAATAATTTTTGTTGTTGTTGTTGAAGAATTGTGTTTCTAGCTCTGAAGCTTATAGATAAATATTTGATAATAATGCACACATAAAGTAGCAGAGCTAGGACGAATCCTCGTAAAAAAGATTCGAATCACGCATCCGAATCACCTAATATGATTCGAATTACGAATACTCGAATAAAGGATTTGTAAGAGATAAAGATGATTCGAATCAAAGATTCGAATCCTGTTTTTTCGAATCACGAATACAAATCTTTTAAGAATCAATTTGATTTTATTCTTTTTTGCAACTATTAACATATAAATATCGTTACCAGTTGTTTTAACAAAAATAATCAAAACCTAATTATTTATTTATTATTTAGTTAAGTGCCATGTGTTGTACATGGAAATGTTCCCTGTAATTGGATGTACTTCTGTGGGCAAATAAAAGAGTTATTATTATTATTATTATTAACACTGAACATCGTTGATAACAGACTAAATACCTAATTCCCTGTCACTTATTAAAGATGTATTTGTGTGTTTCTGAACTTCACTTCAAATCAGTGTTTTGTACGCGTGGCGCATGAAGTAAAATTTCGAGTTTAGAAAAGCCCGAAAATTTGTCTCGGGTCGCTGCGCGACCCTCGACAAATTTTCACGGGGCTTTTCTAAACTCGAAATTTTACTTCATGCTTAGCCTGGGAGTGGAAACATCCGTTGAAAACTTCAAATTGAACTTTATTATAAAATCGACAAATGCCGAAAAATTACGCAAATAAAATCTTTACTGAATATCATTAAAACCGGGATAGTCAGAGAAAAGTCATGGAATTATATTCAAATTGACCAAAACACTAACAAACATATGATATTATTAAATTTGTCAAAATCAGCAGGCACATTACATTACGTAAACATTTATAAAATTAACTAAAATATTGACAAAAATAATGAAAACAATTTTAATAAAATGGGGGTTTCCCGCAGAAGAAAGTTATATTAAAAGGCCAGGGAAAAAATCTTGAATCAGGAAAAAGTTGGAAAAATTTAAAATTTCAGATTGTGGCTACTTCAAATGTTATTAACCAACATTTTGAAAAGTAGATTATTATCTTTAAAAACATTTTCAGTTATTTAATGTTCGAATCAAGTTTCGAACGAGCGTTTCCACTCCCAGACTAAGCATGAAGTAAAATTTCGAGTTTAGAAAAGCCCCGTGAAAATTTGTCGAGGGTCGCGCAGCGACCCGAGACAAATTTTCTGGGCTTTTCTAAACTCGAAATTTTAATTCATGCGCCACGCGTATAAAACAGTGATATAATGAGAAATTTAAAAACACACAAAAGATATTTTTCATGTTAATCCTCACAATTAATTCGAAATATTTTTAACGATTCAAATCCCTTTGTAAGTATTATAATAATAATAATATAATAATAACTTTATTTGTATACTCGGTAACATAAAGGTACTCTAATAAAAAAAAAAAAAACTATATAATCGTGGTACACAAATCACGAGGTGAGATTCAGTATCGGGTAATAAATACCCAACTGTTCTTCCACCTTAACCTAGACACTATTAAAGGTAATATATATAATTATATGAATTTAATAAATTTTTCCTTCCTAAATAACACAATTACATTTTCACGATATTACTGATCCATTATAATTGCAAATAAAAAGACGATTATCTATTTAAATGAAGCTTATACTGGCGTTTAAATTGGAGTAGATTTAATTTTTTTAAATTGACCAGGTATGTATTATACACTTTGTATATTTGATAGGAGACAGATCGTTGAAAAAGAGAGGAGCGATGGAATGGCGGTGATAGAAGACCTTTAAACCTTGTGTTTAATGTATGAACATCTTCCCTAAATTTAAGTTTATTGAACAGATATGGTGGTTTATGAGAAAACATTATTTTGTGATAAAAAAGACAGCTTGCGTGTCCCTTCTACTACGCATATTTACCCAACCCGCATCAGTGAGCTTATGTGATATTCGTTCAAATTTACGTATTCCATAAATAAACCTCAAACAGGAATTTTGTACATTTTGTATACGACATTCCGTAATTTTATCAATTGCTGGATTATAGAGTGTTGAACAATAATTGAAACGCGAGAGGACAAAAGCATTACATAATGAGATTTTTAACGTAATAGGTAAACTAGATCTATGGGGGTATAATTTTTTTAGGTTTCCGTATGCAAGATTAACGTATTTATTTACTTGTTTCTTATATCTGAATGAGTTATCGATATATACTCCTAAGTTTTTGTTGCAAACACTGTAGGGAATTTGTGTTCCATTAATCTTGATATTTAATTTAGTTTTTAATTCATTACAGATTTTATCATTACCGAATAGCATAAAAGAAGTTTTAGCCGGATTTAACAATAGATTTAATCGATTTGAAAAATTGTATATGTCTTCTAAGTCGGAATTAATACAACATTCAGCGTTATTGTATGCGTCCGGAGAGAAAGAAAAATAATCTTGGCTGTCATCGGCGTACATATGACCCTTACAATATTTCAGTTGTTCCAACACTGAGCACGTGTAAATAGAAAATAAGAGGGGTCCAAGCACTGATCCTTGAGGCACACCCTGTACAATTGGTGTAGCTCTAGACCGAGAATTATTGAATTCAGTACGCTGCTTTCGTCCCCGTGCATAGCTGTTCAGTAGTTGTTTTGTTGTGCCATCTAGACCAATATAGCTGTAGATAACGTCTAAGATATCATGAGACACTGTATCGAATGCTTTGCTATAGTCTAACAACACCAAAATAGTTACATTCCTCTTATCTGTAGCTGTTAGTATATCATCAGTTATATGGGTAAGAGCAGTCTCGCAGCTAAAACCATCTCTGAAACCTGACTGCAGATTAGGTATAATTTGATTTTCATATATATAATGTGCCAATTGTTCTTTAATAGCTTTCTCCAATATTTTAGATAAAGTTGGAAGGATACTGATCGGACGCAGATGATTTAAATCAGTGGGTTTTGATATTTTGGGTAGTGGTTTGACTATAGAATCCTTCCAGCAGTCAGGGAATACTGATTTAAGTAAGCAACTGTTTAAAATATGAACAATATATGGCATTATAACAGGACAACACATACGAATCATAGTTGTGTTAATATTGTCTGACCCGCAAGATGCAGATTTAATTTCTAATAAATAGCGTAGAATCTTATCGTTTGTTAACAAAGTAAAAGAAAAATGTCTAGCTGACGGATGATTATTTTGGAAGAGACTTTTAATATCAGTCAGGTTATTATTACATTTTGGAACGCAATCGTTAAAGTGTTTATTAATTTCCTCGGCGTTCCCTACGGAAACTGGAATAGTGGGACGAATACTTTTAATATCTAATGACTGAAGTTTTTTCCATAAATGTTTCTGGTTAAGATTTTTAAAAGCATGAATAAAATATGCTTTCTTTTCATTCTTTTCAGTCAGCAGGCGGTTTAGAGTGTCTGAACTTAGTTTTCGCTTTATTTCTCAGACCAATCATGAATTGTATGTTGTCTGTGAACCAGGGGCAGCAGGTTTTAGTAATATTTTTCGTTTTTAGGGGAGCATGTTTATCAAATAAATTCAATATGCACTCATTAAAAAACTTAACCTTGTCGTTTATATCATTCATTAAGAGGATATTATGGAACGGAATATTATTAAGGTCAATATCGAATTGAGTTACATTTATATGACGTAAAGACCGAAATGTTTTTAAGGGACAACACCACTGTGA
The DNA here is from genome assembly GCA_932526585.2 of Philonthus cognatus. Taxonomy (NCBI): domain Eukaryota; kingdom Metazoa; phylum Arthropoda; class Insecta; order Coleoptera; family Staphylinidae; genus Philonthus; species Philonthus cognatus. The sequence goes on from OW052241.1 coordinate 156,461,766, forward strand.
CCCCCTGTTTTTGCCGTTTTTGAAGAATTTTTTTTGTGGGAAAAAAAAGAGATATTCAAAAATTTTGTTCGCTGTTTATTAAAGATACATAAAACAAAAAAAATCAAATTTTTCACGGCTCATGGTGGCGCTGGGGAAGCTCCCGCGTCAGGTGCTGTTGACTTTGCAGGGATCCGTGGCACGCAGCAGAACTGTCTTCAAAGTCGATCTGAAAAAAATATCGAGTGTTTTCGTTAATAATATGATATTTTGAAGAGAAGTACATAGGGATTTGAAAAAATATTGATTTTTAAAAAATAGGAACGCTTTCGAAATTTAAGGTCGATTTTCGAGCAAAGTTTCTCGTTGAAAAAAGGCTATAATTTTTTTATTTATTGAGATATCGAAAAAATCCTATGTACTTCTTTAGATAAACTAGTTTTATTGATTCAGTCCAAATTTGAAGTCGATCGGATAAAAATTGCTCGAGTTCTACTGCGTGCCGCACTCAAAATAGTGGTTTTGAGAAAAACGCATTCAAAGTTTGAAGTTTGTTAATTTATGTGATAAATTGGAAAACAATTTTTTTACCTAATCAGCGATTTCGGCACCATATAGCTGGCCTTCAAGAAGCAAATCAAGGTCCCCAGCATCTTTTCTCGAACTTGTAGAGGCTTTTCTTGCCTCTTTTGCAGCATCCGTGAGCGAGCGCTCCGCCTGCTCGATCCGCGCTGCGTCGGTTTCAACGCAAAAATTTTAAACACTTTGGGCCGATGGTTACCCCCAACGTCTCCATAACTTTCATGAGGCTTCTCAGGCCATCGTTGAATAATAATACCGCGATATCAGCGGCAATATCGATGATTTTTTTGCCCCCGGACTGACACTTGGGGGCTATTGCCCAAACTGATTTGTTGTAGCTTTCGTTATTGTTTTGCGTAAAGCCGCCCAAACAACGCTGCAGCAAATTGTCTCTGCTCAAATTTTCATACACTGGCTTAATTGCCTCCAATACTACCTTATCTACCGCTATCCCTATACCTTGAAATTTTTTTAACTATCGCCACCTGAGGCGGCGCGGGACCCCGAGCGTCACGGAGCGCTGCACCGCTCCACAAAATATTTAATATCTCCGAAAATAATAATTTTTTCGACCTGGAACCAACGGCATTCTATTCTTAAATGTATTTTAGATTTTTCTAGATGGATTTCAAAAAATCGATTTTTTGAAGCCGTCACAGTGGTGTTGTCCCTTAAGTTACTATCGTAGCAAGTAGATTTATATGAGATTGTGCATAAAACCGCATCATGATCAGAACTAGGAAAATCAAGAACATTCTGCGAAACTAGGTTTATGGCACTTGAAACACATATGATATCAATAAGTGTAGAAGCTGTCTCCGTGATGCGGGTTGGTTCGTTGATAATTTGAAACATATCCATACTGTCTAATAGATCGGTCAGCAATAAACATGAAGTGTTATCAGGTTTAGAAAGGTCAATATTTAAATCTCCACAACAAATAATGTTCTTAGTTAGAGGTAGACAATTAATAATTGAAATTTCAATGTCACTAATGAATTAAGCAATATTATTATAAGGGGGACGATACAATGATGAAACAATAAAGTTGTTTTTCCGCGTTTTAACTAAAATCCACAGTTTCTCGATATTATTAACGGTATTAATTATATTAAAGTTTAGTGTATTTATTATGTAAATTCCAACACCTCCACCTCTTGTATCGCGATCATTTTTAACAAAGGTATAATTATTAATAAGTAAATCATTATCAGAGTTCAGTTTACTCAGCCATGTTTCAGATAAGGTTAAAATATCTATCTTATTATTGTAAAGGAAATGTTTTATATGATTCTATTCGAATCCTTTTATAAATATTCGAATCTTTTTATAAGGATTCGAATCACCCACATTTGGATTCGAATACGAATCCTCTTATAAAAATGTAACGAATCCGGATCACGAATCCAGTTGAACTAAAATATTCGAATGCCTCATTTGAATCCTCTAAAAGGATTCGAATCCTGAATGATTCGAATCCTGCCTAGCTCTGTAAACTAGTGTGCTAAAGTGATTATTTCAAAAAAATACTTTCTTGTCTTTGTTTTACATATAGGGGAAAGTAAAAAATAAAGAAAACAGAAATGTACGCGTGGAATGAAATTGCAATTTATTGTTATAAAATATACTTTTTTTAGGAGAAGTATTAGAGTCTTAATTTATTTTTATAAATTGTAACATTTTTAGGAGAAGTCTCGAAACGTGAATTGAGAATACATATAAGTGTAAAAGTAAGTGTGTAAAAAAATTGCATTTTTTTAAAGAAGTCTCTGAATCTGAATCCGTTGTTTCTCTTTACACACGTAATTTGCTGTGTAAACAACAAATACAATTTCATTCAATTAATTCATAAAATAAAAATACAGTAGGTGATGTATATTTTGAACATCACTTTAAATCAGTGTTTTATACGCGTGGCGCATGAAGTAAATTTTCGAGTTTAGGAAAGCCTGAAAATTTTACTTCATGCTTAAGCCAGGAGTGGACACACTAAACCATTAAAACCATGTATTGAGGATATAAAATACAATATTTAATTCGAATATAATATATAAATGTAGTTAGTAGTGATTAACGGTTTGCTCTTCTCCAAGCTATAAGCTTGTAGAGAAGTGCAAACTTTCACAGTTTTATGTAATAACTATATTTACTTAAAAACTAAAATAAAAGTTAGTCTTAATATAAATGATTATTAATTAAGCAAAAGGTAAAAATAACAAAATTAACTAAAGAAAGTAAGAATTTACATAATTAGAAAACACCATGATTGAAGTCTGAACCATATTATTAATAGAAAACAAACAATTTTATTCCATTCTTCCCAAAATCATAGACATTTCTTCCGAATTGACATTTTTGATATGCTTTTTTAATTTATATTTGAACTCCTTGAAGTTGTTTATGTAATTTAAATTAATTATTTTAGAGAGATAGTTATATACTTTCACAGTATAATACATATAGCTCGTTGATGAAATTGTCTTTTTAATTATTTTGTTATACGAGAAATGATTTGTTGCCATTCGTGTTGAGTATGAATGAGTATGAGGGTGTAATAATAAGTAATAAGCTTGTTGAGATCTGGAACACCTGAGTTTTCAAAGATTTGACTTGATGAATATGTATATGGTTTTCTATACATCGTTTTAAGGAGCAATTTTTGAGTTGTTACGATATTACTCCTGTGTGACTTCAAACAACCTCCCCATACCAATAATCCATATGACAGTATAGATTGCACAAAGGCATAATAAGTCATTTTTAATGCGTTTAAGTCAAGAATGTGCTTTAATTTATTAAATAGATAAATACAGCTCCTAAGTTTACTGTTAATCACGGTTGTGTGTATATCCCATTTCAGGTGTTGATCTATTGCTATACCTAAGTAGTTTATATAAGTTACTCTCTTTATTGCTGTGCACTTACAGCCCAGGTTTCTTGTACAATTTACTTCATGGATTTTTAATTCATCAAGGTGAGATAAGTTATTTTGATATGAAGAGAAAGCTATTAGTTTTGTTTTATCCAAATTTAGACTGAGCAGATTACAATTTAATTTCTGTTGTAGGGTTATTATTTCATTCGTGGCTTTTTGAAATACATCATTCCAATTATCTCCTACCACATGTACCATCGTGTCATCAGCGAATGATGTTATATTAATGGTTTCTGATTCCACTGGTTTAATTATATCATTCGTGTATATGATAAAGAACAGTGGTCCCAGCACACTACCTTGTGGTACCCCCACGTTTATTGTTCTTCGATTACTTTTGATATTATTCAAGTCAACGTATTGTATTCTATTATTTAAATAACTTTTTATCAATTCAAGTGGTTTTCCTCGTATACCATACAGTTCAAGTTTATCGTATAAGATGTCATGACATACCGTGTCGAACGCTTTTGACAGGTCAAGCGCTATAGCTACTGATGGTTTTCTCTCATCTATTGCATCATATACATTTCTTATAAAATCAGCTAACGCATCCTCCGTGCTTAGTCCTTCACGGAAACCAAGATGATTTGGTTAAATTAAACCGTGCTTAGTTAAAAACGTATATATTTGCTTCTTAATAATTTTCTCAAATATTTTAGAAATCGTCGAAGTGAGTGCTATTGGCCTATAATTTTTTGTATTATCTTTATTGCCATTTTTATAAATTGGTTTAATGACCGCCTGTTTTAATCCATTCGGATAAATCCCTTGTTCAAAGCATTTATTTATTAGTTTAGTTAAAGGAATCGCTATAATTTCATCTATTTCCTTTAGGGTGTTGCCTGTTATATCATCACAACCTGCACTTTTATTTTTTTTAGTGACTTTATGGCAATGATTATATCCGCTTCTATAATCGGATTAAAATATAGCGAATGAGGGTTTGTGCGAATATAATGGTCGTAATTATTGTTACCCCTTGTACCCATTTTTTGTGTCATATTTGCTACAATATTGGCGAAATAATTGTTGAACTCATTTGCCATATCAAAATCACTGAATATTTTGTTACCTTGGGCATTCTTTAGATATTTTGGTGCAGTTCTATTTTCAGTTATGTTAGTGGAATGTTTTATGATTTTCCACACTTGGCTTTTGTTATGGCAATCATTTATTTTGTTTCTGTAGTATATGTTCTTAGCTTCGCGAATGGAGCTTGTAACGGAGTTTCTTATCTTTTTATAATTAGTATAGTGGTCATTGTCATTATTGCTTTTTAGGTAGAGTTTATGTAAGTAGTCTCTTTGTTTTATTTGTTCGATGATTTTATTTGTTATCCACGGTTTGCGATGTTTTACTTTTTTAATTCTCTTTATGTAAGATGCCGTTGTTAAATTTGTTTTTAGGGTAGTTATTAATTTATTACAAGCTTCATCTACAGTTGATGTTATAAAGTCCCAGTTCACGAGAGATAGATTTGTTTTTAACTTTTTATAGTCTACAAATTTCAGTTCAAAGCTGTTGGTTTGATTATTATTCGAATTTTTATTTTTAATTTCATCCAGTTTAATACTTAGTGTGATTGGACAGTGATCTGTAATTTTGCTGTGTAGTATAAGCGGTAGCACATTGTTTTAATTTATTTTTGATTTTATGTAGTAGTGATCTATACAAGATTTATGGGTTATGTTGATGCGTATGCTTTGATTAATACAGAATTGTAGGCTAAATTCGCACAGTGAGTTGATGTATTCATTTACTAGTTTATCATTAAACATTTCGATATTTATGTTTGTGTCTCCTGCAAATATTTCGAATTGAGTTTTAGTATGTTCTTTTAAGTATAGTTTAGTTGAGTTAATGAAATTTTGAATTGTATAAGTATGGGGTCTATAGACCGATGTAATGGCAATATTTGTATTTTGTATTTTAATAGTCGATCTCATGAATTTGAAGTCATTAATTTCAATCACAACATTAGAATGAGGAATACTGGATTTAATATATATTAATACTCCATCATTCTGGTTTAATTGACTTTTATTACTGTATAACATATAACCATCCAGCTGAAAATATTTAGTGTCATGACATTTCCACGTTTCAGTTAATATTTTTAAATCGAAATCTATGTTTGAAAAATATGTAGATAAGTTTGAAATTCATCAAAATTTTTTGCAATACTTCTTATATTAGTTTGAAAAATATTCAGATTATGTGAGAGTTTAGTAAATTCTTTTATATTTAAATTACATTCTTTTAAAGTATATACATTTTTGTCAACGATTTTGGGAAGATCTATATCAAAACCGTTCATGAAAAACATTAATGTGATATTGCTAAAGTACTACAATCAGCTGTTTATTGCTCTGCAAAAATATAGGATGACATTTTAGCTTGTAACTTTGCGTGCTAAACTATATATTACTCATATAATAAATATAATAAGTAAACCTTAAATGAATATTTTATTGATACATTCTATCGAAACTATTTTAAGTTTCGTTTGATTGTAAACCGCAAATATTTTACCTCCATTTGTCCATACGTTGCCTTTGCCAAATTTATTCAGCGATTCGCGCACTAATTTAACTCTTTCTGGAGTAAGGTCCTCTTGAATTACGATATTCGTCCTTTTTAATTTGTTTTTGTTCGAATATATATTTGATTTGACTTTGTAATTTACACATTTAAAAGAACGGCGCAGTTTTCCATTTATTTGTTTTCCTACTCAATAGCATTCCTGTATGTTTTGTGGTTCCAAGTCGATTTTCAGCTTTTTTTTGATAATTTCCATTGTTTTTTCTTCTGTATTTTCATTTGCAGTTTCCGGAATCCCGTAAATGCGAAAATTGTTTTGTTTGTTTTGCTGAGCGAGTATATCGTTTTTACGTTCCAGTTCATTTATTATTGCCATTTTTTCTTCTTTGAACGTAGACAATTCCTTCTTTATATCAGTAATTTGACTTTCGAACTCGGCGAAGGTCGATTTCAATTTGGAGACGACCAAATCTGCGAATTTATTCATAAAATCCTTCTGTGTAAGTAACTCCATCATCGTATCAGCTAGTTCTTCTTTTTGAGCTCTTGTGATTCTCATTTTGATATGTGTTCTGTTTAGGCACTGATATTTATTTTATGTGGGTTTACTTTTTTTATTTAATGCACTGTATTAGCACGATATTTTAATGTTTTCTGCAGAGCAAAATTGTAACGTCTACACTGCTGCATTGAACATTTCGTTTGCGAAACTCTTTCGAAACATTATATTAAACTCATTAAACAAACAGCGAATACCTCGAAATGCATCCAAATCGGGATATGTATACTTAAAAGAAAAATTAAACCGATCCATTTAAACTTTCACACGCAAACTTTTTGATTTATCCAACCATTATATTTAAATTCGCTTGTAATTTATGCACGGGTTACACATTTTAATAAACCCGTGCTTTTTTGGCCCGATCCACTTTGTATGTTTATTAGTTGGGTATTTAGTCAAACGGGTTTGTAAAGATGCGACTGAGTTATTCCCGCTTGAGTGTCTTAACCGGAGTGTTATAAAACGTCGATTATTTTAATAGGCCCAATTTAGATAACCGAGTTACTTTCATTTATCTGAAATTACATTTTTATTTAACGTAATTGATGCATTTTTATTAATTAATCATGCTTGGAACTGCTTCATTAGCATTCGATATTTACATATTGGTATGTTTAAAATAGGGTTTATAAATTTAAAAAAATAAATAAATAAACCGTGCTAATGGGTTTGAAACGTGGATTTTGTTTTATGTTTTCGTATTAAGTGTAAAACGTAATAAAACGAAATAGTTAAAATATAGTTAAATGCTGATTAATTTACATAAGTGTTCAAACTATTTTGTGTGTTTATATCCCAATAAATAAAGTATGCTATCACTTGATTCTGATTTCTTCTTTTAGTTCAAATAGGAAAATGAGTATCAACGAGTGAAAATAAAAACATGTTAACAGAGTCATTGATATAGTTTGGCATCAGAATGAAGAATTAAAAGAAAATGTTAAAAAATGCATTAAAATTATGCCAAAAAAGGGTGCAAGCTGTAATTGCCAAGGGAAGTTCTACAAAATATTAAGGGACTTTTCTAAACATTTTGTTTTGTGCGTTTTCTTAAATATTTTTTTTCATCTATAATGATATAAAATATTACAAAATTTAAAAAAAATCACATTTTTTTGAGAATTAATGATAAAATATTACAACACATAAAAAAAACTGTTATTCCTTACTTCACTTTTTATTTGTATCGTCAGATGTATATTTTGAGAAACAAGGTGCTCATTATCATTTACAAACTGAATTCTTACAACTATTTGCGCGGTATATATATCTAAAGAGATTTAGGAAAAACCAATAAGTAATTTAGTGTTGCGGGGGCTAAGGGTTCGGTGTAGTTGTCGGTGGGATTAGAAAATTTTAAAAGATCATTAATTTTTTTTGAGAATTAAAATTACAGCACACTAACGAAGACTATTATTATTAAAGAAAGTCGATTAGAATCGTCGAAATTGTACAATCAAGACTAAAAATATTTTAATAAAGCGCAATATTTGATGCACGCTTTTATTTATGAGGATATTCAACATTTTGATGCACTTTATGCTAAAAAATGTCATAATATTTTTTAAATAAGTTGCACATATCTTTTTAACTTTCCTAGTGTCTCCCCCTGGTGAAAACACTTCCTACGTCCATGCCTTGAATAAAAAACAATGTTGCGAGCTAAGGCCGTAGCCAGAAACAAAATTCGGAGGGGGCTATACAATTTTTATTTTTTTTATGTGTTTATCACATACAAATGTGTTACACAGGTCAAATTATACTATTACAATGAAAAGCTCAAAACTAAAAATGTTAACAATAAATATAAATGAAATTGCCAATTCTTGGTTGCAGAATACTTCAAACATTAAAAGTGCGATTCTTTTCGCAATTTACAACAAATAATGTTTAATATAGTCTTTGTAAGACTAACGTCTTACAAAGACTATATTAAACACTCATTGAAACAACTACTTCCCGAGCTAATACCCCGCCGTATATTGAATTATACAACAAGTGCTTGCTGTTACATACAGTAATCTACTGCAAATGTAACAATTTGGGCCATTTATATTTATGTTTGAAAGGTAACGTGACCGCCAGTCTAAGATGTCAAATTGTTTAGAAGGAATGGCAAAGCTATACTGATGAGAGATAAATCTCGAAATACGCCTGAATAATTGGACCCAAATTGTTACATTTGCAGTAGGTTACTGTATGTAACAGCAAGCACTTGTTGTATAATTGAATGTCCGTCGGGGTATTAGCTCGTCAAGTAGTTGTTTCGATAAGTATTTGATATAGTCTTTGTAAGACTAACTTGTTGTAGATTGCGAAAAGAATCGCACTTTTGATATTAACATTAATAAAAGAACATAAATAAAACACTGTTTATCACTTTGTTTGTGTAACAATTGGTTTATTTGATGACTATAGTTTCGATACTACACGTATCATTATCAAACCGTTAGTATAGTGTAGTATCGAAACTATAGTCACCAAATAAACCAATTGTTATACAAACAAAGTGATAAACAGTGTTTTATTTATGTTCAACAATGTATAACGAAGTAGAAGCCTCTATAGTCCGTGAATTAATAAAAGACTTACACTGGCACAGCAAGAATAATAAAATATTTAGTTCTTAAATTACAAGGAAAATTTCTGAGGGTTTAATGGAAAAAATATTGTTTTTGCTTATACAGGGACACTTTTGCTTACAAAAATTTAACATTTTGAAAATTTTAGTAGAGGGTTTGAACCTCCATTTCCCGTCAGGCTACGGCCTTGTTGCGAGCGAACGCGAGCTTTGCAAATTTCCGAAAATTTTTCACTCATGGTGGGATCGAAAGCGAGCTTACTGACGTACATTTTTTTAATTTACTCATTATTCACTTTAACTTAAGATATCACCTTTTTATAATCCTCGGGTACATGACCATTTATCAACTTTAAAAAAGAGTACACGGATTAACGTCATTAAAATTAATAGCTGAAGGAAAATTTCAATTGCTTGCCATACTTTCACTTCAGTAGCGTTAATACCATTGAAACGACTTAATCCCGGAGACTTTTGAATAATTAATCAAGCATAAATTATTCGACTCTGAAGCTGGTGATTGATTCTCTGCAAAAAAATCAACAAATTAATGTCGCGCATGGGATGTCCATATATCACTGTCGAGAGATTGTTTTATTTGGAAATTTTAATTAAAATTTTTAAAAGACTAATATAACACAATATAGTTAGTAATATATAGGGTGTCCCAGAATGTTTTCCCGATTTGAAGCGCGGAGAGATCAAACCAAATTTTGTGAAATATTTTAATTTTTTTAAATAATTTTAATTGGTAAAATTATTTTAAAAAATTCAGCTCGGTGTGTTAGGAATTTTATCTGAAAAAAATAACTACCTCACATTGGTACTAATATTAATAAAAATGCGTGTAATTTTATTCAGATTATATTTAGATAATATCGACTGTCGAAACTGTCAAAGTTTCATATAAGTGAATTTTTTAAAATAATTTTATTTGAAGCTGGGAGTGTTAAGAATTGTTTGTGGGAAAAATAACTACCTCACATTGGTACTAATATTTAAAGGAATGCGTGTGTTGCGTGTGTTTTTTCAGATTTTTTAAAAAATTTAAAATATTGAGTTTTTTTTTATTTTTATAAAAATTTCAGAAAAATCACAGACAACATAGAAAACAATTCAGGATACTTATTTCCCGCAGAAAAAAAAATATTTACACAAATTTTAGCAACCTTTAGTAACAATTGAAAATCGTTTAATTTAGCAAAGCCTAATTTTAGACGCGTGCGCTGTGCGCAATTTTATCCCCTCTAAAAACTTTTGCACCTTAAATTAAAGCTTGTTTTATTACGAATCGAATGCTTTTTATGCACCTGCCTCGATCGAACATTTTTTTGATTACCAATCTCAGTAAAAAAGAAATAGTATTTTTTAATTATTTTTCACAGAATTTAACGTTAAAAACCGATTGGCGATCGACAAAAAATGGTCCCGCGATCGACGGTTTGAGCACCCCTGGTCTATCGTGTCAACTTGACTTAGGACAAATATAGTCGGCATACGGTCCACTGTGTCAACTTAACATGAGACATTAGACTGTCCTGTCAACTTGAAATAACATTTAGTCCAACGTATCAAAATTGACACAAATCGGCGTAAGTCGACGTTAGGACTATTGTTAATTTGAGACAACTATTATTTAAACTATATTATTAGATGGTCATGTTATTCAAAGTTTTTCTTTATGACACACATTTTGATAGTAGTGTCATATTTTAAAGTAACGAGTGTCTTCCACTCCCAGACTAAGCATGAAGTAAAATTTCGAGTTTAGAAAAGCCCCGCGTAGAAAATTTGTCGAGGGTCGCGCAGCGACCCGAGACAAATTTTCACGGGGCTTTTCTAAACTCAAAATTTTACTTCATGCGCCACGCGTGTAAGACACTGAATTATTGTAAAATTAAAAAAAATACTAGCCTTTATTTTGCTCCGTTGATTGACAAATTGTGTTGAATCTTCTGAGCTTCTGATTATACATACTAATTCTGTTTATGAATTTTGATTAATTTTGACAGCTTTTTGTCAATTGTCAAGTAGATAATTTCCTTATTTATGAACATGTTATTTTCTAATCGTTAGGTAATTAATCATTTATTTTAATTTTGGTGAAAACTTGCCTGCAACAATTTTAAATGTATGGTTTTTTGTTATCTAGAGGGGGGCCCGTGCACCCCCTTTAAAGTAACGAGTGTTTTCCACTCGCAGACTAAGCATGAAGTAAAATTTCGAGTTTAGAAAAGCCCCGCGTAGAAAATTTGTCGAGGGTCGCGCAGCGACCCGAGACAAATTTTCACGGGGCTTTTCTAAACTCGAAATTTTACTTCATGCGCCACGCGTATAAACCAATGATTTAAAGTAAAGTTAAAGATATATACTGCCGTATATTTATTTTAGGAATATTAAGTAAATGTGATAATAATAATAAAAGTAGAACAATTTTAGTTGGAGACCAAATTTTCAGGATTTTTTAAACTCGAAATTTTACTTTATGCACCACGTGTATACAAAAACATTTTTAATTTTTTTGTTTTGTTTGTATCATTGGTCTCGGCTTTTGCCATACAGCCATCTGCCATTGTATTATTTTCATTTAATTAATTAACTAATTCTCACACTGATTTAACTCGTTTAGACGCCACAATACATTCACACTACATACATCCATGGACTCGGATAGAATCATTAATTACTTATAAATGATTCCACCGGACGGAATTCGAACCCGCGACTTTTGGGCTACCGAGGCTCCAACATTTTTCATTGATGTTCATATAACACATACAGTAATTTCGCAGGTCTCTACCCACTCGGCCACCGAGGCCCCAACATTTTTCATTGATTTTCATATAACACATACAAGTTTTGAGTGCTTACATTTCAGCTTTGGCATTTATGCAAACCAAATTAAACGTCCCACCTTTTTATTTAATTTTAATGAATACTTAAAGTTATATTTCTATTTTGAGCTAAATAAAATATAACTTAATGTTAATATTACATACAATTTCTATTATGATAATTAATTTGTTAATGTTTTCCCTACGAAGAAGACATAAAAATGTGTCACACTAATTATATTTAATTACACCTGGAAACTACATAATTCTAAACATCTTAATTCATGGGCGCACATAAAAACCCGCACACGTACACGTGTATGCATGCACATGCGTGTGTAGAAAAATCGAGAAAACAAGACAAAGAAGTGTACGCGAGGCAAGTTTTGATATCGGGCCGGACTCTATCTTTACTACCGAAATTCTCGGAACGGATTTTTCGGATTTTTAAAAACAGGTACAAATGGCCGGGACATCTGTTCCTCAGTCTCTCACTCGCGGGTAGATTTCACTTGACGATTTAATAAAATCGTCAGCGCTTTTTAAGGCGTCGTTTAACCTTTTTATTATTTTTAATTAAGCCTTTACTTTACACCTCGACGCAATTAGTTTCGTAATAAACGGGCCGTGGAGGATAAAAACGCAAGCAGACGTATCTTCGTGGCATTCCTTACAAATTGGAATTTACTGGTCCTTTCGAACCGGATGGGGGACAATTTAACTCGGCTTTTTTGTGTTTTTTTTTTGTATTCATGTTTATATACATAAATGTAATTAGAGTTGAGAACATAAATACTACGTTATACATAGTATGCTTGTTTTTACAATTAAATTTATCATTATTTCACTTTTGCAACACAAAAACACTGTAATGTATGATCAACCTGAATAATTACAATTAGTGTTTTTCAGAGAAAATGCGAGGCCCGGAGCAACCCATATTTTTGAGACCCTTCAAAATTTTACGTTTTTACGTTTTACGTTTCTTCAAAGAAGAATCAACTTTTTTCAAATCGTTTAATTAAATAAAAATGCCACTACTAGTTTTGGCGTCAGAGCAATATTATTTTTATTTTGTTAAATGTGAACGAGTGTTTGGGCTTCAAGTGTTTTGGGCTTCAAGTGATATGTTTAAAGTTTATTAAAGTGCCAATCTACGCGTGGCGCATGAAGTAAAATTTGGAGTTTAGAAAAGCCTGAAAATTTGGATTTGCCGGGGCTTTTCAAAACTCGAAATTTATTTCATGCGCCACGCGTAGATTGGCAGTTTAATAAACTTTAAAGCTGTTTAATTCATTTAAACGAATCTCTTGCTTTTTTCTAATTTTCTAACACTTGGAGTAACTTGCTTTGGAATGTGTAGGTATATTTACAAGAAAAAACTCGCTACGCCACTGCTTGTTGCATATGTTACGGTAAATTTACATTTTTACGTTATCTTTATTAGTGACAAAACTGATAGTTTACTGACAACAGAAAACTAAAGTTTGAACAGTCGAATATAAAAATGCCAAAAAGTGCAAACAATACAATAAATAAATAGTTAAGCATTGATAATGGTCACATCGTGACTGAAATGTACATTTGCGATTTTTAAATAAATCCTGTGAAGAAAGGAGACTCAATTCTTTTATTTAATAGAATCTCATTTTTTAATATAAATTTCATCTAACCTAACTTAAATTACCATCAAATAAGCAAGATTAGATAATAATTTAGGTTCGGTTTAATGACATATACCAAGAGATTTGAAAACTAGGCTCAGCTGAATATTATTATTATTCTGAATATTATTTATTGACCGATTTTATTGAACTGAAAACCAAAGTCAATTGTCGTTTATATACTAAAATATGACATGAATGTTGATTTTTTTCAATTATAACTTCATTTTCAAATAATAGCCAACTTAAGATTTTTACATTGCTGCCTATACTTTTTTAATTTTATTACATTAGACATTATTTTTCTGAATCCAATAACGCCCAATTTCTTGTTTTTGTTCAATGGTTTGGTCGATTTTTTTTAAACTTCTATTTAAAATTATATTTTTTAAAATTATAATTAGTGTGAGTTGTAAAAAAAGTGACAAATGTCGTATATTGTGAGGTTATGCGATTAATAATAACGAAACAACAAATAAGTACCTACGTAACAACTTAATGTAGAAGAAAAGTAAAGGGAAAATGTACATATTTTGTTATTTCAATATTTCGATTATTTCTCATTTTTCAAGTGTATTTCTAACTTTACAACATTTCAGTGTTTTATACTCGTGGCGCATGAAGTAAAATTTCGAGTTTAGAAAAACCTGAAAATTTGGTTTGGTCGCGTAGCGCTACGCGCTACGCGACCAAACCAAATTTTCAGGTTTTTCTAAACTCGAAATTTTACTTCATGCTTGGTCTGGGAGTAGAAACCCTCGTTCGAAATTTAAATTTAACTCTTTTTTAAAATCGACGTATGTAATGTAATAAATCATTTATTTAAACCATAAAAAAGAATGCAAAATTTTACCTAAAACCAACTTTTAGAGTCAACTTTATAATTTGCTCGACTCTTAATAAATTATTATTCTATTCGTAAGAAAAACAGTATTTATCAGATATTAACGTTACATTTAATATAATAACAAACTGTGAATAAATCGATAAAAATCTATAAATATCGAAAATCTGGACATGTTGAAAATCTTGACGGTCCACTCCCAGACTAAGCATGAAGTAAAATTTCGAGTTTAGAAAAGCCCCGCGTAGAAAATTTGTCGAGGGTCGCGCAGCGACCCGAGACAAATTTTCACGGGGCTTTTCTAAACTCGAAATTTTACTTCATGCGCCACGCGTATAAAACACTAAAATTTTATAAAGTTTAAAAAATACTACTCGTTATTTTGTTCAGTTGGTTGACAAATTGTGTTAAATCTTCCAAGGTGATTATAGATACTAATCCAAACTCTCAGGGTTTTCTAAACTCGAAATTTTACTTTATGCTTAGTCTGGAAGTAGACGACACTCGTTTATAGCTTCAAACTGAACTTTAAAAAAAGCAAATCTGAAGATTTACAGCATATTCTATTACTACACGCTTAATCTGGGAGTAGAAACACTTGTTTAAAGCTTCAAATTGAACTATTTCAAAAAGACAACGAATATCGAGGATATTACTTAAAATAAAAATGTCCTGTACAAAAAATATTTTATAAAAGTCAATCGCTTGTGGTTAGTCTAAAAGTATACAAAGAGATACACATTATAAATATAAAAACCTCCACAACATGAATTGAATGACAAACATAATGCTAAATGAATGCAAAATGAACTAAAAGAAAAATATTAGGTTTGTTAACAATACACCTCAAATCTCTTACTGAATTTAATTATTGACTTATTCAAATATTTTTTTTTTGGAAAACTATCTATTTTTATATTAATCCAAAATTAATTAATTTATGATTCAAAATGGACCATAAAAACTTGTCCATGAATTTTGTTCCGCTAGATTAGATAAATCGTATACTGTGCGGCGTCTTGCACCCCCTAGTTACGTCGCTGACTTCCTATAAATGATATCTATAAGGAAATTTACTGAAAATTGTCAATTTACTCAAATTACCCTACGGATCACCAACATTTATTCACTTGGAGTAACTTGCTTTGGAATGTGTAGGTATATTTACAAGAAAAAACTCGCTACGCCACTGCTTGTTGCATTTGTTACGGTAAATGTACATTTTTACGTTATTTTTATTAGTGACAAAACTGATAGTTTACTGACAACAGAAAACTAAAGTTTGAACAGTCGAATATAAAAATGCCAAAAAGTGCAAACAATACAATAAATGAATAGTTAAGCATTGATAAGGGTCACATCGTGACTGAAATGTACATTTGCGATTTTTAAATAAATCCCGTGAAGAAAGGAGACTCAATTATTTTATTTAATACAATCTCATTTTTTAATATAAATTTCATCTAACCTAACTTAAATTACCATCAAATAAGCAAGATTAGATAATAATTTAGGTTCGGTTTAATGACATATACCAAGAGATTTGAAAACTAGGCTCAGCTGAATATTATTATTATTCTGAATATAAATGATTTTCACGAAATAATAATATTCATATTTAGAATAATTTCCATTTAAATGATATTTCGTTTTCTGATGATTTCCCTTTCGTTTTTTAACTCACCCCCATTGAATAATACATCAAGCCCTATAGGAATAAGGTAACCCGATCTTTACAAGAGCGTACATAATTTTTAAATCGGCCTTAGGTATACAGAAACGCCGCAAGGGAAAATGTGCGGAAAGCGGTATCGAATTTCACCCGCCCCCGGTTTTCTCCGCCCCTCCAGCAATGTATTATATAATGTTTACACAGACGATCCAATATGCCATAAAGCAAAATACCCTCCGAACTTTCCACGCAATATGCCGCCATAAACAACTTCCATAAACTAAACAAAAATCATTCGATGCCTCTTCCCCGTTCCACCGCCATCCAAAAGATTTTCCGAAGGGTCTTATTTTATTCCTCCCGAAACAATACGGACACATAAAATCCGGGTGTATAAATTGAATGCATCAGTCCGTACGAGCGACACGGGACCGATTGCCGGGACAACAAAACCTCAGACAGAGGTCACAACAAAATACCGTTGACAATTATTTTCAATCGGCCATCTTTTTCCCCGCGACAAACTTATTTCCAACCGCCCCGGATTCTATCAACCGGAAACTGTACCCCCGAGCCGGGTTTATGCCTTTAAAATAAATCCGGGGTACTCTTAAAAAATCCCCATTCAATTCCGTTTTATTGTCAGTCTACGTTCTTATAATTGTCTATACTACGCGTAACGTGTAAAATTGTCAAAAAACTATAGAGTAGTTAAGACTGTTTTTTTTACCGTCAATTGTAACTAGACACGGACAAAAAACAACCTCAAAAATCTACCTAGAGATAGTGTTGTTTTTTCAAAACAGAACACGATTTTCGTAAGCCTAAAAGAATTATGAGTCGAATATTTCCAAAATATAAAAACGAATTAAAATTAATTTTAATTCGTTTTTATATTTTGTAAATATTCTGCAACCTATTGACAAACTCAATTTTTCTTTATGATAAATTGTCATTATGTGAAACTGTACCTTTAAAGGCGGTATGTCACTCTCTCTCAGGTATCAAATTGTTTGCACCCACTAATGACTTAATCCTTTACCTATAAATAACATTCCTTCATTTTCACTCGCCCCAGTTTTGTGTACCTGTTTCGACGACACACTTCGACATTCCTGTAAGTTTCCTGTTTATTTTATTTTAATATTTTTGTATTGAAAGTCTAAAGCAAAGCTATACTGATGAGGGATAAATCTCGAAACGCGTCTGTAGATGGCTTAAGACAATTAAAATTCATTCCCTATAATTTTTTCAATTTTATTTTTCAATTTATTTCAATTTCCTTTTGTTTCATTTAGTTTGGTTAGAGAATAGTTTGACCTGATGTTGCATTTTGCATATAAATTATGCATAGAACAGCAGTGCTGTCGTGTAACGCAAATATTCATTGTATAATTCAATATCTGTCGGGGTATTAGCTCGAGAAGTAGTTGTTTCAATTATGAGTCGAATCGACGGTTTATTTGGGTATAAAGTGTCTTTTATGGCGAATTTCAGAATTATGATGTGAAATGTCAATTTTCTTTGTTGAATGGCAGATGATAATGTAGGGATTGGGCAACAAATATTTTCAAAATGTTTTCAGAAACAGATATTTTTCCAAAAAAGAATTAGCTCTTTTTTCTCTTATCAATTTTACACCTATCACTTCACGTTTTCAACTTTTAGTAATTAAAATATGAAACGGGTGATTTTGAATTGCAGAATAAATCAGTGTTTTGCATACATGGTACATGAAGTAAAATTTCGAGTTTAGAAAAGCCTGAAAATTTGGTTAGGTCGCTTCGCTTCGCTACGCGACCTAACCAAATTTTCAGGCTTTTCTAAACTCGAAATTTTACTTCATGCTTAATCAAGGAGTGGAAAACACTAGTTTTTGGAACTTAGGGTAGGTTAAAATATAGCTATTATAACCTAGCTAGAAGCCAATATAGAACCTTCTCTCAAGCTAAAATATTTTCTTATCCTAGGACATAATATGGCCTTATGGCAAGTCAAAATATTGCCTTATCGTAGGACAAAATATTGTCCTATCGCAGGTCACAATATGGTCTTATAGCAAGTCAAAATACTGCCCAGTCGTAGGACAAAATATAGCCTTGTTACAGGTCAAAATATAGCTATATAACAGAACTTTATTTTGACCTATGACACGCGAATATAGAGCCTTACCTCAGGCCCAAATATAATATTTTCATGGGTCAAAATATAGCTTTGTCGCAGGTCAAAGTATAGACTAGTCGTAGGCTAAATGTAGCCGTGTTCAAGAATTCTGCCGTGTTTCAGGTTAAAATATTGCTGTGTCGTAGGTCAGAATATAGCTTGTTGTAGGTCAACGTGTTGTCCAGTCGTAGGTCAAAATATAGCCTTATTATATACAAACATATGATTTTTATTTGACCTGAAACAAGGCTATATTTTGACTTACGACAGACCAACATAGAGAATTGTCTTAGGTCCAATTACAGTTTATCATAGGTCGAAATACAGCCTTATTGCAAAATGTGCCTCATCAAGGGTAAAAATACAAATTATTCACTGTCAAAATGTATTCTTATTATAAGTCAAAATATAGTGTTGTTTGTCTCAGGTGAGAGTTTTAAATATTTCTTTGTTTTAGGTAGAACACATCTTTATCACAGGTTGAAATGCTGCCCTATTTCAAGTCAAAATGTAGGCTTGTTGTATGTCTAAAATAGCTTTATTACAGGTCAAAATACCAGAGATACATGCCAAAATACATTAGTATCTTAGGTCAAAATATGGCGCTGTTTCTTTGCATTACTTACTGTACATATGCCGGGTGTTCGATAAAAAAACGCCCGACGCCATAACTCTTGTATTTTTTGACCGATTTTATTGAACTAAAAACCAAAGTCAATTGTCGTTTATATACTAAAATACGACATGAATGTTGATTTTTTTCAATTATAACTTCCAACTTAAGATTTTTACATTGCTGCCTATACTTTTTTAATTTTATTACATTAGACATTATTTTTCTGAATCCAATAACGCCCAATTTCTTGTTTTTGTTCAATGGTTTGGTCGATTTTTTTTAAACTTCTATTTAAAATTATATTTTTTAAAAATTATAATTAGTGTGCCTTGTAAAAAAAGTGACAAATGTCGTTTATTGTGAGGTTATGCGATTAATAATAACGAAACAACAAATAAGTACCTACGTAACAACTTAATGCAGAATAAAAGTAAAGGAAAAATGTACATATTTTGTTATTTCAATATTTCGATTATTTCTCATTTTTCAAGTGTATTTATAACTTTACAACATTTCAGTGTTTTATACTCGTGGCGCATGAAGTAAAATTTCGAGTTTAGAAAAGCCTGAAAATTTGGTTTGGTCGCGTAGCGCTACGCGCTACGCGACCAAACCAAATTTTCAGGCTTTTCTAAACTCGAAATTTTACTTCATGCTTGGTCTGGGAGTAGAAACCCTCGTTCGAAATTTAAATTTAACTCTTTTATAAAATCGACGTATGTAATGTAATAAATCATTTATTTAAACCATAAAAAAGAATGCACAATTTTACCTAAAACCAACTTTTAGAGTCAACTTTATAATTTGCTCGACTCTTAATAAATTATTATTCTATTCGTAAGAAAAACAGTATTTATCAAATATTAAGTTACATTTAATTTAATAATAATAATAATAATAATAAAATTTATTGTCCATTGATGTACAATCAGTAACAGGCACATATAAGACATAGTCACAGATAACAAATATTTACAGCTAATTACTAACATAGATGAAATATTCATTTAAATCGTAAAACGCTTTCTCGGTAAGAAATTGCATGAGCATTTTTTTAAACAAAGTTATCGATGGTGCATCTCTAACAGATTTTGGGAGGTGATTAAATACCGTAGCACCGAGCACCGGAGGTGATCGTTTTGTGACATTTAATCTGTATGGTGGTATATATATTCTTTCATTATATCGGGTTTCATATGAATGGATGTGTTTCGCAATGGCAAAATCTGACTTATTTTTAAAAATGTATATACTCAATTCGTATATGAATAAACATGGTAAAGTTAGTAAAGCATATTTAATACAAAATGGTCTACATGATGTTTTGCGATCTATACCAGCCATGGATCGTATACATCGTTTCTGTGATATGAATACCTTCTTCCACGATGAGGACGCTCCCCAAAGACACAGACCATATCGCAATCGGGACTCGATTATACCTATGTAGAACATTTTTAATTGTCGTTTAGTGAGATACTCTTTAAGTACTTTTAAGCTGTAGCATGATTTCGAAATAGATGTTGCTAGTTTTGAACAGTGATCTGACCAGTCTAGATTTTCATCAATAGTTAATCCCAAAAATTTAGTACTCCGAGCTGAAGATACTAGATGTTGGTCCATCATAATATTTAGTTTACGATTTTGTTTGCATTGTTTCGTATGGAATCTAATATATACAGTTTTTGAATTATTAATTTGAAGTTGATTGTTCTGAAACCAGTTGCACAATTGACTGATTATATTATCGGAAATGCTTTCCAGGTCCGAGTTTGCCTTTGCGCTTATTATGGTTGAGGTATCGTCAGCATACATGTGAACTGGGTTGGGAACATTGGCCACTATGTCATTCATATAGAGAATAAACAATATGGGGCCCAAGATGGATCCCTGTGGGACACCCATATTAATTACTTCGGCCGATGACACGAATGCAGTTCTGTTTTTTTCAGTTGTATGTGTTATTTTTACGGATTTTTTTGTGCTTTCCAAATATGACCTAAGCCAGTTGCTGGCAACACCTCTAATACCATAGCTATTTAGTTTATCTAGAAGCAAATTAATGTTTATACAATCAAACGCTCGATTCAGATCAATGAATAGTCCCACGGGGTATTCTCCTTTTTCAATATATCTTATGATGTTATTGTAAAATGACAGTAGTGCGGTTTGTGTGGAAAATGATTTTCTGAAACCAAGTTGTGAGTTTGTCAGAGTCATGGATATGTTTAAGTACTGATTAAGTCTGTTCAACATACACAGTTCAAATACCTTGTAGAACGGTGACACTAGAGCTATAGGCCTATAGTTATTAATATTTCTATGATCCCCCTTTTTATAAATAGGGCAGATAACTGTTTGCTTTAATATTTCAGGAAAAACTCCTTGCTCCAGGGATAAGTTAATTAAGTATGCCAAAGGTTCTAATATAAACATAGATGATTTTTTTAATAGAATATTTGATATTTCATCAAATCCACACGTTTCTTTGTTTTTTAATTTATTTATAATAAGCAAAAGTTCTTGTTCATTGAATGGGTTTAGGAAAATTGAATGAGCTTGTGTTTTAATGTGTAACGCATTATTTGTTTGTGAGAGGTCCTTAACTATCTTTAGGGGTTCGTCTTTAAAAAATGAGTTGAACATGTGGGCAAGTGAGTAGGGGTCTTCGATCTGTTGATTGTTGTGATTAAGTATAATATTATTCCTACTTTTGTGACAATTTCTATTCGAGACTTCATTTATTATGTGCCATGAATCTTTAGACAAATTTGTTGAGTTAATAATTTTGATTTGATAAAAGGATTTTTTGGTTCTCGTGATTAGTTTATTATGCCTTTTATGGTCAGCTTTATAGCTTGATTTTAATGCTGGATATTGTTTTTGTAATAAATAGATATCATGCATTTTCTTACTAGAATTTCTAATTTCAGAATTTATCCATGTTTGCTCAGATCGCCCTTTTCTTGCACATATAGGGAAATGTTTATTAAAGTAATAAGTGTAGATGTTATGAAATGTTTTAAAATTAGAGTTCAGATTGTTACCAATATAGACATCGTTCCATGATTCGCATTGCAAATCTGAGATGAAATTATATACATTGTGATCATTAAAATTTCTGCGTTGTTCTCGTGGTTCGGTAGTATTGCATTTTAATTCAAAATTGTAATATATGGATTTGTGATCCGATATTACGTTGTCTATTGTTAACGTATTTCGGGAATTTAGGTTGCTGTATATGTGGTCAATACACGTTGAAGAGGTACCTGAACATCTAGTATCTTCCATATTGACTTTAGGTAAATTGTATGTTAATAACAAATTTTGTAGTGACTCATAATCTTGCAATGGTAGGTTTGAGTTTAGACTGAAATCTCCACAAAGCACCAGGGGAGTGTCTATTGTACATATTACGTCTAATATATGTTGCAGTTTCATTAGAAATAGTTCAAAATTGCTGCCTGGGGGGCGGTAACAAATTATTATCCGGATGTTGTTTTTTTTATTTTTAGAGATCCAAGTTAAGCCACAGACTTCAACTACGTTGTCTATGCCGTAAATATTAATATTAAGATCTGCTGTTAACAAGTCAGATTTATGCCATATTGCGACTCCTTCACCACGTCCCTGTCTAGAATAATTAGCACCTAAAACAAAATTATTTAAATGTACTTCATTTATGGTATCTGAATTCATCCAAGTTTCTGTTAAGCAAATAAATTTAAGATTTAAATGATTACAATCTATTTCAATTTGGTTTAGTTTCTTATAATTACTTGACCTAATATTTAGTAATAGCATATCAAAGTTTGAATTAATGTTCATTTTTGTTGGTTTTTTTTGTTTTCCGCCTCGCGGTTTCTGTGGATCCAGTATAAAAAAGGGGTCACACAAACTCCTTTAGGCCAGGTGTCAGGTTCTTTCAGTCTTGGAAAATCATCAATGGGAACTCCAACCTTAAATGAGGAGTATTCTTCCGGGTTTTTTGATTGAACCTGTTCACATGTTGTTTGTGAGAATTGTTTAAGTTGTAGAACATTTTTAACATCATCTACTGTTGTTTTGGGATTGAAGCGATTGACATGGACGTATTCATATTTTTTAACTACTGTAATATTGGTGTTTTCAGATGTCCCATAAATCCGTGGGGTTTTCTGCCTTCTTCGTTTAGGATAGGTTACTGTTTGAAATCCATCTTTATCGATTGTATTAGATTGGGGACAGGTCAATGAACTATCGCTGTTTGTGTTTATTGTTTTTTGTGTGCGTTCGCAAGGTTCAGAGTTTTGTATTTTAATTTGATTTTGGGTCTGTGTTGCCATCTGTTCCTTGTTATTAGAATTCGTAGATAATTTTCTATTTATTACAGAAAACTGTTCGATTTCAGTTATTCTATTGTTATTGTTTTTTATTGAAGCATTCGATTTAAGGGTTATGATTTCTTGTTGTAATATATTGACTATTTCGAACAGCCTCCCTATCTTAATTTCAACATCGGAGGTAGGATTTGGATTTATTGAGGTATCTGATTGAATGTTCATCAACTTACGGTTCGGGAAATCCTCAATACAGTAATCACAAATCCACTTGAAATTCTTATATTCGGGGGCTGTAGCCGCATTTCTTTTTGGTCCACAGGAAAAGTGTTGTTTTGTATCACAAATGAAACATGTTAAGCACTTTTCTCTTTCGCCAATATTTATTTCACAGATTTTACATTTAATTGTACACTTGGCAGACGCCATATTGGCCAACTCTATTAATAACAAACTGTGAATAAATCGATAAAAATCTAGAAATATTGAAAATCTGGACATGTTGAAAATCTTGACGGTCCACTCCCAGACTAAGCATGAAGTAAAATTTCGAGTTTAGAAAAGCCCCGCGTAGAAAATTTGTCGAGGGTCGCGCAGCGACCCGAGACAAATTTTCACGGGGCTTTTCTAAACTCGAAATTTTACTTCATGCGCCACGCGTATAAAACACTAAAATATTGTAAAGTTTAAAAAATACTAGTCTTTATTTTGTTCAGTTGGTTGACAAATTGTGTTAAATCTTCCAAGGTGATTATAGATACTAATCCAAACTCTCAGGGTTTTCTAAACTCGAAATTTTACTTTATGCTTAGTCTGGAAGTAGACGACACTCGTTTATAGCTTCAAACTGAACTTTAAAAAAAGTAAATCTGAAGATTTACAGCATATTCTATTACTACACGCTTAATCTGGGAGTAGAAACACTTGTTTAAAGCTTCAAATTGAACTATTTCAAAAAGACAACGAATATCGAGGATATTACTTAAAATAAAAATGTCCTGTACAAAAAATATTTTATAAAAGTCAATCGCTTGTGGTTAGTCTAAAAGTATACAAAGAGATACACATTATAAATATAAAAACCTCCACAACATGAATTGAGTGACAAACATAATGCTAAATGAATGCAAAATGAACTAAAAGAAAAATATTAGGTTTGTTAACAATACACCTCAAATCTCTTACTGAATTTAATTATTGACTTATTCAAATATTTTTTTTTGGAAAACTATCTATTTTTATATTAATCCAAAATTAATTAATTTATGATTCAAAATGGACCATAAAAACTTGTCCATGAATTTTGTTCCGCTAGATTAGATAAATCGTATACTGTGCGGCGTCTTGCATCCCCTAGTTACGTCGCTGACTTCCTATAAATGATATCTATAAGGAAATTTACTGAAAATTGCCAATTTACTCAAATTACCCTACGGATCACCAACATTTATTCGACGATCACAAGTTGGGGACCGCTGGTTTCCCAATTCTCTTGAATTGGGAAATAAACTATTGAACACAACAGTAGGCGTGTCTTAAGATACTATTCACATAGTGTGCTGACAATCTCTGGAATGAAAGGAAATCTCATCACAAGTGTATATCTTTGTTCAGCACCTCTATTGTGTTCTAATTTGTGGAATATCAAGCGGAAAAAAAACTAGTGCAAATTATTCCCAATTCAAAAACATATCTTATCCCACAACCCCCGAAGGGAACGAATCCAGCAGATCAATTGGAGAACGCGCGGCGCGGTTTTGCAGAAAAAAAATACCTTTCGTCTCCGACTGACGAATAAATCGTTTTTTATCCGATCCGACCGGTGACGTGGATTTATGCCCGCGGGCCGGACCGGTGCGGATTGACGGAAATGTGTCGCTGTGACTGTGACGGCGTCACCTCTACGAGCGCAATGCAAGACACATTCTCGCCGGCGGCAAAAAACCAAAGACGGGGATAAATCCGAAATTTAAATAAGATGCACCAATTCCCTCTCGTTTGCGGCCGCGGATTCGCCGTGTCGTGAGAAAACCCGTGTTCCTGTCTGTATTCGTAATGATGACTGCCACTCGCACGTGTTTCCTTTATGTCTACGTGCAATGGCAAAACGGCGATCCGTATCTATGCCTCGCTCCGGTTTTTATCGCGGTCGTTTGTCTGTTGTTTTACATTACCATTCAAGACGCAGGGCCTAATCATAACACCCATTATATAATTTACTTCGATATTTTTCGCATCATCATTTTTGCAAAGTCTAAGAACTTATAGGTTCTAAAAAATAGTCAACCATGATGGTATCTCAATATTTTTCTTAAAGATAGTAAAATTGACGACTTCAGTAAAGTCAATATTTATCAGCAACTTTAATTAATATTGGGATTCTTTCGTCGATTAAGCTTTAAAAATGCGCTTATTTGGGAAAACTGCGTTCCCGCACTGGGTTTTAAATTACTATTATGAATCTTCGTCTGGACTTTAGAGTACACTCCAGCAATATCGTTAAGGTATTATTAAAAAGTGCGGTAATATAATTTACTTTGATATTTTTCGCATCATAATTTTTGCAAACTCTAAGAACTTCTAGGTTGTGAAAAATAGTCAACCATGATGGCATCTCAATATTTTTCTTAAAGATAGTGAAAACGACGACTTCACTAAAGTCACTTTAGTTACTATTGGGATTCTTTTGTCGATCATGCTTTAAAAATTCGCTTATTTGAGAAAACTGTGTTCCCGCACTCGGTTTGTAAATTACTATTATGAATCTTTGTCTGGACTTCAGAGTGCACTCCAGCAAGATCGTTAAGGTATTATCAAAAAGTGCGGTAATAATAATAATTTCCTTTGATATTCTGCGCATCATAATTTTTGCAAACTCTAAGAACTGCTAGGTTCTGAAAAATAGTCAACCATGATGTTATCTTGTAACGTTGGGTAGTAATTAATAAAAGACTGATAACTGATTAATAGGTGTTTACTCTTATAGGTCTTAAATTCAACTCAACATTCTCCGGTATGAGCCCGGTTATATTTTTATACCGGGCTTTCATTAATTCCCGAACCCCACGTGACCAAAAATAATAGGCAACCACATGTACAAGGTGGTATGGCTCACACAAAAATTCCCTAGATTTAAAAATATTTATTCGCCGGCGTATTTTTATGACGACTGAAAATATTATATTTAAAATGATTAAAAAATAGGCTCATCTTCAAAAATGTAACTAATTTTTATTAATTTTTTCGTTGCAAATACCATTTTCGCAGTATTTGCTTATCCTAGCAAATTGACTCTGCAAAATAAATAGAAATAAAACTCAATGTTTCAGAATAATTAAACAATTTTTGCTTACCTGAAAATTCCGGGAGAATCTTGTAAGATCTCAAAGGTTGGTTTAACGATGCACCGCACATACACGTTTATGTCAAATTTGACTTTAGTGACGTTTGGTTACTTTTTTCAAAGCCTCCAACGTACAAATACAATAATTTACGCGGCAATTTTAAATTTAGTCACGTGGGGTTCGGGAATTAATGAAAGCCCTGTACAACAAAAACTATTCAACTAACCCGCACATACATTTGCATACAATAAAATATGCACTAAGAGTTGCATATCCTTACACCCCCTCCCTTAAGTCTATTTTTACATTTTGGATATATATATATATATATATATATATATATATATATATATATATATATATATATATATATGCAAGTTATTTACATAAAATTATTATTTAACACTATATCTAATAACATAAAATTATAAATTCTGCAAAAATACGAAAACACTAAAATAATACATGTTCTAATTAACACTTAAATTACACATTCAAAAAGAAATATATAAATTACATTTTCAATCTGTCTGGTTGTTTTAACTTATTTCTGTCCCTTAACTTCATTACCTCAATCAGCATATGTTGTTGCGTTCTTCTGTAAAGTCTATTATTTTCTGATTTAACTACAAAGCTTCTAAGTTGTTCACATGTACTCACTACTCCTCCTTTTTTCCACACATTCCCTAATCTAAATCTTACAGGGCCACCAGCAATAATGTCACCTGGGTTTCTGGAGTTGCGATCGTAATAGCTCTTGTTTACTTTTTGTTTGTTTTCAAGTAACTGGATTACTTGCTCTCGCGCTATTACTTCTGGTAAAAGCAACTTGTCAACCATAGGCAAATCATCTTTTAATCGGTTGCATGTAGGGCATTTAGGTGTTAATAAATGTAGATTAAGAGCTAATGAATGTATGTTTTGGCCAGGAATGGCAAGAGACATAACAGATTTCATAATAAATTGTGAAATATGTATTAAGTTCAGAAATTGTAATCAAAAATTACCCTTATGGTGTCAGGTGTGAACAAAAATAAGTTATTAATACAAATAAAAAAATGGAATCGTTAAATATTCCGCATAAAATGGATTTTTCGGGAAACGTCGCAAAGAACTGGACCACATGATTGCAAAGATTCAACATCTTCATGATGGCGGCTGGAAAAAGTGAGTCTGACAAGGAAAGTGTAAAAATCGCAATTTTTTTAAATCTAATTGGAGACAAAGGATTAGAAATTTTTAATACATTAAAACTTGATTTAAATAAATCAAAACTGAAAGACGTAATAGACGCATTCACAAAATATTGCGAACCAAAAAAAAACCTCATATACGAAAGATACAAATTCTTATCGGCCAAGATAAAGGAAGGACAATCCATCGGAGAATTTATAATGAAATTGACGATTTTAGTAAAGTCAATATTAATCAAAGTCACTTTAGTTAATATTGGGTTTCGTTCGTCGATCGTGCTTTAAAAATGCGCTTACTCGAAAAAATTGTTCCCGCACTCGGTTTGTAAATGACTATTATGAATCTTCCCTTGGACTTTAGTGTGCACTCCAGCAATATTGTTAAGGTATTATCAAATAGTGTGGTGCATATGGTCGCTAATATTTTACAATCCTTCAGCAATAACACGCTGGGCAGCCCGTATCCACCGTACCCCTCTTTTTACGCCACTGCATAGATGCATAACTAAATTCAAGACACAAGGCAACAGGCAACTACAGTACGGATATGCATTCTAGATAAATTAAAAATACATCCAGATAAGCCAGAGCTGGGACGAATCCTCGTTAAAAGGATTCGAATCACGAATCCGAATCACCTGATATGATTCGAATCAGGAATACTCGAATAAAGGATTAGTAAGAGATAAATATGATTCGAATCAAAGATTCGAATCCTGTTTTTTCGAATCACGAATACAAATCGTTTAAGAATAAATTTGATTTTATTATTTTTTTACAACTATTAACATATAAATATCGTTATCAGTTGTTTTAACAAAAATATTCACAACCTAATTATTTATTATTAACACTGAACATCGTTGATAACAGACTAAATTTCTGTGTTACTCTGATTAAAGAGGTATTTGTGTGTTTTTGAACTACACTTCAAATCAATGGTTTATACGCGTGGCGCATGAAGTAAAATTTCGAATTTAGAAAAGCCCCGTGAAAATTTGTCTCGGGTCGCTGCGCGACCCTCGACAAATTTTCTACGCGGGGCTTTTCTAAACTCGAAATTTTACTTCATGCTTAGTCTGGGAGTGGAGACACTCGTTCGTAAATTTTCGAATTATCATAAAGTTGTGTATTTATTTTCAAAAAAAAATCTTTCTCGGTTTATTGAACAAAAACAAAAGAGCTGAGGTGAAAAGTGTTTAGGTAAAAGTGGTTTATTTTTTCGTTGGCTACAACTTTTGTTTGAAATATTTTTTGATTTAGATGTCGAAAGCCATAATCGGTGAGTTGTTGTGGATTCGTAAGAATTAATATGATTCGAATCAAAGATTCGAATCCTGTTTTTTCGAATCACGAATACAAATCGTTTAAGAATAAATTTGATTTTATTATTTTTTTACAACTATTAACATATAAATATCGTTATCAGTTGTTTTAACAAAAATATTCACAACCTAATTATTTATTATTAACACTGAACATCGTTGATAACAGACTAAATTTCTGTGTTACTCTGATTAAAGAGGTATTTGTGTGTTTTTGAACTACACTTCAAATCAATGGTTTATACGCGTGGCGCATGAAGTAAAATTTCGAGTTTAGAAAAGCCCCGTGAAAATTTGTCTCGGGTCGCTGCGCGACCCTCGACAAATTTTCTACGCGGGGCTTTTCTAAACTCGAAATTTTACTTCATGCTTAGTCTGGGAGTGGAGACACTCGTTCGTAAATTTTCGAATTATCATAAAGTTGTGTATTTATTTTCAAAAAAAAATCTTTCTCGGTTTATTGAACAAAAACAAAAGAGCTGAGGTGAAAAGTGTTTAGGTAAAAGTGGTTTATTTTTTCGTTGGCTACAACTTTTGTTTGAAATATTTTTTGATTTAGATGTCGAAAGCCATAATCGGTGAGTTGTTGTGGATTCGTAAGAGATAAATATGATTCGAATCAATAATTCGAATCCTGTTTTTTCGAATCACGAATACAAATCGTTTAAGAATAAATTTGATTTTATTATTTTTTTACAACTATTAACATATAAATATCGTTATCAGTTGTTTTAACAAAAATATTCACAACCTAATTATTTATTATTAACACTGAACATCGTTGATAACAGACTAAATTTCTGTGTTACTCTGATTAAAGAGGTATTTGTGTGTTTTTGAACTACACTTCAAATCAATGGTTTATACGCGTGGCGCATGAAGTAAAATTTCGAGTTTAGAAAAGCCCCGTGAAAATTTGTCTCGGGTAGCTGCGCGACCCTCGACAAATTTTCTACGCGGGGCTTTTCTAAACTCGAAATTTTACTTCATGCTTAGTCTGGGAGTGGAAGACACTCGTTACTTTAAAATATGTAACAACTGTTAAAGTATGTATCGTCGGATGCCCGTCTTCAGAGGTGATGTGTAAGCAAATTATGGGTCCTAGGAGTTGCCAAATAAGTGAGTTACTCAACTGTTTCCAAGGCACACTTTGAAAAACCAAAAGATTCAAATTTTACATATAAAATGTACAATAAACTATAAGTGTGATACATCAGTGAATTCAGTAAAAAATATTCTTCCAAAAAATATCAAAATCCAAAATAGCGCTCATAAGAAAAACAAAAGTTAGCTATGGTCTCTAGGTAAATGTTATAGTTATCTTAGAATAAAATATGTTACTGGATTTATCGTTAAAAAGTGCCTATAATGTCAAAGTTGTAAATGCCTGGATTCAATAGTTTTTGAATAAAAAAATAAAAACGAATTTTCAAAAATACGTTTTTTGACAATATCTCATTAAGGAAATAAGATATTTCAAACTTGTTTTTTGTTATTATTGGGCCCTAAATTATGCAACTTTGCCCCAATTTAACCGACTCTCTATTTCTTTAAATAACCGAAATCCCCATACTTTCTGTTGAAATACGGACACCCAGTATAATAATAATAGTAACAATATAAAATTTATTGCCTTGTTATTTTCTAAATATTTTAATTAAATAAATATTTTACATTGTTATATTTACGTATATATTAAAAATAAATACTTAATTCAATATTAATTATACCATCAAATTAAATCATTAATGTTTTTTGATTAAACGAATTCCACTATGGCTTTCGACGTCTTAGTCAAAAAATGTTTGAAACAAAAGTTGTAGCCAACGAAAAAATATACCTCTTTTACCTAAACACTTTTCACCTCAGCTCTTTTGTTTTTGTTCAATAAACCGAGAAAGATTTTTTTTTTGAAAAAAAATACACAACTTTATGATAATTCGAAAATTTACGAACGAGTGTCTCCACTCCCAGACTAAGCATGAAGTAAAATTTCGAGTTTAGAAAAGCCCCGCGTAGAAAATTTGTCGAGGGTCGCGCAGCGACCCGAGACAAATTTTCACGGGGCTTTTCTAAACTCGAAATTTTACTTCATGCGCCACGCGTATTAAACACTGATTTCAAGTAAAGTTAAAAATATAGAAACATATTAAAACTGTTCTCAGTTTTAAAAGTTATCAAAATATGTCAAAATTATTTAAAATTGCCAAAAACAAAATGACCAAAATGTCATCTCGTAAATATAAAAAATATCAAAAACGTCAAAAATTTGGCGTGCTGATAAAATCGATTTACGTTAAAATTATCATTTTATGTCAGTACGTGACAGTTTGACAAAAACGTTTTTACAAAAACGAAAA
Organism: Philonthus cognatus; assembly: GCA_932526585.2. Lineage (NCBI taxonomy): Eukaryota > Metazoa > Arthropoda > Insecta > Coleoptera > Staphylinidae > Philonthus > Philonthus cognatus. The sequence continues at coordinate 156,493,283 of OW052241.1, forward strand.
TTTCAGTTAAAATCAGTAATAATGTCAAAAAAGTTATCTAATAATATATATATATATATATATATATATATATATATATATTATCAAAGTCCCTATTACCCTTTCGGGTGTTGGGTATATACAAAATATTTACAAAATAATAAGTATGTTCACTATTTATACACAAATTTGACCCAGTCTTTTTTATTTGTAGCTATTTTCCGTGCCTGTTCCAGTGTTGTCCCGTATTCTTGCAATATTAAACTTATATTGTCGTTCCACGTCTTTCTTGGTCTTCCTTGTCTTCTTTTCTTCGTTGTTCTGGCTAGCCAAACTTTCTTTGTTATCCTGTTATCTTCCATTCTGTGTATGTGTCCAAACCAACTTAAATGTCTTTTTTTTTATGAATTCTAGTACTTCTTCTGCTTCCAGGTCTTCTCGTATCTTTGTATTTCTAATTCTGTCCATTTTTGTAACCCCTCTCACACATCTTAGATATTTCATTTCGACAGCTTGTATTTTACTTTTTTGTTCTGCACTTAAGTTCCACGTCTCGCAACCGAACGTTAAAACCGGTCTATATATTGTCTTAGAGACTGTCATTTTTGTTTTGTTTGAAATATTTTTGTTGCATATGAACTTTTTCTTCATTGCATAAAACAGTTTTAAAGTGCTCTCGATTCTTTTGTTTATTTCTAGTTCGCTTTTTCCCGTTGTATGTATACTTATGCCAAGATATTTGTAGCTTTCAACTTGTTGTATTTGTACACCTTCTATGTTTATTCTCAGTTCTTCATCTTGCCCTATAACCATTACCTTTGTCTTATTTTGGTTCATTGTCAGTTCGTATTGTTCTAATGTCGATTTCCATACTTTCAGATTGTGTTCTAAGTCCCCACTACTATTACCATATATCACCACGTCATCTGCAAAGACACCTTCGGATATTGCCACACTATTCATCTTATAGTATCCTACATTAATCTTCTTTGCCTCCTTGTTACATATTGTTATAATCTCGTTCATAAATATGATAAATAGTAATGGGCTTAGTCCACCTCCCTGTCTTAATCCTTCCTTAATCTTGATGGGTTTTGATTCTCTGTTGTTATGAATTATGTATGTTGTATTTTTCTCGTATATTTCCTTTGTTAGTCTTATTAATTTGTGATCTAGTCCGGTCTTGTCTAGGATTTTCCATATTTCTTCTCTTCTTACTGTATCAAAAGCTTTTTGTATGTCTATAAACGCTAGGTACATATTTCTTTGTTGGTCATGCATTTTTTCTGTCAGTTGTCTTATAGTAAATATGTGGTCTTGTATACTTCGACCTTTCCTAAATCCACACTGTGAGTCGTGCAACTTCTTCTCTATTTTCTTACGAATTCTTCTCTCTATTATTTGTTCCAGTATTTTCATTACCATATTCAACAGGTTGATTCCTCTATAGTTGTTGCAACTCAGTTTGTCACCGCTCTTATATATTGGGACAAGTAAGGTTTCTGTCCATTCCGAGGGAATTGTCTCCTCCTTCCACACCATGTTGAATATTTTTAATAGTATTTTATATCCTGTGCTGTCCATCTTTTTTATCATTTCTGCGGTTATTCTGTCTCTTCCTGCCGCCTTTCCATTTTTTAGTTTGTCTATTACCTGTTTTAACTCTTGTTCTGTAATTTCTGGTTCTCGACTAGGCCTTTTAAATTCCTGATTTTGTTCCTTTTCATTTTCATTATTACTTAATAGTTTTTCGAAATATTCTTTCCACCTGTTCATGATTTCATCATCACCTGTCAGTAATTCTTTTTTGTCGTTCTTTATGTTTGTAGTACTATCTTTGGTTTTGTTGTTCCTCATTCTCTTTAGCGCTCCATAAAACAGCTTTGTGTTTGCTTTGCTTTCTGTTTCCATTTTATTTCCAAATTTTTCCCACATTGCTGCTTTTTCTCTTTTTATTTCAAGTTTAACTTTTTGTCTACTCTTCTTATATTTTTCATAGTTTTCGCTTGTTCTGTTATTTAGGTATAATTGCCAAAGTTGTTTTTTGTTTTTTATTTCATTTTTAATATTTTCTGTCCACCATGCCGTCTGATTTTTGTCATTTCTTTTCTTAGATGTGCCGCATACGTCCGACGCTGTTTGCAGTATAATTTCTTTAAAGTTGTTCCATAGTTTAGCAGTATCTTTCTCTATGTTAATCTTTCCCCAATTTTCCTGTTGTTTTTCCCGGTACTTTTGGGCCACCTCTGTTTCATTTAATTTATGTGTTTTAATGGAAACAAATTCTGTCTTTTTGAATTTTTTATGGTCTGGTGTTATATTGTGACTAAAATCTTTTGTTTGTAACGTCAACAAGTAATGGTCACTTCCAATTTCAGGTCCCCTCCTTACTCTAACATCTTTGACTAATTTTAATTTTTCTTTGTCAATCAATATGTAGTCTATTATAGATTTTTCATTTCGACTCGTCATTTCCCTTGTATATGTATGTATATGTTTATGTTTAAACCAAGTGTTTGTAATAATTAAGTTATTTAATGTGCAATATTTGAGTAATCTCTTCCCATTGTTATTTCTTGTGTCTTCTCCGTAATTTCCAAGCACATTCTTATATATGTCATCCCTTTTCCCTACCCTTGAATTTAAATCACCCACAATTATGACATCATCTTTGCATTCATCTGTAATTTTACTTAGCATATTCCAAAATTCATCCTTTTTATCAGTTTTCGTATCTTCATTAGGGCCATATGCTATTATAATATTATTTATAAACATGTTTTCATTTTTGAATTTAATCAGAAGTACTCTGTCAGATATCTGCCTGTATTCGCTTATTTTGTGCTTTATGCTCTTATGTATCATACATCCCACCCCGCTTGCTGCATGCTCTTTCTCCTCTACTCCACTATAAATTATTATGTGCTCATTATCAGTAATTAGTGCATCTTTTCCTTTTCTTTTCGTTTCAGTTAATCCTAGTATGTGTAGACCTATTTTTTCAAATTCATTTTCTATTTCATTTACTTTATTATTTATCCCTCTTATGTTCCATGTACCTATTAGCCATTTCGATTTACCGTTTCCAAGTCCGTTCTTACTTCTATTTTCCTTATTTTTTATGTTGTCCTTCTCCGCTATATTTAGTTTTTTTGTATTTTTATTTTGTTTTTCATTTGTTTTTTCATACAGTTTACAATTTTCTTCATCCCATCCCCATACCTTATCATTTATAGTAATCTTTTTGTATCCTATTTTAACCGTATTTCCTTTATTCCTTTCCTCCCTTGCAATTTGTCTGATACCTGCTTGAATTTCTTGTTCTTTAATGGTGAGGTCATTATCTATATATATTTTTTCATTTTTATTTTTCAATTTATTTTTGTTTTTCAATATATCAAGTTTATCTGTCATTGATTCAGTTTCTATCACATATTTTGTATTATTTACTTTACTTACATTTCTTACTTTTATAGGTAATAATAAATCTGTTGATATGAAATTTTCTATTTTATCTTTTATCTGTTTCTCGTCGCTTTCATTTATTTCTAGTCCGGTGATTATTAGGTTTTTCTTCTTTTTATCTTTTTCAAGTTTCTCAATTTTTATGTGTAATCCCTTAATTTCATCTCTCATGTTTATATTTTCTTGTTTTAATTCGATCAATTGATGATTAAATTGATTTTGTTCTTTTCTCATATCTTTTATTTCTTTCATCAATTCATCATTTTTTTTTAATTAATTCTCTCATCATCATCAGCATTGTATCGTCTTCCCGTTTATCCTTATTTTTAGGTGGACTTTTTTTTAAATGCTTCATTTTGCCAAAATACTCTTCAAATAATTCTCTCTTGCGTTTATTATCATTGTCAGTGTCAGTTTCTGTTCCCGACATGTTGGTTAATTGAGGTTTTCTGTTTCTATTTATACTATCTGTTGTTTTAATGATCTGTATATTTATTTGCCTACTTTACGCAGAACGCAGTTCTCTATTTATACGATCTGTTGTTATATTACTGTATATTTATTTGCCTACTTTACGCAGTTCTCTCTCTATAATCGCGCGTGGTAAGGCCCGAGACGACCTCTCGGAGGCTGTTACCAATTGTTTATTGTACACTGTAATGTTTATCTATGGATTTAACCTTAAATTCAGTCTCAATAAAAATGCTCAAAAAATTAATGTTTCTTTTGTTGCTGGGTGTTTTCACTCATAACACAATAATTTTCACTACTCACTTATCACTACTATTGTCACTGGCTTTTTAAAATTTGTTCGCTAACGTAATTATTTGCACTTTGTGACGGAGGCGATGTGTCGTATCTCGCGTCGACGTTCCGTAAGTAAAAGTTTAATAATATAAAAATTGTTATCTAATGTAAAACAAGTAAATATGTAAAATCAAAAATATCAAATGTCAAAATTGTCGTCTACTGTCAAAAAAGTAAAAAAATATAAAATGTCAGAACTGCCATCTAATGTCAAATACGTCATTTATTATTATTATTATTATTTTATTATAAAATTTGTGTTATTACAGTAGTTTACGCACGTCAGAGTTCAAACCTTTAACATGTTTTGATCTATAAAAGTAGACAATCAACATGAACATGTATATATGTATATATATATATGGACAGATAAAAGAAAAACAATTACACAAAATCTAGGAACTTATTGGACAAGCAATCATCGATGGTATAGAATGCCTTTTTCAAGAGGTAGGCTTTAATCCTTGTCTTAAAACTTGTCACAGACAGGTGTTTAAAGTGCTGTGGCAATAAGTTAAACAACTTAGGACCATAATAGTTGGTGGCACTTCTCGCCTTGGATATGCGATGATATTCAGGATAAAGTAGGCTGCTATTTCTTGTGGAATAGCAGTGAATATGTTGATGGGTGGTGTACGAGTCGATATGTTTGCGAATTTGCTTTAATGACTCCAGAATAAAGACAGACGGTAAAGTGAGTATTCTCATATTAATGAAGAATTGTTTGCAATCATCTCTGTAGCTGGCATTTGCCAGCACTCTGATGGCACGACGCTGCAGAGAAAATAGGCGAGTCATCATAGACGAGTGTCCCCACAATACTACTCCATAGGTTATGTGGCTGTGAAACATACCAAAATATGCTGTTTTTAGAGAGGATTGAGGTAAGGAATTCGTCAGATTGCGTAACAGGAAGATAGCAGAGCATGTTTTTTTTAAATGTAGTCACCATGGGCATGCCAATTTAATTTGGAATCTAAATTGATACCCAGGAACTTTATTGAACAGTTGTTTGTGGCATCTGTGCTTAAAGAGAATACCTGGTTTACAGTTTTTCCCGCATTCAAAGAAAGTCTATTGGTGTTAAACCATTCCAGTACTTCAAGATTTGCCTCCCCATTACGGGCGACCAAACTCTGGATTCCAGAAGATTGATTCAGGCATGTGGTGTCGTCGGCGTAGAGGATCAGTTTTGCATTCCTTACGTAATACGGTAGATCGTTTATGTAAAGCAGAAATAATAAGAGACCCAAAATTGAACCCTGTGGTACCCCGTGATAAAATGTGCTCACCTCCGCCGACAGACAGCCATTTAATTTTACTCGTTGGCGTCTATTGACAAGATATGACCCAATGAGACGGCTACTGGTAGGATGGAAGTTTAAAAAGTAAAGCTTACGCAGAAGAACGTCGTGTGAGACACAGTCGAATGCCTTACTGAGATCGAAATAAGACGCCATTGTTGACTCGCTAGAGTTAAATCCATCCAGGACGTTATCCAGTAAGGCACCGACCGCGTCAGCAGTAGACATTCCCCTGCGAAAGCCAAATTGATTTTTATTTAGTATGTCATATCTGTCAATGAAGTCAGTAATCTGTTTGAATAATACTTTTTCCAGGACTTTGGAAAAAATAGGCAGTAAAGAGATCGGTCTGTAGTTATTAGGGTCTGTACTGCAGCCTTTCTTGAAGACTGGAATGATGCAACCCACCTTGAGGCTATCCGGAAAAACTGAAAAATTGATGCAATAGTTGAATAATTTAGTAAGGGGGAGTATAAGTACATTAGTGATCTTTTTTAGATTTAATGTCAACATCAGAAATAGTAAATAAGTAAAAAATTTCATTGTTTATCAAAAGTAACATCTAATGTGAAACATGTCGTCTAATGTCAAAAAAACGTAGTCTAATATCTAGAATATAATCTATTGTTAAAAATGTCATCTCAAAAGGTAAAGAATATCAAAAATGTCCTTCAATGTCAAAAATGATTAAATATGTCTTGTAGAAAAAAAAAATCTCAAATTTGTGTGTTCAAATAATGATTCAATAATTTTTGAAAATCGTTACAAATCTGAATAAAAATATTGAAAATCTTAAATATCAACATTTTATAAACCGATAAAAATGACAAATTATCAAAAATCAAGATATGTTGAAAATCTGATAAACATTTTCATAAATTAATTAAAAATCTCGATATATTGAAAATTTCATCAACATTCGATAAATTAAGGAAAATTGAAGAAATATTGCAAAATCTGATAAAAATTTGATTAATCGACGAAAATCTCGAAATAAGGATAATTTTATGAAAATATCGATTTGTTGAAAATCTTATAAATCGACATGTTAAGTGTAAAAATTTGATTGGGAATGTCAATTCATATTCATCAAAATGTTGTATTTGGCGCAATTACCGAAAAACAATTAAAAATCTCAAATCTGTTAAATTTGACACAAATCATTAATTTAATTGATTTTATCACTTACAAACGAGTGTCGTCCACTCCCAGACTAAGCATGAAGTAAAATTTCGAGTTTAGAAAAGCCCCGCGTAGAAAATTTGTCGAGGGTCGCGCAGCGACCCGAGACAAATTTTCACGGGGCTTTTCTAAACTCGAAATTTTACTTCATGCGCCACGCGTATAAAACAGTGATTTAACGAGAAATTTAGAAACATACAAAACAAATTTTTCATGTTAATCCTTACAATTAATTCGTATTATTTTTGACGATTCGAATCCTTTTGTAACTTGTAAACATCTACGATACAATCCACCCAATTTTCTACGTTTCAAAAATTTTAGGCCTGGCCCCGATGTCACTGGAAAATTCTAAATTAATCTCTAAAATCGGCCCGATCACAATCACCCGATTAATTTTAATAATCCCAGCCTTGATTTACGTAATTTACAAACTCGGAGACGATTTTGAAGATTCAACTTCGGGAATTGCAATTAGGGTCGAATTAATCACAAACATAATTATGGTTACTGTGCATTTTTTAGGAGCACCGATCATAAGCAAAGAAGTTGTTAAAATTTTAGAGCGTGTAGATAAAGTCGATGAGCACTTAACTAAAATTGGGATTAAAGTCGATTCCGTGAAAGCTAAAAAAGTTGCTTACGTTGAAATGTTCGTAATTACTTGCCTGTTTATAGTTAAGCTGATTATTCAAAATTTTAGCTGTAGAGGGATGATTTTGTTGGCGTACACAGTTGGGAAATGCATCGATTATTTAAACACTTAAGTTTTATTGCAATTTGTTAATGTTTTATGGTTCTTAATGCAAAGATATAACTGGTTGAATGAAGCTATTCAGAACTTAAATATTGTTCAGAATTAATAATAATAAAAATTGTCTGGTGGCTGAAAACATGAATATTTTTAGAAATGATAGGACTCCGATTGTGTTTGAAAATGCTGTTTTAAATTATTATTCAATGAACGAAGATTTGATCGAGACCAATGTTGCTAGAAATAATGAAACTGTTCTTCATTTAAGAGATGATTTATCAGAGAATACTGAAACGCCTCATGGCTTAAAATCTAAAGATTTTAATATTTTTTTAAACAATAAAAAAAGTGAAGATTTATCAAGGATTAATAATAAAAAATCTCATGGATTAACATGTAATCATTTTTTAAATATGAATAATAAAACCACTTCTTATATAAAACCCAATGATTTTTTAAATGGAACTTCCAACAATTTACGAGTTGAAGATTTGATTGTTCATTATGGAAAAATCCACAACGGGCTTTATTCGATTGGTTTGAGGCATAATCGGATTTACGAGGTGCAGATTTTCGCAAGCATTTGGGGAAGATTTATTTTGCTAACAATGCAAATGATTTATTTGTACAATTTTTTACAAAGTGGCGACTTGAAAATTAGCAAGCTTGTGTTGCTTTTTATTTATGTGAGTTTGCACGCTTTGAAGCTGCTCTTCGTTACGGGAATAACTGAACAAACAGCTACTAAAGTAAGTTAATAATAATACTACAAATTAACAAAAATTAAGGTATTTGCTATTGAGATTATTAAAAATTATTTTTGGAGAATAAAATTGGGTTATCACAGTTGCATTCAGCAAATTCTATATTACCTTTGAATCTAAGAGACAGCGACGACAATTTGAAGCCTTTACCAAGTGTCTTCCACTCCCAGACTAAGCATGAAGTAAAATTTCGAGTTTAGAAAAGCCCCGCGTAGAAAATTTGTCGAGGGTCGCGCAGCGACCCGAGACAAATTTTCACGGGGCTTTTCTGAACTCGAAATTTTACTTCATGCGCCACGCGTATAAAACAGTGATTTAACGAGAATTTTAAAAACATACAAAACAAATTTTTCATGTTAATCCTTACGATTAATTCGAATTATTTTTGACGATTCGAATCCTTTTGTAACTATTCGAATCCTTTTGTAAATATTCGAATCCTTTTATAAGGATTCGAATCCTTTTATGAGGATTCGAATACTTTTACGAGGATTCGAATCCTTTTATGAGGATTCGAATCCTTTTATGAGGATTCGAATCCTTTTATGAGGATTCGAATCCTTTTACGAGGATTCGAATCCTTTTATGAGGATTCGAATCCTTTTATGAGGATTCGAATCACCAGCATTTGGATTCGAATACGAATCATTTAAAAAAATTGTAACGAATCCGGATCACGAATCCAGTTTAACTAAAGTATTCGAATATCTCTTTTGAATCCTCTAAAAGGATTCGAATCCAGGATTCGAATCTTGAATGATTCGAATCCTGCCCAGCTCTGAGATAAGCATGCATCAAAACGTCTCGCTACTACGTTTTGTTTACAAAAAGAACAACATACAAGTTAAAAACTCAAAAAAGATCTGTTTATCTGTTTATAACTCGCGCTTGTTGAATTCAATTTGATAACGCGCCAAAATCAAAAAAAGATTAACTTACTTAAAATATTACTGTTGTATGCCGTCGGAGAATCAGCTCGGGAAGCAACGGTTTCAATGAGTGTTCAATTTAGTGTTTGTAAGGCAAATTTGTTGTAGATTGCGTACAATATTACTGTTGTATGCTCTAATGTCCGTCTGGGCATTAGCTCGGAAACTAGTTGTTTCAATGAGTGTTAATTTAGTGTTTGTAAGACAAATTTGTTGTAGATTGCGTAAAATATTACTGCTGCATGCTCCAATGTTCGTCCGGATATTAACTTGGGAAGTAGTTGTTTCAATGAGTGTTCAATTTAGTGTTAGTAAGACAAATTTGTTGTAGATTGCGTAAAATATTACTGCTGTATGCTCCAATGTCCGTCGGGGTATTAATTCGGGAAGTAGTTGTATCAATGAGTGTTCAATTTAATCTTTGTAAGACAAATTTGTTGTAGATTGCGTAAAGAATCGTACTTTTAATGTTCTGATTACTGTTTTAATTAAGTTGTCCATAATTAAACCGCCTTGGTCCACTTAAATGTCTCAATTAAGCCCGCTAAATTATTTAAAGTGGACAACTAATAAAAGTGGAAATTAAGTGCGCGCAGGACAAAACGAACAGAATTCCTAACCTAGTGACCACTTAATCACCGGACCCCGAACGGCGAGCGGGAGAGGAGAGGAGGACATTTAAATGCCTAAATGGTTGGGAGTTTTTTATCTTTTCTTTCTGAGAACCATGTGTAATCTGATATCGCGGTGGTTGAGTCTTGCTGTTAGGTTAAAATTAATGTTTATGTCCCTTCTCCGCCGTCCATCTTGGCATAGGACGTTGTCTTTATCAAGATGTTCACTTGTTTAATGTTCCTCGTTGTGTTTCATTTGTTCCAGGACACGGCCCGGGCTGTTATTTATCGAGGTGTAATTGTGTCATATATAAATGTCTGTTAAATGTTTAATTAAAACTATTAAAATGCTACATGTGTATTATATGTTGCTTGGGATTATTTTATTACGGATAACTGATATGTGTATCTTGTTATTGCTAATACTATATTTATGGCATGACGTATTTGCTGGTATAATCATAAACTCTGCTTCCAACAAGATATAAAATTTTACAAGGAAGTAAATCCACCAGTGGCGGTCCCTCTATACGGGCTTTTTTAAAATTAGTTCAATTTGAAGCTACTAACGAGTGTTTCCAATCCTGGATTAAGCATGAAGTAAAATTTCGAGTTTAGAAAAGCCTGAAAATTTGGTTTGGTCGCGTAGCGCGAAGCGCGGAGCGACCAAACCAAATTTTCAGGCTTTTCTAAACTCGAAATTTTACTTCATGCGCCACGCGTATAAAATACTGAAATACTGTGAAGTTATAAATATACTGCTAAATCAGGTTTAAAAATAAACTGGTAAAGCAGAATTACAAATATCAAGCCACACAAGAATATTTCGAATTTCACAATATTTTAGTATTTTATCTTTAAAGTGTACGTATTCCAAATTCAGCCTATTTTCTGTAAATCTTTAGATATTATCTGTTTTTTTTTTAGTTCAATTTGAAGTTTTAAACAAGTGTTTTCCACTCCCAGACTAAGCATGAAGTAAAATTTCGAGTTTAGAAAAGCCCCGTGAAAATTTGTCTCGGGTCGCCACGCGTATAAAACACTATTTTCCAAAAATCTTTCGAGATTTCCTGTTTTTTTTTTTAGATTAATTTGAAGCTCTAAACAAGTGTTTTCCACTCCTAGACTAAGCATGAAGTAAAATTTCGAGTTTAGAAAAGCCCAGAAAATTTGTCTCGGGTCGCTGCGCGACCCTCGACAAATTTTCACGGGTCTTTTCTAAACTCGAAATTTTACTTCATGCTCAGTCTGGGAGTAGAAAGCACTCGTTTAAAGCCTCAAATTTTACCTAAAAGAAACATTTCCTGTATAATTGTATTGTATAGCAAAAACTACAGTCATAATTAAAAAATAGTATGTAATACGAACAAAGTTAAAGTGTTTTATTTTATTAAATTGCTATTGCTTTTACTCCTGGAATTATTAAATGGGAGTAAGTTAGAGTTGACTGTGCCTTAAAGTTTATTATAAATTTATCCTGTGAATTAGAATTTACAAAACAGTTAAATATTTATATGAGTAAACTATTTAAATATTTAGTGTTAACAAGTATGTCAAACTACTAGTAACACTAAATATTCTTATGAATTGTATATACTTTTTGTTATTTGTCCTTTTATGGTATATCTGTTGGACAATAAAGATTGTTATTATTATTATTATTATAGATTAATTGATTACATTGGTTAATAATTAAACGTTATCAAAATTTATATTTAAATATTCGACTTCCCAGCTTTATTACGTTTTGTATGAACAACTATTTTGTCACTTCAATGCTAACTTATAAAATTTAAGGTTAAACCAGTCTGGTTTTGTAAATTTAGTTGCTTATACATTGAAAATTTATATCATTACAATAAAAATAAATATGCATAAAGTACACAAGGATAGCAATATTACGAAGAATTAAGTGTGGAAATACATTATGTTGCTAATGCTATTTCCAAATTGAATTATGTCTTTTATCTGAGATCATTTTTATATTAATAATATAATTTAATAGTAAGAATTAATATTCAGTTACTGTAATTACTAGTAATTATCTAAATTATGAAGTAACCACATTTAAATTCAGCGCGCATTTGTGACGCAAGCGATCTCTACCCCCACTCCAAAATCTTCGATTCTGTCGATCCTTCTTACCGTATACTCGACCGTCCTTGGTCTAAGACATGAGATCTGTGTTGTACATAACCTCAAATGCCATAGCAAAACGAATTTATATATTTATGATGCTACGATTTATTTAAGATTTATAAACGTACATACCTAAGCAGTATATTTTGAACTTACCTTAATTTGGAGTTTGGGGCCACTGTTCTAAAGTTCTACATGCAACTATCTCTTTAGTAACCCCGCATTGAAGGGTACTTACAAGAGAACAAATTATGGGAAACAAGACATACAGAAATAAATCCGAATCGATACATGTAAATAAAGCATGTTAATCCTCCAAAAAAGTAAAACAAATCGAATGTGTAATCCCAAGAGAAAACACAATCAATTACAAATGTAACACAGACACGAATCGCGCCCACATTAGTCCTAGCCTGAAAACAAAAATAAAAGAAGAGAAACACATCAACGAAACAGAGAAATCTGAGCACGAACACATCACCAAAACCTGGAAAAATACCTGTTTCGTAAAATCGAACATAAAACTAATAGATTTATACAAATGCATTACCATTTCGGCCGTGTGTAAGGACACAATTACAACAAATATGTCGCCGTCACAGGTGTACATATTTTTTTCCTCCGCGATGGAGAAGGACCGCTCTTCTTTATTTATACCATTGTATTCAAGCCGAGGGTATTATAAATGTAAAGTGTTGGGATTCCGCTGTTATGTCGCGTTTTCGCCGGCCCGGGCATTTTTTGAGGTATTCCCGCGATCGAAGCGGGCCGATAGAGTAATTTGAATTTTTTCGGGCGTTTAACTTTAATAAGGCCGCGCGGTCCGGGTACCATCGGTGTCTGTGATCTAATCTGAATAAGATTTTTGTGGGGCTCGGAGTCCGTTCGGGATTGTTTCACATCGGGTCCGTGGGTTTTTAGTATGTTTGGAATGGGAATGAGTTCATTAAAGTTTAAGTGAGTTATGCGAATTTGTTTGGACTTAAATAATCATCGTACTAGCCAAAGATAGAAAAATATAAGTTCGGGTTCACAACTTTGTTAAGTATAAAAACATTAATTTGTATTAATTTTAATATTTGTATAGTATTGAGCGTTACTACGTGGTTATCCATATTAATTAATCAATATTCTTTTATAAACTCAAAATTTTACTTCAAGCGCCACGCGTATAAAACACTAAAATATTTTGAACTCTAAGTATATTTGAACCTCACTTGAAATCAGTGTTTTATACGCGTGGCGCATGAAGTAAAATTTCGAGTTTAGAAAAGCCCAGAAAATGTGTCTCGGGTTTCACGGAGCTTTTCTAAACTCGAAATTTTACTTCATGCTTAGTCTGGGAGTGGAAAACACTCGTTTAAAGCTTCAAATGAATTCTTTTAAAAAACAACGAATGTCGGAAAATGTACAGCTTTATTCCCTGTATATTGATCAAGTAGTAATTTAGTTTTCATCATTGTCATGATACTATTAAAAATTATTACTATAAAACACTAAAATATTTTGAACTCTAAGTATATTCGAACTTCACTTGAAATCAGTGTTTTATACGCGTGGCGCATGAAGTTAAATTTCGAGTTTAGAAAAGCCCAGAAAATTTGTCTCGGGTCGCTGCGCGACCCTCGACAAATTTTCACGGGGCTTTTCTAAACTCGAAATTTTACTTCATGCTTAGTCTGGGAGTGGAAAACACTCGTTTAAAGCTTCAAATGAACTCGTTTAAAAAACAACGAATGTCGGAAAATGTACAGCTTTATTCCCTGTATATTGATCAAGTAGTCATTTAGTTTTCATCATTGTCATGATACTATTCAAAATTATTACAATAAATAAGTTGTTCTTTCATGCTCACTGTTTATTTTGTTGGGGCGTAGGTAAAGTAGTGCGTTTCTCGAGTAGTATGGCAATTATATACCCGCGGAATACTGCACTCGCCGCTGCGCGGCTCGTGCTCAACATGTCCGCTCATATGTTATATGCTGCATACCACTCTCGTTACGTAATATACTATTTTAACTATAGAAACACTGTGAATTGTCAAACTTGAAAAAGACACTAAATATGCCGAAACTTGAATCGTAGAATTATTCAAATAATGTGGTAAAAAACATTGAAACACGTCTGAATATTGATTAATGTATTCATTTTATTCAGAATTTTAGTGGTTAAACGCTGTTCGAGCTATTATTTACCCCAATTTTCGAGCAGAAAAGAATGCATGCCTGATCATTCACCAATTTCGCATTTTGCAACCCACCACCACCCCCCAGGTATGCTAGAGGTGTCTAACTCCAATATGTTTGTTTAGGTGTGTAGCAAGTTTGGTTGAAATTTCTCAAAGCATTCAAGAGTGCATAGAGACTATAATATACGGACAGATTTCTTTTTACTTAAATTAAACGTTTTCAGCTTCAATATGATTCTTTATAAAAAATAGAAGTGGTATACAGCGACGGCTTGCAGCCTAACTTCAGGGTAAACCACAGCGCCAAGGCTCACAAAATTTGAGGTCGGGATAGCGCTTTGTAATTACAAGGAATTGCAGAACAACGTCACCTTTCAATAACGGATACATATTACCTGAAGTTAGGCTGCGAGCCGTCGCTGGTTTTATAGTGGATTACAATGGCGGTTCGTGAGAATTTGTATAATTTGTTTTTAACGGAACTTACGCAACTGTTGCCGTTGCGGAGTTATTCTCGGCAGTTACTTTGTTTTGACAGTAAAGTATAAGTAACGTATCAGTGTTGACTACTTGACGCAATATTCGAAGGGTGTAACATACAACATTCAATTTATTTTCTAATTGCTGACAATGTGAATCCCAATTTATGTTTTTATCAATTACAACACCTAATAGTTTTGTTTCATCATTGACATCAAATGATTGGTTGTTCAGTGTTATCTTAGTTAGCATATTTTCTTTCCGTTTTGTTTGAAATAATACTAAATTGGTTTTCGTTTCGTTCATTAGTAATTTGTTTTTCCTCAACCATTCCTGGGTAATTCTTAGAAAATTACTTGCTTTGTTTACAAGTTCTGTTTCATTCGCCCTAGAAATGAGGAGATTCGTGTCGTCTGCATATGTAGTTACAAAGACGTTTTCTTTTTCAATTATTGATGGCAAGTCATTAACATAGATAACAAATAGAATGGGGCCTAATATGCTACCCTGTGGTATCCCTATATTAGTTGTCATACTATCTGAAACTGTCTCATTTATTTTTGTTCGATATGTTCTGTTTGTTAAGTACGAATAAATTAAGCTTTTTCCAACCCCTCTGACCCCGTAATGCTCCAATTTTTCTAACAAAATTTCGTGGCTTACAGTGTCAAAGGCTTTGGATAAGTCAAGAAATATACCAAGTGGCATTTCCGAGTTCTCCAGAGCTTTCATAATTTCTGTTAAATAATCAAAAATTGCTGTATTTGTTGATTTTTTCTTTATATAGCCATTTTGGGCACTAACTAGTATGTCATATTTTTTAAGATAGTCTGTAATCCGTTCAGCTATACACATTTCAATAATTTTAGAAAAGACGGATAGAATTGTGACAGGTCAATTCGGGTTATTTCTATGATATATATGTTTTTTTCTATGATATATATGTTTTCTTTTATTTGTATGATAACGAACTAACGGACAAGACGAGTTCAATGCCGCGTTAATTGTGTTCAAAAACTTACCCCATGCACTGTTAACATCCCTGTCCAGATATATGATATTCCAATCTACAGATACATTCAATGAACTTGCAATTCTATTAATATTGTAGTCTGTGATTTTGCGTACTTTGTTATTACATTTTTTACCATCCTTTATATTTAAGGGCCATAGTATTTTCTGAGCTAGATGATCAGAAAAATGGGTGTCAAAAACAAAGGACTCATAATGAACTGCCAGGTTTGTTATGATATTATCAAGTCTAGTTTGAGAAGTGCTTGTAATCCGCGTTGCGCAGTTTATTGTAATAGTGGCATTAAAGGATTGAATTATATTTTTAAAGTTATTGGATGCCATTGTATCACCATTCAAATCTATATTAAAGTCTCCTGCAATGTAGTAAGTTACATTTTCAGATAGAAGTTTTTCTAGTAATAATTCAAATTTAATTAAAAAACTATCAATTGAGCTGTGACCAGGTGCACGATACACTATCACACATATATGGTTTTTATGTTTAACTGTCCATTCTACGGCTGCACATTCAAAAATGTCTAGAGTTGCCATCTTCAGTATATCCTGTCGCTCCCGACACCGGAAGCCATTACGAGTAAAGATGGCTGCTCCTCCATATGATGATAGGCGATTTTGCAGTGCTGGTCTTGAGTATGATGCCATTAATTTGAAGTCCTCGATAATCGAATATTTTATATTATCTACAGTTTGCCAATGTTCTGTAATTCCTATTATTATGCATTCTTTATGATTTTGTAGCATATCATTTATCGCTAATATTTTGTTATTTATTGATCTTGCATTAAAATGAATGAGTGATATTTTATCTCTGTACGTGCTGCAAGTTTGTCTTGTAGTTAGGACTCTACCCTTGGTTGGCGGAGATCTTGAACATGTGTTTTCTTGGATTTAAAGAAGAATCGATTTATTAAGATATCTTTGGACCAGAAGTCGTCATTTATAACTGTATGTTCACAGGCTAGTGGAACTCCTACTTTGAATGACGAATAAGATGCGTTCTCATATTTCGGCGTAAGCTTTTCAACCGAAAATTGATAATTTCCGGCTGTACTTATCTACATATCTATGTTTTAATTTGTCCGCAAGTGACAACTTAATGCAGTCTAGATACAAATAACAATTTTTTTGGTTCGTATTGCGCTACTGGAAGATCACTGTTTGTTCTTTGCCCTATGAATTTAAAAGAGTTTGAATTGCCTCTTTTTTTATGCGTCACCTCTGTCCATGTATTATTGTTTTCATTATTTTCCTTGTTTATGTTCTGTTCATTGACCGTGTTGATATCAGATTGTTTTTTTGTTAAGCCAGTCGAAGGAGATACGCTGGCATTTATATTTGCTGTGAATGAATTGTTTTTGTTCGGCTGTTCACGTTTGTTTGCAGTTGATTTAATGCCTTGAAGTCCATCTCTTGTTACAACGTTGCCTTTATTGGAAACAATTGCAGAGTTCTTGATCGTACAGCTTTGGTTTGCTTCTTGACTTAATTTTAGGGCGTTTAATTCCTTCCCTAATGTTGATATTTTATCATCCTGCTTATGTATGATGTTGTTTTGATAACTCACTTGATTTGTTAGAAAAGTTATTTGCTTTTTTAATGAAATTAATACAAAAAGTGAGCATTTTTGTGATCCAATTTTTTCACACTTTAGACACGCGGTTATACCGAACTTATCTTCCGGTTTAGAGCAGCTCGTATGATATTCAGAATCACAGATAGCACATATGAATAAGTCGGATTCAATGAGCTTATCACACAATGTGCACACTTTTTGTTCACTTTGACAACTTATATTTAAATCACTTTCTGATTGAGAACGACCAGAATGACCAACACGGTTCTCCATCTTGGACATGTTAATTAAATTACTAAATAAGTTAATTTGATATATTACATTTTTTGACTTGATTTGAAAATATATGAACAATAACGTAAATATTTTGTTATTTAAATATCCCGATTATTACTCATTTAAAAAAAATGTTTTCAGTGTATTTCTAATTTCACAATATTTCAGTGTTTAATGCACGTGGCGCATGAAGTAAAATTACGAGTTTAGAAAAGCCCCGTGAAAATTTGTCTCGGGTCGCTGCGCGACCCTCGACAAATTTTCTACGCTGGGCTTTTCTAAACTCTAAATTTTACTTCATGCTTAGTCTGGGAGTGGAAATACTCGTTCTAAACTTCATACTGCACGTTTTTATACAAAATCGACGAATGCTTTTCAATTACAGCGTATACATTATGTATATTTACAAGAAAAATTCACAGTATGTAATACAATAAGTCATTCGTAGAAATCATAAAAAGAAGTATAGAATTTTACCTAAAATCAACTTTTAGAGTTAACTCTATAATTGCTCGGCCGTTAATGGGTTAATTAGGGTTATAATACCGTACGTTCATTCAAAACATGATTTAGAGTAGGCTTTGAATTTTAAATTAGATTGGCACCACTGATTGTTAGCAGATAGTTTACTATAACCTCAAATTTATTCCATCATTCAATTAGCATTCTAGGCAACCGCACAAAAAAAGCCGCCTACTCTAAATCACAATTTCAACAATCGCACGGTAAACACTTATGTTCTAACCTCTTTGATTTCTAATCTTTTTGATAACTATTTGGGTTAAGATAGGACAAGTTTGATATAAATTAGTCCAAGTTCTTTGACAGATCTTGTGTTAACTTTTGCCAGATACTAATTTTATTATTCTAGCATTCAAGTAACTTGACTGAAATAATTGAGGAACCAAATGAGTTCCATTTTTGAAATTTTACAAGGGAACAATGAAATGTCAGAGCTCTGTATGTTTCATAGGTTATACATTTTTTTCGTCGTGAATAACTGGTGAACCATTTTTCTGTTTTCTGTTAAGTTTGCCTACGTGAAAATACTTGGTCTAAGCTACACAATGACGTCAAAAACGATTTTCTGAACTTTTTGGACTCCGATTGTTTTTCCCCTTAACCCTTCAATTGTCATAGTTGCTAGAATAATTAGCATCTAACTTAACTCAAGAACCGCGGAGAGGTCAGACTAACTTATGTCAAACTAATGATACAAAAATATCAGTTGCTGTTTTTTTATCTTAATTTTAAAAAAATTCTACTTAAAAAAATTAAATTTCTAGAATGATGTCATTTAGTCGTTGTTTTAGTAAAAGAATGGTTACTTTTACTAAAACAACGACTAAATGACATCATTCTATAATCTGTTTAATAACTAGGAGGAGCGTTTTAAATTTCACGCGCCAAAACGTACAATTCTGATTGGCCGAGAGCGCGCCCATTTTACACTATGCTAATTACGTCATTATCAGACGCAACCGCTGACATAACCTTAATTCGAAGCGTTACCGAGTTGCAACTTTGTCTGTTTCGTAATAATCTTTTGTGCAGTGTTTCTTTAGTATGGTTAAAAGTTAGTTTTGTTTATATTGTTGTGATGGATTATGGACCCAGTACAAGCTCGGTGATAATATCACCTTCACCTCCAAAAAAGCGTAAGAAGTTGGATTTGGATCATTTATATCTGTCTAAAAAACAGTGCATAATAAATATGTATAAGCAGATGATAACAGACGATCAACATATGAAAATGACTGCTGTTGTATCAGACATTTTTGGTGCAGTAGGTGAGATATCAAATAGCATAAGAATATGCATCAAATAATAAAATTTTTAATTTTTAGGAGTTGTAAATTTCACTGTCTATCGTACTATTAGCGAATATAAGAAATCCAGAGAGATTTGTAGCCCTCGAATCCTGGATTCGAATCCTTTTAGAGGATTCAAAAGAGGCATTCGAATACTTTAGTTCAACTGAATTCGTTACATTTTTTTGAGAGGATTCGTATTCGAGTCTAAGCCTGGGTAATTCGAATCCTTATAAAAGGATTCGAATCCTTGTAAAAGGATTCGAATACTTACAAAAGGATTTGTTGAATCGTCAAAAATAATTGTGAGGAATAACATGAAAAATGTTTTTTTGTGTGTTTTTAAATTTCACGGTAAATTATTGTTTTATGCGCGTGGCGCATGACGTAAAATTTCAAGTTTAGAAAAGCCCAGAAAATTTGTCTCGGGTCGCTGCGCGACCCTCGACAAATTTTCACGGGGCTTTTCTAAACTCGAAATTTTACTTCATGCTTAGTCTGGGAGTGGAAACGTTCGTTCGAAACTTCAAAGTGAATGCTTTGATAAGAACATTAAATGATTGAAAATGTTTTTAAAGATAATAATCTAGTTTTCAACATTTTGTTTAATATTGTTTGAAGTAAAGCTGACATGGTAGCCACAATCTGAAATGTTAAATTTTTCCGACATTTCCCTGACTAAAGATTTTTTGCCTGGCCTTTTAATATAACTTTTTTCTCTGATAAACTCCCATTCTGTTTAATAGTTTTCATTGTTTTTGCCATTATTTAAGTTAATTTTTTTAATTTTTACGTGTTTTGTAATTTACCTGCTGATTTTGACAAATTTAATAATATCATATGGCTTTTTTGTTAGTGTTTTGGTCAATTTGAATATAATTCCATGACTTTACTCTGACTTTCCCGGTTATAATGATATTCAGTGAATTTTTTAATTACGTAAATTTCAGGCATCAGTCGATTTTATAATAGAGTTTAATTTGAAGTTTTAAACGAGTGTTTCCACTCCCAGGCTAAGCATGAAGTAAAATTTCGAGTTTAGAAAAGCCCCGAGAAAATTTGTCGAGGGTCGCGCAGCGACCCGAGACAAATTTTCGGGCTTTTCTAAACTCGAAATTTTACTTCATACGCCACGCGTACAAAACACTGATTTGAAGTGGAGTTTAGAAACACACAAATACATCTTTAACCAGAGTAACAGGGAGTTAGATATTTAGTCTGTTATCAACGATGTTCAGTAGTAATAATAAATAATTAGGTTTTGAATATTTTTGTCAAAACAACTGGTAACGATATTTAAATATTAATGGTTGCAAAAAAATAATAATATCAAATTTATTTTTACAGGATTTGTATTCGTGATTCAAAAAACGGGATTCGAATCTTTGATTCGAATCATATTTATTTCTTACGAATCCTTTATTCGAGTATTTGTGACTCGAATCATATTAGATGATTTGGATTCGTGATTCGAATCCTTTTTACGAGGAGACACATTATTATATAAATTCCATATTATATTATGAACATAATATAAATATGATTTATTTCACAGATATATGGCGAGATGCATTTTATATCGTCAGTTTAATAACTGACGATATTGTACGATGGAAAAGAAAATACTTAACCACAACTAAGAAGTACAAAATGGATATTTGATTTTACATAAAGAGTAATTATGAAATTATTTAAAATTGCCGCCAAACTTATCTAGTGATATTTCTGGTAACTTTTTATAGTGTAAATTGGGCTTTGGCACTTACTCCTTCTAGTTTTTAAACAGAATATAGAAATTTAATTTTTTAAGTAGAAATTTTTATCTCTACGTGTAAAGTTCTAAGACTACATTATTGAAATATTTGTGTTATCATGATTCTAATTAAAAATATTATTATAACTACATTCAATTGTGTAATAGATCAGAATAATTACACTAAGAGTACATCGTGTATCAATAAAACAAGTGAATTTATTACAATGTCACTACACACGGGAATGACAGGAAGTAATTAAATTCCCCTTGGTTTTCCACATATAAAATATAGCGCCCGTGAGAAATCAATTGAACATAGAATAATTATGGAAATCGATTTGAATAAATATATCGGCTGTATCAATTAATCCCAACAAACGCCGAGGAAAAACAAAAACCACACCATCAAGAGATAAAATCGCGAAACAATTTACACACGCATTAGCACAGCACAATAAAATCAACAATCCGCATAAATCCAGCTGGAATGCTAATGAGCCCGCGAAGGTTTTCAGGTTTTCGAATTTCGAAAACGGTCAATCGAGCATTTAGGGGGATAAATAAATACATTTTTAGTGTTAATTCGTTGATTTATGTTGTGATTTCGTGTTGATGGCATCATTAGCGGTTTGGATATTCGGGCGCGAATCATTAGATTAAGTCGACGGGGAATATTAATCGGTGGGTATGATGTGATATGAAATTCAGTCGAGGGAATATCCGTACGATTTTTATTGGTTTTTTATTACACACTTATACCGGGACTTGCATATTGATCGGACGAAATGCTGGAAAGGACGCGTTGAGATTTTTAATCGTGTGTTTGTACTAAACCCGGATTTTATTAATAGGAAAGAAATGGAAATATTCGAGATTATTGTCCTATAACGAGAGAGTAATTCTAAATTCAAATTCAGTATGCTATCAAAATATAAACAACATATGCAACCAGTTAAGTTGCCACTGTCGGTATTTCAAATATACTGCTTAATCAATATACTAAATCGATATACAGAGTTTTATGTAACACCGAACATTTTCATAACGACAATTTTTCATTAAAGTATCCATATGCATACGTTGCATATTTTTCGATGCTTGGTTTATTAAAAGAAATTAATTTGAAGCTTTAAGCGAGTGTCTTCCACTCCCAGGCTAAGCATGAAGTAAAATTTCGAGTTTAGAAAAGCCTGAAAATTTGTGTTGGTCGCGTAGCGCGAAGCGCGGAGCGGCCAAACCAAATTTTCAGGCTTTTCTAAACTCGAAATTTTACTTCATGCGCCACCGGTACAAAACACTGAGCGGTGTGTTTTAAACTTCCTAATATGTCAGTGTTTTGTACCGTGTTTATGCTTAGCCTGGGAGTGGAAAACACTCGCTTAAACCTTCAAATTGGATTCTTTCAATAAATCGAGCATCGGAAAATGTGCATATGGATACTTCAAAGAAAAATTCTCGTTATAAGAATGTTCGGTGTTACATAAAACTCTCTGTATTTCGCATTTCACAGTAAATCAGTGTTTTATGCGACTGCTGCATGAAGTAACATTTCGAGTTTAGAAAAGCCTGAAAATTTTGTTTGCTTTCATTCAACGTATTTATTTATATTACACATTTTTAATTATTAGTTTTTTTTTTTAATTTTGAATTTCGATGAATTAATCAATAAGTGTGTTGAACGTTAATCACGGATAAACCGAACGGGAATTAATTATCAATATCCAGTTTCATTTACGCATGTCAAAACAGGCGGCGATTTCCAGCAGGGCTTATCAGATCGGGCTTTAAATCAAAAAGCGAATTTTAATAAGGTATCGGTCTTTTCAGTGATTTAATTAACGTATTTTTGTTTAAACGCGTATAAATAATTTAATTGGGCGTGTAAATTAATGGACGTCGTTAATTAAGTAAATTCAGTATATTAAGTTTACTATATAATAAGGTTTTACAGCTAAAGTTTCAATTAGAATGTTCATATTCGACACAATTATAAAATTATTATAAATTATTTAGAAAGCTATGGCTTGAATATTCCTTTCAAATATCCTGATGCATGCGTTGTAAAAATGTCAGGCATTTATTGTTTTTTAAAAGTGTTCAATTTGAAGTTTCTAACGAGTGTTTTTATTCCTTGATTAAGCTTGAAGTAAAATTTCGAGTTTAGAAGAGCCTGAACATTTGGTTTGGACGCTCCGCGAAAATAAGGGGTTCAGTGTCTTATAGAAGAGTTAAATATTTGTCTAACAAGTGTTTTCCATTCCTTAATCAAGCAGAGAGAGAAAATGTGCCGTGGAAGAGAGTAGACGTGTGTACGTGCTGTAGCCAGTAGTTAACAATTATCAATCAGTATTCATCCAATCTAAAATGCCCGATCATCCGAAAACTCGTTCAACAACTGACGAAGATGCTATAATCAAAAAAGTGGTGGAAAAAGTGATTTCCTCGACAACACTAATGGAAAAATTAATAGCAAACATTCGTGGCAGCATTGCCGAGGAGTTCAAAACGCAAATCAAGGTCTATGAGGATAAGGTAAACTCACTCGAAAGCGAACTGACGCATGCCAGGGAAGAACTACGCGTCTATAAAGAAGAGAGCGAGCAGTTTTCCAGGAGAAATAACCTGAGGATATTTGGAATACCAGAAACGAAAAACGAAGATACCGATAAAGTAATAACTGATTTCTTCATGAACACTATGCAAATTAATGTACCGCTGGATAACATTGATTACAGTCACCGACTTAAAGGTAAAGAAGGTTCTACGCGGCCTTTAATTGTAAAATTTGTAAATAGACGAACAAAGAACTTGATTTTTAAAAACAAAAAACGACTAAAGGGAACAAAAATTGTTATTCGTCAAGATCTAACAGTAACCAGGCATAACCTACTCCAGGAAGCAGTGAAGAAGTATGGTTCCCGAAATATGTGGACGAGTGATTGTAATATTTTTGCCAAGTCGGGAAACCATTCGGTAAAGCTTGTTCGCAGACTGGATGAAATAATTAATTAATTAAATTCTTCGGGCTACGTCACAGACGGGCGCGCACTAAATTTAATTCACCTCTAATTATATACATTTCATTGAATTTATACGTTCTGTTAGCTTCTTTTATCTCTCTTTTTTGTTATATTTTTTTTTTGTTATTATTGAATTAAAAGTCTGTATCCTTCACATTTCTTTATCATATTTAATCATGAAAAAATGTATTCAAATCGCTCATTTAAATATAAGATCTTTGGTTCCAAAAATTAATGAATTAAGAGCATATATAATCGCAAACGATTATGATATATTAGCGATAAGTGAAACGTGGTTGTCACCAAGCATTTATGATAACGTATTTGATATCAATGGTTATAACTTATTTCGTAATGATCGTGATGGTAGAGGGGGTGGAGTTTGTATATATATCAAACGTCACTTTAAAAGTTGTAATAAACACTAATAATAACATAGAACAGTTGTGGGTAAATATTAAAACTAATAAAAATAATCTTGCGGTATGATGCGTCTATAGATCCCAAAAAATTAATTATAAACTTTTTTGTGATGAGTTGGAGCAAACAGTAGTCATGCTGACTGCTACAGAACACGTATGTTGTTTAGGGGAAATAAATATTAATTTACTAAAACCATCCCAACCCGATACTTATTATTTTAAATCAATGATCGATGCTCTCGGTCTGCACCAGCTCATTGGTGAACCTACTCGTACCTCCCAAAACACACAATCATTAATTGATGTAAAACCCAAATGTGATGTGAAACCCAAAACAGAAACCCGAGGAGAACTGACTGGGACCTGTACAATGAGGTACTAGCCAGCCGAATCGGGGACTGTCCAACAGGAGCGAGAACAACGCATGAGCTGGAGTTCATGGTGCAAAGCATCACGGACTCCATCAATACGGCGTTTGAAGCAAGCTGCCCAAGAACTACCAAACCCACTTCCACCAGGGTCACCTGGTGGAACAGGGATCTTGATAGGGCAAAGGCATGCACCAGAAGGCTATTCAACATAGCCAAGAGAAACGGTGAATGGGCGCAGTACAAAACGGCCCTCACGGAATATAACAATGCCATTAAAAAAGCCAAGAGAGACTCTTGGCAAAAATTCTGTGGGGACATAGAAAGTGAACCCACCAGCTCCCGTCTACTTAAGACGCTCAGCAAAGATCATGCTGGGAACATCGGCTCACTGCTGACCAAAGATGGAGAGTACACAGACTCGGTAGAAGGGACCCTGCAAGTATTACTGCAGACGCACTTCCCGGGTTCTGTAATACTTGAAAATCCTGTATCCGGGGACCTAAGCGAGCCCAACACATGGGCTCCAAAACAGGACTGGGACACAGCGAAAACAATTATCAAACCTGGTGACATTGAGTGGGGAATTAACACGTTCAAACCATTCAAATCACCAGGTCCTGACGGGATATATCCTGTCATGCTACAAAAGGGGATAGCAGCGCTGAGGGGACCACTATGTGATATCCTCAGAGCTAGCCTTGCCCTTTCATACATTCCAAGCAGCTGGCGGACTGTAAGGGTGGTATTTATACCCAAACCAGGGCGTGCTTCGTATGCCCTGGCCAAATCTTACAGACCGATCAGCTTGTCATCATTCATTTTAAAACTACTAGAAAAACTAGTAGACAGGCACATACGGGAAGGAGTCCTAAAGGACTCACCACTACACCGTCAACAATATGCCTACCAAGCGGGAAAGTCATGCGAACTGGCAATCCACCAGCTAGTGAGCAGATGCGAAAGGACCATACAATGCAAAGACATTGCGTTGGGGGCCTTTCTGGACATTGAAGGGGCGTTTGACAACACAACCTTCAACTCCATAGCAACAGCAATGGAGAAAAGAGGGATTTACCCGCAGGTCCGACACTGGGTGAACAAGATGCTCAGGAGCCGGACTGTAACAACCACTCTATACGGAAAGACAGCAGAAGCGGTGGTCGCTGGCGGGTGCCCCCAGGGAGGGGTTCTCTCGCCGCTCCTGTGGTGCCTCGTCATGGACGACCTTCTGCTGCTACTTGAAAACCAGGGCATTTATGCCCTGGGGTACGCAGATGATCTGACCATTCTAGTTAGCGGGAAGTTTGGGACCACTGTATCAAGCCTGATGCAGAGGGCACTAACTACCGTGGAAAGATGGTGCAAGAACGAAGGGTTAGCTGTAAACCCGGCCAAAACGGCGATAGTCCCCTTTACCAGGAGACAAAAAAACCGATGACATAACATCGCTACGCATGTATGAAATGGAAGTCCCAATCAAAAATGAAGTAAAATATCTAGGGGTCATACTTGATACCAGATTGAACTTCAACTTCCACCTGGAGAACATCAGCAAAAGGGCCATGAGAGGACTTTTTGCGACCAGGAAAATGGTAGGACGCACATGGGGACTGAGACCCAGTATGACCAAATGGCTATACACCGTGGTCATAAGACCCATAGTGACATACGCGGCGCTCGCTTGGGGAGAAAAAACCCAAACCAAGAGCGCAGCCGTAAAACTCGAAAGAGTGCAACGACAGGCGTGTCTGCTGATTACTGGGGCAATGAGAACAACGCCCACAGCAGCCATGGAACACATATTATCGCTTCCACCACTACATCTATATGTTATGATGGAAGCCAGACAGGCAGCTTACAGACTGCACATAAATAGACACACTTTAAATGTAGGGTCATCTAGACCGGAAACATTTAAAATGCTACAAGAAGAAGAAATCCTAAAAATGAGGTCCGATTTCACTAAAATCGTACACCCATCCCGCAGATTCAAAATAATCATACCACAGCGGAGTGAATGGACAAATGGAACATACCCGGGAACGAGTAAAGGAACCATCTGGTACACAGACGGGTCCAAAAACACTAAAGGAACCGGGGCTGGTATCTATGGAGGCTGTAACCGGAGCAAACAATTCACGGTTGCTCTGGGGAAACATGCCTCCATCTTCCAGACTGAAGTGGCCGCCATTGACTGGTGTGCCCACCACATAATGGAGTCGGGACTCAACAAAGGACCAATTACCATTATGTCGGACAGCCAGGCAGCCCTAAAAGCGCTAGCCTCGCCGATAGTTCAGTCCAGACTGGTTATAGACTGCATAAACAGGCTGGACGCACTGGCGACAACAACAAAAACACAGCTAGTATGGATACCCAAGGACCAAGGAATTATTGGACACTTGGGGGCCGACTTGCTGGCCACACAAGGGGCAACAGGTGAATTTATAGGACCTGAACCCTCTTTCGGAATACCACATGAAACCGGAAAGGAAATAATCCGATGCAAGTTAGCAGAGGAGCATACAAAGGCATGGCATAACCAAATCGGAATGAGGCACACGAGACTCTTCCTAGATGGCCCGGTACCTGATAGCGCATTAGCGTCAGGACTGAGCAGAATGAAACTAAGGAAAATCACAGGACTAGTTACTGGGCACTGTGACCTGAATAAGCACAAACATAGGATGGGTCTCGAGAAAAGCCCCCTATGCCGTGGGTGCTTGGAAGAAGAGGAAACTCCCCAACACCTACTGTGCACATGCGAAGCCTATAAACGGCAACGCACGGAGCAACTCGGGAAGCCCGTGCTTCCTGAAGAACAGCTGAAGAACAGCTCAAGAACATCCCCTGGCCCAAACTCCTGGACTTCTTAGAAGACACAGGAATATACAGGGAGTAAAATAACCAGAGGAGCACAAAAGGACCACGGAGACCGTAGTGCAGGGACGCTAAGCGATACCACCTCATGTGGAAAAAAAATTGATGTAATTATTACAAATGATACAAATTTGGTAACTAAAGCAGGTGTTGGTGGTTATGTATTTGCTGACCATGATTTTATCTATTGTGAGCTCAGTATTACAAATAATAATACTTCAGTTAATAAGATAATACGAGATTTTAGAAACTTTAATAGACAATCGTTCCACGAAGAGCTAAACCGTATTCCATGGCAACAAATATTTTATTTAGATAACCTAGAGGAAAAAGTCGATTTCTTTAATAAAAATCTCTTACGTACAATAAATAACCATGCACCTACAAAGCTAGTGAAAATATCAAAACCAAAAACACCATGGATAACCGACAATGTTAAATTAGCTATGAAATTGCGCGATAAAGCCCTCTTGAGGTTAAAGAAAACTCGGTTAAGCTCTAATTGGGACTACTACAAGTCACTTAGGAATTAGGTGAATTTCATGATAAAACAGGAGAAAAAAGCATTTTCTGAATATACAACAAAGCATTCCAGTCCAAGAAAGACGTGGAGTGAGTTGAAAACACTAGGGGTTAGTAATAAACAGCACAAAGAATTACCTGCACATTTGCAAAATGTCGATGATATTAATAATTATTTTTTAAAATCGATTCCAATTATTGATAACCATGATTGCGAAGATGTTGTCCATTATTATAAAAGCAAAGCTACTTTATTGCCCGTAAATGAAAGATTCACGTTCGATCAAGTTGAAAGCGATGTTATATATAAAATCATAGTTGGTATTAAAAGCAAAGCTACCGGTAATAACAACTTAAATATAGATATTATTAAACTTACTTGTCCTCTGCTGTTACCGTACATCTCACATATTGTGAATTACGCCATATACACTAATGATTTCCCAAGTAATTGGAAAAAAGCTATTATTGTGCCTCTTCCAAAAATCACAAGACCTGAAGAATACAAACATCTAAGACCAATTAGTATTTTGCCGACTTTATCCAAAATCGTAGAAAAAGTCATAGAAATGCAACTCAGGCTCAGGCTTGGACAAACAAATCAGGGTTTCGGCCCAATCACAGCTGCACGTCCGCATTATTATTCATAGTTGATGAAATCTTGTCATCAATCGATGATAATAATATATCAGTGTTGACTTTATTAGATTTTAGTAAAGCGTTCGACACCATTAACCACACTACCCTAATAGCCATTCTCGAAAGCATCGGTCTAGCAAAATCTGCAGTTACCTTCTTTCATAATTGTCTTGTGAATAGAACTCAAAGCGTAAAAATATTAAACAAAGTATCTCAGTCTCAAATGGTAAAAACAGGTGTCACACACGGGTCTATTCTTGGCCCATTGCTTTTTCTGATATATACTTCCAACTTTAGTAATTATGTAAAGACATGTACTATACAAATGTTTGCGGATGATACGCAATTGCTACATTCATTTCCGCCTAATGAATGCGAATCTGCAATACACAGCATTAATAGAGATGTAGATTCTATCTATCAACAAAACACTGTCTTACAATTAATCCCGAAAAATCAGTTGTTGTACTCTTTGGAAATAATAATAAAATCAATCAGGTCAGAGGTCTTGTCAATATTACAATAGATTCTACACTAATACCGTTAGTAGATTAAGCGCGAAATTTAGGATTAATTATTGATAACACCTTTCGATATACTTCACAAATAAACAACTACATTAGAAAAAGTAACCTTAAACTGATTTATCCACATAGAAGCTACCTCTCCTTAGAAACTAAATCTATGCTTTGTAACTCGCTTGTTCTCTCACATTTTTCTTATTGTAGCGAAATATATGGACCATCCATTACACAGGATGTATTTCGTCGTATCCAGAGAGTTCAAAATAGTTGTCTTCGCTTAATATTTGGTGTACGCAAATATGACAGAATCAGTCATAAATTACTGGAAATACAATGGCTTAACATGCACAACAGGCGACAATTAAATTTTCTTGTCTTGTGTCATAAAATCATCTTGCTGAAGCAACCAACGTATCTCTACAAAAAAGTAAAATTTAGAACTGATGTGCACGCTTTAAATTTAAGAAATAAGGGACTAATCACCCCACCAATTCACAAAACCGCAAAGTTCGAAAGATCATTTAGTTACCAAATTTAAAAAAAAAAAATTTAAAGTATATATATAAGCTCAAATTCTCAAAGATAAAAACCATTTATTGTTTGCTCCTTATAATGATTTTAGTTCAATATTGTTTATTCTCTTCTCAATTATTTATATATTATCTAATTACAATTATATATTACAACTTTTAGTTTTAAGTATAAACTAGGCATTATGTATTAGTTATTTTTCTTTACTTTTAATGCAATGGTCCCAATGGAAGATCAAGGGTAGTTATCTACTTAGTTGAATTGGCACCATTTGATTTCACTAAGTAGACTATAGTTATGTCTTATGTGTACTAATTTTGTTTATTTTTGTATTCTTCTACATATGTGAAATAAAGTTATTATTATTATTATATTAAAAATGCGATTCTTGAAGGATAAATTAAAAACACAAATGTGTGTACAAATAGTGAAATAAACCAAGTGTTTTTAATTTATCCTTCAATATTATTTCAAAATGTTTCACCAAGTGATAAATGAGAAAGTTATTCAAGAAATGCGATTCTTTTTGCAATCTACAACAAGTTAGTCTTACAAAAACTATATCAAACTCTCATTGAAACAACTATTTCCCGAGCTAATACCCCGACGGACATTGAATTATATAACAACCTACTGCAAATGTAACTGTTTGGGTCAAATTATTCGAGATTTATCTCTCATTAGTATAGCCTTGCCATTTCCTCCAAAAAAAATTGACACCTTAGGCTGGCAGTTACGTTACCGTGCGGTTCAAACATAAGTATATATGGAATTGATATTTGTTTTTGAGTTTCGTGAAGAGTATAATCATAAATAATTAACACTGTTGTATCCTTTCTTCACACTTTATTTTCTAATGCGTAGATATATATTTCAAGTGCTAAGCACTCATTTTCAATAACAACAGTTGTTATTGAAAATGAGTGCTTAGCACTTGAAATATATATCTAACCATTAGAAAATAAAGTGTGAAGAAAGGATACAACAGTGTTAATTATATATGGAATTGCCAATTCTTGGTTGCAGAATACTTAAAACATAAAAATTATTATCTCGGGAAGTACTTGTTTCAATGAGTGTTTGATATAGTCTTTGTAAGACTAACTTATTGTAGATTGCGAAAATAATCGCACTTTTGATGTTTGAAGTATTCTGCAACCAAGAATTGGCAATTTAATTTATGCTTATGTTGACTTTACTTTTATATAAATAAAACAATTTGAACACTATTGTGCATTCGCTACAATTATTTCGCCACACTGCGGCTTCTTCAGGCGTTGACTTTACTTTGGATTGGTCGCGAAGTTAAGCGGAGCTACCAATACAAATTTTTCTAAAGTCGAAATATTTACTCCATAAGCCTATTAACAATGATTTTGTGTAAAGTATAAAACACACATATCAACTTTAATTACAATAATTAGATTATAATCATCATTCAATATCCAATTAGATGTATGATGGAAAAGTAAATTAATTAACCCATTAATCGGGGTTGATGCGTACACGCAACATTATTAATTTTTTGTTTAGTAAATTAGTAAATAAGTTAATTTGATATATTATATTGTTTAACCTGACTTAAAAGTGTATAAAGAAAAAGGTAAATATTTTGTTATTTAATTATTTCGATTATTACTCGTTTAAAAAAAAAGAATGTCAGTGTATTTCTAACTTCATAATATTTCAGTGTTTTAAACGCGTGGCGCATGAAGTAAAATTTCGAGTTTAGAAAAGCCTGAAAATTTGGTTTGGCCGCTCCGCGCTTCGCGTTACGCGACCAAACCAAATTTTCAGGCTTTTCTAAACTCGAAATTTTACTTCATGCTTAGTCTGGGAGTGGAAACACTCCTTCGAAACTTCATATTGCACGTTTTTGTATAAAATCGGTGAAGCCTGAAAATGTTCAGCGTATACATTGTGTATATTTAAAAAAACAATTCCCAGTTTGTAATAATAAGTCTTTCATAGAAATCATAAAAAGAAATGCAGAATTTTACCTAAGATTAACTTTTAGAGTTAACTCTATAATTGCTCGGCCGTTAATGGGTTAAACGGGACTCCACAGCCCTGGTATGAACCAAATATCTTGAGAAAGATATCTTTTGCCATATCAAAATCACATTTTGAAATTCTTTCTGAGTATTTCAAATCTGTTTGTATGAATTTAGGTTGAAAAAATTTATCGACCGAAATTGAAAAATTCGTATCCACATATACAAATTTCCATATGACGAAAAACACAATTTCGTATCCTCCAAAAAAAATCTGTACCAAATCCCATAAATCCGGATCGTAACATTTAACCCCTACGCGACGCGTGAAAATTCACCCCTATAGGAATCTCACCCCGTGGCGAAAATCGCGCCGCCCCCCAGTTGGCGGTTAATGTACATAATCGATTTTATCTTTTATTGTGCGCTTCCCGTGTTACTTTATTCCGAACCATCATCAATTACACACTCACCACCAACAGTTATTGGCTCTATTATTGTGCTAGGGGTGTGTTTTGCGCGAGGGGCTGGGGTGGATGAGTGAGTGTGTTTGTGTGCGAGGGATTTGCAATTTTTCTCCTCTGCGCTCGGCTTAGGGCGGCACGGGGGATGGATAATCGATTTTTGATGGAGTGCAAACACGCATTTTTTTACTGTCAATAAACAATGTTGCGAATCGGTTTGGGCTTTTGTTATTTTTCCATTTATCGTTTATTTTATATTTATTTTTTAGGGGATGATTTTTTAAAATTACTTTAATTTTCACATCTGCTAACATATAATAATTTATTTTCATTTGTAAATTGAAATACCGTTATGTTTATTACAGATGATTTAATAAGGAAAACACAATATTAGTGAAATTTAACCAAGTGTTTTCTTTATTAAATCATAGTTAAATATGTTTCACCACGTGAAAGATGAGAAACTTGTTGAAGATTTATTACAGATATTATGTGTATTATGAATATCTTTTAGAGTATATTCCAATTTAATTATTGTTCTGAAGTATTTTTTATATTCATAGGTATCTTCGGACGGTGTGAAACGTTCGATGTATTGTCGAGTATATTTTTAATCCATGGTGCGCATATTTGGAATGCCTGCGGTTCACGTTACAAACTGGGCAAAATAAATTGACAAGCCTATAAAGATCGGTTTGATTGATAACCAGGGGGAATCGTTCGGATCGTTTTGCCGTGAAATTAATTGGTGGGGCCACAGTCCTGTCGAAAGGATCAAATTAAAAACGCGGCCGGCTAATGACGTTTGAATGAGGACGCCGCTGCGTCTGCCCTTACCTACCCACCTGATCTTATCAGGATTAAAGAAGTATCCTCCTCAACCTTTCTTCACTCATTAATTATTATTCGGCAGAGTTTATTTATTGATAATTATGAAAGGGATTTAAATAAATCCATCTTGATTAGTTCAATAAATGAAGCCCAATACAAAAGATGACACGTTTATTTCTATCTATAATTTATTCATTAAATTTGGAAATAAAACAACACACTTCTTTGACTACTTATTACGTATATTTTGAACTTCACTCAAGACCAATATTTTATACGTGTGGCGCATGCAGTAAAATTTAGAGTTTAGAAAAGGCTGAACATTTGGTTTGGTCTCTCCCTGTAGGTAAAAACAGAATTTTGAATGCAAGCTGTGAGTTTTTTTTATAATAATTTTAAATGCATAAAATGGGAATTTATTCATTTAAATTATTATTTTATTTATTATTCTGCTCAAATCATGTTTATAAATTCCCATTTTATGCATTTAAAATTAATATTAAGAAAACTCACAGCTTGCATTCAAAATTCTGTTTTTACCTACAGGGAGAGACTAAACCAAATGTTCAGGCTTTTCTAAACTCTAAATTTTAAATCATGTTTATAAATTCCCATTTTATGCATTTAAAATTAATATTAAAAAAATTCACAGCTTGCATTCAAAATTCTGTTTTTACCTACAGGGAGAGACCAAACCAAATGTTCAGGCTTTTCTAAACTCTAAATTTTAAATCATATTTATAAATTCCCATTTCATGCATTTAAAATTAATATTAAAAAAACTCACAGCTTGCATTCAAAATTCTGTTTTTACCTACAGGGAGAGACCAAACCAAATGTTCAGGCTTTTCTAAACTCTAAATTTTACTTCATGCGCCACACGTATAAAATACTGGTCTTGAGTGAAGTTCAAAATATACGTCTGTAGAATACTGCTTTAGTAGCACATTGTGAACTTTACAATATTTGAGTGTTTAATACGCGTGGCGCATGAAGTAAAATTTCGAGTTTAGAGAAACCTGAAAATTTGGTTTAGTCGCTCCCTGTATGTAAAAACAAAATTTTGAATGCAAGCAGTGAGTTATTTTTTAATATTAATTTTAAATACATAAAAGAAGAATTTATAAACATTTAAGTAAATCTCCTCATGTATATTCAAATCCGGTAGTTAAGTGTGTGCTTTTTTATTACGGAATGGCTACCGAATTTACAATTTAAACTGTATACATTTATCAAAAAGACGTGCCCGTACAGAAGAGACTCATTTGAAAACACGTGCGCGTACATCCTCTTTTGATTTAATGTCCGCCGTCGACATTTTTACCTATTACATCACATATGGAACTGGTTCTGCGCGGTTCTGTGATTTTTCGGACTCGAAAAATTTCTTTTCTTGCCCCGGCTTTCTTCCCCGCGCATGAAGAGCTCAAATGCCGAGAGATTATCTGCGGCGAAAGAGATTTATGGGAAAAGCCGACGGTTGTTTAACGTAACGAGTGGCCACTTTATGTGGAATTGTCCGTCTTTCTCTCTGGGTGATTTAAATAATTCTTTTTATTTCAACGTTGATAATATCATATGTTCAATAAAAAAAACCTCTAGAGTTCCATGGAAAATATAGTAGGTTGGCAACTCTGAAATTATGTATTATAATTATCATGTCTGACGTTTTATATGTAAAATTGACATATAAAACGTCAGACATGATAATTATAATATATAATTTGAGAGTTGCCAACCTACTATATTTTCCATGGGACTCTAGAGGTTGGCGTGTAGCCAACTTAAATTTTAAAAAAGATAAAATCATGGCACTCTAGAGGTTTTTTTTTTATTGAACATACGATAGTCTTGAAAAGAAGCGGTAAAAATGCACATGCTTTTTGTATCTTATATCAAGTCAGCTGAATAAATGCGTTCAAATTGAAACTTCTCACAAGTTGTTGGGAGCACACTCCTTGGGTTAGTAGGAAATCAAATTTCAAGTTCAGAAAAGCCTAAATATTTCAATTTTCCTGTGTGAAGTCAAGAATAGAAACACAGATCAGTTTAACCGAAATTAAATATACCGGGTGTACGATAAAAATGCCCAACAGAGTTATGGCTGTTATTTATTCAAATTCAAATTATTTATTTCCAGGAAGAACAATTACATTCATGGGTTGGTCAATTTAAAATAGTTGTATCGTATGGATATAACAAAAACTTACTGACTAGGTTGTATACATATATATATATATAAAACTTACT
This sequence comes from Philonthus cognatus, assembly GCA_932526585.2. NCBI lineage: Eukaryota > Metazoa > Arthropoda > Insecta > Coleoptera > Staphylinidae > Philonthus > Philonthus cognatus. The sequence continues at coordinate 156,528,787 of OW052241.1, forward strand.
TACTAGGTGTATAATTAAAAAAAAAATTAGTAGTGTATATAAAACGATCTACATAAATAAAATAACACAAACAATATGAACACTTTAAAAAAGTAGGGATGAAATATATAATGTTTTGACAACAATCCACTGCATGCACAACATAAATATCATAAAATATCACACGAAATTATCACAGAAGTGGTTAGATTCTTCTACAGTGTAGAATCCGTCTTCTAGTTGTTTTTTTATTGTCTGTAGGAATTGCTTCCGAGGCAAATCACGAATACATTCTGGCAATTTATTAAATAGTTTCAGACTTTGGACAAGACACGAATTATGGTAGAAACTGTGGTGATGTTTGGGATGTTTTAATTCTTTTGTACGTGTGTTATAATTATGGTGTGTTTGATGAACGTTGAAAAGATGCATGTTACACTTTACGAATTTAAGGGACTCATAAATATAGAGGGTAATTATTGGCATAATTCGTTTCTGCTTAAAAAGGTCTCTACAACTGTAACCCGGGTTCTTCTTGCATATAGCTCGGATGACTCCTTTCTGTGCGACGAAAACTCTTTTGATATTTATTTCTGTTGTAGAACCCCAAAACAGTACTCCATATGTGATTATAGGTTGACAGTAGGCCATGTATACCGTACGTGCGGCATTCTCGTGAACGTCCTCCCTCGTTGCGTAAATGAGATATGAGTATTTTGCCAGTTTTGAGCATACTTCCTGTATGTGAGAATCCCACTTTGAAATCTTTTTGTATTGTAAGTCCCAGAAATCGTGCACCTTCCATTTCACTGATTGGTTCTCCATTTAGCTCAATACTTATTTGCCCCATTGGTACTCTACAGTTGATAACACTAGTTTTAGCTGCATTCATTTTCAAGTTATTCTTGGTAAGCCACGTGTTTAGATCTTGTAGTGATTGATTTGCAGCTAGGTTGAGGTTTTCCATGGATTGCCCTTTCATATTTATCGTTGTGTCGTCTGCAAACATTGTTATATGCGTGTTAATGGCGAGTAGCATGTCGTTGATATATAATAAGAATAGTAGTGGCCCCAGAATACTTCCTTGAGGTACACCAACAGTTGGATAGGCGAACTGCGAATCTACATAAATAAAATATCTCAAACAATATGAACACTTTAAAAACGTAGGGATGAAATATATAATGTTTGGACAACAATCCACTGCATGCACAACATAAATATCATAAAATATCACACGAAATTATCACAGAAGTGGTTAGATTCTTCTACAGTGTAGAATCCGTCTTCTAGTTGTTTTTTTATTGTCTGTAGGAATTGCTTCCGCGGCAAATCACGAATACATTCTGGCAATTTATTAAATAGTTTCAGACTTTGGACAAGACACGAATTATGGTAGAAACTGTGGTGATGATTGGGATGTTTTAATTCTTTTGTACGTGTGTTATAATTATGGTTTGTTTGATGAACGTTGAAAAGATGCATGTTACACTTTACGAATTTAAGGGACTCATAAATATAGAGGGTAATTGTTGGCATAATTCGTTGCTGCTTAAAAAGGTCTCTACAACTGTAACCCGGGTTCTTCTTGCATATAGCTCGGATGAGTCGTTTCTGTGCGACGAAAACTCTTTTGATATTTATTTCTGTTGTAGAACCCCAATACAGTACTCCATATGTGATTATAGGTTGACAGTAGGCCATGTATACCGTGCGTGCGGCATTCTCGTGAACGTCCTCCCTCGTTGCGTAAATGAGTTATGAGTATTTTGCTAGTTTTGATCATACTTCCTGTATGTGAGAATCCCACTTTAAATCTTTTTGTATTGTAAGTCCCAGAAATCGTGCACCTTCCATTTCACTGATTGGTTCTCCATTTAGCTCAATACTTATTTGCCCCAATGGTACTCTATAATAATAATAATAATAATAATAATAATAATAATAATAATAATAATAATAATAATAATAATAATAATAATAAATTGTCTTTATTCAAAAATTCAGGAATATTACAAAAGAGAATAACATACAGTAGTGCAGGCGAAGTTCAACCAGTCTGTGTGACTTTAGTTGCTCTTCCACTTAACCTGCTTCGGTAAGAAAGATAATCCATAGAGGAGTACATAATTATAATAATATGTCTTAAAATTTAAATGAACAAACAAAAGATACAACTTTAATTAACTGAGAAAATAAACAAAAAAAAACTCCAATCAAATCAGATACCTAGAATTTTAGATCTAATTTGTCGGGACATGGCTTTTTTAAAAGTAAAGGGTGACAGTTGTTTGAGGTTAAAGGGAATTTTATTAAAAATGTTGTATATATTGTATTTAAAACATCTCTTAAAAAAGGTGGTTTTGAATTTAGGAGGTGAGATGTTTCCTCTAAACCTCAAATTGATATTGTGGACATCAGACCGATAAACAATCTTGTTGTAGAGGTAGGGGGGTGTGCGGGTCTCAATAATTTTCTTATACATCACACAGCAATGTAACAATCTGCGCTCCGCCATATCTAGCCAGTTCAGCTCTTCAACTTTACCTGAGATGTGGTCAAATTTGCGTATGCCAAAAATAAGTCTAATACAGGCATTCTGGACCTTTTGTATGCGTTTCGTTGTTACAGAGTCTAGGCAGGCATTGTATACGGCATCCGCAAAGTTGAAGTGGCTAAGTACCAAAGTGTCGCATAGCAGTCGCTTAGTTTTTAGGGTCAACACATTACGGTTAGAGTAAATCATTTTTAAATTAATATATGCACGAGATATGCATTTATTGATGTGTAATTTGAACCGTAGCTTATCATCAATTACTAGACCTAGGTTTCGTACAGAGTCAACAAATGGGAGTATTGCATTACCTATTTTGATTTTTAATTTTGATTTTGCTATTTGAATTAATTTTTTTGGACCGAAAAGCATAGCTGATGATTTAGATGGATTTATTATAAGTGAATGACTGTGCGATGTATCGACTAGCTTACTGATGTCAGAGTTAATGTTGAGGTTAGCGGTGGATATATCATTAATATTGAATGCGTATGATAGTTGTGTGTCATCAGCGTATACATTTACGGAGCAATGGTTTAATACTGACGGTAGAGAGGAAGTATAAACACAAAATAAAACTGGTCCTAAGATGGATCCCTGAGGAACACCCGCCTCCACACTACATGTATTTGAGATTGCGTCGTCTATCTGGACAAACTGGGTACGACCTTTTAGAAAAGAACTAATCAAGTTTATTGATGAATTAGTAAGTCCTAGATAGTGAAGTTTAGCTATAAGGATATCTTGATTGATAGTGTCAAAAGCCTTACTATAATCCAGCAGTACGATTGATGTGAGTAAGCCATTATCCGTTGAGGAAATGATGTCGTCTGTAACATTAAGTAAGGCAGTTGTACAGCTATAATTTGGCCTAAAACCGGATTGAGCTGAAGGAAGGAGTTGGTGCTTCTCAAGAAAATCCAGAAGTTGATTTTTTATTATGCGTTCTAAAATCTTTGATAAGGTCGGTAGAATGCAGATTGGTCTGAGATCTTTGAAACTGTTAGGAGAGGTTGTTTTAGGAATGGGTAGGATTTTACCGTGCTTTCATATGGTCGGAAAGACTGATTGTTCAAGATAGCAATTAACTATGTGTGTTATGTATGGGATAATATAGGGACAGCATAATCTAATCATGTTGATGTCTATTTCATCAGAACCAACAGCCTTTGTTTTTATATGACAGATAATATCTTCAATGATCTCCTTATTGACTAGTTTTAAAGAAAAATGACTTGAGACGTTGGGGTGGATATTTTGACAATAGTAAGTAATAAGAGAGTCATTCGGTTGACTTTTTACCGAGTTAATAAGGTAATTGTTGTAGCCATTAACGTCCTTTAAGTTATTTGGAATGGCAGTTCGCTTTTTTACAACAACATCATTACTTTTAAAACATGACCACATATTTTTCCTGTTGGTATTAATGATATGTGTAAAATAAGCTTTTTTTTCATGGGTAACAGCAGAGTTTACAATATTTCTTAGGCGTTTATAGTAAGTGAAGTCATTTGGATTTTTCGTTGTTTTAAATTTATTGTAACTGTTATTGCGTACTTTCATCATATCTTTTATGGTGTCAGTTAGCCAGGGAGCTTTCTTTTTTGTCACTCTTGAGGTTACCAGAGGTGCGTGTAAATCAAATAATTGTAAGAGGCAGTAGTTAAGATATTTAATTTTGTCATCGATATTTTGTATGTAAATCAAGTTGCCGATATTAATCAGCTTATGGTCAGATTGGAATGTATTTAAGTCAATATTATTAAGTTTTCTGTATTTTACTAAGTTCACAGGCCGCTTGGTGTTGAAAACTAGCTTACAGTGTATCAAATCATGATCTGCTATGTCGTGAACTTTAATTACACGGGAGTCTGTGCAGCAGTTTTTGTTAGACAAAATGATTAAGTCGATTAGAGAGCTGGACTGACTAGTCACGCGCGTTGGTTGATTTATTACTTGATACAGTGCATATGCGTTAAGAATATCAAGACAGTTACTAGTAGTGGTAGAATCGATGTTAAGCAAATTAATATTTAAGTCTCCTAAGCATATGAGATCGTCACATTCCGGTAATATATAAGAAAACGTATCTTCTAATTTATCTACAAATACGCGGAATTGGCCGGTTGATAACACTAGTTTTAGCTGCATTCATTTTCAAGTTATTCTTGGTAAGCCACGTGTTTAGATCTTGTAGTGATTGATTTGCAGCTAGGTTGAGAATTTTCATGGATTGCCCTTTCATATTTATCGTTGTGTCGTCTGCAAACATTGTTATATGCGTGTTAATGGCGAGTGGCATGTCGTTGATATATAATAAGAATAGTAGTGGCCCCAGAATACTTCCTTGAGGTACACCAACAGTTGGATAGGCGAACTGCGAATCGCATAGTTTATTATTAATTGATACACTGGTTATATGTTTTCTATAAGAGAGATAATTTGTTAGAAGATTGTGACAATTTCCTCTTAGGCCATAAGCTGTTAGTTTTGTAAGCAATCGTTCGTGAGGCACACAGTCAAATGCCTTCGTTAAATCTATAAATATTGACATGACATTTATATTTTTGTTAAGATTTCCCAGAACAAAAGTTAAGAAATTAAATATCGCATGGGCGGTTTTGAGGCCCTTCCTAAAACCAAATTGTTCACCACACAATATTTTGTTCGATTTAATGTAGTTTACTATTCTGTTATACAGCACTCTTTTAAAAATCTTAGAAAAAATAGGTAAAATTGATATTGGTCTATAGTTAGACATTTCATGGGGGTCTCCTTTTTTATGAATTTGAATTATTTTACCAATTTTTAGTGAGGGAAATATTCCATCTTTTATTGATTTATTTATTGCAAGCGTTAGTGGATATGCTATACATTCTATGATATGCTTAATAATTGTCGTTGATAAGCCATCGATGTCTCTAGAATTTGTTGTTTTCACTTCACGTAGGATTGTTCTGATTTCCTCTTCGGATGCAGGATTTAGAAATATTGACCCCATTACACTTGCTTCAGGGTCGTAACTTTCTGTGCATGTTTGTTTATCAGCGTTACCTATTTTACTAAAGTAATCATTCATTGTATTTGATATCTCTTGTGGATTTGTTATTGTTTTTTGATTTGTAACTACTAGAATTATGGTTTTTATGTGCGGTTGAGCCCATTTTAAGTTTCAAGATGTTCCATAATGTCTCTGACTTGTTAGTTGAATATTGAGTTGTAATTTTTTATTTCATTCCTCAGTGCGGCTGAGTACCGCTTTTTTGCTGATTTGTATGCATTTATTGTATAGTCGCATTTATTAGCACGGTACGTTTGATAAAAAAAGTCTACTTGGTTTTTTAATTGTTTTAGATGTTCATTGTACCATGGTTGTTTCTTTTTGAGGTTATTTAATAGTTTGTGTTTAAGTGATCGATTTGAATGAACTAAAAAACAAAGTCCATCGCAGTTTCAATACCATAAATTGACACTAATTATATATTTTTTCAAAATTAACTTCATTGTCAAATAGAAGTCAACTTTAAATTTTGAAATGACTGCATATACTTTTCTTATTTTATTATATTGGACATTGTTTTTCTGGATCCAATTATGCTCGATATGTTGATTTTAATTTATAATTTATGCTAAAAAAAGAAATGTATAATAAATCTTGTTCACATGATTTTATGGCAATAAATGCAGTGTGCCTTGAAACAAAATTGGGCTTTTAACACTGATCACAATTTATAAATAGAATTAGTGTGTATAATCAGCTTAAAAGATTCAACACAATTTAACAAAATAAAGGCTAGTATTTTTCAAACTTTACAATAGTTCAGTGTTTTATACGCGTGGCGCATGAAGTAAAATTTCGAGTTTAGAAAAGCCCCGTGAAAATTTGTCTCGGGTCGCTGCGCGACCCTCGACAAATTTTCTACGCGGGGCTTTTCTAAACTCGAAATTTTACTTCATGCTTAGTCTGGGAGTGGACCGTCAAGATTTTCAACATGTCAAGATTTTCGAAATGTCTAGATTTTTTATCGATTTATTCACAGTTTGTTATTAAATTAAATGCAACTTTACTATTTAATAAACACTGCTTTCCTAAGAAATAGAATATAAACCCATTAAGAGCCGAGCAAATTACAAAGTTAACTCTAAAAGTTGATTTTAGGTAAAATTTTGCATCTTTTTCTATAATTTGAATGAATAATTTATGATATTACATACGTAGATTTTATAAAAGAGTTAAATTTAAAGTTCGAACGAGTGTTTCCACTCGCAGCTTTAATTTTTAAAATGGTTGCATATACTTTTCTTATTTTATTATATTGGACATTGTTTTTCTGGATCCAATTATGCTTCATATGTTGATTTTAATTTATAATTTATGCAAAAAAAATGTATAATAAATCTTGTTTTATGATTTTATGGCAATAAATGTAGTGTGCCTTGAAACAAAATTGGGCTTTTAACACTGATCACAATTTATAAATAGAATTAGTGTGTATAATCAGCTTAAAAGATTCAACACAATTTAACAAAATAAAGGCTAGTATTTTTCAAACTTTACAATAGTTCAGTGTTTTATACGCGTGGCGCATGAAGTAAAATTTCGAGTTTAGAAAAGCCCCGTGAAAATTTGTCTCGGGTCGCTGCGCGACCCTCGACAAATTTTCTACGCGGGGCTTTTCTAAACTCGAAATTTTACTTCATGCTTAGTCTGGGAGTGGACCGTCAAGATTTTCAACATGTCGAGATTTTCGAAATGTCTAGATTTTTATCGATTTATTTACAGTTTGTTATTAAATTAAATGCAACTTTACTATTTAATAAACACTGCTTTTCTAAGAAATATAATATATACCCATTAAGAGCCGAGCAAATTATAAAGTTAACTCTAAAAGTTGATTTTAGGTAAAATTTTGCATCTTTTTCTATAATTTGAATGAATAATTTATTATATTACATACGTCGATTTTATAAAAGAGTTAAATTTAAAGTTCGAACGAGTGTTTCCACTCCGAGACTAAGCATGAAGTAAAATTTCGAGTTTAGAAAAGCCCCGCGTAGAAAATTTGTCGAGGGTCGCGCTAGCGACCCGAGACAAATTTTCGCGGGGCTTTTCTAAACTCGAAATTTTACTTCATGCGCCACGCGTATAAATCACTGAAATGTTGTGAAGTTATAAATCACTTAAAAAAAAGGAGTCTAATCGAAATATTAAAATAACAAAATATTTACATTTTTTCTTTACTTTTACTCTACATTGAGTTGTAACGTAGGTACTTATTTGTTGTTTCGTTATTATTAATGGCATAACCTTACAATTAATGACATTTGTCACTTTTTTACAAGACACACTAATTATAATTTTTTTTAAATATAATTTTAAATAGAAAATTAAAAAAAGTCGACTAAAACATTGAACAAAAACAAGAAATCCAGCGTTATTGGATTTAGAAAAATAATGTCTAATGTAATAAAATTAAAAAAATTTATAGTTGAGGCTTTTACTTGGTGAAATTCCATATCAACACTTTTAGTAAATAACACACTTAAGAATCCTCTTATCCCCCCTGGCTACGGCCTTGATGTAATATAAATATTGGGTTTGTAAGATGTTATGAGCCAATATTAAAATTTCAGTTATTTTTTTTAGTGACTGCATTTTACAAATATTTCAAATATTAAATTCAAATATTCAAATATTTAAAAATTTGTCTCGGGTCGCTAGCGCGACCCTCGGCAAATTTTCTACGCGGGGCTTTTCTAAACTCGAAATTTTACTTCATGCGCCACGCGTATAAAACACTGAAATGTTGTGAAGTTATAAATACACTTAAAAAAAAGAGTCATAATCGCAATATTGAAATAACAAAATATTTACATTTTTCCTTTCCTTTTATTCTACATTAAGTTGTAACGTAGGTACTTATTTGTTGTTTCGTTATTATTAATCGCATAACCTCACAATAAATGACATTTGTCACTTTTTTTACAAGGCACAGTAATTATAATTTTTTTAAAATATAATTTTAAATAAAAAATTAAAAAAAAAATCGACTAAAAAATTGAACAAAATCAAGAAATCCAGCGTTATTGGATTTAGAAAAAATAATGTAATATGTAATAAAAATAAAAAATGTAATAGTTGAGGCTGTTACTTACTGAAATTCCATATCAACACTTTTAGTAAATAACACACTTAAGAATCCTCTTATCCCCCTTGGCTACAGCCTTGATGTAGTATAAATATTGGGTTTGTAAGAAGTTATGAGCCAAAATTAAAATTTCAGTTATTTTTTTTTAGTGACTGTATTTTACAAATATTTCAAAATTCGAGTACCTGAAGCAATTTGCTTTGTGTTGCGTATACTTAAAAGAAAAATCCCTGCATTGTAAGAAGTTATGAGCCAACATTAATATTTCAGTTATTTTTTTTTTTAGTGACTGTATTTTACAAATATTTCAAAATTCGAGTGCCTGAAGCAATTTGCTTTGCGTTGCGTATACTTATAAGAAAAAATCCCTGCATGTATTTACATATAACAATAAATAAGGTAATGTACTATGATTATTAATACAATACATACAAATGACATTAAAATTCCGGTCGTGGGACGTACAAAAAAATATATCTGACAGAATATGTTCCTTTGTTATTGAAAAAGGTAAATTTGGTATGATGAATCTTAACAAGGTCATGAGCACTTAATAGCATTTCAATTTAGACGTGATATTTACGATGTCCATTATATAATGAATATAATTACACGCCATTGACATTCTCCGATGATTTTTCCGAACGGAAACACGTTTTGGTACATTTCGAATTTTAATGTCCACTAAATAGTGTTAAACTGTACATGTTTTAATAAATTAGCATCGTCTTAGAAAAAGGTGCGAAGTTAGAAATGTCAAAGAATGAGTATAATAATAATAATAACAACCTTTATTACCCAACAGGCCAAAAAACCTAATTATAGAGTAACAAGTATAAACTTAAAATAACATTCTACGAGGGTTGTCTTTTATATTTCGGGATTAGAGAACAAAAATAAATATTAATCATTGAAAATCGCTTTATTGTTTTTCAAAATATTCCCTATTAAGATCTATACACTTTTGCATGCGTTTGAACCAATTGTCGAAGCACTCTTGCCACTCTGATTGAGGTATCTCCAAAACGTGCATTCTGAACGCATCAACCGCTTCTTCAGGTGTCGAAAAACGTTGATCTCTCATTTTATTTTTTACGGATGGGAATAAAAAGAAGTCATTCGGTGCCAAGTCAGGACTATATGGCGGATGACTCATCAAATCGATGTTTTGCGTGCTCAAAAATGCAGTTGTTTGAGCCGATGTGTGAGAGCTCGCATTGTCGTGGTAAAGAGTGATCCGTTTTCGGCGGTTGGTTTTCCTGATTTCTTGGATGACAACTGGCAAACAAATGGTTGTGCTCCACTCAGAATTGACTGTTCTGCGTTGTTCTAGTGGTACGGTTGCGACATGTCTAGTTTTTCCGAAAAAACAGGCGACCATTTGCTTGGAAGTGCTTCGTGCGCGAACAACCTTTGTTGGATTTGGCTCATCTTGAAACACCCATACGGTCGACTGCTGTTTACTTTCGGGCTCATACGCGTAAATCCATGATTCATCACCTGTCACGATGTCATAGACGTGTTTCGAAGCACCGTAATCTTATTTTTTGAGCATTTCTTTGCACCAATCGACACGAGCCTTTATTTGAGCGATTGACAAATTGTGTGGGATCCAACGCGAACAAATTTTTTTGACAGTCAAATGTTCATGCAATATTGAATGTATGCTGGTCCCACTAATGCCTAAGGTTGTCTCAATCTTACGATAGGTTACATGACGATCTTGCAATATTTGTTTGCGCACAGCATCAATGGTTTCCGGAACAACAACTGATTTTGGACGACCTCCACGAAATTCGTCTTGGAGTGAACTACGACCTCGGTTGAATTCACCATACCATCGATAAACACTGGTCCTTGGTGGAGCTTCATCGCCAAAAATTGAATTAAGTTCATCCATGCACTGTTGCTGAGTTAATCCACGTCGAAAGTTGTAAAAAATAATCGCACGAACATGATTACGATTTAATTCCATTCCTTGGCCGAGATAAATCTTTTAAGTTAGTGTAAACGACACAAATAACGCTCATATGTCAAAACGTTCTGAGTACGTATAACCTCAAAAATGTCAAACTTTACGATAGAGCTCTCAGTTGCCAGATTGCAACACTAGGGTTGCCCGATCCCGAAATATAAAAGGCAACCCTCGTAGTGAGTAAAAACAATTTAGTATATTTCAATTTTTAAACTATTTTAAATTCGAAGGAAATTATCTTATGTTTTAAGTTTGCACAATTTTTTGTTTGTTTTTTGTTAGATTGAAGAGAATATGACCTGTTTATTAAATATGGAAATCCTCAGAAAAAAATCGAGTTTAGTGGAAAAACAGTATTTATTTCCTATAACCTCAAAAAATCTGAAAGATAGTTTTTGGCCCATGTTGACTAAGTTGCACCAAAAATGTTGAACGCGAGTTCAAGCTGAACTTGTGTTCAAGATGATAATTCCTATGTCACTTTGAACTCGAGTTCAGAGTTGAACCAGTTCAACGTTTTTGGTGCAACTGGGCCTTAGTCAACATAGGTCAAAAACTATCTTTCAGATGTTTTGAGGTTATAAATAATAAATACTGTTTTTCCACTAAATACATGCATACAAAAATTGAAATTTTTAAAATATCGTAGGTAGAGTGGAATTCCTATATCTCTACCCTGGGTGCAAAGGACAAACAAATATGTTAAAGGCAAACCATCTATTGTCCCAGTTGATACATTTCAAAGCTTTAAAAAAAAACTAAATATATTTTTTCAAAATGTTGGTGGCCTCAGATCAAAGCTTAAAAACTTTCAAAAAATCTTAATTGTTCTGTGTATGATATAATTATCCTAATTGAAACTTGGCTTGATAATTCAATAAATGATTCAGAATTACAACTACATAATTTTAACATTTTTAGATTTGATAGGTCCCCTCTAACGAGTTCAAAGATAAAAGGCGGTGGAGTTCTTATTGCAGTTAAGTCGTCTATTAATTGTGTTGCATTGAAACCATTATATAATAACGTTGAACATATATTTGTGAAGGTAAATAATAAACTAGTGGTTGGGGCGGTTTACATTTCTCCTAGCTCTCATATTTCTATATACGAACATCATACTATGTCGATTGATCAACTTTGTATTGAACATCCTGATTTGGATTATTCATTTTGTGGTGATTATAATCTACACAACTCGTTTATTGATATCGTAGATCTAAAGATATCTAATAATGAAATGTGTCTTCGTGATTGTCTCACATTTAACAACTTAAAACAGTGTAACATGATTCCAAATAAGCGTGGTGTTTTTCTTGATCTTATTTTTATTTTATTTATTTATTTATTCAACCAACGGAACAAGGTCCAATTACAGATTGAAGTTAATACAAATAAAAAAAAAACACAATAATTTTAATTAAAGAAAATTAACATTGTAAATAAACGAAATTTTCAGGTTACTAAGCTAATAACAAGAAATAAACTAAAAGTAAAAAAAACTAAGAAAATAAACTAAGAAAAAAAAACTAAGAAAGATACTCAATGATCACATTGAAGAATTCTTTCGCTGATTTAAAGTTGAATATATCCACATCTGTATTTGTATTAAAGAGTTTGTTGTACGTAGCGCACATAGAATACATCGGCGATCTGACCAGTACGTTCGTTTTGGGTATTGGTAGCTGAAATAGACGTTTAGTTCTTACACTACAGGGCACCAATATATTCAGTTGCTCCAACAATTCAGGGCAATCAATTTGACTATTGAGTACCTTAAACAGCGTTGTCACTAAATTCGCCTTACGGCGACATCCTAAGGAGTGCATTTCAAATTCATCTAACAACGCAGCATAATCGTAATTAAAATCAGGATAAGCCCCGTACTTCTTAAAATGGAGATACTTAACAAACCTCTTTTGTATAGCTTCAATCATCGAGGAGTACTTAGAGTAGTGTGGATCCCAAACACTTGAAGCATACTCCAGCTTACTACGCACAAATGCAAAATAAAGGGTTTTTATTGCACCAATATTCCTAAATGACTTACAATTCCGTATTATAAAACCTAAGGAACGGTTGGCGGTTGAGACAATTTTCATAATATGATCATTGAAAGATAAATGATCGTCGAATATCACACCCAAATCTTTAAAAAATACTACACGGGACAACACTGTACCATTGATGCTATAATCATAAGTGATTTTTGATTTGTTTTTAGTATTTGACATAACCTTGCATTTGTCTACATTCAATGAGACATTGTTATCCCTACACCAGTTAATTATTATCTCAAGACTATCCTGTAAATATTGACAATCATTCACAGTAAATATTGGATTAAACAATTTTATGTCATCTGCAAATATCAAGATGTTATGTGATATTTTATCAGCTATATCATTTATGAAGCAATTAAATAAGACAGGTCCTAGGTTGGATCCCTGCGGGACACCTAAGGATGCGATAAATTGATTTGACTGATATCCCTTATATTCCACAACTAAATGTCTGTTACTAAGATAACTCTGAAATAAATCACATAAACCAGTGGAAAACCCAAGCCGTTTTAATTTATTTATCAGGATCCCATGATCAATTCTATCGAAAGCTTTCGATATGTCAGTGTAAATGACGTCCACCTGAGTACGATTATCCATAAATTTTGAAATAAATTGGGTTTTCAATAAAATATTTGACACAGTTGATTTCATAGGCCTGAAGCCATGTTGATACGAGGACAATTTATTATTAACGTAAGGATTAATATATTTACAAATAATAAGTTCAAAACACTTTGCAACGTTAGAGATAATAGCAATAGGGCGATAGTTCGGAACGTCCCTTTTATTGCCCGATTTAAAGACGGGTACAATACGTGCACTTTTCCAACATAATGGAACTTTGCTATAGGTCAGGCATAAGTTAAAGATATGCGTTAAAGGTCTAGCAATAATATCACGACAATCTTTTATTATTAGAGCTGGAATTCCATCCGGGCCCGCACTTAACTTGTTATTTAACTTCCCGAGTGCTTCAATTACTACACAAGTACTGACTTTACTTATTTTATCAAATTTTATTTTATAAAATATACAAGCTTTAAATGTTTCAGAATCTATTGACTCTCTTTTTGATGGTGGTTTTTATCACATTCCATACTGCATTAAAATAAGTAATTCGGTAGACCCTCTGAATTTAAATACAGACTTGTTATATTATGACTTCAAATCAGCCAATTATAACTCATTAAATATTTTTTTGGCATCTGTGGAGTGGGACGAAATTCTTCGTTTTGCCGACTTAATTATTGCTTTAGAAAATGTTTATAATATACTGAATATCGGGTTAAATTTATATGTTCCTCTTAAACGTAAAAAACATTCAAAATTTCATAGATGGTTTAACGGAGATCTTATAAAACTAGTACTTGCTAAAAAGAGTTTTCACGCGAAATTTTAAGATACCGGCACTTTACATGATTATGAAGCATTTAGAAACGTTAGAACGCAATGTGCTAACCAAAGTAAACATCTTCACGATCAATATATACAAAAAATTGAACTTAATACTAAGAATAACCCAAAAGCTTTTTGGAATTATTTATTTATTTATTTATTTATACGGAAATCTCCATTTTACATTAAATATATATATATATATATATATATATATATATAATAATAAATGTGTGTAAATTAAACATATAACAAATAATACAATGCACATGATAGTTATAAAATTCAAGTTACAATTAGCTAATAAATACAATTAAAAAACAACTACAAGATCAATGAGCGTATTGTAAGAATTACAAAATATTAAAAAGTTTGGGGATTATGTTAAGGAAAACAGTAAATTAAATGGATTTCCGGGTCAAATGATGTACAATGACTTAATTAGTATTAATGGCAAGGAAACAGTTAATTTGTTTGCTAAATACTTTTCAACTGTATATTCCAGTGATACTTCACCCACTAACAAAGTTGATGGCTCAGGATCAGTTTATAATAAATCATTGTCAGTTAGTACTAGTGAGTTGTTTAATTGTATGAGTACTTTACATGATACTGTCACTACTGGACCAGATGGTATACCCCCATACCTTTTAAAAAGATGCGTTTTTACTCTCACCACACCCATTCATATTCTTTTTAATCGATCTTTGTGCTGTGGTATCGTTCCTGAGATATGGAAAGAATCGTTCATTAACCCTATACATAAGAATGGTGAGAGAGATAATATACAAAATTATAGAGGTATTACTATCCAGTCTACTATACCAAAGATTTTAAACGAGTTAGTTTCTAGACAGATCATGTGGGTATTTAAGCGCACAATTTGTGAGGAACAGCAAAATCAACTGTTACAAATTTGCTAACATTCCAAAATGACTTATTAAATGCTCTAGAAAAGGGTAATCAAGTTGATGCGATATATACTGATCTGTCCAAGGCGTTTGATCGCGTTAACCATAATATCCTACTTTCTAAACTCTCTAGTCTCGGATTTAATAATTTAGTGATTACATGGCTTCAGAGTTTTTCATGTGGTCGAAAGCAATATATGAAAATTGAAAATTTTGTATCTGATGTAATAAATGACCTCGGGTGTCCCGCAAGGTTTTCATTGTGGGCCCATTCTTTTTTTACTTTTTGTTAATGATGTAGGAAATTGCGTCAAACATTGTAAATTTCTTTTATTTGCAGACGATTTAAAATTATTTTCAATTGTTAAAAACGAATTTTTCGTATTTTTATATTTCTTGAACTAATTTATTATAATCATTAATTTCAAGTAGAAACATTTATTTGCAGAATATTTTAAGAAATATAAATCGTAGTTTTATAAAATGCTACATTTGAGGAAGGAGTATTCCCAAAAGAAATGAAGGTAGCGCTGATTAAACCAATTTATAAAAAGGGAAAGGTAAATTCTCTGTGTAACTACAGGCCTATCAGTCTTCTTCCGTCATTTTCAAAAATTTTTGAGCATGCAATAGCCAAAAGACTGATAAGTTTCATCGAAAAACATAATATTCTGAGCAACCAGCAACACGGGTTCGTAAAAAGGAAAAATATAAACACAGCACTCTTTGATTTCACTAAGATTATATATGATGCGCTGGATAATAATGAACTAGCATGCGGTATTTTCCTGGACCTGTCTAAAGCATTTGACAGTGTATCGCATGACCGCCTATTAGATAAGCTGAACTCATATGGAATACGAGGTACAGCAAATACATTGCTTAGGTCTTACCTATCAGACAGACAACAAATCGTAAAAATAACTCATGACAACAAACATTTTGAATCCGCGCCTCTGAATATAACATTAGGACTTCCTCAAGGCAGTGTTTTAGGGCCGTTCTTATTTATATTATTTATAAATGATTTGTTTAATGAAGTGACCAATAACAAATGTGCTGTCATAAACTACGCAGACGATACAAATGTGGCAGTTCGAGGCCATGACTATCTAGAGCTAAAAGAAAATGCAACTAGCATCCTAGCATACTTAGAAAATTGGTATAACGAAAACAGGTTGCTATTAAGTAAAGATAAGACACAATGCGTCCTATTTCACATTAATGAACGAAACGAAAATCCAAATACAATGCACATTTACAAGTCAAATTATGACTTAACAACGTCTCAAAAGTGCTCGGGGTATATGTTGATGCTGGCCTAAGGTGGAAACATCACATAGATGCTATTTGTCATAGGTTAAGTAGTAGCTGTTACATGTTGCGTGTCCTTGCTAAAAATATGGATACAAAATTGGTAAAAACAGTATATTTTGCCAATTTTGAGTCAATAATGAGGTTTGGCATTATTCACTGGGGTGGCACGTCGGAATTAAATAAAGTCTTGGTTATCCAAAAACTTGTTTTGCGAATAATTCTTCAATTAAAACCTAGAGAATCATGTAGAACTAAATTCTCTAAACTAAATATCTTGACAGCCATAGGGATATATATCTACGAATGTCTCCTATTTCTGGGGAAATATAAAGACAGATTTAATAACCATGAAATGGGACACAATTTTAACACACGAAATAAACTAAACATGCGATACCCGAAATTAAATCATTCATTTACCCAAAATGGAGTCCAATATGCCAGTTTGCGTTTCTATAATCACCTGCCTAGACATATCCAACAAGAAAAGAATCATGTATCATATAAACATTTAATTTATGATTTAATCTGTAAGATAGAACCATACAGCATTGAAGACTTCTTTAATTTTAAATTTTAAATTGTAGAGAATACTGTTTTATGTGACACTATTTTTACATTATACCAGAATGTATTTTGTGTATTTGTATAAAATAAAGATTATTATTATTATTATTATTATTATTATATTTCTTTAATTAAATTAATATTATTAATGCCCGGTATTATAAACCATTAATAAATCATTAGATAACTATCTGTGAAGTAAATTTATTTACCTAGTAAACTAATAGGCAAATAAAATTGCGTATTATAAAGCAAACGTACCAAATAAATAGCAATTCTAGAAATAAATAATTTAATTAGTAGATTACAGACCAAAATTATACATTTTCATTGTGGCCATAGCTGGAACCACCAATTTGTTAAATCGTATTTTTATATTTCTTGTACTAATTTATTATAATCATTAATTTCAAGTAGAAACATTTATTTGCAGAATATTTTAAGAAATATAAATCGTAGTTTTATATTTATTTAATTAAATTAATATTATTAATGCCCGGTATTATAAACCATTAATAAATCATTAGATAACTATTTGTGAAGTAAATTTATTTACCTAGTAAACTAATAGGCAAATTAAATTGCGATTTATAAAGCAAACGTACCAAATAAATAGCAATTCTAGAAATAAATAATTTAATTAGTAGATTACAGACCAAAATTATACATTTTCATTGTGGCCATAGCTGGAACCACCAATTTGTTAAATTGAATTGTCAATATTTCAAATTAAATTGTTAATCAAATTGGAAGTTTAGTATAATTCCTTATAATTATGGAGAATAACCGTGAAATAGGACAAATTTACACAGAACAAGAAAAAGAAAGCTTATTAGAAATTATAATAGACTTAAACGAGTGTTTTCCACTCCCAGGCTAAGCATGAAGTAAAATTTCGAGTTTAGAAAAGCCTGAAAATTTGGTTTGGTCGCGTAGCGCGAAGCGCGGAGCGGCCAAACCAAATTTTCAGGCTTTTCTAAACTCGAAATTTTACTTCATGCGCCACGCGTACAAGACACTGATTTCGAGTGAAGTTCAGTTGTTCACAATATTTCAGTGTTTTCAGTGTTAAATACGCGTGGCGCATGAAGTAAAATTTCGAGTTTAGAAAAGCCCGAAAATTTGGTTTGGTCGCTCCGCGCTTCGCGCTACGCGACCAAACCAAATTTTTGGGCTTTTCTAAACTCGAAATTTTACTTCATGCTTGGTCTGGGAGTGGAAAACACTCGTTTAAAATTCGTTAAATAAATAAATGGAGTAAGTTTGAACAGTGCTAATGAAGTTAAGGATTTAGGTATAATTTTTGATTCGCGTTTGACGTTTTGCTCCCATATTGATAGAATCATATCCAAAGCGTTGAGGTCACTAGGAGCTATTACACGGTTTTCATATGAGTTCGATGTATATACTGTAAAGTTATTGTATATATCGCTTGTACGCTCACATTTGGAGTATGGTTCAACAATATGGAGTCCATTCTACAAGAAGTCAATAACTAAAATTGAAATGGTCCAGAGCAAATTTTTAAGATTAATTTCTTATAGGCTTGGTCATTCTCGCATTACATTTAGCCATTCTAATATGCTATTGCTCTTAAACATAAGCTCGCTTGAATGTCGGCGAATTATGCACGACTTGTGTTTTGCATTTAAATTAATTAACGGCTTAATTGACTCTTGTAATTTGCTCTCAATCCTTAACTTTAATTTTCTTATCTCTAAGCCCACTAGGACTATTTTTTTTAATTCGTCTGCCGTTTCATTGTACCAACTATGGAATTCACAATCCCATGGTTAGGATGATGAAATATTGCAACATTTTAAATTCCGACTCAAATTTCCATAAATTTTGCTCATCTTTTAATTTGTTTAAGCGTGGTCTGAGGGTTATTGACTTGTCTAGGTGAATTCTTTAGTTTAGTACTTTTGGTAGTGTTCATTTAAGTTGTATTTAATTTTTTGTAATATATTTTTTAATTGGTGTGTATAATACTTATTTTTAGTTAAAAATTATATACTTTTTGTAAACGAATTTAATGTATTATTGTTAAATAGGCGATGTCCGTAAATAAAAAAAATAAAATAAAATAAATGAAGACAAAAAAAACACACACTGCACATTTTGATATGTACGTACTTCCAATCTCCAATTGTTTATATCTCAAGTAATTCATGATTGCACCTTAAACACACAGCGTTCATTTATCTTGTCGGTTCAAAATATTTGTCAAAATCTTATGATATGTCAATTGTTTTCACGTGAAACGTCAAAAATTTCTCTTTTGATTGACTATAATATGAACTAGCATTATTAAAATCAAATCATTTACGCATTATTGATATTTTTCTTTAAGTATACCTACATATAAAACATAAGCAGTATATTTTGAACTTCACTTGAAATCGGTGTTTTGTACGCGTGGCGCATGAAGTAAAAGTTCGAGTTTAGAAAAGCCTGAAAATTTGGTTTTTCGACCAAACCAAATTTTCTAGCTTTTATAAACTCGAAAATTTACTTCATGCTTAATGAAGGAGTGGACAAACTCCTTTGAAGCTTCAAATTTAACGGTTTTATAAACCTTCCTTTAACATTCTTCCCCCGAAGAAGCTACAGGGTAGCGAAACAATTGTAGTAAAAATTAATACAAAAAGTTTAAAAGCAGAAATATTTTATTTATTAATTTATTCAAGCTTTTATAAACAATATAAAAATACTGATTAAACATTCGTTTTGAATGAAGATATACTGGTAATACTTAAATAATTGCTTAATACTTGTTCTAAAATAGTTTCAAAACATTTAAAATGTAAATACCAGAGAATGTAATAAAGTATTTATAACCCGTAGCCCGACTGATATGAATAAATATAAATTATGTTTATCCCACACACATTTAATCGATTAATGTACATTAAGGCTCAGCCGGGCTTATCATAATTATGCAATCGTTTTATTTCATGAAATGAAAATAGTGAACACATCCAGGGCATTATCGGCTTATAGGCTAATAAACTAGTTTATTGTGTGTCTTTGTCGAGCCGTTCGCTGTTATTCCGATATCGTTAAATCCCGAAATCGCCGGTTAGTGCTTTTTAATTTAATGGTTGCTCATCTATTTATATTTTTTCCCAGGTGATAAATATTTAATTGCTCACAGCGAAGAATTCGATATTTGGTGGCTGTTTGTTGTAAAAGTACAGTTATATTGTTATGTCTAATAATCTCTAAACAGTTTTTACGTGTTAATAAAGAATAAAATGGTTTTTAAATATTTTTTTTAATTTAATAATTAAATGTTAAAATGCAAAGTTTGGCAATGTCTTATTAAGACGATACTAGTCCAATAAATACTAAAACAAAGTATTTTATTTCAATTACTTTTATGCCCGGTATTATAAACGTTTTATTCTCTAAATAAAATCTACTGCATGAATAAATTCATTTTTTCCAAAGATTTCGGTTTTATAAACCCAAAATAACTTTATTGTTCTAATAAATCTCCTCAGTAAATGTTTTTCTTGTTTTCTACCAAGTAAATTTTGTTCTCTAAATAATTTGACACTTAAATGTCAAAAGTGTAGTATATTACTATAATTACTTTAGATTCGACTACTTGTACTTATTGATTTTAGTACAGTTATTATGTCTACTAAAGGGAGTCCCAACAAGAGCGCAGGATTTAATTATAAAGAAAAACATATTCATTTTTTGAATTAAGCAAACATTTTTGTTTCAACATAAAGAAAAATAGTTCTGATTAAACATGAAATACAACATCAGGCAAATGGCCACCACGAAACCTCTGGCACAGGGTTATTCTTTTGTTGAAATTTTGAATAACGTTTTCGCATAAATGTGGCTGTATTTCACCAATAACGCGCCGGATTTCCTCTTTAAGATGTTGAACTGTTTCAGGCTTATTTGCATACACCTTTTGCTTCACATAGCCCCAAAGAAAAAAAGTCCATCGGCGTTAGATCGCACGATCTTGGTGGCCAATGTTGATAGCCAAATCGAGAAATGACACGGCCTGGAAATTTGGTCTGCAGTAACACCATTGTTTCACATTCTGTGTGGCAGGTCGCACCGTCTTGTTGGAAAATCATGTGCTCCACATCAATTACATCCAATTCGGGCCACAAAAACTCAGTTAACATTTCCCGATACCGCACACCAGTAACAGTTAGCGCATTTCCAGCCGCATTTTCAAAGAAATACGGCCCAATCACTCCGCCAGTTACTCGCGGTGGATGCATTGGCTGTTCAAGTACCACACAAGGATTTTTAGCACCCCAAATCCGACAGTTTTGTTTATTTACGTATCCGTCGAGTTGAAAATGTGCCTCATCTGAAAAAATGATTTTCTTCGAAAAATCCGGATTAATTTGATGATGTTCCAACACCCAATCAGCAAATCCACGGCGCTGCTCATGTTCCCTTGGCTTGATTTCTTGCACCAATTGAATCTTGTACGCGTGCAAATGCAGATCTTTTACCAAAATTCGTTGCATAGTGGTTTTGGAAATGTTAAATTCTTGACCACGATGCCGAATGGAAGTTCCTGGATTCTCGGCCACTGATTCCCTTACTGTGTCTATATTTTCGAGTGACCGACAAGGACGACGACGAACAATAGTCTTTTGATCCATCAGCGTAAATTTGGTCTCAAATTTTGTAATTAAACGCCTCACTGTCGATTCATTTGGCGAATTGTTTTCGCAAAACTTTCACCATTTTTGTAATGTGTTTTGCAATAATTAAACGTTGTTCGTTTGAATACTTCTCCATATTCTTAAATCGCGTGGTCTGTACTTGATAACTGTCAAAAAAAATCAATGTACAACTGGTATTAACAAAATGGCGGCAAATTTAAATCCGGCGCTCTTGTTGGGACACACTTTATAAGCGAGCTTACGTCTGACACAAATGATATCTGTGTCAGATGTAACTTCGCTTATAGTATCTTCCCTGACAGTAATTAATTTGAACCACAAGAAATTGTAAGGTTTCGAAGACCTAGAGTTTTTCAAGTCAGAAGCAACCCTTTGATATAACCAGGGATATTTTCATTTATGTATAGATATGCATACGCTCTTTTAAATTAGTTCAATAGAAGCTTTAAACGAGTGTTTTCCACTCCATGATTAAGCATGAAGTAAAATTTCGAGTTTAGAAAAGCCTAAAAAAATGATTTGGTTGCGTAGCGCCAGGCGCGGAGCGACCAAACTAAAAGTCACGTGTATTAAAGACTAAAAACACTGAAATATTGTGAACAAGTGAACTTCACTTGAAATCAGTGTTTTATACGCGTAGCGCATGAAGTAAAATTTCAAGTTTAGAAAAGCCTAGAAAATTTGTCTCGGGTCGCTGCGCGACCCTCGACAAATTTTCACGGGGCTTTTCTAAACTCGAAATTTTACTTCATGCTTAACCTGGGAGTGGAAAACACTCGTTTAATTTTTTTTTATAATTTCTAATAAGCTATATTTTTCTTGTTCTGTGTAATTTTGTCCTATTTGTCACGGTTATTCTCCTCAATTATTAGTGATTATGCTAAATTCTCTACTATCTAAATTATTTATATTTAGAATCGCTATTTATTTGATAGGTTTGCTTTATAATACCCAATTTTATTTGCCCTTTAGTTTACTACGTAAATAAATTTACTCCACAAATAGTTATCTAATCATTTATTATTCGTTTATAATACCGAGCATTAATAAAATAAAAAACTTTGTTTTAATATTTATTGGACTATCATCGTTTATGATTTATCATAAATTTGAATATACTCAAGTCAATGATGAACATATTAAAGATATACTACAGAAATGATCTTGTGAAGTTTCAAATATTATTTGTATAGATTTTTACGATAAATATTAAGAAATTCGAAATTTTAAACCAGTAGACAATAAATAAGTGTAAAATTATTAGGACATAAAACATTGGCGGTTGGAATGCGCGCGTGTGGATGTCTAGTAAAAGATGTAAGTTAATAAAAATTGGTGAAGCGAGGACGAGGAGGGGCCAAACTTTATGGAATACATAAAGGCGTAAAAGTGTCGAATATTTTAAAATATTACAGTCTTTCGACATGGGAGACGGGACAAATCGTCGAACGGATCTCGTCTCCACTCCGGGGAAATACAAATAATATTATCGTTATGCGCATTCCAGACGTACCGTTTCCCATTTCCTCCGTATTTACTATCAGTCATCCGGAATTGACTTCAATATAAAATAAAACGATCGGATTCGCCGGCTGACGACTTTTCGCTTCCATTTTTCGTGATTTATGCACGTACGTCAATTCCCTCCCTAGGTTTCTTTTTTTGCGTTCGAGCGATCAACTTGGGAAACTATCGTTTTGAATAAGTGCAGTTTATATTGAAAGGAATTTTTGATAGGTGTGACATCTTGTAACTCAAAATATTTGCTGTACGTATTGCAAAGACAACGACAATTTAACTTTTGTTAAAATAAAAAACTACAGCTCGAAATGTTCAAAACCTATTTACATATTCACACTGAAAATCATTGATAACCGACAAAATGTTTGATCTCGTGTTATCGCGAACAAACCAAATTTTTTAGGCTTATCTAAACTCGAAATTTTCCTTCATGCGCCACGCGTATAAAACACTGATTTAGGGCCAGCTGCACCAAACACGTTAAACTGGTTCAACTCTGAACTTGAGTTCAAAGCAACATTAGAATAACAGAAACTGTCAGCTTGAACCTGAGTTCAATATTTCTGGTGCAACTGGGCCTCAAAGTTAAGTTCAAACTGTACTGCTTAAGTATCTACAATGTAAATTGCGGAAAGCTGATATACACTGGCGAAAGAAATTAACGCATCACATTAAGTTTTTTTAATTTAAAAATAAAGTTTTGATGTTTAAAAACAAAAAAAAAAATAACAACAAAACCAACTGAACTATAATAATGATTTTCAACACATTTTCTTTCATTAATGACTAAAATAATGTCATAAATAAAAAGAGGAAAAAAGTTAACATGTGATTATAAGACTTAATATCTAGTGTTTCCTCCTCTTGCTTGAAAAACTGCCTGACAGCGACGGCTCATACTGTTAATTAATGATCCAATTTCATCCTGGTTAATATCTTCCCAAATTTCCTGCAATCTTTGTCCAAGCTCTTGTTGATTGCTTGGACGCCGAGGAAGTGCTCTAAGGCGTCTGCCCATTGCGTCCCATAGGTGTTCGATCGGATTAAGATCGGGACTCCTGGCTGGCCATTGCATTGTGTTGATACCCACTAGGTCAAGATACTGTTGTACAATTCGGGCACTGTGTGGTTTTGCATTGTCATGTCTAAACAGGAAATAGTTTCCTCCAAAGGGAGCAAAAGGCATTACGGATGGTTCTAAAATGTTTGCAATATAAGACGCTGCCGTGATGCTTCCTCTTGGTATGACCACCAACTCCGTACGAGCCTCTAAAGTGATACCACCCCACACCATAACAGAGCCTCCACCAAACATAACAGTCGGAACAATGTTACATTGCGCATAACGTTCACCTGGCCGTCTGTACACATGCATTCGTCTGTCACTGCCGTAAAGACAAAATCTGGACTCGTCGCTAAACATAACATTAGCCCAATCGGCCTGTAACCAGTTTACATGTTCTTGCGTAAATGTTAACCTGACTCTGCGATGGTCTGCGGTTAATTGTGGTCCTTTTGCCGCTGTTTTCGGAGTTAAATTAAAACCACGTAACCTTTTTCTGATGGTAACGGAACTTACATCAACATTGTGGATCTCTGCGAGCATATTTTGTAGCCTAGGAGCCGTAATAAACCGTTCGCGTAACGTCTGCATCATTAAAAAACGGTCTTGAACAGCAGTTGTGGCCCTTTTTCTCCCTTGTCCTGGCCTTCTTGAGTATGCCTGACGTTCCTGATGTCTCTTCAAGACACGGGATACGGTCGATTGATTAACACCAAGACGCTGACTGATGTAACGCTGACTCCTACCTTCTTCTGCAAGTGTAACCACAATCACAGCTTCTTCACTGCTTAAATTAAGATTCGGACGTCTATCCATATTCATTCTTCACTATTTAGCACTTAATTTTAACAATTACTTGAAAACAAACTCAAAAAGAAATTTTATATGAACCTTTCTTACAGTCAGAATAATGAAAAGTGCTTCATTTTATTTATTGACAGAAAACCATGAGAACAAAAGACAAAACACAACATGTAAAACAGCATGCTTGATAAGATTTCTTATTGTAAAAATATGTTTGTGTTCAAAGAAAACTCGATTCCAAGATATCAAAAAAATCACAAATGATGCGTTAATTTCTGTCGCCAGTGTATGTTGTTTTTCCATATACGTATAGGATATTAAAAGACGTCTTAGTTATAGCAATATTAACATTTCTATTGCTGAGCTGTTTGGAATTATTAAGTTTTTCTTCATTCGATTTGATGGAAACGTTTTCATATTTTTTGTGCATTCAACGCGTGTTCGTGACCGAGTCATATCGTGGCCAGATTTGATTAGGGGTTGTGTGGCGTGTTTAAGTGGTGTATTACACGATCGCCCTTATCGAATGACTTGTATCCACAATAGGGGATTATTAGTGGCAAAAAATGAAATTAAACGAAACGAGTTTAGTTCCTATTAATCATAGGCCTTAAAACGCTAAAATAAAGTAGCACTCAGGGAACCTTAGGAGACACAAAATAATAGTTATATATTACATGAGCTACGCATTCCTTCTGATATTTTAATGGTACATATAGCTTAATCATGACTGATTTTTAATTAGTATTTTGAGTAGATGTTATTACTAATATTGGTAAATTAATAATATCTGACTAACGAAAATGTGTTGGAACATCGGGACTTATGAGGTTTCAGAAGTAGTACATCGATATGTGAGAAAGTAAAAATACCAGAAAACAAATATACTCAATGACATTAGAAGCGTAACACCAAGAAGGAATGATTTTTTTGAATTCATATTTTAGTAAAAGAGTGACTATATTTAAAGCATAAATTGATAACAATTTCAACCTTGTGCCTTTTATATTTATTGTGAAAAAAAAAATATTTCACTTTTTCTTTTTTGATAAAACTATTTATATGAGCTGTTTAGTATAGATGTTTTTAGTTTTCGTGTTTCCGTTGAGTGTGTTAAGCTTAAATTAAATGCCTCGAGTCCGAAGACATCCACAATATCACCATTTGAGCGATTTTGACCGGGGTCGAGTTGTTGCTTATCGAGATGTCGGTATGTCCTATCGCGAAATTGCCCGCCGTATTGATTCCACTGCAGCAACTGTAATACGTGTGTATCAGGTATGGACAGAAGAAGGTAGAGGAGGAAGAAGAAGACCAATTGGTCAACCAAGGCGTACCACAGAACGTCAAGATCGGCGCTTAAGACAAATAGCCCTGCGAGACCGTTTCGCTATTACGCGTCAAATCAGTGATCAATGGATTGGAGAAGAAGGTAGGCCCGTTAGTATGCGAACCTTATATCGCCGCATTCAATCCTTTGGGCTTCTTTCGTACCGTCCAAGATTAGTGCTTCCTTTAACAGCGAGACACTGTCGCCAAAGGTTGGACTGGTGCAGAGAACGGCAGCATTGGGAGGCAGAATGGCACGATGTCGTATTCAGCGATGAATCACGATTTTGTCTAGGCACGCATGCTGGCCGTAGAAGGGTACGACGCTACCGTGGAGAATGACCTGATCTTAGGTTTGCTATTGAGAGGCATGTACACAGGACTGCTGGAGTAATGGTTTGGGGGGCTATTGCTTATGGTAGTCGATCACCTCTTGTATTCATTCGAGGCAGTATGACAGCTGCGCGTTATGTTGAAGACGTCATACGACCGACTTTGTTGCCTTATTTAGATGGCCGCCCAGACGTACTTTTTCAACAAGATAACGCACGTCACCATATTGCTCGTCGAACTATGAACTTTCTTAATGAAGCTGGTGTTAATGTTTTGGCGTGGCCGCCCCGTTCGCCGGATTTAAATCCCATTGAACATGTGTGGGATATCATGGGAAGAAGAATATTCTCTTTGCACCATCCTCCACAGACTCTAGCACAGTTGATCGATGAAATTCAAGTTGCTTGGAACGAGATACCTCAAGAAGACATCGACCATCTCATTTTGTCGATGCCCAGACATCTACAGGAGTGTATACAGCAAAGGGGTCGCCAAACACATTATTAATTTTTTTTAGATTGTTTTTTAATAAAAATTTTTGAAAATGTAATCATTTTATTCTTGATGTAAGACTACCATACTGGCAAAAAATCAAGTTAAAATAATAACTCCTTCTGGGTGTTACGCTTCTAATGTCATTGAGTATATTATATCTACAAAAAAAAATATGGGAAGGTATTAGCTATTGTTCCAAGTATTTTAGCCAATACTGTATGTTAATACTTATTTAACAAAGGGTTCTTTGCAAATCTTAGTGCAGTAATAATTATAATTCCAAATTGTGTTAAAATTATGTTAAAATCAAGTAATTAAATCAAAGTAATCACTGGCTAAGTATTTTAAAAATGCTAGTACTTAAGGAGTGTAAGTACAAGGCTACGTATTCCTGACTTTTTTAATGGTACATATAGCTTAATCATGACTGATTTTTAATTAGTATTTTGAGTAGATGTTATTACCAATATTGGTAAATTAATAATATCTGACTAACGAAAATGTGTTAGAACATCGGGACTTATGAGGTTTTAGAAGTAGTACATCGATATGTGAGAAAGTAAAAATACCAGAAAACAAATATATCTACAAAAAAAATGGGAAGGTATTAGCAATTGTTCCAAGTATTTTAGCCAATACTGTATGTTAATACTTATTTAACAAAGGGTTCCTTGCTAATCTTAGTGCAGTAATAATTATAACTCCAAATTGTGTTAAAATTATGTTAAAATCAAGTAATTAAATGAAAGTAATCACTGGCTAAGTATTTTAAAAATGCTAGTACTTAAGGAGTATAAGTACAAGGCTATTCAAATAGAAGGAACAGATTTCAAACATTTATTTCTTTCAAACTACAAAAGGTATAACTATAATTCCAACGTTCCTGGACAGACAAAAGTTTAGAATTTGAACAGTCCAGGCAGAAGTTCCAACCACGGCCGCATTGGCGCTGTTGCTTGTCATTTTGATTGTCGTAAAATGGCGATACAACAAGAAACAGCACATTGTGTGCTGCAATTAGCAAAGCTAGAGTCTATTGAAGTTTAACGTGCTTTTTACCGCCTCGTCATAAGCAGATTTCCAGTGGCATTGAAAATTCGTAGACGATGGTTGCATCTACAAACAGAAAATCACGGGACGTCCACGCACATCGAATGAAAATGTCGAGCGTATTCGTACAGTTTGCGAAAGGAGCCTAAAAAAATCCACAGCACGGAAAACACATGATGCTTATATTGAACAGAGCTGGGCAGGATTCGAATAATTCAGGATTCGATTCCCGGATTCGAATCCTTTTAAAGAATTCAAAAGAGGTATTCAAATACTTTAGTGAAAACGGATTCGTGATCCGGATTCGTTACATTTTTTTAAACGGATTCGTATTCGAATCCAAACGTAGATGATTCGAATCCTTATAAAAGGATTCGAATTCTTATAAATGGATTCGAATCCTTATAAAAGGATTCGAATTCTTATAAAAGGATTCGAATCCTTATAAAAGGAATCGAATCCTTATAAAATTCGAATCCTGATACATGGATTCAAATCCTACTAAATAATTCGAATCATCGCTATTAAGGCTGGGATTTGAATTCGATTAATTCAAATAGTTAAATATTCTAATATGAATATTTAAATCACTAAATTATTCATATTTGAATATAAATATTAAAGTTTTCAATAATTCAAATATTTGTGAATGCATATTTGGTTACTTAACCATGAAAAATATCCAACGTTACTATATATATTTTTACCTTCACTTGAAATCAGTGTTTTATACGCGTGGCGCATGAAGTAAAATTTCGAGTTTAGAAAAGCCCCGTGAACATTTGTCTTGGGTCTCTGCGCGACCCTCGACAAATTTTCTACGCGGGGCTTTTCTAAACTCGAAATTTTACTTCATGCTTAGTCTGGGAGTGGACAACACTCGTTCTTAGAAGTTTCAAATTGAAGGATTACTCTAGATTACTAAGTTAATTACCGTTTTACAAAGGCTACAGTTCAAAGGACCAATCATGGTCTTCGCAGAACGAAGGACTACAGGGAATCGAAGTTTTTTTTACAAGAAAACAACGAATATCTGAAGGTTTACAGCATGCATAGGAAAGAAAACATCTAATTTTGAAAAAATGTCGAAGTTGGGTTGGTTTTCAGTGCATTTTTAACTTCACTTTAAATCAGTGTTTCATACGCGTGGCGCATGAAGTAAAATTTCGAGTTTAGAAAAGCCCCGCGAAAATGTGTCTCGGGTCGCTGCGCGACCCTCGACAAATTTTCTACGCGGGGCTTTTCTAAACTCGAAATTTTACTTCATGCTTAGTCTGGGAGTGGACAACACTCGTTTGAATTTTAAATGTAACTCTTTTAAAAAATCGACGTATGTAATATAATAAATCATTAATTGAAATCATAGAAAAAGATGCAAAATTTTACCTAAAATTAACTTTTAGAGTTAACTTTATAATTTGTTCGGCTCTTAATGGGTGAATATTCTATTCCCAAAAAAACCGTTTTTATTTAATATTAAAGTTGCATTTAATACAATAACAAACTGTGAATAAATCGACATAAATCTAGAAATATCAATAATCCCGACATGTAGAAAATCTTGACGGTCCACTCCCAGACTAAGCATGAAGTAAAATTTCGAGTTTAGAAAAGCCCCGCGTAGAAAATTTGTCGAGGGTCGCGCAGCGACCCGAGACAAATTTTCACGGGGCTTTTCTAAACTCGAAATTTTACTTCATGCGCCACGCGTATAAAACACTGATTTAAAGTGAAGTTAAAAACGCACTGAAAACCAACCCAACTTCGATATTTTTTCAAAATTGGATGTTTTCTTTCCTATCCATGCTGTAAATCTTCAGATATTCGTTGTTTTCTTGTAAATAAACTTCGATTCCCTGTAGTCCTTTGGTCTCCGAAGACCATGATTGGTCCTTCGAGCTGTAGCCTTTGTAAATTGGTAATAATCTTAGTAATCTAGAGTAATCCTTTAATTTGAAACTTCTAAGAACGAGTGTTGTCCACTTCCAGACTAAGCATGAAGTAAAATTTCGAGTTTAGAAAAGACCCGGGTAGAAAATTTGTCGAGGGTCGCGCAGCGACCCTCGACAAATTTTCACGGGGCTTTTCTATACTCGGAATTTTACTTCATGCGCCAGGCGTATAAAACACAGATTCAAAATGAAGTTCAACACATATATCATCATTAATTAAAATCAATATATAATCAGATATTTAGTCGGTAAATGAACATGTTTGTTAATAGAAACTGATGGAATAAAATATTACTGGTTGCAAAGAATAGATTCAAATTTATTCTTAAAGGATTTGTATCCGTGATTCAAAAATAAAGATTCGAATCTTTTATTCGAATCATATTTTTCACTTACGAATCCTTTATTCGAGTATTCGTGATTCGAATCATATTAGGTGATTCGGATTCGTGATTTGAATCATGTTTTTATTTATTTATTTATTTATTTATTTCAATCAACTGACGAATCCAGTTACAGATTGATTAAAAGATATGAGACAATATAAAATAAATATTGGCACTAAACAGTAAAGGAAAAAACAGTATACGCAAAATACAATACAATATGAGCGAAAATTATTCGAAATACTCAACAATCAAGTCGAAGAGAAGATATGTTATTAAAAATGTCAATATCCGGATGAAGTGATAACACATTATTATATAATGAACACATTGAATACACTGGTGACTTGAGCATAATATTTGTATTTGGGATTGATAACTGGAAAAGACGTTTGTTCCTTATATTAACAGGCACATTAATATTAATTCGTGCAAGTAGATCAGAGCAATCCATACGATTGTTGAGTATTTTATACAAAGTGGTCACTGCATGCGATTTTCGGCGACTTTCTAAGGAGTGTAAGTTGAATTCACGCAATAGTTCAATATAATTATAATCAGTCCCAGGATATAAACCAAACATCTTAAAGTATAGATATTTGACAAATTTCTTCTGGATGGCCTCGACCATCAAAGAATATTTTGCGTAGTATGGATCCCAAACGCAACAGGCATATTCAAGTTTAGATCTTACAAACGAATAGTATAGTATTTTAATGGCATCGATATTCTTAAAAGGTTTAGTATTTCGTATTATGAAGCCCAACGAACGATTTGCGGTCGATACTACTTTCATGACATGACTATTAAAAGATAGTTTATTGTCAAATAACACTCCTAAGTCTTTGAAAGTCTCAACATGGGATAATACAGAGCCATTAATCATATAATCGAACGTTATTTGTGACTTATTCCTAGTGTAAGACAATGTCTTACATTTTAAAACATTTAAAGTGATGCTGTTGTTCTTGCACCACGTTACTATCAGGTCGAGATTATGCTGAAGATACACACAATCGTCTAAAGTATTTATAGGATGATAAATTTTCAAATCATCAGCAAACATTAACATGTTATGATTAACTACATCAGCAATATCATTAATAAAGCAATTAAACAGTACCGGTCCGAGGTTGGAGCCTTGGGGGACACCACCCGAAGAAGCAATAAATTGATGAGACTTAAACCCTTTGTATTCTACAAATATCAGTCTGTTGGTAAGGTAATTGTAAAGTAAATTACATAGGTTTGTTGAGAGCCCAACTAGGCTTAGCTTATTTACAAGTATACCGTGATCGATTCTATCAAAAGCTTTTGATATATCGGTGTAAATTACGTCGACTTGGATTCGGTTGTCTAAATAATCCGAGAGAGTTTGCGTCATTTGCAAAATGGTGGATAACGTTGATTTATTAGGTCTAAACCCATGTTGCCTAGATGATAATTTGTTATTAATGTAGGGATTTATGAATTTACATAATGTCAACTCAAAGCATTTAGCAACATTTGAGATGATAGCTATAGGTCGATAATTAAGGACATCTCTTTTATTACCAGATTTAAAAACGGGTACAATGCGCGTACTTTTCCAGCGGTTAGGAACGGTATTGTGAAGGAGACATAAATTAAATATATGAGATAGAGGAAGTGCAAGCATATTGCGGCAATCCTTAAGTACTACCGCAGGAATACCATCAGGGCCCGCGGTAACTTTATTACTTACCTTACTAAGGGCTTCAATTACTAAATCATCAGTGACCTTAGAAATGCTAATAAAATCATTTACAGTGTTAAGGTTATTATAAACAGCATTAATAACAGGTTTAGTGGAAACAGTAAATGATTTGGAAAAGTGTGCAGCAAATGCATTCACTATATCAAGTGGTGAAGATAGAGAAAGATTTTCATATTCCATGACTGGAGGGATAGAGGATTCATGGCGGATGCAATTGATAAAGATCCAGAACTTGCCCGGTTCCTTGTAAATCTTGGTTTCAGTATCACTTATAAAAGAGGTGTAATCAGCTTCGGAAAGCAATTTTACTTCCGACCTTAATTTAGAGTAACGAATTTTAAAAAACTGGGAGAGAGGATGCGAATTTTTTAACTTCAAGTATTTATTTTTCTCCCGAATCTTGCTTCTAAGCTTACCTGAAAACCAAGGCGGAAATTTACAAGGACTTATAGGAACTAAAGGGACATTGTCATGAAATACTTCATACAATTTTCTATAAAAGAACGAACACGCATTTTCTACAGATTGAATTGTAAGGATATCAGACCAATCTATTGCAAGAATTGAATTGTATAAATCAATAAAATTAGCTTTTTTAAAATTGAAAGAGCGATTAGAGACATTATTTTTGAATATTGCTGATGAATGAGCATTACTTATATCTACAGACAAACCGATATTAAGTTCAAGCGAAGGATGGTGTTTATCTTCGGCAACTAGAGGATCATGAACACGACTTATTACACAATGTGAGCTACTAAAGACTAAGTCTAAAATACGATTGTACGAATTATGAATTATATTATATTGTTCGAGCCCAAGAAACTGAATACAATTATATAAACATAAATTAGGTTGGTTTAGAGTTGGATTAGTTACATACTCACTTAGATTGAAGTCGCCGACAATTACAATATTGCTATTGAATAAAAAATTCAAGTTCTCGAGAGTTGCAGTAATAGTGGCAACCTGATTTAGTGAAACCGGCGGACATGCATAAATATTAATAATGTAAAGAGTGGCGTTCGAAATTAGTATTTTTACAATTAATAACTCGATTTTATTTGTAGAGAGTATAAAGTGGTCAACTGGTATTACAGATGCGTTTATCGAAGAATGTACAGCCACTAAAACTCCACCCCCGCGTTTCTTCTGAGACAAGATACAATCACGGTCATTACGAAACACATTGTAATTATTTTCAAATAGTTCACAACTGGACACGTTTTCAGTCAGCCACATCTCAGTAAGGGCAAGAATAGGGAAATCACTAACAGCGGTATTATGATAAACTCGGTTACATTTAGAATTCAAACCGCGAACATTTTGATAGTAAACCTTTACCGATACACATTTATTAACGAAAATTTGTAACTTTCGATCCATTACGGGTATCATAACGACGGGGTCCAGGTCGCGCAGAGATTGATTTAATTAAAGTGCCTGTCGGAGAGTTATGCTGGATCACTTCGGAAGTAGCCCCATCAGAATCAGCTGCAGTAGATTGTATAAACGAGCTCATGTCAAAATTATCGTTGATATCATTGATGGAGAGGATCTTACCGCCGACTCTTAAAGAATTACCGACAATAAGTGCGCGATGACCAGACTCGCGGGCAATCTTATGGTACTTCCGAAGTATACTTCGAATTGATCGTTGCTCAGGAGTAAGATCTTTATTGATATAAATTCCCGTCCCTTTTAGTTTCATAGCATTTTTCAGCATGTTGTGTTTCTGGTCGGGGTTGTTGAATTTAACCAGAACAGGACGCGTTTTTGTGTTTTTAGAACCCAAGCGGCGGGTATTGGCAATATCGTATAGCGATAATGTGACGTTTAATTTGTTAACAAATAAATCGTTAACAACGTCAATTATAACTTCGTTATCGTTTTCCGTTAGACCTTCAATAATTAGATTATTTGCTCTCAGTTGCTTAAAAAAATTATTCAAAGAGTTGCAGATTTCTAAATGCTCTTTATTTATGGAATCGAGTTGATGTTTCAAACTCGCATTTTCTTTGCGAAGAGGTTCGATTATCGTATTAATTAATGCAGTGAAGTGATTAGTAAGTTCATTAGTTATATCGGTTTTCAAACGTGATATTTCAGTAGACATTTGCTTTAATAATTCCTTGTTGGAAATATCACCCATTTCATAGAGAATAAATAGACAACTAAGTTAACACAAATAATTAAGGATAAGGTATTAGACAAGGGCACCCTTCACACTGCACGGTCCTTCGCAGTGGCTAACTAACACAGCACAGATATGGACCACGGTTTAAACAATTAAATGTAACAGAGGACAGTGGAGGGATTAATTGTATTGAATATTAATCGAAATCGAAAGGTCGAAACGATAACAAACAGATAAATGATTAGTATTTGTCCGGTCGCATTCAGCGTACAAGTACCAAAAAAGTAAAATAAAAAAAACTCAGCGTGACTCATACACTCAGCAATGTATATTATTGCAATTTGTTAATAACTAAATTGCTATAAAACGAGTAAATAGAACGTAATCAAATTCTGACAGTGTTTAGTTATTGTGATGAATAATCGTCTCACCAAAGATGATAATTATCGACAGGGGATAAGACAGCAAAAATCACTTTATAAACGCAGCACTAACACAGCACGTCTTTCTTCTAGCTCGGCTTGTAAAAAAAAGCCTTTTGAGGATTCATCCCAGCTCTGATATTGAATGCATTAAAATTGAACATTTCTCTTTCCAGGAACGTTGAAACTGTGTTTCTATCTTGTGTAGTTTGGAAGAAATAAATGTTTAAAATCTGTTCCTTTATTTTGAATAACCCTGTATAATCATATACCAAAAGAGTCTATGCAAATTAGCATGATTAATCATAGCCTATATAGGCTTTAAACTATTGTAAATTATAAAGTTTATTTGTTAACACATACCATTTAATAAAATCACCATCATTATTCATTAAATCTAAAAAACAATCAATAAATCCCCCTGAATTACAACACCAACACCGCAGCGGAAATTACGATCGGTGCGATACATATTTCAAACGTTTTTACAACGTCAACGCGAACTTACGATCCAACTAAAAAGCATCAGAAATCTAACATATGCCCATTAGACATCTAATTAACGTCAGATGAGCGCCCGGGATGATTTCTTCGCGGGAGAAGACAATGGGCCAGAATCCCGACCGGGTTTTGATTGATTCGAGACAGACGGCAAAAAATGCAAAAGAAAAAAATCCGCCGGAGAACAAACGATCGCACAGGAATGCCTGATTTTCGATTTTTTTTTTGCAGCGGTCGTTTTGGTAGCGGTGTTTCCTTTCTGTGTTTCGAATGTTTCGCTTCTGCGGCTCCTCCGCCGGATCAATGATGTCCTAATTGAAATTTCAGTTGCGCGACAGGAATTGTAATTTCGCTCGTTTTCTCTTCGGTTTCTGGCGCAATTATGGATCTGCCCGCTGATTGCCCCCTGAGGTATTATGTTAATCTTGATTTTTTTGGCCACTTGTAATTTATCATAATTATTGCGTACTTTCACTCAAAACTAACATGTTGAATTAATATTTGTGATATACAAAGACTTTTATGTAACACCGAACATTTTCATAACGAGAATTTTTCTTATACGTCGTACATTTTCCGAAGCTTCGTTTATTAAAAAAATTTGATTTGAAGCTATAGACGAGTGTTTTTCCACTCCCAGGCTAAGCATGAAGTAAAATTTCGAGTTTAGAAAAGCCTGAAAATTTGGTTTGGTCTCGTAGCGCGAAGCGCGGAGCGGCCAAACCAAATTTTCAGGCTTTTCTAAACTCGAAATTTTACTTCATGCGCCATCGGTACACAACACTGATTCAATGTAAAGTTTAGCGGTGTATTTTCAACTTCGTAATATGTCAGTGTTTTGTACCGGTGGCGCATGAAGTAAAATTTCGAGTTTAGAAAAGCCTGAAAATTTGGTTTGGCCGCTCCGCGCTTCGCGCTTCGCGCTACGCGACCAAACCAAATTTTCAGGCTTTTCTAAACTCGAAATTTTACTTCATGCGCCACCGGTACACAACACTGATTCAATGTAAAGTTTAGCGGTGTGTTTTAAACTTCGTAATATGTCAGTGTTTTGTACCGGTGGCGCATGAAGTAAAATTTCGAGTTTAGAAAAGCCTGAAAATTTGGTTTGGCCGCTCCGCGCTTCGCGCTACGCGACCAAACCAAATTTTCAGGCTTTTCTAAACTCGAAATTTTACTTCATGCTTAGTCTGGGAGTGGAACACTCATTTTAAGTTTCAAATTAAACTCTTAAAAAAAGAACAACGATTATCCAAAGGTTTACGGCATATACGCTGTAATTAGGACATGTTTACTTGTAAGAAAAACTCCCTGTATGTATGTATATGTAATGCAAGGAATGACGTATTTTTGCACTGAATTTCTTTTATGGACAAACATTACTTAATATATAAAATTACGACAATGTTCGTATAAAATGCAAACACTAGGTCGTAATTAATAAGACCACTTAAGACAATAAATTCCTGAACTAAACCTGAACTCATTTAAAAACGTTCGTTTAATCTATCCATGATGATAGTAAACATTTTAAGTTGCAACAATTAAGTTTACATTTCGTTTCCCAGTAAGCAAAATATAAACGAGATATCTGATATGTCCTTGTAAAATTCACAAAAGTTGATAATTCTCAGAACTAATTGCTTGGGGCTTTCAGAGCCACAAAGCGATATTTGTTTATTTATCGTGGGCGTTCGGGATCGGACAAGGTGCAAAAAAGGGACATCTGTTTTCGCGCTCGACGCTCGAATTCGTCCACCTTTTGTTCCGAGGAACGTCGTCGATTGTTTTACGCAGGTGTCCTGATATTTATCAAATTTATGGCCGCATCCTTTCACGGCTATAAGTCACCGTGTCATAATTGTACTAGATTTGTTTTTTTTTCGGGTGTTTTTGATTACCATCATAGTCGAGTTGTAGTGGTAGATAAATTAACAAAAAAAAAGGAAACAACGGCATTAATTGTCACTGCGACTTGAGTAAAATGAAAATAAAAGGGGAGTGATAAATTTTGGATATTGCGTATACGTGCCTTGGATTTGAATAACAATTTTGTTCCTAGAGGAGATTGTGTAAAGACGGAATAGAGCTTTAAGCATTGAGGTAATTTTAGGTTTTGGAGATTGAAAAGGAGGAAGTACCTATAAGTATTAATATCGTATGCTCAATAAAAAAAAAAAAAACATCTAGAGTGCCATGGAAAATATTGTGGTTTGGCAACTCTGAAATAATGTATTATAATTATTATGTCTGACGTTTTATACAGAGAGATTTATGTAACACCGAACATGCTAAAATGTTCTCAATGTAAATGTTCCTATGTTCGATGTGTTCTGGGACGCATCAAAGCATTGAGTGAGATTTCATTGGTTCCGATTTTAGTAGTTCTAACGCAACTTACATTTAACGTCAAAATGAAATGTGTCATTCATTAATTGCCTACATCATTAATCGAATGTTAATACTAAACAGAAAAGAAGAATAAGAAAGAGGAGAACAGATTTAACTTTAATACAAAAATAATAGAAACACAGATTTCTGTTACTTCCGTTTGCTAATATTTCAAGATAAGTTTATACATTGCTTCAATTTTACTGGAGATTATTAAGAATTTCAATTCAGTGTATTGTATAAACCATTTGACCAGGACCACCCCAGGGTACGTTGTTCGAGTGTACCAGTAAAAATGCCGTTACTAAACTGCCTTACGACAGATTAAAATATAAATATTCCAAATTTGAAGAGCGTGGCGAGGCAGGTTAAAATGTTTGCTAGTACCACCCCTAGGTCTGCTGGCAGCACAACAACACTGGGTTATTAGGTGTGCTGCTTCATTTGGCAAACATTTCAATTTTCATTTCTTTGTTTACATTATACTCAATAAAGATAATGTAGGTGTATTTATTACTTTATTGACTGCATAACTTACAATGAATTGAAGATATGTTTCACGACAGTATGAATCTTGCTTGCTTGAAATGCAGATGTTTTGCTTTGGGCAACAAAGTATGTTTCATGTTCCCATACACTGCACTTACCATAAACGCACAAGATTTAATAACTGACGTATTTTATTTTGACGTTACGTGTAACCTATTTGCATTAGTCCTAATTTGCATTAGAACTACTAAAAATCGTAGCCAATAAAATCGCACCCAGAAGAGTGTAAATTGGGTTGACTATATTACAATTAGAAATCTTAGCCAATCACATCGCACTCAATGCTTTGATGCGTCCCAGTACACATCGAACATAGGAAAATTAACATTGAGTACAGTTTAGCATGTTCGGTGTTACATAAAACTCTCTGTATGTCAATTTCTAAAGAGTGTAGTCAACCTAAATTTGAATAATAGATTAAATCATGGCACTCTAGAGGTTCTTATTTTATCGAACATACGATATAAATTACTTAATACTTTTTAGGTTGTTTATGTATTATTGTTCAGATAAATTAGTATGACTATATTTCAATATATAATTTCTTGATAATTGGCAAAATATGTATGTATATCTAAGAATCCGGGCAATATGTTAATTGGTTTAGAGTCCCCACATTGTTGCCAAGAGTACATGTAAACATTCAACATAACCTAAAAATCCGTCCGAAAACGTTAGGTGCTAGATGCCTAACGTTGAGTTATGAATAGTTAAAAAGTGGTGACTTATGGTTTAGCTGCAGTGGCGCAGCAAGGAGAGTTCCCAGATCTACACCAAATAACATTTATTAATATGAATTTGAACGTGCATTGAAATGTTAGTACTAATTGGCATTATTATGATGCGACTATGATTCGGAACCCTTTCCCTGCAATAATAACAATACCACTAGAGACTCTTTGAAAGTTATGTTTCTTTTGTTAAAATGTTCGATATAAAGGAAGGTTAATTAAAGTTTTTTCTTAATTATAATTTTATTATTACTACAATATATTTATTACGATTCACTCTTCCTCGAACTCGGAGTTTTCACCTAGATTTATTACGAGTGGTGAAGCGGCAACGCTGTGGGGTGTTACCAACAAAACGTCATATATTTAACGCTTGCTTTAACGTTGTGCCTAGGAAGGGAGATGTCGGAATGGCAATGAAAACAACTAGATATTGCTTGCATTCTCGGATGAACTTTATATTTGTGGTTATGTTATTGAGATGCAATTGTGTGGCGTTTTTTGCCAATATTTATTACATCACATGTCGATGCCTTAGCTCACAGATGAATTAAGTGCTTCAGATTCTGAGTTTTACTGAGATTTAAACAAAATAATTAGGTACAGAACATGTTAAATCCTAATATCTTTTATTAGGCAAAGACAAAAATTATATCCTTCAAATAGTTCTTCCTTAGTTTGGGTTCCCAATTTGCTTTGATTCTCTAAAGACGTTCTGATACTCGCAGTATTCTTAATGAATTATAAAATCTGTTTTACCGAGATTTAATCAAAATAATTAAGCACAGAACATATTAAACCCTAATATCTTGCATCAGGCAAAGGCAGAAATATATCCTTTAAATAGTTCTTCCTTAGTTTGAGTTCCCAATTTGCTTTGATTCTCTAAAGACGTTCTGATACTCGCAGCCCTCCTAATGAATTATAAAATCTGTTTTACTAAGATTTAAGCAAAATAATTAAGTACAGAACATATTAAACCCTAATACCTTTTATTAGGCAAATACAGAAATTATATCCTTCAGATAGTTTTTCCTCAGGTTGGGTTCCCAATTTAATTTGATTCTCTAAAAGCGTTCTGATACTCGCAGCCCTCTTAATGAATTATAAAATCTGTTTTACTTAGATTTAAACAAAACAATTAAGTACAGAACATATTAAACCCTAATACCTTTCATCAGGCAAATACAGAAATTATATCCTTCAGATATAATATATAAAATTACGAAAAAACTATTCGTGAGAATGCAAACAGTGTCTTAATTAATAAGACAATTTAAGACGATAAATATCCATTGAAACAACTACTTCCCGTGCAAATTCACCTCCGGGTATTGAATTATACAATGAAATATTTAAAATCTTATTTAATTTGATAGAGCGTTGTAACAAATCAAATTAAATAAGATTTTAAATATTTCATTGTATAATTCAATACCCGGAGGTGTATTTGCACGGGAAGTAGTTGTTTCAATGGATATTTATCGTCTTAAATTGTCTTATTAATTAAGACACTGTTTGCATTCTCACGAATAGTTTTTTCGTAAATTTATATATTATGTTTAAAGTGTGCAAACTACAAGAAGCGTAAGCTTATTTTCTCGAATTCAAAGAGTTTTGAATTTGAATTTAACATCCTTCAGATAGTTTTTCCTTAGTTTGGGTTCCTAATTTACTTTGATTCTCTAAAAGCGTTCTGATACTCGCAGCTCTCTTAATGAATTATAAAATTAAAATCTGTCTGCTCACGTAGGCAGTTGAGATTTAAAGATATTTTTGTAAATGCTTATGACAAAATCAATTTTAATAATATTTATTTTATATATTGATGACTAACCCTATCTATAACTTAATAATTATGTTTACAACCAGGAGCAAATCATCCCCAACTGTCTATATATTGATTAGCTATTCATTGCCACGATGATGAGTTGTTTTCAGAGCAAACATGGCACATAACACTAATTTCATATTGGATTGAGATATGCAGGGTAGTTTCACCCTCCATCCCAGAAACGATGATGTAAAACTCTCCCTTGGGGGAAACCGAGGGCGACAACTTCATAAATTGAGGGGGCTGCCTGCGCTATAATATGATTAGGGAGGTTTTGTAATGGGTTGATGATCCGTTGCGAAACGATCGCGGATAATGGAACCATTTGCTGCGGGGATTAACTTTATCATTACCGGCGGGTAGCATGCGAGGAAGACATTTACAATTGCACGACCAGAAGAGGATTGCTCAATGCGAGCGTTTAATTGAGAGATCGTTCGGGGATTTAGAAAAATTCTATGATAGGAAATTTGCTAGCGGTGGTGTGTGTGTGTGTGTGTGTGTGTGTGTGTGTGTGTGTGTGATGGTCTTTCACTTAAAGGTTATTAGGTTTATTGCTTAAGAAGCATCGATTATCAATTCAGTTTATCGGGATTGTGAATTTAATAATAGCTCTTTCAATTATTCACAGAATTTTATTTTAAAATATATATAATACCGTTGAATTTATCAGTCTGTTTTTGTTGCAAATCTTTCGCTGGGAGGGAGTAGAAGCAAGCAGGAGTGGATTTCAGGACAATTAAGGGGGCAATTATCGTTCAAGGACAGTTTTAAAATTTAGGTTAAGTTTTATTAATCAAAATAAAGATCACAATTTAAATAATTATTACTATTTTAAATAAAATCATCAAAACCAACACACACAATTTTACAAAAACTTCAGAACTGACAAAGCTAAGACAAATTTGACAAAAATATAAAAATTTACTAAATCAACAAACATTTAAAATTCTACACAAGTAAGAATTTTAAATCTTTGTTGATTTAGTAAATTTTTACATTTTTGTCAATTTGTCACTTTGTTAGTTCTGAAGTCTTTGTAAAATTTTATGTCTGTTGGTTTTGGCGATTTTATTTAAAATAGTAATAATTATTTATATTGTGATCTTTATTAAATATTGACATTGAAAGATGTTTTTAAGTATACTTCTACATATGGTATTTTGAAACATTCAAGGCTGAAATACATACAATGATCGGCTCATTTGAAGAAAAAATTACCAAACTTCAAAATGATATGGAGATTCTAGAGTCTCGCGTATTCCAAGTTACAAACCACGGCATAAATGACCAAACGATATCTGCTATATCTGATACAGCTGTTAGCGATACAGTGTCCGAGATAATGGAACGTAACAAGAGAAAACATAACTTATTGATGTACGATATACCTGAATCTACAGAAGATGACGCTAAGGACAGAATCAAGCACGATTCTGATAAGGTATTATCTGTATTAAAATCACTGGGTAATTTGCTTCTCC
Organism: Philonthus cognatus; assembly: GCA_932526585.2. Lineage (NCBI taxonomy): Eukaryota > Metazoa > Arthropoda > Insecta > Coleoptera > Staphylinidae > Philonthus > Philonthus cognatus. Next base: position 156,571,090 of record OW052241.1, read on the forward strand.
CAAAAGTACATTATAGGCTGGGAAAGAAATCTGAATCAGCATCGAAAACAAGACCATTGAAGTTAGTCTTTGAAAATCCTAACCCTTCCCTTGAGATATGGAGGTCATCTCGCAAGTCGTCTACTCTCAAAGAACCAATAAAAAAGGATCTAACACCTATGCAGCGTAGTCACCTGAAGCTGTTATATGCTGAACTTTCCGATCGACAACAGCTTGGAGAGAAAAATTTAAAAATCAAATTCGTAAACGACGTACCCGCCATCGTATCCCATGGGAACCAACAGTCCGTGTTAAAAAACCTCCAGCAACAAATATAAGTGATGTAGATATATACTACCAAAACGTTCGCGGTTTAAGAAGTAAAACTCATTTGTTATTGGAGGGAGTTTTAGTGTCAGATTACGATATTTTTATATTCACAGAGACATGGCTTGATGATGGTGTATTCGACACTGAATTGTTTCCAACTAAATTTTCTGTATTTAGGGATGACAGATCTTTAAGAAAAGGTGGTTGCTGCTTAATAGCGGCGGACCACAAATACTTGCCTAGAAAAATTAATAATGTTGTACATAATAATGTTGAAATGGTTAGTGTTAGATTAATTATTAACGGTACCTTCATTAATATAATTTGTCTTTATATTCCTCCAGGGTCTACCCCGGAATGTTATAACACAGTATTTAATTCTATTGAAAATAATGTTGATATCTCAAGTCACACTATAATTGTTGGGGATTTCAACGTACCCCACTTTATCAATCATGATGCAAATGCAGTATCGACAGCACCTTGTACACAAGAATTAGTTAATTTCATAACTTACAATAATTTATGCCAGTCTAACACGATCCTTAATTGTAACAACCGACTTTTGGATCTGATTGTACACACTAATAAAATCACATGTAAATCGTCCATGGCACTAGATCCCCTTGTAAATGTTGACAAATATCATCCTCCTTTAGTTATCGCAGTTTCTATTATTAACTCAGAGTCTGCGGTATTCAAACCTAATAAAGCAGATAAGCAATTTAACTTTAGAAAGGCAAAGTTCCCTCTGTTATACGAGAAAATATGCGATTCCTCTTGGGAGGATGTTATTTCCACAAAAAAACCAGGTATAGCCTGCACCATTCTCTATTCCAAATTAAACAATATCTTTGAGATCAGTGTCCCGAAGAAATCAGTGAACAATAGTAAATATCCGAAATGGTTCTCTAAACGCACCATAAACTTAATTGTTTCTAAAAACCGGTACCTAAAACTTCAAAGGCGGAGTAGAATTAAACGGCATTGTGGTTCTATCAAGATATTCAAACGATCCATAAAAATTGAACTTGCCAAAGACTACTAGCTATACATTAACAATATAGAGCTCTCAATAAAAACAGATCCCAGAAAATTCTGGACTTATTTAAATGACAAAAAATCTTCATCCCGAATTCCAGGCATTATGCACTACAATGAAACAACTCTTGAAAAGGAACAAGATATAGTAAACAGTTTTGCAGATTTTTTCAAAAGTGTATTCAGGGCAAAACTAAGTTCGAGTATCACTAATTCTACGTCTTCTCTCGACAGCGTTGGATTTCATATTGATGAGATAACTGAAGAAGATGTGTTAACTGCCTTTAAGACTCTGAAACCAAAGTTTACAGCCAATCCTGATAAAATACCCTCTCTTATAGTCAAAGACTGCATAGCTTCACTTGTTACTCCGTTGACTTATATATATAACTTGATCCTAAAAACATCATGTTTCCCGGATGTCTGGAAATCTGCTCGAATATGCCCAATTTTCAAGGCAGGTGATAGGAACTTAATCACCAACTACAGGCCAATTGCGTTAATAAACAACTTCTCAAAATTATTTGAAGCCATTCTTTCAACGAAAATCTACCAGCACGCGCAGAATTACTTTACACCTTTCCAACACGGTTTTATCCGAGGTCGATCCACAACCACTAACTTGTTTAACTTTGTACAATTTGCCTCTGAAGTTTTAGATAGATGTGGACAAGTCGATGCTATATACCTAGATTTTAAGAAGGCTTTTGATAGTATTAGCCATAGCATTATATTGCAGAAACTGCCTAATTTCGGATTTTCCTCTTCCCTTTGTCATTTATTGGAATCCTATCTATCCAACCGCAGCCAATATGTTGAATTTAATAGTTTTAAATCACCGAGTTTTACGTCTACAAGTGGTGTACCCCAGGGGTCGAATTTGGGCCCACTCATATTTATCTGCTTCATTAATGATGTCGTAGTAGGTATTAAGTCACACATACTTATATATGCTGACGATATCAAGCATTATCGAGAGATAAAGTCAAAAACAAATTGTGATATTTTATCAAGTGATATCAACCAAATTCATGAGTGGTGTATCATGAATGACCTCCCTCTAAACCTCAATAAGTGCAATTTTATTAGTTTCAATAGGAAAACAAATCCCATCAGTTTTAATTATGCTATTTGCAATGACATCATATCAGGTTGTTGTACAATTAAGGATCTAGGAGTGCTGCTCGATTCCAAATTAACCTTTCATGAACACATTGAAAAGGTATGTAAATCTAGTTACAAAATGTTAGGATTTATTGCACGTAACTCAAAGGACCTCAGGAATATCGACACGTTAACTAAAATGTACGATACATTTGTACGGACCAAACTAGAGTACTGCTCTATTATCTGGTCGCCATACCTCGCTTGCTCAATTAACCAACTAGAGAGCATTCAACGCAAATTTCTTAAAATGATTTATTTCAAAAAACACCGAGCTTATCCTGTTCAAAATTACAATCACGATAATCTGCTTCGAGAGTTCAATATGCACTCCCTCGAAACACGTCGGAAACTATCTTCTCTGTTATTTCTACACAAACTACTAAATAATGAAATCGACGATATCCACTTAATGTCAAAACTTAATTTCTATGTACCAAGATTGAATTCCCGAAGCAGATGTACATTTGCATACAGAACTAATTTTCTCCATTATTCTCCCTTAAACTGCATGGTACGACACTGTAACAATGTTCCAGACATGGATATATTTAATGAAACCTCCCTTGATATCAGAACCTCATTGTCACCGTTAATATTATAAGTCTTTTCTTTTGTTTTTTGTTATCAAATATGCCATATAATTTATCCACTACTCTACTTTATTTCTACCATTTTGTATTAATGTTTATTGTTAGTATTAATGTTTATTTTTAGTTAGTATATTTAAAAAAACTGTATTTTTCTCTGTAAATAGAATTTATTCTGCTGAGAAATAAACGATTATTATTATTATTATTATTATTATTATATTCCGTATAAACATTTGTAAAATTAATTAACATGTTATCAAAACTAAGCAGTATATTTTGAACTTCATTTTACATCAGCGTTTTATACGCGTGGCGACTTAAACAAATTTTCAAGCTTTTCTTAACTCGAAATTTTACTTTATGCGCCACGCGAATAAAACTCTGATATATTGTGAAATTGAAAACATTCTTGTTCAGCAGTATATTTGTAATTCTGCTTTAGCATTCTTTTTTAATACTGATTTAACAATGTATTATTAGTTTCACAATATTTCAGTGTTTTATGCTTAATCTGGGATTGAAAACACTCGTTAGAGCCTTCAAATTTTATTTGCCTAATAAAGCCACCATGTCTTGAAACATGTTGCAGTGTTTAACAATAAAAGTGAAACCCTCCCAACCGTGTTCTTTTATTTCAAAAACAAGTGTCTAGTTTTACTCCTCAAATATAATTATAATTCGTTGGTAAACATTTATTTCGTAAATATTTTAATTTAATACTTTGATCATTTTATAAAAGAGATTTAATATAGGAGATAATGTTATCTTTAGGCTAGATAAATCCATCCCTTTAAATATTTAAAGTACGCTTTATACGTTTAGGTCTCACCTTTCACCCAAAGCGTCCAAGAAAATTGTGTTTGATCAGGGACCCGGACGCCCAGACCTTACATTGCTTTCAATAAAATTCTAGCCCGCACACATTCACTGAATTGAAGGAAATCGAAAATCTCCTATGTGTATTTAACGTAACAAAAAATATTTTATTTAAACAATATTTCGAAATAAACAAAATATTGTAATTCAATATTTGATTTGATTTGATTAATTTTATTCATTAATTTTGATATTGCAATAAATAAAATATCTTAATTGGATTTTAATATTTGTTGAACAGGTGTTTCCCATCCTTTGTTAAGCATGAAGTAACATTTAGAGTTTAAAAACTTTTAGTAAATAACACACTTGGTTAAGATTTCACTGTTTATTGATTGACACTGCAACAATTGTTTCGCCACACAGTGGCTTCATCAGGCAGATGAATAATGAATTACAAACTTAAACTAACGCTTAAATACTAATGACGTGGAGGAGGTGGTGTTGCTTAGGGAAATGGGGGTGGTAGTGAATTATGTGAGAAATATATATGCATATAAACATACATAAGTATATACAAACATTAACATATCGTATAAACAGAGGATAAAATGTCAGGACAAATTAAATTAATAAATAAAGATAAGTATAAAAATCAAATTCACACAAGTAAATATATACATATACATACACAAAAACGTATAAAAACATTAACCTATGCCATATACATATACATATACAACAAGCTATAAATAAGAAAAATTACACCGAACAGAAATGAAAATATAGCATGAAAAAATGTTTACACTGAAATTTACAGAATTACAAATTTAGTAGTGGTGAATTATTTACGTCTGCTTGATCGTTTAATAGAATGCCGCGTTTATTAAATTTATTGATTTCCAGTTGTTCAAGCAGATTTAATTTCCTACCTTTGTTACAGATATGAAGGATTTTGAATTTATTGTTGAAATTGTGGTTATTTTCGATTAAATGATTGGCATATGTGGACGTAGTTTTTTTATGTTCGTAGCATTTCTGATGTTCTGCGATACGTTCGTTGAAACTGCGGCCTGTTTGTCCAACATACACCTTAGGGCAATCGTTGCATTCCAACAAATAGACGCCTGAGTTACTATTTTTATTCATTTTGTCTTTAGCGTTATTTAAAAATTTATGAAGGGAATTCTGTGACTTGAAACTAACTTTGATTTTTTTAGATTTTAATATTTTTCCTATTTCTACTGATGGTTGTCCAATATAAGAGATTGATGCATAAATCATGTCTTCTTTCGATTGTATAATAGAAAGAGTTTAGAGTTTAGAAAAGCTTGAAAATTTGGATTTGCTGGGGCGCGCGAGAAAAAAATCTACGTGCTATTAGCTAGTTTTGAACCATTGATAAAAAGAACGTGGCAGCATTGCAGTTTCATGTGTTGCAAACTTCATTCTAATTAGGTAATTTAGAGGTTATGTATCACTGTCTTTGCATATTATTGCAAAAATGTGTTTCTTCTGCTACATTGTTCGATTCAAATTTATTTCGAACGGGTGTTTTCCACTCCCAGATTAAGCATGAAGTAAAATGTCGAGTTTAGAAAAGCCTGAAAATTTGGTTTGGTCGCGTAGCGCGTAGCGCTACGCGGCCAAACCAAATTTTCAGGCTTTTCTAAACTCGAAATTTTACTTCATGCGCCAGGCGTCTAAACACTGACTCAATATGATTCAAATTCTACCCACTTAAAATTTAATTAAAATAAATTGAATTAAAATTAGACAATATTAATAAGCAACACAAATGTATTGTTTTTTCTTACCTGTAAAAATCACCAATTAAATGTTGATTTTTTTTTCTTTATGGGAATTTAATTGTCGACGTTTTATCATAATTTTGCACACATTCGATTTTTTTTTTCTATATCCTTTCTGACAAATCTTTCAAAATTTTCTATGAAAATTAGTATTATTAAAAAACCAGTAAATATTCTGAGATAATTAGATATGACCAAAATACCGGTATAAAATTGACAAAATTCGGGTACATTTTGAAGAGCATTTTCCCCCTCCTACTGGACTGGATAAAAATAACTTCAATTTGAATCTTTAAACGAGGGTTTTCCACTCCCAGACTAAGCATGAAGTAAAATTTCGAGTTTAGAAAAGCCTGAAAATTTGGATTGGCCGCGTAGCGAAGCGGAGCGGCCAATCCAAATTAGGCTTTTCTAAACTCGAAATTTTACTTCATGCGCCACCCGTATAAAACACTGAAATATCGTAAAGTTTAATATATACGGCTTTAGCAATCTAATATATAGATGTGAATAAAACATGAGTCAAATTCTGCGCTGAACAAATTGTTTAAAACAGTGATTATAGGCAACCCAATCACTCTAACGAATATTAGGTTGCCTATAATCGATAATCGTTGTTGTATGTGTGTGTTTTTTGAACTTCACTGTAAATCAGTGTTTTTAAACGTGGCGCATGAAGTAAAATTTCGAGTTTAGAAAAGCCTAATTTGGATTGGCCGCTCCGCTTCGCTACGCGGCCAATCCAAATTCTTAGGCTTTTCTAAACTCGAAATTTTACTTCATGCTTAGTCTGGGAGTGGAAAACACCCGTTCGAAATAAATAAATAATAAATAAAACACTCGTTACAAGCCTCAAATTAACCGCTTTGAAACAACGAATTCCCGCAAATTTAAAAAACGCTGAAATTATCATGATATGTATACTCAAAAGAAAAATGCCCTGTATATTCTGTTTTAAACACTTTTTAAATGTGTTTTAAACATGTTTTAAACACGTTTTAAACATGTTTTTAATTGTTATGTTTTTAAGGCTGTTTCAATGAAAAAAACAGGTTTTGTAAAAAAACAGTTTGTTTTAATTAAAATGAAAAAACTTTTTTTTGACCAACCCTGCTCGTGGGTCAATGAGTAGAGCTCCTGTTCTTAGGCCACAGGGTCGTGGGTTCGAATCCCACCGGGGGTGTTACCTTCTTATAGGGAAATTAGCATCCTCTGGAGCCATGGGTGTGTGTGATTGTCTTGTGCCATCCTAAATTAATAAATTAAGCCGGGTAGTAGGGAAAGATAGCCGATTCTAGAACCTCCTCCTCCTCGCGGAGGAGGAGGTTCTAGAATCGGCTATCTCATGGGAGGAGGAGGAGGATGAGGAGGACGATGGGGAGGATGAGGAGGAGGTTTTTGAATTTAGGCTAAAAAGGAAGAAGAGGGAGTACTTTTCTTATATATTTTTTTGTTATTTCTTTTTATTATTTATTTTAGTTTTTAGTTTTTTCCTTATTTTTTTAAATTACAATGAGGGTGTGTGTTTGAACAACTTAAGTAAGATTGTAGAAATGTTTCATGAAATAAAAAAAAAAAAATATTTTAAATTAATTAAATCAGATATTTAAAAGCAGTTACCTGGGGAAATATATATAATGGATAGTGGTTTTATAATAAAGTAGACAAAAGTAATATTTGAAGCAATATATTTAAAATAAAACAAATATACATAAACATAGAATTGAAATTATAATTGTTCAGACATACATTTATTAAAGATACAAATAACCTTATAATAATTATAATTTAATTGTATCAAAAGAGTAAGGGATTTTTTACCCACGTTTATGAAAAATCAAAATATATTTAAAAGTAATATTTAAAGCAATATTTAAATTATAATTATTCAGACATACATTTATTAAAGATACAAATAACTTTATAATATTTATAATGTAATTGTATCGAAAGAGTAAGCGTTTCTTACCCAGGTTTATAAAAAATAAAAATATAATTGAATGTTTAATCAAGCTCTTGAATTGCATCGTTAATCATTTTATCCAACACCTTTTCGTTTTCTAAATCCGCTATACGTAAATGGCCCCATGCTAATGTATGATATTTATCATTTAAAATGTATCTTTTGTCGTCTTTTGAATTCAATGCAATTTTGTTTTGAAGTTCTGTAAACATATTATGATAACTGGATCTAAATTTGTACATTTTTTTATAAACTGCACCTCCATTCTCCACTACAGTAATGTAATCATTTACACTTTTAGCTTTTTTAATCGAGCTTGAATTGAGTAAATTTACACAATACGCCTTAGCACCAGTTCCATAAAATGATTCAATGATCTGACCTTTAAATTCGTCTTTCATTTTGCCGATGTAAGATTTATTTGGAATGATGCAATGCTGATTGTCAATTGGATAGTTGGATGTATCAAACTTATCAATATTAATTTTAATATCATCGTATATATTTTCTGTAAAAACTTGAAGAACTAACGAATCTGTATCTGTGTACAATAATGTTACGTTGTTATCGTACTTTCTCTTAAGGAAACTATAGAAAAAATCATACATTACAGTTTTGGATAATTCTAAAATAGAAAATCCTACAAACAGTGGTTTTGTGTACTGCACTTTGAGAACACCCATTTCAACAGCGTAAGTAAAACGACAAAATTAATTGAATAAGTTAAAAATACAAATAGGTAGGTGACTGTATAAATACGAGCCGAGGTAAAAAGAATCCCCTCTTTTATGAAGATCGAAAAAAAAAACTATAAATTCCTTACACGCGTTCGACAATATTGTCACGTATCAGCGATGACCGTCGACCATATCAAATTTCAAGTTATAATCCGAGGGTGGATGATTGAGGTGTTCCTTTCGAAAAAGCACCAATAACATAAAAAAAATATTTCCAGGAACAAACATCTGGTAACGTTTAGCGATTTATCGTTACAACACGGTTACACCAATCCATCAAGACGATGTATCCGAATTAACACCGAAACGAGAATGAGATATGATTAAACGTTTGTAAGTAACGGCCATCAATTCACCTCGCCCCATGTTATGATGTTGATGGTCACTTTTATATTGTTCTGTCCATCAGATGATTCCTAACCGAGAATTATGTGGGCTATAAAAAATTGTAAAGAGTGGAGTATCGGATGACCGGTGTTTAGTAATGCGTGTGTTTTTAGCAGTAAACGTGGACGTTTAGAGTGCAAGAGGAGACATGTTGGAGCTTAATGGGTCGACGATTCCAAAATCAGATTCTTGTCTTTATGTGTAGGATTTTTATGAAGTTGAATGCAATATTACTTCTTTTTGTTCCAAAATGACATTACTTATTAATAAATATACACAATGATTTAGTATATAAGCAACGATTGTAGTTTCATGTAATCATTACTCATCTGCCTGATGAAGCCACTGTGTGGCGAAACAATTGTCGCAGTGTTCGACATTAAAAACTGTGAAAATTCTCAAAGGATCGTGTTTTATTTCCTACATAATAAATATATATTAGATTTATACAAACATCGACAAAAACAGTAGAAAACAACTATGATAAAGCATTGTTGGGTGAATAGTGGATCCTTGAGGAACACCTAGCATATAACATGATTGAGGGGCTCAGTGGAAAAGTAGTAGAAGTGCTATTTTCTTAAAAATTGGTATAAGTACAGATATCTACAAATGAGATTCATATTTAGTGATAGAAAAAAAGGTACAATTGAATTTGCGTATCTCTTAATATAAAAATTTTCAGGCTTTTCTAAACTCGAAACTTTACTTCATCAGTACAAAACACTGACATACTACAAAGTTTAAAACACACCGCTAAACTTAAAAAAAAAATGGTTTAGTCGCGTAGCGCGAAGCGCGGAGCGGCCAAACCAAATTTTCAGGCTTTTTAAACTCGAAATTTTACTTCATGCGCCACTGGTACAAAACAGTGACATAACAAAGTTTAAAACACACCGCTAAACTTTACATTGCATCAGTGTTCTGTACCGGTGGCGCATGAAGTAAAATTTCGAGTTTAGAAAAGCCTGAAAATTTGGTTTGGCCGCTCCGCGCTTCGCGCTACGCGACCAAACCAAATTTTCAGGCTTTTCTAAACTCGAAATTTTACTTCATGCTTAGCCAGGGAGTGGAAAACACTCGTTTAAAGCTTCAAATTAAATTCTTTCAATAAACCGAGCGTGGGCAAATGTACAACGTATGTTTATGTATACTTAAAAGAAAAATTCTCATTATGAACATGTTCGGTGTTACATAAAACTCTCTGTATGTAACTTAAATAAGCATAATTGTCAATAAAAAACGTTTTAACCTCGTTTATCGTTTTTTATTGATAAATTAACATGTATAACGTGGAAGCCTCGACAATACAAAGCATAATTATTTTAATTTTGTTCTGTATTGGGTTATTCCTTTTGGACAATAAAGATTATTATTATTATTATTATAAAAATATATATATATTATAAAATATGTTCCTAAGATATGGAAAGTAGCAGAAGTGATAATGATTCCTAAACCTGGAAAACCACCAAATGAAGTTTCTTCGTACAGACCAATCTCTTTATTACCTGTAATATCAAAAATGTTTGAAAAAATACTTTTTAAAAGATTAAAACCAATTATTGAAGGCAAAAACATAATTCCAGAACATCAGTTTGGTTTCAGAGAATGTCATTCAACTATAGATCGAGTCCACAGAATAACGAACGTAATTGAAAAGTCACTGGAAGAAAGAACGGTTTGCTCTACTATCTTTCTTGATGTAGCGCAAGCTTTTGACAAAGTGTGGCACGACGGACTTAAATACAAATTAAGAAAACTTCTACTCAGACTATATTCACAAATAATAGAATCATACATTTCAGATAGAGTTTTCAGAATTAAGCAGGAAGATGCTTACTCTGAACTAAAAGAAATAAAGGCAGGTGTGCCACAAGGCAGTGTGCTAGGACCAGTCCTCTACCTATTATACACCAGCGATATACCTGAATTAGACCATGATACGATAGCCACATTTGCCGACGACACTGCTATATTGGCTGTAGGCAAAGATCACGAAGAAGCATCAGTAAATCTGCAAACCTCGATAAATAAAATTAACATCTGGACTAAGCAATGGCGAATCAAATTGAATGAGACTAAATCGGTCCACGTCAATTTCACAAATAAAAGAAATCAACATATCCCTGTTAGTATGAATGATATCCAGGTACCATATGCTGATACAGCAAAATATTTGGGTTTTACACTGGACGCTAAGCTACGCTGGAGAGCTCATGTCAAAAAGAAAAAAGAAGAACTGGACATCAAATTTCGAAAAATGTATTGGCTGCTTTTGGTCGGAACTCCACCCTGTCAATCTACAATAAATTACTGCTGTATAAACAAATTCTTAAGCCCGTATGGACATATGGCATCCAGCTGTGGGGTTGTGCCAAAAAGAGCAATATAGAAATAATCCAGCGATACCAAAATAAAGTACTGAGGAGTATTGTCAATGCTCCTTGGTATTTCCGAAACAGTGACCTCCACAGGGACTTGGAAATGGATACTGTTAATGAGACAATACACAAATTTGCCAAGAGTCATGAACAGCGACTTCTTCAACACGTCAACATCGTAGCCATCCAGCTCCTCGATAACACGAATTTGACCAGAAGACTACAGCGGACTAAACCGTTCGAGTTAGTTTAATATTGTGTTAGTGCAAAAGCAGAGCATAGTGCTAGTGTACACATCAATTAGTGTAATTAAGTTATTAAAATCTAAAGGATACTAATGAGTAAACCCTCAGTATTAAAACTTTAGTAAATTAAGTTAGCTAAATATTACTCATTGATCCATTTGTGATCAGATTGTAATTATAGTAAAATACAACTAAGTGTTTTGCAAATAATAAAAAAAAATAAAAAAAATTATTATAAGTAGTATATTTTGAACTTCACTTGAAATCATTGTTTTATACGCTGGCGCATAAAGTAAAATTTCGAGTTTAGAAAAGCCCAGCCAATTTTCACAGGGCTTTTCTAAACTCGAAATTTTACTTCATGCTTAATCTGGGAATGGAAACACTCGTTAGAAGCTTTAAACTTTAGGCTTTTATAAAAAAAACAACGATACCTGATAATGTACAATGTATAAATTGGGATATATATACTTGAAAATTACTTATATTTTCTAAAATCTATAAAATTAAAAAGAAACATCTAAAATTGAAAGTACTGATTTCTTCTGAAATATTAAAATGTTAAATATTAAAAAGTACGTATATTTTATATTTATTAAACATTCGTTAATCATATAAAAACAATGACAAAATAAAGAAAAATATTGACTAAGAATTATGTATATTTAAAATTCAAAACTATTTTAATCTGAAAGAATAAGCTTACTCTTTTTTAAGTTTACAAAACATTAAATATAATATAATATATAAATATACGATTTTTAAAATATCATTGTATAATTCAATATCCAGCGGTGTATTCGCACGGGAAGTAGTTGTTTCAATGGATATTTATTGTCTTAGTAGTCTTGTTAATTCAGATTCATTGTTTGCAGCTCATACGAACATTTTAGTAATTTTACATATAAAATATAAAATTAAAACGACTTTCTGCAAATTTTAGTCTAGCTGAGACCTATAAATATCCATTAAACCAACAACTACTCGAGCTAATACTCCAACAGATATTAAATTATACAATGAATATTTGAGTTACAGATTTACTGTTCTATGTTTAATTTATATGCAAAATGCAACAATAGGTTCAATTATTCTCTCACCAAACTAAATGAACCAACAGAAAATTGAAATAAATTAAAAAATTACAGGGAATTGAAAGAATCTTATGCGATCGTAAAGAAAAAGTCTTAAGCCATCTATAGACACGTTTCGAGATTTATCCCTCATCAGTATTTTATATATTATAAGAATTAGGTATTACCAACATCATAAAAATTTGTGAATGAAAAATAAAATAAAATTAATTCATTGTCGCCTTTTATTTCAATTAAATTCTATGAAACTGGAAAATTGTGAGTAAACTTAACGTTGGTTAAAATTTATAGAAGCATTTTCGTGATATTACTGTTATTAATTTAATGAAAATCGCTTGCACAAAAATTCAAACATAACTTCTTTCAAACCCTAACATTTTTATGAAACAAAAAGCAAACAAAAGCCGAAGATCAAGGCTTTCAATTAATGCAAAGCTTGGTTGTTTTCATGCTCAAAGCAAAGCTTAAATTTGGAACCCTTTTGTAAAAAAGCTTATGTTAATATAAAAATATTAGGCTTCTAATAATTGCATCGCAATGTTAAATGGATTGGGAACTCCTGGTATAATTGGCATAAAATACATTCTCATCTTCCTGCAAATATGAATAAACAGCTAACATTAAAACTGTTTAGTACGTGTAAATCATTCTTGTACCTTTTCAAATACAGTGAGCGGATAATTCGAGCTGTAATTCAGCCACTTACTCCGTCTTATCTCCCGTTGATGCATTTAAGTGAAAAACCCGCAATATTTCTCAGCGCGCCTAAAAACCATTAAATCCGTCTCATTAAGTAATTTGCACGAAAGCAGGTGCGTGCATAAATTTCAGATTTTCTTGGGCAAAACGGCTCGCAATAAATAACGCAAACGACCCCAAATTATATTGTACGCGCCTATTAACCAATTAAAACGTAACGTTAATGATTAACAATTAAATACGCATCGCGAAAACATGTAAAAATGGCCATTATGCAAAACGCGCAAATAGAGCCATAATTCCCGTCCCGTTCCGATTAATTAGTGTTATTTTGATTCATTAGCGGCAGCGTTCGTTCAGCATCTAGGCATTCACCACGCGCGTTTATATTATATATCAATTCCAAGATAGAATTCCGATTCGATTTTGTAATTAACTACGCGCGCGGGCTTATTAACATAAACAATTTATAAGTTTTTAATTAATTTCTGTTGGTTTTAATGGGGAAAGGTTATATAATATTTTTCGCGTGGTGTGTTTGCACCAGAGGCGACAGTTTTTTTTTAATTTATTTATTCTTTATTGATTTACCGCTTCATATATTCGTGTAATAGTTATATTATTAAAAGACACGGTCGATTTCAGACACTTAATTAATTTTCGATTTATGGCCCTATAAAATGTAATGTAAGGCCCGTGTGAATTGATTTTATGTTGGTTTAAGTGAGGCGGAGGCCAGCTTAGAAAATTGTAAATCATATTTATATCCACAGAGAAAAATGTGTGTGTAAGTGATAAAATGGTCATAATATTCATTAAATTGCTTAGGTGAAAGTATCGATATTAATTAATATAATAAACACATGTACAGGGTATTTTTCTTTTATGTATACATATACTGATGTACGTTCAATTTCATGCTTTTAACGATTAAGCATGATGTAAAATTGCGAGTTTAGAAAAGCCTGTAAATTTGGATTTAGGCGCGGTGCAAAGGTTGATGTCCAAATCTAACAGACAATACTTATAACTGGGTTAACTTCTTCAGTGTGCTTCTAACTTATATAGTTTTTTTTGTTTTCAATTATTTTCCATGAATTTCCCATCTGTTCCATTCCCTTAATTTCTTATATGTTACCTAACAGTCTCTTTTAAAAGTTGTTAACTAACCACAAGTTTTGACAAAAAACAACTCAATCTGAAACTCAAAGAATAAACATCATAATTGTTTAGACCGTTACTACGTGGTAATCCATATTAAATTATATGAAACTATACTATGTTTTTTACCACTTGTATTAATTATACAGAGAGTTTTATGTAACACCAAACTTTTTCATAACGAGAATTTTTTAAGTATATATAAGCATAGGTTGTGCATGCTCCGACGCTCGGTTTATTAAAAGATTAGAAGCTTTAAACGAGTGTTTTCCACTCCCAGGCTAAGCATGAAGTAAAATTTCGAGTTTAGAAAAGCCTGAAAATTTGGTTTGGTCGCGTAGCGCGAAGCGCGGAGCGGCCAAACCAAATTTTCAGGCTTTTCTAAACTCGAAATTTTACTTCATGTGGCACCGGTACAAAACACTGATGCAATGTAAAGTTTAGCGGTGTGTTTTAAACTTCGTTATATGTCAATGTTTTGTACCGGTGGCGCATGAAGTAAAATTTCGAGTTTAGAAAAGCCTGAAAATTTGGTTTGGCCGCTCCGCGCTTCGCGCTACGCGACCAAACCAAATTTTCAGGCTTTTCTAAACTCGAAATTTTACTTCATGCTTAGTCTGGGAGTGGAACAAACTCATTCCAAGTTTCAAATTGAACTCATTTAAAAAAAAACAACGGTTATCTAAAGATTTACGGCGTATACGCTGTAATTGCGACATGTATACTTGAAAGAAAAACTCCCTGTATGTACAAGTTGAGACATTACTTGCGATTGATTGGCTACAATTTGTAATGGTCATATAGGCAATCCAATTTACACATAACTTAAAAATTAAAGGTGTCTAAATGTTTTGTATGAAAATGTTGTTCGGTGTTACATAAAATACTCTATATGTAGGTATACTTAATGAAAAAAATCCCAGTATATTTTTTACATTTAAAAAACTAGTAGAATTATTCGTTTGATTTTAGCGATCTTCGCTACTGGATTTAGCATGATTAAAGTTTTAATTTGAAGATAATATTATCACATTTTCATAAAACGTTGATCAATAATGTTAGAACAAATCATACCACATGATGTCAGCGAGGCAAGGTATCACATTACAAGTTGTTGTTAGTTACGTCAATATACATGTAAATAAATGTATTGTGATATCAGTTAATTATAAAAAGTGTTAAGACCGATCCACATAACTCTAACAGGTTATGGGCCCAGAACATTAGCAGAACATTAGCAGAACATTAGCAGAACATTAACAGAACATTAGCAGAACATTAGCAGAACATTAGCAGAACATTATCAGAACATTAGCAGGACATTATCGTTCTTAGAGAAAGATACCGCAATAAAAAACGGGAAAGTATGAGTGGATACTCAAAGATTGAGTCTCTTAACAAGCACAATTATGATACCTGGAAACTTCAAATGGAAGCTGTATTGGTTAAATCAGAACTTTGGGACTACGTTGATGGTACGGAAATAAAACCTGATCCTGGAGACGAAAGAGCTGCTGCGTGGGTAAAGAATGACAAAAAGGCTAAGTCCGATATTATTTTGTCGATTTCGGGAAGTGAATTGAAGCAAATAAAAAACTGCATTTCATCGCGAGAAATATGGTTAAAGTTAAAAGACATTTACCAATCACAAGGACCAGCGAGAAAGGCAACACTTCTGAAACGGTTGACTTTGCATAAAATGTCTGAAGATTCTGATATACGAGAGTATTTAAAAGACTTCTACGATACTGTAGACAAACTCGGGGATATGGAGATAGTGATACACAACGACCTGTTAGAGTTTTGATTTTGTTCTACTGCATTATTTTTATCATAACTTTCCTGCTTATTTTCTATTACATCATCCATGCCGTTTCAAAATTTGCATCCTCGTGACCTTCTACTTCATTAAATTCGTTTTGTAATGCGTCCAAATTTGCTTGATTATTATTTTCCGATGGCAAAATGTTATGTTCAATTTCTACCATTGACGTCTTTCCTTTTGAGATCCGTCACATCCATCATTTATTGAAGTAGTTTCTGTCTTGTCGTTAATCAATTTCACGTCACGAGATATCAAGACTGTTCTCTGTTCTTGTGACCATATGCGGAATCCTTTGCATTTATCGGAGTATCCTTTGCATTTATCGGAGTATCCCAGACCAGAAATATACCTTTCAATCCTCTTTCGTCAAGCTTACCCTTTTCTGGACTTTTGTTAAGGTAGTAAACCTGACTTCCAAATATCTTTAAATTTGAGATATTTGGCGTTTCACCTGTCCAAATTTCAAATGGGGTGCGGCCCTTTAAGCTCTTCGATGGTGTTCTGTTTCGTAAATAATTTCCTGTATTTACCGCTTCCGCCCAGAAGGAATTTGGCAACTTCGCATCCATTAGTAAACATCTCGCGGTTTCCATTAATGTGCGATTTTTTCTTTCCGCTATTCCATTTTGTTCCGGTGTGTAAGGCAACGTCAATCTTCTTCTTATTCCGTGCGCTTTTAGGTACACATCGAACTGTTCATTGTTATACTCACGACCGTTATCAGACTGCAAACATTTTACATTTTTACCTGTCTGTATTTCTACCAATGCAACGAATTCCTTAGTTGCACTTAAAACTTCTCTTTTTGTTTTCAGAAATCTGACCTCGCACCATTTCGAACAGTCATCGATAAATTCCACATAGTATCTTGATATCTCGTGACGTGAAATTGATTAACGACAAGACAGAAACTACTTCATTAAATAAGGGATGTGACGGATCTCAAAAGGAAAGACGTCAAATGGTAGAAATTGAACATAACATTTTGCCATCGGAAAATAATAATCAAGCAAATTTGGACGCATTAAAAAACGAATTTAATGAAGTAGAAGGTCACGAGGATGCAGAAAATACAAATTTTGAAAACGGGATGGATGATGTAATTGAAAATAAGCAGGAAAGTTATGATAAAAATAATGCAGTAGAACAAAATCAAAACTTAACTAGAAGTAACGGAAGACCAAGGATAGTCAGAACAGGCTTAAGAGGTATACCTTCTAAGCAGTATCATTTTAACACAACAAAATAAATCAAAACGGACGAAAGTGAAAGTGAACACTCATGTCTGAGTGAAGTTCCTATGAAGGAAGCAATGAAGAGTTCAGACGTTTCAGAATGGAGAAATGCTATGGCGAATGAAATGATTTCCTTGATCAAGAATGAAACTTGGATATTGAAGGATCGCCCAGACAGCTGCAAAGTCATTGGCTGCAGAATGGTTTTGAGAAACAAAACAGGGCCAGGTGGAGCAATCGTTAAAAGAAAGGCTAGACTTGTCGCACAAGGATTTAATCAGATTTCTGGTATACATTTTTCAGAATCTTTCGCTCCTGTCGCAAGATTTAGCAGGATAAGAATGATGGCTTCACTGGCAGCTCGATATAACATGGAGATTAAACAATACGATGTAACTACTGCTTATCTAAATGGAAATCTAGAAGAAAACATATACATGGAGGCTCCTAGGTCATTCGAACAAATTCTACTGGACGTAATCAATTTAGAAGGTAATAGCGAGATAGGACGAAAGGCAAAAGCGATGCTGCACGAATTCAGGGGAGGAAATAAGGTGTGTTTCCTACAGAAGTCTCTTTATGGTCTAAAACAATCCGGACGAAGGTGGTATTTCAAATTAGATGAAGCACTTAGGAAATTAGGTGCAGTGCCTACAAAATCGGATCCTTGCTTATTCAAAATTGGCTCGGGAACAAACATCACATTAATTGCTGTTTACGTGGATGATTTGTTAATAGCTTCGCAAGATTCAAATGCAATTTCTGAAGTAGGAAAAATGCTGGCGTGAGAATTCCAGCTGCGAGACTTAGGACGTGCAAATTATTGTTTAGGAATGGAATTTTCCCAATCACAAAATCAAGTTACGATCAGTCAACGTGGATACATTGAACAATTGTTGAAGAAGTTCTCCATGGCCGATTGCAACAGCGTCGCAACTCCAATGGAAATGGGTGTAAGCCTCAAGAAGAATAAAACACCTTACCAAGATGAAGAAAACGTACCTTATCGACAGCTGGTGAGTGCTCTCACATACTTATCTACGTCAACGCGTCCAGACATCGCTTTCGCAGTGAGCTACCTAGGGCAATTTAACAATTGCTTTGGTCCGGAACATTTGAAAGCGGCTAAGCGTGTTCTGCGCTATTTAAAGGGGACGCTCGACGTTGGACTCGTATATAAAGCCAGCACAGAACCCATAACAGGTTTTATAGATGCCGATTGGGGAGGAAACGTAGATGACAGAAGATCCCATACCAGATATATGTTTTTACTTGGAGGAAGTCCAATATCCTGGGATTCGAAGAAACAAGTAACAGTGGCACTGTCATCGACAGAAGCAGAGTATATATGGCACTGACGGAATGTGCTAATGAAGCTATTTACTTACAGAGAACGGTCTCTGAATTAGGTTTGGATTTTCTCGGGAAGTTTACAGTCTTCTGCGATAACCAAAGCGCCATTCTGTTGGCAGAGAATCCAATCTTTCATGCTCGAAGCAAGCACATTGACATACGTCATCATTTTGTGAGAGACGTGATCAAGAATAAACTGTTTTCAATAAAGCACGTATCTATACAGGACCAGAAAGCCGATTTCCTTACGAAAGGTCTTCAAAGAATAAAACATGACCGATGCATGGAACTAGCTGGACTGAAGTGCATTTCACGAACAAATGATTTTAAAGAAAGAGGAACCTTGACTCGAGGGGGCGTGTTAGAACAAATCATACCACATGATGTCAGCGAGGCAAGGGATCACATTACTAGTTGTTGTTAGTTACGTCAATATACATGTAAATAAATGTATTGTGATATCAGTTAATTTAAATAAAAAGTGTTAAGACCGATCCACATAACTCTAACAAATAATACAAAAATGTTTTTTTTAACAACACTAGTCTATATTATTGACAATCATATCATTTTAAATGGTTGGAAATCTTATTTAAAATCAATAAAGAATTGATCATCGCTATTCTAAATTATGGTAGAAAATAAATAACTAAAACAACTAAAACATTTCAAAAATTAAAAATCATGATTTTCAAGACTAAAATTATATAAACGTTTAAACTTTACTTTAAAAATAGCAGGATCATCAACTAAAGCCTCAAAATTTATAATCAACTGATCTTACACTCGAGCCTCTTCGGTTAAATGATTGTCGTAGCAGAAGCACCTTTCATATACCTTTAATAAGAAAGGACTATGTCAGGAACTTTGGTATATGCAGAATAGCGGCCAATTGCAATGCTTTCAGTTTTGACTTTTTTTATAACGACATAAAGTCTGTACGTCGTTATCTTAAGCAGTAGCGTATTGTCTAGAAATGTGTTTAATGTTTTGTTAGTAATTAGGTATAATTTTCATATGTATTTTAATTTAAGCTCGGTGAGCAATCACTTCTGTTTGTAAATGGTGTAACCCGTGTATTTGAATAAAATAAAAATAAATGATACAACTTACTAAGTACACATATTTTTAAACATCCTCCTTTATTCGAGGCCAATGATCCCTCATTCAAGCAATTTTATAAATATTCATTTATATTAAAAAATGCTGAATTTATTTATTCTAATATATCACAATAATTAACATAAAATATCCAGAACTCAAACAATTACACAACTTTATAAGCCCAAACAAAATAAATTATTCAACAACAACAACAAAAAAAACACACGCGTTACGAACTTTTCACATGCAACATAATTATAATAATTGCGTGTTAACTCACTTATCTCTCCATTTTTTATTTCTTTTTATTTGGGATCAGATCTCCTGAGGCCTATATAACTTACCACCAAAGACACGCGTTTTTATAATTACACATTTTTCGATTACCATCGGATATACATATTTTTTGGTTTGTTCGAACCCGTTGCATAAATTACTCATTAAAATTATAGAAATGTAATTGCGGCATTAATCATTTTAAGTGTCAGGGAATCGACTGCGAGTGGTTCTGTACCAGTTTAGGAGAGCTCGAACGAGGCCTTCGTTGGCTAATGAAGTGGTATCATCCGATCGCCGGCATTAATATATTTGTCTAATTAAATATTGTATTTTATTGATCGTAAATTGCGTCATTAAACTAACTGGATATTAATATTACATGGGATCTTTAGTTAGAGTATGTTTAAACTGATTGAGAGAGATTTTTATTAGAGACAGACGAAGTTGATTTTGTAGAAATAAAATTATTATCAATTAGAAAGTGGAAAAGTAAGTTTATAGAGAAAAACATTATTTATTAGCAATTAAACATTCCAAAAAGTTTCTTGAATTAATTTCTCATCTGGCACTTGGTGAAACATATTAGAGTATGTAAAGTTATTATATACAGGGTGGGCCACGAATAACGCCCATTAAAAGTTTTTGGGATTCCTGACAGAGGAAAAATTTTAAAAAATTCTACATTGCACGGTTGAATGCGATCACCCCATGGAAAATATTTCGACTTTCTATTACTTCCGGTTGTACCGGAAATGGCTACCAACCTTGTTATTTTAAATGGAACATCCTATATATTAATTTTTTTTAGATTCCCCGTTCAATTGTCTACCCTCTTATATGAATTTATGTCCACTTAACTCTTACAGTTTTTGAGTTAAAAATTTATTTGTCAAATATTGACCTCAAATAGACGTTTTGAAAAATGCCTATAACTTCTAGTAGGAACAAGATAGACAGACGAACGGCATCTTGAATTGTTACTTATAGATCCCTCTAGAATTAAAAATAATTGACATCTGTCAATTTTGACAATAGGTATTTCAAAAATGTCAATATTTCAGTGCCCACTTAAAAACATCATAATTCAATGTTTTCAAATGGAATGACCAATATTTTATCTCATATAGTGATTGGCAAGACAATTTGCAACATAATAGTATTATGTCTCCCTATATCTAGAGCAAGTAGTTTTTGAGTTATTTCGAAATTTCTTTCCTCCCAGAATGCTTGCACAATTGAATAATTCCTGTACTATTCACACGAGCACCATAGTAGGCTACTGTCAATATTCGCTGAACCGAATCTGTTAATATTTTTGAACGCTCCGTTCGAGTAATATTAAAATGAATAAGTATACCAATCAAGAAATTATGAATTTATTCGTCATACATGGTCAGTGCGACAGAATTGTTGAGAGAACTTGCAGAATTTTCAACAAAACTTACCCACACTTACCGCCGATGGATAGAAGAAAATTTAGAAGACTGGAGTAAAATTTTGTACAATTTGGAAAACTAAACGCAGAAAAAAATCAACCAAAGCCAATAACGCAGAACGAGGAAGTTTAAGTGAATGTTTTGGCTTATTTTCAAGCAAATCCACGCGCATCCACCCGTAGTTGCCAGGAGGATTTGGGAGTAAGCAGAACATCACTGCGAAGAATTTTGAAAATATATCGTATGCATAATTATAAATTTAATTTGGTGCAAGAATTATTTCCTCAAGATGCAGTGAACAGGATTGATTTTTGTGAGTTTTTGTTGGTTAAAAATCAAGAAGACAATGACTTTTTAAAAAAAATTATTTAGACCGCCGAATCAAATTTCTCTCGTGAAGGTATTTTCAATAAAAAAAAACAATCACATGTGGTCAACTGAAAATCCACATGCAACGCTTGTACATAAATCCCAACACAAATTTAGTTTCAACGTAATTTGCCTTTTGATGGACACGCGTGTTACTTTTTATTTGTACCACGAAAGATTAAATAGTGGTAGATATTTACAAATTTTAAGAAATTTCGTAGAGAATTTTTTGGATGAGCTTCCTTTGAATTTAAGGATAAGTTCATGGTATCAGCTCGATGGAGCCCCAGCTCATTGCACACACGAAATATCGCAGCAACTGACGAATATGTTCGAAGATAGATGGATTCGAAGGTTAGGTCCGTGGAACTGGCCCGCTAGATCTCCAGATCTTACTCCATTCGACTTTTTTCTTTGGGGTCGTATAAAAAATAAAGTTTATGCCACTGTCGTCAATACCCGAGAAGAATTGGAAGCAAGGGTGCGAGCTGCATTCGCGGAATTAAGTGCAGAAGAAATTATGCGAGCAACAACAGAGGGTGTCGCAACACGTGCTGCACAGTGCTTATACCTTAATGGTCATCATTTCGAACAATTGTTATAATTTTTTTTTCTGTTCTTGCATATAATTATTCGTTTGAAAATTACTTTATTTCAATCTTCTTGCTTTTGTTTTGTTTGTAAGTTGTAAGTGTGGATAAGTTTCGTTGAAATAACAATTCTGTCGCACTAGCCATATATGACGAATAAATTCACAATTTCTCGATTGCTACACTTATTTATTATAATATTACTCGAAGTGTTCAAAAATATTGACACGTTGCAAACGAATTTTTCTAGATTCGGTTCAGTGAATATTGACAGTAGCCTAGTATGGTGCATGTGTGAATTGTACAGGAATTATTCAATTGTGCAAACATTCTGGGAAGAAAGAAATTTCGATATAACTCAAAAACTACTTGCTCTAGATATAGGGAGACATAATACTTTTATGTTGCAAATTGTCTTGCCAATCACCATATGAGATAAAATATTGGTCATTCCATTTGAAAACATTGAATTATGATGTTTTTAAGTGGGCACTGAAATATTGACATTTTTGAAATACCTATTGTCAAATTTGACAGATGTCATTTTTTTTAATTCTAGAGGGATCTATAAGTAACAATTCAAGATGCCGCTCGTCTGTCTATCTTGTCCCTACTAGAAGTTATAGGCATTTTTCAAAACGTCTATTTGAGGTCAATATTTGACAAATAAATTTTTAACTCAAAAACTGTAAGAGTTAAGTGGACATAAATTCATATGAGAGGATAGACAATTGAACGGGGAATTTAAAAAATTAATATATAGGATGTTCCATTTAAAATAACAAAGTTGGTAGCCATTTCCGGTACACCCGGAAGTGATAGAAAGTCGAAATATTTTCCATGAGGTGATCGCATTCAACCGTGCAATGTAGAATTTTTTCAAATTTTTCCTCTGTCAGGAACCCCGAAAACTTTCAATGGGCGTTATTCGTGGCCCACCCTGTATATAACTTTACATATTCCAAAAAGTGTTTGAATTAGCAATGAAATACAGAATGTGCGATACATATTAAGAAGAAATAAATTATGAAACAGTGTAATAAACAAATTTCTTTAAAGAAGAATTAAATTAAAAAAACTGTGATAGCAACATTTAATATTTTGCTAATATTGAGATTAAAGATAAAATCAAGCTGAGTCGGTTATGAATGATAAACGTGCTTATTCAAGCAGTATATTTTGAACTTAAGTTTTAGTAATTAATCAATATTGAGAAGTGTTTCAATGTTTTATTTATTTTAATATTTTTACGACTCGAGTTTCGACATATTTAGTGTCATTTTTAAGTTTGACAAATTTACAATGTTTAGTTATAGAAGAAGTGTTAAATAGTGGTGAATACAAGTATTAAATAGTGGTGAATACAATAAAAAAAAAACACATTAAAACTAGAGATGGGCGAAATGGATCTTTTCAGTGAGCTGGTTTAAAAGATCTGACTCACTTTAAAGAGCTGATTCAGTGACCCAGCTCAAAAGAATTACATGACTCAGTTACGAGCTAGCGATCCGCCGAGAGTTCTGACTCTTAGAGATCCATTTGATTTGCTAAGTTATTGAATTGAGCGATGTGTTGATTAATTATTTCGGAAATACGATGATTGCAATAATTTAATCATAATTTATATAAAAACGTAAGAGTCAATATTAAATCATAATTATAGTAAATGAGTATTCATTTCGTGCAATTACAAGTGTGTTTAAATATATTGAATACGTGTGCGCGCCTATAAAAACACACATACATAATTCAGCACATCGCAATCCAACTCCGAACGTCGGAGTTGGATCCCGATGAGTGAGCTATAGCTCAGTCGGATTCAAGATCTCCGTAAAACGAGCTAGTTCAGTTAGACGAACGAGCTAGCCGTCGTGAATCATCGTGATCCAACTCTGAACCGCGGAGTTGGGTCCCGATGACTGAGCTAGCTCAGTCCGTTCAGTCGGATTCAACAGCCGCCCTGGATCTTTTTAGTCGATTCGCCAACTCAATGGGTTTATTTAACTGGATTCGCACGCGTCGTAATTCGAATTGATGATGCTGCAATAACATGATAGAAATATAACGATAGCTATTTTCTCAGTACAATGACAAACACTACTTATTAAATTTACAATTTTGGTTACGTGTGCGCGCCTATAAAAGCACACATACATAATTCAGCACATCGCAATCCAACTCCGAACGTCGGAGTTGGATCCCGATGAGTGAGCTATAGCTCAGTCGGATTCAAGATCTCCGTAAAACCAGCTAGTTCAGTTAGACGAACGAGCTAGCCGTCGTGAATCATCGTGATCCAACTCCGAACCGCGGAGTTGGGTCCCGATGACTGAGCTAGCTCAGTTCGTTCAGTCGGATTCAACAGCCGCCCTGGATCTTGTTCAGTCGATTCGCCAACTCAATGGGTTTATTTAACTCCATTCGCACGCGTCGTAATTCGAATCGATGATGCTGCAATAACATGATAGAAATATAACGATAGCTATTTTCTCACTACAATGAAAAACACTACTTATTAAATTAACAATTTTGGTTACAAAAAAAGTGACAAAAGAATAATTTCACTTAATGTTTACTAGATAGCAAACAACGGCGTATGCTTATGATATTTTAAATTGTAGTTCTGTGAATTAAGAAGAGGCAAATATCAATCTAAATAATCGAATATCGCAGGTTTAGAAATTGACGTGAAAAATCAGTTTCTAGAAATGAATTGAGTAGTATACAAATGGAAAAAGTAAAAAGTGCATGTTCAGTAAGGCTGAGAGTAGCCGGCCTGTCGATCTACGAGCCGCGTGAAAATCAAGATCTGTTAATGTATTGCGAATCTACATTCACTCTGGAAGAGCGGACGATTCAAAATGAGTCATGGCTCAAAAAGAGCTGCAAATTTCGAACTGAGTCACTTGGCTCACCAGCTCACTTCACTGAGCTGACTCTTTGATTCGATTCGCTCAGGAGCTACCCATCTCTAATTGAAACACTTTTCAATAACTGTATTGTTTCGAGTTTACGTGAAGTGATTAATCACAAATAGAAAGACTGTTATTCCTTACTTCACTTTTATAAAAGTGAAGTAAGGAATAACACTTCTCAATATTAATTAATTAATATTACTACGATGTAACGCTCAATATTATACAAATATTCACTTTCAGCGTTTGAACTTGAACTTTCAGTGTTTTATGCTTCTTATTAACTTTTCTAAACTAAAAATTATACTTCATGCTTAATCAAAGAGTGGATACACTTGTGGAAAGTTTCAAATTAAACAATTTTATAAAAAGAATCAAATCTTAAAGTAAACAGAAATCGTGAAAATTGACCAAACATAAAATTTATATAGGGAATTTTTCTTCTATGTATACATAAACGTTCAATTTGAAGCTTATAACGAATGTTTCCAGTCTTTGATTAAAGTTCATTTTGAAGTATCTAACGAGTGTTTCCACTTCTTGATTAAAATGAAGCAAAATTTTTAGTTTAGAAACGACTGAAAATCGTAATTATGCCGTGTGAGTTACGTTTTCTTATAATCTTAATAAATAACTGTCACGAATAATTGACATTATATTTTTTAACGTAGGTTTCCACTCCCAGACTAAGCATGAAGTAAAATTTCGAGTTTAGAAAAGCCCCGTGAAAATTTGTCTCGGGTCGCTGCGCGACCCGAGACAAATTTTCGCGGGGCTTTTCTAAACTCGAAATTTTACTTCATGCGCCACGCGTATATACCACTGAACTATTATGAAGTTTAAAATATACTTCTAAATTACTATACTAAAGAAGTATAGTTTTAGCTTCAGATTATTTTAGTGTTTTATACGCGTGGCGCATGAAGTAAAATTTCGAGTTTAGAAAAGCCCCGTGAAAATTTGTCTCGGGTCGCTGCGCGACCCTCGACAAATTTTCTACGCGGGGCTTTTCTAAACTCGAAATTTTACTTCATGCTTAGTCTGGGAGTGGAAACCTACGTATAAAAATATAATGTCAATTATTCGTGACATTTATTTATTATGATTATAAGGAAACGTAACTCACACAGGCATAATTACAAACTTCTCGCCACGTTTGACAAAAATAGACTATTTCCTATAATTACAACACTTTTTATTATATTTTATTTCTTACTACAAAAAAAAATGCCGGAAATGTATTATAATTGTATAATGTATAAGAATAAATATAATATTACTAAATTTACTTCATGTTTAATCAAGCAGTGGAAACACTCGAAAGAAACTTTAAATTAAACTTTTTAAATACAACGAATGCCTGAAAATTTCCAGCATATGCATCGGGATATGTGAACTAAAACGAAAAATTCCCTGATTTTTCTAATGCTTTATAATGTTTGAAAATGTATCGAGATGCTTGTTAATGTAACACCATAATGAAGTATCAATTTATGTTTCTATAGTAATATGGGATATTCTTGAATAAATACAGGAAATTTTAATTACACCCATCTGTATTTTTTTTTTAAATAGAAATTAATTCTTCTTAAATAAATATTGGAAGAGTATGATCGCGATGAATAATGTATTTTTAGGGATTATTAGATAAATCATCCGAGTGAGGGTCGGGAAAGGATTTGGTAATCCAAATTTTATAAGCGGCAGTAAAGTTAAAGCAGCGATGAGTGGGGGAGAAGGGGATATAAAACCAACTGGAATTAATTAAAACCGAACGGTTTAATAAACAGTGGATATGGATATATGGTTGGATCGTTTAAAATTCATCGCGATCCCTGTAAACAAAATTTAAAACGAATTCCGTCTCGGCGCTGCTAAGGATAAATTTAGCGGGATTATTATAGAGAGCGTTTTCCACTTAACGTTAAGTGCATCAATTTCCCTCCATAAACAAGGGTTCATCCCGATATCCGACCCCAATCGAATCCCCTTATTTCGGATTTACGCATAAAATTTTATAGTTATTAACTCGGAATAAATATACTACCGTGCGATCATTTAAAACATGATTTATAATAGGCTTTGGATTTTAAATAAGATTGACACTACTGATTTTTAACACATATTTTACTATAACCTCAAATTTATTTCATCATTCAATTAGCATTCTAGGCAACCACACAAAAAAATGCCGCCCACTCTAAATAATAATTTAAAGCAGTGGTCTCCAAACTACGGCCCACGGGCCAAATCCGGCCCGCGACTTGCATGAATCCGGCCCGCGATTGTTTGTAATTTTTTTTGTAAATGTCATATTTTGAAATATTGTAACAATTGTTCCTTAAATTTTTCATAATTTTATAAAATTAATCGGATCTTGGCCGACTTTATTATGTAGAATTGTATTTGTGGCCCGCGAAGAAGATAGTTTGGAGACCCAGGATTTAAGGGATCGCCTGGTATATATCGTCGCTGTTACTTCAATAGGTCGTATGTCAAAAAAAATGGATTTTGAGATACGACGGCCAAAGTGACCAAAATTATCGTTTCTATATACTAGCAAAACCTCTCAAGTCAAAAGCTAGAGAGAAATAGAATATAAAATAAACTGCGTACTTGCAATATTTCCTATAACGCCATCTCTCTTCATTTGGTTGATGCAATTACTCGTATGTCAAGCGCTGGTTTGTTTACAAGTGTTTACCTCGTGTTTATGTGGGTTTTAATTAAGGTTTCAATATAGCAAATTCATCGTTGTTATAGGTAAGTTGCAGTTTGTTTTAAATATTAATTTTGCGTGTAAAAAAGTACTAGAATATCTTCATAAATACATTAAAACTATGAATCAACAATTCTAACCTAAAAATACAAAATCAAAATTGCGCAAAGTTGACCTGCTCTTCACTTTTGCTTTCTAAACTAATTTTAATTATAATAAGTGCACATTTTGTTATTAACATAACATAATTTCTAAAAAAATTAGCTTCCTAGGGCTTCATACTCAATTTGATGTTGACATACGATATATTGCTTTGTTTAATATTTTAATATTATATCAATAGATGACCACGACAATTTGCACTTGTTTTTTTTCAGTTTATCTAGCAACGCCATGTTTTCTGGAAATGGGAGAGGCAGTCGTTTATTGCTACAAGCGATTAAGCAGCAAAATAGTAGCAATTTGACAGTGGAGACAGTAGAGATGGCACCTGAAAATACTTCTACGACTGCAGACATAGAAGAAAGCAATGAAATATTAGAGTGGGAACAATTGGGAAGTGAGAGCATTGTTCCTGCTACCAATGACAATATTATTCCTGTTACCAATGACAATACTTCTTTAAAAAAAATAAAAGTAGCTACTCCTGCCGAATCATTAAACAAACACCAAGAATTAGATTTTGAAGAATCTTCAGGTGAAGAATTCTTTGAGGATAGTGGTTCTGAGTATGAACCACCAGGGAATCTAAGAGCGAATGAAAGTAATACATCAGATAATAAGAGCATACAAGATTTTTCAACATCTGCAACTGATGGTCGTCAAAGTGAAAAAAGAAGAAGTAAGGGACAAGCTAATCCAAAAATGTGGAAGAGAACTAAAAATGCGGATTTAAGACTGCATGGCAAATCCTACATTGGATTAAAAAAAAAATGTAGATAGAAAATACACCCAAACAGCAACTAAGCAAGAGCGATCTATAGGAATAAAATGTCCTGGTTATACAGTGAAACAAGGGACGGGTGGACCACGTCAAAATTTTAAATGTTCAGAAATAACAGAAGATCAGAGAAAATATATATTTACTTCTTTCTGGAACTTGGCATCTTGGGATGCTAAAAAAGAATTTGTTAGAGGACAAGTTTTACCAACTGTTCCAAAACATAGAAGAGATTTTGCACAAACAAGTAAGAAAAAAGTTACTTTCAGATATTTTTTAATAGTTAGTGATATAGAGGAGGAATTACTTCAATAAACAAAAGTCAATAAATCTGTATGTAAGAAAATGTTTTTGGCTACACTTGGCATTGGCGAAAAGACGGTGCAAAATTGGGTTTGTACGCCGCAGGAACATGAAGAGGTTTTAAAAGAAGAAACTGCACATGTCAAAGCAATAGAAGATTTTTTTACTGGTTTATCCAAAGTAGAGTCCCACTATGCTAGGAAGTCAACATCAAAGTTATATTTGGAACCTGTATGGGACAGTTACAGGCATATATACAGGGTATATCAAGAAAAATGTGGCGAAGAAAATAAAACAGCTGCTTCGTGGACAACATTTTTTAAAGTTTTTAAAAAGAACAACTTAGACATTTGGTGCCCCAAAAAAGACCAATGCAATACTTGCTCATTATTTAAAAATGGGTCAGAAACTGCAGAAAATTATCAATCACACATAGATAGAAAACAGCAAGCGCGTGATGAGAAGGAAGCAGATAAGAGTGATAAAAATATCTTATGTTACGCGGTGGATCTCCAAGCAGTATTGCTTGCACCAAGGTTAAATGCATCGGCCAATTACTACAAAACCAAATTGAAGGTCCATAATTGGACGTTCTTTAATATGGATATTAAGCAGGTAATTTGTTACATGTGGAATGAGACAGATGGAGGTCTCGAAAGTGACGTGTTTTCCTCCATAGCTACAAAATTTCTAAATAAAGAAATAATTGCGTACAACCCCTCAAAAATTGTTATCTGGAGCGATGGCTGCAGCTACCAAAACAGAAATGTAAAGTTGTCGAATGCCCTACTGGATTTATCAATAGTATTTTATTGATCACATTACAACAAAAATATCTGGAAGTAGGGCACACACAAATGGAGGTGGACTCGGTCCACAGTCCCATCAAAAGAAAATTGGGACGAAGGAGGGAAGTGTACCTGCCAAGCGACTATTTACACATAATATCAGGAGCAAGGCAGAGTCCATCGCCATACGAAGCTGTAGCATTGTCATTTTGTGACTTCAACCAATTTGAAGCTACTTATTATAGCAGCATACGGCCTGGGAAAAAATCTGGTGATCCTGTCGTAACCGACCTTTGTGCGCTACAGTACACTTCAGAAGGTGTGATTCAATTCAAGCTAAAATTTTCTGATGAGTGGAAAGACCTACCACATCGTCAAAAGCGGATGGTAACTGATCAAGTTAGGCCTCCTTTATATAACGGGCCTCTGCCCATTGAGGGGTCAAAATATAACCCTCTACAGGAATTAAAGGAACTAATTCCACGTGACTGCCGATTGTTCTATGAAAACTTTTTTTTTTGTAAATCTATGTTCTAAATGTTCTAAATCTATGTTCTAAGTAGGTATTTAATAAAGAAAAATTAATTTACTATCTTATCTTGATTCTGTTTCATACTCCTGTAGTTTTAGTATTATTGACAATAAGTCGTATGTCAATAATTACAACCAAATGATAGTATTAATATGTCGTATGTGAAAGTATCTCTGCCAGCTTATTAATATTAAATTTTTATAATAGTGTGCTCCAAAACGTGTTTAAAGTTTAATTTTTTGCCGATTTTAGTTTATTAAAAGAAGTTACGGCATAAAAGTTAAACAGTTTTTTTTACTTTCTGAAAAACAAGTTTTTTTGACATACGACCTATTGAAGTAACAGCGACGATATATATATATTTATATACCGGGTGTTGACTTGGCGGACGCAACATAGTAAATCGCTTGTTAATTTTAAAGTGTTCAAATATTGGCTTCCCTATTTATTTTAGATAGAAAATGTATTTTACTTTTTTGTAGAGAGAAAAATTCTAAATTCATGAATGTTCACACTTTACACTTTACGTTTCTCTAAGTTAAAATAACTAAGAGAAAGTAATGTGATTTTATAAAAATAATGATATACTATGGAATTGATACAACACTATAATATTGTCAAATTCATGTATATTCGAACTTCACTTAAAATTTGTTTTATACGCGTGGCGCATGAAGTAAAATTTCGAGTTTAGAAAAGCCCAGAAAATTTGTCTCGGGTCGCTGCGCGACCCTCGACAAATTTTCACGGGGCTTTTCTAAACTCGAAATTTTACTTCATGCTTAGTCTGGGAGTGGAAACCGCTTGTTTAAAGCTTCAAATTGAACTCTTTTAAATATCAACGATTGTCAGAAAATTTAAAGCTAAAATAATTAAGAAAAAGTAATGTGATTTTATAAATATAATGACATACCTTGGAATTGATACAACAATTGCGGATATTTCCTGTTTTTTTTAAGTTCAATTTAAAGCTATAAACAAGTGTTTTCCACTCCCAGACTAAGCATAAAGTAAAATTTCGAGTTTAGAAAAGCCCCGTGAAAATTTGTCGAGGGTCGCGCAGCGACCCGAGACAAATTTTCTGGGCTTTTCTAAACTCGAAATTTTACTTCATGCGCCACGCGTATAGAACACTATAATATTGTAAAATTTATGTATATTCGAACTTCACTTAAAATCTGTGTTTTATACGAGCGGCGCATGAAGTAAAATTTCGAGTTTAGAAAAGCCCAGAAAATTTGTCTCGGGTCGCTGCGCGACCCTCGACAAATTTTCACGGGGCTTTTCTAAACTCGAAATTTTACTTCATGCTTAGTCTGGGAGTGGAAACCGCTTGTGTAAAGCTTCAAATTGAACTCTTTTAAAAATCAACGAATGTCAGAAAATTTAAAGCTAAAATAATTAAGAAAAAGTAATGTGATTTTATAAATATGACATACCTTGGAATTTATACAACAATTGCGGATATTCCCTGTTTTTTTAGTTCAATTTAAAGCTTTAAACAAGTGTTTTCCACTCCCAGACTAAGCATGAAGTAAAATTTCGAGTTTAGAAAAGCCCCGTGAAAATTTGTCGAGGGTCGCGCAGCGACCCGAGACAAATTTTCTGGGCTTTTCTAAACTCGAAATTTTACTTCATGCGCCACGCTTATAAAACACTATATTATTGTCAAATTTATATATATTCGAACTTCACTTAAAATATGTGTTGTTAACCTTAACAACACATCTTAAAGTAAATTGTTCGAATTTTCAAAGCGCGAGATTTGGTTAGAAGAAATAAATATTTGTAAAATTTATTAACGTGATTTCAAACTTAAGCAGTGAACTGGAAATGTTACTTGATACCTAATCAAAGAGTGAAAACACTCATTAGAAGCTTTAAATTGACTGCTTTTATAAAATCAATAAATGCCTGAAAATGTACAGGGTGACCCAAATGCAATGTTTTTATAGGGAATCTCGGTAACCCGTATAGTTAGAAAAAAATCTGATATACACGTCATGACCTCTTTTTTAAAGAAATAACATGGGGATCCTGGTTATTTGAAGAGTTAAAGAGTTGGTTAAATTGGAAAAAACTTGTGAACTTATGAGGCCAATAGTAATCTAAAACAAAATAATTATAATATTCATTCACAAGTTAAATTGTTGTGTACACAGTTACAGTATTCGATTCATATAACAAGTGAACCATTAGACGGGATTCAGTTAGACTTTCGCCCACCTGATCTTCCATCCATACCTAACATATATAGATAATAACAAACAAAAAACAATACTTATATCTCTACAAACACAAGCTATAATGAACAATTGAAATACGAACATAAGCTATAATGAACAATTGAAATAAACAATCAACCATGTGACAGAAGATCTTTATTTTTAATTAGTGAATCTTTTACATTCGTTTTATATTTATTGAGTTTTAAATTTATTGATTGGGGTACTATGTTGTATAATTTGTAAATAATGTTAGAAAGTGAGCGTTGGAATATGGCAGTGCGGTACTTGGGAGGTGATAATCGTCCTTTAAATTTGATGTTTAAGTTATAAACGTCTTCTCTAAAGGAAATTTTATTGTAAAGATATGAAGGTTGTTTAGTAATAATAATTTTGTGGTATAGACTTGCAGCCAGAATAGTGCGTTTGAAATACATTTGTAATCTTAATCTTTGTGAGTTAATTGAATTGATATATTACTGTCAGATTTCTCTTAACGTAACCTAAAAATTATAAGTTGATTTACAACATAACATGTGATTAATCTTGTCCTAACCTAAAACACATAGCCTGCATCACATCACTAAATTCTTGAAATATCAAATTTGATTGGTCATATTAAAAATATTATATGTACGAGAAAAACTTGTATTTTTTTTTTTTATTTGGTTGGCGTTCACTCTGTGGTACATCTTTATAAAATAATATTAAAACACTTAACTTTGTTTTACCACTGTAATTAAAGTGGTAAAACAAAGTTAAGTGTTTTAATATTATTGTTTTTTTTATTGATAAAAATGACTACAAGAATCTCAAAAATATGAAAAAATGTATAGAAGTCATTAAAATGATTAAATTGTTCATTATTTCTATAAATGTTGCCAAGTTTTTGTGATTCTTGTTGTCATACATTTTAACATTTTACATGACTTTTGAAAATTTTGTTTGTATTTCACGATTTTGGTGATTTGGTTGTTTTTAGGTTTCAACTTCGCAAATTTTAACGATTTTTGTAAACCTGTTTAATTTTATGTTTTTTTTTTTTTTTTGTTGATTTTTGCTAGAGTCGCCTTTTTTAGGTTTCGATACAACTTTCAGTGAATTAATTTTTGAACTATTTCAATTAAGGAAATGACTGACAATAATATAAATCCTTGGTTGTTTTAAGGTTTCAATTTCGCAAATTTTAACAATTTTTGTAAACCTGTTCAATGTTTACGTTTTTTTATTGATTTTTGCTAGAGTCGCCTTTTTTGGTTTCGGTACAAATTTCAGTGAATTAATCTTTAAACTATTTCAATGAAGGAAATAACTGACAATAATATAAATCCTGTTTTCTGAGTGTGGTTTTGATTCTGTACAGCTTTGAATAAATTAATCTTAAAAATATTTATTTAATTGATGAGGCGGATACATGATGAAACTCCATAATACTATTTGAAATAAAACAACACAGTTGGGAGGGTTTCACTTTTATTGTTGAACACTGCAACATGTTTCACCACAGAGTGGCTTCATCAGGCAAATGAAATAATAATTTGACAAAGTACAGGTAAAAGCTTATATACTAATGCAATTAAGTTGATAAGAGGGGGGGGGGGTAATGAGGTAATTAGACTGAAACTAATACAAACAATTTGTATTAGTTTCAGCCTAATTACCTCATTACCCCCCCCCCCCCCCCTCCTTAACTTAATTGGATTAGTATATAGGCTTTTACCTGTACTTTGTCAAATCATTATTTCATCTGCCTGATGAAGCCACTGTGTGGTGAAACATGTTGCAGTGTTCAACAATAAAAGTGAAACCCTTCCAACTGTGTTGTTTTATTTCAAAAAAAAAAAAAAATTAAAAATATTTAAATTAAGAAGAGAACCCAAAATAATATTAATCCTAAAAATTACATAATACTGAACGAATTCGTTTGGACATACTGTATCAATCGCGAATATTTCTTTCTCTCGTTGATTTTTCCATATGTTCATTTTGAAGTTTAAATCGAGTGTCTCCACTCCCAGACTAAGCATGAAGTAAAATTTCGAGTTTAGAAAAGCCCCGTGAAAATTTGTCGAGGGCCGCGCAGCGACCCGAGACAAATTTTCTGGGCTTTTCTAAACTCGAAATTTTACTTCATGCGCCACGCGTATAAAACACTGAAATATTGAAGTATTAAAACTATACTGTTAAATCAATAATAAAAATATATACTACTAAAGCAGGATTAAAAATAGACCACTAAACAAGATTATTCTCAATTTCACAATATAACAGTGTTTTATACACGTGGCGCATGAAATAAATTTTCGAGTTTTAGAAAATCCTGAAAATTTGGTTTGATCCCGTACCTCAGTTATTTCTAATTCACATTTTTGCTAAGCATAATGAAAGTTGTCCGTTTACAAAGCAAAACAAAAGGACGAAATTCCCTTGTTGTGTAAAGCACATAGCAAATAGCACGCACACCTTTACTTTACATCTACTTAAAAAGGATGTGCCGGAGCGTGCCATAAAGATGTCTCCCCTTTATAATCGCAATGCATCATTCGGACATTTACTTTATGTACATTGTAAATTTATCGCCCTGTGCGTAGAATGAGCCAAGTAATTTAATACTTAAACGTGTAGCCATCTTAATTAAACCTGATTATAATTTTAAAACTACTGTTTTCCCATACTTAACCGACGCATTATGCCTCTAGAGAGTTCTCCAGCGTTTATGGTTTTTCTTTCCTTTTGTGTGTGCGCTAACAGGATATTCAGGAAAGCAAAGCGCGACTCTGATTCTCTGTTTCTCCGTTTTCGATTTCCCATAAAATCGCGCCGACGACTGTCGCTTTTAATCCCTACATGGGGACGCTGATTTATCTCCCTGTCATGTGTTCGGGTACTTCATGTGATATGGCTTAATTTTCAAAAAGATTGCGTTTCAATGTTCTACAGTACTTAGATTCGAAATCAAATAAGGGGTTCATAAAAATCCCCAATTCTGTTTTCTTATATAATAATAATAATAATAATAATCTTTATTTCAAATACTATTTAGTTACATGCATTTTTACACAATAGATAATAATCGAGTATTTGGAATCTAATGGCGAATTTCAATCTTTGGCTGGGTCGCCGCGACTGTTTTTCAACAAACATAAGTAATAAATAAATATCAAACAAGCGCAGAAGTTTGTTTCAGTGCGTTTCAAATATCAGTAATTTAAATTATTCTATAATTAAATCGGCCATATTGAAATACAAAATATACATCTATCTGTCTTTAAGATGCTTGGCATAATGTTTACAGAAAGTTAAGACACATTTCGCTTTGCATTCTAGTAGTACCTTATTGTACACTTTAGAAATTTGGATTGAGAATGATCTTTCTGCAAAAACAGATTTATGTTGAGGTGGAGTTAGTAATCCTCTAAAGCGTACATTAAGTGTACGAACGTCAGAGCGGAATTTAATGGTAAAGATAAGGTGAAGTCTTGTCTTTAATTATTTTGTGACAAAAAGTGGCAAAATGAAGTAAACGGCGATCACTCACTTTAAGCCAACCTAAGTCCTGAAGCTTATGACTTATATGATCAAATTTCCTAATACCGAAGATTAATCTCAAACAAGAATTTTGCATACGTTGAATTCTATCAATTGTTTTTTTTATCTAAACAAAAGTTGTATACTACATCACAATAGTTGAAGTGTGACAAAACCAGGGATTCACATAATATAGTTTTCAATTTCTGCGATAAACATCGCCGATTTAAGTATATTACCCTAAGGTTTACGTATGCCTTATTGATACAACGGGAGATATGACTGTGGAATCTTAGTTCACTATCTATATAAACTCCTAGACTTCTAACACAATTGTTTATGTCAATAAAATTGGTATTGTCCAAGCTAATTGAAAGTAAGGGGAATACTCTTACTCGCGCTTTTTTTGGACCAAACAAAATAACTTCAGTTTTAGAATTATTTATTAGGAGAGAGTGCTCATTGCATTTTGTAACGATTTTATTTAAATGTGAGTTAATTTTAGCGCACGTAACAATAGTGTCCTTCTCTGCAAAAGTATATAACAATTGAGTATCGTCTGCAAAAATATGGTAGTTATTCAAGTTGATACTTGAAAAAATTTGTGAAGTATAAATTAGAAATAATAACGGCCCCAAAATTGAGCCTTGTGGTACATCTCTATGATTTTCCAGCTCATTCGACAAATTATTTTTCAAGCTTACTATTTGTGATCGGTTACTTAGGTATTCTTTGAAAAAAAGAATGGATACCTGATCGAAGTCAATGTAAGATGGTATAGCAAGCAGGGTATTATGATTTAAGGTGTCGAAGGCCTTCGAGAAGTCCAGTAGTATAAGTAATGTCAGGAGGCCTTGGTCCTGGGAAATAATTATACTATCTGTGATGTCGGCTAGAGCTGTGGAGCAACTATATTTTTTACGGAAGCCAGACTGCGTGTCAGGGAGGATAGAGTGACGATCTAGGTAACATTTAATTTGTAGTTCAATTACTTTTTCCAAAACTTTGGAAAGCGTACATAATAAACTAATTGGGCGTAGGTCCTTAGGATCAGTAACTGAGGTATTTTTAGAAATAGGGATTATGTGGGATTTTTTCCAAAACGAAGGAAAATATCCACGAGAGAGACAATTATTCATTATGTGTGTTACGTAAGGTGTAATAAATGGACAACATAATTTAAGCATTTTAGCGCTGATGCCGTCAGAGCCTGCTGAACCCTCTGATAAATTATTAATTATAGTATTTCCTTCAGAATCACTTACTTCAGCAAAAGAAAATTTAGGGTTGTGGGGAAAAAGTAAATGCGAGTTATAGTATTGGTTTAATTCAGAGCTATCTTTAGAAGTGGATGGAATGCAGTTTACGAAATAGTTATTAATTACATTTACATCTAACTCATTCGAGATTTCGACATTAGAGGTTTCTCTAGAGCCAATATTGAGTTTTTTTTTAACTCTTTCCACAAAACTCTAGAATCTTTGGACCTCAGCCTAAACTCAAAATAAGCTTTCTTTTCATTATTAATACTTGACGTCGTTAAATTACGTAGAGATTTGTAATAATTCCAGTGATTGGGATTCTGTGTTCTTTTGAATCTACGGAGGGCATTATTTCGAAGGTCTATTAATTTTTTAATACTATCAGTTCGCCAAGGACAATTATTTTTTGTAAATGTTGATGTTTTCAGGGGTGCATGGAGATCAAATAGGTCCAACAGTGTTGAAGAGAAATAACAAATCTTATCGTCAATACTTGCTAAAGAGTAAATGAAATTAAAATTGCAATGTGTAAGGTCGATGTTAAGATTAATTATATTAATATCCTTAAAAGGTCTGTAAGTAAGAGTAACAGGTTTAATTTTAAGTTTGATTATACGGATGTCACAGGAGATCATACAGTGGTCAGAGTAATTATGTAGACTCTCGCAACTGACATTAGGTATTTGCTTACTGTTAGTGATAATTAAATCAATAAGTGTAGATGTAGTGTTTGTTACTCTAGTGGGCTTGTTAATAATCTGTTTAAGTGAAAGAGTGGATAGCAGAGAATCGAGTAAACGAACAGAGTTATTATTAACATCAAGTACATTAATATTAAAATCTCCAATACAAAAAATAACGTCTGTGCAAGGAATTAAGTTACTAATAGATATTTCTAATGAATTAAAAAAACTAGAAACGTTAAAAGGGAGGTCTATAAACAACACCCACTCCATAAGTAAATTTGTACAGTGAAAATGAGAACTACAGTTGCTTTATCGAGTGATCGCTGTGCATCACTTTATACTTAATGTTACTTTTTCAGTAAAAAGCTACACCCCCTCCTCTGGAGAGTCTATCTCTTCTTAACAATTTATAACCATCAATATGACACTGGCCATCAGAAATATTTTCCTTAAGCTAGGTTTCATATAGTGCAACTATATCATAATTACCTGAATTTATTTGCATTTATAATAAATCAAAGTTGACAAGTAATGATCGATAATTTATGCGTGCGAACTTAAATCTTCCCATTACCGTAGAACATCATGCCAAATTAAAATATACAAAATGAATAATTTTACAAGCTAAATAAAGCAAGTTAAGAAATTAAGAATAAAGGAAAAAGGAAATCGATGAGCGTCAAGATTACCGAAGAAAAGAAAAATAAATCAAATATTTGTATTTAAAAAATATGAAACAAACTAAATATGCTGTGAAATTATTAATTATAGGTAAATCTAGAAGTTAAATAAAAATAAATTGAATAGTTTTAAAATGAAATAAACTAAATATGAAAAAAATGCCATAGATAAAATAAACGAAATTAAATTATAGTTAATTGTTAATAAATGTTCGATGTCTTCCATATTGATGTTTGAAGCCAATTTGTGAAACATATTTGTTGCTCTTATAGGATATTCTGGGACATTTGTCTCTTTGTAGAGAAGGGTATTAGGAGGGTTATGTAGTGGATTGTTTGGATGACAAATTCGGGCGAGGATGCGTAGACAGGAAGTTTCTGCTATTTGAAGATGGTCTTTAACAGTAGGTAAAGAAGTTGAAAAGAGTACATGGCCATAATCCAGCATGGGTGTACATAGCATTTTGTATATGATGGTAGCGGTGTTTTTATTGATGCCTTTTTTGTTGTACGTTAGTGATCTAAAGCATTTTGAAATGATTAATTATACAAATCTTTGATATGGTTGGCGTTTACTTTGTGGTACATCTTTATAAATAATAAAATAATAATAATATTAATATTGGAAAACTAACATTATAAAATGAACAATACTTTAATTTATCTTCAGTATTCCACAGCCTGTAGATAAACTACAGACGCATTGCCAATTTCCTGTGCCTTATCAGGGTTTTCTAAACTCAACATTTTACTTTATGCGCCACGCGTATAAAGCACTAAACTATTGTGAAGTTTAAAACATACTTCTAAATCACTATACTAAGGAAGTATAGTTTTACCTTCAGATTATTTTAGTGATTTTACGCGTGGCGCATGAAGTAAAATTTCGAGTTTAGAAAAGCCTCGTGAACATTTGTGGTGCTACTGAATAAAATGAATTATTTTATTTGACTGCACTAAGTAGGGGTTTATAAGGTGTTCGAAAGCAAAGGTCATTCATGTTTTAAGAAGAAATGATTAATTAATTTAATTAATAATCCATTTATTGAACCTAAAAGAGTTACAAAAGGCCATCGACCGAGGTCTTTCAGCCTCTTTATAATATAAACGAATTTTTACACAAAACTTGTAACGTTAACATATTTAATATATCATTTCATATTATAATTACTATATTGTCGCTGAATTATATTATATATTACATCGTATTGTATTTTAGTGTATATAAATTTAGCATTAGATTGTTTATACATCATAAATTTTAAATATTCGAAATTATGAACCAGATGGTGTGCTTTATTGTCTTCTACTATCCATTATTAATTCTATAATAGTTTTTCGGGGTTCTTGATAACTGTTGGTATGTTTCTGTCACGTTTAGTTGTTAAATGTTCGATGTCTTCCATATTGATGTTTGAAGCAAATTTGTGAAACATATTTGTTGCTCTTATAGGATATTCTGGGACATTTGTCTCTTTGTAGAGAAGGGTATTAGGAGGGTTATGTAGTGGATTGTTTGGATGACGGATTCGGGCGAGGATGCGTAGACAGGAAGTTTCTGCTATTTGAAGATAGTCTTTAACAGTAGGTAAAGAAGTTGAAAAGAGTACATGGCCATAATCCAGCATGGGTCTACATAGCATTTTGTATATGATGGTAGCGGTTTTTTTATTGATGCCTTTATTGTTGTACGTTAGTAATCTAAAGCATTTTGAAATGATTAATTATACAAATCTTTGATTTGGTTGGCGTTTACTTTGTGGTACATCTTTATAAATAATAAAATAATAATAATATTAATATTAAAACACTTAACTTTGTTTTACCACCTTAATTAAAGTGGTAAAACAAAGTTAAGTGTTTTAATATTAGATTAATTCAAACATTAAACTGCGATTCTTTTCGCAATCTACAACAAGTTAGTCTTACAAAAACTATATCAAACACTCATTGAAACAACTATTTCCCGGGCTAATACCCCGACGGACATTGAATTATACAATTATACGGGTATTAGCCCGGGAAGTAGTTGTTTCAATGAGTGTTTGATATAGTCTTTGTAAGACTAACTTGTTGTAGATTGCGAAAAGAATCGCATTTTTAATGTTTGAAGTATTCTGCAACCAAGAATTGGCAATTTCATTTATACTAATTAGATTAATTATACGATCTTTATTAAATTAATGTTGAAAAGGTAATAAATATTATATTTAATAAATTAGACAAAACTAGTATAAAACATGACCGTTTCAATTGCTATGAAACCCACTACATCACCAAAACAAAACGACTTTTGGCCAAGCTCCAAAACAATCCCGGCCCTGTCAGGCCCCATTAATTACCACCAATTCCAGCACAAATATCTCAATTTGCTATCTAATAACGCCGCCGTAATTCTGCTCCTATTTTTTGTAGTTCGCGCTCTGTTTTTTTTTTTCGTCGACAGTTTCCAATTATCACGGTGATGTGTGTCCGCTAAATTAATTTCTGACGGGTATAAATCGAGCGTAACGCTTTTTGGGACGTTTCGCTCCTTCCTCGCCCACACATGTGTTTCCCATTCTAATATATCGCCGATTAGATTTTTCTAAGTGGAACTTTTCGTCGGCACGATTTTTATCTTTGGGTTTTTGTATTATAATTGGGCGGCGCCGGCGAATGCGTGTTAATTGGGGTTTAAAATCTGTATTCGCAAAATGTTTCTAAAGATTTTAATTAGGATTTCCTGTACTATATTCCTTCTTAAGATCAACTTTAATTGAGTTTTACAAGATACAAAACCTAATAAGTATATAGGAAATTAATTTTAATGTGCGATAAATGAAAGTTAGTTTAAATTCACTTTTAAGATTACAGTATTTTCGATCGTAGATCCGGGTTTCAGATCGAATTGTAACGTAACTAAAAATATGATATAAAAATATCAATTCTTAATAATCATTTTGGAGCATATTTTTTTATTAGTTTAAGTACTCTTGTAAATATTCTGAGTTTGCTACCTGGCCTCTCAAGTCTAATATTTTAACATGGCCCTTCGACCTTTTATTTTTTCTGAATATTTAAAGACTTATTGCTATACAATATTCAGCAACATTGTATCGTATAGGATGTATAGGATAAATAATATTAGTCCCAAGATTTCAACTTTCAACTTTCCTTTATTTCGTGTTATTACAAAAGTGTACACTCGTCATGGGTAAGATACATAAAAGTATAATGAATAAATAAAATTTGCGTAAAAAATAAATAAACAATAATAATAATTGATATATATGGATTAAAAGGAAAACATTGCATTGTACAATATAAATATAAAACAGTGAAATGTATGGAAGTAATACAATATCATTACAAACACATTAAAATTCTATTAAAATTCAAATAGTGAATACCACAAGCAACTAGAGCTTGAACATTCATATGCTAAGGTCTTTAAAATCATCCTCTAAGCATTCAGATAAACTGTAAAATGCTTTTTTACAGAGATAGTGTTTTATTACCCTTCTAAAGGGTGTACGTGGAAGGAGTTTCAATATTTTCTGGCAAAGCATTAAATAGCTTAGGGCCAAAGTAATTAATACTATTTCTGCATTTATAAATTCGTAGAAAAGGCAAGCAAATGAGGTGTTTATTTCTAGTCCCATATTCATGGCAATATGTATGGTAAGATGAAACATTTTTTCGAACAAACGTAAGAGACTCGAGAATATAAACGCAAGGCAATGTAAGGATTTCTAAGTTTACAAATGTGTCTTTGCAGTCATCTCTATACGACATAGAATTGATAACCCTCACAGCTCGTCTTTGTAACCCGAATAAGCTGTTAATAATTGAGGAATGTCCCCATGCAAGAATTCCATAGGTTAGACGAGAATGGAAAAGCCCGAAGTAAGCGGATTTTAGAGCAGTGTGATTGATCCCTGTGGAAGATTCATTGATGAAGGTAGGATCATTAATCTAGTTCCCTATAATTATTATAGCGTTTAATTTTATGTTTCAAAAATATGTTTCTTCTCCTTAAAGCATGAAGTAAATATTTTAGGCATTTCTAAGAATATGGTGAAGTTGAAAATATACCGGGTGTTGACTTGGCGGACGCAACATAGGAAATGTATTTACCTTTTTTGTAAAGGGAAAAATTCTGAATTCAATCGTGTTAACGTTTATCACTTTACGTTTTTCTAAGTTAAAATAATTAAGAGAAAGTTATGTGATTTTATAAAAATAATGGCATGCCATGGAATTGAAACAACAATTGCGGATGTCAAAATGGCAAAAGATATCGCAGTCACTTGATTAAAGTGAATATTTTCGAAATGATTTACACTATACAAGAAAAAATCCTCCTACTAAAGCATAAATGCTGATTTTGGGATATATACAGACTGTTTTATGTAACACCGAACATTTTCATAACGAGAATTATTCTTTTAAGTATGCATACGTTGTACATTTTCCGACGCTCGGTTTATTAAAAGAATTCAATTTGAAGCTATAAGCGAGTGTTTTTCACTCCCAGGCTAAGCATGAAGTAAAATTCGAGTTTAGAAAAGCCTGAAATTTTGGTTTGGTCGCGTAGCGCGAAGCGCGGAGCGGCCAAACCAAATTTTCAGGCTTTTCTAAACTCGAAATTTTACTTCATGCGCCACCGGTACAAAATACTGATTCAATGTAAAGTTTAGCGGTGCGTTTTAAACTTCGTAATATGTCAGTGTTTAATACGCGTGGCGCATGAAGTAAAATTTCGAGTTTAGAAAAGCCTGAAAATTTGGTTTGGCCGCTCCGCGCTTCGCGCTACGCGACCAAACCAAATTTTCAGGCTTTTCTAAACTCGAAATTTTACTTCATGCTTAGTCTGGGAGTGGAACACACTCATTTTAAGTTTCAAATTGAACTCTTAAAAAAAACAACGATTATCTTAAGATTTACCGCATATTCGCTGTAATTGGGACATGTATACTTGAAAGAAAAACTCCTTGTATTTACAAGTTAAGATATTAATTGCGATTGATTAGCTACAATTTGTAATGGTCATATAGGCAACCCAATTCACACATAACCTAAAAATTAAAGGTGCCAAATGGTATTGGATGCTTTGGTTTGATAACACTGGTCGGCATGAAAATCGGCCCTGATACCATTCCTGCTGATTCTTATGTAAAATGACCTCCTGAATCCGAATATGACCCCCGTTTTCCCCCATCACCCACCGTTTTCGGGGGAGGCCCCCCCACCTATTTTTATCACTTTTCGATAATTTGGAGGGATGAAACGGATTATTTTAGCCTTTACGTTTCTTCTGAGGGGCTAGAGAGGTGAAAAGTTCCAAAACATGAACATTTGTAGCAAGGAGGTAGATTGGGGGGGGGGGGGGATTTGCCCCCTTAAATTGTAAAAAATTCCTTAAAAATTATCGATTTTTCCGTTTTTTTTGCAGTTATTTCACTTATTTTCTACATATTCCAGCTTCCATCCCCCCCTTCCTCCCA
Organism: Philonthus cognatus; assembly: GCA_932526585.2. Lineage (NCBI taxonomy): Eukaryota > Metazoa > Arthropoda > Insecta > Coleoptera > Staphylinidae > Philonthus > Philonthus cognatus. Next base: position 156,615,752 of record OW052241.1, read on the forward strand.
CAAAACAATAAAAATATATAGCAACAATATACAGCAACAATAATAAAAATATATAGCAACAATAATAAAAATATATAGCAACAGTTCGGAAGATTCACTGTACCACGCTGGCGCTCTCAATACCTCGCGCGCACAGGTTTGCCCAAGAATTTATTATTTTACATTTAAAATAATGGGGGGGATGGGGGAAACGGGGGGAGTATTGAGAGCGCCAGCGTGGTACAGTGAATCTTCCGAACTGTTGCTATATATTTTTATTTTTGTTGCTATATATTTTTATTATTTAGGGGTGTTTGGGGGAGGATGAGGGGGAATGGAAGCTGGAATATGTAGAAAATAAGTGAAAAAACTGCGAAAAAAACGGAAAAATTTGATCATTTTTAATGATTTTTTTACAATTTAAGGGGGCAAATCCTTCCCCAAATCTACCTCCTTCCTACAAATGTTCATATTTTGGAACTTTTCACCTCTCTAGCCCCTCAGAAGAAATGTAAAGGCTAAAATAATCCTTTTCATCCCTCCAAATTATCGAAAAGTGATAAAAATAGGTGGGGGGGCCTCCCCCGAAAACGGTGGGTGATGGGGGGAAACGGAGGTCATATTCGGATTCAGGAGGTCATTTTACATAAGAATCAGCAGGAATGGTGTCAGGGCTCGAAAAATTTTTTTTTTTGCAGACCAGTGTAATTAGAATATACGAAAATGCACATTGAAAATGTTCGGTGTTACATAAAACTCTCTGTATATACTTAAAAGAAAAACTCCCCGTAGAAGGAACGATAAACAAGAAAGAGCGGAATATCCCTAAAACACAAACCTCAGTTAAATAGGACATTAAACATTGGATTAGTTACATTATATTAAGATATTTATGTTTCTATTACAGTCAAACAAAGTGTGCTTATGATTGCGTAATAATGTGATTTTGAAATTTACAAAGTAAAGCGTTAATTTTTTATAATTCGTCAAACAAATTTCAGCGTAAACTCAATATTTTCAACAAAATCCCACCTTGATGCGATATTTCAGAAAAACCAATTAATATACTTACATTGTCTCTTCAGAATGTTGAAGATCGTTTCATTTCCAAACAAACGTTGTAGTTTTAAAATATACAAAGAGACGCGATATTTTTTTTTATATTCGTTAAACAAATTCCACCTTAAACTCGACAATTTATTTGTCTCAACAAAATTCTACTTTGACGCGCTATTTCAGATAAACGAATTTACTTATTTGCATATTCTTTTCAACGTGTTGAAACTTAATGATTTACAAGGAAACGCATTCAAGTTGAAATTTAAAAAACATACGTTTATGTTTTTATAAACAAATTTCTGCGTAAACTCGACATTTTCTTTCCCTCAGCAAGTTTCCACTTTGACGCGATATTTTGGAAAAACCAATTGACGTATTCGCATTTTCTCTTCAGAATGTTGAAGCTTGTTCATTCCCAAGCAAACGCTGTGATTTTAATATTTACGAAAAGACGTGTTTTTTTTTATAATTCTGCAAACAAATTCCAGTTTAAACTCGATATTTTCTTTGATCAATAAAATTACTATTTTTCACTTGTCAAACAACATTTTTTGTTTCTGTACATTTTTTTATATTAGAAGAATTTCAGTTCATATATTGTCAATCTAGACAATTTTCGACATTTTCTCTCCCTCAGCCAACTTCCACTTTGACGCAATATTTCGGAAAAACCAATTGACATATTCGCATTTTCTCTTCAGAATGATGAAGCTCGTTAATTTCCACGCATTCAGTTTTTATAATTCTTCAAACATATTCCAGTTTAAACTCGATATTTTCTTTGATCAACAATTTTTGTCAAACAACATTTTTTGTTGTTATTTTTTTATTGTAGACGTACTCTAGTTTATTTATTGTCAGTCTAGAAAATTGTGTATTATTCGTTTTAGGCTTTTAGCACATTATTTGAAAACGTTTAATTTGAAGTTTCGAACGAGCGTTTCCAATCCTTGATTAAGCATGAAGTAAAATTTCGAGTTTAGAAAAACCAGAAAATTTGGTTTGGTCGCGTAGCGCGTAGCGCTACGCGACCCAACCAAATTTTCTGGTTTTTCTAAACTCGAAATTTTACTTCCTGCGCCACGCGTATACAACACTGATTTTATGTGACGTCCAAAATATACTGCTAAATCAGTATTAAAAATAAACTGCTAAAGCAGGATTTAAATGTACTGCTAAACAAAAATATTTTGAATTTCACAATAATTCAGTGTATTATACAGGTGGCGCATGAACCATAATTTCGAGTTTGGAAAAGCCTGAAAATTTGGTTTTTCTAAACTCGAGACATGTTGAAACTCATTAATTTACAAGGAAACGCGTTAATTTTGAAATTTACGTTTATGTTTCTATAAACAAATGTATGCGTTATACATTTGTTTATAGAAACATAAACGTAAATTTCAAAATTAACGCGTTTCCTTGTAAATTAATGAGTTTCAACATGTTTCGAGTTTAGAAAAACTCGACATTTTTTTTTCCTCAACAAACTTTCACTTTGACGCGATATTTCGGAAAAACCAATTGACGTATTGGCATTTTCTCTTCAGAATGCTGAAGCTCGTTCATTTCCAAGCAAACGCTGTGGTTTTGATATTTACGAAAATACGCGTTCAGGTTTTATAATTCTTCAAACAAATTCCAGTTTAAAGTCAATATTTTCATTGATCTAAAAAATACAATTTTTTCACTTTTCAAACAAATTTCTTGTTGTTGTTAATTTTTTTATTTTAGAAGGATTCTAGTTCATCTATTGTCAATCTACAAAATTGAATATTATTAATTTAAGGCTTGCATTGCTTTCTTTGTAAACGTTTAATTTGATCAACAATTTTTATTTTCACTTGTCAATCAACATTTTTGTTGTTATTTTTTTATTGTAGACGTACTCTAGTTTATTTATTGTCAGTCTAGAAAATTGTGTATTATTCGTTTTAGGCTTTCAGCACATTTTTTGAAAACGTTTAATTTGAAGTTTCGAACGAGCGTTTCCACTCCTTGATTAAGCATGAAGTAAAATTTCGAGTTTAGAAAAACCAGAAAATTTGGTTTGGTCGTGTAGCGCTACGCGCTACACGACCAAACCAAATTTTCTGGTGTTTCTAAACTCGAAATTTTACTTCATGCGCCACGCGTATACAACACTGATTTTAAGTAAAATTCAAAATATACTGCTTAATCAGTATTTAAAATAAACTACTAAATCAGGATTAAAATATACTGCTAGACAAAGATATTTTGAACTTCACAATAAGTCAGTGTTTTATACGCGTGGCACATGAAGTAAAATTTCGAGTTTGGAAAATCCTGAAAATTTGGGATGGTCGCTCCGCTTCACTACGCAACCAAACCAAATTTTTAGGCTTTTCTAAATTCGAAATTTTACCTTATGCTTATCCTCTTAGTTCTGCGACAAATTGTCAGTGATCTTTATGGATCCTCTTTATTTCCAACATTTCAATTATTTTTTCACTTACTTTTAATGCAAACCTTCTGTCCACTATTGAAAATCCGATATGTTTCTTCCCTACATAGTTTTATCACAGTTCTAATGAGATTTTGAGCATTTTTTTTTTGTAAAATTGGCGCATTTAAAGTATTTTGACAAGGGTCATTAATATCATGATGACAGAAACGCAAACTTAACTTCCGACGTGCCAAACAATTGAAGATATTCTGTTTCAACCAGAATTCATTGATTGAAAACAGATAGAAGTTAAAGACGTCAGGGATTCTTACATTTTTTGGATTTCTGCAAACAAATTAATAAATAACATGAGATCAAACATTCATTAAGGCTTAGTTCGCTATGAAAAATGAACGTAAATAAGTATAGTCAACACATTACCCTTCTATGTGTCTATACTTATTTACGTTCATTTTTCATAGCGAACTAAGCCTTAATGAATGTTTGATCTCATGTTATTTATTAATTTGTTTGCAGAAATCCAAAAAATGTAAGAATCATATTTTTTCTTACAAATAATTGCCTTGATAAAGAAACGATCTGGTTTAGCGCATAAAGGGTACCTCCGGTTAAGTATGGTAAAATGCCCCTATCGTTTGATTTTTAAATTAACCTTTTTATAGGATGTATAAATAAGATCCCAATGGTTCTTGGTCCATGGGGGGAGATCCCCCCCTGCACAGTCAAGAAAGTGTTTTTTTCGGATTTTTTTCTTGATTTCTATTAATAATTAAGATATCAAAAAACGCATGAGTATAGGTGACCTAAATTCCCTTCTGTGTCATTTTTTTCAAGATCATTCAAGGTCATTTAGGTAATAAAAAAAATTCCGAAAAGTTAAAAATCTATTTTTCATTGCCTATTACCCCATGTAACCCGGTTGTTTATCTCAGCATAATATTTTCTTAGCAAACATCTACAAAAATATGCCTTAAGATATATTAATATTTTTCCGCGCCATCTTCAAAAATCATTTTTTTACGATTTTTCGGGGTTTTTACGATTTTTCATAGAATTGCCCATATATATCTCAAAAATGTATAGCATTTTAAAAAGTTATTTTTAAAAACAAACATTTTGTTTTTTTTTATCTATGTAGCTTAAATATTGGCCGAGATATCACATTTTTAAGATTTTCGAACGTTTCGTTTCAATCATCAAAACGACGATAAACGTTCTGTTTTACATAAAAAAATAATTTTTGCTGTTCTATAAGGCATTTTATTAAAAATAAGGAAGTTAAATAATTAAAATTAGAAAAATATTAAAAGATAAAGGAATGTAGAATGCACTTTAACGTTTATATTTTATATGTATACTATAATCTCACCATAATAAAGGATCCTTATAATACGACATTGAGATAAAACAATCTCGATATGCACCAGAATGCGTCGGGACATATTTTTCGTTTTTGTAGTGTATATCTATATTATTAATATAAACAATTGTTATTAAAAAGTATCTTAGTATTTATTGTGACCATTATCAAAGAGTTTATATTTTTTCAAAGGTAAGTTAAAATTGTTAATATTATATATAATCAATCAAAATTATATGTAACCTATACATATATATATATATATATATATATATATATATATATATATATATATGTGTGTGTGTGTGTGTGTGTGTGTGTGTGTGTGTGTGTGTGTGTGTTTGTGTGTGTGTGTGTGTGTGTGTGTACATATATACGTTTATATAAAAAATATTTGTATATTATAGTAGTATATGTACTAAAATAAACTACTAAACATTTTAAATGTTCATTTTCGTATATTCTATTTATCAAATCAAAGCATACAATACGATTCGACCCCTTTAATTTTTAGGTTATGTGTGAATTGAATTGCCTATATGACCATTACAAATTGTAGCCAATCAATCGCAATTAATATCCCAACTTGTAGATACAGGGAGTCTTTCTTTCAAGTATACATGTCTCATTTACACCGTACATGCCGTAAATTTTTAGATAATCGTTGTTTATTTTCAAAAGAGTTCAATTTGAAACATAAAACGAGTGTGTTCCACTCCCAGACTAAGCATGAAGTAAAATTTCGAGTTTAGAAAAGCCTGAAAATTTGGTTCGGTCGCGTAGCGCGAAGCGCGGAGCGGCCAAACCAAATTTTCAGGCTTTTCTAAACTCAAAATTTTACTTCATGCGCCACCGGTACAAAACACTAACATATTACGAAGTTTAAAACTTACCGCTAAACTTTATATTGAATCAATGTTCTGTACTGGTGGCGCATGAAGTAAAATTTCGAGTTCAGAAAAGCCTGAAAATTTGGTTTGGCCGCTCCGCGCTTCGCTCTACGCGACCAAACCAAATTTTCAGGCTTTTCTGAACTCGAAATTTTACTTCATGCTTAGCCTGGGAGTGGAAAACACTCGCTTAAAGCTTCAAATTGAATTAATTTAATAAACAGAGCATCGGAAAATATGCAACGTATGCAAATGGAGACTTAAAAGAAAAATTCTCGTTATGAAAATGTTCGGTGTTACATAAAACTCTCTGTATATACCCATATATATGACAAAGACTTATATATATATATATATATATATATATATATACAGGGTGTCCGTATTTCGAGGAAATGCATGGGGATCTCGGTTATTTGAAAAGTTAGAGAGTTGGTTAAATTAGGGCAAATATGTGAAATTTGTAGCCCAACAATAATCCGAAAACAGATTTAAAATATCTTTTTTTTGTTTTCGAGATATTGCCAAAAAACTATTTTTTTTTAAATTTCGTTTTTATTTTTTTATTCAAAAACTATTGGATCTAGGAATTTGCAACTTTTACATTATACAGGCACTTTTTTATCAGAAATTTAGTAGTGTACTTACATTTAAAATAACTTTAATATCTTCCCCGGAACCATAGCCAACTTTTGTTTTTCTAATGGGCGTCATATTGGATTTTCATATTTTTAGAAAGAACTTTCTTTTCTGAATTAAACGGTATATCACACCTATAATTTATTCTGCGTTTCATTTGAAACATAGCAACTTTTTGTTTTTTGTAAAGAGTGCCTTGGAAACAATAATATTGATACGTTATTCAGTTATTGATGTGTCAATAAGATACGATCATTATACAGAATACATAAAATAAAGTTAAAAATGGTGTTTTCGAACCAAGAAAAACGAGATATGGTCGAAGTTTATTATACTTCAAACAAAAATGTACGTATTTCATCCGAAGTCTATCTACAGCGCTATCCAGAAAGGCAACAGCCAAGTGAAAGTCATTTCATAAAACTACATACAAATTTATTGGAATATGGTTCCTTCGTAAAGCCACGACAAAGATATGGATATCACCAACCCCATGAAAATGAAAACCAAATTTTGCAAGCGGTAAAATGATTTCATTTTAATTACAATAAGATAATATTTATTCCCCTAGATTCAAGATAACCCTTCTTCCTCAACGAGAGAACTTGCGAACCAGTTTGGTGTGACGTTTAAATACGTATGGAAAATTTTGAAAAAAAATAAATATCGCCCATTCAAAATTAAAGTTACTCAAGCTCTCCATACTGGAGATGCTAGACGAAGGATGGACTTTTGTCGTATTTTATTGGGAAAATTAAACGAAAATCCGAATTTCTTGTCAAATGTGATATGGTCTGCCGAATGCCGTTTTACCAACACAGGGATATTCAATAGGCATAATGAACATGTGTGGAGTATAAATAATCCTAGACAACATGAAGAAAGACGACGACAAGTGCGATTCGGACTAAATGTATGGGTCGGTATTTTGGGAGACAATATTGTAGGTCCATACATTTACGAAGATACATTAAATTCACAGAGATATCACGATTTTTTAAGAACATTTTTAAGTGATTACGTAGACAATAACATCCCCTTAAATATGTTAAGAAATGTATGGTTTCAATAAGATGGCGCACCACCTCACAACAGCCAAATTGTCGCTAATTGTCTGTCCGAAATGTTTCCAAATAAAGTTATGGCAAATAATGGTGATATACGTTGGCCAGCTCGCTCACCTGATTTGTCACCTCTAGATTATTTTCTTTGGGGAGCTATAAAAGAAAAAGTTTATAAAACTATTCCAGAGGACAAAGACGATTTAAGAAGAATTATAATAGTTACCATTCAGCAATTAAGAAGAAGAGACATTTTTCGGGCAGTCCAAAATTTAAGGAAAAGACTAGAATTATGTTTGGAGGTCAATGGTGATATATTCGAACACTTACTCTAAGTTTGTGATAATTTTAGTTCAAAAGATATTTAATTAATTTGTTTATTATTATTTAATATTATGAAAAACTTCATCAAGCAGCAGAGTGATTATTCTGGTTCCTTCCCTAAAAAAATATAGTTGTAGGCCTCAGGAATTTTAAAATGTGCAACTGTTTTCAAGGCACTCTTAAAAAAAACAAAAGGTTGCTTTGTTTTAAATGAAACGCAAAATAAATTATAAGTGTGGTATACCGTTGAATTCAGAAAAAAAAGTTCTTTCCAAAAATATGAATATCCAATATGGCGCTCATAAGAAAAACAAAAGTTGGCTATGGTTCTGGAGAAGATATTAAAGTTATTTTAAATGTAAGTACACTACTAAATTCCTGATTAAAAAGTGCCTGTATAATGTAAAAGTTGCAAATTCCTAGATCCAATAGTTTTTGAATAAAAAAATAAAAACGAAATTTGAAAAAAATAGTTTTTTGGCAATATCTCGAAAACAAAAAAAGATATTTCAAATCTGTTTTCGGATTATTGTTGGGTTTTAAATTTCACGTATTTGCCCTAATTTAACCAACTCTCTAACTCTTCAAATAACCGAGATCCCCATGCATTTCCTCGAAATACGGACACCCTGTATATATATATATATATATATATATATATATATATATATATATATTATTTTTATAATTATAGATACTCGTATATATCATTTACAATCTTATACATTTAACAAATATGAAAGAAATATGTTGAAGTTAAATATATTTGAACAAATTATTATTACATAGAATAGTTTTAAGAGATCTTATTTGTGTAGTAGATAGTACAAAATAAATATGTTTAAATATAATAATTATTTTTATTTAGTCTGACATATATAAATAAATAATGAAATAATCAAATACGTGTTGAATAAATAAAACTGATAATTGTAAAATGTTCAAAAAAATTACCATTTTGAAAAAATTATGCCTAACCAATACAAATATTTGACAAAAAGCATCTAAATATTTTTTCATTTATTTATTTTTGATGAAACCTTCTTAGAAAAGAGTAAAAATTAAATGTTTATATAAAAAATTACGTATATCGTTGCTTTGATGATTAAAACGAAACGTTCGAAAACCTTAAAAATACGATATCTCTGCGAATATTTAAACTACAGAGATAAAAAAAAACAAAGTGTTTGTTTTTAAAATGCTTTCTTAAAATGCTTAAAATGTTGAGATATATATGGGCGATTCCATGAAAAATGGCAGAAACCCTAAAAAATCTTGAAAAATTGATTTTTAAAGATGGCGCGGGAAAATATTAATATATCTTAAGGCATATTTTTGTAGATTTTTGCTAAGAAAATATGATGCTGAGGTAAACAACCGGGTTACATAGAGTAATTGGCAATGAAAAATCGATTTTAAACTTTAAGGAATTTTTTGTATTATCTAAATGACCTTGAATGATCTTGAAAAAAATTGCACAGAAGGGTATTAAGGTCACCTACACTCAAGCATTTTTCGATATCTTAATTATTAATAGAAATCAAGAAAAAAAAATAATTCCGAAAAAAACAGTTTCTTGACCTTGCGAGGGGGGTAGGGGAGATCATGGACCAAGAACCATTGGGAACTTATTTTTACACCGTAAGACACTCTCTTAAAAGGTAAATTCAAAAATCAAACGATATGGGCATTTTACCATACTTAACCAGAGGTATTTATTATTATTTATTGTATAAATTTTAAATATAGCCTCGGTAGCGCAGTAGGCAGCGCGTAAGTCTCATAATCTTAAGGTCGTGAGTTCGATCCTAACCCGGGGCAACCGTTTTTGCCAATCACCAATAACCGGCCAATATTAGCCAATGTAACCAATATATTCCTCGCGTCCGAAAGATCGCCAACCCATCAATCAGCTACCATTAAAACTAATGAAGGGAATATTGATGGCCAGATTGATTCATGTTGTTATAAAATTATTAACTCGCATATAAACCGGTGTAAACGGCGCTGTTATTACTGTGTTTTCCCGTCATTTTTCTTACCTCCCCGCGCCGCCCCGCACCCACGGCCGACTATTTATTTTCACTTGTTAAAGGCGTATAATTTGCATTTTTAAATTGGCCCTTGATACCTCTGTTTATAAATTGCTCTTTACTTTGCATTAACGCAAATAATCGCACACCAATTATCTTCTTCTTTCTTCAACGAGAAGAATTTTTTAAATATATGTTTACATTTTTGCGTACCTGCATTAAACATAATACAGTGCACTGACGGCTGCAGCGCTGCAAAAAAAAGTTTTAAAATGTTATGTATTATCTTTGTGTTTGTATTCAATTTAACATGTGTTTGTAACGGTGGATTACATCGCAATGATTTGGTTTTATTAGAGATGCAACGGATAGTAATTTGGCGAAATACCAGATATCCGGCGAAAATCTAGGTAGGATAGCCGAAAATCTGGTATCCGGCCTCGATTTTTACCGGATATCCGGTTTATTTCTAAAATCAAGAACAATATTTAAAAATGTTTATTGATTAAAAGAAAGAAATCGAATTTTTACAGAATTTTAATGTGTAATTAATTTAATTTTCAAGAAAATTTTTTAAAAATGTTAAAAAATCGACAAGACTTTAAATCTAATGGCCTTGGATTCAAATTCCCAGAAGATGTAAGTTAAATAGTGTATCAAGAAACAATATTAACGTTTTTATTTTAATTAGTGATTATTAACAGTTGAAAAAAAAACAATAAAATCTGGTATCCGGCCTCGATTTTTACCTGATATCCGGTTTATTTATAAAATCAAGAACAATATTTAAAAAATTTTATTGATTTGACATCGAATTTTTACAGAATATTTTTTAATTTGTGATTAATTTAAATTTTACCCGACGCCCTAAGGGGTAACAAGGGATAGCAGAAGAAGAAGAAGAAGATTAATTTAATTTTACAGAATATTTTTAATTATGTTAAAAAATCGACAAGACTTTAAATCTAATGGCCTTGGATTCAAATTCCCAGAAGATGCAATTTAATTAGTGTATCAAGAAACAATATTAACATTTTTATTTTAATTAGTGATTATTAACAGCTGAAAAAAACAATACTTTTTAGATATTTATTAATCTTGTGTTATTTTAAGTGAGTGTTTGTTAACTTCAACTTAAGTCAGTGTTTTATACGCGTGGCGCATGAAGTTAATATTTCAAGTTCAGAAGAGCCTGAAACCAAATTTTCAGGATTGTTTTCAGGATTGTCTGTAAAATATTGGAAACTTTATGTATATTTGAACCTCACTTGAAATCAGTGTTTTTTTACGCGTGGCGCATGAAGTAAAATTTCGAGTTTAGAAAAGCCCAGAAAATTTTTTCACGGGGCTTTTCTAAACTCGAAATTTTACTTCATGCTTAATCTGGGACTGGACACAATCAATAAAAGCTTCAAATTGAACGATAAAATTACACTGAATCCATAAAAAAAGAAATCAAACAACCCAATTATGCCAAATGGTTGAAAATTATTGCTTGAATTAACGAGGGAAGTCAACACAGTCAAATACCGATTGTATCTAATTCTGGATATTAAATTAAAACACTTGGTTTGTTTCACTAATTTGTATTTTAATAAATTTCAGTCAATTTTCAGATGTGCGTGAACTTAGCAGATCAATTGCTAGCAGATCAATTTTTTCTTGGAGTTCTACTCGCATGCAGTCGAGTTCTATAGTTCCTGATAAGTTTTAGTCATAGTTCTGGCAAATTAAGCCCACAAAATTATGATCTGCTAACTTCGCGTAGCAGATCATTTTTGTAATAAGTAATAAAAAATTATATACATCGATAGATAATAATATTCCAAAGAGTTTCCTTATAATAAAAAAAATAGATCTGCTTTCGGTAATTTGTTATAAATAATTTAAATATTAATTATGATATATTTCACAGATGCTCTTCCTACAAAAATAAAAGAGTTCTGGATTTAATTCATTGTGTATATCATTACTAATTAGTTATAGATACTATGTCCAAGGAGTTGTTACTTGCAACAATAACCAATTTGTTATAAACAATTATTTTGTAGTGTTTTTACCTTCATTTAGCATTCAACTATGATCTGCTGATAGAAAAATGGGAGTTCTGGACTAATTTCTTTCTGGATATCATTGCTAAGTAGGCCAAGATACTATACCCAAGGAGTTCCCATTTGCAACAATAACCAATTTTTTATAAACAATTATTTTGTCGCGTTTTAACCCACATTTTCCATTCAACTATGATCTGCTGATAGAAAAATAAGAGTTCTGGACTAATTTCTTTCTTGATATCATTGCTAAGTAGGCCTAGATACTATATCCAAGGAGTTCCCATTTTCAAAAATAACCAATTTTTTATAAACAATTATTTGGTCGCGTTTTAACCCACATTTTCCATTCAACTATGATCTGTTGATAGAAAAATGTTTTAACCCACATTTTCCATTCAACTATGATCTGCTGATATAAAAATGAGAGTTCTGGACTAATTTCTTTCTGGATATCATTGCCAAGTATGTCTAGATACTATATCCAAGGAGTTCCCATTTGCAACAATAACCAATATTTTATAAACAATTATTTTGTCGCGTTTTAACCCACATTTTCCATTCAACTATGATCTGCTGATAGAAAAATAAGAATTTTAATTTTTTACAATTTCTTCAAATAAAACTTTGCTCTAAAAATCAATAATTTTATTGCATAATTGCAACTTTGGCTGAATATTTTTAAACTGTTAAACTGTTCAACCAAAGAGTATATTATAATAATGTAATATATAATATTCTCCTTGGTTCAACTTTGGTTGATTATTTTTAGAAAACGTGACGAGATAATTTATTTTCTTTTTATAAGATGTAAGTGAAATCAATTCTAAGTATATTCTGTAAATTTCCTGTTGATTGTATGAAATTTTAATTTTTTACAATTTTTTCAAAGAAAACATTCCCCCAAAATTATTAATCTTATTGCATAATTTAAAGTTTGGTTGAATATTTTAGGAAAACGTGGCGAGATAATTTTATTTTATTTTTATAAGATATAAGTGGAATTAATTCTAAGTAAATTCTGTAAATTTTACGTTGATGGTATACAATTTTAATTTTATACAATTTTTTCAAAGAAAACATTTCCCAAAATCATTAATTTTATTGCATAATTTCAACTTTGGTTGATAATTTTCAGAAAACGTGACGAGATAATTTATTTTCTTTTTATATGATATAAGTGAAATCAATTCTAAGTAAATTTTGTAAATTTCCTGTTGATTGTATGAAATTTTAATTTTTTACAATTTTTTCAAAGAAAACATTCCCCCAAAATTATTATTTTTTTTGCATAATTTCAAGTTTGCCTAATATTTTAGGAAAACGTGGTGAGATAATTTAATTTTCTTTTCATAAGATGTAAATGCAATCAATTCTAAGTCAATTCTGCAAATTTTACGTTGATAATATACAATTTTAATTTTTTACAATTTCTTTAAAAATAACGTTCTTCCCAAAATCATTAATTTTATTGCATAGTTTCAACTTTGGCTGAATATTTTTAGAAAACGTGGCGAGATAATTTAATGTTTTTTATATAAGATGTTAGTAGAATCAATTCAAAATAATTTCTGTAAATTTGATGTTGATGGTATACAATTTTATTTTTTTACAATTATTTCAAAAAAGACTTTTCCAAGAAATCATTAATATTATTGCATAATTTCAACTTTGGCTGAATATTTTAAGAAAACGTGGGGAGATAATTTAATTTTCATTTCATAGGATGTAAGTGCACTCAATTTTAAGTAAAGTCTGCAAATTTCACCTTGATTGAATAAAATTTTAATTTTTTACAATTATTTCAAATAAAACATTCTTCTAAAATAGTTGATTTTATGGTATAATTTTAACTTTTGCTGAATATTTTCAGAAAACGTGGTTAGATAATTCAATTTTCTTTATATAAGATGTAAGTGTAATAATTTTAAGTTAAACCTGTAAATTTTACGTTGATGGTATAAGATTTAAATTTTTTACAATTATTTCAAAAAACACATTTTTCTAAAATCGTTGATTTTATTGGATAGTTTCAACTTTGGCTGAATATTTTGGAAAAATGCGTCGTGATAATTAAATGTTCTTTCCATAGGATGCAATATACATTAACTCTAACTGTAAAATAAGTGTCTGATTGATGGCCTAACGAGGGATTCCACTCCCAGATTAAGCATGAAGTAAAATTTCGAGTTTAGAAAAGCCTGAAAATTTGGCTTGGTCGCGCAGCGAAGCGGAGCGACCAAGCCAAATTAGGCTTTTCTAAACTCGAAATTTTACTTCATGCGCCACGCTTATTAAACGCTGGTTTAATGGGAAATGGTCTTTAAGCAATTGACAAGTAAAATAAGTTAAGTATGTTAATTATCAATTGTTTTAATGACGGGGAAAGTGCTATGATGGACACATCACCATTTTTTTTAACTTAAATAATGCATGTATATTGGGATGCATATCAGGTTCCTAAAATCGTTCTATGCGAGGCGATTCTAAGAATATATATCAGGTTCTTAGAATCGCCTCGCCCAATATACATTAGGTTGAATCTAATGCAAATTGGTTTGCATACAGTAGAATCATGGTCTCACTTTGTATATCATATAAAATATTCGTTTTGAACGTTTGAAATTTAATTTCTAATTGATCGTCTAACGAGAGTTTTCACTCCCAGGTTAAGCATGAAGTAAAATTTCGAGTTTAGAAAAGCCTAATAATTTGGATTTGCAAGGGCGCGCTAGCGCCCTGGCAAATCCAAATTTTTAGGCTTTTCTAAACTCGAAATTTTACTTCATGTGCCATACGTACTAAACACTGACTTATGAAATATATGAAATAAGAGCTTGAATGCAATTCGTCGAAAAATAAATTATACTTACATTATTCACAATATCTTACCCTGTATATCATATGAAATATCAAAATCTATTAGAATTGGGACAGGGACGTAGCCATGGGGGGGGGGATGGGGGGGGGACGCTCGACCCCCCAAAGCTAAGGCAGTTGGCGAATTTTACTTTATAATGAAAAATTGCTAAACCAGTTGGCAATTCTAAAAAAATTATATGATATAAATGGATATGTTCCCAAAAAATGGGTTAGGGCTTAATGCAGTTGGCAAATCTCGGACGAAACAAATTGATGAACATTAATAAGTTTTACTAAAAGAAAATTTCAATTGGAATTAAAACAAATGAATCTAAATAATCTAGTTGGCAAACTATTATTATTCAATATTTAAGCAGTTGGCATAATTTAAAATGTAAAAGGAATTTTTTAATGTTCTAGATGTTCTTGTGTCGTTTCTAGAAAATAACTTGAATGAGGTTTTAAAGATTGTGAATCCTCTTGTTAAATTATTTTCTATGGCTCTGTCAAAGCAGAACATTAGCTTAGATACCATAGAAACTTTGACACTCTTATATCCTTGTGATAAGCCGGATGAGTTTGCACTGCAGGCGGAACTAGACGTCATATTTGATATCTGCATTAAAAACGAAGTGAAATCGATGCAGGAAGTGATGAACACAGTGAAGGAAAATAAAAATGTGTTTGCGTTATCCTTTAAACTATGTCAGCTAATATATACAGCCGGGTTTTCAATGGCAACAAATGAAAGAAGCTTTTGTTCGTTGAAATTTGCAAAAATTCATTGCGTTCTAGAATGAAGGAAGATCGTTTGGACGCATTAATGATTTTGAAAACAGAATCTGATATTACTGATAATATTGAATTATCAAATATTGTGAACTCCTGGGCTAAACTAAAGCATAGGCGAGTTATAATAAACCAATTCAAATTGTAAAACTCCATGTTTTATTAGGTATTGGTTAAATGTAATTATGTACATATGTTATAAAATAAATTAGGAAGTACAAAGCACTATATTATTGGATAATAAATTAAGCTTAATTTATATAAATCAATGTACTACGTTATATTATTTTGTTAAAATAAAATAATATAAAAATAGACATTTTTATTTTAATTTTGAAGTTGGAAAATTATAGGTGTTTCCCCCCCCCCCCCCAAAAGTTAAGGCTTCGCTACGCCCCTGAATTGGGATATATTATTTATTACTCAACATATTTTGAAACCAAATGCAAATTAATCGATTTCAAAAGTCGTCTCCGAAAAAAAGCAAATTATAAATTTCCCCAAACGTTTTACGATCTCGAATTTTGACATCATTCAAGATATGTTTACATAACAAGCATAAAAATTAAACGCTCGCTATAAATAAAAAGCGAGATAATCTCATCATCACCGTGCAGTGTATATATTGCCCGAATCGGTTTTAATTAGTATTAAAAGCGCAGTAAAAACTTACTAGATAAGATACGGGACATTAATTAAACGATGTCTTAAAAGATTTTAAACAAACGATTAAATCTAATTATTATTGCGAGCGCAGATCTGGGTTAATTAATACTAACGATGGACTGACTGACTGGTTAATCGTGTAGTCTAATAGACCGTTGGCACTGGCGAATTCAATGAGGATGATTTATAGTATGATTAAATCAGTTTACCATCACTAAACAGAAATGAAATAAATAGAGCAAAAAATATCTTGTAAAGATATACTAATTTTTTGTGTTTTAAGTATGGTATTGTAAAAGCTATGTATGTATGTTTAGTTGCCTAAAATTAATTGTAGGTTGCATATTTAGGCAACTTAATGTGCACTATATACTGTAAATTTTCTGACATTCGTTGTTTTTTGTTTCAAGAGTTTAATTTGAAGTTAAAAACGAGTGTTTTCCACTCCCAGACTAAGCATGAAGTAAAATTTCGAGTTTAGAAAAGCCTGAAAATTTAGTTGGGTTGCGTAGCACGGAGCGATCAAACCAAAATTTGAGGCTTTTCTAAACTAGGATTTTTACTTCGTGCGCCACGCGTTTTAAACACTGGTTGTAATCAAAGTTGAAAGTACACGTTTTTAGCAAAATGCTTTTTTTTAGTTTCTTTCATGTTTGTGTTTTAAGTAAAATATTGCAAAAGGTATGTATGTTTGTTTAATTTAAAACTAATTGTAGGTTGCATATTTAGGCTGCTTAATGTACACTATATACTGTAAATTTTGTGACATTCGTTGTTTTTTTTCAAAGGTTCAATTTGAAGCTTTAAACGAGTGTTTTCCACTCCCAGACAAAGCATGAAGTAAAATTTCGAGTTTAGAAAAGCCTGAAAATTTGGTTTGGTCGCGTAGCGCGAAGCGCGGAGCGACCAAACCAAATTATCAGGCTTTTCTAAACTCGAAATTTTACTTCATGCGCCACGCGTATAAAACACTGATTTTAACTGAAGTTCAAAATACACGACTTAAGCATACTGCTTTAGTAGCATATTGTAAACCTCACAATATTTTAGTGTATTATACGCGTGGTGTATGAAGTAAAATTTCGAGTTTAGAAAAGCCTGAAAATTTTATTTCATGCCTAATCTGGGAATGGAAAACACTCGTTTAAAGCATCAAATTGAACTCTTAAAAAAAACAACGAATATGTAAAGATTTACAGAATAAACCATTTTTTATACTTGTTTTTTAGAACTTTAGAAAAATGGATTTGTGAAACTAAATACTAAGTCAAATCTCCCCCATCGCAAGAAGCTGGTTAGAGACACTTTTCTCTTATGACAATTTGTTTTTCTTAGTTTTTGAACGCTCTCTACAGTAAATTTAAGATTTGACAATAAAAATAGTGCTTTTAAGTCATCCATAACTTTTTGTAATGAATACATTTTTGTTGAAAAATGAACACTACAAAAATGTTTCCTATCAGGGCAGAAATACGAACACACATGGTACATTTATATGCCATTGAAAATCACATGATGTTAGATTTTTATTGATAGAACTGTTTTTCCTTATGAACATTTATTTCTTCTGCAGAATTGTACAATTGAAATTTTCAATAAGTGTTTAATCCACTTTTGGATTAAGCATAAGGTCAAAATTATAGTTTAGATCAGCCTAAAAAAAATGATTTGCTGGGCGTAGCGAAGCGGATTAATAATTAATATGAAGTTCAAAATATATTGTTGAATTAAAAATTATAAAATGTATGATGTATAAAAAATTATAAAATGTAGGAATTATAAAATGTATGATTATAAAATGTATGATTTGGGGAGGAAGCAAGTGCCTTTGCTACGCCCATGCGCAGATCGTTTCTATAACGTAGACATAATTAATGACCTAACATGTGTTAATTTAATCCCAGTTTACAACTTAATACCAACAACCTCAAACATGATTACAAAAACATTTGCGGATTTAAGTCGACAGCCCGAAACTTTATGCTTGACGCATCCGCATTAATCGCTCTACCACGCAAGAATAAAATTTCAGGACTTAGTAACCGAACCCCGTGTTATTATTTATGCCCCTCATTTAATCCCTGTTCTAATCTAATTTCCCCAAAATTGTGTTATTTTTGACCATTTTCATTCGGGTCGTAAAACATGTCTGGTCCGCCGGATCGATGTCCCAAAAGCCCGGCGCAATTTCGCAGATTTAGCTCTAGATCGATTGTCATTTGGGGCTAAGGGGCCCATTTTAAAAAGCTGAAAGCGTACTTTACGCTGTTGAACTGTTGGCGGAACTGGACCCGCGGGACGGACAATAAAATCATTGCTTACCGTGTATGTTTTCGTGACGGCGGAATTTTCCGCACGTAAATCACATCCCCCGGAAAACGTGACAAACGGTTTGATCACGTTTAGACGCAGCAATAAGCTCGCAATTTTGTAAATCTGGGGGCTAAGTTATCGCGGAATAGCTTTTTGAACGTGGGTGTTTTATTATCAGTGTTGAAGGGGATGATGATATGCTAATAAAAATGAGGCGGTGCTGAACTTTATGGATCGATAATGAGAAAGATTTGAAAATATTAGAAAAATGTTGATTATCAACCCATAATGTGCCATTGATGCATATACGCAACATTATTAATTTTATGTTAATTACATTACTAAATAAGGTAATTTGTTATATTATATTATTTGACTTGAGTTTAAAATGTATGAAGAAAAACGTATATATTTTGCTATTTAAATATCTTGATTATTACTCATTTAAAAAAAAAATGTTTTCAGTGTATTTCCAACTTCACAATATTTCAGTGTTGTATACGCGTGGCGCATGAAGTAAAATTTCGAGTTTAGAAAAGCCCCGTGAAAATTTGTCTCGGGTCGCTGCGCGACCCTCGACAAATTTTCTACGCGAGGCTTTTCTAAACTCGAAATTTTACTTCATGCTTAGTCTGGGAGTGGAAATACTCGTTCTAAACTTTATTTTGCACGTTTTTATACAAAATCGACGAATGCCTTATATTTACAGTGTATAAATTATGTATATTTAGAAGAAAAATTCACAGTATGTAATACAATAAGTCATTCGTAGAAATCATAAAAAAAAGTGTAGAATTTTACCTAAAATGAACTTTTAGAGTTAACTTTATAATTGCTCGGCCGTTAATGGCTTAAAAACAATTGATTTTCAAAAATAGTAGAAATATATTTCTAAGTAAACATTAGCATTTTACAATTCTGTAATATCGATATAAACGTTTTGATCATCATTATATGTTTAATTAATTTGTCACTTAAGCCGTGGTGTAACATTTTTGAATCTAATTCTAGATATTTGGTTTGCTTCACTGAAACTGAAACAAACCAAGTGATTTAATTAAATATCCAGAATTACATTGTTATAATTTTGGTTACATTGAGCCTTCAGCTAAAGACGTATTATTAACAGCTGGTGATGACCAAAATATTTGATCAATAATGAGAAATTCATTTAGATAGGTTAGATGCTAGAGACAAATATTGATTAACCCATTAACGGCCGAGCAATTATAAAGTTTTGGTTTCATTGAGTTTTCAGCTAAATACGTATTATTAACAGCTGGCGATGACCAAGAAATTTGATCAATAGTGAGAAATTTATTTAGATGGGTTAGATGCTACAGAAAAATATTGATTGACCCATTAACAGCCGAGCAATTATAGAGTTAACTCTTAAAGTTGATTTTAGATAAAATTCTGCAGCAATTTTTTGATTTCTATGAATTATTTATTTTATTCCATACTTGAATTTTTCTTTTAAATACACGTAATGTATACAGGGTGTCTACGCTAAACCGTTCGTTAAAAGTTTATGGGGTTGCCGTTGCACTAAAAATTTGAAAAAAATCCTTGTCATATGGTTGAATCAGTTCTCCTCATGTGAAATATTTTCAACTTTATATCACTTCCGGTTCCACCGGAAGTAGCACCAAATTTGTTATTTTAAATGGAACACCCTATATATTAGTAATTTTTTGGGTTCCTTGTTTAAATTGCAACATATTTTATTCGAACATATGTACACTACTTATCTCTTATAGTTTTCAAGAAAAAAAAATAATTTTAAAATTCTGACCTCTAAAAGACACCTTGAAATCTGTCTGGAACTTCTCTTAAGAATAAGATAAAAATATGATTTATATCTCTACTTGTACCTAGAGGAAGGCTCTATGAGTAAATTAATTGGAAACTGTCAATTTTCACAATAATTGTTCTTAAAATGTCAATATCTAATTGCCCTCTTCAATATGTAGTAATTTAATTTTTTTAAATGGAATGACCCATTTTTTATCACGTGGTACGAGTGGGGGGAAAATTTCCTACAAAAAAGTATTAGACAACTCTACTCCTAAAGCAAGTAGTTTTCGAATTATTTCGAAAATTCGTTTTTCGTAGCATTTATGCAGGGTATAATTTGAGATGCAACATCGCTCTTAAAAACATCGAGGTTTGAAAACCTCGATGTTTCCAAGACAAACATCGATGTTAAAAAAACATCGGTAAAAATGGCGATACATCGATGTTTTCCCGATGTTTTAATATCTAATTTATTACACGATAAAAAAAGTTAGATTAAAGATATTTAATCAACACAGAAGAATCCGTTTCACACAATGCAAATATGGCTACAACTATGGCGTACCTGAATACCAAATATATCAATCTGATGAGTTTTAATTAAACCCAATACCTTAGTTATCTTTTAAATATACAATAAAATAGATCTTAAAATAGAAATACATTTTCTCCATTGGAAAGATTTATTTATTTGTACAATATAATTTTGTAACCGAATTTAGACACTTGTAATAATACAAATACAAAGTATATGTGGCTATGATAAGTAATTACGACGTAACTAAACAAAATAAGAGTCATTGGTGTGAATATAACAATTTTGAAATGGAGTTTAAGAAAAGAAGTTTAGATAATCTAGTCCCCAGAAGCCTATTTCTATCCTGAGTGATGATTGACCCAGCCTCCGAGAACAAACGCTCGCTTGGCACAGACGTAGCAACGATGGGGAGATATATCATTGCAATCATTGCAAGTTTTGGAAACATATCCTTCATATCCACCCACATTTCAATAGCGTCTCTTTTTATTGGTGCAACATGAGACGACAGGTACATTTGAACTTTTGTTTCATTGATGGTTTCTGTTGAATCTGCAGCATTCAAATGAGCAGATGATTTATATTTCATGTTCTTGTGGGTCAGTTGTTTGTGGTATTTCCAAATATCAAATCCTACATCATCTTTATCAGACTCATCAGATGTGTTATTGTTGGATGTTGTAGGTGAGCTGTTATATTCGCGCACATATTTATTTAAGTAATTAATTACTTTGCCTTTAGCAACAGCATTCTTGAAATGCATAAACTTAAATCGGGGGTCGAGAGTACTAGCAATAGCAAGAATTGTGGAGTGTTCTATATTATCAAACCTTCTTGCTAGTTGTTTCTTTATTTCCTTTTGAAATTCTAAAATCATTTCATTTTTAGGTTTCATATTTTCTACTACTTCTCGAACGCAACTGACTAGTGGAATAACTTTGCTCACTGTTATGTAACTATCTCCAGAAATTTCTCTTGTCAATTTTTCAAATGGGCAAAGTAATTCTGCCATTTCTTTTACGCAGTCTATTTCACTGCTTGAGATCATTTGGGGAGCTCTCGGTATAATCAAAAGTATTGCTCCTACAATGGGCACTAATTCCAGAAACCGTTGTAGCATGTAAAAGCACGAATTCCATCTTGTACGTACATCAAGAATCATTTTTTTAATTTGGCCTTGTTTCAATCCCATTTCTATTTGTCTTTTCCTTAACTCGTCACTTGCGTTAGCGCTCCTTTTAATAAATTTTACTATATCTTGAAACTTACTAATTCATTCACTAGATTTTTTTGCATCGTCAATGGATTTAGTTACTACTAAGTTCATTGTATGAGCAAAGCAAGGAATAATTTTGTTTTCCCCAAACATGTCACGGTTGACTTTCATTACAGTGCTATCATTATCTGTAATGATAGCTGAAACCTTGTCAATGGAAATATTCCACTCGGCGAGTATTTCTTTAAGTTTTTTAGTTATGTACGCAGAAGTTTGGCTTTCTGTCAACTCAAAATCACCTAAAGTTCCGCTAAGAAGTTTAGATTCATGCAAAAAGTGTATTGTAACACCTACAAACGATTTATTTTGCATCGTTTCTGTCCAAATATCGTAGGTGATGCAATAATTTTCAGCATTCTTGATATATGTCTTAAAAATATTGCTCATAACGTCATATTTATCATCAATCCTGGATTTTATTGTGTCGCGACTGGGTACTTTGTACAATGGACAAACTTCCCTCATCAGCTGTAAAAAGCCTTTGCCTTATACAGTGGAAAATGGTCTATTGTCCATGATTATAAAATTCGTTATAGCTTCAGTTATTTTTTTGGATTTTGCTCCATCTTGTGTGGTTATGCTTTTTATGTTGTTTATAAAGTCATCAACATTTGGCTGTAAAGCTTTTTTGGAACCTTGACCAACTGAGCTCGATGGTGTACTAATAGCTAAATTTTGTGATAAAGCTATATCTTTAACGCTGCCTGAACTGGTCGAAGGATTAGCATTTGTATAGTTCTTTAATGTTGAAGGAAGTTGATCATTATTTAAATTCCTTTCAGGCGTTTCAGGCGTTGCGACATCTACTTCTATATAATCAGTAATGTTTCTTCTTGCTTTCTTTTTTGGCAGTTCAGCATCTTGCCATTGCTGTGAATGTACATTTTCTAAATGACCACGGAGATTAGTCGTATTGCCTGAAGTTTTTAGGTTCTTATTGCATATCTTGCACACAGCTTCTTTTTCGCCAATTTTTTTAAAATAATTCCAAATTTTACTCTTCACTTTGTTGGGTGGCACTGTTTTCTGTTAAGAAGAGAAAATAAAATTGTACGTTTATTTAAGAGTTAAATAATTAGTAGAAAAAAAACTATAAAGTATCTTATTAGTATTAATATTAAAATATGTATTTATGTATGTATTCACATAAAATTGATTAATTTTAAGTACACGTCCCTGCCCAGTCTCTTATTATTATTTTTTTTTTGAAATAAGACATTTCTTTGGAATGCTATTCCTATACCTACTCATTCTATTTTTACTACTATGTGTACAGGGTTATTCATTATAAATTATCCACCCCTTAAAAAAATTATTGTTTCAAATGAAAGTTGTTTGATTTGACGTAAGTTTTCATAAAATAAATTAAAAACAAAAATAGCTTACTGGGTGGAACATACAACCTTTTAATTTTAAATATATTTTAATGGATTTTGGAAAATATGTATTTTTCTAATTACAAATATATAAGATATGATATATATTTATTTTAAATTTTTATTGAATTATCCTACTTTAAATATTGCAATGATTCAATAATGTAAAAACCAAATAATATTTAAGTAGGCTGTGAAAAGCTCTGGCAACATTTTTTGTTGTTTATACTGTTGTTTCACGGCCTACTTTCATATTAATTGGTTGCTTAAAATAATGTATTACTGCAATAGTTGAAGCTAAATAATTTAACAATGGTTTAAGTTAAATATATGATATATTATATATTTGAATTTAGGAAAAAAAAGATCTTTCTAAAAATCACATAAAAAATGGTGATGTGCCCATCATAGTACTTTCCCCATTAATTATGTTATATCATTAAAATTATTATGCTAGAGGATATGAAAATTAAATTTATTGTAGTATTTATTATTGTAAAATAATTGCCATGCCAATATTAATGTTAATGAATATTAGGTTGCATTAGTTGCATAGCTCTAAACAAATCTTAAAAACTATGCGTCGGAGGACAAAAAATCATATGACATAAAATATCTACTTTTTGATTATCAGCAACCTTTATTTGAAACAAATTTTGATATAATCAATATTTAATAAAATATCGGTAATAACAACAAAAATGCTAAGACTGTATCTTGAAAACTAAGCGTCGGAGAACAAAAAGTCATAGGATATAAAATATGTATTTTTTGGTAAGAAACAACTATTATTTGAATAAAAATTCTATGCGATCAAATTTCGCAATAAAAAGACACAAAAACGCCAACAGTAAACTTGCACTTGATGAATTTTGTTTTTGGCCAAAAACTAATCAGCACCCACAAATATTCTCAAAACCTTAAATATGCATTTTCGTCGCGATACGCAATGGTCTGGCCTCTACGCGAGAAACACACACACACACACACACACACACATACACACACACACACACACACACACACACACATACACACACACACACACACACACACACAGAGACAGACATTTTTCACAAATGGTCTTAGTCAGGGGACCTTAAAACGGATATTTCCGCTGAAATTGGAAGTTCGAAAATATTCACGATCACAATACTTTCCCTTGGACAGAGGTCCGGGGAAAGTAAAAATGGGGTGTGCTATTTAAAAATAAAAAGTTGTATGATCCACTCTGTATATTTTTGTTTCATCGTATTAAAATTCGCTTAAAATCGATAAACTTTTATTTGATATATCAATTTCTGAAACATACATTTTTTAAAAGGTGGGTAAATTATAATGAATAACCGTGAACAATAAATTAAAGACTAAAAAAATAGACAAATATACAAATTAATTGTTATAAATTTTTTTTAACAATAATAATACACTATTTACAAGTGTTGGTGAATGTATCTTTTAACCATTAAATTGATCTAATAAACAAAATTATATTCATTCGATAAATATTTTTAACCATATAGAATAAATCATTCAATGTCTTGATATAATTGATTGATAAAATTGTCCTAATAATTATTTTTAACCATAATTTGTATACGAATAAAAATATTAATTCTAACGCAACGGTTCTAATAATAAAAATATAATTTAAGAAGTGGATATCACTATGCTCACGTAACCTTATGATAAAGTAATGTTGGTAATTGTACAAAAAAAAACTATACATTTTCTTCAATAAATGCACGTAAATAAGTTTGTTCGTTACATGAACTGAACCTGCACTTTTTACACTTTCTGCACGGAAAGCATTCGTTACATGCACTATTTTGAACTGAATCGTGTTCGTTTGCGTCAGTTCAACTTGTCCAAACGTGAACTTTCTGCCTCTGCTCGAGAGTGGGTGTAGAAAGTGCAGGTTTGTAAAATGAGTGGGGGAGGGCGCGAAACATGAACGGAGAACGCTCTGCGTCGAATTGTTGAGGTTATGTCGCTGCCAACTTACACTAACTTGCACGCAAACCGTTCGTTGGAATCGGTTCAGTTCAAGAAATCTGACATGAACTAGCGTGTACTGATGACGTCACAAACGTGAACTCGGTTCAACTTAGTGCAGGACAAACGAACAAAGCTTATGTAACGTCGCGCGCCGTGACTACCTTGTGTATAAAATTAGGGTTATGTTTGGGTAGGTAAATGTAGCTCGGAAAAATACCAGAAAAAAATATGAATTAAGAAACATAATACTTTACTTACCTACCACTGCAAACTCCAATTCCAAAAACACAATAAAACAGCGCACAAACAAGCAAGACCTACACGGCAATGCGTAACTTGACTAACATGAGCACGTGCATCAATCGGTAGAGAACGAACGGATTGAATGAGCGATGTCGATGTTTACAGTTGGCGTCGATGTATCGGCAATGTATCATCCATTAAAACATCGATGTTAACATCGATGATTATCAGCGATATATCGATGTTTTGCAAACATCGATGTATCGTTTGCATCCCTAGGTATAATGCGCGCATAAGTCGCAATTGAATTTTAGTAGGCCAGTAGTATGCTTTTGTTTTGTCGCGATTGTATTGCGAAATGTCAAATAATAAAAAGAATTAGTCCAAAGTTTTACAGAAATCAAGTAATCGTACCACGTGATAAAAATTGAGTCATTCCATTTAAAAAAATTGAATTATGAGATATTGAAGAGGGCACTTCGACATTGACATTTTAAGAACACTTATTGTCAAAATTTACAGTTTCCAATTAATAAACTCATAGAGGCATCTTCTAGGTACAAGAAGAGATATAAATCATATTTTTATCTTACTGTTAAGAGAAGTTACAGATAGATTTCAAGATGCCTTTTAGAGGTCAAAACTTTAGAAATATTTTTTTTGCTTGAAAACTATAAGAAACAAGTGCACATATGTTCGAATAAAATATGTTGCAATTTAAACAAGGAATCCAAAAAATGACTAATATATAGGGTGTTCCATTTAAAATAACAAATTTGGTGCTACTTCCGGTGGAACCGGAAGTGTTATAGAGTTGAAAATATTTCACACGAGGAGCACTGATTCAACCGTATGACAAGGATTTTTTTCAAATTTTTAGTGCAACGGCAACCCCATAAACTTTTAACGAAGGGTTTAGCGTAGACACCCTGTATGCTGTACATTTTTAGGCGTTCGTCGATTTCATAAAAACGTTTAATTTGCTGTTTGGAACGAGTGTTTCCACTCCCAGATTAAGCATGAAGTAAAATTTCGAGTTTAGAAAAGCCTGAAAATTTGGTTTGGTCGCGTAGCGCGAAGCGCGGAGTGACCAAACCAAATTTTCAGGCTTTTCTAAACTCGAAATTTTACTTCATGCGCCACGCGTATAAAACACTGAAATATTGTAAAGTTAGAAATGCACTAAAAACTGTAATTTATATCAATAATAATAGAAATATTTAAATAACAAAATATTAACATTTTCTCCAAATACTCTCAAGTGCCCACTGAAATTAGAGCTAAGGGTGCATCTTTAATTAATTAATGACAGTATCATGGCGTATCTTGTTAAACTATTACAGCATGAAAAATTATATGTCAAATATTTTAAAATAGACTTTTAGCTAATTTCCGTAAATTCGTTTAAACAAACGAGTGTAAATGGAATTTGATGATTTTTCCAGTTAAGAAAAGGTTCAGACGTTGCTAAAATGTCAAGTCATAACAGCTGAAAGTGGATCCAATTTGTATAAGTTTTCAATTGGAAACAATTGGACATTATCCGAAACAACTTAACAATAATCATTTATTTATTTTAAATTACGAATGCTTAAAATATTCTGTCTAATTTCCAAGTTAAAAACAAGTCAATGTGGACATTTCCATGTGAAAAGTTTCACGAATTAGGGGCTTTTCTAAACTCGAAATTTTACTTCATGCGAGACACGTATAAATCAATTCAGTTAAAGAATTTAAGTGATTTTAAGCGAAGTTCGAATATACATAAATTTGACAATATTGTGTTTTATACCCGTGGCGCATGAAATAAAATTTCGAGTTTAGAAAAGCCAATTTTTCACGGGGCTTTTCTAAACTCGAAATTTTACCTCATGCTTAGTCTGGGAGTGGAATACTCTTGTTTAAAGCTTTCAATTGAACTTTTAAAAAAACAGGGAATATCCGCAATTGTTATATCAATTCCA
Source organism: Philonthus cognatus (assembly GCA_932526585.2). Classification (NCBI taxonomy): domain Eukaryota; kingdom Metazoa; phylum Arthropoda; class Insecta; order Coleoptera; family Staphylinidae; genus Philonthus; species Philonthus cognatus. Next base: position 156,643,398 of record OW052241.1, read on the forward strand.
TGGTATGTCATTATTTGTATAAAATCACATTACTTTTTCTTAATTATTTTAGCTGTAAATTTTCTGACATTCGTTGATTTTTAAAAGGGTTCAATTTGAGTTTAGAAAAGCCCCGTGTAAATTTTCTGGGCTTTTCTAAACTCGAAATTTTACTTCATGCGCCACGCGTATAAAACACTGAAATATTGTAAAGTTAGAAATGCACTAAAAACAGTGTAATTTATATGAATAATAATAGAAATATTTAAATAACAAAATATTAACATTTTCTCCAAATACTCTCAAGTGTGATTAAAAAATACGATAAATCAAATGAGCTTATTTAGTAATTTAATAACAAAAAATTAATAATATTGAGTTATTGCATCAATAGCATTTAATGGATTAATAGAGAATGGATTGATTTCCAAAGATAGTATTATTCGAATTCTAAGAAAAACTCATGGTTTCAGCTTCTAGGTAGGTATATCATGAAAATGCAATACTGGAACCTGAACGCTTTGTTGGTCATTACTCTAAACTAGCCATAGCTAAATGTCCATAGTAAAAAGCTAGAGATAACCCACAAAATAAATATTAGAAGAGATTGGAAGAAAATTAATCAGATTGGAAAGCACTTTTATGTACTCAGGTTGAAACTACAAAAAATAGCTCGTTATGTGAACAATTTGTTAAGATTTAGACTTTATGACGAATTCTGTAGGAAATGACACCTTAAAATAAGATTGTTGTGCCAGTAACTATTTATTTATTATATTCCGTGTTATTATTCACTTTACAGATAATTAGGTTTCATAAACAAACTATTAACAATGATAAATAAACATAATTACGAATAATACAATCACGCTTTGTTCGTGTTAATTAATCACCCGAATCGGGGATTGGTGGGAATAGAAAGTGCGAAAAGAAAACGCAATAAATAAACCGGAATGCAAGAGCGATAAGGAAAAAAGGTCATCGGTATCATCCTCATTTTCTGCTTAAATCCACACGAAGCCCGAATCCGAGGCACCAATTAATCAACCTCTCTTGCGCGTCGTGTATTTGTTTCCACGGAATTAATACTGACCGAACGTAATATTTATTGGCAAAGATGGCAAAGCAATAAGTATCACAAGTGAAATAATTAAAGATTAAATCTTCAAATGATCAATTACTTTCGAGAAACTGTTTAAGATATTGTTTTGATATTTTGATTATGTTATATACAGGGTGTCCCAGACCACCCGTATCAGCCCTTTTTTAAGAAAACGGCTAGTTCTAGAGAGTTGGGACAAAAAAATTAATAACAAAAGTCGTATTACAGAATCGAATGGTGATATTGTTTTTTTGAAAAAAAGGTTGGCATCCCTAAGAGTTTGCTTAAAAACGTCAATAACTCAAGATTTTTAAATGGCACCATAGGTTAAAAGTGGTATCATTGAAAAGGTCTTTAAACAGTAAGCAACTTTTGTAAGAAACATAATTTTGTTACTGGAAACGAGTTTGAGTAATATCTGATCAAAGTTATTAAATTGCAACTTTTCATGGCTAACTTAGTTTGAAAGGACACTAAGTTAGCCATGAAAAGTTGAAATTTAATAACTTTGATCAGATATTACTCAAACTCGTTTCCAGAGTTTCAAATGTCAGTTAGACCTCTCAGATACATTCTAACAAAGGCCGCGGAGTCGCTAAAGAAATATTCGACTCCAACTCCGCCTCCGGATCCTCAATTTTTCGAAAATTTTACGCCAACTACGACTGCTGCTTCGAATCATGTAAACATTTTAAAAGTTTACTTAATCAAGCAATTTTTTGCAATGCAAATTAATGCTTAATGGTTACTACATCTGCATAATTGCAATCTAAAAATTTTTTTGAAAAAAAATCTAAATTTTGGTTTTCTCTCATATGCAAATTACATAAACTTTCATTGTACTTAAATTTCCATTTTAATTAAACAAAAAAATGAAATATGTTCAGCACATTTATATTTAAATAATTATATTAAAAATCAGAGTAGGAATTATACGAAATTTCCAACTTTACGACTCCGATTTCCTCATCACAAAAATACTTAAATTCCGACCCCACAGTTTTGACTCTAACTTCGACTCAGAGTTCACAGCACTAGTTCAAACTGTTTTCCATTTACTTCTAAACACTGTTGAACTGTTCTGGTCCTAATGCCAGTGGCCCCAAGAATTTACTTTTAAAATAAGGTAGCCATGAGATATTGATATTTCACTGATTATAGAGGCTTCTACTACGTTATACATTGTTGAACATAAATAAAACACTGTTTATCACTTTGTTTGTATAACAATTGGTTTATTTGGTGACTATAGTTTCGATACTACACGTATCATTATCAAACCGTCACTAACGGTATGATAATGATACGTGTAGTATCGAAACTATAGTCACCAAATAAACCAATTGTTATACAAACAAAGTGATAAACAGTGTTTTATTTATATTGATATTTGATAACTTCAATCCAAAATTACTTAAAACAAACGCCAGTTACAAAGATTATTTTCCTACAAAATTTGCTTATTTTTAAAAGACCTTTTGAATGATACCACTTTTAACCTATCATGCCGTTTGAAAATCTTGAGTTTTTGACATTTTTAAGCGAAATATCCAGGATGTCAACCTTTTTGGGAAAAAACAATATCACCATTTGATTCTTCAATGTGGCTTTAGTATCTTTTTTTATCCCAACTCTCTAAAACTAGCCGTTTTCTCAAAGAATGCCTGATCCGGTGGTCTGGGACACCCTGTATATTAGGAAATTCAAATATGTGAATAATTTATTAATCGAAATATTCATATTTCAATATTTGACTGTATGAATTTTTCGTATTCAAATTCCAGACTGTCTATATCAGTTTTTTTCCAACTCTTGCAATTACCAAAATACTCTGTAAAACAACAAATTTGGGCTACCCTGTACTTTGAATTTAATAAAAACAAATGCTCTTGCAAAATCGCGTATGTAAAGAAATGAATAATCATTGTTTCTTTGTAAATTCTGAGGTTAAAGTCATTTTAAAAAGAGCTTGCTATTTTCTCTAATGAGAATTGAAATGCAATGTGCTTCTACAGACTTAACAAGAATTTTAAATAAAACCATTGACAAATTATTTTTGTATGAATTAAATATACCGGGTGTTGACTTGGCGGACGCAACACAGGAAATCGCATGTTAATTTTAAAATGTTCAAATATTGGCTTCCCTATTTATTTTATAGACAAGATGTATTTTACATTAATACTTTACGTTTCTCTAAGTTAAAATAGCTAAGAAAAAGTAATGTGATTTTATAAAAATAATGACATACCATGGAATTGATACATCAATTGCGGATATTCCCTGTTTTTTTTTTTAAGTTCAATTTAAAGCTTTGAACAAGTGTTTTCCACTCCCAGACTAAGCATGAAGTAAAATTTCGAGTTTAGAAAAGCCCCGTGAAAATTTGTCGAGGGTCGCGCAGCGACCCAAGACAAATTTTCTGGGCTTTTCTAAACTCGAAATTTTACTTCATGCGCCACTCGTATAAAACACTATAATATTATCAAATTTATGTATATTCGAACTTCACTTAAAATTTGTGTGGCGCATGAAGTAAAATTTCGAGTTTAGAAAAGCCCAGAAAATTTACACGTGGCTTTTCTAAACTCAAATTGAACCCTTTTAAAAATCAACGAATGTCAGAAAATTTACAGCTAAAATAATTAAGAAAAAGTAATGTGATTTTATACAAATAATGACATACCATGGAATTGATACAACAATTGCGGATATTCCCTGTTTTTTTTAAAGTTCAATTGAAAGCTTTAAACAAGTGTTTTCCACTCCCAGACTAAGCATGAAGTAAAATTTCGAGTTTAGAAAAGCCCCGTGAAAATTTGTCGAGGGTCGCGCAGCGACCCGAGACAAATTTTCTGGGCTTTTCTAAACTCGAAATTTTACTTCATGCGCCACGGGTATAAAACACAATATTGTCAAATTTATGTATATTCGAACTTCGCTTAAAATCACTTAAATTCTTTAACTGAATTGATTTATACGTGTCTCGCATGAAGTAAAATTTCGAGTTTAGAAAAGCCCCTAATTCGTGAAACTTTTCACATGGTAATGTCCACATTGACTTGTTTTTAACTTGGAATTTAGACAGAATATTTTTAGCATTCGTATTTTAAAATAAATAAATGATTATTGTTAAGTTGTTTCGGATAATGTCCAATTGTTTCCAATTGAAAACTTATACAAATTGGATCCACTTTCAGCTGTTATGACTTGACATTTTAGCAACGTCTGAACCTTTTCTTAACTGGAAAAATCATCAAATTCCATTTACACTTTTGAAATGGTTTGTTTAAACGAATTTACGGAAATTAGCTAAAAGTCTATTTTAAAATATTTGACATATAATTTTTCATGCTGTAATAGTTTAACAAGATACGCCATGATACTGTCATTAATTAATTAAAGATGCACCCTTAGCTCTAATTTCAGTGGGCTGGAATTTCTTCTCCGCAAAGGGAGGGGGTGGAAACGAAGCGTCGAGACGCGTCTCCCCTTCTATTTAGCGTCATCTGCATACGGGGGATGCTGCAGCCTAGCAACGGGGCGCCGTCTCCTAGCAACCCCCGTAATCGATAGCGTCGCGCTGGGACGCAAAATGGACGCGGATTATCATAAATGCGCCCCCCCGCCAACGACGAACGACGCCTCCACCCTCGCGCCCTCGCTAAACTATTGGCTGCTCACTAATTAATACGTGTTTAACCTCCTGAACGGAGGTTTATTACTCTAAACAACCCCCCGACCGACCGCCGCCGCACACATTCACACACACCCCCGACCGTAAGTCATGCAGATTATAATCAAATTATGCACGGATTATTCTCTTATACGTCGTCGCTGGGATGTGTGCTTTAATTTAGTTGCATACTCATATATTATATGTACTTAATTAAAAAATAGTTAATTCTAATTAGGTTTTAAATTCAACACAAGATACAGAAATGAAATGATTTCATTTTTTATTAAAATAGCATTATATATGTAAATATGACTATTTAGTACATGGGGTATAAAATATGAAAGAAGAAATTACAAGAAAAATAAAAATAAAAAATCTCTCTTCAGTATAATTTTGCTTAGTTTATAGAATGATTGTAATTTCATATATTATGTTTAAAGTTTTGAAAACCAAGAAAAGCCTAAGCTTATTCTATTAATTTAAAATATTGTACCTACGCCGTATCTAGTAACCACATCATACCACACTGTCATTTTGACGCGAATGATTGACATTACCTACACATGCACGTAATAGCTTTGACAAGTATATTACATGCTGACAGCTGAAGAGCTGATTGATTACCGCACAACCAAATGACATTTCTTTGATGTACAGGGAGTTTTTCCTTACACGTATTTTAAACTCGGCTTATTTTCTTTAAATATTTAGTCATTCGTTGTTTTTTTGTATAAGGGTTCAATTTGAAGCTTTAAACAAGCGTTTTCCACTCCCAGACTAAGCATGAAGTAAAATTTCAAGTTTAGAAAAGCCCCGTGAAAATTTGTCGAGGGTGGCGCAGCGACCCGAGACAAATTTTCTGGGCTTTTCTAAACTCGAAATTTTACTTCATGCGCCACGCGTATTAAACACTGACCTGAGTTGAAGTTAACAAACAGGCACTTAAAATTGTGAACTTTATGTATATTTGAACCTCACTTGAAATCAGTGTTTTATACGCGTGGCGCATGAAGTAAAATTTCAAGTTTAGAAAAGCCCAGAAAATTTGTCTTGGATCGCTGCGCGACCTAAGACAAATTTTCACGGGGCTTTTCTAAACTCGAAATTTTACTTCATGCTTAGTCTGGGAGTGGAAAACACTCGTTTAAAGCTACAAATTGAATTCTTTTAAAAAACAACGAAAATGTACAGCTTTATGTATATGTTTTCGTAAAAGAAAAATTCCTTGTATATTGAACAAGTAGTAATTTAGTTTTCATCATTGTCCTGGTAGTATTAAAAATTATTACAAAAAATAAGTTGATTTTTAATGCTCATTGTTTATTTTGTTAGGGCGTAGGTAAAGTATCGTACGTTTCTCGAGTGGTGTGGCAATTAGATACTCTCGTTACGTAATATTATTATTGCTATTATCAATTATTTAATTGACGTATTCCATATCATAGCTGTATTATTTTGTATTTTATATTATGGTTTTATAATCAGTGATCAAAAATGTTTATTATTATTATTATTATTTTAGTAGGATATCTGGTATTGCATAAGTATCATGTTAAAGAAAAATAATGATAATAATAATAATAAATAAATAAATAATACGTTTAATACTATATGTTTAAAAGAAATGTGTTTAGAAAACATATTTTTTGCATTTTTTATTTTTTCCATTCGTAAAATGTATACTTCGTATTAATTACATTAATTGAGGTTGTAAAGATTTATATTAATAAAATCAAACAGGATAATTAGGTTATGTTAGTTAAGCTGAAAATTATGTGCATGAACTTAGCAGATCATTTTTTTCTTGGAGTTCTACTCGCATGCAGTCGAGTTCTATAGTTCCTGATAAGTTTTAGTCATAGTTCTGGCAAATTAAGCCCACAAAATTATATCAAAATTATGATCTGCTTACTTCGCGTAGCAGATCATTTTTGTAAAAAGTAATAAAAAATTATATACATCGATAGATAATAATATTCCAAAGAGTTCCCTTATAATAAAAAAATAGTTCTGCTCTCGGTAATTTGTTATAAATAATTTAAATATTAATTATGATATATTTCACAGATGCTCTTCCTACAAAAATAAAAGAGTTCTGGATTTAATTCAGTGTGTATATCATTACTAATTAGTTATAGATACTATGTCCAAGGAATTGTTACTTGCAACAATAACCAATTTGTTATAAACAATTATTTTGTAGTGTTTTTACCTTCATTTATCATTCAACTATGATCTGCTGATAAAAAAATGGGAGTTCTGGATTAATTTCTTTCTGGATATCATTGCTAAGTAGACCAAGATACTATATCCAAGGAGTTCCCATTTGCAACAATAACCAATTTTTTATAAACAATTATTTTGTCGCGTTTTAACCCACATTTTCCATTCAACTATGATCTGCTGATAGAAAAATGAGAGTTCTGGACTAATTTCTTTCTTGAAATCATTGCTACGTAGGCCTAGATACTATATCCAAGGAGTTCCCATTTGCAACAATAACCAATTTTTTATAAACAATTATTTTGTCCCGTTTTAACCCACATTTTCCATTCAACTATGATCTGCTGATATAAAAATGAGAGTTCTGGACTAATTTCTTCCTGGATATAATTGCCAAGTAAGTCTAGATACTATATCCAAGGAGTTCCCATTTGCAACAATAACCAATTTTTTATAAACAATTATTTTGTCGCGTTTTAACCCACATTTTCCATTCAACTATGATCTGCTGATAGAAAAATGAAAGTTCTGGACTAATTTCTTTCTTGATATCAGTGCTAAGTAGGCCTAGATACTATATCCAAGAAGTTCCCATTTACAACAAAACCAATTTTATATAAAAAATTATTTTGTCCCGTTTTAACCCACATTTTCCATTCAACTGTGATCTGCTGATATAAAAATGAGAGTTCTGGACTAATTTCTTTCTGGATATCATTGCCAAGTAAGTCTAGATACTATATCCAAGGAGTTCCCATTTGCAACAATAACCAATTTTTTATAAACAATTATTTTGTCGCGTTTTAACCCACATTTTCCATTCAACTATGATCTGCTGATAGAAAAATGAGAGTTCATGAATAATTTCTTTCTTGATATCATTGCTAAGTAGGCCTAGATACTATATCCAAGGAGTTCCCATTTGCAACAAAACCAATTTTTTATAAAAAATTATTTTGTCCCGTTTTAACCCACATTTTCCATTCAACTATGATCTGCTGATATAAAAATGAGAGTTCTGGACTAATTTCTTCCTGGATATCATTGCCAAGTAAGTCTAGATACTATATCCAAGGAGTTCCCATTTGCAACAATAACCAATTTTTAATACACAATTATTTTGTCCCGTTTTAACCCACATTTTCCATTCAACTATGATCTGCTGATAGAAAAATGAGAGTTCATGAATAATTTCTTTCTTGATATCATTGCTAAGTAGGCCTAGATACTATATCCAAGGAGTTCCCATTTGCAACAATAACCAATTTTTTATAAACAATTATTTTGTCGCGTATTAAGCAGATCATGGTTGAATGGAAAATGTGGGTTAAAACGCGACAAAATAATTGTTTATAACAAATTGGTTATTGTTGCAAATGGGAACTCCTTGGATATAGTATCTAGACTTACTTGGCAATGATATCCAGGAAGAAATTAGTCCAGAACTTCCATTTTTATATCAGCAGATCATAGTTGAATGGAAAATGTGGGTTAAAACGGGACAAAATATGTTTTTATAAAACATTGGTTTTGTTGCAAATGGGAACTCCTTGGATATAGTATCTAGGCCTACTTAGCAATGATATCAAGAAAGAAATTAGTCCAGAACTCTCATTTTTCTATCAGCAGATCATAGTTGAATGGAAAATGTGGGTTAAAACGCGACAATATGTAAACTGGAGATTCCGTAAATAAATTAAATTAAATTAAATTATACCATCAACGTGAAATTTACAGAATGAACTTAGAATTGATTGCACATACATCTTATAAAAAGAAAATTAAATTATCTCGCCACCTTTTTATAAAATATTGAGCCTAAGTTGAAATTATGCAATAAAATCAACCATTTTAGGGAAATGCTTTTTTTCTAGACAATTGTAATAAATTTACAGATTATTAAATCAACATAAAATTCTTTGAATCCAGACGGAAATGAATAAACTTCGAATGGTTGTAAATTAAAAAATATCTTTACTGGATTTTTCATAGATATCAATTCAAAATTAAAATTTAATTTGATTTATATTAATTTTATTTAATTAAATTTCATTAGTTTTTAATTATCACTGATCGTATTAAACGTTTGCGATTTCATTTCTGCTTGATCGTCTAACGAGGGTTTCCACTCCCAGGTTAAGCATGAAGTAAAATTTCGAGTTTAGAAAAGCCTGAAAATTTGGATTTGCCAGGGCGCGCGAGCGCCCTGGCAAATCCAAATTTTCAGGCTTTTCTAAACTCGAAATTTTACTTCATGCGCCACGCGTACTAAACACTGACTTTGATTGAAACTTTTAACCGATCAGCCAGAGATAAATAAATTTAGTACGTTGATTATCAATTGTTTGAATGACGGGGTAAGTGACACATCACCATTCTTTTTATGTTTGGGTTAACATTTTCGTTTCACACCTTAAAATAATTATGTATTTTATTTATTTATTTACTTATCTAACGGATTAGACTATTTATACAACAATAATATATTAAAGTCAAATTATCGATTGTTACCGGTGCTTAAAAATAATTTTTTTTATAAATGTAAAATACAATACATTTATATTACTAAATTTAAAATACAATAAAAAATAATCACTTTGTAGCAAAAAGTAACAGTAAACAATAAAAGGAAAAATTAAAATTTTTAAAAATAACTAATTATTTTTTACTATTTGTCTAAAAGAAAAACCAACTGTGATGAATATTTACGTTTAGGTATTATTTGTGTAAAAAATCGATGATTAAATTTTTACCACAGTTTTCTATTCTCACCCTAAAATAAAAACAACGATTATCTTTCAATTTCTTTTTAAGTAATTTTTAGTTAAAATTACTTAAAAAGAAATTGAAAATATTGCTATTTTCATTCCATTCAAAAGTAGTTAAAAAGAAATTGAATACACTGCGTTTCTTCTGTCATTAAAAATAAAATAAAAGGATAACCGTTTCTGTTATACAAACAACGTTCAAATGCGTAAGTTATGTAAAACATTGAGAATTTTTATTATTTTACGGATTTTTGAAATAATTATTTTTGATTTCGTAGAAAATATATTTCGTATTAAAAACATCACTGATTGTTTTACTTTTTTAAAGACTAGATTCATTTAAAATAATCATAGTTACATCAATCTGTTGATTTTTTTTGTAGTTATTATTATTTAAATTAAATCAAGTGTACAAATGTGCAGTAATGTGTGAAACATCATCCGAATGAGGGCCATTAACTTAATGAATCTTAAACAGGTGGGGACACCGATACTTAACGAGCAAGTCATAAAGTTACTTAATTGTCGCCTGTTAAAAACAAATTTAATTATGGTCCCTCATTATACGTTTATTGCGTAACTCTCTCTGGGTGTGTGGGTAATTGGTCATTCGCCTGTGTCTTGTATTTTTTTTTTCTTAACGAGACAAAAGTACGAGTCGTAATTGTAAATTTAAATCTTGCACTTTTATTGTATCCTAAATTAATGCCCACATTTATACAATGAAGCGACGATGAAAAAATTGGCTTGATGTAATTAATATTCTTCTCTATATGATGTTATTAATTGAAGGAAGTTTGTAAGTGAGTGTATACAGGGTGATTTTGACTTGTACGCGTAATAATATCGTATGTTTAATAAAAAATAACCTCTAGAGTGCCATGATTTTATCTTTTTTTAAATTTAAGTTGGCTACACGCTTTAGAAATTGACTTATCAAACTTCAGACATAATAAATATAATGTATAATTTCAGAGTTGCTAAACTACAATATTTTCCGTGGCACTCTCGAGGTTTTATTTTATTGAAAATAAGATAGTTCGTGATGTGTAGTGATTGGAAACTAAAAAAATATAGTAAAAGTTTTAGTCTATCTTTTTGTCTCGTGCCCCACCCCTGAATACTTGGCTACCTTAAGTGCAAATCTCTAATTCAATCATTTTTAATTGCTCTGGATTTGCAAAATGTTATTTCTCAACTTAAAAAATTACCAGCTTTTCAGTTAAAAATAATTTGGTGTTGGCCCCAGGACATAAATAATTATTTCAGCACCGAAAAATCCATCTGGCTGTTTAACACCAATTTAATCGATCCAGGAAGCAATTCATCCATCGCTAACATGCACCTATATTGATTGCATCCAGCAAGTGAAGAAAGCCCGAGGAGCAAGTAAATAAAAACAAAAAAAAACAAGAAATAATTTATGTGGCTATTCCTCGAAACGTACTCGAACAGCCAGAGGAAACGAACCCAATCAAGTGTCTTAAACGAATCAATTAACATCATCGTATAATTTATAATTTCAATAATGGTTTTCATTAACCGGACGGCGCGAGGTGATAATTTAACCGGAGAACAAACAATCCGGGTCCCTTAATTAAAATGGCAACCGACGATTTGAATATAAATAATGGAAATCCCAAAAAGGCGATCCATTAATAACGGGAATAATAAAAAGTCACATCATTTTTCGATGGACTGAAGTAAAAATTTAAATAAACCAGACGTGATTATTAGTAAAAATATTTAAGTGCTGTATGTTTTTGAGTTTACGTTAAGTGATTATTACACTAAAAAAGACTGTTGTTATTCCTTTTTATTTGTATCGTTAGATGTAAAATTAAGCACACAAAATATGTTATAGTTTAAAACGGATGTCATAAGTTTCTTAGTTACAAAAATATGTAAATATGTCAATTTCCTTAATGTAAAAATGCTGCGTCATTTAGACAACAATTCAAAAACTCGAATTCTAACTAAAATAGAAGATGGTTTTTCTATTTCGGCTTTGTTGTATTTAATACAAAAGGTCATTGTTTTGGTTTTTAATAAAGGTGTTATTTTTAAGTTATGGTGTTTTGTCATTTATTGAAACTGCTGCTAGGCAATTGACACAAACCCGAATTATACAAGTAGAATATTGTGAAAAATGGCTATAAGACTTGTGCTTAATTTTATTGCACAGAAGTGTACATTTCAAGACACAAAGTGCTCATTATCAATAACAAACTAGCACATCTAACGATACAAATAAAAAGTGAAGTAAGGAATAGCAGTCTTTTTTAGTGTAATATTTAAGTGCATTGGAAGTTGATGGTAGTTAATGATTTTATCCTTTTTAACTGATGATCCAGCGTGGATATAGTTGGAATTATAATAAAATATACTTAATTAGCAGTAAAATAAATTAAGAGCTTATTACAAGACACATTGTATTTCAACAATTAACCAGCTGTTAGTTGTATTTACGAAGCCTAAGCTTATAAATAACCTGGCGAGCGTTGTCGAAACAACGAGAAGAAACTCTTTCCCCTCTTCTTTTATTTTTTTTTTCAGCATCGATGCCCGGAGATGATTTAACGTTATGGACCCGGCGAACTGGTTCTATTAAAATATTAAAACAGATATTATTTTATAATGTTCCCGGGCCCGTGTTTATTTTTCGATATACAGAAGTGATGGCGGAGATTGTAAAATACTGGCGGCCGGTTGTTGCCTGCCCACTTTATGGGCCCCTTTCAATTGCATTTACATCCGATCTAATTGTAATTTAAACGATAAGCTCTGTTTATGTTTTCTCGGGCGATGATCGGGACATCTGTAACACGAAAGGCCAAAGAACGTCAATATGTAATAATGGTCGTAAATATGGAATTCGTATACCTGAACCGTATCATCATTTGCATATTCAATAATTTTTGGCGTTGGGCAAATGGTCACGGGATTTTAGAATTAGCATTTTTAGTTTGGATTTAGTGAATACAACTAGAAGTTGTAATACCATTAAAGGGGCGTACCGATTTACCGGTAAATCATAAAAAAATCAATCGAAACTTACCGGTAATTTGCCAATTTTGGCAAATGAAATGAAGCTAGTCTTTCGCTGAGCCAATGTAATATGCTAAGTTTGTTCGTACTGAAGCATTTTCAAAAATTCTCAGAAACCAGTATAAAAAAATGTTCAAAGCCTATTTATATATTTTCATACCTACTAAAAATCGTCGATAAGGAACTAAATATCTGATTCCGTCTTGTTCTAATTAAAAATGATTTTGATGTGTATTCGAACTTCACACTAAATCAGTGTTTTATGCCTGGTGTTTGATTAAGGGTTGCCATCGGTTGTATCTCAAAAACTATGCATGGTGGCATATTGTGGTAAAAAATTTCGTAGTAAAAGTGGAGAAATCGCTGGAAATATTTTTTAAGTTTCAAGCTTTGCCGCTAGAGGGCGCAATCTCTTTCGTACAAGATAAAAACAAGTTTTTATTAAATAAATGCCAAACCAAGCTACATCAAAAATATGAAAATCTTAATCTATGTAAAATTTTAATCAATTTCAACTATCTTCTCGTTTATTTCGCTTCCGCATAAGACGCAGGGAATAAGAGAAATGTCTAGTCATTTAAATGGCTGTAATCTCAGATAGGTATAACCGAATTTAATAAACTTAGGCTTATTTTATTGACAATTGAATACACTTTAAAACGTTATTGACTCTGACTCACTTTCGTTTTGGTATGAAGCGTCAGAGGGCGCGATTGAGACTATCACCGTAATATTTCGATTTTCTTAAAATGTTCAAATTAGAAGGTGCACTTCAGTTAGGTTAGTTAATTAAAGTAAAAATTACTATGAAAACTAGGGAAAACCGCATCCCGATATCTTCATCCTAGCTGGAGACATAGTGAATATTTGACAGAATGGGGTTATTCTAGACAACGCTTTCTAGAAAAATAATATAAAATCTAGGATGCTGTTGAGTTAATAAACAATAAGTTCTTGTTTTATGTGCAAAAGGTAAAACACATTTTTGCAAGTAATATAGCCACGTCAAAACGTTTATATTTTATTAGAAAAAGATGCGAATAAATCAATCATTATAACACATTTTTTCAAGTAATGGGGCCACGTCAAAACGTTTATATTTTATTAGAAAAATATGCGAATAAATCAATCATTATAAAATATATTGAAATGGACTGCTTACTATTGCTTACTTAGGTATATATTTAAACTAATTTATAACTGTAATTAAAATAAATTATTATAATATTAATAATAAATAAGAAACAAAATGAAACAATTACTTTCATTTTGTTTCTTATTTATTATTATTATTATTTGGGTTAAAATTAACTACACTTAATGAATTTTGTTGTAGTGTGTACAGATGTATTCAAAACCACGGCAGGTGTTATGATAACAATAGAAGAAAAAAACAATACAATCCGTCTTTACAAATCTTGACTTGGCCAACAGGGTTTAGTAGTCTACTTTTCAGTAAGAAGAAAAAAAATGAATATCAAAACACCGTTAAAAAAATGCAAATTATATCAATGACTATTTTATTTATTTTTTTGTAAAGGCAACAAGAAAAAACTTAAGTGTAGTTAATATTAACTTTCAATTAGTTTCATTTCGTCTTTTATATATTATTATTATTTGAATAAATTATTTTAATTGCAATTATAAATTAGTTTAAATATGCTCCTTAATAAACAATAAACTTATGCGTTAATTTTCACATCTCCTCTATTTCAATATTTTTGACAATCATTAACTCACATCTTTGAATAATTAAATATAGAAGTTTTCACGAAGTCCATTATTTAAAAAAAATGTGTTTTACCTTTTACAATATACAACAAGAATACAATGTTGGTTAGTCGATTAGCGTACTGGATTTTATATTATTTTTATAGAGTGCGTGGTGTAAAATGATTCCACCCCACTTTTTCCAATCCATTTTTTCCACTGAGTTTTTTATCCACTTGTTCTTTTTTCCACTGAATGGTTTTTTTATTCATTCTTTTTTCCATTAATTTTTTTCCAACGTTTGATTTAAAATATTTCGATGTCAAAACCAACTTCATATCGCCTTGTCATAGCGTTTTGACATTTCGGCTGACAGTTTCGGTCGGGTTGTGAAAATTTCGAGTTGTGATTCTGATTGAACGTGGGATTCAAAATGATTGTGGAATTAATTGTGGGTGTGACTAAAAATCCTGCGCTACATATTGACGGTTACCTGTACACAAAAACGGATGAAAAAAATGGAAGGGTCTTTTGGAAATGTAAGTCCTATCCGGAATGCAAAGCTCGAGCTGTTACGCGGTCGCAGTTGACTCACGGGCAGGTAAGAACAATTTTGTTCTCAATTTAGAACAAGATTCTAATGTGGCGGGTTGAATACAGGTTGTTGAAGTTGTGAGAGGCCCAAACGAATCTCCACATGAAAATCATGCCCCTAACGTAGAGGCTGTGGAAGCTATGCGAATAAGGGGTACTATGAAGCGACGTGCCGAAGCTCATCCAGAAGCTCCCCCGGCTCAGCTGTTGCGGACCGAACTTCAACATGTGCGTTCAGGCGTTCTTGCACAGCTTCCTGAGAGACAAAATCTGACGAAAGCTATCCAACGGAGAAGGCTGAAAGACATGCCAACGAACCCCACCACTCTAGAGGAACTGGGCGACGTGCCAGCCACATATAAATCAACACTCGGTGGAGAGACGTTCCTCATCTACGACTCGAGGGATGATGCCGACGTGGATGAATCTGTTGGAAGAGTGATGATCTGGGCCACCAAGGAAAATTTGCGACAACTGGCCAGAAGCACAACGTGGTACGCCGACGGGACGTTCAAAGTCATCCCAGCTATAATTTTCCAGTTCTTTGCTGTTCTCGGAAATTTTGTCCAAATTGTTAACGGAGTTAAGAAGAGGGTGGCTCTGCCTGTCGCGTACGCGCTCATGGAAAATAAGGCACAGATGGCATATGAGAAGGTCTAATAGTTAAACTTGAAGTTAACTTTAAGGTTGTATTTGTGAGTAATAACAAATATTTAACTAGGTTTTTGAAGTTATTCGAGACGAATGTGACAGGTATGGGTACGTCATATCTGCCACTGTTGTAATGACGGATTTTGAGATGGCTATCATCAACGCAGCCCAGACAATGCACGCCAATGCAACTGTGAAAGCTTGCTTTTTTCACCTGAAACAGTCAATATTCCGTCGCATACAAGCAGAAGGACTGCAACAGGCTTACAACAATCCGGATGACCGATCGATCAGAGAGGCAGCGCAGATGATGTGTGCGACTAGTTTCGTTCCAGTTGAGGATGTTGGGGAGGCGTTCGACATATTTTCAGAATCGGCACCAGAAGAATTTTCTGAAATCATCGATTACTTCGAAAATAATTATGTAAGAGGCAAACCGGCCAGGGGGAGACGTCGTGCCACGCAGCCGAGGTATCCTCCAGCGCTCTGGAACGTGTATGAGGCTGTGATGACTAACTCATCACGAACAAATAACATGTCAGAAGGATGGCATCACAGATTTGCAGTTGTAGTCGGCAAAGACCATCCCAGTCTCTATGCGTTTCTCCCGGAGATACAGAAAGAACAGGGCGACACCGAAACAATGTTTCGCGAACTGGATTTGGGGCGTAAAATTAAAAGGTCGGAAAATTTGGCGCGAGGAAAGACAGAAGAGAGGATATGTAATATAGTTAGGGACTACGAAGTACGAAAGGAAGCTGATAAGATAGCAGAGTACCTCCGCGCAGTAGGGCACAACATTCAATTTTAATCCGTGTAAATCCTTGTAAATCCTTGTAAAATAAAATGTCTAAAAAGAAGTGAAATAATATATTTATAGTGGAATAATATATTATTGGATAAAATGCTTGGTGGAATAATACATTAGTGGATAATATGATTGGTGGAAAAAAAGGAGTGGAATATTCGGATTGGAGAAAGTGTAGTGAAAAAAGTGTCCCCATACCGTGTAAAATACGACCAATCTGTCAAATTTTAAATATATTTCCGGCTAGGATAAAGATATCGCAATACGGATTTCACTAGTTATTACAGTATTTTTTATTTAAATTAATTAACATAACCAAAGTAAACCTTCAATTTTTTTAAATTTAAATTTAAATTAAATCATTAAAATATAAGTAAATCAAACTACTAAACCTAACTAAAGTTACAGGCAGTTAAATTAGTAGACGTTTCCATTCTTTCCTGCGTCTTATATGAAAGCCAAAGAAACGAGAAGCAGGTTGAAATTTAGTAAAATTAAGCGTAGATTAAGATTTTCATATTTCATAGCTTAATCTAGCATTTTTATGATAAAAACGTGTATTTATCTTTTGTGATAGGGATTGTGCCCTCTAGGGGCGAAGTTGGAAACTTAAACAATATTTTCAACGATTTTTTTTTGGCCCCATTTACTATGAAATTTTTTATCGCAACATTCTACGATGGATAGTTTCTGAAATACAGCCGGTGGCCATGCTTAATCAAACACCCGGTATACCTGGGTCGTGTGGCATCTTGGCCTCGACCTAAAAGATCTTATTATTATTAGTAATTATCCCTGACCTACTTGAGTCCCTCAATGTCTAGACCTCTTGTGCAGTCTACAATAACTCAAGAGTTGATGCGTACTAATTTATTAGGCTTTAAAGTGGCCAATGACAGGTAGTTCCCTCTTTGAAGGAACAGGGCAGAGCATTTACAAAGTAGGTGTTCTGCTGTTTCTTGTGCCTCGTTGCAGAATCTGCAATTGGCATCAGTCTGACCCATCTGAGTAAGGTGGTAGTTCAGAGGACAGTGTCCAGTTAGAAGGCCGGTTATGAGCCCTTGCTTAGTCTAAGAAACTGTTTAGTTCTTGCGGCAGATAAGGCGATAAACCTTGAGCATCTTCCCACTCCTGGGAGCCATAAACCTTGAGCAGCTTCCCACTCCTGGGAGCGATCTAACCAAATTTCCAGGCTTGTCTAAACTCGAAATTTTACTTTATGCGCCTCGGGTATAAACCACTGATAAAAGTGAAGTTCAAAAACACATAAAAAAATCATCTTTAATTATTTAAATAATACAAAATTCGCTATTTAGTCTATGTTCAGTGTTAATAATAAATAATTCATATTTTAACTAGTAGTAACTGTTTAGTTTTTTAGAATACCTGATACAAGTTTTACAAATCAATCAAAATTGTATGAAAAATATTAAATTTTGATTTATAGAAAATCAAGATAAGAACATAATCAGAAATATTTGAATCTCCATTTTGGGTTAAGAAAATGTGTTATTACACAATGCAGCTTTAGGCAGGCACGCTAAGATTTAACTTTGCTTAAGTTATTCGGAATTCTTTTATTATTCAATTTAGATTATATTATTAATAATAATAGTGTTTGATCATTAACTAAGTAATTAAGGTACGATCACGAGAGGTGTCCCATGGTTTCCTTGATTTTTAGTGCTTTCTGCACCAATACATCTAATACGAAAATAGTTTGATGTAATCAGATTGCGTGTGTGAAAAGACACAAAAAACTTTATAATATGTCTGCTTTGGTTTTCAGATGGAACATGCGAAAACGTGTGTTCCGGTATGCAGCTTAAAAATGTTAAGGTTAAACGTCACATTTTGACAATGTCTTCGTAAAACTAAATCTGCAATAACCTAGCCACAAATCATTTTAAATAATAATTCTTTATTAACGGACAAGCCATTTACAATGTAGAGCCAAAAACATATAATTAAAATGTAAGATACAAAACATGAATCACAAATATGCACAAAGACACATATGTTAATCTGCGTAAACCACAATAGGGTTATAACATTTAGTGCACACCATCCGCGAGACTCCTCCTAATTAAACCTAACGATGAGTTAAAAAAGTCAATACCGCTACAAATGTCATTAGCCGTGCGCGTTAATCGAGTCATGGGGCAATTTAAACTGCAAGTCGTCCAGCAAAATTCGTTATGAAGTAGCATGCGGCTACGTGCATGTCTAGGTGGTACATGATAATTAATCATACTAACAATATGACTTGAATCTATTTTGCACTATATGATTTTATAAAGAAAACACATATCTAATTCCATGCCACGATGTTGCAAAGTTGTGAGTCCTAAGTATGCCATCGTTTCCTCGGTTGTTAGGTGTATATTTTTCTGGGTCAATTTATATGACATAAACTTAATGAACTTAGTTTGCACTTTTTCCATCCTGTTGACATATGTAACGTATGAGGGTGACCAAATCGTTCTACAATAATCAAAATGAGACCGAACAAGGGAGTTATACAGGATGTTAAAAGTGCGTACATCGACCAGATCTTTGGTAACACGTTTAATGAATCCTAGCGCCTTATTTGCTATATTGACTACGAAGTCAAGCTGCGACTTAAATGACAGCTTTGAATCAAGCATGATTCCAAGATCCTTTACTAAATAAACTTGACTCAATGTTAAGTTATTTAACATGTAGTTATATGTTATTCCGTTCCTCTTACGCGAAAAACATATAAAAATACATTTATTGATATTCAGGTGCATATCATTCAGTGCACACCATTTATTGACCGAGTCAATATCTTCTTGAATTTTGATACAGTCTGCTGTGTTCTTTACGGTATAATACAATTTTAAATCATCGGCAAAAAGCAAATGAGGACACCTTAGCGATTCGGACAGGTCGTTTATAAAAATAATAAATAGTAGTGGTCCTAAGCTGGACCCTTGTGGAACACCAGACGTTGAAATATATGGTTCTGAGAGGTAGATTAAATTTTTACATACTGTTTCCTCTCTGACACATATGTTGCTAGCCAGTTTCGAAACGGATTACCTAGACCATACGCTTGCATTTTTTTTATGAGAATAACATGGTTGACAGAGTCAAATGCTTTGCTGAAGTCCGTGTAAATTGCATGAACTTCAGCATTATAATCTAGAGCTTTATGTATGTAATCCGTATATATGAACAAGTTGGTTAGTGTTGATCTGCTTTTATAAAAACCATGCTGGTGTTCCACAATGACCGATTTAAAAGTGTAGTAGATTAATGTGCACAATCGTTTTAAAAGTGAGTTTAAGTGGTATAATTCTAATTTCCACATCTACTAAATAGTTCAGGTATTTACAGATATAACTAATGCTTATATGTTGTTTTTGTATAAGCTTAAACAAAAATGTTAGTTGAGTCGAATACGCATTCAGTAGATTTGGCAAATAGTCATCGGATTAATCTGTTAATACAGGGAATTTTTTTTAAGTATACACCAGAGAATTTTCTATTATGCTTATTTTTTTTTAAACAGTTCAATTTGAAGCTTAAAACGTGTGTTTTCCACTCCCAGACTAAGCATGAAGTAAAATTTCGAGTTTAGAAAAGCCTGAAAATTTGGTTTGGTCGCGTAGCGCGAAGCGCGGAGCGACCAAACCAAATTTTCAGGCTTTTCTAAACTCGAAATTTTACTTCATGCGACACGCGTATTAAACACTGAAAGCACTAAAATATTGTGAACGAGTAAACTTCGCTTGAAATCAGTGTCTTGTACGCGTGGCGCATGAAGTAAAATTTCGAGTTTAGAAAAGCCTAAAAATTTGGTTTGGTCGCTCCGCGCTTCGCGCTACGCGACCAAACCAAATTTTCAGGCTTTTCTAAACTCGAAATTTTACTTCATGCTTAACTTGGGAGTGGAAAACACTCGTTAAAACTTCAAATTGACCTCTTTCAAGAAAACAATGAATATTTAAAAAATCTACAACACAATGTCATGCTATTTAGGTCGCGAGTATGTTAGTGTACTTTCTTTTAGAAAAGCTTTAATTCATAATTTCTTGTAATTTTTTATTTTTGAGTATACATATCCTAATTATGTGTTGTAGATTTTTTAAATATTCATTGTTTTCCTAAAAGAGGTCAATTTGAGGTTTAAACGAGTGTTTTCCACTCCCAGGTTAAGCATGAAGTAAAATTTCGAGTTTAGAAAAGCCTGAAAATTTGGTTTGGTCGCGTAGCGCGAAGCGCAGAGCGACCAAACCAAATTTTCAGGCTTTTCTAAACTCGAAATTTTACTTCATGCGCCACGCGTATTAAACACTGAAAGCACTGAAATATTGTGAACGAGTAAACTTCGCTTGAAATCAGTGTTTAATACGCGTTGCGCATGAAGTAAAATTTCGAGTTTAGAAAAGCCTGAAAATTTGGTTTGGTCGCTCTGCGCTTCGCGCTACGCGACCAAACCAAATTTTCAGGCTTTTCTAAACTCGAAATTTTACTTCATGCTTAACCTGGGAGTGGAAAACACTCGTTTAAACTTCAAATTGACCTCTTTTAAGAAAACAATGAATATTTAAAAAATCTACAACACAATGTCATGCTATTTAGGTCGCGAGTATGTTAGTGTACTTTCTTTTAGAAAAGCTTTAATTCATAATTTCTTGTAATTTTTTATTTTTGAGTATACATATCCTAATTATGTGTTGTAGATTTTTTAAATATTCATTGTTTTCTTAAAAGAGGTCAATTTGAAGTTTAAACGAGTGTTTTCCACTCCCAGACTAAGCATGAAGTAAAATTTCGAGTTTAGAAAAGCCTGAAAATTTGGTTTGGTCGCGTAGCGCGAAGCGCGGAGCGACCAAACCAAATTTTCAGGCTTTTCTAAACTCGAAATTTTACTTCATGCGCCACGCGTATTAAACACTGAAAGCACTGAAATATTGTGAACGAGTAAACTTCGCTTGAAATCAGTGTTTAATACGCGTGGCGCATGAAGTAAAATTTCGAGTTTAGAAAAGCCTGTAAATTTGGTTTGGTCGCTCCGCGCTTTGCGCTACGCGACCAAACCAAATTTTCAGGCTTTTCTAAACTCGAAATTTTACTTCATGCTTAACCTGGGAGTGGAAAACACTCGTTAAAACTTCAAATTGACCTCTTTTAAGAAAACAATGAATATTTAAAAAATCTACAACACATAATTAGGATATGTCTAATCAAAAATAAAAAATTACAAGAAATTATGATTTAAATCTTTTCTAAAAGAAAGTACACTAATATACTCGCGACCTAAACAGCATGACATTGTCATGTAACGTCAAAATTTAACACAACTAGGAAAAATCGTTGCAGATACAACTGTCAACATACTCTCTAAAAAATTTGAACCACTCATTCCACATCAATGAGTCATAGGACATCTTTTCCGAATTCCACTATAACTACATTACTTACTATTCAAGTTCAAGTTAACTGGCTATTAAACAGCTGGCTTAAAATTAAAAAAATTCACACCTTTTACGGCATCGGAGTTTTGTCCGAAATATCAATGGACGTCGATTTAACACATAAACAACAACACCTTGAAAACAAACCTTTAGAACAGTTAATACCAGTTTCTCTCTCCGGTTCCCGAACAGCCATCATTTATCATCTCGTCCCCCCTAAATATAAAATGTAGCGCGGGTTTTACGAAGGCGAGATTTCGAATGGTAGATATTTATGAAGTGTATCATGGGTAAATACAACCAGTTGCCGATTGAATTTGTATAAAGTTTACGATTTGAAGGATGGAGCGGATCCACCTCTCGTGAAGTTCTCCGAAGGAACAAACCTGTGTTCCTGTGTATTTATGTTCCATAATGATACCCTGCCCACGGCTTGATATATTGGACAGTTCTACCTTTACCTACTCTTTGTATCTCCTTAAATACTTCATTGATACCGTATCTGGAACTTAAACTGTGCCTTGTTGTTTTCTTTTTTCTTTGTCTTCCCTGCTCGCTCTCGGAGGCTATAAGTAAATCATGTTGAATCTACATGAATGATTTTATTACAGTTCTACTTTGTAAGGAGAGATAACAATAATTTTAAGATAAGAGGCTTTTCTTGTTTAATTCATTTTATATTAATAATTACTCGGTTGGCTTCGAATGGGATAAATTGAAGAGGAATCTTTCAGATTAATCAGTGATTATTTAATGAAATATTATTACTCATAAGAAAAAAGATATAATCAATATTAAGTTATTTATTATTAATAAGAATAATAATTATTTTAATTTTTCCTCTAAGAAGAACCATTTATGCTTATCTGTAATTTCTTACCTTTAAAAATATTTTATTTTAACAGCATTAAGCTCTTGCTATTTCTCAAATTGAATGTTTTATACAGGGTGATTCAGAATAGCTGTAAAAAAAACTTCAAAATCTTATTTAAGGGCTAATTTGGAAAATATTTGTTTTCATTCTTTATCTTCTTTTAGTTATGTGAAGTGTTTTCTATTAACAATAAAACACTTTAAACTTTGTTTGTATAACACTTATTTATTTTTCGTGACTGCGGTTTCGGCAACTTTAGCTTGCCAATATCAAACGTGTAGTGCAGTCTCGAAAAATAAATAAGTGTTATACATTCACTATTTGTTTTGAATTATGTGAAGTAATAAATCACTAATAAAACACGATTTAATTTCCTTCCTTCAATTATTTATTTTTATTGTTAGATGTACATTTCGAGTACCATGTACTCATTTTCAATAACTGAATGCGGATTCTGTTATTGAAAATGAGTACATGGTATTCGAAATGTACATCTAACAATAAAAATAAATAAGTGAAGGAAGGAAATTAAATCGTGTTTTATAAGTGTTATACAAACAAAGTTTATAGTGTTTTATTGTTAAATTAACATGTATAACGAAGTAGAAGCCTCCACAATACAAAATATGTTTTCTATTAATTATTGTAGTATAACATAGTGTTCGAAATGTGCATCTAGTATAATAAAAATAATAAGTGAAGAAAGCTTCACTTAATATTTTTATTATGCTAGATGCGCATTTCGAACACTATGTGTTCATTTCAAACAGCAATAACATTGATAATATTGCTATTGAAATGAACACATAGTGTTCGAAATGTGCATCTAACATAATAAAAATAATAAATGAAGAAAGGAATTACTACAATAATAAATATCATTTCAATATTTAGAAACTACAGCTGATTTAAATTTTGCAAAATATAGAATTCTTATTGATACAATTCAACAATTTAATTTTAAATATAAGGAAATAATAAAATAACAAAACAAATAATAATATAACAAATTTGAACTTCTCACTAAACCAGTGTTTTATGCGCGTGGCGCATGAAGTAAAATTTCGAGTTTAGGAAAGCCTGAAAATTTGATTTATTTGGAGTTCAATTTGAAAGCTAAAACGAGTGTTTTCCACTCCCAGACTAAGCATGAAGTAAAATTTCGAGTTTAGAAAAGCCTGAAAATTTGGTTTGGTCGCGTAGCGCGAAGCGCGGAGCGGCCAAACCAAATTTTCAGGCTTTTCTAAACTCGAAATTTTACTTCATGCGCCACGCGTATTAAACACTGAAAGCACTGAAATATTGTGAACGAGTAAACTTCGCTTGAAATCAGTGTCTTATACGCGTGGCGCATGAAGTAAAATTTCGAGTTTAGAAAAGCCTGAAAATTTGGTTTGGTCGCTCCGCTTCGCGGAGCGACCAAACCAAATTTTCAGGCTTTTCTAAACTCGAAATTTTACTTCATGCTTAAACAAGGAGTGGAAACCTATGTTAAACAACAATATAAAACATTAATAACTGACATTTCGTAAGATTTAATTAAACCAAGTTTGACTTATTTTGTTTGTAATGTTCTTTCAAGATAAAAAGCTAATTTTGGTTTGGTTTTAGTAAGTTCCACGTACAAGTTAGTAAGTAAGTAGATAAAAACAAAAGTTCAACACTTAATATTAGATATTCAATTTCTGTAAAATATTGTATAAATAATGAATACCATTGATTTTTTAACATAGATATTTAATCCATGTACAATATTGTGTCAATAATGATGGTATTCATTATTCAATATAGATATTTATTCTATTTACTATATTATTCCAATATTGAATACTATTGATCATTCAATATAGATATTTAATACATGCCGATATTGTATCAATAATGAATAACATTGATCATTCAATTTCAGCCGCGATTGTGAAATTGCGAGATTGTCGATTCCTGCTTAACTGACACGCTACGGTTAACAAACGTCTGCCATATCTCCACATAACAGTACTACTCAATATATTTCAATGTATGATAATATAATTAAATATGAAAATCGTTATTGAGAATAATACTGGATGATTTAAATTAAATTTAAATTAAAACACTTGGTTCGTTTCACTTATTAATATTTTCTCCGACTAGTTTCGACCATTGGTCATCTTCAAGGAGGAATGTATTAAATTTGTATTCACATTAAATCAATAGTGTATCAACATGTATGTATTATCTTTATACAATAATTATTTAATATAGAATACAAATATATTATTAATAATGATTTTCATATTTCAATTCTATATTGTTATAATATGATCTCGTGTTAAGAATTAATTAATATTGCAAGATTGTAAAAATGTTTTTTCTACGACCGCCCCCGAAAACAGACATATCGTCGCAATACCTTTGCATTGAAAGTTGTCAATTGTATATTTGTATTTTGACAAGTAATATCACGTATATCACGTATGAATTTTCAAAACTAGTTTTGAAAGTAAAATCGTCAAACGTCAGTGTCAAAATTATTAAAATAAAATGAGTAGTGACGAAGAACTATTAACGCTGCCGCTGTTTGGTCGTAGGAAAAGCAGAGTGTTAAACACGATCTAAAAGCTGCATTGCATGCCATACCTTGTATTTACTCGCCCTGCGGGCTCCTAAATGCAATTGCTATTCGCATGCAAACCGAAGCTTTTAAAACTTGTCAATCAATCTACTATTTCAATATTTATACAAGATATCGTATGTTCAATAAAAAAAACCTCTAGAGTTCCATGACTATCTTTTTTTTAATTTATGTTGGCTACGCGCTTTAGGAACATATAAAACGTCAAACATATAAATTATAATGTATAATTTCATAGTTGCCAACCTACAATATGTTCCATGGCACTTTTAGTGAACATACTATATAATTTATACTAGGATAATAATCGACTGATTGGAGGTTTAACTTTAATCTAAAGGTAAAAGGTGAATTGCAGTTCAAATATTAATACACCTGTCGCTATTTTAATTTTATTTTTTTTATTGTGTAAAAGTTTTTTTAATATTGTATTTTATTAATATACAGGGTGTCCCAAAAGTTTGGAAACGGTTGAATATTTCGAGAACACCTCATCGGATCAAGATGATATAAAATACGTCTTTCTTTATTTTTAAAGCTCTATTTAGGCATGCTGTGCGGTAGCCACCCACACCCCTCTGGGGGGTGGTTCGGGGGGGTAGTTTATAAAACTTAAATGGAAACTCCTATTTTTTTATGGTTTTATCACTCCCTCCCCAATCCCGTTCGGTGGTGGAAAGGGTAGTTTCGAATTTTTCTGCGAAAAAAAATATGTTGCTTGCACTGTTGCATTTTGTATCAAAAACGGTTTATGAATTTTTCAAATTGCCACTCCCCCCCCACACACACACCCTTTAAAAGTATAAAAAGTGGTATTTAAAAAAAAGTACCACCATTTTTTTTAGACAAAAATGATTTTTCTTGCAGAGTTTCATTGTCTATCAAAAACTCCTTATGGAGTTGCAAAATATCCACACCTTAACCCCTTTTTGGAGGGTGGAAAAAGGAAGTTTTCGCTCAGTTTATCGTCGAATTTTTTTTTCTATTTTGTCATGTTTACAATTTTAAATGAAAGCACAGAAGTGTAGTTATTGAACATTTATTTCGGACTGTCAATGTTGACGTTCTCGACGACTCCGTGATATTCTAAGAAATGGGTAATTAAGCTGCTATCTGTCGTTTTGAGATGAGGTTATCGGAAAGTGAACGCATATCATTATTAATGATGCGTGGGTCCGGGGAGAATGTGAGATCTTACGAGGAGGTGGCAAGGATGTTTAATGCATCCAATCCGCATCGTGATCCAGTGTCAAAATCGACGGTTCAAAAAACAGTGAAACGATTTGAAGATACTGGAGCAGTGAAGGATCGCGAACGCAGTGGCAGGGCAAGAACGGCATCAAACGAAGATCAGAAGGTGGAAGTGTTGCAGCATTTCGTGGAAGACCCTCATATTTCTGTAAGGAGAGTGTCGCAAGCTCAAGGCATCAGCAAGATTTCAGTACATCGCATAATTCAGGAGGAAAAGTGGCAGCCTTACAAGATTTATCTTGTGCAAGAACTTTTGGAGGATGATTTTCGAAGGAGGAACGAGTTCTGCAGAGACATGGTGCGTCGTTGTGCTGCCGACCGTGCGTTCCTGGATAACGTGGTTTTCTCCGACGAAGCGACATTCCAGCTGAATGGTCAAGTAAATCGCCACAATTGTCGTTATTGGTGTGACGCGAATCCTCACTGGATGAGCGACATTCACAGCCAGTATCCGGAGAAGCTGAACGTTTGGGCATGTTTATCTAAACATGGAGTTGTGGGGCCGTTTTTCATCGAGGGCAACTTGACTGGCGAACAGTATTTAGATTTATTGCAAGATGAAGTGGTACCAGCAATTAATCATTTGTTCCATGGAAACGTGCAAAATGTGTGGTTTCAACAAGATGGCGCCCCTCCCCATTACGCCGTGAAAGTGAGGCAGTTTTTGGACCGTACATTTCCCAACCGTTGGATCGGACGACGCGGCCCTCTTGAATGGCCTGCGAGATCGCCGGATTTGACCCCACTGGATTTCTTCTTCTGGGGATTTGTGAAGAACAGCGTGTACACTAACAGACCTGCCAATTTAGCTGACTTGCGGAATCGCATCATGGACCAGGCTGCATTAGTTATACCGCAAATGAGGACCAACGTGATCAACGATTTTCACAGCCGACTGGGTCAGTGCCAAGGCCAAAATGGCGGTCAGTTTGAACATTTGTGATAAGGAAGAAGACGATTTGGCGGCGGAGATGCAACATCAAACCACCGGAAGTGCAACAATCAGCCCTTTTCAGGGCTACATGATGTGCAAAATCCGATCATGCAACCTCCCCGTGGTGCACATCGGGTCACGCTAATGCCGACGGTATTGTAAAGTTAATTTTAATCTTAGTAGAAAGTGGGAAAAAGCCAAAATAACGAAATGATTTTTTAATAACAATAACATAACCAATTTTAGATCAGGGATCAAAAAATGAGACAACCAAAATTACTTTGATTAAAAAAACACCAATTACCCCTTATATGCCTAAATTGAGCTTTAGAAATAAAGAAAGACGTATTTTATACCATCTTGATCCGATGAGGTGTTCTCGAGATATCAACCGTTTCTAAACTTTTGGGGCACCCTGTATATATATATTGTTTAGTTTAGTATATTGATAAGTTTTCCCTGTAAAAAAAAAATGTAAATTTTGTTGTGAAATTAAATAACATGTTTATTTCCCAACAAAAATTTACATTTTTTTTATTATAAAGAACTAAAGAACATTTAATTCATGATTAATTTTAGTGCGTAAAAATTAATCACCTGATTATTGCCGATTTAACACGAATACAACAACACAAATCTATGCGAATTAAATCACTTGATAAATGCGAAATATGTATACAACCGAAATAGTAAACACGTTTAATATTAAATTTATAATAGATTATCGATTCGGTCGGTGGAGGCGCGGAAATTATTTTAATAAAATGCAAAATATAATTGAAATGATTAGAGTAAATTAATTTCGTTAATTATTTAATTTAATCGCGATTACCAATTGAAAATACGAATAAATAATCAATTCAAAATGCGCACAAACAAATTACTAATTATAATTGCCATGAATAAATTTTCGAATTTCACGGTTTAATCATCGGAAAATACCGAGCAATGAATTCAACAAAATGAGCTCCACATATTATTATGAACTATAAATATAATCAACTGAAATAATTTAGTATTATATTAAAAATAAAAATGTATTAAACTGTACAGGCTTGTACTTGGGTATACATCATTATTTACACAAATAAGACACTTAAACTTTGTATACTTCAGTACATCGCATAATGCAGGAGGTAAAGTGGCACCCTTACAAGATTCATCTTGTGCAAGAACTTTTGGAGGATGATTTTCGAAGGAGGAACGAGTTCTGCAGAGACATGGTGCGTAATGTTGCCTTCAGTAACACAAATGAGGTTTTTATTGTGACTATAATTTCGATAACTTAACTATTCATTCCCCCGATTCCGTACGCGAAATGTTAATTTTAACGTACGTGTTATTTTTAACATCACAGTCTAAGCGCGTTTAGTACTTGATTTGTATCCTTACATTGTGAGGGTAGTTAACATACAGGGTGCTCGTATTTCGACGAAATGTGAACGATGTTTATTAGCTATGTGAATATGACTTTTAATCAGGAGCGTCGCGTTTGTGCGAAAACAAACATTTGATTGACAGATTTATAAAAGTCATCCAAAAATATGCCTAGACATCTATCTTTAGACGAAAAGAGCAGGGCAATAGCTAAACTTGAAGAAAACTGGTCTCTTAGCCGAGTGGCTGCTGATTTGAATGTAAGCAAAACCTGCATACATAATTTGAAAAGGCGATTTGAAATAAGGCAAGATTTAAGAAAGCCACCCCGAATTGGAATAGGAAGGGTATCTAATGAAGAACAGGATGTTGCATTGGTGAATCATCTCAGAGAAAATTCATTTGATAGTGCCTTAGATGCTCGAGAAGTAACGGGTTTTGCGAGGTCTACTAGAACTGCTCGGAGACGTATTAAAGCTGCAGGTCTACAAAATTATCAAGCAGCCAAGAAAGTTTTTCTCTCAGAAAACAATAAACAACAAAGATTGGAGTTTGCCAACGAATTTGTGTATCGTGGGGATGATTTTTGGAACTCGGTCGTCTTTACGAGTTTATAGACCAATAAACCAAAGGTATGAAGAAGGATTCACCCGTCCAATAACAAATAGTGGTCGTTTTTCTGTTAATTTTTGAGCTTGGGTCAGTGTAAACGGACCCGGAATAATTTGGAAAATAGATGGCCATTTAAATGCTATTAAATACAGGGATATTTTAGAATATGTAATGTTGCCTTCAGTAACACAAACATTTCCAGAAAATTTTATATTTCAACAGGACAATAGTCCTATCCATACAGCAAGAATTGTGACTCAGTGGCTAAATGACCACCGCATCCAAGTATTGCCTTGGCCTGCGAAGAGCCCTGATCTCAATCCAATTGAGAATGTTTGGGGATACCTACAAAAAAAGATTTACTCAAGAGATTTTAGACCTATGAATGCAGATGAACTTCACGAAATTGTTGAAAGTGCATGGGAGGATTTGGCTGACAACTACAATATGAGGAATCTAGTTTTATCCATGAGTACACGTTTGGCAAAAGTTATCACAGCAAATGGTGGTCCTACAAAATATTAACTTCATAATTTCTACTTGTATTAAGAATAAATATGTTTAGCATTGTAATTAGCAATTGAATAATAGTCCTTTAAAACCTAAGTTACGCCACTGTTAAGAGTTCTGATAAATCTGTACAAAATTAGACAATTTCTCTATGACAACAAAATACCGTTCACATTTCGTCGGCCGCCATTGTACATCTCAGTTATTTTAAGACATAGAGAGTCGGTCAAATTAAGACAAAGTTGCATACATTAGGGCGTAACAATAATTGGAAAACAATTTTGAAATATCTTTTTTTTGTTTTCGAGATATTAATAAAAAACTGATTATTTAAAAAATTGTTTTTATTGTTTTGTTTAAAAACTATTGCATCTGGACATTTAGAACCTTGACAATATACAGGCACTTTTTAAAGAATCTAGTAGCATATATTTTTTTAAATAATTATAACATTTACCTGGGGATCATAGCCAACTATTGTTTTTCTTATGAGCACCACTTTGGATTTTCATATTTTTTTATTAAATATTTTTTTCTGAACTCAGTGATGTATCACACTTATAATTTATTTTAGATTTGATATTTAAAATTATGATATTTTCTTTTTTGCAAAGAGAAACAATGAAGTCATATCTGTAAATCAATAATATCTTGACAGCAGTCAATCATTGTTAGCACTCAAAATTAATTATTAACTGTAAATCTGTTGTAATAATAGAAATAAGTATCGATTATCACACAAAAGTTGCACAAACTAAATTTATTATACTTTTATTATCAATATTCAAAAACTATTCATAAAAAAAGTGATTTCTGCATTTTTTCGCTACATCTCGGTAAATGCTGATCACCATCACATCTATGCGTTATATATTTTTAACTTTACTGTAAATCAATGTTTTATACGCGTGGCGCATGAAGTAAAATTTCGAGTTTAGAAAAGCCCCGTGAAAATTTGTCTCGGGTCGCTGCGCGACCCTCGACAAATTTTCTACGCGGGGCTTTTCTAAACTCAAAATTTTACTTCATGCTTAGTCTGGGAGCGGAGAACACACGTTAGTTTAAAATACATCACAACTGTTAAAATATGTATCGTCGGATAATAATAATATGTAAGCAAATTATGGGTCCTAGGAGTTGTCAAATAAGTGAGTTACTCAACTGTTTGAAGGCACTCGGTAAATATTGATCATCATGACATCTAAGCATTATATATTTTTAATTTTACTGTAAATCAGTGGTTTATACGCGTGGCGCATGAAGTAAAATTTCGTGTTTAGAAAAGCCCCGTGAAAATTTGTCTCGGGTCGCTGCGCGACCCTCGACAAATTTTCTACGCGGGGCTTTTCTAAACTCGAAATTTTACTTCATGCTTAGTCTGGGAGTGGAGAACACACGTTAGTTTAAAATATATCACAACTGTTAAAATATGTAACGTCGGATAATAATAATATGTAAGCAAATTATGGGTCCTAGGAGTTGTCAAATAAGTGAGTTACTCAACTGTTTGAAGGCACTCGGTAAATATTGATCACCATGACATCTAAGCATTATATTTTTTTAATTTTACTGTAAATCAGTGGTTTATACGCGTGGCGCATGAAGTAAAATTTCGAGTTTAGAAAAGCCCCGTGAAAATTTGTCTCGGGTCGCTGCGCGACCCTCGACAAATTTTCTACGCGGGGCTTTTCTAAACTCGAAATTTTACTTCATGCTTAGTCTGGGAGTGGAGAACACACGTTAGTTTAAAATACATCACAACTGTTAAAATATGTAACGTCGGATAATAATAATATGTAAGCAAATTATGGGTCCTAGGAGTTGTCAAATAAGTGAGTTACTCAACTGTTTGAAGGCACTCGGTAAATATTGATCACCATGACATCTAAGCATTATATTTTTTTAATTTTACTGTAAATCAGTGGTTTATACGCGTGGCGCATGAAGTAAAATTTCGAGTTTAGAAAAGCCCCGTGAAAATTTGTCTCGGGTCGCTGCGCGACCCTCGACAAATTTTCTACGCGGGGCTTTTCTAAACTCGAAATTTTACTTCATGCTTAGTCTGGGAGTGGAGAACACACGTTAGTTTAAAATACATCACAACTGTTAAAATATGTAACGTCGGATAATAATAATATGTAAGCAAATTATGGGTCCTAGGAGTTGTCAAATAAGTGAGTTACTCAACTGTTTGAAGGCACTCGGTAAATATTGATCACCATGACATCTAAGCATTATATTTTTTTAACTTTACTGTAAATCAGTGGTTTATACGCGTGGCGCATGAAGTAAAATTTCGAGTTTAGAAAAGCCTCGTGAAAATTTGTCTCGGGTCGCTGCGCGACCCTCGACCAATTTTCTACGCGGGGCTTTTCTAAACTCGAAATTTTACTTCATGCTTAGTCTGTGAGTGGAAGACACACGTTAGTTTAAAATACATCACAACTGTTAAAATATGTATCGTCGGATAATAAAAATATGTAAGCAAATTATGGGTCCTAGGAGTTGTCAAATAAGTGAGTTACTCAACTCTTTCGAAGGCACTCTTTACAAAAAACTAAATTACAATACAATATGTAAAGAAATTTTACATATAAAATGTACAGTCAACTATACGTGTGATACATCATTGAATTCAGAAAAAAATATTCTTCCAAAAATATAAAAATCCAAAATGACGCCCATAAGAAAAACAAACGTTGGCTATGGTCCCTCGATAAATGTTATAGTTGTCTTAAAATAAAATATATTACTAGATTATTCGTTAAAAAGTGCCTCTATAATGTTAAAGTTGTAAATGTCTGGAATGAATAGTAAGGGTTTTTGAATAACAAAATAAAAACGAAATTTCGAAAAATCCGTTTTTTGACAATATTTTAAAAACGAATAAAGATATTTCAAATTTGTTTTTAGATTATTATTAGGCCCTAAACTACTCAACTTTGCCCCAATTTATCCAACCAATTATCTCTTCAAATAACCGAGATTCCTATACATTTAGTTGATTAGGAGTTTGGTAATGACAAGTTATAGTTCTCGAAATTACAGTCACAAATAAAAACCTTAGTTATACAAACAAGGGTAAAGTATGGAAATGTATTATGTTAAGCTTAGGAAACAGAAAATTATAAAATTCAATTCCTCACAGTTGTCTGTAAGTTTTAAAACCGAGATTTAATCGCTGATTGCAATCACCAACAAATAAATAAATGTTTATAGTTACGATTAAGCCCGATGGTGTAATTACTTGCTCCTATATTTATTTTCAAATTAGCCGGTGCTCTCGAATGTTTATGTGCCAAATTGGAGCTATGATTGATGGATGCAATTTCGTTTTTAATTATGGCAATTTCGTGCATTAAGGTAATCTAACGGGGGACCTTGAAGGCGTCTTTACATAACGTAATTTCTGGTATTAATAAAAGTTTAAGTGGCCAATTAAGCCAGAAGATTGGGTAATTTTGTATTAAAATATTTTCGCCCCGGAACATATCAATTCGCATGTAGATTTTTTTTGCTCCTTTGCTCGCAAATTACATCCAACTAATTAATATTACGCATGTGTAATTTATTGTAATTAGGTTATTTATTTTTTTATTATGCGCACATTCGCTTGATGGCTGAAATTTATTACTTTTGTATCTTTTTTAAACCGTTTAAAATATTCACACTAATTAACTTCTTTATTATTACAAGTAATTACTTCAATATTCTTCTTTTATAATATATAAAATTACGAAAAAGCTATTCCTGAAAATGCAAACAGTGTCTTAATTAATAAGACAATTTAAGACGTCATAAGCAAAGCTATACTGAAGAGAGATAAATCTCGAAACGCGTCTATAGATGGCCTAAGACATTAGTTTTAATCCAAGTCCTTTCACTTCTAATTTGTTGCTATCTCTCCTTCCATTTTAAATTGTATTGTTAGTTGGTTTGAAGAGAATTTGACCTAAACGTTGCATATACTTTAATAGAGCGTTGTAACAAATCAAATTAAATAAGATTTTAAATATTTCATTGTATAATTCAATATTCGGAGGTGTATTTGCACGGGAAGTAGTTGTTTCAATGGATATTTATCGTCTTAAATTGTCTTATTAATTAAGACACTGTTTGCATTTTCACGAATAGTTTTTTCGTATTTTTATATATTATGTTTAAAGTGTGCAAACTATAAGAAGCGTAAACTTATTTTCTCAAATTCAAATAGTTTTGAATTTGAATTTATCTTATTCTTCTTTTAGTTACGTGAACTGTTTTTTATTAATTATTGTAGTAGTTCCTTTCTTTACTGATTACTTTTATTATACCTATTAAAAAATAAAAATTCCCTGTATAAAAAGTGTTAAAAAAAGTCAATCGTTAGTGATTAGTCTAAAAGTATACACAGTGATACATATAGGGTGTCCGTATTCCAACAGAATATATGGAGATCTCGGTTATTTGAAGAGATACAGAGTCGGTTAAACTGGGGCAAAGTTGCGTAATTTAGGGACCAATAATAATCCAAAAACTAATATCTTCTTTCGTTTTTGAGATATTGTTAAAAAACTGATTTTTTGAAATTTCATTTTTATTTTTTTATTTAAAAACTATTGAATCCAGACATTTACAACTTTAAATAATTAACACTGATTACATTTTTGTATTCACTTTTTATTTAAAACTGTGACTAGTTTCGGCTCAACAGCGAGCCGAAACTAGTCACAGTTTAAAATACAAAGTGAATACAAACAAGTAATCCGTGTTAATTATTTAAATATCTACAATTTTTCACAAAGTAACAGTCTCCACTACAAGATATTTACAACTTTAATATTATAGATGTAATATTGATGCGTGGACAAATAGACAATTGCTATAAAAATAGTTTATTATTAACAAAATTATATATAACAATTCAAATCTTATAATTACCTACAAAAATAGAATAGAATAAAATGTCCTTATTTGACAATGACTTTTCACAAACACACAATAACAATTATTGAAACATAGCCACCTACATACATACAAAAAGAACAATAAATTATCTAATTTATACTTCCGCTGATCGAGAGCTCTTTTTCCCAACTAAAAAGAGTAAGGCACCAACTTGCAACTATGGAACAAATTGGCTTCTCTTCGTTTCTTGTTACATTATACTTCATAAATTGATTTGGAAACTCGTTTTTTTTATAACAAAAGGTCCACTTCTAACTTCATCCAGTTTGTTTCTATTTAATTTATTTCCATTTGACACATAGACTAAATCTCCTTATGAAAAATCATATTCCTTCCTATTTTTATCTATTTTCTTCTTGTTTTTTCTAAAACTGTTTTCCGAATTTTTGAATGCCTCTTCCCTATCTTCTTCTAAATTATATTTCCTTTCTAACAATTTTGGAACAATCTCAGACCTATCTCCATATAGCAAATATGCCGGTGAAAATTTTGTTGTGCCATGAATAGTACTATTATACTCCTTAACACATAATTCAGCGATTCTTGTCCATGGCATTTTATCGTTATTGCCATTTAATTTGCAACGTATTCTATTAATCAAGGTCTGGTTTAGGCGTTCATTCAGTCCATTCGATTGTGGACTATCTACTAAAGTAAATATTAGCTTAATATGTTTACTTTTTAAGTATTCTTTAAATTTCGTAGAATTTAATGAACTATATTGATCTACTAACAGCATTTCTATTTGATTACCTTCTGTAATTGGATTAATTAATTTAATGAAATCATCAGCAATTTGTCTGCTTGACGTTAATATCCATGCATGTCTACTAAAGTGATCTACTAGCAAATGCAAATACTTCTTGACAGATTTATTGCCACCAAATCCACCGATTGTATCTATAGACATAATCTGGAACGGATATTTTGCCGGGCCTAATTTTGACAATAATCCAATTGCTGTGCGTCATCTAGATTTATTTTTTATACAAATTTCACAGTTTCTACAAAATTGTATTATCATTTCATCCATATTCTTGAAATAGTAAAATGAGCGAATCTTTTCAGCTATTTGATTGCTGCCAATGTGTCCATAAAATGTGTGAATTTTATTTATTAAATGTAAACCGAAATTTTGTGATACATAAATTCTTTTTCTATTATTTAATATTTTAAAATGTACATCACCCTCTTTTAACATCTGATTTGAACTTACAATTTCATCATGAATTGAATTTTCATCATTAATTATTTCTTCCAATTGTATCATATTCACCACTTTTAAGCAATCATCTAAATTTTCAAACGTCTCCAAAACTGGGTTTCTTGAAAGAGAGTCAGCTTCAATATTATCTTTTCCTTCCTTATAAACAACTTTAAAATTATACTGAGATAAATACAGCATCAAATCACCCATCGCTTCATCGGTTCGTGATTTTGATTTTAAATTCATAAGCGGTTTATGATCAGAAGTTACTATAAATTCTCTACCTATAAGATAATGTTGCCAATACAATATTGCCTCTTTGATTGCAAGGCATTCCAAATACATTATTTCTTTCTTCATTTGACCTGGAGTTAGTTTCTTAGAAAAATATCCAACTGGATGTAAGATGCCATCTTCTAGAGGTTGCTTCAATACTGCACCCAAGCCAGAACGACTTGCATCTACTTCAATAACAATATCCTTTGCCTGATCATAAATGACTAAAATCGGTATCGAGCATAGGTAACTTTTGATTTCTTTGAAGCTGTTTTCACATTCTGTAGTCCATATAAATTTTTCATTTTTCTTTAATAGATTATGTAATGGTGCTAATCTTTCTGTACAATGGTCTATGAATTTATGATAAAAATTAATCTTTCCTAATAATTGCCGAACCATTTTCTTTGTTGAAGGACGCGCGAAATCTTTGATTGCAATTAGATTATCTTTAATTGGATAAACTTTACCATTCTCAATTACATGACCTAAATATTTAACCGAGTTTTTAGCAAAGTTGCATTTCGTCAATTTCATCTTTATTCCCTCTAACTAACTGCTTCAAAAACTAATCTAATATGTTCTAAATGATCATCAAATGTTTTTGAAAAAATCATCAATGTAAATTACACAGAATTTATCTAATTTATATCTTCTAATTATATTTGCCAATGTCCTCTGAAAAATAGCAGGCGAGTTCTTAAGACCAAATGGCAGTACTTTCCATTGCCAATGACCTTTCTGAGTTATAAATGCAGTTTTTTTCGATCTTTCATTCTAATTGGTATTGACCAAAAAGCTGAGTTGATGTCTAATGCAGTAAACCAACTGCAATCGCCTACATTCACTACTATATCATCTATTCTAGGAAATGGTTGAGATTCAGGAACAATAATTTTATTTAGTTCCCTGAAATCAATACATAAACGAGTTCTTCTTCCATCTTCCTTCTTAAACGCTAATGTCACTGGAGATGCAAATGGTGAGTTAGATTCTTCTATTAAATCATTTTCCAATAGTTTAGAAATTTGAGCTTCTATTTCCTCCTGATCAGGAAAAGAACATCTGTAGGGTTTCTTTGAAATGTAATTATCTTCCTTTAATTTAATCTCTGTTTCACTTGCTTTCATTAAACCAATATCAAATTTATTTTTAGCAAAACAGCATTTATAATTACTCAACATCATTTCAGTTATTTTTCTCTGTCTATCTTTGTCTAAGTGCTTTATGTTTATTTCAAAATTATCATTTTTTATATTATTCAATTGTTTCTCACATTCATTCATTAATTCATTATGTTCTAATTTTTCTCTATTATTTGAATCATCTAGATTTATTATTTTGTCGTTTAATTTTTTACTAATTCTTAAGTTTTCGTCTTGAATCAATTTAAATTTCTTTATAGCATCTAAGCCAAGCAACAAATCATAATTAAATGTATTATTTTTTACAACAACTAAATCTATTTTATCTTCTATTTCACCTATTTTAACATGTAAGATAGCCAGGCTTCTGCAAAAATCCACACCACTTATAGTTTTTAAAATACTTTTATTATAATTTAATTTCGCCTTTAACAACTTTACAATATTTTCATTAATTAATGAACACGTAGATCCATTATCGTAAACTGCCTTTACCAATTTTCGTCCGTCTACAAGTACTTTAATTTTAATTAATGAGCATGGTGGGGATTCTTCCGAGCAAATTAGTTTTTTTTGTTGTTGTCATTTTCTTCTATTTCAATATTAAATGTTCCATTCTCAAAACCTTCGTCTGTTTCATTCAGATTAATTTTGTTCAAATTTTTATTTCTACATATTTTTATTGGGTGATAACGATTTTTAAAACCAAGATTTTCACAAATTACACATGGTTTTCGTTCTGACTCAGATGTATTAATAAATTTATTTTTTTCAACAAATGTCTTACCCTCCATTATTTTCTTTTCTTCAAAATTCTTTTTTGTCACATATGAATCATTAAATGTTTTTAACTTCTCCACTAAATCTTCAACAGTTTCAATTTTATCTCTTTCTAGTTTATTCTGCACATCTATTGGCAAATTATATACAATTTGATAGATTCTAAATAATTCTGGCATATCCTTATCAGCCTCAATAATCGTTCTTTCTTAAGTACAAAATCAATTAAAGATCCAAATATATATCTGTAATTAAATGCAGTGCGAATAGAAAGCCAACTTTTTTTAACATACACAATTAGGAATGACGTTTTCCAACTATCCCAGTCAGATGACAGCTTCATTAAGTTAGCATAATACCATTCCAATACGATCCCATCTATAAACAATTTCAATACTTCTATTTTTGTAGCTCCATCTACTATTTTAAATCTAGTGCATTATTTTTCAAATAAATCAATCCAACATGTAGCTTCTTGTTTACCATTAAACTTATTTAATAGGAATTTCCTTTCAATATCACTAAAACTTATATTATTTACTAATGACATTTGTTCCTCTAATTCTTTAATTCGCTTAAACAAAAAATGTTCGTTTGTAGATGCTGTCAATTCATTCGTAGCCTCTTCTAAATATTCTTCTAAATAGTAATCCTGAATACAAAAATTATCCTCCTCGTCGAAATACTCTTTTATCAATTCTGGTGTAAGTGTTATTGCTATTTTTCTATAACCACCTACCTTCGCGATTGATTTCAGACTATTGCGTACACTTTTTAATTGTAATAACTCTTTGTGTAGCTTTAAATCTTTGAGTTCTTCTGGTATACCAAACCATACAATTTTATCCATAGATAGTGCGGCCAATTCTGATTTGTTATCTCCTCGCTTTATAATGTGGATGTAGATTTTCTTTGGTGAATCCGTTTTATTCTATTTGTAATATTGATGCGTGGACAAATAGACAATTGCTATAAAAATAGTTTATTATTAACAAAATTATATATAACAATTCAAATCTTATAATTACCTATAAAAATAGAATAGAATAAAATGTCCTTATTTGACAAACACACAATAACAATTATTGAAACATAGCCACCTACATACATACAAAAAGAACAATAAATTATCTAATTTATATAGATGTACTTTTTAACGATAAATCAAGTAACATATTGTATTTTAAGATAACTATAACATTTACCCAGGGACCATAGCTAACTTTTGTTTTTCTTATGGGCGCCATTTTGGATTTTCACATTTTTTGGGAGAATATTTTTTACTGAATTCAATGATGTACCACACTTCTAGTTTATTGTACATTTTATATGTAAAATTGTAATCTTTTAGTTTTTGTAAAGAGTGCCTTGGAAACAGTTGAGTAACTCACCTATTTGGCAACTCCTAGGACCCATAATTTGCTTACATATCACCTCTGAAGTCGATGCAGATTTTCACAGTTGTGATGTATTTTCAACTAACGAGAGTTTTCCACTCCCAAACTGAGCATGAAGTAAAATTTCGAGATTAGAAAAGCCCCGCTTAGAAAATTTGTCGAGGGTCGCGCAGCGACCCGAGACAAATTTTCACGGGGCTTTTCTAAACTCGAAATTTTACTTCATGCGCCACGCGTATAAACCACTGATTTACAGTAAAGTTAAAAAAATATAATGCTTAGATGTCATGGTGATTAATATTTACCGAGATGTAGCGAAAAAATGCAAACATTATTTTTTTGTGAATAGTTTTGGAATAATAATAATAATAAAAGTAGAATAAATTTAGTTTGTGCAACTTTTGTGTGATAGTCGATACTTATTATAATTATTACAAAGGACTGACAGTTATTAATTAATTTTGAGTACTAACGATTGACTGCTGTCAATATTTTATTGATTAATAGATATGACGTCATTGTTTTCAAGGCACTCTGCAAAAAAGAAAATATCAAAATTTTGAACATCAAATCTAAATAAATTATGAGTATGATACATCAGTGGCTTTAGAAAAAAATATTCTTTCAAAAAAATATGAAAAACCAAAATAGCGCCCATAAGAAATACAAAAGTTGGCTATGTTCCCCGGGTGAATGTTACAGTTATTTAAAAATAAATATGCTACTAGATTTCTTATTCAAAATATTGTCAAAGTTCTAAATGTCCAGATACAGTAGTCTCCCATAATAAGAACGTTAAAGCAGCGGGGATCCGAGAAGGCTGCGATTCGGTCGCCATGCCAACCACTTTTACATTGCTCTTATGGGAGACGACTGTCACCGGGAGTGGAAAAATCGAAGAATTCATTTTAGAAAGTTCAAATTTTCACAGGACCGAAAAAAAAAATTCCGCGTGCCTTAGGCTAAGCGGCGTTCAAATCCGACCGCGTTTTCTATTTTAAATAATTTTTTTAATTTTACGCTGGGCGGAAGATTTCCTAACCTCAATACTTTACACGCTGGTCTTGCTTCACACGGAACTTTTTCAGGTCGCGCATAGCACAATTTCGATGGGATTTGACCTGGGCTTTCCAACGCGACACTTCTGAGCGCTCAAATCGCGCGATTAAAAAAAATATCGCATTTAATCGATTTAGCAAAAAAAAAAAAAATAGATTTTCAAAATTTTGCGTCTATCGTGTTCAGAATTCCATTAGAAACACGACCTATCTATCGAGAATTTTTTCTATCGAGGAAAAGTATTTTTTTTTGCAATTGATATTTCATAAAAATATATACCGGGTGTCTAAATCTCGCATTTAATCGATGGTTTTTATTTTTTCTCCAAAATGTTTTGTTTAAACGCAGATCGCTAGGATTAAATTTAGCGGTGTTGGGACATGTTTTTTTTTTTTATTGGACGCCTTCACGGGCTGTTAGCACATTTTCGGTCGAAAAATTGCGATAGAGGAATTTGGTTTTCACATTTCGATTTCGAATAATTAT
The DNA here is from genome assembly GCA_932526585.2 of Philonthus cognatus. Lineage (NCBI taxonomy): Eukaryota > Metazoa > Arthropoda > Insecta > Coleoptera > Staphylinidae > Philonthus > Philonthus cognatus. The sequence goes on from OW052241.1 coordinate 156,684,876, forward strand.
CCGCAACCGACAAGATGAAACAAGACGAAACAAAACAATTAAAATTAATTAATTTTTAAGTTTAACGTGTATATACAGGGTGGTCTAAAACCGTGATTTTCTTGATTATTTTCTTTTACCGACTTAAAATGCTCCAAAACGATTTGTTTAAACGTAGGGTGGTATGGTTTGACCTCGCGGTGCTCAGCAAATTATTTTCGAGCCGACAAATGGCCGCCTTCCTGGTGTTTCAGCAAATTTTCGGTCCAAAAATTGCGCTAGAGAAAATTTGTTTTCGCGGGGATAAAGGAGCAACTACCCTCTATATGTGCGAGCGAAGCGAGCAAGGCAAGCGAGCGAAGCGAGCGGCTGGAGCGAAGCGAGCGGCTGGAGCGAAGCGACCATCTCTTCCAACCTTTTTACGGACCGTTACATCCATCCACTCCATAACCACTACAAAACAACGATTTACCTTGCAGTCACCACCATTCGGCTCATGCACCAACGCCTCTCCCCCTCCCTTTACCCTTGCTACTATTATACATATATTTTTCTTCAACATCATTTATTTTTTTTTTTAATTATGCAATTCTCTTTACATTTCTACATTTCCTTGATTCGGCCCTCGGCTCCCCGGTTGGTAAATCGGGCTAAATGCTAGTTTTTGAATAAAAAAATAAAAAAGATTTTTCAAACAATCAGTTTTCTGTTGATATCTCGAAAAGAAAAAAAGATATTTTAAAATTGTTTTCAGATTATTGTTAGGCCCTAAAATACGCAATTTTGCCCTAATTTAACCGACTCTTTATGTCTTTAAATAACTGAGATCCCCATACATTCTGTCGAAATACGGACACCCTATATTATGAATAAGAAAGACTCCCTCCTCTGCTCCCCTTGGCTACGCCCATGTAGAAGCTGATTAGATCCTGGAAGAGGTAATATTTATATAAATATAATCAGTTAGAATGGTGATTTAATAACGGATATTTTCTAATGATACAAATTTGCATTACTCGTACATCCTATTAGAAGCAATTAATTACACGCAAGGCACTATTTATAGAAATCATTTATAAAAATTTGCATGCACCTTCGTCGAACGTTCGCGCTCATTGATTACACTCAATATTCCAGTCTCGAAATTGGCAAGCAATAAAAGCCAGATAGTTAGTTTCTCGTCGCCTTCGAACAGGAAGTTCCGATTTAGATTAGATATAATTGTCAGTCTCGAGCAATGCTTACGCCATAGCGTACTAAAAGCTCGTTGTAAAAATAATTAAAATGCAAGGCGGGACATTTGAGAAATCAAATTGACACGGTGTGATTTCTGTGAGGTCCGAATTTGTATTCAGCACGAGGCGATAGTTAACAATGGCGCCAATAATAATAAATTAACCACCCTCGCGCAGTTTGTTTATGTCCCCTGTCAGCGGATGACGTATTTTTCCTGTGGTTTTTAATATTCATGCTCGGTGTATTCCGCGATTCTTATGGTTTATTCATGCCGGGGCGCATACTTCACTGTAATTTGTAACGTTTTATGGTTAAAGATTTTTATTTTTCGATTTTTTATTTTTTAGTTAGTTAGGTGTGTGTAATGGTGTAGCTATAGGCACGTCTAGACGCTAGACTGAGGCAGAGACTCGATGGCGGACGGTAGTTGATCACGTACGTTGTATTTATTAAATAAGGACTTTTATACATGTGCTCGTTTGAATATCGGATTAGATTCGAGGGCGACGCTGAAAGTTTTATTTATTGCTTTTGCCCGTTTCCAAGAACAACCAACACGCTTCTTCCAACGGATCCATTGATTCGAATGACATGTGTCAATGGGATAAAGGTATGCATAAGAATTAACTTCTTTACAGGTAAACGGTATTTTTTTCTTGCGCAATACAATGAAGAAAAATAAGTCTAAGCTTTATTTAAAAATGTAGATAATTTTCATGGTTTTCAACAAATTTGACATTTTCACTAACCTCTGTAATATTTGTAGTTATTTTAATTTATCGCAACGTTCGTAACTTCCAGAGCTGGGCAGGATTCGAATCATTCAAGATTCGAATTCTGGATTCAAATCCTTTTAAAGGATTCAAACAGAGCTTGCAGGATTCGAATCATTCAGGATTCGAATCCTGGAGTCGAATCCATTTAGAGAATTTAAAAGAGGCATTCGAATACTACTGTGATCCGGGTTCGTTAATTTTTTTTAAGAGGATTCGTATTCGAATCCAAATGGGGGTGATTCGAATCCTTATAAAAGGATTCGAATATTTATAAAAGGATTCGAATGCTTACAAAAGGTTTTTAATAGTTAAAAATAATTCGAATTAATTGTGAGGATTACCTTGAAAAATTTCTTTCTGTGTGTTTTTAAATTTCTCGTTAAATCACTGTTCTATACGCGTGGCGCATGAAGTAAAATTTCGAGTTTAGAAAAGCCCAGAAAATTTGTCTCGGGTCGCTACGCGACCCTCGCCAAATTTTCACCGGGCTTTTCTAAACTCGAAATTTTACTTCATGCTTAGTCTGGGAGTGGAAACGCTCGTTCGAAACTTTAAACTGAATACTTTGATAAGAACATTAAATGACTAAAAATGTTAAAAATCTAGTTTTCATAATTTTGTTTAATATTATTTGAAGGAAAACTGACATGGTACACAATCTGAAATGTTAAATTTATCCGGCATTTCCTGGTTAAAGATTTTTTTCCCTGACCTTGTAATATGTTTTTTGTTAAATTGTTGTCATTGTTTTTGTTCATATTTAAGTTACTTTTATAAATTTCGTGTTTAGTAATTTGCCTGCTGATTTTGACAAATTTAATAATATCATATGGCTTTTTTGTTAGAGTTTTGGTCAATTTAAATATAATTGCATGAGTTTTCTCTGACTTTCCCGGATTTAATAACATTCAGTGAATTTTTAATTTACGTAATTTTCAGGCATTCATCGATTTTATAATAGAGTTCAATTGAAAGTTTTGAACGTGTGTTTCCACTCCCAGGCTAAGCATGAAGTAAAATTTCGAGTTTAGAAAAGCCCCGTGAACATTTGTCGAGGGTCGCGCAGCGACCCGAGACAAATTTTCGGGCTTTTCTAAATCCGAAATTTTACTTCATGCGCCACACGTACAAAACACTAATTTAAAGTGAAGGTTAAAAACACACGAATACATCTTTAATCAGAGTAACAGAGAATCAGATATTTAGTGTGTTATCAACTGTGTGTAGTGTTAATAATAAATAATAAGGTTTTGAATATTTTTGTTAAAACAACTGGTAACGATATTTATATGTTAATGGTTGCAAAAAAATAATAAAATCAAATTTATTCTTAAAGGATTTGTATTTGTGATTCGAAAAAACAGGATTCGGATCTTTAATTCGAATCATATTTATTTCGTACGAATCCTTTATTCAAGTATTCGTAATTCGAATCATATCAGGTAATTCGGACTCGTGATTCGAATTCTTTTTACGAGGATTCGTCCCAGCTTTGGATTCAAAAGAAGCATTCAAATACTTTTTTAGTTCAACTGGATTCGTGATCCGAGTTTGTTACATCTTTATAAGAGAATTCTTATAAAATGAGTCGAATATTCATAAAAGGATTCAAATATTTGTAAAATTATTCGAATATTTATATATAAAAGGATTCGGATATTTTTTTTCCTGTGGGGGCCGTCTTCCTTTCGGATCCGGATGCACTGCAGCCTAGGTGACTTATTGTACTGCCCCAATATTATTACACTCACGCAACTATTCCGAACTCGATGTCCTGCACTAGCTTGTGCAGGTCCTTCAGAGGTTGCGCGTGGAAATCATTTGGTTCCATTTGTCTGTTCTCAAATATGAGCCGTCTTTTGCTCTCCAGCGCATTGCACCTGCACAGAACGTGCATAGCTGTTTCCGGTGCCGTATTACAGAGACGACAGTTGGTGTCGCCGTTGTATAGCCCGATTTTCCTTAGATGCTCTTTAACAGTCATGTGGCCTGTGAGCAGTCCTATGGTTGTTTTCAGCTGTGCTCTACTCAATGTTAGTAGTCCTGCAGCTTGGCTTGAGTTAGGCCCTTTTATAAGGGCCTTACTATGGTTAAGGCCTGGTCTGTTTTCCCAGTATTCCTTGTGTTTGTTGCGAGTCCACTTCCTGACTTTAAGGCGACTCGACTTTTTTGTTATGCCCAAGGCAGGTTCGGGTCCCATAAATGAAATGGTGGCTCCCTGCCTTGCTAGCTCGTCAGCTTTTTCATTACCCGCAATACCAGAGTGACCCGGCGTCCAGACAAGAGTAACCTTGTTCTGTCTCGCTAGGTCATTCAGGGTATTGAAGCATTTCAATACCAGTTTGGATGAAGTCTTTTGACTCTGGAGAGCCTTCAGTGCCGCCTGGCTATCGGACATGATATAGATTTGCCTGTTTCGACAGTCCTTCTCTATGTTGGTTCTCCCACATTCTATGATTGCGAATATTTCTGCTTGAAAGACTGATGCCAGGCTACCCAATGGTTGAGCATAGCCTGTCCTCATGTTTTCATTATAGATTCCTGATCCAGTACCTGTGGTTGATTTAGAACCGTCCGTGTACCAGATCACACGTTGTTTGTGTATATCTTCCCTAAAGCCGTTCCATTCGTTGCGGTCTGGAATAGTGACTTTAAAGAGTGAATTTTCAAGATATCTGACTACCATATGATCCGACCTTATTTGCAGGAGAGGTCCCCCTATGTCTATCAAGAGTCTTCTGTGTGGGGTATCAACTCTTACGTTGACCGATGATAATTGCAGCCTATAGAGTGCCAGTCTTGCCTCCCCCACTATCAGAATATGAAGTGGTGTGAGGTCTAGAACCGTCTCCATGGCTGCAGTGGGCGTGGTTCTCATAGCCCCCGTTATGCTAATACAAGCAAGTCTTTGAACCTTGCTGAGTATTTGTATGGTTGTATGTTGTGTGGCTTTAGGCCACCATACCAAAGCAGCATACATGATTGCGGGTCTGACCACTCTGGTGTACAGCCAGTATACCATTCCTGGTCTGAGCCCCCATTGTCGGTCGTACATTCGTCTAATTACCGCAAGGGTAATTTCCCATTTGCGTCTGATTTTTGAGATTTGAGGGGTCCAGGTCAGTTTGGAGTCAAAGATTACTCCTAGGTACTTCACCTCACCCGACATTTTCAGGTTGCCACCATTTAGAAAGAGCGGTCCAAGGCCCGCCAGTTTCCTCCTGCGTGTAAATGGTACTATGGTGGTCTTCGAGGGTGAGACTTTAAGTCCCTCTCTAGCACACCATTTGCTCACCACGTTCAGTGCACGTTGCATACGCTCTCTGATCGTGTTGTTAAATTTTCCCTCAACGAGTATGACTAGGTCATCCGCGTATCCTAGGGAAGAGTATCCCTCGTTGCTGAGATCCACTAGCAGGCCATCCATGACCAGGTTCCACAGCAGGGGTGAGAGAACTCCTCCCTGCGGACAACCACCGGCCACCCTGGATGCTAGTATCTGGTCAGCGAACGTTGTGTAGACCATCCTTTGTCTTAGCATGCAGTCTATCCACCTGCAGCTAATTTCCTCCAACCCCCGCTTTCTCAGGGCAAGCCGATGTCCAAGAAGGCAGCAAGTAAAATTTCTTTGTGTTCCAGGGCAGCTTCGGCACTATTTGTTAGTCGGCTGAGAGCTGTCTCTGTTGATCTACCTGGAAGGTAGGCATATTGATCTTGGGATAGTGGGTAGGTCACCAGTACCCTCTCTAATATACCTGTCCATAATTATTTCCATTGTCTTCAGTACAAATGACATGAGACTGATGGGCCTGTACGATTTTGCACGAGAATAGTCTGTTCTACCGGTCTTTGGTAAGAAAACCACCCTGATAAGCCTCCATATTCTTGGCAAATATCGTAGGGCCATGCTGGCCCTTAGGATCTCGCAAAGCCTTCGCCACAGTAGTTCCTATACCTTCTGTAGCATGATGGGTAGGATTCCATCAGGCCCTGGCGATTTAAAAGGTTCAAATGAGTTTATTGCCCATTTGACTCTGTCATAGGTGACCACTCTCCTGGCAGCCTGCCAGTCTTCCTTAAATGTTCTGTTGCCAGTTGCATCAGGTCCCTGGCTGACCCAGTCATTAAGTGGTCCATCATAGATTTCCCCTCCGGGGAAGTGTACCCGTAGAAGTTCACCCAGGGTTTCCATCTCGTTTTTTGTATACCCTCCGTCATCGAGTTCGAGAGTTTGAAGCGCACATTGGGGGTTCTTCGAGAGAATCTTGTAGTCTGACACCGTCTGGGACAGTTTCAATGTCCTCACAGTATCTCCTCCAGGTTGATCTTCGAGCTTTCCTTAGTGCTTTGTTGTATTCGGTTAGGGAGTTCTTGTAAGCCTCCCATGAGCCCGTTCGCTTTGCTTCGTTGAGGAGTTTTCTTACCTGCTTCCTCTTTTTGTCCAGCGCACTGTTCCACCACGGAACTCTCCTGGTGATGCGCCTCTCAATCAGAGGGCAGTTGTCGTTGTATGCCGAGATAATAGCTTCCGCCGTTTGCTCTGCCATAATCTCGAGCTCTAAGTTATTGCTTACCGCTCCTAGTATACCCGTCAAATTGTGGTCCATCTTTGATTTGGAGGCTCCCCAGTCTGTTCTGCGGGGATTGCGGTATACTTCAGTGACCCGGTGTAACCCCGTAATGTCGAATGTTATGTGTCTGTGATCCGAGCAACTCACCTCATCTGACACTCGCAAATTCTTAACAAAATTACTGACATATGACGTACCTATTGTTATATCTATCACCGCTTTGCTAACACTAGTAACAAAGGTCGGTTTATTTCCAATATTCAAAGTGTCTAACTTGGTTGCCATAAGAAATTGTATAAGTGACTCACCTCTGCGGTTGATGTCTGAACTACCCCAGACAGAATGGTGGGCACTGGAGTCACAACCGACGACAAGCTGGGTCCCTTGTTCCCCGCAGCCTGCAACCAGTCCCTCCAACGCCTCGCTGGGGCATGGGTCTCCAATAGGGAGGTAGACTGTCCGAGAACAAGCTCCTTCAGTCCACCAACACTATTGGTGAGCTTAACTGCCACTACGTTTTGTGAACAGAAAGAGGTTAGAGGCAGTACCTTTATGTGTCTTTTCACATAAATACAAGACCTGGGTCTCTCGGTGGTTCTACTATATATTAGTTCCCCCCCAATTCCACCCAGTCCCATAATTTTCCCCCTGCAAACCCAGGTTTCTTGAATGAGGGCAATGTTACAGTCCTCCATTGGCTTGCAGAGTGCAGCCGAGCCTGCCCTACTGTTGCAAGTTCGCCTGGATTATCTTCACTATTCTTACCTGAAGCGATCTTCCTGAAGGTTACAGTCCGAAGTCCGTAATGAGCCTTCATCTGCCTTCCTACCAGGTATTGGTGATCACCCTCACTGACAGAGAAGGCCAGGATTACTCCTTCCTTCTCTTTCTTTTCGCTGAGGACGTGCCAGTCTCCCACTCGAAGTCCAGGATTCTGGGCTCCGATCCGGGTCTTGACTACCTCCGCCTCTGGATGGTCTGGTATCCAGACCGTCAGTTTGGGCCTTCTGGGAAGGTCCTTTGACTTAACTGTTGTCACGTCCGCCCCTTCCCAGATGTCCCCAAAGCTCGCCACCACCGCAGCTAACCACTTCTTGGTGTGCTCGTTCTCGCAGTGTATCCTGAGGATTCCTGCGGAGAACCAGGCACCATTGAACTGCGGCGGGTTCGGACTTCCCGAAGGCGTGTCGTACACTGCTGCCGTTAGTTTTTCTTGAATCAGGTCTGATTGGGCCTGATCCATTAGGATGTCGGGATGGCGTTTGTGGATGATAACCATATGGATCTCTTTAACCGCACCGCTGTAAGACCCAGTCTGACCGGATGGTCTCCTGGCCCTTTTAGGTGCGTTCTTTTGAGAGGCAGGAGTAGAGGAGTCTGAGCGGAGCCTTTTGGTTCCACCCCCCTTCTCTACTTTTGCCTCTGTTTTTTGTTTTCTAGCCGGATTTTCTTTCGTCCACGTTCTGGCTTTAATTTTTTCCTCTCTTCTCAGTTTCTTCTTCTGAGCGCCAGAGAGTCTGGTGGTACCGGGCAGGTCCTTTGAATCCCCCGCCTCAGTTGAGCATGCGTCTGACGTCCCTGGGGTCGCCTCCGCGTGCTCTTTAGTGGAGTCTGTGCCTTCCGACACTCCTTCCGTTTTGGTTTTGTTTCTAGTCGTGTCCATAGTTGTTCCCACGAGTATTGGGGAAATGCTGGTCACCATGCCAGAAGCCCCACTGACATGGAAGGCTATTTGAAACGAGGTGTCGCCCGGTTCCTCGAGTTCGGAACCAGTTGAGACTGATCTTCTAATCAGCCACGCATCCCCTCGGCCTGGTCCACCCACCTTAGGATTTAGCATTTTTGATGAGGTTATTTCCTCTCGATCCGGGCGGTGGAGCCAAGATCCCCGCTCTCCCGCCCGCGAGACATGACCACGTCAGCTTGGGAGTCAGCGGTGTTTAGGTGATCCACCTTGTTTGGGAGTGTCACGCCGGCATCGTTGTTCTCGGTGCAAACCCTTAGCCACGATACTACAGCCGGGCCGAGAAGTTTGGTCCACGGTGAGTGCCTTAGCACGCTACCAGTTGAGGTCTTATGTCAACCCTTAGCCACGATACTACAGCCGGGCCGAGAAGTTTGGTCCACGGTGAGTGCCTTAGCACGCTACCAGTTGAGGTCTTATGTCAACCCTTAGCCACGATACTACAGCCGGGCCGAGAAGTTTGGTCCACGGTGAGTGCCTTAGCACGCTACCAGTTGAGGTCTTATGTCAACCCTTAGCCACGATACTACAGCCGGGCCGAGAAGTTTGGTCCACGGTGAGTGCCTTAGCACTCTACCAGTTGAGGTCTTATGTCAACGAGCACGCTTATAACAGCCACTAACCTAATTCGTTCATTCCATTTAGGCCATTCCTCTATCCGCCACCTGAGGACGCGCCCGATAGGGGTTGCTGTCCCCCACAGGATTCGGATACTTACAAATATATTCGAAAATTTATAGAAGGATTCGAATACTTACAAATAGATTCGAATACCTACAAAAGGATTTAAATCGTCAAAAATTATTTGAGTTAATTGTGAGGATTAACATGAAACATTTATTTTGTGTCATTTCAAATATCTCGTTAAATCACTGATTAATACGCATGGCGCATAAAGTAAAATTTCGAGTGTAGCAAAATCTAAAAATTTGGTCTGGTCGCGTAGCGCTACGCGACCAAACCAAATTTGTAGGCTTTTCTAAACTCGAAATTTGACTTCATGCTTAGTCTGGGAGTGGAAACGCTCATTTGAAACTTCAAACTGAATGCTTTGATAAGAACATTAAATGATTGAACATTTAATTACCCTATCAAAATTTGAGCAACTGGAGCAGTTTTATACAATTGCTCTACGTTAGCCTACACCTCTGCCATTTTATACTAACTCTTATAAGTTTTTTTTTTGTGTTTGCTGATTCGTCCAATTAATTCAGCTAATACCATTAATTGTAATTAACCTTTAAACTAGAAAACAAATAAACGTGTTAAAATAGAAACCCTCAATGGTTTAAAATAAATTCCAGGAAATCCACCACGAAACGCCAAGAAAAACCCACCACCAAACAACAACCCAAACGCACACACAAAATGCTCCATCATTAGCCACAATTCTTAACTATAGTGTTCGACATAAAAATCCGTGTGAACGTCGTTCGGCCCTAAATTACCCGAAAGCATAATAAAGACCCTCGAGGTGACGTATTTATTTACCTGGGCTTCGGAGTCGTAATTAATTAATCCATTTACAGCGGTCACACGCGTGCATAATCAGAAGAAAATATGGAAAGGCCTATCGAGCAATATCATCTATAAAATATTAATAATCTAATATGTTAATACAGCCAATATGTCATGTTGGGATTATGTACAAGGAGCCTCGCCTGGAAACAGTTACTCATACTTAATTAATTGGTTATAACTAACGCAATTATACTTCAAAATAATGAAAATCAATCCAATTAGTTGTGTTAGATTAAGTTGTAAACAGGACCAATTAACGGGAATATAAAAAATACGACTCGATATTTGTAGACGTTAAGTTTGCCTTCTTTTTTTGGAAGAATGTTTATTAAGGCCGTTAAAAAAGATATTGCGGGTAATTGCGGGGTTGCGGATGTAAATCGAGGTGACGTTAATGTTGCAATTAATATGTATACGTGTCGTTTATTAATCAGGAATGTTGTTGCTTTTAGTGTGTTAAAGTATGGGATATATAATGATTTAATTAGCAAATTTGTTTTAATGACTATACACAGTGCCTTTTAGAAAAAATGTAAGGCTCGAAGATACTAATATTTTTGGAATATTCCCTTCCTATCCCAAATAGTGAGACGTCAAAAAATTAAACGAAAAAATGTTTAAGTATTTAAAATAATATTTCTTCGTTTTTAAACTAACGATTAAATATGAGAAACAATATCTCAAAATCCAAGAGTTACAACAAAAGGTGTTTAAGTATATTAGTAAAAACATTTGTAGAATGTATTGCCGTGAGGATTAACCATAAGGGGTAGTGTATTTTGAAATTTACTTTAAATCAGTGTTTTTTATACGCGTGGCGCATGAAGTAAAATTTCGAGTTTAGAAAAGCCCCGTGAAAATTTGTCTCGGGTCGCTGCGCGACCCTCGACAAATTTTCTAAGCGGGGCTTTTCTATACTCGAAATTTTACTTCATGCTTAGTTTGGGAGTGGAAAACACTCCTTAACAGCTATTAGAACCATTAATGATAATACCAATTTCTTTAACTAAATGGAAAATAATCTCAAACTGTAGTTATTTGTATAATCTTACGAGTTTTTTTTTAAATTATCTTGTTGTTACTACTTTAAAGAATTCGATATTGTCATTACATGTTATAATAGTTTTCTAACTAGAGTTCCTATCCCAAATAGTGAAACGTCAAAAAATTAAACGAAAAAATGTTTATGTATTTAAAATAATATTTCCTCGTTATTAAACTAACGATTAAATATGAGAAACAATATCTCAAAATCCAAGAGTTACAACAGAAGGTGTTTAAGTATATTAGTAAAAACATTTGTAGAATGTATTGCCGTGAGGATTAACCATAAGGGGTAGTGTATTGTGAAATTCACTTTAAATCATTGTTTTTTATACGCGTGGCGCATGAAGTAAAATTTCGAGTTTAGAAAAGCCCCGTGAAAATTTGTCTCGGGTCGCTGCGCGACCCTCGACAAATTTTCTAAGCGGGGCTTTTCTAAACTCGAAATTTTACTTCATGCTTAGTCTGGGAGTGGACAACACTCCTTAACAGCTATTAGAACCATTAATGATAATACCAAGTTCTTCAACTAAATGGAAAATAATCTCAAACTGTAGTTATTTGTATAATCTTACGAGTTATTTTTAATTATCTTGTTGTTAATACTTTAAAGAATTCAATTTTGTCATTAAAGGTTATAATAGTTTTCTAACTAGAGTTCCTATCCCAAATAGTGAAACGTCAAAAAATTAAACGAAAAAATGTTTATGTATTTAAAATAATATTTCTTCGTTATTAAACTAACGACTAAATATGAGAAACAATATCTCAATATCCAAGAGTTACAACAAAAGGTGTTTACGTATATTAGTAAAAACATTTGTAGAATGTATTGCCGTGAGGTTTAACCATAAGGGGTAGTATATTTTGAAATTCACTTTATATCAGTGTTTTTTATACGCGTGGCGCATGAAGTAAAATTTCGAGTTTAGAAAAGCCCCGTGAAAATTTGTCTCGGGTCGCTGCGCGACCCTCGACAAATTTTCTACGCGGGGCTTTTCTAAACTCGAAATTTTACTTCATGCTTAGTCTGGGAGTGGAAAACACTCCTTAACAGCTATTAGAACCATTAATGATAATACCAATTTCTTCAACTAAATGGAAAATAATCTCAAACTGTAGTTATTTGTATAATCTTCCGAGTTTTTTTTTAATTATCTTGTTGTTAATACTTTAAAGAATTCGATTTTGTCATTAAAGGTTATAATAGTTTTCTAACTAGAGTTTGCTATTCCTTGATTAAGCATGAAGTAAATATTTGTTTATTCTAATTTTTCTCATTGTATTATTTATTATTATATTTCTTATTGCATTATTATTCTGAGAGAACATAATTGCTTGAAATCCACACAAAATTTTATAAAAATATTTCAAAATGTCCAACTCGAATTTATCAAATATTAATTCCTCTCTAAAATGGGTAAAATTTGACTTTCCAACGTACAATTAGAAATAAATAAAATAATATCACTCAAATTAAACTAAAATCTAAGTAAATAAAAATGATTATTTATAGATTTATAGGGCATTTCTAATTTAGACATAATAATAATAATAATAATAACATTTATTGTGTGATATTTACAAAAAAAAAATATTTTCGCAAAAAAACAAAAACAACAATTCAATGTTTGCTTAACATCCATACAAAATATCATCAAGATTAACAAAATAATTTCCGTGTTATAATTTATTTTAGAAAAAAAAAAAAAATAATTCAATTTCCCAAGAACTTTTTTAAAATTCAACTGGAAAAAGTTCTTGGGAAATTGAATTAATTTTTTTTTTCTAAAAAAAATTATAACACGGAAATTATTTTGTTAATCTTGATGATATTTTGTATGGATGTTAAGCAAACATTGAATTGTTGTTTTTGTTTTTTTGCGAAAATAATTTTTTTTTGTAAATATCACACAATAAATGTTATTATTATTATTATTATGTCTAAATTAGAAATGCCCTATAAATCTATAAATAATCATTTTTAGTTTAATTTGAGTGATATTATTTTATTTATTTCTAATTGTACGTTGGAAAGTCAAATTTTACCTATTTTAGAGAGGAATTAATTTTTGATAAATTACGAGTTGGACATTTTGAAATATTTTTATAAAATTTTGTGTTTTTGTAGAATAATAAAAAAAACAACAATTTGTATCAGTAATGATACAATTTCGTTTTATATATAAATGACAAGTTAAAATGATCAATTTACATTAAAATTAGCAATTTACTTCAAAAGTGTCAACTTATATTAAATGTTTTTGCCAGGTTTTTGAAGTATCAGTTACTTACAAAATTGAATTGAATCAAACCATCAAAAAATTTCGGCAGCCGATATTCACGTGACTTTTAATAAAATGTTTAAGCAAGTCATTGTATTTTTTAATATTTTTATCACTATTTCTTAGTATTTCTTAAACTTTTGAAGAGCACAAGCCCAACCTTTTCATATTTTGACATGTTTGAGGCCACTTTTGACAGTTGACGTTCATTGCGACCCTCGAACGTATTATGATTGTCAAGTTAAGAGCGCAAATTGTATTGTTGGCCCCAGTCGAAAGTTTTTCTTATTGCAGCGCTGGGTAGAGGAATATAATATCTTAATATACACCTATCTTTGATATAAAACTTAAATAAGACTCTTTGAGATTTTGTAATATGCAAAAAATAGTTATGCTGTCTTTAATCACGTCTGTTGTACTCACTGGTCCGTATGATTTCCCCTTCGTTAAAGTTAGAGACAGGCGTTAATTTTGTTTCTTTTTGTCATACGTATAATTTTGGTATGTTTTCACTCATTCTAACCAATTATTTAGCTAACGAATGCCTTACCGAAGAGGATCTTATAGGTCCCACTGACTATCACTTTAAAATTCACAATATTTTAGTATCGTATGTTCAATAAAAAAACCTCTAGAGTGCCATGCAAAATATTTGGATGGATTCGATAGCTAACGCCATCTAATGCTCCATAGTGGTATCGTCAATGACACAAATGTACAAGTGCATATACAGGTCACTGTTTCGTCCACAAACGAGCTAATCTTTGTTTGTGAAAATTAATAGTTTTCACATATTGGCTTGAAATAGTCAGAAATGTTCAGTATTCCTCAGGTACCACACTGAAGAAGACCTTGAAGTCCGAGACGCGTCTGTGGGTATCTGGTGCCGGAATACTGAACATAAATTAAATTTCAAAATATTTTAGGTTGGCAACTCTGAAATTATATATTATAATTATATGTCTAACGTTTTATATGTCTATTCCTAAAGCGTGTAGCCAACTAAAATTTTAAAAAAGATTAAAGTATGACACTCCAGAGGTTTTTTTAAATTGAACATACGATATATTAGGCGTGGGGTTAGACAGTATAGTAGGAGTAATTAGTAGGCGTGGTTTAGACAGTATATTATGTGTGGTTTAAACAGTATATTATGCGTGGCTAAGATTGTGTAGTAGGCGTCTTTTAGTTGCTAAAGTTGAAGTTTATTCGTCAGTATAGAAGGCGTGGTTTAGTTGCTACTGTAGGCATGGCTTAGACCGTATAGTAGGCGTAAGAAATTTAGGGAGTATAGTAGACAGATTACTTAAACTGTTTAAAGTCAAATATGGCAAAGAATTATAATAATAGACATTATACGCAACAAGACAAATTAGAATAATTGATGAATTAATTGTTGATCATGACTAATTGCGATTAGCAAATTGTGCAAAAGTTCATTAGTATGTAAACATGAGCATGGCGGCTATGTAAGTGTTTCCTTGTTGAATAGTCTGGCGATGGCGTTCGCATTGCCATTCGGTGCGCACATTTTAATTAAGCATTTATGCAAATCTGTTCGGATATCTTTAGAGGAAATTGAACGATTATTGTTTATGGTGTGCGTTTCAAATTATTAACGTCTCTCTCGACCGGGGCGAAACACGCGATTATTTTTATAAACGCCGGGCAAACATAATCAGCGTCATCTATAAAACAAAACTGTTCATCGACGGGAAGATTTAATTTAATATTTAAGAAACATAAACATAAAATGTTTATTATACAATTTTGTAATGGGTTTATTTACTGTATACTATATTATTTTCTAAATAATTGAAGATATGGCAATAAATTTAATAAAAGTAATAATCAGTGATGTAAAATTACCTGTAATATAAAATTGGGTAATATTCTCGGTACTATTAGAGGAAACGTGGTAACAATTCGTAAAAAACTCACTGTAGAGTAAAGAAAAAAGTAATTCCAAAAATTGCAAAGATTCTAAATAAAAACGTACTGTACAGCAAAGAAAAACGTAATTTCAAAAATTGTAAATATTCTAAATAAAAAGGAAATCAAAAAGTATATTTTATAGTACGTTCATGAAATTACGAAATCAAGCAAATTTAAAAACAAACATCTTAAAAATTGACGGAAATTTTTAATTATAATAATATTTTAATTTACCTATTCTTAACAAAATACAGGGCTATTCAAATAGAAGGAACAAACTTCAAACATTTATTTCTTCCAAAGTCCAAAACGTAGAACTATAATTCCAACGTTCCTGGACAGAAAAAAGTTTAAAATTTGACTAGTCCAGGCAGAAGTTCCAACCACGGCCGCATTGGCGCTGCTGCTTGTCATTTTGATTGTCTGTAATAAATAGCGATACAACAAGAAAAAGCACTTTGTGTGCTGCAATTAGCAAAACTAGAGTCTACTATTAAAGTTCGACGTGCTTTTTAAAGCCTCTTCATAAGCAGATTTACCAGTGGCATCGAAAATTCGTGGACGATGGTTGCATCTACAAACAGAAAATCACGGGACGTCCACGCACATCGAATGAAAATGTCGAGCGTATTCGTACAGTTTACGAAAGGAACCCAAAAAAAATCCACAGCACGGGAAACACATGGTGCTCATATTGAATGCATAAAAAAATGATCTTTTCTCTTTCCAGGAACGTTGGAATTGTGTTTTTGTCTTTTGTAGTTTGGAAGAAATAAATGTTTAAAATCTGTTTCTTTATTTTGAATAACCCTGCAGTAGCATAATAAAGAGATTTCAAAAAATGTATTACTTACCTAGACCTAACGTCAACTTATTATCCGTATGTTTTCTTTGTTTTATATTCTTCTGGGCAGAATCTGCTGATTCAAAGTCAAGTTTTCCGTTGATTATCTGAAAAAAGGCTAAAAATGACACTTTTGTGAGCTCGGTGCACCTCTAAATATTTTTTTAATCGCGAATGGACTCGCATGGGTCTATTTCAGAGCAAAATCTTTGATTTGAGCGCTGTCAGCTCATTCGATTTTTTTTCGAAACACTTAAAGGTATACATATGCATTGTACATATGATATTATGTAACAGTAAATTAAATCAGGTTGTATTTTCTCTAAAAAAGTATTTTTTACCTTTAATCACTTTTGCAAATGCGCAAAAATTCTTGAATGTTATCAATTTTATTGAAACAGTTGGGCAATATATCGTAATTTAGGGTAAATTACCAGTGGTAATTACTGACGTAAATTACCACTATCACTAGTAATTATACATTTATTTTTATTGAGCTGCATATTAATTTATTAAAAATCAAAATGCACACTATTGAGTAATGATTGAGGAGTATTACTAAGTTTTAATAATAATAATAATAATAATGTTTTATTAGTATTATAGCAGAGCTTACACAAGTCAGAGTTTACAAGTTTTACAAGTTTAGGTATTTAAGATTTACTGATATAAACAATTACACAAATGCGTATACGAACACAAAATTTAAATAAAAACGATTATTTATACATACGTACAGAGTATATGAGCAGTAAATCATGACTAAAATGTATGCTTTAGAAAGTCCTCTATGGTGTAGAAGGCATTTTTGATAAGAATTATCTTAATTTCTTTCTTGAAATTTACTATATTTAGTTCCCTAAATCAATCCGGTAAATGATTGAACAATTTCAGACCATAATAGCTCTGACAATTCCTGGATCTTTGGAGCCTGAGGTTGGGAATGCTTAAGTCACTTTTCGTTCTTGTGTGATAATTGTGCTTTTGTTGGTTTAATTTGTTGTCGTCGTAATACGATTTAATTAATAGCACACTTTGCAGGACATAGAGACAAGGTAGTGTTAATATTTTTAGCTTTATGAATGCTGGTTTGCAGTTATCTTGGTAACCTAAGTTATCAAGTATTCTTACCACTTTTCTCTGAATACCAAAGAGCCTGTGTCTAATGGAGGAATGTCCCCATTCCACAATGTTGTATGAGAGATGAGACTGGAAAAGGGAAAAATATGCGATTCTTAGCATGTGAGGGCTGATGTTGTTTTTTAGACCCCTGATAACAAAGATGCTTTTATTTAATTTTAATAATAATAACCATTTATTTCCGACAGACGTGATGTCTTACAAAGAAATATACAAACTTAAGTTAAATGCATATAGTATTCGTTAACATTTATTTCATCAACAATATTAAAGATATGCGCCTATATTAAAGAAAACGAGTGAGGGTAAAAACAATAAGAATAGGAATCAAGGAAAAAAATAATAACAATAATAAATAAATAAAAATAACAAAACTAAGAAATGAAATAATCATGATAAGATGAGCAATAGAAGGAAAAAAAAACCTTAAGCCATAGTAGAAAAATATTCTAGAGCATTACTTTTGAAGTCTTGAGAAGAATTGAAAATATCTACATTATATTGAATATGATGATAAGCGCGAATCATTTTTATAATGGGAGAGTTAGCGTGATGATTTGAGTTTGGTGTGGGGTATGTAAATGTTAAGGGGTTTCTAGAGTTAGCTCGAGGTACATGGATTGATAGTGCCTGTAGCAGTGACATGTCATCAATTTGGTAGTGAATTAGTTTATGCAGTGTTAGTACATTTATTAAATTGTGGTTATTGACAATAGACATCATATTAAATTCTGAAAGCAGATCATTATACGGATAACCTTGATATGGATAGAAACCATGATTTTTTAGATATAGATATTTTAAGAATCTCCTTACAACAGACTCAACAAGCCGAATATAGAGCTGCGAATGGGGACTCCATACAGGAGCACAGTAATTGAGTTTACTCCTAACTAGTGAATTGAACAGTAGCACTAGGGTATGTTGATCTTTGAAATCCTTAGTTGTTCTAATAATGAAGCCCAGCCTTTTACTGCATATTCTTATCGTATTCATAATATGTTCGTTGAAAGTGAGCCTGCTATCAAATAGAATACCCAGATCCCGCATCTCATTAACTCTATTTAGTGGGACTTCATCTATTTTGTACTCATATATAATGGGGTTATAGTTCCGTGTATAGGAAACAACTGAACATTTGCTGGGATTTAGAGACAATTTATTCTCAATGCACCAAATGCTCAGCAGCTCCAGGTTATGCTGTAGGGAGTCACACGCATTCAAGCTCTTTATAGGGGCAAACAGTTTGATGTCATCTGCATATATGAGAATATCGCAGTCAGTAATCTTAACAACGTCATTAATAAATAAACAAAACAACAATGGCCCCAGATTCGATCCCTGAGGAACCCCGCTTTTCGGACTATAGCAACGCGATTTATGCCCATTTAATTCGACATGTTGATTTCTGTTTACTAGGTATGACCTTACTACGTTAATAATGCTGAATGGATGATCATATAACTTTAATTTCTTTATTAGTAAGTCATGGGGCATGCGATCGAACGCTTTAGAAAAATCCGTATACAAGACATCTGTTTGTATTCTATCGTCCATGTTGGAAGAGATTTGCTGAGTAATGCCAATTAGGTTGGTTAATGTTGAGCGTTTTGGTATAAACCTATGTTGTTTTGGTGATATGTCATTCTTGACCGAATTATAGATATAAGTAGTTAAAATCCGTTCAAAAGCTTTCGAAAAATTGCAATATATAGAAATAGGTCTATAATTGGACACCTTCGACCTATCATCTTTCTTGTAAACTGGAATCACTCTCACACTCTTCCAACATAGAGGAAATATGCCAGTTTTAAAGATGAGGTTAAAAATATGTATTAGTGGTTTAGCTAGCACTATAGCAGTATGCAGCTAATACATCGCCCTGGCTGTTCCACAGTAGATGATTATCTATATGAATGCCCAAGAACTTCACCGTTTTGTGTTGATAAGGCTCTTGCGTATTCAAGCTGTAAATGGCTGTTTCGGTTTTATTAGCATTCAGAGTCAAGAGGTTGGCATTAAACCAAATTTTTGCTTTTTCAAGCAAGACATTATTTTCCTCCAAACCAGCATTCAGGTTTGGCGATGAATTGATGATTGTTGTATCGTCCGCGAACAGGACAACTTTGCAATTTGACATATAGTCAGGGAAATCGTTTACAAACAATCAGAACAGTATAGGTCCTAAAGTAGAGCTTTGTGGGACACCACATTTTACTTCTAGCAATTCCGACATTTCGCCATTGTGGAACACAGATTGTAATCTGCTAGAAAGGAATGATATCAGCAGCCTACAACTTAGTGGGCTGAAATTGTACATATATAATTTACTCAATAATAATGTATGAGAAACACAGTCAAACGCCTTCGAAAGATCAATGTATGAGGCAAACAAATACTGACCCTTCTCAAATGATGCTATAATGCTCTGGCACAGAGCTAGTATTGCATTGGTTGTTGATTTGCCTTGCCTAAACCCACATTGATCGTCGCTTAGGGAGTTGTTTTATACCACTTTATTATTTACAAATGGCTATGAACAGGTTTATTAAGAATTATTATAAATAACGCGAAATAAAACTTAATCAGAATATTTTGAACTTCACTCTAAATCAAAGTTTTGTACGCGTGGCGCATGAAGTAAAATTTCGAGTTTAGAAAAGCCCAGAAAATTTGTCTCGGGTCGCTGCGCGACCCTCGACAAATTTTCACAGGGCTTTTCTAAACTCGAAATTTTACTTCATGCTTAGTCTGGGAGTGGAAACACTCTTTAGAAGCTTTAAATTAAAAGTTCTTACATAATTAAGGAATGCCTGAAATTTTACAGAGTATACTTTAGGATATGTGGACGTAAAAGAAAAATTCACTGTATGAAAAATCCATGTAATGGTATTCTTGATTAATAAAATTGTATTATTTTTACAAAAAGAAAATAGTGTATGTATGCATATAATCATGCATGAGTTTTCAATAAGAAAACTAAAACGAATGATTTATGCAAATATATTTGTGTACATTTAGCATAACACGCGACATACAGGCACGATATTTGATACTACATTAGATCAACATGAATTATTCCTCGGATCGCACAAAGGAATTGTTTCGCCCCATTTACGGAAATGAAAAGATTCTGAAATATATCGCCATCGATGTCCGTTCCCGTGTAAGACACCCCCTAAGTGATATATCGCCGTCGTACCGACAGAAATTTTGCAAAACACACTCGACACGGCATTATTTCATGTTTCATTTAAATGCGTTTACGAATATTTTCGCAAAGGTGTGATTTATCACTGGACAGACCGACTTGTGAGTTTTGTAAAATAGCAAGTTTCAATGTGCTGTAATCTGTTTGCTTAT
This sequence comes from Philonthus cognatus, assembly GCA_932526585.2. Lineage (NCBI taxonomy): Eukaryota > Metazoa > Arthropoda > Insecta > Coleoptera > Staphylinidae > Philonthus > Philonthus cognatus. The sequence goes on from OW052241.1 coordinate 156,705,314, forward strand.
AATCGGCTGGATTGTTTATGTAAAAAAGAACTCATAAAATTTACAAATTTTATTCTTTCGAAATTTGTTGGTATCAAAACATGTATCATTATTTTTTGCGCTATAATTAAAGGAGTGGAACCCGAGATTGACGATCAGACGATAAGTGCGCACTTGCAAGCGCAAGGAATGACACACAGGTATTGTCGTCGAATTGTAGCAAAAAAATACAATTTTATTACACACATGATGAGGATTATCACTGGATCTCTAGACACATACACGAAACTGCTCAAAACCAATTCAATTTCATGTGTAAGGTCTACAGCGTCGTAGAGAGCAAGCCGCCGCCCCCCATCCCAATCCCTTGCAACCGCTGCAACAAATTCGACCACGTCACAGCGAATTGCACGGAGAGCATAACATGCGCCAAATGCGCAGGAGCTCACCCAACCAACGTATGCAATACAGAACTGCCACCTAAATGTAAAGCCTGCGGAGCCACCGACCACGGAGCGTGGTCAACAAAATTCCCGAATAGACCACTGAAACCAATCGAAGGAATCCCGAATATAAAAATTGTCAGCCAAAACAAAAAATCATTAGAAATTGACAAAGACTTGACAATCAATTCGGAATTCATACACCCATAACCATTCACGATTATATCATTGACATCTACTTGACGAAAATCAATGCACCGACGATGACCAACAGAGAAGAACTTATTAAAAAACTTAAACAACGCTTCATTGATTCATTCCAGATCGACACACATGTCAATTTCTCTGGCAACAAAATGTTTGTTGTCATGTTCGATTTAAAGTCACCCGAGATTGTTCCTCCCGTTATTCCTACCATGGGTATACACACTGGCGTCGCCCAAATTAGTAAAAATGGCTAATATAAATTTTATATACACCAACATTAACTCCTTACCTAAAAAATCCCATCTTGTCTCCCATTTCCTGCGCAACAATCCTATCCATGTAAGTATGTTTGTAGAAACTAAATCAAAACTCCCATTCCCCCTAAATGATTGGCCCTACATACAACTTCCCTCTACCGCTCCTCTCCAAAATCAAAGAGGTGGCTCAATGGTCGCGGTGCGACCAGGAGTCGGTCTAGGTAAAGCCAATCCCCCACGTGTAAATCACGTAATGAACGAATGCCTTCACTGTACCATTGAGCTTACTTCTTTTACCCTGCATATCTTCCTTGTATATATACATCATTCCTCGCCCATCGAAGATACTATTTTTACCAAAGCCTCCCTCTTTGATCACGTTATCATAATTGGCGATTTCAATATAAATAAGTCAAAGAATAAACAACTTTCTTCTTTTATGTCTAATTCCAACTTTGTCCGCATCCACACAGATCCTACATTTATAATGTCAAATAATCAATCCTCTACTCCCGATATTTTCCTTAGCACTAGCAACATCCGTCATCTTGTTCAGGATGTAGAATTAATACCTGACCTTGGCTCAGACCATATGTCTATACGATTTTCCCTTTCTTTAACCCCTCCCATAACTACCGCACCAACAAAAATATACAGACATAAGGACTGTAACGTTGACAAAGTGACGGAGGACATGACAAGCTTTATTAATTCCCATCAAGAAATCTCCTCGCAATCCATTTCTACTTTTTTAAATACCTCTCTGACTCAATCAAACAAAACACCCCTGTTTTCTCCAAAACACCCTATAAATACCCACTTCCTAAATATATTTTACGACTTATTAAATACAAACGACAATTATACAGGGACATCAGACTGACCGACGATGGTAACTTAAAATCAAAATTTAACAAACTGAATAAAGACATTCACCGACTGATTCAACAATACAAAACAGACCATTGGATACAAACTTGCAACGACATTAATCAAAAACAAGGAAAGACATTTTGGGACGAGGTCAAAATACTAAGCAAATATAAAAAGACGGACTATTTACAACACATACAGGACCCTACGACACGAATGACCGTTACGGAGGACCAGTTAATAGCAGACATATTCGCAGACTACTTTGAAAAGACATTTACGGCGACGGAAAACGACGCTTATGACAACACATTTTCCGAGACAGTAAATTCATGGTACAAATGGTATGGGGTCAGTTTTCCTAATCCTTTTTTTCTAATTTTTTTTTTCCTAATCCTTTTTTCCTAATATTTTTTGTTTCCTAATTTCTATTATTAATATTTTCCTAATACTATTTTCCAAATTCACATTTTATTTCCGAGACTCATTTCCAAATGCACAGTTCATAAACCAATGTATCAACCGACGTCCTTTAAGTACTCCATAGCTTCCTCCCGCCGATCTTCATACTGGAGAACGACGTTCGTAATCCTTTCTTCGTTCTGCTCCATAGCTTTGCTCACGTCTCGCCGGACTCTTTTCCCTAAATTTAGGTCGCGGATCATGCCTTCAGTGTCAGATTGCTCTTTCTTGAGTTCCTTGAGGAGAGTGTACAAACCCGGATGGTTCTTTCCCACCACAAGTGCGAAACGAGTATGCCAGCCTGTAAGATAAGATGTGGGATAAAGGACAGTTGTTGGATTCAGGAAAAAGTAAAAGGAAAAAGGAAAAGGAACCTTCTGAAAGGTTGTTGGTTCTCGATAGGTTTTGGAGCGTCGCATCGTACATGTTCCAAACATCTGGTGGGTATCGGGCATCAACGGCTCGACGTCTACCTCGAGCTGTCTGTCCTTTTACGTACGTCGTCTACGGGGTAGTAATACTTGTAAAAAATAACTGATACAATTACGAAAATTAGGAATATTAGGAATATTAGGAAAAAGAAATTAGGAAAATTGTTAAATTAGGAAAATAATAAGTTAGGGAAAAAAATCATTAGGAAAATAATATTAGGAAAACTGTACCCCAATCGGTACAAATCCTTCAAACAAAACTCCCAACACCATTCAGCCTTCGACGACATAAAAGAAGAAGAATATTATGAAATACTTCATAAAGGTAAAAATACATCGCCTGGTCACGATAATATACCCAGATTGATCCTTAAATCCCTGCCCGATCACATTCATGAATACATACTCCTTATATTTAATTACATCTACCGATCCCAAGCTATCCCAGACGAATGGAAGAAGGGCATTATCACTTGCATACATAAGCCCGGAAACGACGCAACTCTGGTATCAAGTTACCGCCCAATTACCCTTCTCCCTGTATTCGGTAAATTGTTTGAATCCTTAATCCAAAAAAAAGTCACTACCCACATTTTAGATCTGATCCCTCCTTCTCAATTTGGTTTTATTGAACATCGCTCAACTTCCCTTCCCTTAACAATCTTTACCTCGAATTGCCAGACAGCACACCTCGAAGGTAAAAAATCTGCAGTACTATTACTCGACATACAAAAAGCGTATGATTCGGTCTGGCATCGTGGTGTGCTGTTCAAGTGTAATTCGTTAGGTATCCCTCTACACTTAATTAAAATCATAGACAGTTTCCTATCCAACAGATCCTTAAGCGTCAGAATCCGTAATTCATATTCACATTCATTTACCCCACTACAAGGTCTACCTCAAGGTTCCCCTCTGTCCCCCATGTTATATAACATCTTTGTCTATGACCTTTACAATCCAGATCCTCTCTATTTAAATCCTTCCGCATACCCTCTACTATACGCGGATGATACCGCCCTTATAACCCACGCTCCCACTATTCCTAAAGCCTTAAGCACTCTTCAAGGGCTGATAGATAGCATCCAAACCTGGTTCGCGAAATGGAGAATCTCCATTAATCCAAATAAAACCCAACTTCTCATTCCCTTCCACCGCCATCTAAACTCCCCTTACCATATTTTAATCAATAATCATCCTATCTCACCGTCACCTAACTGCAGATACTTAGGCATTACCCTCGATCCCAAATTAACCTTTATTAACCACACTCGAAGCCTAAAAACAAAGATAAAATGCAGGGCGCGCCATTTTAGATTGCTGAAATTCCGAAAAGAAGGAATAACTGTAAAGACCGCAGTTCATATATACAGAACTATATGTCGCCCCTTGCTAGAGTATGCCCCCATCCTATTTCACTATCCTCGTCCCAACGTGTTGAAAAATATAGAGGTCGCCGAACGATCAGCCCTAAGAGTGCTAACGAAAATCAGACACTCTAATAACCCCCTACACAACCCCTCCAATACTCTCCTGTATGAAATGTGCAATATTCCCCCTATTAATCAACGCTTAGAATACCTCGCCTTAAAATTCGCCACAAATCCTAATATCACTACTATCCTCAATCATATGTGTGTACCCCGCAACCCTAATATCCACCCTAAATTCAAATATCCCACATCTACCATTTATCAATTCATCTCATTACATCAACCGGACCCCAACAATAACGTTAGCGATCACGACTTTTAAAAAACAGACATAGACAGGACAAAGACAGGCTGAAAGACCGCTGGTCGATAGCCAGTTTCCGAGTTAGAAAAAATAAACAAAATCAAAATGTATTGTATTATATGTATTATATTTGTTTTGTAGTGAACTCAGAAATAAAGATGTTTTATTATTATTATAACTAAGTATATTTTTTTTAATTTCATATTAGATTGAGGTCGGAAATTCACATGTTATTTGCCCATAAGAACGAACAATTATTAATCTTTCAAAATAATAAAAATAGATCTTTGAAACTTATACATATTGCATATTGACGCGACCCGAGACATCTTCTGGGCTATTCTAAACTAGAAATTTTACTTCATGCGCCACGCATATAAAACACTAAAATACTGTGAAATGTATGTATATTTGAACCTCACTTGAAATCAGTGTTTTATTTGGTGGCGCATGAAGTAAAATTTCGAGTTTAGAAAAGCCCAGAAAATTTGTCGAGGGTCGCTACGCGACCCTCGACAAATTTTCACGGGGCTTTTCTAAACTCGAAATTTTACTTCATGCTTAGTCTGGGAGTGGAAAACAGTCGTTTATAGTTTAAAATTGAACTCTTTTAAAAAACAACGAATATCTAAATATTAAAAAAAAATAATCTGAATTTAGAATGTTGCCAGAATTTAACTGTTTGTCTACATTATAAATATGCGTTAGCTGTTAATTTTCCGACATTCGTTGTTTTTTTAAAAAGTTCTATTTGAATCTTTAAACGAGTGTTTTCCACTCTCAGACTAAGCATGAAGTAAAATTTCGAGTTTAGAAAAGCCCCGTGAAAATTTGTCGAGGGTCGCGCAGCGACCCGAGACAAATTTTCTGGGCTTTTCTAAACTCGAAATTTTACTTCATGCGCCACGCGTATAAAACACTAAAATACTGTGAAATTTATGTATATTTGAACCTCACTTGAAACTAGTGTTTTATACACGTGGCGCATGAAGTAAAATTTCGAGTTTAGAAAAGCCCAGAAAATTTGTCTCGGGTCGCTGCGCGACCCTTGACAAATTTTCACGGGGCTTTTCTAAACTCGAAATTTTATTTCATGCTTAGTCTGGGAGTGGACAACAGTCGTTTAAAGTTTAAAATTGAACTCATTTAAAAAACAACGAATATCTAAATATTTAAAAAAAATAATCTGAATTTAGAATGTTGCCAGAATTTAACTGTTTGTCTGCAATATAAATATGCGTTAGCTGTTCATTTTCCGACATTCGTTGTTTTTTTTTTTAAGTTCTATTTGAAGCTTTAAACGAGTGTTTTCCACTCTCAGACTAAGCATGAAGTAAAATTTCGAGTTTAGAAAAGCCCCGTGAAAATTTGTCGAGGGTCGCGCAGCGACCCGAGGCAAATTTTCTGGGCTTTTCTAAACTCGAAATTTTACTTCATGCGCCACGCGTATAAAACACTAAAATACTGTGAAATTTATGTATATTTGAACCTCACTTGAAACTAGTGTTTTACACGCGTGGCGCATGAAGTAAAATTTCGAGTTAAGAAAAGCCCAGAAAATTTGTCTCGGGTCGCTACGCGACCCTCGACAAATTTTCACGGGGCTTTTCTAAACTCGAAATTTTACTTCATGCTTGGTCTGGGAGTGGAAAACAGTCGTTTAAAGTTTAAAATTGAACTCTTTTAAAAAACAACGAATATCTAAATATTTAAAAAAAATAATCTGAATTTAGAATGTTGCCAGAATTTAACTGTTTGTCTACAATATAAATATGCGTTAGCTGTTAATTTTCCGGCATTCGTTGTTTTTTTTAAAAGTTCTATTTGAAGCTTTATACGAGTGTTTTCCACTCCCAGACTAAGCATGAAGTAAAATTTCGAGTTTAGAAAAGCCCCGTGAAAATTTGTCGAGGGTCGCGCAGCGACCCGAGACAAATTTTCTGGGCTTTTCTAAACTCGAAATTTTACTTTATGCGCCACGCGTATAAGACACTAAAATTTTGTGACATTTATGTATATTTGAACCTCACTTGAAATCAGTGTTTTATTTGGTGGCGCATGAAGTAAAATTTCGAGTTTAGAAAAGCCCAGAAAATTTGTCGAGGGTCGCTACGCGACCCTCGACAAATTTTCACTGGGCTTTTCTAAACTCGAAATTTTACTTCATGCTTAGTCTGGGAGTGGACAACACTTGTTTAAAGTTTTAAATTGAACTCTTTTAGAAAACAACGAATATCTAAATATTTAAAGAAAATAATCTGAATTTAGAATACCTATGCTGTAAAGAAAAACTCCCTGTATAACTCATATGGAATATCAAACTAAAATCATTAATGGTGAAGGCATCTGTTTTGTTATAGAGTTGTATGTATGTCGATAGAAATTAAAATTGTGAATATTTATCCAGTTTACTTGTGTCTTCTGTAATTCAAACAAACAACGCGCCCCTCAATCATCATTTTTATTATTCGTTGTGATAAAATTAGACAGGCACAATAAACCAATACATAGAGAAAACTACTTTCTGCAATTTTGCTATCTCTGCGCCATCTCGTACCCCAGAAACACACTACTAGCAAAAATTGGCCCTCTTAATGCTTTACACACCTGGCGCATGAAGTAAATATTTCAAGTTTAGAAAAGCCTGAATTATTTACCTCATGCCTAATTAAGGATTACTAAAACCCTTGTAAAAACACCAGATTCCTAAATAAAATAATCAACAAGATAATTAACGAAAATGATAAAGATTATGAAAATAACTACGGTTTGTGTTTGTTTTCCATTTGCTCCAAAAAATCAGGGTTGTCATCAAGCGCGAAGCAGAGCGGCCAAACCAAATGTTCAGGCTTTACTAAACTCGAAATTTTATTCAAAAACATATTCAAATATTTGAAATGTTAAAATATTTAGATATTCGTTAAAAAGCATTCAAATATTCAAATTAGTTGAATGTTTAAATATTACAGTATTTAAATCCTTGGATATTGGAATATTTAAATATTATAACATTTAAATATGTTGATCTTCCAATAGTTGAATATGTGAAAACTGTTCACGTTTGAATATTAAAAAATTTGACTATTTGAATTGTTCGCATACGAATCCCAGCCTTAATTTTTATGACTGTTATAGAAGTTTGAATTTACCTGAAAGAAAACTCATGTTTTAAATCGTGTGTACCTACTATTTTAAAAAAATTGACTATTTGAATTGTTTGCATACGAATCCCAGCCTTAATTTTTATGACTGTTATAGAACTTTGAATTTACCTGAAAGAAAACTCATGTTTTAAATCGTGTGCACCTACTATTTTTAATATCCATATTAGTAAACTGTCTGTTGTCTCATTTAATTTTAATGATTTATTCACCAGCATCCATTATTTATCCTCACAACTCCTCGATCATTCAAGAAGAGTAAACAATTTAATGAAGCCGTGTCAGTTCTTCCATCCTGCTCGGATTCTCTTGGGCGAGCAAGAGAACCGGGGATAAAAAACGAAACAGCCGAGAAGAAGGAGTCACGTCAGAAGGTGTCAAATTTAAAGATGAGGGGCGAATATTACCGGGGGTAGACAAAAACGTGCACACAATATAATACCGGGACTGAACAAATAATATTGTCAAGTTAAACTATAATGTATGTCCACCATGACGTCCGCTATCTCGAGTTTATATCTACCCTAAGAGTGTACGGGAATGTAATATTTTGTTGGACACCCGCTGGTATGCTGTGAAGTGATAATATAGTTTTTACAGCATCGTGGTACAGCGCTCAGAGGGTGTGCCACTCCAGCACCGCACATTAAAATATTTAATTTCGATTTAATCGGGATTTTACATCAATAAAAAACGCATAAATTTTATACGGGACGCGACGTTTATACCTCAATTATTTTAACAGGCACCACACTCTGAAATAACATTAATTACGTCGATTGTATTCAATTTAAATAAATGTCTTTCTTTTTAATTAATTAGAAAGATTCTTTACCTTTTTTATAGCACAAAAACACTGTAATAAAGTTCAATCAAGTACAATTAACTAATATTTTAAATAGTAGTTAGATTCATTATTTTTAACTGTAATTTCTTAAACCTCTAAGCCAGAGCTTCCCAAACTATTTTATTGGGAATACCGGTGTTCTTAGTCCCAGTTTGTCACCAACCGATTTCCATGGCCACCAAGAAACAATAAATTATAAATAAGTAATCAACTGATTTTTTATCATATTATTATTATATAATTTTGACATGACAACAACATTTATTTGGGACAACTTTTGAAGTGTTTATCATTTGTCAACTTGTTAATACTATCAAAGATTCATTAGTTTTAACTGTAATTTCTTGAACCTCTAAGCCAGCGCTTCCCAAACTATTTTATTGGGAAGACCGGTGTTTTTAGTCACCAACCGATTTCCATGGCCACCAAGAAACAATAAACTATAAATAAGTAATCAACTGATTTTTTAATTATATTATTATTATATAATTTTGACACAATGAAACACTTTTAACTTTGTTTGTATAACACGTTTTATTTAATGTGACTGCAGTTTCGACAAATTTAGCTTGTCATTAAACATGGAGTAACTTAAACTAGAGGTTTTACAGGTATATATACACAATTACAAAACAGCGGTAAAAATGGGGGTGTACATTAGGGCAACCTGGTCGTTAATTAAGGGAATTCCCGGATTAGCGCGGGCTTTGTGTATCTCTAGTGCTTCTAGCAAATTCATTTTACGACCCTTTTCGGCATGATGGATTATGGTAAGTACATCTTTTTCAAAAGTGTGATTTCCGTCTAAAAGGTGTTTTGCAAAAGACGACTTATCACTCTGTTTAAGCCGAAAAGAGCGCAAATGTTCCCTCAATCTTATGTTGAAATTACGACCAGATTGGCCAATGTATATCCCTTGACAATCTGCGCAAGTTAATTTATATATTCCGGATTTATTAAATTTATCTAATTTTGTTTTACTATTAAAGATATGGTTATTGATTTTACAGTACGGTTTAAATGCAACTTGAATATTATGCTTTTTTAGGATATTTTTAACTTGAAAACTGACATTGCCAAAATAAGTTAACGATTTATATTTAATTGTTTCTTTTTCAAATGATATTCCAGCGTATAATAAATGTTTGATGTTATTAAATTTCTGTTTTTTAAGAAGTCTATCAACCAAATCACAACCATAACCATTGTTAATAGCCATAGCTCTAATCAAGTTAATTTCCTTCTCGAAAAAATTAGCTGACAAAGGGATTTTTAAGGCTCTTTGAATCATTGAATTGAATGCAGCAATTTTATGTTTATAGGGATGTCTGGAATGGTTAGGGATAATTGAGTAGGTAAAGGAAGGTTTTCTAAAAATGTCAAAAGAGAGTTTGTTATTTACTCTGGTAATAGACAGATCTAAATATTTAATGTTGTTATTGATTTCGGTTTCAGCTGTGAATTTAATTTTAGGGTGAAGTTTATTTAAGAAATCTAAAAATTTAGTGAGTTGTCTATCAGTTCCCTGGAAACAAGCTAATATATCATCGACGTAACGGTGCCTCATTTTAATATGTTTTTTAGCTAGTGATGAATTTAATATTATCTTTGTAAAATTATGCATAAATATATCTGCTAGCAATAGGCTGAAAGGGCACCACATTGCTAGGCCTTCTGTTTGTTTAAAAAATTTATTGTTAAATGAAAAAAAGTTATTATTTAAGATGATTTCTAAGCAATCCGAAAATTCTGTTTTTACTGTGACATTAATATTACATTTATCGAAAGATTCTTTTATTAGTTTAATACACTCTGATGGAGGAATTCAGGGATTCATAGAGCCTTAAAAATCCCTTTGTCAGCTAATTTTTTCGAGAAGGAAATTAACTTGATTAGAGCTATGGCTATTAACAATGGTTATGGTTGTGATTTGGTTGATAGACTTCTTAAAAAACAGAAATTTAATAACATCAAACATTTATTATACGCTGGAATATCATTTGAAAAAAAAAACAATTAAATATAAATCGTTAACTTATTTTGGCAATGTCAGTTTTCAACTTAAAAATATCCTAAAAAAGCATAATATTCAAGTTGCATTTAAACCGTACTGTAAAATCAAGAACCATATCTTTAATAGTAAAACAAAATTAGATAAATTTAATAAATCCGGAATATATAAATTAACTTGCGCAGATTGTAAAGGGATATACATTGGCCAATCTGGTCGTAATTTCAACATAAGATTGAGGGAACATTTGCGCTCTTTTCGGCTTAAACAGAGTGATAAGTCGTCTTTTGCAAAACACCTTTTAGACGAAAATCACACTTTTGAAAAAGATGTACTTACCATAATCCATCATGCCGAAAAGGGTCGTAAAATGAATTTGCTAGAAGCACTAGAGATACACAAAGCCCGCGCTAATCCGGGAATTCCCTTAATTAACGACCAGGTTGACTTAATGTACACCCCCATTTTCACCGCTGTTTTGTAATTGTGTATATATACCTGTAAAACCTCTAGTTTATGTTACTCCATGTTTGATAATGACAAGCTAAATTTGTCGAAACTGGAGTCACATTAAATAAAACGTGTTATACAAACAAAGTTAAAAGTGTTTCATTGTGTAATTAACATGTATAACGAAGTAGAAGCCTCCACAATACAGAATATAATTTTGACATGACAACAATATTTTTTGGGAACAACTTTTGAAGTGTTTATCATTTGTCAACTTGTTACGTTATCTTATTTTATTTAAAATCAATTATTGAATGACAAAACAATTACGAAAATAAGCAATAAAATTTGACAACATTGAAGAAAATCTTTATGCGCAAGACTTATAAAACACTGATTTAATGTGAAGTTTAATAAGATAAAAGACATATGTTCATGCAAATTCTCATGAATTAGAATTATTATTTTTGATGATTCGACTTCCTATGGAGGATTCGGATCCTTTTGTTAGTAATTTTTTTTAAGAGGAGTCGTATTTAAATCCAAATTAAGGTGATTCGACCTACATTTGGATTTGAATACGACTCTTAAAAAAAATGTAACGAAAGTATAGATTACGAATTATTTTTCATTAAAGTATTTAAATACATCTTTTATTCCAGGATTCGAATCTTAAAAGATTCCAATCATGCCCAGCTCTGTCAAACCTTTAATTTGGGGTCCTCTTTCTTAGAATCATCGATTTCGAGCAATCATCTAGTTCTATACATCAATATATTCTTGCTTATATATAGTTGTATATTATATATTTTTCTATTACTAGGATCAATAGAACATCAAGATCCATGAGCGTAATTTACAATAAATCAGCATCCTTAGGAAATAATAGTTACCCATTAGCTCTATCTAAATTTACGATTAATGCCGCAATAACGTTTTGTTTGAAAGAATCTCGAGACGAAATCCTCATTGCAAAAATCCCTGGCGGACATACCGAATGACTTATGTTAATGTCCCTGGTGGCAAGTTGCCGTTTTGCCGAAGAGAACGAGCGAAACGGCACCGACGACACTTGTTTATGAAATTGACGAAAGTTACGGGCGCTCGCCTCTTACGAAAGCCCCATTCTTCCACTCCGCCATTCCTCTCCGCGTAAAAAATAAAACCCGAGCCGACAATAATGGAAGTTGAAATACAGGTTATCAAACATTTGCACATAGTTTGTGTCAATTGCGCGCAACAAACGGCCGCAGTCTTTATGCCTTTATCTGATACGAGATGGCAGCGCTTCGAGATCGTTACTAATTGACGGCTATTCCGCTCGCACTTATTTACAACGTGTCTATATACTACATGATTTATTTACTAATGGCCTGTCTCACATCTGTACACACGGTGCATGCGCTCTGCCCGCGACTTCCACGAGATGCATCTCGCATCAAGCCAGCTGTGAAAATTGTGCTCGAGTAGCGGCGACTTCGTCATTAATTAATCGCTTGATGCTCGAACAATGTAATAAAATACACATCATAACTGATTTGTGAAATTAATCTACTTATGCAACGCAACTGATTTTTTTTACAATTAATCATGATTATATCAAAAGTATATCATCATTCAATACAACTACAGTGTGATTTACAAGCGGAATTGCTCCTGTTATCTGTGAATTAGTTAAGTTGAAAAGGTTTAGTTTACTTTGGTTTTGTTTCAGAAACTAAAATTAATTGCTTCTTTGCTGAATTTGTAGTGAATTCCATCTATTACATTTTTTTTTTTACTGTTCGGTTTTGGACTTTCTATTTATTAAAACGATGCCACTATGAAGCATTAGATGGCGTTAGCTATCGAAATCATTAATAGTTTCTATTTATTGTTATATTCGTAACGATAAACAAAGGAGGGTCCTTGCACCGATTTTAATTTTTAAAAATTTGTCTCCTTCATGTCAAGAAATATTTCTTGGCATGGTGATGGAGACTATTTCTTTTTTAATTTTTGTGTAAATATTTTTTTTTTGTTTGTTTTTTCTGTTTTTTTTTTGTTTTTAATTTCTTTTTATGATTTAAATATGTAGGATACATTGTGACGATTAAGACGAAATTGATGTCATATGTTATGATGAAATGTTTTGATGAAATGACAGTATCGTATGGGATAAATGAATACTGGTATAGTGAACTTAGTATGTAAATAAATGTTGTCGAACGTGCTCTTTGGTGTTAATTTTGAATTTTTTGGTATCAACTTCATTCCTTAGGTCCCCCGGTAGTTCATTATACAGAATAACTCCTTCCACTAATATTCCTAGTTTGAGCGTGTTTGATTTGTTTTGCATTACATGCACATCACTTTTTCCTCTTGTCTTATATTTATGTATGTCTTTATTTTTTTCCAGTTTAACGTTGGATTTACTCCTACCCATCATTATTCCATGTATAAATTTAATTCTTTCAAATGCAATTTTTTGTTTAATGTTTAATTCCGGTATAAGTGTATATAGTGTCTTTGTTGGTACTAGCTTGTCCAAATTATTAATTAATTTAATGCATTTATTTTGTTGTCTTTGCATAGTATTTATGTTCTGATCTGTCGTCGCACCCCATATTGCGCACAAATAGTTTATTTTTGAATTGAAAAGTGTATTGTAAATACTTTTTCGGGCAGTATCTGGCAGGTGCTTTTTTGTTCTGTAGAGAAGCCCTGTGGCAGCGCCCGTTTTTTGTTTCAATTTGTCTATGTGTTTAGTCCATTTAAAATTGTCTCTAATGGTTAACCCCAAATATTCTGCTTCTGTTATCTTATTTATAATTTTGTTGGTAATTTTTAATTCAATTTCTATTTTATTTTTATTTTTTTGAGAGATTACCATATAGTTTGTTTTGGATTCATTTATCGTGAGGAGGTTACTGGAAAACCAAGTTGAAAATGACTCAAGGTCTAGATTTATTGAAATTTGCATCTCTTTTAGATTTTTTCCACTATATATTATACATGTATCGTCTGCGTAAATGTAGGGTTCGCCTTTTAATTCTAATTCAAAAATGTCATTTATATACGTTATAAAAAGGGTCGGTGGTAGTACTCCTCCTTGTGGTAAACCGCATTCAGTTAGAAGTTCATCACTGTAAGTATTGTTTACTTTAGTTTGTTGCCTCCTATCTGTTAAGTAACTTTTCATTAAAAGCCCAGCTTTTCCCCTGATACCCATTTTCTCAAGTTTTCCTAGTAACGTTTCTTTTCATACTGTATCAAATGCCTTCTTTAAATCAATTAACACTAATATAACATAGTTGTGATTATCTAGTTCTTGTTGAATTTTACAGACAACGTCCATGCAGGTTGTGGTAGTTCCAGATAGTTTTTGATAGGCGTATTGATGTTTATCTATTATATTGTTGGTGTAGATATGTGCCTGTAATCTAGAAAGCATGATTTTTTCTAATATTTTAGAAAAGCAAGACGAAAGTGCAATTGGCCTGTAATTTTCTAGCAAGGTGTCGTTGCCGTTTTTATATACTGGGAGAACTGTGACCTCTTTTAAAATGTCCGGAAACGTTGATGTGGTGAAGGCTTCATTTGCAAGTTTTGTTATTATTGGTACGATTTCATCCCCTAGCTCTTTTAATAATTTATTAGTTATGCGATCTTTTCCGGGTGCTGAGTATTGTTTTAAACCTTTTATTATTAGTTTAATTTCTTCGTCTGTCGTAGGATCAAATTTCATATTTGTGTCTATATTCTTCGTTATCGTATTTTTGAATTTGTTTTGCATTTTTTGTTTTTGAATTCGTGCTAAATTTGTTCCTATTGTCGCGTAATAAAGGTTTATCTCATCTGCCATCTGCTTTTCATTTTGAATAATTTTCCCAGTGCTGGCTTTTATCTGACTGATGGTATTTGTACAATTTGTTTTTTTTTATTCATGATTTTATTGATTTCATGCCATGTTTTTTTGGAATTTCCTTCAGCATTTGCAAATTTTTTATCGTAATATTTTTGTTTCCTTTTACTTATTGCTGCAGAAGTAGCCTTTTTTTGGTCAAGGTACATTTGTTTAATATAGAACATAGAAACTGAATTTATTCCAAATCCATCGAATATTGTTTAACAGTATGAACAAGAGGAGCTAATGCTTATGGGAGAACTAGAAATCGAGTAGAAAAGGAGAGATTATGGTCAGGATGCGGGGTACGAGTAAGACAGACGACACCAATCACCGGTTTCGATTCCGGTCTCAATTCTGGATGCAGCCTCCAAACGATGTTACCAAATTTTATACAGAGACTGGCTAACTGGATATATATGAACTGTGGTATGAACTTGTTGAAGTGTTTGCAAATTGCCTAAATCTATAATGATCCATCATGTTTAGGATAACGCAGATTTGTTGAAGTTTTTAGCAAGATTAATATGCAGGAGTGAAACTGCTCCAAATAAATCAAGATCCATCGTATTTAGAACAATGTGGACTTGTTGAAGTTTCAAGGAAGTTTAATTCACTGACACGAAAACTGCTCGACATCCAACAAGATTTATCATTTTGAGGATGTATTTTTATACAACATATCAACCTATCTTCCAACTTAACCCGAGAATATTGTTTCTAACCTAATCTCGCTTACTCATTTAACCTAACCCGAATTATTCGTCTGTCGTCTAACATAAAAAAGGTGTTTAATTTTCTTCTTCTTCTTCTGGCTCCTTTCTTTCCTAGGTTGGAAATCATCACAAGAGTTTTAACTTAATTCGCGACGTTTCTGAATAGATCTACCGAGCTGCAGGCAAACCATTCTCTTGGGTTTCTTAACCAGGACATCTTTCGTTTTCCTATGTTCCGTTTATTTATTTTATTATTTTTTTTTATTTATTTATTCACGAGATACCTCTTTAACATTGAAATAATACAAAATAAGAAATAACAAAATTTTAAGAGCCGCAGAATGACTACACACATACGTTATGATAACTACATTGCTAATTCTAACATAATCTTAAAAAGTTTTATCCAGATTAATGACCACCAGTGCTCTTCGAAAACATAAGAAATTGTTCGCAAATGGATCGAAATTCTGGGATGAGAGCAAGCAGTTGGCCGAATGCATTAATCTGGACAAAGGATTATTGCCACCGGACGCAGTTCTATGATTTTTTTCCCTAAATAAAACTCTAGATCTCGTCAATGATCCTCCGCGCTTATGCCAGAAGTCCAGTGCTCCTAAGAGAGATGAACAGTTAATGTACCCATTTAGAATTTTATATAAAAAGCACATGTCGAATACATTTCTCCGAAAAAGTAATGTTTCTATATTTAAATTGAGCCTGAGCAATTTGTAACCCAAATCTGAATATTTTATGCTCATTTTGAATCCTAAAATCCGCAGGAATTTATTTTGTACCCTTTCCAATGCATTAATAAGATATTGTTGGTGTGGATACCAAACAGTTGCAGCGTGTTCTAAATGGGGACGTACAAATGTTAAATATAAAATTCTAAATGTGTCAATATTAAAGTCAGGTGTAATCCTGACAATAAATCCTAACATTTTAACTGCTATTTTCTCTTGCATTATGAGGCGGAGTAGGAAATACTTTTTCCCCCTTATGACGTGGTCAAGATACTTCAATTTTTTCTCTTGATGGTATCATTTATCTCCCCTGTCTTGTTTATACGACCTAATACTACTTCGTTGGTTACTTTGTCTAATGATAGTCTTAGAATACTGCGGTAGCTACACATTTTGAATGCAGCTAGTCTATTCTTTTTAAAGTTCATGTCACAGTTCCATATACCAGGGTGGAGAAGATGTAATAACCCAAGAGTCTAGTTTTAAGTTAGAGCCTTGTAACATCACATAGAGCCTTGTAACATCACAAATTGAAAATCGAAAAAATGTCACATGGAACCTTGTAATATTAAGCAAGCGAAATAGTAATAGTATATTACGTAACGAGAGTGATATGCAGCATATTACATATGAGCGGTAATGTTGAGCACGAGCCGCGCAGCGGCGAGTGCAGTAGTCCGCGAGTATATAATTGCCATACCACTCAAGAAACGTACAATACTTTACCTACCCCCTAACAAAATAAACAAAGAGCATGAAAGAACAACTTATTTATTGTAATAATTTTTAATAGTACCATGACAATGAAGAAAACTAAATTACTACTTGATCAATATACAGGGAATAAAGCGACATTCGTTGTGTTTTAAAAGAGTTCAATTTGAAGCTTTAAACGAGTATTTTCCACTCCCAGACTAAGCATGAAGTAAAATTTCGAGTTTAGAAAAGCCCCGTGAAAATTTGTCGAGGGTCGCGCAGCGACCCGAGACAAATTTTCTGGGCTTTTCTAAACTCGAAATTTTACTTCATGCGCCACGCGTATAAAACACTGATTTCAGGTGAGGTTCAAATATACATATTTCACAATATTTTAGTGTTTTATACGCGTGGCGCATGAAGTAAAATTTCGAGTTTAGAAAAGCCCAGAAAATTTGTCGCGGGTCGCTGCGCGACCCTCGACAAATTTTCACGGGGCTTTTCTAAACTCGAAATTTTACTTCATGCTTAGTCTGGGAGTGGAAAACACTCGTTTAAAGCTTCAAATTGAACACTTAAAAAAGAAACAACGAATCACTACTGATTTAAAGAAAATAAGCTGAATTTGGAATACGTATACTGTAAAGAAAAACTCCCTGTACATCAAAGAAATGTCATTTGGTTGTACGCTAAGCAATCAGCTGTTCCGCTGTCAGCACGTAATGTACATGTTAAAGCTATTACGTGCATGTGTACGTAATGTCAATCAAGATGACAGTGTGGTATGATGCAGTTACTAGATAGAGCGTGGGTAAAATATGTTGATAGATGTGGGATTTTCATTTAATACAAATTTTTAAATACATTTTATTTCTTAAATTTTATTTTATTTGTTACAAGGTGAAAATCAAACGAAAAATCCTGTAAAAAAAGACGACAAAATCCCCGTTTACACCTTAAGCTCAGATACTAATTTCTTTCACGTCACAATAATTTCCATCATTATTTTTAGAAAACCAAGAAATGTAATGGGTGTACCCAAGGAGGACAGGTGAGGGCCCCTCTGCCCCTCTCTCTGAACACCAAGAAATCGTATATTTTTGACGTATAACGTAAAAATAATTGACATATTAAAGTAATGGACAAGTATATCATTGGGGCGACCTATATTCCACCAGCTTCGAATATTACGCATTACTTATCTCACGCGGATGAAGTGGATACTATCTGCAAGCTTAACGCCAAGTGTAATTTTCTTCTCTGTGGAGACTACAACCTGCCGAAAGCTACTTGGGGTGCCTTTAATAAAAATGTGTTAAGTGTAAATAATACTTGTGAATCAGCCAATGCATTGTCAAACGTGTTCAGTTTTCACAATACATACCAAGTGAACCAGATTCCAAATAATAGGGGTGTTCTGTTAAATTTAATGTTATCTAATATCTGCGGTGTTTGCGTTACGGAAGCTAGCGACATTCTATGTCAATCAAATTTGCATCATATACCTTATGTAGTTAACCTGCCCTGCACTAGGATTGAATTTTCAAGCTATAATGCGGGTTGGTTTTACAATTTTAAAGCAGCGGATTACACAGCAATAAACAACTACTTGTGCAGCGTTGATTGGCATGATATGTTATCAAGTATTTCTGTAGATGATAATGTTTGTAGTTTCTATAATTGTTTTATATTCTGTGTTCGACATGTTTATTCCACGTAAATATGTAAACTCGTCAAATTATCCCAAATGGTTCAATAGCGAATTAATAAAGTTAACTTCCGAGAAATAGCAAGCTCATCTAAACTATAAAATCTCTGGTCTCACATATCACTATGAACAATTTAAGGAATTGAGGAAGCAATGCAAGGAGTTAAATGAGCTGTTGTATAATGACTATATCAACTTAATCGAGACTAAAATTAATAATGATTCCAGATCATTCTGAGAATATGTGAGTGTATGTAGAAAAACGAATGGTTTGCCGAAAGAAATGTTTTTAAATGATACAGTCAGTAATACAGCAGCGGGATGTGCAGATTTGTTTGCGTCTCATTTCTCTAAGTGTTACAATGACCGTTACAGTCCCGTGCCAGAATTTCATTTGACATCAATATTGGATTTGAAACAGTTCAGTCTCAACCTTCAAGATGTGTTTAGTAATTTATGTGCACTTCCCGAGTCTTGCAGTTCGGGTCCTGATCGTATTCCACCATATTTTTTAAAACAATTCGTTAAGTGAGCCTATTCATAGCATATTTGAATTATCACTATCCACTGGAGTGTTTCCCATAGAATGGAAACACAATTATGTTGTACCAATCTATAAAAATGGTTGCAGATCTAATATAGCTAATTACCGCGGAGTTTCTATCCAATCAGTATTACCCAAACTCTTAGATCGGTTGGTATCTGAGCAGTTAACTTGGTGGTGTTCTCAATATATTGTTGAGGAGCAACATGGCTTCCTTAGAGGAAAGTCTACTACTACCAATTTGATGATATATCAATCTTACATATCGAATGCTTTGGAGGAAGGTTTACAGGTAGACTCGATTTACACTGATTTCTCCAAGGCATTCGACCGGGTACAACATGATATTTTGATTCGAAAACTTGAATGTATCGGTTTCTGTGGCAATTTGATTAAATGGATAGAGAGCTACTTGGTGGGCAGATCACGAGTACGTATTGGTCAAAATGTGTCCAATACGATATCAGTGACATCTGGGGTACCTCAGGGCTCGTACTGCGGCCCTCTTTTATTTTTATTGTTTGTGATTGATATTGGATTTAATGTGAGGAATAGTAGAGTTCTCCTTTTTGCCGATGATTTAAAGATTTATAAAAAAATTCGTGGTATGTCAGATCAGCAGCAGCTGCAGGATGATTTGAATGTCATTGCAAAATGGTGCATAGAAAACAATCTAGCATTGAATTTAAACAAATGTTTTCGCATATCTTTTACCCGGGGAAGAGAAAAACATTTTAATTTCCCTTTGGTCAATCATCAATTGGCACGTGTAACCAGAGTAAAAGATTTAGGTGTCATGTTTACTTCAAAGCTGGATTTTAGGGAGCATATTTCGCATGTGTGTAACAAGTCACTAAAAGTGTTGGGTTTTATTAATCGATTTAGTAGACAATTTAAGAACGCAACTGTAAAAACTCTCTATTTGTCTCTGGTACGTCCACATGCGGAATATGCTTCAATAGTTTGGTCACCCTACACAAAAAGCTCCATTCATCAGATTGAGATGATTCAAGGAAAATTTCTGAAGATAATGGCTTTTCGTGTGGGGAAAAATATTATAGATTTTAGTCATAGCGAAATGTTATCATTATTGAATCTGCGATCGTTGGCTGAAAGACGAATTTTTCTGGACTTGTCATTTTTGTATAAGTTGGTGAGTGGGTTTGTGAATTACACTGAACTGGTGGGTGCTTTAAATTACAATGTACCCCGGGGCCTTCAATTAAGGCATAGGGCATTATTTCGTTTAGCCTTTTATACCACGAACTATGGTATGAACAACCCCATCGACCGCATGATGAGGCAGGCAAATGTTTTGTCACATAATTCCAATTTTATCCTCTTCGCACCATCCTTTGCAATTTTTAAAACCCACTTACGTTATATCGATCTGTCCGCTGTCATTGATGTAACATGAACATACTTCTTATTATTTATTTATTCTATTATCTATTTATTATATTATTTGTTATTGATAATTCAATACGTGTTCGTTATTTACACTTCATGTTCAATCTGTGACAATTTGCATTTGTTGTACATGTTAAGATACCATTTTATCCTTTTATATACAGATATATATATTGGTGGTTTGTTATTCAATATGTATTCGTCATATACTATTTATGTTCCATCTGTGATAATTTGTATTGTTGACATCGCTGTGATATCTTGTGTGAGTTTGGGACTGTTCCTTTTATTAAGTTTTGTCATATATTTTATATTTATAATCATATTATATATATATATATATATATATATATATATATATATATATATTAATTTACTGGTTGTATAATTAATTGATCGATTGAAGGTTGAGTGTTTGATTAATTAATCTATTTATTGTGACTTGAAGGTGGGAAGGAGCTTGTTTCATATTGTTACGTTTTGAACTATTTGGGATCAATATGCAATATATTTTGAAATAAAATAAAGGGTCCGCCAATAAGCGAGCTCGATCTTTGACAGCTGATGGCGGCCATGTTGTTTGTGGTAGAGTTGTCAAACCTAGTTGTTATTATTCAGTATATCTTCACAAATTACCATGATCTAATTCAGCCGCGAGCAACATGTGCAAATCAATAAAATGTATTACGAAAATCATTCATCGGTTCGGGCAACGTTCCGCGCGCTCCGCCAATTTTACGGTGCAATTGGTCGTCCTGCTGAGTCGACTATCCGTCGTTTGATAAACAAATTCGAGGCAACCGGTTCGGTGAACAATAAGCCAACACCGACGCGTCGTCGAAACGTCCGATCTGCCGCGAATGTCGCCGCTGTGCGCGATAGTGTGCGTGAAAATCCGCGACAGTCAATTTCACGTCGCGCACAGGAACTCAGCCTTTCGGAAACATCACTTCGCCGAATCTTGCATCTGGATTTGGGCATGCATCCGTACAAGATCCAGCTGACAGAAGAGCTCAAAATAAACGACCATAGACAGCGCCGTATCTTTGCTGATTGGGCTTTAGAGCAGTTGGAAGTCGGACCCCGAGTTTGGTCGCAAAATCATCTTCAGCGATGAGGCACATTTTTGGATAAATGGGAATGTCAACCAGCAGAATTGCCGTTATTGGGCAGTTACCTTTGCACCCAGCAAAGGTAACTGTTTGGTGTGGATTTTGGGCCGGAGGTATCATCGGGCCGTATTTCTTCGAGAACGACGATGGTGTGGCCATCACGGTAAACGGCGAACGATACAGATCCATGATAACGAACTTTTTCTGGCATGAAATCGACAATATGGATGTCGAGGATATGTGGTTTCAGCAGGACGGCGCTACGAGCCACACAGCGCGCGCCACAATGGATCTTCTGTACGAGCGCTTCGGAAGAATGGTTATCTCGCGCGGAGGCGACATCAACTGGCCACCGAGATCGTGCGATTTAACCCCACTAGACTATTTCTTGTGGGGTTTTCTTAAATCGGAGGTCTACGCAAACCAACCACAAAACACTGATGACCTCAAAGTCAACATACGCCACGCCATCGATGAAATACAGCCCGATTTGTGCGCCAGAGTCATTGAAAATTGGACTTCTCGTATGCGCGCCACCAAGCAAAGCCGAGGTGGCCATTTGAACGATATTATTTTCCATACATAATGCCTTCGAATACTCTTTCAAACAAAAAATAAATTTCATTTATACCTCTCACATAACTTGCTTTATTTTATTTTAAAGATCGAGCGCGCTTATTGGCGGACCCTTTATTTCTGTAGGGTTATAAGTTTAAATTTTGTTTGGCATATTTAGATTTTGTTTTTGTTTATTCAATTTATTGTATTAAGATGTATATGTATTAATCTATTGTAAACTGGAGATTCCGTAAATAAATAAATTAAATTAAATTAAAAGTGTTTAATTAAATTTGGCATATATTTTGATTCTTGTCCCCCCTGGACGACACAATATTTTGTTGTGTTTGACCCTTCCCTATATCTATCCTGGCTGCGCTCATGGAAGTGCACCTCAAGTTCAGACATTTTCTCCATGCATAACAATTCCTCCTAAGATAATTGACATCAAATCTCCACCCTCCATTTCCAGTAAAGCGAAATCCCCTCGCGGCCAATGAAACGCAGAAAACGATAACTCAACGCGAACCCTTCTGCAAATAAAGCCCCCCCTAAATACCCGTCCCTAACAATGCGATGGCCATTACATATTAACAAACCACTTTTCTGTATTATTAACATTAAACCTGTCAGAAGAGACACTGTATAATTGGTTGGCATAGACCAGCAGGTAATAAACCAAAAGCCCATCTCCGTCGCACCCCCTCGTTATAAGCACGTTCCATCCTTCTCACTGTCAATTTAAATTTCCAAACAGTGTACGCCTTGTGCATTACCATAATAATTCAAAACTCGGGATGAGAATGTGAGGATGTATGTTTCGTGAGGATGCGCGGGTCACCGTCTGGTGAGCCAGGTGTGTATTAAACAAATATAATTTAAAAAACTATTTAAAGTTGGACAGTTTTTGAATCAGGAGGATTTGTTGACGGGGGCCTCATTATCGCAGTGTTGGCCGTGTTTGTACAGACTGTTTTCGTAATGGATTCATTTGGGTTTTAAATTTACAACTTACTCGTCATGGAAGCTAATTTCGTGACTATTTAAATATTGTTGGGTGGTGGAATTGAATAACAGTGACAGTAGAAGTTAATTAACAAAGAATGAAGTGAAGTATTTGGGAAACACTTTAGGATACCTTGAGCTTCTTATCAACATTATTATCCCATTAAAAAGATGTCCTTAGCATCGTCAAGAGTTTTTGATATCACTTGAGTTCATCTTTGCATTACTGTAATATAATGTTGGTATTACTTTGATTGAGCTCTAGCTTCTGTGTAACTCTTCTTTGTTCAGCGGCGTAACTAGGGAGTGCAAGAGTTTAGGCGTATAAAACACTAATTCAGTTTAAAGTTCTGAAAACACTTCATTTAACTCTCCAATGACATAATATCAACCCAAAATATATTAAGATTAATATTTTCCGTGTTGTTCAACCGTCGATTTATATTTCGGTCCCAGCAATTAGCAAACATATTAAATTCACAGATAAAACTTGTTTCAACTTGATTCTAGTCTTATTCTAGTTACACCACTGTCTGGCTTATGTTTAACTCATTATAACATCACGTTGTCTTTACTTATTTAGCTTCGGCTAAAACATTTCTTCGAATTAATTTCACATCATTTTATCACCACCTCGGTATCACTTTGATAAGTGTTTTAGTTTCTGTATAAAATTACTTTCTCTTCATTTTACATAATTTTGACACCACTTTGGCTTCACTTTTATATTACATTTGAATAATTTTAGTTTCTCACATATTATAGAACAGAGCTGGAACGAATCCTCGTAAAAAGGATTCGAATCACCAATCCGAATCACCTAATATAATTCGAATCACGAATACTCGAATAAAGGATTCGGAAGAGATAAATATAATTCGAATCAAAGATTCGAATCCTCTTTTTTCGAATCACGAATACAAATCCTTTTAAAATAAATTTGATAACAGACTTAATATCTGATTCCCTATTACTGTGATTAAAGATTGTGTGTTTCTGAACTTCACTTTAAATTAGTGTTTTGTACGCGTGGCGCATGAAGTAAAATTTCGAGTTTAGAAAAGCCCGAAAATTTGTCTCGGGTCGCTGCGCGACCCTCGACAAATTTTCACGGGGCTTTTCTAAACTCGAAATTTTACTTCATGCTTAGCCTGGGAGTGGAAACACCCATTCAAAACTTCACATTGAACTTTATTATAATACCGACGAATGCTTGAAAATTACGTAAATAAAATATTCACTGAATATCATTAAAACCAGGAAAGTCAGTGAAAAGTCATGGAATTGTATTCAAATTAAAGAAAACACTAACAAAAAAGCCATATGATATTATTAAATTTGTCAAAATCAACAGGCAAATTACAAAACACGTAATAATTCATAAAATAACTTAAATATTGTCAAAAACAATGAAAACAATTTAACAAAATGAAGAAAGTTATATTAAAAGGCCAGGGAAAAAAATCTTGAATCAAGGAAATGTC
This sequence comes from Philonthus cognatus, assembly GCA_932526585.2. Lineage (NCBI taxonomy): Eukaryota > Metazoa > Arthropoda > Insecta > Coleoptera > Staphylinidae > Philonthus > Philonthus cognatus. Next base: position 156,730,034 of record OW052241.1, read on the forward strand.
GGAAAAATTTAATATTTCAGATTGTGACTACCGTGTCAGTTTTACTTCAAATAATACTAAACAAAATTTTGAAAACTAAATTATTATCTTTAAAACAATTCGAGTGTGGCTGTCTAGCTCCGTATAAATAAGAAAATAGCGACATTTGTTGTATTGTTTATTTCAAAAATTTTGCACTATATAAAAGGTAAGAGTACTAACTGCACAACTGGAAAAATTATAAAATTATTCTGATAAGAACTAGATAATAATACTGAATTAGTTGGTTTAACCTATTTCCGAGTGAAATACAATTTACGGTTGAATTCAATTAAATTTGACCGTGCGCGCGGATTACTCGTTTTTGCTCCTATTAATATTTCACGTTTTTTACCGATTGCTCGGGACCCAATTCACCTTTGTACTCTTGTGTTTTTCCTTCCGTCGCCTTGTTTTGTTTGTTTAATTTTAAGTCACCACCAAGGGCGCGGTTGGTGTGAAGATTTTGTATCCTTGTGCACAATTTCCTCATTTCCTAATTGCTATCATTATTTATTGCTATGGGGCGCGTATGCACCGTATGTAAAAAAAGTATTAGTCCACGGACAGGAGCTCTAAAATGCCATGGTAGCTGTAAGCAATGGACACATGCCAATTGTCTATCTCATCTTACAGTAGATGATATTGACTACTACAACGATGAAGCCAAACAATCAGCAGGGAATAAATACATTTGCAATGAGTGTTCTCCAGTGGACACCAACTGTCAACCTCCTACAAATTCTATTTCTGAGACGATTAAAACAGTAATTAAATCTGAGTTGTTTTCACTTTTCCGACTTGAATTACAAGAAATGGTAAAGGACATTTTAAAGGAGATGAAAAATGAAATTGAAGTTTTAAAAAATAAGTTAAGCAAGCTAGATGCAATTGATACAGCACATTCTTCTGAAGGCAATATTATTAGCAAAACAAATATCAGTATGGATGAAGCAGTTCACGAATTTGAGGATCGACAGAGAAGAATTAACAATGTCATGGTCTTCAATTTACCGGAAAGCAACGGTACTAAAGATGAACGGCTAAAAGGGGATATTCTAGCTCTTCAAACCATTATGGATTCTTCCGTGCAATCTCTGGAATTTAAATGTTTCAGATAAGGGACACCTAATATCGATAGACCTAGGCCTTTAAAATTAGTTTTTAATGATCGTCAGTCGGCAATTGGCACATTAAGAGTAATGACCTCTGTGGATACGGGTAACATTAAGTTTAAGAGCGACTTGACTAATGTACAACGAGATCATTTGAAAGGATTGCAATCTCAATTGAAATCTAGGATTGAAGGAGGAGAAAATGATATTACTATCAAATATATTCGTGAAACTCCTCAAATTGTACGTGTGAAAAAAAACTAACAACAATTTCAAGCAATAATACACCCCGTACACTACCAAGTTCTGCAAATGGGATAACATTATATTATCAAAATGTACGGGGACTTAGAACCAAACTAAACACCTTTTACTGTTCGAACCTATCTGAAGATTATGATATCCTTGCGTTGTCTGAAACCTGGCTTTGTTCTTCAATAAATAACTCGGAATTAATCGACAATCGATACAGCACATATAGAACCGACCGATCGGAGACGAATAGTTCGAAGTTCATTGGTGGAGGAGTATTACTCGCGGTCAGAAATGATATACATTCATTTCAAATTGTTACTGACAATACAGTAGAAATTGTTGTTGTAAAACTTTCTGTTAATAATGATGATATCATAATATTTTGTTGTTATGTTCCACCGAATTCGGCTGTAGATGTTTATGAACATATTCTTTCTATCATAGAAGATGTTACGTCAACGCACGCCTGTAGCCAAATTTGTGTAGTAGGTGACTTTAATTTACCGCGCATCAAGTGGTTGCGCGACGAGCAGTGTATTGGCTTAACATCTTGCAATTTAACATCACCTTCCGAACTTCTATTTTCTGATGGTATGGCTGTATTGGGCCTTAATCAATTTAATTCATTATTGAACACATACGGGGTTGTATTGGATTTGTGCTATTTCAACACTGACGATATTAGCTTGAATCCATGTAAACCGATCATTTCATGCGATATATATCATCCAACGTTTTCAGTGAATATAAAATCATGCAGTTATAAAATTATAACAGGCGGTAATAATTTTCAGTATAACTGTAGCAAAGCCGACTTCAACAAAATTATTCAATTTCTAAATGGTGTCGACTGGACAGTTTTACAAAATCTGCATAATGCCAACGAAGTTCTAGATATTTTTTATGATGTTATGTACTTCGTCATAGACTTATACGTACCAAAAAAACGTACTCATCACAGTACGTTTCCACTATGGTTTTCAAAGCATGCATTACATCTAGTGAAAATTTAAAAAATTGCTCATAACAAATGGAAAAGATCAGGCAATATGCACGATTATCATACATTTTCAGATTTAAGATCGAGGTGTAAGAGCGAAATTTTGGAATCATATAAAAGATATGTTTTTAATGTTGAAGAATCTATACCTCATAATGTCAAATCGTTTTGGTCTTTTGTACACAGCAAAAACAAATCCCATGGGATCCCGGTGTCTATGCATTACGGTGCTCATAATGCATCGACCGCCTCACATGTAAGCAATTTATTCGCCGGCTATTTTGCACCAGATAATTTTTCACATATCAACATTATATGCATTGAAGACCATAATATTTTAACGGTTCTAGGTTCATTAAAAAACTGTACTAGTGTTGGTCCCGACAATGTCCCAAATTTATTTTTACGTAATTGTGCCGCTTAGTTTGTTGATCCACTTCAATGTATATTTAATTTATCCCTTGAAACTGGAACCTTTCCTAATATTTGGAAAGAATCATATGTCGTTCATATACATAAGGCCGGTTCTAAATCAAATGTAGAGAATTATCGTCCGATATCCATTCTTAGTGCACTATCGAAGGTTTTTGAAAAGCTAATATACACTGAGCTTTTTAATAACTTCTCCACAATCATCAGCGAACACCAGCACGGATTTTATTCAACACGATCCACGTTAACTAACTTGTTCATATATTCACAATACATTTCCAATGCCCTAGAAGAGGGCAGTGAAGTTCATGCAGTTTATTTAGATTTCAGCAAAGCTTTTGACTGCGTCAATCATTCAATTCTTATGCAAAAACTTCAATCATATGGTATACAAGATCCGTTGTGAACGTGGATGAAATCATATCTCGCATGCAGATCGCAAAGAGTTTCTATTAAATCCAATGTATCTAGTCGCATCAAGATAACTTTCGGTGTCCCTCAGGGGTCTCATTTGGGGCCGCTCCTGTTCTCATTATTTATTAACGATCTTAGTAATGCACTTAAGTGCCCACATTTGCTGTTCGCTGATGATGTGAAGATTTATTTTAAAGTACGGACGATCATGATTGCTTGCTCATTCAGGATGATCTAACTAGCATAACCAAATGGTGTGAATTAAACGACATGGCACTGAATGTGAAGAAATGTCAATATATATGTGTTAGTAGGTGCAAAAAAACAATTGAATTTCAATATTGTCTCAACGAGAAATCATTAACTAAAGTCAATTTGATCCGCGATCTTGGAGTTTTATTTGATTCAAAGTTGTCATTTAACCCAAACATCGATAGTGTTATTAATAAGGCAAATTAAACTCTCTATTTTGTGAAACGATTCTCGGCTGATCTTACTAATACACGGTCCATCACTATTCTCTACAATTCACTCGTTAGATCACAGCTGCAGTACTGTCGGGTAATTTGGTCTCCATCTTATGCGGTTCATATAAACAGATTAGAATCGGTACAGAGAAAATTCATTAAGTATGCATCATTTAAGTTGCATTGCAGTGGGTTACTAATACCAAGCGATAGCATTGAAACATATTTGGGGTTATTACCATTGGAGATACGTAGCAGGCGGATGGACATGTGTTTGCTATATAAGATCTTAAATGGCTGTATTTCGTCAAACAGTCTGGTTAGTTTACTTAATATCCATGTTCCCGCAAGGACTGTAAGAAACATGCAACTAATACATAACGTATATCATAGAACTACTTATGGACAACATAGTCTCTTGTCGCGTATCTCCAATCAGTGCAATAATATATGCTCTACTGTCGATTTTGTTGGTGTACCGTACAGTCTATTTAAGCGGCAGCTGCATCAATGCTTAACTTAAATACATGTACATTTTTAACGATATTTGTGTACGTATACTGTGTATTATAGATTATGTTTAAATTCTGGAAACTATATGAAGCGTAAGATTGTTTTCTTGAATTCAAATAGTTTTGAATTTGAGGCACTAATTAACTTTCACGCTTTGATGCGCCGTATTGTGTTCTCTTGATTATTCATTTACGTTAGTATATTTGTATTATTATCTGTTAGGTTATTGGTACTTTTTGTTATTGTTGTATTTCTATGTAATTTATTGTAATTTTTACTACATCTATATATGTAACTAATCTTTGTAGATTTATGTAAAAGGAGATTCCGTGAATAAATAAATAAAATTTCAGTCGTTTAATGTTCTTTACAGAGCATTCAGTTTGAAGTTTCGAACGAGCGTTTCCACTCCCAGACTAAGCATGAAGTAAAATTTCGAGTTTAGAAAAGCCCCGTGAAAATTTGTCGAGGGTCGCGCAGTGACCCGAGACAAATTTTCTGAGCTTTTCTAAACTCGAAATTTTACTTTATGCGCCACGCGTATAAAACAGTGATTTACCGAGAAATTTAAAAACACACAAAAGACATTTTTCATTTTAATCCTCACAATTAATTCGAATTATTTTTGACGATTCAAACCCGTTTGTAAGTATTTGAATCCTTTAATAAATATTCAAATCCTTTTATAAATACTCAGATTCGAATCACCTACATTTAGATTCGAATACGAATCCTGTTAAAAAAATGTAACGAATCCGGATCACGAATCCAGTTGACCTAAGTATTCGAATGCCTCTTTTGAATCCTCTAAATGGATTCGAATTCGGAATGATTTGAATCCTGCCCAGCTCTGTTATAGAAGCTACATTTTTAGATCACTCTGATATCATTTTGGTATCACTTCAAGTCCAACAACATTTAACTAATAACATTTTCACATCGACTTGCCTCACCATATCAAATCAATTTTGATAGATAGATTCTAATAGAATATAATTGATTTCATGATGATGATTTACTTGTATATAAAAAAGGTCAACCCACCAGAATCACGAAACAAAATGCTTATACATCGTTACGAAACGGAAACACAATAATAAGACATCCACGTAACATCTTCGTTCCCTCTGAATAGGCCTAATCATTATTAAGTATTGTTGGGGTAATCTAATATATTGAGGTAGTTGGTAGCCAGTTTATAATAGCTGAATGCCTCTCACCAGGAGGCGACACTTCCATTGGGCTGCTCGGCCACGGCCAGATACCATCTACCCACAGATATATGCATTATACACACATTTACATTTCATATGGGGGATACGTTATGCCACCAATTATAATTTTATTCGAATATTAATTCTCATCGTCGAGATAATTTTAATTGCGCAGACATTCTTTGGCTTTTTGTTCTTTCGATCAGTTGATTTAATAAAATATGATTAGTGCCAATTGGAATGCTCGATTAGGGTTTTAAGGGGTATTCAAATTGGATGAGGCTTTCATATGTCAACTGAAACACGATTAGTTAGACTTAATCTAATGTATAATTTAATGTTATTAAGTAAATATTAGTTCCTAAAAGATAAGTATTTTACTAAATTCTATTGCCTAGTAATAGCCTTGCCTTTTTTTTAATTCACAAGCATTGATTTTATATAAATACGATGTAACAACCGACCAATTAGTAACAGAAATTCCAAGAATCCGTATTTTAGAATTTCAGAATTTTAAAATTTCAGCATACAGAATCCGAAACGTTTCCTCATTACTGGCTCGTAGCGAGACGTCCACTTATCAAACCAGAACACGTTCGGATCGAGCCCATGAAATATTCGCCGTGTAACGAGAGATATTTTAATGCGGCCGACATTTTTCCCCGATTTCATAAAGCCAATGAGGTAATGTAAGTAATGATCCGCTCGGGAGATAAAAATCTCTCCGAGCTTGTGATAAAGTGACGGCTCACAATGGCCGTCGTTTACGTTGACTATATTAAAAATTACACAGATTTATTTGTGCTTACAAATGTGCGCGCACGGACACGATCATTTCGGCGGATTTTACTTTGCATACCCGCTTTGGAAGTCCTTGTTGGTGATGGTTTTACAAGACGAGAGGTGGATCGCTGAGATGTTAATGGTATCTTATTTTGAATTATAAATTCAAAATGCTGCGGTGCGGTGTGTTATTAAATGTTTTCTTACTCGCGTATGCAAATAATTAAGTGTATGTTTGATTAGGGTTAATGACTGCTTATTGAGGCTAAAAATAGCTCTGCCATATTGGCATACTTTATTATTTCTTAAGGTAAACTGTTTCAGTCTTCGTATTCTTTGCAATTTTGATTATTTTGACAATATTCCAAGTAATCTTCTATTGCATATGTGCACTGAAGAATGTTACAAATGTTACCGAAACATCTAGGTAATATACTGAAATTCACGGTAAATTACCAGTGGTACTTACCGACATAAATTATCACTAACATCACTAGTCAATGGTAACTAACGAGTGTCTATAAACTGTAGGCATCTCGGTTGCTTTGAACCACCTAATATGATTCGAATCACGAATACTCGAATAAAGGATTCGTAAGAGATAAATATGATTTGAATCAAAGATTCGAATCCTGTTGTTTCGAATCACGAATACAAATCCTTCAAGAATAAATTTGATTTTATTAGTTTTTTGCAACTACTAACATTTTAATATAGCTAGCAGTTGTTTTAGGAAACAAATCAAAACCTAATTCTTTATTATTAACACTGATCACCGTTGATAACAGACTAAATATCTGATTCCGTGTTACTTTGATTGAAGATGTTATTGTCCGTTTTTGAACTTCACTTGGAATCAGTGTTGTATACGCGTGGCGCATGAAGTAAAATTTCGAGTTTAGAATAGCCCCGTGAAAATTTGTCACGGGTCGCTGCGCGACCCTCGACAAATTTTCTACGCGGGGCTTTTCTAAACTCGAAATTTTACTTCATGCTTAGTCTGGGAGTGGAACACACTCGTTACTTTAAAATATGTCACAAATGTTATAATGTGTATCGTAACTGTCGGAATGAAATAAAATTGATATGTCTATCATAATACTTTCCCCCATATCTTGAACAAGTTTCTCACCTTTCACGTGGTGAAACATATTTAACTATGATTTTCAAAGTCGAAACTAGTTGGAATAATAAACCAAAATATTAGTGAAATTTAACCAAGTGTTTTCTTTATTAAATCACTTTCCCCCATGTTAAATACTTGAGCTTTTTTAACAAATGTTTCTTATTTCTGTTAAACTTTGTTCATGCCTAATCTGGGGATCACTCGTTCGAAATTTCAAATTAAACTCTTTTATAAAATCGACGAATGCCTCAATATTATGTAAATAAAATTCACTAAATTTCATTAAGCCCGAGAAAGCCAGAGAAAATTCATTGAATTTCATTGAAATTGACTGAAAAGGCGTTTAAATAAATCGCAAAAAGTAACAGAATACACAGAAATTATGAAAAATATCGAAATTATTGACATTTATTAAGAATCATGAAACAATATAAAAAAAAACATTTATATTAGCAGAGTAATAAGAAATCATGAAAATATATAAAAAAAGACCTTTATTGGCATATCTCCACACTTTACATTACATTTACATATACATTTGATTATCTCATTACACTCCCGTATCCCTCTCTTTTCCCTATCCCTCCCCAGCTTTTTTTTTTCTAGTTTATTTTATAAAATAGTTTTGTTAGCGTTGACAACATTAATTGTTGACATTATTTATTTTTAATGTTGACAATTATCATTCCATTATTCCAATTATCCAACTAATTCTATGAATATAATTTATAATGAGATTAATAATAATCATTTTCAACATTTTAATTGATAAATTAAATATTAAATTTCAGAAATCTTCTAAATTAAACATTATACAAATAATATTTATTAAAAGGGCAAAAAGACCTATCGATCGAAAGCCCTTGCAAGAGAGGGAAGTAAAAAATTACTTGTATATTTATAAATTGTATTTTATTATAATGCATTTCTCTCTTTTTCAATAGAGATGATATAGTATTTATTAAAAAAATATTAAAATTGAAAAAATCAATTTAATCAGCAAATAATTGTCAATATTGACAAATTCAAGAATAATACGACGCCAAAAATATTAATTAATAATAATCAACAAACAAAATTATAAAATAACTTGTTAAAAAACAAATAGGAGTATTGAGCAAAAATAGTCAAAAAAATCAAAATCAATAATATATACAGGAATATTCCAAAAAATGACAAAAAACCATAAACTTTGAATAGAATTTAAATATAAACAAATCTTGTTAATTATAAATAAATAAAATAAATAAATAAACCTTTATTCACGGATGTACCATTTTACAGAATATATAAATATTTAACAAAATAACAATTTAACACACAAAAGATAGAAACAAAAACATTAATGACAACAGAGTAATCTTGTAACAATTCTCATATACTGGGGAAATATGTTAGAAAAAATATCAAAGTCATTATAAATTAATAAAGAATTAGCTGTACGCATAAGACGTGTAGTCGGAGTGTGGAAACCATAATTTGTGTTATGGAACGGTATGCGAAACAGCGGCGGGTTCCGACATAAGCGATTGGCAAAGTTTACAGAAAAACACATGCGAGAAAGAAGAGTCGGGCATTGGATGTCCCCATTAGTACCGCCTGCAACATAGTTGATCAATATTTAAATCAACGCTAACATTTACATTATTTACATTATTATGACTCGACTTAAATGCTAGATATTTAATAAATTTGCTTTGAACATCTTCAATACGTTTAATATAAATCTTTTGATACGGACTCCATACACATGAAGCGTATTCTAGATGCGAACGAACGTGTGCAAAATATACAATTTTAAATGACAATACCGACAGATCCCTAGACAAACGTTTAATATACCCTAGCATTTTAGTCGCGCGATTACATATAAAATTAATATGATGTTCGAAATTGAGTTTAGCGGCAAACCAAACCCCAAGGTCCTTCATTATATTAACTTTTTAAACCATTTTGCCATCAATATGGTAATTAAAATCGCATGTTACTATCTTACGTGAAAAAGTTAGAGATTTACACTTGTCGATATTGAAACTGAGACCGTTTAAAATGCACCAGTTAGCTAAGGAGGAAAGATCATTTTGAAGTAAAAGACAATCACCAATATCACGTATTTCTCTAAATAACTTTAGATCATCAGCAAATAATAAAAAAATTGAGTATTTAATTGATAAAGAGATGTTATTAATAAAAATAAGGAATAATAAAGGACCACAGTGCGATCCCTGGGGCACCCCAGAAGGAACGCAGAAGATGTCAGAGAGATGGTTTTTTATTTTGACACATTGTGAACGGCCCTGTAAAAAGCTCTGAAACCATGAGATGACTGATTGGTTAACTTTTAATGCACTTAATTTTGATAATAAGATATTATGTGATACCTTATCAAAAGCTTTAGAGAAGTCCAAATACACCGTGTCAACTGAACACCTATTTTCCATAGAGTTATTAATATAATCTTGAAAACACAATAAATTGGAAGTGGTAGACCGGCCTCTACGAAAACCATGTTGTTCGTCAATTAAAACATGTCTAGACATCCATTCCAGTTTTGATGATATAAGTTTATCTAAAAGCTTGGGTATACAAGATTGTATTGTGATACCTCTATAATTACAAATATTGTCTCTACTGCCTGATTTGAAAATAGGTGCTACATAACTTCTTTTCCATATGTTGGGAAAGATACTTTTATTTAAAGAATAATTAAAAATTAGGAAAAGAGGTGTAGTTAATGAATAAATACAATTTTTTATAAAAATAGAGGGGACACCATCGGGCCCTGGGTTACTATTAGCTTTAATAGATTCAATGCCACTAAACACTTCACTTTTAGTGATTTAATGTGTATTTTATATTTTTACTTGTACTGTATGATGTATTTTTTATGTACTCCGTTGACTGAATAAATAAATCAATAAATTGGCAAAATCTTCAGAACCAATAAAACAGAATAATTATATTTTTTCCGATTTCTGCATGTTTTCTTTTTTTTTTGTAAAAAATGGATAAAATTCAATCGCACCCAGAAAACATCAAAATTAAAAACCAATTTCTCAAAAATTACAAGTTATTAATTTAAAAACATATTTTTATTTCATCAAAAATTTATAAAAGCAACAGACGAATATAAAAATTGAAACAAAAATATTCAAAATTGTTAAAATTAACACTTAGCAAATCTTTACCAAATAAAAATATGAAAGTAAATAATTTCTAATTTTATACAGCATAAAAAACACATAAATAATGGCAAAAGTTAACTCAAAAGAAAAACGTAATTGACGAATTCTATAAAAAATCAATACAAAAAGTAATAAAATAAAATAAATAGATGGCATCATAAATTGATTAACCAAATGATATTATTAAATTTTTTAAAATCAGCAGGTATCATAACAATTACAAAATACGTAAACATTTATAAAACCAACTGGAATATTGACAAAAACAATTTAACAAAATGGGGGTTTCCTACAAAAGAAAGTTATATTCAAAGGTCACGAAAAAAAATCTTGAACCAGGGAAATGTCGGTAAAGTTTAACATTTAAAATTGTGGCTACCATGTCAGTTTTACTTCAAATAATATTAAACAAAATTTTGAAAACTAAATTATTATTATCTTTAAAAACATTTTCAGTCATTTAATGTTCTTATCAAAGCATTCAGTTTTTAGTTTCGAACGAGCGTTTCCACTCCCAGACTAAGCATGAAGTAAAATTTCGAGTTTAGAAAAGCCCCGCGTAGAAAATTTGTCGAGGGTCGCGCAGCGACCCGAGACAAATTTTCACGGGGCTTTTCTAAACTCGAAATTTTACTTCATGCGCCACGCGTATAAAACACTGATTTAAAGTGAAGTTGAAAGCACTGAAAACAACCCAACCCAACTTCGATTATTTTTTAATTAGACGTTTCTTTCATATCCACGCTGTGAAACTTCAGATATTCGTTGTTTTTTTGTAAAAAAAACTTCAATTCCATGTAGTCCTTCGGTCTCCAAAGACTACAATTGGTCCTTTGAGCTGTAGCCTTTGTAAAACGGTCCTATGAGTAATAAACGTAGTAATCTAGAGTGATCCTTCAATTTGAAACTTCTAAGAACGAGAGTTGTCCATTCCCAGATTAAGCATGAAGTAAAATTTCGAGTTTAGAAAAGCCCCGCGTAGAAAATTTGTCGAGGGTCGCGCAGCGACCCGAGACAAATTTTCACGGGGCTTTTCTAAACTCGAAATTTTACTTCATGCGCCACGCGTATAAAACACTGATTTGAAGTGAAGTTAAAAGCACTGAAAACAACCCAACCCAACCCAAATTCGTTTTTTTTTCAAATTAGATGTTTTCTTTCACATCCACGCTATGAACCTTCAGATATTCGTTGTTTTTTTGTAAAAAAACTTCAATTCCATGTAGGCCTTCGGTCTCCGAAGACTACAATTGGTCCTTTGAGCTGTAGGTTTTGTAAAACGGTTCTATCAGTAATAAACTTAGTAATCTAGAGTGATCCTTCAATTTGAAACTTCTAAAAACGAGAGTTGTCCACTCCCAGATTAAGCATGAAGTAAAATTTCGAGTTTAGAAAAGCCCCGCGTAGAAAATTTGTCAAGGGTCGCGCAGCGACCCGAGACAAATTTTCACGGGGCTTTTCTAAACTCGAAATTTTACTTCATGCGCCACGCGTATAAAACACTGATTTAAAGTGAAGTTAAAAGCACTGAAAACAACCCAACCCAACCAAAATTCGATTTTTTTTTCAAATTAGATTTATTATTTCACATCCACGCTATGAACCTTCAGATATTCGTTGTTTTTTTGTAAAAAAAATTCAATTCCATGTAGGCCTTCGGTCTACGAAGACTACAATTGGTCCTTCGAGCTGTAGGTTTTGTAAAACGGTTCTATCAGTAATAAACTTAGTAATCTAGAGTGATCCTTCAATTTGAAATTTCTAAGAACGAGAGTTGTCCACTCCCAGATTAAGCATAAAGTAAAATTTCGAGTTTAGAAAAGCCCGCGTAGAAAATTTGTCGACTCAAGACAAATTTTCACGGGGCTTTTCTAAACTCGAAATTTTACTTCATGCGCCACGCGTATAAAACACTAATTTAACGAGAAATTTAAAAACACAGAAAACAAATTATACATGTTTATCCTCACAATTAATTCGAATTATTTTTTACGATTCGTATCCTTTTGTAAGTATTCGAATCTTTTTATAAATATTCGAATCCTTTTGTAAAGATTCAAATCACCCGCATTTGAATTCGATTACGAATCCTCTTAAAAAATGTAACGAATCCAGTTTAACTAAAGTATTCGAATGCCTCTATTGAATCCTCTTAAAGGATTTGAATCCTGAATTATTCGAATCCTGCCCAGCTCTCTCTAAGTCATACGATTGTGTGAATCGTGGAAACGCCAAATAAATTGAATTATATGTTTAATTACGACGTATGTTTCTGAAGTCAGAACCTACTGAGATGCCGACAGTTTATAGAAACTCGTTAGATATTTTGAAAAGTGGCAACGGTGTCGATTTTTTTAAATAGATTCTTTTCAGTTATTAAAAGAGATGGGAAAAAACTAAAAATAGCACAGTTTTAGATAATTTTACACTAAATAATAAAACTGTATCAGACCTTATGGACGAGCCGCCATTCAAAGATATTTACACAAAAAATACATAACTTTAAGCTCTACAATCCTTTTAATACTTTGAAAATTAATAATGTGTGTTTATAAAATTGAAATAGTTATTAAAATAATTATTTGAAGTTTACACAACCATTTAAATTGATAAATTACATTTATCTCGTTCACTTTATTAAGGAGATAGGCATGTTTGATTTGATGTTGAATAATCGACACGTGAATAAACATTAATCCACAGAGCGTATCCGGTGTAAATAACCATTAAACGCTAATCTAGCTAAATAATAAATAAAAAAAGAACAGCCGCGTAAAACATGATCAATATAATTGGATTAAAATATCTCCACCAATTATAATCAGGTGCCAGATGCAGTAATTTTAACTCGTTTTATACACCCATTCAAGATTGCTTATGTTAATTAGGAGCCCATCTTCGTGACAGCTCAGAAACAGGAAGTGCGATATTAAAAAATAATTACGGGGCTTTTACAACAATTTCCATTTTAGGAGTGTTGCTCACCAATTAGATACAATATTTAAGAATCTCGACTTATATTTCAGCCCATTAATTAGGCAAAAATTAAATTATTCTATAATTAGCTAGATATTTTAGGTATCTGAATTGTACAATTTGTATGTACTATTATATTATCTATTTTCAGAGATGGGCAGGATTTGAATCATTCAGGATTCGAATACTGGATTCAAGTCCTTTTAGAGGATTCAAAAGAGGCATACGAATAGTTCAACTGGATTCGGGATCCGGATTCGTTAAATTTTTGTAAGAGGATTCGTATTCGAATCCAAATGTGGGTTATTCGAATCCTTATAAAAGGATTTTAGTTCAACTGAATTCGTGATCCGGATTCGTTAAATTTTTTTAAGAGGATTAGTATTCGAATCCAAATATGGGTGATTCAAATCCTTATAAAAGGATTTTAGTTCAACTGAATTCGTGATCCGGATTCGTTACATATTTTTAAGAGGATTCGTATTCGAATCCAAATGTGGGCGATTCGAATCCTTATAAAAGGATTCGAATATTTATAAAAGGATTAGAATATTTATAATAGGATTCAAATACTTATAAAAGGATTCGAATACTTACGAAAGGATTTGAATCGCCAAAAATAATTCGAATTAATTGTGAGGATTAACAGGAAAAATGTCTTTTATGTGTTTTTTAATTTCTCATTAAATCACTGTTTTGTACGCGTGGCGCATGAAGTAAAATTTCGAGTTTAGAAAAGCCCAGAAAATTTGTCTCGGGTCGCTGCGCGACCCGAGACAAATTTTCACGGGGCTTTTCTAAACTCGAAATTTTACTTCATGCTTAGTCTGGGAGTGGAAACGCTCGTTCGAAACTTCAACTGAATGCTGTAATAAGAACATTCAATGACTGAAAATGTTTTTAGAGATAATAATCTAGTTTTGAAAATGTTGTTCAATAAAAAGAAAAGATATACATATATGTTTCATAGACTTACAGAAAGCCTTCGACAGAGTGAAAAGAGTGGACGTGTGGAAAGCGCTGCAAAAAAGGGGAGTAGAAAAAGACATAATAGACATATTAAAAGCACTGTACAGAAACAACAAAAACAAAGTTAGAACACACAACGAGGAATCACTTGAATTCGAAGCCAAAACAGGATTAAAGCAGGGATGCGTACTGAGTCCGCTGTTATTCTCTCTGATTATAGACGATACAATCAAAAGTTGTAAAGGAAAATGCAAAACAATGAATGTAGGAAATTGGAAAATGAAACCAGTGAATGTACAAGAACTCCTATTTGCAGATGATATGATACTAATAGCTGAGTCAGAAGAAAAACTACAACAAAACATAGCGGCATACCAAACGGAACTTAGGAAAATTAATATGATTGTTAACATAGACAAAACGAAAACTATGATTATAGCAAATAACGAAAAAAAAAAAAAAAACACAGAATAGAATTAGATGGAAGAAATCTAGAACAAGTAAAAAGCTACAACTACCTAGGAACACTGATACAAGCAAATGGGAAAATAGACAAAGAAATAACAGAAAGGATAGGAAGTTGGAAGAATATACAACACAGTTGGAACTTGGAAGAATATACAACACACTAAAGAATACATTCCTGGGAAAAAAGGAAATATGAAAGAAAATAAAAACAGAAATTTACAAGAAAGTAGTAAGGCCAGCGCTAATATATGGAAGTGAATCGTGGACAGTAACAAATAGGATAAAAAAGCAAAGTAACAGCTATAGAAATGAGGTTTCTAAGGAAAATTGAAGGAATTACAAGAAGAGATAGAATTAGAAATAATGGTGTGATGGAACAGCTAAACATAAAACCTATAGAAAAATTGATAGAAGAGAGACAGCTTGGGTGGTTAGGACACATGTACCGTATGGACAACGATAGAAAAGCCAAGGAAATATACGAAGTCAGGGTCCGGGGAAAAACAGAGTAGGGAGACCACGGCTAAAATGGAGTCAACAGACTAGACAAGCAGCTGAGAAAAGAGGGATTGTATGGAGAAATGCCAGCACGCTAGCAGAAAATAGGGAGGAATGGAAAAGAAGAATCAAGAATTGAAAAGTCAAAAAAAAATCTAGATTAAGTTAAATATAATGTAATAATATTAGTTCGACACCGAAAGGTAAAAGAACGTATAGATTAAATAATAATAAATTATTTCAAGTAAAACTGACATGGTAGCCACAATCTGAAATGTTAAAGTGTTCCGACATTTCCCTGATTCAAGATTTTTTTACCCTGACCTTATAATACAACTTTTTTCTGTGGGAAACCCCCATTTTGTTAATTTGTTTTAATTGTTTTTGACAATATTTAAGTTAGTTTTATAAATTTTTACGAGTTTTGTAATTTGCTTGCTGATTTTGACAAATTTAATAATATCATATGGAATCTTTGATTTGGTTGGCGTTCACTTTGTGGTACATCTTTATAAAATAATATTAAAACACTTAACTTTGTTTTACCACTTTAATTAAAGTGGTAAAACAAAGTTAAGTGTTTTAACAATATTATATGGCTCTTTTGTAAGTGTTTTGGTCAATTTGAATATAATTCAATTCAATTCAAAAGCAAAAACCAGCAATAATTCACAATAAATCCGGGATATATAAGTTAACATTTCAGTCTTGTAAAGGGGTATATATAGGTCAGTCTGGTAGAAATTTCAATATTAGGCTGAAAGAACATCTTAGAGCGTATAAATTAAAACAGGATAAATCCACGTTTTCTAATCACCTCATGGAAGAATGACATACTTTTGATAAAGATGTACTTTCAGTTTTGCAGTGTGTAGAAAAAGGCCGTAAAATGAACCTTCTGGAGTCATTAGAGATTCATAAAGCAAAACTGAATCCGGGAATCCCGCTAATAAACGACCAGACGGAACTTATGTATACTCCCCTATTTGACGCTTTTCTACCTGATAAATAATTGTAAGTATATATAAGATTGCAATGTTAGTTTTAAGTAGTTAGTTTGAGAATGACTCGCTGTTGAGTCGAAACTAGTCACAGTACAAAATAAAAAGTGAATACAAAAAAGTAATCAGTGTTAATTATTTAAATATTTACAATGTATCACAAAGTAACCGCCTCCACCACAAGATATTTAATCGAAGCTAGTGTAGCAAAAAAGGCGAAAATCTACTTAAAACTAATGTTGAAAAAAGTACAAGCATCACAAAACATTTGGTTAAATCAACAGTGCATTAAAACAGGAATAATACCACATTACGTTCAACTGAAATCAAACTGCAAAACGTTCGCCGCCAAGAAAACGATAAAAATCGCTCAGAAGCTCTGGATAAAGGAGGAGATAAAATTCTGGTTCAAACAACGAGAAAGTATTTTCACGTACATAAAAATACTTCACATTGAACTAGCTCGTCAACTACATCCAGTCGAATTTGACCTCCTAGACGACTACATAAGATGGAAAGCTAGTGTCGCAAAACACCAGAAGTACACAGCACAGAAGAAGAAGTTGGAAAAACTAAAAAGCCAGAAAACACCGGAACAGAACCAGCATAAAACCCAGGACTCACAACGTACCTTCCACTCCAGAGTTATAAACTGCACCGAGGTAAATTTCACCGAAAAGTAAATCGCCCTTATGGAACTTGGCCCTAATTATTCACCACATATTTAGGCAAAAAACCTCAAAGAATTGTTAACAGTCGAATCAGAATTAGCATTGAATAGTATTAAAAATAGCAACCTCATAAAATCAAAAATTTGCAATATTATTATAAGTTCAACAAAAAACCCAAATAAAGTTTACCACTCAGACCATTTCACAATTCAGTCCATTAATAAGAAAGAAAGCAAAAATGCGTATTTTGAAAAAATCAACAATTTTATTGCCTCTTCAAACATTGTGGAAATTAAAAAAGATCCAACCACACAATTTGTTAACATCTTAAAATCAAATATTCAAAACTGTACAGCCATATTTTCAAAATATGAAAAGCGCTTAATATTACCAATGAATCCCCTCCCTCCAAAACTTTATGGTTTAATGAAAATCCATAAGCAGGATTGCCCAATTAGGCCAGTGGTCTCTTACATTAATTCACCTGCTCGTAAAATAGGTATACATTTAAACAAAATTTATAGAGAACTGACAGAATTTAAGGATGAGCATGCAGTTAAAAATTCAATTGATTTAACCGAACAACTTAAATCCTTTAAAATAGAACCTAACTACAAATTAGTATCCTTTGATGTGTCCAACATGTTCGCGAAAATCCCACCACAAGAATGCGTAAAACTAATAAAAGAGTATTTTGATATTAACAATATAAATCCAATAATACAAAATGAATTCCTCCTACTATTAGAATCCTTATTTAAATTTAATTATTTCACATTTGACAATAAATTTTTCGATCAAAAAGAGGGGCTAGCTATGGGGTCACCACTTAGTCCATTACTTGCAGAAATTTTTATGAAAAACATCACATCAGTTATTTTAAATTCCTCTCTCGGACAGAAACATATTGTTAAGTGGTACAGATATGTGGATGACATATTAGCCTGTTTTGTAGGCTCCAATAGACAATTGGATCAGTTTTTAAATTTTATTAATTCCTTACACCCCAACATAAAGTTTACACTAGAAACAGAACAAAATAATCAAATAAATTTCTTAGACCTAAAAATCTCAAAAGTCAACTCTAAATTAGAATTCGAAATTTATAGGAAACCAACATTTACAGACACAATAATTCCTCAATCATCTAGACATCCAATGAAACACAAATTAGCGGCATTCAATTCAATGATCTATAAAGCTCTAAACATACCCCTAACAAAAAACGCGTTTAAAAAAGAAATCGAAATAATTAAGAACATTGCGAACAATAATGGATACAACACAGGACTAATAGATAATTTAATAGAAAAACATAAATTTAAACAATAGAAAAAATACTTGTTGTATGCAACCATTAAAACTAATAAAAATGGACAAAAATACGCCCCACTGACCTATTTCGGCATTTCAAGCCTTAAAATTAAAAATATATTAAAAAGAGAATATAACAGTCGCATTTAAACCATTTTCGAAACTAAAATATGAAATTTTCAATTCAAAAACAAAAACCAACATTCACAATAAATCCGGGATATATAAGTTAACATGTCAGTCTTGTAAAGGGGTATATATAGGTCAGTCTGGTAGAAATTTCAATATTAGGCTGAAAGAACATCTTAGAGCGTATAAATTAAAACAGGATAAATCCACGTTTTCTAATCACCTCATGGAAGAAGGACATACTTTTGATAAAGATGTACTTTCAGTTTTGCATTGTGTAGAAAAAGGCCGTAAAATGAACCTTCTGGAGTCATTAGAGATTCATAAAGCAAAACTGAATCCGGGAATCCCGCTAATATACGACCAGACGGAACTTATGTATACTCCCCTATTTGACGCTTTTCTACCTGATAAATAATTTTAGGTATATATAAGATTGCAATGTTAGTTTTAAGTAGTTAGTTTGAGAATGACTCGCTGTTGAGTCGAAACTAGTCACAGTACAAAATAAAAAGTGAATACAAAAAAGTAATCAGTGTTAATTATTTAAATATTTACAATGTATCACAAAGTAACCGCCTCCACCACAAGATATATAATTCCATGACTTTTCTCTGACTTTCCTGGTTTTAATGATATTCAGTGAATTTTCAGGCATTTTTCGATTTTCTAAAAGAGTTCAATTTGAAGTTTCAAACGGGTGTTTCCACTCCCAGGCTAAGCATGAAGTAAAATTTCGAGTTTAGAAAAGCCCCGTAAAAATTTGTCGAGGGTCGCGCAGCGACCCGAGACAAATTTTCGGGCTTTTCTAAACTCGAAATTTTACTTCATGCGCACCGCGTACAAAACACTGATTTATAGTAAGGTTTAGAAATACACAAATACATCTTTAATCAGAGTAACAGGAAATCAGATATTTAGTCTGTTATCAACGATGTTCAGTGTTAATAATAAATAATTAGGTTTTAAAATTTTTTGTTAAAACAACTGGTATTGATATTTATATATTAATGGTTGCCAAAAATAATAAAATCAAATTTATTCTTAAAGGATTTGTATTCGTGATTCGAAAAAACAGGATTCGAATCCTTGATTCGAATCATATTTATCTCTTACGAATCCTTTATTCGAGTATTCGTGATTCGAGTCATATTAGGTAATTCAGATTCGTGATTCGAATTCTTTTTACGATTAATTATCCCAGCTCTGTCAATTTTACAGTAACGTTTGCTTAAATTGACACGTTAATTGTATAAATTAAAATTTAGGAGCAAAAGCTTTATCAAATATAAGTCAAACCATGAAAACACCATTTAATTTAACCAGAGCTTACGTAACTTACTTTGATATGATTGCCCCTAACCGATTTTTAAAGAAATTTTATATTTATTGTTTCCGATATACATATGGGGGAGTGATCAAAACGTAAGGTTACACGTTTATTGCAGGCCTTGTAACCTTACTTTTTGATCACCCCTCGTATATCGTGTTTGAAGGTAATGTCTTATTGTATGTACATACAATATAAAAATTATAATAATCACTTTCACTAGTTAAAAGCAATTATTCTCATGCACCCATTTATAATTATCTTAACAGAAATCACCCATTGTTAAAACTAATTTGCAGCATGCGCTGAACTTTGAATTTCGCAATACGAAAAGGGCGTCCTCGCAATTGCAAAAGCCCCCCTTAGGCCCATTCCGAGATTCCATTATTTACTTGCCGTTCGTCTTTTTTTTATTTCCCCATCTTCCAACTCAATTCAATACAAGCAACCGACTTTAATATCTTATTCCCGGTAAAGTGATATTTTATAAAAGCGAGAGAATACGTACCGTCCCCCGCCGCTTATCGCGGCCATTTATCTGTGAAGCCTACACACGTTTACTGAAGAAATTAATTTTCCAAATCCGTTTATACTTTTGTCGTCGTCGGGGCGAAGCGACTTTTCATATGAATGCGCCTTATTATGCCGGCACAATTACCGTACGTCTCACTCACACAATTTAGCAATTTAATTTTCGATTTGTATGTCTGATATCTGATGACAATCGGCCAAACTGATAAAACGCCCATTTCAGCTTTTAAATGATTCACTACTATTATTATACAGTGAAGTTATCTTCTATCTGCTTCCTAGATACAAAATTTTGAATTGCCTTACAGGGATTTATTTAGTAATCTCGGTTTTATACAATAATACTTAAGTTTAAGTAACTCACGTTAAGGCAGATTTTTTTAGATAAATCCTACAGTGACCAGTTTCTTAAAAATTTGAACCGAATTCACCTTTGAACTGTAATTTAAAATTGCATGACAGTATTGCAGATTACGAGTATACAGTGAATTTCTTTTTTAAGTATTACGCTACACATCCCAATGAATACTTTGTAAATGTTCGAGCATACGTCGTTTTTATAAAAGTGTTTATTTTGAAACTTCTAACGACTTGAAAATAGGAGACCCTGTATAAAATCTGTCAATTTTGTTATGTATTTCGGGTATTTTTTAGGGTACGTTTAAATTTTAGTTGGTTATCGTTCTAATTAACAAAGTTATAGCAAAAATAATATATTATCGGTTTTTACTTTTTTCGCTATATCCCCAAACAAAATTACATTACAAGAAATTCGTAAATGCAGTTTTAATTTGTATTAAAAATGAAAACTTAGCTAATTTCACTATCTTTGTATCTGTAATAGTTTACGAAATCTCAATGGTGAGCACGATAAAGCAAACAAACGATAGAGGAAAGGTGGGAGGCTTGGGACGGTTTTCATAAAAAAAACTTATTAGGATAAAGAAATCTTTGCAAAATAGAACAGAAACATTAATTTAAAAAAATTATATTACAAAATTTTCAATAATGACATCAGGTGATGAAATACAAACGTCCCAAACCTCTAAGAGGGAGGTTTGGACCAGGCAGGTGGCAGGCTTGGGACACATACAAAATGAACTCACAGGTAACGAATTAAACCTTTGTGATGACAAATTAACGTAAGTCTCCGTACATGTCTAAATTATCGACGAAATATAATTATTTGCATAATGTTTTACTTGACGCATTGATTTTAGGTTCTTTTAATTTTCCCACAATTTCTACTTGCAAAATTTCACCAGCGTCCTCCTCGTCAGGAAAAAAGAAACTATTGGTTTTTGTGCTCTTTCGCAAATATTTTACTCTCAAGTAGGAGGTTTCATTATGCAAAAGCTTTAAAACCTTGCCTATGTAGTAGACAAAACTTTCCTTTTTGCCTTCCACTTTCAACTTAACTAATATATAATCTCCTTTATTACAATCCTTATCCTCAGTATTCACATAGTCACATTTATCGCTTCCAAACTCCAAATCAGAGCTGCTATCTTTGCAGAGTGTTTTTTCATCTATGTTTTCGTCCTCGGAAGATGCTTTCATTTATCGTTTTCACTTGCAGCTTCATAATTACAACTTTCTTCTTTTGTAACAGTATCTTTCTTGTCTTACATAACTGTTGTTCTTCGATATCATTTTTCTCTAGGGTGTTCGTTATCACTCTGGATTTTCCAGGTTTTCTGCCACCACCTTTTTCGATACGTGGAGCTGCTTTTGGAATGGCATGATTTTTTCTGGGGTAAATTTGTTTTTTCGGTAGCTGCCGAGGAACATGAAGCTAGGATTTCTTCATTTAATGTCGAGGATGAGGGTTGAGCCTGCTGTTCTGGTAGATCCCGATCCGTGACATATGCTCCTAAAAAGTCATCTTCGGAAGAGGTATTTTCGTTAAAGGGATAAATGCCAGTACGCCTAAAACCGTTCACAATATTTCAAGGAGTACAAGCCTTTTCTTGAGCTTCTCTAGAAAGATCAGGAATATCACAGATCTGTATAGGTTTTCTGGTTGTCTTATCATCAGACTCTCAGCAGCCGCATTGAAATAAGTTTTAAATGGGCCGTAAACAGAGACGTCTAGTGGCTGCAGTTTATGGCTGCAACGTGGAGGGAGAGATAGTAAAATCACGTTATTCTCCCTAGCCATCTTGATGAGATCAATTTGAATATGGCTATCGTGATTATGCTTAGAAGGTTTTTCGTATTCCTTTTTGGAATACGGAAAACCTTCTAAGGATAATGCTTGATAAAAACCAAGAAAATCACAATGGTCATCCAGCCGCTTGGGTGGGCTGCTCCCTTACAGCCAGTGGAACTACCTTAAAATAAATTTAAATAGTTGATATAATCAGTTTTGCACGTATATCAATGAGACTATTACCTTTTATCATAATTTCACAAAAATTCCCTCTTGGAAATATGTAGAATGGTTTGTCCAATAGCATTTATACCACAGCACACCGTTACTAGAGTGCCCCGCTCACCTGATGTCATTTGACCAACTTGTTTGGCACTCTTTTGAGTTGAATACTTTTTGCGGTTTATGAACGGTTGTTAGGCCCGTTTCGTCGATGTTCCAAATATCTTCAGGTCTAATACTTGTAGCCTCCATAACAGTCTTCAAATGTTGATGAAATGTATCAACATTCTTCTTGTTGAAGCTCGTGGATCTGCTTAGATTAGTTGCCTCTGGCTTTGTCAAAGAAATGTTGTTTATGTTTGCATAAAACCCTCGCAACCAGTCCTTTGTAGCACTTTCACCAGTATCCCACGCGTTCGGATAGTTAATATTGTTACTTTTTGAAAAATTATATGCCAATTTCAATTTTCATATGTCTAATACTTGTAGCCTCCATAACAGTCTTCAAATGTTGATGAAATGTATCAATATTCTTCTTGTTAAAGCTCGTGGATCTGCTTAGATTAGTTGCCTCTGGCTTTCCCAAAGAAATGTTGTTTATGTTTGCATAAAACCCTCGCAACCAGTCCTTTGTAGCACTTTCACCAGTATCCCACGCTTTCGGATAGTTAATATTGTTACTTTTTGAAAAATTATATGCCAATTTCGCCTTTCGATTCAGACCGTAGTGTAGTTTTGAGGCATGTATATAGTATTGGGCTAGCATAGTTTCTTCGTCTTTCGAGAAAACTTGTTCGCTTGAATGTTTTGTGGATTAATCATTCCTTTTGAAAGTATTATTTTTTGAAAGACGAAGGAGTGTGCTTTTCGGAATACCAAACTTTTTAGCTGTAAGCCGTATACCTTTTCCTTGTCTAACCTCATTTACTGCTTTATCAATCAGATGTTGTGGTAATATTTCCCTACTAGTCTTCATTTAATATGTATGAGGCATGATTCACATGTAAAAAAATTCTAAATTCGGGGAGGTTTGTGACACTGTCCCAAATCTCCCTCCCCTGTGTGGTCCAAACCTCCCTCTTGTGCGATATATTTAATTAAATTCCGTTTTAAAAATTAAGATTACATTTTATGGATGATAAATGCTATATATAGTACATAATATCGTAGCCCCACGGAATTTGTTATAAACATTTATAATTCTAGTCAATTAAAGAAAGTAATTGAAGGTAAATAAATGTGCTAAGAAAGTCAATTTTCATATCTAAAAACAACTAACACCACACCAGCGGTTTGCTCACGTACCTGACACTAGACGAGAAGATCACCCAGTGTCGTAGTTTAGTAACACTGCAAGCAATTTATGGAGGTAACATTCAATGTGTCCTAAACCAAATCCGTCCCAAACCTCCCGCCTTTCCCCTATATCAAAATTGAATTTGTGTTCAGTATTCTGGCACCAGATACCCACAGACGCGTTTCGGACTTCAAAGTCCTCTTCAGTGTGGTCCCGACCCAGTGCTGAGGAATACTGAACATTTCTGACTATTTCAATAATAGTTTTCACATATTGGCTTGAAATAGTCAGAAATGTTCAGTATTCCTCAGCACTGGGTCGGGACCACACTGAAGAGGACCTTGAAGTCCGAAACGCGTCTTTGGGTATCTGGTGCCGGAATACTGAACACAAATTCAATTTTGATATTTGTTTTCTGGTTTCACAAACAGAGTTCTGCTCGCTCGTGGACGAAACAGTGACCTGTATATGCACTTTGTGCATTCGTGTCACTGACAATGCCACTATGAAGCATTAGATGGCGTTAGCTATGGAAATCATTAATAGTTTCCCCTATATATTGAAAAACAGTTTTATTTACATTTGTTTATAGTGTAAAACGGAACGTCAAACTTGTCATTAAACTTAACAAAATTAGCCAAACGAGAAGTACCGACCCTTTTTTCAAAAGCCTGAAAATATTGACATAAAAGTACCCATATTCGGCCAATGTTATTATTTAGCATTATTTAGCGTTTAGCAGTCCCAATGATTTCAGTTTGAAGCTTTAAACGAGTGTTTTCCACTCCCAGACTAAGCATGAAGTAAAATTTCGAGTTTAGAAAAGCCCCGTGAAAATTTGTCAAGGGTCGCGCAGCGACCCGAGACAAATTTTCTGGGCTTTTCTAAACTCGAAATTTTACTTCATGCGCCACGCGTATAAGACACTGATTTCAAGTGAGGTTCAAATATACATACATTTCACAGTATTTTAGTGTATTATACCCGTGGCGCATTAAGTAAAATTTCGAGTTTAGAAAAGCCCAGAAAATTTGACAATTTTTCACGGGGCTTTTTTAAACTCGTAATTTTACTTCATGCTTAGTCTGGGAGTGTAAATCACTCGTTTAAAGTTTCAAATTGAACTCTTTTAAAAACAACGAATATCTAAATATTAAAAAAAAATAATCTGAATTTACAACACCGATATTTTAAAGAAAAACTTCCTGTATATAATCATAGGGAATATCAAACTAAAATCATTAATGGTGAAGGCATTTGTTTGGTTATACAGTTGTATGTATGTCGATAGAAATTAAAATCGTGAATATTTATCTAGTTTACTTGTGTCTTCTGTAATTCAATACCCATTCATTCATTCGCACAGCGCTATGTAAACAAACAAACAACGCGCTCCGCACTCATCATTTTTATTATTCGTTGTGATAAAATTTGGCAGGCACTATAAACCAAAACATAGTCAAAACTACTTTCTCTAATTTTGCTATTTCAGCGCCATCTCATATCCCAGAAGCACACAACCAGCAAAAATTGGCCCTCTTAATCAAGGAGTCGAAAACAAGATCCGTTTTTAAAATACTCTTTTGAAAAAATTGTTTATAAAACAATTTTTCCGGTACTACCAGTAGTTCGTTCCGCATTAAACCCCAACTGAAACATGTTTCAAGCATCATTTACTCCAAATCGTTTGTACGTGCACGAGTCCAGTTGTCTGCGACGCTGAATCCGAATTTAAAAAAAAATCGTCACACTCAATCGCCGTAAAATTAAATATTTGACCCGACGACCATCTGCGCGTGTAATCTGGCTCAATTAAAAACCAAACAGAGAGCGCGCGGCGCGCGCGCGCACCTCCGACTTTAATTAAAACAACTTTATACGGACTCCATCGGCATCCCGTGCCTTATGACTCTTATGAGTGAACGCTGCAGTAAAAAATAAAAGTGAAGGCGTGAAAGAAACGAATGAAGACGTCAGGGGATTTGAAGACTTTTTAATCAAGTTTAAAATATGATAATTGTATGTAAATATGTACGGACCTAACACTCATAACGATACACCTCTGGTGTGTTAGTTTTAAACGGCCGATTTATCTCGTACAATGGTATTATAATTTTTTTCAATATATTATCACCGTCGTACTTTCTCCTCGTTTCGAATTGATTAATAGTAATGATGCTACAGAAATGGTGGTAATGATTGCGTTCGCGCAATGTGATGTCAGCTGTGCGACAATTACATTACTTGTAATGATCAAGTATTTTAGTATCATTGCAATAAAGCACGTGTTGCGAAAAACGCTTCATGGAATATTCAAACAGTTGTACTAATGCCAGTAGAGAAAAATTTGCAGCATTTATTAATTAATGGACGTTACAGCACGAATTTGGATCACTCAGAAATTAAATCTTTTATATTAAATTAAATAACACTAATATATACAATTACGAAAAAACTATTCGTGAAAATGCAAACAGTGTCTTAATTAATAAGACAATTTAAGACGATAAATATCCATTGAAACAACTACTTCCCGTGCAAATACACCTCCGGATATTGAATTATACAATAACATATTTAAAATCTTATATAATTTGATTTGTTACAACGCTCTATTAAAGTATATGTAACGTTTAGGTCAAATTCTCTTCAAACCAACTAACAATACAATTTAAAATGAAAGGAGAGATAGCAACAAATTAGAAGTGAAAGGACTTAGATTAAAACTAATGTCTTAGGCCATCTATAGACGCGTTTCGAGATATATCTCTCTTCAGTATAGCTTTGCTTATGACGTTTAAAAAAAATTATGAATAAAATTAAAACAAACTTACTTGGAAAAAGTGTTGTGTGTGGAATGAACAGGTACACAAAAATGGAATGAGTGAAAATGATGGTCGGTATTCATAGGTAAAAAGGGGGATTATGTCATTAGCAGGTATGAAGAATGTGAGACCTTATTATTTACCTTACGGTACAGTTCAAACAAGATAAATTCAAATTCTAAACTATTTGAATTCGAGAAAATAAGCTTACGCTTTTTATAGTTTGCACATTTTAAACATAATATATAAAATTACGAAAAAATTATTCGTGAAAATGCAAACAGTGTCTTAATTAATAAGACAATTAATATCCATTGAAACAACTACTTCCCGTGCAAATACACCTCCGGATATTGAATTATACAATAAAATATTTAAAATCTTATTTAATTTGATTTGATACAACGCTCTATTAAAGTATATGTAACGTTTAGGTCAAATTCTCTTCAAACCAACTAACAATACAATTTAAAATGAAAGGAGAGATAGCAACAAATTAGAAGTGAAAGGACTTAGATTACAACTAATGTCTTAGGCCATCTATAGACGCGTTTCGAGATTTATCTCTCTTCAGTATAGCTTTGCTTATGATGTATAAAAGAAATTAGGAATAAAATTAAAACAAACTTACTTGGAAAAAGTATTGTGTGTGGAATGAACAGGTACACAAAAATGGAATGAGTGAAAATGATGGTCGGTATTTATAGGTAAAAAAGGGGATTATGTCATTAGCAGGTATGAAGAATGTGAGACCTTATTATTTACCTTACGGTACAGTTAAAACAAGATAAATTCAAATTCTAAACTATTTGAATTCGAGAAAATAAACTTACGCTTCTTATAGTTTGCACACTTTAAACATAATATATAAAATTACGAAAAAATTATTCGTGAAAATGCAAACAGTGTCTTAATTAATAAGACAATTTAAGACAATAAATATCCATTGAAACAACTACTTCCCGTGCAAATACACCTCCGGATATTGAATTATACAATGAAATATTTAAAATCTTATTTAATTTGATTTGTTACAACGCTCTATTAAAGTATATGTAACGTTTAGGTCAAATTCTTTTCAAACCAACTGCAAACTATAAGAAGCGTAAGCTTATTTTCTCGAATTCAAATAGTTTTGAATTTGAATTTATCTTGTTTAAATAACACTTTTAACTTTTTTGTATTCACTTTTTTAGTTTTAAAAAAGTGAATACAAAAAAGTTATTTAATTAAATAGTTCAAATGTTTCACAAAGTAACCGCCTCCACCACCAAATATAAATCTTTTATGGTTAATTTTCTCCTGAGTTGAAAAAGAGTTGGAATCGTCTGTTGAGTTTCGTAGACGGCTGTTGAAAATCCCTTAAACACGTTTGTATTATAAAATCATTAAAAAGGTAATATATTACCGGCCGGTTAACAACGGGCTCGGTTTTCTGGCTATTAAAATTATGTTGAAAACGTCCAACGTTACGCCTACCATAAATCTACAGTTCGGAGGAGCTCACAGTGGCGTAACATCGCTTTACCACAGCAAACACAACTTTCATTTAACCAAAAAGATAATTACTTTATTATAAATCCTATGAATTATGGTGATTAAGCTCCACCTTATTGTCTTTTAGTCTCCCTAATTTTCATTAATTAATGTGTGTTTAGATAATAAGCACAAAATTAAACACATAGAGTGTATAGTAAGTAGAAATAGTTTTTTAACCTTGGTCGTCCAACTAACAAGTTTGCCTTAAAATGTAAAGCAAACTTGCTAATTGGACGACCAAGGTTCAAAAAATAAAAGTATTTCGTCTGAGGTAATCGTGGGCGTGGCCAGGATTGTCACCAAGGGGACAAAGAAATAAGAAAAATGCCAACTTTCGAAAACAATTGCCTGAAAATTGACAGTGTATGTGTTGGGATATGTATACTATTTATTATACAAATTAGTTTTTTGTTATGTTTCGTAATTTCTCTGTTAATATATTTTCAACTTGTTTCTCATTGATCACTTGATGAAACATGATTAAATATTTTAAAAAAATTAAATTTAAAATAAAATCACCTGGTATGTTTCACTAATTTTACGTCTTTATTCCGACTAGTTTCGGCTATCAGCCATTTTCAAGGATTGTACAAAAATTCTCTGTTAACTTTATAATTATCGTATGTTTCTTAATCTTGTATAGAGTTCGAAATCAAGCACAATTTTTTTGTAAGTAGGGCACCTAGAAATGTTAACAATTTCGAGAAAAGTTTAATAAAGTTAAGATTCTAGAAAGACTTAATGTTTAGAGTTGAGGAAAATTATCAACTGTTAGACAATTAAACATTAAAAGTGCGATTCTTTTCTTATGTTAGACAATTTGTTGAAAATAACCAAAGTGATGTAAACGAAAACGGTAACATTCATTAAATTTATATAAATATTAATATTACAAGCCATATACTGTTCTTTTTTTAAGTATGCTTTTACATATTCCATGTAAACATTTGCGAAATGAATCAACATGAAATCAAACCCAAGTAGTAAATTTTGAACTTCACTTTTAATCAGTTTTTTATACGCGTGGCGCATGAAGTAAAATTTCGAGTTTAGAAAAGCCTAATTTGGATTGGTTGCTCCGCTTCGCTACGCGACCAATCCAAATTTTCAGGCTTTTCTAAACTCGAAATTTTACTTCATGCTTAATCTGGGATTTGAAACACTCGTTCGAAGCTTCAGATTGAACGCTTTTAAAAAACAACGAATGTCTTCAAATTTTCAGAGAAAAATTGTGATATGTGTACCTAAATAAAAAATTACCTAATTATTGCATAATTTATCAAATCTTTTAAATGTTCTTATATTATAGAAAAATGTATCACAGAGAGTTTTTCTCCGAATTATACGTTTTCCTTTCTTTAAATCTTTAGATATTCGTTTCTTTTAAGAGTTCAATTTGAAGCTCCTAACGAGTGTTTTCCACTCCCAGACTAAGCATGAAGTAAAATTTCGAGTTTAGAAAAGCCCCGTGAAAATTTGTCGAGGGTCGCGCAGCGACCCGAGACAAATTTTCTGGGCTTTTCTAAACTCGAAATTTTACTTCATGCGCCACGCGTATAAAACACTGATCTAACGTGAGGTTCAAATATACATAAATTTCACAATATTATAGTGTTTTATACGCGTGGCGCATGAAGTAAAATTTCGAGTTTAGAAAAGCCCAGAAAATTTGTCTCGGGTCGCTGCGCGACCCTCGACAAATTTTCACGGGGCTTTTCTAAACTCGAAATTTTACTTCATGCTTAGTCTGGGAGTGGAAAACACTCGCTTAAAGCTTCAAATTGAACTCATTTAAAAACACAACGAATATCTAAAAATTTAAAGAAAATAAGCTGAATTTGGAATACGTATACTTTAAAGAAAAACTCCCTGTATATATATATATATATATATATACAGGGTGTCCCATTAGTGCGTTTTCGGAGGATATCTTCGGTCTCGTTAAAGATAGAAAAACACATTCAGGCCAAACTTACTTGACTTAAAGAGCTGCATAACGTAAAATTATTTTGATGTATACAGGGTGTCCCATAAAAGCGGTACTGAAAATAACATTATTTTTTTAAATGGAACACCCTA
This sequence comes from Philonthus cognatus, assembly GCA_932526585.2. NCBI lineage: Eukaryota > Metazoa > Arthropoda > Insecta > Coleoptera > Staphylinidae > Philonthus > Philonthus cognatus. The sequence goes on from OW052241.1 coordinate 156,760,557, forward strand.
TATATTATTTGATTTTTAGATATTACTAACACGGGGCTTTTCTAAACTCGAAATTTTACTTCATGCTTAGTCTGGGAGTGGAAAACACTCGCTTAAAGCTTCAAATTGAACTCATTTAAAAACACAACGAATATCTAAAGGACAAGAAGTAACGGTCGTACTACGTTAAGAACAGAGACGTTCGGAGACGGATCCTAACAGGGCATTCGACCAAAAAAGGAGGCAGGAGTTGCTATTGTAATCTACTTTATTGTTTACCAAGCTTTCGGGACTGACTTTGTCCCTTCCTCAGGGTTACACTATAACAAAACAATGAGTTTGAATTTGATACATGATCTGACTGTATGTGTGATATTAACTGCTTACATTTGAGAATTTTGAACTAAACTGGTGTCATCGCACCGACGGTATTTACTATGCATTATAATTACAACGGTTGTTTATTTTCGTGGCACGTGTGCTGAGGGCTGATGTGAGGTTAAGTTTGCGTTGAAGTTGAAAAAACATATTACTGTTGCACTAACACATTAAAAACACGTCACTAATTAAAACTGATTAAAACTGATGAAAAATGGAGCATTGGTTGTTTCACTGAGTATTGTTAAAAATTATAAACCGCTGCATCGTGAAGTGGTGCAGTGTTTGTGTGAAACCAAGTGCGGAAATACCCACCCTGTATATATATATATATATATATATATAGGGTGTCCCATTATTGCGTTTTCGGAGGATATCTCCGTTCTCGTTAAAGATAGAAAAAAACAGTCAGGCCAAACTTATTTGACTTGAAAAGCTGCATAACGTAAAATTATTTTGATGTATACAGGGTGTCCCATAAAAGCGGTACTGAAAATAACATTATTTTTTTAAATGGAAGACCCTATATATTATTTGATTTTTAGATATTACTAACAATTGTACATATGTTTTATATAACATTGCATATACTTAAACCTAACATATTTAATAATACTTACAATTTAATGAAAAAAGTTAGATATTTAGGTTATCAGATTTTAATTTATGTCTCAATTATTAGTCATTTTAAAAATAATCGGTGTGGTGCTTTAATAAATTATACTAGACGCTATCCTCAGCCGAAGTTAATTTTAATATTGTACTTACCTTGTAGTAATTCAAGCCTGTCAATCTTAAGAAAATTCAAACAACAAAAACTTGTTTTATTTTAAAGGCACACCCTATATTTCTATACGGCATATTATTCGTCTTTCAAAGAGCTTTCCTTTTTATTAAGTATGTCCTATACTTATCTTCAATAATTTTTGAGATATCACTGTTTTATGGAATTATTTTTGAAATCAAAGCAACTACTGTGGTCATGGAATAAAAATAATTGAGTAATCAAAATTTGTTATTTGACATAGAAACAAAAATTAATAATATATTTTATTAGAATAGTTAGTTACATAACTAGTGCGGGAAAACAATTTTCCTGGGTGAATGCAATTTTAAAGCACGAGCGACGAAGGAGGGAGTGCCTTAAATGCGTGAACACGAGAAAAATTCTGACGCACTATGATCTGTTTAAAAACTAGGAGGAGCGTTTTAAATTTCACGCGCCAAAACCTATAACTCTGATTGGCTATGCTAATTACATAATTATTTGACGTAACAGCTGACATAACCTTAATCCGAAGCGTTACCGAGCTGCAAATTTGTTGTTTCATAATAACCTTCGGTGTGGTGTTCCTTTCGTGTTGTTAAAAGTTAGTTTTGTTTATATTTTTGTGATGCATTATGAACACAGTACAAGCTCAGTGATAATATCACATTCACCTCCAAAAAAGCGTAAGAGGTTGGATTTGGGTCATTTACCTCTGCTCGAAAAACACTGCATAATAAATATGTATTAGCAGATGATAAAAGATGATCCACATACGAAAAAGACTGCTGTTGTATCAAACATTGTCGGTGCAGTAGGTGAGATATTAAATGGCATAAGAATATGCATCAAATAATAAAATGTTTAATTTTTAGGAGTTGTTACCTCCACTGTCTATCGTACCCTTAGAGAATATAGGAAATCCGGAGAGATTTGTAGTCCTAAACAGCTTGGAGGACGACCCGCCATAATCGCAAGTTTTGATGATGTAGTAAAGAGATCAGTGCGCCAAATAGTGCATAGTTTCTACTACAAAAATGAACTACTAATTTGAACAAAGTTTTAAAAGAAGTGAACAATCATGCAGGCATACCGAAGATGAGTCGTTCTACTTTGTATAATTTTATGAAACAAATCAATTTTAAGTAAAATAGAAATACATTATTATATAAATTCCATAATATATTATGAACATAATGTAAATATGCTTTATTTTACAGATATATGGCGAGAAACCGTAGAAGTATTTTAATTGAACGTGACGATATCGTACGATGGAGAAGAAAATACTTAACCACAATTAAGAAGTACAGAATGGAAGGACGGCCAATTTTTTATCTAGATGAAACATGGGTCAATGAAGGACACAAAAAATCTAAAGTGTGGGTGGACAATAGTGTAACAAATCGGCGTCAGGCATTCACTGAACGGCTATCAATGGGGCTAAAAAATCCATCAGGAAAAGGCAAGCGCCTTATAATTCTGCACGTTGGATCTAAGCTGGGTTTTGTTGGTGGAGCATTGTTGCTATTTGAGGGTAAAAAAACTGCCGATTACCATGAGGAAATGAACGCAATGATATTTGAAGAATGATTTTCTAATTTATTAAACACATTGCCAGATAATGCTGTCATTGTAATGGACAATGCACCATAGTCACAAATTAGAAAAGATTTCAACAAAATCTTCAAAGAAAAAGCATATGCAGGATTGGTTACGATTAAAAAATATCCAATTTGATGAAGATATGGTTCGGTCTGAACTTATAAATGTCATCAGTTTGCACAAAGAACAATATAATTTGTACGTAACAGATAAAATGGCCAAGATTCATAAGAAAACGGTATTAAGGTTACCACCGTATCATTGCGAATTGAACCCAATTGAACTAATTTGGGCTCAAATCAAAAATGAAGTTGCATCTAAATACCAAACGTTTAAATTGGCAGATGTAAAAAATCTATTATTACAAGCAATACAAAATGTAACAAATATGCATTGGAAAAATTGTGTTGAGCATATCATCAAAGAGGAATTAAAAATGTCCAAATTTGATGGTATCATAGACAATTTAATAGAACAATTTTTAATTTCCCATTAAGATGAAAGTGACTCATCTGACTAACATTAAGCACATTTTGAAATTATATTTTTATAATTCTGGTATCTTACCCTTGTGCATACATTTTGGAATAGTGAATAGTGTCGCGTATATAACCCTGGAACACTCTCCTAGTGCCCAGTGTTAAAGTGTCTTGACTTGGTCTTGTACCTCTCCAGTAATTCCCGGAATTACTGGTTGACTCCAGCGTTAAGTGCCTCACCTTGCCGTGGTGCTGGAGCTCAGGTAAGAAGCGCAATGTCCAAAACTGTGTAATCGATCCGCGGTTGCTAATCGATGCTCCCTTGCCCCACTCAGTGGTCCTCAAAGTCCGACATGTGCTCCTTACTTGCTAATAAGTTACTGGTTCTATTTGCACACATACGGTTTATTAATGTCTTGTTTGTTATCAGGTACCCTGCCCGTTTTGCTGCCCCGTTGAGATAAACTAATATTCTTGACTTACATGTATTATATTTAATTTTTTATGATAAATAAAATTTAAGAAAAGTTTTAGTTTTTTAATTATTATTATGTAGTCCATAACTTAGTTATTTGTTTATTTTGAAATTAATAAACAAATAGTATAAAAAAATTATTATTTATTATTAATTTTAAAATATTTTTTACATTATATTTGATTTTATTTAAAGAGTAATTATAAAACTATTTAAAATTGCCGCAAAATTTATCGAGTGATATTTCTGGTAACTTTTTATAGTGTAACTTAGGCTTTGGCACTTACCCCTCCTGGTTTTTAAACAGACTATAGTTATGTGAATAACTATTTTAATGAAATATATTATTAATATTTGTTTCTATGTCAAATAATAAATTTTGATTACTCGAAATGCGACTTGCGAGTTGTCAAAACGGTGTTGGAAACGCCACTTTCGAGGCGGCGAGTTCAAAAACATAATTTTTAGAAAGAAAAATAAATCACAAGATGTTATAACATAAAATAAGAAAGAAAAAATTGCACATTTATATTAAGTGTTCAATATATCCTCCATTTTGATTTTGGCATACTTGAAGTCTTCGTGTAAAATTTTGGTTCACTTTAACTAGCATGTCAATGTTAATGTTGTGAAGAACGTTTCTAATCCTCAACTTCATATCTTCCTTTGTCGTTGCAGGTGTTTTATATACCTTTTCTTTTACAGTACCCCATAAGAAAAAATCAAGATTTGTCAAATCAGGTGACCTTGCCGGCCATACAACTGGCCCTCCTCTGCCAATCCATTTATTTGAAAAATGTTCATTTAAATATTGCCTTACCCGTCGACTGAAGTGTGGAGGAGCACCATCTAATTGCAACCACATATTTTGTAATATAGCAAGAGGTAATTCGTCGATCCATCTTTCAAATTCATTTCTAAGAAAATTTAGAAATGATTCACCACTAACAGTGCCATCAAAAAAGTAATTCTACTTCCTATAATTCCAGTCCAAACATTAAGAGACCACTTGTGTTGGTGGTCTATGGGTATAATATGTTTGGGATTATAGTCAGAATAATAATGAAAATTATGCCTGTTTACAAATGCGTTTTTATGAAATGTGGCCTCATCCGTAAACAATATATGATTTAAAAAGTTTGGTTCCAGTTCGCGTTTATATAACGCCCAATTACAAAAGTTAAGCCTATTCAAAAAGTCGTTGTCACTTAACTCTTGGACTAATTGTACGTGGTAGGGATGGAAATTACATTTCTTTGTTATTTTATTTATTGTAGTTTTTGGTATATCAATTTGATGCTCCAATTGGCGGGATGAAACAAAAGGGTTCTCAACGATAGACTGAAGAACTGCGTATCCATTTTCTTCATTAGTAGTCCTTTTCCTTTGTTTTAGATTCTTTGTATAATCAATACTTCCAGTATTTTGAAATCGTTCCTTCAATCGAATAAATGCTGAAGAATGAGGATGGTGTTCAGCATTAGGATATTTCTGAGCGTATATTCTGCTTGCAAGAAAACAATTTTCGTCACTAGCGCCCAAAACAAATGTCATATTTAATAATTCTTCTGTTGTAAAATTCATTTCGAAGTAGTTTATGACTGAATCAGCAGTAAATTAAAGTATTAATGTATGTCTGTCAAAAGATAAAACAAAAAGATACCTTAGATGCTTGGCACCATTGATACATTTAATAATATTGTAAATCTAATCACATAAAACAGTAATATCTTGAAAACTATTAAAGATAAGTATAGGACATACTTGAAAATGAAAATGAAAGCTTTTTGAAAGATGAATAATATGCCGTATAAAAATATAAGGTGTGCCATTTAAAAAAAAATAGTTTTTATTGTTTTAATTTTCTTAAGATTGACAGGTTATAATTACTACAAAGTAAGTACAAAATTAAAATTGACTTCGGTTGAGAATAGCGACTAGTATAAATTATTAAAGCACCGTACCGATTATTTTTAAAGTTACTAATAACTGAGATATAAATTAAAATCTTATAACCTAAATATCTAACTTTTATCATTGAAATATAAATATTATTAAGTATAAATGAAATTGCCAATTCTTGGTTGCAGAATACTTCAAACATTAAAATTGCGATTCTTTTCGCAATCTACAACAAGTTAATCTTACAAAGACTATATCAAACACTCATTGATACAACTACTTCCTGGGCTAATACCCCGAAGGAAAGAATCGCACTTTTTAATGTTTGAAGTATTCTGCAACCAAGAATTGGCAATTTCATTTATACTTATGTTTGAACGGTAACGTGACCGCCAGTCTAAGGTGTCAAATTGTTTAGAGGGAATGGCAAAGCTATACTGATGAGAGATAAATCTCGAAACGCGTCTATAAATGGCCTAAATAATTTGACCCAAATTGTTACATTTGCAGTAGGTTACTGTATGTAACAGCAAACACTTGTTGTATAATTCAATGTCCGTCGGGGCATTAGCCCGGGAAGTAGTTGTTTCAATGAGTGTTTGATATAGTCTTTGTAAGACTAACTTGTTGTAGATTGCGAAAAGAATCGCACTTTTAATGTTTAAATATTATTAAATATGTTTGGTTTAGGTATATACAATGTTATATAAAATATACGTAGAATTGTTAGTAATATCTAAAAATAAAATAATATATGGTGTTTTTCATTTAAAAAAATAATGTTACTTCCAGTACCGCTTTTATAGGACACCCTGTATACATCAAAATAATTTTACGTTATGCAGCTCTTCAAGTCAAATAAGTTTGGTCTGAAAAATATTTTTCTATCTTTAACGAGAACGGAGATATCCTCCGAGAACGCACTAATGGGACACCCTGTATATATATATATATATATATATATATATATATATAAAACTATATATATAAAACTTCTATTTCAAAGTTTATTGTACATCAATTGTTATTAATCAATACTCATGCATCATTGAAAACATCAAATTTTAAAGATATTTTTGTAATTGTCCGATAATTATTAAAATGCACTAAATAAGTGAAATTGATTGAACAGTTCATAAGTTATTCCTAAGAAATTCACGAAAACTTATAAAAATCGCAGACATTGATTAAAATAGGAATATTTAACTGAAATCTTCAAAATTTGATAAAAAAAACCTGGTATACGGAATCCTACGAAAACGATAAAAATCATTAGTTGGAAAAATTATAGAATAGAATAAATCTTTATTTTCAGTATTAATTATTGTAGTAATTCTTTTCTTCACTTTATTTTTATTATGCTAAATGTACATTTTAAACACCAGGTGTTCATTTTCAATAGCAATAGAATTGACAAATATATTTATTTTCAGTGTCAAGTTACATTAACAAATAAGTTGATCATTATAAAATTATTAAAAATTGAAGAAATCAACAAAATAGACATAAAAAATCCAATTATTTGCAAAAACTTGAATTATTTGTCTTTCTTGTATTTTTGCGTCTGTCGATTTATTAGTTGTTGCTCTACTTTCCTATAATTATATTCACTATATTTGACTCACCCCTGAAAGCATAATTACTTCTAATTGGAAATAAATAAATTGGATTGTATAGAATTGGATTTCATGAAAATCACCATAATTTATATTACTCCTACAAAAATTGAAAAATCAAACGTAAAACTTCAGTACGATTTCAATTATTAATAAAGGGAGTTTTTCTTTTAATTATACATATTCCAATTACAGCGTATATATTCTATAAATCTTAAGATATTCCTTGTTCTTTAATAGTTCAATTTTAAGCTTTAAACGAGTGTTTTCCACTCCCAGACTAAGCATGAAGTAAAATTTCGAGTTTAGAAAAGCCTGAAAATTTGGATTGGTCGCGTAGCGAAGCGGAGCGACCAATCCAAATTAGGCTTTTCTAAACTCGAAATTTTACTTCATGCGCCACGCGTATAAAACTCTGATTTCAAGTGACGTTTAATATATACTACTAAAGCAGTATACTAAAGATGTATATTCTGAACTGTACAACAAATCAGTGTTTAATACGCGTGGTGCATGAAGTGAAATTTAGGGTTTAGAAAGGCTTCAATTCAAAGCCACTCCAAATCGTGTTTTAAATGATCGCGCGGTATAAGTTAACGCCAATTCTGATCAGTTTCATCAAATTTCTTGAATGTTATAATTCATTTTAGAAACTAAATTTTTTAAACTAAATCTTCCGCTTTCAAACTCGAGTAAACTGCAATCAATTTTACTTAAAATAAAAATTCTCGGTATCATTTTGCGATAATAATTTATTGTTAATAATGTTGAACATGTTCTATATTCAAATTAAACTTTCCACCAACCAGAAATGGGTGCCTTATGATTCTTATGAAACTTAAATCTTATATTCTCTATCTTTCTCTTCCTCTCTCTTTCTCTTTGTCACTAAACTTTCAACTCGACGAGTTTTCTAACGCTAATACGAACCAAAGTCGTTCTCCGTAATCCCGTTTTGGGAAAATCCAATTTAACTGCCGAATAATTATCGGTTTACAATAATCTTCGATTAGTGTCGAACCGGTCTTTTTGACTTCTTACTTTTAGAGTGGTCTTGTAGTTTCTACCTGGAGCAGGACGTTTAAGATAAGCGTACCACAATACAAGGAAGATCTTGTTAAATGGATAGCCGGTCCGCTGGCGATCGCTTTGTGGCGATTATCCTCAGGACATTAGCATATTTATGGTGAAAAAAACACCGTTTTTGGGGCGGTCATTTTTCGGGATTAATATCATCACTATAAAAAACCCAATTATAAATAAGTGAGATATTTTGATGTAGGTATAAATATTGTGAGTCATAAATGTGAATTTTAAAGTGATGATAAGTGATGATTGATTGATTGATTGAGTTACGTGAAGATCAAATTAATTTGACGAATAACCTTTTTCACACGTTTATTTGAATTACCAAATGTTCATACATTTCGGATACAAAGTGACCATTATCAATGGATTAACACTGCTCTCCTCTTCGTCAAATTGATATTAGAATGATAGGAACTGTCATCTTGGACTTAAGTACAGCTTGAACTCGAGTTCAATGTTTTTGGTGCAACTTGGTGCAAAATTAATATCGACTTTCTGCAAAAATGTTGTCTCATTAAGACAAGTCTCCAAATATTCTTCTCGAGCTAACACCCCGACAGATATTGAATTATACAATGAATAGAAGAAGAATAGAAGTACTTGTTTCAATGAATATTTAGAGACTTGTCTCAATGAGACAACATTTTTGCAGAAAGTAGATATTAATTTTAATTCGTTTTTATGTTTTGTAAATATTCTGCAAACTATTGACAAACTCAATGTTTCTTTATGATATTTTTTTTTACATTTTTTTAGTTTTAATACAGTACAGATAAAAAATGTTGACAATAAAATATGTTTTTCTTCTTTACAGTTTTATTGCTTAAAACCTTATTAACCAAAAATCCGTTGTTAAAATTTTATGTACCATATTAGTATTTTAAAACCAATAAACAAAATTTATCACACACCGGTCATTTACTTGGAAAAAAAGAACGCTCCCACAGTTCGAAGGCAATCAGTGACCATTTTTATTAATAGCCATTTAAACGTCTGTTTTACGATGATCTCCCATATGTTGTTGCACGTTAGCGAAAAACCAATAACTCGAGATTTTACAGCGTTAGTAAAAAAAAATACGTGTTTTTTTCTCTTCGTCTTCATCTTTTAGAAGAGGAGGGACGCGCACCGTTTAGGGCCTCAAAGAAAACACTGCCATAAATCACCCGACTAAATACCATATTAAATTTCGAAAAGAGGCGCATATAAAACCATTATCTGTTCGGGGCCGGCAACACCCATCGTGCCGTGTTATTATTCAAATTACACACGTTCAAATACGGGGGAAGGATTTGCTAGTTAGGAGTTGGATGACTTGCGGGTGAAATATTAGTTGGGGGTGGAGTTGTTGTGGGCTAAGGGTAGACTAATTTAAGATACATTTCCGTTCGATTAATTTTCTATCAGGTATTATTTATGGGGTAAAACAGACACCTTTTGGTGTTTTTCAAGCCATTCTCAGAATGAGTAAATGTGTTAAAGATTTTCTAAATCAACGACGCACAGTGGGCTGAATGTCGATTCTAGCTGGACAAAAGTATTTAACTATTCAAATAAGCTGGAAATGATTAGAAATATATAATTATAGTCCTTAATTAATATTTCGAGATGAAATTGCATTATTTTTCAGTTGTTGCGAAAATTTTAGACATTCAGTTGAAATATTTTAAAAATCTTGGATAACTATCTTAAACTAAAGGATAACTAAATAAAAATATATTATATATCAATATTCCATTTTATTCATCAATAACAATGACATAAATTAATCATTGGAGTCGGAATTGTCATCGCTGTCAGAGTCTTCATTCCCGGACGCTTTCATTAATTCTTTTGCTTCGCTATGCAAGTCGGTTGCAGGTTTTTCTCTCAATGGTCTAAAGGAATTGATAACCGGGTCTGAAGATATCAGGAGCATGTGACTCAAATCGACACATGTGTTATAATGTGACGATTTTCGCGTGTTATGAGTCCGGAACCGTTTCATGATTCTGGCTTCTTGTGCCTCTTCAGAAAGCTGCCCTATCGGCACAATTGCGTGCTTGATGATAAGGGAACCGTGCATTAATATTTTATGCACAGTCGGAGGCATTCTGTACCAACCGTACAGTTGTACGTACAGTTCAGCTGTTTGAAGGGCATATTTGTAAAACTTTTCCTCGTCAACTTGATTCCCACTTGAAATCACCTATAACAAAATTAAACATTGTTAGTAATGTTTAATTTTGTTATAGGTGATTTCAAGTGGGAATCAAGTTGACGTCAATGAATCAAAAAATGTGCACTCAAGTCGGAAGTTAGTGTAACACTTACTTGAAGAATAACTCCAAATCTAACTATTAAACTTTTGTCAATCCCTGTGGCTTCAGCAGCTGCATCCGGGTGCTGGAAAAAACGACGAGCAACATTTCCCGTATTCGATGTTCCCTTTCCCTGAACCACTTGATCGACGCGTATTCCTATGGAATTATATAAAGCTTGTTGCACGGATTTCTTCCTGTCTTCCATGAGTCGCTTGTCTTCGCCAGATGCACCTCTGATTGTGGGTCGTTTCCAATCCATCTTGTATGCAATATGTAGAAGGCATTCGAGGAATTTAATCCACGCGTGCAAGGAACTGAGACCATATTTGAGATTTTCCTGTACAATGGGTCTTCTTTGTACGCTTTTTAAGTTGTTAACTTCAGTGGGCTTACATCCACAGAGAAAGCACGACTGACTGGATGTTTGTGTTAAAGCGTTTACCACTTTACCGTCAATCATTGTTAGCAGCATTTTGAACTCGATTTTGACAACTTCACCTGTAAATAGAGAAAAATAATGTTATTCATAATGGTAAATACCTTATGAATGCAATACAAACAGCTAATAAGCTTAAAAATTGTCATTTACCATCTACGTCGATCTTAAGAGGCTCCAACGATTTAATCTGTTCCGCAATATCATTGAATTCCTCATTTGTCGTATCAGTCGATTCCTTTACGAATAACAATTTTAATGGCCGGCAATATTTCGTCGATGAAGGAACTGGATTTTCCCACAGTAATATCTTGTTATCATCTGAGTCCATTGCAATTCCATAAAGCTGAAGAGGGACTACTGAAAACATAAATATACTACTCCCGGTGTATTTATCAGCATTCTCCTCTGCCTCTTTTGATGACTCTGTCTCTTTTGGCGGTGTTTCCGGTCGGTTCAACTGGTGATATTCATTGATACCGGACGTACCATCGCCACCATACTTAAGTATAAGTTCGAGACGTCTGAATTTCTGCAGTGACGAAGCATCGGGCAATGTTATAGTTTGCAGTAACCTTTTGGCGGTGAGGTTTAATAAGGCCTGCAGTTGTATCTTAATACCTGCAATGAATTTTTCATATAGAACCAAACAGATAATATACGTATAATATATCTATATTAGACTGTGCCAAAAAAAATCGACATTTTTTGATTTCGCTCTTCCTCTAGTATATGATTCCCCGTTCAAAATCCGGCGGGTTCCCAAAATCTGAAGTCAATCGGTTGATGTTTAGAGGTGCATCAAGTCTAAAACGTGTTTTTAAAATTTTTTCCTCGTTTTTCGAGAGGTTTTAGCTTACTGTTCCAAAATAACGGGCTGTTTGACGCCTGAGACACATTATTACATTCCAATACAAAGTATTCAATGCGTTTCAATCGCCAGATCTACTTTCGGAAAGATATATTGGCCAAAAAACCCATTTTTTAAGGCCTAAAAACCGTGACTTCAACTTTCAAGTTTAATAACTTCATATTTTTAGGTCCGCGATGCGTCAATTATTGTTTGAACATAGTCTAGTATCACATAACATTATTTAAATTCAAAATTCCAGAGAAAATCGGCCATCAGTTGAAATAATCTTCACTCGACGGAAAACACGCACTACTTAAAAATGGACCAAAATGACAAAAATTCAGATTGCAATAACTCAGCTGTGTTTAGTCGAAATTGTATGAATCTTTGAGTTCTAAATAGGTTGGGATCTTCCGTTTAATGGAATGCATATAGCGAAATCCATTCCACCACCTCCCACTCCAATAAGAAAAAACTTTTTCATGATTTTAACTTACAAAAAACAGCTAGTAGGTAGTGCAAACAAAATAGTGGTTTCAATCAAACAACAGAGTAATAAGTTTCAGTTATTTTCCTTTCAGTTCCCTAAAATGTCCAGTTTCTAAGATGATTTGGTGCAAAGTTATGAATTATTTCAAAAAAAGCTGCAACTTGCTTTTTTTTGGCCACAATTTTACTAATTTTGCACCATAATTGGCCGATTTTCTCTGGAATTTTGAATTCAAGTAATGCTATGTGATACTAGTCTATGATCAAACAACAATTGACGCATCGCGGACCTAAAAATATGAAGTTATTGAACTTGAAAGTTGAAGTCACGGTTTTTAGGCCTTAAAAAAATGGGTTTTTTGGCCAATATAGCTTTCCGAAAGTAGATCTGGCGACTGAAACGCATTGAATACTTTGTATTGAAATGTAATAATGTGTCTCAGTCATCAAACATCCCGTTATTTTGGAACAGTAAGCTAAAACCTCTCGAAAATCGAGGAAAAATTTTTAAAAACACGTTTTAGACTTGATGCACCTCGAAATATCAACCGATTGGCTTCAGATTTTGGGAACCCGCCGGATTTTGAACGGGAAATCATATACTAGAGGAAGAGCGTAATAAAAAAATGTCGATTTTTTTTTGGCACAGTCTAATGTATATTATCTGTATAAAGGATAAACGTCCGGCTAATATATGTATAATATACGTATATTATATGTCCTGTTCTATTAAGGAATTGAACCTATACAATATTTAACCTATATAAGAAATATAAGTTCATGCTCTAACCGTAGGCGAATGTAAACAAACTGATACCTGAATGTGATATTTTGACAGCAGCAGATTCTGGATAACATCTTTCTTTGGCTGATCGAATCTTCTCGTACGAAGGAAAGACATTCGCATTTTTTTTTCTTCAACGCGATTCTATTTAGTTGGTATGTTTCTTTAGTCATGCGGCAGTTAACCATATGAGCTAATGCCTCGTCTTCTGTAAATGCAATAACTGCCCCCTTTTGCTCGACGCTTTCCTTCATAACTCCTCTGATTTTTTGAGCGCGCTCTCCTGGAGCATTAGTAACTTCTGCTACAATGGTTGCAGCTGCTCGCTTACCCTCCTTTCGAAGCTTTGAAACTGATGCAAAATACAATTTATCCGGTGGAGTATCATCTACCAACTCTTGAATTTTGCGCTATTACGACCGGTCAGAACATTCTGAGAAACTGGTAAAAAATAAAACATTGCAAATGAAACATGCAATTAACAGGATGCAAAATATATAATAAATGAACAGGAATGTTTATGAAACCTTTTATGTGGTCTTCCGAGTGTTGTAGACTTTTTTATTTCAACCGAAATGTCAGTATTAATAATAATAATAATAATAATAATAAATTGTCTTTATTCAAAAATTCAGGAATATTACAAAAGAGAATAACATACAGGCGAAGTTCAACCAGTCTGTGTGACTTTAGTTGCTCTTCCACTTAACCTGCTTCGGTAAGAAAGATAATCCATAGAGGAGTACATAATTATAATAATAAGTCTTAATAATTAAATGAACAAACAAAAGATACAACTTTAATTAACTGAGAAAATAAACAAAAAAAACTCCAATCAAATCAGATACCTAGAATTTTAGATCTAATTTGTCGGGACATGGCTTTTTTAAAAGTAAAGGGTGACCGTTGTTTAAGGTTAGAGGGAATTTTATTAAAAATGTTGTATATATTGTATTTAAAACATCTCTTAAAAAAGGTGGTTTTGAATTTAGGAGGTGAGATGGTTCCTCTAAACCTCAAATTGATATTGTGGACATCAGACTGATAAACAATCTTGTTGTAGAGGTAGGGGGGTGTGCGGGTCTCAATAATTTTCTTATACATCACACAGCAATGTAACAATCTGCGCTCCGCCATATCTAGCCAGTTCAGCTCTTCAAGTTTACCTGAGATGTGGTCAAATTTGCGTATGCCAAAAATAAGTCTAATACAGGCATTCTGGACCTTTTGTATGCGTTTCGTTGTTACAGAGTCTAGGCAGGCATTGTATACGGCATCCGCATAGTTGAAGTGGCTAAGTACCAAAGTGTCGCATAGCAGTCGCTTAGTTTTTAGGGTCAACACATTACGGTTAGAGTAAATCATTTTTAAATTAATATATGCACGAGATATGCATTTATTGATGTGTAATTTGAACCGTAGCTTATCATCAATTACTAGACCTAGGTTTCGTACAGAGTCAACAAAAGGGAGTATTGCATTACCTATTTTGATTTTTAATTTTGATTTTGCTATTTGAATTAATTTTTTTGGACCGAAAAGCATAGCTGATGATTTAGATGGATTTATTATAAGTGAATGACTGTGCGATGTATCGACTAGCTTACTGATGTCAGAGTTAATGTTGAGGTTAGCGGTGGATATATCATTAATATTGAATGCGTATGATAGTTGTGTGTCATCAGCGTATACATTTACGGAGCAATGGTTTAATACTGACGGTAGAGAGGAAGTATAAACACAAAATAAAACTGGTCCTAAGATGGATCCCTGAGGAACACCCGCCGCCACACTACATGTATTTGAGATTGCGTCGTCTATCTGTACAAACTGGGTACGACCTTTTAGAAAAGAACTAATCAAGTTTATTAAAGAATTAGTAAGTCCTAGATAGTGAAGTTTAGCTATAAGGATATCGTGATTGATAGTGTCAAAAGCCTTACTATAATCCAGCAGTACGATTGATGTGAGTAAGCCATTATCCGTTGAGGAAATGATGTCGTCTGTAACATTAAGTAAGGCATTAAATGCTGCATCTAGCCATGATATTTGAATTTTTTCGAAATACTCTGGACGACGATGACAAGCATCGAATTTGTGTCTAAAAGTTCGCAAAAACGTTCGAAGTCGTTCTCGCATTGTCTTCTGGCAGTGTGGCGTCTCGTTCCAGCGATTACCAACTCGAGGTTTTAGCTTGTTAAACAATGTCAGAGTGTTATCGCTCATGTCCTTACCGCGAAAATCTTTCATTTCCGTGATGACGATTTTATACACATCTCTATTTAACAGCGACACTGCTGAAAGATATCGAATAGAGAAAATCAAATCGACAAAAAAAACGCATTACAAATTTTCACTTTACTAAAATGATCATTACTCGAAAAGTGCACAAAAGTGCACTTTCATTTATAGCTTGTAATAATCCTAGAACGTCAGAGAATTGTTCTACGAATGTCCGATGTTGACCAAAGTTGCCCATTTTATGTACGCATACAAAACGTGCAAAAAAATCATGTTTTTTTTGCGATGATACGTGGTGCCATTGAGTGTACACACTCTGTGAGTAATATTTACTCATCAACCACGTATACATGTCAAAACAAATGGCATTTGATATACTTACTATCGGAAATATGTACTTACTTGTGTAAAAATGCTTTGGCGCTTCGAGATGCAAATCCACTAAGTAACACTTTGACACTAAGTGACACTTTGATCCCGGACCGTACTCGAGATTTTAAGTGTTTTGAATCGTATATTTACCTTCATAACGACTCGAGCATCGAACTTTTGTTTTGACTTTTGTCCAGCTGAATTCCCATTTAACCCACTGTGCGACGCAGAGTTTAAAGAAAAAGCAATCCAGAAATCATACAGTTTTAGTACAATATTAAAAAATATTGAACAATCTGCCACTTATTTATCTTGTAAAGATGATCTATCGATAAAAACACTTTTAACTTTATTTGTATAAAACAATTTATTTTTATGTGACTGCAGTTTCAGCACATTTAGCTCTAACCATTTTTGTATATATACCTGTTTTGTACATAGTTTTAGTCACTTCATGTTCGATAATGGCAAGCTAAATTTGCCGAAACGGCAGTTACATAAAAATAAGTTGTGTTATACAAACAAAGTTAAAACGTTTTTTATTGATAAATTTACATTTATTGCGAAGTAGAAGCCTCCACATTACAAAATTTATAAAGATGAATTAAAACACCCATTCAACTACTTATCTGACTAATTCCCCGACGGCTATCGAAAAGTCCAAAATATATTGCTTTAGCAATATATTTCAAACTCAGTTTTGCTCCTTGTTGGTTAGTCCGTGACCACCATACGGAGCCCTAGTCTGGTGGTCACGGACTAACCAACAAGGAGCAAAACTGAAATTAAATCACATACAAAGGCTGGCATGTACGTGCACAACCGGAGCCTTCAGAACAACACCAACCGCTGCAATGGAAATAATACTAAGTCTCCCACCTCTTGATATCCACATCAAGAGCACGGCGAGACTAACCGCAGAAAGACTGAGAGCCATGAACACATGGTCAGACCAAACTACGCCCGACGGCCACGGAAGCATACTCAAATGGGGACCACCCATGCTGAGAAGCAAAATAGACCAGAAGATACCCCAATACATCTTCAAAAAGAAATACGTCGTGAACACGGACCCACAAACAACACCACCGGACTATGTAGTGTTCACAGACGGATCCAAGACTAAGACAGGCTGTGGAGCAGGGATATACTCAGAGGATTTAGCTGTGCGAAAACGTCTTCCGATAACAGCACATGCTACTGCAACACAGACTGAAATTTACGCAATCCTAGAGAGTGCTAAAATTATAAAAGACAGAAACATCAGTGACCAGAATATAACTATCGTCACTGACAGCAAAGCCGCACTGACAGCTCTAGACAAGTTCAGAATAACATCTGAACTAATACATAAATGCGTAGAAACCTTGAACAAAGTAGCAAATTCCAACCGCATAACACTAACGTGGACGAAAGGACACGATAACAGCCAGGGCAACAATAACGCAGACGAACTAGCACGAGAAGCATCGAAAATTACAACAAACCGTGCAGAAATAGGACTATCCCCTAGGTCCTTAGCCAAACGCATGCTAGAGTTCAATACTGCAAAACATAAAGAGAGATGGACAAACCTCACAACATGCAGCCAAACAAAGACATACCTGTTGGAACCCGACGGCCAAACAACAAAGAAGTTTCTAAAACTCACAAAACAGAAACTACGAATCCTAACCGGCTACATTACTGGTCACTACAACTTCCAGCATCACCTCGCAAAAATGGGAATCACCAGTGATGACATTTGTCGAGGATGCAACGAAGAAGAAGAAACAGCGAGACACATTCTTCACGCGTGTCCGGCGCTGTCAAAAATAAGAACCACGTTACTAAGGGAAGAAGCCCCAAATCGTGAAGGACCCGGATGGCAATGGTCACCCGCACAGATCCTGGCAATTGCCGACTGTGCGGGGTGAGTCTAACCATCAGGGGGGAGGCACTACAATGGGCCCGACTGCGGCCTAAGTGGGTGCAGCTGCTGCTGCCCTCCCGCCAAATAATCCTTAATCCTTAATCCTATTTCAAACTTCACAATATGTTAGTGTTTTGTACGCGTGGCGCATGAAGTAAAACTTCGAGTTTAGAAAAATTTTGAAATATTTCAAAATACTCCATTGCTGGTTTTTAATTTACTTTCAATTAAGCATTAAAGAAAGTGTTATCTAAGATTTGATTAATTATTTATTTGGCCTGTTCTACAACAATGAGCCCTAATGAGAGAAAATAAGCCAAAAGCAATTAACTAACTTAACATATTAATTTTAATTTAATATAACTTGACTGTGTATGGTGTTTCGTGTATATCAGGTATATTTCTTGTAATAAATTAATCAGTGGAAGGATATAGGTCATCATCACATTATATCTTGCACAGTCTGGCATCATCTCGCCTTCTGACAGCAGTGTGCATGTTTTAACGGTTATTTCAGCCGTCTTACATAAATTCCATTTAACCACTTGTTAATTCTGCATTGGAACGAGATCAAGCTTTGATAAGATTATAAATTCCAATGTGCGTAAACACAGCGACTAATTATTAATGATCCTTAATTACCATCGCTTTATTACTTCCATCTTTATTATTTTCGCTTCAAATACGTGCAAAAAAATGAAATGGGTAAGAATTTCCTTACTATTGAATCACTTATAACATGTTTTCGGTATACCTAACAGATCTGTTAATAAATGTGGACTGGTTGAATGATCTTCTTATTAAGGACAACCATTGCAGATCTTATCCCACAAGTGGCGGGATTTTCAATTTTATTCGCCATGGTACACAACACTTAGCTAAGTCATAATAGAGTCAACTTCTTTTCAATAGGTTTTGGTAGCAGCAGCGCTGCGGTGACAAGAAATAGGTTATGGTAACAGCCACGCATGCGTGAAATAGCGATAGCAGCGCTGCGGTGACAAGAAATAGTTTATGGTAACTGCCACGCATGCGCGAAATTACGATAGCAGCGCTGCAGTGACAAGAAATAATTCCTGGATAGACCACGTATATATTATACAGAGAGTTTTTTTTACGTAACACCGAACATTTTCATAACGAGAATTTTTCTTTGAAGTATCCATATGCATACGTTGCCCATTTTCTGATGCTCGGTTTATTAAAAGAATTTAATTTGAAGCTTTAAGCGAGTGTTTTCCACTCCCAGGCTAAGCATGAAGTAAAATTTCGAGTTTAGAAAAGCCTGAAAATTTGGTTTGGTCGCGTAGCGCGAAGCGCGGAGCGGCCAAACCAAATTTTCAGGCTTTTCTAAACTCGAAATTTTACTTCATGCGCCACCGGTACAAAACACTGATTCAATGTAAAGTTTAGTGGTGTGTTTTAAACTTCGTAATATGTCAGTGTTTTGTACCGGTGGCGCATGAAGTAAAATTTCGAGTTTAGAAAAGCCTAAAAATTTGGTTTGGCCGCTCCGCGCTTCGCGCTACGCGACCAAACCAAATTTTCAGGCTTTTCTAAACTCGAAATTTTACTTCATGCTTAGCCTGGGAGTGGAAAACACTCGCTTAAAGCTTCAAATTAAATTCTTTTAATAAATCGAGCATCAAAAAATGTGCAACGTATGCATATGGATACTTAAAAAAAAAATTCTCGTTATGAAAATGTTCGGTGTTACATAAAACTCTCTGTATATTTTGAATATATTAGGGGTAGGTACTAGAAAGTTATCCATTTTTAACGCCAATTTGTAAATCGATTATTTGAAATTTTAATTTCATAACTTCAAAATTTAACTGCCATTGTTTGCTTTTCTGTTTGCAGATGCATCCATCGTCTACGAATTTTCAATGCCACTGGTAAATCTGCTCATGACGAGGCGGTTGTTTATTAAACTGACGGCGAAAAGCACGTTGAACTTCAATAATGGGCTCTAGTTTTACTAATTGCAGCACACAAAATGATTGTTCTTGCTGTGTCGGCATTTTACTACAGACAATCAACATGACAAATAACAGCGCCAACGCGGCCGTGGTTGGTACTTCTGCCTGGACTGTACAAATTTTAAACTTTTGTCTGTCCAGGAACGTTGGAATTATGGTTCTAACTTTTGTAGTTTGAAAGAAATAAACGTTTGAAATCTGTTCCTTTCTATTGAATAGCCCTGTATATCTTCAATTTGCAATGATAATACTTAACAACAAACTGCTGTTTACAACATTTTAAAGGGCCTAGAAAATATTTCTCCCAAGCTTAAAATTTTCTCTGGACGGTACAAAGTAAGTATCTTACAACTCTTGTTAAAATTATTTCAAACAATCGCACTCGTGAGATCCAAACGGAACACAACCTGTAAATTACATGAAACCAAATTGGCATCAAGACTCCGGAGATCTCCTGCAGCACGATTTATTTGTTCGACCCTCGCTGATTACTCAATGGCGCTTAATGATTTGTGTTTTTAAAGGCAATAACCGACAGCAAATATGTAATCTTCACCCGTGCTTCTCACACTCGCACCGGGGCCCGTAACTAGCAGTTGAATAGAAGAAAAAACCAACAGGTAATTTCGGGATTACGAATGTGTGTGGATACCTTTTCCAGTCCACACCATAAATTACCCAACCGCAGTATGTATGGGTATGGATATATCCTCACCACAAATTAGATAATATCGTAATGATATTTTCGTGCCCGTAATCGGAGATGGAAATAATGAAAAGCCGACGACGACTAATTATATAAATAAACCTTAACCGAGCGGTGATTATGTATGTGGTAACTGGCGAAGAACAAACAAGCCACTTTTAATAACTACGCACCTGGCTTTGAGGTTATTATAATTGTTTTGTCATTTAAATAGAAATGGCCGTTGAGCGTAGACGAAACGGGAATTTGGTGATATTTTTATGTCGTTATTTGTTAGTAAAGTTCACGATTTATATTTAAATGTCCCGACAGATAGAGACATTTATTGAATCTTTATTGCGGCTGTAAAATGCGGCATAATTGCGTATACATGTAGATGTTGTCATATTAAATATTTTTTTTTAAAGGCGGGATTTGGGTCATTCGGTTTCGGGCTTCGGGTTATTTTATTTGTTAATAACTTTTGGTTGGATTTTCCTTTAATGCATTTCTCGGCGTATTAAATTACACTAACGTTGATTCACATGTAAATGTAACTTTTTTAAATTGACTTGGATACAAATAGGAGGAATTTAAATAATCTGTTTTTTCGTCAAATGAAATACACAAAGCGATTAGAATTCTTTCTATGCCTAAAACATTGATATTTATTCTAAATCTTAAGAGAAAGATGAATTTATTTTAAGTTATTATATTCGTTTTAAAAAAATCTGATGTGTTGATATAGTGCATTCCCTATCATGGGATCACATAAAAATATGTTTAAAATTCTGGATATGCCGGCTGTTTTTCCAAAATGTCAGGCTTTTCTAAACTCGAAATATTTATTTTATGCTTAATCAAGGAGTGGAAACCCTCGTTAAACAAATAACAAACATTTGTAGAGCAGGCGTTCTCAATATTTTTCAGGTCGCGCCTCCTCCTTTTAACTCATGAAAATCATCACGCCCCACCCGATTTAATTTGGATCATTTGTACGTCCAGATTTTGCTTGCTTTTTCAGCCCCAGTCAGTTCTGTCCTTTTAATAATAATAATAATTTATTTATTTGTAAGTAGACATAAAAATATGTATTACAATAGTCAACATGGTTATATATATAATTTTCTTAAAATCTAATATAAAAAGTATTATCAAATCAAACAGAAACACACACAAAACATTAAAACAATTTCAAACATCAATCATTTAAATATTCTGGTATTGAATAGTATTCTTTCTCTATTAGCAGTAATTTAAGATGATATTTAAAGTCCTTAAGTGATGATAAATGTTTTATATTTTTTGGCAAATTATTTAATAAAGTTACACACATATAATAAGGACGTTTTTTAAATAGTGTCGTGGAATGAGAAGGCACAGCAAGTTCATTCTGATTACGAGTTACTGCAACTTTGTTGAATTTAGAATTTGTACAAAATTTATTTTTGTTACAAAAAACATATAAACAGGACTTATATATGTACAATGAATAAAATGTCTTTATCTGCAGATCTCTAAAAAAGTCACGACAGCTATCACGATAATTAGCATGCATAATTCTTCGAATAATCATTTTTTGCAGTATAAACAATCTGTGTGATTGACTTGATTGACCCCAAAAAATAATACCGTACGTTAGATGGCTCTGGACATGAGCATAGTAGTAAGCTAAGAGTGAAGAGCGACTGACCGAGTCTCTTATTGACAAAACAGCAAAGGAACTGGAACGGAGCTTTTGGCATACGTTATCAATATGAATTCCCCAATCTAATGTAGGTGTCAAGATTACTCCTAAGAATTTCTCCGATGTTACATGCTCTATTGATTGCTCAATGTGTTTCAGACCAGCAACTGTTGGTAAATTTTTATTTCTGGTATTTTTAAATTGAATATAGCCAGTTTTAGATAAATTTGGCACTAATTTCTTGCAAGTGCACCACGAGAAAATTTTTTTAATCGCATCATTCGCTAGCTCTTCGACAATTTGCGGGGATGAGTTGCTGATGGTTAAGGATGTATCATCCGCATATTTACATAGAGTAAGTTTCGGGATGTCCTCAAACATCATATCCACATCATTCATAAATATAATGAATAGAAATGGAGCTAGAGTTGATCCCTGAGGAGTTCCTCTTTCTAACTTTATTTTATGTGACCTATATTTGTGGTTAATTATTGTATCTTTTTTGTCTTTTAATACAACGGACTGTAGTCTGTCTGCTAGAAATGATTTGATTACATTATATATATTACCAATTAAGCCGTACGCTGAAAGCTATTTTAGAAGTAGTTCGTGATCTATTAGATCAAAAGCTTTGGTTAGATCGAAGTAGATGCTTAATGTTATTTCTTTCCTATCAAGTGCATTGTAAATGGCTGTTAAAGAGTAAAAAATTGTATCAATTGTCGACTTTCCCTTCATAAAACCGGATTGACAGGAATGAAGAAGATTAAATTTAGAGAAATATGATATTAGGCGGTCTAGCAACGTTTGTTCAAATATTTTGCCAAAAAATGATAGCACAGACACGGGCCTATAATTTTCGATATTGCGTCTGTCTTTCTTTTTATAAATTGGTATAACAATTGCTTTCTTTAGATTTGTCCTTCTGTCCTGTTCCTCTGTCCTGCCCTTCTGCCCTTCCATCCTTCTGTCCTGTCCTTCTGCCCTTCTGCCCTTCTATCCTTCTGTCCTATCCTTCTGTCCTTCTCTTCTTCTGTCCGTATGTCCTTCTGTCCTTCTATCCTTCTATCCTTTTATCTTTCTGTCCTTCTGTCCTTCTGTCCTTCTGTCCTTCTGTCCTTCTGTTCTTCTGTTCTTCTGTCCTTCTGTCCTTCTGTCCTTCTGTCCTTCTGTCCTTCTGTCCTTCTGTCCTTCTGTCCTTCTGTCCTGTCCTTCTGTCCTGTCCTTCTGTCCTGTCCTTCTGTCCTGTCCTTCTGTCCTGTCCTTCTGTCCTGTCCTTCTGTCCTGTCCTTCTGTCCTGTCCTTCTGTCCTGTCCTTCTGTCCTGTCCTTCTGTCCTGTCCTTCTGTCCTGTCCTTCTGTCCTGTCCTTCTGTCCTGTCCTTCTGTCCTGTCCTTCTGTCCTGTCCTTCTGTCCTGTCCTTCTGTCCTGTCCTTCTGTCCTGTCCTTCTGTCCTGTCCTTCTGTCCTGTCCTTCTGTCCTGTCCTTCTGTCCTGTCCTTCTGTCCTGTCCTTCTGTCCTGTCCTTCTGTCCTGTCCTTCTGTCCTGTCCTTCTGTCCTGTCCTTCTGTCCTGTCCTTCTGTCCTGTCCTTCTGTCCTGTCCTTCTGTCCTTCTAACCATACGTTTTCAAGTTATACCTGAAAACACAAAACTTAGCCATTTTAAAATATTTAAATAACTTCTTTATTTAAAAAGATATTAACATGTAGTTAAAACGTTCTTAAGACACTTTTTTAAGTAGAATATGATATTTATATTAGATTTTGTTTTAAGTTTAACCATTATGAGATATGACACAAAGTTGTGTATTTTAAACACAAATCAAAGTTTGCCTTGACTTGAGTCGATTGCATTTTTTGTAAGTTTTCCAAAAATATCGTCAGCGTATTCTAGTTAAAAAAGTGTATACGAAAGTTTTTAGACCATGTCAATATCTTTTTAAATAAAGAAGTTATTTTATTAATAAAAATACTACTTAACTTGAAAATACCATCGACAATGCTTCACCCTGTACATTATGTATATTAAAAATACAAATTCCCAGTATGTAATATAATAAGTCGGTTATACAAATCAATAAAAGAAGTGCAGGTTCTTAACTAAAATCATCTAATAAAGTTAACTCTATAATTGCTCTGCCGTAAATGGGTTAATTAGTAAAGTGATAGCTTATAGCATTAAATTTGACAAAAGTATCATTACAAGCATGTGTTAATGAATAATAAGATGCTCCAAATTTATATTTTGAACAGGAAGTATTTTGTTCTTGCTGTTGATGTTCGATGCTTTACTTTATGTTTACCTTACTCGATTCCACCAGTCATTCAACTTTTAAGCTTTCATTAATAAAAGTCATAAAGATTTGAAATTGTTGAAGATAATAACAATATAAACAATCGTAGCCTTTAAGCGAGAAAGACACTAATGACCTTATTAAAAATGCAAAATTATTGATAGAACAGTATATTTCCTAATGCCGTGTAATAACAATTTAAAGAAATTAAATTACCACTAACTAACCACACTCACATCATATTTGCATTATAATTACTGCATATTTTACGAAATTTGCATAAATGGTATTTTTCGTGATTTATGGTCAGATAATACTTACGTGTATGATCATCGTGTTTAAAGCGTATAATTTAATAACAATATGTTAGCATTATCCCATGATTTATACAGAAAGGTGTGTTATGATCTAAAAGTAATGCGTTTGATAAAACAAAATATTACGTAAAACAATTACAAGTATATTTAATAATATATTAGGTAACGAGAGAGCTATGCAGCATATTACATATGACATGTTGCGCACGAGCCGCGCAGCGGCGAGTGCAGTATTCCGCGAGTATGTAATTGCCATATCACTCGAGAAACGTACGATACTTTACCTACTCCCTAACAAAATAAACAATGAGCATGAAAGAACAACTTATTTATTGTATTAATTTTTAATAGTACCATAATAATGATGAAAACTAAATTACTACTTGATCAATGTACAGGGAATTTTTCTTTTAGGTAAACCTATGCATAAAGTTGTACATTTTCCGACATTCGTTGTTTTTTAATAGAGTTCAATTTGAAGCTTTAAACGAGTGTTTTTCACTCCCAGACTAAGCATGAAGTAAAATTTCGAGTTTAGAAAAGCCCAGTGAAAATTTGTCGAGGGTCGCGTAGCGACCCGAGACAAATTTTCTGGGCTTTTCTAAACTCGAAATTTTACTTCATGCGCCACGCGTATAAAACACTGATTTCAAGTGAGGTTCAAGTATACATAGAGTTAACAATGTGTTAGTGTTTTATACGCGTGGCGCATGAAGTAAAATTTCGAGTTTAGAAAAGCCCAGAAAATTTGTCTCGGGTCGCTGCGCGACCCTCGACAAATTTTCACGGGGCTTTTCTAAACTCGAAATTTTACTTCATGCTTAGTCTGGGAGTGGAAAACACTCGTTTAAAGCTTCGAATTGAACTCTTAAAAAAAAACAACGAAGAACTAAAGATTTAGAGAAAATAAGCTCAATTTGGAAATCGTATACTTCAAAGAAAAACTCCCTATATATCAAAGTAATGTCATTTGGTTATACAGTAAGCAATCAGCTGTTCAGCTGTCAGCACGTAATGTACTTGTCAAAGCTATTACGTGCATGTGTACGTATTGTCAATCATACTTGTCAAGATGACAGTGTGGTGTGATGCGATTAGTAGATAACATCCACTACTATTTTTCAAGTATTTTTAACATAATTTATTTTACCTACGCTAAAATAAATTATGTTAAAAATACTTGAAAAATAGTAGTGGATATTTATAAGAAACAGCAGACTTGATTCTTTTTTGAAAACTGAATTACCACAAATAAAAGTATAGATGTGAAATAAAAGTAGTGGATATCAAAAAGAGAAGGAAGATTTCATTTTCGTTTTAAAACTGAGTTTAAAGTCCTTGCAAAATTTATATAAAATTTTGAAGGTCCTCAAAAACATTATTAGCCCAGGGCCTTACATTTTCTGCGAAATACACTGGTCATTCCTATGTCGAAATCGTTCAACTTCTACATAAGAGGAAGACGGAAATCATGTAGTTATATCATTTCAATTGAAGTTTGACAAGGCAGGCAAAATATTTTCAAAGCCGATCCCGATCGAAACCGACAGATAGTAGCGAGTAGGAATACCTTGTACGAACAAGTGAAGTGCTAGATGTGTAACGTTCATTTGTTCTTGTCAAAAGGCAACAGAACAAACGAAGCAACGGAATAAAAGAAACTCGAAAACAACAAAAAAGAACACCTAAAACATCCGAACATTGCGTTTCGTCGCCCATGAATCATTGGCATTCCTGCACTATCCTTTTCCACAGCAACCATCCCTCCATCCGGTTCTCTCCTTCGCTTCCATAAATTATCCCAGACCGATCGGCCCCAAACCGACCTGAATTATCGTTTCATTGGGGATCATTAAATACATTTTCTTAAAAAGGTGTACAAGAAAAATAATATATCTAAAAGGTGCAAGATATACCTGTTAAAAAAGTGTCAAAGAAAAAATTTTGATAACTCTTTAGAGTAAATTAAAAAAAGTGGTTTTCGCAAAAGTAAAATCACTTTATTTATTCAAATTTGGTTTTAAGTGCTTCACATGTGTCTCAACAATTATTTTAGATATCTCTATAAATTTTAAGAGTAGCCTCTAACAAATATTACATGAATATTTATATATTTTAAGTTGATATTAAAGATGTGTCTCAGCAAGGCCGTAGCCAGGGGAAAGGGGAATATGGAGGTTCAAACCTCCCCCGAAATTTTCAAAATGTTGAATTTTGTATGTAAATGCGGCCCTGTAAGAGTAAAAACAATATTTTTACCATCGACTTTCTGCAAAATGTATGTCTCATTGAGACAAGTCTCCAAATATTCATTGAAACAACTACTTCTCGAGCGAATACCCCGACAGATATTGAATTAGACAATGAATATTTGAGTTACACGACAGCTCTACTGTTCTATTCATAATTTATATGCAAAATGCAACATTAGGTTAAATAATCTCTTACCAAACTAAATAAAACAACAGGAAATTGAAATGAATTGAAAAAATTACAGTGAATAATGTTAATTGTCTTAAGCTATCTATATACGCGTTTCGAGATTTATCCCTCATCAGTATAGCTATGCTTTAGACCAGTGGTCTCCAAACTACGGCCCGCGACTTGCATGAATCCGGCCCGCGATTGTTTGTAATTTTTTTTGTAAATGTCATATTTTGAAATATTGTAACAATTGTTCCTTAAATTTTTCATAATTTTATAAAATTAATCGGATCTTGGCCGACTTTATTATGTAGAATTTTATTTGTGGCCCGCGAAGAAGATAGTTTGGAGACCCAGGCTTTAGACTTTCAATACAAAAAATATTAAAATAAAATAAACAGGAAACTTACAGGAATGTCGACGTGTGTCGTCGAAACAGGTACACAAAACTGGGGCGAGTGAAAATGAAGGAATGTTATTTATAGGTAAAGGATTAAGTCATTAGTAGGTGCGAACCATTTGATACCTGAGAGAGAGTGACATACCGCCTGTAACGGTACAGTTTAGCATAAAGACAATTCGTGTTTATATTTTGTAAATATTCTGCAAACTATTGACAAACTCAATTTTCTTTATGTTAAATTGTCTATATGTTAAAATTTTTACCATTAAAATCCCCCCTGAACTTTGTTTTTTCTGGCTACGGCCTGTCTCAGTTATGTAATTAATATTAAATTAAAATTAATATTAAACCAGGTCATCTTGCAGCTCTTTTACATTTGAAAATAATTTAAAAATTCGTTAACATTCTCACAACAACCAATTTTTTATTTGCATTGTAAAATCTTTAATTAAATCCTTACGCCACTCGGAATAAATCACGCCTAAGCCAAGTGCGTCATCATCACGATATGCCAACAACAACGAACGCCAGGAAACGAAAATTGGACCTCCCCGACAATTGTTTTGGAACACCAAGAGACGTGCATCAAGAAAAAAAAAAATGAGGCGAGATGAGGCGGCGATTACGCGTCCCCCTCATCGAAAACGGTGATCTCTTCATTATTGTTCGCGTCTGTTATTTAGATCATGATACAGATTGTGATTGTATTCATGACATTAAGTGGGTTTATGTTGGTTAAATTAAAGCTGCCTTTTACCCATTCAATCTGTTCGGCGTTAATGTTAATTCCGAAACGGCGATATCGATCTGGCCTGAGACGTAATCTCCACGAGTTGGATACTGGTAATTGCATCTTTCACTCATCACGCTAATTTTATTTGTTTTCTCATCCTGGAGATTTTCCCGGACAATGGGATTTTTCGAGAGTCACTTATCGGAGGATAATTATTGTTATCGGGTAATTGAATTAGGAAAGTGTTGCTTTCGATGCCAATTATGAGAGGCACGAATTTTGCGTTTATTGTAAGATAGCTTTGGAGTAGAAAAATTAGTAATTTTAATGTATTTCTCTATTTCAAGAAAATGTACGAGGGGTGATCAAAAAGTAAGGTTGCAAAAGCTGTAATAAAACGTCTACATTTTGTAACCTTACTTTTTGATCAGCCCTCGTACATACATATACAGGGTGTCCCAAAAGTTTGGAAACGGTTGAATATCTCGAGAACACCTCATCGGATCAAGATGGTATAAAATACGTTTTTCTTTATTTTTAAAGCTCTATTTAGGCATGCTGTGCGATAGCCACCCACACCCCTTTGGGGGGTGGTTCGAGGGGGTAGTTTTGTAAGGGTCCCACTTTTCCTCCTGCATTATGCGATGTACTGAAGTCTTGCTGATGCCTTGAGCTTGCGACACTCTCCTCTCAGAAATATGAGGGTCTTCCACGAAATGCTGCAACACTTCCACCTTCTGATCTTCGTTTGATGCCGTTCTTGGCCTGCCACTGCGTTCGCGATCCTTCACTGCTCCAGTATCTTCATCGTTTCACTGTTTTTTGAACCGTCGATTTTGACACTGGATCACGATGCGGATTGGATGCATTAAACATCCTTGCCACCTCCTCGTAAGATCTCACATTCTCCCGGACCCACGCATCATTAATAATGATATCCGTTCACTTTCCGATAACCTCATCTCAAAACGACAGATAGCAGCTTAATTAAAATAATTAAGAAATAGTAATGTGATTTTATAAAAATAATCACATGCCATGGAATTGAAACAACAATTGCGGATGTCAAAATGGCAAAAGATATCGCAGTCACTTGGCTAAAGTAAATGTTTTCGAAATGCTTTACACTATACAAGAAAAAATCCTCCTAATAAAGTGGTATTATGCAGACCACAGTTATCACGATGTTTGCGTTATGTTTTTTTGTCGTTAATTAAGTAACAGCAATATCTTGTGGTAATTTGACATCCGCAATTGTTGTATCAATTCTATGGTATGTCAATATTTTTATAAAGTCACATTATTTTTTCTTAATTATTTTAGCTGTAAATTTTCTGACATTCGTTGATTTTTAAAAGAGTTCAATTTGAAGCTTTAAACGAGTGTTTTCCACTCCCAGACTAAGCATGAAGTAAAATTTCGAGTTTAGAAAAGCCCCGTAAATTTTGTCTCGGGTCGCGCAGCGACCCGAGACAAATTTTCTCTGCTTTTCTAAACTCGAAATTTTACTTCATGCGCCACGCGTATAAAACACAGATTTTAAGTGAAGTTCGAATATACATAAATTTGACAATATTATAGTGCTTTATAGGCGTGGCGCATGAAGTAAAATTTCGAGTTTAGAAAAGCCCAGAAAATTTGTCTCGGGTCGCTGCGCGACCCTCGACAAATTTTCACGGGGCTTATCTAAACTCGAAATTTTACTTCATGCTTAGTCTGGGAGTGGAAAACACTCGTTTAGAGCTTCAAATTGAACTCTTTTAAAAATCAACGAATGTCAGTAAATTTACAGCTAAAATAATTAAGAAAAAATAATGTGACTTTATAAAAATATTGACATACCATAGAATTGATAGAATTGATGAACAATTGCGGATGTCAAATTAGCACAAGATATTGCTGTTATGTTAATTAACGACAAAAAACATGACGCAAACAACGTGATAACTGTGGTCTGCATAATACCACTTTATTAGGAGGATTTTTTCTTGTATAGTGTAAAGCATTTCGAAGACATTTACACTTGCTTAGAGCTTTAAATTAAACTTAAAAAAAAAACAGGGTATATTCGCAATTGTTATATCAATTCCATGGAATGTCATTATTTTTATAAAATCCCATTACTTTTTCTTAATTATTTTAACTTAGAGTAGCGAAAAGTGTTAAGTGTAAAAATTAATAAATTTCAAATATTTCGCTTTATAAAAAAGTGTAATACATTTTGTCTCTAAAATAAATAGGGAAGCCAATATTTGAACACTTTAAAATTAACATGCGATTTCCTATGTTGCGTCCGCCAAGTCAACACCCGGTATATTAATAATAATGATAATAACAATAATATATTAATTATTTACATTATGTATTCCAAAATCCGGATTACTTGGGATTCAACGACGAGTCGGTATTCCCCTGATGGTTAAAAAGCATCAAGTTAAATTTTGTAAATTAAGGAAACACATTTTAAAATTTAACAAATATTTAAGAAATTTACGAAAACTGCCATGATTTGAAACCTGGAAAAAATTCAATAGAAACATAAAAATTATAAAAATGATTTAACATTTTCAAAATCAGCGGAAATATTGCAATATTATAAAAAAACTTCAGCATTTTTAAAAATTACGAATTTTAAGAAAATTCACGAATATTGCCAATAAATGTAAAATTAACGAAAATATTAATGTTATCATTGTTTAAGTTACCGAAAGATTTAAAAATTCACGAAGAGTATCAGAATTTTCTGAATTATCACAAACCTAAGAAATTCTGAAAATCATCTGAACTTTTAAAAATTGAATAAATTCATAGAAACCTCCAAAATTTAAAAAAAATCATAAAAACAAGAATTTGAATATTAACGAAACCCTTGAAAATACATGAAAATGTAATTTTTTTAAATAAATTAATGATAGTGATAACAATTCAGGAAAACTGGAAAAATTTTAAAATTGACTAA
This sequence comes from Philonthus cognatus, assembly GCA_932526585.2. Lineage (NCBI taxonomy): Eukaryota > Metazoa > Arthropoda > Insecta > Coleoptera > Staphylinidae > Philonthus > Philonthus cognatus. The sequence continues at coordinate 156,791,719 of OW052241.1, forward strand.
AATCTTGAAAACCGTCAAGATTTTTTAAATGAATAAAAATCTTTGGAAAAGTTATTCATTATTATCTAACGAGTGTTTTCCACTCCCAGACTAAGCATGAAGTAAAATTTCGAGTTTAGAAAAGCCCCGTGAAAATTTGTCGAGGGTCGCGCAGCGACCCGAGACAAATATTCTGGGCTTTTCTAAACTCGAAATTTTACTTCATGCGCCACGCGTATAAATCACTGAAATATTGTGAAGTTTTAGAAATACACATTAAAATAGTTTTTTTTTAAATTAGTAAACATACAAATATTTAAATAACAAAATATTTACATTTTTCTACACACATTCTCAAGTCAGGTCAAATAATACAATGTATCAAATAATGTTGTACCAATGGCTCTTAACAGGTTAAAAAAAGTCAAAATAATGGTTTCTGTTATGATTGAAAATACACTTACTACTATTCTGAACATATAGACCTATTGCTATTCTCTCCAACTTCGCCAAAATCTTTGAACAAATTATTTATGACGTCATATATAGACATTCGAAACCTTATATATCTCCACATCAGCACGGCTTCATGTCGGGCCGGTCAACAACGACAAACTTAGCTGTTATAACACAACACCTTAGTGAGGCTCTTGATTCTCGTAAGCAAATTGATGTTATATATACGGATTTCACTCGCGCATTTGATACAATTAATCATTACATTTTGCTTCATAAATTAGACATCTTTGGACTCTCTAGAGATTTTATAAGTTGTATTTCATCCTACCTTAATATGCGAAGAAATTATATCTATTTCAACGGGTTCAAATCCTACGAATTTAATTCCCTCTCAGGTGTACCGCAAGGCTCTAATTTAGGTCCATTGCTGTTTAACATATTTATCAATGACTTAATTGTATCAATATCATGTCCAATATTAGCATATGCTGATGATATTAAAATATATAACGTCATTAACAGTGAACATGATTGCATTGCATTGCAGCAGAACCTGGATACAATCTGCAAATGGTGTGACAATAACGCGTTGTCTCTTAACGTTAATAAATGTGTTACCGTTACATATACTAGAATCATGAACACTATTTGTTTCAATTATTCCATTCAAGAAAATATGTTAGTTCGTGAACGTACATTTAAAGATCTTGGTGTTGTGTTTGACAGTCGGTTATCGTTTTCTGAGCATATTTGTAATATTTGGTCTTCAGCATTTAGGATGCTTGGCTTCTTAATGCGCACATCTAAGTATTTTTATGATGTGGAGTTACTTAAGGTTTTATACTATGTGTTAGTCAGAAGTCGCTTGAAATATGCCTCCATAATCTTTTATCCCCATTACACTTATCAGTCGCTAATGCTGGAACGAGTACAAAAAAGATTTTTAAAATTCTTACATTTAAAAATGACTGGTACATATCCTGATTATATTGTGGATTATACAACATTATTACAAACACATAATGTTGTATCACTATCTGATCGACGCGAGCTTTTCAGCGGCACATTTATGTATAAGTTGGTTAATAACATTATTGATTCGCCACAGTTACTCGCAATGGTTAAATTCAACGTTCCACGCTTGTCATCACGTCAAGATATTACATTTAATACCCCTATAGCCAGAACTAACATATTGTTAAAAGCGCCGATCTCTCATATATGTATAAATGGTAATAAACATTTCGACGACATTTTTTGTAATGTTAAGAGATCATAATCATAATCATTAATAATAATCATTTTCATGTTATCATTTTATCGTTAAGTGCGTTTATTTTTTTTTATTATATATCATATTTTGTTCTTTTTATTTTTTTTATTTCTCTTTATTTCTATATTTTACATTTTCTATATCTGTAATGTTATTACTGTAATTTTTGAATCTATTATAATATTTTGATTTTGTCCTGTATTGGGTTTTTCCGTTTGGGCAATAAAGGCTATTATTATTATTATTATTATTATTATTATTACAAAAATTTAACATTTTAGTGGAAGTGTTTAATAATAATAATAAACATAACGTGCAATCGTTTTAATGATAATTTAGAGTAGGCGGATTTTTTTGCGGTTGTCCAGAATGCTAATTGAATGATGGAATACTTTGAGGTTATGGTAAACTATGTGTTATCAGTCAGTAATGCTAATCTAAAATAAAATTCAAAGCCTACTCTAAATCATGTTTTAAACGATCGCACGGTATTAATGTTCTATTTTCAAACTCTTCATAATTTAGAGAAAGCGGAATTTATTTTGCGGTTGTCCAGAATACTAATTGAATGATGGAATACTTTGAGATTATGGTAAACTATGTGTTAGCCGTCAGTAATGCCAATCTAAAATTAAATTCAAAGCCTACTCTAAATCATGCTTTAAACGATCGCACGGTAATAATGTTCTATTTTCAAACTCTTGATAATTTAGAGGCGGATTTTTTTGCGGTTGTCCAGAATGCTAATTGAATGATGAAATACTTTGAGGTTATGGTAAACTATGTGCTAACAGTCAGTAATGCCAATCTAAAATAAAATTCAAAGCCTACTCTAAATCATGTTTTAAACGATCGCACGATATTAATGTTCTATTTTCAAACTCTTCAATTATATAATTATTCCTATACTTTCTCTTGTTTTAATCAAGGTTAATAAACATTATTTTTAAAAGTTTTTATGAAATAAAAACAGGTACAAATACACCTCAATCCTTTACTTTCAACCAGCAGAAACCGCACATAACTCCGCACAATTAATAATTGTCCCATTCGGTCTTAACAAGATCTTCGCTAATTAATCGCAAACGAAACTCGAGCGCAGATACCGTTCCGAGCCGCAGCGTGATAAATCCGCAATTTAATCTCATATCTTCCCTCCGAAGGACAAAAAAAAGAAGAAAAACCCAGCAACGGTTATTAATTACCAATATTCCGTAATTGATACGGCCTCGGAGATGTCGCATTATTTCTCGAGCAAACGACAGAGTCTGATTAAATAAATGGCGCACATCGTCGAAGGTAGGTGAATTTATGGTATTGATGTCGGCTGTAATTAATACCTGAAACTAATTCCGAATTGATTATACGTAATTACGAGTTACTTTAGCTGCCTCCGTGAATTATTTAATGTTAATTTTTGTAATAGTTGTGAGAATAATAATAAATTAATGGTTGATGTTTTGATGAGAGTTTTCCTTTATGAATGGGAGCTTTTAATTAGGTTGTCGTGAAAGTAATTCAGATTCGGAAATAAATTGAAAACATTTGTGCATGTATATGTATATACCGGGTGTTCGATAAAAAACGCCCAACGCCATTACTCTGTTATTTATTGATCGATTTGAAAACAAAGTCAATCGCAGTTTTAATACCATAAATTGACACTAATTATATATTATTTCTAAATTAACTTCATTGCCAAATAGTAGTTAACTTTAAATTTAAATGGCTGTTCATACTTTCTTTATTTTATTACATTGAACATCGTTTTTCTGAATTATTATAAATATTAAGAAAAGAGATAAAATTTGTTATTATTTCAATTAGAAATTCACCGAAAACGTCAACATTTTTGAAATTGACTAAAATCTTAAATAGCGCCAACAATTTAAAAATCCAAGGAAATCTTGGAAATTTGCGAAAATAAAAAAATATATAATATACATAAATTGTCACAAAGTTAACTAAAATCAAAATTAAGCAGACATTTTGTAAATTCACTAAAATTCATAAAAGGCGTCAAAATATTAAAAGTTTATTAAATTCGTCAAAATTTTTAACAACACATGAAATGCGTCAAAATATAAAAAATGTATGAAAGCGTCAAAATATTAAAAATTAACGAATGCCTTAGAAATTGACGAAGTGCCAAACTTGGAAAGATTAACGAAAATCTTGAATATTCACGGAAAATGCAAAGTTTTTTAAAAATTGATAAAAATTCATTAAAAGTATCAATGTTTTTAAAGTTGACGAAAATCTTACAAATTATTAAAATTTTTGAAATTTGCTCGATATGTTGATATTAATTTAATATATATATATACATCTTTATTACAGAATATACATTACTTATATACAATACATTGCATTGAATATATATTATTCCACTAAAATTATAAATATTCCGTAATTGGCTATCGACCAATGGTCTTTCCGCCTGTTCTTGTCTAGTCTATGTCGGAAATTTAGATGTCATGATCGCTAACGTCACTGTCTGGGTTCGATTGATGAAATGTGATGAATTGATAAATGGTTTTGGTAGGGAATTTATACTTGGGGTGGATGTTAGGATTGCGGGGTATACATAGGTAATTTAAGATTTCAGTGTTGTATGGGTTTGAGGCAAATTTTAATGATAGAGTCTGAAGACGTTCAGTGATCGTTGGGATGTTGCAAAGTTCATAGAGGAGTGTGTTAGAGGGATTATGCAGAGGATTGTTAGGGTGTCGGATTTTTGTAAGCACTCTCAAGGCTGAACGCTCCGCGACTTCTAGGTTCTTCAACACGTTTGGACGAGGATTATGGAAAAGGATAGCAGCATATTCGAGCAGGGGTCGACATATCATTTTATAAATGAACACCGCTGTATTGGTGGAGATACCTTCATTTTTGTATGTTAAAGATCTAAAATATCGAGCCCTGCTCTTTATGTTTGCTTTTAGGATTTGGGAATGTGTGAGGAAAGTAAATTTGGGGTCGATAGTAATACCTAGATATTTACAATTGGGGGCGGGAGAAATGGTGTGACTATTCATGGTTATGTTAAATTGGGAGTTTTGAGCATTATGGTATGGGATAAGGAGTTGTGTTTTGTTGGGGTTGATGGTAATGCGCCATTTCGCGAACCATGTCTGGGCATCATCAATCAGACCTTGGAGAGTGCTTAGGGCTTTAGGTATAGTGGGAGCATGGGTTATAAGTGCAGTGTCGTCGGCGTAGAGTAGAGGATAGGCTGATGGGTTGAAGTACAAAGGGTCTGGATTGTAAAAATCATGGACAAACAAGTTATACAACATGGGAGAAAGTGGGGATCCTTGTGGTAGACCTTGTTCAGGTGTGAAGGATTGGGAGTAGGAATTTCGTATTCGGACACTTATGGATCTATTGGATAGGAAGTTGTCTAGGATGTTAATTAGGTACGGAGGAGTGCCTAAGGAATTGCATTTAAACAACACACCTCGATGCCAAACCGAGTCGTATGCCTTTTGAATGTCCAGGAACAAAACTGCGGATTTTTTACCTTCGAGGTGTGCTGTCTCACAGTTCGATGTTAAAATTGTTACAGGAAGGGATGTTGAACGGTGTTCGATAAAACCGAATTGGTAGTAGGGGATACAGTTTTGGATGAGGGACGTGAGTTTTTTTTGGATGATGGATTCATATAATTTCCCGAGGACTGGAAGCAAAGTAATAGGACGGTAGCTTGCGACATGTGTCGCCTCTTTTCCTGATTTATGGATACATGTAATTATACCTCGCTTCCACTCCTTCGGGAAGGACTGGGATTGATAAATGTGGTTGAATATGCGGAGGATGTATTCATGTACATTTTGTGGAAGGGATTTTAGGATAGATCTAGGAATACTATCATACCCAGGTGATGTGTTTTTGCCTTTATGCAACAATTCATAATACTCTTCTTCTTTTATCTCGTCGGGAACGTTTGGGAAGTGGGAGTTGAGTTTGAAGGAGTTATACCAGGAATTAATTGTCTCAAGAGAGTCATTGTCAAATGAAGAGTTATCAGTCATTGTGTATGTTTTTTTGAAATATTTAGCGAAAATGTCTGCTATTGTCTGATCGTCTGTGGTTGTCTCTAGTGTCGTTGGGTCTTGTATTTTTTGTAGAAAGTCTGTCTTACGGTATTTACTCAATTTTTTAACTTCGTCCCAAAATGTTTTTCCTTGAAGTTCGTTGAGGTTTTTGCAGGTATTAACCCACAAATCCTTTTTGTATTCTTGTATCATAACGTGTATGTCTTTATTGAGTTTATTGTATTTTGTTTTTAAGTTAGTTTCGTCTGTCAGTCGGATGTCTCTGTATAATTGTCGTTTGTATTTTATCAGTCTTAGGATAAATTTAGGAAGGGGATACTTATAAGGTTGTTTGGTATAGGTGGGAGTATTTTTTTTGATTGAGTCTGCTAAAGTTTCGAAGAATAAGGATATGGATGTAGAGGATATGTCTGAATGTTGTGTGATATGTTGTGTAATGTCTTCTGTCACTTTGTCTATGTCGCAGTCCTTGTATCTGTAAGTAATTTTAGTCGGTGTAGGAATAGGGGGGGTTGAGGAGAGGCAAAATTTGATTGACAGATGATCTGACCCAAAATCGGGTATTAGCTCCAAGTTATGTATAATGGGTCTGATATTACTGGTGGCTAGGAATACATCAGGGGTAGAGGATTGATTATGGGGCATGATAAAAGTTGGATCTGTGTGGATACGGATAAAATTGGAGTTTGAAATAAAGGAAGAGAGTTGCTTATGTTTTGCCGAATTCATGTTGAAATCACCGATTATGATAGCATGGTCATATAAGGAAGCTTTGGTAAGGATAGTGTCTTCGATTACTGAGGAGTGATGGACGTATACGAGGAAGATATGGAGGGTAAAAGAGGAGAGTTCAACGGTGCAATGGAGACATTCATTCATTATGTGGTTTATGCGTGGAGGATTAGCTTTCCCTAATTTAATCTCCGGTCTCACTGCTATTATGGAACCTCCTCTTTGGTTTTGAAGCGGAGCGGATGAGGGGATTTGTATGAAAGGATAATCTTTAAGAGGGAATGGTCTATTGGATTTTGTTTCGACAAACATATTAACATGCACAAGGTTGTTACGTAGGAAATGGGAAATTAGGTGGGATTTTTTGGATAAGGAATTAATGTTCGTATACATAAATGTTGTGTTAGCCATTTCTGGTTACTTGTGCGAATCCGGTTTTTACACCAGTGATAGGGAATACAGGAGGGATAACATTGGGAGATTTAAGGTCAAACATCACAATGAACATTTTATTCCCGGAAAAATTTACATGTGTGTCGACAGCGAATGAGTCATTGAATCGTTCTCGTAGTTTTTTAATAAGCTCGTCTCTATTGTTAGTCGTTAGTTCGTTAATTTTCGTCGTGTAAGTATCAATAATAAAGTCGTGTATGGTGATGGGTGCATGAATTCGTGAATTTACTGTCAATTCCTTGTCAATGTCTGATGATTTTTTGTTGTGGTTGACCATTTTCACGTTCGGTATTCCCTCTATCGGCTCTCGTGGTCTCATTGGGCACTTCATCGACCATGCACCGTGTTCTGTGCCTCCACACGATTTGCACTTAGGTGGAAGATTTGTGTCGCATATATTTGAAGGGTGAGTTCCTCCGCATTTGGCACATGTAATTGATTCCTTACAATTTACAGTGGCGTGGTCAAATTTATTGCATCGACTGCATGGGCTAGGGATCGGAGTCGGTGGCTTACTTTCTTCCACGTGATATATCTTACAAAGAAAGTGAAATTTTTCGTGTAACATTCTTTTAAAAGTGTCAAGTGATGCTGTAATAACCCTAATCATGCGTGTTCGATAATCATCTTTCTTTGCAATTATTCGTTTGCAAAAACGATGTGTAAATCCTAGTTCTCTCAGCCGCGCGCTTATTGTGTCGTCATCAATGTCTTGTTCGACCCCTTTTATGATAAGACAGTAGGATGGCTCTGGCGCAGATCGCTGAGTGGAGGGGCGCGATGCACTCTCGCGTGTCCAGTTCGACTGAGACGGGCGACATTCGCGGAACTCATGTATGATCCTTTTTTGTTGCAGACATTTTAGCTGTCCCTCTGTTGTATTGATATCCTCATTACTTTTTAGTAAGAATCCATACTGAGTTTTAATTATCAGTGCGTTATTGTCAAATTTGTGGCCGATCCATGTCTGTACCATTTGCAGTCTCGTAATGTCGTTCACAGTTGTGAAATTGAATGAGTGTCTGTATTCTTGTCGTGCGTTTTTTCCAATTGCATTTTGTTCTGCATGAGTATAGGCTATATGTGGTTGTGTATTACTAGTTTTGCTACCGGATGGGGTGATGTTATGTGGTTGTAGTTGAGTTTGTGTGTGAAATGTCTGCGAGGCTTGTGTGTATATCGGGTTGTTTTTTTGTGTTGTCTGTTGATAGTGTGTTTGTGACATTATGCTTTGTTGGATCGTTTGGTTTTGTGTCGTGATTAATTTAACAATTTCTTGTAGTGATCTGTTGGTGTTTCTAGTTGTATTACCTGTTATGTTAGCCCTCTTTGTTGTCGTATACTTTGGTGGACGACCGCGTTTTTTTGTTGTGACTTCCTGGAAACCGGAAGTATCCATCGTGTTATCTTCCACGTCCTCATCCATCCTTTCCAGGTAACACCTAGAGGGATGAAAGGCTTCTTTTTCGCTTTAAAAATTGCTTGTAATTCGCTCACACGTCTGACCTCTTCGGCGTATCGTTCGCGAGTGTTAATTTAATATTTATGCTAGAAAAAAATTATAATAAATCCTGTTCACATGATTTTTTTGCAATAAATACACTACATTTATTGAAAACAAAATTGGACTTTTAATATTGATCAAAATTTATAAATATAATTAGTATGTATAGAAGATCCAACATAATTTGTCAACCAACCGAACAAAATAAAGGCTTTTTAAACTTTAAACTTTACAATATTTTAGTGTTTTATACGCGTGGCGCATGAAGTAAAATTTCGAGTTTAGAAAAGCCCCGTGAAAATTTGTCTCGGGTCGCTGCGCGACCCTCGACAAATTTTCTACGCGGGGCTTTTCTAAACTCGAAATTTTACTTCATGCTTAGTCTGGGAGTGGACAACACTCGTTCTTAGAAGTTTCAAATTGAAGGATCACTCTAGATGACTAAGTTTATTACCATTTTGCAAAGGCTACAGCTCGAAGGACCAATCTTGGTCTATGGAGACCGAAGGACTACATGGAATCGAAGTTTTTTTACAAGAAAATAACGAATATCTAAAGGTTTACACCATGGATAGAAAAGAACACATCCAATTTTGAAAAATATCGAAGTTGGGTTGGTTTACAATGTTTTATACGCGTGGCGCATGAAGTAAAATTTCGAGTTTAGAAAAGCCCCGTGAAAATTTGTCTCGGGTCGCTGCGCGACCCTCGACAAATTTTCTACGCGGGGCTTTTCTAAACTCGAAATTTTACTTCATGCTTAGTCTGGGAGTGGACCGTCAAGATTTTCAACATGTCAATTTGACAGTGTTCGTGAATTTTCAAGGTTTTAATTAATTTTTAAAATTTTGACACCATGAATTTTTATGGTATTCGTTAATTTTTAATAATTTGTAAGATTTTCGTCAATTTTAAAAACTTTAATACTTTTTATGAATTTTCACAAAGCAGTTTCCGTAAATTTTCAAGATTTTCGTTAATTTTTCCAAGTTTGACACTTCATGAATTTGTAAGGCATTCGCAAATTTTTAATATTTTGACGCTGTTCATTAATTTTTAATATTTTGACGAATTTCATGAATTTTAAAAATTTGTAAGATTTTCGTCAATTTTAAAAACATTTCATATTTTATCAATTTTTTAAAAAATTGGCAGTTTCTGTGAATTTTCAAGATTTTCGTTAATCTTTACAAGTTTAACCCTTCGTGAGTTTCTAAGGCATTCGTGAATTTCTAAGGCATTCGTTAATTTTTAATATTTTGACAAATTTCAAAAATTTAAATAATTTGTAAGATTTTCGTCAATTTTAAAAACATTGAAACTTTTAATGAATTTTTATCAATTTTTAAAAAACTTAGCATTTTCCGTGAATATTCAAGATTTTCGTTAATCTTTCCAAGTTTGACACTTCGTGAATTTCTAAGGCATTCGTTAATTTTTAATATTTTGACGCGTTCATACATTTTTTATATTTTGACGCATTTCACGTGTTGTTAAAAATGTTGACGAATTTAATAAACTTTTAATATTTTGACGCCTTTTATGAATTTTAGTAAATGTACAAAATGTCTGTTTAATTTTGATTTTAGTTAACTTTGTGACAATTTACGCTTATTATATATTTTTTTATTTTCGCGAATTTCCAAGATTTCCTTGGATTTTTAAATTGTTGGCGCTTTTTAAGAATCTTTAAGATTTCAGTCAATTTCAAAAATGTTGACGCTTTCGGTGAATTTCTAATTGAAATAATAACAAATTTAATTTCTTTTCTTAATATTTATAATTTTATTACTTCTATTAATAATATCGCATATTTTGTTTTATATAAAACAGAATAAGACAAAACAAGCCGTAGACCATAGACGATTGCCAAACGAGTGTCTTCCACTCCTAGGTTGAGCATAATGTCAAATTTCGAGTTTAGAAAAGCCTGAAAATTTGGATTTGGTCGTAGCAGTGATCAAATCCAAATTTTTATTCTTTTCTACACTCGATATTTTACTTTATGCGCCAGGTGCGTAAAACGCTGAGTTATCTCGAAGTTCAAAAACACACAAATTCCAACAAATAATTTATTCAAACATTAAAAGTGCGATTCTTTTCGCAATCTACAACAAGTTAGTCTTACAAAGACTATATCAAACAGTCATTGAAACAACTACTTCCCGGGCTAATACCCCGACGGACATTGAATTATACAACAAGTGTTTGCTGTTACATACAGTAACCTACTGCAAATGTAACAATTTGGGTCAAATTATTCAGGCCATCTATAGACGCGTTTCGAGAGTTATCTCTCATCAGTATACCTTTGCCATTCCCTCTAAGTAATTTGACACCTTAGGCTGGCGGTCACGTTACCGTTCAAACATAAGTATAAATGAAATTGCCAATTCTTGGTTGCAGAATACTTCAAACATTAAAAGTGCGATTCTTTTCGCAATCTACAACAAGTTAGTCTTACAAAGACTATATCAAACACTCATTGAAACAACTACTTCCCGGGCTAATACCCCTACGGACATTGAATTATACAACAAGTGTTTGCTGTTACATACAGTAACCTACTGCAAATGTAACAATTTGGGTCAAATTATTGTTGTATAATTCAATGTCCGTCGGGGTATTAGCCCGGGAAGTAGTTGTTTCAATGAATGTTTGATATAGTCTTTGTAAGACTAACTTGTTGTAGATTGCGAAAAGAATCGCACTTTTAATGTTTGAAGTATTCTGCAACCAAGAATTGGCAATTTCATTTATAAATAATTTATTTATTTATTCATTCAACGGAGTCCATTTAATTCCAAGTTATTCATTGATTTTGTAAAAATTATAAGTTTTTACGCATCTTTCAACAAACTGTAGTTTTTCTCCAAGAGAAAAAAAATGGCTACGAAAAAAATTGTACAAAATTTTATTATCTAAAACTTTTATTGGAATCATTTTTCTGAATTACCATTGGTTATTAAATTATTCGCAACATTTGCAAAATACAAATAAAGCGAGCGTTAATTCTCGACATTTTTCAATTTTCATAAAAAACGCCACAACTTAAAAACTATTTGACCTACAGAAAAGTATAATACATGCATTTCGGGTATTTCGACAAGATACATACATGCATTTCAGGTATTTCAGCAGGATCACCCTGTATACAAATAAATACGCCCATCTTGTAGGGACGTATTTATTTTTATACAGAATGATCCATAAAGTATCAGGAAAATGTCAATTGTTTTTTTTTCTAAAATTAGAAAACGAATGTTAATCAAAGTTATTAATATTGTACAAAAGAGTGTTTTCCAGTCCCTGATTAAGTATAAAGTAAAATTTCGAGTTTAGAAATGCTAAACCAAATTTTCAGGCTTTTCTAAACTCGAAATTTTACTTCATGCTTAATCTGGGATTGTAAAACACTCGTTAGAATTTCTTAAGAACTTGAAACGGAATTGTCTAGCGTTAATTACAAATAAATAATAATAATCTAGTTTAAAGGTGGGTATATTTTCAATCCCTACTAAGGAATACTGAATATAGTCTAAAATAAAATATAAAAACAAATTAAATTAATATCGACTTTCTTCAAAAATTTTGTCTCATTGAAACGTCTCCAAACATTAATTGAAACAACTACTTCTCAAGCTAATACCCCGACAGATATTGAACATTTGAGTTACACGACAGCTTTACTGTTCTATGCATAATTTCATAATGCAACATCAGGTCAAACTATAATTTTTGCAGAAAGTCGATATTAAATTAATTGTTTTTTTTTATATTTTGTAAATATTCTGAAAACTATTGACAAACTCAATTTTTCTGTATGTTAAATTTCTTCATAGTCTAAAATGTTTAGTATTCCTTAGTAGGGATTGGAAATATACCCACTTTTTCAAATACCGGTATTTCGGTATCAAGCCTAAATATGAACACATTAAAAAAAACAGAATGACTTCTTTTATAAAGCATTTGAAGTATTAAAAATCCCAAATAGTCAATTAAAATACCTCAAATACGATCACACTCAGAGCCACATGTTTATTGTAAAACCCTTTTCCAGAAATATTATTACTCTTACATATACTTTTATATCCACGGAATTTAACTATCCATCGCTTGATTTACACGTTTCTCTCAAATAAAAATCAAGCGATGTTTATCTGGGAGAGTTTTCCCGCGGCCGGCTAATTATACGAGAAAAATACCATTTACGGCCCCGCGGGTCCACCCGAATCCGGATTATCGGACACTTCGAATCCTGTTTGGGCACGATCACACAGTTACAAAGAAACAATTCTGCCTTATCTTGTCCGAGGATCAATTTTATTATTTACATAAACATACACGACGAATTTATTATCGAATAAACGTTCACCGCGTGACATTTAAAGTCTTCATCAAAGTCTTGTAATTTAATAGTTAATTACTTTGGGAGTTTTTTTTTTAATATAAATGCAATAATCATTATAAAGGAAACACTTAACTTTTTTTAGCCACATGTATTTTATGTTTGTAGTGGTATAAAAAAGTTAAGCGTTTTCTTTATACCAAAGTTAAAATGTACCACGAAGTGAACGCCTCCAAGATTCAAGAATATATTTTATATATACTAAAAGTTATCACTAACTAACCAACTCCCCGCCAGTGTATAAATTTTAACTTAGCGCCTTTATGACACTATATACTATTCTAACTGGGGATTGCAAATTCTCAACTTTTTTAATTATTCTACCGGGTGTTGACTTGGCGGACGCAACATAGGAAATCCCCTGTAATTTTTGAAATGTTCAAATTTTGGCTCCCTTATTTATTTTAGAAACCAAATGTATTTACCTTTTTTGTAGAGGGAAAAATTCTGAATTCATTTGTGTTAACGGTTATCACTTTACGTTTCTCGAAGTTAAAATAATTAAGAAAAAATAATGTGATGCTATGGAATTGATACAACAACTGTTTTCGAAATGATTTACACTATACAAGAAAAATGTCATTATTTTTATAAAATCACTTTACATTTTCTTAATTATTTTAGCTGGTAATTTTCTAACATTCGTTGATTTTCAAAAGACTTCAATTTGAAGCTTTAAACGAGTGTTTTCCACTCCCAGACTAAGCATGAAGTAAAATTTCGAGTTTAGAAAAGCCCCGTGAAAATATGTCGAGGGTCGCGCAGCGACCCGAGACAAATTTTTTGGGCTTTTCTAAACTCGAAATTTTACTTCATGCGCCACGCGTACAAAACACTAAAATATGGTGAAATTTTTGTATTTTTGAATATCACTTTAAATCAGTGTTTTATACGCGTGGCGCATGAAGTAAAATTTCGAGTTTAGAAAAGCCCAGAAAATTTGTCTCGGGTCGCTGCGCGACCCTCGACAAATTTTCACGGGGCTTTTCTAAACTCGAAATTTTACTTCATGCTTAGTCTGGGAGTAGAAAACACTTGTTTAGGCTTTAAATTGAACTTAAAAAAAAACAGGGAATATCCGCAATTGTTGTATCAATTCCATGGTATGTCATTATTTTTATAAAATCAAATTTTTGTATCTTAATTATTTTAACTTAGAGAAACGTAAAGTGTTAAGTGTGAACATTATTAAATTTAGAATTTTTCCCTCTACAAAAAAGTAAAATACATTTTGTCTCTAAAATAAATAGGGAAGCCAATATTTGAACACTTTGAAATTAACATGCGATATCCTATGTTGTGTCCGCGAAGTCAACACCCGGTATAATTTTTTCTATAAATTTGTTAAGTTACGTTAGTCACGAATTACTTACGTTAGTTTATAAAAGTGTTCAATTTGATACTTCAACCTAGTGATTTCACACCTTGATTAAGCATTAAGTAAATTTTTAGGCTTTGCTAAACAAGACATTTTAATTAATGAGCCAGGTGTATAATAGATTGCGTAGATTTGGACATTTATCGTTTATACAAGTTCGGTGAAAAAAGGTCGTGTACTCGATTCTTTCAGATATTCGATCCACTAGATCTACTTCAATTGCTATTGTTAATTAGTACATAGTACTTGAAATGTACATCTAGCAATTTTTTAAAAATTGATAAAATATGAAATGTTTTTAAAATTGACGAAATCTTACAAATTAATAAAATTTATGAAATTCGTCAAAATATTAAAAATTCATGAAAGCGTCAAAATATTAAAAATTTACGAATGTCATAGAAATTCATGAAGTGTCAAACTTGAAAAGATTAACAAAAATCTTGAAAATTTACGGAAACTGCCAAGTTTTGTAAAAAAATGATGAAAATTCATAAAAAGTATTAAAGTTTTTAAAATTGACGAAAATCATACAAATTATTAAAAATTAAGGAATGCCATAACAATTCATGGTGTCAAAATTTTAAAAATTAATTAAAACCTTGAAAATTCATGAGAATTTATGAAAAGTATTGTTATCATGTCATGCATGTGTAATAAATTACCACCCTGTTGTGATATTCTGCACGACTCTGTTAAATCGTTGATGAACAATCTGTCAAATAGCTGTCACACTCACGAGCGTCTTCATATTGTTTAGATTTAAATTTATTTATGTACATACATACATTGTTTATTGTATTATCATTGTCTTGTAATTGGGAAATTTCCTGTTGGGCAATATATACTTATTATTATTATTATTATTATTAAAAGTATCAATATTTTTAAAATTGACTAAAATCTTACAAATTTATCAATACCTTGAAATTGTATGAAAAGCTTCAATATTTTTAAAATTAACGAATATTTCGGAAATTTATGAAAATTGCTAAGAACTTTTCGAATTTTTAGCGTAAATATGTGTTAATTTAAAAAATGTAAAAAGCTCGAAAATCTCGAAAGGTCATGAAGATTATCAATATTTTTAATACTAACGAATATCCAAGAAATTCACTAGAACTGTCAACATTTTGATAAAAATCTATAAATCTTATGAAAATCTTTAAATTTCACGCAAAACGTCAAGATATTGAAAATCAATTCAAATCCTGAAAATTCCGGAAATGCACAGAAACTAGCAGGGTTTTAAGAATTAACGAAATGTCATAAAATGTATTGAATATTTAAAATTAATGAAACTTTAGGAAATTCCCCCCGTTAGAGTTTTCAAAATTAACAAACATTACAGAAACTCAAGAAAAACGAAGACATTTTTTAAATGATAGCGCTTTTCGTGAATTTCCGAAATTGTACATTTAAAAATATTAATGCTTTTCATAAAGTTTTTACGATTTTCAGTAATTTTCAAGTTCTTGACGATTTGTCGTGATTATAATGAAATATCAACAGTTTTGAGTTTAGTATCTTTATGATTTTTGTGATTATGATTAATTGTATGTTTTTCAGTTTACGTGAAGTGATTATTACACATAAAAAGACTATTATTGCTTACTTCACTTTCTTTTTGTATGTGTAATGATTATGATTACAGCCGTAAGCTCGATTATTATCATTTATTTGTAATTAACGCTAGACAATTCAGTTTCAAGCTTCTAACGAGTGTTTTATAATCCCAAATTAAGCATGAAGTAAAATTTCGAGTTCAGAAAAGCGTGAAAATTTGGATTAGCCGGGGCGCGCGAGCGCTGAATGCTGAATATCTCACTATATCCTTACCCTTATCGTTAATAAATCATCTATTGAAAATCAATTAAATTGTAGAACTATCCACCTAAAGACCAATACCTAAATATAATCCCAAATTATGCATGAAGTAAAATTTCGAGTTCAGAAAAGCGTGAAAATTTGGATTTGCCGGGGCGCGCGAGCGCTGAATGCTGAATATCTCACTATATCCTTACAATTATCGTTAATAAATCATCTATTGAAAATTAATTAAATTGTAGAGCTGTCCACCTAAAGACCAATAGCTAAATATAATCCCAAATTAAGCATAAAGTAAAATTTCGAGTTCAGAAAAGCGTGACAATTTGGATTTGCCGGGGCGCGCGAGCGCTGAATGCTGAATATCTCACTATATCCTTACCCTTTTCGTTAATAAATCATCTATTTAAAATCAATTAAATTGTAGAGCTGTCCACCTAAAGACCAATAGCTAAATATAATCCCAAATTAAGCATGAAGTAAAATTTCCAGTTCAGAAAAGCGTGAAAATTTGGATTTGCCGGGGCGCGCGAGCGCTGAATGCTGAATATCTCACTATATCCTTACCATTATCGTTAATAAATCATCTATTGAAAATCAATTAAATTGTAGAGCTGTCCACCTGAAGACCAATAGCTAAATATAATCCCAAATTAAGCATGAAGTAAAATTTCGAGTTCAGAAAAGCGTGAAAATTTGGATTTTCCGGAGCGCGCGAGCGCTGAATGCTGAATATCTCACTATATCCTTACCCTTATCGTTAATAAATCATCTATTGAAAATCAATTAAATTGTAGAGCTGTCCACCTAAAGACCAATAGCTAAATATTTGACAAGCAGCTGTTAGCCATTTCGGCATTCCACCAAATTTTCTATTGGAAACCCCATAATTGGCTCGTCATGACCTATTACTATTACGGTTTGGTTCGTGTCTGGCCCTATTAATAGTTGATAGGGCGTGAAATGATCGGCACAAGAGGTCGGTGTGTGCATGTGCATACACACACACTCAAACACAAATGCATTGGCGACCAATGAATCGCATCGTTGTATTTGATTTACGGCCTGTGACACGTTGACCGCCGCGACAGCTCAATTATAGCCATAGTCCGCCACTGTACCACGATATAAATCTGCATAACATGCGTGAGAATTAATTTAGTAAATTGATCCACAACGACCGTACGTACCTTACTGCACAAATGCTAATAACAACAGCATCGACACACAGGCAGGTAATTGAAAATCGACTATTTGGATAAGGGAGACCGAAAACGGTTGGCTTCGCGCCGATTATGCTGCGGCACACATAATTGAATCGAGTCGTATTTATAGTGCCCCCGTATCGGGTTTAAAGAAATCATTTTCATATAATTGAATATCGACAATCAATAATCAAATAATACATTTATATAGACGCATACATATAATCAACTATCATTTCAACTTATTTACAACCAGGGAATTTTTCTTTCAAGTATACATTTCCCGATGTGTATACATTTTAAGCCATTCGTTGTTTTCAATGAGTTCAAGTTAAAGCTACTAACAAGTGTTTCCAATCCTTGATTAAGCATGAAGTAAAATTTCGAGGTTAGAAAAACCTGAAAATTTGGTTTGGTTTACCAGGTCCTGAAATATGAAACCGGAATTTGCTTATAAATGGCTCTAGTTGTCAATATAGTGACTGTTAAGTCGCGTTATTGATCCTTTATTATTGTGTTTTCAAAGACTTTTAAATCAAAAGAATTCAAATTTAATACAACTACATATGTTTTTATAGCGTTCAAGATGACTGTTTTTGAGCCTAAAAATGATGATTCGTGGACACCATTGATTCTCTGTTACCATTCGAAGAAAACTGCTGCAGAATCGCATCGAATGCTTCTGGAAGTTTACGGTGAGCATGCTCTTAGTAAATCACAGTACTTTGAGTGATTTAAAATATTCAAAAGTAGCGATTTTCACGTGAGAAGCCAAGAACGTGGAAGACCACCGAGAAAGTTTGAAGACAAGCAGTGTTGGAGGAGGATGACGCTCAAACGCATCAACAACTTGCGTATCAGTTAAATATAATAATAATAATAATAATAATAATTTATTTCCCAACAGAAATACACATTTCAAATTACAGGGAAAAATATACAAAATTCTAGCAGAAAATTATTACATATACAATATTTAATTCAGTTAAACAATACTTAACGATATCTAACATAGTGACTAAATTAATACAGCGGACATTTGGTTAATAAATTGTTTACGACTACAACAAAAGATATCAGCAACGTTTTGAGAGTTATTATAATTGCGCATCATTGTATTGAGAGGGGAGTTGTAATATACATTACTTTGACTTCTATTACATACAAATTGTACGCTATTTCTACTACAAATCCTAGGTGTAAAAAAATTTAACTGAGCGAGTATACCGGGAGCATTTATATTGTTGTGAAGCAAATTGTAGAGAGTGGTTAATGAAGCGATCTTGCATCGTGCAGATAAAGATTTTAAGTTAAACATAGCCAACAAGTCTTCATATCTAATAGATTCGTCCGGGTATACGGAATGTACTACAAAATACAGATACCTTACAAACATTTTTTGAACATGTTCTATAGATTTGATATGGCAATCATAGAACGGAGACCACACTAACGAGCAATACTCTAACTTCGGTCGCACATACGACGTATACAACTTCATAATGGTTCTGGTGTTTTTGAAAGGCTTTGATATTCTACGTACAAAACCCAACATTCTCATAGCCGAGTTCACTAGTTTTGTGTAGTGGGGAACAAAAGACAGATCTTTATCTAGTAAGACACCTAAGTCTTTTATTTCCGTAACACGTTCCAGCAAGATGTTATTTAAAGAGTAATCATAGAATAGAGGGCTACTTAATCTGCAAAATGAAACACATTTACATTTTTTTATGTTTAAATATAATCTATTTTCCAAGCTCCGTTGCTGGATAAGCTCTAAATCCGATTGCAGTGTCAAACAATCCTCTATCGATTTAATTTCTCTGTATATTTTGATGTCATCGGCGTATACAAGAATGTTGGATTTTATGTTGTCGACGACGTCGTTAATAAATAACAAAAAAAGCAATGGCCCCAGATTTGATCCTTGAGGGACCCCACTGGTTGGATAGAAAGATGCGGACCTATGGTTCATATATTCAACATAGTTCTCTCTGTCAGATAAATACGCACATAATAAATTAATTAGAGAAGTACTGAATCCCCATCTCTTTAGTTTATATATTAGTATATTATGATTTATAGAGTCAAATGCTTTTCGAAAATCGGTGTATAAGACGTCTACTTGCATACGCTTATCCATATGATGAGATGTAAATTCAGTTATGGTTAATAAATTGGTACACGCAGACTTCTTCATCATAAAACCATGCTGCTTGGTGGTAATATGTGTTTCAACGTAATTATACAATTTATTTGCAATAATTGTCTCGAATAGTTTCGCAAAGTTATTTATAATTGAGATGGGGCGGTAATTTTGTATGTCTTGCTTGTTATCTGACTTAAGGACTGGTGTTATTCGAGATATTTTCCATTGTTTAGGGAATTTTGATGTTTTTAAAATTATGTTAAATATATGAACCAACGGAATTACCAACACATGAATACAGTCTCGTACTATAAACGATGGAATGTTATCGGAACCATCTGTAAAATTATTACTTAATTTTTTTCCCGCCCTAAGGATGTCATCGGCTGTAATTTCGTTGATATGAATTGAAATATTGTGATCGAAACTTGCATTAAGATTTGCGCCGTTATTTTGACAGTCAGTATAAACGGACGAAAAATATCTCGCAAAGCCATTTACAATGTTATCCGGATTTTCTAAGCTGTTGTTATTATAGAACATAGAGCCAGGTATGCGCGATTGAGAGTTTTTAGATGAAACGTAGTTCCAAAGTTTTTTCGGGTCTGAACAAATAGAATTTTCAGCACTGTTAATAAATATTGAATAATCATATTTGATGCTCTGGCGAATTTCTTTACGAGTTTTTGATAATTTAATTTTATAACAATTTAATTTTAAGTTCTTGTGTAATTTACGATAGTGATCTTTTATTTTTATCAATCGTCTAGTCTTAGCGGAGAACCAGCATGGATAATTGTTCCTATTATATGTTAAACTGCTTTTCAAAGGAACGGTTACATTAAATATAGTATAAAGCGCATGATACAATTGATTGCAAACGTCGTCAACGTTATCTAAAGTAAGAAGGAGAGACCAGTCGTATTCCAATATTTTTTTATACATTAAATTATAATTAGCTTTGCGAAAGTTGAATGACTTATTCTTTTTATTATTACTTATATTTATTTGCATTTCAGTAGACGGGTAGAATGAGAATGAAAGGGGTGGATGGTGTTTATCTATGTCAACGATTGGTAGGTGAACATCAAATTTACATTTTATATCTTTGGTCACAAATACTAAATCTAGCATCCTGTTGTTTGCATTTAACTTAGTATTACATTGTACCAGACCATTTAACAGCATTAGATTATTAAGTTCAGAGATTTTCCGATCGATTGCACGGGGATTTTCGAGTGCATTCGCAAAGTGAGGCAAATTAAAATCACCGCATATAACAACCGATTTATATATATTACAAATTCTGTCTAATTCTGTACATACACGGATGTATGTCTCAACTGGTTCCGAGGGGGGGATATACAAAGATATGAAACATATACTTTCATTATGTGTAAAAACCCGAGCAGCAACAATCTCAACATTACTGTTAACTGTAATATTTTCGCAGGAGCACCGCAAATGATGACGTACAGCAATCATGACACCTCCACCTCTTTTACCGACTCTATCACATCTAAAAACAGAGAATGTATCTGGAAATAACTCTGCATTTATAACACCATTGTGCAACCATGTCTCACAAAATAGAAAAATGTCACTATCACTACTATGTATGTTAGTATAAAATTCGTTTGTTTTAGTTGACAATACGCGAACATTCTGGTAAAACACTTTTAAACTGTTTATACTTCGTTGGGAGTTGATCCGTTTTCCGGCGTCGATGATACTATTGTTAATATTCCACGTATATATTTGATACTGATGTTTGTTTCGCCTGCTTCTTTCCTTGCCGCGAATTGTTTTCTAATTTTATTTTCTTCGTCTAATTCCGTAGGTGTTTTATCCTTTTTTAAGATAATATTCTTATAGTTTTCACTCGATTTAATACGAGCAGATCCGCGAAGTAAGTTTATTACATCATCAGCATCATTCATTACCGCTTTTATTGGACGACACTTATTTGGAGATTTTGTTCCAAGACGAAAGATATGTTTGGGTTTAGCAATATTGTTATTAACCATTTTAAAAATATCAAACACGCTTTCACTGTCAGATGAAGCATTTTCTTCCTTTACGTTGAATAGAATGATGTTACGAGATCGCTTAATCCTCTCATTTATTTCATTATTGATTGAATTTATATCAAGGTGTTTATCATTGTTGATTTTTTCTTGAAGTTCTGTCCTTAAAGACGCATTCTCGTTTTCTAATTGAGCGATTTTTACGTGTGTATTATCTATTTTTGCGTTAAGTTCAGAAAAAAGTTTATCAAATTGCATTTTAAAATTATCAAGCATATTTTCCATTATTATTTTAATCTCATCAATTGTTGCTATTGCAGAGGTGGAAATCGGATGATCGGTAAGACCTAATTTACATGTAATACTGCATGTCCATTTAATTCCTACACTATCATTTTTACGAAAAAGTTTCAATTCGTTATCAGGCATATTTATGCACGACGCATGAAACCATCTCGAACAGGTGCCTGTGCACTTGATTGAGGAACTGTAAGATGTGGGGTGTAATGCAGTTTTACATATGGAGCAGCAGTTATTCATATTTATATTTGATTAGTGGTGTAATAATAGAAGGACAAAATTACAGGGAAGTTTTAGACAATATCACAAATGTTCACACCTAGCGGCCCATCAAGGTGACTGACTCATAATATAAACAGAAAACAGCTGAGGTTCAGATAGGCCAGGGTTGAGGTCACACGAGAGATACAGAGGTGTGAGAGGACGATTATTTTTTACCTGTTTTATTGTATTAATGTGTATTCCTATTGGATTTATTCCACGGTTGCAATTACACTTTAAACAACTAATAATGCACTTATTCAATGCATCTACACTGATTTGAGTTAGCACATATGAGAGTATACTAATTCTTCCACCGCTACCGTAAAAATTAGAATTTTTAGACAACTTTTTCCCGCAAGAAATTTTAGATTACCAGAGAGTCGACGGCACACGTGTGCGCGAAAAAACACAATTAAATATGACACGAGAAGCCGTCTCCATAGGTTTGAAATCCCTAAGAAAGATCCAGAAGGAATGAAGATCCTTTCTACAAGAAAGACGGCAGGTAAACCAAAAAACCACCTACAAAATACTGCTTGCCAGGTACAAAAAAAAATCATGTCCTTATCGAATTGTGACTGGCGATGAAATACTTCCGCATTCGGCTCACTCACCAGACTTGGCTCTATCGCGGAGCGACCAAACCAAATTTTCAGGCTTTTCTAAACTCGAAATTTTACTTCATGCGCCACGCGTATAAGACACTGACTCCAAGCGAAGTTTACTCGTTAACAATATTTCAGTGCTTTCAGTGTTTAATACGCGTGGCGCATGAAGTAAAATTTCGAGTTTAGAAAAGCCCAGAAAATTTGTCTCGGGTCGCTGCGCGACCCTCGACAAATTTTCACAGGGCTTTTCTAAACTCGAAATTTTACTTCATGCTTAGTCTGGGAGTGGAAAACACTCGTTGTAAGCTTAAAATTGAACTCTTTAAAAAAAAAGCGTATGCATATGTTTACTTAATAGAAAATTGCCTGTATGTACACTTAAAAGAAAAATCCCTGTATTAACAGATTAATCCGATGACTATTTGCCAAATCTACTGAATGCGCATTAGATTCTAAGACCACGTGGTAATCCATATCAAAATAAAATGAAACTATTACTATGTTTTTTACCATTTTTATTAATTTATATATATACTGCCTTTCAAAAAAATTAGAACACCAAGTATTTATTGCACGATTTTAATAAAATTTACACAATTTGATCATGTAAACGAACTGTATCGATGAAAAAAATCATGTCCTTATCGAATTGTGACTGGCGATGAAATACTTCCGCATTCGGCTCACTCACCAGACTTGGTTCTATCCGATTACTGCTTATTTTCATCGATAGGACACGTACTTGCTGAGCAGCGCTTTACTTCTTACAAAAATGTACGAAAATAGCTCGATGATTGGTTTGCCTTAAAAGATTAACAATTTTTTTGGCATAGCATCCACAAGTTGGTAGAGAGATGGGAAAAATGTGTAGCTAGCGATGGGCAATAGTTTGAATAAAATATTTTGTACGATTTTCATACAAAAATTGTGTATTTTCTATTAAAATATTCCGGTTTCATATTTACCTGATATAACCTGATGTAATACAGTGAGAGCCAAAATGATATGTTCATTTTTAATAGGCAATAACAAATATAACTATTTATTAATCGCTATATTACTGATAACAATTTGAAAGAGGAGACTTTGGAGATATTTTGACAGTTGTCAAAATGGTGCGTTGGAACATACAGCAACGCATATTTTGTGTTGAAAAATTTCTTAAATTAAGTTCAATTATTCAAACTCAACGTTTATTTCGTCTACATTTTAATGTTCGTGATGTTCCGGCTCGAACTGTTATTTCGTATTGGGTAAGGAAGTAGCGAAATCATGGGTCAGTTGAGAGAATAAAATCAGCCGGGAGGATTCGCTCTGCATGCAATCCTGAAAATGAGGAACGGGTGAGACAATCAATTCTGCGTAGCCCAAATCGATCAGTTCGGCGGCATGCGGCAGCGTTAAATTTATCTGCAACAAGTACCCGAAGAATGCTGCACAAAATGAAGTTTCATCCATACAAAATAGCAGTGGTGCAGAAGTTAACTGATCGTGATAAACAAAGCCGTGTTGAGTTTTGTCAACGTTTTTTGGAGTTAAGCAATGAGGAACCCGATATCGCACAACATCTTTTCATGAGCGACGAAGCACACCTTACTTTACATGGCTTGGTAAATAAACAGAATTATCGATACTGGGCTACCGAAAACCCATGTGAAATCTATGAAAGACCCTTACATTCCCCAAAAGTGACTGTTTGGTGTGCTGTATCATCGTCAAAAATCATCGGTCCATATTTTTTTGAAGAAAACGGCGAAAGAGTCACAGTCAATTCTCAACGGTATGCACATATGCTCCAGACATTTTTTATACCGCAAATTGAAGAAGAAGAAAGAAATCACTTTTTTCAACAAGACGGTGCGACCTGTCATACTGCAAGAATAAGTATGGAGATCCTGCGACAGACATTTCCGAATAGACTAATTTCTCGAAACGGTGATTTTAATTGGCCCCCGGGATCTCCCGATATTACTGTTCCAGACCTCTTTCTTTGGGGATATATAAAGAGTAGAGTGTTCAAGAGTAAGCCTAGAAATATAGAGGAGCTCAAAAGAAATATCCGACAAGAAATTGAAGCTATTCCACAGGATATGCTTCAACGAGTTATGGCAGATTTCGTCCGTCGTTTAGAAGAGTGTGTGGAGAAGGGTGGCGGACATTTAACACACACTATATTCAAAAAGCAAAACTCCCATTATTACTTTTTAAGATGTCATTTATATTATTTCTGCATTTTAAATAATTCATGTGTTATATCCTATTAAAAATGAACAAATCATTTTGGCTCTCATTAAGAACCAGTATGAGGCACTTAGAAGTACATTTTTTTCGAAGTAAAAAATATACCACCCTCTGTAATTGAACAATTGTCTGCAATAACAAAAATTAGTATTCATAAGCACCTATAAAATTTAATAGCCCAACCCATAACCTGCGAAATTCAAAAATTTTACAATTCAAATGTAACAACACCTCTACGCGAAATTTATGATAACATCCTAAAAGTATGAATAATTTATGGAAAACACTTGGATGGATGAAATTTCCACGAAAGCCGAAGAAGAAAAAAATATATAAATAAAACAGTTAACTAGGAAGAGCCTGATAAAATAATCCCGTCCTCCTCAACCCATAAAATCCAACGCAACTAAACGACCAGATTATCCGCCATTTACATATTATTAAACCATAAATTAGCAATAAACAATAAAATAATCAGTCGGTTCTCACGAACCGAAAACACACTTAATAATTGTTGGAATAAAATATGGTAATTATACGGCCTAATTAGGAGTAATTACAAACACGTATGACCCATACGAATCTCCGATTTATGCAAATGCCGTCATCTCCGTTTCGATCGTCATTATCATCACGTCTTCGGCGTGCTTTAATAAATATATTTTCGAAATTATTGAGTATCGAGCATCGTTACGGGGCCGGTAATTGCGTACAAATGGCGGTGTCATTATCTATCTGGATGCGTGTTAGTGCTGTATTAATTAGGTTTTACTGGCGGTCATTTATACTAATTTGTTTTCTTTAATGGGTGTAATTACCCTCTGGATTAAATGAGGAAAAATGCTCGAAAGATGGGTAATTTAAGAGATGGTGCTGTTGGGTAGTGGTAATTGGGATATTAAAAAATGAAGCAGATTGGTTTTAAATGTGGCTTCGGGCTATTGAAGTTAATTTTCTTTCGTCGATGTGTTAAGTAAATGCTGACAATTGCATCGATTTTGAACACTTTGTATGAGAGTTAAAAACATAGTTGCCTTAAGCTTTATTCTAAATAATTATGAGGATCTACAAGTACAGTGGAATTCGGAAGAAATGTGTGAAGAGATGTTAAATGTGTGGTTCCAATTTTTTAGAGAGTATGTCGACTGTAGTATCCATAATGATTTTTCCTAGTTGTCTCAAATTTTGACGTTACATGACAATGTTATACTGTTAAGGTCGCGAGTATATTAGTGTTCTTTCTTTTAGAAAAGCCTTAAGTCATAATTTCTTGTGCATTTCTTCATTTGAGTATACATATCCCAATTATGTGCTATAGATTATTAAATATTCGTTGTTTTCTTAAAAGAGGTCAATTTGAAGTTAAACGAGTGTTTTCCACTCCCAGGTTAAGCATGAAGTAAAATTTCGAGTTTAGAAAAGCCTGAAAATTTGGTTTGGTCGCGTAGCGCGAAGCGCGGAGCGACCAAACCAAATTTTCAGGCTTTTCTAAACTCGAAATTTTACTTCATGCGCCACGCGTATAAGACACTGACTTCAAGCAAAGTTTACTCGTTAACAATATTTCAGTGCTTTCAGTGTTTAATACGCGTGGCGCATGAAGTAAAATTTCGAGTTTAGAAAAGCCCAGAAAATTTGTCTCGGGTCGCTGCGCGACCCTCGACAAATTTTCACGGGGCTTTTCTAAACTCGAAATTTTACTTCATGCTTAGCCTGGGAGTGGAAAACACTCGTTGTAAGCTTAAAATTGAACTCTTTAAAAAAAAGCGTATGCATATGTTTACTTAATAGAAAATTGTCTGTATGTACACTTAAAAGAAAAATCCCTGTATTAACAGATTAATCCGATGACTATTTGCCAAATCATCTACTGAATGCGCATTAGATTCTAACACTACGTGGTAATCCATATCAAAATAAAATGAAACTATTACTATGTTTTTTACCACTATTATTAATATATATATATATCTATATATATATATATATATATATATATATATATATATATATATATATACAGGGTGGACCACGAATAACGCCCATTAAAAGTTTTCGGGGTTCCTGACAAAGGAAAAATTTGAAAAAAATTCTACATTGCACGGTTGAATGCGATCACCTCATGGAAAATATTTCCACTTTCTATCACTTCCGGTTGTACCGGATATGGCTACCAACTTTGTTATTTAAAATGGAACATCCTATATATTAATTTTTTTTAGATTCCCCGTTCAATTGTCCACCCTCTCATATGAATTTATGTTCACTTAACTCTTACAGTTTTTGAGTTAAAAATTTATTTGTCAAATATTGACCTCAAATAGACGTTTTGAAAAATGCCTATAACTTCTAATAGGGACAAGATAGACAGACGAGCGGCATCTTGAATTGTTACTTATAGATCCTTCTAGAATTAAAAAAAATTGACATCTGTCAATTTTGACAATAGGTATTTCAAAAATGTCAATATTTCAGTGCCCACTTAAAAACAT
The DNA here is from genome assembly GCA_932526585.2 of Philonthus cognatus. Classification (NCBI taxonomy): domain Eukaryota; kingdom Metazoa; phylum Arthropoda; class Insecta; order Coleoptera; family Staphylinidae; genus Philonthus; species Philonthus cognatus. The sequence goes on from OW052241.1 coordinate 156,819,076, forward strand.
CATAATTCAATGTTTTCAAATGGAATGACCAATATTTTATCTCATATGGTGATTGGCAAGATAATTTGCAACATAAAAGTATTATGTCTCCCTATATCTAGAGCAAGTAGTTTTTGAGTTATTTCGAAATTTCTTTCCTCCCAGAATGCTTGCACAATTAAATAATTCCTGTACTATTCACACGTGCACCATAGTAGACTACTGTCAATATTCGCTATCTTGTCCCTACTAGAAGTTATAGGCATTTTTCAAAACGTCTATTTGAGGTCAATATTTGACAAATAAATTTTTAACTCAAAAACTGTAAGAGTTAAGTGGACATAAATTCATATGAGAGGGTAGACAATTGAACAAGGCATCTAAAAAAAAATTAATATATAGGACGTTCTATTTAAAATAACAAAGTTGGTAGCCATTTCTGGTACAACCGGAAGTGATAGAAAGTCGAAATATTTTCCATGAGGTGATCGCATTCAACCGTGCAATGTAGAATTTTTTCAAGTTTATCCTCTGTCAGGAATCCCGAAAACTTTTAATGGGCGTTATTCGTGGCCCACCCTGTATATGTATATATATATATATATATATATATATATTGATAATATTTTTATGACTTAAGTTTCGACAGTGTCAGTGTCATTATCTAGTATACTTGATAATATTTTTACGACTTAAGTTTCGACAGTGTCAATGTCATTCTCAAGTATACTTGATAATGACACTCACACTGTCGAAACTTAAGTCGTAAAAATATTTATATATAACACCTGTATATACAGGGTGTCCCATTAATCCGTTCCCGGAGAATATCTCGGCTCACGTTAAGATCGAAAAAAGTTTTTTCACCAAAGTTGCATTGTTTTAAGAGCTGCATAACCTAAAAATATTTGAATATATACAAAGTGTGCCATAAAGACAGTAGCGGATGCAACTTGTTTATTTCAAATAGATCACCCTGTTATTATTTAGATTTTGAATTCCTCATAAAAATTAAGGTACATTTTATAAAAAATATTTGGTCTAAGTGGCACCGTTTCAGAGTTATTTGACATTTATCGACAAAAATGACGTGTGCAGTGGTTTCATAAACCTTAAATATCTCTGAAACTAAATAAGATGGAGAGTTGCAACGTTTGCCATTCTCTTAAAAATAGATAGCGCTATCGTCTGCACTACAAAGTTGTTGCGTTTAAGTTATTTAGCTACCAAATAAAAATAGCTGAATTTATACATTTTCAATCAAGGATAATTTGATTTTTTTAAATAAGACCATATAATTTTGATTACATCCATCAACTTAAAATGAAATTCTGTTTCCATTTTGTTAATAATTTTTTATTTATAGATGTAATATAATTATCTTTAAAAAAAACTCTAAAGTTACTAATAGAAATGATATACCTAAGCAAAATAGAATTAAATTTTGAACTTAATCGCAACAAATTTACAGTACATCAGATGGCGCCCTCTATTCCCAAGAGATTAGCGAAAACAGCAACTCTCTATCTTATTTACTTTTCGAGATATTTTAAGTTTACGAAACTACCGCAATCGTGATTTTTATCCATAAACGCCAAATAACTCGGAAACTACACGATTTTGGCCAAATATGTTTAATAAAATGATACTCAATTTTTACGAGGTATTCGAAAACCGAATAATATACAGAGTGATCCGCTTAAAATTAGCAAGTTGCATCCGCTACTGCCTTTATGGCGCACCCTGTATAAATGAAAATATTTTTATGTTATGCAGCTCAAAAAACCAAACTACTTTGGTTAAGAAATGTTGTTTCTATCTCTAACGTGAGCAGACCTATCCTCCGAGAATGCACTAATGGGACACCCTGTATATAAATTAATAAGTGTGATAAAAAACATAGTAATAGTTTTATTTAATTTTGAGTTTTAAATGTATAAAAGAAAAATCACACTAACTTTAATATTATTCAGATAAATTAGAAGCATTTTACTTATATTAGGTGTTCAATTAAAAACACGATCGAATTGGCTATGAACGTTTCAAAACATTGTAGAGTAGGTCGTACATGAATTTGTTAGTCGCCGCTGTCAGTGTTAATCTAACCCAATGTTATAAAACGTCTATATTTCTTTCGGCATTTCAATGGGTTCTAGTGTTAAGCCATTGTTTATTTAGCTGTGAAAACAGCTGATTTATAAGAAGAAATAACACAACAACTATAAGAACAAAACAAACTAATGAGCTACTGATTAACAGAATCTGACATTTATGTCAGGTATGACAAAACGTAAATTAAGCTGCGACTTCACTTTTTCCTTCCATTTCCTTTTATCAAAACCACAACGTCTTCTCGATATCGGGTTTTTAAATGAACATCGGGTGTTCATTTAAAAACCCGATCGAGAAGGGGTAAATTAGTAATAATAAAGTACATTCCGTTGATGGTAATATCCATTTTTTTTAAACAAGATTCTCACTGATTTATCACTAAATTTAATCAGTTGGAAGGCAGGTTAGAACACAACTAATGCGATTTTTACTTGCTGGATTTTAGTTCGGCCACTTTAGACTTTTAATTCCGCTGATTAAAAACATTTTAACCTTCGATAAAGGAAAAACATTTTAACCGGAAAGGAAATAATCCGACGCAAGTTAGCAGAGGAGCATACAAAGGCATGGCACAACCAAATGGGAATGAGGCACACGAGACTCTTCCTAGATGGCCCGGTACCTGATAGCGCATTAGCGCTGTCAGGACTGAGCAGAATGAAACTAAGGAAAATCACAGGACTAGTTACTGGGCACTGTGACCTGAATAAGCACAAACATAGGATGGGTCTTGAGAAAAGCCCCCTATGCCGTGGGTGCTTGGAAGAAGAGGAAACTCCCCAACACCTACTGTGCACATGCGAAGCCTATAAACGGCAACGCACGGAGCAACTCGGGAAGCCCGTGCTTCCTGAAGAACAGCTCAAGAACATCCCCTGGCCCAAACTCCTGGACTTCTTAGAAGACACAGGAATATACAGGGAGTAAAATAACCAGAGGAGCACAAAAGGACCACGGAGACCGTAGTGCAGGGACGCTAAGCGATACCACCTCATGTGGAAAAAAAAAAAAACCTTCGATAATGGTCTGCAAAGACCGAAACACGTGTCAGGAATCTATAAATAAAATCATGGAACAAAACAAGTGTATTTCTTCAGCAAATTTGATTTAAAGTAATGTGATAGAATGATTTTTAAACATTTAAAGAAGCTCCCAAATAGATTTTCGTCAGGTCATGATAACCTACCAGCTTTCTTACTCAAAGATTGTGCTTCTATTCTCTGTTATCCACTTGCACTTATTTTTAACCTGTCTCTAAAAACATCAATATTTCCTAGTAAATTTAAAATCCATTAATTTGCCCTATACCGAAGACGTCCACTAATCATCGAGATATTGCAAACTATCGACCAATAGCAATACTTTCTCATATTGCTAAAATATTTGAGAAAACACTGTATGATCAAATTTATTTTCATACTTCTCCATATTTATCACATTATCAGCACGGTTTTATTCCGAGACGTTCTACGGTAACTAACTTGACTATTATTACACATGATATTGCTAGATTATTAGATTCATCCGGGCAGATTGATGTAATATATACTGACATGTCAAAAGCGTTTGACAGAGTTGATCATACATTGTTACTTGAAAAACTTAATTACTTTGGTTTTTGTGATCATTCCACTTCACTCATTTCATCTTATCTCTCATGTTGTGAATCATATGTACTGATAAATAATTTTAAGTCTAATTCTTATTTTCCAAGTTCGGGGGTCCCTCAAGGCTCCATACTGGGTCCATTATTATACAATCTTTTCATTAACGATCTTTCCAATCTACTAGAGTGCAAACACCTTTTATATGCTGATGATTTAAAGATTTTTTCAACAATTACGAATTCAGATGATTGCACAAGTTTGCAAAATCAACTTAATGTTATTTCGAATTGGTGCAGTATAAATAAACAATCTGAACAGCAATAAGTGTAAATTTCTCTCCTTTACAAAAAATCCAAACCAATTACATTTAACTATGTCGTGAGTAACAATTCTATTGAGCGAGTCAATGTCTTCAAAGATCTTGGTGTTTGGTTTGATGATAAATTTACATTAACTCCTCATATTCAATCTCTTGTTAAAAGTTCCTTTAAAGCCTGGGTCTCCAAACTATTTTCTTCGCGGGCCACAAATACAATTCTACATAATAAAGTCGGCCAAGATCCGATTAATTTTATAAAATTATGAAAAATTTAAGGAACAATTGTTACAATATTTCAAAATATGACATTTACAAAAAAAAATACAAACAATCGCGGGCCGGATTCATGCAAGTCGCGGGCCGGATTTGGCCCGCGGGCCGGATTTGGCCCGCGGGCCATAGTTTGGAGACCACTGCTTTAAAGCATTAGGATTTATCCATCGTAACAACTATTAAACCCACCCAAGGGTAGCATTATTCTCGACATGTGCGCTGCGCCCGGTATGAAAACAACACATCTGGCTACACTCATCAACAACGAAGGCAAAATATTTGCCATTGAGATGAACAAAAACCGATGCGAAACTTTGCACCAAATGGTCGAAAATGCTGGAACGAGTTGTGTCCAAGTCTTGAACAAAGATGCTATCACTGTATTCGACAAAGACATTCCAGACGTCGAGTACATTTTAGTCGATCCATCATGTTCTGGATCAGGTATTGTAGATAGATTAGAAGTAAAATCAAATTCCAGTCCAAGCCAAGAGCGTCTAAAATCCCTAGCCGGCTTCCAAATAAAACTACTCAAACATGCTCTCAGAAGCTTCCCGAAAGCCAAACGTGTCGTTTACTCAACCTGTTCGATTTACTCAGAAGAAAATGAAGATGTCGTTTCGGAAGTTATCGCTTCATGCATCGGGTTTAAACTGGTCTCGATTAAAGATAGGCTCAAAGCGCCTTGGTTCAATTTTGCTTCGAATAAGGAGGGCAGTGTTGGTAGTCACTGTCTTTACGCCAAACCGGAGGTTGATTTGACGAATGGTTTCTTTGTTGCTGTTTTTGAAAGGTGGAGAAGGGGAGAAGAATGTGTTTCTAAAGGCGGGCTTGGCGAGGAATTTTAACAAAGAAGGTAAATTCAAAAGGAAACAGGATGATGAAACGTTAGAACCCACTGAGGTCAAAAAGAAGAAGAAAAGTATACAGAATAGAATCGAAATGGAAGATGAACATTCTCACAACGAATTCGAGAATAATAATGCTGAAGCTTTAAAGACAAAAAAGAAGAAGAAAAATATAAAGAATAGAAACGAGATTGAAGATGAACACTCTCACAATGAATGCGAGAATAATAATGCTGTAGCTTTGAAGACGAAAAAAAAGAAGAAAAATATAGAGAATAGAAACGAGATGGAAGATGAACATTCTCACAACGAAGTCGAGAATAATAATGCTGAGGCTTTGAAGAAGAAAAATATAGAGAATAAAAGCGTGATGGAAGATGAACATTCTCACAAAGAATGCGAGAATAATAATGCTGAGGCTTTGAAGACGAAAAAGAAGAAGAAAAATATAGAGAATAGAAGCGGGATGGAGGATGAACATTCTCACAACGAATTTGAGAATAATAATGCTGAAGCTTTGAAGACGAAAAAGAAGAAGAAAAATATAATGAATGGAAACGGGATGGAAGATGAACATTCTCTCAACAAATGCGAGAATAATGTTAAGGCTTTAAAGACGAAAAAGAAGAAGAAGCATGAATTAATCATTGAGACAATAAAAAGCACAAAAACAACTAATGAATACGAAAATTGTGCTGATAAAAAGAAAAAGAAGAAACGTGAAACAATTACTGAAAAAGCAACTGAGGATTGTGTTCATAAGAAGAAAAACAAGAAGAAGAAGAAGAAAGAAAACGATTGTGCAGAATAACTGTCTATTATTAGTAAATAAGTGCAAATTTTATTGTTTTGAGTATAAAATGTTATAAAAGTATAAAAGTAATTCTGCGAACTTGCGAAATCCGAATGCTTTGAAATCTCTATTCAATGTTTATGTACGTTCAAAGTTAGAATATGCTTCATTAATTTGGTATCCACAATCTCAACTTCAGATTAACCTTGTGGAAAGTGTTCAACGAAGATTTCTTAAATTTCTATACCTGAAGACTGAGGGGCATTATCCTGAGAGAGGCTATGATCATTCTCGTTTGCTTGAGAAATTTAATGTCGAATCTCTTGAGTGCCGACGTTACAAGTCTGCTATCTCATTTATACATAAACTATTTAATAATCATATCGACAGCCCCGATATTTTACAGCTAATTAGTTTGCATATTTCTAATTTCAACAGTAGATATAATACCACATTTAATATCAGTTATAATAGATTAAATTTTGGCGCTAAATCACCCATCAGCATAATTTGTAATAACTATAATCAACTACCTCCAACTTGTGATATCTTTTTTGAATCACTAAAATCCATAGTCGCATTATGTCAATCAAATAATTAGGTTTTTATTATTATTTTTTTTTCATAATGTTATAATACACTATTATTGTTGTTATTCTTGTACATTGTCTTATAATTGGAAAATCTTTGTTTACTGTTGGGCAATAAATATTATTATTATTATTATTTTATTTTTTTTCTCAAACATGTCGGTTTGGTATAAGTACCCTTCAGACGGGATTTTACCAAGTCTGGGGATATTTTTATTATATAATATTGTTATGTAGGTTTAAGAATTTCCTGACTATACTACATGTGTTAATAATTATGGATTTCTGTATTTGTGTCGTTATACGTTCTGGTAGTTGTAGAGTCTTTATGTTTTCATTATTATTATTATTATTATTATTAAAGAGATTTGGGTGTTTATAATACTACATAGATAATCCCTGGAAAATAATGAACTGATAAATGAGACTAAAAATGTTCGCATTTCGACCACCTTCCTCTTTGTAATTGATACATATAATCCATTTTTTAAATATTCGTAGGAAATAATTGTACTCTAGACAAAAGTGGCGTCAAGTTTTGAAATTTTTGCCCTGTCGTATGCGATTTTTATTGTTATTATGATTGTAACATTAATTTGTAAATAATACCCAAAAATGTGTTTGTTCTAAATTTTTACAAAAAAAAAAACCATCAACTCAATTTTAAGTAGAAAATATTACAATAAAGGAAACTGCAAAGTATGTTTCTGATTGATCGTCTAACGAGAGTTTCCACTTCCAGATTAAGCATGAAGTAAAATTTCGAGTTTAGAAAAGCCTGAAAATTTGGTTTGGTCACTCCGCGAAGCGGGGCGACCAAACCAAATTTTTAGGCTTTTCTAAACTCGAAATTTTACTTCATGCGCCACGCGTATAAAACACCGATTTCTAGTGATATTTGTATATTTTGAACTTTACGATATTTCAGTGTTTTATACGTGTGGTGCATGAACTAAAAATTTTATGCGCCACGCGAATAAAACACTGATTTCAATGATATTTGTATATTTTAAACTTTACGATATTTCAGTGTTTTATACGTGTGGCGCATGAAGTAAAATTTGGAGTTTAGAAAAGCCTGAAAATTTGGTTTGGTCGCTTCGCTTCGCTACGCGACCAAACCAAATTTTCAGGCTTTTCTAAACTCCAAATTTTACTTCATGCTTAGTCTGGGAGTGGAACACACTAGTTTGCTTCATCATTGAAACAAATAAAATACGTTTATTGTCCTTTTATTGACGGAAAATGTTCTGCTTAATCTAGGAGTGCTCAATCTAGTAGTGGAAACACTCGTTAAAATCTTCAAACTGAACACTTTTCAAAAACAACAAATGTCTGAACATTTACAATGTATATATCGAGGTATATATACTTAAAAGAAAAATTCCCTGTATGTATCGAATAAACACACATAATCTTGTATTATTTCTCAATTCAAACTTTCGCAGAATGAAAAATTCTGGCTTCGGGTGTGTCAAAATAATCGTTTTCCCCATTCCCATTTTGTTTTTCGAGAAAGTCGACCCCCGGAAACAAATCGTGCCCAATTTAAACGATCGAAAATATTGCGGGGACGCAATTTTTGCATAACAATTGTTGCGGTTTATGCGAGGGCGATGGTTTGGTACACCCCGCATTCGGGAAGGACAATATTGTAATGGGCATGTAACGAGCGGGCTTTGTCGCTTTCTGGAAGAGAGGAAAGCCGAACATTTTGCGAGAACGTAAAAGGTTGGTCATTTGCATAAACGCCCACTACATTATCTTTTCGGTTAGATTTGCGGTAAAATAAGCGGCCACCAGGTAATAATAAGATTAAGGTTTTCGCTTTTCTCGGTATTACACGGTATTTTGTCGGTGGGTAAATGGTATTAAGGGGTATGGTACGCGACAGCACACGTATTCTTTAGATAATCGTTTTGGTAGAAGAAGAAAATAAATTATTTCTTAGAAAAAAATATACTTTTAAATGTTTCTAAAAAATATCAACCTGAAATATCATATATTACCATCTAATTTTGTTTGTTGATGGTGATAAATAGCAAATTAACTTGTTTTTCAAAATTAATCATTGAAAAATATTATCAAAATTGAATTTGTGTTTAGTATTCCGCTACCAGATACCCACAGACACGTTTCGGACTTCAAGGTCCTCGTCAGTGAATATTATGTTTGAACATTTCTCCGAAAATCAAATTTATTGAGTTTACACAAAACTGAATACTTTATATAGAATTAAAATATAATTTCATATCTTGCAACACTTCTTTAACATAACGTCGGGTGAGAACTGTAGTATTCCATGTCAATTTTGTTAAATTTTGCAGGGGAGGCATTTTAAGTTTAAAATTGCTATAATTTGCGAACTGTTATTTATATACAACGCGTTATATAATCACTTTTTAAAGACATCATGATGAAGTAAATATTTTGCAAAATTTAGGACTACTAATAATTTCGAACACAAAAAAAAAAAAAAACAAAATGGACATGGAATAATATGGCTCTAACTTGCGAGGTGTTAATGGCAAGATAATATTTTTGGTGCTAAGCGTATATGGACAATGCAATAATAGTTATTTTTTAATAGAAAGTTTATTCGAACAATTCCAAGTAACTTGCAAAGCAACATAACATAATAAAAATATATTGTAAACAAATTGTTTATTTTTCCACCAACAACTGATTCTCCCTGAATAATGCCTTCCAGAAATCCAAATCTTCTTTTGAAAAGTTTACAAATAGATCCTTGATGTGTTGCTTTTTGTCTGCCGGAATTGAGGGTGGTTCCTGTAAGTAAGTAAGTAAGTAAATTTATTCTTGATTAAGACCAGAGGTTTACAAACGTCAATAAGAGTGGTAGAAAAAATATAAATATAAAATATAAAAAATACAAATATAAAATATGAAATACAAACAGAAAATATAAATATAAAATACAAATATAAAATCCAAATATAAAATCAAAATATAAAATCCAAATGTAAAATATAAAAGCCAAACATAAAATGTAAAACACGATAAAATACAGAATGAATACTATATACGATACAACATATTAAAAACATTTAAAAAAATTGTATCAGTTACTTGGCCCAAAATCCGCGAATTGGTGATTAATACATTCATCAATGCTGAAAAATGCTTTGGATACTAAATAAGACTTAACATGTTTCTTGAACTTTATATGGGGGAGAGATTTTATGGCCTGAGGTAAATAATTGAATAATTTTGGCCCATAATAATTTTCTCCACTCCTAGACTTAGATAGTCGTAATCTATCTGGATAAATATGCTCACAGCCTCTCGTGGCGTATTCATGTACTTGATCATTTTTTTATAACTATTAACGTTTTTATGAACATGCAGCAAGCATTCGAATAAGAACAAACTGGGTAAAGTAAGTATCCCAAGATTCCTAAAGACGTCGACGCAATTATCTCTGTAGCCTATGCCCGCTATTAATCGAACTGCTCGACGTTGTAGGCCGAATATCCGAGGTGCTATACTGGAGTGTCCCCAAACAAGAATGCAATATTGAATTTTCGACTGAAAGAGAGCATGATAGGCAGTTAGTAGTGCGGGTTTAGGAAGAGTGTTACTTAAAGTCCTAAGCAAGAAAGTTACCTTGCTAAGTGCCAAACTAAGTAATTTTTCATGCTCTCTCCAGCTCAATTTAGAGTCGATGTTGATGCCTAAAAATCTACAATGTCCATGTTCGTTATTGCCTGATTTAAGTGTGAAAATAAGGTGAACAGTCTTTGAAGTGTATATGTGTAAAATACTTTGGTCAGGTATATTTTCCAAAAAACGATTTTTGTTATTTTTTAATATTGAAACAATGTCATTCTGTTGATTGTACGAATTACTAAACAATATACTGTTCACGCCATTTCTATAAATTATCTTTACAGTTGTCTTGTAAGGTAACTTGATAACCATTAAAATCGCTAGTTGTTTGAAATATCCAAAATTATCTGGTCGAAGTTGAACCCCTTTGTAAGGTATTCGCGACCTGACACTCAGCAAAATTCGAAGTAGTGCAAGTGAACTATGAATTTCTAGGCCCTTAATTCTATCTATTACACTGTGCATTGCGTCAACTTCCTGTACACAGCTGTGTCCAGGTTCCTGATATTTTTAGGTAATGGATGTTATTGTTGGGTGATTTCTAAGGAAATGTAAGAGTGCTGCTGACATGTGAGAATTTTTGTTTTGTGGTATACAAGCGCCCGACCATAATATAATGTTCTTCACTTCAGGTCTTTCCTTAACAAGTTTTTCTAAAAGCACACTCAAAGCACTGGCAATGTCTGTCCCTTTGCGTCCTCCCATGCTCTCATTCCAGAACATACAGTATCCCTGTTTTGTGATTATATCAAATCCCGTTAAATTATAAACTGCAAACTTTTTTTTATAATAAGATGTAGATACATTTGTTTGTGGTACTGTTAAAACGCTTTGCATGTCAAAACATAATAAAACAGTCTCTTTATCTTTCTTGCATTTTTCTATATCTTCTATTTTTTCCCTTCTAGCGGAATTTTTTGCTACTGTGTGTGTTTCATATTTATTCTCAAGTTCTGCGCTTAAAGTATTTCCAGACTTATGAGTGTGATACTCTGTACAAATTGGGCACAAATCCTTTTTGGGCTTATGAAATTCGATGTTGAATTCGTAATTGAATATATTTCTGTATAACCATTTTTTTGCTGGATTAATTTGATTGTTGTTGCAATACTCCAAATACAGTTCGTACATCTTTGGAATATTTAGAGACCTTTCAAAGTACTCCTTAACAGTATTTTTTCTGCAGTAGTGTGATGAAATTCGAGGGAATAAATTTATGTGATTTCGAATTTGTTCTCTAGTTCCGTCATTTAATTTTGAAGTACTTTTTCTCCGATCACCTTGAGGAGTTTCAGTTATACCTTGTTTTTTATTTTCATGAAAATATGGAATTCTAATCTGACTCACAGCTAATACTCCAAGTGAATTTTGTTTGCATACTCTTATTTTATTGATGCCTTTGAATACAAAATATTTATAAGAATATGATTTAGTTTTTTGGCGTTCACCACGATTACGCATTCGTTGAACGATGGATCTAAGAGTGGTTTTGTCATAAAAGAATGATTTATTATTATCAGAATTTTGCCAAAATTCTGTGTGGATAGCATTTACATCATTTTTGGAAAAGTTTTCCGAACATTTAAATCTACATTGACCACAAGAAATAACAGGCATCTTTTGGGTAACAACATTCCCTTTAGAATTCACATACTCTTTTCCATTTGGTCTTAATACCTTACGCTTATTTTTTTTCCACATCTTAGGGTCCGCTTTCCTTTTTCTTGTTCTCTCGGATTTATTCACCTCTTCTGCATTTCTAGCACTGCAGTTTCAACGAAATAATTGATTAAAATAAAACTTAAAAAATATTATTAATTAGCAACTTACTCGTTTGAGGTACTCTTGGTACTTTTAGAACCTTTTGGATCATCTTCTTCTTCACTACTGAAAATTTAAATTCGCAGCTGTAGCGACATAACCATTTTTTTTTTGTTTTGTTTGTTTGGCATAGGTTCTAGCCATTCAGCCACTAACGATGATTGTATTAATTAATTTAACATATATTTGGACGTCACGACACATTCACACCACACCTATGAACACGACGAGAAATTATTTTTAAATAAAGTCTCCCCGTGCACGGGAATCGAACCCGAGTTTGTGGCTCGCCGAGCGATACAGCCCGACGACGTTACCGCTCGGGCACCACCTGCCCCGACATAACCTTAAACCATGTTGAATAAAAATACCTATCGGCTGTATCTGATGGTATAAACTCCGATCCCGAATCTTCAAATGGTTCAACATCCGAATCCATGATGATTTAAGGTAGTAAACCTTGCACTATCAATTAACACAGCACTAAATACTCTTTGAAATGCAGCGTAATTAACCAAAACAAGCTACGCTCACAAGTACTAGTATACTTATTCTATGTCCATATCTCTGTGATTGGTGGAGGGACATAGAATATTACAGTTTTAATAATTAACTATTTGAAATGGACATGGAATAAAATGGAACATCAGAAAACACCTAAAACTGATATTATGTCCTCATCACTAACGAGGAATAGACGCACCATTGGACATAAAATATTACGGCATAAAAATATCATTTTTGAAAAAAAGTGGACATAGAATAATACAGTTCTCACCCGACGATAAGACAAAAAAAAATATTAAAGATAATTAGAATTAGATAGAGTTGACAGAAATAATGTACTCATATTTTCGAAGCGCAGACAAATCAAAAATTAATCGGAAATTTAAAACAAACAATAAAATTATTTGAAAAGTTTTCAATATTTCCATCATATTGTCAGATTAATTTATTAATAAACCAATAATCTTACACGTTCTATAAATATATATATTATTTAATGTTAGAATTATCTTTCAAATCATGAAAAAGGGTACTTTTATTTCGAAGCCAATAGAAGCCGTAACTTCTGGGGTTCCTCAAGAAACCCTATTTGATCCAATATTATTGATACGTTACTTCTTGTAAGAAATAAACTTTAATAAACACAAACAATTGTAAATAAGATTTTAAATATTTCATTGTATAATTCAATATCCGGAGGTGTATTTGATATTTATCGTCTAAAGTTGTCTTATTAATTAAGACATTGTTTGCATTTTCACGAATAGTTTTTTCGTAATTTTATATATTACAAACAATTGTGTTTTTTTGCACCTTCTCATATTTTCTATACTACATGTAGGATCATGGAAAAAATATTCAGTTACAATCAGCATGACGAGTATTTAAAAAAACCGTATCAGTCTTTCCGGCACCAAATTCACTGTAGGCTTGTGTAATCTACACATTTTTTCCCGAATCAAATTTTCTTAAGCTCCTTGATTACGCCCATGGGCTTGACACCATTGCATGCCTGTTTATGCACAGCTATTTTAATTGTTCTCTAAACACATTCCATTGAATCACAACTTTCAAGATGTCAAAACCTCCTCTTGGGAAAAATATCCGGCGAGCAACCCCGATCCCAAGGGGAATAAAAAAACTTCCCGAACATCGCGAGAGCGCAACAAAGACCCGAACACCACAAACGACGCGTTGCCCACAATCCCTAACTGCAGGAGGCCAACCCATGAATAAATAAGCGCGTGAATTTTACACAATTAACAACCAAAATAAACAAAAAACCTCTATTAATTTCCCAACCCAACAACCAATCAACCAACTATTTGACAGGCCGCCATCTCGTCCTTTTTTTTTCAGCCGCGCTCTTGATTGATGCGCTAACTGATTGTTGGGCTTATTAACTTGTTAAACAAGTGAACGTCGGTGAACAGCCGAAGAAAGAGAAGTTGGAAAAAAGACGAACTGAAAAGTTCGCGTCGATTCATCATTGTTGGCCAACAAATGGAGCTCCTTCTATTGTCCATTAACAATCGCTACTTAACTACAATTCAATAATGACCTTTCGCGCTGTTTATTTTTTCAACGGGCTTTTAATCTCCGGTAATTGGATGGAACTGTTTAAATACGTCGCGAGATGAATAAGCACGCCCATTGGGGTGCTTTTCGATGTATTTATGGGCCGAGCGTTCGCTCACTAACAAGTGAGTTAATTTTAATGGTTAATTTAACGACTAATATATTACGTAGGTAATTATAGTCCAATAAAATAATCGGGAAATATTATAACTAGGTAGTTGTTTAAATACCAGAATTAATGAGGCTTTGGGTTTTCGATCTTTTGGATCAGGCACGTTTATGTAATTATACTCAATCTGATTGTGGTTGAGTAATGTTTAACTGAGGATGGAAAACTTTTCGACTCATCATTTATTATGATTGTTTTTTTATTGACCTCTGTTGGTGATTATAAACATGGAATGTTTTGTTTTTATTACTTATTTTTAATCAAGAACATTGCAATAGGGATCGAATTGCTATTCCTAGAGTTTTATTTTAAATAGTTTTATAGCGATTTTATTCAGCTCTTTTTTTGTCACAAGAAACAAAATAGATTATCACATTTCTGACATCTAAGAGAAAGCCAGTATTAATATTCAAATGCTTCTTTAAGAAATTCGATTTGGGAAATATGCACTCAGGCATTATAACATTTTGACAAATTTAAAGCGATTATGTGAATATTGATCGTAAAATCAAATGAAATCGAGCCAGAACAGTTTCATTTCAATTTTGTCATATACTTTTATAACCATTACTGAACAAAATTATAATTTTTATGATAGTGCCAGTGGCGGTTCATAAGAATTTTTATTGGTGGGACGACAGCAGGGTTGTTATGTTGAAAACACTTTGTTTTAAAACAGTGTTTTAAATATGTTTAAAAACAGCTGTCGTGATTTAATCGGTTTTGTTCTAAACATGTTTTAAATTTTAAAATCGTTTTAGACAAATTAAATTAAAAACGTTTTAGACAAATTTAACGTTTAAGTTAAATTTGTCTAAAACGTTTTCTTATTATCTTAAATTTGTTAGAACAAGAAGAACTAAATAACGACGACCACCTTCCCTAAAGGAAATAGAAGAAATCATAAGTAACTTGAAAAAAAAATAGATGTCCAGGTAATGACCGAATAACAGCCGAATTGTATAAATATGGAAGAGACGTCCTACTACACTGGATCCACACATCCTAACTATATCCTAACTATATTTTATACTACTTCATTAGGTCATTAGGATTTTTTGTTTAAGTTTTTAAGTTTTAACTAAATTGTTAAAGACATTTCAAATTACATTATTAAACACAACATTTTATTACAATAAAATATCACAACTATGTGTGCATAAATGTGATTTTTAAACGCAGTAAATTTTTCTTTCATGCATACACTGTAAATATTACGACATACGTTGTTTTTTTAAAAGATTTTAATTTGAATCTTTAAAAGAGGGTTTTCCACTCCCAGACTAAGCATGAAGTAAAATTTCGAGTTTAGAAAAGCCTGAAAATTTGGATTGGCCGCGTAGCGAAGCGGAGCGGCCAATCCAAATTAGGCTTTTCTAAACTCGAAGTTTTACTTCATGCGCCACGCGTGTAAAACACTGAGATATCTTAAAATTTAAAATATACGCCGTTAACAATCTAATATGTAGATATGAATAAAACGTGAGTCAAATTCTGCGGTGAACAAATTGTATAAAACAGTGATTTTAGGCAACCCAGAGTTATTGGGTTGCCTAAAATCACTGTTTTAAACAATTTGTATATTAGGTTGTCTATAATCGTTGTTGTATGTGTGTGTGTGTTATTTGAACTTCACTCTAAATCAGTGTTTTTAAGCGTGGCGCATGAAGTAAAATTTCGAGTTTAGAAAAGCCTAATTTGGATTGGCCGCTCCGCTTCGCTACGCGGCCAATCCAAATTTTTAGGCTTTTCTAAACTCGAAATTTTACTTCATGCTTAGTCTGGGAGTGGAAAACACTCGTTATAAGAATCAAATTAACCGCTTTGAAACAACGAATTCCCGCAAATTTAGAAAACGCTGTAATTATCGGGATATGTATACTCAAAAGAAAAATGCCCTGTATTTTCTATTTCAAACACGTTTTAATCGTATTTTAAACATGTTTTTAATTGTTGTTAAACTGTTTGTTTTAATTAAAATGAAAAAAACGTTTTTTAACAACCCTAGACTGCAGATATAAATATAAAGTGAATTTTCTTTAAAAGTATACATTTTTTTATGAGATTAATTTGGACCTACGAACAAGTGTTCCAATCCTTGATGAAGCGTGAAGTAAAAGTTTAGAAAAGCCTAAATATTTCGCGTAGCGACTAAACTAAATGTTTAGGCTTTTCTAAACTCGACATTTTACTTTACACGTCAGGCGTTTTAAAACACTAACATTTTGTTAAATTTAAAATATTCTTATTTATCAGTATATTTTTAATCCTGCTTTACCAGTTTATATTTAATATTGATTTATAGAAATTATCTATAATTTCACAATATTTCATCGTTGTATACGCGTGGCGCATGAAGTAAAATTTCGAGTTTAGAAAAGCCTGAAAATTTGGTTTGGTCGCTCCGCGCTTCGCGCTACGCGACCAAACCAAATTTTCAGGCTTTTCTAAACTCGAAATTTTACTTCATGCTTAATCAAGGAGTGGAAACACTCGTTCGAAACTTCAAATTGAACACTTTTGAAAAAAACAAGGAATGCCTGAAGTTTTACAGCGCGTGCATCGGAATATGTTATACAAAAGACAAAAAAAACGTTACAAGAAACAAAATAGTTTATCGCATGTTAAAATTGATAAATCGTAGCTTTTTCCAAACTTGGGAAATTTGCTGTAACATTTTAAGAACACCGAAAGTATTAAAAAAACATATGTTCCTTTTTGGATGTAAACAAACCCAAAATCGACTCTCAATAAATATTCTGTATTTATTGAAAGTCGAGTTTGGGTTTGTTAAAGAAGACTAAGGAGGAAATTTATTAAAAACGCTGTTAGGTTCGAAAGAAAAAACAACCTGGATCCTGTAAAGCGGCTTACAAGAATGCTCATTTTATCGCGCTGTGGACTGAATAACACGATGGTTTTGTTTAAAATCCAAAATCATCGGATCACTCTCTTTTCACTGCTCATTCCTATTTTGTTAAATTAAAGTTTTGTTCGTTTTAGAAAACATAGTCCAATTCTTATGTATGAACCTGTTTCCCGCACTTTTTACATAAATTACACTAGTTTACAGCCAAAATGTACATTCAATGCCACTATATTTTTCGTATGTATAATGTTCCGCTTAACTTGAAATTCACTGATCATTCCTATTTCCTAAAATTAAAGTTTTGTTCGTTTCAGTAAACATAGTACAATCCTCATGTATGAACATGTTTCCCGCACTTGTTACATAAATTACACTAGTTTACGGCCAAAATGTACATTCAATACCACTAAAATTTTTTATGTATAATGGCCCGCTTAACTCGAAATTCACTGCTCACTCCTGTGTCCTAAAATTAAAGTTTTGTTCATTTAAAAGAACATAGTACAATCCTCATGTATGAACCTGTTTCCCTCACTTGTTACATAAATTACACTAGTTTACAGCCAAAATGTACATTCAATGACACTATATTTTTTGGCCCGCCGAACTCGAAAATCATATTAATGTTCCTCTTTGGATGTAAACAAACCCAAAATCGACTTTTAATAAGTACAGAATGGCAAAGTGGACTAAATTTATTAAAAACGCTGTTAAGTTCGAGAGGAAAAACCTGAATCCTGTAAAGCAGCTTACAAGAATGCTCATTTTATCGCGCTGTGTACGAGGGTTGCCTTTTATATTTCGGGAAAATTCTAGTGTTGCAATCTGGCAACTGAGAGCTCTATCGTAAAGTTTGACATTTTTGAAGGTTTACGTACTCAGAACGTTTTGACTTATGAGCGTTATTTGTGTCGTTTACACTAACTTAAAAGATTTATCTCGGCCAAAGAATGAAATTAAATCGTGAACATTTTCGTGCGATTATTTTTTATAACTTTCGACGTGGATTAACTCAACAACAGTGCATGGATGAACTTAATTCAATTTTTGGCGATGAAGCTCCACCAAGGACCAGTGTTTATCGATGGTATGGTGAATTCAACCGAGGTCGTAGTTCACTCCAAGACGAATTTCGTGGAGGTCGTCCAAAATCAGTTGTTGTTCCGGAAACCATTGATGCTGTGCGCAAACAAATATTGCAAGATCGTCATGTGACCTATCGTGAGATTGAGACAACTTTAGGCATTAGTGGGACCAGCATACATTCAATATTGCATGAACATTTGACTGTCAAAAAAATTTGTTCGCGTTGGATCCCACACAATTTGTCAATCGCTCAAAAAAAGGCTCGTGTCGATTGGTGCAAAGAAATGCTCAAAAAATACGATTGCGGTGCTTCGAAACACGTCTATGACATCGTGACAGGTGATGAATCATGGATTTACGCGTATGAGCCCGAAAGTAAACAGCAGTCGACCGTATGGATGTTTCAAGATGAGCCAAATCCAACAAAAGTTGTTCGCGCACGAAGCACTTCCAAGCAAATGGTCGCCTGTTTTTTCGGAAAAACTGGACATGTCGCAACCGTACCACTAGAACAACGCAGAACAGTCAATTCTGAGTGGTACACAACCATTTGTTTGCCAGTTGTCATCCAAGAAATCAGGAAAACCAACCGCCGAAAACGGATCACTCTTCACCACGACAATGCGAGCTCTCACACATCGGCTCAAACAACTGCATTTTTGAGCACGCAAAACATCGAGTTGATGAGTCATCCGCCATATAGTCGTGACTTGGCACCGAATGACTTCTTTTTATTCCCATCCGTAAAAGATAAAATTGGAGGTCAACGTTTTTCGACACCTGAAGAAGCGGTTGATGCGTTCAGAATGCATGTTTTGGAGATACCTCAATCAGAGTGGCAAAAGTGCTTCGACAATTGGTTCAAACGCATGCAAATGTGTATAGATCTTAATAGGGAATATTTTGAAAAACAATAAAGCGATTTTCAATGATTAATATTTATTTTTGTTCTCTAATCCCGAAATATAAAAGGCAACCCTCGTACTGAATAACACGATGGTTTTGTTTAAAATCCAAAATTATCGGATCACTCTCTATTCACTGCTCATTCCTATTTCCTAAAATTAAAGTTTTCTTCATTTCAGAAAACATAGTACAATCCTCATGTATGAACATGTTACACCCACTTGTTAAATAAATTACACTGGTTTACAGCCAAAATGTACATTCAATGCTACTATATTTTTCTTATGTATTTTGGCCAACCAAACTTGTAAATAGTATTAATTTTTTTTATGGATAGGTTTTTAAGATATGAATATATGCATTTTTCTTTTTTTTTTTCAGTGGTAGCTTCACATGTTAGGCCATATCTCGAGTTAGAAACGTCCGATTGGGTCCCACGAGATATAAAATTAAAGATAATCGAATCTTTAACAATAGTTTATCACATTGTTTTACTATTTGAAATAAAACAAGGCAGTTGGGAGGGTTTCACTTTTATTGTTGAACACTGCAACATGTTTCACCACACAGTGGCTTCATCAGTATAGCCTTGCCATTCCCATTCCCAATAAAAGTGAAACCCTCCCAACTGCGTTGTTTTATTTCAAATAGTATTATGGAGTTTCATCATGTATCCGCCTCATCAATTAAACATTGTTTTACAATCCGTCCAGTAGTTTAACTGTTATGGGCCAAAATATATGATAAACATCGATTTTTTTCGCCAAACTAAAAATCGAAAAGTGATTTTTGAGTTTAGAGGGACAAAATACATAAGAACAATATAGTGGCATTAAATGAACATGTTGGCTGTAAACTAATATAATTTATGTAACAAGTGCGGAAAACATGTTCATACATGAGGCTTGTACTATGTTATTTTTAAACGAACAAAACTTTAATTTTAGGAAATAGGAATGAGCAGTGAAAAGAAAGTCATCCGATGATTTTGGATTTTATACAAAACCTAACACGATGGTTTTGTTTAAAATTCAGTCCACAGCGCGATAAAATGAGCATTTTTGTAAGCCACTTTAGAGGATCCAGGTTTTTTTCTCTCGAACCTAACAGCGTTTTTAATAAATTTAGAGTCCACTTTTGTAAACTAGTGTTATTATAACACGCGTTTAGCGCCGCAGTAAGGAAAACTTGCGACTGGGGCCAAAAATCCAATTGGCGCCCCCTAATTTGGTAGTCATAATAAATGATTAAACTAATGTTAATTATTACTATTGACAAATGCTAATATCCACTGTCGACGTCGACATATGTCCAATAAACGTCAACTCTCAAAAGTGACAGCTGTATAAATATAAACGAAATTGCCAATTATTTTAGCAATCTACAAGTTATAAACTAAATGTCAACTAATGTTAATTATTACTATTGACAAATGCTAATATCCACTGTCGACGTCGACTTATGTCCAATAAACGTCAACTCTCAAAAGTGTCAGCTGTATAAATATAAATGAAATTGCCAATTATTTTAGCAATCTACAAGTTATAAATTAAATGTCAACTAATGTTAATTATTACTATTGACAAATGCTAATATCCACTGTCGACGTCGACTTATGTCCAATAAACGTCAACTCTCAAAAGTGACAGGTGTATAAATATAAATGAAATTGCCAATTCTTTTAGCAATCTACAAGTTAGTCTTACAAAGACTATATCAAACACTCATTGAAACAACTACTTCCCGAGCTAATACCCCGACGGACATTGAATTATTCAACAAGTGTTTGCTGCTGCATACAGTAACCTACTGCAAATGTAACAATTTAGGTCAAATTATTAAGGCCATTGCACTTTTAATGTTTGAAGTATTCTGCAACCAAGAATTGGCAATTTCATTTATACTTATGTTTGAACGGTAACGTGACCGCCAGTCTAAGGTGTCAAATTGTTTAGAGAGAATGGCAAGGCTATACTGATGAGAGTTAAATCTCGAAACGCGTCTATAGATGGCCTGAATAATTTGACCCAAATTGTTACATTTGCAGTAGGTTACTGTATGTAACAGCAAACACTTGTTGTATAATTTAATGTTCGGCTGGGTATTAGCTCGGGAAGTAGTTGTTTCAATGAGTGTTTGATATAGTCTTTGTAAGACTAACTTGTAGATTGCGATAAGAATCGCACTTTTAGTATCAGCTGTCAAAAATATGTCAAAAAACCGAAACATGCGTAAAAATGTCAGGTTTGTGCGCATGTCACAATCTTAACAAATACAAAGAAAAGTGTCAATAATATAAAACAAAACAGAATGACTTTAGCTTTAACTTCACTTTATATGCAATCTATGTAATTGGCGCTCTTAAATACCATGTCAAAAGTAATCTGTTTGATGTTGGTTGATAATTTTTTTGTAGTTGTAAAATTGTCGTTAGTATAATACAGTGGTGGGGAAACTTTTTTTAAGACGGGCCATTTGTAATAACCAGACAATCGTAGCGGGCTTAATCGTAAGTAGGTAGATTTTATGCGGGTCGTCACATTACGAAGTAAGAACGCGTTCAAACATTCTCACGACGGCACTCTTAAACGGGCCGGATTAAACCTTTCCGCGGGCCGGACTTGGCCCGCGGGCCGTAGTTTCCCCATCACTGGTATAATACGACAGTGTTAGTTATCAAGATATAGGCAGTCAGTATAATCAAATGGCTATTAATACCTAATGTAACTATTAACAATTTTTAGTTTACGAATTTTTATAGATCTTCTGTGGCAATTACGATAGTTTTGGAAAGTCTTTGACAATTATAATAGAAAATAATAACTTTCTGTGACTAAAATGGAATATCATTTTCGACATATGGATTCGAATTCTTGACAGTATTGTATATAATTATTTCATATTTTCATTATTGACAGTAACTGAAATATCATCAATCTAACTTCTCTTACTGAAATTGAATGTCATTTTCGTATATGTTGAAAATTACATTTCCAGTCAGAGAAGTTTATTATTAACATGGATTGAAGATATTTCAATTGACATTATTTGACAGTATTGTATTAATTGGGATTTGTTTCGGTTATTGTGATATTTTATTTTGATACGTTACGTTTTTTGTGATTAGTAATCATATATTTATTATTATACAATTATGATACATTTCTGACATTTTGTTGGTAGTTAGAAATTAAATATAATAAAAAGTGTTGTAATAATAGGAGTCTATTTTTGGCAAACGTGGCGAAAAGTTTGTAATTATGCCTATGTGAGTAACGTTTCCTTATAATCTTAAATAAATGTCATGAATAATTGACATTATATTTTTTAACGTAGGTTTCCACTCCCAGACTAAGCATGAAGTAAAATTTCGAGTTTAGAAAAGCCCCGCGTAGAAAATTTGTCGAGGGTCGCGCAGCGACCCGAGACAAATTTTCACGGGGCTTTTCTAAACTCGAAATTTTACTTCATGCGCCACGCGTATAAATCACCGATTTAATGTGAAGTTTAAAATAGGTCTGGGAATTCAAATATTCGTGAATATTCAAATATTAAATATTGAAATTAGTTAAATATTTAAACAAATAAATTATTTCAATTTATAAATTGTTTAGTTTTAGAAAGTATATTAGACATTTTTTAACACTAATTTATTAAAATATTTAAATATTCTAATAGCTAAATTAATCAAATATAATAATAATAATAATAATAATCTTTATTGTCCAACATTCACCCATTACAGGACAATGTAATTATATATAATATAACTTAAGACGTATATATATATATATATATAACAAAAACTTAAGATTAGTTACAATATTAAAAACCAGACATATGTTTAACTTAACAAAAGACATCATCAAAAACGTTCCATTTCTGGACATATGGAACAGCGGCGATTTAAATAAAGTGTTAGATTTGGCCAATTTTATATAAATATGTGAAAAAATGAGTGATTTAATAATATGGTATTTGAATATTCGCAAATATTCAAATTCCTAACCCTAGTTTAAAATATAGATTCCTTATATAATTTTAAATTTACGAAATTTCGGATCTTGATCTTCGATGGCGCCCCTCTGCTTGATGCGCCTGTGGCCGTCGCCCCCTTGGCCCCCTCCTTACTGCGGCACTGCACGCGTCAGTACAAAGTTTTGTATGTTATTCAATGAGTGGCTAGAGAAGAAGTGATTTAGTTTTCTAGCATAATTAATTTAGAACATTTACGTGTATTTAAAGTCAAAGCTTCCTTAAATCAGTTTCGTGATTTTAGTTGATTCTTTAAATTAGTTTTCGCTTAACCAATCATATCGGGGATATGCCAATTTTTTTGAGACAAACCTAATATAGTATAGAGACTGTTGCCTAAAATTAATTGTATATATATATATATATATATATATATATATATATATATATATATATATATATATATATACCAACTAAGAAATAACAGCGCATTAGGTCATGATGTAAAAGTTTTTTTTTTATCAAGTGAGTGTGCAAGGAGGACAGAAGACGACGACGATCGTTTCGCTCTTTTTATGAGCTCCTCAGGCCGCCACATCCATCATCCCATACACACTCACTTGATATGTAGAAGTTGTATATATACTGACTTCGCTAACCATAAGCCGGTATTGACGTCAGTATTTATAATTGCTACTGCATTGATAAGTCGTCGTCTTCTGTCCTCCTTGCACACCCACTTGATAAAAAAATAGCTTTTACATCATGACCTAATGCGCTGTTATTTCTTAGTTGGTACTTATAAGCAGGTCGTTAATTCTAATTTATATATATATATATATATATATATATATATATATATATATATATATATATATATATATATTGTAAGTTAATTTTCTGAACAAAACATGATTCACTTGAAATACACATAAAAATTTATTAGTTCACTATAGAAACTCATCATTTTTTTTGTTGTTCAAACCGTTATTGCGCAATAAAGAAATTGTTTAGCACGTGTAACCTAAATTTACATCTTTTAATATTCCCTCGGATCTTATCTGAAATCATCCTCGGGATGGTTAAGAGACGAAATGCCGGTGCAACATCCGAATAAATGTCACAATAAAACGGACGGCCGGCTCGGCGGACGTTTGTTTTTCAACACTGGAATTTGTGCCCGTAATACCTTTATGGCCGCTCTGAACAATGCAAATGATTTTATTATTAAGTGGAATTTCTCGTTTTTGTCGTATTTTTCGAAAAACGAAAATAAAGGAGCGCACGAGGTGCGCGAGCTCACCCCATTAAAGCGCAATCTCAGATCTGGCATCAAATTACCCGAGCGCTTCCATCATTTTCACTTCTCGGAAAATTTTATTGTTATCGTTATGTATTCTAATATGAATAAAAATGTGTAATTTATGTTATTACAGGCCCGGGTGGGTTTAAAGATATCTTTTTTGATATTATGTAAAGTATCTTAAAAATATAACATTGGTAACTGAATTTATTGTTATTGCCTGGATCTAGAAAATGTGTTGCTTGCTTATGTTTCTTCTAGTCTTAACAATAGCGAATGATTATATTGTTTTCTTTTTTATTACTTGCGTGGTAACTCCATTTATATTAATGTACAGTGATGTATAAGCTATATATGCTGGGCATTTGTTGATTTTATAAAAGCGTTTATTTGAAGACGAGTTTTTTCGCTTCCTGGTTAAGCATGAAGTATACTTTCAAGTTTAGAAAAGCACTCATATAATCAGAATAAAATTTACCAACTCAGAACTCCTGAAATGAAGTATAATGTGTATAACGAACGCACTAAAAGATCCAGAAATGTAATTATTTATAATTTACCTGAAGATGGTAAGTCTAAGCACCAACAGTCGGTAACTGTATTTCTTAAAGATATGCTGAATAAGTTGGATGTATCTGATTGTCAAGTTTCGTCTCAGCGATTAGGGAAATTTGATGCTACAAAACAGAACTCACGACCAATAAAACTACGACTGGGTTCTGCGGATTATGTTCACTCATTAATCAAAGGCTTTAAAAATATTCAAACTAGTGCGGAGTACTCAAAAATCTTAGTGTCTTTCGATCGCACACCTAAACAAATTGCTTACTACAAATTAGTTAAAAATGAGTTAAATACAAGTGTGGATAAAGGCGAAATTAACTTAAAAATCAAACATAAGAACGGCATTCCTGTTATTCAGACGGAAAACCAATAGGCTCCAACGGCTTACTCAACCCAATCAGTATATTTTACCAAAACGTTCGTGGGTGAAAATCTAAAACCAATCAATTTTACAATAATTCCTGTAACCTAGATTCTGATTTAGTTTTATTAACAGAAACTTGGCTAAACGACTCGGTACTCAGCAGTGAACTATTTCCTGATTATTTCAATGTCATGCGCTCAGATCGAAATTTCCTACTAGTTAATCATTCAAAAGGAGGCGGCGTCTTGTTTGCATCAAAAAATCACATATCCGTTAGTTTAATTAATACTAACGAAATTACGAGCGCTGTTCCTCTTGTTGACTGTATTTTATGTAAATGTCATTTTGAGTCTAGTACTATTATTATTGGAGTTATTTATATTCCACCTGACATATCGTACAATAATTTAGAAATACTGACTACACATTTGGAAGTTCGCTTACTACACCAAAAATTTTTACTTATTGGGGATTTTAATCTTCCGTCAACACAGAATGAACACATGTCTTCAAATTCGAAATCTTCTTGTTTTAAATATTTCACCGATATACTTAACATAAAACAATACAACAATATTCATAACAAATACAATTCGTTGTTAGATTTAGTGCTGTGTAACCAAGACATTGATTTGTCTGTTTCACATGCAGAGTTGCCTCTTGTTCCAAAGGATAACTTTCATCCTGCCCTTGAAATTACTTTTTCACATCATCTTAAAAACGTGCCCTCGCCATTTCCCAGTAATGATAACACAAGATTCAATTTCCGTAGGGCTAACTTTATATCTTTGTACATTGAATTTTGTAGCTTAGATTGGAGTATACTCAAATCATATAATGATGTCAATGAAATGGTTACCAAGTTCTATGATATAATTTACTCTGCTTTCTACAAACATGTCCCAACATATGAATCGAACAAACAGAATTATCCACCGTGGTTTACGACAGAAATCAAATCAAACCTAAAATCCAAAGTTTATAATAGACATATGTGGCTGAAGACCAAAAACCCATATTTTTTCAAGAATTTAAAAGATTGCGAAATATAATTAAACAACAAATATCTGAAGCGTATACCATATTCATACACACTACTGAAACCAACCTAAAACAAAATCCTTCTGACTTATGGAAGTTCGTCTCTACCAAACGTGGAACTACTCGAATCCCTAATGAGGTACACAATGACATCGAAGAATTTACCAATCCCAATGACATAGTTAATGGATTTGCTGATATATTTAATTGTCATTTCAATCCTATTTCAAATCCCATACTGTGCAACGAGTCAACTGTGTATCCGCCAATTCTGATTAATAATGTAGACGAATCTCAACTTATTAATATAATGTCACGTTTTCCAAATAAATTTACCACTGGTGATGATAAAATACCCGGTTTTTTAATTCGCGATTGTAGATTCACCTTCGCCAGTCCATTGTGTACGATTTTAAATTGCTCAATAGCTTCATGCCAGTTCCCCAACATGTGGAAACGTGCTAGAATATGTCCCGTTTTCAAGAATGGCGACAAATCCCATCTTCGTAACTATCGTCCAATATCGATCCTTTCTAACTTTGCAAAAATCTTTGAGATTGTGCTGCACAATGACATATTTAAAGGTGTGGGCTCCTTTATATCACAATATCAACACGGATTTATGCCGGCTAGATCTACAACAACAAATCTGGCGACAGTCACCCAATACTTGGCTGATGCCCTGGATGCCCGTGGTCAAATTGACGTTATCTACACTGACTTTTCACGCGCCTTTGACTTAATTGACCATGAGCTTCTAATTCATCGTCTTAGCCTGTTGGGTGCGGTCCCTGCGGTCACCAAACTTCTTCAGTCTTACCTA
Organism: Philonthus cognatus; assembly: GCA_932526585.2. Lineage (NCBI taxonomy): Eukaryota > Metazoa > Arthropoda > Insecta > Coleoptera > Staphylinidae > Philonthus > Philonthus cognatus. The sequence continues at coordinate 156,846,233 of OW052241.1, forward strand.
CTTAATTGTTCCTGTTATGCACTTTACAATGGTTTTAAATCCTACGACTTTTCTCCTACCACTGGTGTTCCGCAGGGCTCTTGCCTAGGACCCCTCCTATTTAACATTTGTATTAATGATCTATTAGGCATGTTTACGTGTCCTGTTTTGGCATATGCTGAAGATCTCAAATATATATATATATCTTAACATAAAATCCGTACAGGACGTAGACATTCTACAATCAAATTTAAACATTATTGCTGATTGGTGTAAAAGAGTCAATTTAATACTTAATGTCAACAAATGTTGTGTGGTAAGCTATTCTCGCATCCGTACTTCAATTGAATCAAATTATCAAATCGATGGAATGTCTCTGTCCAGATGTAGCACTTTCAAGGATCTACGAGTTACATTTGATAGCCAGCTCTCTTTTATACCTCATATTGACTCAGTCCGAACAAATGCGTCTAAGGCCATGGGATTTATTCTACGTATTAGCCGCGACTTTTCCAATGTTGATGCTATTAAATCTCTATATTCCGCCTTCGTACTGAGTAAGTTGGAATATAACAGTTTAATCTGGTTTCCTATTTATCCTAGTCACTCTCTTGTGTTGGATCGTCTTCACCGTCGGTTTTTAAAATTTCTCTCTTTTAAACTTGACCACTCTTATCCTCCGACTGGAATTTCGAACGATGAACTTCTTCAGCGTCACCAATTCGAATCCCTCGCCGACAGAACAACTTTGAGATGTGCCACGTTTATGAAGAAACTCGTAGATGGGAAAATCGACTGTCCAGAAATTCTCGCAAGGGTTCCGTTTAATGTCCCTGTGAAGTCTACACGGTTTTCATCAACATTCCGCTTACCAACGGCGCGCTCTAATGTGTTGCAGCGTTCACCAGTGACTGTGTTGTGCCAGTGCTCCGAAAAATTATTCAACGATATTTTTATTCAATAAATCATACTATCCTGTAATATGTATTCACTGTTCACGAACTTACATGTATCTTTCCTTTTCTTATTTATTCAAATTTTTGTTCTGTAATTGGGTTTATCCTGTTGGACAATAAAGTTATTATTATTATTATTATAACGATGATGCCACTTTGGAGCATTAGATGGCGTTAGCTATCAAATAGTTGTCACATATTAGCTTGATATAGTGAGAAATGAAATATAATGTGTATAACGACGATTTTACTATGGAACATTAGATGGCGTTGGCTATCGAATCCAGTAATAGTTTTCTCATATTGGCTTGATATAGTCAGAAATGTTCAGTATTCCTCAGCACTGGGTCGTGACCACACTGACGAGGACCTTGAAGTCCGAAACGCGTCTGTGGGTGTCGGGTGAAAGAATACTGACCACAAATTCAATGTGTATATTCAGTTGCGTATAATTCTAGCCAAAACTTCTAACTAAATAAACAAATCATTTTTAAATCACGCAATTCCCACACCAGGGTGAGTAAACAGTCATTAATTAAAATATTGAGTGCAAAAACTGCAAAATCAAGGATATTAAGTTCAATTCCAAATTAATTAATTAATTAAAGCGCGTATCAAAACATTCGTAATTGCCACCGGGTGTAATTAATGTATGTTATTATACGAAACGGCGTGTTCAGTAAGTTAATTAACCGTTCGGTTCGGATAGTTTGCTACATTTATTTGTCGCAATTAACCGGTGATTTGGTTTCCATCTGTGCCGAGTAAAAGCAGGAACAATTCGAGGCTAATTAGCAGCGAGCCATTACCCGCAAATTATTGTATAGTCTTTGCAGACTTCCTGGATAATTACACAATATATAGTGTAATCGTTTATCTCTTACAATGTATATCCACAGATACTCGCGGTCCTGATGATGGACTCGTTCGCAAACGAAAAAGTCTTACGGTAAAAGTCGCTTTTCACTTTCTAGATATAAAAATTGAGGTTTTTAATCATGAATCAACGAGATTTTAAGTTTTTATCTCTACTTAAAAATGTTTAGGCATTCGTTGTTTTTTAATAGCGATCAGTTCCATACTTGTAAGAAGTGTTTCTACTCTCTGATTAAGGATGAAGTAAAATTTCGAGCTTAGAATGGCCTGAAAATCTGGTTTGGTCGCCATAGAACCATATAATGTTTGTATTATAATGTTATCTATGGAGCTTTTGTTAAATATTTTCAGTGTATTCAAGAAATTATTGGTATATACAAAATACAATAATATTAAACAGAAATGAAGATTTAATTGAATTCCATGACGGTTTGAAAAGGTGATACATTAACCTAACCGTGCGAAAACCCATACAATCCTCAACAATCCATCATTGTATTACCAGAGCTATAAAGTCAAGCGTGCCAGCGCCTGCACTCGTGATTTATTGTGTGCGCTTCGGTCAAGATTCCGACTCACACAAGTCACACTTATTGCACCTCATTGTCGCCGAAGAAAGCGCACAAAAGCGACCATTTTCCAGCAGAAAAGGTGACATCCAGAAGGGCCCTCTCGCTTATTATTCGCCCATTTACACTCTTATTATCCTCGCTGAATGGAATGGACGTTTTCGGTTTTTGTCCAGGCGCGTTTCTTTCTTCATTCGTGGAAAATGAAGAACTCTCGAGAGTTTGATGATGAAGACATGCAACACACCGACGTGTTATTGACCATTGAGCGCAAGCCACGGGACGCCTGACGGCTTGTTGTTACAAATTATTTTACCTGCCATTGGATGAGGTATTAATTTCCATTATCGGAGTGCGCTCGGCCTGAACGGGCGCTAATTTCACACAGTTTTTCGCCAGTTTTCAGTGTGCGTGTTAAGCTCGTTTGCTGCACAAAGAACGACCATTCAATTTCACAATGTGTGTGTTACAAAGGTTAATTAGATTCGAATGCACTGGCTTCGAGTGGCTATTATGCCTTTGGTGTTCAATAGGTTTTGTCCAAAAAAGCTGTGATTTTAAAATTGGTTTTAAATAGAAATAAATTGAAGTAGCTGCATAAAGAGGCTGTCACAGAACGATATAGTCTATATGTGTTATGGGATTTGGCTACCAAGTAAAGGGTTTCCAATACTGTACAGTTGAGGCTGTTAGTTGTTGATACTCCATAATATCACTTTAATAAAACACTTAATTTGTTTACTCTTCAAAATTATATTTATTGTACTACAATTGCTTCACCACACTGTGGCTTCATCAGGTAGAAGAATGGTGACCATTCACCAGTTATCTACCTGATAAAGCCACAGTATGGTGAAACATTATTCATCTGCCTGGTGAAGCCACTGTGTGGAGAAACAATTGTTGCTGTGTCAATTATTAAACACTGAAACCAAGTGTGTTATTTACTAAAAGTGATGGTATGGTGAAACAATTGTTGTAGTACAAAATATAATTTTAAAACCTAAACAAATTAAGTGTTTTATTAAAGTGATAAAGGGTTTCCTACTAGTCTATACCATCATTAAATAAAGATAGATGGCTATAGTCTGTCGGATTCGAAGAGAGAGTTGAAATATGTGCATCATATAAATAGTAGGCGTTTTGGAGTCATAAGTGGTTTGACAGAAATATTTTTGTTGATTTTTATATAAATAAAACAATTTAAACACTTTCAAATATATATTGTAATAACGCTACAATTGTTTCGCCACACTGTGGCTTCTTCAGGCGAAGAAATGATAAATTTATCATTCAAATATATATTGTAATAACGCTACAATTGTTTCGCCACACTGTGGCTTCTTTAGGCAAAGAAGTGATAAATTTATCATTTCTTCGCCTGAAGAAGCCACAGTGTGGCGAAACAATTGTAGCGTTATTACAATATATATTTGAAAGTGTTTAAATTGTTTTATTTATATCAAAGTGAATATGAACTTTCAACATTTATCAGCCTTATCAATCAAGTTTTTGTTGATATTACATTCATATATAATTGGTCTGTTCCTTCGTCAAGATTCGGTGTTTAGCCAACGAAATCACTTCACTCGATTTTATCATTCTACTGATAATTTCTAAACACGCCTTTTGTTTACATTACATACATATTTCAGCTGCATTTAACAAAAATAGTGTCAAATATCATTTATTGTAAAGTAATGTCCACCAAAAAGAGAATTTTTGTAAATTGTCCTTTTAATATTGTTTAAATTGTTATTGGTTTATATTTAATCCACGTGTTCTGGTAAATAATTTATTATATATTCACAGTTCGTAATTATTTTAATCGCAACTTAAATATTTAATAAATACATAATTTCTTAGAAATGAATTTAATACTTACACTACTTATTTATTCTATGCTACATAAAGTATCCAAATAAACAAGATTAAACTAATCTAACCTCCAAATTTGATGTTAAGAAACAGGATATAACAACTCTAACCCCTGAATTTCATGTAAACTAACAGGATTTAACTAACCTAACCTACAAATTTGATGTAAACAAACAAGATTTACATATGTTCGAAAGCGTAAATGCCATCTAATGCCCATTAGCTTAAGTAGCAACGTCAATTGCTGGCAAACTAAACGTTTGTATGCAGCAATTGTACGTCCACAATGTTCATTAGATGGCGTTTACGCTTTCGAACATATGTACATTTCACAGGTCATAATAAATGGTGAAAGATATTCAGCATTCTTTAAGCACTGGTTCGGGACTATACTGATGATGGCGTTGAAGCCTAAAACGTGTATACATGTGTATACATGTATAGTTATCCGTTATACTAAACTCCGAATTTGATCTAAACAAACGGGATTCAACAAGCATACCCTCAAAAATTGATGTAAACAAACAGGATTTCCCAAACGTAACCTCCGTATTTTATTCAAACACTGGAGATTTTAACGATGTAAGCTCTAAAAATAATGTCTAATGATAAAACGAGTGTTTTCCACTCCCAGACTGAGCATGAAGTAAAATTTCGAGTTTAGAAAAGCCCCGCGTAGAAAATGAAATGAAGGGTGCCTTGAAACAAAATTGGACTTTTAATACTGATCGAAATTTATAAATAGAATTAGTATGTATAATCAGCTTAGAAGATTCAACACAATCTGTCAACCAACTGAACAAAATAAAGGCTAGTATTTTTTAAACTTTACAATATTTCAGTGTTTTATACGCGTGGCGCATGAAGTAAAATTTCGAGTTTAGAAAAGCCCCGCGAAAATTTGTCTCGGGTCGCTGCGCGACCCTCGACAAATTTTCTACGCGGGGCTTTTCTAAACTCGAAATTTTACTTCATGCTTAGTCTGGGAGTGGACCGTCAAGATTTTCAACATGTCGAGATTTTCGATATTTCTAAATTTTTGTCAATTTATTCACAATTTATTATTATATTAAATGCAATTTCAATATCTAATAAATACTGTTTTTCTTATGAACAGAATATTAACCCCTTAAAAGCCGAGCAAATTATAAAGTTAATTCTAAAAGTTGATTTTAGGTAAAATGTTGCATCTTTTTCTGCGAAAACTGTACTGCTATAATCTGCACCCAAACAGCTGTCGCCTCATTAGTTCTTATTTGGCTAGAAGGTCTCAACGAGTATTTCATAATGGCGAGCTATCTGAAGCAGAATGGTTAGACTGTGGTGTGCCGCAGGGCTCCATATTAGGGCCTTTGCATTTTATACTTTATATAAATGACCTACCGCCACAAAGTACTGACAGTTTAACCGTTCTATTTGCAGATGATACGACTCTCTTCAGCACTGCTACCCAGCTTAATGATGCCAATGGAATTAATGAGGATGCTGTGAAGGGTGCTGTGGATTGGTTTGCAGCAAACAAACTAACTGTCAATCCCAATAAGTCGACCAATGTCACATTTTCTCTAAAAACAGATATTGTTCCCAGCGACGCTAAATTTCTGGGCATTCACCTTGACTCGAGATTGACATGGCATAAACATGAATGCGAAACTTCGAAAAAAATCTGTAGGTCCATTTACCTCCTCAGGATGCTCAAATACTCGCTGCCACTAACAGCTCTTTTGGCGGCCTACTACTCGTATTGTGAATCACACTTAACCTATGGCATTCTCTCTTGGGGTCATTCAAGCTGCCTTAAAAGACTGTTTGCTTTGCAACGTAGGGCAATTCGTATACTAGCGTCCCTTGATTATAGAGCCGATTGTCGGCCTGCGTTCATCCATCTAGGTATAATAACTCTTCCTTGTCTTTTTGCATTGAAATGTCTTACGCATGTACATAAGAATCTGAATTCATACAATAAACATTGTGAGGGTCATCACCATAACACAAGAACTAATAGGCTAATTAAGCTGGACCGTCAGAGACTTGCTAAGACACAAAATGGTATTAACTTCATAGGTCCCAAGCTCTACAATAGCTTACCAGATAATATTAAATGTTTACCACTTTCAACGTTTATACACTCTTTGAAAACATACTTTGCTAAGAAAGCTCATTACAGCATCAATGATTGCCTTACTGATGGTTTTGCTGGACTACGCCTTATACCACAAAATTAATTTACTTTTCATTACTAAATTATATTTAATTTTAATGCTTTTATCCTTAGACTTTATCTATTTTAATGTGTTAGTTTTATTTATACTTATATTTTAACTGTAAACTGTAACTTCTTTTAGAAATGATTTTCCAACGATACAGCAAGCTTACCTATGATATCAAATAACTTAGTCATTTTATTTTTTGTTCACCTTATTTTTTACGTTTATATTTAATCTAATTGCTTTTATCTTTAGACTTGTCTATTTTAATGTGCTTTTACTTATTACATATATTTTAACTGTAACCTGTAACGTCTTTTAAAAGTTATTTTATCAACTATATAGTAAGCTTGCCTGTGATATCTAATGGCCTAGTCATTTTTCACCTTGTGTTATATACTTTAGTATACTGCTATAATTATATAATCATTATTTAAACATATATTTGTAATTTTTTGTTCTATGTATGGAAATTATCATCATACTATCTACTTCAGTGTACGAGTGTACCCAATCTATAGCTTCAACTGTATTATAAAATTTACCACACTTTTACAAACTTGTATTACATCATTGTATTTATGTTTGTATTAATTTTTGACTTATGTAAACGAACCGTAATTACATGAATAAATTCTATTCTATTCTATTCTATGATTTCAATAAATGATTTGTTATATTACATACGTCAATTTTATAAAAAGAGTTACAAATAAAATTCTAACGAGTGTTTCCACTCCCAAACTAAGCATGAAGTAAAATTTCGAGTTTAGAAAAGCCCCGCGTAGAAAATTTGTCGAGGGTCGCGCCAGCGACCCTCGACAAATTTTCACGGGGCTTTTCTAAACTCGAAATTTTACTTCATGCGCCACGCGTATAAAACACTGAAATATTGTAAAACCAGCGACCCTCGAAAAATTTTCACGGGGCTTTTCTAAACTCGAAATTTTACTTCATGCGCCACGTGTACAAAACATTGGTTCAAACTGAAGTCCGAATTTTTAAAATTGATGTATTCGAATATTTTTTCTAATAGAAGATTTATTTCAATTTATTTTCGACGGCAATATTTAAAAAAAATAACAACATATGTGGCATTACTGGATTCAGAAAAATAAGGTCAAATGTAATAAAAATAAAAAAATTATAGGCAATCGTTTACAAATTTTTAGCTGGCTATTATTTAGCAATAAAATTTTCACTGAAAAAAAAAATATTAATGTCATATCTTAGTATTTAAACGTCTATTGACTTTGGTTTTCAGTTCAATAAAATCGGTCAATAAATAACGTTTAAAATTTTAAAAATTTCGGGGGGCGGCATATCCCCCCCCCCCTGGCTACGGCCTTAAAATGGATAACATTTTTACCTTGAAACACAAAAACAATACTTTTCTATTGTGTTAAATATGGATGGAAGTAAAAATCACTGAATGCAATTTACCCCAGTATTAATTTTAATAGACGCCTATATTTAAGCAGCCAGTTGACAAAATGATTATTTTCTGTGGTGAAACCTTATTATTTTTTTTTTTAACAAAAATAATAGTATTTTATAGACTAAGTGTGAAAATGTAAGAATAATTAATCTGAAGCAATAATGGATTAAAAGCAATTCTTACAGCAAATATGATATACACTCATATTAATATTTCTTGAATAATTTTCTCACTTATCACTTGGTGAAATATTTTTAAATATTGATAATGAAGGTTTAAATTAAATTACACTTGGTTTGTTTCACAATTTTTTACTTTACTATTTACTCGACTAGTTTCGCGTTTTACAGCATTATCAGGAGTGAATTACAAAAGATACCGACAAGCTTATATATAGTCAGGTTCAACAAAAGAAGATAAAACAACTGCAGAATTCACGAAATACCAATCCAAGAACGTCACACAACAACATAAACAGAACGTCAGATGGTATGTACAATGATGTTAAATTCTACCCTAGAGTCGTCAACCTAACAAATGTTTTATTTGACAAATCTGAAACCACACTTCTAGAAAAAGGTTTAAAATATAACCCCTCATTAGATACTAACAAAGAAATCGAAACGTTAGGTTTAGACGCAGAATTAATTTGTAACAAATTAAAATCAGAAAACGCAACATCACTAACTAAATTAAAAGTTGCTTAATTAATTACCAATCATAAAAAGAACACCCAAAATGCAATACATAAGAAAAGAAATTCTAACCTAAAAGTCATAAAAAGCATTCAAAATAAAATCAAAAACAATAATCTAATATTAACTAAAGCGGATAAAGGTAATACAATAACAATTTTAATAAAACAAGATTATTTACAAATAAGGTCAAATGTAATAAAAATAAAAAAATTACAGGCAATCGTTTACAATTTTTTAGCTGGCTATTATTTAGCAATGAAATTTTCAATGAAAAAATTTATTATTAATGTCATATCTTAGTATTTAAACATCTATTGACTTTGGTTTTCAGTTCAATAAAATCGGTCAATAAATAACGTTTAAAATTTTAAAAATTTCGGGGGGGCATATCCCCCCCCCCGGCTACGGCCTTAAAATGGATAACATTTTTACCTTGAAAATGTCCACAAAAACAATACTTTTCTATTGTGTTAAATATGGATGGAAGTAAAAATCACTGTATGCAATTTACCCCAGTATTAATTTTAATAGACGCCTATATTTAAGCAGCCAGTTCACAAAATGATTATTTTCTGTGGTGAAACCTTATTATTTTTTTTTAACAAAAATAATAGTATTTTATAGACTAAGTGTGAATATGTAAGAATAATTAATCTGAAGCAATAATGGATTAAAAGCAATTCTTACAGCAAATATGATATACACTCATATACACTCTTTCTTGAATAATTTTCTCACTTATCACTTGGTGAAACATTTTTAAATATTGATAATGAAGGTTTAAATTAAATTACACTTGGTTTGTTTCACAATTTTTTACTTTACTATTTACTCGACTAGTTTCGCGTTTTACAGCATTATCAGGAGTGAATTACAAAAGATACCGACAAGCTTATATATAGTCAGGTTCAACAAAAGAAGATAAAACAACTGCAGAATTCACGAAATAGCAACCCAAGAACGTCACACAACAACATAAACAGAACGTCAGATGGTATGTACAATGATGTTAAATTCTACCCTAGAGTCGTCAACCTAACAAATGTTTTATTTGACAAATCTGAAACCACACTTCTAGAAAAAGGTTTAAAATATAACCCCTCATTAGATACTAACAAAGAAATCGAAACGTTAGGTTTAGACGCAGAATTAATTTGTAACAAATTAAAATCAGAAAACGCAACATCACTAACTAAATTAAAAGTTGCTAAATTAATTACCAATCATAAAAGAACACCCAAAATACAATACATAAGAAATGAAATTCTGAATTAAAAGTCATAAAAAACATTCAAAATAAAATCAAAATCAATAATCTAATATTAACTAAAGCGGATAAAGGTAATACAATAACAATTTTAACAAAACAAGATTATTTACAAAAAACATAACAGCTACTTCAATCAGACTTTAAAACTTTGAAAACAGATCCTACTAGTAAATTCCAGTTAGAAATAAAAAACATTTTAAAAGTATGCACAACATTACTAGAACATTCAAATTACAACCTTATTAGAATGAATCCAAAAGCTCCAGTCCTCTATGGGTTACCTAAATTACTTACATAAGGAGGGTACCCCCATGAGACCAATTGTGTCATATATATATATATATATATATATATATATATATATATATATATATATATATATATATATATATATATATATATATTTATATACACCAGCTTACAAATTGTGTACAGTTTTAAATACTCGTTTTAATACATTTGTAAATTTTGAATCACAGTATGCTATGAAAAACTCAGTGGAACTTGTACAAAGACTAAAACCATTACATATTCCGAAAGACGCAAAGTTAGTGTCTTTCGAGGTAAAAAGTTTATTTACCTCAATACCAACGTCGGAATTAAAATCAATTATAATCAATTTAATTAATAAGTCAGATAACAACAATGACGAAAAGTCCGAAATGATGAAATTGGTCAACATCTGATTAGAACAAAATTACTTTGAGTTCAATGACACCATATATACGCAAACTGATGGCCTACCTATGGGGTCACCATTATCCCCCCTTTTTGCCGAAATTTTCATGGCCGATTTTGAACAATCAATGTTCACCAATACTGATTTTTAAAAATAAAAATAACATTTTATTCTGGAGTAGGTATGTGGATGATATTTTTTGCATTTGGACAGACACAAACCGACAATTAAATTCTTTTGAACAATATTTAAATTCAATAAATCGAAAAATTCAATTTACATCAGAAACAGAAATCAACAATAGTTTAAACTTTTTAGATTTAACAATAGAAAAAATGGTGATGTGTCCATCATAGTGCTTTCCCCCGTAAATTGCGTATTAAATCACTTTTAAAATATTTGTAGCATTATTATTTTCAAAATGTCTTCAACTTTTTGATAACTACAACTTTTGTTTGAAACATTTTTCAATTGGATCAACACATACTGACACAAACCAATGACTAGTAAAAAACACTATTTATTAAATATCTCAAAAACTAAGAGTGCTATGACAAAAAGTGAATCTACAAAAAATCTTTAGTTTTTCATTTCCTACAACTTTTATTTGAAACATTTTTCAATTGTATCGACACATACACTGTCACACACCAATAACTAGATAAAACACACAACTTTTGAAATATCTCAAAAACTAAGAGTGCTATGACAAAAAGTAAGTGAACAATACATCTTTATTTTGTTATTATCTACAACTTTTATTTGGAAGAATTTTTTGTTTGATGAACATTTATTGAAAAAATCTGAGAAAACTGAAAAACACTAAGAGTAAAGTACCACTTCCGGTTTTCCGAGTTTCACCAAAAGCTTTTCAGTTCTTCCGATTGTAACAAAAAGCTTAAGTTTCAAGTTTCATCTCGATATCTTTAGCGGTTTTTGCGGTACAGCGCACACAGACACACACAGACACTCAGACAGTCAGACATTTTTCAAAAATGGTCTTATTCGACTCAGGAGACCTCACAACGGATATTTCCGCTAAAATTTTTGATTCGAAAATGTTCACGAAAACAATACTTTCCCTTTGTATTACATACGGGGGAAAGTAAAAACTGACACTAACCATTTAAAATTTAAAATATATAGAAAAAATACATTTACTGACACAATAATCTCCAATTCTTCAAATCACACAAACCAAATTAAGTTTAGTACATTTAACTCATACATAAATCGACTAATAAACATTCCATTGAGTAATCAAGATTTCGCCATCGAATTAGCAACCATAAAAACAAGAGCTCGCAACAATGGGTATAATGCTGAAATTGTTGATAACATCTTAAAAAAGAAAAAGAAAAAACAATTGATGAAACACTTCTATATCGAAGAAATTAATGAAATAAAATGGGCCAAACTTAATTATGTTAAGGATTTGTCAAATAAAATTATAAACAATATAAAGGGAAATGAATTTCGCATCATATGCACTAACCAGACAAATTTAGGAAAACTACTAATAAATAATAAATCCCCCATAGACAAATTAAAAAAGTGTGAGTGTACGAACTAAAGTGCAGTGATTGTGATGCATTATTCATAGGACAAACAGGAAGATCTTTTCAGACAAGACTAGCAGAACATAAAAAATCAATTATAAATAACAAACAGTGTACAGGGATTTCAAAACATTGTATAATTAACAACCACTCTATAGATGTTAATAATTTCAAAATTTTATATTCAGGTAATAAGGGCCGTAATTTAAACCTCAGGGAAGGCCTAGAAATAAATAGGGCAATAAAAGACGGAAAACACCTCGTCAACGACAATGAGGAGATTTGGAATTGCCCAATCTTAAAATCCCTTATTACCTGACTATATACAGAGAGTTTTATGTAACACCGAACATTTTCATAACAAGAATTTTTCTTTGAAGTGTCCATATGCATACGTTGAACATTTTCTGATGCTCGGTTTATTAAAAGAACTCAATTTGAAGCTTTAAGCGAGTGTTTTCCACTCCCAGGCTAAGCATGAAGTAAAATTTCGAGTTTAGAAAAGCCTGAAAATTTGGTTTGGTCGCGTAGCGCGAAGCGCGGAGCGACCAAACCAAATTTTCAGGCTTTTCTAAACTCGAAATTTTACTTCATGCGCCACCGGTACAAAACACTGATTCAATGTAAAGTTTAGCGGTGTGTTTTAAACTTCGTAATATGTCAGTGTTTTGTACCGGTGGCGCATGAAGTAAAATTTCGAGTTTAGAAAAGCCTGAAAATTTGGTTTGGCCGCTCCGCGCTTCGCGCTACGCGACCAAACCAAATTTTCAGGCTTTTCTAAACTCGAAATTTTACTTCATGCTTAGCCTGGGAGTGGAAAACACTCGCGTAAAGCTTCAAATTAAATTCTTAACAAGAATTTTTCTTTGAAGTATCCATATGCATACGTTGAACATTTTCTGATGCTCGGTTTATTAAATGAACTCAATTTGAAGCTTTAAGCGAGTGTTTTCCACTTCCAGGCTAAGCATGAAGTAAAATTTCGAGTTTAGAAAAGCCTGAAAATTTGGTTTGGTCGCGTAGCGCGAAGCGCGGAGCGGCCAAACCAAATTTTCAGGCTTTTCTAAACTCGAAATTTTACTTCATGCGCCACCGGTACAAAACACTGATTCAATGTAAAGTATAGCGGTGTGTTTTAAACTTCGAAATATGTCAGTGTTTTGTACCGGTGGCGCATGAAGTAAAATTTCGAGTTTAGAAAAGCCTGAAAATTTGGTTTGGCCGCTCCGCGCTTCGCGCTACGCGACCAAACCAAATTTTCAGGCTTTTCTAAACTCGAAATTTTACTTCATGCTTAGCCTGGGAGTGGAAAACACTCGCTTAAAGCTTCAAATTAAATTCTTTTAATAAACCGAGCATCGAAAAATGTGCAACGTATGCCTATGGATACTTAAAATAAAAGTTCGTAATTAAAATGTTCGGTGTTACATAAAACTCTCTATATAAGCTTGTCGGTATGTTTTGTAATTCACTCCTGATAATGCTGTAAAACGCGAAACTAGTCGAGTAAATAGTAAAGTAAAAAATTGTGAAACAAACCAAGTGTAATTTAATTTAAACCTTCATTATCAATACTCATATTAAGATGCAAATCGTAGGAAATATTAAAACCTCAGCAAATTTCTTGATATTAAGATACCAATCATACGAAATATTAGATTCTCTGTAAGAACAGTTAGCCGAGTAACATTACATCGTTTCGCCTAGATGCAATCTAAATACGCAATCCAGTTCATTAGCTTATTAGCCTTATGACTTCATCTACGACTAAACGCAGGATATCTCTCTTTAGTAAATTGGGTTTATCAACCACTGAAGATAACCAGAAATGTCGGAATGCAAATTTAACCGCCAATTAATCCGGCAGCGCAAAATACACGAGATCCGCTCACGGCCAGGCAATCTATTACGACCATACTACCGAGCAATAACAGGCGATCTCAATTGATATTTGAATTTGATCCACGTAACGTTATCGCTAATATCCTGCTGGTAATTCGTATTTTATGTACAAAATAAGTGCTTTTATAAATTACAATAAAAAGTATAATCGTACTCTACTACTCTTTCTCTAATATAAACTTGTACATAATTATAATTTGTTAAGAACCAGTGGCGTAGCTACTTATGTATCGCACTTGAGGTAGATACAGGGAATTTTTATTGAAATGTACATAAGTTGTATTCTCTGTAAATATTCGGGCATTCGTTGTTTTTATAAAAATGTTCAATTTTATATTTGTAACAAGTGTTTGTAACTTCTTGATTAAGCATGAAGTGAAATTTTAGAAAAGTTTCCCCAAATTTTTAGGCTTTTTTAAACTCGAAATTTTACTTCATGCGCCACGCTATAAAACACTGGTTTAGCGAGTTCAAATTATACTGCATTATTATACTGCTTTAGCGGTATATTTTAAACTTTACAATATTTTAGGGTTTTATAAGCGTGGCGAATTAAGTAAAATTTCGAGTTTAGAAAAGCCTGCAAATTTGGTTTGGTTGCTCCGCAAAGCCAACCAAATTTACAGGCTTTTCTAAACTCGAAATTTTACTTCATGCTTATCAACGAGTGAAAACACTCGTTCGAAACTTCAAATTCTTTATATGTATGTATAAATAATTTAAATAGATACCCAAATTACACACCCATTTTAAAAACCTCTCCATTTTTTACGTTCTAAATGTAGGACGCCACTAAGTTTTAATGACACGTCATTTCTCGCAGTGTCAAGCTAGAACATTGTATGCTATGTATGTATTTTATGTAATTTTCTACAAAAATATATTAAAAAATGAAATAAATTATTAAATGCTATTAGTTTCGAACTATTGATAAAATAGACATGGCATTATCGTATTTTCATGTGTTTCAACTTAACTCTAGTTAAATTTGGTGTAATTTAGATGTCATATTACAATCTTTTTTGTTAATTTTTGCAAAATGTATTCCATCTGCTAAAATATTTAATTGAAATTTACTTGTAACAAGCGTTTCCACTTCTTGATAAAGTAAATTGTAGAGTTTAGAAAAGCCTGAAAATTTGTGTTTTGATTTTATTATTATTTTTTTTTTATTATTTTATTTTATTTATCAACGGAAATCTCCTTTATACATCAATACACAATTAAAAATAGTGATATAAGTTAAACATAATATTACTTTGAAAAACAGATAAATAGAGTGAGAAATATAATACAACAAACAAAAATACACTAATTAACAATATCCAGATTAATAAACTGTAAATGGCGTTTGAATACACTGTAAGAATTACTAAAAATGTAAAAGTTGGGATACAACATAAGGACATTACAATACCGCATTATACGTGCCACAGGATTATGGGAACCATACAATGTTCGATGGAAGTTTAAACGAAATAAGGGCCTACAACGAACTGGAGTTGTTAAAAAAAAATTAAAGTTCAACAATGATAATAAAAAACTGCAATTGACATGTCCATTAATCAGTTTGAACCCATATCATAAGTCAAATGATATTTAAAAGAAATTTAAATCAACTAAACTGTCCAGCGATTTTAACAATTACAAACAGTGGCGTAACTATGTAAATTCTGCAATTGTCCGCGAAAAAAAAGCTTACCTCCAATATATAATAAATAACAAACCTAAATTAACATGGAAATACTTTAAAAGCTATGGCATTGTTAAACAGAAAAGTTATGATATTCCTGACCACCTAAAAGACCCTAACTATGCCAATCTATATCTTACTAATTCAATAAAATCAACAGCTGATAATGATCTACTTAATTATTACAATAATTCTACTTGCCCTGGAATCAAAGATCAATTTGTTTTCACAATAGTAAGCCCAGATCTAATTAACAAAATATTGTCTGACATCACATCTAACGCTATTGGTTCGGATTGTCTATCCATACACATGCTGAAGATCTGTTGTCCTTATATACTTCCATACATTACCCACATTGTTAACTGCTGTTTAGAACAATCAGTGTTTCCCTATGCTTGGAAAATAGCCACCGTTAACCTTATTCCGAAAATACATAATCCATGTGAGATTGGTGATCTCAGACCTATCAGCATACTTCCCGTACTTTCTAAAGTCCTCGAGCAAGTCATGAAACAACAACTTTCCAGCTTCATTGAAACTAACAATATATTTCCAGCAAATTAATCAGGATTTAGAACCAACTATAGCTGCGCCACATCACTGTTAAATGTCACTGATGATATAATCTCTGCTACAGACACTGGCAAGTTAACTTGTCTAATTTTAGTAGATTATAGTAAAGCGTTTGACACTATTAACCACAAATTATTACTTGCCATACTAAAATATATAGGGCTCAGTGCAGATGCACTAGTTTTGTTAGAGGACTTTCTGTGCAACAGGAAACAACTTGTCAAAATTGATGAATTGAGATCTGACTATGCCACTCCTGTAGCTGGTGTACCGCAGGGCTCAATTTTGGGACCAACTTTGTTTTCGATATATACATCATCTTTGTCAAAAAGCCTCGAACATTGTACTTGTAATCTGTATGCTGACGATACTCAGTTAGTATATTCTTTCAAATTAGAAGACATTGAAACCGCCAGCAATAATATAAATAAAGACCTGTCAAATCTGATGTATATATCGAGCAAACACTCCCTTAAAATAAACCCTAAGAAAACTACCGCAATAGTGTTTGGTCCTAAAAACAAACGCGAGGTCGCTAAATCCCTACTTAAAATAAAATTAGATGGATCTGATATATCCTTCACGAACTCCATACGGAATCTAGGTCTAATTATTGACGAGGAATTACGCTTCAAGTCACACATTAGTAAATGCATCTCTAGAGCCTACGCTAATCTCAGAATGATTTATGCAAACAAAAATATTTTAAGTATTCACACAAAAAAAATATTATGTGATACCTTGGTGTTAAGTCACTTTAACTTTTCTGACACCGTGTATAATACATGCCTAGATAAAGTAACTTCTGATCGAATACAGAAGATACAAAATTCATGCATTCGTTTAATTTTTGGAATCCGAAAGTTTGATCATATCTCAGAAAAATTTAACGAGATAAATTGGATAAAGATGGCTGATAGGAGAGCAGTACATTCAGCAGTTTTTTATTTTATAATAATAAATTTACGCACTCCACCTTACCTATACAGTAGAATTGTATTCCGCACCGATGTCCATAACATCAATGTTAGATTTCGGGGTTTAATATCACCTCCACAACATAAAACCGCATTTTTTAAAAGGTCATTTTCATACAACATTTACAAAACGTTTAATAAAATTCCGGAACACCTGAAATCTCTCAGCTTAAATAATTTTAAAACAAATGTGCGTATCCTAATCTTACGTGGTGAACTCTGAAGTTACTAAAGTTGCAAGTCTCAAATTTTATTTTGTCTAATAATAAATAGTCGCTAAACATAGAATTAATTATTAAGTTTGGAAGTAGTAGGTTAAGTGGAAGAGCAGTAACAGGCTTAGGCCTGCCTGAACTTCGCCTACGCGAAATGTATAAAAGATAATTGTAAACATTGTATTTCTTTAAATTAAATAAAGACATAATAATAATAATAATAATAATAATTATAATAATAATAATATACTTCTATATTCTAAAGATTTTAAATTAAGACATTCAATATGTGTAACCGACTATAGTCAATGCGTGCGATCCCCATTTTAAAAGATACTAGTAGTAAGAACCTATTCTGAACTTTTTCAATGATTTTAATGTTACAGTTGTGGTAAGGAGACCAAATTGCAGAACAATATTCCAAATGTGGCCTTACCAAACTGACGTAAAGGGTTTTGAACGTATCCACGCCAAAGTGTTTCGAAAATCTATTAATGAAACCGAGCATAGAAAGAGCTTTACTAGAGATCTTATTCAAATGGGTAACAAAATTTAAGCGAGAATCAAATATAATACCCAAATCACGCACTGTCTCGACCAGGGGCAATTTATTATCATTAATTGAATACTCAAACTTGCTATTATTGCTATGGCGACAAAAAGAAATTGACACATTTTTTCAAATTGAGATGAAGATGATTGCATGCGCACCAATTAGCCAAGTTATATAAATCAGATTGTAAAAGCGAATGATCAGAACTTCTCTCAATTACTTTGAATATTTTAACATCATCAGCAAATATCAGAAATTGACTATTTTTAATATAACTCCCAATGTCATTTATAAAGATCAAGAACAGAATTGGCCCACAGTGTGAGCCCTGGGGGACCCCAGATGTGACGTTGATTGCTCTGTAGACGAAGTTATCAATCTTAACAAACTGTTTACGTTCCCGTAAATAGCTTGCGAACCATTTTGTCACAAAATCACTAAATCCCAAGCCTTCAAGTTTATTTAAGAGAACAGAGTAACTAACCTAACACGATCGAAGGCTTTGGAAAAATCAGTGTAAACAGAATCAACCTGACGACCCCTTTCCAAAGCACTCATCAGATACATCTGGTAGGAAAGCAAATTAGACGTTGTAGACCTGCCCTTTAAAAATCCATGTTGTTCGTCACAAATAACATTCCTGCAGCACCAAATGAGTTGATTGGATATTAGTTTATCTAGCATTTTAGGAATTGCGGACTGGATAGAAACTCCCCTATAATTTTGTATGACTTACCTCGAGCCCTCTTTGAAAATAGGGTTGATGTAAGAATGTTTCCAAAAAGTAGGAAACACCCCGGTATTAATAGATTTATTGAATAATGTTTCAATCGGGGTAGTCAGTGAATAAATACATTACAAAAGTGTATTTCGTCTAACCAAAACTTTCAATATTTGAGTGCCTGGGGGAGTTTATTTGAAATCACTCCCAAAAATACGCATGCGAAAATTTGCGAATGCTAAAATTCGCACACGAATTGAAAAATTGCTATGGGTGGCTTATTAATAATAATAGTAATTTATTTTCAAGAAATAAGTAATTACAAGGTAATACATATAAATGAAAATGTGTCAGCAAAATACAATTTAGAAAATATAAAATTAAATAAATAGAAACAAAGTTAGAAAATATAAGATTAAATAAATAGAAACAAAGTTAATAAACGGGAAACAAACAAAAAAGAACTAAGAGAAAAATGCATATCAACATGAATATATCCTATTTCGAGAAGGCGTTTTATTTTTATTTATTTCTTTATTTATTTATTTTTTTATTTGATGTATTTCAGAGTTCGTTTAAGGAGTATAATTCTTTCTGACACAGATATTCATGCAGACATTCCTTAAAGTTCTTAATTTTTTCAATAGATTATTTGAAATCACACGATTATTATAATGTTCACATGCAAAAGATGCAAAGATCAAAAGATTCCATAGTTTTGATAATCTGTTAATTTGTGTTTTTCGGTTGATTGTCATTATTTGTGTAATTAATTCTATATAATATGCTTTACACAATGTGGTAATGCAAATAAAGAGCTAAAGAATACTCTATTAAACATTTATTTTAAATCGGTAGCTTAAAAATGGAAGCATTACTTTCCTCCAAGGATGCTTAAAACTGTGGTAAAAGACCGATGGATTATTGAATCTTGTATCGGAGGTAGTTTCAAATAAATAAATTTAAAATACATATCAAACTCAAGAAAACACAAGCAAGCATATTTTGAACTTTACTTTAGATGAGTGTTTTATACGCGTGGCGCATGAAGTAAAATTTCGAGTTTAGAAAAGCCCAGAAAATTTGTCTCGGGTCGCTGCGCGACCCTCGACAAATTTTCACGGGGCTTTTCTAAACTCGAAATTTTACTTCATGCTTAGTCTGGGAGTGGAAAACACTCGTTTAATGCTCAAAATGAACGCATTTATTAAGTCGAAGTCGTTCCATTCAACTTGCGAGAATAAAAACGCAATTATGCACATATCATGAACATTCCCAAAAATCGAACATTTCTAAACTTATTAAAAGTAAATTACATATGGTATCAAAATGTTATTTTTTAGCAGAACAACTCAGATATGAATTTGAATTTGAAAAATTTGACTTAGTCTAATGATATACGTCGTTTACTAACACTGCTATTACAAGATAAATTCAAATTCAAAACTATTTGAATTCGAGAAAATAAGCTTACGCTTCTTATAGTTTGTACACTTTAAACATAATATATAAAATTACGAAATCAAATTAAATAAGATTTTAAATATTTCATTGTATAATTCAATATCCGGAGGTGTATTTGCACGGGAAGTAGTTGTTTCAATGGATATTTATCGTCTTAAATTGTCTTATTAATTAAGACACTGTTTGCATTTTCACGAATAGTTTTTTCGTAATTTTATATATTACTGCTATTACCTTCATAATAATGACTCGTCCCTGATTTATAAATATATCAATTAGAAATTATAAATTCATAAGACTCTCAATTAAAGGCAATTTTAGATATTTACGTTATTAATTATACGACCTAAACACACTTTGCATATTAATACAAAAAGGTTAATTGGTGATAATAAGCCGTGAAATTGTCCCGTTTAATGAGACCGTTCTTAATTGGCCAGCGTCGAAATTCAATCTTAAAGAAAGATGCAACGTCATCTACTTCCTGAATATATATCTTAAACTGTGATTAACATCATAAATAAGAGCAGTTTAATTTAGTAAGAGCAGTTTATTGAAACCAGTTTTAGAAGAACATTTCTTATCATATTAAGTTTAGTGATGAATTTTCATGCCTATCTATAATCTGACTAACTCGTAGTGAGGTTCTAAAAATTTCACACAAATTAACTTCTACATTCCTTTTCTCGGCGGGGTTCTGACAATAAAAAAAAATCGCCCTGGAGAATTTTGAGAATTTTTCGGGTGACCGTCACACATCATAAAGGTGGTACCGGCAAAACAATTTTTCAGCATTAGAAACCTAATTAACCGTATAAATGACGGGCGTCTGACAGGCCAGGTAATTACGGTGGTCACGGTCAATAAGAAAAATAAATCGGTTGTTAGCTTAATAATTATCAAGGGAACATAATAGGGTACGGTCCCGACCCAAAATAAAACAATCGACCGAACAAATGCCAATCAATTATAATTAAACACCGGTGGTGGTACATTTGTTACATTCAATAATTTAGTCCGCAGTATTAGTTAATTTTACTGTTTATTATTCTAGCCCACTTAATTACATAAAACTTATAGAATCTACATAAATAATGTCGTTTTTTTCTAAAATGGAAAGAATCCCAAGAAAGTTTACATAAATTGAGAATAGAAGGCGCTATTGGATACGCTTACTCTATTGTGCTACGAGATACAAATTGTTCAATATGAACTAATGTACATCCTCTTAAGGGCATATACACAAAATATTTTGACACCAATTGCAGCAAAAATAAAATCGGAAAAAAAATATTGGATTTTTCATAATTTTTCATGCATTTTTTACTTTTTGAGAACTTCTGGTTACCTGTGTTCATGATATTTTTCGCGGATGCGTAAGTTGTTGTATTTATTATTTACTTCTACTACTGCGAGGCGCATAAATCACTTCGCACGCACGCTGTCTCGAATGACTGGATGAAACTAGGTCACTCATTTGTGGTATTGTTTATTTACTGTTACTACTGCGAGACGTATAAATCACTTAGCACGCACTACACACACACACACTGTCTAGAATTACTAGATGAAACTGGGTCACGTATACAAAAAATCACAATACGTGTTCAAATTGACGTCCGCCGCACTCAATGCACATTTGGGCTCTACGTATCCAATTTGCACGAACAGTAGCAAACATTTCACGAGGTTTTTCACGAATGGTATTAGCCGCGGCGTTTACTCGTATCAGCATTTCGGCATTGTCAATTTCCGTAGTGTAGACTTCACTTTTAAAGTATCCCCAAAGAAAAAAATTTAAGGGGTTTAAATCCGGACTTCTTGGAGGCCATGGTACAGGGCCTCCACGACCAACCCAACGTCCTGGAAACTCATCATCCAAATATCTTCTAACGCGCCTTCCATAGTGAGCTGGTGCACCATCTTGCAAATACCGCATTCTTCTAAGAACCGCTAAGGGTACATTTTCTAAAAGATCTAAAAGGTCATCTTGCAAAAATCGTAAATATCGTTCTCCATTCAAAGTAAATGGGAACATAAATGGCCCAATTAATTGATCATTTAAAATACCTGCCCAGATATTAAGGGAGAAGCGATGCTGGAAATGAGTTCTACGCGTAACACGAGGATTTTTTTATTGCATAAACATGCATATTATGGAAATTAAAACTTCCAATACGCGTAAAGCATGACTCGTCGGTCACTAAAATGTCTTTGGTAAAGTTAGGATTTTGAACATTTTGTGCCAAAATCCATTGACAAAATGCAATTCTTTTGGGAAAATCATGGGGTTGAAGATGTTGTACACGCTGGTAGTGATACGGATAAAAATTATTGTCTCGTATAACACTGCTGACAAATGTGTGCGATACATTTAGCTGAGCGGCGATAATACGGGTACTTAAACCAGGATCCGCTTCCAACAGATTTAAAATTTCATCTTCCGCTCGCAAATATCGCATTCGACGGTCACCACCTCCGGCGGCTCCGGCGACGGCAACGGGCTGCAAACTTCCAGTGTCGCGTGCTCTTTGTAATAAATTTCTAAATCGGTTTGGCGGTGGTAAGTGTCGTTCAGGAAATCGCTCTTGATAAATTCTTACAGCTTCCGCGGAATTTCACCGAGTTTCACCGTAAATAAGAAACATGTCTGCCAATTCAATGTTTGAATAAACGTATCGCGCCATGTTACAAAATGTAGATGTTTCATGGAATAAGTTTCACCATAGACTAAACAGCAAACTATTTTTATGTTTAAAAATCATCCACCCTCGCCGCTCTTATCTAAACATTTCAATAAGAGTGGAGATAAAGTGAAGTGTGAACCTAATAAGGAAAAATATTGAATTTCATTAACACGTTTAGAAAATATTCGGAATTTAGTCAGCAATGGGTACTTATGAAAACGATAACATAGACATAATTCTTCACAATCTGACACACTTTTCTCTGGATGGTATAATTCGTAATCCAAATTTTTTAAAAACTACCAGTCTATGTGGAATCTCTTTTAAAATACGCAATGTGCGCGTATACCAGATACCACAAACATGTGGCCTATTATTATTAATTATTTTTAATAATTATTTGTGATCTATCTACTAAAGGTATGATAATTTCAAATGCAGGTATTGTTTATTTAAACGCTGCCCCTTATGTGGTAGAGAGCCTGTACAGTAGTCCGTTTACACGCTGTATATTAATAATCAAGTGTAACTTTTTTTTAAATGGAACCATATCATTTTTTAACACCAATTAACTCAAAATTGAACTCTGTTTTGGCTTTGTTAATAATTTGTATCTGCACATGTAAGATAAATATCTTAAAAGCTTTAAAGTTAAGATGAGCTGAGAAATCTTCTTTGAACACAATAATAGGATACCCTGTATATATATTTATATTTTTTTGTCAGAAATAATAAAATTGTAATAAAAACCGGGTGTTGTGCGGACGCTTTGAACTGTATGCCATCGAGTGCACTGACATTTGAAAATCTTATCTACTACAGAAGGAAATAACAAAGTGGCGCACATTGGTCTGAAACCGACCAAAATACGACCAAACACCACGGTTTTTTTATTTTATAAGATGCAACGTCATCTACTTCCTGAATATAAATCTTAAATTGTGATTAATATCATAAAGAAGAGCAGTTTAGTTCAAGCTTTCTATATTTAAACGAGTTTTAGAAGAACATTGCTTATCATATTAAGTTTAGTGATACATTTTCATGCAACCTATCTAATATCTGATAACTCGTAGTGAGGTTTTTGCTTTGTTTGGCTTTGTTAATAATTTTTATCTGCACATGTAAGATAATTATTTTAATAGCTTTAAAGTTAAGATGTGCTGAAAAATCTTCCGTGAACACAATAATAGAATAACCTGTATATATATTTATATTTTTTTGTAAGAAATGATAAAAATTGAATTAAAAACCGGGTGTTGCGCGGACGCTATGAACTGTACGCCATCGAGTGCACTGATATTTAAAATACCTACTACAAATAATAGAAAATAATAGATTGACGCACATTGGTCTGAAACCGACCAAAATGCGACAAAACGCCAAAGTTTTTTTTATTTTATGAGATATCAATTTCAAATTTGGTACGCTTATACTAAACACAAACTCGAGTTTACAGATCTTCCATAAACCTTATTTGCACTTTCGGGTTCGCCGGAAATGACTTGTCCATGACTTGGAAATGACGTGTCCATCATAGCACTTTCCCCGTTAAAGATATGATGATTTAAATATCAACAATATGGAAAACTTGCTCAAACTAAATGTTATTATTCCAAAACAATTCACAAAAACGTAATTCCTGAATTTTTTTGCTACATCTAGGTAAATATTGGTCATCATCACATCTAAGCGTTATATATTTTTAACTTTACTGTAAATCAGTGTTTTATATGTGTGGCGCATGAAGTAAAATTTCGAGTTTAGAAAAGCCCCGTGAAAATTTGTCGAGGGTCGCGCAGCGACCCGAAACAAATTTTCTGGGCTTTTCTAAACTCGAAGTTTTACTTTATGCTTAGTCTGGGAGTGGAAAACCCTCGTTACTTGAAAGTGGATGCCCGGGCCCCCCTCTAGATACAAATAATCATACATTTAAACTTGTCGCAGGCAAGTTTTTACTAAAATTAAAATAAATAATTAATTATCTAACAATTAGAAAATATAATGTTCTTAACCAAACAAAAAGCTGTCAACAATTATAAATAGAATTAGTATGTATAATCAGCTCAGAAGATTAAACACAATTTGTCAATCAACCGAACAAAGTAAGAGCTAGTATTTTTTAAACTTTACAATATTCCAGTGTTGTATACGCGTGGCGCATGAAGTAAAATTTCGAGTTTAGAAAAGCCCCGTGAAAATTTGTCTCGGGTCGCTAGCGCGACCCTCGACAAATTTTCTACGCGGGGCTTTTCTAAACTCGAAATTTTACTTTATGCTTAGTCTGGGAGTGGAAAACCCTCGTTACTTTAAAGGGGATGCCCGGGCCCCCCTCTAGATACAAAAAATCATACATTTAAACTTGTTGCAGGCAAGTTTTTACTAAAATTAAAATAAATAATTAATTATCCAACGATTAGAAAATAAAATGTTCTTAACCAAACAAAAAGCTGTCAACAATTAAAAATAGAATTAGTATGTATAATCAGCTCAGAAGATCAAACACAATTTGTCAATCAACCGAACAAAGTAAAAGCTAGTATTTTTTAAACTTTACAATATTCCAGTGTTGTATACGCGTGGTGCATGAAGTAAAATTTCGAGTTTAGAAAAGCCCCGTTAAAATTTGTCTCGGGTCGCTAGCGCGACCCTCGACAAATTTTCTACGCGGGGCTTTTATAAACTCGAAATTTTACTTCATGCTTAGTCTGGGATTGGAAACACTCGTTCGAACTTTAAATTGAACTCTTTTATAAAATCAACGAATGTCCGCAAATGTACAGAGTATACAAATACATAAGGATATGATATATAAAAATGGTAAATTATCATGTCATATATTAACAATTTTTGTTGATTTTGAAGAATTAAATCAAATTTTATAAGTTCGGTTTTCTTTAAAATGTATTTTAGTTTTCTTATTGATAATACATATTATTGCTTTTCGTACTATTTTACTATTTATTTGTAGTTTTTCTCAATACTTCTATGAAATAGAAAATAGACAGATTATCTTTATTTTTTTATTTGGGAAATTTTAATTTGTGTTAATTTCATAATTTAGAAGAGTATTGTTAATTTTTATATTTGTATATTTTATTTAAAATAAAAATTATTGTTTGAATTACAAATCAATTTCAATATTAGTCAGTATCAGTTAAATACAAAAAATAGGAAAGAAATAATTAAATATCAATCATTTTCATTTCAATAAATTTTTTAAGATTCCTTAATTTTATTCCTATTTTATTTTTGTTAGCTTTGATGTTTATCTATTTTTGTTTAAAATTTTTAACTTAAAAAAACGGTATTGATGTAATGCTAACTTTGCCATTTTTGAAAAATTTGCTCAATTTTAATATATGTAAATATTGACGAATTTATTTTAAATTATTTTTCCCAATTTTTAGAATAATTTATAATTGTTTAATTAGCTATTTTTAATTATTTTAAGGGTGTGTTTAATCTATATTTTTAGTTTTCATTTTAAAAAATAACTTAATTTTTAGTTTAGATTTTTGATATTTCGAGAATTTGACGTAATTATTCAAATTACCATGAGATTTATTTTTCAAGAGATTGTGATAAATAAAAATTGCTTAATTTTTATTTATCAGAATCTCTTGAAAAATAAATCTCATGAAAATTTGAATAATTACGTCAAATTCTCGAAATATCAAAAATCTCTGTATGTTGAAAATATGATAAAAACTTTTAAATTGACAAAAATCTCGAAACATTAAAAATGTCATGAACATTTTATAAATTGAGAAAAAATCTCGAAATATTAAAAATCTAATGAAAACATAATTACAATAATTATTAAAACACTTCACGTAACTAAAATAAAAATATCTAATGAACATTTTAATTTTTGACGAAAATCTGAAAATATCGAAAATCTCTATACAGGGTGTCTACGCTAAAGCGTTCGTTAAAAGTTTATGGGGTTGCCATTGCACTAAAAATTTGAAAAAAATCCTTGTCATATGGTTGAATCAGTTCTCCTCATGTGAAATATTTTCAACTTTCTATCACATCCGGTTCCACCAGAAGTAACACCAAGTTTGTTGTTTTAAATGGAGCACTCTATATATTAGTAATTTTTTGGGTTCCTCGTTTAAATTGCAACATATTTTATTCGAACATATGTACACTTATCTCTTATAGTTTTCAAGAAAATAAAATATTTTTAAAATTCTGACCTCTAAAAGGCATCTTGAAATCTGTCTGTAACTTTTCCTAAGAATAAGATAAAACTATGATTTATACCTCTACTTGTACCTAGAGGATGCCTCTATGAGTGAATTAATTGGAAACTGTCAATTTTCACAATAAGTTTTCTTAAAATGTCAATAACTAAGTGCCCTCTTCAATATCTAGTAATTCAATTTTTCTAAATGGAATGACCCAATTTTTATCACATGGTACGATTGAGGGGAAAATTTCCTACAAAAAAGTATTATAAAACTATACTCCTAAAGCAAGTAGTTTTCGAATAATTTCGGAACTTCGTTTTTCGTCGCAATTATGCAGGGAATAATGCGCGCATTAGTCGCAATTGAATTTTAGTAGGCCAGTAGTATGCTTTTGCTTTGTCGCGATTGTATTGGAAAATGTCAAATAATAAAAAGAATTAGTACAAAGTTCTACAGAAATCAACAAAATGAATAATTACACAAATCAACAAATTATCAATTTATTCTTTATACATGGCAACTGCCAATTGAACAAAATTTGATTCCAATCTTCTAAATCTTGTTTTATTCATCGGCGGCAAATGTGGATAAGTTTCATTAAATATTATACATGTTCGAGTACCAATTCTATCGCAGTTGCCATGTATAAAGAATAAATTGATAATTTATTATTTATTCACTTTGTAGATTTCTGTATAACTTTGTACTAATTGTTCTTATTATTTGACATTTCGCATCACATAAGCAACAAAACAAAAGCATTACTACTTACCTACTAAAATGCAGTTGCGACTTATGCGCGCATTATTCCCTGCATAAATGCGACGAAAAACGAATTTTCGAAATAATTCGAAAACCACTTGCTTTAGAAGTACAGTTGTTAATACTTTTTTGTAGGAAATCTTCCTCCCAATCGTACCACGTGATAAAAAATGGGTCATTCTGTTTAAAAAAATTGAATTACGAGATATTGAAGAGGGCACTTCGATATTGACATTTTAAGAACACTTATTGTCAAAATTGACAGTTTCCAATTAATTCACTCATAGATGCATCATCTAGGTACAAGTAGAGATATAAATCATATTTTTATCTTACACTCAAGAGAAGTTACAGATAGATTTCAAGATGCCTTTTAGAGGTCAAAATTTTAGAAATATTTTTTTTGCTTGAAAACTATAAGAGATAAGCGTACATATGTTCGAATAAAATATGTTGCAATTTAAACGAGGAATCCAAAAAATTACTAATATATAGGGTGTTCCATTTAAAATAACAAATTTGGTG
This sequence comes from Philonthus cognatus, assembly GCA_932526585.2. Lineage (NCBI taxonomy): Eukaryota > Metazoa > Arthropoda > Insecta > Coleoptera > Staphylinidae > Philonthus > Philonthus cognatus. Next base: position 156,874,616 of record OW052241.1, read on the forward strand.
CTACTTCCGGTGGAACCGGAAGTGATATAAAGTTGAAAATATTTCACATGAGGAGAACTGATTCAACCGTATGACAAGGATTTTTTTCAAATTTTTAGTGCAACGGCAACCCCGTAAACTTTTAACGAACGGTTTAGCGTAGACACCCTGTATATTAAAAATATGATGAATATTTTTAAATTAACAAAAATCACGAAACATTGAAAGTCTCATGAACATTTTATAAATCGTTGAACATCTCGAAATATTGAAAATTTGATAAATCTCGAAATATCGGAAATCTTGCGAAAATCTCGATATGTTGAAAATCTGATGAGAATTTTATAGTTTAACGAAAACCTCAAAATATTGAAAATCTGACCGAAATTTTATAAATCGACGAAAATTTCAAAATATCGATAATCTGACGAAAATCTCGATATTTTGAAAATCTGATGAAAATGTTATATAAATCGACGAAAATCTTAAAATATTGACAAGTTGACAAACATTTCGAAATATTCAAAATCTGACCAACATTTTAAAAATTTACAAAATCTTGGAATATTGAAAAGTTGATGAAAATTTTAGAAATCGTCAATAATCTGGAAATATTTAAAATCTCAGGAAAATGTTATAAATTCGAGAAAATTTCAAAATATCGAAAACCTAAAGAAAAATTGAGAAACTGAATAGAATTGTACAACTTAATTATAACATAGCCATTCATTTTATTTTTGTATTGATCAAACATGCTATTTATATATTTTTTTGTTTACTTTAATTTGTAGTTTTTCCTAATATTATCTATGTTTTTTGATTTGGTTAAGCAAAACTTTAAAACAAACAGAAAAATATGTGAAAGAAAGATTTTTGTAAAATTTACTGAAATCATGATTTTAAATTATAAAAATTTTAATTTTAAATAAAATCTTGAAACATTGATTTTATTTAAAATTAAAATTTTTATAATTTAAAATCATGATTTCAGTAAATTTTACAAAAATCTTTCTATCACATATTTTTCTGTTTGTTTAAAGTTTTGCTTATCAAAAATACTGAAATTAAATAAATCGAATAATTAATAAGATATAAAAAAAAATATTAATAAAAAATTAACGATTTATTTATGTTTATTATTTTTATCAATTTTAAAAATGTTGAAAAGTCGATGATTTAAAATTTAATGAAAAATCAGTTTTCTTTTTATACTTACCAATTTAATTTGTGTTTTATATTTACAAAAATTTATGATATCAAATCTATGAAAACTATCAAGATTTTAAAAATTGAATAAAATTCATGAAAAATATCAACATTTTAAAAATCAACAAAATTTTTAAAATGAGCGAAGATTTAGGAAATTTATGATAATCGTAAACAATTTCAAAATCGACAGAAATCTTAAAATTTTATGAAAAGCACCAATAATGATTTTAAAATTAACAAAAATTCAGGATATCCATGAATTATTTTTGTAAAGATTACGAAAATTCACAAATAGAAAGACTGTTATTCCTTACTTAACTTTTTATTTTTATGTTAGATGTACATTTCGATACACAAGGTGCTCATTATCAATAACAAACTGTAGTTTGTTATTGATAACTCATTATCAATAACAACCTTGTGTCTCGAAATGTACATCTAACGATAAAAATAAAAAGTTAAGTAAGTAATAACAGTCTTTCTATTTGTGATTAATCACTTCACGTAAACTCGAAACAATACAGTTATTACGAAAATTGATGAACATTTTTAAAAACTTTCAACATTTTAAAAATCAATTAAAATTTAACATAACCGTTAACATTTTAAAAATCAACGGAATTTTATAAATGCGAAAAATCAAAAATAATATAAAAATTGAAATTTTATGAAAAGCGCCAAAGATTCTGTTGAGAAATAAAGCATTATTATTATTATTATTATTATTATTAAGATTATTTTAAATTAACGAAAATTCAGGATATCCATAAATTATTTTTTTAAAGATTACAAAAATTGATGAAAATTCTTAAAAACTTTCAACATTTCTAAAATCAACTAAAATTTAACATAACCGTTAACATTTTGAAAATCAACGGAATTTTATAAATATGAAAAATTGAAAATAATTTAAAAATTAACTAAAATTTTGCAAAATTCATGGAATTCGTCAATTTTTGGATATTCATAATGTAGTTTTTTTTTTAAATTAGTGATAATGATAGATATTCGCGCATTTTAAAAATTAAAGAAAGTCTTGAAAACAATCGAGTCTATAAATAATAATAATAATAATATCTTTATTTACGGAAACTCCATTATTACAGAATACTACAATTTAAAATTTATATAAGAATAAATAAAATACAATAAAACTAAAAATCAACTAAAAACTTGAAAAAGTCATCGATTATTCTCGGATTAAGCATGAAGTAAAATTTCGAGTTGAGAAAAGCCCGAAGAATTTGGATTTGGACGCGCAGCGTCCAAATACAAATTCGGGCTTTTCTCAACTCGAAATTTTACTTCATGCGCCGCGCGTATAAAACACTGATTTAGTGTAAAGTTCAGAATATACTGCTCAGAAAATCTCGTTAAGAAAAGTTGTAGATAATCAAAAAATTAGCATTTAATGTGTTTACACATACACATTAAATACTAATTTTTTGATTATCTACAACTTTTCTTAACAAGATTTTATTATTAGATCAATATTTAAGAAACATCAAAATAAAATGCTAAGACCACTTCCGATTTTCGCATTTTCAAGAAAAGTTGATCGGATACTAACTATTGTAATAAAAACCTTAAGTTTATAGTGTCATCTTAACAGCTCAATCGGTTTAGACTCTATCGTTACGACAGAATTACAGAGGGACAAGACAAAATTACAGCCAGACATTTTTCAAAAATGGTCTTAATCAACTCGGGGGACCTCAAAATGGATACATCCACTAACATTTTTAATTTGAACATTTTCGCGGGAACAATACTTCTCCTTTGTTGTTTGTTTGCATATGGGGGAAAGTAATGACTTATTATACACTTTTTTAATTGTTACACTACTACTGAAAATCCCACTATTTTGAACTCTAATTCAAGTTTCCGTAGTGTAGTGGTTATCACGTCTGCTTCACACGCAGAAGGTCCCCGGTTCGAACCCGGGCGGGAACAATTTTTGTTTTAAATCAACTGTTTTACAAGACGCTTAAAAATTCTACTTAGTACGAGAATTGATTTGAAGTTGAATTTACTTACTTTATTTTACAAAATACTCACATTTTTGTTAAGTAACTTTTTTGTTCATATCAACTATAATTATAACAATTACTGGTTCTCGTGTTTTTTCTCATTCGAGACGAATAAATTGACCAATAATTATATTCCGATCCTGAAATCATTTACACACGCGGGCAAGAACCCGGCGCGGACACGGCGTTTTTAATAATTCAAGCCGCGCTACTTATAAATTCCTAACAAATATCAACACCTCTTTTCCAACCGATAAATTATTACCTTCGATATACATATTTTTTTTGTCCGGCGCGAGGGAATGCATCTTCGAAATTTATATAGCTAAGTACGCCATTAAAATTGTCACAGACCTGAGGCGGTCCACTCCGAAATTTCGGAGGCCATAAATAACGGCCTCTTTAACACCCCAAACATTGTTAGCGTCCGAATAAATAAATTAAAAAATCACGTGTAATCTGTGTGTTTATAGCCGCGTCCACCGGGTTTATTAGTATTCATATATATTTAGCATCTACCTGCTGCATCCATCCCCGGACCACAAAAGAAACCAACAAGAACCATTATTAAAATTTAAATTGTTTTCTTAGCGCCTTAATTTATTTTAAGTATATTTAAAGTGTGAGATTATTATTATCATCTTTCTTTTTGCTTTTGTTTCGGGGTGGGGTTATTTATGTGGAATTGGGGCCTCTTGGATAATTATCGGCCTCACCTGTCCGCGGGACTAAATTACAAAATATCCCTCCGACGTGCACTCAATTATAATTCCAATAAATATTTATCATTGTTCCACGTAACCCGAAATCAGTTACTATTTATTATATTTATTGGATGCGGCGATGACAGCTTGTTTAACTTAAGTCATAATCAGATGCATGGAAGAATAATAAAGTACAAGCTTTGGGTAGAGTACTCAAAGGTATGAACATGAGTGCATTTATAAATAATCGTTTAAATATGTTTCCCAATTTGAATTAAATTCTTTTCTTACTTAGATTTTTATAATAGTAAACACCGTGATCTAGAATGACTGAAACAGTTGGCCATTAACACAGAAACTGCCTACCTAACACACATACTACATACCTAACCTTTATGTCACATAAACTAACACTTAAATTTATAAAATATATAAACGAATTTATATCCACTATTGCAAAAATTTAATCTCATTGAGACAAGTCTACAAATATTCTTTGAAACAACTACTTCTCTAGGTAATACCACGACAGATATTAAATTATACAATGAATATTTGAATTACACGACAGATTTACTATTCTATGCATAATTTATATGCAAAATATAACAACAGGTCAAATTATTCTCTCACCAAACTAAATGAACCAATAGGAAAAATCAATAATATAAATTACAGGAATAATATATCTTCTGTGGGGATTACAACCTTCCAGAAGCTGTTTGGGACATTTCGAATGAAGGAGTATTGAGTGCATATAATAAAAATAATCAAGCTAATCTTTTAGGCAATGTGCTCAGTTATCATCATTTGCGACAAATTAATACTATTCCAAATAGCAGAGGAGTGTTTTTGGACTTGGTGCTCTCTAATACTTCCGATATTCTCAAAAGTCAGTCATCAGATTATCTCTTCACATCAAGCTGTCATCATATACCGTACTCCTTAAGTATATTGTCCTCAAGTCTGGAACTCACACAAGCAAACTCCGAATGGATTTTTAATTTCCAGGTGGCGGATTATGATGAAATAAATAACTATTTAGCTTGTGTAAATTTTGATATTTTCAAAAATAAGCCCATTGATGTAACTGTTTCTCTATTTAATAATATTATGTACGATGTTTTTAATAAGTTTATTCCTGTTAAGTTTATAGCGCCCTCTAAATATCCCAAATGGTTCAGTAAAGAATTGATTAACTTAATTAAGGCAAAAAAACAGGCTCATTCCAGATATAAGTGCAGTGGATCTTGTATAGATTATGAAGATTTTAGAAAGAAAAGGCAGCGGTGTAACGATCTTAGGGATATTCTATACTCTGATTATGTTAATAATTTAGAATCAGCAATTAATAATAGGAACCCCAAGTTATTTTGGGATCATGTTAAGACCTGTCAAAAGACATGCGGTTATCCAACAAAAATGTACCTTGGTGATAGAATAAGTAACTCAGCTGCTGGTTGTGTTGATTTGTTTGCTGACCACTTTTCTAGTGTTTATATTAAATCTAGTGAAACTGTACCAATATATGATGGTAAAGAGTCGATATCCCTATCTAATTTTAGTGTTGCTTTGTCAGAGGTTTTTAATTCCATGTTGTCAATGTCTGAATCCTGTAGTGCTGGTCCTGACGGTGTACCTGAATATTTTTTAAAAAGATGTATTTTCACTCTTAGTAAACCTATCCATAGAATGTTGAAGCAATCACTATTATCTGGAATTTTTCCTGACTGCTGGAAAAGTAGCTACATTGTGCCAATTTTCAAAAGTGGAAATAGATCATTTATTTCTAATTACAGGGGAATTTCTATCCAGTCTGTTTTGCCAAAAATGCTAGATAATCTTATCTCACAACAGCTTATGTGGTCGTGTATCAATGCAATTATTCCTCAACAACATGGTTTCCTTAAAGGTAGATCAACATTGACAAACCTGTTGTCATATAATTCATTTTTGTCAGATGCTTTGGAAAATGGGCTACAAGTTGACTCTGTGTATATGGACTTTTCCAAAGCGTTTGATAGAGTGCAACACAATTTATTATTGAATAAACTGGAACTGATGGGAATTGGCACAAATGCAGTTACCTGGTTGAGAAGCTCCCTACATAATAGGACCCAGCGAGTGCGGATAGGTAGGACGGAGTCACAACAAATTGAAGTGTCGTCGGGTGTACCCCAGGGATCGCACTGTGGGCCCATCCTATTCTTGCTTTTTATTAATGACATTGGATCGGTATTAAAATCCAGTAACTTTCTTCTCTATGCCGATGATTTAAAAGTTTTCAAAAATGTCAATACTATCGAAGATAGGTTGAAACTGCAGGAGGATTTACAAGGTATTGCGTACTGGTGCGAGACTAACAAACTCGAACTTAACATGAAAAAATGTGTTCACATTTCTTTCTGCAGACGTTCCCCAGTAAATCACGGCTATATGATTGGTAGTTGCGAACTGCAGCGTGTCCCGGAAGTTCGAGACCTTGGTGTACTTTTTTCTTCCAATCTCGGATTTTCGAAACACATTACTGCAATTTGCAATAAAAGCTTGTCTATATTAGGTTTTGTACGTAGATTTGCTGTGGACTTTAGCCCTAATACATTAAAAACCTTGTACTTGGCACTTGTGCGTCCTCACTTAGAATATGGTTCATCATTATGGGCTCCATACACTGCTACCGCAATAAGGCAATTTGAAATGTTGCAAAGCAAATTCTTAAGAATCATGCATTATAGAATAGTTGAACCAGGCATAGAGTTTAGTCACAGTCAAATGCTGACTAGGCTGAATATTAAATCGTTAGCGGAGAGGAGAAAGTCTCTGGATATTATGTTCTTATACAAATTGATTAATGGCTTGATTGACTGTAGTGAGCTGGTTGGTGCACTAAGTTTCAATGTTCCAAGGAATGCTCAGTCAAGGCAAAAGCCATTATTCAGAATACCGTTTCACAAAACTAACTACGGAATGTTAAGTTCCATACATCGAATGATGCGATATGCTAACGCGTTAGAGAAGAATGATGATTTTCATTTATTCGCTCAATCTTTCTCGCATTTTAAGAATAAATTACAACGCATTCATTTATCAGATGTCATCTAGTTCTAAAGCAGTTGGATGTAAATATATCATTTTTTACTTTTTATTTGTCTCTTTATTTATTTATTTATTTTATCTATCTGTCTCTCATATTTATTTTTTGCATTTTTGTCTCAGTTTTATCATTGTATATTCATATTAATTTGTTGTTTTTAGGTTTGTTGTTAACGTTTTGTCTTGGCATGTCTGTTATATACAATTTCTGTGATAACTGATCTGTGATATTTTATTTTACAATATTTGTATATTCAATGTGAAACATACCTGTGATATACAATTTCTGATTACGTGATAACTGATCTGTGATATTTTAACTTACAATATTTGTACATTCAATGTGTAACATGTCTGTGATGAAACTGTGATAATTAGTGTAACAATTTTGAAATTATAAACCCGTTCACGTTAATTTATAAAGCCGTTTGCAACACTGAGTCAGTTCTTTAAACCATTTGGGGATTTACTCCATTATTACTCATTAATACTATTTAGGATTACCTAGGATTATAAACAAGTGTGTAAATGATTGTATAATGTAAACATTATAATGGAGATTTCCGTAAATAAAGTTAAAGTTAAAGTTAAAGGAACTGAATGTTAAATAAAAGAATCTTAAGCGATCTTAACTTAACTTAAAACTTAAATTTATGATTCGGTCTTACATAAAACTCTCTGTATATACATTTTAAGATGAAAATCGAGCTAAAACAATGTATAAAATCCGAACACAAAGCTACTTTACACTTTACCTAAAAAAGATTCAAAACCTTCACAAAAAAAAATCCAGCTGAAAACACACTTGTAATCCTATTTTTTCCTATTAACAAGCCACCCAAACCCTCTCGAAAACCATTTCCATTATCCACCCACCATAAAGGTATCCCAAGTCAAAAAGGCGGACACTACACCCTAATACAATTCCCATTCGAAACGGAATCACCTTTACAAACCGGCAACGAACCGGCAGAAATCGTAAAAGGCCCATAAACCTCGGATAAATATTTACGCGTAGCCGGGCCGAAAGGGCCACTTGACTCCCGAAATCTAATTTTTCGCAAGACTAAATTTTCAAAAACGGGTTCCAGGTGTTAAGCTCGTTTCCGTTTGACACGTTCTTGATGGCGATTATTTTTTGCCTTCGAGGGCCACCCACGTCGGGAGAGATGGTTTTTAAAATGCTGGGGATAATTTTATTGCGATTTCCTTTTTACACACCAGCTCGCTTATCTTGGAGTAAACGTGTTGGCTTTTTGAGATTCTTAGGGGATTAGGTTTTTTCAAGAGGAAAAAAAGGATGAGGGTATTACCATGACGTGAATAGATTTCTAATTTGTTTTTGGATGTTAAAAATATTTTTTTGCCTGTGTTTAATCTCTATTTTCGTCAGAACAAATGCTGTCTGGGAGAGTAGGTAAGGTACGCTTCGCGAGAGGTGTCCCATGGTTTCCTTGATTTGTAGTGCTTTCTGCACCAATACATGTAATACGAAAATAGTTTGATGTCATCAGATTACGTGTGTCAAAAAAGACAGAAAATTTCATAATTTGTCTGCTATGGTTTTTAGATGGAACATGCGAAAAGGTATGTTCCGGTATGCAGCTTTAAAATTTTAAGGTTAAACGTCACATTTTAACAATGTCTTTGTAAAATTAAATCTGTAACAACCCAGCTACAAATCATTTTAATTAATGTACACAATCGTTTTAAATGTGAGTTTAAGTTGTATAATTCCAATTTCCACATCTACTATTTACAGAAATAAATAATGCAATTTGAAATAAAACAACGCAGTTGGGAGGGTTTCACTTTTATTGTTAAACACTGCAACATGTTTCACCACACAGTGGCTTTCATCAGGCAGATGAAATAATCTGCCTGATGAAGCCACTGTGTGGTGAAACATGTTGCAGTGTTCAACGATAAAAGTGAAACCCTCCCAACTGCGTTGTTTTATTTCAAATAGTATTATGGAGTTTCATCATGTATCCGCCTCATCAATTAAATAATGCAATTATGTTGTTTTTGTGTAAGCTCTAACGAAAATGTTAGTTGAACCGAATGCGCATCAGAGCTGGGACGAATCCTCGTAAAAAGGATTCGAATCACGAATCCGAATCACCTGATATGATTCAAATCACGAATACTCGAATAAAGGATTCGTAAGAGATAAATATGATTCGAATCAAAGATTCGAATCCCGTTTTTTCGAATCACGAATACAAATCCTTTAAGAATAAATTTGATTTTATTATTTTTTTGCAACCATTAATATATAAATATCGCAACCAGTTGTTTTAACAAAAGTATTCAAAACCTAATTATTTATTATTAAGACTGAACATTGTTGATAACAGACTGAATATCTGATTTCCTGTTACTCTGATTAAAAATGTATTTGTGTGATTTTGAACTTCACTTCAAATCAGTGTTTTGTACGCGTGGCACATGAAGTAAAATTTCGAGTTTAGAAAAGCCCGAAAATTTGTCTCGGGTCGCTGCGCGACCCTCGACAAATTTTCACGGGGCTTTTCTAAACTCGAAATTTTACTTCATGCTTAGCCTGGGAGTGGAAACACCCGTTCAAAACTTCAAATAGATCTCTATTATAAAATCGACGAATGCCTGAAAATTACGTCATTCTAAAATTCACTGAATATCATTAAAACCGGGAGAGTCAGAGAAAAGTCATGGAATTATATTGAAATTTACCAAAACACTAACAAAAAAGCCATATGATATTAATAAATTTGTCAAAATCAGCAGGCAAATTACAAAATACGTAACAATTTATAAAATTAACCTAAATATTGACAAAAACAATGAAAACAATTTAACAAAATGGGGGTTTCCCACAAAAGAAAGTTCTATTAAAAGGTCAGGGAAAAAAAATCTTGAATCAGGGAAATGACTGAAAAATTTAACATTTCACATATTTCATTTCATTATCTTTAAAAACATTTTCAGTCATTTAATGTTCTTATCAAAGCATTAAGTTTTAAGTTTTGAACGAGCGTTTCCACTCCCAGACTAAGCATGAAGTAAAATTTCGAGTTTAGAAGAGCCCCGCGACCCGAGACAAATTTTCTGGGCTTTTCTAAACTCGAAATTTTACTTCATGCGCCCCGCGTATAAAACAGTGATTTAACGAGAAATTTAAAAACACACAAAAGAAATTTTTCAAGTTAATCCTCACAATTAATTCGAATTATTTTTGACGATTCAAAACCTTTTGTAAGTATTCGAATCCTTTTATAAATATTCGAATCCTTTTATAAATACTCGAATCCTTTTATAAATATTCGAATCCTTTTATAAGGATTCGAATCACCCACATTTAAATTCGAATACGAATCTTCTTAAATAAATGTAACGAATCCGAATCACGAATCCAGTTAACCTGAGGTATTCGAATGCCTCTTTTGAATCCTCTAAAAAGATTCGAATCCAGGATTCGAATCCTGCCCAGCTCTGATGCGCATTCAGTAGATTTGGCATATAGTCATCGGATTAATCTGTTAATACAGGGATTTTTCTTTTAAGTATACATACAGGGAATCTTCTATTAGGTATAAATACGCATACGCTTTTTTTCAAGAGTCAATTTGAAGATTAAAACTATTGTTTTCCACTCCCAGACTAAGCATGAAGTAAAATTTCGAGTTTAGAAAAGCCCCGTGAAAATTTGTCGAGGGTCGCGCAGCGACCCGAGACAAATTTTCACAGGGCTTTTCTAAACTCGAAATTTTACTTCATGCGCCACGCGTATAAAACACTAAAATATCGTGAAATTTATGTATATTCGAACTTCACTTGAAATCTGTGTTTTATACGCGTGGCGCATGAAGTAAAATTTCGAGTTTAGAAAAGCCCAGAAAATTTGTCTCGGGTCGCTGCGCGACCCTCGACAAATTTTCACGGGGCTTTTCTAAACTCGAAATTTTACTTCATGCTTAGTCTGGGAGTAGAAAACACTCGTTTTAAGCTTCAAATTATTGAACTTAAAAAAAAACAAGGAATATCTTATGATTTACAGAAAATAGGCTGAATTTGGAATACGTATACTTAATAAAATAAAAACTCCCTGTATGTATAAATACAAATAATATATTTCCAGAAGAAAGTTATTGTAACTGCAAAAATGTTCAGCAGAAATATTAAAGGGAAAAGTATTTGGTATACAGTGAAACTCATTTCGTAAATCGCGAAATCGTTTGACATAAATTTGACAAGGTGAAAGATATTTGGGCTATATTGAATCTCATTTGATCAATAGTGAAATGCAACAGAAAAAACCCTGTAATTTATTTTAGGGATAACCTCATAAACAGGGGTGGGGTTTTTACTATATTTAGTTATGAGCTCAATGCGTGAACCCATTATATTAACACCCCTCCTATTATCCAATTCGCAGAGCCTCCATTAAAAAAATCCCAAAAAATCACTTACAATACGAAGGGGGCCCAGAGCCGACCGGGGTAATCGATTCCGCTGGAGCGTAATTAAAGAAAAATATTTATTTTCAAAACACAATTTCCACGCCAACGGTCACCAAATCGAGGGCGAAACCGTTCACAGTACATTATGCGCGTTTCACGCGTCAGTTTCGAATCACCGTGTCCTATTGTCACCTTATTTTCAGGGCCCCATTGTACCCCGGCTTCAGGTAGGTTAATAAGTGACAGATATACTACGGTTTGAGTTTTTTTTTTTTGTTGGCTGGTTGTTTGGGCGCTTCGCAGAAAAACTTTGATCTACTGATTGTGACCGGTTGTTTCGACTTGTTTTGATGTAATTACGTGTTTGGATAGATTAGATAGGCGAACGTTTAATTTTATGGCTTTGGATTTTGGGATAATTGAAAGGTGTCAATGGTATCTTGTGTTTTTTTTTCTTTCGTGGATTTCCAGGATACGTGTTTGGTCTTTATTATAGTGAGGAAATACCAGGTGGTTTGTTTATTTATTACCTACAGCAAAAATAAATGTCCAGCATGGAATACCAAGAAGCTGATTTCTAAATCGTTGTTGATGAGTTGTTTCCATGCATAGGATTGGATATAAAAGCCAGGATTTTGACCGGGAGGCACGAGACAAAACATAAGCGACATTTCGTTAAATACTTAAGAAATATCAATTGTTTTTACATGATAATATTTCAGTGTTTATACGCCTGGCGCATGAAGTAAAATTTCGAGTTTAGAAAAGCCTAATTTGGATTGGTCGCTCCGCTTCGCTACGCGACCAATTCAAATTTTCAGGCTTTTCTAAACTCGAAATTTTACTTCATGCTTAATCTGGGAGTGGAAAACACTCGCTTAAAGTTTCAATTTAAACTTTGTTCAAATTCAACGAACATCTGAATATGTATAGCGTATTGGGTGGGGTACGTATACTTACGTACTTTGAAGAAAAACTCCCTGTATAAAAAACTCTCATATTTCCAATTATTTTAACATTTATTTAACGAATCAAGCACTAATAACCTTTCTTCGCACGTGTGATTAGTGCTTTATTCGTCAAATTAATTTGATCTTCACGTAACTCAATCAATCAAGTTTTAACATTGATTTTCTCTAACAATAAAAATAAATAAGTGAAGGAAGGAAATTAAATCGTGTTTTATTAGTGATTGATTTTCTCATTATTTTAAAATTATTTTCTTGATGTTCAGGTGGAAGCAAGATGTGGAAATGAAATTTTGATCAATTTTAAACGCAATATGTAAATCGAAGGTTTCATTTATAAATGTAATCTAACATAGTTGTGGACACAACCAATCCTGTTTTATTACAGGTCCTCACATCGATCGGACCACGAGATAACTTTCTAGCTGAGCAAACTGAGCCGTTTGTTCCCTAATTAACTAAATTCCCAATTGTGGTATTAATTATCAAACCGCCGTCACTTGTCTCACTTATCAAATATCACTTATCGCTGAGAACATCGATACCGGCTTGTTTAATTGGGACCTTTCTATATAAAGACCTCTGTTTAACAAATAATTGCTTATAACCATCATTTTTAAGAGCCGTCCCCAAGCGTTATCACCCTTATCACAAAACGGGTTGCTTGTTAACATTTCCACTGGATTAATTGCGTTAATTTATTATCAATTATGTGTACCGTTTTATGATCTGTTCCAACATGTGTTATGGTTTTATCTGGTTTCTTTCCAGCAATTATCTAATTTATATGCCCCAGGGGTTTCGTGATAAGGGTGGAGTAAATCAAACTGTGGATAACGCAATTGTCGTTTGCTGATTTTGGAGGAATAGAACTGTCAGTTGGTGGCTAGCTGTGGGATTATCTAATGACCGGATATTAGACATTAATTTGAAATGTGAGCAGGATTTATTAGGTTGTTGATAGAATTTTATCATTTAATTTATGTACTCGTTCATAATTTTATTCCAATATCGGGAATTATAATCTTTGATATTCAATATTTTTTTCAGTTGGGATTTTATTAAACATTCAGAAAAAGAAAATGAAAGTAAAAGCATGTTGCATATAAAAAATCTAATATTTTCTTCAGTTGGTCCATTTCTAAACATTCGCGAAAAGGGATTTATGTATTTTTTTAAATTTATTTATTTATTTATTTAACGGATTCACCTTTTTTATAATTGCTTACAAAAAATATATTTATATGCAAATTTTCCTAAAATAGAATAAATAAAATGATCTAATCTAGAAATTACAAAATGACGTTAAATTGGTAGAATTGAACAATCATTTTAATAACTCTGAAAATAGGCACCTATTAATGAAATCTTGAATTAATTAGCTGTTTACATGAACGTAGGGACATATGAAACAAGTCAAAATCGGGATCACAATATAAAGTATTTAAGGCTCTAACAATTATTTCAAGTGGTGAAAAATATCCATAATTAGTCCGATGAAAATTGACTCGAAATAACGGAGCGTTCCCAAGGTTTATACCATGCGGATACACGTTGAAATTCAATAAAGTTACGAGGTCAGGAACATCAACATAGCCATTCAAAAGTTTGTGGATAAAGCAGATTCCTGATATTCTGTGACGCCCCTGAATTGACTTTAGATTGATATTCTCATTATATCCATAAGATAGATATCTAACAAATCGTTTCTGGATCCTTTCCAATTTTAAAATGTGCACAATATGGAAACCACACCAAAGATCCATACTCAAGAGTAGATCGTACAAATGAATTGTAAAGAACCAGCAAAGTTCTCATATTAAAATGTTTACCATTTCGCATGATAAAACCTAAAGAACGCATTGCTTTTCCACATACGGCCTTCATATGCACTGAAAAATTTAATGCACTGTCGAAATGGACACCTAGGTCTTTAATGGTATCCACCCTTTCAAGAATCACATTATCGATCATATAACCATAGTTTATATGTCTTTTGTGCTTGTTAAAACTTATTAATTTACATTTGCCTATATTTAGACTTAAATCATTGATATTGCACCACTTAGACACATTATTAATATAATAATCCTTTATTTGCATAATAATAACATTCAACAAAAAAAAAATATATAAAGGTACATATTAGTGTAAAATTAGGAAAAATTGAATGTAACAAAATGCGCATCATAAGGCGGGATTCAGTGTTGGGGTAATCCCCAAACTGTTCTACCATCCAAACCTTAAATTAAATTAAATATTTACTTAATATGTGGAATACACTTTGTATCTACGAATTAAACAAACATGAACAAATACTCTATATATATATATATATATTGTGTTACATACATTGAAAACATTGATAATCTAGCCATCACGATTGTTATTAGCACTTCTGTAAATGTATTTTAACTGCCAACTTAAACTTGCTCAAATTAAGATTTTTAAATTCATTTGGAATTTCATTATACATCCTGTATATTTGATAAGAAAATGACCGTTCATATAGAGAGGTGCGGTGTTTAGGAGGAGATAAGCGCCCTTTGAATCGAGTATTTAATGTGTGCACATCATCTTGAAATTTAATTTTATTATAGAGGTATTGTGGTGATTTATTTATTATCACTTTATGAAATAAACACAACGTCTGACATTCTCGCCTAGCAGCCATATTTAGCCACCCTGTTTCAATAAGTTTATATGAAATTCTGTCAAACTTTCTGATTCCAAATATAAAACGCAGGCATGAGTTCTGGACTTTTTGTATGCGATTATTAGTTATTCTATCAATAGCAGAGTTATATTTTGGTGAACTGTATGTGAATTGCGACAAGACAAATGCATTACATAGCATGATCTTCATTTCTATGGATAGGCATGAACGGTGAGAATACAATCCTTTTAGGTTAATATAGGCTGTGCTAATATATCTATTGATATGTTTTTTATATCTAAAAGAATTATCGATAATTACGCCTAGATTTTTAGCTTCTGTAACATAAGGAATATCAGCACCATTAATTGTTAAACTAATTTGAGAATGGATAAGGTTGCAGGTTTTATGATTTCCAAACAGCAGAAATGAAGATTTGGTAGGATTTAGCCTTAGATCCAACATGCAAGAATGTTCGTAAATTCTTTGCAAGTCGGAATTCACATACATTTCAGCCTGGCGAAAAGATTCAGGTTTAAAAGAAAGGTATAGTTGGCTATCATCTGCATACCTATGACCATGGCAAAATTTCAATTGTGAGAGTATATTAAATGTATAGATGGAAAATTAAAGAGGGCCTAGCACAGAACCTTGCGGCACCCCTTGCCTAATGTCTAAGAAATTTGATTTTCTTTTATTCAGTTGCACACATTATTTACGTCCGCTAACGTAGCTAGTTAGTAGTGAGACAGCAGATTTTTCTACCCCTATGTACTGCAGTATTAGCTTAAGTGTATCATACCTGACAGTGTCGAAGGCCTTACTGTAATCTAAAAGTACCAATATTGTTAAAAGTCCATTGTCTGTGGCTGATAAAATATCGTCCGTACTCTAAACCCAGATTGTAATTGTGGCAAGATTGTATTTTTTTCAACGTACTCCAGTAATTGCTGATTTATAATTTTTTCAAATAATTTAGAAAGAGCTGGCAAAATACTGATAGGTCTTAGGTCCTTCATCTCAGTAGGTTTATTTACTTTGGGTGCGGGTTTTATTATGGCAAGCTTCCAGCAATCTGGAAATACCCTGCCTAAAATGCAGCAATTTATAATATGAGTGATAACTGGCACGATATGAGGAAAGCACATTTGTAGCATTACAGTATTAATATTATCGTGTCCAGTGGAAGATGATTTAATTTGGAATAAGAATTTTGTTACAGTGTCCTCATTTACCAATTTGAAATTAAACGGAACTGCAGATGGGTGGGACTTTTCTGCAAAATATGAGTTGACATGCATCGTTTGACTGTTTGAAGAAGGAATAATCTCTTGAAAATAAGAATTAATGGCATCTACGTTATGCAACGATTCAGGGATATTAACAGTTTTTTTCTTAAGACCTAGCGTTTCTAGGTTTTCCACAAAAAATGTTTACCTCTATTATTTGAAATATGTAAAAAGTATGCCCTTTTTTCGTTTTTGATAGCAACATTTGTAAAGTTCCGTAAAGTTTTGTAATATTCCCAGTGTGAAGGATTGCCAGATTTTCTGTAACGTGCTTTTGCCTTATCTCGCAACTGAAACATTAGTTTTAAATTATCTGGTAACCACGGACTATACCTTTTAGATACTGTTCGTGTTTTTATAGGAGCATGTTTATCGAATATGTCTAAAATGTATTTATTAAAAACAGATAATTTATCATTAATATCATGAGAAATTAGAATATGATGCATGGGAAAGTTATTTAAATCGTTTTGAAATGCAGTCATGTCAATATTTCGAAAATCTCGGGAAGTAAATTGTTGATCCTGGTGTACGGTATAATTGTGTTCAATAGTACAATACACCGCATCATGATCAGAGAATGAACAGTCCAATATGCCATGACTACTAACATCCATATGTTTAGAAATAATAATAATATCTAAAAGAGATAAGGAAGCACCGGCAATTCTAGTTGGTTCGTTGATGATTTGTGTTAATTCAAAGCTATCAAGTACATCATACAATAGAGTACAAGAACTGTTTTCAGGCTTAAGTAAATCAATGTTTATGTCACCGCAGCATATAATATTATCAGTTAGGGGAAAACAGTTCGCTACTGAACTTTCGAATTCACTCAAAAACAAGGGCAGGTCGTAGTTAGGTGGTCGATATACTGCTGATACAGCCATTTTAAAATTATGTTTTTTTACCACGATCTAGATAATCTCAATGTCAGATTCAATAGCGACGCGATTATAATTTAATCCGTTTTTTATAAAGATGCCCACTCCGCCTCCCCTCGTCGAACGATCATTTCTAATAAAATTATAGTTTTCAATATTAACATCATTATCAGAAACATTTGGATTTAACAATGTTTCTGAAATGGCTAAAATATCAATATTATGAAGTTGTACGAAATCCTTAACTTCCATCATTTTTGGAAGTAAAGATCTAGCATTAATATGGGCAATTTTAAGTTCATGTGACAGCATTTCTATTAATGAATATAGTATATATTAAGTTATTAAGTAAAATACATTGATTTTAAAGTGGCATGCAATTAGAAAATAAACTTTAAAAAAAATAATAATAATATTTACTACAGATTGAAAATTGTATGATTTAATATACCAAATTATGAATGTATATGTAATATGAATATAGCTAGATATTCGAATGTGTTAAATTATAAATTAAGGAAATAATAAAATAACTAGAAAATATAAAAAGTATAATTGTACGTATTTGTTTGTAAAACGCTGAATATCAGAAACAAAAGAATTATAAAAAAAATGTAAAAAAAAGTTCCACACACGAAAAAAAAAACAGTATACGAGTATTTTAAACGCGAATGACCAATGTACGAAATCGAAAGGTGAACTCATTGTACTTGTAGATATTATTTAATATTATCAAGATCGCTGATTTTGGAAATTTGCTTAATGCCGTCTGTTACCTTAATGTAAACATTACCGAGATTTGTAAATACATTTTTGTTCGTTAGTTTGGTCGTGGCTGCCTTAACTAGTGCCAATCGAGTCAATGTAAGGTCCTCCCTGATAACAATTTTAGTACCTTTAAGCTGTCTTTTAGTGGCGTAGATATTATTTCGTAGTTGGCGGCTGTAGAAGGACACTAATATGGAGGAGTTATTACCATTTTTTGTATGTTGAAAACGTTGCATATCTCTGGAGGACACAGGAATTTTCATTCTTGTGTTACATGTATTGATGAAAGAATCTTCCAGTTTTTCACCATCATTCTTTTTTAGGCCGAAGATCCTTAAACTGCATCCCTTTTGTTGCTGGTCTAGAACGTCCAACTTTCCTTGCAGTCGGCCGACGTCAGCTTCGAGTGAGGCCACCTTTTCTTCTGTCACCTTGATTTTTGCTTTTAAGTGATGGTTTATTGTTTCCATGAGGTTGTTAATGAATTCCGGATTTGAGATAATCCGCTCGACGACTTTTTGTATGAGGGCTTCATCTGGACTACTTCTCGTTGACATTCCGGCAGGCATTTTTTTAATGTTTTAATGATAATAAATATATGAGATTTTTATAAAAATGTACAGAGCAACACGCGTTCGATCTACTCAGTACAAGTGCACATACTCCACATGAGTGTACATACTCCACATCACATCATATCTGCTTGTAGTTCCTCGCAGTCATTAATAGATTTTACTTCGTGTAGAATTTTCATGTCATCAGCATACAGGTAACATCTGGAGAATTTTAAATAATCAGTGATGTCGTTAATTAAAATAAGAAATAGAATTGGGCCACAGTGGTTACCCTGCGGCACACCAGACGTTACCTGTATGTCTTCAGACATGAAACTTCCAACTTTGACATTTTGTATACGAGTTGTAAGGTAGGACCGAAACCAATTTAAAACACTTGCACAAAAACCATAAGCACTCATTTTTGAAAGTAAGATCTAATGATTCACTTTATCGAACGCTTTGGAGAAGTCCGTATAAATGACGCCCAATTGACCTCTTTCCTCCAAGACGGTCAGAATATCAGATTGAAATTCTAATAGGTTTGTACTAGTTGATCTTCCTCCATAGAATCCGTGCTGCTCCTTTACAATAATACATTTTGCCATCCAGAATAATTGCCGTGATATGAGTTTATCTAAAATCTTTGGAATATGTGATTGAATTGCGACTCCTCGATAATTCGAAATAACGTCTTTACTGCCAGCCTTATGAATTGGAATCAAAAAACTCCTTTTCCAAATTTGTGGAAACGATTCTTGTTCAAGCGAATTAGCAAATAACGAATTTAGTGGTTTTGATAAAGTACACACACATCTTGAAAGAAACGCTTTATCCTCAACAAATTCTGTGAGTTTCACTTCTGTAAGTTTTCCTTAGAGCTGAGACAAATTCTCGTGAAAAGGATTCCAATCACGAATCCAAATCACCTAATATGATTCGAATCACAAATACTCGAATAAAGGATTCGTAAGAGATAAATATCTTTGATTCGAATCCTGTTTTTTCGAATCATGAATACAAATCCTTTAAGAATACATTTAATTTTATTATTTTTTGCAACCATTTACCTATAAATATCGTTATCAATTGTTTTAACAAAAATATCCAAAACCTAATTATTTATTATTAACACTGAACATCGTTGATAACAGACTAAATATCTGTGTTACTCTGATTAAAGATGTATTTGTGTGTTTTTGAACTTCACTTAAAATCAGTGTCTTGTACGCGTGGCGCATGAAGTAAAATTTCGAGTTTAGAAAAGCCCCGTGAAAATTTGTCTCGGGTCGCTGCGCGACCCTCGACAAATTTTCTACGCGGGGCTTTTCTAAACTCGAAATTTTACTTCATGCTTAGTCTGGGAGTGGAAACACTCGTTCAAAACTTTAAACTGATTGCTTTCATAAGAACATTAAATGACTGAAAATGTTTTTAAAGATAATAATCTAGTTTTCAAAATTTTGTTTAACATTATTTGAAGTAAAACTAATATGGTTGCCACAATCTGAAATGTTAAAGTTTTCCGATATTACCCTGATTCAAGATTATTTATTATTTACAGTAAACATCGTTGATAACAGACTAAATATCTGTGTTACTCCGATTAAAGATGTATTTGTGTATTTTTTTAACTTCACTTCAAATCAGTGTCTTGTACGCTTGGCGCATGAAGTAAAATTTCGAGTTTAGAAAAGCCCTGTGAAAATTTGTCTCGGGTCGCTGCGCGACCCTCGACAAATTTTCTACACGGGGCTTTTCTAAACTCGAAATTTTACTTCATGCTTAGTCTGGGAGTGGAAACACTCGTTTAAAACTTCAAATTGAATTCTATTATAAAATCGACGAATACCTGAAAATTACGTAAATAAAAAATTCACTGAATATCATTAAAACCGGGAAAGTCAGAGAAAAGTCATGGTATTTTATTTAAATTGACCAAAACACTAACAAAAAAGCCATATGGCATTATTAAATTTATCAAAATCAACAGGCATCATAAAAATTACAAAACACGTAAAAATTTATAAAACCAATTTAAGTATTGACAAAAACAATGAAAACAATTTAACAAACTGGGGGTTTTCCACAGAAGAAAATTATATTAAAAGATTAGGGCAAAAAATCTTAAATCGGGGAAATGTCGGAACACTTTATTAACATTTCAGATCGTGGCAATCATGTCAGTTTTACTTCAAATAATGTTAAACAAAATTTTGGAAACTAGATTATTATCTTTGAAAAACATTTTCAGTCATTTAATGTTCTTGTCAAAGCAATCAGTTTCGAACGAGCGTTTCCACTCCCAGACTAAGCATGAAGTAAAATTTCGAGTTTAGAAAAGCCCCGCGTAGAAAATTTGTCGAGGGTCGCGCAGCGACCCGAGACAAATTTTCACGGGGCTTTTCTAAACTCGAAATTTTACTTCATGCGCCACGGGTATAAAACAGTGATTTAACGGGAAATTTAAAAACACACAAAACTAATTTTTTATATCTTTAATTAATTTCTCACTTAACCCGTGGTGGAACATTTTTGAATCTAATACTGGGTGATTTAAATTAAATTTAAATTAAAACACTTGGTTTGTTTCACTTATTTATATTTTCTCCGACTAGTTTCGACCATTGATCTTCAAGGAGGAATGTTTTTTTATGTTAAATCCTCACAATTAACTCGAATTATTTTTGACGATTTCTTTTGTAAGTATTTGAATCCTTTTGTAAGTATTCGAATCCTATTGTAAGTATTCGAATTCTTTTATAAATATTCGAATCCTTTTATGAGTATTGTAATCACCCGCATTTGGATTCGAATACGAATCCTATTAAAAAAAATGTAACGAATCCGGATCACGAATCCAGTTTAACTAATATATTCGAATGCCTCTTTTGAATCCTCTAAAAGTTTTTGAATCCAGGATTTGAATCCTGAATGATTGGAATCCTGCCCAGCTCTAGTTTTCCTGTAAGTTTTCTGTTTATTTTAATAATTTTGTTGTTAAGAGTCTAAAGCAGTGGTCTCCAAACTACGGCCCGCGGGCCAAATCCGGCCCGCGACTTGCATGAATCCGGCCCGCGATTGTTTGTAATTTTTTTTGTAAATGTCATATTTTGAAATATTGTAACAATTGTTCCTTAAATTTTTCATAATTTTATAAAATTAATCGGATCTTGGCCGACTTTATTATGTAGAATTGTATTTGTGGCCCGCGAAGAACATAGTTTGGAGACCCAGGGTTTAAAGCATAGCTGATGCATAGCTGATGAGGAATAAATCTCAAAACGCGTCTATAGATAGCTTAAGACTTTTTCTCTAAGACCGCCTAAGATTCTTTCAATTAATATTCATTCCCTGTTATTTTTGCAATTTATTTCAATTTCCTGTTCATTTAGTTTGGTGAGAGAATAATTTGACCTGATGTTGCATTTTGCATATAAATTATGCATAAAAGAGTAAATCTGTCGTGTATCTCAAATATTCATTGTATAATTCAATATCTGTCGGGGTATTAGCTCGAGAAGTAGTTGTTTCAATGACGATATAAAATAAGTGCAAGCTGTGCTCATGGTAGAGCTGTAGTGAAAAAATGATTTCTAAGGTTTTGATGATACTCACAGAAAAATAATGAGTTTGCAAATAGTTTGCAGAATATTTACAAAATATAAAAACAAATTAAAATGAATATCGACTTTCTATAATAATTTAGTCTCATTGAGACAAGTCTCTAAATAACTTGTCTCAATGAGACTAAATTATTGCAGAAAGTCGATATTCATTTTAATTTGTTTTTATATTTTGTAAATATTCTGCAAACTCAAATTTTTTTTTCTGTGAGTTTCATTGAAACCTTAGAAATCATTTTTTCACTACAGCTCTACCATAAGCACAGCTTGCACTTATTTTATATCGTGTTGTATTCGCCAATAACTAATTGAAAATGTTAAACAGCACCTGTTTAGAAAGCGAAATTAACCCAAGTACAAAAAAATCAACAATTCACAATCCCAAGACTCTCTCACTTATTACACAATCGTTCATTCTCCACCAACACGTCTGCAGCACCCGGTAATTAACTCTGAGCAAATACCGAATTTCATAAATAATAACTCCGGGAAATCAATGCTAATCCGTGCTGATACCGAACCTGCTAATAACTGTTATTACATTGATATCTGTGACTTGAAGCGGTAATTAATGATGCCGACCTTAATGTTTTTGAAATGAATCAATCATTTAGCTTTGCGGCCGATGGCGATTTATTAATATATATTTCAATGCATTTCGTTTCTGTTATTTATTAATCGATCAGTTTAACAAACGCCCATAAATGTATTATTTGTTTTCTTTTCAAGGAGTGCAAACGTGTGTTGCGTAACGCTTGAATTAAAGTAAATTTTTCTAGTGTTTTTTTTTTATTAGGATTGTATTGCTTAATAAATCGTGAATATTAATATATAATTATTATTTTATATACCATCAGCTTGGTTAGGTTTGCCAATAGTGAGGTTGAATTATGGCTGATAATATATTATTAAATCATTTCTCGAAAATATCGAATATTTCACGTTGATTATAACCATTTTTGGATATATACCTGTTTTGTACGTTGTTATAGTCACTTCATGTTCGATAATGGCAAGGTAAACTTGCCGAAACTGCAGTCACATAAAAATAAATTTTGTTATACAAACAAAGTTAAAACGTTTTTATTGATATATTTGTGTTTTTAGTATTCAGCTTTCAGTACCTTCAAATTTGTATTGAAAAAACCGAATTATATATATTACCTTTAATAGTGTCTAGGTTAAGATGGAAGAACAGTTGGGTATTTATTACCCGATACTGAATCTCACCTCGTGATTTGAGTACCATGATTTTATAGTTTTTTTTTTTTTAGAGTACCTTTATGTTACTGAGTATACAAATAAAGTTATTATTAAATATTAAAAATATACCATTGTTTACCACACTGTGGCTTCTTCCGGCGAAGAAATAGTTTCTTCGTCTGAAGATCACTTCACGAAAAGAAATAGTCTCTTTGCCTGAAGAAGCCACAGTGTGGCGAAACAATTTCAGCTTTGTTACTATCCCCAAAACGTAGAGGTCTATCAAAATCTCACAGTTGAGTACATTCTCTTTATGAAGAAACTAAAGACGAACCCATTTTAAGCATTATCGAAATCTGTTACTGTATAGAAAATTAAAATCATAAGGCTTCAAAGTAAAGAATTCTTTTGAATTTTTTAAAAAATAACAATTTTTGATAATCCAATTATCTGTGGAGGCCTCGGTGGTCGAGTGGGTAGAGACCCTGCCCACAAATCCAAAGGTCGCGGGTTTGAGTCCCGTCTGATGGAATCATTTATGAATAATAAATGATTCTATCCGGGTCCATGGTTGTAGCGTAAATGTATTGTGGCGTCTTAGATGTAATTTCGATATAAGAATTGGTTAAAAATATTAAATATATAGATTGATGGCTAATGGCCATAGTTACCAAGGTTAATAAAAAAAATATCTATAAATAAATAACTTTTCTAAAATTGAATGGGCGTTATCACAATATAAATAATTAATGAGTTTTTAGTACAATTTAATTTGGAAATCAATAAAAGCATTTTGTACCTTTCAAGTTCAAATTATTTTGTGGAAACCATTACTTTGTGATACATGTCTAACACTTATACAGGGTGTCCGTATTTATTTATTTATTTATTCAACGGGATCCATATACAAATCGAGACAACAGTTCGTGATTCTAAAACTAACAAAAGTACATACAAGACTAAAGTACAAGATAAAACAAAAATAATAAATATATATATATATATATATATATATATATATATATATATATATATCTCCTAAGCTACAAATACAATGATAATATAATATATAAGAGGCAAACTAACCATGTACACAATAACCTATTCCTTTATTAGGAATGCGCGTAGCTGTTTCAATGTCCCACTAAAAATGTCAAAATTGATATTATTGCAATTAGCACAAATCCTGTTAATACCAAAATTATTGCAGTAATTGGTTCTGTACATTTGTTCATAAAATGACTTACTGCTCCGTAATAGGCGACTTGGAGCATGGAAGTTTACTAAACTTAACAGTTCTGGACAGATTATCACACCTGATATTAATTTTTGAAGAAAAATAATATCTGCATTTAAGCGTCGTCGCTCGAGCGATTGCAAATTAATAAACGACAATATATGTGGATAAGTGCTATCAAGATTGAATTTGAAGGTTATGTATGTAAGGAACCTATGTTGAACCCTCTCCACTTGGTTAATGTTTTGGGATGTATTTGGGCACCATACCAGTGAGCAATATTCGATATGCGGCCGAACGAGAGACACATACAGATTTACGAGCGTTCTTATATTAGAAAAATCTGTACACTGTCTTCTAATAAAGCCTAACATTTGCAAGGCTTTCGAGGTTACAGTGTCTATATGGTTAGTGAAGCTCCAAGTGTTCGTAAAAGTAACACCAAGATCTCTTACAACATTAGTGTGTGCTAATGGTGTGTTATTAAGAGAGTAATTTCTGAGTCCCTTTAATCTCTTTTTAGAATAAGACACAACAAAACATTTGGAAACATTCAGCTTCAATTTGTTTATAATACACCAACGACTTAACGCTTCCAGGTCGAGTTGTAGCTTATGGCTAGAATAATTGTCCTTAATAGGCATGTACAGCTTTAAGTCGCCCGCAAAAAGTAGCCAATTGGAATATTTGAAACACTTTACAATATCATTGATAAAAACATTAAATAGTAATGGACCAATATGTGATCCCTGCGGTACCCCCGAAGTTACAGGTATGGGACGAGAAGAGAAGTTACTGATGCGGACTGTTTGAGTTCTGTTGCTGAGGTATGATTTAATCCAATCGATCAAAGACCCATGTACACAAGCCTCTAAAAGTTTTTCGACCAAGATTTGATGGTCAACACTGTCGAACGCTTTAGAAAAGTCGGTGTACACGGTATCAACCTCGTACCCCTCTTCCAGCGATGCAGTAATTGTTGCCCCAAAGATTAGTAAATTAGATACTGTAGAATGTCCTGGCCGAAACCCATGTTGTTTATCGGTTAAAATAGAGTTCAAGTCCTTACTAACGCAATCAGTAACTAGCTCTTCAAATATCTTGGGAATGTGTGATAGCAATGAGGTTCCTCTTGCCTTTCTTGAAGATAGGTGTTATTAGTGAATGCTTCCATCTGTTAGAAAAAGTGCCAGATTTGAGGGATTTATTAAATAAGAGCCACAAAGGTCTAGAGAGTGAAAACGCACACTTCTGTATGAAGACGGGCGGTAAACCATCCCAGCCCTCTTTTCCACTAGAGGTCTGCCCTGACAGCTCCTGAAGTATGGCAGAAATAGAGATATCGTTAATTCGGTTGATCGATATATGATTAAGACTAGTCCTACACGAAGAGAGTTGAGAAAGCACTGGTTGTGAGGTATTATAAACTGAACCAAAGAAGTCTGCAAATATATTTGCCACATCCTGCGAGTCGGTGTATGTACTCCCCTCTGAAACGAGGGTATCCGGGAAATCGGGTGATGACCTATTGGAGTTTATAAAACTCCAAAAGCGTCTCGGGTTATTGTTAATGGACGACTCAATCGAATCAATGTAATTTTTGAAACAAGCCTGTGTGAGTTCCTTGCATTTTGCTCGTGTGGACTGGAATCTAGTATAGTCGATCACGTGTTGTGATTGTTTAAATTTCTTATGCTGTTTTTTTTTTTTTAAAATATCAAGTCAAATTGTTCCTTACTAAACCATTTAGGAAATTTAAACTGAGCTGACGACCTAATCCGAATGATTGGAACGCATTTTTTAATTGAGTTAAATAAAATATTGTAAAAGTAATCCAAGTCGCAGTTTACATTATCACTTGTTAGTAATGAGTCCCAGTGAGTATTTATTAAAATATCATTGAGAAGGTCAAAGTTACTGTTATTGAAGTCATATTTCAAACTACTTGAGAAATTAGAATTATTACTTTGAGCGAATAAGTTTAAATCTAATACAAGCGCGGGATGATGTCGATCACAAGTAACAAGCGAAACAACAGCTGCAGTAACTTCACTTTGTTCGGCCAAATCAGTTTGTAAAAATATAAGATCAAGCATGACCGCATTATCATTTAAGACGTTATTAGTTTGCATAGTATTGGCATAACCATAAGCCATAGCAACCTGATTAGCCAGCGGACAGGCTGATTCCGTATAAACATCAAAGCTGCTGTTTACCCAAATTATGTTTGGGAGATTAAAATCACCAAAAACACATACATTATGATGAGGATACTCTATGGTCAGTCTTTCGAGGTTAGCACTATGGTCTTGATACACAGACAAAGCAGACCCAGGAGGGATATAAACCGCCCCTAATATAAAATCCTGGGACTCAATTCTTACAGAAATAAAAATCTCTTCGTGAATAAAAGCTTCACGGTACAATAAATGAGAATTTAAAGTATTTTTAATAGCGATACATACACCACCGCCACGCGATTTGCCCGACCTTTGGGGGTCACGATCACACCTATAAAGTTTATAGTTTAGGAAACCCAATTCAGCGTCAAAAAAGTCTGACGTTAACCAAGTTTCAGTGAGAATAATTATATCGTATTCATATATCGTATTTCTACAGAATGTAT
Organism: Philonthus cognatus; assembly: GCA_932526585.2. Lineage (NCBI taxonomy): Eukaryota > Metazoa > Arthropoda > Insecta > Coleoptera > Staphylinidae > Philonthus > Philonthus cognatus. The sequence goes on from OW052241.1 coordinate 156,901,884, forward strand.
GGGGATCTTAGTTATTTGAAGAGAAAGAGAGTCGGTTAAATTGGGGAAAAGTTGCGAATTTTAGGGGCTAACAATAATCTGAAAATGATTACAATATTATTACAATAAAATACTTCGCTAGTATCATAAATGAGCAAAGTAATTAAACTTACACACCTTGGTTGATGTCGTCACGCGTGGAAATTCGTACGTGACGTCAAAACCAAGATCATTACTGTGCAAGGTTGTCTCGATTTAAACTAAGCCGACCTTATCACGCGCGGAAATCCTCACATGACGTCAAAATCAAAGTCATTACTGTATAAGGTCGACTCGGTTTAAACTGAGACAGTCTTGTATAAGGTTGTCTTCATTTAAACTAGTGTTTTCCACTCCCAGACTAAGCATGAGGTAAAATTTCAAGTTTAGAAAAGCCCCGTGAAAATTTGTCGAGGGTCGCGCAGCGACCCGAGACAAATTTTCGGGCTTTTCTAAACTTGAAATTTTACATCATGCGCCACGCGTATAAAACAGTAATTTAATGAGAAATTTAAAAACACACAAAAGACATTTTGCATGTTAATCCTCACAATTAATTCGAATTATTTTTGACGATTCAAATCCTGTTGTAAGTATTCAAATTATTTGATAAATATTCGAATCCTTTTATAAATATTCGAATCCTCTAAAGAAAATGTAACGAATCCGGATCACGAATCCAGTTGAACTAAAGTATTCGAATGCCTCTTTTCAATCCTCTAAAAGGATTCGAATCCAGGATTCGAATCCTGAATGATTCGAATCCGGCCCAGCTCTGTTGTCAACTAGCATCTGATTGTTGAAACAGAACCGAACAAAGCGTTCTTACAATAACAATTTATCCGGATTGAATTGAAATAATAATTACTAGGACTTTAATACGGCATAGCCTGAATAAATGAGATCCATTGCTGATTAGCATGCAGTCCAATTACAAGTGGCATACCAGGTGATGTGGGTAATTCAATTAACTTGTGTAATCCTACTCCAAATTTGCTAAAACCGAGTCGGGGATTTAATTACGGGGAGCGCTATTATTGAGCTTGTAGAAGCAACGCAGCAAAGTTGCTGGTCGGGCAGAATTCCATATAAAAATGTCATTTGCACGCGAACCGTGAAATGAAAAGTGGTAAAGTCGTGGCCGGGAGCAGCGGAAGGAGCACGTAGGTTCTCTACGTGCCCATAATGGTGCGAGATTAAATAATGGTCGGAGAGAATTGTTTAATAATTCAATGTTAATAAATAAACAATTATATCGGCCTGTTGGAATGAAATGTAACTCAATAGGGGAATAAATTGCCGTAACACCGCGCCATTCGTTATATAAATTAGATATCGAATAAATCGAATCGAGTACGTCGTTGCCAGACGATAAAAACGTCGTGGCTCTTATTGCTGGCAAAAATGGATTTACTATATTAGCCGTGCTATAAATCACGACAATGAAATTTAATACTTGGCGAATTATCGTTTTTGCCCACTCAGCTTTTCAAATGGTCGAAACTTTATTGTTATATGTTAGTTAACCCATTAAGCGCTATTGATGCAATAACGCAACGTATTTTTTTTATTTACTAACTACAGTTAAGTTAAAGTTAATTAAGCATGAAGTAAAATTTCGAGTTTAGAAAAGTCTGAAATTTACTGGTACACTGGTTTTAACTGAAGTTTAAGCATACGTCTTTAGTAGCATATTGCGAACTTCACATTAAATCAGTGTTTAATACGCGTGGCACATGAAGTAAAATTTCGAGTTTAGAAAAGCCTGATTTGGCTTGGCCGCTCCGCTGCGCTACGCGACCAAGCCAAATTTTCAGGCTTTTCTAAACTCGAAATTTTACTTCATGCTTAATCTGGGATTGGAAAACACTCTTTTGGAGCTTCAAAATGAACTCATTTAAAAAACAACGAATATATGAAGATTTTCAGAAAGATAGAAAAACTCCCTGTATGATTTTTTAATGTTTAGAAAATAATGTTTTTCTTAAATAAAAATTCAAAATCAATAAAACTTTTTAAAAAGCAGTACTGTCTCTAAAGTTTCTTTGTCAAAGTGAAGGCATTATTAAAAAAAATATATTAAGAAAAATAATTAAACTGTACATTTTCATAGAATTTTAAATATAATGATTTTAAAATTCTATGAAAATGTACAGTTTAATTATTTTTTTTAATATAGTTAAAAATATAATTGAACAGTAGACTTTGACAGGATTTTCAAACACTATAAATAATCTGTATTCCAACTTTAAAAATAATAAAATTGTTCTGATTAAAATTAATTGTGTTTGACTTTAAAAGCTGCTTATTCTAAAAATATTTTAATATATACAAGGTACGCCGTAAAACCAATAGTGAATGCAACATGCTTATTTTAAATGATTAACCCTGTATATTGATTGTTTTTTTAATATCTCATGAACATTTCTGTTAAGTTGATTAGTTAAATTATATTTGGTCTAAGTCGTACTGTTTCGGAATAATCCATCATTAAAAAAAATGTTTTGATTGGTTTGGTCAACTTAAAACATTTCCGAATTTAAATTAATTTATTTATTTATTTATTTAACCCAACAGCCAAGAAGGCCAATTACAGGATAACTTAAAAATTAATTCATAACATGTAAGTAAAGTGACATCAGATAATTAATATAATAGCTTTAACATTAATCAGTGTGTGATATACACATCAAGACAATTGCTATATTTGACAAACTAAATATTTAAGTACAATACGCAAAGAAAACTACAATACATATCGAAAATACATTATGATGAGAGAGAAAATATTGTTATTGGCGCGATATATCTTTATTAAATTGAAATTATTGCTATACAGAAATAAATAGAGAAAATCGTAAACATTTATATATACATACCAGAGCTGGGATGAATCCTCAAAAACAGGATTCGAATCACGAATCCGAATCACCTAATATGATTCGAATTACGAATACTCGAATAAAGGATTCGTAAGTGAAAAATATGATTCGAATCAAAGATTCGAATCCTCATTTTTGAATCACGGATACAAATCCTTTAAAAATAAATTTGAATCTATTATTTGCAACCAGTAATATTTTATTCCATCAGTTTCTATTAACAAACATGTTCATTTACCGACTAAATATCTGATTATATAATGATTTTAATTAATGATCATATGTGTTATTGAACTTCATATTAAATCTGTTTTATACGCGTGGCGCATGAAGTAAAATTTCGAGTTTAGAAAAGCCCCGTGAAAATTTGTCTCGGGTCGCTGCGCGACCCTCGACAAATTTTCTACGCGGGGCTTTTCTAAACTCGAAATTTTATTTCATGCTTAGTCTGGGGGTGGACACACTCGTTCTTAGACGTTTCAAATTAAAGGATCACTCTAGATTACTAAGTTTATTACCATTTTACAAAGGCTACAGCTCGAAGGACCAATCATGGTCTTCGGAGACCGAAGGACTACAGGGAATCGAAGTTTATTCACAAGAAAACAACGAATATCTGAAGGTTTACAGCATGGATAGAAAAGAAAACATACAATTTTGAAAAAATATTGAAGTTGGGTTGGTTTTCAGTGCGTTTTTAATTTCACTTTAAATCAGTGTTTTATACGCGTGGCGCATGAAGTAAAATTTCGAGTTTAGAAGAGCCCCGTGAAAATTTGTCTCAGGTCGCTGCGCGACCCTCGACAAATTTTCTACGCGGGGCTTTTCTAAACTCGAAATTTTACTTCATGCTTAGTCTGGGAGTGGACCGTCAAGATATTCTACATGTCGAGATTTTCGATATTTAAATCTAGAAATGTCGATTTATTCACAGTTTGTTATTGTATTAAATGCAACTTTAATATTGAATAAAAACGGTATTTTTTAGGAATAGAATATTTACCCATTAATAGCCGAGCAAAATATAAAGTTAACTCTAAAAGTTAATTTTAGGTAAAATTTTGCATCTTTTTCTATGATTTTAATGAATGATTTATTATATTACATACTTCGATTTTTTAAAAGAGTTACATTTAAAATTCAAACGAGTGTTCTCCACTCCCAGACTAAGCATAAAGTAAAATTTCGAATTTAGAAAAGCCCCGCGTAGAAAATTTGTCAAGGGTCGCGCAGCGACCCGAGACAAATTTTCGCGGGGCTTTTCTAAACTGGAAATTTTACTTCATGCGCCACGCGTATAAAACACTGATTTAAAGTGAAGTTAAAAATGCACTGAAAACCAACCCAACTTCGATATTTTTTCAAAAGTAGATGTTTTCTTTCCTATCCATGCGGTAAACCTTCAGATATTCGTTGTTTTCTTATAAAAAAACTTCGATTCCTTGTAATCCCTCGGTCTCCGAAGACCATGGTTGGTCCTTCGAGCTGTAGCCTTTGTAAAATGGTAATAAACTTAGTAATCTAGAGTGATCCTTCAATTTGAAACTTCTAAGAACGAGTGTTGTCCACTCCCAGACTAAGCATGAAGTAAAATTTCGAGTTTAGAAAAGCCTCGCGTAGAAAATTTGTCGAGGGTCGCGCAGCGACCCGAGACAAATTTTCACGGGGCTTTTCTAAACTCGAAATTTTACTTCATGCGCCACGCGGATAAAACGCTGATTTCAAGTGAAGTTAAAAATATACTATTAACGTTGGATATTTTTCATGGTTAAGTAACCAAATATGCATTCACAAATATTTGAATTATTCGAAAATTTAAATATTTATATTCAAATATGAATAATATAGTGATTTAAATATTCATATTAGAATATTTAACTATTTGAATTAATTGAATTCGAATCCCAGCCTTAATAGCGATGATTAGAATTATTTAGGAGGATTTGAATCTGTGTATAAGGATTCGATTCCTTTTATAAGGATTCGAATCCTTTTATAAGAATTCGAATCCTTTTATAAGGATTCGAATCATCTACGTCTGGATTCGAATACGAATCCTTTTAAAAAAATGTAACGAATCCGGATCACGAATCCGTTTTCACTAAAGTATTCGAATACCTCTTTTGAATCATCTATAAGGATTCGAATCCGGGAATCGAATCCTGAATGATTCGAATCCTGCCCAGCTCTGATACATACATACACACACCCACGCGGATATATTTTTGCGCACCTATGCATAACATTAATTTATTATACATATAATTACTTATATATGAAAAAAGAAAACTATTGTAACTGTGATCTCAGTACAGCTTCGCTGACATTAAACATGTGCAGGTCCTAATTAGTACAATATGTGTTAACAGTATTACACATTGATAATATTGGCGAGTTTAAATGACGATGGCTATTCGCTGAGGAAACATAGAAGGTTAATTTTTGTCTGCCATTCAAACGGGGAATGTAAAAGTTTATGTGAGAGAGCAAATACGGATCGTTTATTTTGTGATAGATTAACTTGTACACAAATATAATTTGCGACAAGATTCTTCTATATTGAAGTGAAGCGATTCCAAACTCACTTTCGAGTACATTCAACGGATAACCCTGCACAGGATAGACATGGTGTTTTCTGAAGTACAAATAAAATAAAATAAAAATAAATAAAATAAAAAGTTGCAGTTTTCCTTATTCTCTTGATAACAGATGGCGCTATCATTTGTCTTATAAAATTGCGCTGTTAGGTGGCTGTGGAATAATGACAGTTGAAATTAGAAATGTGTAATTTTATTTTAACCCAAAATATGCAATGGACGTATTGTGATCGGTCAAAAACTAACCCTATTTTTTTTTGACGGAACCATACGTTTTCTGACCTCAGAAATTTGAATCTAGTATTATCTCAATGAAGTCGGTCCGTCTATCGGTCGGTTATCTGTAGATAGTTAGCTATTGATAATGGGTACTTAGTACCCAAAATGTACATCTAGCAAGAAAAATAAAAGTGAAGAAAGGAATATAACTGTGTTTAATTAAGTGACTTAACACCTTCACGTAATTTATACAACTACATTATCTGTGGATACATTTCATAGAAAACGGCTGGATGGATTTTAATCAAATTGGATATTTGAACACACTTTTTGGCAATCTGAAGAATTGCAAAGAGGATGTTTACTCTTAGCGTTTTCTTCATATCTCGTAAATTATTTATCTTTTAAATAAAAGTTGCAGAGAATAAAGAAATTTATTGTTTATAGTTTCTGTGGTAGCTCTAATCTTTGGGATATTTAAAAAAAAAGATCTTATAACAATTTAATTTCCAGTTGGTATTTGTATTAGGCACAGCAGATTTTTTAAATGGAATCGTATAATTGTTCTGATACCATTCGGCATAATATTGAATTCTCTTTAAATTATATTAATAAATTGTATTTGTATATTTATAGGTTTTTAGAAAAATTATCTACGGATAAAAGCTATTAAACAATTTCAAAGAGAATGAAATTTTGATTCAAGTGGGAGAAAACAATATATGGTTATATAAAACACTTGATTGAAAATGTATCAATTCCGAAGTTTTGTTTTATAATCAGATGCATCAAAATTATAATGCAAAACATAGCGCCCTCTATGCTTAAAATAATGTAGAAAAGAAAACCACTAAAATCGTCATGTTTAAAAAAAAACTTCGATTAACTATGAATTAGTACGAGTTAGACCAAATTTAATTTAATAGAAAGATGCTAATTTTTACAAGTGATTCAAAAACTAAATAATATACAGGGAGATTTAATTAAAATAACAAGGTGTTGCAACTTATGTGAAGAAAATTTGTTTCTATTTTTAATCATAGCTAAGATATCTTTTGACAATGTACTAATAGGGTAGTTTGTATGTTGATAGAGCTCGTTTCATTTAACTAGGCGAGAAATTCGAAGAAATGCGAGCATATTTGTATCCTTGTGTAATTAATTAAGTGATTTCTCTAAAAATAATGCCATTTCGATATCATAATTCACTTTTGATATATTAAACATGTCACATCTTTTAATTTTTAGAGTCATAAACATAAATGTGTTCTAATTTCTCGCTTAATTAAATGGAATGAGCTGTATGCGCGCATTTTGGTTATAAACGTAAAAAAGATCAGAACCAAAAAATGTTTTTCATCATCGCTATAACGAGACGTAAACACTTTGTCGAATAATTTCATACTTAAATTTTCTTCGAGTTTAGCTATTTTGTATTGTCAAATTATGAAAATGATTTATTTGCATTGTAGAAATGTCTGTCTCACTCAAAGAAAATAGGGAATACATTTATTGTTACCAGTAGTAACTTACAAAAATATAGGCGCACGTTTACTCTAGAACAGTGGTTTCCAAACTACGGCCCGCGGGCCAAATCCGGCCCGCGACTTGCATGAATCCGGCCCGCGATTGTTTGTAATTTTTTTGTAAATGTCATATTTTGAAATATTGTAACAATTGTTCCTTAAATTTTTCATAATTTTATAAAATTAATCGGATCTTGGCCGACTTTATTATGTAGAATTGTATTTGTGGCCCGCGAAGAAGATAGTTTGGAGACCCAGGCTCTAGAAGAACAGGGGCGGTTGAACTAATTTTTGTTCATAATTTAGAGAAATCTCTCGCGCCCCTCCTAAAGACCCCCTATTCGGGGGGTCCGCCTCCCGGTTGAAAAACCCTGCTCTATAGGGCTGATGACCCACTAATAAAAATTCTCACCAGCTACCACTGTTTATATCAGAAATTGTGAAAATACAGTTTGTGTATAAAAATCATTATTTGTGGTGAGGTAACAAACTACCTTCATCATAAAGTACACAATAAAAGCTGAGTAATAATTTAAATGACATCCATAAGTTATCCGATTGAATCCCGCGTGGTGCATTGTGAGCATCCGGTTCTTTATGCAAGTTTACAGCATTTACACTTACCACGAGAATAATGGGCAACCACGAAACGAGATAAGAGAGATCCCCTCGTCCGCGAGCAAATGAAAGCGATATTATTGTTGGACGCGAAGAGAGATGTCCGGTTTGAATTGAGCAATATAAATATTATATAAAGTGCGCGCATAAAGCATCAGTTGTGTGAACAATACGGTGAAGTGGAAAGGCGCAGAGGGCATAAATAGTGAGCGAGAGCGTACATGAACGCGAGATAAGACGTCCGTCCCACGCGCGCATTCTTCAGGAGAGCCTCTGAAAAACTTTAACAAGCAATATCTCCGCGTTATACGCCGGTCTTATTTATAATTCCCCTGCCATACTCTGATGAAGATGTCGACTTTCCATAGCGACAGCTGTTTAAAAAACAGCAGGAGTTCGTTAGGCGGGTCGCCTGCTGCTGCTTGTTCCTTTGCCTACTCATCAGATCGACCTTTCTTCTCTTTAGTGCAGCTTTTACTGCGTTAAAGCGCGCGCGCGTGTTTGTGCGCTCTACACGCTTGCGCAGCTTAATTACTTTAATTAAAATAGCACGTTACGCATGCGTACTTTAAAACGCTTGAAATCTTACTTTATGCTTAATCAAGGAGTGTAAGACGTTAGTTTAAAATAAATATAGAATGTTCAATAAAAAAAACCTCTAGAGTGCCATGGAAAATATTGTATGTTGGCAATTCTAAAATTATATATTATAAATATTATGTTTGACGTTTTAGATGTTAACTCCTAAAGCGTGTAGCCAACCTAAATTAAAAAAAAAAAGATAAAATCAATGCACTCTAGAGGTTTTTTTTGTTGAACTTACGATACGTCGATGAACGTCAAAAAATGTTGATAATGTCAAAATAGTTGAATATGTCAAAAAAAATTATAAAATGTAAAAAACAGTATGCAAAACTTGATCCAAGACGGTAAGCGGAAAAAATTAGGCATCGGATGCCAAAACATTTTGAAATTGTTAACATTATTGAAAAATGATGAATAGTAAAAAAATCTTATGAAATGCGCGATTTGTACAAAAGTGATGAAATATTAAAAATAATAATTCTTAATAATTATGAAAACTCAATGCACAACGTACAATTATATTTATTAACTGAGTAATAAATTTTGAACTTTATGCAAAATCAGTGTTTTGTACGCGTGGCGCATGAAGTAAAATTTCGAGTTGGGAAAAGCCAGAATTTGGATTTGCGCGTCCAAATCCAAATTCTTCAGGCTTTTCTCAACTCGAAATTTTACTTCATGCTTAATCCGGGATTGGAATACACTCGTTAGAAAAAAATCGATAACTTTTTCAAGTTTTTCCATAATTTATAAAAATTCGACGTTTTTTCATCACTATTTAAAATTAAATCAAAATTAAACAGTTTTTGTGAATTTCCATTATTATCATTATTTAAAAATAATAGATTTAGGTTAATATTCAAATTTATGAATTTTCTTGTTTATGGTAAATTTTTCAAATCTTCACAGTAGTTTTTTTATTCTGAATTTACATAATTTTATATAATTTTCAAAAATTTTACGGATTTCTAGATTTTCTTTAATTCTAAAATGTGTATTACTTTTCATGAGTTTTTCAGATTTTTATTAACTGGGTAATAAATTTTGAACTTAACACTAAATCAGTGTTTTGTACGCGTGGCGCATGAAGTAAAATTTCGAGTTGAGAAAAGCCAGAATTTGGATTTGGACGCTGCGCGTCCAAATCCAAATTCTTCAGGCTTTTCTCAACTCGAAATTTTACTTCATGCTTAATGCGGGAGTGGAAAACACTCGTTAGAAAAAAATCGATAACTTTTTCAAGTTTTTCCATAATTTATAAAAATTCGACGTTTTTTCATCACTTTTTAAAATTAAATCAAAATTAAACAGTTTTTGTGAATTTCCCTTATTATCATTATTTGAAAATAATAGATTTAGGTTAATATTCAAATTTATGAATTTCTATGTTTTTGGCAAATTTTGAGAATCTTCACAGAATTTCTTTTCTGAATTTGCATCATTTCATTTAATTTTCAAAAATCTGACAGTTTTCTAGACTTTCTTTAATTCTAAAATTTGTATTACTTCTCATGAGTTTTTAAGATTTTCGTCAATTTTTGTGTTAACGAAAATATATGAAATAATTTTCGTTAACTTTAAAAATGTTGACGTTTTTCGTGAATATGCAAGTACACAATAATAATAATAATATATTCAAATAATTCTCAAAACCGAATCATTAATTGAAAAAAAAATGCTTTCCTTAATTTCCGTATTCCCCGCGTGTCATGTTTCAATTATGTCATTATTGAAAAATGATGAAAAGTCAAAAAATCTTATGAAATGCTGGATTTGTAAAAAAAAGTGATGAAATATTAAAAAGAAAAATTCTTAATAATTATGAAAACTCTATGCACAAAGTACAATTACATTTATTAATTGAGTAATAAATTTTAAACTTACATTAAATCAGTGTTTTGTACGCGTGGCGCATGAAGTAAAATTTCGAGTTGAGAAAAACCAGAATTTGGATTTGGATTTGGATTTGGATTTGGATTTGAAAATTCGACGTTTTTATCATCACTTATTAAAACTAAATCAAAATTAAACAGTTTTTGTGAATTTCCATTGCTATCATTATTTAAAAGTAATAGATTTAGGAAAATGGAATGGAATGGAAATTCATGAATTTGAATTCATGAATTTCCATGTTTTTGGTAAATTTTTTAAATCCTCAGGGATTAGTAACAGGGACGTCGACCGTTATTTCCTTCTATCTGATTTTTTAAACCTTCACAGTATTTTTTTCTGTATTGGCAAAAAAAAATTCATTTATTTTTGTTTGAAATTTAAAAAATATAATATTGGCCTTTCTGGATATTTTAAAAATGTAATTTCCATTGTATTAAAAACATTTTCGTGAATTTCCAAGTTATTAGTAAATTTTTAACTCCTTAACGCATTGCGTAAGTTTCTAAGAGTTCCTTTAATTTTAGAAAATCTGACGGTATTCTAGATTTTTCTAGATTTTCTTTAATTATATATTTTTTTACTTCTCATGAGCTTTTAAGATTTTCGCCAATTTTCGTGTTAACGAATATATAGGAAATAATTTTCGTTAACTTTAATTAACTATGTTGACTTTTTTCGTAAATATTTAAGAAAACAACAATAATAATAATATATTTAGTTAATTCTAAAAATCGAATCATTAATTTAAAAGAAAAAAACGCTTTCTTGAATTTCCAAATTGCCCGCGGGTCATGTTCAATTATGTCATTGAAAGTGGAAGAAAGCAATCGCAAAGGCGAAATCTTGAAAAATTCCTCAAAGGCGTTAAAATGTGAAAATTAAAGATAATCTTGAAAATTCACGAAACTAGTTAACATTTTGAAAATCAACGGAAATCTTAAAAATTCACGAGAGAGTCGAGATTTGTATAATTAATGAAAATCTTGAAAAAATCAATAATTTTTGAAAATTACCAAAATCGTTGAATTTCACGAAAACCATCAATATTTTATAAACTTAACGGAAATTCTTTTATCTTTATTTATTTTCCAATAGAATGATAGTATATTATTTTGAATACCTATTTACAAGTACCAGTTGTTTTAATGACTTAACGTATGCGCCTTCTTGAACACATACAAAAAATTAGGTTAGGAACCTGTTATATCAAATGGCCGACATCTAAACCATTATTCTTAGTGCATTGGTGGAGTAACTTGATATTTAATACAACCAGTGCCGGCGTAGGGTCACACATATTAATTAAATTTATAATTTGGAATATAATAATTTATATGGACGTTATGCTGTTATGTTATTATAATACAACTAAAAGTTCCACAAAATATTATATAAATGTTCTCTTTTTTAGCAATATGATCTTTGTTTAAAATATTTAACTTTTATTTTATTTTTTTTTATTTTTCAATTTACATTTGGAATATAAAATCCAAAAAAATTGTATAAACCATATTTCTATAAAATTTTCGAATTTTTTATATAAAATGTTGATTTCCATAAAACACGTACTGATCTATTTTCATAAAATTTTTATCTAAGAGACTGTTACTCATTGCCCAACTTTTAAGCCTAGTCCGATAATGGGATAAGAATAGGATCTATTTTTTTTTTCGAATTTTTAAAATAACATGTTTCAGCTATCAGTACTAAAAGTTAATAATAACCTTTCTCTCAGGTCCACCAGTAATAGTTTTTACCATTTATGAAATGTAATAGATATGTCATAATAATTTAATGGATTATAACCAAGGTCACTTATACAAAAATATTCGGAAAATATTTCTATAAAATTTTCAAATTTTTAATTTAAAATGTTGATTTCCAATAAACACGTACTGATCGATTTTCTTGAATTTTTCTTCTAAAAAACTGTCACTCATTGCGCAACATTTAAGCCTATTTCGATACTAGGATAACGATGGGATTTATTTTTTTTTCTTCCCAATCTGACCACCATTAAAACATTTATTAGTCATAAATAAACATCCCTGGCCTAACTTAAAATTTTACCTACATTTTATTGATTCGTTCACTAATTCGATAGCCAAACTGACATCTTTTAAAAACTACCAGTCTATGTGGAATCTCGGTTAAAACACGTAATGTGTGCGTATGCCAGAGACCACAAACATGTGGCCTATTATTATTAATTATTTTTAATAATTATTTGTAAGCTATCTACTAAAGGTACGGTAATTTCAATTGCAGGTATTGTTTATTTAAACACTGCCCCTTATGTAGTACAGAGCCTGTACATTAGTTCTGTTACACCTTGTATAACTTGAACATGGAATTTAAAAAAATGTTAAAAAAATAAATCCCATCTTTATCTCAGTATCGGATTAGGCTTAAAAGTTGCGTATTCAGTGACAGTTTTTTTAGAAAAAAAAATCAAGAAAATAGATCAGTACGTGTTTATTGGAAATCAACATTTTATATTGAAAATTTGAAAATTTTATAGAAATATTTTCCGAGTATTTTTGTATAAGACATATCTGAAATGTAATCATAAATGGCAAAAACTATTGCTGGTGGACCTAAGAGAAAGGTTATTATTAACTTTTAGTACTGATAGCTGAAACATGGAATTTTTAAAAATCGAAAAAAAAACCTCCTACTGTTATACCATTATCGGACTAGGCTTAAAAGTTGCGGAATGAGTAACAGTTTTTTAGATAAAAATTTCAAGAAAATTGATCAGTATGTGTTTTTTGCAAATCAATATTTTATATTAAAAATGTAAACATTTTATCGAAATATGTTTTTTTTTTAATTTTGTAGATTTTAAATTTAAAAAGTATTTTCAAAAATAAAAAATTAAAAAAAAAAAAGGTTAAAATCGGTCCATTTTTCACAAAGTTATTAGCATTTAAAAAAAACGGTACGTTTTTTTTTCAAAAATCGATATCTCGAAAGCGGCTACACAAATAAAATTGAAAAAAATCACTGAGGCCTCTCTCATTTGGTACTGTAACATAAAAAATTATGAAAAAAATCGGAGATGCAAAACCGAGATGGTATACTATTTGGCGTGGAATGCCCCATATGTTTCTTTCGGGCATACATTTTGTAAAACATTACCCTTAAAAAATGCACAGTATTCTTCGTAATTCAAGTTTTGCTCAGGGAAACGTTTGCAGCCATATTCCTTGTAAATTCGAAATCCGTTGATCTGTTTTATCTTGTAGGTTGTATAACGTGCTTTGTGGAACTTTTAGGACTTTGGACGCTTTTTGAATTGCCTCGAAATTTATTTTGAAAATAACTTACTACATTAAGCATAAGCTTTTTGGATTCATCGGAATATCGTATTTTAGTAGTGTATTTTTGCAATATTTAATGACATTAACAGACATCAAACTTTTGATGTAACATCTATTTAGTAATCGACGTTCATTTTTGTTGGTAATTTTTTGTTTCATCTGATTCATGATTAATAAATAAGGATGGGGTTATTACAAATGGGTATTAAAAATATTATACATTTCTGGGTGAGTCAAATACAAATTTGCATGAATACATGAATACAAGAACCTAATAACTATACCTAACATTAATGAGTATATGGGGACAGAACAGGTTAAAATACCTCAGGAAAACCGTCAAAATTTCTAAAATTAAAGAAAATCTTAAAAATATACGAAATGCGTCAGGGACTAAAAAATTTACTAATAACTTGCAAATTCACGAAAACGTTTTTAAGACAATGGAAATTGAATTTTTAAAATACCCAGAAAGGCCAAAGTTATCTGTTTTAAATTTCAAGCACTCATAATTCAAAAACTAAATGTTAAGAAAACATGATTTAAGCATAGTTTTTATTACTCAACAAAAGTTTTTTTTTTATTAAAATTAAAAGACATGATATAAAATTTAGGCATTAAGATGGAGGTAGCGAAATATTGTACCATTGATGCCTTTACCTAAAAACAATACCAAATTCCCTGCCATACTCTGATGAAGATGTCGACTTTCCATAGCGACAGCTGTTTAAAAAACAGCAGGAGTTCGTTAGGCGGGTCGCCTAATGCTGCTTCTTCCTTTGCCTACTCATCAGATCGACCTTTCTTCTCTTTAGTGCAGCTTTTACTGCGTTAAAGCGCGCGCGTGTTTGTGCGCTCTACGCGCTTGCGCAGCTTAATTGCCGGTTTTAGCACGTTACGCATGCGTACTTTAAAGCGCTTGAAATCTTACTTTATGCTTAATCAAGGAGTGTAAGGCGCTTGTTAGTTTAAAATAAATATAGAATGTTCAATAAAAATTAACCTCTAGAGTGCCATGGAAAATATTGTATGTTGGCAATTCTAAAATTATATATTATACATATTATGTTTGACGTTTTAGATGTTAACTCCTAAAGCGTGTAGCCAACCTAAATTAAAAAAAAAGATAAAATCAATGCACTCTAGAGGTTTTCTTTTGTTGAATTTACGATACGTCGATGAACGTCAAAAATTGTTGATAATGTCAAAATTGTTGATAATGTCAAAATAGTTGAATATGTCAAAAAAAATTATAAAATGTAAAAAACAGTATGCAAAACTTTCGATAATTATGAAAACTCGATCCGAGTCGGTAAGCGGCAAAAATTATGCATCGGATGCCAAAACATTTTGAAATTGTTAACATTATTGAAAAATGATGAATAGTAAAAAATATCTTATGAAATGCGCGATTTGTACAAAAGTGATGAAATATTAAAAATAATAATTCTTAATAATTATGAAAACTCAATGCACAAAGTACAATTATATCTATTAACTGAGTAATAAATTTTGAACTTTATGCAAAATCAGTGTTTTGTACGCGTGGCGCATGAAGTAAAATTTCGAGTTGAGAAAACCCAGAATTTGGATTTGGACGCTCCGCGTCCAAATCCAAATTCTTCAGGCTTTTCTCAACTCGAAATTTTACTTCATGCTTAATCCGGGATTGGAAAACACTCGTTAGGAAAAAATCGATAACTTTTTCAAGTTTTTCCATAATTTATAAAAATTCAATAGAGAAATATTGTACCATTGATGCCTTCACCTAAAAACAATACCAAACCAATATTAGCGTGAATTAAATTGTATTAAGATGTAAGCAACATCCTTAATCCAGTGTTTTTAAAACTGTTTTAAAAAAAATATTGTTTAAAAACCACTCACAAAGTGTTATTGTTCTAACAGAAGGTAGGTCCTGCAAACAGGGTCGTTATGTTTAAAACACTTTTATTTTAAAACAGTGTTTTAAACATGTTTAAAAACAGCCATCGTGTTTTAAACGGTTTTGTTTTAAACATGTTTTAAATCTTAAATTTGTTTAAAACATGTTTTAAATCTTAGATGTGTTTAAAACATGTTTTAAATCTTAAATTTGTTTAAAACATGTTTTAAAGGTTAAATTTGTTTAAAACGTTTTTTTTTTATTGTTTTAAATTTGCTAAATTATATTTTATACTACTCCATTAGGATTTTTTGTTTATATTTTTAAATTTTAGCTAAATTGTTGAAGATTTTATTAAACATATCATTTTATTACAAGAATATATCAAATATGTGTGCATTAATGTGATTTATAAACACAGGGAATTTTTCATTCAGGTATACATATGCATGCATACACTGTACATTTTACATTCGTTGTTTTTTTTGAAAGATTTCAATTTGAATTTTTAGACGAGGGTTTTCCACTCTCAGACTAAGCATAAACTAAAATTTCAAGTTAAGAACAGCCTGAAAATTCGTTGTTTAAAAGCGGTTAATTTGAAGTTATTAACGAGTGTTTTCCACTCCCAGACTAAGCATGAAGTAAAATTTCGAGTTTAGAAAAGCCTAAAAATTTGGATTGGCCGCGTAGCGAAGCGGAGCGGCCAATCCAAATTAGGCTTTTCTAAACTCGAAATTTTACTTCATGCGCCACAGTATAAAACACTGAAATGTCGCAAAATTTAAAATATACGGCTTTAGCAATCCAATATGTAGATGTGAATAAAACGTTAGTCTGCGCTGAACAAATTATTTAAAACAGTGATTATAGGCAACCCAATAACTCTAACGTATATTAGGTTGGCTATAATCGTTGTTGTATGTGTGTTTTTTAACTTCACTGTAAATCAGTGCTTTTAAGCGTGGCGCATGAAGTAAAATTTCGAGTTTAGAAAAGCCTAATTTGGATTGGCCGCTCCGCTTCGCTACGCGGCCAATCCAAATTTTTAGGCTTTTCTAAACTCGAAATTTTACTTCATGCTTAGTCTGGGAGTGGAAAACACTGACTAAAAACCTCATATTAACCGGTTTTAAACAACGAATTCCCGTAAATTTAGAAAAACGCTGTAACTATCGGGATATGTATATTAAAAAGGAAAATGCCCTATATGTTCTGTTCAAAACACGTTTTAATGTTCATGTTCAATTGAACGAGGATCTCGATGCGATTCGTTCAACTTTAACACCATTATCATTGGTAATCGAGCCAGTTAATATGTTGCGTCTTGGTCGTACACGTTCTCTAGCTAAACCTAGGCCAATAAAACTAGTACTTGATAGTAGTGATCTGGTTAAAAATATTATAATTAAAACTTCAAAACTAAGAGATAACCTTATCAAATTTAGCTATGATCGAACAAAAATCCAAAGAGAAGAATTCAAGTCTCTTATAACTATATTGGACCAACGGAAGAAAGACGGAGAAGAAGATCTGATCATCAAATATATTTCAGGGGTGCCAAATATAATCAAGAAATCGGAAAAGCTAAATAAATCGGGTCCTGTGACAAAAAACTAAACATTTATTACCACAACGTAGGCGGAATGCGCACTAAATTAAGTGATTTTAAATTAAATACTAGTTGCTGCGTGTATGATATTATAATTTTAGTAGAAACGTGGTTGGATACTAACATTGTGAATGCAGAATTGAAACTTATGAATTACGATATTTTCAGATGTGACCGTAGCAGCACTAATAGTACAAAGAATCGCGGCGGCGGGGTGTTGATTGCTATCCATAATAGATTAGGGGGTAACATTATTGATATTGAGTTAAATACGGTTGAGCAATTATTTGTAACTATTCCTAATTTATATCTAATTTTCGGAGTGGTGTATATACCACCAAGCTCATCATCAGCCAAATATTTGGATCATTGTGAAACTTTTGAAAACATTGCTGAAAAATATCCTAATTATAAGTATCTTATCTGTGGGGACTATAATATACCCTCAGCTATATGGCTTAATGATGAGCTCGGTGTTATAAACACTAATACTGTTGAGTGCTCTGCTCAAATTATTTCAGAGACATTCAGTTTTTATAATCTTATGCAGATTTGTAATATACCAAATGAGTATAATACCTTTCTTGATTTAATGTTTGCAAACGACTGCTTTAATGTTACAAATGCATGTGACGTATTATTTAAGATCAGTCATCATCATATACCTTATTCGATTTCACATAATGTTACGCAACCTATTGAAACACTCCATTTCGATGAATTTATTTATGATTTTTCACATGCCAACTACTCAGCTATTAACGACTATTTGGTATCTATCGATTGGCACAAAACTCTAACTGGCACTGTTGATTCTATGGTTGAACATTTTTATAAGATTTTATATGAAGCCTTGGATAGGTTTGTTCCTATAAAACGTTTAAGATCGTCAAATTATCCTGTTTGGTTCAATGCTGAACTTATTAACTTCATAAAACTTAAAAGAATTGCTCATAAAAAGTATAAAGAATGTCAAAACTCTATAAATTATAGCAAATTTCACGATTTACGTTCAAAATGTACACATCTAAGAAATACTTTACATGATCAATACATACAATCAGTTAATAATAATATTTCTAGAAATCCTAAACATTTTTGGAACTTCGTTAATGCTAAAGAATCACACACAATGTTTCCAAATATCATGCATTATAATAACGATCGTAGTACTAATGGTGTTGAGTGCGTTAATCTATTTGCGGATTACTTTTCGACTGTTTATTGTGCGGATAATCCTGCGCATATTCCAAGCTTCAAGTATAACTCAAATGCAGCTTATTTACCGTTTACATTTTCTCAAGGTGAAATTTTTGATGCAGTTAGTAAATTGGATAATTCCAATAATACAGGTCCTGATGGTATACCATCAAGTTTTCTAAGAAACTGTATATACTCCATCACCATACCACTACACTTATTATTCGAGGCTTCAATGTCTCAGAGCATATTTCCGACGTTCTGGAAAAGAAATTATATAACACCGCTTTTTAAGTCCGGCAAGAAGGATAACATAACGAACTATCGCAGCATTTCAATACAATCATCTATACCTAAGCTATTGGACAGTCTTGTTTCCATTAAATTAAGGTGGGTTTGCAAAAATGTTCTTCTAGATGAGCAGCATGGTTTCCAAACGGGCAAATCAACAGCTACCAATATTTTATCGTTTACCACTTACGTAATTAATGCTTTTGAATGTAATCAATCTGTGGATGCTATTTTCACAGATTTTGCCAAGGCATTCGATCGTGTAAACCACGATGTTTTAGTTGCAAAACTATCTGCCTATGGACTTCATACTAATATTGTGAGTTGGTTTAATAGTTTTCTAACTAATCGAACGCAATGTGTAAAAGTGAAGAATTTCTTATCTAAAGTCATATCTGTACCATCTGGTGTACCTCAAGGATCACACTGTGGTCCCTTGTTATTTCTGTTATTTATAAATGACATCTCACAAGTGATAAGACATTCTTCATTTTTACTCTTTGCCGACGATCTTAAGATATATAAAAGAATAACAACAATTGTTGATTGTGACCTGCTGCAATGTGATATCTCGTCTGTCCATAAATGGTGCTGCGATAACTCTTTATTCTTCAATGTTCAAAAATGTAAGGCGATTTCATTTTCCAGAAAGTCTAATGTAATTAATTTCAAGTACAGCATCAACAATGTTCCCCTTGAAAAATTGTGTGAAATAAGAGATCTGGGAGTGTTATTGGATACAAAATTAACTTTTGATAGCCATATAAATTTAATATGCAACAAAGCATCAAAAATGTTGGGATATGTACATAGGATAGCAAAGGATTTATCGGCTCAATCATTCAAATTAGTTTATTTTGCTTACGTACGCTCTAATATGGAATACGTATCATGTGTCTGGTCTCCTAACACTATTACTCACAGTCATGCTCTTGAGAGAATTCAGAATAAGTTTCTGAAGAAGCTTGCTTTCAAGACTCATTTAAACGTTAACGCCGTTATGTCGGCATTTTGCATTGATACACTCAAGAGACGCAGGATTCTCTCAGACTTGTCTATGTTTTACAAACTGCTGAGTAACCAAATACAATGTCCGTATTTATTGGTACAAATCAATTTTTATGTAACCGTATCAGATCGTACTACGCGTCATAGACCACTGTTTTGCATTCCCTTCCATAGGTCAAACTACGCCTACAATAATCCACTCTCCAGGTGCATGCGCATTTCCAACGCACTATCTTTGGATCATAATTTCGATTTGTTTACTGAATCTTATTCTGAATTTATGTCAAAATTAAAGCAGACAAATTTCGGAATTATGTGACTCTCGGAAATGTTTGATGATAGCTTGCTTGGTGTTTTTTATGTTACTTTTATTTAGTTATGTTAGCTTATTTTTTGTATATTAATTTATTATTACTTTATATGTAATATTATTTGTAATTGTAATATGTATGTTATTTTGTTTTTTAAATGGTTTTTTGCCGTCAATAAAGGAATTTGAATAAAAAAACGTGTTTAAAACACGTTTTATACGTGTTTTAAATATGTTTTAAACACATTTTAAACATGTTTTTAATTGTTAATGTTTTAAACGCTCTTTCAATGAAGAAAACACGTTTTATTAAAAAACTGTTTGTTTTAATTAAAATGAAAAAATCGTCTTTTTTAACAACCCTGCCTGCAAGAGATTGAGCTCCAAGACGAGCTCAATCTCTTGCAGGACCTACCTTTTGTTAGAACAATAAAAAAATATAAAAATACAAACAAATTAATCTCAGATAAATTCTTAATCTAAAAGTGTTTCATTTTTAAGAGAAATTCTTTACGAAAAACAAATAAAATTCAACCAAAGAATTAAATTAGCATCACTTACTTTTTTTGGCCCGTGGACAGAACACCGCTTCTCTTAACCCCCTCGCTGCTTCAACTTAGTCGAAAAGAAATCCTTAATTTCACGGCCGCCATTTTCACTCTGAGCCAGGTTTTCAATTTTCACATCGATACAACAAACTGTAAAAAGAGCACACATTCATGAACCCCACAGCAAATCAAGCAGCATTCGGTCTAAACTAAGTTAACATAAATTTATTTAATCCATTAGCAAAATTTAGTAACAAAAATTGCAATTTGTTTACAAGTTTTTCTTCCACACAGGCGAAAACGGACGGTGTCTTTACCTGCGTGATTAAAGCGTAAAAATGCGTGTGCGAGCGATAAATTATATTTAAAAATACAGGAGATTTAATAATGGATAAGTTGTTGTAGGTGAATTTTTATTTTGAGCTAATTCTACTTACCGAAAGTTGATTTTAAAGCAGAACGGATTTCGAAAACGTCACATTTGTTGACAGTTCACGCAACGACCGGTGGTGGGGCTTGTGCATTGCTGCCAACTCACGCCGTAGTAGGCGGAGCGCCAACCTAAGAAAATTAACTTAAAGAATAATTATCATTCTCTGATTTTATTATGTGATTTATTGCAAAATTACGTTAAAAAAATCACCTGAATTATGTTTTGTTTATATTTTGAACTTCACATAAAATCAGGGTTGTATGGGGTAGAGATATATTGTACCATTGATATTTTTACCTAAAAACAATACCAAACCAATAGTAGCGTGAATTAAACTGTATTAAGATGTAATCAACCAAGGTATGCCGATGGGCGTAACATATATGAACACATATGTGTTACAAGGTATGACAGAATTAGATCTTTTCATGTTTTCCCCTACCCCTTTCCCCGCAGGCCCATGTTTGTGCGAGAGAGAACAATGACGTTGTATATGGTTACGTTTTTGAGTCTATCATAACCTCTCTTTCCGGCTGCGCTGTACTTTCATAGATAGATTTTTTAATATTTAGTGTTAAAAATAAATGTTATTAAAATAAGAATTTTTGTTAGTGTTAAGTGTAATTAAAAGAATAGTTTGTGTTACTTGTAATTGAATTTAAAAAATATTTTGACGTTGATTAGGTTATATTAAATAATTATCTAAACTACTAATGTTAAGTTTTTAAAAATAACAAAGATTTTAAGAGCTAAATCTTTCAAAAAAATTAAATAAAACGCAAAGAGGAGAGAATTTAATAAATTGTAAATAAATACAATTTTAACATGTTTTAAATATTAATTTCTCCTTGTTGCACCTTCCTTAACTTAAATATGAATTACATTATACAGGGATTTTTCCTTAAAATATACGTATTTCAAATTCAACCTATTTTCTGTAAAATTTTAGATATTCCCTGTTTCTTTTAAACTTCAATTTAAGGCTCTAAACAAGTGTTTTCCACTCCCAGGCTAAGCATGAAGTAAAATTTCGAGTTTAGAAAAGCCCCGTGATACAAATTTTCCGGGCTTTTCTAAACTCGAAATTTTACTTCATGCGCCACGCGTATAAAACACTAAAATATTGTGAAATTTATGTATATTTGAACTTCGCTTAAAATCTGTGTTTTATGAGCGTGGCGCATGAAGTAAAATTTCGAGTTTAGAAAAGCCCAGAAAATTTGTCTCGGGTCGCTACGCGACCCTCGACAAATTTTCACGGGGCTTTTCTAAACTCGAAATTTTACTTCATGCTTAGTCTGGGAGTGGAAAACACTCGTTTAAAGCTTCAAATTGAACTCTTTTAAAAAACAACGAATGTCAGAACATTTACAGCTTATGCATGTTTACCTAAAGTTTACCATGAAGAAACGACATTTAAATTCAGCGCGCATTTGTGACGTAAGCGATCTCTACCCCCACTCTAAAATCTTCGATTCTGTCGATCCTTCTTACCGTACTCTCGACCGTCCTTGATAATCAACATCTTTAATCCACTCTTTTTAAAACTGTCTAATACAGGAAGATAAAAATAGTATGGTTTAAAAACCACCTAGAACAATAAAAAAATAAATAAATATAAACAAAATAATGAATCAGATAAATTCTTGATCTAAAAAGTGTTTTATTTGTGAGAGAAACTCTTTATGAAAATCAAATAAAATTCAACCAAAGAATTAAATTAGCATCACTTACTTTTTCGGGCCTGCGGACAGAACGCCGCTTTTCTTAACTCGCTTTCTGCTTCAACTTAGTCGAGAAGAAATCCTTAATTTCACGGCCGCCATTTTCACTCTGAGCCGGGTTTTCAATTTTCACATCGACTGTAAAAAGAGCACACATTCATGAACCCCATAGTAAATCAAGCGGAATCCGGTTTAAAGTGAGTTAACACAAAGATATTTAATCCATTAGCAAAATGTATTAATAAAAATTGCAATTTGTTAACAAGTTTTTCTTCCAAGCTTCCAACTCAGGCGAAAACGGACGGAGTTTTTACCTGCGTGATTAAGGCGTGATAATGCGTGTGCGAGCGGTGAATTATATTTCAAAATGCAGGGGATATAATAACGAATAAGTTGTTGGAGGTGTGTTTTTATTTTGAGCTAATTTTACTTACCGAAAGTTGATTTTAAAGCGGAACGGACTTGTTTTGACAGTTCGCATTTGTTGACAGTTCACGCAACGAGCGGCGGTGGCGCTTGCGCATCGCTGCCAACTCACGCCGTAGTAAGCGGAGCGCCAATCTAAGAAAATTATCCTAAAGAATAATTATCATTCTATGATTTTATTATTTGATTTATTGCAAAATTACCAGCGGCTGCTCGCAGCGTAACTTCAGGGTAGGCCAGAGACCCAAGGTAATATGTATCTGTTATGGAAAGGTGACTTTGTTGTGCAATTCCTTGTATTTATAAAGCGCTATCCCAACCTCAAATTTTGTGTGCCTTGGCGCTGTGGCCGACCCTGAAGTTAGGCTGCGAGTCTTTGACGTTCTCACTCGCACAAACATGGGCCTGCGGGGAAAGGGGGTAGGGAAAAACATAAAAAGATCCAATTCTGTTATACCTTGTAACACATATGTGTTTATATGTGTTACGCCCATCGACGAACCTTGGTTGAGTAAATCTTAATACAGTTTAATTTACGCTACTATTGATAAGGTATTGTTTTTAGGTAAAGACATCAATGGTACAATATTTCTCTACCCTATTCAACCCTGATTTCATTTGAAGTTCAAAATACAAACACACAAATAATGTAAGTGATTTATTTTTATTGAAAGGTGACTTTGTTGTGCAATTTCTTGTATTTATAAAGCGCAAATAATGTAAGTGATTTTTTTTTATTGAAAGGTTACTTTGTTGTGCAATTCCTTGTATTTATAAAGCGCTATCCCAACCTCAAATTTTGTGTGCCTTGGCGCTGTGGCCGACCCTGAAGTTAGGCTGCGAGTCTTTGACGTTCTCTCTCGCACAAACATGGGCCTGCGGGGAAAGGAGTAGGGAAAAACATGAAAAGATCCAATTCTGTCATACCTTGTAACACATATGTGTTTATATGTGTTACGCCCATCGACGTACCTAGGTTGATTAAATCTTAATACAGTTTAATTTACGCTACTATTGGTAAGGTATTGTTTTTAGGTAAAGACATCAATGGTACAATATTTCTCTACCCTATTCAACCCTGATTTCATTTCAAGTTCAAAATACAAACACACAAATAATGTAAGTGATTTTTTTAACGAAATTTTGCAATAAATCAAATAATAAAATCATTGAATGATAATTATTCTTTATGTTAATTTTCTTAGGTTGGCGCTCCGCTTACTACGGCGTGAGTTGGCAGCGATGCGCAAGCGCCACCACCGGTCGTGAACTGTCAACAAATGCGAACTGTCAACAAATCCTTTCCGCTTTAAAATCAACTTTCGGTAAGTAAAATTAGCTCAAAATAAAAACTCACCTACAACGACTTATTCGTTATTAAATCCCCTGAATTTTTAAATATAATTTATCGCTCGCACACGCATTTTCACGCTTTAATCACGCAGGTAAAAACACGTGAACTGTCAACTAATGCGAACTGTCAACAAATCTTATTTCATATTGTAGAAAACGCTCCAGTCTCAATTACGCATACAGCATTGATGGAAATGATTTAGCTAAATCAGCAGAGCTGAAAGATTTAGGAGTGACATTCGATAATAGGCTTGCATTCAACTCACATATCAGTAACGTTTGTTCCAAAGCTTTAAAAATGTGGGGTTTTGTCTGGAGGGTGTGTAAAGATTTGAGTCCATCGTGTTTAAAACGATTATATTGTGCATTGGTTCGCTCCAACGTTAAATATGCTTCGGTAATATGGTCTCCATATCAATCAACACATATTAATAGATTGGAACAAATACAACATAGTTTTTACGTAGCATGGAGTTCAAATTGGGTAGATGTCATAGGCAAGGTTGTTACGAGGAAATAATGACCGATTTGAACATTAGACCTCTAGCTGATCGTCGCTTAACAGCAGATTTATGCATGATCTACAAAATAGTAAACAATTTAATTGATTGTCCTAATATTTTGGAGCAACTTCATTTTTATACTCCGTCCAACTGCCGAAATCTGAGGAATACGCCCATTTTCCGCTTGCAGACATTCACTACAAACTACTCTCACTACAATCGACTAGCCAGAATGATGAGGACAGCAAATAGCTTGGCCGATAGGGAGTGGTTCGATTTATTTAATTCAAATTTTGATAGTTTTAAGTCTAAACTGAAGAGGATGCTTTAGATTTGTGACTTTTATTGTTATTATTTTGTGAATAGTTTTAATTTTTTGAATGGCTCGAATTAATAATATTAATGGTATTATTTAATGTAATGTAATTTTGATTGTTGTTTGAATTATTAGTGCTCTATTTTTGTTAAAAGGGGTGTTCCCGTATAAACAAATAAATAAAAAATAAAAATTCTTTCCGCTTTAAAATCAACTTTCGGTAAGTAAAATTAGCTCAAAATAAAAACTCACCTACAACAATTTTTAAATATAATTTATCGCTCGCACACGCATTTTCACGCTTTAATCACGCAGGTAAAAACACCGTCGTTTTCGCCTGTGTTGAAAACTTGAAATTTACGTTAAAAAAAATCACCTAGATTATTTGTAAATAAATAAATTGATTGTGAGTTACGGAAAGAACAAATTAATTTGACGAATGAAGCACTAATAACCTTTTTTCACACTTTTAGTATGAGTGTGAAGAAAGCTTATTAGTGCTTTATTCGTCAAATTAGATTATTTCTGTTTGTATTTTGAACTTCACATGAAATCAGTGTTGTATACGCGTTGCGCATGAAGTAAAATTTCGAGTTTTGCGTTTTGCGGAGCGACCAAACCTAATTTTCAGGCTTCTCTAAACTTGAATATTATTAGAACCCGTGTTACTAATTTTCACATAAAATTAAATCCTCTCATTAATTTAAGATTTCGTTAGATTACACTATTCAGAAACAGCTTTCATAACAATTTCATACGTGAACGAGGCCGTGCCATTTGAATTTTAATTAATTTTTAATACAACCAATAATGGCGTTTTTAATTACGTCATTATTAATACGATTAACGAACATTTCTTATTTCCACATTAGCCCATCCAAACACACATGGGAACCAATTTAAAGTGATGAAATAATTAATTTTCAGGAGTGCGATTCGGATGGACGTTAAATCACGAGAGCCGCAATGTAAATATTAAAAGTTATTAACGAGCGAAAAATTTTAATTGGTCGTGTAGTTGCCGGACGTCGATAAATCAATAGGCACGGCCGTTACCGGCCAACAATAAAATATTACTTATTGTTTAGTTGGTTTATAAGTGCCAGTTTCTTATTGGATTTGCATTTGTGAGCTCGTAAAACCTACAAAATGGTGCCCGCAATTATGCGGACGGGTTTCTGCCCCCGGGACGATTCATTTCAGCTTTATGCATTATATCGGCCGGTGTTTATTCTGCTGGATTTATCGTCCGCGCTTCAAATATTCAATTAATTATCTTTTATTGTAAGGATTAATTGCTTTACATTCGATACATCAAATCAAACAGAAAACTAATTTGATTCACATTCAATCATCTTAAAAAATATTTTCCGAACATTTTGGACGTATTTATTCCATCAAAATTTAAAAAATAAACTACAATGCGTAAAACGTTGAAAGAATCTTATCCAGGGTAGTTGTTGTTTATTTGTATATTGGGTTGCAAATAATGAAATCTTGGCAACTGTAGGTGTGGTTTGTTTGTTTATTGAGTTGCATATAATAGCATTTTTCACACTCTTTAGTGTTTTATACGCGTAGCGCATGAAGTAAAATTTCGAGTTTAAAAAAGCCTGAAAATTTGGATTTGCCGGCGCCTCGCTTCGCTCGCGCCGGCAAATCCAAATTTTCAGGCTTTTTTAAACTCGAAATTTTACTTCATGCTTAACCTGGGAGAGGAAACATTCGTTCGTAACCTCAAATTGAACACTGTTCAGAAACGATGAATGTCTACAAAATTACATCGTGATATAAATACGAACAGTCGTTAGAATTTGAGGTAAGCTTGTTTGGAAAATTATAAGAAAATTATTAATTGTTAAATCAAACGCGTCAATTTTACTTAGACATAAACACGCCTTAAGATACTGGAAGTGGGGTTTAAATATCTCAACTAGTTTTTCTGAAAGATTTTTGCAATAAAATAAAAAAGCTTTAAAATATCTCAACTGGTTTTTCTTAAAAATCCTATCGAAGTTGAGATTTTAGTGAAAAAATCATCAGATTACCTCCAAATCTGATGATTTTTTTGCTTTTCGAAAAATTAGAAAAAAACACATATTGAATATTTTCTTAAAAATAAACTAGTTTAACGAACCAACGGTGGCTGATAGAGATGCACTTATCAAAAAACTGAAAGCTCGTTTCATCGATTCATTTAGTGTAGACACCCATGTTAATTTTTCAGGCAACAAGATGTTCGTCGTCATGTTTGACCTTGAATCCCTAAATGTCATCCCTCCTGTAGCCCCCCTATCCGGCATCCAGACCAGACTCTCACACCTAAGTAGCAACAATGGCGGTGTATAATTTTATATAGGGCAATATCAACTCCCTTTCCTTAAAATCCCATCTAGTTTCCAATTACCTTGCCAACAATCCCATCGATGTCATTATGATGGTTGAAACATAAACAAAAAACTCTTTTTCATTTAATAATTGGTCCTACATCCAAATTCCTTCCTCGACTCCCCAACAAAATCAACGAGGTGGCTCATTGGTGGCAGCCAGACCAGAAATAAAATTATTGAAATAAAATCCACCTAAAATAAACAATATTATGAACGAATGTCTGCACTGCACCATTGAGCTGCCTCAATTCTCACTTCACATTTTTCTTATATACATCCACAACTCCTCTTCCATTAAATATACAATCCTCACAAAGGCTTCCCTTTATGATCATGTTGTCGTAATCGTGATTTTAACATTAATAAAGAGCAGCTTGGTGGTGTAGTGGTTAGAGTGTTGTACTGCCACGCCACGGACCGGGGTTCAAATACCGGCCTAACAAGTTGTCTGCATTTATATAGGTTAGGATAAAAATGCCAAACACTCCGTCTTCTCGGATATGACGTTAAATGCATGTAGGACCCGTGTACTGCCTGGATGTTGCGTGCACGTTAAAGATCCCTACCGGTGGGTTGGAACTCACACCGGGTTCGGCAAAATTCCCAGATAGCTGTAGACCTAATCTCCGGCGTCATGATTGGCCTTAGCAGCGGAAAAAACATTAATAAAACAAAATCAAAGCAACTCGCCTCCTTTATAGCAAACTCCAACTTTGTGCGTATCCATACCAGTCCCACATTCATCATGTCAACAAACCAATCCACCACTCCCGATATCCTTCTCTGTACAAGCAACATCGAACACCGTATAGATAATGTCACCTTAGTCCCTGATTTATATTCAGACCACTTATCTATCCAATTTTTCCTTAATGTTTGCTCCCCTCTTTCATCCGTTCCCAAGACAATTTTAAATTTCAAATACTGTGACACTACAAACGTAACCGACGAAATGACAAAATTCATCTCCGTAAATGAATCTATTAACCCTAACACGATTTTCCTTTCCCTAGAAACCCTATCTCAATCTATCAAACATAACACACCAACTATAACCAAAAAACCCTACAAATATCCTCTTCCCAAATAAATCCTCCACTTAATTAAATACAAACGACAGTTATATAGAGACTTTAGACAAACGGACGACATGACACTTAAACAAAAATTCAACAGACTAAATAAGGACATACATACGATGATTACACAGTACAAAAGTGATCTTTGGATAAAATCGTGCGAACAAATAAACGACCTACATGGTAAACACTACTGGCAGGAGATTAAAAAACTCAGCAAGTACCAAAAAATCACAGACCCAATGACAAAAAATACGGTGACGGACGATATCGACATTACTAACATCTTTGCGACTTATTTCAAACACACGTACACAATGACAGACCACACAGACTATGACAATGAATTCCTCGACAGTGTAAACTCCTGGTATGCGTCTTTTAAAATCACCCAAACACCTCTTCCCCCAAATGATGCTATAAAGGAGGAAGAATATTTTGAAAACCTCGAAAAGGGCAAAAACACGGCACCCGGTTATGACAACATTCCTAGAATTATCCTCAAATCTCTTCCAACAAACATCCACACCTATATCCTAAAAATATTTAATCATATATACTCTACCCAAGTGTTACCGCCAGAGTGGAAGCGGGGTATAATTACCTGTATACCCAAACCCGGAAATGACCCACTAGATCCTAGCAATTATCGCCCCATCACCCTTCTCCCAGTCCTCGGAAAATTATTCGAGTCCATAATCAAAAACAAACGTATGTCCTGCATAGCGGACCTTATCCCTCCCTACCAGTTCGGATTCCTCGAACACCGCTCCACAACTCTACCTTTATCCATTCTCACGTCCAACTGTCAAACAGCAAGCCTTGAAGGTCGTAAATCTGCCATATTATTCCTAGACATTCAAAAAGCGTTTGATTCAGTTTGGCGCCAGGGCTTGCTGTTTAAGTGCAGGTCCCTTAATATACCTCCACACCTAATCAACCTCTTAGACAGTTTCCTGCACAACAGATCCCTTCAAGTTAAAATACGCCACACCTTTTCCAGCGCCTTTACTCCTGAGCAAGGCCTCCCACAAGGATCCCCGCTATCACCATTTCTTTACAACTTTCTCGTCCATGATATGTACAACCCCGATCCTAACTATTTTGATAAATCTGCCTACCCTCTCCTATACGCCGATGATACTGCGTTAATCGCACATGCTCCCACACTCCCAAAAGCTCTCAGCACTCTACAGGGCCTTATCGACACCATTCAAACATGGTTTGCGAAATGGCGAATTTCCATAAACCCCAATAAAACCCAGCTTCTAATCCCATTTCACCGAGCAAACCAATCCCCATTCTCAATTTCTTTAAACAATCAAGTTATCCGCCCTTCAACCACTTGCAAATATTTAGGTATCCTCTTTGACCCCAACCTTACTTTTAAAGCTCACTCCACAATCCTCAAAGCAAAAATCAAGAATAGGGCGGCTCATTTTAAAGGTCTGACCTTCAAACAACAAGGAATTACCACAAAAACAGCCGTTTATATTTATAAAATGATATGCCGCCCCTTACTTGACTATGCTGCTATCCTCTTCCACAATCCCCATCCTACTACACTCAAACATTTACAAGTCGCCGAAAGATCGGCCCTGAGAGTGCTTACCAAAATCCGTCACCCCCAAAACCCACTGCACAACCCCTCCAACCTCCTGCTGTACAAACTATCAAAAGTTACCCCCATCGAAACCCGCCTATCCTATTTAGCTGATAAATTCGCCTCAAACCCCACCCTTTATAATCTCCTACACCCTTTATGCATTTCTCGAAACCCTAATATCACTCCCAAACGTAAACGTTTTACCTCTACAATTCATGATTTCATAACCCTAGTGATCACGACAATTAAATTCATTTGACTAGACAATAGACGACATTAGCAATCAAGGCATTACCTACACAATAACTGACAAGGACAGAACCCTATAATTCCAAGCAGAAAGACCAACGGTCGATAGTCAATTGGCAAATTATTTAATTTTTACTTTATTTAATTGTATTATATCTTTGTACTATTACTATTACCACAATTTGCCAATAAAGATTTATATATATATAAACTAGTTTTGAGATCCTGAAGTCGGGGTTGAAATATCTCAACTGATTTTTATGGAAAATCGTGTCGTGGTTAAGATTTAGTAAAAACATTGTAATATTTTAAGGTAATCTTGTTTGTAAAATTATAAATAAAACATCTATTATTGAATCAACTTCAAAAGCACTAATTTTGCTCAAATATAAAGACGTTTTAAAATTCAGAAGTTGTAATTAAGATATTTAAAAGTTTTTTCTAAAATATTATGTCAAAGTCGAGACTTGGTAAAAAATAATCGTTAGACTTTAAGGTTGAGATTTTAGTGAAAAAGAAAAAATCATCAGATTACCTCAACATTTTTTTGCTTTTCGAAAAATTGAAACAAAAAATATTAAGTATTTCCTTCAAAATAAACTAGTTTTGAGATCGTGAAGTCGGGGTTAAAATTTCTCAACTGTTTTGTATGATAAATCGCGTCATAGCTAAGATTTAGTAAAAATATTGTAGAATTTTAAGGTAATCTTGTTTGTACAATTATAAATAAAAGATCTATTATTGAATCAACTTCAAAAGCACTAATTTTGCTCTGATATAAAAACCTTTTAAGATCCTGAAGTTGTAATTAAGATATTTCGAATAGTTTTTTTCAAAAATTGTGTCAAAGTTAAGACTTTGTAAAAAAAATCGTTAGACTTTAAGTTTGAGATTTTAGTGAAAAAATCATCAGATTACCTTAAAATCTGACGATGCTTCTCGAAAAATTGAAACAAAATGTATTCCTTTAAAATAAACAAGTTTTGAGATTCTGATGTCGGGGTTGGGGTTAAAATATCTCAACTGTTTTGTATAAAAAATCGTGTCATAGTTTAGATTTAGTAAAAACATTGTTATATATATATATATATATATATATATATATATATATATATATATATATATATATATATATGTTTATATGCTATGTTTAAAGTGTGCAAACTATAAGAAGCGTAAGCTTATTTTCTCGAATTCAAATAATTTTGAATTTGAATATATCATGTAAAAACATTGTTAACTTTTAAGGTTATCTTGTTTGTAAAATTAATAATAAAACATCTATTCTTGAATCAACTTCAAAAGCTCTAATTTTACTCTGTTATACAGACGTTTTAAGATCCTGAAGTTGTAATTAAGATATTCCAAACGGTTTTTTTTTTAAATTGTGTCAAAGTTGAGACTCAGTAAAGAAAAATCGTTAGACTTTATGAAAGTTTTTGTTTGGAAAATTATTAAAACAATAATGAGTGCTGAATAAACTTGAAAAGCACTAATTATGCTTTTTAATTAAAAATTTAAGATGAAATGATCGCTAAGTTTAAAAGAATTCAATTTGAAGCTTTAAACGAGTGTTTTCCACTCCCAGACTAAGCATGAAGTAAAATTTCGAGTTTAGAAAAGCCCCGTGAAAATTTGTCGACGGTCGCGCAGCGACCCGAGACAAATTTTCTGGGCTTTTCTAAACTAGAAATTTTACATCATGCGCCACGCGTATAAAACACTGATTTCAATTGAGGTTCAAATATATATAAGTTTCACAGTATTTTAGTGTTTTATACGCGTGGCGCATGAAGTAAAATTTCGAGTTTAGAGAAGCCCCGTGAAAATTTGTCTCGGGTCGCTGCGCGACCCTCGACAAATTTTCTGCGCGGGGCTTTTCTAAACTCGAAATTTTACTTCATGCTTAGTCTGGGAGTGGAAAACACTCGTTTACAGCTTTAAATTGAACTTAAAAAAATAACAAAAGGAATATCTAAAAAATTACAGAAAATAGGCTGAATTTAGAATACGTATAGTTAAAAGAGAAACTCCCTGTATATCAAAAATATAGAGTTCAATTTGAGGCTTAAAACGAGTGTTTTCCACTCCCAGACTAAGCATGAAGTAAAATTTCGAGTTTAGAAAAGCCCCGTGAAAATTTGTCGTGGGTCGCGCAGCGACCCGAGACAAATTTTCTGGGCTTTTCTAAACTCGAAATTTTACTTCATGCGCCACGCGTATAAAACACAGATTTCAAGAAAAGTTTGAATATATATAAATTTCACATTATTTCAGTGTTTTACACGCGTGGCGCATGAAGTAAAATTTCGAGTTTAGATAAGCCCAGAAAATTTGTCTCGGGTCGCTGCGCGACCCTCGACAAATTTTAACGGGGCTTTTCTAAACTCGAAATTTTACTTCATGCTTAGTCTGGGAGTGGAAAACACTTGTTTAAAGCTTCAAATTGAACTCTATATTTTTGATATACAGGGAGTTTCTCTTTTAAGTATACGTATTCTAAATTGAGCCTATTTTTTGTAACGTTTTAGATATTCCTTTTGTTTTTTTTTTAAGTTCAATTTGAAGCTGCAAACGAGTGTTTTTCACTCCCAGACTAAGCATGAAGTAAAATTTCGAGTTTAGAAAAGCCCTGTGAAAATTTGTCGAGGGTCGCGCAGCGACCTGAGACAAATTTTCTGGGCTTTTCTAAACTCGAAATTTTACTTCATGCGCCACGCGTATAAAACACAGATTTCAAGAGAAGTTCGAATATATATGAATTTCACAATATTTCAGTGTTATATACGTGTGGCGCATGAAGTAAAATTTCGAGTTTAGAAACTCGAAATTTTACTTCATGCTTAATCTGGGAGTGGAAAACACTCGTTTAAAATTTCAAATTGAACTCTTTAGAAGAACAGCAATTAACTAAATATTTAAAGAAAATAATCTGAATTTAGAATACGTATACTTTATAGAAAAACTCCCTGTATATACTCATATGGAATTCCAAACTAAAAAGGCATCTTTTTCGTTATACAGTTGTATGTATGTCGATAGAAATTAAAATCGTGAATATTTATCCAGTTTACTTGTGTCTTCTGTAATACCCATTCATTCATTCGCACGACGCACTGTGTGGCTGATTGAAGCCAGCGCGGCCGCGGGTGTGTGCAGAGAGGTAATTCTCAACATAAAATGTTTAAAAAACTAGTAAACTATTATAATTAATGGATTAGTATTTGAAAAAGACTGCTTTAATAAGTGACATTGAATATTTTTAAAAGAACGCGCGGCCGCGCAATCATCTTCCAGCCGAACTAGCTTATGCCTGCGCGCAATGGACGTTTTGAGGTGACTCGCGATATAAATAATTTTTTTTCTCAAAAAGTTGGTTCGATATTTTTAAAATGAAAAAATTCCTGTTGTAGAGGAAGCTTGGGGCTATGATTTGGTAGTAATTATAGGTTGGACAAATTTTAATTGCGTTTTTGCGGGTCTCGTAAAGTTTAAATTTATGTTGAAAAATTATTAAAATTGAAAAAATAATATTTCATTAGCTTATCAAGATATTAATTTGGTTTTTCATGTGTCAGAAGCACAGGTCATTTGCTTTTACATAAAAAAAAAAAACAGTAGATAAATATTTCAAGCAGTTACAACAATATATCTACTTAACCGCAGATCGATTTTTGTTATAAATTCACATCTCAAAATTGACGATGTTTACGAATTAATTACTCGTTAATTATAATCACTATTTTGTTGAAAATCTATACTTCGGGGTTCTGAAGTATGAGGAACATGATGCAGTACCTAGTATTTTGAACATTTATTGTTGAGAATTCCCTCTCCGCGCACACCCGTGGCCGCGCTGCCATCAATCTTTCACACTGTGCGGCGAACAATGGGCTCAAATCAGAAAAAAGATGCGCATAGGAAGAAAAAGTAAAAGTCATTGTAACGGCAAATTTGATAATTATTTGCGATGTTTAAGTCCACATTAAATGACGTTTAAGATTTGTAGCAATACCAGATCATGTGGTTTATCGGGACAAAGCTCAAAATATGAAGGTTTCAACTCAATAATACATTCTTCATATAAATTCAATGGGAATTTACATCTTTCTTAAAAATGATGCAACTTTTAAACACATCGAAGCACAAACCTGGGATTTTCCCAAAATGATGTCCATTCAGAGGACTATATTTTGAGCTAAATTGCAAATGTTGGCTTTGAAATGGGAATTGCAAATAGTATCAAAATTGTATTTTCGTTACTTACGTATTTTGGTCATATATCATCCGATTTTCTTTAATTATAAATTATCAGTCCCTTTAAAAATCCCATATGGAATATTCATTCTGACAGTATAAAGATCAATACTTGTTCCATAAACATTAGATTTCGAGTATCGGGACAAAATATAAGAAGTGTGAAATATCCATGGAAAACGCGAAATTTAATATTAAAATGATCTCACGTCATCGAAAATGCTATCACGGAAAAACATGTCGGTGGAAATTGAAGCCTTCAGCCTTTACCTATAATTTGATCATCAATATAGAAACAACTACTTTCCAAACAACTACCCCGACGGATATTGAAATCTATAACGAATATTTGTTGTTACACTCTTATCTAGCTTAACACACTTACCTTAAATACCATAATATTTTGAAATGATTGACATGCACCAAACATATATTTAAAAAATCAAAATTAATCAAATTTATTTAGCCAGTGATGTTATATGATGTTAATTGTTAGTCGTTCAGAATAATAGTTGTTTAGAATTGTGCGGACCATAAAACCTATAGAAAACCTTTTTCAGATTACGAAACACAATCTATCCGCGCTTAATCGGCCATTTGGCCCCATTGTGTTCCGCTATGTAAACAAACAAACAACGCGCTTCGCACTCATCATTTTTATTATTCGTTGTGATAAAATTTGGCAGGCACTATAAACCAATACATAGTCAAAACTACTTTCTGCAATTTTGCTATTTCTGCGCCATCTCGTATCCCAGAAACACACAACCAGCAAAAATTGGCCCTTTTAAAATTTAAGACTTGTTGAAATAAGCAAAATATTAGTGATATTTAAAATAGTTTTCTTTTAAAATCATAAATCAAAAAATACTTTGTTGAGAGCGCAGTTAGTAAATTTCGAATCGAATCGAATTAATTAAAACATAAATACTACAGAAATCATTTGCATATCATATTTATTGTATTATTTTGATTCATGTCCAAAACACACGTAATAAATAAGCGTGATTTAGATATAATTTAGTCGACGAATTTAAAATTCCTCGGGGTATATAAAACCCGCGCGCACACACACACGTACCTTAGCATATTTTTACAATTTATTAAGTTATAAATTCAAGAGGCGAGATTTAAATTATTCCTGCGCGTCCTGAAAAATACTCCAAAAAAGAGAAAAAGACATGCATACACAGGGATTCGGTTCGCCTGTAGCGGGCGCACGAATAAATCGCACTTGATGAAAAGTTAAAGTTGTGTCATTTGAAACTCGAACACGCAATAAAGTCAGTGTAAAGCCGGTCGCTATTTATGCGTGAATAAAATAAACCCACGTTTAGGGCCGCATAATATTACGATACTTAACTCATAACCGGCCGTCATATGCGTCAATATGCACCAATTCATAAATATTCGTTAGTATTCCCACTAACACTTTAGTCGGATGGAAATAAACGGTTGTAATTTATGTTAAAGTCATGAAAACGCTACAATTTACACTTCGCTCTTCGTTTTAGACGCTTTTATTGCTCATAACCGTATCTGACTCAAAACTCTTTAGCTTAAACTCAAAGAATATCTACCTTTACGTGTGTACAAGTAAAAGTCGTTAAGAGCACTTGGAATGAATAGCACTTAATGATTTTTACTTTAACACGTGTGTACAGGTAAAAGTCGTTAAGAGCACTTGGAATGAATAGCACTTACTGATTTTTACTTTAACACGTGTGTACAGGTAAAAATCGTTAAGAGCACTTGGAACTAATAACACTTAATGATTTTTACTTTAACACCTTCTACTCGCATTCTATCTCATACACACGCATGGTTCATCTTCTTGGTGGTAAGAGCGAGAGAAAAAAGTACCAACATTCAATTCTTGAGAATTGGCTGTTTCGACTCTGATTTACTCGAAGCTTGGGATTGTGCATGTATGTGTGTGTGTTATGGACTGAAATGCAATTTGACACTTCATTTAAATATTTACACGCGTTTCTTTCTTTCTGGGCGCGTTTATGGCGTTCGCGAACGCGACGAGTCCCATAGTTTTTCCACCTTAATTAAAATATAAAATTGATGTTTATTCGATTCGAGGCGGGCGTTTATTTTCGATATTGATGCTGCTCGTGGCGTTTTTATTAAGTGCCCGCAGACACGCTATTTTTATGTGCGCGCCCGAATTTATACTTATACACATTCAAATTTATGCATAATTAATTATCTCCCAATCTAGGGAAAGGATATACATTCGGATGGATTAAATTCTTCGAATGTTTATCTGTAAATATAAATCGAGATATAGTTAATGTATTCATCATTAGGAAATTTGAGACTTTTTAAATAATTAAGATGAAAGACGATGAAAATCGTGTCTAAAAGTTTGGGAGGGTAATATCTCAAAAACTCATGATGGTCATTCAAACTCTATTTCAGCTTAAATATAACAATTGGAATAGGAACACTAAACTAATAATTACCAATATACAATTATAAGCTGTCACAAGTTGAAAATAATAATTATTTTACAATTTAAAACTATAACTTAATTGTTGAGGCAGTTAGCAGTTAAAAGTTCATTTTCACTTTGATTTTAGTTTAAATAAAACACATTACTTTCAAACACTTTATTGTACTCCCGACAATTGTTTCGCCACACTGTGGCAATATATAGCATTATTCTTCGCGTTAAGAAGCCACAGTGTAGCGAAATAATTGTCGCGAGTACAATAAAGTGTTTGAAAGTAATAAGTGTTTTATTTAAACTAAAATCAAAGTAAATTTAAAACTAAATAAGTGACTTTTTTTTCATATTGTGGACAGTATTACTCTCCCAAACTAAATGCTAAATATATACAGGACATTTTTCTTTTACGAGGGTTGCCTTTTATATTTCGGGATTAAAGAACAAATATAAATATTAATCATTGAAAATCGCTTTATTGTTTTTCAAAATATTCCCCATTAAGATCTATACACTTTTGCATGCGTTTGAACCAATTGTCGAAGCACTTTTGCCACTCTGATTGAGGTATCTCCAAAACATGCATTCTGAACGCATCAACCGCTTCTTCATGTGTCGAAAAACGTTGACCTCTCATTTTATTTTTTACGGATGGGAATAAAAAGAAGTCATTCGGTGCCAAGTCAGGACTATATGGCGGATGACTCATCAAATCGATGTTTTGCGTGCTCAAAAATGCAGTTGTTTGAGTCGATGTGCGAGAGCTCGCATTGTCGTGGTGAAGAGTGATCCGTTTTCGGCGGTTGGTTTTCCTGATTTCTTGGATGACAACTGGTAAACAAATGGTTGTGTCAGAATTGACTGTTCTGCGTTGTTCTAGTAGCACGGTTGCGACATGTCCAGTTTTTCCGAAAAAACAAGCGACCATTTGCTTGGAAGTACTTCGTGCGCGAACAACTTTTGTTGGATTTGGCTCATCTTGAAACACCCATACGGTCGACTGCTGTTTACTTTCGGGCTCATACGCGTAAATCCATGATTCATCACCTGTCACGATGTCATAGACGTGTTTCGAAGCACCGCAATCGTATTTTTTGAGCATTTCTTTGCACCAATCGACACGAGCCTTTTTTTGAGCGATTGACAAAGTGGGTGGGATCCAACGCGAACAAATTTTTTTGACAGTCAAATGTTCATGCAATATTGAATGTATGCTGGACCCACTAATGCCTAAGGTTGTCTCAATCTCACGATAGGTCACATGACGATCTTGCAATATTTGTTTGCGCACACCATCAATGGTTTCCGGAACAACAACTGATTTTGGACGACCTCCACGAAATTCGTCTTGGAGTGAACTACGACCTCGGTTGAATTCACCATACCATCGATAAACACTGGTCCTTGATGGAGCTTCATCGCCAAAAATTGAATTAAGTTCATCCATGCACTGTTGTTGAGTTAATCCACGTCGAAAGTTGTAAAAAATAATCGCACGAAAATGTTCACGATTTAATTCCATTCTTTGGCCGACATAAATCTTTTAAGTTAGTGTAAACGACACAAATAACGCTCATATGACAAAACGTTCTGAGTACATATAACCTCAAAAATGTCAAACTTTACGATAGAGCTCTCAGTTGCCAGATTGCAACACTAGGGTTGCCCAATCCCGAAATATAAAAGGCAACCCTCGTAAGTATACATATTAGGGCGGGCCGAATTGTAAGGAACTTTTTTTTTCTAAGAGTAAGTCTAATTTTTTCTGATTCTACGTTCAATTCTAAGAAAAAAAGTCCATGAGATCATAGGTCTACGGTGAATTTCAAACCGCATTCATTTTAATTGAAGATTTTACTGCAGCCGGTTGTAATATTTGTTTGGATTTCAGTTCTGATTTATAATATTCCTATTTTTATTCATATTTCAGGATTCATGGGGGTTTTGAGTGTGACGAATTCATTGTTGATATTTATGTTTATCTTAGTTATCCGCAAGATGTCAAATTTAGTTTAAAACTTAGAAACCTCAATTGCTTCTACATAAAATCTCGCAGAATGATGAAAATCATGAAGAATCAAAATCAGATATTGTGCAAAATAAGTTGATCAAAATTGGCATTCTTAGACTTATTTGTACATACAAATTGATGATTTAATGGTCCTTAATGTTGTTTTACATTTCAATTCATGAATTCATGTCTTCTGTGATTTAAGTTTAGAAAGTTAACTAAAACTGACGAAAGTATCAGTTTTTGTTATACATATGCATACACTGTAAATTCTACGACATTCGTTGTTTTTTTTATAAGATTTCATTTTGAAGGTTTTCCACTCCCAGACTATGCATGAAGTAAAATTTCGAGTTTAGAAAAGCCTGTAAATTTGGATTGGTCGCGTAGCGAAGCGGAGCGGCCAATCCAAATCAGGCTTTTCTAAACTCGAAATTTTACTTCATGCGCCACACGTATAAGACACTAAAATATCGTAAAGTTCAAAATATACGGCTTTAGCAATCTAATATGTAGATGTGAATGAAACGTGAGTCAAATTCTGCGCTGAACAAATTGTTTAAGATAGTAATTATAGGCAACCCAATAACTCTAACGTATACTAGGTTGCCTATAATCGTTGTTGTATGTGTATGTTTTTTGAACTTCACTGTAAGTCAGTGTTTTTAAGCGTGGCGCATGAAGTAAAATTTCGAGTTTAGAAAAGCCTAATTTGGATTGGCCGCTGTAATTATCGGAATATGTATACTCAAAAGAAAAATACCCTGTATGTTTTGTTTTAAACACGTTTTAAACGTGTTTTAAACATGTTTTAAACAAGTTTTTAATTGGTAATGTTTTAAACGCCCTTTCAATGAAAAAAACACGCATTGTAAAAAAAAACTGTTTGTTTTAATTAAAATGAAAAAAAACTTTTTTTTAACAACCCTGATTAAAATTAATGCAGCTCGAAATTCACCGTAGACCCATTGTCCTATAGAGACATTTTTTCTTAGAATTGAACGTACAATCAGAAAAAATGAGACTCAACTCACTCTTTGAAAAATAATCGACCCACCCTAATACATATGCATACGTTTTTTTTCTTTAAATTCAATTTGAAGCTTTAAACGAGTGTTTTCTACTCCCAAGTTAAGCACGAAGTAAAATTTCGAGTTTAAAAAAGCCTGGAAATTTTACTTCATGCTTAATCAAGGACTGAAAACACTCGTTCGGGACTTCAAATTGAACGCTTTTAAAAACAAAACAATAAATGCCTGAAATTTTACAGTGCATGCATCGGAAAATTAAAAAGACATTTAAAAGAAAAAATCCCTAAAAATTTAAATAGTTACCTAAATTACACACCCTAAAGTTTTAGGGCCAGTTGCCCCGAACACGTTGAACTGGTTCAACTCTGAACTCGAGTTCAACGTTTCTGGAGCAACTGGGCCTTAATGACAAGTTTCTTCGTGCAGTGTCAAGCTAGAAAATTGTATACTATGTTTATTAATTAAGACATTGTTTGCATTTTCACGAATAACATTTACGTAATTTTATATATTTTAATTTTATATATATATATATATATATATATATATATATATATATATATATATTATAAAAGTGTGCAAACTATAAGAAGCGTAAGCTTGTTTTCTCTAATTCAAATAGTTTTGAATTTGAATTATTCTTGTATACTATGTTCATATTTTACTATTTTTTTTCTTTTTCTACTAAATTATACTACTAAAAGGAAATAAGCGATTAAAATGAAATAAAACAGAATTATTCTTGTATACTATGTTGATATTTTTACTGATTTTTTCTCTTTCTACTAAATTATACTACTAAAAGGAAATAAACGATTAAAAATAAATAAAGCAGAACATTTGAATATAATAGTGTATGCATATCCTTTTACCCAATGATATGCAAACACTATTATATTTAAATGTTCTGCTCATTGTCTGCTTTATTTTCTTCATTTACCCTTAAATAAATATAACTCTTGAAACTCCGATATTCAATTTAAAATACTCTGTATTTGATGAAATTCTCATGTGTGATTCAATGACTGATAATTAATTAAATATTGCTCTATTCTGCTCACTTCTCTTGAGCAAAAAGGTCAATTACCGAACTATTTTTTTACTGCACCTTAATGAGATGTTAGTTGACATTTGCGTACATATTCACAATTTATTGGCCGAAGTGTGCTCATAAAAATTACGAAACCGCTTAATAAAGCCGTGTGCGCAATGAGCTTAATTGGATGAGTGATGTCCAGCCGGGACCGCATTAAATGCACCGAGCTTTACAAGATCATTACGATCATTATCGTCGGCTGCTGTGCTAATTTAGCAATTAGAAAAGGTAGTAAACGGTATTCTTAGATGTTTAAAGCGTCCAGATAAGAGCGACGTTTAACGCGAACTTGTCGTGCAAAATAACGGTTCAAATATTAAAATATTGCAACACAACTACAAATAAAAATACATAAAATAATTTACACAAGATAAAAATATATAGGGAGATGCATTCAAAGAAATTTCAATGAAATTGATAATT
This sequence comes from Philonthus cognatus, assembly GCA_932526585.2. Lineage (NCBI taxonomy): Eukaryota > Metazoa > Arthropoda > Insecta > Coleoptera > Staphylinidae > Philonthus > Philonthus cognatus. The sequence goes on from OW052241.1 coordinate 156,943,754, forward strand.
AATTTCATTAACCCATTCACACACAATGACGTATTAGAGACGTACATTATATTAACCCATTAAGCGCCATTGATGCCCACACGCAATATTATCATTTTTTTGTTATTTAAATTAGTTTATAAATTAATTTGATATATTATATTATTTGACCTGACTTGACATTGTATAACGAAAACTGTAAATATTTTGTTATTTAAATATTTCGAAAATTCCTCATAAAAAATGGCAATGTATTTCTAACTTTACAATATTTCAGCGTTTTATACGTGTGGCGCATGAAGTAAAATTTCGAGTTTAGAAAAGCCCCGTGAAAATTTGTCTCGGGTCGCTGGCGCGACCCTCGACAAATTTTCTACGCGGGACTTTTCTAAACTCGAAATTTTACTTCATGCTTAGTCTGGGAGTGGAAACACTCTTTCTAAACTTCATATTGCATGTTATTATATAAAATCGACGAATGCCTAAAAATTTCCAGCGTATACATTAACTATATTTAAAAGAAAAATTCACAGTATGTCATACAATAAGTCATCATAGAAGTCATAAAAATAAGTGCACAATTTTACCTAAAACCAACTATTAGAGTTCACTTTATAATTGCTCGCCCATAATGGGTTAATATGTAAAAGTCGATTTTGATGTGTCGCAGACGTCACAAATATCGCTCGAGATTTGTGTAGTCCAAAAACTAAGTTTTGAAAAAAAAATTCCATGGTTTTTTAAAATAGAGAAGTCAATTAAGATTTGTATGATGCAGGGAACTTTTTTAAAACTTATACATATCCAAATTTATTATTGTAAATTTTTAGATATGCGTTATTTTTATAAAAACCTTCAATTTGAAGCTTCGAACGAGTGTTTCCACTCCCAGATTAAGCATGAAGTAAAATTTCGAGTTTAGAAAAGCCTTAAAATTTGGTTTGGTCGCTCCGCGAAGCGGAGCGACCAAACCAAATTTTCAGGCTTTTCTAAACTCGAAATTTTACTTCATGCGCCACGCGTATAAAACACTGAAATATTATGAAGTTTAAAATATACTGCTTGTGTCTGCTCTCATGTTAATGAATTAATAATTTTTTATTTTGATTAATTGGAATGTCTGGAGCAATCTATTTTGGAATGTGTAAACACTATTTAAAAGATACAGGGGACTTTTTGTAAATTTATACATATCTAAATTTTTCATTGTTCATTTTAAGATACTCGTTATTTTTATAACAAATTTTAATTGAAAGCTTCTAACGGGTGTTTCCACTCCCAGATTATGTAACCTCACTAAAATAGTTTGTTTTTTCTCCGTAAATAAATGTTATTTATTATTATTATTTTATAGATTAGAGACTGTCATAATATTTGTGTAGTATTGAGCGTTACTACGTGGTAATCCATATTTATTAATCAATAATAAGATAAAAAAATATTGGACACCTCTCAGCAATATTGATTAACTATCATAATAGCTTTAAAAAATTATTTATTTTATTTTGTTCGTATGAAGATATTTGAGATTTATAACTTAAAAGAAGACATATTCCAACTTGCATATTAATACACATTAAGAATACCCATAAAAAAGCATCAGGTGCTTTTGTTGATTATTCGAAACACATAAGGATAAAGTGAATATAACCATACAGCTGTTTTAATAAAATCCAAACATGCATTACATTATTGAGACGCAACGTGCATGCCGTGGCGGGACCTCATTAAATAAACATATAAGCGTAATAGTTGGTGTTGTTTTTAGTATCCAGCAGGATGGTGCTCGCGGTGGATGGATATAGATGTGGCTGGTGGCTCGTTGAAAGGTTTTGGAATTAATTATGCATGCCGTGAACCACCCTTAGTGCAATTTCCGCGATGCTATCGCGGCGCGCCTCACAATAGGTGGCACCTCGGGTATCTAACACAAGTTAATATGACCCAATTTGTCAAAGCCTTTCCACTTGAACTATTGAGATGTCTTATTTTAGCTTTGAATTACTTATAGTGTAACAATGGAAACTATTTCCTCAATTACTGATCAACTTATGTTTAAATATTTACAAAATATAAAAACGAATTAAAATCATTCCGCAAACTATTGGCAAATTCAATGTGTCTTTATCTTAAATATTTAGGTAAAATATTTATCGATACAAATTTCCAATATTTAATTTCAATTTCAATTTATTGATGTTATAACAAAAGTTTTACACAAGTCAAGTTACAATAGATAAATAATAAATATATGTACAAAAAAAAGTGTATAAAGTACAGAAGATACATTAACATGTAGTCGAACAAACAAAAATGGTACATACAGATTAAAATAGACAATATGCAAGAGTATTGGTCCAAAAATAAAGTGTTAGATGTCATTATCAAAAAACTCATCTGTGCTGAAATAAGCATGCTCGAGAAGGAATTCTTCTAGCACTTCTCGGAATTTATTGAGCGGAAAATTTCGTGTGCTATGACTAAGGTGATTACAGAACTTAATGCCGTGATATCTTGTTCCAGTTAGGGATCTCTGTAATCTCGATTGTGGCAAATTCAAGTCAGATTTTCCTCTGGTCTCATATGAGTAATTACGTACTGGCATAGCTGCAATATTACGTTTAACGTGCATCAAACATTCAAGGATGTAGATACATGGTAGGGTTAGTATTTGCAATTGCTTAAAATAAATTCTACATTCTTCTTGATACTTAACACCAGCAACTATTCTTACTGCTCTATTCTTACTGCAATTTGAAGATCCGATGCCTACAAGATGCATGGCCCCAAACAAGGATGCCATATATTAAGTGACAGTGGAAAGTTCCATAGTATGCTGTTCTCAGAACGGTGCGGGATACTTTATTTGATAATACTCTTAAACCAAATACCGACTTATTTAATTTTCCACTTAAGTAATCGCCATGAGCAAACCATGTTAATTTAGAATCAAGATGGATACCCAAAAAATGGACAGTCTCTGCATATTCGTCATTTTCAGCATCTTTTTTTCTGAGCGTAAATAGCATTTCAACCGACTTACTGTTGTTTAAACACAATTTGTTAGAGGCAAGCCACTTCGCTGCATTTGATTTAGTGGCGACATTTAGTTCCGATGCTTCTACTAAACTACTACCCGTACTTAAAAGAGTGGTGTCGTCGGCAAACAATGCCGAATTATTTTGTCCGATTTTGTCTGGGAAGTCGTTTATAAAGATCAAAAATAATAATGGCCCTTAGACTGACCCTTGAGGTACACCGTTTTCTATTAGGCGATAGCTGGATTGTTCACCATCAATGAAAACCTTTTGCTTTCTATTTTGTAAATAGGATTGCAGTAGGCTGATGCTATTTACAGAAAAGCTATATTTTGCTAGTTTATTAATCAGAATCTTGTGAGATACACAGTCAAATGCTTTGCTGAGATCTAGAAATGTAGCTACAGAAAAAGATCCAGTTTCGAAGCATTCGACTGTGTATTCCACAAATGCAAGAACAGCAGAAACCGCCGACATTCCACGGCGAAAACCAAATTGATTTTGTGAGAATAAATTGTTTGTATTAAAGAAATCAATTATTTGATCCTTCATAATACGTTCAATTACCTTTGATAGGGCAGGTAGAAGGCTAATAGGTCTATAGTTATTTGTATTAGACTTGTCTCCCTTTTTAAAAATAGGGACAGCCTTAGCACATTTAAATGCGTCTACTACTACTACTCACAATGATATCATTTAGTAATCTAGTTAGTGGTACCAAAATTATGTCGATAACTGGTTTCAAAATATCCACAGAGATTCCATATATATCGGAACTTTTGGTGTTTTTCATTCCTTTACATGCATCCCGAATCTTGACTACAGACACTTCTTGGAAATTGAACGTACTATTGCATGTGACAGATATGTTTAAGGGATCATTATCGGATGGTGTGATGTTCTCTAAAAGTAGTCCTGAAACAGTGGAAAAATATTGGTTGAATTCTTCACAAGAAATATCACTATTTCGCTTTTGATTTATTGTAGGAGTTAGACTTGCAGAATTTATGAGTTTCCATAACGATTTCTGGTGATGTGCAGACTGAGAAATGTAAATATCATTTGCTTTAATTTTAGCATCTTTTATTGACTCTCTGTAAACTTTTTTAAAGTTATTCATTATTAGTTTATTTTGAATAGTAGATGATTTTTTATAATTTTCTGAGAGCAATGCAAAAGTTTCCCTCATGTCTTTTAGATTTTCATTGAACCACTTTACCGGTTGCTTTCTCTTTGCTACCCAGTTTTTCTCCGGAAAAGCATTAAGTAGACACATATTTAATTGATTTTGAAATAAGTCACATTTTGTGTTAATATTTAGGTTTTGATAAACAAAATTCCAGTCTACACTCTACAGAAGTTGGTGAAATCTGTATCTTCCCTGTGATGTTATGGGTCTATACATTCTTCGAGGAAGAATAGTTGGTGGAGTATTAGGCAACGTTAAGTTTATTGCAATTCCTATATGATCTGACAGATGTGTTTCAAAGGGACACGTTCGAAATATTGTTAAATCGTAATTTGTGAAAACGTTGTCAATACAGTTTTGCCCCCGCGTGTTAAAAAATACAGTGCTAACTAACCCATAACTTTCAATAAAGTCGTGCACAGTAAGAGCGTCATTATTGATATCATTGAAATTAACATTGAAGTCGCCACACAATATTACGTAATTATTATTAGCTGACTCATAAGAGAATTTAAAATATCAAGAAACACAGATAAATTCCCAGTGGGTGCTCTATAAACTGTTATGATATATAAATTAAAAACATGTAAAAAGATGCAGCTCAGTTCGCAATCACCATCTACTGATAAATCATTTGTCAAAGTATTAAATGATTTGGTTTCGTATAAATCATCTACATAAATCATAGCACCTCCGAAATTGCCGCTTTTCCGCGAATATGAAGCAGTTGAGGACAGCGCATTGATTTTTGATATGTTACATTCATAGTTAGAAAGCCAATGCTCCACCACGCAGACGATTTTGAAATCAAACTTACTGGAATTGAACAAACACTCAATTTCATTTATTTTATTTCTTATCGACTGCGTATTTAGGAAAAGCAAATCAATTACATTCGTATTTCTTTCTTCTTTGCAAACTGAAAAAAAGGTTTTATACAGGCATCTACAGGCCATACTTCTGGAATCTGCATGCTCTCATATTCATTAATAGGTACAGCTATTTTAAAGGATGAATACTCCTATTGTGACAGTATAGCAATAAAAAACTAATGTTTCCTCTAAACTGATTCGAATCCTGAATTATCCCATTCCTACTCAGCTCTGCTATCCAATAGATCTTTCAAAATAAGAATACATCAAACACTTTCTGATCAGTTGTCCCACAAGGTTCCTCTTTATCGCCTCTGTGGTACAACATATATTGTCACTACGTATATAATTCCATTTCCAAATATTTTAGTTTTTCTTAATACTCTCTTTTTTAACCGACGATACGACCTTAATTACACATGCTCCAAATCTTCTTATTGCTCACTCGTTACTGCAATCCTCTTTTGATAAAATACAGTAATTTTTTTGATACGCTATTTGGAGTACCAGGCTCCAAATAGCGTATCAAAAAACTTACTTTACTCATTGAAAAGTTTTCAATAATAACACATTACTTAAACGACATCTTTCGTATCTTCTTTCTTTAATGAAATCATTAGATTTACATTACGCAATATTCGGGCACATTTGATTACACATTCCGGATAAGCAGACGTTTTATTGACAATATCCTGAGTTATTTAATTTGACACATTCTCCGCCGTAGAACACTTCCTGCGCCCGGGGCCTTTTTCGATTTATAGTTTTTTGTAACGAGCGCCCATTTCTTCTAATGGATCACGGTAATTGACGATTATACGCGTCTGGCCGTTCGAGTGTCCCCGGATTAAATATCACACCTTAACTGTAAAACTGTAATGTTTAATTCGTATGCGGTCGTTTTCGTATAATGAGGGAAACGCAACACCTGAATATTATAATAAGTGGGGTATTAAATTGATCCTCACAAGTAATTGCTTGTATAATTTTATAAATGCAAATTATTATTCCTCATAATATTAAATAAATATAAAATGTACTGTATACAGGGTGAGTCACTGAGCGGAAATCGGTCTATAGTGGGCGTATCGTTGAAAATAGCAAAAAAAGTTTCAAATAAAAGTTGTTCAGAATCAAGTTTTTCAAAACCCAAAATTATTGCTAAATATGGCAGCCTTGCGGTTATACGGGAAGTAAACACCAACTTCCTTATTTTAAATAGAACACCCTATATATTGTTACATTTTTGAATTGCTCGTTAAAAATAAACATGAGTTTATTCACATAACATTGGGTCTCAGTTGAACCGTTTTCGAGTTATTTCATTATTTTTTTTTTGATAAATTTGACGATTTCAGAGCTCGACGCCATTAGCAATATCTTCAAAACGAAAAAAGTCAGAGTTACGCGGCTTACGGTTTTGGATTTGGGAAGAAATGTAGTACTTGTTTAGGTTTTTGCCATTAGTCAGATTTTCTAAATTGAACCGAGTCCGTCGACGGTATTCTTCAGTACTTAAAACATGCATAACTTCATTTTTTTAAACGGAACCATCTACCTTGTGACACTTTGTCTGATGCGAAATTAAATTTACTTTTTATTGATACCGGATTGTTGCCATATCCTTCCAACAGTTTTTAAGAAATTTGCGATTTCGTAAAAATGTTATTATATTTCGTATTATCGCGTTAGCCCTGGATACTGATGACGTTTGGTGATTTTGTTTTGAAATTTAGTTAGTCATTGAGATATTCCCTGTTTTTTTTAAGTTCATTTTAAAGCTTTAAACAAGTGATTTCCACTCCCAGACTAAGCATGAAGTAAAATTTCGAGTTTAGAAAAGCCCCGTGAAAATTTGTCGAGGGTCGCGCAGCGACCCGAGACAAATTTTCTGGGCTGTTCTAAACTCGAAATTTTACTTCATGCGCCACGCGTATAATTCGCTCAAATATTGTGAAATTTATGTATAATCGAACTTCGCTTAAAATCTGTGTTTTATACGCGTGGCGCATGACGTAAAATTTCGAGTTTAGAAAAGCCCAGAAAATTTGTCTCGGGTCGCTGCGCGACCCTCTACAAATTTTCACGGGGCTTTTCTAAACTCGAAATTTTGCTTCATGCTTAGTCTGGGAGTGGACAACACCCGCTTAGAGCTTCAAATTGAACTCTTTTAAAAATCAACGAATGTCAGAAAATATTTAGCTTATGCATGTTTACCTAAAGTTTACCATGAAGTAACCACATTTAAATTCAGCGCGCATTTGTGACGTAAGCGATCTCTACCTTCACTCTAATATCTTCGATTCTGTCGATCCTTCTTACCGTATACTCGACCGTCCTTGGAATACACATTAGATGGATGTTTCACGAACAAAAAAAAACAAATTGTCTACTTTTTAACGTCTGTATACACCATTTGTACTTAAAATGTAAGATTTGGTTTAATGTTTAGAGTAGTTTTGTTTTTATTATTTATATTATACTGGGAAACTTCTGGGGGATTATTCACAGCACCAATGCAATTTGTCATCGGTTGCACTGAAATGGCGTCATTTTACTTCATACGATTTGGTAAATTCTTCCCGAAATGACATCATTTTAGTGCGACTTCTCACCGATGAAAAATTGCATCTGTGCTGTGAATAGCCCCCCTGAAATGTCAAAATTTATTACATAAAACTTAGTCATTAAGTATAAATGTAGCGAATGAAGCTGAATTTGGATGTCTCCGATCGGCATACATTCTTAAAGCAAGTCATGTATTTCCATCAGCACTGCCCAAGGTGTAGACCATAGCAATCAGTTCTTCTTGAGAAAACATGTTCGGTTTTTTTATTGCAAGATCTCGCCAAAATAATATAAAATAAACTGACATTTGTCGGACATGCGAGTCAAAAGAAAATCGCCAAACGTCATCAGTATCCAGGGCTAACACGATAATACGAAATGTATTAAAATTTTTAGAAAATCGCAAATTTCTCAAAAACTGTTGGAAGGATATGGCAACAACCCGGTATTAATAAAATAGAAATTTAATTTCGCATCAGATGAAGTGTCACAAGATAGATGGTTCTATTTAAAAAAAATAAGTTATGCATGTTTGAAGTATTACAGAATGCCGTCGACGGACTCGGTTCAATTTAGAAAATCTGACTAAAGGCAAAAACTTAAACAAATAATACATTTCTTCCCAAATCCAAAACCGTAAGCCGCACAACTCTGACTTAATTCGTTTTGAAGATATTGTTAATGGCGTCGAGCTCTAAAATCGTCAAATTTATCAAAAAAAAAATGAAATAACTCGAAAACGGTTCAACTTAGACCCAATGTTGTGTAAATAAACTCATTTTTATTTTTAACGAGCAATCCAAAAATGTAAAAATATATAGGGTGTTCTATTTAAAATAAGGAAGTTGGTGTTTACTTCCGGTATAACCGCAAGGCCGCCATATTTAGTAATAATTTTGGGTTATGAAAAACTTGATTCTAAACAACTTTTATTTGAAACTTTTTTTGCTATTTTTAACGATACGCCCACTATAGACCGATTTCCGCTTAGTGACTCACCCTGTATATTTATTTTGAATATTATCATAATGTATCTATATTAACTAACTTTAGCACAAACAACTATACAGACAGTCCATGGGATAGGGAATCCAGGAAACCAAATTATGAATGAAATAAAATCTTACAGATGGCATCTCCATTCGCAATTTGATTATAATTCGGATGTAATAATTTCAAATGTAAAGTATGCTATCAATTGATAGATGTTATTATTTTATTTCAACGAAAATCCTCCAAGATTTCAAAAACTGTCTGGCAATTAATCCTTGATTTAATTTTTTGGCGTCCAAATATTTACATTACTGAATATAAAAACGAATTAAAATTAATATCGACGTTCTGCAAAAATGTTGTCTCATTGAGACAAGTCTCCAAATATTCATTGAAACAACTACTTCTCGCGCTAATACCCCGACAGATATTCAATTATACAATGAATATTTGAGTTACCCGACAGCTTTACTGTTCTATGCATAATTTATATGCAAAATGCAAAATCAGGTCAAATTATTCTCTGACCAAACTGAATGAATTAACAGGAAATTGAAATAAATTGAAAAAATTACAGGAAATGAATATTCATTGTCTTGAGCTATCTATAGACGCTTTTTGAGTTTTATCCCTCATCAGTATTTACATTACTGTCTGTATAATTGCCTGTGACTCAAGTTTTCGTAAAAAAAATCGTATACTGAATATCCATTAAATAATTTTAATATAATACAGGGTGATTCAGAGTAAGTGTGAAAAAATGTCACATTTCGTTAAGAGGCTCATTCAAAGACAACAGGTTAAATAAACAGAAAAACAGTTTGATTTTCATTATTTACAAAGCTATAGCTAATTTAAATTTTGCCAAGTAACGAATTATTATTGATACAATTGAATCATAACTGAATAGTAAAATAAAATAACACAAATGAAATACTAATACATTTGAACATCACATTAAATCAGTGTTAAATACGCGTGGCGCATGAAGTAAAATTTCGAGTTTAGAAAAGCCTGAAAATTTGGTTTGGTCGCTCCGCTTCGATACGCCACTGAATTCAAGTATCCGTAAATTTTTAGGATTTTTGTTATAAAGTAATATATTTGATATTATAAATTTTAATGCAATTTAACATAAATATAATCGAATTTGGTAATTTTTCCTATTTTTAAGTCAATTTTGATCGTTATTGCGGATTTAATTTATTTGATTTTTTCTCTCAATATTTCTTTGTTGATTGAAATTGTCAATATTTCCTTTTTTATTAATTTGTGCCTATTTTAATAGGTTTTTTTGTAAAATTTGATGTTCCTTGGTTTTGATGGCTCTGATTAGAGCACTGCACGGGCCGGGCTTTGACCCGGCTTCCAATCCAAAATATGAGACCGAGCCGGGCCGGGCCTGACTGTCGGCCCGTGCAGTGCTCTACCTCTGATAATATGCGTGTAAATATGTTTTGAATATTCGATGAAATACTTTAAATATTGCGTGAATGTACAGTAAATTTTCAAATTGAGAACGATATTGGGTTGGGATATGAATATGATCCCAACCCAATATCGTTCTCATTTTGAATAATTACTGTACATTCTGATAATGTTTAAATAAATTGGCTTAAGAAGAAGCCCAACAAATATAAAACGTCCATATCTACAATTTCCTTAACCCACCATGAATACATTTATAGTGCATGCCTCATTTATATCCAGTAAATAATCCCAAACGCGTTTTGAATATTTGATTGAGTGTATTATCTCGGATTATGCCCGAGCTTGACACTATCACATTATATTTGTAGTAAACCGATCGCGTGGGCCTCAACACAAATTGAAACCGTACCAAAAAATAAAAATAAAAAGGAGAACGCGTAACACCACCAAATATTTTGTCACGGGATCATCCTAAGTAGATTATGGCTTGTAGGTAACAATTACGCTACCAGCGATAGTGTAATGGTTTTTGAATGGTCGCGAGGATTTTGATTAAGGTGGCTTATTTTTCACGCCTTACTATTGAGACGTGTGTATTCCGCGTCCGGTTCTGAATGTGTCCGTAATCAAGGTGCATTATGTAGGTCTTTTCGGTATTAAGGATGTTTACGTGGGTTATTATTCCTGGGAGATCAGGATATATTTGGTGTGATTTAGTTAAGGTGATTACTTTTTTTATGGGACCTGATTTATATTATTGTATATATATACAGGGTGTCTACGCTAACCCGTTCGTTAAAAGTTTATGGGGTTGACGTAGCATTAAACATTTGAAAAAAATCCTTGTCATACGGTTGAATCAGTTCTCCTCATGTGAAATATTTTCAACTTTATATCACTTCCGGTTTCACCGGAAGTAGCACCAAAGTTGTTATTTTAAATGGAACACCCTATATATTAGTAATTTTTAGAATTCCTCGTTTAAATTGCAACATATTTTATTTGAACATATGTACACTTATCTCTTATAGTTTTCAAGAAAAAAACCTCTAGAAGGCATCTTGAAATCTGTCTGTAACTTCTCTTAAGAATAAGATAAAAATATGATTTATATCTCTACTTGTACCTAGAGGATAGCTTTACGAGTATATTAATTAAAAACTGTCAATTTTGACAATAAGTATTCCTAAAATGTCAATATCTAAGTGCCCTCTTCAATATTTAGTAATTCAATTTTTTCAAATGGAATGACCCAAATTTTATCACATGTAAAATATGTTACAATTTAAACGAGGAATCTAAAAAATTACTATTGTAATAATAATATTGTTCCATTTAAAATAACAAAGTTGGTGCTACTTCCGGTGGAACTGGAAGTGATATAAAGTTGAAAATATTTCACATGAGGAGAACTGATTCAACCATAAGACAAGGTTAGGTTAGGTTCATATGGCAACAGCCGAGGCTGTTAACTTAGGCCCATAGGGCCCGTTGCGATACCATGAGAGATCCTTCCCCTATACGACCCAATTTGAGCACCTAATGAATCCGATCAGATCTCCCACCTTTATAGGTGAAAGCTCCGCCAGTTCACTTGCGTGGTGCAGACCGAGGTACTTCATTCGTTTCCCCTCAAGAGCAGGACATTGACCTAGATAGTGGAGTACTGTTTCTTCCTCCTCCTCATCTAGACATTCTCTGCAGTAGTCATTGTATTTGAGACCCATCTTTTGTGCGTGTCCACCCAGAAAACAGTGACCCGTGATGATGCCTACTGCCTTCCTTATGTCGATTCTGCTAAGTGCAATTAATCTTTTACTGTTTATAGTGTCACACATAGGCCATAGCTGCCTTGTTATGTAACACGTGTCTTCTTCCTTTCACCTAAGGTTAACCCATGATGTCATTTGGTCCCTTAATAGTCTCTTGCATTCCCCAAGAGGAATGTCGGTGGAAAGTTCAGTAGATAGGTCTCTCATCCTTGCCCCCTTCCTTGCGAGGCCGTCGGCAATTGAGTTTCCCTTGATATCACTGTGACCTGGTACCCAGGTGAGCCCCACATCACAGCTGTTAGCGAGCTTGTTAAGCACTTTTCTGCAGTCTCTGACCACCTTGGAGGTGCAGTAGGGACTATTTAATGTCCTAATGGCGGCCTGGCTATCGGTGACGAACCTGATATGGTTTACCTGAAGGTCGGTTTTACCTATCCAGTCCACTGCCACTGGGATAGCCATGACTTCCACCTGTAGGACGCTGGGAGTGGTTTGGGAGTCGAAAAGATTTTTTGAGTTTGAACTCATGTGAGAAAATTCCACCCCCTACTCTGTTTTCGGACTTGGAGCCATCCGTGAAGAGCCAGACTTCATTTCCCTGAACAACCTTGCCCTCTACCCATTCGGTTTTGTCCGGGATGGAAATGGAGAACTTGTTCCCAAAGGTAAGTTCTGGAAGACAGCTATCAGTCCTCAGTGGGATATCGACAAGCTCATTCAGGATCCTTCCATGGCCCTGTTTGCTACTATTCCATATCCCGACCGAGTTGATCCTGATCGCTGTGGTAGCTGCAGCATACCTGCAGTAAAGCTAGATTTAGTATTACATCTAGCGCTTTGGAGGGGGTACATCTAGCCGCCCCTGTTATGAGCAGTTCGGCTGATCTCTGTACCTTACCCAGTGCGGTCCGGTGAATTTTCTTATCAAGAGCAGTCCACCAGACTGCAGCGCCGTAGAACAGAATGGGTCTCACCACAGTCGTGTACATCCAGTGGACAACGCTTGGTTTCAGTCCCCAGTTCTTGCTCACAGCTCTTTTGCACGAGTACAGTGCGACCTGCGCTTTCCGTACTCTCTCCTGAATATTGGGCTTTCAACTTAACTTCCTATCGACTAAGGTGCCCAAATATTTGGCTTGCTCCTTTACCACCAGTCCCGTGCCGTTTAGGACGGGAGCTTTGAAGTTTGGTATCCTATGCATTCTGGTGAAGAGTACAAGCTCAGTTTTGAGGGGATTTACCCCCACTCCACATTCCTCACACCAGCGGGTTACCTTGCGGAGTGCCCTCTCCATGAGTTCAGATAGGATGCCGACGTGTTTACCAGAGACCGCGAGGGTCACGTCATCAGCATAGGCAATTGTTTTACACCCCGTAGACTCCAGTCCTTTCAGTAGTTCATTCATAACTATATTCCATAGTAGTGGAGTGAGGGGGTGTCTTGAGGGGTACCTCTACTGACCTCTCTTCTTGAGCGTGAGCCGCCCAGCGCAGAGACAATGTGCCTCCTCGTTAGCAGCTCATCTACGAAGAGGCATATCGACTCGTCCATGTGCAGATTGCCAAGGGCCGACAAAATCGCCCCTGGGCGCATGAAGTTGAAGGCTCCTTCGATATCTAGGAATACCGCCAACGTGAACTCTTTCTTACACATGGAATTTTCAACCTGACTTAGGGGGGCGTGCAGAGCTGTGTCTACTGATCTGCCCCTAGTGTACGCGTGTTGGCTAGTCGACCAAAGGTCTGGATGTATGCGCTCTTTTATGTATGCCTCCACTAACCTCTCCAGCGTCTTGAGTAGGAAGGAGGATAAGCTAATCGGCCTATAGTCCTTCGGTGTTAAGTGAGATATTTTTCCCGCTTTGGGTATAAACACCACATTAGTCTCTTTCCACCTCTGCGGGATGTACAAAAGAGTTAAGCAGGCTTCGAATATTACAGGGAGGGGCAGAAAAAGCTATCCGATTTCAAATCCCTTTTTCTCAGAAGAGGGAACAGGTAGAGTAGTGGGGTAAAAACCGTTAGAAAGCCGGTTTTATGCCATTTGTCATTAGTCAACATGCCTTGGTCTGGTGAACATCGTGCTTTTGTTATTGAGCGGTTTATCGAAAACGGCGGTTCGATAATTGCTACACAACGTGCTTTTCGAATTCATTTCGGACTCGGGCGTCATGATCCTGTTCCACAGCACGCTACGATTAAAGTGTGAGTGTCAAATTTTCGACAGACGGGTTCAGCATTGAAAAAGAAGTCGCCTGGACGTCCCAGGACAGCAACAGGACCTGAAAACGTGGCCAATGTGAGAGCCGCGATTGAACGTTCCCCGCGAGGTTCGGCACGAAAACATTCGCTCGCTTTGGCGATTTCCAACCGCAGTATTCGGCGAATTTTGCACCGGGACCTTAAAATGCATCCCTACAAAATGGTTGTTGCACTGGGATTAATTGAAAGGGATTTTGAAACCCGTATGAACCTGTGTCGCGATCTCCGAGAACTTCCAATAGACGATGTTGTGCTTTTCACGGACGAAGCCCATTTTCACCTTTGTGGCGCCGTAAACAGGCAGAATTTTCGATATTGGAGTGACGAAAATCCTCGGGAAATCCATCAGAAACCCCTCCATAGCCCAAAAGTGACTGTGTGGTGTGCTCTTTCCCGCCTAGGCGTCTGGGGGCCTTACTTTTTTGAAGAAAATGGGCAAACCGTAACGGTGCGAGCGCTATTGTTTCATGCTGGAAAATTTTCTTCAACCCAAAATGGAAGAAAATGGCGTGGAAAATGTGTGGTTTCAACAGGATGGTGCAACCGCCCACACATCGCGACGATCAATATGGACATTCTCAGGGAAATGTTTCCCGAACGCCTCATTTCTCTGAGAGGTGATATTGGCTGGCCGCCGCGCTCACCGGATCTCACACCATGTGACTTCTTCCTTTGGGGTTACCTCAAATCGAAGGTATTCCAGCATCGACCAAGGACCCTTCTTGCTTTACGAAGGGAAATTTTTCGGGCAATTGAAGAAATTCCTGTGGAAATGACGGTGAAAGTCATGGAAAGCTACCGCGAACGCCTAAATCAGTGTATCCGCTCCCAAGGACGACATTTGAGTGATGTGCTTTTCAAAACTTAAATTTAAAAATGGCATAAAATTTGCGATATGTTAATAAAAAATTTTATTTGTCAAGTTGAGTGGTTTTATTTTTATAACGTTTTGAAATCGGATAGGTTTTTCTGCCCCACCTTGTATTTCCAACCAGGGATTGATAATATCCGCAGCCATCTGTAATTCAGCGGGAATAATCCCGTCCGGGCCTGCGGTTTTGCAGGGCTTGAAGCTGTTCACACTCCAAGCCAATTTATCCTTGCTCAGGATATCCCCCGTCGGGCAGCTCCTCTTGGGTGTCCGGAGAGCCCCTCTCCCACCAGCGTCGGAGGGAAAATGAGTCTCCATTAGCACCTCTAGGGTCTCCTCGCATGAGGTGGTCCACTCACCACCCTGCTTCATGAGAAAACCCGGGATAGCTGGGTTCCCCGATAGTATTTTTCTGAGTCGGCTGGCCTCAGAGGCTTCCTCAATCCGGTTGCAGAAAGTTCTCCAGGAGGCTCTCTTTGCCTGACAGCCTTTTTGAAGGCTCTGAGGCTGTCCTTGTACAGAGACCATTCGCTGGTTTGTTTTGCCCTGTTGAACAGCCTATTGCACTCCTTTCTTAGGGAGGAAATCTCCTGGTTCCACCATCTAGGCTTCTTTTTTCCTTTAGGTATTTTTCCAGGACAGGCTGCGCCCATTGCGCTATTACAGGCATCAGTGAGGGTAGTTACCAAGCAATCCAACTCCTCCTCAGTGGAAGGTCTGCGTGGTGTATCGCTAGGCAAAACCCTAGTGAGGACGGCCCTATAAGTGTCCCAGTTCGTTAATCTTTTGTTGGTGAATATAGGATTTACTGGGATACGCATATCCACCTGAAATTCTATATACCTATGGTCGGTGAAGGAGTGTTCACCACTGACCTTCCAGTTTTTAACTTTATTGTGCGCTTGGTCCGAAAACCATAAGACAAGGATTATTTTTAAATTTTTAGTGTAACGGCAACCCCATAAACTTTTAACGAACGGTTTAGCGTAGACACCCTGTATATATATATATATATATATATATATATATATATATATATATATAAATGGTTCATAATATTAATAACATATACCGATTATCATGTATGAATAAATATTGCTTAACATCGAGATGGGTTATACAACTTAAAGTAATTTTGGTGTACGGGGGGTGATCAAAATGTAAGGTTACAAAATGTTCATGTTTTATTGCAGTCTTTGTAACCTTACTCCTTGATCACTCCTCGTATGGGGGGATACAAAAGTAAGGTCACAAAGCCTGCAATGAAACATGTACATTTTGTAATCTTACGTTTTGATCACCCCTTGTAACGATATTTTTATCTGAATACATTATTATTCTTGTGCTATATTGAACTAATAATTGTGTGAACAAATGATAGTCGGATAATTAGTTAAATCTTGTAAATATTTGTGGAAATACTGTCTCACTATTTCAGAGTAAAGACATTTAAAACTGAACATTTGATTAATAATTGTCTAGAGCAGGGGTATCCAAACGTTTTTCTTTACAGGCTACATATACAATTCTACATAATCAAGTGGACCAATATCCAATAACTTGCATAAGAGTTTTTCAAAACTTAATTAGAAAATTGCATTTTTATTTAATATTACATACCAGAGCTGGGCAGGATTCGCATCATTCAGGATTCGAATCCTGGATTCGAATCCTTTTAGAGGATTCAAAAGAGGCATTCAAATACTTTAGTCAAACTGGATTCGTGATTCGGATACGTTACATTTTTGTAAGAGGATTCGTATTCGAACCCAAATACGGGTGATTCGAATCCTCATTACTTTGTAAGTATTCGAATCCTTTTATGAGGATTCGAATCACCCGCATTTGGATTCGAATACGAATCCTCTTGCAAAAATGTAACGAATCCGAATCACGAAACCAGTTTGACTAAAGTATTTGAATACTTACAAAAGGATTTGATTCATCAAAAATAATTCGAATTAATTGTAAGGATTAACAAGAAAAATGTCTTTTGTGTCGTTTTAAATTTCTCGTTAAATCACTGTTTTATACGCGTGGCGCATGAAGTAAAATTTCGAGTTTAGAAAAGCCCAGAAAATTTGTCTCGGGTCGCTGCGCGACCCTCGACAAATTTTCACGGGGCTTTTCTAAACTCGAAATTTTACTTCATGCTTAGTCTGGGAGTGGAAAACACTCCTTTGAAGCTTCAAATTGAACTCTTTAAAAAAAGCGTGTGCACACTCGTTAAACGTTTTAAATTAAGCTCTTTTGAAAAACAACCGATGTCGGAAAATTTACAGGTTATGCATATGTTTACCTAAAATAGAAATGTTCACGTTGTTTTTTTTTTTAGAAGAGTTCAATTTGAAGCTATAAACGAGTGTTTTCCACTCCCAGACCAAGCATGAAGTTAAATTTCGAGTTTAGAAAAGCCCCGTGAAAATTTGCCGAGGGTCGCGCAGCGACCCGAGACAAATTTTCTGGGCTTTTCTAAACTCGAAATTTTACTTCATGCGCTACAGGTACAAAACAAAAATATTGTGAATTTATGTGTATTTGAACCTCACTTAAAATCAGTGTTTTACACGCGTGGTGCATGAAGTAAAATTTCGAGTTTAGAAAAGCCCAGAAAATGTTCACGCGGCTTTTCTAAACTCGAAATTTTACTTCATACTTAGTCTGGGTGTGGAAATGCTCGTTCGAAACTTCAAACTGAATGCTTTGATATGAACATTAAATAACTGAAAATGTTTTTAAAGATAATAATCTAGTTTTTAAATTTGGTTTAATATTATTTGAAGTAAAACTGACATGGTATCCACAATCTAAAATGTTTTTCCTGGCTTTTTAATATAAAATTCTTCTGTGGGAAACCCTCATTTTGTTAAATTGTTTTTGTCAATATTTAAGTTGGTTTTATAAATGTTTACGTGTTTTGTAGTTTTTATGATGCCTGTTGATTTCGACAAATTTAATAATAACATATGGCTTTGTTGTTAGTGTTTTGGTCAATTTGAATAAAATTCCTTGAATTTTCTCTAACTTTCCCGGTTTTAATGATATTCACTGAATTTTTTTATAAACGTAATTTCCAAGCATTCGTCGATTTTATAATAAAGTTCAATTTGAAGTTTTAAACGAGTGTTTTCCACTCCCAGACTAAGCATGAAGTAAAATTTCGAGTTTAGAAAAGCCCCGTGAAAATTTGTTGAGGGTCGCGCAGCGACCCGAGACAAATTTTCGGGCTTTTCTAAACTCGAAATTTTACTTCATGCGCCACGCGTACAAAACACTGATTTGAAGTGAAGTTCACAAACTTCATGTGTAATCAGAGTAACAGGGAATCAGATATTTAGTCTGTTATCAACGATGTTCAGTGTTAATAATAAATAATTAGGTTTTGAATATTTTTGTTAAAACAACTGGTAACGATAGTTATATTATAATGGTTGCAAAAAATTATAAAATCAAATTTCTTCTTAAAGGATTTGTATTCGTAATTCGAAAAAACAGGATTCGAATCTTTGATTCGAATCATATTTATCTCTTACGAATCCTTTATTCGAGTATTCGTGATTCGAATCATATTAGGTGATTCGGATTCGTGATTCGAATCCTTTTTACGAGGATTCGTCCCAGCTCTGTTACATACTGGTAATGATTTGATTTATAAAATAAAATAAATAAAATAAAAATTTATAAAATAAAATAATTAATAACAGTATATTTTGAACTTCACATTAAATCGGTGTTTTATCTATGACATTTGCTCGGTTTTCATGAATTTAGTTTATTTGAATAATTATAGTCACTACAATAATTTATAATGACTTTCTAAAATACAAATAGGGTGTTGGGGGTTGGAAATTACTAGACTGGATTATGTTAGGTTGGGTTAGAGTAGGTCTTTCAAAAAGTCAAACGTACATTTTCAGTGAGTCGAAAAAACTGCAATATTATGACATAAAGTTAGTCTACATAAGATTAGATTAGATTAGAGTGGGTTGGAAATTACTAGACTGGATTATGTTAGATTGGGTTAGAGGAGGTCTTTCAAAAAGTCAGACGTACATTTTCAGTGAGTCGAAAAAACTGCAATATTATGACATAAAGTTAGTCTACATAAGATTAGGTTAGATTAGAGTGGGTCTTTTATGTACACATACATTTTGAGCAAGTCGAAATAATTGGAATTTTTATTACAAAGCCTACAAAGAGTAAGAATTTGTCTGAAATTACAATGCATGTAAGAAAACACTGATTTCAGACCATTATTCGCCCGTAATCCTTTATCAAGCTTTACAGTCTAGACCGGCAATTAAGGCCCCGGCTAGAAATAACTTCATTCCATTGAAATTCAGAAGTAGCCGGCCGTAATTGTACGTAATTATCATTTTAACCGGTGTCAAAGTTTAACGGCCCAAATGTGTAACAACGCCGTACGATCATTACAGCATTTCGTAAATGTAACATGATTGATGTACTTTATGTTTTAGATCCAGGCGCCGCTTTTAAATCCTCTGTGAGAAAAAAAATAATATAAATCGGAGTTAATTTCCATGTTAGGTAGCCCCCGAAATTAGACCAAAAGCGTGTAATTAAAACGATCAGCGTGCGTTATTAAAATTAATTCACATCACATAAAAGGTAAAATGTGTAATTATCGAAACCGGGCGCAATTACTAGAACCTGTCCATTCGTGAATATCAGTGTTTTTTTACTGGAGTATTAAAAAAGTGGTTGAATTAATTGCGCCGATTAGTATTTAAAGAAAAGCAATCAATGTAAAACTGTAATCGCCCTCCGGGGGGCGAGCATCGTGCATTCTTCCTCCTCTCTCTCCTTCTTCTCGGCTTTTAATTGTTATGGATCAGTAATTAAACAAATAAATTACTAAACGGTCTCTTTCTCGTTATTAATGATCCCACAACAGTTGCCAGGCTATTCCAACGTGGTTATTATGTAATTATCAGTTAGTTTTAATCTTAGGTTAAGCAAACCTTTCAGGATACTCAACAAATTACTCACAAGTACACTCCCCTTCAAACCGTTTCCATCTCGGTCTTTTGTAAATTATTGTAGCTATCTCATCGGTTTATCGTCTGAAGCCCTCTTCTTCTTCTTTTCTCGAAAGCTGGTTTTGCTTTGGTGGGGATTGTGTGTATACGTGCAGGCGTTACGTTCTGTAATTGTTGTTAATTAATTGGGATTTGTGAAATGATTTCGGGTCGTAAATCATCGGGTTAATATTGTTTGGCGAGCGCGGTGCGAACTACAAATTATTAACGCGAGGGGAATTTTAATTGTTGTTCTGACAGTTTTTCTTCATTAACTATTCCTTTGTTTGTTTTTTTCTTGATGGTAATTAACTGATTATTTTAATAAAACCCACTAACTCTTCTAATTTTAAAAACTGTTTTTTATTAACTTGCTTAGAACAGCGCTTCCCAAACTATTTTATGTGGCGGACCAATGGTTTTGGTCCCAGTTTACATAAATATCAGCGATGGCTCGCAGCCTAACTTCAGGGTCAGCCACAGCGCTAAGGCACACAAAATTTTAGGTTGGTATCGCGCTTTATAAATACAAGGAATTGCACAACAAAGTCACCTTTCAATAACGGATACATATTACCTTGGGTCTCTGGCCTACCCTGTTGCTTAGAACAGCGCTTCCCAAACTATTTTATGTGGCGGACCAATATTTTTGGTCCCAGTTTACATAAATATGAGCGATGGCTCGCAACCTAACTTCAGGGTCAGCCACAGCGCTAAGGCACACAAAATTTTAGGTTGGTATCGCGCTTTATAAATACAAGGAATATTACCTTGGGTCTCTGGCCTACCCTGAAGTTAGGCTGCGAGCTGCCGCTGATAGATACGTAGACATAGCAAAAAGGAGAATAGGGAGGGCACTTGGCTCGCTTGGATGTCAAGAAATCATACATTTTTCAAAAATGTAAGTGATCTTTTGTAATTTTACTATATTATTTTAGAATCCCAAAAATTATTTTCTCTGGGTTGACTTTTTTAAGTTTTCAGTACCTACTTATCAACTGTTCATACCATCAGGTTATAAAAAAATATTAAGTCCTTGACTTTCGATTTAAAGTTATATTTAAAATACATTCGGGGATTTTATCTTTTAAATATAGTTTACACATTCCAAAATAAATTGCTCCAGACACTTCAATTAATCAAAATAAAAAATAATTAATTAATTAACATAAGATCAGACACAAGCAGTATATTTTGAACTTCACAATATTTCAGTGTTTTATACGCGTGGCGCATGAAGTAAAATTTCGACTTTAGAAAAGCCTGAAAATTTGGTTTGGTCGCTCAATTACCAATCGCAATTTACAGTAATAAATTTCTATACAATTTTTGCTCTTTTATGATTTATTCGCCTGGTATTATTGACTTAAACTTATAATGCGCAAGATATTAATGTTACCGGATCTTGCCATATTTACCTGTAGGATCAGATAACATTCATTTCTTCGAATGCGTAATAAGTTTGAGAAAATAATTTGAAGCGTATAAATCGTAAAAACGCAAAAATTGTATTGAGATTTAAAATTAAATTATATTTTGAACATTTGATCAAATAAAACACCTAGCTAAGTTCACAATTAAACAGAAACTTAAACAAGTAATGTTCATTTTAAACCTTACACTAAATCAGTGTTTTATACCGTGGCGCATAAAGTAAAATTTCCAGTTCAGAAAAGCCTGAAAATTTGGATTGGTTGCGTTCTAAACTTGAAATTTTACTTCACGCTTCAACGAGGAAGTTTCAAATTGCTTAAATAAAAAGCCGCTTATGCCTAAAAATATATCAAATTTTATATAAATTGTTTTGCATTCTTTGTTGGGCATCCATTGAATACAAAGTAAATTAAATACAATGTAATAATCACCTACATTCAACAACAGAACAATTTAATAACAATGTTATTCAATTCAATTACAAAGTTATTTAATTATTTTGTAATTGAATTCGTGTAATTACATTGTAATTAAATTAAAAACTAATATAATCACTATTACCAAATATCTGGTAACATTTGTTCCTTGTAAATGCGCAAGAAGTCGAAATGTCAAAATAATTCACTTTTCAAAATAATATCTATTTCAAATTTGAATGTGTACAATTTGTGAGAATACAAGCTTTTTTCTGCACTAGGAGTTTCATGTCTAACTTCAAATTACCATGTTGCTTAAACTTAATTCAATACAAGATTGTTTGGAAATTAGTAATTGATTTGAAGAGGTTTATGCAGAATCAAACTGCCCTTAATTTAACCCATTAACGCCCAACTTATTTATTCTGCGATTTTTTTGTGAAAATTCTATATATGGTTTATAAATGTTTAAAATAAAATAAAATGCATTAATTTTTAAAAATTATTAGCTAGTTTTGGAAATATAGGCTGTCCTCATTTGAGGACGCTGTATACAAAAACATTGAATAATTATTTTATTATTATTCCATTATTACAAATACAATCATTTATTCGTATAATCAATGTAATTGAACAATTTATTTTAAGTATTTATTATGATATTTAGAAAAGCACGTTATACATAGTGTTATATTACATTTTTTACAAAACGTTCGCGGTTTTCCTTTGCAGCCTACATATTGACATCTGCGTTGGTTTTCACGTTTCTCTAAAATATGACCTTTTCCGTCAAATCTTATATTATCCGGAATACTGCCTTTGGATGTAGATGGGAAGCTAACTGGTCTGCCTTTCAATATACGTTTTCCATGTCCCAATTTGAGATATGGTACTGCTATATTTCTTCTAAATTCCTTTATAGAAACTTTATCATTGGGGTGCATTTTGTTGTATATAATGTGGCTGTTAACAATACACATGTCTACAATTCTGGTAAATAAACACCAGTACCATTTTTTCCCTCTTATAACAATACTATGCTTCTCAAGTAACCAGTCATGATGGTCAACTCCACCCATATATTTGTTGTAGTTTGCTATAAGAAAAGGTTGCGGAAGTAGTACTTTTCCTTTTTTTTCTTTACTCCATCGAGATACTGATGCTAGCGGCTCAATTTTATCAAAATTTGTTGCCATTGTAACCGCTTTATTGTCATTCCACCTTACAATCAAAATTCCATCGGTATTTTCAAATTGAAAGTCGTAAGTTCCTCTAGGACACTTCCCAATTTCTTTCGATGGTTTTACTGGCCACTTCTGTGTTCGATTGTCCCGCATGGTACCCGTTGCTCCATAACCCTGCTCTTTTAAAGATTTGATAAGGTTGTAGCTTGCAAAATAATTATCAAAATAAACATGGTAGCTGCAGGGGTCGTCAATAATTTCTAGCATTTTATGTACTACTCTAGTTCCTAGAGGTTCCTTTACTCGGGCTCTTTCTTTTCCACAATACAGGGAAAAGTGAAAACAATAACCGCTGTCGCCACACAAAGACCAAAGTTTATATCCGAACCTTATTGGTTTCCCACGGATAAATTGCTTTAGCCCATGATGACCATAATATCTTACCATCATTTCATCGATGGATAAATTTTGTTCAAAAACGCCCCATCTTTGAAAATTCTTATTTACCTTATCTATCAATGGTCTAAGTTTGAATGCCTTGTCATGTTTATTTTCATTTGCTTTGGAATTGTCTTGAAAATGTATATTAGATTTTATTTCAATATAAGCATTTCGACTCATCGCATCTTTCACCAACTGCACTCCTAGATCTTCACTCTCACTCCAATAGTCCCGTTCAGTAGGTAAACTGTGATAACCGGAAAATATCAAAAATCCCAAAAATATCTTTATATCTTCCACACAGACTACAACATTCTGTTTATTTTTATTACAAATCGCGTAACGCTTAGTTTCTGCCACAATATGTTCAAAAGTTTCTTCAGTAAATAGTTTTTCAAATGTTTCCAACATGGAACAGGTTTCCATATCTTGAAGTTCAAAATACACTGAAAACATTTTTTTTAAATGAGTAATAATCGAGATATTTAAATAACAAAATATTTACATTTTTCTTCATACATTTTCAAGTCAATTCAAATAATATAATATCTCAAATTAACTTATTTAGTAATTTAATTAACATAAAATTAATACTGTTGCGTATATGCACCAATGGTGCTTAATGGGTTAATATATCTTTCTAACAAACAGTTGGCAATTTTATTTGTAGTTGAATATTATTCATAATTCATTAGTTTAAAGCAAAAATAAACTAAGTAGGCTGAAAGTCCTAGGTCGGTTATATCTGATAAGTAGTTAAGTAATAAGAAGATACTCTCAGTATAATATTTCTCTCTTTTGTTGCAATACAATCATGTTATTATAAACATATTGGACATTTGATATTTTAATAAATCTATAAAAATGTCATGGCTAACAAAAAACTACACATCGACGTACATATTTATGGCGAAATTAAATAATTTTCCCGTAAATATCGAATAATACAAACATCTCGAATTATAACCAAACACACCTCAACACAATTAACGTCAGTTTAAGACTAATAAACAAAGAAACTAAATAATGATCGACGTATCCTTGAGCGAAACCTTTCGAAAAGAGCATTATTGTTCACATCATCATTATTTAAATTTTCCAGGCAATATGTTAATCATTTTCCAGAAAATACACAAATTCTAAAATGTACAGCAAATAAACTGTTATTGCATCCAAATGTTGATATGTAAAGTTTTAGGTATATTTATCAAAGACGAAACACTTTAAATTACCATTTCACTTTTTATTCTCGGTCTTACACGTACAGGTTACAATTCAATTCTGTCCTACCAATCATTCACGCACTCAACAATAATGTATGGCACACATTACGAAATATGCCGATTGAAGCATATTTCGCAATGTCCAACTTTTACCACCACAGATATTTTTAATTGATTCTCATCCTCACAATTTATTAGCAAACTTAAGCATATAATTGTGGTTTGGCTTAGTATTGTAAAAATAAAAAACATTTTTATTCCTTACTTCACTTTTATTTTTATTCCTAAGATGTACATTTCGAGTGCAAAGCACTCATTATCAATAATTAGTTAGTTATTGATAATGAGTGCTTTGCACTCGAAATGTACATCTAACGAATAAAAATAAAAGTGCAGTAAGGAGTAAAAGTGTTTTTTATTGTGATTGAATACTTCACATAACTCAATAAAACAATTAGTATTGTAAGTTTATTTTATGTATAAGTATTACTGTATTTTTCTTCTAGTTAAATAAAGAAATAAATTAATTGTCTTTCTTTTTTCTCTATACAGCTCATGTATTTTATGTACTTATAAATATACAAATTTCGTTTTGTAAATTTTCAGATATTTGCTGTTTTTGAAAGGTATTCATTTTGAAGCTTTTAACGAGTGTTTCCACTCCCAGACTAAGCATGAAGTAAAATTTCGAGTTTAGAAAAGCCTAAAAATTTGGTTTGGTCGCGTAGCGCGAAGCGCGGAGCGACCAAACCAAATTTTCAGGCTTTTCTAAACTCGAAATTTTACTTCATGCGCCAGCGTATTCAACACTAATTTCAAGTTAAGTTTAAAATATACTGCTTTAGAATATTGATTAAGAAGTAAATTTTTAATTTTACGATATTTCAGTGTTTTATACGCGTGGCGCATGAAGTAAAATTTCGAGTTTAGAAAAGCCTGAAAATTTGGTTTGGTTGCGTAGCGCGTAGCGCTACGCAACCAAACCAAATTTTCAGGCTTTTCTAAACTCGAAATTTTACTTCATGCTTAGTCTGGGAGTGGAAACACTCGTTTGGAGCTTTAAAATAAACGCTTTTCAAAATCAACGATTGCCTGAAAATTTACAACGTACATATCGAGGTATGTATACTTAAAAGAAAAATTCGCTGTATAATTTTTTTTCCCTTTAGTTAATTTAGAAATAATACATATACATACCATAAATAAAGTTACAATAAATTATATGTTACTGCTAATTGAACACGTCAGACGAAAGAAAGACACAGCTTATTGAATATTGATAGTTTTTGACATTGAGTAATACTCCTTTCGGATTAGATAATCTTTAATTTGAGTTTTGAATGAGTATTCACTTGTGAGTGTTTGTAGTCGGGTTGGCAGTCCATTGAACATCTTCAGTGCGACATATAATGGTGATGTTTCATACAGCGATAATATATGCCGGGGGAATACGTACTTATCTGTATTGCGTGTATTATACATATGTTTCGCTTTATGGGAATGAAATTTGACTTTATATTTAAAATTGAATAGTAACACTTCGTACGCGTACAAACTATAAATTGTAAGTATATTAGCCCTCTTAAATAATCCTTTGCAACTTTCAGTATATTTTAAATTAAAGATTATTCGTAATGCCCGTTTTTGAATTATAAACAGATTTTTCGCGTGAGTATATGAGCCGTAGTGGATTAGTCCGTATCTCAATATACTTTCAAAATTTGCGTGATATACTGTTATTGGTGTGGAAGTATCCAAAACTTGTTTTAATGCTCTCAGAGCATAGCAGGCAGAGTTCAATTTAGCTATTAATTTCTCACAATGATAATACCAACTAAAGCTGCTATCTATTAGCATTCCCAAGAAGTTTGTTTTATTTTGCGTTTCGAAGTTTTCATCCTGCAAAAATATTTATTATTTAGTTATTTATTTATTTACGGAACAATCCATTATACATAATATGTTATAGTAATACAATTCAAATTTCATAATACAAAATATATATATAAATACAAAAACATGTCTACAAATTGGCAAATTAAAGAGAACAACAAACATTTAACCGCTTAAGATTAAATATAAATTTAGGATACGAATTAACAAATAGATCGAAATTTGGATTTAGGGATAATTTATTTGACGTACGCATGAACCGAGAAAGTGGACTATTAAGACCGTAGTTAGATTTATGGAACGGAATGGAAAACAGTGTTGGATGTCTGATTTGTCGATTCGAAGGGTTAATACAGAAATTAATTTGATTAAATAAATATAAACAATCCGCTTGGTTACTAATTAATTTATAAAAGAAGCTCAAGTCCGCGAAAGTTCTTCTACAACATAATTTATCGATAGTAAGCTCCTGACGAACTAAATTTATATTTTTATCTTTGTTGTAACCTAATTTAAATAGCATTATTTTCAAACATTTATTTTGAATTGTTTCGATCTTATTGCTATACGTTACTTGATATGGTGACCAGACACATGATCCATATTCAAGAACGGAACGAACATAAGCAAAATAAATGACTTTGAATGCTGTTGAAGATAAATCGACTGCCAATCGTCTTATATAGCCAAGCATCTTTAGAGCTCTCATACAAATTCTATTAATATGGCTACCGAATGTCAATTTTTTGTCGAACGTTATGCCCAAATCCATAATTTCATCAAGCTCATCTAATTCAAAACCGTCTATAAAGTAATAAGGAGAAAAATCCAAAGGAGTAAATTTCCTGGAAAACCTCATTATTTTACATTTATTAATATTAAATAAAAGATAGTTTTTGCAACACCAGTTGTGAATTGAGAATAAGTCCTCTTGCAACAATAAGCAATCATTTGGTGAGTCGATTCTTTTGAATAGCTTCAAGTCATCGGCAAAAAGCAAAAAAGACGAATGTTTAATGACTCGATGTATATCATTAATAAAAATTAAAAACAACAACGGCCCGCAATGTGATCCTTGCGGAACACCCGAATCCACTTTGATTTCCTTAGAAAGATGGTTTTTAATTTTTACACACTAAATACGATCAATTAAAAAACTTCTAAACCAATTGACTACATCAGCATGGATTCCTAGGGCAGTAAGCTTTCCAATTAGTATTTCATGGTTGACACGATCAAATGCTTTAGCAAAGTCAGTAAAAATCGTGTCGACCGAGCTATTAGCTTCAAATGCATTTATAATGTATGAACTGAAAGATAAAAGGTTAGTTGAGGTAGATTTGCCAGATCGGAATCCATGTTGCTAATTTATGAACATATTTTTACACATCCAATTCAATTGAGTTGAGACTAAGCTATCGAACAGTTTCTGAATAACCGATTGTAATGAGATGCCTCTGTAATTTTTAATGTCATCTTTTTTGCCGGATTTAAACAAAGGTATAATATAACTCTTCTTCCAGCAGTTAGGGAAGACATTTTGCGACAACGATGCTTCAAATAATAAAAATATTGGAACTGTGATGGAGTAAATACAATTTTTAAGAAATATGGTGGGTATTCCATCAGGGCCTGTGCTCTTGCTGTGTTTTAAATTTGATATAGCCTCAAATATTCCGCTTTTGGATATTTTAAGTGGCATATGACTAACTTCTGATGAAACATTGAAAGATGGCATGTTTAAAGGTTTATCTTTGCTATAAACTGAGGAGAAATAGTCCGCGAATAAATTTACGCAATCTGAACTATTGGTGCTGGTCTTAGAGTTAAAACGCATAACGTTTGGAAAATCAGAAAGCGAATTTTTAGACTTCACAAAGCTCTAGAACTTCCTAGGATTATTATGTATGCTTACATTTACTGAATTTACATATTTAGTGTACAAGATATTTCTTAGATTTACATATTTTGTGCGCAAATGTTTGAATTTACTGTAATTTTCAGAAGTTTGGCACTGTTTGTAGTTTTTGTGAGCAGTCCGTTTTCGATTAATTACATTAATTAGTTCAGCATCAAACTTGATGGCTTGATGCATTTCAGTGGTATATATCGCTCAAGAACATTATATAGTATACCGTAAAATGAATCAACCATCATATCAATCGTACCGTCTAATATCATTTGCCAATCGATGTTTGATAAATAGTCATTAATGACAGAATAGTCAGCACGAACAAAATCATATACGTATTCATCCGTTCGTCAGAGGAACACATAGGCAAAGAAATTAAATATGGTATATGATGTTGTTTAACCTTAAACAATAACTCGGTTGCTGTTGATACTGTAAAACCTTCGTGAGCAAAAATTAAGTCAAGAAAAATATTGTTTTCGTTCGGTAGATTGCAAATTTGAAATAAATTATAAACACTAAATGTCTCACTAATTAATTGGGCTGGCATTGATGATGAATTGTTATTTATCAAACCAAGCTCATTATTGGACCAGGTAACTGCAGATAGATTGTAATCACCGCACAAGAGAATCTTAGATTCAGGATATTGTTCGAGGATAGATTCTACAGTTAAACAGTGATCTACATATTTATCAAGTGGGGAAGATGGTGGAATATACACCGCGCCTACAGAATGTTTTCTGGGATATTTTTTGAATTTTTCGTTCTAAATATTAAGATGTTAGTTTTGCTTGTGTTTAAGAGTAATTTATTTATTTCCATCCATTCTTTAGTGGTATTAAATATAATATTTGTTTTTTTCAGTTAAATGAGAACTATTTAGTTCAGATATTAATAAATTCGTATCGTCGGCGTATGTAGTTATACAAACATTAAAATTTTCGATAATTTTAGGCAAATCATTGACATAGACTGTAAAAAGAAATGGACCTAAAATACTGCCTTGTGGTATTCCAATATTAATTATTTTGGCCTCTGAGAGACTCGATCCTATCTTAGTTCTGTGTGACCTGTTTTGTAGGTACGACTGGATCAAATTATTGCCGATGCCTCTTACTCGATAGTATCACAACTTTTCAAGAAGAATGTTATGATTTACCGTATCGAATGCCTTTGACAAATCCAGAAACATTCCTAGAGGCATTTCTGATCTGTCAAGGGCACTCACTACTTCTGTCGCAAAGTCAAACAAGGCTGAATTCGTTGATTTATTTTTTATAAAACCGTTTTGTGCACTACTCAATAAATTGTGTTTACAAAAGTAATTCATCAAACGGTCCGCTATTGTTTTCTCGACTACCTTAGAGAACACTGAAAGCAGAGTAATCGGTCTATAATTGCTGAAATTACTTTGTTCGCCTTTTTTAAATATTGGTCGAATAATACCTAGTTTTAGGCAATCGGGAAAGATTCCTTTCTCTAGGCATATATTAATCAGATACATTAGAGGACCTGCAAATTCGTTTACGGCTAATTTAACCATACTCACTGGTATTTCATAAAAACCGAAAGATGATTTATTCTTTAAGGAGGAAATTATATTTATTATTTCTGGTGTACTTGCAGGATTCAAGAACATTGTGTGTGTTTGCGTATCTACATTGCAGCAGAATGGCCGTTCATTAATTTTTTGGGTTTCTCTATGGGCTATGGTGTTAAAGTAATTGTTTAAATCATTTTCTCTATTTTTTAAATATTGGTTATCGCCATTATTTTTAATATTTTTTCCTATCATGTTATTTATTATTGTCCAAGAAGTTTTCATTTTATTTTCACTATTCATAATTTTTTTGCTATTTGGTTCCTATTGTGTTCCCTGAGACTAATGTCATATTCTTTTTTCATTAAGTTATACATTGTTTTTGCATCCGTGTTGTAATGTTTTGCTACAGCTAAGTAATCCAGAATCATTTTAATTTCGGATAAATAATAATTTGGAGCAAAGATTAATAATATTTAACAAGAATATCTGTTTACTCTATGACAAAAAGTAAAGTTCGCTAAATTTTGAAAATTTAAGTTTAATTAAATCATGTGTAACAAATTTATTGTAAAATTCGTGTACTAATTAAGAGGCAGTCGACCGTTCTCTAAACGTATAAAACTAAGCATGCTGCCGTCTTAATCAAATCTTTGTTTAGGGATGAAATATTTCGAAAAAATAGGCATACTTTAAGGAAAGTGGAGTCTTAATTAGAGATGCCACGAATATTCGGTTACTATTCGGTATTCGGCCTATTCGGCTACTTTTTCCAATATTCGGTATTCGGCCGAATGTTGCGTACTATTCGGCCGAATACCGAATACCAAATTTTGAAAAAAAAACACATTAAAAAAGGTATTTATTTATTTTCATCACAAAATATTACATTAAATACTTAAAACCTGTCAATGGTAAGTTGTGATGAATGAAAACAATTTTTTCAGCGTATGTTGATAGCAAACGATTGCGCTTTTCTTCATAAACTATACCTGCTTATGAAAATAGCCTCTCACTATACACACTACTGCCAGGAGTCGATAGATAAATCTTAGCGAATTCTGTCAGCCTTGGATATTGTTTTGTGTTTACTGACCACCATTTGTAAGAGTCTGCCGTTCGATGTAGGCGAGCGGTTTTCATATAAAAATCCAGCTCATTTGCAATAGTACTTTTCTTATCCACATCCTCATCATTTTGCATATTTTCTGTAGCAATTTTCTCAAAACAGTTCCAGAAACTGTGGTGTATTTCAATGGTTTTATCATTTTCATTGATATTTCTTTTCTTTTGAAGTGGAGAAGAATCACCATCAGTATCAGTACTACTAGACTCATCACAACTAATTTTCAGAGCTTCTAAAAGAATTTTTTGTTTTGCTCTTTGAGTTTGAACTAATCCCAGGAAACTGGTTTTGAAACGCGGGTCAAGAAAAGTGGCAAACAGATATTTGTCATTTTCAATAAATTTTGTGTCCTATCTGCAGTCTCTTCCTTTCTCAGGTATTTCAACAATGTGACAACATGTGGAATCACTTCAGAGATGCAGGAAATACCTGAGCTGGTTATTTTCGTAATCTCTTCGAACGGTTTGAGGAGTTTGACACATTGTTCCATTAGCTCCCACTGAGAAGATGTTAAATTGTTTAAACACTCGTGATCAATTATGTACAGAGAAACAGCTCGCTTTTGTTCTAATAATCGGTCCATTAAATAATATGTAGAATTCCAGCGTGTGCTTACATCTTGTACTAGTTGATGATTTGGCAAGTTAAGTTCTTGGCGAATTAATTTCAACTTTTCTTGTGCTACACCAGAGTGGTTAAAATGGGTAACAATTCGTCTCGCGGCATTTATCATCTCTGTTATTTCCGTTTGAGACTGTAGCGATACTTCGACAGCTCGTTGCAGTGAATGAATGAAGCACTTGGTAGAATCATATTCTGCGTCTCGTACACCTTTCATCATATTACCTCCACTGTCATAGACAAGTAAATGGATCTTGTTATGAGGAATATTAATATTCCATCTTTCTGCAATAGCATTGAGTTCTTTTGCGATATTGGTACCAGTATGTGAGCCAGCAAACGGCTTCATCGCTAAAACGCCATGTTCATGAACAAACTCTGAAGATATCCAATGCGCAGTGAAACTCAAGAAACTTTGGTTATTGTGCTGACATGTCCATATATCAGACGTCACGGATACAGCTGTTTCTCGCGAAATACTAGCTTCAATTTTAGAGCAAATTCTATTATATATATATATATATATATATATATATATATATATATATATATATATATCAGGAATAATTTTCTCGGTCATGTAAGTGCGACCAGGTATTTTGTATTGAGGTACTGCCTTTTCCATAAGCCTTTTAAAGCCGACTCGTTCAACAAGTGACAATGGTTCATTGTCTAATGCAATCATTACACCGATTAAATAATGATATTTTTTTTATTTCACATCATTTATATCCCATAACAATTTCCTTTCGGTTGTTTCCTTCAGAGTTAACTGTTTCATTCCTGACGTACCTGGTACTGTCATTATCTTGGAATCGGTAGAAGTAAGAGTACCATCATTTTTGCTACCACTTGTCGAGGGAACCGCAGTTAACGTAGCGTACTGCTCAGCATGTTTGCTTTTAAGGTGGTTTTTCAAAGAAATGGTAGCTGTGAACAAAAAAAAAACGGAAGACAATAATTAAACAATGAAAAATCTGACATCAAAAAGGGAGTTCTTGAATAGTACTAGCTTAAATTATTATTATATTATTTTTATTAGTATTATTCTGGCTTCACTTAAGCGTCTGAATTCCAAAGATAATAAATAAAATGTATATTTAAAAATACGACTTATTTATATAAAGTTTATTCAACGAAATAAAACTTGTAAAATAAAGTACCAGGCAAAAATAACAAGAAAAAAAAAACTACAAGGGCTAAATACCAAATATCACTTGTTTCACTTATTAACATGTAATAAGATTTTGCTTACTTGCTTTCTTTCCTTCTCCACCATGCGAGATCTTGTTTTTACACAGCAAACACACCGCCAGTCTATTATCTTCACTACAAATCTTATAATATTCCCAAACAGGCGATTTTTTATTAAATTGTGCCATTTTGTAAAGCTCATGGCGATATTTTTTAATAATAAGGACTAAGGACTATTAGTTGTAACCCAATTTGATATATGAATGAACAAGTAATGCGCGTCGTGACACGATCTAATCGCAAATGAAGCAAATACGCACGCTGTGTCGCTCGCGCACACATATTTTGGCCGAATATTCGGTATTCGGTATTCGGCAATAACACTATTCGTGGCATCTCTAGTCTTAATGCCTTGCCTGTCTTAATAAAATGATTCCCACTTTGACCGTTCTTTTATAAAAAAATATCAAACATTGTTAAACTAGCGTAATCGCATCTTCAATATAATTTTTTTCTGCAACATTTATAAAAAATATTGAGAAACTAAATCAGTCACATTGTAAAAGAATTCTTTTTGTAGAATTTAAATTTTTTCCAATTATTTCTATCGTACAATAAATTCACTGGGATGTCGCGCGATATTGAAGTTTGAAATAATTTGAAAAACTGTTTTATGCGTGACATCCTAGTAACCAAATTAATAAATGAAAAAAATCACATATCTTTGCAAAGGAATTATCTACAATGTGACTGATTTAGTTATTCAATATTTTTTATAGATACTGCAGTCAAAAATAAAATTAGGAACGCGATTTCGCTAGTTTACCAATGTTTGATATTATTTTATGAAATAACGGTAAAAGTATAAAATATTTTATTGAGACAGGCTTAAAGATTGTACTTTCCTTGAAGTATACCTATTTTTTCAAAATATTTCATCCCTAAACAAGGATGTAATTAAGACGGCACTATGCTTAGTTTTATACGTTTAGAGAGCGGTCGACTTCCTCTTAAATGAAATGTTATAACTATTTTAGAATATTTGTAACAAAACATGTTCTTGACTTTAAATATTGTTATTATTATCATTTCGAAATTGTTATATAAACTACAATTCTAAAATTAACAGTAATTACCAATGAGTGAAATTAGACTGTCATAATAAAACTATCCAACGAGCAAATTATCAAAAAAAAAAACAGAAAATTTTATATCTCCGCTTTGAGCCTCAGGATGTAATTTGCGTGTTTTGAAACAGTCAACATAATTCAATTTCCACTTCCCCGTTCAATTAACTAATTTCAATAATTATTTCGTAACCGAGGGGATACTCTCGGATTTATAACAACCATAAACTACTTTTACAATCTATTTACTTTCCTGTCGTTGGTAATTAATATCTGAGTGCCGTGCTCATTACATCCGAGTAATATGCATATTAAACGCCTGTATTGACAGGATATTAAGAAAGCTGAGGATTGTTGGTGATGTTTTTTGTGCTTCGTGATTAATATACACGGTTCATTTAGTTTTAATGATGTAATGCTTTAATTGTCTTCATTTGTTTTTTTTGTGTTACTCGAGGTGGATGTTATGTGGTTTAATTGGCTATTAAAATTAACTCTCACTTTATTTATAATAAATTATTACAAATAATATTCTCTGCATGTTTATAATAAAGTTAGGAATTGTTAATTTACTAACTTTTTCAGTGCCGGTAATTCTGTGAATTTGTTAATCAAATCCGGTTTGTCAATAATTTACGAGGGATCATTTTTTTCGATTTACCAGTAAATCGGTAAACCATTTAACAGGTGTTACAATCACTTTTTACGTTATTATAGAAATGTGTAGGTGTTTGAAGCCTACAAAAATTAAAATCATTTTTGTAATGACACTAGATTTTTGGGAATATTTATTGACAATAAATTAAAATGGTACAAGCATATTGAATATATTTCTTCGCGCTTATGCACAGCATGTTATATGTTAAAAATCTTAAAGCCAAATGTATCTTTCCATATACTAAAAATTGTGTATTTTTCAAATTTCATATCATTAGTTCGCTATGGCATAATTTTCTGGGGTAGCTCCTCGCATTTAAATAACATACTAAGTTTACAAAAACGTGCGCTAAGAACCATGCTAGGTTTAAGTCCTCAAGAATCTCGCAGGACGTTATTTAAAAACAAAGGCTTACTAACAGTTGTTGGTATATATATTTTGGAATGTTTGGTATCTGTCAAGAAATATTTTCATTATTTTTAGCCAAATGTTAACGAACATTGCTATTCTACGAGAAATAAAAGTACGCTTGTGTACCCTAAACATAAATTTACATTAACAGAGAGAGGTGTTCACTACTCGTGTCTGCGGCTTTACAATAAATTACCATTATTTATAAAAACTGAGTTAAATCCGGTGAGATATAAAAATTACGTATATTGCGGAAAATTGAACCGTATACTATAGAGGAATTTTTCTGTTGCGAAATGGATTCCATCCTTTTTTGACGCCGTTCCAATATAAAATAGCAGTAAGTAGTGTGCGGTGGTATTATTGTTAATATGATTGTGTGTTATAGCTGTATTATTTATTTATTGGAATAAAGCTTATTTTTATTATTATTATTAACAAATAAAATGATCTATACGATTACAATACACTTTATAATACTTGTTCAGATATGCCTAGGTCTTTGAAAACTTACACGAATTATAATAAATTGATATAAATCCCCTCTACATTTATTTTAAGGCTATTAAGATAAGTCAGACTATCAACATCGAAAAGACTCTCGATAAGTTGTTACAAATAAAAATCTTGAAGGTATTTGTAAAAATGCCTAGGTCTTGGATATTATCAACAATTATTCGTTGTTTTCCAATTTAAATGTTGTAGATTGGCTTTGTTTTTTGATGTTTTCATAAAAAATAACTGTGAAATGAGTTTTATTTACATTCTTTTAGGAATTGCTATAGAAAAGTTTGGCCTTTGTAGTTTTAAACAAAGAAAAAAAAAGAGAAAGCAAAGGGTGACATTATAACAATCATTCGTTTTTCTCCAATTTAAATTTTATAGATTATCTATCATTTCTGATGTCTTCATAAAAAAATAACTGTGAAATAAGTTTATTT
The DNA here is from genome assembly GCA_932526585.2 of Philonthus cognatus. Lineage (NCBI taxonomy): Eukaryota > Metazoa > Arthropoda > Insecta > Coleoptera > Staphylinidae > Philonthus > Philonthus cognatus. Next base: position 156,979,892 of record OW052241.1, read on the forward strand.
TCATTTTACATTGTATTATTTGTAAAATTTCGAGTTTAGACAAGCTTGAAAATTTGGTTTGGCCAAACCAAAATTTTAGGCTTTTCTAAACTCGAAATTTTACTTCATTACTTCATTACCTTAGCCTGGGAGTTAAAACACTCGTTCAAAACTTCAAATTGAATGCTTTTATAAAATCGACGAATGCTTGAAAATTGACAGCGTATACAGAGAGTTTTATGTAACACCGAACATATTCATAACGAGATTTTTTCTTTTAAGTATACATATGCAGACGTTGTACATTTTACCACGCTCGGTTTATTAAAAGAATACAGTTTGAAGCTTTAAACGAGTGTTTTCTACTCCCAGGCTAAGCATGAAGTAAAATTTCGAGTTTAGAAAAGCCTGAAAATTTGGTTTGGTCGCGTAGCGCGAAGCGCGGAGCGGCCAAACCAAATTTTCAGGCTTTTCTAAACTCGAAATTTTACTTCATGCGCCACCGGCACAAAACACTGATTCAATGTAAAGTTCAGCGGTGTGTTTTAAGCTTCGTAATATGTCAGTGTTTGTACCGGTGGCGCATGAAGTAAAATTTCGAGTTTAGAAAAGCCTGAAAATTTGGTTTGGCCGCTCCGCGCTTCGCGCTACGCGTCCAAACCAAATTTTCAGGCTTTTCTAAACTCGAAATTTTACTTCATGCGCCACCGGCACAAAACACTGATTCAATGTAAAGCTCAGCGGTGTGTTTTAAGCTTCGTAATATGTCAGTGTTTGTACCGGTGGCGCATGAAGTAAAATTTCGAGTTTAGAAAAGCCTGAAAATTTGGTTTGGCCGCTCCGCGCTTCGCGCTACGCGTCCAAACCAAATTTTCAGGCTTTTCTAAACTCGAAATTTTACTTCATGCTTAGTCTGGGAGTGGAACACGCTCATTTTAAGTTTCAAATTAAACTCCTTTTAAAAAAGCAACGATTATCTAAAGATTTACGGCATATACGCCGAAGTTGGGACATGTATACTTAAATGAAAAACTCCCTGTATGTACAAGTTGAGGCATTAATTGAAATTAATTAGCTACAATTTGTAATGGTCATATAGGCAACCCAATTTACACATAACCTAAAAATTAAAGATCAAATCGTATTTTATGAAAATGTTCGGTGTTATATAAAACTCTCTGTATATACATTATGTATATTTAAAGAAAAAATTCCCAGTATGTAATATAATAAGTCAATTATAGAAATCGTAAAAAGGAAGGCAGAATTTTACCTAAAATCAACATTTTGAGTTAGCTCTACAATTGCTTGCCGTTAATGGGTGAAAGCGTTTCCTCAGAAATAATAAAAGTTCACAATACTAATCATAATACCTTTAAGAAAATAATATTGTTTGTAAAACTATAATTCGAATGAACAAGATTTGAAAATATCTTAATAAATTTCATTAAACAACTTATTTGGAATTGTAATTACGAAAGTATTCGTACTGATTATTAATACAGCATTTATTGCTTATTACATGACTTTATATGGAAGTAGGATGCAGTGAACAAGAGAAAAATCCTGGCCGACTCCGCCAGCCTTAATAATCAGTGATCACTGACTTAATTAATTTAATTACTTCCCATACTCAACCCGAGTATCTCTTGATATTTTTTTGAGGCGAACCACTCGGCGTGCCCCCGCGGCGCAACGAACAGTTTCCACGTCGATTTTCTACACATTATAAAATCATTAAGACGACTGGAATCGCCTCACCCGAAAATACTCTCGAGCTCGCAGCACGTTAATATAATAATCATAAGGATAATATAATGATAATGGCTCGCGTTTCGTCGATCTTGATAAGAGCGAGGAAGTAGTTAGCTGAGGTGGAGGAGGAGGTGGATGAGGCAGTACCACACCACAAAGAGCTTTCACAAGTGATGATGGCTTATATGAGGTGTAATTAAGCGCGGACCCGGAGCCGGCCTTTTGTTCTCCGGTGCGATTTTTATCTGTTAATTGACTACAAGGTGTTGAATGCTTCACGGTTTACACCGAAATCGCTCTGAACAGAAATTGCGCCCGGGTAAATTGCGGGAACAGTTAGATGTTACAATAGTTGCCCAAATTACTTTCGTGGATTTCGAATGGGCTTTCTTAATAATCTACTTATAATTTACAAAAAAATAGGGTTAACAATGTACGCTCACTTTTTGTTACTAATTTTTATAACAATACTTAATTGTTTACAAAAACATTTACAAATGGAGACCAGTTTGAACTGCAATTTAATATTCGTATAATATTGCTTTTTGGCGACCCTCGTGACTCAGTGAGTAGAACTTCTGCTCTTGGGTAGAGGGTCGTGGGTTCGAATCCCACCGGGGCGTGTTACTTTCTTATAGGGAAATTAGCAACCTCTGGAGCCATGGATGTGTGTAAATCTGTTGTGCCATCCTGAATTAGTAAGATAAGTGTGTAAGTAGTAAAAAGACAAAATTAATTGAATAAGGTAAATACAACATATACAGGGAGTTTTTCTTTTAAGTATACATGTCCCAATTACAGCGTATATGCCGTAAATCTTTAGATACTCGTTGTTTTTTAACGGAGTTCAATTTGAAACTGAAAATGAGTGTGTTCCACTCCCAGACTAAGCATGAAGTAAAATTTCGAGTTTAGAAAAGCCTGAAAATTTGGTTTGGTCGCGTAGCGCGAAGCGCGGAGCGGCCAAACCAAATTTTCAGGCTTTTCTAAACTCGAAATTTTACTTCATGCGCCACCAGTACAAAACACTGACATACTATGAAGTTTAAAACAAACCGCTAAGCTTAACATTCCATCAGTGTTTTGTATCGGTGGCGCATGAAGTAAAATTTCGAGTTTAGAAAAGCCTGAAAATTTGGTTTGGCCGCTCCGCGCTTCGCGCTACGCGACCAAACCAAATTTTCAGGCTTTTCTAAACTCGAAATTTTACTTCATGCTTAGCCTGGGAATGGAAAACACTTGTTTAAAGCTTCAAATCTTTTAATAAACCGAGCGTTGGAGCATGCACAACGTATGCTTGTGTATACTTAAAAAAATCTCGTTATGAAAATGTTCGGTGTTACATAAAACTCTCTGTAGATGACTGTACGGCTAGGAGCCAGGGTCAAAAAAATATGCGCTAAAAACTAAGTGCATTCGTCTAGAAATAGGAATAAAATTTCCTATACTATTAGATAGTTAAATATTAAATAAAATCAAATTAAATTTCGAAAAGAAAAACACACACACACACAGCGAAACAATAATTGAATTCAGATGCGAGCATTGGAATGCCGCTCAGGGTCGGATATATGAAATCAATTATTAATGTCTTATGCATTACAATGTTGTAGTAATAGGTAATGAGATCCTTTGATATGTCCGCACACATTCATCCAGGATTGATGTCTGTATCCTGTCGACCCCTTGCCATTTCATAGAAACCACCAGTCGTCTCGAATTATCCCCTAATGGCCTCGAAATAAAGTCATAACCAGCCGCACTTTTCTCGAAAAAAATATTTATTTAGAATTGGAAATTATTTTATATCGGCATAATGACTCGAAATGAAATTCAGATTTCCTTATCGATGTATAAAAATCTTTAAGGATCATAAAAAAGGATCGCTGAGTTCAAGTTCGTATAATTGAGTTGTTGTTTAAGAATGTAAAGGTTGAATATCGTTACTAATTTAAAATAAAGCCAGTAGTTAGCAATTTTACTATTCATAACACATGTTTTTTTATGCCACAAGTATTTTTATAATTGAAAGGCGTATTGTAATACAGTATTTTTCACGAATGTTGGCAGTCACGTCATCAATTTATGTACGTATCAAAGACAAGCAGTTATTCTACCATTTTATACTATTATATGCGCATCATCGTAGTAATAAATAGAAACGTATGTCTTGTGACTCCTGATACAAGTACCGACAACAGTGCTCACCGTTTAGAAACGTGAGGCGATGCATTAGACAAAGACGCCATTATAGTGCTTGTCTACCCCAGCACAACGCTTCCAGGAAACGTCAGTAGCGTCACTATCCGTTCCAAGTTTTCAATTTTCTAAGTATTTCTGTTTGTTTTAGTTTTTTCGTAAGTTTTTCGTGTTTTTTCATAGTGTAAGTACGTGTAGAATTAATTGTTTTGTGATTAGATCTAGTTTTTTATAACCATAAACTCAAAATGCCTGAAAATAGACTTACTGAAGTAGCCCGAGATATGATTATAAAAGTGATGGACTATTTCAACCAGAAAAAATGCAATAGAGGTCCGCTTTTACCTTTAGATGCAGTCTACGTGGTGAATTGTTAAAATAAGGAGAGCTGTTGGTGAGGGAAAGCGCTTCGTTATTTTGCATGCTGGTCAGAGTACAGGTTTTGTGGAGAATGCTTCCCTTATTTATGCAACAACTTCAAAACTTGCAGACTGTTTATGGATGCACCTTACCACAGCGTATTCGTAGAAAAGCAGCCCAAAATTTCTTGGACGAAGGCACAAATCACACATTGGCTACAAGATAGCAATAAACCTGTGAAAGTAACAAGTTCAAGGCGGAACTGTTAGCCCTAGCCAAATGATATGCTAGACCCAACAGATATGTGGTAGACGAATATCTTCTCGAACATGGCCATGAAATATTGCGACTCCCACCATATCACTGCGAATTTAACGCCATAGACTAGTATGGGCACAGGCAAAACAATTTTATGATGCTCATATAGGCGAAAAAGGATATGGAGACAATGAAGTGTTGGTCATGTGGCACAAATCCTTAGAAAAGTGTACTCCGGAAAGGTGGGACTCTGTTGTTAGACACACAGAATCAATTATCGGTACATCAGCCAAAGCGTTCTGGATAAAGTGCCAGAATGTATTATTCGTATTGGGGATGGGAGTAGTTCTGACGATGATGTAACAGACAGTAATAATGATTAAATCAACTTCCACCAAATTACCGAGTGTTGATTTAATCAAGAATACGTAGAGGTTTATCATTTAATACCACATTTATGCATTTTCCTGCTTTTTCGGTCATTTTAGAGGAAAGGTCGCTAAAGGTGAAGCCAACTTGACCATAAAGTTTATAAAAGGTATACCGCGAGTAGTTTCCACTACCCAATGAGACGTATTGCCCACTGGAAATTTAACAGCATACTACCAAAACGTTCGTGGCTTAAATACTAAAACTTAATTATTTTACAACAGCGTAAGTGTATGTGATTACGACTTGATACTTCTAACAGAGACCTGGCTAACTTCTAGTGTAAATGATTGTGAATTATTTAGTAGTGAATATACAGGGTCGCTACAAAGTATGGAAACACGGCTCTCACGTGAAAACGGCTAAAAACAGAACCACCAAACTTGGGATTTCTAAATGGGATATTTTCTTGAACAATTTGGCGTGAAAAAATCAAAAATGATTTTCAGGATTTTCACATACGGACGCCATCTTGAATTTTTTTAAATAGAATTCGATTTTTTTTATTTTACAACTTTTATAGACCTTATAATTCTGATTACAACCATATACCTGTTTTTAAAAATACTTGTCTTTTCATCGATAAACCGGACTTTGAAAAGTATGGAAATAGCCAAACAAGTACTTTTTCTAAATGCTGCAATACCACAAATGCATGTTCTATTGTTGATCAAAACTTAAAAAAATAATAAACAGTCAAATAAAAAAATAAAATATTAAACAATAAATTATTTTTTATTTTACAATATATGTTCAAAGTGCTCTACATTAACTTTTTGGCAGTAATGAATACGCTAGACAAATTGTTGTAATGAACTAGTTAAAATATTAGGACGAATATTTGCAATTTCGGTTCTTATGCGTTTTTCTAATTCTTGTATATTGTGTGGCCAGGAAAAAATCAAATATTTCGCTGTTTCCATACTTTTCAAAGTCCGGTTTATCGATGAAAAGACAAGTATTTTAAAAAAAAGGTATATGGTTGTAATCAGAATTATAAGGTCTATAAAAGTTGTAAAATAAAAAAAATCGAATTCTATTTAAAAAAATTCAAGATGGCGTCCGTATGTGAAAATCCTGAGAATCATTTTTGATTTTTTCACGCCAAATTGTTCAAGAAAATATCCCATTTAGAAATCCCAATTTTGGTGGTTCTGTTTTTAGCCGTTTTCACGTGACAGCCGTGTTTCCATACTTTGTAGCGACCCTGTATAGTGCACAGAACCGACCGAGATCCTCTATTATCCGGAATATCAAGAGGGGGTGGAGTTTTAATTGCGACTTGTAAAAATATCAAAATTGAACTTATATCTACAGCCAATATAAGTATCCAACTACCTCTTATTGATGTATTAATTTGTAAATGTAAGCTAAACTCATTTTGGTTATGCGTCATACTTGTTTATATCCCACCGAAAACTTCAGCGGAGGACTTGAGACAGTGTTTTGAACTTATAATGGATATCAATTTTGAAAATAATAAGATTCTGTTGATTGGTAATTTTAACTGCCCTACATTGTATACCAATTCGAAGAACTCATCGACACCTAAATCATGTATTATTAATAACTCTTGCAGTTTTCTTAATCTGCATCAGTTTAATGATATAAAAAATAAATCCAATAACATTTTAGATCTAATTTATTCTAATATCGATTGCTCTGTTGCCAGGGATTTATTGCCATTTGTCGTTGAAGAATCATATCATCCTGCGTTAACCATTTCATTAAAGTGTACAATCGATACATATAAAATTAATGACGATCTATCTAATTTTAATTTAAAAAAAGGTAATTATTGCGCTATACAGGGTGAGTCGGGAGGAGCGCAACAAACTCTAGGAGTGTATTATACACGTGAAAATAATGTAAAAATACTCATTTGTTCTTATCCGATTTTTATTTGTTTTCAAGTTATAGCATATTAACAAATAAACAAGTTATTATACAAACAAATTTTCTTAATCATAGCGTTCTTTCAACAAATGTTCAAAAATACCGCTATTGACTTCTAAACATTTTCTGCTTCGTCTACGAAGAGCGTTTGTTGCTCTCCAAATTGATTAATTTCTTTCTTCTTTCATATGGGCTGCAGTAGTCTCAATTCGTCTAATTAGTGATTCCCGTGTGTCCACTTTTATTTTGTAGACTTCATTTTTCATCCAGCCCCATAAACAAAAATCTAGTGGTGTGAGGTCTGGAGATCTTGCAGGCCAATTAATAGGACCTCCACGACCAATCCAACGCCCTGGAAAACGTTCGTCCAAATGTTGCTTGACTTGACGAGCGACATGTGCAGGAGCTCCATCGTGGTGATAGTACAACTGCATTCTAATATTTATAGGAACATCTTCTAGCAGGCCTTGTAATTCATTTTGTAAAAAATTCAGGTAGTTGCCTCCTGTGAGACGATTCTCCAAAATGAAAGGGCCGATTAAATAACTGCCAACCATACCACACCACACGTTTACAGAAAACCGATGTTGAAAATTGCTTTCGACTGTTGCGTGGGGATTTTCATCAGACCATACATGAGAGTTACGAGTGTTGTTAATGCCATCACGGGTAAATGTAGCTTCATCCGTAAAGAGTGTACTCGATACATTACGATGATTATTATTTATCCACCGACAAAATTCCGTACGGTTAGCGTAATCCCCTGGTTGTAGGTGCTGTACTCTCTGAACGTGATAAGGATATAAGCCTTGCTCGTGTAGCGTGTTCATCACTCTTTTTTGTGGAATTGCCAATTGAGTGGCAATTCTCCGTGAGCTAGTAGTTGCATCTTCTTCTACTAGATGCAGAATATTTTCTACTTCTACAAAACCTTGTCGAGCAGCGCGCTCATATGTTATGTTAGCACTGGGAAGCTTACCAGTCTCGCACAATTTGTTGAAAACTCTAATAAATATGTTTTTATCAGGATGTCTTTGGTGTGGAAAACGTTCACGATATTCTTCAACAGCAGCTGTAGCATTTCCATTACAGAAACCATATACAAACACCATATTTGCATATTCTAAATTTGAATAAGTATGTGGCATTTTGCAACACTAACAATCACATAAATTCGAACTTAAACGTTCAGTTACTGTTCACCGTACACTGACAGTTCATCAAAACGTCAGAATTATCAAATGTTTATAAGCCTCGAACATGGCATACTTTGATAATGTTAAAATTCAGATAGAAGTGGAAAGCTAGATGAACATTTTTAATTACGCCATAACTTGAAAACAAATGAAAATCGGATAAGAACAAATGAGTTTTTTTACATTATTTTCACGTGTATAATACACTCCTAGAATTTGGTGCGCTCCTCCAACCTGTATATTCGTATTTATCACAATTCAATTGGTCTATCCTTACACGATTTACTGCTGTAGATTTAGCATTTCAGGAATTTTATAGTATTTTGATGAATTCACTATTGCAATATATTCCTAGATATAAACTGAAAAACGCGAATAAATACCCTGCATGGTTTACATCGGAAATTATTAGTCTTATCAAAGAGAAGAATTGTATCAGAAAAAGAATGAAATCTAAGTCCCCATCCCTAAGTCTTCAATTTAGAAGAATACGCTCTTTAATTAAAAACAAAATTAAACTTTCATATATGAAATATATATCTACACTTGAAAATCAGCTTACAACTAACCCGAATCAATTCTGGGCTTTTGTTAACTCTAAAAAATCAACCAAATCAGGAATTCCTACAACTTTGCTTCATGATAATATTCTTCTTGATGATCCCTGTGCTATTGCAAATAGTTTCTGTAATTATTTCACATTAGTACATAGGCCCCCTTCTAATATTAATACTGACACTAAACACAGCCTTGTTCCTAATTTCCAATTCAACACTGCATCAGTAGAACATGTCTTTAAACTTCTCAGAAAGCTTCCGAACAATTACTCATCAGGTAACGATAAATTGCCAGCTTTTCTTTTAAAGGATTGTGCTGCTGTACTATGCGAACCACTAACCACCTTATTCAACTTGTCGATAAAATCTTCTGTATTTCCTAGCTGCTTAAAAATTGCATCAATCTGCCCTGTTCCGAAAACTTCAAGCAAACAACAATCAATTGACAACTTTCGATTAATTGCAATATTGCCACATATTGCAAAAATATTTGAACGTATACTTTTTGATCAAATATATGTGCATGTAAAACCATACCTATCAAATATGCAACACGAATTTATGCCGTGGCGTTCCACAGTAACTAATCTTTGTCTCATCACCCACGACATTGCTGAAGTTTTGGACTCCAAGGGGCAACTTGACGTAATTTATACAGATCTGTCAAAGGCGTTTGACTTAGTTCCCCATAACATCCTTCTATCGAAACTTCAAAGATTTGCTTTCTGTGATTCCTCTATGGGATTAATTCACTCTTACCTTAATGAACGTAGTGCTTATATTTCCTCTAACACTTTTCAGACGTCACCCTATTCTCCAACCTCTGGTGTTCCACAGGGTTCTATATTAGGGCCCTTACTATTTAATGTATTCATTAATGATCTGTCGGAAATATTAACATGTAGTCATTTGCTGTATGCAGATGATTCAAGCTTTATTCCACTATCAAAAACATACATGACAGCCTACAACTGCAAGATGAATTGAATTTAGTTGCCCTCTGGTGTGAAAATAATGGACTCAAACTAAATATAAACAAATGTAAATATTTAACGTTCACTAGATTATCCAACCCTGTCAAATTTAATTATTCAATTAACAATTGTTACTTAGAAAATGTTACTCTCATTAAGGATCTTGGAGTTTATTTCGACTCCAATCTTAATTTTAATCATCATGTTGAATCAGTGGTAAAAAATTCGTTTAAAGCACTAGGTTTTATTTATCGCAGTACATCAGACTTCACTAATATTAATGTATTAAATAAAACTATTTTATTCATATGTGCGCTCTAAGCTCGAATATGCTGCTTTAGTGTGGTATCCACAATCACAAAATCAAATTAAAATGATAGAAAGTGTACAGCGAAAATTCCTAAAAACGCTATCTTATAAGCGTAATGGTCTATATCCGGTTAGAGGATTTGATCATGATACATTGTTAAACACATTTAATTTTGAATCACTTGAATTACGTCGTCAAAAGACATCACTCATTTTCTTGTATAAATTACTACACAATTCAATCGACTCCCCTGAACATCTTTACAAAGTGCGGTTGCGCATACCAACTTTTTGCAGCAGACAAAAGTTTACGTTTAGTATACCACCATGTAGAACCAACTATAAACTTAAATCGCCAATACTTATTATGGGTATACACGCATACGGCCATGTAATTAATCTATTTTACATATTGTCTTGTAATTGGAATGTAATTTTTTTGTTGGGCAATAAAGACTTATTATTATTATTATTTGGTTAATATCCAACGTCGTCAACTATTTTTAATCGTGGTTTAAAAATTAGATAATTTAAAATAAATAGCCTCATGAACACCCACACAAACAAGATTTCTATCACGTCCATTTTAAAAATCATGAAATCGCGATAGAAGTGAAAATAAATATTTTTTTATTAAAATTAATTGTATTGCATTTTATTATTATTGTACATGGAATAATGTCAATCTCATAACAGTAATCTTTCTTTCGGGATTTTTTTTTGTAAGTGCATTCCAATAACGTATTCATTGGCATGAGTTCTTTCTAAGATTACATGTTGGAATGTAATTTCTAGGGTTCTAATGCAGGATGCAGTAAACAAATTAAACAACAAACCCTTTTTTAACGTTACGCCAATGCGCGCAATTACATATAACTTTAAACAGATTGATTCGGAATTTTATAATTGATGACGTGAGTGTAAACATTCGTGAAATAGACTGTAACATGATGTGCCACAAGTATACAAAAATAATAACTGTATGTTTTTGAGTTTACGTGAAGTGATTATTACACTAATAAACAATGTTATTCCTTACTTCACTTTTTATTTTTATCGTTAGATGTACATTTCGAGACAAAAAGTGCTCATTATCAATAACAAACTAAATTCCTACAACTATTTGCGCGGTATATATATATCTAAAGGGATTTGGGAAAACCAATAAGTAATTAGCTAGGTGTCACGGAGGCATACAAAAAGATACAAAGATATAAAAATAAGTTATTGGAGTTTGAAATTTTCTAAAAATGCTTAAAATGAATAGGGTAGAAAAATGATTGGTCTGATTTGCTAAATAACTTATTTTATTCTCGCCTTTATGTGCATTGTCAATACTGCCAATATTTTGACAGTGATTTAATAGTTGAGGCTGTTCCTTGGTGAAATTCCATATCAAAAACTTTTAGTAAATAACACACTTGGTTAAGATTTCACTGTTTATTGATTGACACTGCAACAATCAATAAACAGTGAAATCTTAACCAAGTGTGTTATTTACTAAAAGATTTTGACAGTGTTTTCGAAGTATGACTCACGTTTAAATTTTCCACTTATTTTTGACGTCATCACTTTTCAATTCTATTACTATGAAATTTATAATCAAATTTGCCTAGAAGCAAAGGAGTTTAAGTGACGTAAAAAGATCCAGTTTCAAATTTCAAATAATATAGAAACCAACAAATAAAATATCATAGTAAATACGTGGATATAGAGAAAATATATTTGGTAGCAGTACATATCAATGCAAGCTCTATCCAGAGAGTTTTATGTAAAGGTACATTTCCATTGAGGCAACAACGACCAACATGTAGCATGCAACATGTAGCTCGGCAACATCAGATGTTGCCATGTTCATAGTTTGTCGCAAGTCGAATGTCGCCCAATAATCTGTTGCCAAATAATCTGTTGTCACTTCCTACTTGTTGTCGTTGCTTGTAGCATAAGGCAAAAGCATTTCAAGTTATTCGACACCTGTTGGCCAGTAGTGTGCGTCATGTCATCAGAAGCAGTGGCAGCTGCTGTTTATTTGATCCTCGCAAATGGCAATAAATGAAGATCACGGAAGAAGCCTAGATGGTGGATCAGAGATTTATTTATTAAAAGTAATGAAAATCGCAAGGATTTTTTTGAAAAACTAATTTCAAATGATGGTAGTTTGTTTACAAATTTCACACGTATGAGCAGGCAAGATTTTAACTACCTATTGGAAAAGGTGACTCCTTTGGTGAAAAAATCAGACACCAACTGCCGTGATGCTATACCAGTTCAAGTGCGAATATTGTTGACTTTGTATCTCTTCAGAATTTCAATCCCTAGTATTTGTCGTATAATACCAGAAGTATGCAAAGCGTTTATTAACGTTCTGCGAGATTTTGTAAAGGTAAGTTCATAAAACGTGTACATTTATGAATGAATGTTTATATATTTATATAATTGAAGTATAGGATAATAGAGTAATTTATGTATTGATATTATTAAACCTTCATTGACAAATACAGAACAATATAGTAAACTTTTTATTTGTTTATTAAAGTTCCAAAAATTGTCTAAATACAGTAAACTCAGTACCAGATGGTTGTTCTTCGCCGTCAGTTGTAGCTCCGGAAGATACAGATTGAAGACTGGGAGGACAAGATAAGTAACTGCTATTACTCATGGAAGTATTCGCCATACTCCCATGATATGAAGTGGATGACCCATCATTATTGTACTTTCCCATTGCTGCTTCAAACAGTATGTTGTTGACGAGATGTTTTACAATCGTTCTTGCTGTAGGCTGAAGATGACGCAGTTCATTAGAGACATGTTCACCATAAGTTGTGCATTCATCCCTCTTCATTGCTTGTTGTAATACAGCATATGCTTCTTCTTGGCGTTTAGAATAGGGTGATGCGGGTTTACTTTTTTTTAGCTCTCTTCTTGGGCGAAAGAAATTCCTCAACACGTACTTCATTACTTGACAAATTTGTTGCATCATCAGATTGTAATTGTTGGCTGGATGTTGGTGGGATAGAAAGATGAATGTCAGATGTGTCAGACGCTAAATCGTCTTCATCCTAATAACGAAATAAATACAAACTGAAGCTAATTCATTTCCATAAAATAATAATATGCTATTGTTTATTTATGTTACAGATTCCACCAAATGAAAATGAGTGGCAGATAATAGCTAATGATTTTGAGAAAACCTGGAACTACCCACACTGTATCGGAGCCGTGGATGGAAAGCACATAGTAATTCAGAGTCCAAAGAACAGTGGCAGCTTGTTTTTTAATTACAAGGGGTCATTCAGCATTGTTTTAATGGGGATTGCAGATGCTAACTATTGTTTCTTATATGCCAACATTGGTTGTCAAGGGAGGATTTCAGATGGAGGAGTATTTCGCCAAACTTAATTTACCAAAAACTAATGAATAATGAACTTATATTACCGACCCCACAACCTCTTCCTGGAACTGAAGTGTTATCTCCTTACATTTTAGTAGCAGATGATGCATTTCCCCTACAGATACACATTATGAAGCCATATCCAGGACATCAAGAAAATGGTTCTAAGAATACAATATATAATTACAGGCAAGCATGAGTACGAAGGGTAGTAGAAAATACTTTCGGATTATTAGCATCAGTTTTTCGTGTGTTTCGAAAACCTTTAATGGTAAATGTTGAACACGCAGAAACTGTAACATCTGTTGTGTATATCTACACAATTTTTCAAGGAAAAGCAATACTTCAAGACCTCTGTATACACCTTATGGAACCTTAGATATTGATACACAAGATGGAACTGTTATTCCAGGGTCATGGAGAAGGGTAGTAGACGATGATGGCGGTATGGTGAATTTACAGCGCAAACCACGAAAATCAGGTGTAGATGCATGAGGTCCGGGATGAATTCGCAAGGTATTTTATGTCAAAGGAAGGAAAAGTATCGTGGCAAGACAAATACTAAGAGCCAAATCACAAACTACCCTGTACTGTACAGGGTGTCACAAATGTAGGTCACCCTGTACAATAGCATTATATGTAAAATAAATTATTCTAAAGTAAATTATATTCTGTTAAAAATACCTAGTTAGAAATGTTAGTTAACCTACCTCAGAGTTGTCTGCTGTTGAAAAGGTTTGTCTTGGAATGTCAACATCTAACAAAAATGTTAGGTGATTATAAGCAAACCATTTATCTTTTTTGGGAGATGATCCACTCTTCGGTTTAGTAATCCTTTTATGTTCCCGATGAAAAGCAGACCTCAAATTCTTGATTTTCTTTTTTATGTCAATTACTGAACATTCGTACTTGATAGCAAGTAGTTTTAATTGGTCGTTTTTCACATTCCTGTCTTTATATAAAGCACATTTGTTGTTCCACAATTCCGGTGAAGTATGGTAGTCTTCAATAAATAAGGTTGTTTTCTCTATATTCCACTCCATGTTGCCCGCCTTTTGTCGCACTCATCCACTACCGCTTGGATACTGGCAACATCATGCGACACGCTGTATCTTTGTCGCACAGTGACGCATGCATCTGGCGACACGTCGCTACACGTGGCATGCGTCATTGTTACTTGCTACATGTCGGAGCGTGTTGCTTCGCTTGAAATAATTCTTGCCGCATGCGTCAATGCCGCATGCCACATGTTGCCCAGAAGTTGCCTCATTGGAAACGTACCTTAACACCGAACATCCAATACAATTTGACGCCTTTATTTTTTAAGTTATGTATAAATTGCGTTGCCTATATGACCATTAAAAATTGTACCCAATCAATCGCAATTAATGCCTCAACTTGTACACACAGCGAGTTTTCCTTTCAAGTATACATGTCCGAATTACACCGTATATGTCGTAAATCTTTAGATACTCGTTGTTAAGAAAAATCAATTTAAAACTTAAAAAGAGTGTGTTCCAATCCCAGACTAAGCATGAAGTAAAATTTCGAGTTTAGAAAAGCCTGAAAATTTGGTTTGGTCGCGTAGCGCGAAGCGCGGAGCGGCCAAACCAAATTTTCAGGCTTTTCTAAACTCGAAATTTTACTTCATGCGCCACCGATACAAATCACTGACATATTACAAAGTTTAAAACACACCGCTAAACTTTTCATTACATCAGTGTTTTGTACCGGTGGCGCATGAAGTAAAATTTCGAGTTTAGAAAATCCTGAAAATTTGGATTTGCCGGGCTCGCTTCGCTCCGCCCGGCAAATCCAAATTTTCAGGCTTTTCTAAACTCGAAATTTTACTTCATGCTTAGCCTGGGAGTGGAAAACACTCGTTTATAGCTTCAAATTAAATTCTTTTAACAAACCGAGCTTCGGCAAATGTACAACGTATGTTTATGTATACTTGAAAGAAACATTCTCGTTATGAAAATGTTCGGTGTTAAATGAAACTCTCTGTATTTCTTTGCCAATTAACAACAAATCTGTTCCTCTTGCATGCACTTCAATTTTTCCAAATTTACTTACCCCCCTTGCTTCTAAGTACCTCAATTATCTTATGGAAAACAATTTTATTTGAACAGTCGAATGATTTAATGTTGTTGTTTTATCAATTATTGTAAAATGTATTAGTTCTGGTTGAATTCACTTTTACGGTTGGTCACCTGAACTCAATCGTAAAATCCTGCGATCATTCCATATTTATCATTGCTTATAGGTTTTTGATGAAGACGTACTGCGGAATGCTCTCGACTAACTTATATAGAATCTCACTTGAAATTCATTTATGTATACATCGAATTATACAAACGCTTCACTTGCGATATTTCATCCAAGATTATTTGAATTATTTATTGGATTATAGTAAATCAAGCATTACCTCAATATATTATACGATTATTATTTTTTTTTAGCAAAATTGAATGAGAAGTTTCATAAGTCATTAATTCAAGGTAAGTTAGTCTACATTTAATTTATAAGCTAATTATCCAGTTGAAATATTAATTATTGTCTAACGAGTGTTTCCATTACTTGATTAAGCATAAAGTACATTTTTTAGTTTAGAAAAGCCTGTGTTTGTTATTGATAATGATTATTATTATTATTGTACAAATAAAATGTCAAGTAAGGAATAACAGTCTTTTTTATGTAATAATCACTTCACATAAACTCAAAACATAATTATTGTGTACATTGAGTTGCCTATAATACAATGTATATCAATATCACAATCAGGCGCCCACCCAGAAATTTGTCTTAAAAGGGGCTCACGCATCTTGAATGGGGCCTATCCCGATCTAGACTAAATGCGAAATCTCTACTGCTCACAGACATATCTTCCATTATTACAACTGTACAAATTTGACATTTTTATGACACTCAGCATAATTTCGGCTTTGGCCAGTCAAATCGAGTTTAGTACGCATAAGTTTAGACAGGTCCTAGCATGCTAAGTGTCATAAAAATGTCAAATTTGTAAAGTTGTAATATTAGAAGCTATGTCTGTGAGCAGTAGAGATTTCGCATTTAGTCTAGATCGGGATAGGCCCCCTTTAAGATGCGTGAGCCTTCCCTAAGGCAAATTTAAGACAAAAATATAAGAAAATTGTGCTGCATTTTGACCCTCGCAAAATAATAAAGAAATAAAAACAAATTAACAATTTGTAAGCGAAAATTAATTTCTTTCTTTTTATGTAAAAAAACGACAACAAAATTAAGCCGATAAAGCTAGAAAAGCTAAATGTTGGAAATAAATTATGAAAAATACGAGACATGCTCCCGCTTTTTTTCAAAGTTATAAAATAAATCGATCAAACAAAACAAGTACTGGAAAACACAACTTTGTTTTATAAACAAAGTGATAAATTATTTATAAGGAGTATATTTTAAACTTCACTTTAAATCAGTGTTCTATACGCGTAGCGTATGAAGTAAAATTTCGAGTTTAGAAAAGCCTGAAAATTTGGATTTGCCGGGGCGCGACTCGCTTCGCTCGCGCGCCCCGGCAAAAACAAATTTTCAGGCTTTTCTAAACTCGAAATTTTACTTCATGCTTAATCTGCAGAGCTGGGCAGGATTCGAATCATTCAGGATTCGATTCCCGGATTCGAATCCTTTTAGAGGATTCAAAAGAGGTATTCGAATACTTTAGTAAAAACGGATTCGTGATCCGGATTCGTTACATTTTTTTAAAAGGATTCGGATTCGAATCCAGACGTAGATGATTCGAATCCTTATAAAAGGATCCGAATTCTTATAAATAGATTCGAATCCTTGTAAAAGGATTCGAATCCATATAAAAGGATTCGAATCCTCGTACACGGATTCAAATCTTCCCAATTAATTCGAATCATCGCTATTAAGGCTGGGATTCGAATTAGATTAATTCAAATAGTTTAATATTCTAATATGAATATTTAAATCACTAAATTATTCATATTTAAATATAAATATTTAAATTTCCGAATAATTCAAATATTTGTGAATGCATATTTGGTTACTTAACTATGACAAATTTCCAACCTTAATAGTATATATTTAACTTCACTTGAAATCAGTGCTTTATACGCGTGGCGCATAAAGTAAAATTTCAAGTTTAGAAAAGCCCCGTGAAAATTTTCTACGCGGGCCTTTTCTAAACTCGAAATTTTACTTCATGCTTAGTCTGGGAGTGGACAACATTCGTTCTTAGAAGTTTTAAATTGAAGGATCACTCTAGATTACTATGTTTATTACCATTTTACAAAGGCTACAGCTCTAAGGACCAATCATGATCTTGGAAGACCGAAGGACTACAGGTAATCGAAGTTTTTTTTACAAGAAAAGAACAATTATCTGAAGGTTTGCAGCATGGATAGGAAAGAAAACATCCAATTTTGAAAGAATATCGAAGTTAGGTTGGTTTTTAGTGCATTTTTAACTTCACTTTAAATCAGTGTTTTATACGCGTGGCGCATGAAGTAAAATTTCGAGTTTAGAAAAGCCCCGCGAAAATTTTCTACGCGGGGCTTTTCTAAACTCGAAATTTTACGTCATGCTTAGTCTGGGAGTGGACAACACTCGTTTGAACTTTAAATTTAACTCTTTTATAAAATCGACGTATGTAATATAATAAATCATTCATTGAAATCATAGAAAAAGATGCAAAATTTTACCTAAAATTAACTTTTAGAGGTAACTTTATAATTTGCTCGGCTTTAAATGGGAGAATATTCTATTCCTAAGAAAAACCGTATTATTTAATATTAAAGTTGCATTTAATATAATAACAAACTGTGAATCAATCGACAAAACATCTAGAAATATCGAAAATCTCGACATGTAGAAAATCTTGACGGTCCACTCCCAGACTAAGCATGAAGTAAAATTTCGAGTTTAGAAAAGCCCCGCGTAGAAAATTTGTCGAGGGTCGCGCAGCGACCCGAGACAAATTTTCACGGGGCTTTTCTAAACTCGAAATTTTACTTCATGCGCCATGCGTATAAAACACTGTTTTAAAATGAAGTTCAATAACACATATTTCATCATTAATTAAAATCATTATTTAATCAGGTATTTAGTCGGTAAATGAACATTTTTGTTAATAGAAACTGATGGAATAAAATATTACTGGTTGCAAATAATTGATTCAAATTTATTTTTAAACGATTTGTATCCGTGATTCACAAATGAGGATTCGAATCTTTGATTCGAATCATATTTTTCACTTACGAATCCTTTATTCGAGTATTCGTGATTCAAATCATATTAGGTGATTCGGATTCGTGATTCGAATCCTGTTTTTGAGGATTCATCCCAGCTCTGTTAATCTGGGAGTGGAAATACTCATTAGAAATTTCAAATTGAACAATTTTATAATTAACCTAGCATAAAAAATGTACTTTTCATAATTAAAAGTAATTCATTATTAAAGAATCCAGTTTGGTTTGATTTTATTTGAAGTAAAACTTATGCCTATAATTATTTACTTTTTACATCAAGTAATTTTATTATAATTTAAAATTAAAAAAGTATCTAAATTCAAATACAATTAATTAATTTGGTTAAATAAATGTCATTTAAATCAAGTCGCTTCATTTCAGTTCAATATTAAAAAAAATATGTTAATGTTTTACTAAGTGATCAATGATAAACAATACGTTAATTGATTGAGCTATATTTTGTAATATTTGAAAATTGTAATATTTTTCGACAGTCGTGAACATATTTTGTTTGTCACTCTATCACTCATGACATGGCATAGTTTTTTACTAATTTGTATATTTCTTTACAAATTCTGGAAAATAAATTACATATTATATATCATAAAGTAACATATAATTAAGTGATATAAGTGCAAAGAAAGGTTATTAGTGCTTTATTTATCAATTAAATCAATTTATAAAACATTAAGTGTTGAAACTAGTATAAAACGACGAATGTGTCAAAATTTAGGTGAGGTTAGATACCACATACATTTAGGTAGACGATCTAATATCTAACCTAACTCTCTGAGGTTAGGTGTCACTCTGATAAGTTAGGTTATGTATAATGTTTCTGAGGTTAGGTGTCAGTCTGATAAGTTAGGTTATGTATATTGTTTCTGAGGTTAGGTGTCACTCTGATAAGTTAGGTTATGTATAATGTTTCTGAGGCTAGGTGTCACTCTGATAAGTTAGGTTATGTATAATGTTTCTGAGGTTAGGTGTCACTCTGATAAGTTAGGTTACCTATGTATCAGAGCTGGGCAGGATTCGAATCATTCAGTATTCGAATCCTTTTAGAGGATTCAAAAGAGGCATTCGAATACTTTAGTTCAACTGTATTTGTGATCCGGATTCGTTACATTTTTTTAAGAGGATTCGTATTCGAATTCAAATTTTCACGTTGCTTTTCTAAACCCGAAATTTTACTTCATGCTTAGTCTGGGAGTGGAAAACACTTGGTAAAGGTAAATCTTTAAATTCTATTAATTATCCACGTAACGTATTTAATGAATTTTACCCCTGAAACAACGATATCATGATTTCTCGGTGAAATATCGGTAAACCGGTTTAGATTCATTCATTTATTGAATCACGGGTAATTTACAATTCTTAATAAATATATGTATATTTATTAAGAATTGTAAATTTCCCTGTATAAAAAATGTACGAATCAAACTAAAGCGTATTTCGTTATTAATCAATAAGTTAAAAAAAATTATTAAGCGTTCATTTTAAAGCTTAAACGAATGTTTTCCACTCCCAGACAAAGCATGAAGTAAAATTTCGAGTTTAGGAAAGCCTGAATGTCCAAATCCAAACTCAGGCTATTCTAAACTGAAAATTTTACTTCATGCACCACGCGAACAAAACGCTGATTCAGTGGAAAGTTTTAAATTTAGATGCTTGCGATTTATGGCGCCCAACTAGGGGCCACAAAAACCTCAAATGCAAGCGTTTTAAGTATTTTTAAACGAATGCTCTCCACTCTTAGCTTAAGCATAAAGTGAAGTTTTGAGTTTAGAAAAGCCTGAGCTTTTTGATTTAGACCCGTAGCGTCCAAACTTAATCTTTTCTAAACTTGAAATTTTACTTCATGTGCCACGCGTACGAAACACTAATCAGTGTGAAGTTTTTAACTTTTACTTTCACAATTTATGGCGCCCAACAAGGGGCGTCTATGCAAGTATTGGAAAATTTCTAGATAATTAAGAACACACACCGTTTTACTGTTTCGTATAGCATAATCTGAGATATGTAATTTGTTTTCCAACGCAACGTTTTGATAGAGTTTTTATTTCTCTATTATAAAATTCTTCAAGTTTTGATTGAAAGGCAGTTGGCAAGTCCATTTTTAGTGTCTCTTCATTATGATTATTTGTTCAGTTTACACTGCCATGGCTGGATACACTGCCATGGTTGCTTTCATAATCTAATGAAATTTTTCTGTGACGAAATTTTTTTAACCAACTTTGATTTTTGATTTTTAATTGTCATAGCACCGTCATCGAGAGGACTGCAACTATTTTTTTTTTTCCAATTTGGTTTTTCTTCAATTGGAACTTATACAGCGTGCAGTGATTTATGTGTTTATTTTTATTTCGAACATTTTTACTTATTTCAACTGAAAAATTGTCATCATTTATCTGCCTGTGTGGCAAAACAAGTGTTGCAGTGTCAACTAATAAACAGTGACATCCAAGTGTGTTATTTACTAAAAGTGTTGAAAAATTGTTGTTGTTACGCAAAAATCGTGTTCACTAAACTTTAAACTCTCTATACATATAAAATGTTTTTATGTTATAATGCTTAGATTATTAACAAATTCTATCATCTCTATCAACGCGCACAATAAAAACGACATTAAATATTACTAATTACTAATAATATATTTTTTCAGTAATGCGCAAAATCAAGATATTCCATGATTTTAAAAATTATATGTTTTAAGAATCTTTCAACAAACTGTTATTGTTCTCTAAGAAAGAAGATAGTTACGAAAAAACTTAAAGATAGAAAACTGTCCAAAATTTTCTTATCTAAAACTTTTGTTTAAACGATTTTTTTGTATCCCCATTAGTTATTGAGTTATTCGCAACTTTTGCGAGATACAAAATAGCGTAAATTCTCGACTTTCCTTAATTTTGACAAAAAACGTTATAACTCAAATACTATTCGAGCTACAGAAAAGTATAATACATGCATTTAGGCTATTGTGGCGAGATCTACAAGATGGGTGTATTTGTTTTTATACAGGGTGATCCATAAAGTATCTAAAAGAAAAAGTCGAATGTTTTTTTTTCTAAATCAAGAAGGCGAGTGTTTACCAAAAGTTATCGATATTATATACAAGACTGTTTTACACTCCCAGACTAAGCATGAAGTAAAATTTTCGGGCTTTTCTAAACTCGAAATTTTACTTCATGCGCCACGCGTACAAAACACTGATTTGAAGTGAAGTTCAGAAACACATAATAACATCTTTAATCAGAGTAACAGGGAATCAGATGTTTAGTCTGTTATCAACGATGTTAAGTATTAATAATAAATAATTAGGTTTTAAATATTTTTGTTAAAACTACTGGTAACGATATTTATATATAAATGGTTGAAAAAAATAATTAAATCAAATTTATTCTTAAAGGATTTCTATTCGTGATTCGAAAAAACAGGATTCGAATCTTTGATTCGAATCATATTTATCTCTTACGAATCCTTTATTCGAGTATTCGTGATTCGAATCATATTAGGTGATTCGGATTCGTGATTCGAATTCTTTTTACGAGGATTCGTCCCAGCTCTGCTATGTATAATGTCATTCTGACTTGTATCAACTGGAATTATAGTTCAGATATCGACTTACGTCAACGTTCTTTATAGATTAACGTAAAACAAACATAGTAATTAAGATACAAACTAAAAATAAGCATAATAATTGCCATAAAAATGTCATAAGTGATAGAGTGACAACCAAAACATGTTCACGACTGTCTAAAAATATTACAACTTTCAAAATCAAAGAAATTTGTAACTATTAATGAGTGAATTGTTTATTATTCATCACTTGGTAAAAAATGATTATTATTTTTTTAATATTAAATTCAAGTACAAAATGACTTGAGAAAATGTATATTTCTTTAATGTGTGTATTGTTTAATTTCTTTAATTATAAATTTATTGATTTTATTGAAATTTAGACAGTTTTTTAATTTAAAATTTAAATAAAACTACCTAATTTAAATAGTAAATAATTATAGGCACAGATTTTTGATAATAATAATAATAATCTTTATTTAGCATCTTTTTCTATACAATAACATAGAAATATATATAGATAATCACTCCCAATAACGAAAAGTAGATTTTTCATGGAAGTTTAATTATAAAAACTTTCAATTTTAAACTTTTAACGAGTGTATCCACTCCCAGATTAAGCATGAAGTAAAATTTCGAGTTTAGAAAAGCCTGAAAATTTGGATTTGCCGGGGCGCGCGAGCGAAGCGAGTCGCGCCCCGGCAAATCCAAATTTTCAGGCTTTTCTAAACTCGAAATTTTACTTCATGCGCCACGCGTATAAAACACTGATTTCAAGTGAAGTTCAAAATATATTCCTTACAAATCACTTTGTTCATGAAACAAAATGATCTTTTCCAAGATTTTTTTTTTTAATGTGAAATCTTGCAACGCATTTTGTCCAATAGCCCTAAGACACAACGCATTTTTTGTAGACAATGTCCGAAATTACAGATAGACCAATTTTATTCGGCTATTGTCTAAAAACATTGGACAATTCCCATTTTGTCTAGACAAAACGCGTTTTGTCCGTATTTTGTGTTTTGTCCGCAACATATACACACTACAACCACAGTTTATTTATATCCAGTTAGCCAGTCTCTGTATAAAATTTGGTAACAGAGTTTGGATGCTGCATCCAGAATCGAGACCGGTGATTGGTGTATTTGGTCGTCTGTCTTACACATACCCCACATCTCGACCAAAGTCTCTCCTTTTCTACTCGATTTCCAGTTCTGCCATAAGCATTGGCTCCCCTTGCTACAACTTAGTCAGTCTTGGAGAGGCTCAAGCCTGCGAGTTACCCCTCTGGGTGCGCGCCTCATCATAATAGGCAACTGAAAGTGCAATTCGCTGATTTCGCACGCATTGAGGCGTTTTATTTAAAACTGAACATTTTGAAACTAAAACTATTATGACTTATAATAATGATATAATAATGTCGGGTAGGGCTATCAGATGTCGCGATTAATCGAGATTGTTTCAATTTTTTAGTACACATTTAAATTTTTTTAACATAATCTAATATCTTTGGTTTTAATCTGCCAACAATAATGTATACATTAATTTATTACATTTTAAAACAAAAGACTTTTTATTGGGTGTCACAGTCAATCAATAATTCATCAATTTCATCTCCACGTACCCGAAGGTGCATTGTTTCCATATGTCTGGACACCCATAAGTTAACATCAATAAAAGAACATTTTTATTTCTATTCCACGAAGACGGCGCGTGAATAACACAACATGATCAAACATTGAATACAAAACGATCGATGAATCCCCCCGCTAGTTGCATCACAGTTAGTTTACATCAAACTCGCTGTCAATATTAATCACTAATTAGTGATTGTAATAACAGTAAACCGGTATATTGGGCCCGTTCATCAAAATGTTCAACATTCAACATGTTTGGATTTGTTTGTGATGTATGTTGATATCTAATGAACAGTATTTTGGTCGGTATATTTTGTGCGATTGCAGAAATCTCAAACACGTTTACGATTAACAATCTGGTCATTAGAGAATTGGTAGTAAACTACCAACTGTTGATTCTGATGAACGGGCCGGGCCCATTGATTCACCAGTGAATCGTAAATGCTCTTCAAAATGTACCTGTATTTGATCGATATACAGTGAACTATACCTGAATCAAACACGAGTCAAATGATATGAACTAATTGTTTGAATATAGACAACCCAATATACGTTAAAGGTAGTGGGTTGCCTATAATTATTGTATTATAAATTTGGTTCAATCCGTTTGACCCGCACAATATTCGGATAAACATATGGGATATCTAATTCCGAGTTATGCATTCAGAAGTAGTGAAACTCGGTATTAGAATTTCAATGAATATTATAATTTGTAACACGGAATGTTTACCTTTCGTGTCAATAACTGACTGAGAAAACCTATCCACTTGTTTGAGTGAGTGATACATTTTTCGAAATGGTGATCACCTTTGCTCATTTCTAAATAAGCGCAGAACGTGACCTAGCGGTGGCGCGAAGGTAGTAATTTGTGTATTCTTTAATTCGGTATGATTAGCTCTCGGAAAATAACGGACCGCGCGAGTTAATTTTTGCCCCGGCAGTGTGGCGATCTTATAACACTCGATCTAATAAACGATATCCTCGAATTACTGCTATTAACCGACAATAAAAACCGTAACGTTCCGCGATGCAATTAACATTAGCACAATTCCTCGATCGATACATCAACACTTTGCACTTAATTAAGTCGTTTTTGCAATAAATTTAATGTGGAGTGAGATACGGTCTAATGGTGGGCACGTAAGAGAAAAATGGATTAAAAGTCATGACCAAGATATAATGTGTAATGAACAAGGTATAAACTGGTATACTCGTATTATATAAATAAGACTACTGAAAGGAAAATAATGAAAATGCTGCACCCTGTACTAAACTATTAGTATAATTTTGTAGCATTTTATTATTTATTTACGAGAAACCTATATAGGTTAGGTTAGGTTAATACAGTGGCCGGTTTTCGTTAGGGTTGTTAAAAAAACGATTTTTTAATTTTAGTGGGTAAAGGCCCTGCCTCCTAGCCCATGGGTCGCGGGTTCGGTCCCGCCGGTTGGGGTCGTTTTAAATTACAAAATGATTCCACCTGGGTCTATGGATGTGTGTGAATGTGCTTGTGGCGTCTAAATATAGCTAAATACAAAAAATATAAAGGTGAAATGGTGGAATGGTCTGGGACCAATATCCAGAAAATGTATAGAAAACAAAAATAGTTTTTTTTTTCAAAACGTTTTTTTCGCTGAAACAGTGTAACAATTAACAACTTGCGACCAAGAGGTCGCGGGTTCGAATCCCGTCCGGTGGATTAATTTAGGAATATAAATTATTCCATGGATGTAGTGTGAATAAGTTTATGTTGTTTCAGGAATAAATGGTAATGTATCGAAATCAGAATTGGTTAAAATACATAAATAGATTGATGGCTAATGGTCTAGATACTAAGGCCAAGAAAAAAAATCTTGTTTAAAACGTGACTAAAACATGTTTAAATCGTGTTTAAAACATAACCAGCCTTATTAATAGACGTTAGCTCGCAGTTCTATGGATGATACTGACATTTTCGAAGTAATAAAAGATTTTATGTAGATTACTATTGTAAGTTTCCAACTAATAATTTAATAGCTCTAGTTTGTTTTTTACATAACCTCAATTGTCATAATAAAATAAAATTAATTAAAATCTATTTAATAATGCAATAAATCATAAATTTATAAACTATATCAGAAAATTGAAATCACTAGAAATTAGTGTTTTATACGCGTGGCGCATGAAGTAAAATTTCGAGTTTAGAAAAGCCTAAAAATTTGGTTTGGCCGCGTAGCGCTACGCGCTACGCGACCAAACCAAATTTTCAGGCTTTTCTAAACTCGAAATTTTACTTCATGCTTAGTCTGGGAGTGGAGACACTCGTTAGGAATAAATTTAAACATAACAACCCTGGTTTTCGTACAGGCGGGGTATAGATAGTATGTGAAAAAAGTACATCAAAAACATTGACAAACATTTTATAATGCGGACTTAATTAATAACAGCATCATTTACTAAAAACTCAGGAGAATAGGAATTTTGCTACAGAAATCCATCCCGATCTCGAAACTATATAATTAGTACCAGACTGGTAAAACCGTCTCACGACCCAAATACTAAAATAAATAAAGAAGGCGAAGACGTTTGATGGCACAATAGATGGACAAGAGATTGCGCCTCGGATTTATTACAACCAATTCCTTTATTCGTTGATTTATCGCCTGCGAGATATAATTCCTATTAAAAGCGTTGTATAATAACACATATCTCGACCGGCTCGCACCTACCTACCTGCATGCCATATTTAAATAATCCAAATACAAAACAAAACACAAACGGTCACTTTCTTTTTGTCTTTCTTTCCTTCCTCGATCTTGATAAGCTCTCGAGTATTTGTTTTCTGTATTTAATTATCCTGAACATCACGACTGTATACAATAAGACAAATAAAGGTGTAATATATTAAAACAAAATAAATAAATAGGTGTGCTTAAATTATAGGTCTCTTTTATGTGTATAAATATTTGTGCTCAGATCAGTTATGTAGGTGTAGATATTAATTGTGACAGACTCGTAATTAGCTGACGTTTTGTTTGCAATTGCAATGAATTGCAAATCCAAATATTTAATGGTAAAAATATTGATTTTGCTCTTTGAAAATAGTGAGGGGGGATCTGATTTCTTAATTGATTTTATGTTCAACTGTAGACCTAATAATATATTACGTCACGAGAGTGGTATGCAGCATATGAGCGGATATGTTGCGCACGAGCCGCGCCGAGGCGAGTGCAGTATTCCGAGAGTAAGTAATTGCCATACCACTCGAGAAACGTACGATACTTTACCTACGCCCTAACAAAATAAACAATAAACATGAAAGAACGGGCAGCTTGGTGGTGTAGTGGTTAGAGTGTTGTACTGCCACGCCACGGACCGGGGTTCAAATACCGGCCTAACAAGTTGTCTGCATTTATATAGGTTAGGATAAAAATGCCAAACAATGTCTTCTCGGATATGACGTTAAATGCATGTAAAACCCGTGTACTGCCTGGATGTTGCGTGCACGTTAAAGATCCCTACCGGTGGGTTGGAACTCCCACCGGGTTCAGCAAAATTCCCGGATAGCTGTAGACCTAATCTCTGGCGTCATGATTGGCCTTAGCAGCGGAAATAGATGACGTAAAACCCAAAATAAAAAATAAAAAAATAAAAAAACATGAAAGAACAACTTATTGATTCAATTATTTTTGATGGTATCATGAGATTGATGAAAATTTAATTACTACTTGATCAATATACATCAAAGAAATGTCATTTGGTTGTACGGTAATTAATCAGCTGTTCAGCTGTCAGCATGTAATATACTTGTCAAAGCTATTACGTGCATGTGTAGGTAATGCAAATTATACGCGTCAAGATGACAGTGTGGTATGATACAGTTACTAGATAGGGCGTAGGTAATAATATATCAAGTCACGAGAGTGGTATGCAGCATATTACATATGAGCGGATATGTTGCGCACGAGCCAGGCAGCGGCGAGTGCAGTATTCCGCGAGTAGTCCTATGCATTATCCATACCACTCGAGAAACGTACGATACTTTACTTACGCCTTACCAAAATAAACAATTAGCGCGAAAGAACTACTTGTTTATTCAATAATTTTTGATAGTATCATGACATTGATGAAAACTAAATTACTACTTGATCAATATACATCAAAGAAATGTCATTTGGTTGTGCATTTAATATACTTGTCAAACCCATGTGTAGGTAATGTCAATCATACGCGTCAAGATGACAGTGTGGTATGATGTAGTTACTAGGTAAAATCAATTTATACCACTTGGTAACATTTCTTACTCAAACAAGGTCTCAAAAAATGTAAACAGATGTATTTTTTCCCTACAAACATGTATTGAGTTTATTTCAGATTTTTTTATTATTGACTTAACGCAATCCAGTTTTTATTACAATAATGTTTCCGTGGTTAGTTTTTATCAATATATTCCACAAGAACTAATTTGAAAGCAACTTATTTTTACTTATGAATCCACTACGAGTTTTAAAGTAATTCAAATTGTAATTTGCTCATTTTGCCATTTCGCATCCGCTATTAATTTCGTTGTACGGAAGCAATTAATAAACAAATTACATAATAATAACTGAGAATACGCCAGCGGCTGAATAAGAGAGAGTTTAGTCGGGCTATAAACCGGCATAATTATGAATTAGTGCTATTTTGTAACGCTAATGTGCACCCAATATCCTCAATTTAAATTATGTGAATTAGTACGTCATTAGACGAAAATTACAAGATGTAATAAAGAACATCATAAATATTACAAAGAATTATTTCTTAATTTATAATTATTTTTTAACTTTGAAAATGATCGTAACGGATCGAAACACGTGTCAGACAACTGAAAATAAAAACATGGGACAATACAATTATAATTATTGTTTGTTTTTATATTTGAAAGACCGAATAATTAGTTTTTGAATGTTGAACACACACTGAATTATTCTTATAAGTATACATATCTTCTAGTTCAGTTGTAACATCAAAAGCTCCTTTACATTACATGGTTGAAAATGCAAATAGAATTTTAACAAACACGAGCTGTGATATATTCTCTAATTACGATTGTACAGTAAAATATATCCGTCACTTTGAGCTGTAAATGTTTTAATGTGAATTTTCGTCAACTTAGGAATACTCTTTTATCTTTTATTGTAAAAAACTTGTAAGCATAATTATGTTAATATGTCTCTTTAAAGTCAAATATTCACCTGTATATGTATTTGTTTCCTATATCTTTACTTATTTGAAACTATTTAATGCTGTAATTTTTTAAACGTTTTATACACATATATTGTACTTAATTTTGTCCTGTAATTGGTTATCTGTTGGGCAAATATCTTGATGTATACGCTATAAAATTTCAGACGTTCGTTGATTTTCAAATAGTTCAATTTGAATGAATCTTCTTGCATACAAATCTGGGTCTAAGAAGATTATTAAATTAAAATATCCTACATACCTTTATTCCTTGTTTTTATTACCATTCATTCTCCATGAAAACAAGCTTCTACTCCTCTTTACACTAACACAAATTATTATTATTAATTGTATTAAGAGACGCACAGTTTACGCACTGAATATTTTCACTACAACAATAAAACTCACATTGATCCTGTTTCAATGAAGCGAACAATACGAGACAAACAGATAAGAATTAAGACGTATGCATTTCAAACTTAATCGATTTCTGCAAAAAAACACGCCGAGGTGAGCAGTCGAGTAGTTTTAGATAATATACAGTAAATTTTTCTTTAAGGTAAACATATGCTTAAGCTGGGCAGGTGGTGGCCGGGCTGTATCGCACGGCGAGCCACAATTCGGGTTCGATTCCAGTGCACGGCGAGACTTTATTTAAACATAATTTCTCGTCGTGACCCTGGGTGTGGTATGAATGTGAGTGTTTGTCCGTATGAAATAATAGCATACTATAAATTGTAATCGTAACAATTAATACAAATATATAAATAAATGATGTTGGCTAATGGGCAAGTTCCCAAGGCCAGGCAAAAGCCAAACCAAATTAAAAAAAATATATATATGCTTAAGCTGTCAATGTTCCGAATTCGTTGGTTTTTAAAAGAGTTAAATTTGAAACTTTAAACGAGGGTTTTCCACTCCCAGACTAAGCATGAAGTAAAATTTCGAGTTTAGAAAAGCCCCGCGTAGAAAATTTGTCTCAGGTCGCGCAGCGACCTGAGACAAATTTTCAAGGGGCTTTTCTAAACTCGAAATTTTACTTCATGCGCCACGCGT
Source organism: Philonthus cognatus (assembly GCA_932526585.2). NCBI lineage: Eukaryota > Metazoa > Arthropoda > Insecta > Coleoptera > Staphylinidae > Philonthus > Philonthus cognatus. Next base: position 157,009,915 of record OW052241.1, read on the forward strand.
ATAAAACATTGATTTCAAGTGGTTTTTAAAATTTTATTTAGCAGTACATTTTGAATCCCGCTTTAGCAATATTTGTTTTATGCTGATTTAACAGTGTATTTTTAATTTCACAATAATTCAGTGGTTTATACTCGTGGCGCATGAAGTAAAATTTCCCGTATTTGTATGCAAGAAGATTTATTATTAAATTCCATCACTTTGTGAGAAATGTGTTTAAACAATGTGTAGATACATTTTCAGGGATTGTTGAAAAATTAATAAATTGTTTTCACGTTGGAAATATAAAATATATTTACAATAAGTTAAATTACAGGCGCAATTAATTGTTTCATCAATTCCCGTTTTTTGAAGAAGTGAACCTAAGGATAAGATCCACATTGTGTGTAATTAATTTATGCATATTTGGAAACAAATATTTTTAGAAAATTTAAAAACGAATTTAAATTAATATCGGCTATCTGCAAAAATTTAGTCTCATTGAGACAAGTCTCCAAATATTCATTGAAACAGCTACTTCTCGAGCTAATACCCCGACAGATATTGAATTATACAATGAATATTTGAGTTACACGGAAGATTTACTGTTCTATGAATAATTTATATGCAAAATGCAACATCAGGTCAAATTATTCTCTCACCAAACTAAATGAACTAACAGGAAATTAAAATATATTGAAAACATTATTTTTATATATCGTATGTTCAATAAAATAATCCCTCTAGAGTGCCTTGGAAAATATTGTAGGTTGGCAACTCTGAAATTATACATTGTAATTATTATGTCTGACGTTTTATATGTCAATTCCTAAAGCGTGTAGCCAACTTAAATTTTAAAAAAGATAAAATCATAGCACTCTAGAGGTTTTTTTTTTATTGAACACACGATATTTGTTTATATATAAATATATATATATATATATGTATATACAGGGTGAGTCACTAAGCGGAAATCGGTCTATAGTGGGCGTATTGTTGAAAATAGCAAAAAAAGTTTCAAATAAAAGTTGTCCAGAATCAAGTTTTTCATAACCCAAAAAGCTTGACAAATATGGCGGCCTTGCGGTTATACCGGAAGTAATCACCAACTTCCTTATTTTAAATAGAGCACCCTATATATTTTTACATTTTTGGATTGCTCGTTAAAAATAAACATGAGTTTATTCACACAACATTGGGTCTCAGTTGAACCGTTTTCGAGTTATTTCTTTTTTTTTTTGATAAATTTGCCGATTTTAGCGCTCGACGACATTAACAATATCTTCAAAACGAACTAAGTCAGAGTTGTGCGGTTTGCGGTTTTAGATTCGGGAAGGAATGTAGTATTTGTTTGGGTTTTTGCCATTAGTCAGATTTTCTAAATTGAACCTAGTCCGTCGACGGTATTCTTCAGTACTTCAAACATGCATAACTTCTTTTTTTTTTATTGGAACCATCTATCTTGAGATACTTTATCTGATGCAAAATTAAATTTCCTTTTTATTGATATTGGGTTGTTGCCATATCCTTCCAACAGTTTTTGAGAAATTTGCGATTTTGTAAAAATTTTAATACATTTCGTATTATCGCGTTAGCCCTAGATACTGATGACGTTTGGTGATTTTGTTTTGACATTTAGTTAGTCATTGAGATATTCCCTGTTTTTTTAAGTTCATTTTAAAGCTTTAAACAAGTGTTGTCCACTCCCAGACTAAGCATGAAGTAAAATTTCGAGTTTAAAAACGCCCCGTGAAAATTTGTCGAGGGTCGCGCAGCGACCCGAGACAAATTTTCTGGGCTTTTTTAAACTCGAAATGTTACTTCATGCGCCACGCGTATAAATCACTCAAATATTGTGAAATTTATGTATATTCGAACTTCGCTTAAAATCTGTGTTTTATACGCGTGGCGCATGAAGTAAAATTTCGAGTTTAGAAAAGCCCAGAAAATTTGTCTCGGGTCGGCGCGCATTTGTGACGTAAACGATCCCTACCCTCACTCTAAAATCTTCGATTCTGTCGATCCTTCTTACCATATACTCGATAGTCCTTGGAATACACATTAGATGGATGTTTCACGATAAAAAGAAAAACTAATTTTCTACTTTTTAACGTCTGAATACACCATTTGTACTTAAAATTCAAGATTTGGTTTAATGATTGGAGTAGTTTAATTTATATTATTTATATTATACTGGGAAACTTTTGGGGGGCTATTCACAGAACGAATGCAATTTGTTATCGGTGACAAGTTGCACTGAACTGGCGTCATTTTACTTCATCCAATTTGGTAAATTCTTCCCGAAATGACGTCATTTTAATGCGACTTCTCATCGATGAAAAATTGCATCTGTGCTGTGAATAACCCCCTGAAATGTCAAAATTTATTACATAAAAGTTAGTCAGTAAGTATAAATGTAGCGAATGCCGCTGAATTTGGATGTCTCCGATCGGCAAAACGTTGGGCATAGATTCTTAAAGCAAGTAATGTATTTCCATCAGCATTGCCCAAGGTGTAGACCATACCAATCAGTTCTTCTTGAGAAAACATGTTCGGTTTATTTATTGCAAGATCTCGTCAAAATAATTTAAAAAAAAACTGACATTTGTCGGACATGCGAGTCAAAACAAAATCACCAAACGTCATCAGTATCCAGGGCTAACGCGATAATACGAAATGTATTAAAATTTTTACAAAATCCTAAATTACTCAAAAACTGTTGGAAGGATATGGCAACAACCCGGTATCACTAAAAAGGAAATTTAATTTCGCATCAGATAAAGTAACACAAGATATATGGTTCTATTTAAAAAAAATTAAGTTATGCATGTTTGAAGTACTGAAGAATAGCGTCGACGGACTCGGCTCAATTTAGAAAATCTGACTAATGGCAAAAACCTAAACAAATACTACACTTCTTTCCGAATCCAAAACTCTGACTTATTTCGTTTTGAAGATATTGTAAATGGCGTAGAGCTCTGAAATCGTCAAATTTATCAAAAAAATTAAATTACTCGAAAACGGTTCAACTGAGACCCAATGTTGTGTGAATAAACTCACGTTTATTTTTAACGAGCAATCCAAAAATGTTAAAATATATAGAGTGTTCTATTTAAAATAAGGAAGTTGGTGTTTACTTCCGGTATAACCGCAAGGCCGCCATATTTAGTAATAATTTTAGGTTATGAAAACTTGATTCTGAACAACTTTTATTTGAAACTTTTTTTGCTATTTTCAACGATACGCCCACTATAAACCGATTTCCGCATAGTAACTCACCCTGTATATATATATATATATACAGGGTGTCTCAGACCACCCGTACCAGCCTTTTATTTCGACAACGCTTGGTCGAATGTGACTGGGACAAAAAATTGTATTACCAAAGTGAACCCAAGGAATCCACTGATGAATTTATTTTTTACCGGAATAATCCGGAAGTACCCGTAACCGGAAGTAAATTTAAAATTTAAAATGGCAACATAGGTCGAGTATGGTATTAATTGATAGGTCTTTTTAAAAGAAACAACTTTTATTAAAATGTTTTTTTAATATTTTGCATATTTACAAAAATAAACCAAAAAAACTAAATTGAAAACTAGTTATCCATTTAACACTCAATTTCCTCAAGTAGGCTTTTGTGTTATGTCAAAATAATTGATATTCGTGAATATTTGAAGTAAAATAAATTATTATTATCAAAGTATTGAATGTGTCAACATGGTTTTTATAAACCTCGAAGGTTTTGATATGCTGATGATATTAGGTGAATGCGGCCAAAACTATCGTGCTGCTGAGCGAATTTATGTTGAGCGATACCCTCAACGAGCCAGTCAAACAATATTTTTCGGCGCCTTGCAGAATGCGTTAACAAAGGTCGAATTATCAGAAAACGTGTACAAGATGAAAGAGCACCAGATATTCTTGCAGCAATTGCTCTGGACCCGAACATCTCGACTAGAAGAATTGAAATCGAAGCTGGAATAAGTCGCTCCACTGCTTGGAGAGTTTTAAAAACAAACAAATTCGATCTATACCATATCTCTTTACACCAGAAACTTAAAGAGCGGGATTTTCAAGATAGGTTGAATTTTTGTGAATGGACAGATGAGGCGACATTCAAAAGGAACGGAGTTGTTAATTTACATAATGCTTACTACTGGAGTAATGAAAACCCTCATTGGTTAAGAGAAGTTGATAATCAACACGTGTGGACCCTTAATGTTTGCTGTGGTATTTTAGGAAACCAAATAATTGGTCCACATTTTCACGTAATATCATCAGCATATCAAAACCTTCGAGGTTTGTAAAAACCATGTTGACACATTCAATACTTTGATAATAATAATTTATTTTACTTCAAATATTCACGAACATCAATTATTTTACCATAACAAAAAAGCAAAGCATACTTGACGAAATTGAGTGTTGAATGGATAACTAATTTTCAATTTAGTTTTTTAGTTAATTTTTGTAAATATGCAAAATATTAAAAAAACATCTTAATAAAAGTTGTTTCTTTTAAAAAGACCTATCAATTAATACCATACTCAACCTATGTTGCCACTTAAAATTTTAAAGTTACTTCCGGTTCCGGGTACTTCCGGATTATTTCGGTAAAAAATAAATTCATCAGTGGATTCCTTGGGTTCACTTTGGTAATATATTTTTTTGTCCCAGTCACATTCGACCAAGCGTTGTCGAAATAAAAGGCTGGCACGGGTGGTCTGAGACACCCTGTATATATATATATATATATATATATATATATACATATATATAATATATATAGAATAGGATTATACAATATAAAATCAATACGGGAATTTAATAATTTACTTAGATCTGTATGATAGAACATTAAATATTCTATAATTTTCTATCATTATTAAAGTGTGTTCTCTGTTCTGAGTTTATCTTGTAATAGAGTTCACGCGATCGACGCACGTAAATTATTTATTGTACCCATTCGAATTTAATCGGCAATTCGTTTTATGCGTGTTCAATAAATCCATAAATTAAACACTAAATAGGATGTACAAGGGCGTATAAAGCTGTACGGCCGAAGGGGTAATAACGTTTAATGACATTTAGTTACACAACATTTAACGTGGACGTGAATGTCTAATTAGATGTAATGTGATTCTTAAGAGTATTTTAGTTAAACTTAGTTTATTGACCTTTGAATGATACCCCAAATATATTGATGGCTACAAATAATTTAATTTTATTTGTAGATAATTCTGCATATCGATTAGGAATTGCAAAAAAAGGCTCTCCAAGCTTTACAGATTTTCTGATTATTTAAAGTTCAGAGTATATCAGTGTTTTATACGCCTGCCGCATGAAGTAAAATTTCGAGCTTAGAAAGGCCTGAAGATTTTCAGGCTCTCTAAACTCAAAATTTTACTTCATGCTTAACCTGGGACTGGTCTTAAACCTTCAAAAGTCTTCAATATGTAAAAATATTCTTATTTTTTCCATTGGTCATTATTTATGGCTAAAATTCTTCATATTGAAGGAATTTCTTCAAATATGGTAACACTGCCTTTGCATTTCATTTATACAAAGCTGTGTGATTTATGCTATGTGTATTTGAACATCACTTTATATCAGAGCTGGGCAGGATTCGAATCATTCAGGATTCGATTCCCGGATTCGAATCCTTTTAGAGGATTCAAAAGAGGTATTCGAATACTTTAGTGAAAACGGATTCGTGATCCGGATTCGTTACATTTTTTTAAAAGGATTCGTATTCGAATCCAGACGTAGATGATTCGAATCCTTATAAATGGATTCAATTCTTATAAAAGGATTCGAATCCTTATAAATGAATTCGAATTCTTATAAAAGGATTCGAATCCTTATAAAAGGAATCGAAGGAATTAAAAAATTTAAACTGGCTTCGTAAAGTTGTAGTCTCAAACGAAATGAATAATAAATATAGATCTCTTAAAAATAAATACAGAAAAGCAATTATACAATGTAAAAAAGAATACTATTCAAATAAAATACATTCATCTCCAAATGTATCAAAGACAACATGGAACATTATTAATAACCACATAAAAAAAAAAATATAAAAAAACGCCACTCCACCAAAAATGAATACTAACAATAAAGTAATAACAAATTTAAATCAAATTGCAAACATTTTTGGAGAACAATTCTCGACGAATATAAACATACAAAAGCATAATCATTTCAATGGCATAATGTCGAAGAACTGCACCACAACAAACACTGTTTCACAAACATCCATGTATTTTAATCCTATTACTGCATCAGATGTCATCATTGCAATGAGTGAACTGAAATCTAAGCACTCAACTGGCCATGACGAGATACCGATCACAATGATTAAAAAATGCAGTAATGAATTAGCACCGGCGCTTGCTGAAATCATAAATAAGTCAGTATCGCTAGGTCAATTTCCAAATTTCCTTAAACTGTCAAGTATTAGGCCAATTCATAAAAAAGGTTCAACCCTTGATGTGCAGAACTACCGACCAATATCTATGCTTAGCTCCTTTTCCAAAATAATCGAGAAAGTAGTCTGCACAAAAATTGTAAAATACATGGATAAATTTAATAAATTCAGCCCCCAACAGCACGGTTTTAGGCACAACCATTCAACTGAAACAGCTTCAATTAATTTTATCCAGCACATATACGATGAAGTGGATAAAAATCACAAAGTTGTTGGTGCGTTCTTCGACTTGTCGAAAGCTTTCGACACTTTAGATTATGCATTTATTGCCTCGAAGCTTCACTCGCTTGGAATCCGAGGTCCAATTAACAACTGGATAAACTCATACCTACTAAACCGACAATTACAGGTTAAAATAGACACCACAACGTCATAATTGTTCGACATAAACCTAGGTGTACTACAAGGTAGTGTAGCTGGTCCTCTCCTCTTCATTCTATTTATCAACGATCTACCTGATCATATGATCGACTCACACACCTGTATGTTTGCCGATGACACATCGGTTATTGTTAGTGGATCTAGTGTAAAAACATGTAATGATAAATTAAATAATATGCTTAACCAATTCAATGCATGGTGTAACTCAAATAACCTAATTATCAATAACTCTAAAACAGTCTTTATAGAATTCTATAATAGAACAAATCCTTCTAACTTTACAATCAGTTTAAATAATAACATTACCGAAATAAGCAGATCCACGACATTTCTGGGAATAGAAATAGACGGTAATTTGGCATGGAATGAACATACCAACAAACTCTTCTCCAAACTTAATAAATCATATTTTGCCATAACACGATTAAGAGAGGTATTAGACATAAATGGCTTACTGTCTGTGTATTATGGTTTGGTCTATTCGGCCCTAACCTATGGAGTTGTTTTTTGGGGGCAATCCACTGGTGCGAACAAAATATTTGTAATGCAAAAACGCATCATAAGATTATTATTTAATATTAAGCATAACGAATCATGCAGAACGGCATTTAAAACAAAAAATATACTAACTTTAACATCAATATATTTACTGAAGTTGTTGTGCTACATTCAGATCACAATAAACACTATAAAAGAAGTAACAATATCCATGATCACAACACAAGATGTTCAAAGAACATATATCTACAGAAACCCTCTAGTGAAAGATATAAAAAGTCCCCTCTCTATGCTGGTAGTTTCATATATAACAAGCTTCCTGATATTTATAAAAAATTAAATCTTAAATGTTTCAAAGCAACATTAAAAAAACTCTTGATTGACAATTGCATCTATACTATAGATGAATTTTATAAACTATTGTAAATGTGCTGATTATTATTGACAACTGTATCTGTACTATGTATGGCAATATGCAGAAATAAATTATCTATCTTATAAATCGATTCGAATCTTCATACACAGATTCAAATCCTCCTAAATAATGCGAATTGTCGCTACTAATGCTAGGATTCGAATTCGATTAATTCAAATAGTTAAATATTCTAATATGAATATTTAAATCACTAAATTATTCATATTTGAATATAAATATTTAAATTTTCGAATAATTCAAATATTTGTGAATGATCATTTGGTTAATTAACCATGAAAAATATCCAACGTTAATAGTATATTTTTAACTTCACTTGAAATCAGTGTTTTATACGCGTGGCGCATGAAGTAAAATTTCGAGTTTAGAAAAGCCCCGTGAAAATTTGTCGAGGGTAGCTGCGCGACCCTCGACAAATTTTCTACGCGGGGCTTTTCTAAACTCGAAATTTTACATCATGCTTAGTCTGAGAATGGACAACACTCGTTCTTAGAAGTTTCAAATTGAAGGATCACTCTAGATTACTAAGTGTATTACCATTTTACAAAGGCTACAGCTCGAAGGACCAACCATGGTCTTCGGAGACCGAAGGACTACAGGGAATCGAAGTTTTTTTTTACAAGAAAACAACGAATATCTGAAGGTTTACAGCATGGATAGGAAAGAAAACATCTAATTTTGAAAAGAATATCGAAGTTGGGTTGGTTTTCAGTGCATTTTTAACTTCACTTTAAATCAGTGTTTTATACGCGTGGCGCATGAAGTAAAATTTCGAGTTTGGAAAAGCCCCGCGAAAATTTTCTACGCGGGGCTTTTCTAAACTCGAAATTTTACTTCATGCATAGTCTGGGAGTGGACAACACTCGTTTGAATTTTAAATTTAACTCTTAAAAAATCGACGTATGTAATATAATAAATCATTTATTGAAATTATAGAAAAAGATAAAAAATTTTACCTAAAATTAACTTTTAGAGTTAACTTTATAATTTGCTCGGCTCTTAATGGCTGAATATTCTATTCCTAAAAAGAAACCGTTTTTATTTATTACTAAAGTTGCATTTAATACAAAAACAAACTGTGAATAAATCGACATAAATCTAGAAATATCGAAAATCTCGACATGTAGAAAATCTTGACGGTCCACTCCCAGACTAAGCATAAAGTAAAATTTCGAGTTTAGAAAAGCCCCGCGTAGAAAATTTGTGGAGGGTCGCGCAGCGACCCGAGACAAATTTTCACGGGGCTTTTCTAAACTCGAAATTTTACTTCATGCGCCACGCGTATAAAACACTGATTTAAAGTGAAGTTGAAAACGCACTGAAAATCAACCCAAATCCGATATTTTTTTTAAAATTGGATGTTTTCTTTCCTATCCATGCTGTGCACCTTCAGATATTCGTTGTTATCTTGTAAATAAACTTCGATTCCCTGTAGTCTTTCGGTCTCCGAAGACCATGATTGGTCCTTCAAGCTGTATCCTTTGTAAAATGGTAATAAACTTAGTATTCAAGAGTGATCCTTTAATTTGAAACGTCGAAGAACGAGTGTTGTCCACTCCCAGACTAAGCATGAAGTAAAATTTCGAGTTTAGAAAAGCCCCGATTAGAAAATTTGTCGAGGGTCGCGCAGCGACCCGAGACAAATTTCCACGGGGCTTTTCTAAACTCGAAATTTTACTTCATGCGCCACGCGTATAGAACACAGATTTAAAATGAAGTTCAATAACACATATATCATCATTAATTAAAATCATTATATAATCAGAAATTTAGTTGGTAAATGAACGTGTTTATTAATAGAAACTGATGGAATAAAATATTACTGGTTACAAATAATAAATTCAAATTTATTTTTAAAGGATTTGTATCCGTGATTCAAAAATGAGGATTCGAATCTTTCATTCGAATCAAATTTTTCACTTACGAATCCTTTATTCGAGTATTCGTGATTCGAATCATATTAGGTGATTCGGATTCGTGATTCGAATCCTGTTTTTGAGGATTCATCCCAGCTCTGCTTTATATAAGTGTTTTATACGCGTGGCGCATGAAGTAAAATTTCGAGTTTAGAAAAACCTGAAAATTTGGATTTGATAGCGCAGACAAATCCAAGTAGACAGGGTTTTCTTAACTTGAACGTAAGTTTTACTTGCAAAGCACAGATATTTACTAATTATAATAGTATTTTTTCACAACAGATACAAAAAATCCTATTACAGGGAAAAAATATTTAAGAACATGAAATAGTAATATTAGGATAATAGTTAATATTTCATAATCAATATATAGTAAAAATATAACAGCAAAAACAAAACAACTAAAGATTGACATAAAAAAAATTAACAAATATTTATAATTATATATGAAGAGAATAATTTTAATAATTTAAAAAAAAACTAAATGGCATGATACTGGAAATCTAGCCTGCGTAGGATGTAATGAAGTTATGAAATATATCGAGCGATTTATTATTTTGATTTACCGGTAAACTATCCGGTTTTAATTCACGAATTTGCCGTTTTATCAGTAATTAAACAATCGGTAAATGTACAATCCTTGATATCGATGCCTTAATTCACAGATGTACTAAGTGGATTTTGTAAAGTAAAAAAATGCAGATCACAAATAAGTAGTTTTGTAAAGAAAATCATTCAAGTCATAATTGGGCAGGTACAACCACAATACATTTTGAATACTAAATTTCGATTAGTATTTTTGTTAAACATTAAAAGTGCGATTCTTCTCGCAATCTACAACAAGTTAGTCTTACAAAGACTACATCAAACACACATTAAAACAACTACTTCCCGAGCTAATACCCCGACGGGCGTACAATTATAAAGGGTGATCAACAATGATTGTAGACAAGTTAAATTTCCCGCCGAAAAATCTGGGGAATTTGATCGCTCCAAGTTCATGCCAAGGAAAAATTAATAAACAGTAACTCGATTTGACATTAGCAGCGTCGTGCGTCGTATTTTGCCATTGTGTTAATTCATTCTTCGAATTAAGTTATTTTTCATTCTGTTTCATAGACATCAGTTCTTATCAGGACTACTTTGTATAAGTCTTTGTTTTGTGGTAAGTGATTTGCTGTTTTTAAGGTTAGAAAATTAGAAAATTTAAGTTTAATCCTAAATTTACAGATTTTAAGAGAATTCGCTTGTGTTTACCGTGATGTTTGCACCACAGCATGATGCTTTTATCCTGAAGGCTCATTATTGAAGTGGAACTATGAATGAAGATGGCACATGGACTTACTCATTACAATCGTGTCTGAATCAATTTATTCAAGCCTTCCCCGATGTCCACATTCCTTACAAAACATTTTCCTCGCATAAAACCCGCATTGTTGACCGTTTTGAGGGAAAGAATTGTATCTGTAAGGGCAAGTCAGCTGGAAGACTGTCTATCTTAACAGAAGAGGTTGTTGGCGACATTCAACAACGACTTGAACAAAGCCCAACAAAATCTTTAAGAAAACTTTCAGCTCAGACGGGTATGTTCTTAATTTTAAGGTGCGCACAAATGTTAATGTTTAATCCTTTTACAGGAGTATCGTATGAGAGTTGCATAAAAGCCGCAAAAAAAATTCTGCATTTGCACCCGTATAAGGTATCGGTCGTTCAACAACTTCAGCCACTTGATTTCCAAAAAAGAATTGATTATTGCAATTGGTTTAATCAGAATTTAAATGATAATGGTATGTTGGACAAGACCTTTTTTTACTGACGAGGCGTGGTTTCACTTGTCAGGATATGTGAACAGCCAAAACTATCGTACGTGGGCTACAGAAAATCCTCATACTTTTATTGAAACGGATTTACATCCATAAAAAATTGGTGTTTGGGTAGCAATTTCGAGACGTCGGATAATTGGCCCAATATTTTTCAACGAAATAATCAATGCGGAGCGCTACCGAACACTCATTCTAGATGAATTTTTGAATCAATTGCATGATGACGAACAGATAATGGGTTCTTTTCAGCAAGATGGAGCCACTCCTCATACTGCGTTGGCGACATTAAATTACTTGAGGGAATTTTACGATGATCGCTTGGTAAGCGACCATGGCCACCCCGTTCGCCAGACCTCACTCCGTGCGATTTTTATTTATTCGGGCATTTAAAAAATAAGGTTTTTAAAAATCGAATGCATACCCTAAACGAGCTTAAAGCAGCAATTGAAGAAGAGATAAGGAACATAAATCCGGAGGAGCTTCAACGAGTATTTCAAAATAAAAAAAGGTAGAGTTAACATTGCCTAGAAAATGAAGGCCATAATTTTCAACATTTATTATAAAATTAGGGATGCTAACTTCACGTTTATTAAAAATACACAAAACCTTAACTTACTTCAATTTACTTTGTATGTTTAATTAAAATTGTAAAAATTTTATAAATAGTTATGATTAAATATTTAATTTATTTTGGGAAAAAATGTTTGCTACGATAATGGAAAAGCAATCTAGGGGATTTTCTTTCCATATAATCAGTTGTACCAACATTTTTTTGGTGGGAAATTTAACCTGTCTACAATCATTGTTGATCACACTGTACAACAAGTGTTTGCTGTTACATACTGCAAATGTAACAATTTGGGTAAAATTATTCAGGCCATCTATAGACGTGTTTCGAGATTTATTTTTCATCAGTATAGGTTTGCCATGCTCTCTGAACAATATGGCACCTTAGACTGGCATTTACGTTACCGTGCGGTTCAAACATAAGTATAAATGAAATTGCCAATTCTTGGCTGCAGAATACTTCGAACATTAAAAGTGCTATTATTTTCGCAATCTACAACAAGCTTGTCTTACAAAGACCATATAATTATATCCTTTTTACTTTCCCCCGTATGTAATACAAAGGGAAAGTATTGTTTTCGTGAAAATTTTCGAATCAAAAATTTTAGCGGAAATATCCGTTTAGAGGTCCCCTGAGTCGAATAAGACCATTTTTGAAAAATGTCTGTCTGTCTGTCTGTCTGTCTGTCTGTCTGTGTGCGCTGTACCGCAAAAACCGCTAAAGATATCGAGATAAAACTTGAAACTTAAGCTTTTTGTTACAATCGGAAGAACTGAAAAGCTTTTGGTGAAAATCGGAAAACCGGATGTGGTACTTTATTCTTAGCGTTTTTCAGTTTTTTCAGATTTTTTCAATAAATGTTCATCAAACAAAAAATTCTTTCAAATAAAAGTTGTAGATAATAACAAAATGAAGATGAATTGTTCATTTACTTTTTGTCATAGCACTCTTAGTTTTTGAGATATTCAATAAATAGTGTTTTTTATCTAGTCATTGGTTTGGTCAGTATGTGTTGATCCAATTGAAAAATGTTTCAAATAAAAAGTGTAGTTATCAAAAATTTGAAGACATTTTGAAAATAATAATGCTACAAATATTTTAAAAGTGATTTAATACGCAATTTACGGGGGAAAGTACTATGATGGACACATCACCATTTTTTATTAAGTATTCTGCTGAATGTCATTCAACACATCTGTAAACTAGGGTATCTATATAATTATTTTTTTTTACTGTTGTAACTATAATTTTGACTTTGTGGTTGTTTATATTGTTTTTATTTTTTTAACAAATTTTGTTTAACACTATGGATATAATTTGAAAATGTATTCAGCATTGATATGAACTTTACAATAGTTATTGATCATGTAATTTATTCCTCATATTACGACTGTCCATTTATTTCATAATAATAAAGCTTAATAACACTTAAATATAATTTAATAAACTGTAATACGTGGATATTTGAAAAACAATGGTGGTATCACGATTCAGTAATAATTGTATTCTGTATTAAAAAAAATATCAGCCATATCGCAGTAATAATGACGTTAAAAGATTTACAGCACAATAATCCTCTTAATGTTATCAAAAAAATCCGTTAATTATGGGGCTATTATAAAAATAACAATCGGATAAAAATGTGAATAATAAATGATAAATAATTGCATTCATTACTCACGTATGGAAAAGTAAATGTGTTATCAGTTAATGATTTTCTGCTGAACATTTGAAGGACACTTAACCATAAATTAATTTTATATTTTGTATTGTGGTGGCATTAGTACTTCGTTATATATATTAATAAAACACGTTTTAACTTTGTTTGTGCTTAGTGCGCGCGCTCAAAGATTATTTTCAAAAAAATTTAAATGTGTCATTTTCGCAAAATATTTTTTTTTACGCAAAAATAAACAATGCACGTTATTACTAACATTGATAAGAGTGTCACTGATTTTTTTGGAATTTTTGTAAAAATATTTTTTTTTTTAATTTTTCCATACCTACCCCTTTCGAAATTTGTGATTATTCGATGAAATATTTTTATTTTAGAAAAATCTGAAAAAAATCACTAATAATCTGACTAGTATTAGAAATAATGTTAGCTATTTATTTTTTTTGTTTAATTCACTAAAATTTCGGCATTAAAAATCGTAAAAAAAAAACTCCAATTTTAAGCATCCATGACCAACACAACTGTAACTATCAGCATACTAAGCTTACGTAATTTCTAATACAACACAAAAATAAATAGCGCACGTCTTACTAACATTGATAAGTCACTGATTTTTTTTGGATTTTTGTAAAAATATTTTTTTTCTGAAATTTTTCCATACCTACTACCCAGAGCTGGGCAGGATTCGAATCATTCAGGATTCTAATCCTGGATTCGACTCCTTTTAGAGGATTCAAAAGAGACATTCGAATACTTTAGTTAAACTGGATTCGTGATCCGGATTCGTTACACTTTTTTAAAAGGATTCGTATTCGAATCCAAATTCGGGTGATTCGAATCCAAATTCGGGTGATTCGAATCCTCATAAAGGACTCGAATCCGCATAAAAGGATTCAAATCCTTATAAAAGGATTCGAATCCTCGTAAAAGGATTTGAATCCTCATAAAAGAATTCAAATCCTCATAAAAGGATTCGAATCCTCATAAAAGGAATCGAATCCTCATAAATGGATTCGAATCCTCATAAACGGATTCAAATCCTCATAAAAGGATTCGAATACTTATAAAAGGATTCGAATACTTACAAAAGGATTCGAAACGTCAAAAATAATTCGAATTAATCGTGAGGATTAACATGAAAAATTTGTTTTGTATGTTTTTAAATTTCTCGTTAAATCACTGTTTTATACGCGTGGCGCATGAAATAAAATTTCGAGTTTAGAAAAGCCCCGTGAAAATTTGTGTCGGGTCGCTGCGCGACCCTCTACAAATTTTCTACGCGGGGCTTTTCTAAACTCAAAATTTTACTTATTGCTTAGTCTGGGAGTGGAAGACACTCGTTCGTAAATTTTTGAATTATCATAAAGTTGTCATAAAGTTGTGTATTTATTCTCAAAAAAATCTTTCTCGGTTTATTGAACAAAAACAAAAGAGCTGAGGTGAAAAGTGTTTAGGTAAAAGTGGTTTATTTTTTCGTTGGCTACAACTTTTGTTTGAAATATTTTTTTGATTTAGACATCGAAAGCCATAATCGGTGAGTTGTTGATTTTTACTAGATTTTTTAGTTTCTAATTCAAAAACAAAAGAGCTGAGGTGAAAAGTGTTCAGGTAAAAGAGGTTCATTTTTTCGTTGGCTACAACTTTTGTTTTTTGGCTTAGACGTCGAAAGACATGGTGAAATTCGTTTAATAAAAAAACTTCTAATGATTTCTGGTGATTATTAACACTAGACTTTTAGACATTTGATGGTATAATTAGTAAGTAATTACTAAAATAAGTATTTGTTTTTTAATATATTCGTAAATATACGGTGAACAATGTAAAACATTTATTTAATTAAAATATTTAGGAAATAACAATACAATAAATTTTATAATATTATTGTTATTATTATTATACAGGGTGTCCGTATTTCAACACAATGTAGGGGGATCTTGGTTATTTAAAGAGATAGAGAGTCGGTTAAATTAGGGCTAAGTTGCGTAATTTTGGACCCAATAATAATCCAAAAACAAATTTGAAATATCTTCTTTCGTTAATGAAATATTGTCAAAAAACGTATTTTTTGAAAATTCGTTTTTATTTTTTTATTCAAAAATTATTGAATCCAGAAATTTACAACTTTGACATTATAGGCACTTTTTAACGATAAAACTAGTAACATATTTTATTTTAAGATAACTAACATTAATCTAGAAACCATAGCTAACTTTTGTTTTTCTTATGGGCGCCATTTTGGATTTTTATATTTTGTACTGAATTCAATGATGTATCACACTTATAGTTTATTGTACATTTTATATGTAAAATTTTAATCTTTTGGTTTTTCAAAGAGTGCTTTGGAAACAGTTGAGTAACTCACTTATTTGGCAACTCCTAGGACTCATAATTTGCTTACATATCACCCCTACAGACAGGCATCCGACGATACATACTTTAACAGTTGTGACATATTGTAAAGTAACGAGTGTCTTCCACTCCCAGACTAAGCATGAAGTAAAATTTCGAGTTTAGAAAAGCCCCGCGTGGAAAATTTGTCGAGGGACCCGAGACAAATTTTCACGGGGCTTTTCTAAACTCGAAATTTTACTTCATGCGCCACGCGTATAAACCACTGATTTGAAGTGTAGTTCAAAAACACACAAATACATCTTTAATCAGAGTAACACAGATATTTAGTCTGTTATCAACAATGTTCAGTGTTAATAATAAATAATTAGGTTTTGAATATTTTTGTTAAAACAACTAATAACGATATTTATATGTTAATGGCTGTAAAAAAATAATAAAATCAAATTTATTCTTAAAGGATTTCTATTCGTGATTCGAAAAAACAGGATTCGAATCTTCGATTCGAATCATATTTATCTCTTAGGAATCCTTTATTCAAGTATTCGGGATTCGAATCATATTGGGTGATTCGGATTCGTGATTCGAATCCTTTTAACGAGGATTCGTCCCACCTCTGCTACTACCCCTTTCAAAAATTATATTTTTTAAATGAAATGTTTTTATTTTTAAAAAATCTGAAAAAACTCACAGATAATCTTACTAATATTAGAAATAATGTTAGCTATTTATTTTTTGTAGAAAAAAATTATTTCACTAAAATTTCGGCGTTCAAAATCGTAAAAAAAAAACAGTAGAAAACATGAAAAAAAATTATAATTTTTCAATGAAATGTTTTTATTTAAAAAAAATCTGAAAAAACTCACAGATAATCTTACTAATATTAGAAATAATGTTAGCTATTTATTTTTTGCAGAAAAAAATTATTTCACTAAAATTTCGGCGTTAAAAATTGTCAAAAAAAACTATAGAAAACATGAAATAAAATTATAATTTTTTAATGAAATGTTTTTATTTTTAAAAAATCTGAAAAAACTCACAGATAATCTTACTAATATTAGAAATAATGTTAGCTATTTATTTTTTGCAGAAAAAAATTATTTCACTAAAATTTCGGCGTTAAAAATCGTCAAAAAAAACTGTAGAAAACATGAAATAAAATTATAATTTTTCAATGAAATGTTTTTATTTTTAAAAAATCTGAAAAAACTCACAGATAATCTTACTAATATTAGAAATAATGTTAGCTATTTATTTTTTGCAGAAAAAAATTATTTCACTAAAATTTCGGCGTTAAAAATCGTCAAATAAAACTGTAGAAAACATGAAAAAAAATTATAATTTTTCAATGAAATGTTTTTATATTTAAAAAATCTGAAAAGACTCACAGATAATCTTACTAATAGTAGAAATAATGTTAGCTATTTATTTTTTGCAGAAAAAAATTATTTCACTAAAATTTCGGCGTTAAAAATCGTCAAAAAAAACTGTAGAAAACATGAAATAAAATTATAATTTTTCAATGAAATGTTTTTATTTTTAAAAAATCTGAAAAAACTCACAGATAATCTTACTTATATTAGAAATAATGTTAGCTATTTATTTTTTGCAGAAAAAAAAATAATTCACTAAAATTTCGGCATTTAAAATCGTAAAAATAAACTGTAGAAAACATGAAAAAAATTATAATTTTTCAATGAAATGTTTTTATTTTTAAAAAATCTGAAAAAACTCACAGATAATCTTACTAATATTAGAAATAATGTTAGCTATTTATTTTTTGCAGAAATAAATTATTTCACAAAAATGTCGGCGTTAAAAATCGTCAAAAAAAAATGTAGAAAACATGAAATAAAATTATAATTTTTCAATGAAACGTTTTTATTTTTAAAAAATCTGAAAAAACTCACAGATAATCTTACTAATATTAGAAATAATGTTAGCTATTTATTTTTTGCAGAAAAAAATTATTTCACTAAAATTTCGGCGTTAAAAATCGTCAAATAAAACTGTAGAAAACATAAAAAAAAATTATAATTTTTCAATGAAATGTTTTTCTTTTTAAAAAATCTGAAAAGACTCACAGATAATCTTACTAATATTAAAAATAATGTTAGCTATTTATTTTTTGCAGAAAAAAATTATCTCACAAAAATTTTGGCGTTAAAAATCGTCAAATAAAACTGTAGAAAACATGAAAAAAAATTATAATTTTTCAATGAAATGTTTTTATTTTTAAAAAATCTGAAAAAACTCACAGAAAATCTTACTAATACTAGAAATAATGTTAGCTATTTATTTTTTGTAGAAAGAAAATATTTCACTAAAATTTCGGCGTTAAAAATCGTCAAATAAAACTGTAGAAAACATGAAATAAAATTATAATTTTTCAATAAAATGTTTTTATTTTTAAAAAATCCGAAAAAACTCACAGATAATCTTACTAATATTAGAAATAATGTTAGCTATTTATTTTTTGCAGAGAAAAATGATTTCACTAAAATTTCGGCGTTAAAAATCGTCAAAAAAAACTTTAGAAAACATGAAATAAAATTATAATTTTTCAATGAAATGTTTTTATTTTTAAAAAATCTGAAAAAACTCACAGATAATCTTACTAATATTAGAAATAATGTTAGCTATTTATTTTTTGCAGAAAAAAATTATTTCACTAAAATTTCGGCGTTAAAAATCGTCAAAAAAACTGTAAAAAACATGAAATAAAATTATAATTTTACAATAAAATGTTTTTATTTTTAAAAAATCTGAAAAAACTCACAGATAATCTTACTAATATTAGAAATAATGTTAGCTATTTATTTTTTGCAGAAAAAAATTAATTCACTAAAATTTCGGCGTTAAAAATCGTAAAAAAAACTGTAGAAAACATGAAAAAAATTATAATTTTTGAATGAAATGTTTTTATTTTTAAAAAATCTGAAAAAACTCACAGATAATCTTACTAATATTAGAAATAATGTTAGCTATTTATTTTTTGCAGAAAAAAATTATTTCACTAAAATTTTGGCGTTAAAAATCGTCAAAAAAAACTGTAGAAAACATGAAATAAAATTATAATTTTTCAATAAAATGTTTTTATTTTTAAAAAATCTGAAAAAACTCACAGATAATCTTACTAATATTAGAAATAATGTTAGCTATTTATTTTTTGTAGAAAAAAATTATTTCACTAAAATTTCGGCGTTAAAAATCGTAAAAAAAAAATACTGAAGAAAACACGAAACTCCAACTTTAAGCATCCATTACCTACATAATTCTAACGATTAACAATTGTAGCTATCAGCAATTTAAAGCTTATTTAATTCCTAATACATGCATGATAAAAAAAATGTTAATTCGCGTTTAAATTAATGTTATTGAAACATAGGGCCTATTTATCCTTGATTGCTGATTGGCCGAAGTTCGAGGAAAACTCACAAAGCCAGTAAATAAACAAATCGTTCTATTCCCCACTCACTCTTACTTATAGTGGAAAATAAATTGTCAGAATTGTCACAATTGTCGCTGTGTTCTTAAATTTTTGGTTATTATGTCTAATAACGAAAAACTAGCAACTGTTTCTTCTTCTAAAAATTAACAAAGAAAAATAACTTAAAGTGGACAGAAGTTAATGGCCCTCAACTTTTATTTAAAGTCCAAGTCTGTGACAAAATTTGAAAGCAAAGCTAAAAATCTTGCGGGTGCTGATGTAGGAACATCAATATCATCCATGTTCAAAATTATTGCTGAAATGGAATCAACAGGAGAAGTTAAAACATGGCCATGGAAGAAAGTGCGTCGTGATAC
Organism: Philonthus cognatus; assembly: GCA_932526585.2. Taxonomy (NCBI): domain Eukaryota; kingdom Metazoa; phylum Arthropoda; class Insecta; order Coleoptera; family Staphylinidae; genus Philonthus; species Philonthus cognatus. Next base: position 157,029,831 of record OW052241.1, read on the forward strand.
TTATTCAAAGATGACTGAATGTAAAGAAAAAACCATACGACATTTTGTCCACTTCTTCAAGCATTCATAGCATTATAAGTGCATTTGTGTTAGAGATGCTCCGATCCTAAAAAATATCGATATTCGGTATTGACTACTATCAAATCTTTATTATTTAAGAATGTACATACATTTTTGTTATAAAATACATAAAATTTAAATTAATTTATATTTACATTTATATATTGTATGCATTTCCTAAGTAAGGGCTATCGACCAAAAGTCTTTCTGCCCATTGACTTGATATTTTTGGAATTCCAATTCGAGGTTGAATAATCTGTATCAATTATATCGTATAGCCAAGTATCGATACGGTAAAATATCATAGTGAAAAGTATCGATATTCAAAATATTGAAAATTTGGTACCAAATATTTTAGATTAACTATTTACAATTATTGAATGCTGTAAATTACTATTTTAAGGTCTTCACCTAAAATTGATAATATTGCCAAGAATAGTTTAATGACGGTTACGAAATTATCAATAATAACCTTTTACAAAATAATAATAATAATAATATTTCAATGTTTTATACGCGTGACGCATAAAGTAAAATTTCGAGTTTAGAAAAGCCCCGTGAAAATTAGTCTCGGGTCGCTGGCGCGACCCTCGACTAATTTTCTACGCGGGGCTTTTCTAAACTCGAAATTTTACTTCATGCTCAGTCTGAGAGTGGAAAACACTCGTTTTGTAGATTTATAAAATTTTTATAAGATTTTCGATATCTTGTAATATTTGTCGAAATTTCATGAGATCAATATTTCGAGATTTTTATCAATTTATATAATTTTTATAAAGATTTCGATATTTCGAGATTTTCGTAAACTTTTAAATTAATGTCGATATATAAAACTTTAATGAGATTTTCAATATTTCCAGATTTTTGTACGATTTACGGTATTTCGAGAATTTCGGCATATTGTACAATTTTCATGAGATTTTCAATATTTCGAGATTTTCAATTTATAAAATCTTAATGAGATTTTCGATATGTCGAGATTTTCGTCAAATTATAAAATATTAACATAAGCATTTTTGTAAAGATTTTCGATATTTCGAGATTTTTTTTCAGCTCTGTATGTAAATAATCGATTATTATTTCTTAAGTAATGAAAACGCCTTTTCTTAATTATTAATGAATAATGTTATAATAAGTTATGTAATTGTAAAAATAATATATATGTTTTTAATACTGAAAAATATTGTAAAAAGAGTCATTTGATATTTAAAGAAACAATTAACTTCACTTAACAGCTTTATTTAAATACTTTTAATTTAAAAATTAAATTTGGTCTAACTGATTTCAAGTCAACATACGTTTCCCCTAAATTTTAAATTCCGCGCACAAAAATGTCACCAGATTCCGCCATTTTAGCCGTATAAACCAAGCTTCTAGTTACATTTTTCTTAAAATGAAAGAAGTATAGAATTAAAACTTACTGATGAAATAGTAAATACATTGATCTATAATCATTGTTTCAGTTGGCAGTACTGAATTTTGTTTAAAATTAGTGACAGTATGGATTTGACTATTTTTAAAACAGTTATATTCTTTATACAATGGTTCTTAGAAAATCAGATGTCTCAACATTATCAAAAGCATAATACATGTTATTCTTTATCTTTACATTCAAGTGGGTTTGGTATTAATTTTTACTACAAAACCCACTTGTATTATGATACTATGTACTGAAAAATATGTCAATTTGACATTTTTAATACAGTTAGGTTATGGAATAAATCATTACATAAACTAACACTAAGTTAGGTACCTAATGATTTATTATTAACACTAAGTTAGGTTGTGTAATGATTTATTCCATATCCTAACTGTATTACAAATGTCAAATTGACATATTTTTTAGTACATAGTATCATATTACAAGTGGGTTTTGTAGTCAAAACAAATACCAAACCCATTTGAAGGTAAAGTTTAAAAATAACATGGTGACTCATGACACTTTAATTTTTCAAAACTCGGTCCTTGGATGGACAAAATTTACAAAATAAAATGAAGAATATAACAGTTTCAAAGTAGACATAAGGCCTTTATCATAATTTGTTTTTTAACTATAATGTTGTGATTATTTTCTACAAATAACACAGGTTTACAAAAAAAAAAGTCCGGACTATTTGACCGGACCATGGTATCCCGGGGTATTTTTGCGTCCTGAATCCGATCCCGGGGTCAGCTGAGCCCCATCACGTCAGAAAAACGAGATTTCAAGGTCACTTAGAGGTTAAAATGGTCATTTTTTGGAACTGGACCCGGGACAATTTCTCAAGCGATCTGTTAAGTTAGAGGGTAACTGTTTAGGTCTTGAATATCTTCCAAACATCGGCAAGGAGCCCTAAATTTCGATCGGGACTATCACAGTGCCACCCCAGTGGATAAAATGTTGCCATGATTGTTTTATCTCGCGGATTTCGATCTCCCTGTCAAGGCATCCAATTCCGGCGATCCGTTCGCTGTGAGATATTGACAGGGAACCCAGCTCTGCTATTAAACTGAACTCTGCTATTAGCATCACCCAGGAACAACGACGTGGACGTTGCAGATTCTGTTCCCTTCGGGGTGCTTGTTTACAGTGAGTCCCCTTGCCTCTCACTTTTCTCCCTCCCTATTTTTGCAGATTCTGGTCTATTCGGGGTGCTTGTTTACAGTAAGTCCCCTTGCCTCTCACTTTTCTCCCTCCCAATTTTTGCAGATTCTGTTCCCTTCGAGGTGCTTGTTTACAGTGAGTCCCCTTACCTTTCACTTTTCTCCCTCCTAATTTTTCAATCTTTCCGCGCTTGTTTATGGGGTCTGCAGGTTTGCTCAAAACTCCTTCTAAGTGCCTTTCTCTTATGCCCCTTGGTCGTATCCCTCTTCAAGTTCCAGCAGTAGTCTGCCAACATGTTGATGTCCCAGAAACCTTGGTAGCGTCTTTCCATCTCTTTTATATCTTGGTGAAATCTTTCACCTTGTTCTTCGCTATAATGTCCAAGGTTTTCTGGGAAATTGTCCAAATGTGAATCCAAGAAATGGACCTTCAAGCTCATCAAACATCCAATAGCTTTGTAATTCCGGAGCAAGCCCTCCACCAATTCCCTATAGTTTGGGTCTTTATTGTTTCCAAGAAATTTCTGGGCAACATTCACGAAGCTCTTCCATGCTTCTTCCTCATCCACCGTCATCGTCTTCAGGAATTCTGGATCTTTTATAAGTTCCCTTATTTGAAAACCCCTTCTTTGATTTTGGCATCTGACAACTTTGGGAATTTTTTGTAGAGATATTGGAAGGCTTCGCTACTTCTTTTTTTAAGAGCCTTGATGAATTGTTTTATCAACCCTAATTTAATATGGAGCGGAGGTAGTAAAATACTTTTGGGATCCACTAACTGTTCTTGCTCTATGTTCTTCTGACCAACAAGAAAATTCTCCCTTGATGGCCAAACCTTCCTTTCATAATGCTCATCACGTGCTCGACTATCCCATTCACAGAGAAAACAAGGGTATTTTGTAAATCCACTCTGTTGTCCCAAAAGTATTGTTACTACCTTCAAATCCGTACATATTTTTCATTTGTACCTGCTGTAATTAATTTTTTGGAGCAAATAGTTAAGATTGCAGTAGTTCTCACTCAATATCGTCGAGTAAGCTATTGGAATTGACGCGAGGTTATTGCCATTGTTCAACAAAACAGCTTTCTAATTCCTGTTTGATGAATCAATGAATAGCCGCCAATCATCCAAATCATGTTCAACTCCGAATTCGCCGAATAGACCTTCTATATCTCTGCAAAATACTAATGAACCATGCCGGTCATAATATTTCCGGAAAGGCTCATCCCTATTTTTGTAATAGGTCCCAATTGTTCCTTTCTCCAGAGAACCTATTTCTTTTAAACGAGAAGCTAACAGTTCAGACTGGTCCTTAGATAGCCCCCAGATCTCGAACCAAGTCATTGAGTTCCATTTTATTCCACTTTGAATTCTGGAGTTGATCATTCTCGCTGTCATCGTCCACGTCGATTGGAGATTGTGAGAACTCCCCTTCATTTTGCTCCGGTTCTATTTCCTTACCTCCTTCATCTTCGCCATCAACAAGCATACGTTCATCAGGTCAACATCAGCTATCACTGGCATGGCAACCGACGAGGTGACCACGTAATTCAGCGATTTTCTGTTTCTAGAATTTAACCCAGGCTTAACGTTTCTGCAAAAGTAGCAATCGCGTTCGTGAATTTCTGGTTTCCGCCAGGTCATAGGAGAAGAAAACATCATTTTCCTAGAGCCAGTTTGCCAACATCTCAAACGCGCTTGGCATGTGCGACAAAGAACTGTTGGGGCCCATGGGTTGTTATCTGGACCTTCGGAATTGGGGAAAACACTACTTAAATTGTGCAGATATGGTCTCTGTGAAATTCACCAAGTTCGTCTTAAGATGATGTTCCGCACACAGAACACAGAAAGACTCTCTATTCTTCAAGCACTTAGCCATTCTCCCGAGTGATTTTCCAATCCGGGGAAGTTGGAGTTAAGGTGCCGGAATAGCCTGAGTTCTTCTTTATTTAAAATAAATGGAATGAATAGCCGAAAACACTTGATTAAATGACCAACAGAAACCAGTCGCTTGTGAAAGCTCACTCGAGAGGTTGACAGTGCTACTCCAATGGAAATAAAGATAGAGCTAATGGATTTGAAACTGGCAGTGTATATTGAGTTGCCTAAATACAAATACAGTAGTTCGTTGTTAATTAAATTATAATAAACATTTAGTTACTTGATTGTACAAAATAAGCCTATTTTATTACTGATATATGCGCAATGCATTTTTTTATATTTGTTTTATAATGGATTTTAAATCATCAATTTTATGTAATCAAAAAACGGAATGCATTCCGCCTAATTAAAAAAAACATTTAATATATTTTATTAATAACATTTTTCATATATCTCAATAATATTCGTTTTATAGTGTTGTTATAAATCGAGAAATGGGTCGCTTTGTATAGTGGTGCCCCCAGATCGAAAACACGAACTAATTTCAAGCGGCAACATTGTCCCGGGTCCAGTTCCAAAAAATGACCATTTTAACCTCTAAGTGACCTTGAAATCTCGTTTTTCTGACGTGATGGAGCTCAGCTGACCCCGGGATCGGATTCAGGATGCAAAAATACCCCGGGATACCATGGTCCGGTCAAATAGTCCGGACTTTTTTACTTTCCCCCGTATGTAATACAAAGGGAAAGTATTGTTTTCGTGAAAATTTTCGAATCAAAAATTTGCGGAAATATCCGTTTTGAGGTCCCCTGAGTCGAATAAGACCATTTTTGAAAAATGTCTGTCTGTCTGTCTGTCTGTGTGTCTGTGTGCGCTGTACCGCAAAAACCGCTAAAGATATCGAGATGAAACTTGAAACTTAAGCTTTTTGTTACAATCGAAAGAACTGAAAAGCTTTTGGTAAAAATCGGAAAACCGGAAGTGGTACTTTACTCTTAGCGTTTTTCAGTTTTTTCAAATTTTTTCAATAAATGTTCATCAAACAAAAAATTCTTTCAAATAAAAGTAGATAATAACAAAATGAAGATATATTGTTCACTTGCATTTTGTCATAGCACTCTTAGTTTTTGAGATATTTTAAAAGTTGTTTGTTTCATCTAGTTATTGATGTGTGACAGTGTATGTGTCGATACAATTGAAAAATGTTTCAAATAAAAGTTGTAGTTATCAAAAAGTTGAAGACACTTTGAAAATAATAATGCTACAAATATTTTAAAAGTGATTTAATACGTAATTTACGGGGGAAAGTACTATGATGGACACATCACCAATATATGTATACGGAATAATACAGCCTGACAAATATTTCCAATTAATAAATAACTAAAAGCATTCCACCTGACCGACTCCAATAGACTGTGACAATAATGTGTCATAACATCTTATTTATAAAATGCCCGATGGTTCGTGCTGATTAAACTTTCAACAAAAGGCAGAACACAAATTTTGTCACGGAGTGAACGTGGCCCACGGACCGTGACATTGATTCGGCCGATTCTCGTCTTTATGCAAATCGGAACGCTCAGAATGGGAAGAATAATGGGGCTAATTTTTATAAAGTCGCCTTATTATTACCGAAATATCCCCGCGACTGACACTCAGCGCTCGGATATTGTGATTGCTGTCAATAACGAACGGAGTTTAATGCACGAGAATGTTGGAACAATCCGCTGGTTATAACAATGATATTCAATTTCAATTTGGAATATGTGCCCATTCCAACTCGTAGAATGAATGAGCAAATGTTGAAAATTGAAATAATGAATTATAAATATTAATAATAAATTATTTTATGATTCTGTACAGGGAATTATTATTATAAGTATGTATACTTAAAATAAGAATTCTTTGTATAGAATCGTAAAATAATGTTTAAATTAAATCAAAATCAAATCAATTTATTTGGTGCTTTACAAACGTTTACACAAGTCATATACATACAGTGTGGAAATTAAGTAGCGGATAAATTCGGTAACTCCGTTAATGTGTATGACAGAGAAAAAATCTAAAAGACGTATAGCGATTAAAATCACTGCGCATGTGAAAAATATTTTTTTAGATTTTTCAAAAAAAAATTGTAAACGCTGTGACGTCATCAATATTTTTTTTAAATGACAACCTATATTTTTTATTTTTTATTTCGGTAGAGTTTTTTAATAGGTTTTCAACCATATAAAAGTTTGTATAGCTTACATAACAAAAAATACAAGAAAAGCGGTTTTAAAGTTAAAAAAGTAAAGATGAATTAAATTAACAGACTAATCCTAGTTATCGGGGCTTAAAACAAACAAAACTAGGGTTTGAACAATTATATTAAATGTTCAAACTGATGACCATGCACCATCTGACAATACCCAAGACGGTAATAAAATGCATTCACCACGTTTTGAAGCATTTAAAGCTTTATTAAACTACACTCATGCAGAATTCTTTCTTTACGGTCCTCTAAATGATTAGGTCGATTTTTGTATACCATGTTTTTTAAGTGCCCCCACAGAAAAAAGTCCAATGGCGTTAGATCAGGGGACCTAGCCGGCCATTCATTTGGACCTCTTCTTCCAATCCATCTTCCTGGGAATACTTCGTCTAAATAACGTCGCACATCCAATGCATATTGTGGCGGAGCACCATCCTGTTGCAGCCAAATATTATTGTTTGGTATGTCAGGGTCGTGTTCATTCGGAAATAATATCGCTAATGCAGGTACTAATTCAAACTGTAAAAAGTCTAGGTATCGTTCCCCAGTCAAATTAGCGTCGAGAAAGAATGGCCCTAAAATCCTGTCACCGATTATTCCTGCCCATACGTTGAGCTTTTGGGGATATTGTGTATGAGCTTCATGCATCCAGTGTGGATTTTGTCTAGCCCAATATCGACAATTCTGCCTGTTGACAGTTCCATGTAAGGAAAAACTTGCTTCATCCGAAAATATTATACACCGCGAGAACATTGGATCACGATTGCATATTTCCATCATTTGTTCACAGAATTCTTGCCTAAGATCAAAGTCTGTATCTGATAACTCATGGACCAAGTTTACCTTATAAGGATAAAATTTCTGCTTTTTTAGAAGTTTCAGTACCGAAGTTTGGCTCAGATTGTGGTTTAACGCGATATTTCGACTAGTTGAATGCGGATTATCTTCATATTCCAGTAATATATTAAGCTGCATATCTTTGGTTAATATTGTCAAAGGGCAGCCAGTGTTTGGAAGATCCTGAACAGTACCATGTTCTCTAAATTTATTTTCAATTCTACTGACTGTGGATTGGGTTAATTGGTGATCAGGATATTTGTCTCTGAAAATTCGACATACTTCTTGATGGGTTCTAACTCGATCACCATACCCAATCATCATTAAAACTTCAATTCTTTGCTTCTCTGTCAGCGATGGCATTTTGGTTAAACAAGATACTTACTACGTATTAAATACTCGTACTATCCACGGGGAATGAAAAACGCACTAAACACTTTGCTTGTACACAAGCACGTGACACATGTCAAAGTGAACACACTGTTTTGTTTGTTTTAAACCCCGATAACTAGGATTAGTCTGTTAATTTAATTCATCTTTACTTTTATAACTTTAAGACCGCTTTTCTTGTATTTTTTCTTATGTAAGCTATAAAAAATGATATATGGTTGAAAACCTATTAAGAACTCTACCGAAATAAAAAATAAAAAATATAGCGTGTCATTTGAAAAAATATTGATGACGTCACAGCGTTTACAAATTTTTTTTGAAAAATCTAAAAAAATATTTTTCATATGCGCAGTGTTTTTAATCACTATACGTCTTTTAAATTTTTTCTCTGTCATATAAATTAACGGAGTTGCCGAATTTATCCGCTACTTAATTTCCACACTGTATAAATATTGTTAATCAATCTTTGTAAAATTTAAAACCGAGAAAAATAAACAAGTAAAAAGATGTGTAAAATTAGATTATTATTATTAATATTTATTTATTTATCCTGATGCAGATTCTGTTAATGTTTAGGCATTCGTTGTTTTTATAAAAGTGTTCAATTTGAAACTTCTAACGAATTTTTCCACTCCTTGATTAAGCATAAAGGAAAATTTCAGGCTTTTCTAAACTCGAAATTTTCCTTCATGCGCCACTCGTATAAACCACTGAAATATTGTAAAGTTTGAAATACACCGCTAAAACAATGAGCTGAAGCAGTATATTTTTAATTTCACAAGATTTCAGTGTTTTATCTGCGTAGCGCATGAAGTAAAATTTCGAGTTTAGAAAAGCCTGAACCAAACCATATTTTCAGGCTTTTGTAAACTCGACGTTTCACTTTATGCTTAATCAAGGAAAAGCCTGAAGCAAAGCATATTTTTAAGCTTTTCTAAAGTCGGCATTTTACTTTATGCTTAATCCAGGAATGGAATGAAAGTTTTTAACTATAGTGGAATTCGGAAGAGATGTCCTATCTCATTGATGACTCATTGATGTGGAATGTGTGGTTCAAATTTTTTTAGAGAGTCTGTCGACAGTTGTTTCTGCAAAGATATTTCCTAGTTGTGTCAAATTTTGACGTTACATGACAATGTCATACTGTTTAGGTCGCGAATATATTAGTGTTCTTTCTTTTAGAAAAGCTTTAAATCATAATTTCTTGTGTCTTTTTTTTTTCTTTTGAGTATACATATCAGAATTACGTGTTGTAGTTTTTTAAATATTTGTTGTTTTCCCTAAAGAGGTCAAATTGAAGTTAAAACGAGTGTTTTCCACTCCCAGTATAAGCATGAAGTAAAATTTCGAGTTTAGAAAAGCCTGAAAATTTGGTTTGGCCGCGTAGCGCGAAGCGCGGAGCGACCAAACCAAATTTTCAGGCTTTTCTAAACTCGAAATTTTACTTCATGCGCCACGCGTATAAGACACTGATTTCAAGTGAGGTTCAAATATATATAAATTTCACAGTATTTTAGTGTTTTATACGCGTGGCGCATGAAGTAAAATTTCGAGTTTAGAAAAGCCCTGAAAATTTGTCTCGAGTCGCTGCGCGACCCTCGACAAATTTTCACGGGGCTTTTCTAAACTCGAAATTTTACTTCATGCTTAGGCTGGGAGTGGAAAACAATCGTTTTAAGCTTCAAATTGAACACTTTGAAAAAAAGCGTGTGAATATGTATACCTAATAAAAAATTTCCTGTATGTATACTTAAAAGAAAAATTCCCTATATTAACAGATTAATCCGATGATTATTTCTCAGTTCAGTCTCAGTTCAGTCTCAGTTCAGTCTCAGTTCAGTCTCAGTTCAGTCTCAGTTCAGTCTCAGTTCAGTCTCAGTTCAGTCTCAGTTCAGTCTCAGTTCAGTCTCAGTTCAGTCTCAGTTCAGTCTCAGTTCAGTCTCAGTTCAGTCTCTGTTCAGTCTCAGTTCAGTCTCTGTTCAGTCTCAGTTCAGTCTCAGTTCAGTCTCAGTTCAGTCTCAGTTCAGTCTCAGTTCAGTCTCAGTTCAGTCTCAGTTCAGTCTCAGTTCAGTCTCAGTTCAGTCTCAGTTCAGTCTCAGTTCAGTCTCAGTTCAGTCTCAGTTCAGTCTCAGTTCAGTCTCAGTTCAGTCTCAGTTCAGTCTCAGTTCAGTCTCAGTTCAGTCTCAGTTCAGTCTCAGTTCAGTCTCAGTTCAGTCTCAGTTCAGTCTCAGTTCAGTCTCAGTTCAGTCTCAGTTCAGTCTCAGTTCAGTCTCAGTTCAGTCTCAGTTCAGTCTCAGTTCAGTCTCAGTTCAGTCTCAGTTCAGTCTCAGTTCAGTCTCAGTTCAGTCTCAGTTCAGTCTCAGTTCAGTCTCAGTTCAGTCTCAGTTCAGTCTCAGTTCAGTCTCAGTTCAGTCTCAGTTCAGTCTCAGTTCAGTCTCAGTTCAGTCTCAGTTCAGTCTCAGTTCAGTCTCAGTTCAGTCTCAGTTCAGTCTCAGTTCAGTCTCAGTTCAGTCTCAGTTCAGTCTCAGTTCAGTCTCAGTTCAGTCTCAGTTCAGTCTCAGTTCAGTCTCAGTTCAGTCTCAGTTCAGTCTCAGTTCAGTCTCAGTTCAGTCTCAGTTCAGTCTCAGTTCAGTCTCAGTTCAGTCTCAGTTCAGTCTCAGTTCAGTCTCAGTTCAGTCTCAGTTCAGTCTCAGTTCAGTCTCAGTTCAGTCTCAGTTCAGTCTCAGTTCAGTCTCAGTTCAGTCTCAGTTCAGTCTCAGTTCAGTCTCAGTTCAGTCTCAGTTCAGTCTCAGTTCAGTCTCAGTTCAGTCTCAGTTCAGTCTCAGTTCAGTCTCAGTTCAGTCTCAGTTCAGTCTCAGTTCAGTCTCAGTTCAGTCTCAGTTCAGTCTCAGTTCAGTCTCAGTTCAGTCTCAGTTCAGTCTCAGTTCAGTCTCAGTTCAGTCTCAGTTCAGTCTCAGTTCAGTCTCAGTTCAGTCTCAGTTCAGTCTCAGTTCAGTCTCAGTTCAGTCTCAGTTCAGTCTCAGTTCAGTCTCAGTTCAGTCTCAGTTCAGTCTCAGTTCAGTCTCAGTTCAGTCTCAGTTCAGTCTCAGTTCAGTCTCAGTTCAGTCTCAGTTCAGTCTCAGTTCAGTCTCAGTTCAGTCTCAGTTCAGTCTCAGTTCAGTCTCAGTTCAGTCTCAGTTCAGTCTCAGTTCAGTCTCAGTTCAGTCTCAGTTCAGTCTCAGTTCAGTCTCAGTTCAGTCTCAGTTCAGTCTCAGTTCAGTCTCAGTTCAGTCTCAGTTCAGTCTCAGTTCAGTCTCAGTTCAGTCTCAGTTCAGTCTCAGTTCAGTCTCAGTTCAGTCTCAGTTCAGTCTCAGTTCAGTCTCAGTTCAGTCTCAGTTCAGTCTCAGTTCAGTCTCAGTTCAGTCTCAGTTCAGTCTCAGTTCAGTCTCAGTTCAGTCTCAGTTCAGTCTCAGTTCAGTCTCAGTTCAGTCTCAGTTCAGTCTCAGTTCAGTCTCAGTTCAGTCTCAGTTCAGTCTCAGTTCAGTCTCAGTTCAGTCTCAGTTCAGTCTCAGTTCAGTCTCAGTTCAGTCTCAGTTCAGTCTCAGTTCAGTCTCAGTTCAGTCTCAGTTCAGTCTCAGTTCAGTCTCAGTTCAGTCTCAGTTCAGTCTCAGTTCAGTCTCAGTTCAGTCTCAGTTCAGTCTCAGTTCAGTCTCAGTTCAGTCTCAGTTCAGTCTCAGTTCAGTCTCAGTTCAGTCTCAGTTCAGTCTCAGTTCAGTCTCAGTTCAGTCTCAGTTCAGTCTCAGTTCAGTCTCAGTTCAGTCTCAGTTCAGTCTCAGTTCAGTCTCAGTTCAGTCTCAGTTCAGTCTCAGTTCAGTCTCAGTTCAGTCTCAGTTCAGTCTCAGTTCAGTCTCAGTTCAGTCTCAGTTCAGTCTCAGTTCAGTCTCAGTTCAGTCCCAGAAATATTAAAATTAATTTATACATCTCATTGAAGTTTTGTTTTAAAATTACGCGACCAAACTGAATTTTCAGGCTTTTCTAAACTCGAAATTTTACTTCATGCGCCATGCGTACAAGACACTGATTTCAAGCGAAGTTTACTCGTTCAGAATATTTCCGTGCTTTCAGTGTTTAATACGCGTGGCGCATGAAGTAAACTTTCGAGTTTAGAATACGTATACTTAAAAGAGAAACTCCCTGTATATCAAAAACATAGAGTTCAATTTGAAGCTTTAAACGAGTGTTTTCCACTCCTAGACTAAGCATGAAGTAAAATTTCGAGTTTAGAAAAGCCCAGAAAATTTGTCTCGGGTCGCTGCGCGACCCGAGACAAATTTTCACGGGGCTTTTCTAAACTCGAAATTTTACTTCATGCTTAGTCTAGGAGTGGAAAACACTCGTTTCAAGCTTCAAATTGGACTCTTTAAAAAATAGCGCATGCATATGTTTACCTAATAGAAAATTCCCTGTATGTATACTTAAAAGAAAAATTGCCTGTATTAACAGATTAATCCAATGACTATTTGCCAAATCTACTGAATGCGCATTCGATTCAACTAACATTTTTGTTTAAGCTTTCACAAAATGAACATAAATGCATTATTTATTTCTGTAAATACCAGAACTATTTAGTAGATGTGGAAATTGCAATTATACCACTTAAACTCACATTTAAAACTATTGTGCACATTATTTAAAATGATTTGTGGCTGGGTTTTTGTAGATTTAGTTTTACGAAGACATTATCAAAATGTGACGTTTAACCTTAAAATTTTAAAGCTGCACACCGGAACATACGTTTTTGCATATTCTATCTAGAAACCATAGCAGACATATTATGAAGTTTTCTGTCTCTTTTCACACACGCAATTTGATGACATTAAACTATTTTCGTATTATTTGGTGCAGAAAGCACTACAAATCAAGGAAACCTCTTGTAAATCGTACCTTGGCTTTAAATTGATCGCTTTAAAAAAAAAACTATGAATGTCTGAATATATTTATAGCGTATACGTCAGGATATGTATACTTATAAGAAAAATTCCCTGTATATTAAATCTGGTTAATAATTATTTACACACAAAGAGGAGTGGTAGAGCATAACGTATACACATTAACATATTCAATATTTATTGAAAAAAATCAATGAAAATAAACCTCACCAGTACTTATCCCTTTTAAAATATTAACAATCCAGAAGAGTAAACCATACATTACACGCCGTTCAATTTTGATTATACACTCTCCTCGTTACAACACATGTTCGCTGGTTTGCTGGTAGCGTGAGGTTAATAACGGTCCGGCTAATTGATGATAAATTTTAACGTTTTTGCCCTAAATTATAACGCGCGCAACTACAATTTACACTTTTTTTTCGAAATCGCCGTTCGGTGTAAATAGTGATGGTATCCGTGGCCGATCGGAGAGAGACGAGTGTTTATTTCTTTCATTGAATACATTATACGTTTTACGATGATAAAATCGAAAATTATACATTCGACGCCCTCGGGGGGAGCATATATCAAAATGGGCGTCTCTTCGTTTCTTTAATGTGTAAATAATTCATAGGGCTAATCATTACCGAGATGTGTTATTGTTGAATGGGATAATGATTGTTTTTGTTTTATACAAGATCACATTTTCAACATAAAATAATAGGTAATAATAATAACGTATGTTCATTTTTAATAATACAAAAGGCAAATAGAGTGTAAATTCTACTAAAACTAATAAATTATCGGGAAGTAGCTGTTTTCAAATTATTTTATTATAAATGGAATGCATCGATAACAAGTGACTATAATACAAGCGGAAATCTATGTTTTTTGAAATATCAATTTCTCTAAAATTAAATTTCATGCTTTGATGTCAAAATTAGTCTATATTGAAGCGGTTTCTTAAGATTTAACACATTTTACCAATTTGACGAATAAAGCACTAATAACCTTTTTCACAGGTTTAAACGTGTGAAAAAAGGTTATTATCTTTACGTAACTCAATCAATCAACACATTTTATTAATACTTGTTTAATTTTAACACAAAACTTCAAAGAGATTATTAAATTAATTTGAAAATTTCTTATTTTTCTATAAATTCTGTATTCCTTATAACTTTGAAGAAATCAAGCAAAAAATGCAATAATATACAGCTATTTTGTAGGTTTATATTAAAATAACTAAAAATGACCGATGGGGAATTTTAAAATGTTGACATATTTTGCAAAAAGAAGGTTTTATTATTATTATGCTTTTAATATGTCAAAATGATATCCCAGATAATTTACTTGTTATGATTTTTCGAAATTTAATGGTTTCCTAATGTGAATGAAATACCGCTCTCTTAAGTTCAATTAAAAATACTCCAAAAACTGTAGACTGGGTGTTTTTAGATTTGCTTACTACACACTTAAACATTCAAGATAATATTCTACTTACTTTTGTAAGTATATGTTGTTTGTGAACATAAATATCTATGAAATAAAGTTATTTCTACGTTAAAATTTAAAACTAGTGATGGGATGTTTTTAGATTTTTGCATACATCAAAAGAACACTATCTTAGTTTCATAAAGATATCCTAATTAGTTTTACAGTTAATATTTCCTGAAAAATTTTAAGATATTAAAAATGTGTATGAAATAACACTTATTTAAAGTGTAATTTAAATTACCTCAAAAACTATAGATGAAATATTTTTAGATTTTAATTTATTTCATATTCTTAAAAGAAAAATTGAAAACATTTCAACTAGTTTTGTAGTTATGATAAGGCTTTGAACCGTGATTTTTAGCGTTTTGGTTTTTCGAAATATTTTTATTTCATATTTAACAAAATTTTGATGTGTCCATCATAGCACTATATTACAATATGAAAAAATGTCTTCAACTAAATTTGTTATACTTTTATTATTATTATCACATTTACAAAATCTTCACAAAATAAATATTGATTGCATTTTTTCGCTACATCATAAATAAGTAAATATCTGTCACATCTCAACAATATATATTTTTGACTTTACTTTAAATCAGTGGTTAATACGCGTGTCGCATAAAGTAAAATTTCGAGTTTAAAAAAGCCCCGTGAAAATTTTCTACGCGGGGCTTTTCTAAACTCGAAATTTTACTTTATGCTTAGTCTGGGAGTGGAAGACACTCCTTAGTTTAAAATATGTCACAACTATCAAGATGTGTGTCGCAAGTGTCATAAAGAAAATCAATAACATGACCATCATTTGTGTCAACTTTGATATATTGGACTACATGTCATTTCAAGTTGACTGGATAAGACTAATGTCGGCTAACGGCGACTCATGTCAAGTTGACAGAATGGACTAAATGCCGAATATCGTCGTCTTAAGTCAAGTTTACACGAAAGACTAATGTCAATGACTTACAGTCACAAAGACACAATGGTGAAAATACAGTCGATATGGTGATTTAATGACAAAATCATATCATAATCAAAAGACAGTAAACCAAGTGACTTACAGTCAATAAACAAAAACAAAAACAAAATTCGAATAAGTTGTAATACAGTCACCTAGTGACTCACAATCATAATATCACAATAGTCGAAATACAGTCGATAGAGACATAAAATGGCCAATGACATTCAAAAGACAGAGACTGAACTAAGACTGAACTGAGACTGAACTGAGACTGAACTAAGACTGAACTGAGACTGAACTGAGACTGAACTGAGATTGAACTGAGACTGAGCTGACACTGAGCTGAGACTGGACTTAGACTGAACAGACTGAACTGAGACTGAACTGAGACTGAACTGAGACTGAACTGAGACTGAACTGAGATTGAACTGAGACTGAACTGAGACTGAACTGAGACTGAACTGAGACTGAACTGAGACTGAACTGAGACTGAACTAAGACTGAACTGAGACTGAGCTAAGACTGAGCTGACACTGAGCTGAGACTAGACTTAGACTGAACTGAGACTGAACTGAGACTGAACTGAGACTGAACTGAGACTGAACTGAGACTGAACTGAGATTGAACTGAGACTGAACTGAGACTGAACTGAGACTGAACTGAGACTGAACTGAGACTGAACTGAGACTGAACTAAGACTGAACTGAGACTGAGCTAAGACTGAGCTGACACTGAGCTGAGACTAGACTTAGACTGAACTGAGACTGAACTGAGACTGAACTGAGACTGAACTGAGACTGAACTGAGATTGAACTGAGACTGAACTGAGACTGAACTGAGACTGAACTGAGACTGAACTGAGACTGAACTGAGACTGAACTAAGACTGAACTGAGACTGAGCTAAGACTGAGCTGACACTGAGCTGAGACTGGACTTAGACTGAACTGAGACTGAACTGAGACTGAACTGAGACTGAACTGAGACTGAACTGAGACTGAACTAAGACTGAACTGAGACTGAGCTAAGACTGAGCTGACACTGAGCTGAGACTAGACTTAGACTGAACTGAGACTGAACTGAGACTGAACTGAGACTGAACTGAGACTGAACTGAGACTGAACTGAGATTGAACTGAGACTGAACTGAGACTGAACTGAGACTGAACTGAGACTGAACTGAGACTGAACTGAGACTGAACTAAGACTGAACTGAGACTGAGCTAAGACTGAGCTGACACTGAGCTGAGACTAGACTTAGACTGAACTGAGACTGAACTGAGACTGAACTGAGACTGAACTGAGACTGAACTGAGACTGAACTAAGACTGAACTGAGACTGAGCTAAGACTGAGCTGACACTGAGCTGAGACTAGACTTAGACTGAACTGAGACTGAACTGAGACTGAACTGAGACTGAACTGAGACTGAACTGAGATTGAACTGAGACTGAACTGAGACTGAACTGAGACTGAACTGAGACTGAACTGAGACTGAACTGAGACTGAACTAAGACTGAACTGAGACTGAGCTAAGACTGAGCTGACACTGAGCTGAGACTGGACTTAGACTGAACTGAGACTGAACTGAGACTGAACTGAGACTGAACTGAGACTGAACTGAGACTGAACTGAGACTGAACTGAGACTGAACTGAGACTGAACTGAGATTGAACTGAGACTGAACTGAGACTGAACTGAGACTGAACTGAGACTGAACTAAGACTGAACTGAGACTGAGCTAAGACTGAGCTGACACTGAGCTGAGACTGGACTTAGACTGAACTGAGACTGAACTGAGACTGAACTGAGACTGAACTGAGACTGAACTGAGACTGAGCTAAGACTGAGCTGACACTGAGCTGAGACTGGACTTAGACTGAACTGAGACTGAACTGAGACTGAACTGAGACTGAACTGAGACTGAACTGAGACTGAACTGAGACTGAACTGAGACTGAACTGAGACTGAACTGAGACTGAACTGAGACTGAACTGAGACTGCACTGAGACTGAACTGAGACTGAACTGAGACTGAACTGAGACTGAACTGAGACTGAACTGAGACTGAACTGAGATTGAACTGAGACTGACCTGAGGCTGAACTGAGACTGAACTGAGATTGAACTGAGATTGAACTGAGACTAAATAAGACTGATCTGAAACTGAACCAAGACTAAAGCGAAGTTAAACAAATCCTGACTTAGAAATAAAGCAACATGTATTACTTACTAATTTTTAATTCATTTACTACTAATTATATTTCCAAACTTTTCTTTATAGTACATTATTTTTCCTTACACCATTTTCAAATTGAAAATATATAATTTTTTTGTCACTAATTACATTTCCAGATTATTCATTATTGTAAATCAAACGTTAGATGATTATGCGAGTTAATGTTCATTAAATTATATCCGCCATAATGTAGCGATTATGCGTGTTTTTAATAGGAAGTTAATGATGTATAATTGCATATAATTACGTTGCGTATTTCAGGATATTTCTCTATCCATATTTATGACCCGAATTTCGTTTCTTTGTTAGGCGGAAGTGGACCGCCCCTTCCAACAACGACAACAACAAAAAATAACACCAATTGACTGCTTTTCAATTTCCCAAAATATATAGTTTATGAATTGAAATTATTTTCAAATTTTCACATTAGCTTTGTTTACCTCAATCCATTTTGAAATAAACAAAGCGAATCACATTGAATAATGCGCATAGTGTTGAGGGTTATGGTTCGTGGATACGAGTTTGAAAGGTGATTGTGAGAGTAGAGTGGTGCATACAAAATTGTTCAATTTTGAATGAATGGTGTGTGAAATATAACTTTGAAACACTAATTTGACGAAATTCTGTATTGTGGAGGCTTCTACTTCGTTATACATGTTAATTACACAATGAAACACTTTTAACTTTGTTTGTATAACACGTTTTATTTAATGTGACTGCAGTTTCGACAAATTTAGCTTGTCATTATCAAACATGGAGTAACTTAAACTAGAGGTTTTACAGGTATATATACACAATTACAAAACAGCGGTAAAAATGGGGGTGTACATTAGGTCAACCTGGTCGTTAATTAAGGGAATTCCCGGATTAGCGCGGGCTTTGTGTATCTCTAGTGCTTCTAGCAAATTCATTTTACGACCCTTTTCGGCATGATGGATTATGGTAAGTACATCTTTTTCAAAAGTGTGATTTTCGTCTAAAAGGTGTTTTGCAAAAGACGACTTATCACTCTGTCTAATTTGACGAATAAAGCACTAATAAATAACCGTTCCTATACGATTGGCCGCTTGTATAAAAGCACGGAATTCTTGCCAATTTACCAAACGCTATAATATACGGGATACTTTAAAGAAAAAAATCCCTGTATGTTAGAGATATAAGGAGACACTGAAATCAGATAATTCAAATTAGTTTTTTTGTTTACATATGGGTGGCCCATAAGTCGCGAAGGGGTTTTAATTAGTTAATATTTATTAGGTAAATTCAAATTAAAACCCTTGTTTCATTTTATGTTATTGTATTCAGTTTCCCGCCACGTGCTTCGTAATTCTCAAAGGAATTACAAAAATTGCTAATAATTTAGTATCATCAAGAGTGCAGTGAACAAAGTATTAACCGAGTTAATATTTATTTGATTCCTAACATTTTTTAATCAAATATGGCTTATAAAAAAGAACACATAGTGGAGATTATTTTACATTATGAATGAAAAATAACATCTTATAAATACCTTCCGTTTTCGACTTCGCACTGATGAGCCCTTCGAAGGCATGCTTCGTAACAGCTCTTAATGTCTGTGCCACTAGTGCCCTAATGTTTTCACAAATGTTTTCCTTAAATTGTGGAACTGACTGAGGTTTATTCACGAACACTCTTTCTTTCAGGTATTCCCATAAAAATAAGTTAGGGGCCGTGAAGTCTAGAGACCGTGGCTGCCAATCCACTGCACATCTCGAAATTATTCATTCGCCAAATAATTGTCCTTAAAACTTGCTTCAGTTGTATGGGAATGAGAAGTCGCACCAACTTTCTAAAACCACATTTCAGGTCATTTTTCTACTACAGCTCTTACAAAACTCTCAAACATGACCCGATATCGTTCTCTATTTATTCGTCCAGATCTTACGGCCTCTGACTTATTATTATAGGGATACCTGAAAGGAAGAGTGTTCGTGAATAAACCTCAGACAATTGCACAACTAATGGAATAATTCGTGCAGAAATTTCGTTTTCGATTTCGCACTGATGAGCTCTTTCAATGACATGATTTATAAAGCTGTATGGGAAGTCGCACCATTTTGCTGAAACCACATTTCAGGTCTATTTTCTACTGCAGGTCTTACAAAATTCTCAAGCATGGCCCGATATCGTTTTCTATTTATTCGTCCAAATCTTACGGCCTCTGACTTATTTTTATGGGAATACCTGAATGAAAGAGTGTTTGTGAATAAATCTCAGACAATTGCACAACTAATGGAAAAATTCGTGCAAAAATTTCATTTTCGACTTTGCACTGACGAGCTCTTTCAATGACATGATTTATAAAGCTGTATGGGAAGTCGCACCATCTTGCTGAAACCACATTTCAGGTCTATTTTCTACTGCAGGTCTTACAAAATTCTCAAACATGGCCCGATATCGTTTTCTATTTATTCGTCTAGATCTTACGACCTCTGACTTAATTTTATGGGAATACCTGAATGAAAGAGTGTTTGTGAATAAATCTCAGACAATTGCACAACTAATGGAAAACATGCAGAAATTTCGTTTTCGATTTCGCACTGATGAGCTCTTTCAATGGCATGATTTATAACAGCTCTTTCTTAGTGTCTGTGGTTCTAGACACCAAGAAAAAGCTGTTATGAATCCAGCGGCGGCTCGCAGCCTAATTTTAGGGTAGGCCAGAGACCCAAGGTAATATGTATCCGTTATTGAAAGGTGACTTTGTTGTTCAATTCCTTGTATTTACAAAGCGCGATCCCAACCTCAAATTTAGTGTGTCTTGGCGCTGTGGCCGACCCTGAAGTTAGGCTGCGAGCCGTCACTGTATGAATCATGCCATCGAATGAGCTCATCTGTGCGAAAACGAAAGACATTTAAGAAATGTTGTTACATTTATAAAGTAAAATAATCTCCAAGATGTGTTATTTTTTAAACGCCACAAATTATTAAAAAAAAATAAGAATTGAAGAAATATTAACTAACTAAAACCTTGTCGCGATTTATGGGCCACCCTGTATATTGTTCCTTTAAACCGCTGTGCATTTTTTTTCTATCTATGTAAAATATGAATATAAGTTGTTATTGATTTAAAAATATCGGGAGCGACAAGTAATAAGAAAACAATAAGAAGACGCCCGAAAAGAAATAAAAACAAATCCGAAGAAAACTCAAGAAGAGATAAAAAAGAAAAAAAGGGACGAACCCATTGGATAATTATATAAATGGTCTTCGGGGCCGACGACGAGGTATAACCTTTGTCCGCTCGTAAGAGGCAGTGCCTCGGACTACGGAGAGCGCGTTTAAATTCTCATAAATAACCCGCTAACAATCTCCTAGTGACAGCTTGTTAAGTCCTAACCACAGGTTAAGTTATAATTAATGACTGACGTCACGGTGTAATTGTTGGCTCGTCGCTATTACGAACCACCACCTCTTCCCGCATTTGTTAACGATATTGGGGTATTTCAGGTGTTTCTGTTGGTATTCTTGTTCGTGTGTATGTGTGTGTATTTGTACGACACGCTAGCGTATTTACATTTATACGAACATTGACTAATGTGGCTAGTTCTTGCTTCGTTGTTATTTAGGGTTGCCAACTCGAGGCGTTTCGCGTGCCTCACCCGGATGCGGTGTTTGCGTTGGTATTCGTGAGATTAATGTAAAGTGATTTATTTTAAATGTATTATCAATATTGATTATTTTATCCAGTTATTTATACAGAATACAGTTTTAATTGTTATTTAGTTTTAGTTGTTATACTAATAATAGCGTGTAAAGAAATGGAAATATCTACGGAGATTCTAACGTGTCAGCGGCGGCTCGCAGCCTAACTTCAGGGTATACCAGAGACCCAAGGTAATATGTATCCGTTATTGAAAGGTGACTTTATTGTCCAATTCCTTGTATTTATAAAGCGCGATCCCAACCCCAAATTTTGTGTGCCTTGGCGCTGTGGCCTACCCTGAAGTTAGGCTGCGAGCCGCCGCTGTAACGTGTAGAGAATTAATCTAATGAAGAAAATTGTGAACTTGGAAAAATTTCGAGTTTAGAAAAGACTGAAAATTTGGTTTGGTTGCGTAGCGGTTGCGAATTAACTTTATTTTCCTTCATTTAGTCTAATTATGCTCCTTAATTTTTTACGATTATCTCATTTTTCTGAGGCAACTGCTGATTTATTCTATTTCCAGTCCTCAAAATTAATTGACCCAAACCAGAAGAATAAAGGAGCGTTTGAATGAGTCACGAAATCTTGCCTAACATTCTCTCTCCTCGAATAATCATTTCGAGTTTTCATTGTTGCGGTGAAAAGTAATGTTATGGAGAGAGAATATTTTTATTGGCGAGCATGGAGAATCGAGCAGAAGAGATAGTAGTAGGAAGAGCCGGCTGAAACGAAGCGTAACTGAAACCGGGGCCCCGATTTTTCGAGCCTCGCCCTCTCCTCCGACAACGAAACACCGTTTTCCTCGCGTTTTACATTCATTTCGCGTCCGAGAAACAATTAGCGAGAAATTTATTATGACGAATTGATGAATTGTTCTCGGCCGCACATTAACTTTACGTAATTGCACATTAGCACTTGATTTTATCCGGATTTGCTGATTTATTGTATCTAAGATAATATTAATTGTTGTTGAAGTCACACTGTTATTATATAAAATCTCAAGAGCATACTTTTAAATTTCCCACTGAGCAAAAAACAAACAAATAACGTTAGATCAACATTGTAGCAACATTAAACGTTGCGTAGATAATTGAGGCACTTGATTTAAAAAAATCCATGATCACTTAAATAAAACACTTAATGATTTTCAACTAATTGTGTATTTCACAATTGTTTTGCAACGTTGTTGCTTCTTCAGGTGAATAACTTATAAGTCTTCACATGAAGAAGCAACAACGCTGCGAAACAATTGTCGTGAAATACGCAATTAGTGAAAAATTATTAAGTGTTTTATTTAGGCGACATTAAACGTTGTTTTATTGTTGATGAAACATTACTTAAATGGATTTGCTCAGTGGGTTGAATCTTTAATTATTTATCTACACATGCTTAGTAAACAATAATAAATTTATTACATTTAAGGGCAGGAGAAGACAAGAGATATAAGTGCATAAAGCTTGATTGATTTGAAAAAACATATATTTAAATATTTTTTTACTTAACCCGTGGTGAATTAAATTTTCTTTCTCGTAAAAATGTATTTTTTAAAATATTAACATTTTTTGTGAAGTTAAAATATATATTGGTGAAGCAGTATATTTTAAACTTTACATTAAATCCGATTTGCTGCGCAACCAAGCCAAATTTTCAGGCTTTTCTAAACTCGAAATTTTACTTCATGCTTAATCAAGGATTGGAAGCATTCGTTTAAGTATTAAAAAACTTTTAAAAAACAACTAGCGTCCAAAAACTTACAAATAAACAAAAAATTAGAATATAATTCCAATATACAGGGTGTCCGTATTACGACAGAATGTATGGGGATCTCAGTTATTTGAAGAGAGTTGGTTAAATTGGGATAAAGTTGCGTATTTAAGGGCCCCCCCAAAACAAAAACAAACAAATTTAAAATATCTTTATTTGTTTTTGAGATACCAAAAAAAAACTGATTTTGAAACATATTTCGTTTTTGAGATATTGTTAAAAAACGGATTTTTTTAAATTTCGTTTTTATTTTTTTATTCAAAAACTATTGAATCTAATCTTTAATTTGGTTGGCGTTTACTTTGTGGTACATCTTTATAACAATTTAATTAAAACACCTAACTTTCTTTTACCACTTTTATTCTATTATAAAAGTGGTAAAACAAAGTTAAGTGTTTTAATTAAATTGCTATTAAATCTAGACATTCAGAACTTCGACATTATATAGGCACTTTTTAATGAGGAATCTAGTAGCATATTTTATTTTAAGATAACTATAACGTTTGCCCGAAAACCATAGCCAAATTTTGTTTTTCTAATGGGCGCCATTTTAGAATTTCATATTTTTTGAAAGAATATTTTTTTCTGAATTCACTGATGTACCACACTCATCATTTAGTTTAGATTTGATATTTAAAATTATAATATTTTCTTTTTTGTAACGAGTGCCTTGGAAACAATGGCGTCATATCTATTAATCAACAAAATCGTGACAGTAGTCATTCAATTCAAGCAATCAAAATGAATCTATCGTTATATATTTTTAACTTTATTATAAATCAGTGGTTTATACGCGTGGCGCATGAAGTAAAATTTCGAGTTTAGAAAAGCCCCGTGAAAATTTGTCTCGGGACAAATTTTCTACGCGGGGCTTTTCTAAACTCGAAATTTTACTTCATGCTTAGTCTGGGAGTGGAAGACACTCGTTAGTTTAAAATACATCACAACTGTTAAAATATGAATCGTATTAGTATTTAGTCATTAAATCACTATATTGACTGTATTTGATATAGTCATTTAAATGACTTACAATCATAACATCACAATAGCCGAAATACAGTTCATAGAGAGACATAATCAGACAAAATCCTAGCATAGTCAAAGGACAGTCAATCAAGCCACTTACAGTCACAATAGTCAAAACACGGTCAATAAAGATATAATATGACAAAATCCTATGATAGTCCAAAGCCAGTCAAGCAATTTATTAAGATTCAAAATGTCCCACCATTATTTCATTGATAAACAAATACATTTTCTATCAGTACAGTAATTAATCAGCTGGATGCCCTTCTTCAGGGGTGATATGTAAGCAAATTATGGGTCCTTCCAGTTGTCAAATGAGTGAGTTACTCAACTGAGTTATTCAACTGTTACTCAATTGTTTTCAGGGGTGATATGTAAGCAAATTATGGGTCTTAGGAGTTGTCAAATCAGCGAGTTACTCAACTGTTTCCAAGGCACTCTTTACAAAAATAAAAGGATTAAGATTAAAACGTCGAATTTTCATGAAATTTTCAGGGATCGCTAGAGGAAATAATGCATTTTACTGTCACGTAGAAATAAATTAAATTCATTACTTGAGAAACAAACTACAGGTTATTAAAGCTGACTAATAAGTGAATGAACATTGGGATAAAAGTGAACGATTTTGTTGCGTTTTGAAACAATTGTAAAAAATTTCCGAAACGTCGGATTTTCATGAACTTTTCAGCAATCGCGAGAGCAAAGAATGTGCTTTACTGTCCCATGCGAATAAATAAAATTCTTCATTACTGGGGTAATAAATTACAAGAGGTTAAAGTTATGTCCGTTAAATTCAACAAACCAATTTTTAATTCGAAAAGTTATGTTTCTGAGAGAGCAAAAAAATCAGTCTCAAGAAACAAATATTATTGAATGTTTATATGAATAATAATAGTGCGATTTAGAAAACTACAAATAAGTTTATTTGTAGTTTTTTTGACTCATGAAAATGTCGAGTTTTTGAAAAAAGTAATGCTCGATTTTTGTAAAATATAGATATTTTTTTGAAATAATAACACGTCACATCAAAGTTTGATTCTTTCCATGAAATTTTCAAGGATCGCTAGAGGAAATAATGCGTTTTATTGTCACGTAGAAATAAATCAAATTTATTTCTTAAGAAATGAAGTACAGGTGGTTAAAGTTGATTAATAAGTGAATGAACATTGGTATAAAAGTGAACGTTTTTGTTGCGTTTTGAAACAATTGTGAACATTTTCCGAATCGTCGGATTTTCATGAAATTTTCAGAAATCGCGAGAGCAAAGAATGTGCTTTACTGTCCCGTGCGAATAAATAAAATTTATTACTGGTAAATTAAATTACAAGAGGTTGAAGTTACGACCGTTAAATTCAACAAACCAATTTTAATTCGAAAAGTTATGTTTATAAAAGAGCAAAAAAAAAACAGTCTCAACAAACAAATATTATTGAATGTTTATATGAATATTAATAGTGAGATTTAGAAAACTACAAATAAGTTTATTTGTAGTGTTTTTTGACTCACAAAAATGTCGAGTTTTTGAAAAAAGTTATGCTCGATTTCTGTAAAATATAGACATTTTTTTGAAATACGAGTAATAACACGTCACATCAAAGTTTGATTCTTTTCATGAAATTTTCAGGGATCGCTAGAGGAAATAATGAGTTTTACTGTCACGTAGAAATTAATCAAATTCATTACTTGAGAAATAAACTACAGGTGGTTAAAATTGATTTATAAGTGAATGAATATTGGGATAAAAGTGAACGTTTTTGTTGGGGTTTGAAGCAATTGTGAAAATTTTTCGAAACGTCGGATTTTCATGAACTTTTCAGAAATCGCGAGAGCTAAGAATGTGCTTTACTGTCCCGCGCAAATATATAAAATTCATTGCTGGGAGAGTAAATTACAAGAGGTTAAAGTTACGACCGTTAAATTCAACAAACCAATTTTAATTTGAAAATTTATGTTTCTAAGAGAGCAAAAGAAACAGTCTCAGCCAACAAATATTATTGAATGTTTATATGAATAATAATAGTGAGATTTAGAAAACTACAAATAAGTTTATTTGTAGTTTTTTTTGATGTCGAGTTTTTGAAAAATGTATCCTCGATTTTTGTAAAATATAGATATTTTTTTGAAATAATAACACGTCACATTTAAGTTTGATTCTTTTCATGAAATTTCAGCGATCGCTAAATAAAATAATGCGTTTCACTGTCACGTAGAAATAAATCAAATTCATCACTTAGGAAATAAACTACAGGTGATTAAAACTGATTAATAAGTTAATTAACATTAGGATAAAAGTGAATGTTTTTGTTGCGTTTTAAAACAGTTGATGAAAATGTCGAGTTTTTGAAAAAAGTAATGCTCGATTTTTGTAAAATATAGATATTTTTTTGAAATAATAACACGTCACATCAAAGTTTGAGTCTTTTCATGAAATTTTCAAGGATCGCTAGAGGAAATAATGCGTTTTACTGTCACGTAGAAATATATCAAATTCATTTCTTAAGAAATGAAGTACAGGTGGATAAAGTTGATTAATAAGTGAATGAACATTGGGATAAAAGTGAACGTTTTTGTTGCGGTTTGAAGCAATTGTGAAAATTTTCGTCGGATTTTCATGAACTTTTCAGAAATCGCGAGAGCAAAGAATGTGCTTTACTTTCCCGTGCGAATAAATAAATTTACTGGGGAAATAAGTTACAGGAGGTTAAAGTTACGACCGTTAAATTCAACAAACCAGTTTTAATTCGAAAAGTTATGTTTCTGAGAAAGCAAAAAAAAATCAGTCTCAACAAACAAATATTATTAGGATGCCACTATGGAGCATTAAATGGCGTTACGTATTGAATCCATTAATAAATATTATTAAATGTTTATATGATAATAATAGTGAGATTTAGAAAACTACAAATAAGTTTATTTGTAGTTTTTTTTTTTGATTCATGAAAATGTCGAGGAAAAGTTATGCTCGATTTTTGTAAAATACAGATATATTTTTGAAATAATAACACGTCACATTAAAGTTTGATTCTTTGGTAGTCGTTTGCCATTTGTTTCGTGAGATTAACTTTTTTTTAAAAGTTGTGCTTTATTATTTGAGCCATCCATTAATTTAATTTTTGACTCATGAAAATGTCGAGTTTTTGAAAAAGTTGTGCTCGATTTTTGTAATATGTAGATATTTTTTTTGAAATAATAACACGTCACATTAAAGTTTGATCTTTGGTAGTCGTTTGCCGTTTGTTTCTTGAAATTCAACAAACCAATTTTAATTCGAAAAGTTATGTTTCTGAGAGAGCAACAAAAATAAGACTAAACAAACAAATATTATTACGATGCCACAATGGAGCATTAGATGGCGTTAGCTATCGAATCCATTAATAAATATTATTAAATGATTATATGAATAATAATAGTGAGATTTAGAAAACTACAAATAAGTTTATTTGTAGTTTTTTTTTTTGATTCATGAAAATGTCGAGGAAAAGTTATGCTCGATTTTTTTAAAATATAGATCAATTTTTTGAAATAATAACACGTCACATTAAAGTTTGATTCTTTGGTAGTCGTTTGCCGTTTGTTTCGTGAGATTAACTTTTTTATTTTAAAAGTTGTGCTTTATTATTTGAGCCATCCATTTTTTTCTTTGGTTTTATTAAATTTAATTTACTTGGCGAAAAAGCGGTGGTTTTGATTTAATTTTAAGCCTTAATTTAAGCTTGAAAACAATTGAGCTTTACTTCAATTCAAAGCCATATTCTTTGGCTGTCGTCTGCTTTTTGTTTCATGAAAATATCAAATCCGTATATAAAGTTACGCATAATTATTTCAGCCAACTATTTTTTCTTTGGTTTTACTAAATTTAATTTACTTGGCGAAATAGCGGTGATTATGATATAATTTTAAGCCTTGATTTAAGCGTGAAAACAATTGGGCTTTACTTTAATTCAAAGCCACATTTTCTGGCTGTCGTCTGCCCTCTGTTTCATGAAAATATCAAATCCGTAGACAAAGTGATGCTTAATTATTTGAGCTATCTATTTTTTCATTGGTTTTATTAAATATAATTTAC
Source organism: Philonthus cognatus (assembly GCA_932526585.2). NCBI lineage: Eukaryota > Metazoa > Arthropoda > Insecta > Coleoptera > Staphylinidae > Philonthus > Philonthus cognatus. The sequence goes on from OW052241.1 coordinate 157,057,961, forward strand.
TTGGCGGAAAAGCGGTGATTTTGATTTAATTTTAAGCCTTGATTTAAGCTTGAAAACAATTAAGCTCTACTTCAATTCAAAGCCATATTCTTCGGCTGTCGTCTGCCCTTTGTTTCATGAAAATATCAATTCCGTGGACAAAGTTACGCTTAATTATTTGAGCCATCCATTTTTTCTTTGGTGTTAATAAATTTAATTTACTTGGCAAAAAGCGGTCATTTTGATTTAATTTTTAGCCTTGATTTAAGCGTTAAAACAATTAAGCTTTACTTCAATTTAAAGCCACATTCTTCGGCTCTCGTCGGCCTTTTGTTTCATGAAAATATCAAATCCGTAGTTATGCTTAATTATTTGAGTCATCCATTATTTCTTTGGTTTTATTAAATGTAATTTACATGGTGAAAAAGCGGTGGTTTTGATTTAATTTTAAGCCTTGATTTAAGCGTGAAAACAATTGAGCTTTACTTCAACTCAAATCCACATTCTTCGGCTGTCGTCTGCCTTTTGTTTCATGAAAATATCAAATCCGTGGACAAAGTTTCGCTTAAATATTTGAGCCATCCATTTTTTCTTTGATTTTACTAAATTTAATTTACTTGGAGAAAAGCGGTGATTTTGATTTAATTTTAAGCCTTGATGTAAGCGTGAAAACAATTGAACTTTACTTCAATTCAAAGCCACATTCTTCGGCTGTCGTCTGCCTTTTGTTTCATGAAAATATCAAATCCGTAGACAAAGTTACACTTAATTATTTGAGCAATCCATTTTTTCTTTGATTTTATTAAATTTAATTTACTTGGCGAAATAGCGGTGATTATGATATAATATTAAGCCTTGATTTAAGCTTTACTTTAATTCAAAGCCACATTCTCTGGCTGTCGTCTGCCTTCTGTTTAATGAAAATATCAAATCCGTAAACAAAGTTACGTTTAATTATTTGAGCCATCCATTTTTTCTTTAGTTTTATTAAATTTAATTTACTTGGCGAGAAAGCGGTGATTTTGATTTAATTTTAAGCCTTGATTTAAGCGTGAAAACAATTGAGCTTTACTTCAATTCAAAGCCACATTCTTCGGCTGTCGTCTGCCTTTTGTTTCATGAAAATATCAAATCCGTAGACAAAGTTACACTTAATTATTTGAGCAATCCATTTTTTCTTTGATTTTATTAAATTTAATTTACTTGGCGAAATAGCGGTGATTATGATATAATATTAAGCCTTGATTTAAGCTTTACTTTAATTCAAAGCCATATTCTCTGGCCGTCGTCTGCCTTCTGTTTAATGAAAATATCAAATCCGTAAACAAAGTTACGTTTAATTATTTGAGCCATCCATTTTTTCTTTGGTTTTATTAAATTTAATTTACTTGGCGAGAAAGCGGTGATTTTGATTTAATTTTAAGCCTTGATTTAAGCGTGAAAACAATTGAGCTTTACTTAAATTCAAAGCCACATTATCTGGCTGTCGTGTGCTTTTTTTCATGAAAATATCAAATCTGTAGACAAAGGTACGCTTAATTTTTTGAGCCATCCTTTTTTTCTTTGGTTTTATTAAATTTAATTTACTTGGCGAAAAAGCGGTGATTTTGATTTAATTTTAAGCCTTGATTTATGCGTGAAAACAATTGAGCTCTACTTCAATTCAAAGCAATATTCTTCGGCTGTCGTCTGCCTTTTGTTTCATGAAAATATCAAATCCGTAGACAAAGTTACGCTTAATTATTTGAGCCATCCATTTTTTCTTTGGTTTTATTAAATTTAATTTACATGGAAAAAAAAAGGGGTGATTTCGATTTAATTTTAAGCCTTGATTTAGGCGTGAAAACAATCAGCTTTACTTAAATTCAAAGCTACATTATCTGGCTGTCGTCGGCCTTTTGATTTATGAAAATATCAAATCTATAGACAAAGTTACGCTTAATTATTTGAGCCATCCATTTTTTCTTTGGTTTTATTAAATATAATTTACTTCGCGAAAAAGCGGTGATTTTGATTTAATTTTAAGCCTTGATTTAAGCGTGAAAACAATTGAGCTTTACTTCAATTCAAAGCCACATGCTTCGGCTGTCGTCTGCCTTTTGTTTCATGAAAATATCAAATCCGTGGACAAAGTTACGCTTAACTATTTGAGCGAGCATTTCTTTTAATTTCTCTGAACATTTCAAGGTTTTTACATTCAATTAAAAATAACTCGAAATTTTGAAAACTTTAGCAAAAAAACCTTAATAAAACAGTATAAAGTTAAGTGTTTTAATTAAATTAGTAAGTCATTTATTATCAATTGAGTCACCCAGATGCAAATCCAGCCTTAGGTGTTTTGGAAAACTTGTGGAAAAATGACAAAAACTGATTCTGGATCGTCTTTCAAATAAATTAAAAAAATGTTGAATGAGCGTTGTATCGAATTGGAACAGGAAATATTATGTAGAACTAAGTAAAAGGTTAGCAGGTTTTGCAATTATGAAATATATTAGCTTTTGCACCCGAGAAATACAGGTCGTTTTTCTTTTAAGTATACGTATTCCAAATTCAGTTTATTTACTGTAAATCTTTAGATATTCTTCGTTTTTTTTAAGTTCAATTTGAAGCTTCAAACGAGTGTTTTCCACTCCCAGACTAAGCATGAAGTAAAATTTCGAGTTTAGAAAAGCCCTAAACTCGAAATTTTACTTCATGCGCCACGCGTATTAAACAGTAAAATATTGTAAAATTTATGTATGCTTGAACTTCAGTTGGCATTAGTGCTTTATACGCGTGGCACATGAAGTAAAATTTCGAGTTTAGAAAAGCCCAGAAAATTTGTCTGGGCTTTTCTAAACTCGAAATTTTACTTCATGCGCCACGCGTATACAACACTAATGTCAACTGAAGTTCAAATATACATAAATTTCGCAATATTTTACTGTTTTAGACGCGTGGCGCATGAAGTAAAATTTCGAGTTTAGAAAAGCCCCGAAAATTTGTCTCGAGTCGCTGCGCGACCCTCGACAAATTTTCACGGGGCTTTTCTAAACTCGAAATTTTACTTCATGCTTAGTCTGGGAGTGGAAAACACTCGTTTAAAGGTTCAAATTGAACTCTTTTAAAAAACAACGAAAGTCGGAAAATTTACAGCTTATGCATATGTTTACCTAAAGAAAAATCACTGTATAATAGGTTTTGCATTTCACAGGATTTTTTAGACTTAATATTAAAAGGTTCAGGATGGGTTAATAATAATAATAACACGTCACATCAAAGTTTGATTCTTTGGTAGTCGTTTGCCGTTTGTTTCGTGAAATTAACACTTTTTTTTTAAAGTTGTGCCTAATTATTTGAGCCATCTATTTTTTATTTGGTTTTATTAAATTTAATTGTAAATCTTTAGATATTCCTTGTGTTTTTTAAGTTCAATTTGAAGCTTTAAACGAGTGTTTTCCACTCCCAGACTAAGCATGAAGTAAAATTTCGAGTTTAGAAAAGCCCCGTAAAAATTTGTCGAGAGTCGCGCAGCGACTCGAGACAAATTTTCGGGGCTTTTCTAAACTCGAAATTTTACTTCATGCGCCACGCGTCTAAAACAGTAAAATATTGCGAAATTTATGTATATTTGAACTTCAGTTGACATTAGTGTTGTATACGCGTGGCGCATGAAGTAAAATTTCGAGTTTAGAAAAGCCCAGAAAATTTGTCTCGGGTCGCTGCGCGACCCTCGACAAATTTTCACGGGGCTTTTCTAAACTCGAAATTTTACTTCATGCTTAATCTGGGAGTGGAAAATACTCGTTTTAAGCTTCAAATTGAACTCTTTTAAAAAACAACGAATGTCGGAAAATGTACAGCTTATGCATGTGTTTATCTAAAAGAAAAATTCACTCTATAATAGGTTTTGCATTTCACAGGATTTTTTAGACTTAATATTAAAAGGTTCAGGATGGGTTAATAGTAATAATAACACGTCACATCAAAGCTTGTTTTTTTGGTAGTCGTTTGCCGTTTATTTCGTGAAATTACCAATTTTTTTTTTTTAAAGTTGTGCCTAATTATTTGAGCCATCTATTTTTTCTTTGGTTTTATTAAAGTTAATTGTAAATCTTTAGATATTCCTTGTGTTTTTTAAGTTCAATTTGAAGCTTTAAACGAGTCTTTTCCACTCCCCGACTAAGCATGAAGTAAAATTTCGAGTTTAGAAAAGCCCCGTGAACATTTGTCGAGGGTCGCGCAGCGACCCGAGGCAAATTTTCGCTACTTTTCTAAACTCGAAATTTGACTTCATGCGCCACGCGTATAAAACAGTAAAATATTGTGAAATTTATGTATATTTGAACTTCAGTGACATTAGTGTTGTATACGCGTGGCGCATGAAGTCAAATTTCGAGTTTAGAAAAGCCCAGAAAATTTGTCTCGGGTCGCAGCGCGACCCTCGACGAAATTTTACTTCATGCGCCACGCGTATAAAACAGTAAAATATTGTGAAATGTATGTATATTTGAACTTCAGTTGACATTAGTGTTGTATACGCGTGGCGCATGAAGTCAAATTTCGAGTTTAGAAAAGCCCAGAAAATTTGTCTCTGGTCGCAGCGCGACCCTCGACAAATTTTCACAGGGGCTTTTCTAAACTCGAAATTTTACTTCATGCTTAGTCTTGGAGTGGAAAACACTATTTTACAGTTTCAAATTGAATTCTTTTAAAAAACAACGAATGTCAGAAAATTTAAAATAAAAGTGTAGGGGGTATAAAAAATTAAAAGACAATTTATTTTGTGATAAAATTTTCTCTTGTTTAATCATTTCATTTACAATTGTTTTAAGTACATATTTGCGTCTCGCAAAAACGATTTCTACATTTTTTTACTCTTATACGGGTAGTTTACGTTTAATTTTCAATAATGGCGCATTATTAAAAATTAAAAATAAATAGGATTTATACAGGTAAAAAATGCTTAAATAACAAAATTCACAACTATAATACACGCACGATAATTAACAACCATTTTTTTGTAGTTCAAGAAATCTTAAAAAAAAGGGAGGATGCGGAAAGGGCGAGTTCACGAAACCTTTGGCTTGAGCCCCGACCGCACCCCCCCTCCAACACATAATACTTTTATCTTTTTCTCTGTAATGCCTAGGGTTTTATATCTATATACAAGGAACAAATAAATTATAAAATTTTGTTTAAAACACAAAAATAATAATGTTAATAAATAATTTAGGTATCTCTCTTTTTTTGCTATGTACATAACTGGGGTGGTTTTTTTCGGTTTGTAAGTGTTTATGGGTGGGGGGGTGTGGAGTTTTCCTTATAACAATTTTGGCACGTTTTTATTGGCACTGGTGTCGTGTGGATGTGCACGGGCGCCGCCTTTCTGGTGGGGGGCGTCGCGACGCCGAGCGCGAATCGGGTCCTTGAACCTGAATGCATGCGCGTCCCGGAATATCCCTCTATATTCCAACATCACGGGTTTTTTTATTAAATATAATTATATACAAAACTGAAAACAACTAGGACTCTGTTTTTCTTCTTTCTTATTTCTTCTTGTTTATAATATATATAATATTTACAGGTCATATTGCAGCTACCGTTTTGTTTATTGTTTGTTTTTTTTTGGTATAAGGAATTACGTCTCACTTTCCACGTCACTAACACATTCATCGTCCATGTCCATGTCGATGTATTCGCCATACTGGCTGTCGTCTCCCGTTTCTTCCTTCCATTTATTCACGTGGTGTGCGTTGTTTTGGGAGCCCTGGGATGGTTTGCCTCCTGAGCTCGTTTTGGCTTCCTCTTCTTGCTGCATTCGTTTGTGTTTCGTCCGCCTGTTTTGGAACCACACTTTTACCTGAAACAAACAAAAAAAAAATCAACATAAATCTCTTGAAAGAATAAAAAAAATCATTAGAGAAACAAATGTTTGGGTGTTAATGTCAATGTTGTGTAATACCAGATAATTTAGGCGCCCAAATTTTGTAAAGTTAAGTTATTTAACATCCTCTCTGAATTCAAACAGGTATCTTTATTTGTTTCACCTGATTTTTATTAAACTATCACTTTCAAAGATATATAACTCAAAACCTACTGCATGCATTTTTATGAAATTCGCCGTGGATGTTAAGTAATCTTAACTCTTTGATAATATGAAAAAAACAAAAAATAACCTAGCTATAGTTTTCCAGTTATTTTCGCTTGAAGTCGAAAACCTGCAATTTTCAGCTTGATTTTTATGGGACTAATATTTTCAAAGGTCCGTAACTCAAAAACTACTTCATGAATTTTTATGAAATTCGCTGCGGATGTTAGGTAAAGTCAACTCTTTGAAAATATAGAAAAAAACAAAATGTACCCTGACTATAGTTTTCCAGTTATTTCCGCTTGAAGTCGGAAATTTGCCATTTTCAGCTTGATTTATATAGAACTAATATTTTCAAAGATTCGTAACTCAAAAACTACTGTATGAATATTCATGAAATTTGACGTTGATGTTAGGTTGATGAAAATATAGTAAAAACAAAAAACCCCCTAGCTATAGTTTTCCAGTTATTTTGGCTTGAAGTCGCAATTATGCGATTTTCCGCTTAATTTTTATGAAACTAATATTTTCAAAGATTCGTTACTCAAAAACTACTGTATGAATTTTTATGAAATTTGCTGTGGATGTTAGATAAACTTAATTCTTTAAAAATATAGAAAAAACAAAATATACCCTCACTATAGTTTTTTAGTTATGTTCGCTTGAATTTGAAAATCTGCGATTTTCAGCTTGATTTTTATAAAACTAATATTTTCAGTGATCAATAACTCAAAAACTACTGTATGAATTTTCATGAAATTCAACGTGGGTATTAGGTAAACTTAACTCTTTGAAAATATGGAAAATACAAAATCAGCCTATCTGTAGTTATCCAGTTATTTTTGCTTGAAATCGGAAATCTAGGTTTTTAGCGTGCTTTTTATGAAACTAATATTTTCAACGATCCGTAACTCAAAAACTACTTTATACATTTTTATGAAATTCGCTGTGAATATTAAGTAAACTTAACTCTAAAAATATTTAAAAAAACAAAAAATACCCTTACTTTAGTTTTCCAGTTATTTTCGCTTGCAGTCGGAATTTTGCAATTTTCAGATTGATTTTATTTTCAAAGATTCGTAACTTAAAAACTGCTAAATGGATTTTCATGAAATTGGCTGTGGATGTTTAGGTAAACTCAACTCTGAAAAACTATGAAAAAACAGAAAATACCCTAACTATAGTTTTCCAGTTATTTTCGCTTGAAGTCGGAACTCTGCAATTTTCAGCTTGATTTTAATGACACTAATATTTTCAAAGATCCGTAACTCAGAAAGTACTGCATGAATTTTGTTGAAATTTGCTGTGGGTATTAATTAATCTTAACTCTTTCAATATATAAAAAAACAAAAAATACCCTAACTATAGTTTTTTTAGTTATATTCGCTCGACGGAAATCTGCAATTTTCAGCTTGATTTTAATGAAACTAATATTTTCAAAGATCCGTAACTTAAAAACGACTAAATGAATTTTCATGAAATTCGCTGTGGATGTTAGATAAACTTACCTCATTGAAAATTTGGAAAAACAAAAAATAACCTGACTACAGTTTAAGAGTTATTTTCGCTTGAAATCAGAAATCTGCGATTTTCAGTTTGATTTTTATTAAATTAATATATTTAAAGATCCGTAACTCAAAAACTACTATATGAATTTGCATGAAATTTGCTGTGGATGTTAGGTGAACTTAACTCTTTAAAAATATGGAAAAAAACAAAAATACTCTAACTATAGTTTTCTAGCTATTTTCGCTTGAAGTCAGAATTCAGCGATTTTTAACTTGATTTTTATGAAACTAATATTTTCAAAGATCCGTAACTCAAAAACGACTGCATGAATAGTCGCGAAACTCGCTGTGGATGTTAAGTAATCTTAATTCATTCAAAATATGGAAAAAACAAAAAGTACCCTATTTACAGTTTTCCAGTTATTGTCGTTTGAAGTCGGAAGTTTGCAATTTTCAGTTTAATTTTTATGAAACCTAATACTGTAAGCATTTTTATAAAATTTTCTGTAGGCATAAAGAAAACTTAGCTCTTTCAAAATATGCAAAAAATTAAAAGTACCCCATATCTAGGTTTCCTGCTATTTACGTCTGAAGCCGGATATATTGTTTATTTAGCTAGATTTTAATAAAAATCGAATTTTCAAAAGATTACTCTATAACTCATAAATGATTAGTTTGATTTTCATGAAATTGTCTGTAGGCGTAAAGTAAACTTGGTTCTTTTAAAATGTGCAAAAACCCAAAAATAATTATCTCTAGTTTTTCTGCTATTTTCGTTTGAAATTGAGGAGATAAAAGTGGGGTAAAGTTTATAATTTTTCTCGTTTGAGTAACTTAATTATTCTTATAAAATATTAACAAATGCCAGATATTAGTGATATATTTTATTTTATAACATGGGTTTCCACTCCCAGACTAAGCATGAAGTAAAATTCGCTTCGCTCGCGCGCCCCTGCAAATCCAAATTTTCAGGCTTTTCTAAACTCGAAATTTTACTTCATGCGCCACGCGTATAAAACCTTGAAATATTATGAAATTGAAAATTTACTCCTAAATCACTATTAAATAATAACGTCTAAAACACCGATTTAATGTGAAGTTTTGATTAGTTGTATAAATTAAAATTTCTGATTTAAATTTATGAAATTTGTGATATCTGGATGCCTCCGCTTGATCCGCCTGGGGCCGTCACCATTAGATAAAATTAGTCAGAATAAAAAATCTTCAGTTTTAGAAACAAAGTTTAGGTATCTTATTTGTGTAATTACTTTTATATTTGTAACAATATTCATATTATGAATTAGCTATACAGTAGAACCTCGCTATACCGGGCCTCGAGATACCGTGATTCGGATATATCGGGGTCATTTTTCAGGATTCTTTTTTCTTTAAAGATGTTAATTTTAACAATTGACTGCGTACCGCCGTAATTAGGTAAAACGTTCCGGCGTCATTATTGTATTATATAGTATGTCTTGTTATGTAGGTGGCTACACACACGCGCATATATATATATATATATATATATATATATATATATGTATATATATATATATATATATATATATATATATATATATATATATATATATGTATATATATATATATATATATATATATATATATATCTTATTATATATATATATGCGCGTGTGTGACTATTATACAAATTACATATATTCGGATATACCGTGTTTTCCTTATATCGTGCTAGGTATAGCCAAAAGCCATCCCGGTATAACGAGGTTCTACTGTATATCACGTAAAACATCGTGAAATATAACAACGTTAACAGAAATCTTAGAAATTGACAACAAAAACATGATGTTTTGTAGAAATTATGAATATTCACAAAATGTATACAATTTGTTGAAAATGTCAAAGTTGCCTAAGTATTCAAGCACAACTTTGACATGTTCAACAAATTGTATACATTCTGTAAATATTCATAATTTCTACAAAATGTCAGGTTTTTTGTTGTCAATTTTTAAGATTTCTGTTAACGTTGTTATTTTTTACGATGTTAGTAAAACTTATTAGTGTTTTCGTCAAGTTTTACTACTCCAATTTTGCAAATTTAGAATGTTTTTTTTTTATCTGTTCAAGTCAGTTGATTTTGTGGCTATTGTGACGATTTTGTTAATTTTATCCTATTTTGTCCCAGTCGTGAAATCCAGTCTAAAAACGTTCCTATCAAGTTATTTTTCTTATGATTTTCGACTTTTCGGAATCCGCTTTAAACCCTTAATCGTCTCAAGTTTAGAATTCGTTCATTTTTTTGAAAATATATAAATAAAAACGAATTCTTCTTCTTTTAATGAATATATTTGTTTAATAGATTATTAAATAAAATATTGCTGATTTTCAAATGTATGTATTTATTTTCACTAAAAATGTTTCGCTACGCTGTAGCTTCTTAAGGTAAAATATATTTGTTTAATATCCTCTCTATATTCCAATTCCTGCAGCAAGTGTCTTCGTTTTTCATTTAGCATCATTTTAAATGGACTCTGTTGACTAAATAAATAAATAAATTTTAAAAAAACCATTCCGTATTTCTCCCTTCCTCCTAAAATTTGTTTTTAAGCAATGCTTTTCTTTTTGATTTTGTAAAATCAGAAAAACTATTGAATAATTCCCTGTTCTCCGAAAATTCCAATCCTTTTAGCAGCTGCTTTTCTATTTCATATTGCACTACCAGAAAACTGTTCATAAACTTCCCGTTTTCCCAAAATTCAAATTCTTTTGACGTGTGCTTTTCTTTTTCATATTGCAATATCTAAAATACTGTTGGTTGATTTGTGTCATTCTTAAAGGTCGTAAGTTAATTAGCTCCCCGTTCTCCCAAAATTAAAATTCAATTAGCAGGTGTTTTTTTTTTTCATATTGTACTATCTGAACTACTGTTGTTTTTTTTTTTGTGTAGTTTCATTATTTCTGAAATACTGTTGTTTGCTTTCTGTAATTATCAATCGCCACACGTCATGAGTTAACTCCAAGATTATTAGCTCCCTGTTCTCCCAAAATTCAAATTCTTGGATCATGTGCTTTTCTATTTCATATTGCAATATCTGAAACACCGTTGTTTGTTTTGTGTAACTCTCAATGGTAACATGTTCTCCATTAAGTATTCAATTTTGGAAAGAACGCAAAAATAATCGGCTTCTTCCCAAAATTGAATATTTAATGGAGAACGTGTCGAACTAATTGATAACGACGGAATTGAGTTATTCCGCCATTACTGTTGAAATTTATGACACCTAACGTTGTCGAGGAATGTGGAAACAGGCAGGTGCACGCCTCGAAATCCCTATTCCGATTAATTTGCTGTCGGATATCGGGTTTCGGCGAATAATGAGCGTATTTTTTTTTTCGAAATCGATTTCCAACACGCGGGAAATTAATTGTACGATCGAAATTTTTATGGCGGATGAGTGTTGGGTTACATTTAATTAAGGAGACATAATTTGGATATTAGAAATTTTGGATTTGGGTAATTTTTTAGATGTTCCTAAGTGCGAATGAGTTATGGGGATATTAAAATTGTTTAGTATTATCGTGTTTAAAATACTTAAAAATGTTAATATCCCCATAACTTATTCGCACATAGAAAAACAACTACAAAATAACCCAAATCATCAAAGCAACTTGTTGCACTTAGCCAAGTTTTTTTTATACAGCTGTGGCTATAGTAAGACAGACGACTATATACACCAATCGCCGGTCTCGCTTCTGGATGCAGCATCCAAAAGCAGCTACCAAATTTTATACAGAGACTGGCTAATTGGATATACCGGGTGTCCCAAAAGTTTGGAAACGGTTGAATATCTCGAGAACACCTCATCGGATCAAGATGGTATAAATACGTCTTTCTTTATTTTTAAAGCTCTATTTAGGCCTGCTGTGTGATAGCTACCCACACCCCTCTGGGGGGGTGGTTCGAGGGGGTAGTTTAGAAAACTTAAATGGAAACTCCTATTTTTTAATTGTTTCATCACTCCCTCCCCAATCCCGTTCGGTGGTGGAAAGGGTAGTTTTGAATTTTTCTGTGAAAAAAAAATTTTTGCTTGCACTGTTGCATTTTGTATCAAAAACGGTTTATGAATTTTTCAAATTGCCACTCCCCCCCACACACACACACCCTTTAAAAGTAGAAAAAGTGGTATTTTAAAAAAAAGTACCACCATTTTAGCTGACTTGCGGAATCGCATCATGGACCAGGCTGCATTAGTTATACCGCAAATGAGGACCAACATGATCAACGATTTTCACAGCCGACTGGGTCAGTGCCAAGGCCAAAATGGCGGTCAGTTTGAAGATTTGCGATAAGGAAGAAGACGATTTGGCGGCGGAGATGCAACATCAAACCACCGGAAGTGCAACAATCAGTCCTTTTCAGGGCTACATGATGTGCAAAATCCGATCATGCAACCTCCCCGTGGTGCACATCGGGTCACGCTAATGCCGACGGTATTGTAAAGTTAATTTTGATCTTAGTAGAAAGTGGGGAAAAAGCCAAAATAACGAAATGATTTTTTAATAACAATAACATGATCAGGGATCAAAAAATGAGACAACCAAAATTACTTTGATTAAAAAAACAGCAATTACCCCTTATATGCCTAAATAGAGCTTTAAAAATAAAGAAAGACGTATTTTATACCATCTTGATCCAATGAGGTGTTCTCGAGATATTTAACCGTTTCCAAACTTTTGGGACACCCTGTATATGAACTGTGGCCTAAGGCACATCTACAAAAATACCTCCCCGGATGTATTTTTGTTGATGTGCCTTAGGGTAGTACATATATATCCAGTTAGCCAGTCTGTATAAAATTTGGTAACCGCGTTTGGATGCTGCATCCAGAAGCGAGACCGGTATTTGGTGTATATAGTCGTTTGTCTTACTCGTACCCCACATCCTGACTTTAGTCTCTCCTTTTCTACTCGATTTCCAGTTCTCCCATAAGCATTGGCTGGCTCCCCTTGCTACAGCCCAATGATTTTTTATATGTTCCTAAGCGCAATAAGTTAATGGAGTAGTAAAATTGTTTGGGATTGAACAGGATTTTAAAGCAACACCAGTTTCTTGCATGTTTTGTAATTGAAAATTGGCAAGAAAAAGAAGAAGATATTTTCTTAGATGTACTTAATCTCAATGAATTATAAATACAAATTAAAATGATTGTTGAAGAGTTTGGACAGGATTTCAAATCCTTGAGATGTTGTTTCACATTTATTAGATATTTCTTATAGTCATTTACTTTTATGTATGCTATTACTCCTTAAAATTTAAGTATATGTTGTGAAGCATTTGCTGTTTTTCTTGATGATTTCAACTTTATGCTACTAACGAGTATGTCTATCCCTTAAATAAGCATAAAGTAACATTTCGAGTTTAGAAGAAGAAGTCTGAAAATTGAGTTTGATCGCTCTGCTTCACTACGCAAGTTATTCTAATCTCGACTAAATTTGACTTCATGCTTAATCAAGGAGTGGAAACACTTACTAGAAGTTTCAAAATGTATCAAAACACACAATACCTAAACAAATATTTAATTATAATGTCCACACAAAAGTTAAGCAACCAAATTGACAGATGCTTTGTGCATGGCGCCAATAAAGTAGATATTTATTTTATACTTTCATACTCGGCATAAATTTAAGGCGTCTTATAGTAACTACCAAATGACATCATGGGTTAAACTTAGGTGGAAGGAAGAAGACACGTGTCACATAACAAGGCAGCTATGGCCTATGTGTGACACTATAAATAGTAAAAGATTAATTGCACTTAGCAGAATCGACATCAGGAAGGCAGTAGGCATCATCACGAGTCACTGTTTTCTGGGTGGACACGCACAAAAGATGGGTCTCAAATACAATGACTACTGCAGAGAATGCCTAGATGAGGAGGAGGAAGAAACAGTACTCCACTATCTAGGTCAATGTCCTGCTCTTGAGGGGAAACGAATGAAGTACCTCGGTCTGCACCACGCAAGTGAACTGGCGAAGCTCTCACCTATAAAGGTGGAAGATCTGATCGGACTCATTAGGTGCTCAAATTGGGTTGTCTAGGGGAAGGATCTCTCATGGTATCACAACGGGCCCTATGGGCCTAAGTGAACAGCTTCGGCTGTTGCCATATAAACCTAACCTAACCTATAGTAACTATTATCACAGTTCATATATATCCAGTTAGCCAGTCTCTGTATAAAATTTGGTAACAGCGTTTGGATGCTGCATCCAGAAGCGGGACCGGTGATTGGTGTATATAGTTGTCTGTCTTACTCGTACCTCACATTTTGACCATAGTCTATCCTTTTCTACTCGATTTCCAGTTCCCCCATAAGCATTGGCTCCCCTTGCTGTTATTAGATTTAGGCAACCTAATATTCACACCGAAGTATTGGATTCTATATCATAAATTAACACGGCGCGTATTTCCACTAATCAACGTTGAATCTTCAGCCTTCATAATTACAACTCAAAAATTTACATGCAAATTGAATCACTTTTTACAAAAAAAAGCACCAGCGCATTTTAATTAACCATTAATAATAACGATAATTATACCCACGACAATAATTTATGAAACAAGTAGGTCTTTTAAGAAGTATCGAATGTTTTAATTAATTTAACGGCGCGGAATATGGGCGCCAGACAAATTAATCCACGGCCATTTTCGCCGGCGAGTCATTTTCCGGGCCATTAAATGTCTTCATCGGCATTTTTTCCATTCTGTACATCTGGGCGATTTGCGTACCGGGATCATTAGAGACGTCGCGCGAATCTACATAAATTTTACAGTCATTATGCAAATGCTGGACACGAGAAAAAAAAACCGGGCGCGCACGAAATTAATATAGAAGAACGCATAAATTCTGTTGTGATCGTTGTTTTATTCAAAATATTGACGTTAAAGTTGTTCTTGACAGGAAGTTATTTGATCTGGTGTTCGTGTTAATATCTTTTTTATGTGCGAGATGTACTAAATACTAAGATTTATAGAAGAATATTGAGAAGAACAAAAAGATGCGGCGTAGTAAAATCAGAGATTTATGAAATGGAGTAATGAGAAAAGCGAATCGAGAAGCGCTAATTAAACTATGTAAATTATTTTATGCAAAAATGTCTTATAAATCAACATTATGTTTAATATACTTTAATTGGTGATTTCAAGTGTGCATTGAATTGTCTATTTAAGGGATCTACACTTATTTTTTAGGTAACACAAGGAGTTTATTTTTTTGCAAATTTTCATATATTCGTTATTTTTTTTAAAGTTTAATTTGAAGCTTTAAGCGAGTGTTTTCCACTCCTAGGTTAAGCATGAAGTAAAATTTCGAGTTTAGAAAAGCCTGAAAATTTGGTTTGGTCGCGTAGCGCGAAGCGCGGAGCGGCAAAACCAAATTTTCAGGCTTTTCTAAACTCGAAATTTTACTTCATGCGCCACGCGTATACGACACTGATTTAAAATGAAGTTCACTTGTTCACAATATATCAGTATTTTTAGTGTTGAATACGCTACGCGATTAAACCAAACTTCCAGGCTTTTCTAAACTCGAAATTTTACTTCATGCGCCACGCGTATTTAACACTGAATATACAGATATATTGTGAACAAGTGAACTTCATTTGAAATCAGTGTCTTGTACGCGTGGCGCATGAAGTAAAATTTCGAGTTTAGAAAAGCCTGAAAATTTGGTTTGGTCCCTCCGCGCTTCGCGCTACGCGACCAAACCAAATTTTCAGGCTTTTCTAAACTCGAAATTTTACTTCATGCTTAACCTGGGAGTGGAACACACTCGTTTAAAGCTTCAAATTCAACTCTTAAAAAAAACAAGAAAAATCTGAAAATTTTCAGGATATAATTGGGATATGTATACTTAAAATAAAAACTCAATGTATACTTGTAGAGGGAATTTTTATTTTTAGTAAGTATACATTTTCTGATGCATACGTGTTCAATCTGATTATTCTAAGAGTATGTCTAATCCTTGAATAAGCATGAAGTAAAATTTCGAGTTTAGAAAAGCCTGAAAATTTGGTTTGGTCGCGTAGCGCGAAGCGCGGAGCGACCAAACCAAATTTTCAGGCTTTTCTAAACTCGAAATTTTACTTCATGCGCCACGCGTATAAGACACTGATTTCAAATGAAGTTCACTTGTTCACAATATATCAGTATTTTTAGTGTTAAATACGCTACGCGATCAATCCAAACTTCCAGGCTTTTCTAAACTCGAAATTTTACTTCATGCGCCACGCGTATTTAACACTGAATATACAGATATATTGTGAACAAGTGAACTTCATTTGAAATCAGTGTCTTATACGCGTGGCGCATGAAGTAAAATTTCGAGTTTAGAAAAGCCTGAAAATTTGGTTTGGTCGCTCCGCGCTTCGCGCTACGCGACCAAACCAAATTTTCAGGCTTTTCTAAACTCGAAATTTTACTTCATGCTTAACCTGGGAGTGGAAAACACTCGTTTAAAGCTTCAAATTCAACCCTTAAAAGAAACAAGAAAAATCTGAACATTTTCAGGATATAATTGGGATATGTATACTTAAAAGAAAAACTCAATGTATACTTGTAGAGGGAACTTGTATTTTTAGTAAGTATACATTTTCTGATGCATACGTGTTCAATCTGATTATTCTAAGAGTATGTCTAATCCTTGAATAAGCATGAAGTAAAATTTCGAGTTTAGAAAAGCCTGAAAATTTGGTTTGGTCGCGTAGTGCGAAGCGCGGAGCGACCAAACCAAATTTTCAGGCTTTTCTAAACTCGAAATTTTACTTCATGCGCCACGCGTATTAAACGCTAAAAACACTTAAATATTGTGAACAAGTGAACTTTAGTTGAAATCAGTGTCTTCTACGCGTGGCGCATGAAGTAAAATTTCGAGTTTAGAAAAGCCTGAAAATTTGGTTTGGTCGCTCCGCGCTTCGCGCTACGCGACCAAACCAAATTTCCAGGCTTTTCTAAACTCGAAATTTTACTTCATGCTTAACCTGGGAGTGGAAATCACTCGTTTAAAGTTTCAAATTCAACTCATTAAGAAAACAACGAATATCTGAAAAATTTCAGGACATAATCGAGATATGTATACTTTAAAGAAAAACGTCCTGTATACTTGTACATGAATTTATTCTTTTTAGTAAGTAGACATATTGTCAATGTATGTTTTTGAGTTTCGTGTATTTTCTAATCTTTAGATATATATTTCGAGTGCTACGCACTTATTATCAAAAACATCAATTCTGATGCATACGTGTTAAATTTATTATTCTAAGAATATTTCATATCCTTGATTAAGCCTGAAACTTTAGTCCAAACCAATTGTACAAGCTTTTCTAAATTCAAAATTTTGCTTTATGAGCCAGGTGCATAAAACCCTAAAATATTCAGAAGTTTAAAATATTGGATTCGCCGTGTTTACGTATTGACTTACTTTAATATATTTTACAAATGTTCACTTTGTCCAACCAAATCTTGCGCTTTCAAAATCTCTCTCAATTTGGAGTATTGGAAGTATACTATACTTTGTCTCAAAAGTAGGAGGACCACAACAAACTTTCCGGTTTACACAGCTGAAAAATAAGCCTATATTTTGATGAGTAGGAAAGAGAAGTGATACAAAAATAGTCACTTTAAATACTTTGATAACACTGTTCAAATACAAGATGTGTAAATAAACAAAACCGCCACTTGACAAAAAAACATCAGTTGCTACAGCCGCAATTTTACGTCTCTACTTTAGTGTGGTTTTACCTTTTTAGCAGCCAATAAGGTCGCGTAATTTGATCATCTAATTTTTGTTGGGGTCCTCCTATTTTTTAGAAAAACCATAAAAAGAAAAAACTAATAAATTTGTATAATATATGTGAAGTATCGTATGTTCAATTTAAAAAAATCTCTAGAGTGCCATATAAAATATTCTAACTAATTGGAGTAGTGGAGAGAAAGAAATGTACTTCTTGATATTATTTTAAGAATTTTATTTTCTATACATGTTTCGGCTTAGCCATCATCAGTAGAAAACTAAAAACAGATTTACACTAAGTTTAGGTTATTTATAATTTTGTATAAGGTACATTGAAATAAAACACAGTTAAAAAAGTCACATAAATAAAATGATCGAGATAGTTTTATAAATAAATAAAATGGCAGCTAATCTTGGATAAAAATTATTAAGTATTGGGATAGATGTTGTAGGAGTGTTATTAGGTAATATATATGAGATAATTATATTAAGTAGTATTATTCTGGGGAAGTATAAGAGTTTGTTTTATTTTTATTTACATAAATTATTAAATTGTAGGTTATTTTTATATTGTTTGTGTTAGAGAGGGATGGATATGTCAGTTTTGCCGTTATGCGGTTTGGTGTTTTTGTGTATGTGCCTGGCTGGCCCGTGTCTACGAGCACGCACACATACACATATAAATGAACACACAAACAATATAAAAAATAACCTACAATTTAATAATTTATGTAAATAAAAATAAAATAAACTCTTATACTTCTCCCAGAATAATACTACTTAATATAATTATCTCATATATATTACCTAATAACACTCCTACAACATCTATCCCAATAACTGTATTGTTTCGAGTTTACGTGAAGTGATTAATCACAAATAGAAAGACTGTTATTCCTTACTTCACTTTTTATTTTTATATTAGATGTACATTTCGAGACACAAGGTGCTCATTATCAATAACAAACTAGTTTGTTATTGATAATGAGCACCTTGTGTCTCGAAATGTACATCTAACATAAAAATAAAAAGTGAAGTAAGGAATAACAGTCTTTCTATTTGTGATCTATCCCAATACTTAATAATTTGTATCCAAGATTAGCCGCCATTTTATTTATTTATAAAATTATCTCGATCATTTTATTTACGTGACTTTTTTAAATGTGTTTTATTTCAATGTACCTTATACAAAATTATAAATAATCTAAACTTAGTGTAAATCTGTTTTTAGTTTTCTACTGATGATGGCTAAGCCGAAACATGTATAGAAAATAAAATTCTTAAAATAATATCAAGAAGTACATTTCCTTCTCTCCACTACTCCAATTAGTTAAATAAACACTTGATATAATGGACAACACACACACTATTTTAAAATATTCTAGGTTGGCAACTCTGAAAATATACATTATAATTATTATGTCTGACGTTTTATATGTCAATTCCTGAAGTGTGTAGCCAACTTAAATTTGAAAAAAGATTAAATCATGGCACTCTAGAGGTTTTTTCTTTATTGAACATATGATACATTGAGTTGCCTATATATGATAAGTGATATACAGCTATTTTTAGGCAATTGTATATGCACTTTTGCATGGTTCATAAAAAATTAAACATACTGGTTATAATGCTAGTAATAATTTTGAAAATACTTATGTGTATTATTAACAAGCTCTCTTCTTTTCGAGTAACTGTAACGATATGTAATTTGAAGCGTATATACGTATAATCAGCCCTATTCATAAACCATGATGGATTTGGACAAAGGCATAAAATCCGGTATTGTAAGGAAAATATAATTTGCATTAAATATTCAATTTCATTGTGCGTAGAACATGTAATTGAGTTGCGTGCCGCCATTTTTAACGTTTACCATTAAAAATAGGAGGGGAAAACGGGATTGATTTAAAATTCACAAGCCATTTAACATTCGACATGTAACTAGGGAGGGAGATTTTTTATTTTTTTTCCCGGACCGGACAAAGGGTCCCCCTTTTGGCACCGACTTCCGGCTACCATTTTCAGCGTCGCCCGAAACAATTAAATGACAAATGGCGGAATTAATAAGCTAAAACGCGATTGCCGACAAAAGATCGCGCGAAACCGGTATAAACTATCAATTTCACAGTGGATAAGTTTTTAAAAGTGGCGCGGAGGGAAAACGCGCGCCATTTTGGATTCACGGTCGCGCGCTCGAGCAGATGTTTTCGTTTTTCCGGGGCGCAAGGTGTGAATTTTGAAGGAAAAAAAAATTATGATCCGTTTTGGAGATAATTGTGTTTCATTACGCTCGACGGGCTCGGTGGTTATTGATTTATTGGTGCGCGAGAGTCATTTGACACCTTATTAAAAGTGACATGGCTTGTGGTCAAAATGGATTCTTTGATAGATTGAGTTGAAGTGATTGTCTGGTTATGAAAAATAATTACTTTGACGAAAACATGTATGAGTTCTAAATATTGCAATAAATGCCAGTTTCAACTCCTCTTCACAAAACACTAAAAAATGAAAAAAAAAAAAACGAATTTGTTAGAAGAATCAAAACTTTCGAAAGTTATCGAAAGAAAGCCTTCTTTCGATAACTTTTGAAAGTTTTGATTCTTCTAAGAAATTCGTTTTTTTTTTCTACTAAAATATAAATTTATATTAGACACCCCCAAAACCCACTTCACAACCCGTCAAACCAACTCCTCTATGAAAAATGCAACATTATCCCAATTGATAACCGCCTGAAACTCCTGGCGAATAAATTCGCCCTAAACCCATTTATTCAGAATATCATCCACAACCTATACATTCCACGCAACCCCAACATAACCCCTAAATGTAGATATCCAGAAATCACCATTCATCAATTCATTTCATCGACAATGACGAATGACCATGACGATTAATCATTCAATATCATACACAAACCTGTATCATTCACTTTCTTATATCATAAAATATATATATATATATATATATATATATATATATATATATATATATATATATGTATATATATATATATATATATATATATGTATATATATATATATATACATATATATATATATATATGTATATATATATATAAATATTATGACTAAATAAAATACATTAAATAAATAATAACAGGCCGAAAGACCACTGGTCGATAGCCGATTTGCGGAAATATGTAAAATATATACGAGGTATTATAATATTTGTTAATGTATTTTTGTATATATTTCTGTAAATAAAGATGTTTATATATATATATATAAATTTATAAATGTTTCATTATAAATGATTTTCTTTTAAAAATTGCCGAAAGTTCAAATTTTTCTCAATTCAAACACAGTTCTTCACTTTTATTTTTCGATGCTAGATGTACAGGACTATTCAAATAGAAGAAACAGATTTCAAACATTTATTTCTTCCAAACTACAAAAGGTAGAACCAAGGAGTATATTATATTATATTATATTATTATAATATACTCTTTGGTAGAACCATAATTCCAACGCTCCTGGGCAGACAAAGGTTTAAAATTTGAACAGCCCAGGCAGAAGTCCAACCACGGCCGCATTGGCGCTGTTGCTTGTCATTTTGTTTGTCTGTAGTAAAATGGCGATGCAACAAGAAATAGCACTTTGTGTGTTGCAATTAGCAATACTAGAGTCCATTATTTACGACGAGGCGGTAAATAACCAGATTTACCAGTGGCATCGAAAATTCGTAGACGATGGTTGCATCTACAAACAGAAAATCGTCCAATGAAAATGTCGAGCGTATTCGTACAGTTTACGAAAGAAGCCTAAAAAAATCCCCAGCACGGGAAATAGTGCTCATATTGAATGCATAAAAGTTTCAACTTTTCTCTTTCCAGGAACGTTGGAATTGTGTTTCTATCTTTTATAGTTAGGAACAAATAAATGTTTAAAATCTGTTCTTTTATTTTGAATAACCCTGTACATTTCGGGTACTATGTACCTATTATCAATAGCCAACTCAACGTTGTTTCAATTAAACTCAATGAATTCCGTTGACTGAATAAACAAATAAACGTTCATCTAAAATGAATATTCTGTCAACAAATTCATTTTGCCGTTTGAAAATTCTATTGATTTTGAAACAAAAATATGTATACAGGGTGTCCCAAAAGTTTGGAAACGGTTGAATATCTCGAGAACACCTCATCGGATCAAGATGGTATAAAATACGTCTTTCTTTATTTTTAAAGCTCTATTTAGGTATGCTGTGCGATAGCCACCCACACCCCTCTGGGGGGTGGTTCGAGGGGGTAGTTTAGAAAACTTAAATGGAAACTCCTATTTTTTAATTGTTTTATCATCCCCTCCCCAATCCCGTTCGGTGGTGGAAAGGGTAGTTTTGAATTTTTTTGCGAAAAAAAAATATTTTGCTTGCACTGTTGCATTTTGTTTCAAAAACGGTTTATGAATTTTTCAAATTGCCACTCGCCCCCCCACACACACACCCTTTAAAAGTAGAAAAAGTGGTATTTTAAAAAAAAGTACCACCATTTTTTTAGACAAAAATGATTTTTCTTGCAGAGTTTCATTGTCTATCAAAAACTCCTTATGGAGTTGCAAAATATCCACACCTTAACCCCTTTTTAGAGGGTGGAAAAAGGAAGTTTTCGCTCAGTTTATCGTCGAAAATGTTTTTCCATTTTGTCATGTTTACAGTTTTAAATGAAAGCACAGAAGTGTAGTTATTGAACATTTATTTCGGACTGTCAATGTTGACGTTCTCGACGACTCCGTGAAATTCTAAGAAATGGGTAATAGCTCAGAAACTTTAAATCTAAATTAATTAAGCTGCTATCTGTCGTTTTGAGATGAGGTTATCGGAAAGTGAACGCATATCATTATAAATGATGCGTGGGTCCGGGGAGAATGTGAGATCTTACGAGGAGGTGGCAAGGATGTTTAATGCATCTAATCCGCATCGTGATCCAGTGTCAAAATCGACGGTTCAAAAAACAGTGAAACGATTTGAAGATACTGGAGCAGTGAAGGATCGCGAACGCAGTGGCAGGCCAAGAACGGCATCAAACGAAGATCAGAAGGTGGAAGTGTTGCAGCATTTCGTGGAAGACCCTCATATTTCTGTAAGGAGAGTGTCGCAAGCTCAAGGCATCAGCAAGACTTCAGTACATTGCATAATGCAGGAGGAAAAGTGGCACCCTTACAAGATTCATCTTGTGCAAGAACTTTTGGAGGATGATTTTCGAAAGAGGGACGAGTTCTGCAGAGACATGGTGCGTCGTTGTGCTGCCGACCGTGCGTTCCTGAATAACGTGGTTTTCTCCGACGAAGCGACATTCCAGCTGAATGGTCAAGTAAATCGCCACAATTGTCGTTATTGGTGTGACGCGAATCCTCACTGGATGAGCGACATTCACAGCCAGTATCCGGAGAAGCTGAACGTTTGGGCAGGTTTTTCTAAACATGGAGTTGTAGGGCCGTTTTTCATCGAGGGCAACTTGACTGGCGAAAAGTATTTAGATTTGTTGCAAGATGAAGTTGTACCAGCAATTAATCATTTGTTCCATGGAAACATGCAAAATGTGTGGTTTCAACAAGATGGCGCCCCTCCCCATTACGGCGTGAGAGTGAGGCAGTTATTGGACCGTACATTTCCCAACCATTGGATCGGACGACCCGGCCCTCTTGAATGGCCTGCGAGATCGCTGGATTTGACCCCACTGGATTTCTTCTTCTGGGAATTTGTGAAGAACAGCGTGTACACTAACAGACCTGCCAATTTAGCTGACTTGGGGAATCGCATCATGGACCAGGCTGCATTAGTTATACCGCAAATGAGGACCAACGTGATCAACGATTTTCACAGCCGACTGGGTCAGTGCCAAGGCCAAAATGGCGGTCAGTTTGAACATTTGCGATAAGGAAGAAGACGATTTGGCGGCGGAGATGCAACATCAAACCACCGGAAGTGCAACAATCAGCCCTTTTCAGGGCTACATGATGTGCAAAATCCGATCATGCAACCTCCCCGTGGTGCACATCGGGTCACGCTAATGCCGACGGTATTGTAAAGTTAATTTTGATCTTAGTAGAAAGTGGGGAAAAAGCCAAAATAACGAAATGATTTTTTAATAACAATAACATAACCAATTTTAGATCAGGGATCAAAAAATGAGACAACCAAAATTACTTTGATTAAAAAAACAGCAATTACCCCTTATATGCCTAAATAGAGCTTTATAAATGAAGAAAGACGTATTTTATACCATCTTGATCCGATGAGGTGTTCTCGAGATATTCAACCATTTCCAAACTTTTGGGACACCCTGTATATACCTAGACAATATTTTTTTCTGTACATTCCTTTGAAAATGGTCTAACAAACCGAAACTAGTCGAATTAAAGTTTTAAGTTGTGAAACAATACCAAGTGTTTTAAATTTAAATAACTTTGCATATTCTAATATGTTTCACCAAGTGCCAGATGAGAAATTAATTCAAGAAATTACATAGGATTATTGTTATTACTTGACCTAACTTTCCACATCACAAAACTTGCATGCCTAAAATCCTAATAACATTCTCCCGTTTTCAAAATTCGTTTCCGAAAATTGATTGATATCCGTCGCTTGTGTCAACATCGCACTCGAATTAAAAAAAATCCAGTGTCGTATCGCAAGGGCGTACGTCCCTTTTTAATTGATTATACATATGAAGCGGATTAAAAACTGAATGTAAAACCGGCGCCGTGACGCGCGCGTATATGAAATGTTTGCGTTTCATTTAAATAAGCACCGAAAACTCTGTACTACACGATTTCAATTACTAATATAAACAGGACACCGCCTAAAATAATAATGGAAATGGCATCGCGGGGGGATCAAGCGCGCCCTGTTTTTACCACCACCCAGACCTCGAAGCGAATTAATTGTTTATAATTACGAACATTTGCTAATTCGATTCGTTTCAGTAAAATTTCGGAATTGTTGTGACTCTTTAATTGATTTTAACGTTCACTAGAATTAACTATTTGTATCGCAATGGAAACAAATTAAGTGCTAGTTGCATTCAACGCGTTGAACTGGTTCAACTCTGAACTTTAGTTTAAAGTGATATTAAAACAAAAGAACTGTCAACTTGAACTAAAGTTCAAGGTTTTTGGTGCAACTGGGACTAAGACCCAGTTGCACCAAAATATTGAACTTAGGTTCAAGCTGCACTCAAGTTCAAGATGACAGTTCCTATTGTTCTAATGTCAATTTGAAGTTTAAATGAGTGTTTTCCACTCCCAGGTTAAGCATGAAGTAAAATTTCGAGTTTAGAAAAGCCTGAAAATTTGGTTTGGTCGCGTAGCGCGAAGCGCGGAGCGGCCAAACCAAATTATCAGGCTTTTCTAAACTCGAAATTTTACTTCATGCGCCACGCGTATAAGACACTGATTTTAAGCGAAGTTTACTCGTTTACAATATTACAGTGCTTTCAGTGTTTAAAACGCGTGGCGCATGAAGTAAAATTTCGAGTTTAGAAAAGCCCCGTGAAAATTTGTCTCGGGTCGCTGCGCGACCCTCGACAAATTTTCTACGCGGGGCTTTTCTAAACTCGAAATTTTACTTCATGCTTAGTCTGGGAGTGGAAAACACTTGTTTTAAGCCTTAAAATGAACTTAAAAAAAGCGTATGCATATAATAGAATTGAACCAGTTTAACGTGTTTGGTGCAACTAGCCGTAAGAGCTTAACTTTTGTGTAGATGTTTAATTTCAACAATCCCTTTCAATTCTATTAAAATCAGAAAATAATATTATTTAATTTCCACTTTATTCCAAACAAAAATTATTTTGAAAATGTTAGCAACCCAATTATACTCATATTCTTCCGCATACGAACGCCATAAATGCGTGCACTGAGGTGTATACCATGTTGTTTTTCTTTACATTTTTGGGCGGTAACTTTCGTAATTAAATTAAATCATGCTCATACCGAACCGCAGCTGCGGATTTGGTTTAATTGCTTTCTGCTTTTAAGTGCTAGTTGCACTAAACACGTTGAACTGGTTCAACTCAGAACTTTAGTTTAAAGTGATATTAAAACAAAAGAACCGTCAGCTTGAACTAAAGTTCAACGTTTCTGGTGCAACTGGGACTAAGGCCCAGTTGCACCAGAAACGTTGAAATTAAGTTCAAGCTGCACTTAAGTTCAAGATGACAGATCCTATTGTTCTAATGTCAATTTGAAGTTTAAACGAGTGTTTTCCACTCCCACGTTAAGCATGAAGTAAAATTTCGAGTTTAGAAAAGCCTGAAAATTTGGTTTGGTCGCGTAGCGCGAAGCGCGGAGCGGCCAAACCAAATTTTCAGGCTTTTCTAAACTCGAAATTTTACTTCATGCGCCACGCGTATGAAACACTGATTTCAAGTGAAGTTTAAAAAATACTTTTAAATCAGTATGCTAAAGCAGTATAGTTTTACTTTCAGATCATTTCAGCGTTTTATACGCGTGGCGCATGAAGTAAAATTTCGAGTTTAGAAAAGCTCAGAAAATTTGTCTCGGGTCGCTGCGCGACCCTCGGCAAATTTTCACGGGGCTTTTCTAAACTCGAAATTTTACTTCATGCTTAGTCTGGGAGTGGAAAATACTCGTTTAAAGCTTCAAATTGAACTCTGTATTTTTGATATACAGAAAGTTTTTTTTTAAGTAGGTATACGTATTCCAAATTCAGCCTATTTTCTGTAAATTTTTAGATATTCCTTGTTTTTTTTTTAAGTTCAATTTGAAACTTTAAACGAGTGTTTCCACTCCCAGACTAAGCATAAAGTAAAATTTCGAGTTTAGAAAAGCCCCGTGAAAATATGTCGAGGGTCGCGTAGCGACCCGAGACAAATTTTCTGGGCTTTTCTAAACTCGAAATTTTACTTCACGCGCCACGCGTACAAGACACTAATTTTAAGCGAAGTTTACTCGTTTACAATATTACAGTGCTTTCAGTGTTTAAAACGTGTGGCGCATGAAGTAAAATTTCGAGTTTTGAAAAGCCCCGTGAAAATTTGTCTCGGGTCGCTGCGCGACCCTCGACAAATTTTCTACGCGGGGCTTTTCTAAACTCGAAATTTTACTTCATGCTTAGTCTGGGAGTGGAAAACACTTGTTTTAAGCCTTAAAATGAACTTAAAAAAAAGCGTATGCATATAATAGAATTGAACCAGTTTAACGTGTTTGGTGCAACTAGCCGTAAGAGCTTAACTTTTGTGTAGATGTTTAATTTCAACAATCCCTTTCAATTCTATTAAAATCAGAAAATAATATTATTTAATTTCCACTTTATTCCAAACAAAAATTATTTTGAAAATGTTAACAACCCAATTATTTTCATATTCTTCCGCATACGAACGCCATAAATGCGTGCACTGAGGTGTATACCATGTTGTTTTTCTTTACATTTTTGGGCGGTAACTTTCGTAATTAAATTAAATCATGCTCATACCGAGCCGCAGCTGCGGATTTGGTTTGGTTGCTTTCTGCTTTTAAGTGCTAGTTGCACTAAACACGTTGAACTGGTTCAACTCTGAACTTTAGTTTAAAGTGATATTAAAACAAAAGAACCGTCAGCTTGAACTAAAGTTCAACGTTTTTGGTGCAACTGGGACTAAGGCCCAGTTGCACCAGAAACGTTGAACTTAGGTTCAAGCTGCACTTAAGTTCAAGATGACAGATCCTATTGTTCTAATGTCAATTTGAAGTTTAAACGAGTGTTTTCCACTCCCACGTTAAGCATGAAGTAAAATTTCGAGTTTAGAAAAGCCTGAAAATTTGGTTTGGTCGCGTAGCGCGAAGCGCGGAGCGGCCAAACCAAATTTTCAGGCTTTTCTAAACTCGAAATTTTACTTCATGCGCCACCGGCACAAAACACTGATTCAATGTAAAGTTCAGCGGTGTGTTTTAAACTTCGTAATATGTCAGTGTTTGTGCCGGTGGCGCATGAAGTAAAATTTCGAGTTTAGAAAAGCCCAGAAAATTTGTCTCGGGTCGCTGCGCGACCCTCGGCAAATTTTCACGGGGCTTTTCTAAACTCGAAATTTTACTTCATGCTTAGTCTGGGAGTGGAAAATACTCGTTTAAAGCTTCAAATTGAATTTTGATATACAGGGAGTTTTTTTTTAAGTAGGTATACATATTCCAAATTCAGCCTATTTTCTGTAAATTTTTAGATACTCCTTGTTTTTCTTTTAAGTTCAATTTGAAGCTTTAAACGAGTGTTTCCACTCCCAGACTAAGCATGAAGTAAAATTTCGAGTTTAGAAAAGCCCCGTGAAAATATGTCGAGGGTCGCGCAGCGACCCGAGACAAATTTTCTGGGCTTTTCTAAACTCGAAATTTTACTTCATGCGCCACGCGTACAAGACACTGATTTTAAGCGAAGTTTACTCGTTTACAATATTTCAGTGCTTTCAGTGTTTAATACGCGTGGCGCATGAAGTAAAATTTCGAGTTTAGAAAAGCCCCGTGAAAATTTGTCTCGGGTCGCTGCGCGACCCTCGACAAATTTTCTACGCGGGGCTTTTCTAAACTCGAAATTTTACTTCATGCTTAGTTTGGGAGTGGAAAACACTTGTTGTAAGCTTTAAATTGAACTTAAAAAAAACGATGCATTAATAAGATATGTAAGTTTTACTATTGCTTTACGAGGTACTTGTTTCAGAATTTCGCCAGTAATTAAGTCAAATCCTGGAGCTTTCTTAGTGTTAATGTGATCTTTAATTATCATTTCAATTTCTCTTGGGGTAGAGGGTCTGATTTCACCATCTTCCTGGGTAATATTTTCCCAGTCCAGAATGGCTACACCCTCATTCGGTTGGAAAGTCCATTCAAGATATTCGGCAAACCTATTAGCCTTTTGATTATTGCTTTTTGCATATGTCCCATCTGCACTACTAATTGGAGAATTCTGCAAGATTGGTCTCTTCAGTCTCTTAGTAGCTTTCCAGAGTGAATAATCAGTTTTACCGTCATTTGTTAGTCCACTTAGATATTCACTAATAGAATCATTTTTAATTTTTTGAATCTCTCTTTTGAGTTGTTGTGTTGCGTTATTTACTCTAGTTTTATCTGCTGGGCATCTAGATTGGTGCCAGATTCTTCTGAGTCTTCTCTTTTCGAAAATAAGGGCTCAAATTTCTTTGGGGTAAATATTACGTTTGGTTGGTTTGAAAATGTTAACAACCCAATTATTTTCATATTCTTCCGCATACGTGCGCCATAAATGCGTGCACTGAGGTGTATACCATGTTGTTTTTTTTTTTACATTTTTGGGCGGTAACTTTCGTAATTAAATTAAATCATGCTCATACCGAGCCGCAGCTGCGGATTTGCCATGAATAATTCATCGCTGTCGCCGTTAATTCATCAAAACGGAAAAAATCCCGAAACTTCTGCACGCAGGGAAAGCTAGTTGTGACATTTCGGGCGCTTTTTACCAGGTGCGCTCTAAAAGAAACATCCAGATTTCGATTGGGCAACGTGCGCTGGATACAGGTGTAGAGTGACAAAAGCAAATTTTTTGGATTGAAATTGGATTTAATTAGTCAATTTTTTTAACTTTGAATGATTGGTGGTATTTCTTTATTGATATTATTTAAATTAAGTTTTCTCTTTTACTTTAAGTGATTGGTGCTGTTTTTATTGAAATTATTTGAGTACTCCTTGAGAATGACTCAAAGTCGAAACTAGTTGGAATAAAAAACCAAAATATTAGTGAAATTTAACCAAGTGTTTTCTTTATTAAATCATAGTTAAATATGTTTCACCACGTGAAAGATGAGAAACTTGTTCAAGATATATTTGAGTAGTTCTGTTTTGTTTTTGTTTTAAGTGATTGGTGGTGTTTTTTTTTTCAGAGCGGAATTAATTGCAATGACGGATCGACCGAATTCTTATTTCTGTTATTATCGTAATTTTATTGGATTATATTAAAAATAGTTTTAAATATAGAAGATACTTATTCTATCTCAACTTGGTCTTCATTAATCACTTGATAAAACATGCTCATTAAGCAATTAAGCACTATTGTTGCATACACACAACATTTTGAATGTTTTGTTAATTAAATTACTAAATAAGTTAATTTGATATATAAATAAAACAACTTAAGTACTTTCAACTATATATTGTGCATTCGCTACAATTATTTCGCCACACTGTGGTTTCTTAAGGCGCCTGAAGAAGCCACAGTGTGGCGAAACAATTGTAGCGAATGCACAATATATATTTGCAAGTGTTTAAATTGTTTTATTTATATAAAAGTGAAGATGAACTTTCAACATTTATCAGCCTTATCAATCATTTTTTTTATTTGATATAAAAGTGAAGATGAACTTTCAACATTTATCAGCCTTATTAATCAAATTTTTTTATTTGATATATTGAATTATTCGACCTAACTTGAGAATGTGTAAAGAAAAATGTAAATATTTTGTTATTTACACATTTCGATTATTACTCATTTTTCAAACAATGTATTTAGTGTGTTGTTAACTTAACGATAATTCAGTGTTTTATACGCGTGGCGCATGAAGTAAAATTTCGAGTTTAGAAAAGCCTGAAAATTTGGTTTGGCCGCTCCGCTTCGCGGAGCGACCAAACCAAATTTTCAGGCTTTTCTAAGCTCGAAATTTTACTTCATGCTTAGTCTGGGAGTGGAAACACTCGTTCTAAACCTCAATTTTACGCCTATATAAAATCGACGATGGCTAAGAATAATAACAGAATGGGAACCTAGTGGTAGCAGAAGAAGGGGAAGACCAAGGAATAGATGGAAGAATGAAGTAGAAAAGGACCTGAGCTCACTGGGCGTTAAGAAGTGGAAAGACACAGCGAACGACAGGAAGAAATGGAGAAAGATTGCAGAACAAATGAAAGAATATTGGGACTGATCCACCCAGCTAAATGGATTGGAAGGGCTCCAAGAGGAGCGGCCAAACTCCATAATGAGTGTGCAGCCACAGAAGAAGAAGATAAAATCGACGAATTCCTGAAATTTTACAGCGTATACATTATGTATATTTAAAAGAAGAATTCTCAGAATGTAATACAATAAGTCATTGGTAGCAATTGTAACAAAAAGTGCAGAATTTTACATAAAATCAACTTTTATGGGTTAATGATAATAGCATTAAGCTAAAACTAGTAGAAAATAAAGTACATATAAGTGAAACAAAACCAAGTGAATTTAATTCACAATCCAATATACAGGGCTATTCAAAATAAAGGAATAGATTTCAAACAACTATGTCTTCCAAACGACAAAAGATGTAAACACAATTCTAACGTTCCTTAAAAGAGAAAAGTTCACATTTTATGAATTTATATGACCACTATGTGTTACACGACAAATATCAAAACAGTGGCTCATTTCTTGCCACAAACGAATCAGCTGGTCTCTAGTTATCGAATTTACAGCTTCAACAATTCGATGTCGCATATTTTCAAGAAATGTTTTTGGGCTTCTTTTCGTAAACTGTACGAATACGCCCGACATTTTCATTCGATGTGCGTGAACATCCCGTGCTTTTCTGTTTGCAGATGCAACCATCGTCTACGAATTTTCGATGCCACTGGTAAATCTGCTCATGACGAGGCGGTTGTTTATTAAACTGACGGGCGAAAAGCACGTTGAACTTTAATAATGGGCTCTAGTTTTGCTAATTGCAGCACACAAAATGATGTTTCTTGTTGTGTCGCCATTTTACTACAGACAATCAACATGACAAATAACAGCGCTAATTCAGCCGTGGTTAGAACTTCTGCTTGGACTGTTCAAATTTTAAACTTTTGTCTGTCCAGGAACGTTGGAATTATGGTTCTAACTTTTGTAGTTTGAAAGAAATAAACGTTTGAAATCTGTTCCTTTCTATTGAATAGCCCTGTATTTTAGAGTTAAGTCTATAATTAATCGGCCATTCAAGAGTTATGAATGACGATAAGTCGCAACTATTCGGAATAAAATAGCAGTGAAACAAATTAAGCGACTCTTATTTCATTATCAATACTTATTGTTAACTGTTGAGGCTTCTACTTCGTTATACATCATTATTAACATAAATAAGACACTTAAACTTTGTTTGTATAACTGAGGTTTTTTTATTGTGACTATAGTTTCGACAACTTTAACTTGTCATTATTAGACTACAAGTAATTTAAAAATATCAATTTAGCAGGTATATATACAGAAATTATGGTTACAAAATGGCTTTAAAAATGGGGGTGTATATTGGGTCAAGCTTGTCGTTTATTACGGTAATTTCGGGATTAGCGCGCGCTCTGTGTATTTCCAGAGACTCCAGGAGGTCCATCTTACGACACTTTTCGGCGAAATGGATTACTGAGAGTACATCCTCGTCAAACGTATGATTGTTTTTTTAACATTAGACTTAAGGAACATCTTCGCTCTTTTCGGCTTAACTTGATCGATAAGTCGTCATTCGCGAGACATATGATTGAAAACAATCATACGTTTGACGAGGATGTACTCTCAGTAATCTATTTCGCCGAAAAGGGTCGTAAGATGGACCTCCTGGAGTCTTTGGAAATACACAGAGCGCGCGCTAATCCGGAAATTCCCGTAATAAACGACCAGCTTGACCTAATATACACCCCCATTTTTAAAGCCATTTTGTAACCGTAATTTCTGCATATATACCTGCTAAATTGTTATTTTTACATTACTTGTAGTCTGATAATGACAAGTTAAAGTTGTCGAAACTATAGTCACAATAAAAAAACCAAACACAGTTTAAGTGTCGTATTTATATCAATACTTATTCTTATTTCAGTTTCAAGAAATCGCACATATAATATTTTCATTTTTTTATCTCAATTATTTTTAACCAAAACTGAGAGAAATTGATAATAGGTATAGGCTTCCTGTTTTCTAAAATATAAAGACACATTGAGCTTATGTGTCCCTTACTAATTTTTGTTATTGTATTGTTTATAACACGGTGGTGCATTTGCACGGGAAGTAGTTGTTTCAGTGGGTATTTATTGTCTTAAGTTGTCTTATTAATTAAGACGTATCGTTTGCATTTTGTAATTTTAATAATACCTCTTTCACCATATTTTCATTAATCTCTTGGTGAGATGAATCGTTAAAATACACGAATACACTAATTTAAATTGAAAATCACTTGGTTTATTTCGCTTAAATATTTAGTTGGGGAAATATTCAAAAGAGGCAGTAAACTTTGTTGGAAACCAATTAGACGTGTTATTTAAGCAAAATACACCTCTAAAACCGAACCGTTATCACCTAAATTATTTTTAACCCAAATGGCTTATCAATACACCTTACGATAATTATGAGCCCGTTGGTCGACGGCTATTTGCATATTCGAGAAGGCCATCTTTGAGCGCGACAGAAAACCAATACGACGACGACAATTAAACCTGCTTAACGATGCAAATGAGGCAATTTCGAGTCAAATTTGTTCAAAATGTGCCCGGTAATTGCATATTTTTGCCATTAACTATGTACGGTTTTGGGTTGACGTCACATATGGACACGTGGGGGGTCGATTAATGTGTGAGCAAAAATGAAATATAACTAGTTATTATCCTTATACGACCTTTGGAAATATTCGTAATAGAATAAATGATTTATTAATTGTGTAAAAATAATTTTAATTTCATCCTTAATTTCAACAGAGATCCGGTAACAATATACCTATGTGTTTTTTTTTTTATTGGGCAACCAGATTTGGGATTGAATTTTATTAGGTTCTTTGATTACTTAGGTGTCCCTACTGTTTCTCATGTAATGTCATCGATATAAAAATGCCATGTTGCAATTGATTAATTATTTGACAGAAAAGTGGGAATAAAATGCCGAAAGTAATGTTCCGTCGCGTAATTAATCTTCATGATAGGGAAATTAAGCACATGGCAACCATGTGGGAAACATAACCTCAAATGTATTTTGAAGCCAAAAGTCAGAATTACAGCCAGAGTATCCAACCAAATATCCAACATTATCAAAAAATCACCAAATCTGGTTGGCCAATAAAAAAAAAAACAGAATATTATCAGAAAATGTAGCCTTAAACTGAAAACAACCTAACTTAACACAAAAAGTGTCAATTAGGGCGTTTAGTAGCCACAGAGATACTACCAACAAAATTACTAGATGGTCATACCTTCCCCTGACCCAAAGATTTTGAACAGATTTTATTTGGGAAGTGGCTGAATGATCGAACCTATTCCAATAGAACAAAACAAAAAATCTAATTGGGTTTAGGAGATTAATTGTAAGCAAAAATTGAATATAACTAATTAGGTTGGAAATGGCTGAATGGTCAAAACTATTCCAATAAAACAAAACGTGAAAATTAGTTGGGTTGATGATTAATTGTGAGCGAAAATGGATTGTAACTAATTAGGTTGGAAATGGCTCAATGATTAAACCAATTCCAATATAACAAAAAAAAAACGAATTGGGTTTAGGAAATTAATTAAGAGCAAAAATTGAATACAACTAATAAGGTTGAAAACAACTGATTGGTGAAACCAATTCCAATAAAACAAAATGAGAAACGGATTTTAAATTGAGAAGAGGCTGAACGATCGAACCTATTCCAATAACACAAAACGAAAAGTCTAATTGGCCTCAGGGGATTAATTGTGAGCAAAAATGGAACAGAACTAATTAGGTTTGAAACGGCTGTTACAAACCTATTCCAATAAAACTAAACTAATTGGGTTTAGGGGATGTGAGCGAATATTGAATATAGCTAAAACACAAAAAAAACGAATTGTGTTTAAAGTTTACAGGTGTTTGTTGCTACTAATTGGATTTAGGCGATTAATTGTGAGCAAAAATGAAAATGGCTCGATTGTCAACAATTGTGAGCAAAAATTGACCCATGCCAATAAAACAAAACAAAACAAAAACGAATTGGGTTTTGGGTTTAAAGATTTTGATCGCTACTAATTGGGGTGATTATCAACTTAGGCCAATAAAACAGAAACAACACTAATTGTATTTAGGGTTTTAAGGTTTTGATGCCTACCTGTGTTTCCGTGAGGGAGAGCGATTGCGCCAATTGTTTCCTTTCTGCTCCAACCACATAATGGTTCTTCTCGAAGGCGTGCTCCAGCTTTAAGAGTTGCGAGGGGCTGAAGGCTGTCCTTATCCTCTTTGGTTTTCGGAAAGGTTGTAACAGGAAGCCAGGAATATCTGGACCTGAAATAAAAATACAAAAATATAATATTAAATTGGTTTACCTTACATAAAATATATTCAGATTTCAAGTCATAAGAGCTTTGGAAAAATAAATAATCTGATTTGTAGACTAGCATCCAAGAGGCAAGAAATATTGTTTCTAAACAAAGACTTTCAAGAGGTGATCTTGATTTGTAGACAAGCTTTTCATACAATGACGAATCTTATTTATAGATACACTTCTAAATCACGAAGAATCTTTGAATTGTAGAGAAGCTCTCTAAACGATAAATAATCTTATTTGTAGATATAATTCTAAGTCACGAAAAATCTAATTAATTTCTTTCAAGTGATGATATTAAAATCATCACTTGAAAGTATTTAATTAGATTGTTCGTGATAAAATGTTATATTGGTTTACCTTAAATAAAAGATATTCAGATTTTAAGTCATAAGGGCTTTGGAAAAAAAATCTGATTTGTAGACTAGCATCCAAGAGACAAGAAATATTATTTCAAGAGGTGATCTTGATTTGTAGACAAGCTTTTCATACGATGACGAATCTAATTCGTTTAGAAAGCTTCTCTGCAATTCAAAAAATTTTCGAGATATGGAATTGTATCTTTCTAAATCACGAAGAATTTTTGAATTGTAGGGAAGCTTTACAAACAATAAAGAATTTTATTTGTAGATATAATTAAAAATCGCGAAAAATCTAAATAAAAACTATGAGGTGATGATTTTAATTTGTAGACAAGATTTCCAAACGATCAAGAATCTTATTTGTAGACGATATTTGTTTTTGAGTTTCGTGAAGAGTTTAATCATAAATAATTAATTAATTGTTATTGAAAATGAGTGCTTAGCACTTGAAATATATATCTAACCATTAGAAAATAAAGTGTGAAGAAAGGATACAACAGGTTAATTATTTGTAGATATAATTCAAAATCACGAACAAATCTAATTAAAAACTTTCAAGTGATGATTTTGATTTGTAGACAAAATTTCCAAACGATGAAGAATCTAATTTATAAACATACTTTCAAATCAAAAAGAATCTTTGAACTAGATAAATTCAAATTCAAAACTATTTGAATTCGAGAAAATAAGCTTACGCTTCTTATAATTTGCACACTTTAAACATAATATATAAAATTACGAAAAAACTATTCGTGAAAATGCAAACAGTGTCTTAATTAATAAGACAATTTAAGACGATAAATATCCATTGAAACAACTACTTCCCGTGCAAATACACCTCCGGATATTGAATTATACAATGAAATATTTAAAATCTTATTTGATTTGATTTGTTACAACGCTGTACTAAAGTATATGTAACGATTAGGTCGAATTCTCTTCAAACCAACTAACAATACAATTTAAAATGAAAGGAGAGATAGCAACAAATTAGAAGTTTTAATCCAAGTCCTTTCACTTCTAATTTGTTGCTATCTCTCCTTTCATTTTAAATTGTATTGTTAGTTGGTTTGAAGAGAATTTGACCTAAACGTTACATATACTTTATAATTTGATTTTAAATATTTCATTGTATAATTCAATATCCGGAGGTGTATTTGCACGGGAAGTAGTTGTTTCAATGGATATTTATCGTCTTAAATTGTCTTATTAATTAAGACACTGTTTGCATTTTCACGAATAGTTTTTTCGTAATTTTATATATTAAATCTTTGAACTGGAGAGGAGCTTTCTAAACGATAAAGAATCTAATTTGTAGATATAATTCGAGTTCACGAAAAGTCTAAATAAATGCTATCATGTAATAATTTTGATTTGTCGACAAGTTTTTCAAACGATAAAGAGTGTTATTTTTAAATATACTTTCAAATCAAAAATAATGTTTGAATTTTAGAGGTCCTTTAAACGATTATAATCTAATTTGTAGACATAATTCCAAATCAAGAAGAATCTAAATAATACATTAATGTGATGATTTTAAATTGAAGACAAGCTATCCAAATGAAGAGTTAATTTACTTCTAAATTACGAAGAATCTTTGAATTATAGAGAAGGTTTCTAAACGATTAGAATCTAATTTGTAGATATTATTCCCAAATCAAGAGGAATCTAAATATAAACGTTCATGTAATGACTTTGTTATGTAGACAAGCTTTTCAAAGTATACAGAATCTATTTTTTAGATGTGCTTCCAAACCTTCCAAATTACAAAGAATCTTTGAATTGTAGAGAAGCTTTTTCTAAACGATTAGAATCTAGTTTTTAGATATTACTCCCAAATCAGGAGAAATCTAAATGAAAACGTTCATGTAATGATTTTGATGTGTAGCCAAGCTTTCCAAAGTATCCAGAATCTATTTTTTAGATGTGCTTCCAAATTACGAAAAAACTGGTTTCTAGAGAAACTTTCTGGCGATGAAGAATCTGGTTTGTAGATAAGTTATTCTAATGTTGAACAAAATATTTTCTAAAAATCAGATTGCCTACAATTAGAAGCGTGTTTACTTCTAACTGTGGGAAATCTGATTTTTATTTTAGACCTAATTAGAGACAGTGTATATGTTTATGAACTTTACAGTAAATCAATGTTTTATACGCGTGGCGCATGAAGTAAAATTTCGAGTTTAGAAAAGCCTGAAAATTTGGATTTGCAGGGGCGTGACTCGCTTCGCTCGCGCGCCCCTGCAAATCCAAATTTTCAGGCTTTTCTAAACTCGAAATTTTACTTCATGCTTAGTCTGGGAGTGGAAACCCTCGTTGAAGATAAGTCATTTTTTTACAATACCCTTTCCTTTCATAAAAACATTTTATTCTCATGATTAAAACAATGAATTAATAAATTAAATTTAATTCTTAATTCACTTCCATTAAAGCACATTAAAATCCAAATTACTTCACATAAAAAAACCAGAAAAACCGTCGAGTCAACAAAAAAAGCAATAGATATTCCTTCAAATCATTGTAAACTGGAGATTCCGTAAATAAATAAATAAATAAATAAATCACGAAGAATCTTATTTCGAGAGAAACTTTCAATTAATAAAGAATCTGGTTTGTAGACAAATTATTCTAATATTAAACAAAATATTTTATAGACACGCTTGTAAATTGTAGGAAATCTGATATTTAGAAAAGCATTCTGAACTTAATTAGAGATAATGTATATGTTTATGAACTTTACAATAAATCAGTATTTTATACGCGTGGCGCATGAAGTAAAATTTCAAGTTTAGAAAAGCCTGAAAAATTGGATTTGCAGGGGCGCGACTCGCTTCGCTCGCGCGCCCCTGCAAATCCAAATTTTCAGGCATTTCTAAACTCGAAATTTTACTTCATGCTTAGTCTGGGAGTGGAAACCCTCGTTGAAGATAAGTCATTTTTTTACAATACCCTTTCCTTTCATAAAAACATTTTATTCTCATGATTAAAACAATGAATTAATTTCATTAAATTTTATCCTTAATTCACTTCAATTAAAGCACATTAAAATCCAAATTACTTCAAATTAAAGACCAGAAAAACCGTCGAGTCAACAAAAAAAGCAATAGATATTCCTTCAAATCATTGTAAACTGGAGATTCCGTAAATAAATAAATAAATTAATAAATCACGAAGAATCTTATTTCGAGAGGAACTTTCAATTAATAAAGAATCTGGTTTGTAGACAAATTATTCTAATATTAAACAAAATATTTTATAGACACGCTTGTAAATTGTAGGAAATCTTATTTTTAGAAAAGCATTCTGAACTTAATTAGAGATAATGTATATGTTTATGAACTTTACAATAAATCAGTATTTTATACGCGTGGCGCATGAAGTAAAATTTCGAGTTTAGAAAAGCCTGAAAATTTGGATTTGCAGGGGCGCGACTCGCTTCGCTCGCGCGCCCGTGCAAATCCAAATTTTCAGGCTTTTCTAAACTCGAAATTTTACTTCATGCTTAGTCTGGGAGTGGAAACCCTCGTTGAAGATAAGTCATTTTTTTACAATGCTCTTTCGTTTCATAAAAAAGTTTATTCTCATGATTAAAACAATGAGTGTATGTTTTTGAGTTTACGTGAAGTGATTATTACACTAAAAAAGACTGTTATTCCGTTGTTTTTTAAAAGAGTTCAATTTGAAGCTTTAAACGAGTGTTTTCCACTCCCAGACTAAGCATGAAGTAAAATTTCGAGTTTAGAAAAGCCCCGTGAAAATTTGTCGAGGGTCGCGTAGCGACCCGAGACAAATTTTCTGGGCTTTTCTAAACTCGAAATTTTACTTCATGCGCCACGCGTGTAAAACACTGATTTCAAGTGAGGTTCAAATATACATAAACTTCACATTAAATCAGTGTCTTATA
Source organism: Philonthus cognatus (assembly GCA_932526585.2). Lineage (NCBI taxonomy): Eukaryota > Metazoa > Arthropoda > Insecta > Coleoptera > Staphylinidae > Philonthus > Philonthus cognatus. Next base: position 157,096,793 of record OW052241.1, read on the forward strand.
CACCTGACGCATGAAGTAAAATTTCGAGTTTAGAAAAGCCCCGTGAAAATTTGTGAATTGAAGTAAGGAATAACAGTATTTTTTAGTGGATTAAAACAATAAATTCATAAATTAAATTCAATCCTTAATTCACTTTCATTAAAGCACATTAAAATCCAAATTACTTCACATAAAAAAAAAACCGAAAAACCATCAACGATTCGACAATAAAAGCCCATCCAAAAAGGCGTCCATAAAGATAAGATAAACCCCCGCGCGTTATACCAATAAATAAAAAACACCTTAAATATCTTTATGTGAATTTAATAATTTAATTAAGCAAAATATGGAAATACCTTCGATGCGAACGCGGTGTGTGATATGATAATGGGCGTACTTTGTTCGTTCTTTATTATTGAATCGGAATCGATGTTTTTAACCCGAGCCGAAGGTGATAACACACCGAACAATACTTTTTAATGCGTTATCTTTATTGTTGTTTAATTAATTATGCAAAATTATGTTGGAAAAAATATATATATTCGTTTTATAGCAGACGGCTGGTGTATGTGTGTGAAAGTTTAGGGAATTCTGAATGGATAATAAAATTGTCGTTAATTGTTTATTTTTTTGGGTGTTGTTTATGTGGTTTTAATTTGTTCATAATCGTGATTATCGTATGCATATTTAATAAATTATTATAAATTTAATAATTTTACAGAAATTATAATTTCATGTGTAGAATTTATATTTAATAAATTATTCCAAATGTTGCACACGTACTTTTAATTTACTCCGGATTTTTCGGCAACTAAATTAAAATAAAATATGCAAAGAGACAAGTTTTCTAAGTTTTATTTGTCTCTTGGCACATTTTATTTAAATTTATGGATTTTTTGGCAACTAAATTTAAATAAAATATGCAAAGCGACAAATTTTCTAAGTTTTATTTGTCTCTAGGCACATTTTATTTCAATTTGTTGGTCAAAAAAATAAAAAAATCCCTTAAAAGAAACGAACAAAAATGCTAAATTCTTGAACCCTGGAGGTGTTCTTTTCATGGTACATTTTCAATTTCGATATAAAAAAAAACGATTAACTTTTTTATGCCAGTTTTAAAGGTGGTATACAAAAGTTAAGTGTTTTTTTCTTCATTATATCAAAAATGCACATAAACTGGGAGTTTTTCTTTAAATACGTACATTCAAAATTCAGCTTATTTTCTTTAAATCTTTAGATATTCGTTGTTTTTTTTTAAGAGTTCAATTTGAAGCTTTGGACGAGTGTTTTCCACTCCCAGACTAAGCATGAAGTAATATTTTGAGTTTAGAAAAGCCCCGCGTAGAAAATTTGTCGAGGGTCGCGCAGCGACCCGAGACAAATTTTCACGGGGCTTTTCTAAACTCGAAATTTTACTTCATGCGCCACGCGTATTAAACACGGATTTTAAGTAAAGTTTAAAATATACTGCTTATGTTAATAACCTTTACAAATGTTTATTACGTTTAAATTTTTTGAACCCTGGAGGTGTTCTTATCGTGGTACATTTTCAATTTGGATATAAAAGTAACGATTAATTTTTTTATGCCACTTTTAAAGGTGGTATACAAAAGTTAAGTGTTTTTTTTCTTCATTAAATCAAAAATGCACATAAACTGGGAGTGTTTCTTTAAATACGTACATTCCAAATTCAGCTTATTTTGTTTAAATCTTTAGATATTCGTTGTTTTTTTTTTAAGAGTTCAATTTGAAGCTTTAAACGAGTGTTTTCCACTCCCAGACTAAGCATGAAGTAAAATTTTGAGTTTAGAAAAGCCCCGCGTAGAAAATTTCTCGACAAATTTTCACGGGGCTTTTCTAAACTCGAAATTTTACTTCATGCGCCACGCGTATAAAACAGTAATGTAATGTGAAATTTATGTATATTTGAAGCTCACTTGAAATCAGTGTTTTATACGCGTGGCGCATGAAGTAAAATTTCGAGTTTAGAAAAGCCCAGAAAATTTTCACGGGGCTTTTCTAAACTCGAAATTTTACTTCATGCTTAGTCTGGGAGTGGAAAACACTCGTTTGAAGCTTCAAATTGAACTCTTATAAAAAAACAACGGATGCCGCAAAATTTACAGCTTATGCATATGTTTACCTAAAAGAAAAATTTCCTGTATAAGATTTTTTGTTTGATCCCAAAGCAAATTTCTCTTCTAGCTGAAATTTTAAAATTTAAACGAAATAAACATTTGTAAAGGTTATTAACATAAGCAGTATATTTTAAACTTCACTTAAAATCCGTGTTTAATACGCGTGGCGCATGAAGTAAAATTTCGAGTTTAGAAAAGCCCCGTGAAAATTTGTCTCGGGTCGCTGCGCGACCCCCGACAAATTTTCTACGCGGGGCTTTTCTAAACTCGAAATTTTACTTCATGCTTAGTCTGGGAGTGGAAAACACTCGTTTAAAGCTTTTCTTAACTCGAAATTTTACTTTATGCTTAATCTGGGATTGGAAACATTCGTTAGAAGCTTTAAATTAAACACATAAAAACAACAAATGCCTAAAAATGTAATTAAATAGATGAATTATTATTAAAATGGAAATAAGATCTGCGATTTGATTTTATTTAAAACCGATTTGGCTTCTCAAATAGAATAGTAAAGTTGCAACAAAAGTTAAAGATGAAAAGTTATAGAAAAAAATTCCCAAATAAACACAAAAAAATAGCTAACTTATAAATAATAATTCTTCAATCTAAATATAATAATAAAATTCTAGATATTGCATTAAAACAATTGGTATATTTTACTGATTTATATTTTCTCGTGAAATAAATATAAATCAGTAAAATAAACCAAGTGTTTTAATGCAATATCTAGAATTTTATTATTATATTTAGATTGAAGAATTATTAGTCATAAGTTAGCTATTTTTGCGTTTATTTAGGAATTTTTATGCAAATAAATTTACTGATTTATATTTTCTCAGTATATTTTAAACTTCACTTAAAATTCGTGTTTAATACGCGTGGCGCATGAAGTAAAATTTCGAGTTTAGAAAAGCCCCGTGAAAATTTGTCTCGGGTCGCTGCGCGACCCTCGACAAATTTTCTACGCGGGGCTTTTCTAAACTCGAAATTTTACTTCATGCTTAGTCTGGGAGTGGAAAACACTCGTTTAAAGCTTTTCTTAACTCGAAATTTTACTTTATGCTTAATCTGGGATTGGAAACATTCGTTAGAAGCTTTAAATTAAACACATAAAAACAACAAATGCCTAAAAATGTAATTAAATAGATGAATTATTATTAAAATGGAAATAAGATTTGCGATTTGATTTTATTTAAAACCGATTTGGCTTCTCAAATAGAATAGTAAAGTTGCAACAAAAGTTAAAGATGAAAAGTTATAGAAAAAAATTCCCAAATAAATGCAAAAAAATAGCTAACTTATAACTAATAATTCTTCAATCCAAATATAATAATAAAATTCTAGATATTGCATTAAAACACTGGGTTTATTTTACTGATTTATATTTTCTCCTGAAAAAAATATAAAAGAAACTGTATTTTTCTCTGTAAATAGAATTTATTCTGCTGAGAAATAAATGATTATTATTATTATTATTATTATTTATTTTGTCTCGCTTTCGCGGAGAGTGAAATACCCTACAGGTTACTTCCAATGTAGCGGTAAGTATGCTATTGTTATTTATTCTTATTACATTGTATCACTGTTTAGAAAGCGTCTTGTTATATTACACGTGCTCAGAATGACAGATTTTTGCAGCTCTATATAAGTATTTTCATCAAGTTTCATTGTTTTAAGTGTTCTATTAAGAGCTTTAGGGATTACTCCAGTTGCAGAAATTATCACTGGTAGTATGAGCACAGATTCTAACTGCCTTAATCTCGATCAGAAGGTCAGAGTACTTCCTCATTTTTTCAGCATGCGTTTGTTCTAAGTTTGTAGTAGAAGGTATAGCTACATCTATCAGTAGTGCTGATTTTGTTTTCTTATCTATTACTACAATGTCTGGTCTGTTGTTTGGGATCGCCTTATCCGTAATTATACTCCGATCCCAATACATACGTGCTAAGTCATTTTCCAGGATGGCAGGGGGTTCATACTTATAGTATGGCTCAATCATATCGATTAGCTTATAGTTTGATGCTAATTGTTGGAAAATGATTTTGGCAATGTTGTCGTGCCTCTGCTTGTAATCCCGCTGTACAATAGTTTGGCATCCGGATATGATTTGGTTGATATTCTCCGAAACCAGCTTACATCGTCTACACTTATCATTTTGTGTGCCATCTTTAATTATGTATTTTCGGTAATTTCTTGTAAGCATAACTTGGTCTTGTATCGCACACATGAAACCTTTAGTTTCAGGAAAAAGTGTACCCTTTGCTAGCCATGCATTTGATGCTTCTGTGTCGATGTGTGGTTGGGATAGATCGTGTGCATGCTTTCCGTGTAGAGCTTTCTGCTTCCATCGATCAATTTTGTCATTATTAGAGACTTCAGGAAAGGAGACGTTGTTGGATAGATTTAATGGAGTATAATTATCATCTGATTGTACTATTGATTTATGTAATTCTGAGCTATTTCATTTCGTTTTTGGATAAAGTATTCCCGTAGCAGTGTTTTCTGTCCACTTAATAGATTTTTCAGGTCCAAGAGTCCCCTTCCGCCTTGACTTCTGGGTAGGCTCAATCTTTCGGTTGCCGATCTGGGATGGTGGTATCTGGCCTTGGTAAGTATTTTGTTGGTTTTCCTTGCAATACTGCTAATGTCTGTATCTGTCCAGCGGACCACCCCGAAGGAATAGGTTATTATTATTATTATTAAATCAGTAAAATAAACCAAGTGTTTTAATGTAATATCTAGAATTTTATTGTTATATTTAGATTGAAGAATTATTAGTCGTAAGCTAGCTATTTTTTGAGTTTATTTAGGATTTTTTATGCAAATAAATTTACTGATTTATATTTTCTCCTAAATAGTGAAACAAACCAAATGTTTTAATTAAATATCTAGCATTTTATTAATATATAACAGTTGAAGAATTATTAGTTTTGAATACCCAGAAATTATCTTATGGTGTTCTATTGTGGGGACATTCTGCAACCGCAAGCAGAATATTTGCTTTGCAGAGACGAGCTGTTAGAGTGGTTTTTGGCTTAGGTTATAGAGAAGATTGCAAATCGATTTTCAGCAAGTTTGGAATTCTCACTCTTCCTAGCAAATATATACTCGAGTGTTTATTATGGACAAGGAAGCACCAGTCACAATATTTTACGAATAAGAATTTCCACGAATATAATACTAGAAATATTGACTCAATAAGACCTGACCACAGCAGACTTACAAAGTCAGAAAATGGACCACGATATTATGGACCAATAATATATAATTTACTGCCAGAGCTGCTCTGGCAGTAAATTATATATTATTGGTCCATAATTTACTGCCAGAGCTGCTCTGGCAGTAAATTATATATTATTGGTCCATAATATCGTGGTCCATTTTGTGACTTTGTAAGTCTGCTGTGGTCAGGTCTTATTGAGTCAATATTTCTAGTATTATATTCGTGGAAATTCTTATTCGTAAAATATTGTGACTGGTGCTTCCTTGTCCATAAGAAATCTCGATTTTAAGAATTTTAAACAAAAAATTAAGCTATATTTAATATCAAAAGCTTTTTATAATGTAAGTGATGTCATGACAAGTGAACTTTCTTTTTATTTATTTTTTTAAAATTTATTTATTTATCACTTTAGCTACAATAAATGTTGAATAACATAGTTGTAAGATGTGAACGTCAAGGAAGAGAAGTTACAAAAATTTGTACTACAGATATGTTTAATTATTACCACTGCCGTCGATGGAAGTAGGGAATAACAATAAGTAGTTGTCAACTGAGTAAACAGGATGAGCTATAAGTTTATTTTTTATATGTTTTTTAAATTTAGAATAATCTAACTTCTTAACATTATCTGGAAGTAGATTAAACATTTTTTCCCTTCGCAAAAATATGCTCTATTCATAAGAGTTGTGTGCGATTTATCTAACCGCAGTAGATTACAATGTCTAGTTTCATAATTGTGATGTTGACTTGACGTAGGGAAAACATTAAGATTTTGTTTTATGTAACATAGCATCTTGTAGACATATATTCCATACAGTGTTAACATTTTTTTTGCTACGAATACATGTTTACATGTATCTAGTCTCTGAAGACCAAACATTGATCTAATAATTTTTTTCTGTGCCATGAATACATTATGAGCATCAACTGCTCTTCCCCATGCCAGTATATTAAAAGACAGGTGAAGGTAGGCAAATGCATAGTACAGAGTCATTAAAGTATTTTCTTCTGTTTCGTCCTTCATTCTAAGGATTACAAAATGTGCCTCACTTAACTTTCTACAAACATGATCGGTGTGGTTTCTCCATGTCAATTTCCGATCTATGTGCACACCTAGGTACTTCACACAGTCTACGAGCGGGTATTTGATGTCATTTTCTATGATTTTGAAGTCATTTGGCAGTTGACGTTTCTTACCTATATACATACATACCGTTTTAGACGAATTTAATATTAAGTGATTGGCGGCACACCATTCATTCATTCTGTGTATGACATTTGTTATTTTGTCAATTAATTCTGTACGGCTGTCCGCTGTCACTAATATTGCAGTGTCATCAGCAAATAATAATGCGGTTTCTATCAAGTATTCTGGAAGGTCATTGATAAATAAAAGGAACAAAAGTGGGCCTAATACTGACCCTTGCGGAACACCATAAAACGTTTGTTTACAAGTAGATTTAAATTTATTGACTTCAACAAAGAAACTACGGTTTGATAGGTAAGAAAGTAACCATTTAGAAAAATGACCTCTAAATCCATATGCTTCAAGTTTTGTTATTATAAAATTTATATCAACACAATCGAAAGCTTTCGTCAGGTCAAACAGCAAAAGCACAACATATTTTCTTTTATCTAGTTTATTTATGACAAAATCTATAAATGGGCAAAGTGCTGTTTCGACCGACTTTTTAGGCGTAAATCCATGTTGGTTACAGTTTATAATGTTGTTAATTCGTAAGTAGTTATTCATTCTATTACTAACTACCTTTTCAAATATTTTTGAAAATAATGATAGTAATTGTATAGGCCGGTAGTTGCTCAAGTCTTCCATGCTACCCTTTTTAAATACTGGTGTAACACGTCCGATTTTTAAACAATCAGGAAATACAGATTCTTTAATAGACTCATTGTATAGATATAGTAAGTGTGGAAGAATACTACTTGTGATTGATTTTAATGTGATAAGTGAAATTTCATCTGGACCAGGTGAATTTTTAGAAAATGTATTAATTACTTTAATAATGTCAGCTTCAGTAATGGGTTCAATATAAAATGAATTTGAGTTTACAAAATTTGTTATAGTGCATTTGCCTAAATGTGAATTTTGGAACATTTTTTGTACTAAATTTGGAATAATATCCGAAAAGTAATCTGCGAAGCTTTCTGCAATTTCTATGGAAGAAGTTTTTATATTATTATCAACAATGATTGTTTGTGGACTTCTATTTTTCTTGGCGCGGCCAATTTTCTTATTAACAATTTTCCAAGTGGTTTTTATGACGTTTCTCGAGCTATTGATTAAGTTAGAATTAAGTCTCTTTTTTGCAGACGATATATCAGCTTTCAAATCTTTCTTCTTTTGTTTATATTGCATTTCCAAGTTTGGGTCAGTTAAATGTTTTGTAATCCAAAATAATTTTTTTTAATTCTTTGCTCTTTTCTTTAATTGACTCAGTTACCCATTCCTTATCGTCGCTTTCAAGAAAAACTTGTTTGTACACAAGGGGACAGCATTGGTTTAGGCAACCATTAATGGTATCTAGAAAGAAATTAAATTTAGTGTTGATATCGTTTTTTTTTGTATAAAACGTTCCAGTCAATTAAATGTAGGCTATGTTTTAATACTGATAGATTAAATTCACCTAATAACCTCTTGAAAACTTGCAGTCTTTCACGTTTGAGTGTTAAATTGATTGAAGCAACAAGCGCTAAATGATCTCCTATATTTGCATTAATTACCTCAATTTTCTGCAAATTTGTTTCGAGATTTGTGACGATATAATCGATACATGATGATGATATGTTACCGTGTATATTGGAGAATACTCTTGTTGGTTGATTATTTTTAATGTTCATACCAAAAGATGTAAACAGATTATCAAGACGTTTGTAATATCGACTATTGTAAGGTATTTGTAAGGTATCTGTATTTTGTAGTACATTCTGTATACCCTGACGAATCTATTAGATATGAAGACTTGTTGGCTATGTTTAACTTAAAATCTTTATCTGCACGACGCAAGATCGCTTCATTAACCACTCTCTACAATTTGCTTCACAACAATATAAATGCTCCCGGTATACTCGCTCAGTTAAATTTTTTTACACCTAGGATTTGTAGTAGAAATAGCGTACAATTTGTATGTAATAGAAGTCAAAGTAATGTATATTACAACTCCCCTCTCAATACAATGATGCGCAATTATAATAACTGTCAAAACGTTGCTGATATCTTTTGTTGTAGTCGTAAACAATTTATTAACCAAATGTCCGCTGTATTAATTTAGTCACTATGTCAGATATCGTTAAGTATTGTTTAACTGAATTAAATATTGTATATGTAATAATTTTCTGCTAGAATTTTGTATATTTTTCCCTGTAATTTGAAATGTGTATTTCTGTTGGGAAATAAATTATTATTATTATTATTACGCCTGTAGTCAATATTAAGATCTCCACATAATATTATTTTAGAGAATTTATATATATTTCTGTTTAGAAATAATTCTAGTTTCTCATAAAATGTATCAAAGCAACCTGATGGAGCCCTATATATACTTAATACAATAGTACTACTTTTGTCAATGTCTAATTGTATTCCACAGATTTTAAACATATGTATCGTTTGATTTTTTTATTGTATAAGTTTTAACTATTGTAGAGTCGAAATTATTATCCTATTTTGAATTTTATTGTAATTTTAATATGTTTAGACTAGTATGTATTGAACGACCTGTGTAAACAATGTAAAAATTGTCTAGCACTAATAAAAAAAAATTAAAAAAGAAATAATTAAACATATAATAATAAAGTTGCAAAAAAAATTGAAGATGAAAAGTTATGCAAATAAATTCCGAAAACATCGCCAACTAATACCATTATTAAATCAGGCAGTTTGCTTCTAAATTAGTCAAACAGAAACGAAACGAACAAAAAATACAGCGGATTTGCATTTAAAAATATTAACTAAACCCGTGTTAAATTTCTAAACAAAACGCGATAAAAACGAACAAGGCCGAAGAAAACGGCGATTAAAATGCAAAAATATCGTTGTTATTATGCGAACAACGTCTATCTACGAAGGTAACTAATTTTGAGCGACGATAAAAATTCAAATAACATCATTTGCAACTATTTTGCACACATTACGCGCTCATGTGACTTTATTATTGGTTGCTTACAGTAAATTTATTGTTATACGTTAGCAATTGTCACTGAAATAAATTTAGAATTGGAAAAATTAGGTGCGGAAATGGTTTTGAAAATGCTGTAAAATTAGTGAATAAAATCCGATTATTTGTTAATGAAATTTTGTAGCCAATTTTAAAAGACATTTTTATAGCTCAATTCCAAATTTTATTTTTACTAGTCTACATAATTTTATAATTTCATTACTTTTTGAGTAATTAAGTTTTTTTATACTTTAAACAAAAACTTAATTGCTTAAAAAGTAATGAAATTGTATAAATATGTAGACTTGTAAAAATAAAATTTTAAACTACGTCATAAAAATTTCATTTAAAATTGGCTCTAACATTTCATTAACAGAAAATCGGATTTATCATCAATGAATTTAAAAACATCTTCCCATCATTTTGGATTACAACTAATTATTATTATTATTTATTAACAGATAACACCTTTTACAAAATCTTGTCGAAAATGCTAGGAAGATGTATTGTTTTTTTTTTTTAATCATTAACAAAATTCTTTAATATATCTTGAACAAGTTTCTCACGTGGTGAAACATATTTAACTATGATTTAAAAAAGAACACACTGGGTTAAATTTCACTAAGTGTTAAACGAAGTGTTTTCTTTTTGAAATCATAATACTTTAAATTCGATTTTCTGTTTGTTTCCAAGCATCCTGAATAACTTTCCAAAAATAATTGTAGATGCAAAAATCTTACACTAATTATTGGAAAAGTTCTCAATATGTTTGTTTCCAAGCATCCTGAATAACTTTCCAAAAACAATTGTAGATGCAAAAATCTTACACTAATTATTGGAAAAGTTCTCAATAAACATTTTTGTCTAAAATGTTGGGATTTCATTAAGGGGGAGTATTTTTATAATTTAAAAAAAAAATCGATTTTTTTTTATTACATAAATCTAATGCCACATGTCTGAAGACCGTCGCTATACGGCTTTCAATGAACCATTGTCCTGAGCGCGAACCGGCCGCTCAAACTTCAAACGCGTTTATCTCGAAACAAGATTTTTCAAATCTGCGGGAATTCTAGCTTGCGAACCGTTCAACCAATCGAATTCTAGTTTTGACTGCCTAAAAGGAAATTGAATTTATGGGCCTCTGAACCTTTAAAATTGCAACATTTGGATGACTAACGATTTTTAACGGCATGCCAAAGTTGAAAAAATCATGCGAAAATTCGTCCTTTTTTTCAAACGGCCGCCATTTTGTTTCTATGAGGAATTTTTTCATGTTTCTTGGGTTCAGATGCCTCCTTGGAGTTTAAACTTTACTTATTTTTTGGTTTCATGCTTCTAGGTGACGTATTGCGGCTTCTATCCATCCCGCAGATAACAAATATTTTCAAAACATTACTTCCCGGAGCCGCCATTTTGGACGCCATTTTAAATTATTATACTTCAAAAAAATTCAATTTTGTAGACAAGAGATGAATAAACATTGTGCCAAAAACCGCAAGTGTCTAAGTCTTTTCAGTTTTCCCAAAAAAATTGCCAAACATCAGGTAGTTTTGGCACAATTATAAAAATTCTCACGGAGGTGATCTGGGTTCGATTCCCAGCGGAGGCGAGTAATTTTTCTAACGAAAAATACTCGTCTCCGGTTCCATGGATGTGTGTGAATGTGTTGTGACGTCCAAATAGTCGAAATATATGTTAATATAGATATTATAAATCGTTAGTGGCTGAATGGTAATACCTATGCCAAACAAACCAAAAAAAAAACATATATATAAAAATACTCCCCCTTAAGGGCCAGTTGCACCAAACACGTTGAACTGGTTCAACTCTGAACTTTAGTTCAAAGTGACATTAAAACAATAGGAACTGTCATCTTGAACTCGAGCTCAACTTGAACTCAAGTTTGACTTTTTTGGTGCAACCGGGCCTAAAATTTGCAAAGCAAATTTGCAATGAAGTAAAACTTATATAAATTGTTTGAAAAGTTTACAGTGCGAGAAAGTTCTAGACCAAATATATTGTGAAGAAATGTTTACTAAAAAACGAGTAAGGAATGTTTGTAAAAGTAAAAATAATATAATTTATGTAAACAATGCTGTATATAAGAACATTTTTGACCAATATTCAAGATAGATTTTTATATGAATATTTCCCCCTTAAGGGCCAGTTGCACCAAACACGTTGAACTGGTTCAACTCTGAACTTTAGTTCAAAGTGACATTAAAACAATAGGAACTGTCATCTTGAACTCGAGCTCAACTTGAACTCAAGTTTAACTTTTTTGGTGCAACCGGGCCTAACATTTGCAATGAAGTAAAACTTATATAAATTGTTTGAAAAGTTTACAGTGTGAGAAAGTTCTAGCCCAAATATATTGTGAAGAAATGTTTACTAAAAAACGAGTAAGGAATGTTTGTAAAAGTAAAAATAATATAATTTATGTAAAAAATGCTGTATATAAGAACATTTTTGACCAATATTCAAGATAGATATTTATATGAATATTTGTAGGAGGGAAAATCTTAAATATATGATTTATTATTCATCTGCCTGATGAAGCCACTTTGTTGACAAAAGTTGTTAAAGTGGTTAACAATAAAGTGAAACCCTCCAAAGTCAGTTGTTTTATTTCAAAGATATTTCAAAATTTAACTCAAATTAATTATTTGAAAATCTGTCTACACAATACAAAACTTGTTTAAGATGTGATATTTTTACAAAAAATGAGTGATGACAATGTTATTGAACATTTTCATCGATTAAGAAAAATATCACAACATATCACAAATATTTAAAAAATAATTTTAATTTCTCTCAACTTTCAAATTTGAGTTTTATAATTACTTTTATGTAGCTAACTTCAGTACTCATTCATTCACCGGATAACTATATACGGGTTTCAGGCTTCAACGCCATCATCAATATAGTCCCGAGCCAGTGCTTGAAGAATACTGAACATCTTTGACCAGTTATTATGGCCTGTGCAATTTACATATGTTCGACAGCGCAAACGCCATCTAATGCCCATTAGCTTAAGTAGCATCGTCAATAGCTGGTAAACTAAACGTTTGTATACAGCAATTTTTTGTCCACAACAGAGCTTTATTTTATAGAATACAAATATTAAGAATATGAATATACAGAGAGTTTTATGTAACACCGAACATTTTCATAACGAGAATGTTTCTTTGAAGTATCCATATGCATACGTTGCACATTTGTCGATGCTTTGTTTATTAAAAGAATTTAATTTAAAGCTTTAAGCGAGTGTTTTGCACTCCCAGGCTAAGCATGAAGTAAAATTTCGAGTTTAGAAAAGCCTGAAAATTTGGTTTGGTCGCGTAGCGCGAAGCGCGGAGCGGCCAAACCAAATTGTCAGGCTTTTCTAAACTCGAAATTTTACTTCATGCGCCACCAGTACAAAACACTGACATACTATGAAGTTTAAAACACACCGCTAAACTTAACATTGCATCAGTGTTTTGTATCGGTGGCGCATGAAGTAAAATTTCGAGTTTAGAAAAGCCTGAAAATTTGGTTTGGCCGCTCCGCGCTTCGCGCTACGCGACCAAACCAAATTTTCAGGCTTTTCTAAACTCGAAATTTTACTTCATGCTTAGCCTGGGAGTGGAAAACACTCGCTTAAAGCTTCAAATTGGATTCTTTTAATAAACCGAGCATCGAAAATGTGCAACGTATGCATATGGATACTTCAAAGAAAAATTATCGTTATGAAAATGTTCGGTGTTACATAAAACTCTCTGTATATGTGAATGAGTGAATACTGAACACAAATTCATATTCTTTAAAAAAATTGTTATTTAGGTAACTAATGTGTGATGTAGAGCTTGTACTTGCACGATTTGCAAGTTTAGGACACGACTTCATCTGTTTTTTTTTTTCATTATTATTTTAAACTTCAAGTTTTGATAAACTTCAAGTTTTGATAACCACGTCATTAAGTTTATGGAAAATTATTAGTGTAAAGACTGAGTTTAGGACACGCCTTTATCTGTTTTTTTTTTTCATTATTAATTTAAACTTGAAGTTTTCATAACCACGTTGGGTTTAAACGTAAATGTCATTAAGTACATGGAAAATTATTAGTGTAAGAACTGTTTTCTTTAAATCTGTGATATTTTGATTCATCCAACTAAATTCTCTAAAATTATGTCATCTTCAAATATAACAGTAATTACCATCTAACCCACAACTAACTCAAAACAAGATTACCCAAAACAACATCTGAAAACAGAATTATAGCCAATAAAACCAAAAAAACGAACCATCCTCTTGCCAAAACAATCTCATTTTCCAAGAATTATTACTAATAAAGCCCAAAAGCGGTTATCAACGCCTGCGTAAATCATTTTCGCCCTCACCTTTAAATTTTAATTGATGCTCACTTTCTAAATCATCGTCGGACACCGATTTCGGCCCTCCGGAGCCAATAAAACCGATAATTTACGACCCGCGACCACGCAACCAGGGCCCATAAATCCGGCGCGATTAATCCCACAGAACAAAAAAAAAAACGAAACAAGAAAAAAACAATTAGCGCCCAACGTGCGCTTGGTCGTAATTAACTTGGTACGTCTTAATATTAACTTTGGTTAAATGATAAATGTTTGGGTTATTAACAAGGGTGTGTTGGATGGGTTTAATCAGGAGTGCTTTAATTGGTGTGCCAGGAGTTGAGTAAGTTTTTATTAAATTGGAAGTATTGTAAAAACAAATTTTTAAAGGTGCTTGCGTACAAATTAGGTTTCGATTCTAGCACAAATTTAGAGATATTATCATCGGAACAATGTATTGATAAACTATGTTGTCGCCGGGTGTATGCCGACTTGTTGTTTTTTCATAAATTAATTTGTAATGCTGTTAATTGTCCATATCTTTTATCACAAATTAATTTCAGTATTAATTTAACCAATCGCCCAACTAGACATTTACCTATATTTCGTCTTCAACTTCATAAGACAAATTACGAATATAATAGCCCACTTTCAAGGTTTATGCGAACAGCCAATACATTATCTGTACATCCAAACTTTGACATTTTCAACTCTTTCTCACCCTCACAATTCATGGCAAGACTTAAGCGAATAAATATTTGTAATTTTTCTTAGTTTAATAAGTCAAATTTATATTATATTATATTATATTATATTATATTATATTATATTATATTATATTATATTATATTATATTATATTATATTATATTATATTATATTATATTATATTATATTTATATTTTATTATTGTATTATTTGTATTAAATTTTTGTTGTTGTTGTAGTAATTATATTTAGATAAATATTAATTTGTAAAATGGATTTTCTGTTCAATAAATAAATAAATAAATACGATAAGCATCATTTTTCAGCCTAATTTTTGTTTTTTTATGAAGACACTCGTTTTTTTTTTAAATAAATATTCATCTTCGTTTTTCTTTTACACAAATAGTAAAAAAATATATAACTATTTTAACCATCAATTGTTTGAATGATAGGGAAAGACTCATCGCCATCATTTTTATATTTGGGTTAGAATTTTCGTTTCACACATTTCTAGCCCAAATATAAAAATGATAGTGGTGTCTTTCCCTGTCATTTAAACAATTGATGGGTAAAAATGTGACTTAAAGTCAGTGTTGAGTATGCGTGGCGCATGAAGTAAAATTTCGAGTTTAGAAAAGCCTGAAAATTTGGATTTGCCGGGGCGCGACTCGCTTCGCTCGCGCGCCCCGGCAAATCCAAATTTTCAGGCTTTTCTAAACTCGAAATTTTACTTCATGCTTAACCTGGGAGTGGAAACCCTCGTTAGACGATCAATTAGAAATAAAATTGCACTCATTAAAAACGATCAGTGGTTTTTTAAAATGAGTGAAATTTAATTTAATATATAAATATAAAGACACTCGTTTTTTTTAATAAATATTCATCTTCGTTTTTCTTTTACGCAAATAGTAGAAAAATATATAACTATTTTAACCATCAATTGTTTGAATGATAGGGAAAGACTCATCGCCATCATTTTTATATTTGGGTTAGAATTTTCGTTTCATACATTTCTAGCCCAAATATAAAAATGATGGTGATGTGTCTTTCCCTGTCATTCAAATAATTGATGGGTAAAAATGTCACTTAAAGTCAGTGTTGAGTACGCGTGGCGCATGAAGTAAAATTTCGAGTTTAGAAAAGCCTGAAAATTTGGATTTGCCGGGACGCGACTCGCTTCGCTCGCGCGCCCCGGCAAATCCAAATTTTCAGGCTTTTCTAAACTCGAAATTTTACTTCATGCTTAACCTGGGAGTGGAAACCCGCGTTAGACGTTGAATCAGAAATAAAATTGCACTCTTTAAAAACGATCAGCGGTTTTTCAGAATGAATGGAATTTAATTTAATAAATAAATATAAAGACACTCGTTTTTTTTTTTAATAAATATTCATCTTCGTTTTTCTTTTACAAAAATAGTAGAAAAATATATAACTATTTTAACCATCAATTGTTTGAATGATAGGGAAAGACTCATCGCCATCATATTTATATTTGGGTTAGAATTTTCGTTTCATACATTTCTAGCCCAAATATAAAAATGATGGTGATGTGTCTTTCCCTGTCATTCAAATAATTGATGGGTAAAAATGTCACTTAAAGTCAGTGTTGAGTACGCGTGGCGCATGAAGTAAAATTTCGAGTTTAGAAAAGCCTGAAAATTTGGATTTGCCGGGGCGCGACTCGCTTCGCTCGCGCGCCCCGGCAAATCCAAATTTTCAGGCTTTTCTAAACTCGAAATTTTACTTCATGCTTAACCTGGGAGTGGAAACCCGCGTTAGACGTTCAATCAGAAATAAAATTGCACTCGTTAAAAACGATCAGTGGTTTTTCAAAATGAGTGGAATTTAATTTAATAAATAAATATAAATCAAATCAAATTTTAACTTTGATTTAATATAATTTTAAAATCTAGTAAAGATATTCAAATTTCAATTAGAGCAATTCGAAGCTGATTTATTTCTGTGTAGATTCTTAGAATCTTATTTTGATTTGATCATCTGTTATTTTTTTACAATTGTTTTAGAAAACCGCATTTTTTAGGGGAATCGTTGATATTATTGCATAATTTCAACTTTGGCTGAATATTTTTAGAAAACATGGCGACATAATTTTATTTTCTTGTTATAAGATGTAAGTGGATTCAATTTTAAGCAAATTCTGTACATTTCACGTTGATGGTATAAAATTTTAATTGTTTACAATTATTTCAAAGACAACATTCTTCTAAAATCGTTGATTTTATTGCATAATTTAAACTTTGGCTGAATATTTACAAAAAATGGCGAAATAATTTTATTTTCTTGCTATAAGATGTAAGTGCATTCAATTTTAAGTAAATTCTGTAAATTTCACGTTGATGGTATAAATATTAATTGTTTACAATTATTTCAAACAAAAATTCTTTTAAAATCGTTGATTTTATTGCATAATTTCAACTTTGGCTGAATATTTTTAGAAAACATGGCGAGATAATTTTATTTTCTTGCTATAAGATGTAAGTGCATTCAATTTTAAGTAAATTCTGTACATTTCACGCTGATGGTATAAAATTTTAATTGTTTACAATTATTTCAAAGAAAACATTCTTCTAAAATCTTTGATTTTATTGCATAATTTAAACTTTGGCTGAATTTAAAAAAAAAAAATGGTGAGATAATTTTATTTTCTTGTTATAAGATGTAAGTGCATTCAATTTTAAGTAAATTCTGTAAATTTCACGTTGATGGTATAAAATTTTAATTATTTACAATTATTTCAAAGAAAACATTCTTCTAAAATCTTTGATTTTATTGCATAATTTAAACTTTGGCTGAATATTACAAAAAAATGGTGAGATAATTTTATTTTCTTGTTATAAGATGTAAGTGCATTCAATTTTAAGTAAATTCTGTAAATTTCACGCTGATGGTATAAAATTTTAATTCTTTACAATTATTTCAAAGAAAACATTCTTCTAAAATCGTTAATAATAATTTAAACTTTGGATAAATATTAAAAAAAAAATGGTGAGATAATTTTATTTTCTTGTTATAAGATGTAAGTGCATTCAATTTTAAGTAAATTCTGTACATTTCACGTTGATGGTATAACATTTTAATTGTTTACAATTATTTCAAAGAAAACATTCTTCTAAAATCGTAGAATTTATTGCATAATTTAAACTTTGGCTGAATATTAAAAAAAAATTGTCAGATAATTTTATTTTCTTGTTATAAGATGTAAGTGCATTCAATTTTAAGTAAATTCTGTACATTTCACGTTGATGGTATAAAATTTAAATTGTTTACAATTATTTTAAAGAAAACATTCTCTAAAATCGTTGATTTTATTACATAATTTAAACTTTTGCTGAATATTAAAAAAAAAATGGTGAGATAATTTTATTTTCTTGTTATAAGATGTAAGTGCATTGAATTTTAAGTAAATTTTGTACATTTCACGTTGATGGAATAAAATTTTAATTGTTTACAATTATTTCAAAGAAAACATTCTTCTAAAATCGTTGATTTTATTGCATAATTTAAACTTTGGCTGAATATTTAAAAGAAAATGGTGAGATAATTTTATTTTCTTGTTATAAGATGTAAGTGCATTCAATTTTAAGTAAATTCTGTAAATTTCGCGTTGATGGTATAAAATTTTAATTGTTTACAATTATTTTAAAGAAAACATTCTTCTAAAATCGTTGATTTTATTGCATAATTTAAACTTTGGCTGAATATTTAAAAAAAAAATGGTGAGATAATTTTATTTTCTTGTTATAAGATGTAAGTGCATTCAATTTTAAGTAAATTCTGTACATTTCACGTTGATGGTATATAATTTTAATTTTTTACAATTATTTCAAAGAAAACATTCTTCTAAAATCGTTGATTTTATTGCATGATTGCACCTTTGGCTGAATATTTTAGGAAAACGCATCGAGATAATTTAATTTTCTTTATATAATTAACTCTATAACTCTTACTGTAAAATAAACGTGTGAAGAAAGATTATTAGTGCTTTCTTGGTCAAATTAATTTAATCTTCACGTAACTCAATCAATTAATTTAATCTTGATATTATATTTAAGCATCATTTTTATCCCTTATTTAATTTTTGCAATATAATATTATGTATAAGTATGAATGTTATTTAAATAAAAATCACTTGGTTCGTTTTACAAAATATTTGATTTATTCCGACTAGTTTCGGCTTCTAGCAATTATCAAGGAATGTACAGTGAAAGATATAATATTATGTATTTGTATTTGTCATTTGACGTCACTTATGACAGTTAAGATTTACATAATAGCACATGACATTTGGATTTTACGATAGTTTTGATAATTTTGAACAATTTTCGTTTTGATATTTTTTGCATAATATTTAACCCATTCACATACATAGAAGAAAAATAATTGTTTAATATATTGAAGTCGATTTGGATCTGTCACAGACTTCACAAATATCGCTTTAAATTTGTATAATCCAGGAACCAAGTTTTTGGACTGAAATTCCTGTTATTCAAAAATGAAAAAAATACTTTTTTATTCATAAATACATGTTTGTGATAAATGTTTCTAGCACTATTTTTCGATGTAAATTTTCAGACATTCGTTATTTTTCTAAAAGCTTTCAATTTGAAGCATCTAACGAGTGTTTCCAATCCCAGATTAAGCATGAAGTAAAATTTCGAGTTTAGAAAAGCCTGAAAATTTGGTTTGGCCGCTCCGCGAAGCGGAGCGGCCAAACCAAATTTTCAGGCTTTTCTAAACTCGAAATTTTACTTCATGCGCCCCGCGTATAAAACACTGATTTAAAGTGAGGTTAAAAGTATAGTGCATAGGTTTGATTTCATGTTTATTAATTTTACAAAAGTTTATATGGAGTATGTAAAAGTATACTTAAAAGAAAAATGATCCCTGCATGTATCTAAATGTAATTTTAAATAATAAATCAACGGCTTAATCCTATGTTTTTTTATATTTCCATTTTCACATTTTTTCTCTAAAATTCTTAATTTTTTGACGCATTTTTTGTATTTTGACGTTTAATCTCACTTTAAAAAGTTGTAGTTAATCGAGACACTCAGCGTCATAGGTCAGCGCCGACATTACATTTGTCAATAGTGACAGATGATCTTAGTCAGCGCTGGACGACGATTATTATTGTAATGTATTTTAGAAGAAATAAAGATGAATTATTATTATTATTATTATTAGTCTATAATGACACATAACATTTACACTTTTATGACTGATGAAAATCATAAGACATTAGTCGATGTGACAGTTTAATTTTAGATATCGTATGTTCAATAAAAAGAAAACCTCTAGAGTGCCATGATTTTTACTTTTTTTTAATTTAAGTTGGCTACGCGCTTTATAAATTGAAACATAAAACGTCAGACATAAATGATTATGTCTGACGTTATAATACATAATTTATACTGATGACATATGAAAATCATAAGACATTAGTCGATGTGACACAGTTTAATTTTAGATATCGTATGTTCAATAAAAGAAAAAACCTCTACCCGCTTTAGAAATTGACATATAAAACTTCAGACATAAATTACTATGTCTGACGTTATAATACATAATTTAAAAATTGCCAACCTACAATATTTTCCATAGCACTCTCGTGATTGTTTTTTATTGAACATACGATATATAAATGACTAGATAGATTTTAGATACATATGGCTATTTAAGTTGGCTACGCGCTTTAGAAATTGAAATATAAAACGTCAGGCATAAATGATTATGTCTGACGTTATAATACATAATTTATACTGATGGCAGATGAAAATCATAAGACATTATTCGATGTGACACAGTTTAATTTTAGATATCGTATGTTCAATAAAAAAAAAACCTCTACCCGCTTTAGAAATTGACATATAAAACTTCAGACATAAATTATTATTAAAAGTGCGATTCTTTTCGCAATCTACAACAAGTTAGTCTTACAAAGACTATATCAAACACTCATTGAAACAACTACTTCCCGGGCTAATACCCAGACGGACATTGAATTATACAACAAGTGTTTGCTGTTACATACAGTAACCTACTGCAAATGTAACAACTTGGGTCAAATTATTCAGGCCAACTATAGACGCGTTTCGAGATTTATCTCTCCTCAGTATAGCTTTGCCATTCCCTTATACTAATGTTTGAACGGTAACGTGACCGCCAGTCTAAGGTGTCAAATTGTTTAGAGGGAATGGCAAAACTATACTGAGGAGACATAAATCTCGAAACGCGTCTATAGATGGCCTGAATAATTTGACCCAAGTTGTTACATTTGCAGTAGGTTACTGTATGTAACAGCAAACACTTGTTGTATAATTCAATGTCCGTCGGGGTATTAGCCCGGGAAGTAGTTGTTTCAATGAGTGTTTGATATAGTCTTTGTAAGACTAACTTGTTGTAGATTGCGAAAAGAATCGCACTTTTAATGTTTGAAGTATTCTGCAACCAAGAATTGGCAATTTCATTTATACTATAAATTATTATGTCTGACGTTATAATACATAATTTCAAAATTGCCAACCTACAATATTTTCCATAGCACTCTCGTGATTGTTTTTTTATTGAACATACGATATATAAATGACTAGATAGATTTAGATACATATGGCTAGGGAGCATCTTGCTACAAATCCACCACTGGCTATAGCGTTTGCTAAATCAGAGTAATCAAAATTAAAAACACTCCCAAAACTGAAGGGCTTGGCTGTTCCATAAAATTATAGCATTTGGCAAATCAAAGTAATAGAAATAAAAAACACTCCCAAAATCAAAGGAAGCAAACCAGAAAACACTTCCAAAATTGGAAAACTTGGCTGTTTATGATAATTCAAATTTTCTTTTTTTTTAAATTCTTGCACAAATTCTACTGCTTCAAGAAAGTTTTGTACTTTTTTGAAGCAGTAGAATATGTGCAAGAATTTAAAAAGAACCATAAAACTTCCAACAAATTACGCTGCAAGTGTTAAAAAAATGATATTGAGAAATTACGCAATTATCTAATACCGTGTACGGAATGTTTAATTCATCGAATCGCAACTAATCTAATAATAATAACCGCAGTAATTGCCACAACAAAATGTTAATCCGCGGGCGCTAAACGACGCGGAAAAAAACTCGAGTAATTATCGCCGAGGCATTAATAAAGTGAGCAATATTCGAGTAATTAATGAATGAAAATCCTTGGCCCTTATTGAATAAACACCCATAATAATTACATAATTGTATGTGTATACTTAGGCGATAATTGGCAAACATTGGTAATTAGTTTGGTAATTGTGTTAGTCAAGTGTTTGATCATGGATGTGAAAGTAGATAGTGTGAAAAAATAAACTAATGGCTTTAGGTGTTGATCAATACTTTTTGCTTTGTCATCAAATTTGAAATTCACTCTAAACAAATAATTCAACATGCTAGTAGCAATTTTCATTTTGTAAGTGTTCAAGTTTTGATAGTGTTGAACATGTTTTAATTCTCTAAAAACCAGTAAGATCAACACGCAAGTAGAAGTTTTGTTTTATCAACAAATACCACCAATAGTTCCTTTTCTGCCTTCTTACCAAACAGAAATCAATATGAAGAGTACCAAAAGCGATGAAGCGATGTATGAATTCAAGTCAAAATCCCCAGAAATGTATAAATGACAAAAATCTATTGAAGCATACGCATGTTGTTTTGAATTTCTGGATGCAATAATATTTGTGCAAGAAATTATAGAAATAGAAAATGGATGTAAAAAAGGTTAAATTCAAGTCAAAATCGCATAAATATGTTTTGACAATAAACGAATATGTTTAGCCCAGAAAAGTTGATCACATGTTTGTTAAAGTTAATTTAAATGATAAAAATTACGTGGTGGGCGCTGTGTATATTTCTCCGGAGTCACCCATTGATCTATATGAATTACACGGCCAGGCAGTCGAAGAAGTTGCTGATAATAATCGTGTTGACGAATTTTTGTTGTGTGGAGATTACAATTTACCATCAGATAAATGGGATAACGACGGTTTCGGTGTGTGCGTTAATTCCTCATCCTCAGTGCGCGCTCGGGCACTTATTGATAGTTTTAGCTTTTTAAATCTAAGCCAAATCAATGCCATTCCTAACGAAAATAATACATTTCTCGACTTGGTTTTTTGTAAAAATTTAAATATTACACCTACTTTGGCAACTGATTTGCTTTGCGATAATAAAAAACATCACTTTGCTTACAACATTGTCATTAACTGTAATTGTATAAACGATTTTGCCTTCTGTGATATATATTATTATGATTTTAAAAATGCCGATTACTGTGAAATTAACAAGGTGTTTGCTAGTACAGTATGGATCGATTATTTTAAATCATGCTTAGATGTTAATAGTGCTGTGGATGCTTTTTATTCAGTACTATACGCTGCAAGAGATTCTTTTGTGCCGAAAAAACGGGTACACTATGGAAGCAAATACCCAAAATAGTTCAATTATGAGTTAATAAATTTGATTAAAGACAAAAAATGGCCCATATTTCTTTTAAAAATTCAAATCAAATAGAAGATTATCTTATATTTAAAGGGCTGCGCCAAAAGTGCAATTCTCTAAGTAAAGAGTTATATTCTAATTACATCCATATGTAATATTCGGCTTAATAGCAATAATTTTTGGAAATTTGTCCAAGAACACAAAAATATAAAGAGCATACCCTCCAGTATGTTTTTAAATGGCGCTAAAAGTATAAATTTGCAAGAATCCGCGGATCTGTTTGCTATATATTTTTCTAGCGTGTATTGTGAAAACCTAACAACCAGCAGTAATAGTCTTAATCTAGAGCAGTGTGTTGACCCTTCATTTACTTTTAGCATTGATTTTATGAGCGTTTTCACTGAGTTAATTAATTTAAAACAAACTTTGTCTTGTGGCCCGGACGACGTTCCAAATCTATTTCTCAGAGAATGTGCATATACAAATTGCCATCCTCTTACTATCCTCTACAACCTCTCTTTAGAGCAACACTGTGTACCATCTGTTTGGAAGAGGAGTTATATCACTCCGATTTTCAAATGTGGTGACCGCACTAATATTAGCAACTACCGTGGAGTTTGCATACAATCTGCGATTCCAAAAATTTTAGATCGTATTGTGAGTAAGCAGTTGGGATGGTCATTGAAGAATGTAATTGTTGACGAACAACATGGGTTTTCTTCGGGTAAGTCTACAACCACGAATTTATTGATCTATCAGGATTACCTTTTGAAGGCTTTGGAGTTTCGGTATCAGGTAGATTCTATCTATACTGATTTCTCCAAGGCCTTCGATCGAGTGAGTCATGATATCCTGATTCAAAAGTTATGCTATATCGGATTTTCCGATAAGGTTGTTAAATGGATAAAAAGCTTTCTTTCTGACAGATATCAAATGGTCAAACTAGGTAATTGTATTTCAACTAAAATCAAAGCTACCTCTGGTGTACCCCAAGGCTCCCATGTTGGTCCAATCCTATTTAACTTGTTTGTTAATGACCTCCCCAACGGCCTAAAGTTCTGCAAATACTTGTTATATGCAGACGACCTAAAGTTATTTCATTCCGTACGATCTATTTACGATTCCAATAATATTCAAGAGGACTTAAATTATTTAAATGAGTGGTGTTCAAATAATAAGCTATCTTTAAATCTAGCCAAATGTAAATGTATTACATTTAGTAGGACTAATAATACAATTCAGAATAATTACAGTATCGATAATATACTTTTGGAACGGGTTTCGGTCATAAACGACTTGGGTGTGATATTTGAGAAATCCTTGTCATTTAAGACGCATATATTATCCATAACCAATAAAGCTTACAAGATGTTGGGTTTCATTTCTCGAATTGGTTCTGACTTTAATACTGACACCTTGAGACTTTTGTATTGCACCTTGGTTCGGCCACATTTAGAATACGCTGCAACAATATGGCATCCTCATCAAACCTATTTGGTTAATACATTGGAGATGGTCCAGAAAAAATTCCTACGTCGTGTTGCGTATAGGATGAATATATTGAATCCACAGCTTAACTATAGTTTGCTTAGAGTTAATTTAGATTTATCGACGTTACTTTCCCGCAAAAATTATTTTGATATGTGTTTTTTGTATAAATTAATAAACGGGTATATTTGCTGTCCCGCGCTGTTGGCAGGTCTTGATTTTTGGCACCAAAGATCGGGACCTTCAACAAGACAGCAAATCTTATTTGGAGAGAAATTGCATCGTGCTACGTACGTTAGGAACAACCCGTTGTCCAGATTAACCCGCACCGCCAATTGTTTACTACCCTCAGTAAATTTTGACTTATTTGCCGCTAATTATTCATGCTTTCGTAGGGCGGTAGTGGTCGTTAATCTGGATTTAATTTTTATTTAGTTTAAGTCCTTCATTTTGTTATGGGGAAATGTAATTGGTGTTACTTCAGTACGTTATTTTTCAATTCTTTGTTGTATCGTATTAATATTAATTTTATGTTTGTAAAGATATTTTCGTTAATTAAATAAATAAATAAAATAAAATGTATGAATGACAAAAATCTAGTAAAGCATACGAGAGTTTCATGTTGTTTAGAATTTCTTGATGCAATAATATTTGTGGAAGAATTTACAAAAATAAAAATGGATGTAAAAAAAGGTTAAATTCAAGACAAAATCACCTCAATATGTTTTGACACAAAACGAAGATTAATGTTTACCCTAGAAATGTATGAATGACAAAAATCTATTGAAGCATGCGCGAATTTTATGATGTTTCGAATTTCTTGATGCAATAATATTTGTGCAAGAATTTAAAGAAATAGAAAATGGATGTATAAAAGGTTGAATTATAATGTGTAACGCTTTAATTTTTATTTTTTGAACACCTTGATATATTTGGCAACAAAATGGCTTCAACAAGAAGAGATTTTGATTGATCAAAGCGATAAATTCAAGTTAAAATCTATTGAAGCAAAAGCAATAAATTTAAGTCAAAATCATCTCAATTTTTGCCACAAGATGGCATTACCAGGGAGAGATTAATGGGCTCGTTCATCAGAGACAACTGTTGGGAGTTTGCTGCTAACTGTTGAGGAATTCTCTGATGACCGGACTGTTAATCGTAAACATGTTAGGGCAGCGGTAGCCATTTTTGCAATCGTTCTATTTAGACCGATTGATGTTGGCGATTGGTATTGGCGGGTTAAACTTTTAAGCTAGTCGAGGTTATGGATGTGCGAAATTATGTATTTAATAATATCTACTATGAAATTACTAAACGTAAGGAGATTCGTGAATTACTGCAGGGTCAGAAAATAATAGTGTTTGTGTAAATAGAGTATTGTTTGTGTAAATAAGTATTTATCTAATTATATTTAACAATGGAACTAAATTTTCTCTGCCATCAAATAAAATAAAGTGTTATGGGCATTATCCATCGATAAATGTATTTAATTTATAGCTAAAACGAAAACAAACAACACACAAAATCAAAATTGCCGGACTATCGATTATCAGATACCAAAATACATCACAAACAAAATCCAAATATATTTTGTGGTGGAGGCAGTTACTTTCTGAAACATTGTAAATATTTAAATAATTAACATTGATTACTTTTTTGTATTCACTTTTTATATATATAGAAAGTGATTACAAAAAAGTAATCAGTGTTAATTATTAAAAAATTCAAACATGTTGAATGCTGAATATTTTGATGAACGAGACCATTAATGTAGACTGAACTTATACATCTAATGAAGCAACAAATTCCGTGTAAGTAAAACATTACTTAAGTAAGTCAATAGCTTTTGAAGCAAAACATGTGTAATAAAGTTCCTCAAAATTTCGTTACACTAATTAAATCTATTCATATTAAATACCCTAGTTGACTCTGTCAATACTCTCTTTAACAGTTGATACTGACACCCATCTGGCATCAAAAAAGCCGATCAACGGGACCGACTTTTTTCAAGCCCAATCAAAACAGATCCTCCACTTAATTCCAATTCACCCATTGTCCCTCCCCGGCTACTCACCCATTCAAATTTTACTGTAACACAATCTCACACATTGAAACACCCTTCCCTAAAAAAAACAACATAATCCAAGCTCATAAAAAAGCACGCGCATTTCTTTCCCGTTCACGCTTCAGCAACCACCCAACAGTCACCAGTATAATAGCGCCCTTTTTATCGGGGCGTGAAACTAGATTAGCCTCATTGTCGTCCATTATTAAATAAAACCATTCAGGAGTCAATCAAAATCTAGTTTGTATTTTTACTTTTGTGAAGAGGGTTTCCCATAGAACGCCAATGGGAGATGTCCCGCATTTCGGTTGGCGGTTGCGGGGAAAAGGCGAATGAATTAAAATTCATTACCTCGCATAATAAAGTCGTAATTACTGTGACAACAAAAGTTATCGGCGTCGGGCACGAAAAAATTATACTCCTTATCGCCCCGAAAATTTATTATAATAACCTTCCATCATGAAAATAATAATGACGCTTTCATGCAAATCAACTGGGAGTTATTACTAACAGACTGTAGTGCTCGGTTGTTTTTGTTTTATTTTAAGGGTGGATTGTTTATTTTTAGCTGGGTGTGATGCACTGTCCAGAAATAATAAAATATTCTAGAAAAGATAAAATAAGGACCTATAAAAACGAGAGCTATTCATTATTTAAATGTAAAGTTAAATCAGTGTTTTCTGTAGTTTTTACTCTTTTTGATTTTTTCGGCACATATTTTTGGAAACTTTTTACATTTAATTCTAACGTCTTTCACTTCTAGATTAAGCATGAAGTAAAATTTCGAGTTTAGAAAAACCTGAAAATTTGGATTTGCCTGGGCGCACGAGCGAAGCGAGTCGCGCCCAGGCAAATCCAAATTTTCAGGCTTTTCTAAACTCGAAATTTTACTTCATGCGTCAGGCGTATTATACACTGATTTTAAGTGAATATTAAACCATACTGCTTATGTTAATAACCTTTACAAATGTTTATTTCGTTTAAATTTTAAAATTTCAGACAATAGAGAAACTTGCTTTGGGATCATACAAAAATTCTTCGTATATTGCTTATACAGGGATTTTTTCTTTTAGGTAAACATATGCATAAGCTGTAAATTTTCCGGCATCCGTTGTTTTTTAAAAGAGTTCGATTTGAAGCTTCAAACAAGTGTTTTCTACTCCCAGACTAAGCATGAAGTAAAATTTCGAGTTTAGAAAAGCCCCGTGAAAATTTGTCGAGGGTCGCGCAGCGACCCGAGACAAATTTTCTGGGCTTTTCTAAACTCGAAATTTTACTTCATGCGCCACGCGTATAAAACACTAATATATTGTAAAGTTTATGTATATTTGAACCTCACTTGAATTCAGTATTGTATACGCGTGGCGCATGAAGTAAAATTTCGAGTTTAGAAAAGCCCAGAAAATTTGTCTCGGGTCGCTGCGAGACCCGAGACAAATTTTCACCGGGCTTTTCTAAACTTGAAATTTTACTTCATGCTTAGTCTGGGAGTGGAATACACTCGTTTAAAGCTATAAATTGAACTCTTTCAACAAAAACAACGAATATCTAATGATTTAAAAAAAAATAAGGTGAATTTTCTAAACTCGAAATTTTACTTCATACGCCACGCGTATTAAACACTGACTTTAAGTGGATTTTAAAACATACTGCTTATGTTAATAACCTTTACAAATGTTTCTTTCGTTTAAATTTTAAAATTTCAGCGAGTAGAGACACTTGCTTTGGGATCAAACAAAAAATCTCTGTATATTGCTTATACAGGGAATTTTTCTTTTAGGTAAACATGTGCATAAGCTGTACATTTTTTAGCATCCGTTGTTTATTAAAAGAGTTCAATTTGAAGCTATAAATGAGTATTTTCCACTCCCAGACTAAGCATGAAGTAAAATTTCGAGTTTAGAAAAGCCCGTGAAAATTTGTCGAGGGTCGCGCAGCGACCTGAGACAAATTTTCTGGGCTTTTCTAAACTCGAAATTTTACTTCATGCGCCACGCGTATAATACACTGATTTTAAGTGGGGTTCAAATATACATAAACTTTACAATATATTAGTGTTTTATACGCGTGGCGCATGAAGTAAAATTTCGAGAGAAAAGCCCAGAAAATTTATCTCGGGTCGCTGCGCGACCCTCGACAAATTTTCACGGGGCTTTTCTAAACTCGAAATTTTACTTCATGCTTAGTCTGGGAGTGGAAAACACTCGTTTAAAGCTTCAAATTAAACTCTTTAAACAAAAACAACGAATATCTAATGATTTAAAAAAAATAAGGTGGATTTTCTAAACTCGAAATTTTACTTCATACGCCAGGCGTATTAAACACTGACTTTAAGTGGATTTTAAAACATACTGCTTATGTTAATAACCTTTACAAATGTTTATTTCGTTTAAATTTTAAAATTTCAGCGAGTACAGAAACTTGCTTGGAGATCAAACAAAAAATCTCTGTATATTGCTTATACAGGGAATTTTTCCTTTAGGTAAACATGTGCATAAGCTGTACATTTTCCGGCATCCGTTGTTTTTTATAAGAGTTCAATTTGAAGCTTTAAACGAGTGTTTTCCACTCCCAGACTAAGCATGAAGTAAAATTTCGAGTTTAGAAAAGCCCCGTGAATATTTGTCGAGGGTCGCGCAGCGACCCGAGACAAATTTTCTGGGCTTTTCTAAACTCAAAATTTTACTTCATGCGCCACGCGTATAAATCACTGATTTTAAGTGGGGTTCAAATATACATAAACTTTACAATATATAAGTGTTTTATACGCGTGGCGCATGAAGTAAAATTTCGAGTTTAGAAAAGCCCCTTGTAAATTTTCACGGGGCTTTTCTAAACTCGCAATTTTACTTCATGCTTAGACTGGGAGTGGAAAACACTCGTTTAAAGCTATAAATTGAACTCTTTAAACAAAAACAACGAATATTTAATGATTTAAAGAAAATAAGGTACATTTTCACAACTTGAAATTTTACTTCATGCACGACGCGTATTAAACACTGACTTTAAGTGAATTTTAAAACATACTGCTTATGTTAATAACCTTTACAAATGTTTATTTCGTTTAAATTTTAAAATTTCAGCGAGTAGAGAAACTTGCTTGGAGATCAAACAAAAAATCTCTGTATATTGCTTATACAGGGAATTTTTCCTTCAGATAAACATGTGCATAAGCTGTACATTTTCCGGCATCCGTTGTTTTTTAAAAGAGTTCAATTTGAGGCTTTAAACGAGTGTTTTTCACTCCCAGACTAAGCATGAAGTAAAATGTCGAGTTTAGAAAAGCCCCATGAAAATTTGTCGAGGGTCGCGCAGCGACCCGAGACAATTTTTTGGGGCTTTTCTAAACTCGAAATTTTACTTCGTGCGCCACACGTATAAAACACTGATTTTAAGTGGGGTTCAAATATACATAAACTTTATAATATATTAGTGTTTTATACGCGTGGCGCATGAAGTAAAATTTCGAGTTTAGAAAAGCCCCGTGAAAATTTGTCTCGGGTCGCTGCGCGACCCGAGACAAATTTTCTACGCGGGGCTTTTCTAAACTCGAAATTTTACTTCATGCTTAGTCTGGGAGTAGAAAACACTCATTCGAAGCTTTAAATTCAACTCTTAAAAAAAAACAACGAATATCTAAAGATTAAAAGAAAATAAGCTGAATTTGGAATACGTATACTTTAAAGAAAAACTCCCAATATATGTGCATTTTTGATATAAAAAAAAAAAAAATACTTAACTTTTGTATACCACCCTCAAAAGTGGCATAAAAAAATTAATCGTTTCTTTTATTGTTTATTTACGGATATCCATTTAAAATAAATACAAGCATTATGTTCTAAAATAAGTTAAAGTAATAATTAAGTTAAAATATATAAAATCACAAACAATATACACAACAGATTAAAATCAAATTGCTCATCACTATGCTAAAAGTAATAAATAAGGTTAAAATATAAATCACAAACAATATACAAATAAAACAAACAAAACAGATTAAAATGTGAACAAAAATAAAAATCGAAATTGAAAATGCACCACGAAATTAAGTGTTTTCTTTTTTTTTACTCTCTTTGACCTTTTTCGTCACATAATGTTTTTAATTAATTAATTCTAACGACTGTCTTTCACTTCGAGATTAGGCATGAAGTAAAATTTCGAGTTTAGAAAAGCCTAAAAAGCAAATCCAAGTTTTCAGGCTTTTCTAAACTTGAAATGTTACTTCATGCGCCACGCTAGAAAACAGTGATTTATTTTGAAGTATAAGAGAGCTTTTTATTTTTATTACCTCAAGTTGCTCGATTGTATAAAGTATGAATATCGTATCTAAATGAAAGCAGAGTGCCCTATAATATTCATCTTATGTGTTTTGATGTCCTGAGCTAAAAAAAAGGTTGAGAATCACTTACAGAAACTAGTCTATTCTAGGCAAAAGTGGTGTGAAGTTTCTTAATTTGCCCGCGCGTAAAACTTTTTCTTAATCGTGCAAGGCTGAGAGGGTTGCTTTTTTGGTGGTACTCGAAAGTGCAATTTGGCTCCACTTATTCGTGGCGTCCTAGGTCTAGCCCTAGTGGCGATATTTGGAAATCCGCCCCTGGCTATAAGTTTATGGAACAACCAAGTATTCCAATTTTGGATGTGTTTTATATTTCAATTACTTTGATATGGCAAATGCTGTAAGTTTATGGAACAACCATAGGAAGTTTTCTATTTTGATTACCTTGATTTCGCAAATGCTATACATTTTTTGAACTACCAAGTTTTCCAATGTTGGAAGTGTACCCTAGGTCTAGCCCTAGTGGGAATATTTGGAAATCTGTCAATGGCTATAAGTTTATCATACAACCAAGCTCTCCAATTTTGGAAGTGTTTTATATTTCAATTACTTTGATATAGCAAATGTAGTAAGTTTATGGAACAACCGTAGGAAGTTTTCTATTTTGATAACCTTGATTTCGCAAATGCTATACATTTTTGGAATTACCAAGTTTTCCAATGTTAGAAGTTTTTTCTAACGAGTGTCTATAAATTGTCGGCATCCCAGTAGGTTTTGACTCCAGAAACATACGTTGTAATTAGACATATAATTGAATTTCTTTGACGTTTATAAGTTTATCTAACAACCAAGTTTTCCAATTTTGGAAGCGTTTTATATTTCAATTACTTTGATATGGCGAATGCTGTAAGTTTATGGAACAACCATAAGAAGTTTTCTATTTTGATTACCTTGATTTCGCAAATGCTATACATTTTTTGAACTACTAAGTTTTCCAATGTTGGAAGTTTACCCTAGGTCTAGCCCTAGTGGGAATATTTGGAAATCTGCCCATGGCTATAAGTTTATCGTACAACCAAGCTCTCCAATTTCGGAAGTGTTTTATATTTCAATTACTTTGATATGGCAAATGTAGTAAGTTTATGGAACAACCATAGGAAGTTTTCTATTTTGATTACCTTGATTTCGCAAATGCTATACATTTTTGGAATTACCAAGTTTTCCAATGTTAGAAGTTTTTTCTAACGAGTGTCTATAAATTGTCGGCGTCCCAGTAGGTTTTGACTCCAGAAACATACGTTGTAATTAGACATATAATTAAATTTCTTTGACGTTTATAAGTTTATCTAACAACCAAGTTCTCCAATTTTGGAAGCGTTTTATATTTCAATTACTTTGATATGGCGAATGCTGTAAGTTTATGGAACAATCATAAGAAGATTTCTATTTTGATTACCTTGATTTCGCAAATGCTATACATTTTTTGAACTACCAAGTTTTCCAATGTTGGAAGTTTACCCTAGGTCTAGCCCTAGTGGGAATATTTGGAAATCTGCCCATGGCTATAAGTTTATCGTACAACCAAGCTCTCCAATTTTGGAAGAGTTTTATATTTCAATTACTTTGATATGGCAAATGTAGTAAGTTTATGGAACAACCATAAGAAGTTTTCTATTTTGATTACCTTGATTTCGCAAATGCTATACATTTTTGGAATTACCAAGTTTTCCAGTGTTAGAAGTGTTTTCTAACGAGTGTCTATAAATTGTCGGCGCCCCAGTAGGTTTTGACTTTAGAAACATACGTTGTAATTAGACATATAATTAAATTTCTTTGACGTTTATAAGTTTATCTAACAACCAAGTTTTCCAATTTTGGAAGCGTTTTATATTTCAATTACTTTGATATGGCGAATGCTGTAAGTTTATGGAACAACCATAAGAAGTTTTCTATTTTGATTCTCTTGATTTCGAAAATGCTATACATTTTTGGAACTACCAAATTTTCCAATGTTGTAAGTGTTTTCTAACGAGTGTCTATAAACTGTCGGCATCCCAGTAGGTTTTGACTCCAGAAACATACGTTGTAATTAGACATATAATTAAATTTCTTTGACGTTTCCAAAATTCAACGAATCGTATGACTTAATCTAAGATATGTAATTTGTTTTTTAAAGCAACTGAGATGCTGACAGTTTATAGATACTGGTTATATTAATTACTACAAGGCAGTTTACTTCTGGTGTTAAAAAAATTGTCGGAACCATAACTGTGTAGTGAAGTGGGTGATTCCACTGAGCAAATCCATTTGAGTAATGTTTTAATAACATTGAAGCAATGTTTAATGTTGATATAAAGTTATTTGTTTGTTTTTTGCTTAGTGGGATGATTATTGATGGGGTTACAAAACATGCTTGTAGAATTGTCAGTGACATTGTTATGCTTCAAAGATATAAGAGAAGTCAATAGGGAAAAATTGTCTCTTTAGGAGTTTCTTAATTAGTATCCAATTTTCAATTTCGATCAAATAACTATTCTATTTGGCTCAATTTTTTATGAGTGTAAGCTTAGTGGGATGATTATTGATGGGGTTACAAAACATGCTTGTAGAATTGTCAGTGACATTATTATGCTTCAAAGATATAAGAGAAGTCAATAGGGAAAAATTGTCTCCTTAGGAGTTTCTTAATTAGTATCCAATTTTCAATTTCGATCAAATAACTATTCTATTTGGCTCAATTTTTTATGAGTGTAAGCTTAGTGGGATGATTATTGATGGGGTTACAAAACATGTTTGTAGCATTGTCAGTGACATTATTATGCTTCAAAGATATAAGAGAAGTCAATAGGGAAAAATTGTCTCTTTAGGAGTTTCTTAAATAGCATCCAATTTTCAAGTTCGATCAAATAACTATTCTATTTGGCTCAATTTTTTATGAGTGTAAGCTTAGTGGGATGATTATTGATGGGGTGACAAAACATGCTTGTAGAATTGTCAGTGACATTGTTATGCTTCAAAGATATAAGAGAAGTCAATAGGGAAAAATTGTCTCTTTAGGAGTTTCTTAATTAGTATCCAATTTTCAATTTCGATCAAATAACTATTCTGTTTGGCTCAATTTTTTATGAGTGTAAGCCATTTTGATTGTTGAATTGGTAACACACGAGGCGTTACAGTACATCGTAAAGCCGCATCCTAGATATGCAAAATTCGCCCATTGTAACCTCTAATTGGCCGTCACGTTAATTGGATGCAAATTGGGGCCCGATTACCGGGGCGCGCTCTAAACGGCCGTTTCGGAATCCGCCGCCGCGGCCGCATTCTTTCTTATGCAAAGCGGCCAAACGCGAAAAAGGCACGCTACAAATTGTTTTCCCCCTCGTTACATCTTTATGTAGTTGCCCGTGCACTTCTTGGTGTTGTTGCCGTTCCGCACTCGCGCCGCGCAGCGCCGCCGGTTTACCATTCTGGGAGTGAACGACTGGTATGCCACGAGGAGGAGCGATTGGCACTTTGGTTAACCGGCGTGGACGGGGCGTGCTTTTTTTATCGAGGCGTGTGATCGTGATTCTTTTTCAATGCGAGACGGACGGATTTCGAGTTGTTAACAAGCAACGAAACAAAAGAGATGGAAAATGTGGGGTCCGGGCGCGATTCATTAACGGGATTTGGTTAATTAATGGATTTTGGATTGGTGGATGGATTTTTTATGGTAAATTAACTTGGTGAGGTTGTAATACCAATAAATTTCAATATCATCACTATATTATGACTTAAGCATTGCTAATGTTGAGTTTTTTTTGGTTTGTTTTAACAAATTTCTACTTACATCTACAAATCTTGCTATAATCAGTTGGATAGCAGAATAGCAACTAATCCAACTAGAGAACTTGCACAATGAAACACTTTTAACTTTGTTTGTATAACACGTTTTATTTAATGTGACTGCAGTTTCGACAAATTTAGCTTGTCATTATCAAACATGGAGTAACTTAAACTAGAGGTTTTACAGGTAAACGTACTTTAAGATACATTTTTGCCTTTTCTGTTACACTATCACTTACTAAATTCTGTATTGTGGAGGCTTCTACTTCGTTATACATGTTAATTACACAATTTAGTAAGTGTTAGTGTAACAGAAAAGGAAAAAATGTATCTTAAACTACGTTTACCTGTAAATCCTCTAGTTTAAGTTACTCCATGTTTGATAATGACAAGCTAAATTTGTCGAAACTGCAGTCACATTAAATAAAACGTGTTTTACAAACAAAGTTAAAAGTGTTTCATTGTGTAATTAACATGTATAACGAAGTAGAAGCCTCCACAATACAGAATTTAGAGAACTTGGCTATTATATAAACCTATTCATCAGCATTTTAAAGCCACTGTGTGGCGAATCATGTTGCAGTGGTTAACATTAAAGTGAAACTCTCCCAACTCAGTTGTTTTTGTTTCAAGTGTAAAGTCATAGCATTTAAAAAAAATCTTCAGTTAGGAATGTATAAATGTTATATTTGCGAGTAAGTTTTTCACCCCAGAATGTAGATAGATTTAACTTCAAATGTTCAGTTTGGATTAGGACTAACAAAAATAGACGAAATGTTTGTCAAGATCAGAAGGTAGAGTTTTTCACCCCAGAATGTAGATAGATTTAAAAGAAGTAAGTGTTATAATTATAGCATTTAAAACATGTTTCAATTGTCAATCTACAAAAGCCAACATTGGGTAAGTTAAACACTTGTATTGTTCCATGTTTTTATTTTCAGTTGTCTGACACGTGTTTCGATCCGTTACGATCATTTTCAAAGTTTAAACAGTTTTAACTTTCAAAATGATCGTAACGGATCGAAACACGTGTCAGGCAACTGAAAATAAAAACATGGAACAATACAAGTGTTTAACTTTACCCAATGTGAAAATCTTGTTCCTTCAAGGAAATAACAGAACAAGTATCGAATATATTAGAAGCCAAAATTTAGCTACCCTCCCAACTCAGTGGTTTTTATTTCAGGTGTAAACTTATAGCATTTGACAAACTGTTCAGTTAATAATCTATAAAAGTCACATTTGCGAGTGAATTGTTGACACCCAGAATGTGGATACTTTCCAAAAATGGTGCAAGTGTCAGTTAGAAATCTACGAAAGTCACATTTGCGAGAGAATTGTTCACACTCGGAATGTGGATACTTCCCAAAAATGGTGCAAGTGTCGTAATTATAGTATCCAAAACATGTTTCAATTGAAAATCTACAAAAACCAAAATTTAGCTAGGGAGGGTAGCTAAATTTGGCTTTTGTAGATTTCCAATTGAAACATGTTTTGGATACTATAATTATGACACTTGCACCATTTTTGGACACACACTGAGTTGCTTTTGTTTCAATAGTTAACTTATAGTATTTGACTGTGTCAAATTCAAAGGCTGGCAATAATGAAAGTATTTATTGGATTGCCATATCGTTACTATCATCAAATTATTGTTTTAATTTGAAGTTGCTAACACTTTCGTACTACAAGAAGGAAGTACTACCACAGTTCATATACAGGGAATTTTTCTTTTGAGTATACACATGCGTACGCTATTTTTTAAGAGTTCAATTTGAAGCTTTAAATGAGTGTTTTCCACTCCCAGACGAAACATGAAGTAAAATTTTGAGTTTAGAAATGCGTGAAAATTTGATTTGGTCGCATGCGCCACGCGTATTAAACACTGAAAACGCGGAAATATTGTGAATAAGTTAACTTCATTTAAAATCAGTGCCTCTTACGCGTGGCGCATGAAGTAAAATTTCGAGTTTAGAAAAGCCTGAAAATTTGGTTTGGCCGCTCCGCTTCGCGGAGCGACCAAACCAAATTTTCAGGCTTTTCTAAACTCGAAATTTTACTTCATGCTTAACCTGGGAGTGGAAAACACTCGTTTAAGCTTCAAACTAAAATCGTTAATAAAAACAACGAATATCTGAACATCTACAGCATATAATTAGGATATGTATACTTGAAAGAAAAACTCCGTGTATATCCAGTTAGCTAGCTTCTATATCAAATTTGTAAACAAGTACTTACATTGTTGCAGGTGTAAACTTATAGCATTTGACAAACTGTTCAGTTAATAATATATAAAAGTCACATTTGCAAGTGAATTGTTCACACCCAGAATGTGGATACTTTCCAAAAATGGTGCAAGTGTCGTAATTATAGTATCCAAAATATGTTTCAATTGAAAATTTACAAAAACCAAAATTTAGCTAGGGAGGGTAGCTAAATTTTGGCTTTTGTAGATTTCCAATTGAAACGTGTTTTGGATACTATAATTATGACACTTGCACCATTTTTGGACACACACTGAGTTGTTTTTGTTTCAATAGTTAACTTATAGTATTTGGCTGAGTGTCAAATTCAAAGGCTGGCAATAATTAAAGTATTTATTGGATTACCACATCGTTGCTATCATCAAATTATTGTTTTAATTTGAAGTTGCTAACACTTTAGTACTACAAGAAGGACGTACTAGCACAGTTCATATACAGGGAATTTTTCTTTTGAGTATACACATGCATACGCTATTTTTAAGACTTCAATTTGAAGCTTTAAACGAGTGTTTTCCACTCCCAGACTAAGCATGAAGTAAAATTTCGAGTTTAGAAAAGCGTGAAAATTTGATTTGGTCGCGTAGCGCGAAGCGCGGAGCGACCAAATCAAATGTTCACGCTTTTCTAAACTCGAAATTTTACTTCATGCGCCACGCGTATTAAACACTGAAAACGCGGAAATATTGTGAATAAGTTAACTTCATTTAAATTCAGTGTCTCGTACGCGTGGCGCATGAAGTAAAATTTCGAGTTTAGAAAAGCCTGAAAATTTGGTTTGGCCGCTCCGCTTCGCGGAGCGACCAAACCAAATTTTGAGGCTTTTCTAAACTCGAAATTTTACTTCATGCTTAACCTGGGAGTGGAAAACACTCGTTTAAGCTTCAAACTGAAATCGTTAAAAAAAACAACGAATATCTGAACATTTACAGCATATAATTAGGATATGTATACTTGAAAGAAAAACTCCCTGTATATCCAGTTAGCTAGCTTCTATATCAAATTTGTAAACAGTGTTTGGATGCTATTGCTGAATGTAAGACTGGTGATTGGTGTATATAGTCGGCTATCTTACTGTTACTTTACTTCCTGCACATACTTTGTCGTTTTTTACTTAATTTCCAGTTCTCCTATTAGCATTGACTCTCCTAGGTACAACTTAAGTGTTACCATTTTAAAATTGAATAGAAACTGACAAAGTGAATTAGGATAAATCGTGTAACTATACCAGCTTTTCAATTTGAAGATGGTAACCCTTTAGTAAACCCTTTGAAGATGATAATCCTTTAGTACTAGCAAGGGGAGCCAATGCTTATGGGAGAACTGGAAACCGAGTAGAAAAGTAAATACTATGGTCAGGATGTGGAGTAAGAGTAAGACAGATGACTGTGTACACCAGTGATGGGGAAACTACGGCCCGCGGAAAGGTTTAATCCGGCCCGTTTAAGAGTGCCGTCGTGAGAATGTTTGAACGCGTTCTTACTTCGTAATGTGACGACCCGCATAAAAACTTCCTACCTACGATTAAGCATTATTCTTTGGCCCGCTACGATTGTCTGGTTATTACAAATGGCCCGTCTTAAAAAAAGTTTCCCCACCACTGGTGTACACCAATCACCGGTCTCGCTTCTGGATGCAGCATCCAAACGAGGTTACCAAATTTTTATATAGAGACTGGCTAACTAGATATATACAAACCTGGGTACTAGGTACATAAAGTACTTACATTGTTGCAGATTGCAATCTGGTTAAGCTTTTTTAAACACATAGTGAAAAAACACTCGGTCAACATTTAACAACCAATCACCAATACCGAAAACCCACCATATTTGGTACCAGGTGTCACCCGTTAAACGCGCATCCGAAATTAATCCGTTGTCCTTTCCTCACTCACCAGAAACAAACGGTCGGACGACCATCGAGCCACGCCCACCACTAATGACCACACGTTTACCACGTTTCCCCACAACCAAAACAGAAGAAGAAGAAAAATAAACAAGCGCGAATTATCGCCATAATTGCACATTCCTCGGCGTTTATTTAACAATTAGGCATTATCTAAGTAGTTTTTAAGAACACCTTCTATCCCGGGATATAATTAGAGGTAATTAAGCAGGTTTTTAATAACGGCGGAAAAAATGATGATACGTCGGTTAAATTAAATGTGTAATTTGGGACGCCATCAACCATCTGGCTTTTGTGATTGTTTCCAAGCAAGCGAACGTGTTTAATTAATTATGAAATTTCTTCATTTCAGGATATTTATGATGGGTGTTCTTGGGAAGTTGCAGTAGCTTGGGAACAAATTTGTAAGCGTTTGCTAACTAACAGTAGTCGTATTGTTTCGGAAAATTATTATCGCGATGGATTTATGATGTACCTATTCTTATTTATGGGAACAAATCTTGATTAACTAAATACAAGAAAATGTAACATTTTCACCATTCCATTTAGAGAATTTTGGAGTATAATACAGAAAATGTTCATTAAATTTACCAAATTTGATGACTTACTTAGATAATATCTGTCAATTACTTCTGAATATGCAGAGCTTTCGTAAATGTTAACATTTTCAGTCAAATTTGTCTCGTTTTATAGTTTTTATGGTTTTTAAGACTTTGGTCGACTTTGGAAAATTATTAACGCAATTGATTTATGATGTACCAATTCCAATTTATGGGAACAAATGTTGATTACCTAAATTTGAGAAGATTTAACATTTTCACCATTCCATTTAGAGAATTTTGGAGTATAATGCCCAAATTGTTCATTAAATTTACCAAATTTGATGACTTACTTCGACTACATCTGTTAATTACTTCTGAATATGCAGAGTTTTCGTAATAATAATTTGAAGCTTTAATTAAACTGGTGTTTTCCACTCCCAGATTAAGCATGAAGTAAAATTTCGAGTTTAGAAAAGCGCCATGAAAATTTGTCGAGGGTCGCGCAGCGACCCGAGACAAATTTTCGGGCTTTTCTAAACTCGAAATTTTATTTCATGCGTCACGCGTATGAAACAGTGATTTATAGTGAAGTTCAAAATATACTGCTTAAGCAGTAAAAAGAAAAACTTTAATTGGCATAATTAGGCAGTATTCTAAAGCAGTATATTTTGACATTCACTTGAAATCAGTGTTTTATACGCGTGGCGCATGAAGTAAAATTTCGAGTTTAGAAAAGCCCGAAAATTTGTCTCGGGTCGCTGCGCGACCCTCGACAAATTTTCACGGGGCTTTTCTAAACTTGAAATTTTACTTCATGCTTAGTCTGGGAGTGGAAAACACCAGTTTAAATTGAACTCTTTAAAAATTAACGAATGTCGAAATTTACAGAAAAATTCATTGTATGAAAAAAAATCACTTGATTGCTTTTAAATTGTGACATAATTATTGTTTTAAGCTTGGTATAGCTTACTATTGTATTTCGGATAATTATTAGTTCAGAGTTTCTTTTTAAATTGTTATATTTATACGAAAATATTGCATTATGTTAAAATACATTGATTTAAAAAAAAATCCATAATTTTAAAAATCGTTATTCATAGTTATGCTTTTTTAATCAGGTTGATTTAAAATCAGCCAAAAAACGTATAAACAAAGCTTTTTCTCTGAATTTATTGACTAGTGGTATTTAAGAAAAGTTTTCTTTGAAAATAAATGCAAGTCTAGATGTTTTTGATTTTTGTATCCTCTACCCTACTAAAAAAGTGGGTACTATTTATGGATTGATCATATTTTTTCTTACAAAAAAAGGATTTTCTTGAAAAAGACTACATCCCCCTCTTTAACTTCAAATGTCCAGTTTGGATTAGGAGTATCAACAATGGACGAAATGTTTGTCAAGACCAAAAGCTAAAGGAGTATGAATTAGGACTATCAATAAGTGACGAAATGATTGTCAAGACCAGGAGCTAGAGGAGTATGGATTAGGACTATCAAAATGAGACGAAATGTTTGTCAAGACCAGGAGCTAGAGGAGTATGGATTAGCACTATCATAAATAGACGAAATGTTTGGCAAGACCAGGAGGTATAGTATGGATTAGGACTATCAAAAATAGACGAAATGTTTGTCAAGACCAGGAGCTAGAGGAGTATAGATTAGGACTATAAAAAATAGACGAAATATTTGTCAAGACTAGGAGCTAGAGGAGTATGGATTAGGACTATCATCAATAGACGAAATGTTTGGCAAGACCAGGAAGTAGAGGAGTATAGATTAGGACTATCAAAAATAAACGAAATATTTGTCAAGACCAGGAGCTAGAGGAGTATGGATTAGGACTATCATAAATAGACGAAATGTTTGGCAAGACCAGGAGGTAGAGTATGGATTAGGACTATCAAAAATAGACGAAATGTTTGTCAAGACCAGGATCTAGAGGAGTATAGATTAGGACTATCAAAAATAGACGAAATATTTGTCAAGACCAGGAGCTAGAGGAGTATGGATTAGGACTATCATAAATTGACGAAATTTTTGGCAAGACCAGGAGGTAGAGGAGTATAGATTAGCGCGTGGCGCATGAAGTAAAATTTCGAGTTTAGAGAAGCCTGAAAATTTGGTTTGGTCGCTCCGCGCTTCGCGCTACGCGACCAAACCAAATTTTCAGGCTTCTCTAAACTCGAAATTTTACTTCATGCTTAGTCTGGGAGTGGAAAACCCTCGTTGTCAGCTTCAAATTGAACCATTTTAATAAACAACGAATATCTGAAGATTTACAACATATCCGCTGTACATTGCATACTTTAAATGCTGGGCCGGATGGTGTACCTCCTTACTTAAAAAGATGTGTTTTCTCTCTTACTAATCCCATTAAGTTATTATTCAATAAATCTTTAACATCTGCAGTATTTCCTACTAATTCGAAGGACTCATTCATTAATCCGATATTTAAAGATGGTAAAAGAGATAGTATTGAAAATTATAGAGGTGTTTCCATCCAGTCCACTATCCCAAAGATATTTGATAAACTTATATCGGAACAACTTAGATGGAGCTGCAAGAACATAATATGCGACGAACAACATGGATTTTTTGAGGGGAGATCTACAACATCTAACCTGTTGTCATACCAGATGTATTTAATGAATGCTTTGGAAAGAGGTCTTCTAGTAAATTCCATTTATACAGACTTTTCTAAAGCCTTCGACCGTGTCAATCAATCAATTCTTTTGAAAAAAACTCGAAGGTCTTGGCTTTAGTGACAATATGGTAAAATGATTTTCCAGTTACTTAAATAACCGACAGCAGTTTGTTAAAATTGATAATTTTATATCTAAAGCAGTTCATGTGACATCTCATATGCCTCAGGGATCTCATTGTGGACCAATCTTGTTCTTGCTCTTCATTAATGATATTGGTAGTATTATACAAAACTGTAGGTACCTTATGTTTGCAGATGACTTAAAGATTTTTAGAGTCATTGAAACGGCTACTGATCAGAGACTTTTACAACATGATTTAAACAATTTATCTACCTGGTGTACCAACAACTGTCTACAACTTAACTTAAAGAAATGTATGGCTATATCTTTTGGTCGAAATAGACGTCATTTAGTTGAGTACTCTATAAATAACTACAATTTACCATTTGTTGAGAAAGTGCGTGATCTAGGGGTTATATTTGACTGCCGCTTAACCTTCATCCCACATATAAACAGTATTTTAAGTAGATCTCTTTCGACGTTAGGTTTTGTAAACAGATTCTCTAAACAGTTCAGTATAAATACATTCAGAACTCTTTACGTTACTTTAGTTCGCCCTCATTTGGAGTACTGTTCTGTAATATGGACACCACATTTTAACAACCACAGTGACTTAATTGAAAAGGTCCAAACTAGATTTTTATTACTTGCTTCACATAAGCTAGGTATTGCCCGGATAAATTATAGCCGATCTTATATGCTAAATGTATTAAATTTAAAATCTCTGCGCTACAGAAGAGTTATGCTAGATTTGTGCTAAGGGTACAAACTAATTAATGGCTTTTTGAACAGTAGCATATTGGTTGGGGCATTAAACTTTAATTTTTATTCATCCACTGTTCTACGAAACAAATCTTTGTTTCGTTTAAACACCCATCGCACAAATTATGCCTCTAATAATCCTGTTTGTCGCATAATGAAATATTGTAATATACTAAATACATTTCCGAACTTTTTAATATTTTGTAATTCTTACAATATGTTTAAGCGCCACCTTTCGCTCATTGATCTTGTAGTTGTTTTTCAATTGTATTTATTAGCTAATTGTAACTTGAATTTTATAACTATCATGTGCATTGTATTATTTGTTATATGTTTAATTTACACACACTTATTATATATATATTTAATGTAAAATGGAGATTTCCGTACAAATAAATAAAATCAATAAATAAAGAAAAACTCCCTGTATAACGTGAAACCGTATTTAATTAGCAGTATCACACCTTCCGTTAGGTCATTAGTGGGACGTATATTGACTCGCTCGCTTAATTGAATGCCTCGATG
Source organism: Philonthus cognatus (assembly GCA_932526585.2). Classification (NCBI taxonomy): domain Eukaryota; kingdom Metazoa; phylum Arthropoda; class Insecta; order Coleoptera; family Staphylinidae; genus Philonthus; species Philonthus cognatus. Next base: position 157,140,261 of record OW052241.1, read on the forward strand.
AATTTGCAAATTAGACGATATTTAGCGTATGAATTGAATGTAAAATCAATACCGAGCGTGCGATGGATAGGGGCGTAATACCAACATTTTAGAAATGATTAGCCTGCAGGCCGATTAGCATACCTCCTGTCGATAATTATCCGATTGTACAACAATGAAGTGACCTATAACGTATGCCCAGAGCGCGCTAATCGATGAGAAATTAATAGCGCGAACAACTGAAAGTATAGTTAAAGAATAGTTTAAGTGTAGGTACTCGCACCTTAATCCGCAAAGCACGAAACGTATTATTCCGTTTTGTTATGGATGTGGCTAGCAGTGAGGAGATATAATTTAAGAAACAATAAGCATATTTCAGCGGGGTGTTGGTGATTTCACAAGTCAATTAGAGCGGCTCGCGTGAGTGCACGCCATTAGAGTGTTAGCTCGCGATCGCCGATATACCGGGGCCCTGTGTATTCATTACGTGAGAACTCGGGTCAGGCCCAGGAAATATTACACCTTTATACCCCCAGCACCAATATCAATACGCGTATAACTTTATAAAACACATCCACACACACACTCCACTTCATCAACTGGCCGAGCGCGACTGGTATCCCCCAAGGCTCCAACAATTCAATAAGTATAAATAACATTAATCAGTGTTAAAATCAATTAGATCGAATTTTCAACCAGTAATTGCGTCGGTTTGAACGTAAAAGTCGTTGATTACTTATGGAAATTAGTTGCAGTTAATGAATTTTACTTTTAAACAGATGATTCATACATTATATTGAAGTTTAGCAATTAAATGATCAATGAGAACCAAGCAGCAATTACTTGCTCATATATTTGTTTAAAGTCTTCAGGTGCTACATATTTCAAACATTAAAAGTGCGATTCTTTTCGCAATCTACAACAAGTTAGTCTTACAAAGACTATATGAAACATTTATCCACACTTCCCGAGCTAATACCCCGACGGACATTGAATTATACAACAAGTGTTTGCTGTTACATACAGTACCCTACTGCAAATGTAACAATTTGGGTCAAATTATTCAGGCCATCTATAGATAGATTTATACTTATCTGAAACATTATACTTATCTAAAAACTTAAATAAGTTTTTATTTTCAAACTAGTAATTTTTATGGTAGTGAAGAAAAACAACTAATGATTCACTCACAATTTTTGTGTTTTTCATAGTTCCCATTTCGCCTGTGATCGTTCCTATATCTGGATTTTACTAGCAGTCGTTCTACGCTTACTTGTGCCGCTTGGGTTAATATAACATGCGAAATATCATCTACAAAATGAAATTCTTCGTACGTTTCAACCAAACTTACGTATTTCACTGACGGAAAATAAAACTTCAGTGACAAATACATTGTTGCTATGGAAACATTTCAGAGCGCACGGAAAGGCGAACAAACAAACGTTTTCCGTGCGGTGGCTTCAAAAAGCGACGTTTTCATTATTCTAGAGGCATTTGGAAACAAAGTGTTTTTAGATAAGTATAATAAAAAGCTAATTTTCCGTAAATAAACTAACATTGAAATTGAATTATGAAATGGTTTGACATTAATGTCAACCTAACGTTTTTAAAGAAGCCTAAACTTTATCATTGATCCGTCCTTTTTGCTATTCTAAGAATACAAAAAAAAACTGAGCGAAAAAACATGATTTAGAGTAGGCTTTGAATTTTAAACTAGATTGGGACTACTGACTTTTAACACATAGTTAGTAAAGCTTTGCCATTTCCTCTAAACAATTTGACACCTTAGACTGACGGTCACGTTACCGTTCAAACATAAGTATAACTGAAATTTCCAATTCTTGGTTGCAGAGTACTTTAAACATTAAAAGTGCGATTCTTTTCGCAATCTACAACAAGTTAGTATTACAAAGACTATATCAAACACTTATTGAAACTAGTTGTTCCAATAAGTGTTTGATATAGTCTTTGTAAGACTAACTTGTTGTAGATTGCGAAAAGAATCGCACTTTTAATGTTTGAAGTATTCTGCAACCAAGAATTGGCAATTTCATTTATACTTATGCTACATACTTACTTTGTACGCACTTAATGAATTTCTCGACCTTATTATAAAATCTCGAGGTTTGCTGGTAATTCCAATCAATTATTCAAATCGAAAACCGCCAATTAGCTTAATCGCCGCGGCCGGACTGGATTTTTTCGCATTTTCCACGTACGCGACTTTTTCCCATTAGCATTCTGTCGATGGTACCAGCCTGTGTGTACGGACGATTGATTTTAATAATCTATTCGGATTCCAGCCGCGTCCACTACAAAGAACTAATGCCTCGTTTCGCATTGTATAATTTCCAAACGGCTCTTCTAAATGCCAAATGTTTATGCTAAGTGAATGTAAATTACGGAAAATCCACCGGCCGGCCTCGTATAATTATGCACTTCGTTAGCACTCAGCTATTTCAAATACGTCGGTGTTAACAATTGCTACATATAAATATTTTCGATAATGAATAGTTCGTAAATTGAATTACTTAACAGATTTATAGATTCCTCTCCTGGTCTTAACAAACAGTTCGTCTATTTTTGATAGTCCTAATCCATACTCCTCTAGCTCCTGGTCTTGACAAATATTTCGTCTATTTTTGATAGTCCTAATCTATACTCCTCTAGTTCCTGGTCTTGACAAACATTTCGTCTATTTTTGATAGTCCTAATCCATACTCTACCTTCTGGTCTTGCCAGATATTTCGTCTATTTATGATAGTCCTAATCCATACTCCTCTAGCTCCTGGTGTTGACAAATATTTCATCTATTTTTGATAGTCTATAAAACACTGATTTCAAGCGAAGTTTACTTATTCACAATATTTCAGTGCTTTCAGTGTTTAATACGCGTGGCGCATGAAGTAAAATTTCGAGTTTAGAAAAGCCTGAAAATTTGGTTTGGTCGCTCCGCGCTTCGCGCTACGCGACCAAACCAAATTTTCAGGCTTTTCTAAACTCGAAATTTTACTTCATGCTTAGTCTGGGAATGGAAACCCCTCGTTTAAAGCTTAAAATTGAAGTATTTCAAAGTACAACGAATTTCTGAAGATTTACAACAGATACGCTGTAATTAGAATATGTATGCTTTAAAGAAAAACTCGCTGTATATCGTTTCTTTTTGACACTTGATAGACGCCTTCTTTCATAGATCGTTGAGCATATTACCATGTTTAAAAGTAGGATATAACATTAACCCAGAAAATAGATTCAATACAGAAGCACAAGAATTCACAGTAAAATTCTTAAACGCGAATTTATTTACGCTTCAATCACCCTCTATACCAGTGGTCTCCAAACTACGGCCCGCGGGCCAAATCCGGCCCGCGACTTGCATGAATCCGGCCCGCGATTGTTTGTAATTTTTTTGTAAATGTCATATTTTGAAATATTGTAACAATTGTTGCTTAAATTTTTCATAATTTTATAAAATTAATCGGATCTTGGCCGACTTTATTATGTAGAATTGTATTTGTGGCCCGCGAAGAAGATAGGTTGGAGACCCAGGCTCTATACTAAATAATAAAGGAGCTAGGCGCGAACCCTAAGGAACAAAGTGTTTGTAAATAATGAAAATTGGAACTATGTTTATTCAGCCTACTGTCTTCGAATAAGGCCCTGAATAAGATGTGAAATTTAGTTACGCTTCAATCACCCTCAATACTAAACAATAAAGGACCTAGGCACGAACCCTGAGGAACAGGATGCTATGGTCCTCAGTACCCTGTTCTTCAGGGTTCGTGCCTAGGTCCTTTATTATCAAGTATAGAGAGTGATTGAAGCGTAAATAAATTTCACATCTTATTCAGAGCCTTATTCGAAGACAGTAGGCTGAATAAACATAGTTCCAGTTTTCGTTATTTACAAAACTACATCTGATTTAAATTTTGTGCAATAAAGTAAGTAAGTAAGTAAGTGCTTTATTAATGTTAATACCTAGGTTTACATACGTCATAAAGAACTGTTATTGCTTCAATTCAAGAGTTTAAACAAAATGGAACTTCATATTAAATCAGTATTTTATACGCCTAGCGCATGAAGTAAAATTTCGAGTTTAGAAAAGCCTAAAAATTTGGTTTGGTTTTACACAATAAAATGCACCTATAATTATTACCCACTGAGAAAAAAACAAATAAATAACGTTACATCAATATTGTAGCAACATAAACGTTGTTTTAATGTTGATGAAACATTACTTAAATGTGTTTGCTCAGTGGGTATTATAGGTGCATTTTGTTGTGGAAGATAACTGACGCAAACGAACACAGTGAACTGTGTTCGTTTGCGTTCAACTTAGTGCATAATAACGAACGGTTTCGGTGTAAAAAAGTGTAAAAAGTGCTGCACCAGTTCATGTAACGAACACACCTAATATGTAAAACAGTAGGCGTAGTTTAGATAATATTAAAGGCGTGGTGATAAGACAATATAGCATGGGTGTAGCTAGGATTAATTTCATGAGGGTAAAATATCGAGTTTTAAAAAGCCTGAAAATTTAGTTTGGTCGCTTCGCGAAGCGGAAAAACTCATTAAGCCTTAAACCGCGCGCGGTATAATGCGCACTGCACACTAATGCGTCCTAATGCGCACCCGAGGCTCAATTTCAGACACACCCCCAAAACAGCGAAACATCGCTCCATTAGCGCGCGCGCAAAGAGCAAAGTAATTGAGGTTAAATGAGCGCCTCATCGCGTGTAATAAATACCAAATCCAACAAACAGCCAAATTAAACTGTATTTAATATTTTCGAACACATTTTAAATGTGTAATTATTGCATAAACGCAGTCAGGGGAATTCTTATGCGGGGAGCAATTATATTATTAAAGTATTAATTTCAAAGAGTTAAGTTATAATAACACGGTGGTAGCTCGGAGATATAATTACCTCTCCTGCTAATGTGTAAATAATTACCGCGTTTCAAGGTATTTTCACGATCGGTATCAACAGCACAACGAAACAGAGAGAAAAAAAAACGGCTGTAATCTTACACTCTTAATATACGTTCACGAATTATCATAATTCGGGTTCACCTTCTTTCCTGCGTGCCTAATTTACTGTGGAGCACAATTTCGGGTACATTTACATGTTAGATTGCCCTCTTGCGTGGCTATAACTTTGGGCCTTTATGTGTTTAATCATTCCTAGATTGGGCCCTAATGGATTAAGCTGATGTCGGTTCGTGAAGTCAGCGACGGTTACACTTGGCGGGTTTTTATTTTTTTATTTCGGGATATTTTGCTTTGTTTGTTTGTGGCAGGGTTATTGTGTTTAAAACTCTTCGTTTTAAAACAGTGTTTCAAACATGTTTAAAAACAGCCGTCGTATTTTAAACGATTTTGTTTTAAACATGTTTTAAATCTTAAATTTGGTTAAAACATGTTTTAAAGATTAAATTTGTTTAAAACGAAATTTTACTTAATGCGCCACGCGTATAAAACTCTAAAATATTGTGAAGTTTACAATTTGCTACTCAAGCAGAATGCTAAAAACGTCTAGTTTAAACTTCATTTAAAACAAGTGATTTATACGCGTGGCGCATAAAGTAAAATTTCGAGTTTGATAAAGCCTGAAAATTTGGTTTGTTCGCTCCGCGCTTCGCGTTACGTGACCAAACCAAATTTTCAGGCTTTTCTAAACTCGAAAGTTTACTTCATGCTTAATCTAGGAGTAGAAAACACTCGTTTAAAGCTTCAAATTGAACTATTTTAACAAACAACGAATATCTGACGATTTACAACATATACTCATAATATTAATGGATTTTGCTTATTTTTCTTCCATTCTTGTGTATCAATTTAATTTTACTGCGAACTAATTCGCTTTGATTGATGCGGATTATTAATGCGTTCGCTCGGAATAGCCGCTTAAAAGCGCAATTTGACCGAAACGCTTTATCGAATCCAATTTTGAGACTGATCTTAGATGTCGTAAAATTTCCAATTAGTGGCCGCACATTCCAATTAAAAATTAATCAAAACAATCTCGGGAAACCATTTCACGGTATGTTACGTATTAGCAGGGTAATGGGTCGGCATTACGTCGGTAATTGTAAATTGATTATACGAGATACAAAAATTGAAATTTTACAAAATTAGAAACTGGAAACGGATTAAATATAATTTCTGGTGGAATCAAAAAATGTGCTATTTGTAAATAGTTTTCGAGGCTTGTACAATTTAATACTTATAGTTTGTACAAAGTTTCATAGAGTGTAATAAATGTTTGTTTTTTAATGTAAATCAAAGGATTTATATTCAAAAACAAACATTTACTACTTTATATGAAACTTTGTACAAACCATAAGTATTGAATAAAAATAGAAATTTTGTAATTTCGGGGAAAAAAGTAGAGTCAATATAATATATTTTAGTCAAACAATCAAAAAGTTTGTAACTACTTTTAATCATATTTTTTTCAAAATATGTTTCCCGAAGAACTAATTGCGAATTTATTCCAAGAAGGTAATTCCTTTTTTCATCAACATAGTTTAGAAATACAAAGTTACCAAAGAAACATAATTAAGAAGATCTAGAAAAAACGCCTACTAAATTATCCTGGTTTAAGAATGATTTGAGTTCTAGAAAAATTTTAAAGAAGATACTGAGCGTGGTATTTAAACCACGCCCACTATGATATCTAAAAGCTACCCTTACTATATTATCCTAGTTTGAGAACAGTGTGAATTCCAGAATGACGGTTCTCATCAACTTAGTGCAGAAATACAAAGTTAACAAAGCCACATAATTAAGAAAATGTAAAAAACGCCTACTAAATTATCCTCGTTTAAGAACAATATGAATTCTAGAAATACTTAAAAGAAGATACTAAACGTGGTATTAAAATTTACGCCCACTATGATATTTAAAAGCCACCCCTTCTATATTATCCTAGTTTAAGAACGGTGAGAATTCCAGAAAGGCCGTAAAAAAGTATTTAAGCCACGCCCACTATGCCATCTAAAAGCCACGCTTACTATATTATCCTTGTTTAAAAACGATATGAATTCTAGAAAGACAGTAAAAAGGTATTTAAGCCACGCCCACTATACCATCTAAAAACCACACCTACTAATTATCTCATCACCACAAGGTATTTAAGCCGCGCCCACTATGCCATCTAAAAGCCACGCTTACTATATTATCCTTGTTTAAAAACGATATGAATTCTAGAAAGACAGTAAAAAAGTATTTAAGCCACGCCCACTATAAAATCTAAAAACCACACCTACTAATTATCTCATCACACGCCTTCTATGTTATCTAAACCACGCCTACTATTTTGCATATCTACTTCACACAAATTATTTCGCTGGTTTTAAAGTAAATTTTATAAATTATAAGCACTTAATGGCTGTTACTTCTAGTAGTATCTATGTTTTAGCCTTTAAACCGTCCGCTTCGCGGAGCAACCAAACCAAATTTTCAGGTTTTTCGAAACTTGAAATTTTACTTCATGCTTAATTAAAGAGTGGAAACGCTCGTTCGAAACTTTAAATTGAACAACTATTACTCACTATCTGTATAAAATGCTAAAGAGAAAAACTCAAGATAAATGTGTGAGATTGTTCTGTGGTTAATTTTGGTTGGCCACATTTTGAATAAAAAAAAAATAGATTTATAACACATAATTATTCACTTCTTGAAGACGTTTTCAAGGAAAAAAAATCAACAAAAAATTATGACAGGTATTTTTCTAAGCACGTCAGACCTGATAATATTAAACACATAATAAATCTCTATAATTCACTTCTGCTAGATAAGTGAAAATGAATAGAAGTCCATCGCGTCCCAAAGATTTTATCGACGGCAAACCGCTGAGCTGGTCCTGGAATTGCCCACTGGGCGCTCGTTTCGCCTCAAAGGACGACAAGAAAAAGAAAATCAAAATGATTGTGTAAATTCTTTTTCGAATATCTTTATATGAATGACAATTCAATTATCTTCGTAGAAGTTTGGAAAGATAGTTAAAAAAATAACCAGAAAGAAAAATAAACACTTGATTTTGTTTACAATAAATCTTCTTCGCGACCTTATGGACATTTACATCGTTCTTAAATATTTTCCTGTTGTAAGAACAATGAGAATGCCATTAAGATTGTAAAGAAGGATTAGCGCCAGCTGTTAACAAAAATCGCGCAAAATAATATTATAAACATCGAGTGACGCGAGTGCCAGAGCATTTGTGAAAAATAATCATTACAAGATGTTGACCGAAATCGCACAAAGAACATTTTAAATATTTTATTTATATATTCGCTAGATAAAGGATAATATAAATTATAAAGTGCTCTGGTTGATGATTTTCTTTAAATATCGTTAGTTTGGTTCTTATTAATCGCTTGATTACAATATTGATAATTGAATAAAATACTAATGTCGGCTGTCGTCATTCTCAAGGAATAATACAGAAAGATGTTTTAGAAGATATATATCACAGTTCATATACAGATTGTTTTATGTAATACCGAACATTATCAATTTTAATTTCCATACATTAAAAGAATTCAATTTGAAGTTTTAAACGAGTGTTTTCCACTCCCACGTTAAGCATGAAGTAAAATTTCGAGTTTAGAAAAGCCTGAAAATTTGGTTTGGTCGCGTAGCGCGAAGCGCGGAGCGACCAAACCAAATTTTCAGGCTTTTATAAACTCGAAATTTTACTTCATGCGCCACCAGTGTAAACCACTGAAACACTGAAGCTCAAAATATATTTCAAACTTCGCAATATGTCAGTGTTTTATGCCAGTGGCGCATGAAGTAAAATTTCGAGTTTAGAAAAGCCCGAAAATTTGGTTTGGTCGCTCCGCGCTTCGCGCTACGCGACCAAACCAAATTTTCAGGCTTTTCTAAACTCGAAATTTTACTTCATGCTTAACCTGGGAGTGGAAAACACTCGTTTAAGGCTTCAAATTGAATTCAAACGCAAATCCAAATTTTTAGGCTTTTCTAAACTCGAAATTTTACTTCATGCGTAATTTGGGAGTGGAAAACGCTCGTTTTAAGTTTTGAATTATCAAAAGATTTAAGGCACATACGCTGTAATTGGGACAATTCGTACTGAAATAAGTTGAGGCATTAGTTGCGATTGATTGGCTACAATTTGTAATTTCTTTATTTATTTATTTTATTTATTCATTCATTCAACGGAATCCATTAAAAAAATACATAATGTTGTACAGCTAAAAATATAAAATTACACATTAAAACATAATTAAAACAATAAATAATATAATGGTCATATAGACAACCCAATTTACACATAACCTAAAAACTGAAGGTGTCAAATCGTATTAAATGCTTTGGTTTGACAAATCGAATATACAAAAATGAACATGGAAAAATTTTCAGGCTTTTCTAAACTCAAAATTTTACTCCATGCGCCACCGGTACAAAACACTGACATATTGTGAAGTTTGAAATATATTTTGAGCTTCAGTGTTTCAGTGCTTTACACTGGTGGCGCATGAAGTAAAGTTTCGAGTTTAGAAAAGCCTGAAAATTTGGTTTGGTCGCTCCGCGCTTCGCGCTACGCGACCAAACCAAATTTTCAGGCTTTTCTAAACTCGAAACTTTACTTCATGCTTAGTCTGGGAGTGAAGAACACCCGTTTAAAGCTTCAAATTGAATTCTTTTAATGTATACTTCTCTGTATGAAAACGAATATTGATACTGTTCGGTGTAACATAAAACTCTCTGTATATCCAGTTAGCCAGGCCTCTATATAAAATTTGGTAACCGCGTTTGGATGCTGCATCCAAAAGCGAGATTAGTATATAGTCGTCTGTCTTGCTCTTACCCCACATCCTAACCACATTCTCTCATTTTCTACTCGATTTCCAGTTCTCCCATAAGCATAAGCAGCTCCCCTTGTATATATGTACATTTTTAAAAGGTCAGGTAATAACGGCTTTAAGAATTGGGGAGGTCCAGATGCCTTCTTACTCATTTACAATGTGTTTCCCTGTTTTATTGCCTTACTGAGTTACAGGCCTTCTCTAAACTTTAATTTTCTTATGGATTTCGATAGCTAACGCCATCTAATGCTCCATAATGAGCATTAGATGGCGTTAGCCATCGAAATCCATTAATAGTTTTCACACATTGGCTTGAAATAGTCAAAAATGTTCAGTATTACTCAGTACTGGGTCGGGACCACACTGAAGAGGACCTTGAAGCCCGAAACGCGTCTGTGGGTATCTGGTGCCGGAATACTGAACACAAATTCAATTTTAATTTTCTTCATTTGTTAGTGAAATCCTTTTAATTCATATTTTTAAAACTACAGTTTCCACTTTTCTAATTAGACATTGTAAGTGTTCTTTTTGGTTATATTACTAATTCTCACAATTTTACTGTAACTATTGGTGGGTGCCTAAAGTGCTATTCGCATTTCGAAAGCTCATAAACAACTTGTCCGCAGCCTCGCACAAAAGCCGATATTGGTTTAGCTTTCTGCCGGCAACAATCGACCGATTGTTCGCGCAACAATGAGTGGAGATCAGAAGGAAAATGCGGGGGCCACTTGACACTTTTGCCAGCGGTACATTAGGCCTTTTGTGATGGGCGCGTCGAAAGCGCATACATTTTGGCGATGCGCGTGGGCGCCTATTGGTTCCGTCCAATTATTTCGGAAAAGGGTAATTGAATCCAGGTGAGATGTCTTCAGTCGACAAAAGTAAAGATTTAGAAAGTTGGGCAGATTTGTAATTGTAAGTTAAAAATGGTACAATTTTTGGGCATACGTTTTAAGAGTCTAAGGCGAAAGTTTGGCTGATTTGTTAGTCAAGTATTGAGAAGTTGGTATCATATTGATCATAGTTTTTAAGATAGTAGAACTTTGATTAAAACGCTTGGTTTGTTGCATTGATTTTAATCAAGTGCGGAGATTGTAATTGTGAACAGGACCGGCCTAAACAAAAGCGGGAGATCCACGGGGTAAAGGGGAAAATGAGTCCCCCAATAGGAAAACGACAATAAATGAATCAAAAAAGGTTTACTATTTCCTCGTTAATAAAATGACGTAAATATGAAAAAGATAATATCTTAAAAACCAAGAGTTACAACGAAAAGTGTATAAGTATATAAATAAATAGTAAACATGTGTAGAATGTATTGAAGAGGGAATCAAATATAAGGGGTAGGTGTATTTTGAAATTCATTTTAAATCAGTGTCTTACACGCGTGGCCCATGAAGTAAAATTTCGAGTTTAGCAAAGCCTGAAAATTTGGTTTGGCCAAACAAAATGTTCAGGCTTTTCAAAACTCGAAATTTTACTTCATGCTTAATCTGGGATTAAAATTTCGAGTTTAGAATAGCCTGAAAATTTGGTTTGATCCAGATTTTCAGGCTTTTCTAAACTATAAATTTCACTTCATGCTTAACCCATTAAGCGCCCTTGGTGCGTACACGCAACATTTTAAATGTTTGGTTAATTATATTACTAAATAAGTTAATTTAATATATTATATTATTTGACCTGACTTGAAAATGAATGAATAAAAATTTCAATATTTTATTATTTGTATATTTCGATTATTACTCATTTAAAAAAAATAATAAGAGTGTATTTCTAACTTCACAATATTTCAGTGTATTATGCGCGTGGCGCATGAAGTAAAATTTCGAGTTTAGAAAAGCCTGAAAATTTGGTTTGGCCGCTCCGCGCTTCGCGCTACGCGACCAAACCAAATTTTCAGGCTTTTCTAAACTCGAAATTTTACTTCATGCTTAGTCTGGGAGGGGAATCACTCATTCTAAACTTCATACTGCATGTTTTTATATAAAATCGACGAATGCCTGAAATTTCACAGCATATACATTATGTATATTTAAAAGAAAAATTCTACATACTCTGAATTTTTCTTTTAAATATACATAATGTACAATAAGTCATTTGTGAATTATCATAAGAAGAGGTGCAGAATTTTACCTAAAATTAACTTTTAGAGTTATCTCTATAATTGCTCGGCCGTTAATGGGTTAATCAAGGAGTGGAAACACTTGTTCGAAATATCAAATTCCTGCTTAGAAAATTGAGCCGTTTGTTGTTTGTTTGTTTGTTATTGTTGACTATAAAATCTTTATAATTTGAAGTTTTCTGATATAAACAACAATTAGTGATTAAGCATATTTAAAATATATAATATATATTTTGAATATTCTTAACCGCAAATTGTTGTTTATGACTAAAGACCTCAAATTCTAAAGATTATTGCAGTAAACAACAAAAAACTTAGATCATTTTTAAAATAATCGACTCAATTATAGGTTTATGATTAATCAATTTTACAAATATTTATTTTACAAATAATATCATCTTTGATTTGGCCAGGTGTTTCAAAAACAAAATATGTTTCCTCGGAACACGTGTAAACATTTCCCGACTGTCACTGGTACAACGAAGTTCCCAATTATCGGCGGCAGGTGGAAACAATGGAGGCGATAAGTCCTCAAGCTCCTCTTTCTCATTGTTCTTAATTGTTCCGATGTAATCTCTTTGTAATAATTTGTTCTACAAACAGCTGAGCTTGCAAGTTTCCACCGCCCATAGAAACGTACGCCGATCAGCAATCATCACAACAATTTACACCGAAACCGTGACGAAGATACAGAACTTTTTGGTTGGACAAAAAAGCATCGAGTAGAAAACAAATCGATAGCGGTAATTATTTGAAACATAAAACGTCATTTTGAATTTGCTATTAGTAGAGATCATAATATTAAGCAGTAATCTTTTCAGTTCAAATATTAAATAACAATATTAAATAACAATTTTGTCAGAATCAAAATACGTGTTTTTTTTTCACAATTCTGTGGAGTAATCCTTCCAAATCGAATCATTCAAACAAAAGGTGATCATTATTTCTAACAATTTTTAGGAACAAGTTTTCCATTTTGAATTGCCATTATTAGAGATCATAATATTAAGAAGTAAGCTTGTCAGTACAAATATTTTACGATAATTATTGATAACAATTTTGTTAGAATCAAAATACGTGTTTTTTCACAATTCTGTGGAGTAATCCTATGAAATAGAATCATTCAAACAAAAGGTGATCATTATTTGTAACAATTTTTAGGAACAAGTTTTTCTGAATGAGTTACCATTAGGCTTGAGCATTAAGAACTTATGCCAAAGATATGTTGTTAGTCCATTCCATACAGAAAAAGTCCCTAAATTCATGAAAAGAACTTAAATGCAGGTTATCAAAATTAACAAACGGCTAAACGATAAATTTGCGAGGAAAACAAACTTCAGAGCATCGAAGAGAAAACAAATCAATAGCGGTAACAATTTGTAAAAAAAATACTTATTGAATTTGCCATTAGTAGAGATCATAATATTAGGCAGTAATCTTTTCAGTACAAACATTTTACGATAATTATTGATAACAATTTTGTTAGAATCAAAATACGTGTTTTTTTCTCACAATTCTGTGGAGTAATCCTTTCAAATCGAATCATTCAAACAAAAGGTGATCATTATTTGTAATAATTTTTAGGAACAAGTTTTTCTGAATGAGTTACCATTATGCTTGAGTATTATAAACTTATGCCAAAGATATGTTGTTAGTCCATTTCATACAGAAAAAGTCCATAAATTCATGAAAAAACTTAATTGCAGGTTATCAAAATTTACAAACGGCTAAACGATAAATTTGCGAGGAAAACAAACTTCAGATTCGCCAGTTTCTCGTGATATTACATATGTTTCCACAAAAAAGTTGCAAAAATCCCCAGTCCTTAATACTCCATATTACCTAAAATCAGCTCTCTAGAATTACCTACTTAAAATAAAATTAGTGTGTGTGTTGTCCATTATATCAAGTGTTTTTTAACTTATTGGAGTAGTGGAGAGAAAGAAATGTACTTCTTGATATTATTTTAAGAATTTTATTTTCTATACATGGTTCGGCTTAGCCATCATCAGTTAGTTAACACAAACAATAAAAAATAACCTACAATTTAATAATTTATGTAAATAAAAATAAAATAAACTCTTATACTTCCCCCAGAATAATACTAATTAATATAAATATCTCATATATATTACCCAATAATACTCCTACAACATCTATCCCAATACATAATAATTTTTATCCAAGATTAGCCGCCATTTTATTTATTTATAAAACTATCCCAATCATTTTATTTACGTGACTTATTTTAACTATGTTTTATTTCAATGTACCTTATACAAAATTATAAATAATCTAAACTTAGTGTAAATCTGTTTTTAGTTTTCTACTGATGATGGCTAAGCCGAAACATGTATAGAAAATAAAATTCTTAAAATAATATCAAGAAGTACATTTCTTTCTCTCCACTACTCCAATAAGTTAAAATAAAATTGTTTTCTACTTTTATTATTCGGGATTTTTACACTTACAGCGGTACCTGACCGTAGCCTTTAGAAGCCGTGATGAGCGTGAAAAGTTTTGACAATTCTGATATCTTGTCACATTTTCATCTGTCATCAAGGAGTTTACATCTATTCGTTAATTTTAAAAAAAATAAACAGAAAACTTACCAATTTTAAGTTTTTCTTACAACTCTTTATTAAAACATTTTACCGGATGTTGCATTCATTCACTGTAATTTTTTCAATTTATTTTAATTTCCTGTGGTTTCATTTAGTTTGGTGAGAGAATAATTTGACCTGATGTTGCATTTTGCATATAAATTATGCATAGAACAGTAGAGCTGTTGTGTAACTCAAATATTCATTGTATAATTCAATATCTGTCGGGGTATTAGCTCGAGAAGTAGTTGTTTCAATGAATATATGGAGACTTGTCTCAATGAGACAAACATTTTACAGAAAGTCGAAATTAATTTTAATTCGTTTTTATATTTTACGATATTCTGAATACTATCCAAGATATACAATTTTTTTTACGGTGAGCATTTTAAAATTGCTTGGCGGACACCGCGTTGCCAACCTCTAAACTAGAATGACGTTTTTCCCTCCTATGTTTGGCTTTTTCGCAAAATGGAGCTATTTAAAAGGACCAGAGAACAAATCTGGAACTAGGTAAAGTCAGGGAAGGTTATCACTCCAGATTGGTCGCCATTATGCTAATATCATTGGGTACTTAAATCCACTTATATTAAGGAAATAATCATTCTAAGACATTTTATGAGGTCTTAATGCACAAGCATATAATGTAACATTTTTATGAAGAGATTTTAAAAATATAAAAGGTTTGATTCTCCTGTATTCACTATATAAATGTAAAAGGATGAGGTTCAATTTTGTATCTGAATCCTAAACATTCTTCATCCTTTTAAATGTATAACCGTGAATAAAGCAGAATCAAATCTGAAAATTCCAACTTCTATATTCCTTTGGTCGTCATATACTCGATGAAATATGTTAGTGTTGACAGTTCTCAGGCTCTTTGGTAATTGCGCCAATCAAAACAAATGCTACGAGTGCATTTGCTGGCGGGGAATAATGACGTGCCTTGAATTCTGGACAAGTTTCCATATCTGGTGCGAGGTTCCAGATCCTTGGTCTCGCCAGTTTGCGACACCGCTTCACCCAATTTCGCAAATTTGGTACGAACACAGAAACAAACAAAAAAACAAACACTAAAGAAATTGCAATTATACGCGAAATTGTTGTAAATTAAGGTAAACAACAAATCGTAATTTCTGCGACATTGAGATAGTGTGCTAAAATGAGCAGAGAAGTTTTACTAAGACATGCTGTTATAAGTACAAATTTAGCAATTAATTTAAATCGTGGGATTGCAAAAAAATGTATAGCATTAAATTACAAATAAAAATAAACTACCAGATACAAATCTACCAACAAAACAACATATAAAAAATTAACAGGAATTTATAGTATGATATCACAAATAAAATCTACCAAATAATTTAATGCAGGAAATTACATATAAAAAGTATCCAAAACTTTACGCATCGTTGCAGAAAATGCTTTAAGATTTTTTAACCATTTAGCAAGAATTGGCTAATACAGTAATCAAATTGGAGTTTACAAAAAAAATTAGAAAGATGCGATAGGTCTCTTAATTTGGGCACAAATCCTTGAAAAAACGATGCAAAATTGTCAAACATACAGGGAATTTTTGATTAAGTACACACATCCATTGTTAAACAATGTACATATATTTTTAATCACCCAAAAAACTAGATTTCGTCTTAAAGTATTCTATAACCAAGTATAGGCAATTTGATTCATACTAATATTGAACATTTTTAAAAGTAAGATTTCAAAGTAATTTAATTTAATATCTGTCGGGGTATTAGCCAGGGGAGTAGCTGTTTTAATGAATAATCTTAAAATGATTGTAAATAGCGACATAAATCGCATTTTTATATGTCTTGAAGTAGTTTAGTAGTTAAAATCATCTTCATGTTTAAAAAAACTTTACATGAAATCAATTCATCATCAAAACATATTATAAACATTGTGTAACTAAAACCACCATAATTTATATCAATTTAGTACGTATGTATATATTTTTTTGTATCATATTATAAACTCAAATATTTCCATAATAATTTCCTTTAGGCAGATGATAAATTTTTCGTGCAGGAAGCCGTTTTTCACGAGCCTCATTATCTCATCAAATTATCCGAAAATTATGGACACGATATAAAAAAAACCTCCAGAATGAGAGGATTGTGATCTTGATATTCAAATTAATTCAATTAATTTTTTACACACACGCGGAACAACAAACGTTTAGCCGAAGAGTTTTGACTTGAGGTAGTGTGTAAATCTGACGCGATCCGTCGTAATTAGTAACGGTGGTAATTTTTATTTCCAAAACAAAAATTGTTGATAAAATAATAAATACTGATGAGGATCTCTGTGTTTGAATAAAATTTTATATAATTATATATATTTTTACTGTTGCCTTGAACGGAAAGAGGGAAAAAATCACTTTTCGGTTCTTTTAGTATCTTTGAAGATCTAGATAAGTATGGAGAATAATTAATGAAGATGTTTACAGTCCAGTTCAGAAGAGGTGCCCTGTGACATTTAAGTTCAACTAACTATAATAATATAAATCCCCTAGTTAAGAGAGTTTAGCATAAGCTGCAATTGAGCACACACAAGTAGAAGAAATAATGTTGATATGAAAATACCTCAAACAAAATTTTACCATAGATTTCAAATCTATGGTCATAGAACACTTCTCGTAAATTCTACTATAGTTAGGTATTTTGTCGTGCTACAATTATTGAGAGTTTAGCATAAGTTGCAAATGAGTACACACAAGTAGAAGAAATAATGTTGATATGAAAATACCTCAAACAAAATTGTACCATAGATTTTAAATCTGTGATCATAGAACACCTCTCATAAATTCTACTATAGTTAGGTATTTTGTCGTGCTTCAATTATTGAGAGTTTAGCATACGTTGCAATTGAGTACACACAAGTAGAAGAAATAATGTTGATATGAAAATACCTCAAACAAAATTGTACCATAGATTTCAAATCTGTGATGATAGAACACTTCTCGTAAATTCTACTATAGTTAAGTATTTTATCGTGCTACAATTATTGAGAATTTTGCATAAGTTGCAATTGAGTACACACAAGTAGAGGAAATAATGTTGATATGAAAGTACCTCAAACAAAATTGTACCATAGATTTAAAATCTGTGATCATAGAACACTTCTCGTAAATTCTACTATAGTTAGGTATTTTGTGGTGCTACAATTATTGAGAGTTTAGCATAGGTTGCAATTGAGTACACACAAGTAGAAGAAATAATGTTGATATGAAAATACCTTAAACAAAATTGTACCATAGATTTCAAATCTGTGATCATAGAACACTTCTCGTAAATTCTACTATAGTCAGGTATTTTGTCGTGCTACATTTATTGAGAGTTTAGCGTAAGTTGCAATTGAATACAAACAAGTAGAAGAAATAATGTTGATATGAAAATACCTCAAACAAAATTGTACCATAGATTTCAAATCTGTGATCATAGAACACTTCTCGTAAATTCTACTATAGTTAGGTATTTTGTCGTGCTACAATTATTGAGAGTTTAGAATAAGTTGCAATTGAGTATACACCAGTAGAAGAAATAATGTTGATATGAAAATACCTCAAACAAAATTGTACCATAGATTTTAGATCTGTGATCATAGAACACCTCTCATAAATTCTACTATAGTTAGGTACTTTGTCGTGCTACAATTATTGAGAGTTTAGCATAAGCTGCAATTGAGTACACACAAGTAGAAGAAATAATGTTGATATGAAAATACCTCAAACAAAATTGTACCATAGATTTTTAAATCTGTGATCATAGAACACTTCTCGTAAATTCTACTATAGTTAGGTATTTTATCGTGCTACTATTATTGTAAGGAATAGTGCTTCAATGTCGTTTAAATTCACGCCCAAATGTTAGCAAGCCCGACTCTCAACATACATAGTTTAAATCTTTAATTTGGTTAGTGTTCACTTTGTGGTACATCTTCATTACAATTTATTTAAAACACTTAACTTTGTTTTACCACTTTTATTATTTTTATACTTAGTTTAAATTTCAACATAGCATATCCCAAAAAAATGCGAAATTAAGTTATGCATACTGTTACATTTATATTTCATTGCCGTTGTGTTGGTAGCAATAGTTCATTGTTCTGATGCTTGAAAGCTCCACAATCTAGGTTCTTATCATCTTCACATATCTCAAATCACAAATCTTCACATATCTTAAAACAGTTTTTTCGCTCTCCTGTAAAGTAGGGAAAAGTAAGATATGCGATGTTGAAACTTAAACGACGATATGAGAATCAGGGTTGCTAAAATTTTCAAAGATTTTGAAGCGGTATTCTTTCTAAAAATTATAACACGAAAAAAATTGAAAAACAGGGGCTTAAACAGCCTAAGATAGCACCTTTATTGCATGAAGAGCTTCCAAAAATGTGCCGATTACATAAACAAAAAATTTGCACAAAATCGACGAGCTGTGTAAGCGTTTAATTTAAAATTTCTATCTAACAAGTGTTTACATTTGTTGACACTGTTTTCAAAGGAGTTAAATTTAAAACTTCTGTCTAACAAGCGATTAAATTTTTTGACACTCTGTTTTCAAAAGAGTTTAATTTAAAACTTAAAACAAGTGTTTCCACTCCCTGATTAAGCATGAAGTAAAATTTCGAGTTTAGAAAAGCCTGAAAATTTGGATTTGGCGGGGCGCGCGAGCGAAGCGAGTCGCGCCCCGGCAAATCCAAATTTTCAGGCTTTTCTAAACTCGAAATTTTACTTCATGCGCCACGCGTATAAAACACTGCAATATTGTGAAGTTCAAAATATACAGCTTCTTATTATACGAGGATTTTTTTCTTTTAAGTGTATTGACATTTTTAAAGCGCGATATTTGGTTTGATAAAATAAACGATTGTAAAAATTATTAACGTAAAATTTGAAGTTTAAACGACGGTTTTCCACTCCCAAGTTAAGCATGAAGTAAAATTTCGAGTTTAGAAAAGCCTGAAAATTTGGTTTGGTCGCGTAGCGCGAAGCGCGGAGCGACCAAACGAAATTTTTAGGCTTTTCTAAACTCGAAATTTTACTTCATGCGCCACGCGTATAAAACGCTGAAATGTTGTAAAGTTCAAAACACATATAACTTAATATTAAATCAGTGTCTAATACGCGTGGCGCATGAAGTAAAATTTCGAGTTTAGAAAAGCCTGAAAATTTGGTTTGGTCGCTCCGCGCTTCGCGCTACGCGACCAAACCAAATTTTCAGGCTTTTCTAAACTCTAAATTTTACTTCATGCTTAATCTGCGATTGCAAACACTCATTAGATTTACTACCGGTCAGAGGCGGTTTGCTCTGCTGAATGCGACAAATAACTTAGTTTGGCGCGTTATTTGAAAATGTTCGATCATTTATGAAAGCTCTGCACAATTCAATTGTGCGTACCAAAAAATTAATTGAATTCTAAATAAATAATTTTACATTCATTAATTATTCAAAACAATTCTGAAAATCATTTGTCTGAAAAACAAGTAGCTACGCTGCTGTAATGTAACAAATACATAATAATAATAAAAACAATTCTGAAAACCATTTGTCTGAGAAACAAGTAGCTACGACACTGTAATGTAACAAGTGCATAATAATAATCATGATTATTATTATTATTATTATTATTATTAGGTACATTACACCACTGTATCAGTAAATTTCTTGAAAATTTCAAGCTAATTCAACTTCACGTACAATTTCCGCTAATATATTCTGCGTAAGCAAATTCGTTCGCCTTCATTTTACACCGAAAAAGCAATTCTTATCTGCGAACACATCCGAAATTTAAATAATTATCTCGCTGAAAAGTTTATTTAACGTTCAAATTAGGTCGTTTAAATGCTTAGCCATGAGAATTATGTACACGGCTAAATGTGTTATAATTGCACACTAAACTCCGGCAATTTACTAAAATATGGACACGATTTACACTTGGAACGACCTTACATAACGCCAACAATAATTAGAAATAATAAAAAAAATAACGATTAAGGACGGCTATTTGACGCGAATAACTGGACGTCAACTTGTGAAAATAAGGTAATTTCTTTAGATAATGGTTTTTTGTGAGTTTGCCAAAAATAACAAAAGGAGTGTTCTTAATGTTGGTTTGCATTGAATAAAATTAAGATTGACCTACTAGAAAAATATTTCCTTCTATTAATTTCTTTTATGTAAGCGAAATTTTTCAAAGAAATATTTTCCATATGCGTGGAGAGTGGACTGATGGAAACAGAAAGATAACAGAGTGGATGAGTGAAAATGGAGCTGGTACAAAGATTTTGATGTAACTGGGGTGGGCATCATACCTCAAAACTAAAAACACAATTCCGACATTACAATTACAAATAAATGTATTCTACATTTTCCCTGTAGAATACATTTATTTGTAATTGTAATGTCGGAATTGTGTTTTTAGTTTTGAGGTATGATGCCAATAAAGGTCTTTTGTTTTTTGTCTCTATATATACAGGGCGTTTATCTTTTGAGTATTCATATTCCGTTGATTACAGCGTTTACTAAATTTGCAGGAATTCGCTGTATTTTAAAAACGTTTAATTTGGCGCTTTTAACGAGTGTTCTCCACTCCCAGATTAAGCATGAAGTAAAATTTCGAGTTTAGAAAAGCCTAAAAATTTGGATTGGCCGCGTAGCGAAGCGGAGCGGCCAATCCAAATTAGGCTTTTCTAAACTCGAAATTTTACTTCATGCGCCACGCGTATTAAAAGCTGATTTCAAGTAAATTTAAAAACGCTCACACACAACAACGGTTATAGACAACCTAATTTACATTAGACTTGTTGGGTTGCCTATAATCACACTTTTAAACAATTGATTCAGCGATTCAGTAAATTTAAAAATGCTTTAAAAGCCGAATTTGACTGGCATTAGACTGCCAAAGCCGTATATTTTGACCTAAACAATATTTCTGGGTTTTATGCGTGTGGCGCACGAAGTAAAATTTCGAGTTTAGAAAAGCCTAATTTGGATTGGCCGCTCCGTTTCGCTACGCAGCCAATCCAAATTTTCAGGTTTTTCTAAACTCGAAATTTTACTTCATGCTTAATCTAGGATTGGAAACACTCGTTAGAGCTTAAAATTAAAACATTTTATAAAAACGAATGCCTGAACATTTACATCGAAAAATCCAGACGTGTATACCCAAACGAAAAATTTCCTGTAAATCAGTTTTAATGTTCAAACAACTATTATAGGCAACCCAATACAAGGCCATCATATATTGGGTTGCCACTGTCAAATTAGTAATGCGTATTTCATGTTACTAATTTGACAGTAACCGAATATATATTAACAGGATTGGGTTGCCTATAATCATTGTTTGAAACAATTGGTTCAATGCGTTTCACTCGCGGTTTAATCAGGTATACAAATACATAGATATAAATATAGATAAAAAGCTTTCTGTATAAAATGTATATTCATTAAGATAGAGTAAGGCTAGGATTATAGGCAAAATGCATTTTTGTTATAAAGAGATATATCAACAGAAGTGTAAGTTTTTTATGCATATCTAATGTTTAGCTTAATTTATTTTTTTTTAAATTACATATGCACAGAAAACTTACAATTTTGTTGATATACCTTTCAATAACAAATATGCTTTTTGAATATAATCCGAGCCTTACTACAGAGCTTTTACAAATGATCGAACGTTTTCAAATAACGTTCGATCATTTGTAAAAGCTCTATAGTAAGGCTCGGATTATATGCAAAAAGCATATTTGTTATTGAAAGGTATATCAACAAAATTGTAAGTTTTCTGTGCATATCTAATTTAAAAAAAATTAAAATAAGCTAAACATTAGATATGCATAATACGTAATTTTAATGGTGAAAACAGGATAAATAAAAAAAACGCAAAATTCATAAGTTGATATAAATAAAATCGGAACCCCAATGAGAAATTATCGGTTACTACCACCGCAAAATTGACCAGATTCAGCAGAAAAACCGGTCGCCACCGGTGGAACGTTCAAATCGATATATTTTGGTAAAAACAGGATAAATCTACAGAAAATAAATTGTTTTCGATAATTTAATAGTCAATGAATTAAGTAAGTTCCCAAATGTTTATATTTAGCGAATATTTACTAATTTGTTTGCAAGGGCGGATCCAGAGATGGGTCGCCCCCACCACCTTGCCGCCAGAAAAAAAAAACTTTTGTAAACATTTAGTTAAGGCTGAAGTAAACTAAATAATGATTCCTTGGCGGTTTTCACCTAGTTCAATGAAAACTCATTCGGGATTTTGGATTGTGGTAACACCGAGTTGAATTTAACTGGTCTTTTACACACACAATTGTATAAGTAACTGCAGGAAGTAGGAAGCTCGACTTCATAATATAATCGAAGAAATTTGAATTGCCTTAAACTTAATACAAGAATTTAATCAGAATTCATTGTTTATTTACGAGTTCAACCTTATTTAAGATAATAATCATTATTATGTATTTAATATATAATGTTCTCGTTTATTCTCTGTAAAAAATACTGTAATAGTTTTGAAATAAATTAGTCAATGAACGATTAATTTAAAATATTATATATTCAAGTGCGCCCCCCTCACTAAAATCCTGGTTCCGCCCTTGTTTGTTTGGCTACCCATCAGAGGCGATTTACTCTGTTGAATGCGGCCAATAACTTGCTATGTTTTGGCGCGCTATTTAAAAATCTTCGATCATTAGGTTCTGTACAATTCAATTGTACCAAACAATTACTAAATCTTTACCATCGCTAATTCGCCATCATCATCAATCAAACAATTTTTCAAAACGCTTCCTAAACTCGAAGAGGAACACAATTAAGTTTCCAAGAAGACCATTTTTGACCGACTTTAATTATTCCTATTCAAATTCCTCGAGCCTGTAATTAGAAGCGTTGCTGAAAACATCTTCGCTATAATTAGTTCGGAGTTATTTCCATTTAATTTCACGATTGAAAAGTGAGGAGAAGAAAAAAACAGCTCAAATTTCGGGCGAAAAATAATTGATGCAGTTTATAAATATTAATGATCGTTAGAGCAGGTGCTGGAGATTGATCGAAAAAAAACAAAACGGCGAACTTTTTGTTGGTGGTATTAGTAGCAACTCAATCAACTACTGATTTTATTAACAGAGAAATTTAGGAGCATAATACCTGTTTTTTTTTTTGTTTAGTTTCCTTACAATATTTTAAAAAAGTAACTTTAATATTTTAAGGAAACAATAAAATATTTAAGCTCTTGATTTATATCTTGAATAAGTTTCTCATCTTTCACGTGGTGAAGCATATTCAACCATGATTTAAAAAAGAAAACACTTGGTTAAATTAACTAAGTGTTTTCTTTTTTAAATCATAGTTAAATATGTTTCACTATACTTTATAATATTCCAAGAAAACAATATAAATTAAGTAGCAGATAAAACATAAATCTAGAGATGATTCAAAAAATAAAACACTTGGTTAATTTAACCAAGTGTTTTATTTTTTAAATCATCTCTTGATTTATATTTTATCTGCTACTTAATTTATATTGTTTTCTTGGAATATTATAAAGTATAGTGAAAATATTTAACTATGATTTAAAAAAGAAAACACTTAGTTAATTTAACCAAGTGTTTTCTTTTTTAAATCATCTCTTGATTTATGTTTTATCTGCTACTTGATTGATTTTGTTTTCTTGGAATAATATAAAGTGAACTTTTGATATTCTAAGAAAACATTAAAAATCTAGCGCCTCGAAATTTTGTTTGTCAATCAATGCAAAGTAATTGATTGAGGAACAAAATGTTGTCATATGAATTCTATAAGTCTTTTTGTCTGCTACTTGATTTATTTTACTTTCTTTAAATATTATAAAGTGAACTTTTGTCATTGAGAGAAAACATAAAAAAAATTAGTACTTTGCATTGATGCATACGAATTCTAACGGTTTTCTGTTTGTCCGTCACATTTTTTTAAAATGGGAGCTTTGAAATTCTGGCTTCGAGTTTTTATAGAAAATCACAAAGTAGAAGAGTTTATTTTACTCAAACCATTTTCCAAGTACTTTTACTTGAATTTTGTTCCAAATACGTTTGCCCGTTTACCCGATAGTCAAAGTTTATTTTATTCAAAATTATTTCGAATCTTATTTCCGAGTAGTTTTACTATTAATTTTTCAAATACTCTTTTCCTAGAAATTGAACTCGAAATTATTGATTTTTTTATTACTTTTTTTCTTGTACTTTCACCCGGATTTTTTTCTTGTTTCCAGTGTTTAACTAGTGTTTTTATTTCCTATAAATTATAAAATCAGTAGGTAATAATACTATAACCATATTGCCATCTATTGCCATCTATTACCATCGATTTTATAATATCGTTCAATTTTAAGTTTTCAACGAGTGTTTTCACTCCCAGATTAAGCGTGAAATAAAATTTCGAGTTTAGAAAAGCCTGAAAATTTGGTTTGGTCGTGTAACACGAAGCGTACACAACAAAAATATTGTGAATTTATCTATATTTGAACCTCACCTAAAATCAGTGTTTTATACGCGTGGCGCATGAAGTAAAATTTCGAGTTTAGAAAAGCCCAGAAAATTTTCACGGGGCTTTTCTAAACTCAAAATTTTACTTCATGCTTAGTCTGGGAGTGGAAACACTCGTTTAAAATAAAAAAAAAATTCCCTGAATAACTAAACAAGTGTTTTATAAAACGACACACAAACGAACTAACTGCAAAAACTAGAAGTTAAAATTCAGAATTATTTCGAATCTTATTTCCGACATTAAATTTTTCAAATACTCTTTTCCTAGAAATTGGACTCGAAATTATTGATTTTTATTGAATACTGTTTTTCTTGTACTTTTACCCGGATTATTTTTTGTTTCCGGTGTTTAACTAGTGTTTTTTTTCTTTTTCGGTAAATTATAAAATCAGTAGGTAATAATACTAAAACGTTACAGCGAGTATTGCTATCTATTGCCATCGATTTTATAATATCGTTAAATTTGAAGTTTTGAAAGAGTGTTTCCATTCCCAGATTAAGCATGAAGTAAAATTTCGAGTTTAGAAAAGCCTGAAAATTTGGTTTGGTCGCGTAGCGCGAAGCGCGGAGCTGCCAAACCAAATTTTCTGGCTTTTCTAAACTCGAAATTTTACTTCATGCGCCACGCGTGTAAAACACTGAAATATTGTGAAGTTAGAAATACATTTAAAATTATTTTTCTTAGAATGGGTAATAATCAAAATATTAAAATAACAAAATATTTACATTTTTCATCACACATTCTCAAGTTTAGTCAAATAATACAACAGTAATTTAACTAGCAAAAAATGTATAATGTTGCTTTTTTACATTTTAATGGGTAAAACAAATATTAAATGTATACAGCACAAGCGCAAATTATTCTAAATACTTTACAATCAAGTTAAAGAACGCCATTAAAGATTTTTAAATAAATATATCTACAAACTTTACTTATATACTAAACACGTTATATTTTTTGTTGTTAAAATTTGAATTTGTAAAATGAAGAGTTTACAAGTAATGCAGAGTTTACAAGTAATAAAAAAATATTGTGTTTTTCCTTCTATGTTAAATTATTGGTAGGCATAACATCTATCATTATCAGTGTTATTAATTATTTCGTAATTGTCTGTTTTTTTTTTAATAAACGAACTAATTAATAGATTAATCCAAGCCAAACGAAACACACACACACACACACACAAAAAATCATCTGGTTAATTACATGGTAGGCGAAATATCAAATATTGTCGGGAGTTTTCACTTTTTTTCGGACTCGGCTCGAAATTGTCTAATTACTGGCTTTCTGGTCAATTTACTCAAAGACTTAATGACAGTGAGGGTAATGATCTGTGCCCGGTATGATTGTATTTATTTCAATGTGACCTAAATAAACAGGCAGTGAATTTATTAATTGGCCTTTGTTTAGTTATTTTCGAATAGATTAAAGTGTAATTGGCGTTAAAGATTCGAGTTAAATTGAATTAAGGCTATTCGGAAAATAACGCGTTGTCATTAAAGGAAGGAACAGAAACTTTCTCTAATGTCTGTAATTTAGAAAAAATATCATCACAACGTAAGTTATTGTTTAATTAATTTTTAATCAACAACAAAACAAGTATTTCTTTGTAACTTAATTTGAAAACGTAATCCTTACTCTTATATTATCAAAAGTTAGGCAAACAATTATTGATTTTGTATGCATTTTGAGGCGTTCGTTATTTTTTAATGAGTTCAATTTGAGCTTTCGAACAAGTGTATATACCCCTTGATTAAGCATGAAGTAAAATTTCGAGTTTAGAAAAGCCTGAATGCGCGAGCGAAGCGAGTATAAAAACACTGATTCAATGTTAAGTTATGTGTATATCAAATTTTACAAAATTTCAGCGTTTTATACGCGTGGCGCATGAAGTAAAATTTTGAGTTTAGAAAAGCCTGAAAATTTGGATTTGCCGGAGCGCGACTCGCTTCGCTCGCGCGCCCCGGCAGATCCAAATTTTCAGGCTTTTCTAAACTCAAAATTTTACTTCATGCTTAACTAAGGATTGGAAACACTTGTTTGAAATTTGAAATTGCTACTTAGAGAAATATACGATTATAATTAAACAATTTTACCATTATGAATATTTTAAACTATTTGAATTTGAGAGAATAGGCTTGCGTTTCTTTTAGTTTGAAAACTTTAAACATAATATACAGGATGTTAATGAATCGCACAGACAAACTACTAGGGCTTAAAGTATACATGAAAACAAGCATATTTTGTTAATTAATGTATGGTTCAGTTAAATTTTAATCAATTTCAAAACAAGTATTTTTTGTTACTTAATTTGAAATTGTAACCCTGTCTTGTATTATCAAAAGTTAGGCAAGCAATAATTGATTTTTTATGCCTTTTGAGGCGTTCGTTATTTTTTAATGAGTCGAATTTAAACTTTCGAACAAGTGTTTCTACTCCTTGATTAAGCTGGAAGTAAAATTTCGAGTTTAGAAAAGCCTGAAAATTTGGATTTGTCGGGGCGCGCGAGCGAAGCAGGTCGCGCCTCGGCAAATCCAAATTTTCAGGCTTTTCTAAACTTGAAATTTTACTTCATGCGCCAGCCGTATAAAACACTGATATATTCTGAAATTAAAAATATTCTTATTCAGTATATTTTTAATTCTGCTTAAGTAACAATTAATATAACATGTAATCAATTATTGTACTAGAATCATTTTTTTAAGAAAGCTCGCTTAATTTAGTCCTGTAAATTCGAATATTTGTGAATATTCAAATATTAAACATTCAAATTAGAGTAATATGCAAGCAAATAAACTATTTGAATTTATATATTGTTTAGTTTTAGAAATGATATTAGACATTTTATAAGACTAATTTATTGAAATACTTAAAACTTCAAACAGCTAAATTAATTAAATATGTAAAAAACTAAGTGATTTAGGTCTATTTGCACTGATTAGCTTTAATTATCCACTAATCATTGGTTGAACCTCTGATTAAGTCATATTTCTAGAACATGAGAATGTTATATATTTGTAAGATATCCTAAACATGTCCCTTTTATCAATATGCAATTGTGTAAACAATTTGTATAAACAATTGCTGTGTTTTTAAAAAGTACTAATCCCTGACTAAGATATTCGATTTGGGTGCAAACGGGCATTAAGTAATGTGGTATTTGAATATCCGCGAATATTCAAATTCCTAGCCCTAGTTTAAATGAGTAGCCTATTTCCAAAAACCCCTAAATCTATTTTTTTTAAGTGGATCCAACCTCTAAATCCATTAAAAAAAACGGATTTA
The DNA here is from genome assembly GCA_932526585.2 of Philonthus cognatus. NCBI lineage: Eukaryota > Metazoa > Arthropoda > Insecta > Coleoptera > Staphylinidae > Philonthus > Philonthus cognatus. The sequence continues at coordinate 157,168,642 of OW052241.1, forward strand.
GGGGTTTTTAGAAATAGGCGACTCAATTAAATTAGGGCTGAGAATTTGAATATTCGCGGATATTCAAATACCACATTACTTATATTGGAAATAGGCGACTCAATTATCCGCAAAAAAACAATCTCAATTACTTAAATGCGAACATTTTCTCACACACACTGAAAAAGGCAATAATTCGTTCACAGAATTCATCAGCTAAAACAGCAATTTAACCTTTTTATTGCAAAAAAGCGTATCTGGTTAAATACAGAACGTGTAATTAGAACTGTTACATTCTTGTTCGTAATTATTGACTTCTTAACGCCTCGACTAATTGCGAATCACTTTTTGTTGGTGATTTTTCTGGTACGGCAATTACGCTTTCATATTACACTAGCGTTTTATGTACGATAATTATAGATTTTTCGGAAACGGAGCTGTTGATTTGCTAATTTCTAGAAAAAAATTAAGAAGCAGTATTTCATGTTAATAAATAGATTTCCAGTGAAACAAAATATAATGCGAGCCATAAAGTTGTGTTTCAGAGTATATCTCAACACGAATCAAGTACGGTTTTCACTAAATGGAAATCTCCATGTGTAAAAAATATGTGAGAGTCAACGTATTGAACAAGAAAAATAAATATAGTTACGAGTAATATTCGAGTTTTACAAACCGGAACAACATTTTAAGTACTTTTATCATAACTTGAAGTAAAGTGCGATCGTTTAAATTATGATTTAGAGTAGGCGCCATTTTTTTGTGCGGTTGCCCAGAATGCTAATTTAATAATAAAACAAATTTGAGGTTAAACTATGTGTTAACAATCAGTAGTGCCAATCTAATTTAAAATTCAAAGCCTACTCTAAATCATGTTTTAAATGATCGCACGGTATAACAAAATGTTGTCTCGTTTAAATTCACTACCAAAAACATAATTGTCAATTTTTATTAATTTTTAACCCTCAAGTTTCTAAAATTGCACCGCAAACGAATTTCTTTATAATGTTCACTATGTGTACTTTATCCGACGGCAGAATACACAAAACTGTTGTGTGTTTAAACAAATTAAATTAATTAGATAATTGTTGATTAACTAGAGCTCATTTAAAAATGAATCATAATTTCCGAATTTATCATTTTGACTCTTGTATGCATGAAATTTGTTTGCTTCACTCACTGATAAATGATATTTTAGACATGTTAACACGAGGAATAAGAACTTTTGATGAGGTAACTACAAACTAGCAATATAAACTTAGAGCTTCAGTATTGACACCTTATATTTCAGGTACTTCAAAATGTAAGTATTATAACTCTCTCAATTTACAAGACAAAACGGTTCAAGTAACTTCAATACCGATGATCATATAAAAAATGTTGCTTGTAAATAAATTCACCAATAGGAAACTTTAGAAAATATTTTTAAAATCTTGCTTACAACCCGAGAGTAGTACTTTTAAACACACTTAGAAGAAGAAGCGATTTTTTAAGGTAATTTTTACAGTGTCTATTATTTGCAAATATACATAAGGAAGAAAAGCTTTGACATTGGGCCCGTTCAGCAGAGACAACATTTGGGAGTTTACTGCCAACTGTTGGGGAATTCTCTCATGACCGGATTGTTAATCGTGAATATGTTTGGTATTTTACCAATCGTACAAAATACACCGACCCTCCGTTCATTAGGTACCAACACACATTACAAACAAATCCAAACATGTTAATTATCGAACATTTTGATGAACGGACTAATGTTTTCTATTCATTCAATATTTCTTAGATCTCTTGAGCCGAGACAAGTAACCTCAAAATCGATGTGTATGGTGAAAAGCTTATTTTATATCAAATATTATGCATGCAAATTTACCAATTGGAAACTGGTGATCTATTTATTCAATATTTCTTAGATCTCTTGAGACTAGACAAGTAATTTCAAAATTAATGTATAGGGTAAAAAGCGTATTATATTTATATCTAAAATTTTGTATGCAGATTCACTAATTGGAAACTTTTGATATTAATTTTACAATTTTGCTTGCAAACTAAGAGTGCGCTTCTAGATTAAGCCTTAGAATAAGAAAACTTTTGATGAGGTCTTTCAGCATTCATATTTACCTAACAGGGAAAATTTATCTCTCAACTTTTGATTGTCTCAAGTAACAAGTTAAGTAACTTCAAAAACAATTCGTGTGTGAAACTTTTCGATGAGATTTACCAATTGGAAACGTTTGATAATAATTGTTCATGCTTACAAAGAGTAAGAGAGTAAACTTTTGGATATGAGCTTAGAAGAAGGGATATTTTTTTACAGTATCTATTATTTATAAATTTACATAACGAGACAAAGCTTCGATATTGTTTTCTATTTATCAAATATTTCTTAGATCTCTTGTGACAAGAGAAGTAACTTCAAAATCAATGTGTATGGTGAAAAGTTTATTATATCCAATATTTTGCTTGCAGATTCGTCAGTTCTTTTGGCATAGTGTGTACGCCTTAAACACTATGCCAAAAGAACTGACGAGTCTGCATGCAAAATATTGGATAGGTCTAAACTTGAATTTAGCGCAACCCGCTTTTATTCATTTGAAGATTCTTTAGTCGAAACAAAACATTTTTCTAGACATAGCCCTTATGAAATTTGCTCAACTTTTTTGAATTTGATATATATACCCCTATTTGACATAGTTTTTAATGTAGATCTTACTAAGTCTCAAACTTGTACTTAGCGTATCCTTTTCTATTAGTTTGAAGATTCCTTGTATTAAAGAAATGAAGAAATGAAAGATGAGAAACTTCTTCAAGATAACACATTTAAGTTGTAGCTAGTGATGTTTGTGGTAATTATAATCCGTAATTACTACCGGTAATTTACTGTATATTACCAATCCGTTTTGGTAAGATTAGTAACATTCTTTTGTGCGAATGGGCAAGAAATGATAAATTAATTTTAAAAAAATTCCCTGAGAAAATAACTTTTTATTTTTCACAACTGTTACATAATGATAATAATTACTAAGACGATTGATTTAAAAATAATTATGAACAGTCTATTTTTATTTTGAACTTCACATCAAATCGGTGTTTTACACGCGTGGCGCATGAAGTAAAATTTCGAGTTTAGAAAAGCCTGAAAATTTGGATTTGCCGGGGCGCGACTCGCTTCGCTCGCGCGCCCCGGCAAATCCAAATTTTCAGGCTTTTCTAAACTCGAAATTTTACTTCATGCTTAGTCTGGGAGTAGAGGACACTCGTTAAAGGCAAATCATTAAATTAAATGTCATTCATTTTTTATGTAATTATAAATTATAAGGATTTCTATAATTTTATGTTGGGCTTATCAATTTCGACAAATTTTGTTGAAATTAAAAATATTGACCCATGCACAAATCAGCAAAATTGATTTGACAAAAAGTAAAATTCGTAAATTTAACAAAGTTAAAGCTACTAACTAAAGTCGTTAACATTTTTAATTTCAATAAAATTTGTCGAAAATGATAAGCTCAATATAAAATTATTTTTATATTTGTCAATGTTCGTTGATTTAATTTTTTTAATTATAGTGAATTGTGTAATTAGTTTATTGGGTTGTTTTTTAGTCAAGTTTGGCTATTGTATCATATTTTTGTGTTTTAATTAAATTATATTAAATAAACAATAAAAATGTTCAAGGAAACTGCAAAAAACGTTAGCACTGATTTTTTTTTTCAATATTTATAGATTTTCCTTTTCACTTACTCTAAATAGTACTCTTTGATTTCCCATTTTTATAGAATTTTTGGAATTTTTTGCATTACATATTTGTTTGCTGCATTTACAGTAAGTTTTCTGTCTAACTTTAAATTGCCAATTGTTATCATACAGGGAGTTTTTCTTTGAAGTATACATATCTCAATTATGTGATATAAACTTTCAGATATTCGTTATTTTTTTAAAAGAGTTTAATTTGAAGCTTTAAACGAGTGTTTTCCATTCCTAGGTTAAGCATGAAGTAAAATTTCGAGTTTAGAAAAGCCTGAAAATTTGGTTTGGTCGCGTAGCGCGAAGCGCGGAGCGACCAAACCAAATTTTCAGGCTTTTCTAAACTCGAAATTTTACTTCATGCGCCACGCGTATAAGACACTGATTTCAAGTGAAGTTTATTTGTTCACAGTATTTCAGTGTTTTCAGTGTTTAATACGCGTGGCGCATGAAGTAAAATATCGAGTTTAGATAATCCTGAAATCTTGGTTTGGTCGCTCCACCAAACCAAATTTTCAGGATTTTCTAAACTCGAAATTTTACTTCATGTTTAATCTGGGAGTGGAAAACACTCGTTTAAAGCTTCTAATTCAACTCTTTAAAAAAAAATCGTTTGCATATGTATACTTAAAAGAAAAATTCCCTGTATTTCCTGTACCCAATTTTAAATTACTAGTAATTTCGCACCACCAGTTGTAGTCTTAATGAAATTTGTCGAATTTCTTCGAATTTGTTATGTAGAATTTGTTGGCAAAGTTTTTAAAATTTACACCTTGCTACACTTAGCAAGGTGTAAATTTTAAAAACTTTGCCAACAAATTAATACAAAATATTTTTCTAGAATAGCCCTTATGAAGTTTGCTCAACTTTTTTTAATTTTTTGTGTACACTTTTTGATATAGTTGTTAAATGTAGACCTTACTGGGTCCTAAACTTGTACTTTGCGTAATCCGCTTTTATCAATTTGAAGATTCCTTGTACCAAAATCACATTTTAGTTGCAGTCTTAATGAAATTTGCCCAACTTCTTTGAATTTGTTATGTACACTTTTTAAGCATAGTTTTTTAAAATGTACACTTCGCTAGGTCTAAACTTGAATTTAGCGCAATCCACTTATATACATTTGAAGATTCTTTAGTCAAACCGGAACATTTTTCTAAGCATATACCTTATGAAATTTGCTTAACTTATGTGGTCTTAAACTTGCACTTAGCGTAAACCGCTTCTATTAGTTTGAAGATTCCTTGTACCAAAATCATATTTTAGTTGCAGTCTTAATGACATTTGCTCAACTTCTTTGAATTTGTTATGTACACTTTTTTATACTTTTTTTAAATTGCACACCTCGCTGGGTCTAAACTACACTTCGCTAGGTCTAAACTTGAATTTAGCGCAATCCACCTTTATTCATTTGAAGATTCTTCAGTCAAAAAAGAACATTTTTCTAAGCATATGGTTTATGGAATTTTCCTAACTTATGTGTACACCTTGCTAGGTCTTAAACTTGCACTAAAAGTAAACCGCTTCTATTAATATCTTTAAAACTCCTTGTACAAAAATCACATTTTAGTTGCAGCCTTAATGAAATTTGCTTAACTTATTTGAATTTGTTATGTACACCTTTTATTGATGTAAGTTTTTTAAATGTAGACCTTGCTAGGTCTTAAACTTGTACTTAACGCTATCCACTTCTATTAATTTGAAGATTCCTTGTAACAGATCAAATTTTAGTTGCAGCCTTAATGGAATTTGCTTAACTTATTTGAATTTGTTATGTTCACCTTTTATTGGCGTAGTTTTTGAAATGCAGACCTTGCTAGGTCTCAAACTTGTACTTAACGTCATCCACTTCTATTAATTTGAAGATTCCTTGTACCAAAATCACATTTTAGTTGCAGGCTTAATGAAATTTGCTTAACTTATTTTAATTTGTTATGTACACCGTTGTTGACGCAGTTTTTGAAATATAGACCTTGCTAGGTCTTAAACTTGGACTTAACGTCATCCGCTTATATTAATTTAAAGATTCCTTGTACCAAAAGCACATATTAGCCTTAGTCGTAATGAAATTTGCTGAACTTTTTTAAATTTGTCATGTACTAGCTTGTTTAAAATAATTTTTAAAATGTTGACCTTCCTAGGTTTAAAACTTGTACGTAGCGCAATGCGCTTATAACAATTAGAATCAATTATCTTTGGTCCACAAAAGCATTGTTTTAGGCAAAGCCGTTATGAAATTCGCTCAACTTCTTCGTGAGTGTCATGTGAACTCTTTTCGACATATTTTTAAAATTTAGACCATGCTAGGTCCAAAACTGAATTTGAAGATTTCTTGTATCAAAAAATAGGTACTTACCTCCAGGAAATCGATGCGGGAATATCCTACCGTGCCTGGATAGTAACCAAGGATACAACGGATAACTGTCTCTAGGTTGACTATGCGTGGTAAGCGGCGAAGGTTGAGGAAACCCATGCTGACCGGAACTTAGTGCAGCGGCCAGCGCAGCGCCTTGAAAGTGCGCCGCTAATGCGAACGGATGCTGTCCGTGATTGTGCACCATCTCCGGCTGAAGAAAACCGTTTTTCGACACCAGATTCGGATCGTAGGTAGGACTAGGTCTCACGAGGGTATGCGCGGGTATTCCAGGTACCATGATGGGCGGTTTCGGGGAGGTTTCCGGCGATCTTTGCGGCGAGTAGTGCTTCGGCGAAGAGTTGTTGAGCCGATTCTCGGCATCGCTGGAGGGCGACAGGGGCGCGGAACTCTCCGAGTAGTGAATTGGGGAGTTCTGCGGGCTCGGCTGGCTGGCGCCTCCGACGATCGAGTCGATGGAGAAGCCGATTTTGGGTTTGGAGGGTACAGCGACGATGGGAGTCGGTGCGAGAGGCATCATGGTTAAATTCATCGACTATCCGAACTTGAACTTATCAGCGCACAAAACGCATGACTCACTGCGGTCCGGCTTTAACACTAAACCAACTTCTGTTTGTTACAACATGTAGCACTGATCCGTCGGAAAACAACACCGAGTTATACAGCGAAAATCCCACAGAAATTAAAATCCACAGCTAAAACACGTTAACACTTCCAGTTTGAACCGCGCAGCACTATAAGAACAAAAATAACTTGTTTTTTTTTCACGCGAGATTCTATTAGTGTGAAAATGATGGGTTATTAGGAGTTTTTAAACAGTTGTAACCAGCATGCTACCGACTGCAACACTTTCGAGATAATAACTTGATGGTCCACTCAACTAAACACTCCAAAAGAGGGGAAAGATTAAACTGTAAACTGCTCGTGGTGGGGCAGCGCGCCTCGCCATTGGCGCGACGTGCGAGCTTTATTAAGCGGGTATTCCCTTCCCTGGTTGGCCCTCGCGGTAATCGCAATGGTATTACAAGCGCTAATCCCGCCCTCTGTTGACACCTTCTTTATAAATCCACGAAGAGGGAAAAAGGTAAAAAACAACGCCGACGACGACGACGGTAAATGCTCGGGTATTATACTTAAGTACGCTCCCAGAGTGCTTAGCGTTTTAAAACAAACTGGTCCTGTAGGCGAGGTGACATTCTGCCTTCTTCTCTTTTTGTTTTGTTTTTTTTATCTCGTTACCTCGTCCCCCCCGGTATGGAAAAACGAGAAACTACGCCTCTGAGTGCGCGCGCATTTGTAGGAGGTGCGTTCGCTCCTAAAACGAGATAATGTTTTCAAATGAGACGTCAAAGGTGGTACGCGCACTTTTTCCTCTGATTTAGAAACATAAATCTAAAGATTAATTTACCATTTTGTCCGGGTATTCCTTTTTTCTACGTCGAGTTCATTTATACCTTGTTATGGGAAGTTTAAGCGGTGGTCCTTCAGAAAAAATATGTTAGGGAGTGTTCCGAATATTTAGCCCGCATTCGTGAGGTATAAAGGTATGGGATATACCTTTTTGTGCTTAAAGCGACTTTAGATGTGTTCTAAGATGTACCCTGACTACAATACTCTTCTAAAAGCCATGTTTTATTAAAGTGGCTTGAAATTATTCTTACAACCGTTGTTGAAAACAGAAAATATGCTAGGGTATGTTCCGAATATTTGGACCGCATGCGTAAGATATGAAGGTATCAGGAAGTGGCGTAGCCAGGAAGGGGTTACGGGGAGTTAGAAACTCCTTAGTCGCTGCTATCAATTTTATTTTGTCTTTTTAAAATCGCCGCGTGTTTAAAATCATTGAAAAATTGTGCGTTACTAAGCATTTGCGGACGCAAAATTATATTATAGTTGTGTTTTGTGTAGTTTCTATAAAAATATTTTATGTTGATGCAAATTATATTATTCTGTCTAAACTGTTTATTGTTTTTGCGCTTCAGTTAGAAACCCCCCCATGTTAAAATCCTGGCTGCGCCAATAGTATGAGGTATACCTTTTAGTGCTTCAAGCGACTTTAGATGTATTCTAAGATGTGACTTCAGATGTGCCCTGACTACAATCCTCTTCTAAAGGTAACGTTTTATCAAAGTGGATTTAAAAATTACACTTACAACCTCTGTTGAATAATGGAGGTATGTATTGTTTAAAAGTGACATAGATGTGTGTATCAACTGCATACTTAACTTATTTCACTTGTCAATTGCTTAAAGAACATTTCAATTCTTCCCGAGATACACAAAATGTTTTTGATAATGTTCACGAAAACAGCATAAAAATCGGTTAATTTGAAGCTAGAAACGAGTGTTTTCCACTCCCAGGTTAAGCATGAAGTAAAATTTCGAGTTTAGAAAAGCCTAATTTGGCTCGGTCGCTTCGCGTCACTACGCGCCCGAGCCAAATTTTTAGGCTTTTCTAAACTCGAAAAGTTACTTCATGCTTAATTTGGGATTGGAAGACACTCGTTTAGTTTCAGGCTTTTATAAACTCCAAACTTTACTTCATGCTTAATCTGGGATTCAAAACACTCTCGTTAGAAATTAAAGTAATCACTGATGGTAGAGCGTTACACTTGATAAATTTGAAAAATTTTGATAGTTACCATAAATTTGCAAAATTTCCTTCAATTTTCAAATTCTTGGTAGTTTTCATGAATTTCTTAAAAATTCGATAAATTAAAAAACGTTGAAGTTTTCCATGAAACTCCAGGATTTCCGTTAATTTTCAAATATTTTATGAAAATTATCCAAATTTTTAAGATTAACGAAAATTTAGGAAATTCAGGAAAGCCGTGCGACTTTTGAAAATTTAAGAAAATTTGGACGAAAAGCGTTGAAAATTAACTAAAACTACCCAAAATCTTAAAAATTCATCGACACTTTAAAAAAACTAAACGAGTGTCTTCCAATCCCAGATTAAGCATGAAGTAAAATTTCGAGTTTAGAAAAGCCTGAAAATTTGGCTCGGGCGCGTAGCGAAGCGAAGCGACCGAGCCAAATTAGGCTTTTCTAAACTCGAAATTTTACTTCATGCGCCACGCGTACAAAACACTGACAAACCAAATTTTCAGGCTTTTTGCTAAGCTCCAAATTTTACTTTATGCGCCACGTGTATAAACACTAAAATATCGTAAAATTTATATAATATACTGCTTAGATATTCACCCTTATGATTTATACCCTATTCATTTTAATGTTATGTTCAATCTAACATTAATAGATTTTACGAATTTTTATTTCATCTAACCTACGTTTGCTCCTTCTAAATTGCGCATGAAGCAGTTTGCTCCTTAAAAATTCAAGCGTATGAAGCAGATTGCTCCAATTGCTTCACGGTATCAGGACTTAGCTAGTTTTGCTACGTATTTAATAAATTGATTGTATGAATAAAATGAGTTTCCCAAAAACCTTGTGTGATTTATCTAAGAAAAAAAAACTTAATTTTTCAGCAGTTGTATGAAATGTGGGATATCTCAAAAAGTGTTGAGAAAACCTCATAATAATAATAATAATAAGTATTTATTGCCCAACAGGAAATTTCCCAATTACAAGACAATGATAATACAATAATAATTACATTCCGTACTCTCTTACTAAAGACAAAAAGAAGCAATCACTTTTTTTTAGTGATAGAACCCGCGACCCCTGGGTTAGGAGACAAGGCCTCTATCTACTATCCCACCGGGTATTTATCCTAAATAAATCGACAAAAAAAATCAAACTTGAAACAATGCGAGTGTGCATTCGCAATTATCACGGACCGAAAATGAAAATACTATTAATATAAACATTAAATGGTGTTAAAAGTGCACCTTGAAATTTATGTTCTCACTGTATTATCCAGCTTGAGCGTGCCCAAAACGATTTTTCAGAAAAAAATATAGCACGTTAATAAAAGTGAACCGGACTGTGTCAACGATAACATTCTCACGAAAACGCACACATGTAGACCAATTAATATTAAATGGCTTGTGTAATGGCTCTTTTATTTCCATTAATCTGCGATTACAATTACAAAATCGACTGTCGCACGGCGAGTGGGAAAATTAACGATATCCCTTCACGTCCTGCTTATTAATAAATAATAATAATCGCTGATTGAGGCGCGACGTAGGCGAAATTGATATATAATTTTCCATTTTCAGGGAATTTATCTCGGTGTTTATTTAAGTTCTGTAAACGATTTGGTTAAAAAAAAATGTAAAGTAATTTATTACTTGGTATAATCGATTAACTTATGTGGCGTCACTAATTAGAGCTTTCTGGATTATGAAATATCTGGCTTATAAAAGGGAATAATTTTATTTGCGCTCATTCGAGTGTAACTTTGTTTTGATTTCGATAATAAAGAATGTTGAATAACGATTGGATTTTGCGTTTAATTTTATCCATTTATCAAATGATTGGCTCAGTCAACTTAGCCCCCTGAAGTTCGACTTTTTTTGAAAAAAACTATTGCGCTAGACGGGCCTTAGCTAGCGCCACAAAAATTAGAGCTAGCGCCATTTAGACAAAAAAGTTACGGGGGTTTGAACTATCGGGAGGCTAGGTTGATGCTAGCCGAGTTGGGATTTTTCAAGTTTTTTTTACACTATTCGGATTCCTCAGAGCTAGCGCCAGCTAGCGCTACCAATTTAAAAGCTAGCGTCACCCCCACAACCCCAAAGAATAATAAAACATTTTCAATCCTAGCTCCCCGAAATGAGATTTTTTTAATCAAATTGGGTAGAAAATATAGCTATGAAAAAATATCAAGTAAAAAAATATTTACATCCAAATTTTGATGCGAGAGCTTTCAGATCCTATATGCGTATTACCCTTTACTTGCTGAATTTCAATACAAAATCATGTTTGGCATATAAAATACCGCTTCCAAAAAATATTTCGCCGTTGTAATTACTTTATTTATGTTCATAGACAATGGCTATTAGAATCATGATGTCTAGAAGACAGTAGCATAACCGAAAATTGTGTTTTCACTGCTTGCTAATTTAAATCGTTATAACTCAAGAACTAACTGTACGATTTAAAAGACTCTTTCGGCATTATAATTACTATACTGATGTCTATAAGCACTGTCAACGAGACAGCTAGTGCTAGCAAGACAGTAGCGTACCAGGCGGGTGTTTTTTTTTACTACGTGATAACTTAAATCGTTATAACTCGGCAACTAACGTTAGAACACCTAAAGTGATGTTCATAAACACTGCTAACGAGATAGCTAGCGCTAGCAAGACAGTGGCGTACCTGAGAATTGTTTTTAGGCTTTTCTAAACTCGAAATTATACTTCATGCTTAATCTAGGAGTAAAAAACACTTGGAACTTTTAGGCTTTTCTAAATTCGAAATTATACTTCATGCTTAATCTAGGAGTGAAAAACACTTGGAAGTTTCAAACTGAACGCTTTTCAAAAACAACGTATGCCTGAAAATTTACCAAGTACACATCGGGTTATGTATGTACCAACACTTGCATGTAAAACTCACTATATGTTATCTAACCAACCTAATAGTAACATGAGTATCTTTTCGATACAACAAAATTGTGATTTAGCTCCTTTAGTTGCTATTCAATTTACTTTATTTTCATTCTAACACTATCTATCTCAATAATATAATTCTACAATATACAGGGAGTTTTTCTTTAAAGTATACGTATTCCAGATTCAGCTTATTTTTTTGTAATCTTTAGATATTGCGTGTGTTTTTACAGGAATTTAATTTGAAGCTTTAAACGAGTGTTTTCCACTCCCAGACTAAGCATGAAGTAAAACTTCGAGTTTAGAAAAGCCCCGTGAAAAATTGTCGAGGGTCGCATAGCGACCCGAGACAAATTTACTGGGCTTTTCTAAACTCGAAATTTTACTTCATGCGCCACGCGTATAAAACACAAAAATGTTGTGAAATGTATGTATATTTGAACCTTACTTGCAATCAGCGTTTCATACGCGTGGCGCATGAAGTAAAATTTCGAGTTTTGAAAAGCCCCGTGAAAATTTGTCGAGGGTCGCGCAGCGCCCCGAGAAATCTTTAGATATTGCTTGTGTTTTTACAGGAATTTAATTTGAAGCTTTAAACGAGTGTTTTCCACTCCCAGACTAAGCATGAAGTAAAATTTCGAGTTTAGAAAAGCCCCGTGAAAATTTGTCGAGGGTCGCGTAGCGACCCGAGACAAATTTTCTGGGCTTTTCTAAACTCGAAATTTTACTTCATGCGCCACGCGTATAAAACACAAAAATTTTGTGAAATTTATGTATATTTGAACCTTACTTGCAATCAGCGTTTCATACGCGTGGCGCATGAAGTAAAATTTCGAGTTTAGAAAAGCCCAGAAAATTTGTCTCGGGTCGCTGCGCGACCCTCGACAAATTTTCACGGGGCTTTTCTAAACTCGAAATTTTACTTCATGCTTAGTCTGGGAGTGGAAAGCACTCGTTTAAAGCCTTAAATTGAAGTCTTAAAAAAAACAAGGAATATCTAAAGATTTAAAGAAAATAATCTAAATTTGGAAAAAGTATACTTTAAAGAAAAACTCCCTGTATGTTATGTTATATTCAACTTAAATATTATTAGGTAATCACTCATATTAAGTTTAAGATGGGCACTGTTGTCGGTACTTGTTTTAGAAGTATTAAATGGTAGAAAAACTGTTCGTCTTTGATACATACATAAATTGATGACGTAAATGCCATGATTCCCGGAATAGACTGTATATTAGTTTACCATCGGACACCCAGATATCGCCACATAGTCGTCATAAATTTACCGTAACGCGAAAAGTACATGAAGTTGCACTTCTATAAGATTCGTCATTTAACTGTTACACATACAAATTTAATAATCTTAATTCAATTGTTCACGAGCTGCCTATACAAGTAATTTACTCTAAGCAAGAGCCAGTTGGAGCAAACGAATTTTGAGGCCATCACTTTCCAGCGATTTAAATTAATTTACATCACACTCTAATATACGAGGGAAAGTCAGTAATTAATAATAATAATAATGTTTATTGCCCACCAGGAAACAAATTCCCAATTACAAGACAATTTAGTATAAACAAACAAGTTTTAAAACTATGAACTAAAAATAATAACATTTTAATAACATTTTACTTCGTAATTAACAAAATTCTAATAAGGATGTCAATGGTTGAAAAAATACATCACAAGTTGGTGGAAGTTGATTAAACGAATTGCAGATCACATTAATAGGCGATTTTAATCAAAAATTTGTTCTATTATACATAATATTAAATGTGGTTTTAGATCTACTATTGAAAGATGGAATATGCAAGCCAACTAGCTGTAAAATATCAGGGCTGTCAATTCTATCATGCAGAAGCTTGTGTAAGAAGGTGATGCTTTGTCTGTGACGTCGGATTCTACATTAAATTTATCTAGCAGTAGTGAATGATCACAGCCTCTGTCAGAATAAAATCCCTCAACTTTTAAGTGCAAAAACTTCAGGAACTTACGTTGAACACTTTCTACTAGGTTAATCTGAAGTTGAGTTTGAGGATACCAAATTAAAGATGCATATTCCAACTTGGAACGGACATAAACATTAAATAGAGATTTCAAAGCATTAGGATTTCGCAAATTTGTAGAATTTCGAAGTATAAATCCTAATGCTTTAAAGGAACTCTTTACGAGTGTTTGAACATGAGGATTAAATGTAAAATTGTCATCAAACCAAATCCCTAAATCTTTGAAGACTGTGACTTGCTCAATAGAATTATTGCTAACTATATAATTAAATGAGATTGGTTTAGATTTTTTGGTAATGGATATGAATTTGCTCTTATTGCCATTTAAATTAAGATTATTAATACTACACCAATTCGAGATAACATCAATTTGATTTTGTAACCGTTGACAGTCAGCAATGTTAGCAATTGTTGAGTAAATCTTTAGGTCGTCCGCGTATATGAGGTGTTTACACTTTAATAAATCAGGAAGATCATTTATAAAAAGGTTAAAAAGTAAGGGACCCAAAAATTAAGTTACAAAATACTATTACTCAAAAAATACTTTGCTAAAAACAAATTTTAACTTACAAAAAGTCTTCACTTACATACAATTAAGCTGACTTCTGCACTAAACGACACATTTTTATAAGCCCACTACTATTGCATTTTCCAACAGTTTCTGTTTCCTAATTACTAACTTTCCCTCGTATTTATTAATTGGAATTAAGCTAATAATTATTATTATTTGTTATAATTTGTGTCAACTTTAAATCTTTCGTATTTATTTATTGGAATATTGCCCGTTTGCACCCAAATTGATTAACTTAATCAGTGATTCGTACTTCTTAAAAACACAATAGATTTATTTACAAATTGCTTACACAATGGCAAATTGATGAAAGAGATATGTTCAGGGTAATTTACAAATTTATAACATTCGTATATTCTAGAATTTTGACTAAATCTGAGATTTAATCAATGATTAGTGCATGATTAAAGTTAATCAGTCGGGGTGCAAATAGGCATAAATGTATCTATTATTATTAATTATCATAATTTATTTTATTGGAACAAAGATACTAATTATTATTTGTCAAAATTTAAATAACCCATGAACTTCTATAAATCAAACCAATTTACAATAACCAATGATTCTGCTGTGACCGCGAACGGCAGCTCGATTTCGGTAGGCTGAGTCGTGGATCAAAATAAATTGAAAGAACTAAATAAAATGTTGAACGCCACTTGATTTAAAAAAATATTTATAGTAGTACTTACCCTTAGTTAAAATCAAGAAATCATAGGGTAGTAAAATAAAAAGATCTTAATAGAAAAATTCAAATTAAAAAGTATATTATTAAAAATTTAAAAAAATGTAATAAATCAAAAATAAATAATAATTATTAATATTAGTCAAAACAAAATAATCGAAACCAGAGAATAAACAAAAAATCAATATCGAGATCACAAACTTAAAGAGATATTCAAAAAACACACAAATAAACTTCCCCAGAAAATGACGTCACCTTCTTTACAATTTTTGTAAAAGTACTCCGTGTTTCAATACAACGCTTGAGATCAAAATAAATATAATCCTCTTTTTTTTAATCTAGTTTGCGTACTTATATTCACTCCTTTTATTTTTATTTAAACAAGAATAAATTCCACTAATTAATTTTTAAATGTCACTGTTCGGCTTAACGAAATCACTCACAAAAAAAATGTTGATAACAAGTTCTCAATGGACTTATCTTAATTCGTTTCGTGAATTCCTCCCGGCCCGTCTCCGTTACTTCATGAACAACATCCAGGTTCCAGCAATTCACCTTCCGCCAGCAACTCCTACTCCTGCCGACAATTCCGACTTCCACAGCAAACTCCCAGAGAAAGTCCAAACCGCAAAAAGTACCCTCGCTCGGAAAACAAAACGTCCGCCAGCACCCAGCCGGAATACGAAAAATTTAATTGGTGATTAAAATTCAACCACTCAAACTTCGAGCTCTAAAAAAAAGAATCAAGTCGAACCTGACTTTAGTCGGAAGTCTAACTAATGGAAAACCGTCCGAAAATAGCAAATATTTAAAATTACCTGAAGATGAATTGCGGCCTCAATTAGAGTAATTATAATTTCGGGATTTTGCTGAATCAATCGCACCGATGTTCGCAGATTATAAAATTTCCAAACGACACGGCACACAGCACGCTTTCGTCGTTCCCCTTTTTTTAACCTCTTGAGCACACAGCTCCACTCAGATTAAAAATTCGAAGGATTAATTCAATGATTAATCGAATCGGACGCCCCCTACCTGGATTTATAAATCTATTGGTATTTTCGATCTATTGACAATAACAACAAACCTTTGACAGCCGGCGATCGGAAAGTTAACAAAAACAAGTGAGTTTTAAGTGGATTATGCAACAGATTCGATAACTACGTAGGAAAAATAAATTTAGAAGACTCGGAAAATTACCTAGAGACAATAATAACTACGTAAGTACTAACACTTCCTTTAGAGGTTAGGTTTAATCTAAATACATTTTCTTACTAATCCCTTTAAATTTGAAACTTGTATACAATTAATAACTTCTCTTATTATCTGATTGAATCTTCCCTTTTGTCTATTACCTAATAACGCTATGGTGTTTACATTTTTTTAGAAAACCGTTGAATATTCCAAATTTAGCGCTATTATGCAACTAAGAGGACTGGCAAGACTATTGGATGATACTACACGATTTCTAGGATTATATGGCATCATAGCACTTGAAAATATCTTTTAATTTAAATTAATATTAATTAATAAAAATAATCATTGATTGCATTTATGATTTTAGGGTTGCCTACATTAGATACTATGTTTTTAATTTAATTTAAATTATTCCTAATTTTTCTACTTATTATTACAACCTGTCATATATTTTAATTGAAAGATAAGAGATAGCAAAACGTGTACGTTACACTGCATAAAAGATCAACTTATTTATTCAATAATTTTTGATAGTAACATGACATTGATGAAAACTAAATTACTACTTGATCAATATACATCAAAGAAATGTCATTTGGTTGTGCGGTAATCAATCAGCTGTTCAGCTGTCAGCATGTAATATACTTGTCAAAACTATTACGTGCATGTGTAGGTAATGTCAATCATACGCGTCAAGATGACAGTGTGGTATGATGCGGTTACTAGATAGGGCGTAGGTAAATGTACATTTCAAACACTAGGTGTTCATTTTCAATAGCAATACAATTGACAAATATATTTATTTTATTAATTGATAGTAATAATATAATATCGTAGGTTCAATTAAAAACAAAGTGTGTCATGATTTAATATTTTTTCAAATTTAGGTTGGCTACACGCTTTAAGAATTGACATATCAAACGTCAGACATAATAATTATAAATCATAATTTTAGAGTTGCCAACCTACAATATTTTCCATGGCACTCTAGAGGTTCTTTGTATTGTACATATCAGAGCAAGGCAGGATTCGAATCATTCAGGATTCGAATCCTTTTAGAGGATTCAAAAGAAGCATTCGAATACTTTAGTTCAACTGGATTCGTGATCCGGATTCGTTACGTATTTTAAGGAGGTTTCGTATTCGAATCCAAATGTAGGTGATTCGAATCCTTATAATGGGATTCGAATATTTATAAATGGATTCGAATATTTATAAAAGGATTCGAATACTTACAAAAGGATTTGATTCGTCAAAAATAATTCGAATTAATTGTGAGGATTAACATGAAAAATGTCTTTTGAGTGTTTTTAAATTTCTCGTTAAATCACTATTTTATACGCGTGGCGCATGAAGTAAAATTTCGAGTTTAGAAAAGCCCAGAAAATTTCTAAACTCGAAATTTTATTTCATGCTTAGTCTGGGGGTGGAAAATACTCGTTTGAAGCTTCGAATTGAACTTTAAAAAAAACAAGGAATATCTAAAGATTTACAGAAAATAGGCTGTTTTGCGGAAAACACTATTTCTACTAGCAGCCAGGACTTCTAGCTGAGATGGTTGTATCTTCAGACATCTTGCTACCAGCAGACGAGGTCTATACTAGACTACTAAGTACTATTAGCCAAAAGAACCACTACTACAAACTGTAACGTTTACTTTTTTTCAGTTAAAAACGATTTGGCCACTAGCAGAAAAAACTGCCGCTATTAGCAGACAGACAGACAAAGCTTGTACAGGCTTAGGAAAAAATATTGTTTTTGCTCTTACAGTCCCGCTTTTACATACAAAAATTTATCATTTCGAAAATTTCAAAATTTCAGGGGGGGTTCGAACCCCCACATCCCCCCCCGCTATGGTCTTGAGAACAACTGCTACTAGCTAAAAGAATTACTACAGCAGAAAGAACTACCGCTATTAACGGAGCTTCTAGTTCAGATGGTTCTAGCTTCAGATGTCTTGCCATCAGCAGACGGAACCTATAGTACAGGTTCCGTCCGTACTAGTAGTAGAAAGACCTACTCGTAGTAGAAGGAATAGTAGTTGTTCTTTCTACTACTGAAAGGACAAACGCTACTAGCACAACGACATTGTACTACTAGCTGAAATAACTTCTACTACTGATAGAAACGGTTATTTTAGCAGAACACGCTATTTCTACTAGCAGAAACAACTACCGCTATTGGCAGACAGGGCTTCTGGTTCAGATGGTTCTAGATTGAAATCTTGCCACCGGCAGATGGAGCCTGTACTACTACTAGTAGCAGAAAGACCTAGCAGTCGTTTTTTTATAGCAAAAAACATTATTTCTACTAGCAGAAAGAACTACTGCTATTAACAGAGCGTCTAGTTCAGATGGTTCTGGCTTATCATGTCTTGCCACCAGCAGACGGAGCCTGTACTACAACTAGTTGAAAAAAGTCCTAGTAATAGTAGAAGGAAGAAAATAGTAGTTGTTTCATCTACTACTAATAGGACGATTGCTGCTAGCAGAAAGAACTTGTACTACTAGCTGAAAGATGGATAGTTTACGTCTTCTAACATAAAACGCATTTCTACTAGAAGATTAAAAATACATGTTTTTTCTTTGTCGCCGCCATTGTTTAACAAACGTCAATTGTGTATAATATTAATTAACGAGTGTTTTTTGAGAATTAATTGTTATCTTCATTATGGTTTATAATTATTCATATTTCTTTGGAGCAAACAGATACAGGGAGTTTTTCTCTTAAGTATACGTATTCTAAATTTAGCCTATTTTCTGTAAATCTTTAGATATTCCTTGTTTTTTGTATAAAGTTCAATTTTAAGCTTTAAATGAGTGTTTTCCACTCCCAGGCTAAGCATGAAGTAAAATTTTGAGTTTAGAAAAGCCCCGTGAAAATTTGTCGAGGGTCGCGCAGCGACCCGAGACAAATTTTCGGGCTTTTCTAAACTCGAAATTTTACTTCATGCGCCACGCGTATAAAACACTGATTTGAAGTGAAGTTCAGAAACACACAAATACATCTTTAATCAGAGTAACAGGGAATCAGATATTTAGTCGGTTATGAACGATGTTCAGTGTTAATAATAATTAATTAGGTTTTGAATTTTTTTTAAAAACAACTGGTAACGATATTTATATGTTAATGGTTGCATAAAAATAATAACATTAAATGTATTCTTAAGGGATTTGTATTCGTGATTCGAAAAATCAGGATTCGAATCAAAGATTCGAATCATATTTATCTCTTACGAATCCTTTGTTCGAGTTTTCGTGATTCGAATCATGTTAGGTGATTCGGATTCGTGATTCAAATCCTTTTTACGAGGATTCGTCCCAGCTCTGGTACATTCAATATCATTTTGTAATTTGTTTACTATTAAATAATATTGTAAATTATGTTGTAAAGTTGAGATTTCCGTAAAATAAAGAAAAAATAAATATTCACGCGTAAGAATAACAAACTAAAATAAATAATTAAATAATATCACATATTTAGCAAATGCATATTAAACAGTATCATTATACATGATTATTATATTATTATAGAACCAATTAATTTCTCCAATAATTTTCAAATCAATCACGCTGATTTATTATGCAAAATTGTCATAATTAACATCGACTCGGTATGGAGAAAAAACAGTCGATTATGACATTGCACATTGGACCGCATAAATAATTCATAATTTATCAATTTTTATGCGTTATTATTACTATAATTAGCATAACATTAATAGAATTCTAGGCGTACTCGCATAATGCGATAATTAATTATCCGGCCAAGAATTACATTTAATGAAATCAATTAATTTGTGACAAAATGGGAATCTGTGCTATTAATAATTGTGATCTTTTACGTGACCGTTTGTTTAGAGATATTATTTGTGTTTATTGAATGGCATGTTTAATTAAAAAGACAGTTATAACAGGATGAAATTGCGTTTGTAATTACATACCGTGTATTAAATTAAGGGGAAACATATCCTTGATTTAATAGTTAACGTTATTAAGTGTTAAAACTAAAAGTCGTTAAGTGTTGGTAAATTGCTATTTGTTAAATAAATTATTTTGCTCGATTTAAAAGTGAAAGTTATTAAATTTTAAAAGTAAAACTATTGTTTAAAACAATTTTATTATTTTCTATCATAATTTACAACATTTAAAATTGCATGTTTTCTTACTTTTTATTAACGACATTGGCAGTGTTATTAATGAAAGTAAATTCTTGATGTTTGCTGATGATCTAAAACTATATAGAAAAATCGAACAATTCAGCGATGACAGTATTTTACAATCAGATTTAAATAATTTATCAATTTAGTGTTCAAGAAATCATCTTCATCTTAATTTCAAAAAGTGTTTATCTATTTCTTTTAGTCGCCGTAAATGTATTAGATTTGAATACTCCATCAACAATTTTAGATTACCCGGTGTTGACACGGTTCGCTATTTGGGTGTAGTTTTTGAAAGTCACTTGACCTTTGTTCCCCATTTTATAAATGTTACCAGTAAAGCTTATTAATAGTTCTCTTTGGATACGTTTAGGACTCTGTATGTTAGTTTGGTGAGACCGCAGTTAGAATACTGCTCGGTTATCTGGTCTCCTAATTACAGAAACCACATTGAGTCAATTGAGAAAGTTCAAAATAAATTTCTATTGCTGGTTTAATTTAGAATGGGCATTGGTTTGGTCGGGTGCAGTACAGTCAATCGCACATCCTAACTACAATAAACTTAAAATCCCTACAATACCGAAGGGTTACACTGGATATGTGTTATGGATTTAAGATAAATGGACTTGTGAATTCCATTAATTTAATTTCTTTATTGAATTTTAATTTCTTTTTAAATACAACTGTTCGTAACAGGCCACTGTTCAGGTTAAACTTCCACCACACAAATTATGGCAGTCATAGTCCGGTTTCACGCAAAATGCGGTATTTCAACATACTGATGTTAAGTCCGAATTTTATAACATTTTCAAACTCATATAATGTGTTTAAACGCCACTTATCTTTTATTGATCTCGATGTTATTATATATTACTAACATTTCTACTTAGTTTATTTTATTAAGTGTTGAGCGCGATATTTATATATTGTACTTTATATGTACCTATTTTTTGTAATACTGTAAAAAGGAGAAATCCGTAAATAAATAAATAAATGTTTGCACTGAAACGTTTTAGGTTCAGTTCCGGTTTTCGTTCAGACAGTTTTTTCGGTTTACGGTTTTCGATTCAGTTCTAATTCGAAGCCCTGAGTTTTATAATAAAATTCAAATTTAGGTTACCAAGTTCTTACTTCCGGTGACTATATTAAAAAGAAAGCTTTACCTACTTACAATTTTGTAAGAATTATATTTTTCTCTTTATGTTCATAAGTTTTTGAGAGCCATAAAATAATTATATACAGATGGACTTACTGAATTTTGTGAATGAGACGTTGCTTCAAAAAAATGGTGGACGCGCCGGGTAATGATGCAAATATTACATTATCTATTACTAAATTAAAATCTTTTAAAACATCTTGTGTGCTAGATTTACGTAAGTGCTTTTACTTATTTCCTTTTTTTGCTAATTGTATTATTAAAATGATATTAAACAAGATATACAGCGATTTTTTATTCTAAGTATACATATGGGTACGTATAAATTTTCCGACATTCTTGCGCTATGTTAAAAAAAGTTCAATTGAAAGCTTTAAACGAGTGTTTTCCACTCCCAGACTAAGCATGAAGTAAAATTTCGAGTTTAGAAAAGCCTGAAAATTTGGTTTGGTTGCGTAGCGCGAAGCGCGGAGCGACCAAACCAAATTTTCAGACTTTTCTAAACTCGAAATTTTA
The DNA here is from genome assembly GCA_932526585.2 of Philonthus cognatus. NCBI lineage: Eukaryota > Metazoa > Arthropoda > Insecta > Coleoptera > Staphylinidae > Philonthus > Philonthus cognatus. Next base: position 157,190,544 of record OW052241.1, read on the forward strand.
CTTCATGCGCCACGCGTATAAAACACTGGTCTTAAGTGAAGTGTAAAATATACGTCTATAGAATACTGCTTTAGTAGCGTATTGCGAACTTTACAATATTTGAGTGTTTTAGACGCGTGGCGCATGAAGTCAAATTTCAAGTTTAGAAAAGCCTGAAAATTTGGTTTGGTCGCGTAGCGTGAAGCGCGGAGCGACCAAACCAAATTTTCAGGCTTTTCTAGACTCGAAATTTTACTTCGTGCTTAGTCTGGGAGTGGAAAACACTCGTTTAAAGCTTTAAATTGAACTCTGATTCACAAAATAATTAGATAATTCATACTTAAAACCAAATATTTAGGCTTTTCTAAAGTCGAAATTTTACTTCATGCGCAACGCGTATAAAACACTGGTCTTAAGTGAAGTTTAAAATATACGTCTGTAGAATCCTGCTTTAGTAGCATATTGCGAACTTTACAATATTTGAGTGATTTATACGCGTGGCGCATGAAGTAAAATTTCGAGTTTAGAAAAGCCTGAAAATTTGGTTTGGTCGCTCCGCGCTTCGCGCTACGCGACCAAACCAAATTTTCAGGCTTTTCTAAACTCGAAATTTTACTTCATGCTTAGTCTGGAAGTGGAAAACTCTCGTTTAAAGCTTTAAATGAACTTAAAAGAAAAACTTTCTGTAATCATATTATAAAGTTTTGAATTACATGTATTAATTATTTACATATAAATATTTTCTAAATGTTTTGTTGAATTATTATCTCCGTTATAAGAATTTCTAAAATTCAAAAATAAACTAGAATATTCTCTAGTTTATTTTTAAATTTTAGAAAGGTGAAATATAATCTGATTATATTTATATAATTCCCATTTTTTTAAACAAAAACACAAAATGTTTAAGTTATGCACATCTTTTTTCACGGCGGTCTATAATTTGAGTTTCTGGTCTACACCTGCAGTTTCGAGAAGTACCCTCCATAAAAAACACAAAGGAGCTAATTTACTAATAGTCCCCACTTACCTGTCGGCGAGTGTAAATTACCGTTACGAGTCGCACTTCTTCGACAAAAACCCGTGAAATCGGGCATTTACAAACAAAATTACGGAAATTCGCAACGCCATTCGCGATGCATATCTTAATTGCCTGAAAGATTTCGCAAATGTTTACTCAACGCCAACGAGGATATGTTAATTGGCACATAATATTATTTAAAAACTTCTATAAATCTATTTGAAATAAAACAACACAGTTGGGAGGGTTTCACTTTTATTGTTGAACACTGCAACATGTTTCACCACACAGTGGCTTCATCAGGCAGATGAAATAAATGTTGCAGTGTTCAACAATGAAAGTGAAACCCTACCAACTGTGTTGTTTTATTTCAAATAGTATTATGGAGTTTCATCATGTATCCGCCTCATCAATAAAATATTCTATAAATCGTTTTGGGGAAAAACGGCAGAATTCAAAAAGTTTATAGAATGATTTCAAAAAGTAAACATTTGGTTAAATGTTAGTAATATTGTTAGTGAAATTTAACCAAGTGTTTTCTTTTTTAAATCATAGTTAAATATGTTTTATCTCAATTCTCACATAATATTATTTAAAAACTTCTATAAACCTTTTTGGGGAAAAGCGGCAGAATTCAAAAAGTTTATAGAATGATTTAAAAAGAAAACACTTGGTTAAATTTCACTAATATTGTTAGTAAAATTTAAGCAAGTGTTTTCTTTTTTAAATCATAGTTAAATATGTTTCACCGCGTGAAAGATGAGAAACTTATTCAAGAAGTTTATAAAAGTTTTTGATAACTTGACGGCAAAAAACTACTAAATGTCATAATATGCTTGAATATTGGAATTTCACCATTTGTGTAAAAGAATAATACATTTGAGTCGCCTAGATGCAAAACCAGCCATACGTGTTTTGGCAAAATGACAAAATCCGATTTTGCAGCGTCTTTTAAATAAATCAAAATAGTGTTGAATGAGTGTTGTATCGAATGGGAACAATAAAAATTATGTAAAGCTAAGTAAAAAGTTGCAAGGATTTGCAACTGAAAAAATATGTCAGCTTTTGCAACCGAGAAATGTAATAGGTTGTGCATTCGACAGGATTTTTCAAACATAATTTTAAAAGGTTTAGGAAGTATTTTGAAGATCGATTTATTTTTAAAATTGTAGCCTGAGACGAGCAGAATCCAGGGATATCAAAACCTCAAAATAAAAAAAAGTGTATGGCTAGTTTTGCATCTGGGCAACTAAAATGTTGATTATATTTTTATATTATTAAAACGTGCAGAAAGTTTCTCTTTTGTGCATACATACCCTAATTAAAGCGTATATACTGTAAATCGTAAGGTGTTCACAGTTTTGTTTAAGAGTTCAATTGGAAGCTTTAAACGAGTGTTTTCCACTCCCAGATTAAGCATGAAGTAAAATTTCGAGTTTAGAAAAGCCTGAAAATTTGGTTTGGTCGCGTAGCGCGAAGCGCGGAGCGACCAAACCAAATTTTCAGGCTTTGCTAAACTCGAAATTTTACTTCATGCGCCACGCGTATAAAACACTGACATATTGCGAAGTTAACAATATGCTACTAAAGAAGTATGCTAAAGACGTATATTTTGAGCTTCACTTATAACCAGCGTTTTATACGCGTGGCGCATGAAGTAAAATTTCGAGTTTAGAAAATCCTGAAAATTTGGTTTGGCCGCTCCGCGCTTCGCGCTACGCGACCAAACCAAAATTTCAGGATTTTCTAAACTCGAAATTTTACTTCATGCTTAATCTGTGAGTGGAAAACACTCGTTTAAAACATTAAACTGAACTTCTTTAAAAAACAACGGATGTCAGAAAATTTGCAACTTATTCATACGAGTATGTATATTAAAAAAAAATCTTTGTATAATGCAGCTATTAAAAAAATAATAATAATTGCAGCAAACCTTAATTTGTAACATTTGTTTAAAAACTAAACTAAGTAGACATCGGGATATGCGTACTCAAAAGAAATAATTCCTGTATATGTTTCTATTATAGATTAAACAGATATAATAATCGATACTACTAAGAGTTCTGGTTAAGGCTGTAGCTAGAAAAAATATCGGGGGGAATATACAAATTTCGGGGGGGATTATACTGGTAAAAGTATTGTGCTTTTTCAGGGCTGTTTTTACATACAAAAATTTAACATTTTGAAAATTTCGAGTGGAGGTGGGGGTTGAACCCTCATACCCCTCCCCCCCCTAGCTACGGCTTTGGTTCTGGTTAAAATAATTGACGTAAGAATCGAGAATTTTATAGATAATTAAATTATGTCGATCCAAAAAGAGCCATTTTTTACGGAGTTTACCTTTTTTCTACAAATGTAAGACATTCAGTTATTTATATAATAAGTTATTATACCCAATAAATTGCAAAATTACTTTTTTTAAAATGTTTCTAACAAAGTTAAAGGCATTACACACTATCACATGACTATACAATGGTTCAATAGCTAAGGTTTACATTAATGTTACTTAATCGTTACATCAAATGCATTAAAAAAAATCGCATAAATATAATAAATAAACAACAGTGTAAAAACCACACATATAGTAATGATAATAAAAAATAAATAAATACGGTGTAAAAAAAGTATATAAATAATAACCAGTAATCATTGCATTGCGGTTCTAAATAGAAATATCACAGTTTATTTTACAAAACATAAATACAAAGATACTTTCACAATTGAAGCTAAAATATCACAGATGAAATATCACTCCTAAAAAGAGGGTATATAAAATATCACAGATAAATATCACCTAAAGAAAGACGGTAAATAACAATCGTATGTAGACAGTATTTTGACAAACAATATAAAAGCAATAAATTAAACATGAATACTATATTGATTTAGAAAAAAGTGTAAATAACAATCTTTACTGGTTACCTTATGATATCAGATATCGCAATGCGCTATAATCGGTTTTTAAATTGAGACAGTGAAGACGTAAATAATAATAAATCGTTACTATATGATAGAAGGTCGCATGGGGCTAAACATTTCATATTTACTCGAGTGAAATATCAATCTAAACAGAGGTTTATGTCTGGATTGAGCATTTCTTGGTATATAGAAACTCAACATCTCCACCAGCTCAATGTAATTTAAAAACCCATTAACTAATTTAAATAAAAATAAAATGTTCAGAAACTCTCTCCTTTCCGCCAGCGATTGAAGATTTAAGGGTGATATTTTTAGCCGATTCTATGAACCCTACCTCTTCTATTTGGTGAAAACTATCTTAAAATTATTAAGAGTATATTGCCTCTTTAGAATCAATAAAACCGTAAAGTAACCTCCTCCTCTTCATTTTATGAGGAGGATGAAAGAAGGTTCTTTGGAGATTCTAAAAAGACACCTCCTCCCTACCAGGAGGTTTTAACTCTTTTAATCATTTTGAGGAGTTTCCTCTCAAATGAGGAGAAGGTTCTAGAATTGGCTGTAACCCTCTACTTTAGTAACATTTGGCTATGGCTGAATATTGTGTTAGGACCATCAAGTCTGAACTGCATTAGTTTTATAAATTTGCTTTGTACCATTTCGATCTGCTTAATTACAGTACCGGTGTATGGAGCCCATACTGACGAGCCATATTCTAAATGGGAACGTACAAGTGCCAAGTACAATCTCATCACTGTACTCGAACTAAAGTCCCGGCAAATCTTCTAATGAAACCTAATAATGTCAAGTTCTTATTACAGCATGAAGTGATGTGTTTCGCAGAACTAAGGTTAGATGAAAACAGTACACCAAGATCTCTTATTTCAGTAACACGCTCGAGCTGATGGTCACTAATCCAGTAATCAAAATTCCTATAATTTCGCCCGCAGAAAGAGATATAAACACATTTCTTCTTATTCAAATATAGTTTATTTTCCTTACACCATGATTCAACATTTTGCAAATCCTGCTGTAACGCAAACTGATCATCAGCTGTACCTATAGTTTTAAACATTTTCAGGTCATCGGCGTAAAGGAGAAACTTACTCGATTTTATCACAGAGCTTATATCATTAATAAACAACAAAAACAAAATAGGCCCACAATGCAAACCCTGCGGTACACCCGAAGACGCCCGAATCGAAATTGATTGATGGGAACCTATTCGGACACGCTGAGTTCTATCCTCTAAAAAGCTTCTAAGCCAAGCAATTACATTTGTATCAAGTCCCATCAACTCAAGTTTATGCAATAATATAGTATGCTGAACCCTATCGAATGCCTTGGAAAAGTCCATGTAAATAAAGTCGACTTGTGACCCCTTTTCCAAAGCATTCGATAAAAAGGACTGATACACCAGCAAGTTAGTAACTGTAGATTTGCCATTTAAGAAATTATCAAAATATTTCGATTATTCCCGTCACTATCTATTTTTACATATAGAAGAATTCACGAGAGGTGTCCTATAATTACAGATTTAAAACCTATGCTACAACTTTTTCTTATGGTACTTTTATACGATAATTATTTCTTCTATTTTAGTGTGCTCAATTGTAACTAATGTTCAACTCTCCGAACTAGGGAATTCATGCCATTATAGTTATTTTAATTTAAACTTAAATCTCACAGGACACCTCTCGTTAACTAGACTATACTTAAATCCATTTAATTTTTTGCGTAATTAAATTAGCTCGAATTAAATCAACAGCTTGAATCTTGAATGTTAACGGTTTCCACGTCTGAGCCACTTTATCGATGATTTGTAAGCCTTAATGACTTCTTGCATTAAATGCAATTATGTTAATCCGAGCGGGGAATTTCTTTCTTTCTGTTTTCCGAAATAAAAATTACATCTTAATCAAAATATCCGCCAAGATGATTAATACACGACTTTTAAAAAGCGATTAGAGTGCATTAATTGCGCCCTTATATGTAGCACACGCCCCTTAACATTTCGTTAGGGGGGCTTGATTAATTACTAATGAATCTTAATACACAGCGGAAATGTTGAGAAATTTAAGTCTGAATATCTGAATGATTTAAAATAAAATACTTTTATGCCGCATAGAAGTATGAAGTCATGAAAATAATACAATATGTGGCAAATACTACTCAGATTGGTAATAAACAGCTGGTGGATGGTACACAGGGTCTTCTCAGTTATCGGGCCACTATTGGTAACTTTGTTACATTTGGATCTACGAAGTTGGTTAAATTAAAAAAGTAGTAGTATTTTTTTACGTACATTACGATGGTGTAAACATAAAAACAAGTAAACCTTTTTTTTGATGTATTAACAAAAACATATTTTTTTTCAATGGAATACCCTGCATATTTTGACATATTAAGAAAGAAAAAAATAAAAGAAATAAACAAAAAAGTCCCAATAAATAATTATCCTACAACTGAAGATAAAGGAGTTATGGGCCATTAAAATACTGCATACTTTAAATAGGACTACCTATTCGAAATCAAAACGGCGATAAACAAACGATGTTTGTATTTTGATGTATTAGCAAAAACATTTTTTTTAAATTCAATGCCCTGCATAAATTGACATATTTAGAAAGAGAAAAATGCAGAAACAAAAAAGTCCAAATAAATAACTATCCTAAAACAGAAGATAAGGAGTTATGGGCCATTAAAATGCTCCAAAGTTTATAATAGGACTACCTATTCGAAATCAAAACGGCGATAAACAAACGATGTCAGATGTTATCAAAGTATCTATGCTTATTGGCGTTTAGCCAGTTTTCTTGAATTATCGTAATTTTTGTCATGACCTTTCGCCGTTTTAGCTGCATTTTTGAACATGATAAATAGCACTTTAACATGTCACATGTCTCGTTATGACGAAAAGGCATAATACAAAAAAAATGGCTAAGCGGTAATAAGCATGGATACTTTGACAACATCTGACATAGTTTGTTTATTAGCATTTTGATTTAGAATAAGTAGTCCTATTATAAAATATACAATATTTTAATAGCCCATAACTCCTTAAAATTAAAGTACCTCTGCTATCAGATATATTTCTAACATAATTTTCCGCAATTTTATGATTCATTATATTTATAAATTCAAAATTGTCTTTGTCTGCCCATGTTTCTGTAATACATAGAACCGTGCGAGCATTTAAATACTGATTTAGAGTAGGCGGCATTTTTTTGTGCGGTTGCCCAGACTACTAATTAAATGATGGAATAAATTTCAGGTTATGCTAAACTATATGTTAACAGTCAGTAGTGCCAATCTAATTTTAAACTCAAAGCTTATTCTAAATCATATTTTAAACGATCGCCCTGTATATCTGGATGAACTTCATTTATTGATGCTTCTAAAATATTTAATTTATTAAATCTTTAATTTGGTTGGCGTTCACTTTGTGGTACATCTTCATAACAATTTAATTAAAACACATAACTTTGTTTTACCACTTATATTTTACTTTTCAGTGACTATAGTTTCGACTACAAGCTAGTATTTGAAATAAAACAACGCAGTTGGGAGGGTTTCACTTTTATTGTTGAACACTGCAACATGTTTCACCACACAGTGGCTTCATCAGGCAGATGAAATTATGCAACAAATTATTTTTTTATCATTATTTCATCTGCCTGATGAAGCCACTGTGTGGTGAAACATGTTGCAGTGTTCAACAATAAAAGTGAAACCCTCCCAACTGCGTTGTTTTATTTCAAATAGTATTATGGAGTTTCATCATGTATCCGCCTCATCAATTAAATATTTACAAGCTAGTAGTTTGATAATGACTAGCTTGTAGTCGAAACTATAGTCACTGAAATGTAAAATAAAAGTTGTAAAGCAAAGTTAAGTGTTTTAATTAAATTGTTATTTAATTTATTAAGTACGCTTCTCATGTTTTGATCTATAATTTTAGTTTTTGTTTTTTCGGTTGCTGTGCCGATATTGCTGTGCTTTCTTTTGAAAAACCTAAATATACTAATACAAATTCCAAGCGGCCCTGTGCTAGGGTTTCCAATATCATTTTTATACTTATCTGGTGGTGGAGGCGGTTACTTTGTGAAACATTGTAAATATTTAAATAATTAACACTGAAAGTAATCAGCAAGCCATTATCAAACTCAAACTTGATGTTGCAGTTGAGCCGAAACTAGTCACAGTTTAAAATAAAAAGTGAATACAAAAAGTAATCAGTGTTACTTATTTAAATCTTCATACTTTTCCGGAATTTCGACTTTAAAGCATTTATATTTCTCCGAAGATGATCGGTTCTCTCGTTCGATGGCTTCAATTTTAGTATGTACATTTTCGAAAGAATTATGCATAATTTTTATTAAATGCTCCTCTCTTTCTATAATATTTTCGTTCTGAAATGGGATAATATTTTTGATGTTTGTTAAACTACCAGAAATTAAAAAATCATGTGAGCCAACTGAAAGCAGCGGTCTTTTTAGTTTAGGCTAACTGGAAGAATGGGTCTTTTTATTCTAAGCCAATTGGAAGCAGGGATCTTATCGGAAGTAATAATTCCCCTCTAGCAATTGACGTTCTAAATTTTTGTAGAATGCTCCGTGAGACAGAGCTGGGCATGATTCGAATCATTCAGGATTCGAATCCTGGATTCGAATCTTTTTAGAGGATTCAAAAGAGGCATTCGGATACTTTAGTTCAGATTCGTTACATATTTTTAAGAGAATTCGCATTCGAATCCAAATACGGGTGATTCGAATCCTTATAAAAGGATTCGAATATTTATAAAAGGATACGAATATTTATAAAAGGATTTGAATATTTATAAAAGGATTCGAATACTTATAAAAGGATTCGAATAGTTACAAAAGGATTTCAATCGCCAAAAATAATTTTAGTTAATTGTGAGGATTAACATGAAACATATATTTTGTGTGTTTTTAAATTTCTCGTTAAATCAGTGTTTTATACGCGTGGCGCATGAAGTAAAATTTCGAGTTTAGAAAAGCCCCGTGAAAATTTGTCTCGGGTCGCTGCACGACCCTCGACACATTTTCTACGCGGGGCTTTTCTAAACTCGAAATTTTACTTCATGCTTAGTCTGGGAGTGGAAGACACTCGCTAGAATCTTTAAATTGCTTCAAAAGAAAACGATCGACTAAACAATCACAGTGTATACACCCGCATATATATACTTATAAAAATGGGCCCTCGTGTTACACAGACCAAACGGGGTTACACAGACCAAATGGGTTCATTCTTGTCCACAATTGTTAATATAGTTCAGTTACTTAAAACAAACAATCCCTGTACATAGGTGTACAAGTGTAATAACATTGCGTTTTTAGTCGACTAATGTTAGGTTAGGTTAGGTTAGGTTAGGTTAGGTTAGGTTAGGTTAGGTTAGGTTAGGTTAGGTTAGGTTAGGTTAGGTTAGGTTAGGTTAGGTTAGGAGATCGAGGCAGAGGGAGGATTTCACCCTCACCAGTATGGCTTCACCAAAGGTAGATCCACCGTCGATGCTATTGTAGCGATCAAGGAGATCGCACAGGGGGCAAACGAAGGCCCGCTAAGGAAAAGGAAGCACGTCGTAATGATCTGCCTCGACATCCAGAACGCTTTCAACACACTGCCATGGGAAGTGGTGAACAGGGTGGCCACCGATCGACTAAGCCGGGTTATGGCCGGGATGATTAGGTCGTACCTAGGATGTAGGGAAATCACCTATGAAGCGAGAGGTAGAAGCGAGCCTAGAGAGGTAGACCAGGGGGTCCCACAAGGATCGGTGCTGGGCCCTACGCTCTGGAACCTTGTTTACGACGGAGTGCTGGGTCTGCAACTGCCGGACGGTGCCATCACGGTCGTGTTCGCGGACGACCTCGCAGTAATCGTCAGTCACAGAGAGATGAACATGGTTCGCTTCATTGCCCACGAGGCAACGAATAAGATTATTGACTGGATGGAAGACAATGGGCTTAGGGTCGCAGCTCATAAGACCACGGCAGTCTGGCTGTCAACCAGAAGGGCGGGAAAAACCCAGCACGAAACGCTGAGGGTGGGAGACAGTTACGTCGAAATCACGAAACGTGCTAAGTACCTGGGCGTATGGTTAGAGTCCAACCCGCGGCTAAGTAAACATTGCACGGAGGCCGCGGAGGCAGCCATCAGGACAGACACCGCAGTGGGGCGCATCATACCCAACGTGGGAGGGCCCAGCGAAGGTAGACGGCGACTTCTGGCAAGCGTTGCTAGAGCGAAGCTGGCCTACGCTGCACCGGTATGGGCGGAAACGGCTATGACATCCGCTAGAAACCGCAACAAGGCCAGAACAGCGCTTAGAGTGGGGGCGTTACGAACTATACGGGCATATAGGACGGTGTCTACCGAGGCCGCAGAGCTGTTGTCATCAACAATACCTGGTGACCTGTATGTAAGGGAGCGCGCAGAAGCGTTCTGGGAGGGAAGGGCGACAGGCGACCGAGCCAAGTCCAAAGAAACGGCACGCACCAACAGCATGCACAAATGGCAGGAAAGGTGGGCAACCGGGGAAGGCTGGCTCAGGAAGCTAATTCCGGATATTAAGCCATGGGTGGAGAGGAGGCACGGGCTGGTGACCCATCACCTCACGCAGCTGCTTACCGGGCATGGGAGCTTCGCCTCTTATTTACATAGGATTGGGAAGGCCGAGAACAGCACGTGCAAATACTGCCGACTAGAAGACGATACCGCCGGGCACACACTCTACACATGCCCCAAATGGCAACCGGAACGAGAAGTCCTTAAGGGTAAGATCGGCATAGTCGACGAGCATATCGTAGCCCGCATGCTCGAAAGCGAGGAAGCATGGGAAGCGGTCGTGGTATTCGCAAGTGGGGTTATGGGAAGTAAGTACAAGGACGAACGGGAGTAAACGGCAATTCCGCTCCCACTCGAAGAATGCCAAGAGAGCGATTCCGAGTGGAGACCAACGAGCGAAGAGAGGAAGGGTTTTTAGTGGGTAACTGCATTTGTCACTGCGGAGTCCCACACTGGCGGCACACCACACTAAGCCGCCGTAAGTGCGTAATGCATTTTCCAACCTCTTAAAAAAAAAGGTTAGGTTAGGTTAGGTTAGGTTAGGTTGGGTTAGGTTAGGTTAGGTTAGGTTGGGTTAGGTTAGGTTAGGTTAGGTTAGGTTAGGTTAGGTTAGCCAAACTTCTGGAGAAGGCACTAACCCGAAAGGTGCTCGACCACATCGAAGGGGAAGGTGGTTTCCACCCAAGACAGTTCGGGTTCCGGCGGGGCAGGTCAACAATAGACGCGGTGATGGAAGTGAAGAGGCAGGCAGAGGGGGCAAACGAGGGGCCGCTACGAAAGCGCGAACATGCGATCATGAAAGCGCTGGATATCAAGAATGCGTTTAACACGTTGCCATGGCGAGCAATAATGAGAGAGGCGGAACAGAGGCTGCCTCCGAGCCTGACACACATGGTTGACTCGTATTTGGAAGATCGAGAGCTACAGTACACAGCGGGCCGCTACGACCAGAGGAGGGCGCTAAGCACAGGTGTGCCACAGGGTTCAATGCTTGGGCCAACACTCTGGAATTTAGTCTATGACAGGGTTTTGGAAATACAACTACCGAGAGGAGCTACGACGGTAGCATTTGCCGACGATCTGGCACTGGTAATCCGGAACCGAACTGTCGAGGGGCTGCAGCAGATGGCAAAAATGGCGACCGATGCCATTATTGGGTGGCTAGAGACGACGGGTCTGACAGTAGAAACCAACAAAACCCAGGCGGTTTGGCTATCCACCAAAAGGTCGGGCAGGCAACAGGGGCAAACCATCAATATAGGGGGCGCGGAAATTGAAATAGGCAAGAGCCTAAAGTACTTGGGTGTTTGGCTTGAGGCTAATCCTCGATGGAGCCGCCATTGCAGTGAGGCGGCGGAGGGAGCGGCGCGGATGGAGGCCTTGATAGGGCGCTTAATGCCCAATGTAGGAGGAGCTGGAAAGGGCAGGAGGCGCCTATTAATGTCGGCGGCCAGGTCTAAGCTCGCGTACGCGGCCCCCGTCTGGGGCGCCGCTATGAATATCGCGAGAAACGCGGCCAGAGCGAGGGGAGCCATGAGAACAGCTTGTCTCCGGATCACGCGAGCATATAGGACGGCATCTATGAAAGCAGTCGAGGTGCTCGCCTCGTCACTGCCCGGAGACCTCTACGTGAGGCAGAGAGCTGACGCATACTGCCTGCAAACAGGCGGACACAGTAAGACGGAGGCCAAGGAGGAAGCCAATAACAAGGCAATGGGGGAATGGCAGGAGCGATGGGAGCGGAGCACTTGTTAGACTAGATCCCTAATTCGATGTGTCCGACAGTGGTGCGAGCGGAGCCATGGTACCATGAACTACCACCTGACTCAGTTGATGACAGGACACGGGAGCTTCGGTTCGTATCTATACAGAATAGGCAAGGCACCAGCAGGAAGTTGCCATTACTGCAGGGCACTGGAGGATACGGCCCGACACACTCTGTTGGAATGCGAGGGCTGGGCGGAAGTAAGAGGCGAGTTGAGGGGCAAGATAGGGGAGGTGTCCGAGGCCAGCATAGTTCCAAAGATGCTGGCAAGCGAAGGGAATTGGGAGGCGGTCAGCATGTTTGCTAAGACGGTGATGAGCAGAAAGCTCGCAGACGAGCTGGAGCTGGAGAGGGCCGAACAACCGGTAGCAAGACCGGAACAAATGCCCCTGATGTAATGCCGAGACGGCGATTCCAGGAAAGAGAGGGGGAAGGGTTTTAGTCGGTATCAGAACCCGACACTATCGGCCGTATTAGTCCAAAAGGCCCTTGTCTGTTAGCAGATTTCCCAATCCCCTCTATAATAAAAAAAGTTAGGTTAGGTTAGGTTAGGTTAGGTTAGGTTACTACCACGTTAACCTGGCAACGTGGTGTCTTAGGTTAGGTTGGGCAGCTTGGTGGTGTAGTGGTTAGAGTGTTGTACTGCCACGCAACGGACCGGGGTTCAAATACCGGCCTAATAAGTTGGCTGCATTTATATAGGTTGGGATAAAAATGCCAAACACTCCGGTCTTCTCGGATATGACGTTAAATGCATGTAGGACCCGTGTACTGCCTGGATGTTGCGTGCACGTTAAAGATCCCTACCGGTGGGTTGGAACTCCCACCGGGTTCGGCAAAATTCCCGGATAGCTGTAGACCTAATCTCCGGCGTCATGATTGGCCTTAGCAGCGGAAATAGATGACGTAAAACCCAAAATTAAAAAAAAAGGTTAGGTTAGGTTAGGTTAGGTTAGTTTAAGTTAGGTTAATACAACCACTACACTTGGGTGTGTTTTGAACTTCACGTGAAACTAGTGTTGTACACACGTGGCGCATGAAGTAAAACTTCGAGTTTAGAAAAACCTGAAGTTTGAAATACACTGATTCAGTGTGACGCATACACTCATCCTGTATATACAGTATATATTGAACTTCATACTGAATCAGTGTATTTCAAACTTAAAGTTTTTCTAAGTTTTTGGAATTGATGTAAAAAAAGTTCACATCTTGCAATTTTGAAGACGATAGCCGAAATAAACATAGAGCAGATTTTCATTATTTACAAAACTACAGCTGATTTAAATGTTCCGAAATAAAAAAAATTGTTGTTGATACAATTTAAAAATGTGTATTTGAATTTTCAGGCATTCGTCGTTTTATTGAAAACTTATAGTTTGAAGCCTGTAACGAGTGTTTCCAATCCCAGACTAAGCATGAAGTAAAATTTCGAGTTTAGGAAAGCCTGAAAATTTGGTTTGGTCGCTCCGCTTCGCGGAGCGACCAAACCAAATTTTCAGGCTTTTCTAAACTCGAAATTTTACTTCATGCGCCACGCGTATAAAACACTCATATAAATTGAAGTTTAAAATATACTGCTTATGTTTGATTGCATATTCATTCGTTTTACAAATTTTAATATGGAATATGTGAAAGTATACTTAGAAGAAAAAATCCCTGTATGTCAATATTTAATAAAAATAAATTATAAATATTTATTACTATTTTTAGTAAATAACACACTTGGTTAAGATTTCACTGTTTCTTGATTGACACTGCAACAATTCTTTCGCCACACAGTGGATTCATCGGGCAGATGAATAATTATTCATCTGCCTGATGAAGCCACCGTGTGGTGAAACAATTGTTGCAGTGTCAATCAATAAACAGTGAAATCTTAACTGTGTTATTTACTAAAAGTGTTGATATGGAATTTCACCAAGTAACAGCCTCAACTATTAAATGGTTGCTATTTTAAATAAAATCTTTAAAACCAACAGGCATCATAAAATTTTACATACCTGCGAGAATTAGGACAATTTTTTTTAAGTTTATTTATTTATTTACGGATTGTTCCTTTTTACAGTATTACAAAATGTCTAACAACAAAATGGTAATATATAGGTACATACAAATTACAACATATAGATATCGCGCTAAATTATTATTAACAAAATGTTTTTGATTATCTACACTTAATATAATTTTATTACATATAAACAATATTTAGGAAAATATATGGATTTTGTATCAATTTGTTACTTAAAAAAAATAATAACCAGAAAAATAATCAATTTCCAGTATTTCTTACAACATTTTATTTATGTTTTATTGTTATTTTTTGATGTTTTTAATACTTCCCGAGATATACAAATTGGTATATAGGGAAAGTTAAAATTGACAAAAATTAAAAATTCACCAAATCTACTAAAATCGAAAATTCCAAACGACCAAACGATTAGTGGAATCTAACCTACATTTTAAAACTGTCTCTGAAAGATAATTGTCCACCCTAAAATTGCTTTCTGGATCCGCTCTTTGTTTTAGTCAAATTCATTAAAAAATGTATTCTATCAGGGTCACTACCATAATTTGTGATTGTTGGAGATCTAGTTTTTTACACCTAACCTGTGTATTATTATTATTACATTCATGGTGATTTTGATTTTATTAAAGATCGCAAAGTGTGAGGATTTGCGTGTATCTAGTTAATCATACCATCTATTTAAAATTACCGATCATGCAATAATGATTGATTGCGCAATTCCCTTCATATAATGATGACTTAAGATCCTCTCTACGTCCGCAGTTAATCCTACTAGTTTTAGCTCAGGAACGTAATTAATGATTTCTTAATGGTAATAAAATTATACAGGTGCTTAAACGAAACATTACACCATGACTCCGCATAGCCGAGAAGAAAGTTTGATGTACATTATACGTGACCATTAATTGTCAGGTAATAAAATTGCACTGGAAACGAATGAATACATCTTGCGAGATAAACCACACGTGGTTGATTTGCATAAAACAAGGCAAATTTTTTCACCCTTCCAGGAATGCCTAATGCGCTTGGACTAGATACAAGAGAATACAAGAAAGTTAAACGGGCGTTTAAGGCTAATTAGAGCGAGAGGTGTGGGTCGGGGAGAGAGAGAGAGAGAAAGAGGGCGAGAGATGCACCGACCTATGACAGGGTATAATTTGGCCTCGAGTTTTCTCGGATGGAATCCACCTTCGGCTATTTAACGTTTAGCATTTAACATTTGTTTAAATTGAACGGCTAATTATTTATTGATTGCTTGTCCGACACGCCTATATAGATAAATAAACACCAACACGTTATCTCCGGTTAAATACAATATTTATAAATGCGTACCTGCGTACGATTTATGGGTGCTACACCTATGTACCAGGCCGTAGCAACGATCTTTATGCTAATGATATTATACCCTTAAATATATCCCATAATCCATATCCCGAGTCAACATGCGCGATCATCGGGTTCTTTGTTTATGCTTTTCGGCTTTAATTACACACTTCATTCGGGTAATTGGATTTTTAAAGGTATTCTCTCCGGTTGTGTATTTATGGCCGCATCATTGTTCGATCTTGTTAACAAATTTAATTGGAGATATCTACATTGACTATGATTTATTTCACATATATTATTGCTTATTAAAAACCTTTATTTCATACTCTTGAAATGCTTTAACAAAAATCAGTTTTAAAAAAATGCATTCCATAGAAAAATACCTTCTCAGTTAGCACACTTCATCAAAGCTAACAAGCGTTAACTAAACATTTTTGCAAAAAAAAAAAAATTGAAAAACTAGCAACAACATTTCAAAGCTTTTTGGAAAACATTGTAACAAGTAAGGATTGGAATACTGATATACCGGATAATCGGCAAAAATGATCACCAGTGTTTTGCCTATTTTTTAACGGTATTTTGATATACAGGGTGCCCGTATTTCGACAGGATGTATGAGGATTTCAGTTATTTGAAGAGATAAAGTGTTGGGGCAAAGTTGCATATTTTAGGGCCTAATAATAATCTGAAATCAATTTTGAAATATCTTGTTTTGTTTTCGAGATATCAACAAAAAACTGATTTATTTAAAAATTGTTTATATTTTTTTATTCAAAAACTGCTGAATCTGGACATTTAGAACTTTGACAATATACAGGCACTTTTTACTGAGGAATCTAGTAGCATATATTTTTTAAGATAACTATAACATTTACCCGGAAACCTTAGCCAACTTTTGTTTTTCTTATGGGCGCCATTTTGGATTTTTATAACACTTATAACACTCATAATTAATTTTAGATTTGATATTTAAAATTATGATATTTTCTTTTTTGCAAAGAGTGCCTTGGAAACAGTGACGTTATATCTGTTAATTAATAACATCTTGACAGCAGTCAATCATTGTTAGCACTCAAAATTAATTAATAACTGTTAATCTTTTGTAATAATAATAATAAGTATCGATTATCACATAAAAGTTGCATAAACTAAATTTATTCTACTTTTATTATTATTATTCCAAAACTATTCACAAAAAAAGTAATTGCATTTTTTTGTTACATCTCGGTAAATATTGTTTGCCATAACATCTAAGCGTTATATATTTTTAACTTTACTGTAAATCATTGGTTTATACGCGTGGTGCATGAAGTAAAATTTCGAGTTTAGAAAAGCCCCGTGAAAATTTGTCTCGGGTCGCTGCGCGACACTCGACAAATTTTCTACGCGGGGCTTTTCTAAACTCGAAATTTTACTTCATGCTTAATCTGGGAGTGGAAGACACTCGTTAGTTTAAAATACATCACAACTGTTAAATATATACGTTTTCTTCCCCTCCCAGTCCCCCTCCGTGCACCCGTTTAACAGTTCCCACCCTTCCTCCATCACCAACTCCTTCCTTCTCCTTCCCTCCCCGTTTATACATTTATCCTGCGAGCTCCTTTTCCTCATTGAACCGTCCTCCTTAAGTCCTCCCCCCGCTTCTCCTATTCTCGCGTTGAAATCCCCCCCCACCATCCACCTTCCTCCTTCTCCTGCTCTTTCATCTATCTCCCTCCTTACGTCTCCCCAGTTTTTACTCACATATACCACCCCCACATTCATCTTGTATCCCCCTCGCTGGTACTTCACCCACACCAGTCCTTCACATCCCTCCATCATCTCCCCCTTGCTTCCTTTCCTGTCTTCTTTCCATCCAACAATCATTCCCCCCTTCGCCCTTCCCTTTTTCGCACATTTGGTCGCCTCTTTCATCTCCCATCTAAAACCCTTTGGTAACCATTCTTTCACCTCCCTCCAATCCTTCTCCACCATCCACGTCTCTACTATTCCCACTACGTCCTTCCCGATTACCCACTCCTCAAAATCTTTCCTCCACTTGCACTCCTGTCCTTTCGACTTTATTCCCGCCACATTCCAAAACCCTATCGTTATCCCTTCGTTTTTTTCCCACCCCCCCTTGCTTTTACTCTTTGAGTTATTCGTTCGCCCTGTTTTTTGGACCTGCCACCTCCTTTATCAACATATCTTTCTCCTTGTGCCATCTCCACCATTCGTCTCCGACGTGCAGTTTCTGGTAAAACACTTGGACTCGGTTGCCTCTTATTCTTCCCTCCTTTGCCCTCTCTTTAATCCTCTTCTGTACCTCCCTCTCGCTCTTCATCAAATCATCGTCAAAGTACACATCACTCTTCGTATCTCTTAATACGCCTTTCTTCACCATTAATTTCACCAATATCGGTCGCTTTTTTGCCCCCTTCTCTATACCTAGCCTAAATGCATCATCAAATTGAAAATCTGGGACATTCAATTTCTCCGCCATCTTCTTCACCACTTCTTTAACATCACCCCCTTCTTCTACCCCATTAATAATAATATTATTTTTTCTTCTTTCTTTCTCCCTACTCTCCTCCCCCTTTTCCAGTTTAGCAATTCGTTCTATAAGCAATGATTTTTCTACTTCCCATTTTTGTTCTTTCTGCTTTATTTCTTCTTTTAATTCCGTTATATTTTTATTGTAAACTTCCATTCTATTTTCCAACGTTGCTAACTTATCCAAAATCCTGTCTGATTTCGCCCTCCATTCCTTCTGACCCTTTTCCCTCTGCTTTTCTTTTTTTTCCTACTTGTTCGAAATATTGTTTTAGATCGCCGCAACTGCTCGTACGCGCCCTATTGATTCCGCGTCTCGGCCGTCATGCGCGAGATACAAGTATGAATGGGCTTTTTAAACACTTTCTATACGTGCCTCGTACACTCCCGCCGTTCCACCTTCCACTCACACCCGCAGCGCGCGCCTCTTTTCCACCAAGTCCGCCGCGCACGCGAATCTCGCCTTCCCGATGTCCACGTGCACGCTCACCGTTTGCTACTGTTCATCAGTGATTGACTATGTAGTGGTGAAGGGAATAGCAAGAGGGGAGATAAGGAGTATGGAGGTAGAGGAGGTGTTGGGATCGGATCACCTACCGTTAAGGGTGGAGATGTGGATAGAGGAGGGACACGGGAGTGTAACGGAGCAGGAAAGTGAGGTTCTGGAGTGCGGGCTAAAAGCGATGATGGATATGAGGAGAAAGTTGGGGAGGGTTAAATGGGAGGAGGTCGGCACGATAGAGGAGATGGAGCGGATAATAGTGGGGTGTGGAAGAAAGAGAAAGGAGGAGAGAAGACGGGCGGATGCGTGGTTTGACGAGGAATGCAGGCAGAGAAAAAGGAGCTGAGGAAGGCGGTGAGAGAGTGTGCAGGAGGCGAAGGGGGAGAAAGGAGAGTGGCGGAGGTAAGGAGGAGATATGAGGAGGTATGTGAGAAGAAGAAGCTAGAGGTGGTGGAAAAAGCGAGCGAGGATTTGAGGGAATGTAAGAACGAGGCGGAAATGTGGAGAATTTCGAGGAGAGGGGAGAGAAAGAGGCAGGTAGGGGTTTCGCTGAGGGAATGGACAAGGAAATGCAGAGAAGGAAGCAGAGTACCAGGGGAGATTGGAGAAAGCAGAGGTGGAGACAGAGGGGAAGAGTTCACGGAGGAGGAGGTGGAGCGGGCGTTCAAGGAAGTGAAGAGTGGAAAGGCGGCAGGGAGGGATAGTCTCAAGGCAGAGATGTGGAAGGAGATTGGGGAAAAGGGGAAGAAAAAAATCAGGGAGCTGTTGAATCAGATGTGGAGGGGGGAGGTGAGCTTTCCGGGAGAGTGGAGGGTTGGGATGATGTGTCCAGTGTATAAAGGAGGGGATGAGAAGGAGGCCAGTAGCTATAGGGGGGTAACAATAACGAGCACTGGATATAAGCTGGCGATGATGATTGTGAGGAATCGCATGGAGGTGGAGATGCAGGAAAAGGGGATACTGCCGGAGACGCAGGGGGGGTTTAGAAGGGGGAGGGGGACGAGGGAGCAGGTTTTTACCCTGGCGCGAACGGTGGAGAGAGTGATGGAGAAGAAAGGATGTGTGTATGCGGTATTTATGGATCTGAAGGCAGCATACGACTCGGTGCCGAGGGGGAGTTTGATAGAGTGCTTGAGAAGGAGAGGAGTGAGTGAGGGGATGGTGGAGTGGGTGAGGAGAGTGTATGAGGAGACATGGGTGGTGGCGAAAGTGGGGAAGGAGGTGTCGGGGAGTTTTAGAACGTGGGAGGGTTTGAGGCAGGGGTGCCCGCTGAGCCCGATGCTCTTTAATGTATATATGAGTGAATTGGAAGAGGTGATGAGGAAAGGGCAGGCGGGGGGAGTGGTGATGGGTAAAAGGAAGGTATGGATGCTGGCGTATGCGGATGATGTGGTGTTGGTTGCAAGAGAGTATGAAGGGATGAAAGAGATGTTGAAGAGAGTGGAGAGGTTTATGGATAAAAGGGGAATGAATGTGAATGTAGGGAAAACGAAGTGGGTGAAGTTTAGAAATAAGGGGAGGGAGGGGAAGGTGATAGAATTAGAGTGGAAGGGGGTAGTTATTGAGAGGGTGAAGAGCTTCAAGTATTTGGGGTTTTGGTTTAAAGGAACGGGAGGGTATGAGGAGCATGTGAGGTGGGTGCAGGGTAAGGCGAGGAAGGCGTGGGGAATGGCGTGGGGCAAGTGGGGGAAGTGGATGGGGAACAATGTGACGGTGGCGTGTAAGATATGGGATGCGTGTGTAAGAACGGTGCTAATGTATGGAGTAGATGTGTGGGAGACGAGAGGGTACGAGGTGATAGAGAGGGAGCAGATGTGGGGGGGTGGAAAGGTCCACGCCGAGCTACATAGTGCTTCAGGAGACCAACAGAGAGAGGCTAGAGTGGGAGGCAATGGTGAGGGTGGTCAGGTACGAGATGAGATTGTGGGAACTGGATGAAGAGAGATTGGTGAAGGATGTATGGGTGACGAGTGTGGGTGGGGGTGAGGGTTGATGGAGGGGGGAGAGGAGGAAAATGTATGAGAGGGTAGGGCTGTCGGAGGCGAAGGTAATGGAATGGCTAGGAAATGGGGTGAAGATGGATGAGTGGGTGAGGGGGAAAGGGAAGGAGGTGGAAGGGCAGGAAAGGCAAGGGTGTATAGACAGAAGTCAGTATAACGATATGTATGGGAGGTGGCAGGTGTATGGGAGGGTGCCGAATTATTTGATAAGGAAGGGATGGGGTAGAGAGGAAAGGGTGATTGTGGCAAGGGCGAGGTGTGGATCGGAGGAGAGAGGAAGGAAAGTATGGATGGGGGAAGAATATGGAAGGTGTGTGTTGTGTGGACAGGGGAGGGATACGTGGGGACACTTGGCGGAGGAATGTGAGGGGGTGAAAGAGGAGTGGCTGGGAGCGAAAGGGAATAGAAGGGTAGTGGAGTGGATGAGGGAGGATGGGAGCGGGGTAAGGACGTTGGAAAAGCTGGGGAGGGAGAGGGAAAAGAGAAGGGAGGGTAAGAGGGATACGGGAGGGTAATGAGATAAGCTAATGTAAAGGTAAATGTAATGTAAAGTGTGAAGATATGCCAATAAAGGTCTTTTTTATTTGTTAAATATGTATCGTCGGATGCCCGTCTTCAGGGGTGATAAGCAAATTATGGGTCCTATTTGCTGCGCGACCCTCGACAAATTTTCTACACGGGGCTTTTCTAAACTCGAAATTTTACTTCATGCTTAGTCTGGGAGTGGACAACACTCGTTTTTAGAAGTTTCAAATTGAGTGAAAGTGAAAGGCTACAGCTCGAAGGATCAATCATGGTCTTCGGAGACCGAAGGACTACAGGGAATCGACGTTTTTTTACAAGAAAACAACGCATATCTGAAGGTTTACAGCATGGATAGGAAAGAAAACATCCAATTTTGAAAAAATATCGAAGTTAGGTTGGTTTTCAGTGCATTTTTAACTTCACTTTAAATCAGTGTTTTATACGCGTGGCGCATGAAGTAAAATTTCGAGTTTAGAAAAGCCCCGTGAAAATTTGTCTCGGGTCGCTGCGCGACCCTCTACAAATTCTCTACGCGGTGCTTTTCTAAACTCGAAATTTTACTTCATGCTTAGTCTGCGAGTGGACAACACTCGTTTGAACTTTAAATTTAACTGTTTTATAAAATCTACGTATGTAATAAAATAAATCATTCATTTAAATCATAGAAAAAGATGCAAAATTGTACCTAAAAAGAACTTTTAGAGTTAACTTTATAATTTGCTCGGCTCTTAATGAGTGAATATTCTATTCCTAAGAAAAACCGTATTTATTTATTATTAAAGTTGCATTTAATATAATAACAAACTGTGAATAAATCGACAAAAATCTAGAAATATCGAAAATCCAACATGTAGAAAATCTTGACGGACCACTCCCAGATTAAGAATGAAGTAAAATTTCGAGTTTAGAAAAGCCCCGCGTAGAAAATTTGTCGAGGGTCGCGCAGCGACCCGAGACAAATTTTTACGGGGCTTTTCTAAACTCGAAATTTTACTTCATGCGCCACGCGTATAAAACACTGACTTAAAGTGAAGTTAAAAACGCACTGAAAACCAACCCAACTTCGATATTTTTTTCAAAATTGGATGTTTTCTTTTCTATCCATGCTGTAAACCTTCAGATATTCATTGTTTTCTTGTAAAATAAAACTCCAATTATTTTATTACGCCACGCGTATAAAACACTGATTTAAAGTGAAGTTAAGAACGCACTGAAAACCAACCCAATTTCGATATTTTTCCAAAATTGGATGTTTTCTTTCCTATCCATGCTATAAACCTTCAGATATTCGTTGTTTTCTTGTAAAGAAACTTCGATTCCCTGTAGTCCTTCGGTCCCCGAAGACCATGATTGGTCCTTCGAGCTGCATCCTTTGTAAAATGGTAATAAACTTAGTAATCTAGAGTGATCACTCAATTTGAAACTTCTAAGAATGAGTGTTATCCACTCCCAGACTGAGCATGAAGTAAAATTTCGAGTTTAGAAAAGCCCCGCATAGAAAATTTGTCGAGGGTCGCGCAGCGACCCGAGACAAATTTTCACGGGGCTTTTCTAAACTCGAAATTTTACTTCATGCGCCACGCGTATAAAACACTGATTTAGAATGAAGTTTAATAACACATATATCATAATTAATTAAAATCAATATTTAATCAGATATTTTGTCGGTAAATAAACATTTTTGTTAATAGAAACTGATGGAATAAAATGTTACTGGTTGCAAATAATAGATTCAAATTTATTTTTAAAGGATTTGTATCCGTGATTCAAAAATGAAGATTCGAATCTTTGATTCGAATCATATTTTTCACTTACGAATCCTTTATTCGAGTATTCGTGGTTCGAATCATATTAGGTGATTCGGATTCGTGATTCGAATCCTGTTTTTGAGGATTCATCGCAGCTCTGCTATAAAATATTTTGTGTAAAATATTTGTTTTGAAATGAATACACGACCTGCTATCGGGGTGACAAAAACTGTGTGGATGTTTTCATAGGTTCTCAACAAAAAAAAAAAAACACGCGAGATATTAACATTTTTTTAGCTTAAACAAATTATTTTTTCAAATTAATTTGATGATTTAGAAATTTTTCAATAAATATTCTTTAGGAATATTAAAAAATACATACAATGAGGATTTTTTTTCGCTGGACATACGTTTCCTATGTTCAATATTAGATAGTCGATGTCAATACATTATTTCATTAATTTCACGGATTAGGCAACCAACAAGGTTTAGTACAAATGTTCAAAGTGACCACCTTCCTGCTCCTAGCAATCTGCCAAGCAATTGTAAAATCCTTGTATAGTATAAGGGTTTTCCAATAAGACGTTTCATTTAGATATTTTAAAAAACAGGATATTTTAAGAGAAATCTATGGATATTTATTTCTTTGTAAAAAGAAAGGTTAGCCATTAACGATGGAAAACGATATCAGCCAAGTGGCCGCCACGACTACGGTTGCAGCACCATATCCTTTTCATGAAATTTTCCATGACCAATTCGCACATTTGCGGCTGCATGTCCTCGATAATTTCACGAATTCCATCTTTAAGGTCTTAAATCGATTGTGGAGCATTGGCATAGACCTTATCTTTAACGAGGCCCCAAAGAATAAAGTCTAAGAAATAACACGACCAGGAAACTTTTCTTGCAAAATTGCGATTGTTTCGTTGCTTGTGTGGCACGTCGCGCCGTCTTGTTGAAACTAAACGTCGTCCACATCAATATCTTCCAATTTCCTCCATAAAAAATCATAAATCATAGCTCGATAGCGCAATCCATTCACCGTAACAGTTTCACCAGCCTCATTTGCGAATAAGTAAGGTCCAATCACACCGCCAGCCCAATAACCGCACCAAACAGTGGCACGTTAAGGTTGGAGAGGCTTTTCAATAAGCATTCATGGATTTTCCGAGCCCCAAATACGGCAATGCTGCTTATTCACGTAGCCTCCCAGGTGAAAATGGGCCTCATCACTGAAGATAATTTTTCGATGAAAATCCGGATCATTTTGATGCATTTCAAGGACCCAATCAGCAAAGATACGACGTTGCTGGTGATCGACCGGCTTGAGTTCTCATGTTAACTGAACTTTAAAAGCCTTCAAACCTAACTCTTTATGCAAAATACGGTGTAATTTCGTTTTTGGAATGTCTAATTCCAAAGATCGACGAGGAATCGACAAACTTGAGTTTTCGTTAACACTATTGGCTACAGCAGCAATATTCTCAATTGTTCTTGAGCGACGCACACGGTTTCGATTCTTCACATCACTAAGTTGTCCCAACAGCTCAAATTTTATAACCAGTTTTACTATTGCTGGCCGAGAAGGTGCTTCACGACGACCCAAAAGTGCTTTAGTTTGGCGAACTGTGACTGCAAAATTTTCACCATTTCTGTAGTGAATTTTAATAATTTCAGTGCGTTGTTGAAGCGTGGATCGTTGCATTTTTACTAATGGCATAGTTTTTACTTGTCAAGTGTCAAAAGATGACAGCTGCAAAAGTGACAGCTGCCCAGCTATTCAAAATGAAACCTCTTATTGGAAGACCCTTTATTTCTTATAAAAACTGGATTTATATCATTGCAGGCGGTACTTATTCTGTTTTTCAGTTCTTTTGTACTCTCTATGACAATATTATTGCAGATATCCCCAAAGAAAGAAATCGTTTGTCAATAAATCGAGGGACCGAGGTGGCCAAGCCATGGGTCCAAATATTCCAATCCAACGATCCTAGAAGGTTTTATTCAGGAAACGTGTAACAGGGCCTGTGGAATGTGGTGGAGCGCCGTCCATTTAAAACCATCCGTTCTCAATATCGAAGACTTGTAGTTGTAGTATAATGTCTCTTCGAAGAAGTTCCAAACATTTAACAGAAGTTAGGTTGCCCTTATTAAAATAGAGACCAAGAAGAGTAGTGTTAACTATTCCAGTCCAAACATCAACTCTCCTATTGTATTTAGTATGTGTCAAATTTAATGACAATTATTTAATCAGAGGTTACTCGGATATGTTGTAATGGCTTGTAATGTATTGAGAATATTTACCGTGTGATAAATAAAACAATGTCCAGCAAAAAAAAAATCCTCACCGTATATTCACAAATTGAGTGATTTTCAACTAAATGTCAACTTATGTGTCTGTATTTAAGGTCTCGATATCATTCTCAAGAGTTTCTTCCAATCCCTGATTAAGCATGAAGTAAATATTTCGAGTTTAAAAAAATCTGAAAGTTTGGATTGGTCGCGAATGATCTAAGTGTAGGGATTCTAACTAATAGGTATATATTATATTTTCATTTTAATGTGATAATTTCCTTTTTACGTGCACAAATCTTTTCAATTGGTGCAACACTTAATTGAAGCACAGTGCGTGCAAATTACTGTTTATCCTAGAGTGCCACGAGCTATTCGCGGAAAAGTACACTTTTTTCACGCACGAATACACTGATGACCTACCTTAAAACATCCCGCAGTATTATTTACAGATTGTTCAATGTTCAGTGTCTAGTGTACTTCTATCATTTATGCTATTATGCGATGCGGATTTCGCCTCGAAATTCTTAGTACGTTACGCAAGTAACGCAGCCTTTTTAATGCCCGCCTCGATAACATCTTAACTGTTATTTAAATATTAATGCTCAATCGGTGTGTTCTATAAAAACGCCATATCCCATTTCACGCGATGATGATATCTTTACCTTTCACTATTTTTTGTTTGTTCTGCTTGTGAATTTCTACAATTCGGTTTGTAAATCATATAATTTTCAAAGATTTTTTGTATGGAGGTAGTTAATAAGATAGTAACGCTATAAATCAAATGTAAAAGTTTTGAGATAGTTATAAAATAATTTTTGCGCAACCGTATGCGAAGAACTCCTGAACGCCTGCAAAATCAAATTTCGCGGGCCGAGTTACTTTGCGGACGCGGAGCCTAGCGACCAGTCCACCAATGTAAACTCTGTTTTTTTTTTAATATGACCAAACTATGACCGAACAGTTGCAATCCTGCTTTAACAGTAGGGTATTTGATATAATTATAAAATAATTTTTGCGCAACCGTATGCGAAGAACTCCTGACGCCTGCAAAATCAAATTTCGCGGGCCGAGTTACTTCGCGGACGCGGAGCCTAGCGACCAGTCCGCCAATGTAAACTCTGTTTCTTTTTTTAATATGACCAAACTATGACCGAACAGTTGCAATCCTGCTTCAACAGTAGGGTATTTTAAACATTACATTTTGAGATGTTGGTAAATGTTTATGTGACAAATAAATCATAATTTGTCAAATAAATTGTCACGATACAGAGATTTTCAAAAAAAGAAATCTATCGTCTGTTCAATAAAATAAAACCTCTAGTGCCATGGAAAATATTTTAACTCTGAAATTATGCATTATATTTATTATGTCTGACGTTTTATAATAATAATAATAATAATAATAGCAATATTCACGTATGCTACATAATGCAATGATACAATACCAGAGCTGGGCAGGATTCGAATCATTCAGGATTCGAATCCTGGATTCGAATCCTTTTAGAGGATTCAAAAGAGGCATTCGAATACTTAAGTTCAACTGGATCCGTGATCCGGATTCGTTACACTTTTTTAAAAGGATTCGTATTCGAATCCAAATGCGGGTGATTCGAATCCTCATAAAAGGATTCGAATCCTCATAAAAAGATTCGAAACCTTATAAAAGGATTCGAATCCTCGTAAAAGGATTCGAATCCTCATAAATGGATTCGAATCCTCATAAAAGGATTAGAATATTTATAAAATGATTCAAATACTTACAAAAGGATTCGAATAGTTACAAAAGGATTCGGATCGTCAAAAATAATTCTAATTAATCGTAAGGATTAACATGAAATTTAGTTTTGTATGTTTTTAAATTTCTCGTTAAATCAGTGTTTTATACGCGTGGCGCATGAAGTAAAATTTCGAGTTTAGAAAAGCCCCGTGAAAATTTGTCTCGGGTCGCTGCGCGACCCTCGACAAATTTTCTACGCGGGGCTTTTCTAAACTCGAAATTTTACTTCATGCTTAGTCTGGGAGTGGCAGACACTCGTTCGTACATTTTTGAATTATCGTAAAGTTGTCATAAAGTTGTGTATTTATTATATATTATGACATTTTGATGAATTTTGATGATTTCTGTCAACTTTGACAATTTGATAAATTTCAAATCAAACATTTTTAATTGTATTTTAAATAATGCCATCAAATATGATATTTTTAATGTTCGACGTATTCAATCGTATTCTGACGCACAAATTAATATTTTTGACGTTAGCAATCATATCATATTTTGACAATTTTCACACGGATTGACATTTATGACGTTTCGAATTATATTTGGACCATTTTCCTATGAATTAACATTCCCAATCAAATGTTTACACTTAACATGTCGATTTATAACATTTTTATCATCATCATCATTTCGAGATTTTCGTCGATTCATAAAATTTTCATTAGATTTTGTAATATTTCCCCAAATTATCGAATGTTGATGACATTTTCAATATTTGGGGATTTATAATTAATTTATGAAAATGTTTATCAGATTTTCAACATACCTTGATTTTTGATATTTTGTCATTTTTATCGATTTTGATGAAATTTTCGATATTTCGAGATTTTCTCCTCAAATTATATAAAATGTTTATATTTAAGATTTTCAATACTTTTATTCAGATTTGTAACGATTTTCAAAAATTATTGACTCTTTATTTGAACACACAAATTTGAGATTTTTTTTTTCTTTAAGACATATTTAATCATTTTTGACATTGAATGACATTTTTGATATTTTTTACCTTTTGAGATGACATTTTTTGACAATAGATTATATTCTTAATATTAGACTTCGTTTCTTGACAATAGATGGCATGTTTCACATTAGATCTGACTTTTGATAAACAATGAAATGTTTACTTTTTTACCATTTCTGATGTTGACATTAAATGATTTATTTGACATTAGATGGCAGTTCTGACAGTTTATATTTTTTTACTTTTTTGACATTACGCGACAATTTTGACATTTTATATTTTTGATATTACATATTTACTTGTTATACAGGGTGTCCCATTAGTGCGTGTTCGGAAGATATCTCCGTTCTCGTTAAAGATTGAAAAATATTTTTTAGACAAAACTTACTTGACTTGAAGAGTTGCATAATCCAAAATTATTTTAATGTATACAGGAGTACCCATAAAAGTGGTACTGAAAGTAAAATATTTTTTTTAAATGGAACACCCTATATATTATTTGATGTTTAGATATTACTAACAATTATACGTATGTTTTATACAACATGTATATACCTAAACCTAACGTATATCATAATATTTACAATTTAATGAAAAAAGTTAGATTTTTAGTTTATCAGATTTTAATTTATATCTCTATTATTAGTAATTTTAAAAATAATCGGTATGGTACTTTCATAATTTATACCCGACGATATCCTCAGCCGAAGTCAATTTTACCTTTGCACTTACTTTGTAGTAATTATAACCTCTCAATCTTGAGAAAATTCAAACAACAAACACTTAGTTTTTTTAAATGGCACCCCCTATATTTTTATACGGCATAATATTCGTCTTGAAAGACGAATAATATTCCGTATATAAATATAGGGTGTGTCATTTAAATAAAATTAGTTTTTATTGTTTGAATTTTTTTAAGATTGATATAATGACTAAAGACTGAAAGACGAATAATATGCCGTATAAAAATATAGGGTGTGCCATTTGAAAAAAAAATAGTTTTTATTGTTTCAACTTTCTTAAAATTGACAAGTTATAATTATTACAAAGTAAGTGCCAAATTAAAATTGACTACGGCTCAGAATAGCGCCTGGTATAAATTATGAAAGTGCCGTACCGATTATTTTTAAAGTTACTAATAACTGAGATATAAATTCAAATCTGATAACCTAAAAATCTAACTTTTCTCATTAAATTGTAAATATTATGAAATATGTTAGGTTTAGGTATATACAATGTTATATAAAACATACGTATAATTAATAGTAATATCTAAAAATCAAATAATTTATAGGGGGTTCCATTTAAAAAAATGTTGTTACTTTCAATACCACTTTTATGGGACAGCCTGTATACATTAAAATAATCTTACGTTATGAAGCTGTTCAATTCAAGTAAGTTTGGCCTTAAAAATATTTTTCTATCTTGAACCAGAGCGGAGATATCCTGCGAGCACGCACTAATGGGACACCCTGTACATTAGATGACAATTTTTATATTATTAGATAACTTTTTTGACATTATTACTGATTTTCAGAGAAAATTTAGTTTTTGTAAGAACGTTTTTGTCATAATTGATAATTTTGAGGCAAATCGATTTTATCAAAACGCCGAATTTTTGACGTTTTTTGATATTTTTTATATTTACGAGATGACATTTTGGTCATTTTGATATTTTGGGCGACCCTCGACAAATTTTCTACGGGGGGCTTTTCTAAACTCGAAATTTTACTTTATGCTTAGTCTGGGAGTGGAAGACACTCGTTCGTAAATTTTTGAATTATCATAAAGTTTTCATAAAGTTGTGTATTTATTTTCAAAAAAATCTTTCTCGGTTTATTAAACAAAAACAAAAGAGCTGAGGTGAAAGGTGTTTAGGTAAAAGAGGTTTATTTTTTCGTTGGCTACAACTTTTGTTTTAAACATTTTTTGACTTAGACGTCGAAAGCCATAGTGAAATTCGTTCAATAAAAAAACATCTAATGATTTCTGGTTATTTTTAACAGAAGACTTTTAGACATTTGATGGTATAATTAATATTAAATTACTGAAATAAGTATTAATTTTTTAATGTATTCGTAAATATACGGTAAACAATGTAAAATATTTATTTAATTAAAATATTTAGGAAATAACAATACAATAAATTTTATATTATTATTGTTATTATTATTATACAGGGTGTCCGTATTTCAACAGAATGTATAGGGATCTCGGTTAGAGATAGAGAGTCGGTTAAATTGGGGTAAAATTTAAGTTGGCTACACGCTTTATTAATTGACATATAATAAATGTATATTATATGTCAATTAATAAAGCGTGTAGCCAACTTAAATTAAAAAAAAAGATAAAACCATGGGACTCTAAAGGTTTTTTTTATTGAACACACGAAACAACTTGCAACTTTACAACACATACAAGAATTTTTCTTTTAAGTATACTTTCACATATTCCATACACACATTTGTGAAACTAATGAACATGTGATCAGAACTAAGCAGTATATTTTGAACTTCACTTGAAATCAGTGTTTTATACGCGTGGCGCATGAAGTAAAATTTCGAGTTTAGAAAAGCCTGATTTGGCTTGGTCGCTCCGCTGCGCTACGCGACCAAGCCAAATTTCCAGGCTTTTCTAAACTCGAAATTTTACTTCATGCTTAATCTGGGAGTGGAAAACACTCGTTAGAGTTTTTAAATTGAAAATTTTTAATAAGATCATGAATGTCTGAAAATTTACATTGAAAAATCGTAACATGTATACCTAAAAGAAAAATTCCTTGTAGTTAGAACGTCTATAAAATTTGAACATATAAATGGGTAGACAATAAAGAAAACAGATATTCCTGAGCAAGGAATATTACCTGATCTTCCTATCCTACCTGATCCTCGGAGACACTTTATTAAATTGGTAGTAGATACAAATAATTTGAGGCGGTGATAGGTAAATACATTTGTATTGTCGTATTAATGTCAGGTTTTCCTTCACATAACCTATAAATTTAAAGTTGATTTAGAACATAACATGTGATTAATCTTGTCCTAACCTAAAATATACAACCTACATCACACTACTAACGTACTTAACATAGAGCTAGAGCGTTGAAGCTGTGTGAAATTGTGCTCCGAGGTTGTTATTAATTCTGAGTGGAATTTGGTTGTTTTTTTAGTGCTTTCTTTCGTTAATACAAACTACATAATATCTGTTCACATACCGTATGTCCGTATGCAATAATTGTAAGTAGTTCGCTTGTAATCATTGAAACATTATAATTAACCTTAGTTCATCCTTAACACCAGTGTGTGTGTGTGTGTGTGTGTGTGTGTGTATCAAGGTCACGCGCACGTATATTTCTTTCTATTCCTTGTGTTTATATTTTTTACCCATCCGTGGTCTATTGAGCCTGTTCGTCTTATTGTTAGTCACCACGAAAGACCGCGTTGGTGTGAAGAGTGTATCCTTGTCTCGTTATCCTTTATCTTTTTATCATTTTATTTGAATTAAATAGTTAAAATGGTTAATTCTTGCGGAATATGCGACAAAGGAGTAACTCCAAACACACCATATAATAAATGTGCTGGAAACTGTAGTAAATATATTCACAGTAAATGTAGTGGGTTATCCTCGCAAGAATTTACTGCTACTACTTCGAATCAGTCGAAATGGTTTTGTGTAAAGTGTGTTTCACCGAATATGGTCACCCAGTTATCCTTATCGATTGAGTCGTTGCATACATTAATTATCGATCAGTTTAACTCATTTAGACTAGAATTAATCGATTTAAAAAATTCCATCACGAATCGATTTGACAACATTGAATCCCGTCTAATACAAATCGAAAATAGACATTCTGAATATGAAACTCAGTTTTCTGAACTTAAAAGCACAGCTGGCCAGAATTACGAAAATATTATATCTGAAATAGAAGAAAGACATAGCAGATTGTCTAATGCAATTCTTCTAGATTTTAAAGAATCTCCTTCGAGCGTCTTAAATGAGCGTATACAGCATTTAAAGATAAAATCGGCCATTTTAGAAACTGACGACACTTTGGAAGTAATATCCATAAAAATTAATACTGGTTTTGCTAAACTTATAATATGCTGCTGCTATATTCCGCCAAATTCTGCATTAACTGTTTATGAAAATCACTGCATTATGTTTGATAAACTTGTGACGGATTATCCTGATTAAAAGTTTATTATCATTGGTGATCTTAATTTACCAAATATTACTTGGATCAACGATGACGAGAACTGCGGCTTAATTCCAACGAATATAAGTTCAACTGCCGATGTGTTACTTTGTGACTGTCTTAGCTCTCTAGGTATGAATCAATTTAATGGTATTAAGAATGAATTTGGAGGGACATTGGACTTATGTTTCTCAAATTATGATTGCTTCTCATTAAGTAATTGTCCTCCTATAATTCCAATTGATAGATATCACCCTCCACTGTATGCTAACATTATTGTAGATGAGTGTGATACTTTAACTAATAGCATTAAATACAAACCGGATTTTAAACGTGCAAATTATCACAGCATAAATAACTTCTTGTCTTGTGTGGATTGGTCTTACTTATATAAGTGCTCCGATATTAATTCTGCTAGTCTGATTTTCTATGATATAATTTATTTTATAATTGACCTGTATGTGCCAAAAAAACCTGTAAAGTTTGATTGTTACCCTTCCTGATTTTCGAAAAAGTTAATTGTTATGATAAAATCTAAAAAAGAAGCTCACAAAAAATGGAAACTAACCTCTAATTCGGCTGATTACAAATTATTTACTTGTATTAGAACCCAATGTAAAACTGAAACAATGCTGTGCTACAGACGGTATTTGGATAACATTGAACTTTCCATTCCGCATAACATTAAGTCTATTTGGTCTTTTGTTCATAATAAGTATAAATCATCTGGTATTCCAATGATTATGACCTATAAAGACGATAGTGCTACAGCAGGTGTCAACATATCAAATTTATTTGCGAAGTACTTCTCCTCAGTTTACAATCCAGATACTGATGAAACACCGACAGCTTTTACTCCTAATTTAACAACAAACTTAAATAACGTGTATACAACTCCCGATCAAGTATTATTTGAACTTTCAAGGTTGAAGGTTACCTCTGGCCCTGGCCCTGACAATATTAGATAGATCGCTTTACAATCCACTATACAAACTGTTCTCTCTATCCTTAACTTCCGGTATCTTCCCGGATGAATGGAAATTATCATTTGTAACACCAATCCACAAATCCGGTTCTAAATCCAACGTAAGTAACTATAGGCCAATTTCGATACTGTCAGTTATACCCAAGGTCTTTGAGAAATTATTATATAATCAGTTGGCTGACGCTTTTCGTAATATTATCACGCAAAACCAGCATGGGTTCGTTATGAGTCGATCAACACAAACTAACCTTCTTGTTTTCACTGATTACATTGTCAAGGCCATCGAAAGTGGAGCTGAAGTGCATTCTATTTACACAGACTTCAGCAAAGCTTTTGATTGCGTAAGTCACTCTATCTTATTGCAAAATTGTGTGGTTATGGTATAGGCGACCCTTTACTGAAATGGATAAAGTCATATTTAACAGGAAGGGCTCAGTCTGTTAAGATAACCAATTTTATCTCAAATACATTTTACGCAACGTCGGGTGTACCCCAAGGTTTCCATCTGGGACCATTACTATTTACCATCTTTATCAACGACTTATCTGAAGAACTTACCTGCCCACATTTGCTATTTGCAGACGATCTAAAGATTTTTTGAAAATCAGTGAAGCAGATGATTGTTCTATTATCCAGAGTAATTTGTCTTTAATTCACACTTGGTGCGTGTCTAACAATATGAAACTTAATATTAATAAATGTCAGTTTATGCCTTTCTCACGCAGTAAAACACCCATTAATTACATCTATAATTTAAACGGTATTTCACTTAGTAGGGTGAATTACATAAGGGACCTCGGTGTAATATTAGATCCTAAGCTGACATATAACTTTCATATTGACCACACTATAAATAAGGCCAATAAAATGCTAGGGTTCGTTAAGCGGAGTACGAGTGATTTTAGCAACATACGTGCCCTAGTTATTTTATACAACTCGTTGGTAAGATCACATCTTGAATACTGCTGCCTTATATGGTCACCTGTATACAAAACCCATATAGATAGATTAGAATCGGTACAAAACAAATTTACTAAAGTTCTTGCATTTAAACTCAGTACTTCGGGAATATACCTTACACCCCAGCAATCCAGTGCATACGTAGGCCTCCCTTCGCTGAATACTCGGAGGAAGAGAATGGACCTTACATTTACATTCAAATTACTGAATGGGCGAATTGACTCGAAACATCTTTTAAATTTAGTCAATATTAATGTACCAAGTCGTGAGTTGAGATGCAAGAACTTCTTGTACGTGAATCACCACAGGACTAATTATGGCATGCATGGTTCCATGACGCGGATCGCCAGAAACGTTAACAGCGCGGGTTCGTCACTCGAGGTGGTTGGGATTCCCTTTTCAACGTTCAAGGCCGAGCTAAGACATATTGAATGACCTTATTTATTATTTATTTATCTATAGTATAGTAATTTGTTTTATATTGTGTAAATATATCTACTTTTAATCTATCTTGTAAAAGCAGTTAGCGTAAATAAAGTATTATTATTATAGGTGTTAGTAAAATACTTGAATCGCGCAATATTTCTATAAAACCAGAAAAAACTATAAGACTAGGTAAAAGATTAACCAATGGCAGTACTAGACCTCTAAAAATTATATTTAACTTGCAAGATGATGCAAAGGTAGTTCTAAAGAGTAACTCCACTAAAGCTTCAAATGATGCATACATCTTTCTTTCCGATCGTACTAAAATGCAAATGGATCACTACAGTGATGTTAAAAATGAACTAGTAAGAAGAAAGAGTGAAGGCGAAGAAAATGTACGCATTGCATATCGCAACGGAAGGACATACATAACAAAATATTCTAACAGGAATAATAATCAGTCTACAACAAAAAACTAGCTATCTACTATCAAAACTGCAGTGGTATTAGAACTAAATTAAAAGGCTTGCTAATTAATATTAACAATACGGACTATGACGTAATCATTTATGTTGAAACATGGTTATATGAAATTTTGCCCAATAGTGAACTTCAACTTCATAATTATAACATTTATAGATGTGAACGTTCTATAGGTGGTGAAATACGTGGTGGAGGAATTTTAATCGCAATCAAGAAATGTTTTACAACTATATGTATCTCATATGACAACACCATTGAAAATCTTTTTGTTTTGCTTAAGCTTAATCACATATCATATATAATGGGCGGAGTCTATATTCCACCATCATCACCTATTGACAAGTACCTCCTACATTGTAGTCGCATTGAAGAACTCTGTGAACAACATAAATGTGATAATATTATAATTTGTGGCGATTATAATTTACCGCATACTAAATGGGATAATATGCCAAAACTCAGTATGTAGCATTCTCAATGACAAAGGCAAATAGACCCAATTTCACATCTATAGCAATTGATGGCATGTGTGTCGAGATCGGGGAGAGCAGGGCGGTTAAGTACCTGGGCATTATAATAGATCAACATTTAAAATGGAATAACCAAACTGACCACATAACAAATAAAATTAGAAAACTAATTTATAAATTCTATCAATTACGTGAATTCCTATCAAGAAATTTATTAATTATAGTCTATAAAAGTCTTGTTGAATCATTAATCCGCTATGGTATACTGGTATGGGGCGGAACGTACAAGAATCACTTACAAAAACTAACTATAATTCAAAAGTACATCCTTAAGATTATTTTTAAACAAAAGAGACGCTACCCATCCCATCTATTATATTCTGTGAATGTACCCAATATTAGATGCCTGTACTTCCACAGTCTCTGTACATATGCTTATAAACATCGTAATGCCTTAAACTACATGAGATCAAACCATGACACACGAAGTAAGACTAAACTCTATATCCCTAATTGCAAATCAGCCTTTAGCCTCAGATCATTCACCTACACAATCCCCAAAACCTATACTCTCCTTCCCCAACATATCAAACAAAATAACAAAAAAAAAATTCTCACAACTTTCAAAATCTTATATCTTCGAAAATTATCCTCAATTCTCAAAAATATTAGAATAATAAACACATATCATATATTTATTTTTCGGTACTCATTATGTAAACTAAAACAACATTTATGTATCATATATTGCACAAAATTTCTAAGAACTTCATGCCAGCACGCTACAAGTGTTCACTCACTTAGGTGCTTTGAACTATTATTGTTACATCTGGATATTCATTACGTTGAGCAGAACACTGCTCAATATAAAAGAAATATATTATAGAACGGATGTTATTTTGTTGAAAATATATGTACTCATGTTATGTAATAATAATAATAATAAAATAAAATAAATAAAATAAAATAAATAAATATACTCTTGTACTATTATCAATACTCTTCTTAACTGTTATAATTTCCTGAACACGCGTCAAATTATCAACATTCCAAATTCTCGTGGTATTTTCTTGGACCTATGTTTTACCACTGCTTCTGATGCAGTTATATCGACTTCAGATGAGCCGCTTTTAAATACTAGTACGCATCACTAAGCATACAACATAGTGTTTTCCTTAGAATCATCAAATACGATTACTACATATGAAAAAAAAATACATGTTTCATCTGGCTAATTTCGATTCTATAAATACACATTTTAATTCAATAAATTGGGATCTTCTACTTTCAAGTATAGACATCAACGATGATGTAGATATATTTTACTCTATCATTTATTCTGTAATTGATGAATTTATCCCGTATAAATACGTTTACAATTATAATCATATCTACCCACCATGGATGTCGAAGGAATTAATAGCACTATTAAAGAAAAAGAAAACAGCTCATGCTAAATATAAATCTACCTCTTAATACAGCGATTATTGCATATTTTCGAATCTTCGAAAACAATGTAAGAGTTTATCAGGCTCAAATTACAATTGTTATGCGATAAATAACAATTGTAATTTGAGCCTGATAAACTCTTACATTGTTTTCGAAGATTCGAAAATATGCGGATCAGCTGTCAAATCTAACCCGAATTATTTCTGGAAATATATAAAAGAACTTACAAAAGATGACGCGTACCCATCCGAGATGTCTTATAAAAGCAATTCTGCCAACACAGGTCCTGATATAGTAAATTTATTTTCCGACTATTTCTCTACTGTTTATGCACACTCTAATATCAATACCAATCAATGTGACACACGTCACTCAACAAACTTAATTCAAGATAACAGGTTGATTGTTAGCATGGAAGATGTGTTCAATTCTATCTTGAAACTTAAGCCATCTCAAAACTCTGGACCTGATCGAATATCTAGTTATTTTGTTCAAAATTGTCTATTTTCTCTATGTCGTCCTATATATTCCCTGTTTCTAAAATCGCTAAGTTCGGGAATAATGCCAACGAAATGAAAATCCAGCTACATTATACCAATTTATAAAAAGGGATCTAGAAATGATATGGAAAATTACAGAGGAGTAGCAATCCAGTCTGTAATACCAAAACTTCTAGACGGATTAATTGCTAGTCAATTGCAGTGGTATTCACGACAAATAATAATTAACAACCAGCATGGATTTATGCCTAATCGATCGATCGCCTCTAATCTGCTAGAATATAAACAAGTTCTATCAAATGCCTTGGAATCACCTTACCAGGTGGACACAATATATACGGATTTTTCAAAGGCATTTGATAGAGTTGACATTGATCTGTTAATTGGCAAATTAAACACGTATGGTTTTAATATTAATACTATTAAATGGATTTCATCGTTCTTATCAAATAGAGTGCAGTATGTCCGAATACATAACCATAAATCTAAAGCAATATCAGTAACATCAGGGGTCCCTCAATGATCACACTGTGGCCCCATACTGTTCATTCTATTTATCAATGATATAAGCGAAACTATAAATCATTGCAAGATTTTGATGTATGCGGATGACTTAAAGCTCTTCAGAACCATTCATAATATCAACGACTGCCATTTGATACAAGAAGATTTGGATCGTCTCTATGCATGGTGTACAGATAATAAACTATATCTAAATGTAAAAAAATGCTACTCAATGACAACCAGATGCAAAAAACTAACGAACTTTTCATACAAAATTTGTTCATCCAACATCTCAAAGGTTGATACAATCAAAGATTTAGGGATTATGTTCGACTCAAAACTCACTTTCACATCCCACATAAAGTGTATAACTAACAAGGCGCTGAGGATGTGGGGCTTCGTATGGCGATGTGGCAAAGACCTTGATATTGATTGCATGAAAACACTCTATTGCTCATTAGTTCGCTGTCATCTGGAACTTAGTTCTTGCATGTGGACTCCATCAGCATCAGTTAATATTAATTTAATGGAATCGGTGCAAAAGAAATTTCTGCGTTGCATGGAGTACAAACAAGGAATCAAGCACGCAAAAGGCAGTTATAACATCATAATGAAGGAACTGAAAATAATAACCTTAGAAGACCGACGAACAGTTGCTGACCTATGCATTTTATTCAGTATCATCAACGGATTGTTGGATTCTCCATCTTTATTGGAAACGTTGACATTTTCGGTTCCCAGCAGCAGAACTCGCTTGAACCAGCCGTTTTATTTGGAAACACATAAAACTGACTACGCTTTCCAAAATTCAGCTACTCGACTAATGTCATTGGCGAATGCAAATTGCATTCTTCCCAGCATAGACTTATATAGTGGATCTTTGAATAGTTTTAAATATCGATTGAATACCAAATTTCAAATGTAATACTAATCGTACTGCTTGGACGTCAATTTTTAAAATTTTCATTTTGTATATAACTTAACTTAACTCTACTTTAACATATCGCATACTTTTGTTATTATTATGTAAAAAGGTGTTATACCGTTTAATAAATAATAATAAATAATAACATACATCACCAGTTATGATGTATTTTAAATTAACGAGTGTCTTCCACTCCCAGACTAAGCATGAAGTAAAATTTCGAGTTTAGAAAAGCCCCGCGTAGAAAATTTGTCGAGGGTCGCGCAGCGACCCGAGACAAATTTTCACGGGGCTTTTCTAAACTCGA
Source organism: Philonthus cognatus (assembly GCA_932526585.2). NCBI lineage: Eukaryota > Metazoa > Arthropoda > Insecta > Coleoptera > Staphylinidae > Philonthus > Philonthus cognatus. Next base: position 157,229,712 of record OW052241.1, read on the forward strand.
AATTTTACTTCATGCGCCACGCGTATAAACCACTGATTTCCAGTAAAGTTAAAAATATATAACACTTAAATGTGATGGTAATCAATATTTATTGAGATATAGTGAAAATAGAAGAATTACTTTTTTTGTGAACTGTTTTGGCATAATAATAATAATAATAATAAAAAGAGAATAAATTTAGTTTGTGCAACTTTTTCACGCTGTTGGTATTTAGGTCATCATATCTTTAACGAGGAAAGTGATATGATGGACACATCACCATTTTTTTAATTTGTTTTGTGTGAAAATTGATACTTATTATTATTATTACAAACGATTAACAGCTATTGAATAATTTTGACTGTTAATAATGATTGACTGCTATCAAGATTTAATTGATTTATAGATATGACGTCATTGTTTCCAAGGCACTTTTTGCAAAACAGAAAAAAATTATAATTTTAAATATCAAATCTGAAATAAATTATAAGTGTGGTACATTACTGAGTTCAGAAAAAAATATTCTATCAAAAAATATGAAAATCCAAAATGGCGCCCATAAAGAAAACAAAAGTTAGCTATGGTCCCCGGGTAAATGTTATAGTTATCTTAAAAAAAATACGCTACTAGATTTCTCAATAATAAGTGCCTGTATATTGTCAAAGTTGTAAATGTCCAGATTCAGTCGTTTTTGAATACAAAAATAAAAACCTTTTCTCAAAAAATCAGTTTTTTGTTGAAATTTTGAAAACAAAAAAAAATTCAAATTTTTTTTTAGATTATTGTTAGGCTCTAAAATACGCAACTTTGCCCCAATTTAACCGACTCTCTATTTCTTCAAATAACTGAGATCCCTATACATTCTGTCGAAATACAGACACCCTGTATATTTATACATTTTTTGTTGAATCTCTTGATTTGGGAATTGTCATTATCATATTAAATCGTGATTTTCCCTGTCTTTTTTTTTCCTGTGGGGGCCGTCTTCCTTTCGGATCCGGATGCACTGCAGCGTAGGTGGCTTATTGTACTGCCCCAATATTATTACACTCACGCAACTATTCCGAACTCGATGCCCTGCACTAGCTTGTGCAGGTCCTTCAGAGGTTGCGCGTGGAAATCATTTGGTTCCATTTGTCTGTTCCCAAATATATCTTATCCTAATTCAATTTTGAGCTGGCCATATGAACTAGTATCCGAGGCCAAGGGAAAATAAATCGTGATTTTGATGACGATAGTACCATAAATAGTATCATTTTTTTAAATTTAAAACGGGGGTCCCCATTTCGCCCGCAGTGGATCGGCTGTCTATATTATTGATTAAACATGAAGTAAATATTTGAAGTATAGAAAATCTGATTATGGTATCATAATTTATATCGACAAGCTTTGTGCAAATTCCCATCGTTGGATAATCTGTCATCCCCATCGAGAAAGATTATGTGCGCCAATTTAACGTTATTCGTACAAAACAAATGAAGCGGTCACGGTGATTGGGCACGTAATAACAAAAAAAAAAATAGCAATCTGTTTGCAGCAACAGAAAAAAAGACAAACAATCAATCAATTTATCCTGTAATTCGAAACAAATACACCATTCTTAATGATTCAGTTCGTTAAACTTGAAGAAGCTTGTTAAAAAGTCGTAAATCTTGTCCGAGATTCACCTCTTCTCCAGCATGCAGTACAAACTACAGTATATGAGCATCGTCCAGTCCAGTCCGTTCGACTTGTTGTTCTGCTGCAAGATCCCGAGCCTGTCCACGTCAGCATATTCAAACATCACGAATCGAACCTTAACGCTAATGATAGGAATTAGCCGGCCGTTCGATCCGCCGCTAATACATAGTTTAGTTACAAATTCAGCCTTCGGGGTGGTAATTTACGAAATTACCCGCCATAACACTTCAAAATAAACAAGAAAACGAGCCACAATCTCCGCCATGATCGTGTTCTGTTTATTTAAATAACCGTGCTCACGTTATCATCTCTCTCGCTGACTGAAGAGAAGAGCATCACTTGCGACGAGGGAATTAATAATGACCACTGAAAAATGCGTTGCTCGGTCGGTCGGTTGGTCGGCAGGAAATTCTATAGGTAGCTTTTAATGCGCTCGATCTGGCGCTCAAATAACAGTCCTTATCGCTCGGGATAATATTGTTGGCGATGGACGAAAATCCACGAAAGCGGTGGCACAATCACTTTTATTAGCCACGGAACGCTCGATAAGTGCACCAACTAACACCGCACCGCACCTTCCGACTTCGTAAATAAATAAATAACGCTGGACGTCGTGAGGTTTATTACTGAAATAAAGCTGCGCCTTTGGGTTTTGCTCGCATAGAGGCTGCCGGACAAAATATAGTGCTGAGGATGAAATTATTTTATGAAATCTGTAATAAGTACAGTAGCTTTATACAATCTTACGCACATTTTTATATCTAGAGATTTCCCTAAGATAATTTTTAAAGATTACGAGAGCTATTAAAAAAGTTCTTCAGTAAAAAAGCAATTAGCGTTAGTCAATTTTAGGGACATATATTTATTTTATTTATTTATTTATTTATTTGTTGATTCAGTCAACTACATATAATATAGATTGAACATGTCAGGTGGTATATATTAAAAATACACAAAATACAAATGAAAAATAAAAAATATAAGAAACATAAGCGTGGGTACAATAATCACACATTAAAATTATAAATGCGATATAAAATCATTGAGTAAGGAATTCTTTAAATTCTGAGATTGTATAACAGCATGAAAGACTGTAGAGATTTGCTATCTTTAAAATCTCTAGGTAGTTTGTTAAATAATCGACAGCCAGCATAGATCGGGGCTTTCTTATAAAAACTATGATGGTGTTTGATTAAATAAATATTATTTTTTTGCCTAGTGTTATGATCATGTATGTATTTACTTTTGTTAAATTCAGTTATATTTCGAAAAACATGGCATAATAGTTTAAATATGTAAATTGAGCATACGGTTAGAAGTTTTTCTTTAATGAAAATTTCACGACAGGAGTCCATAAAAGGAATGTTAAATATTAATCGTAAAATTCTTTTTTGCTGTATAAAAACTCGAGATACTTCTGTCGATTGACCGTATAACACAATGTTATACGAAATATGCGAGTATACGGATGCATAGTAAACATTGAGTAGTGCTGTCATAGACACATTGTATTTTAAAGTTTTAACCATATAGAAACTTTTATTTAGCAAATTACAGACATGCTGCACATTTTCTCTCCAGCTCAAACGATCATCAATAAAAGTTCCTAAAAACTTAAATGATGACGATGTTTTGAGTTTATGGTTGGGTAGTTTTATATTCAGTTTGGCCCTATTTATATTACTAAATTCAACTAATATGCTTTTTGATTGATTCACAATTAGACGATTTTTTGTGCACCAGTTTTCAAATTCAGTCATCGCTTGCAGTACTTTTTCTTTTAGTTTAATAGAACATCGATCTGAGATAACAATACACACGTCATCCGCATACATAAATGTTTCTCCACATGAGATATTCAATGGTAGATCATTCACATACATAAGGAATATTAACGGGCCTAGTATACTGCCTTGTGGAGTGCCCATTGATATTTCGTATTGAGAGGATATGAATTGATTAATTTTTACTACTAGTTTTTTTTTCTCAAGATACGATAATATCCAATCATTTAGGTTTCCGCGAATTCCTAAGGAATATATTTTGTCTTTTACAAATTTATGGCATACGGTATCAAAGGCTTTTGTCAAGTCAAAAGCAATTGTTACTACATACTCACCAATTATTATTAATGTATTGTATAAAATTTATTAAGCTACTTTCGGTTGAGAAGCCAGGCCGAAACCCGTATTGATTATTAGCGAGTATATTATATTTATCCAAAAATAAGTATATTTTGTTAGCGACAATTTTTTCTATGATTTTAGAAAAAGTACTGAGCAGCGCGATGGTCCTATAGTTATTTAAACTGTTATCTCCTTTTTTATGAATGGGTACAATAGCCGCCGTTTTTAGACAATCAGGAAACTTTCCGACTTCTAATGATGCATTTATTAGATCAGCTAATATAGGTGATATTTCTACCGCACACGATTTAATAAGACTGGATGATATGTTATCGAGGCCAGTCGATTTTGTATTTTTCAGGTTGCGTATCGCATTAACAACATCAGATTCTAGAATGTGATCAATAAATAGAGAATTTCTTATGCCAGAAGAGGTACTGCAACTATCTGATAAGTGGCTGTGGAAGTGATTATCTACGGTTTGTTTAATACTCGTTGAAAAATATTTTCCGAATATATTGACAATTTTATGGCTATCTTCCACAATTTCATTGTTATAAATAACTTTGTAGGTAAACTTAGAATCTGATTTACCTTGTATTTTATTAATTATTTTCCAACTTGTTTTGGATTTATTTTCAGAATTATTTATCACTTTATTATAGTTATTTTTTCTTTTTCTTAGAAACTTCAGTATTAATTTCTTTTTTTAAGTGTTTGTATTCGTGATTAATATCATCAGATGGAATTGATTTACGTAGCCAATTTAGATTATATAATTGTTGAATTTTTTGTTTAAGAGTTTCAGGGAATAATATTTTGTATGAAGTTTCCAACTTTTTTATTGTCAACGATTTATTTCTCTTGAATACTAATTCATAAGACCATATAAAGTGTTCAATAAACTGTTCAAATATGTCGTCAATCTTGTCTAATTCAAGGTGATTGTGTCTGTACATATTTAAATTTTGTTTGAAATCTGTAATTCTGTTAGAATTTATATTTTTATAATTATTTATCATTTGCACATTTACTGTTGTCGGAGGAACGCAAATTTGGTGATATGAAACAAGTTGGCCATAGTGATCCGATATTCCTATATCCCAGTTTTTACAATTGATGTTATCAGGAACATTGGAAATGATGTAATCAATTTATTTATTTATTTATTTACGGTAAAAACCATTTTAACATTAACATAAAAAAAATATACACTCTAAGTATACAAAACTAATTACATCACTACTAAACTAAACTTTACACGAGCTTATAGTATAAAACTAATAAAACAATAGCATCTTCTATTAAGGGAAAGAATAATTAATATATGCAACCGAATTAATATGGATTAAGTAAAAAGCTCGAAATTGATAAACTTAATTTTGGTTTTGAATAGATTTTCCGATTTTTGAAAGAGGTAAAAGGAACTAATATCTAGTAAAATATTACCAAATCGGAATAATCTTGTTAACGGGTTATTTAAGCTATAATTGCATGTTGCACTTTGGACCTTAAATGTACAGTGTTGCCTCGTTCTTCTGTCAGTTATTGGAACTACTAAGTATATTTTGGAGACAAGAAAAGAAGAATTAATATAGCCCGAAAAAAGTTTGTGCAAGTAACATAAATCATAATAAATGCGCCTGTGAATCAAGGGTTTTAGATGTATCGTCGATTTGAATGAATTTATTTCTAAGTTATCTCCAGAAATTCCCATTCTAAAGGCACATACTCGTGCAAATTTAGATTGGACTTTCTCGAGCTTGATTATCCAGATAGCATAGTGTGGACTCCATATAATCGAACAATATTCTAATATCGACCTGACCAATGAAAAATAAAGTAACTGTAAGGTTCGCACTGAAAATGTTTTGCCAATTCTAAAAATTAAACCTAAAACCCTACTTGCCTTATTGGTAATATTTGTAATATGTGGTCCAAAATTAAGTTTATAATCGAGTGTTACACCCAAATCTTTAATCTCGTTAACCCGACTTAATCCGACACCTTTCAACATATAGTTATATTTATGGACTACTTGACGCTTGCTAAATGATATTACATGGCATTTTTTTAAGTTTAATGGCAATCTATTCTTGTCACACCAATTTAATATATTATTCAAATCGTCCTGTATCAATGTGCAGTCAGAAGGCTGCGACATTGCTAGGTATAGCTTTAAATCATCTGCAAACATTATAGCTTTGCATGACTTTATGGAGTGTATTATATCATTTATAAAAACCAAGAAAAATATCGGTCCACAGTGTGTACCTTGTGGTACATTAGAATAAACGGAGAATTCCTTTGAAACAAAGTTTTTTATTTTAACTTGTTGAACTATATTACTTAAAAAGGAGCCAATCCACTCCACAACTCTTCCATTAAATCCGTATGCTTTGATTTTTGCCAATAATATCGCGTGATTTACCTTGTCAAACGCTTTCGAAAAATCTGTGTATATAGAATCAACTTGCATTTTGTTTTCAAAAGCACTAACAAGGTAATCTGTAAACACTAAAAGATTTGAAGTAGTGGACCTACCCTCCACAAAGCCATGTTGTTCCTCAACAAGTACATGTTTAAATTGATTTAATATAAATGTGGACATTAATTTATCTAATAACTTAGGTATCGAAGATTGGAGACATACGCCCCTGTAATTTTCTATAATGTCACTACGTCCTGATTTATGAATGGGTGTAACAAAACTTTTCTTCCATATACTCGGCACATAGCCATTTTTTAATGAACAAACAAATAATAAGTATATGGGCTTGGAAATAGTAAAAATGCAGTTTTTAATAAAACTATTTGGAATATTATCGGGGCCACAACTATGATTATATTTTAGATTTTCAATACCCTCGTATATATCCCGCAAAGAAAGATGAATAAAATCACCAAAAACTGACTTATCGAACACAAAGCTGGAAGAACATGGAGAATCATCTTCAGAATAAACAGAAGCAAAAATTTGACTGGGATTATTATGAATACTTACTCTAGTGGGCCCTGTTACTAAGGAAACTAATTGAAATGAATATAAAATATCATAGAGGATTCTTAAATTTAGGGAATTTACTGAAGCATCTATATTAAAATCACCACAAATTATGATCGATTTGAACTGGAGAGAGGAATGCAATAATATATTATTTAATTGAATAAAAAACATGTCTATATTACCTGATGGAGGTCTATATATGCATATTATACAGACATGATTATTAAAACTTATTGCTGCACATTCAATTGTCATTTCAATAGATAATTTACTAATACTATCAAGCGGGTTAGAATGGCTGAAATAGTCCTCTTTGGCAAATATCACTGCACCGCCATGATTATGTTGATTACGACAGAATTGATTTATTCGTCTGTAGTTGTTAATATACATGGATTGTAATCTTATATCACAATGCCAATGCTCCGTAAAACACAAAAATGTATTGTCGTATTGGTTATTAAAAAGTTCAATTATATTTATTTTGTTGCTTAAACACTGAATATTTAAGTGAAATAATGTAAAATTCAAAGTAGATATAATAAGTAAAAACCTAAAGAAATGATTCGAATCACTAATACGAATCACTTAATCACCCTTTACAATTACATTCAAGAAACATGCAGGGATTTTTTTCCTGTAAGTATCTCTTACATATTTCAAAACAAATTGCACCATACGTTGCAAACATGGGCGTCCGTGCATATGGACAATGGGGGCACTTGCCTCACCCTGGGATTTCGTCAATATCGCAAATTATACCGTCTGTTGACTTGGCGGAAGCAACATAAAAAATCCCATATAAATTTTGAAATGTTCAAATATTGGCTTCCGTATTTATTTTAGAAACAAAATTTATTTACCTTTTTTGTAGAGGGACAAAATCTGAATTCACTTCTGTAAACTTTTAACACTTTAAATTTCTCTAAGTTAAAATAATTAAGAAAATGTAATGTGATTTTATAAAAATAATGACATGCCATGGAATTGAAAAACAATTGCAGATGTCAAAAGATCACAGTTATCAGGATGGTTGCGATATGTTTTCTATCCAGTTTCCAGACAGACCGATACCTAATAAATCTACTGTTCAACGATTGATAAGCAAGTTTGAAGAACGAGCTCCAGCAAGACAAAATCAAAATGAGTTAGACATTCAGGTTTTTTACAAACACACATTTACTTCTTTTAAGTACAGCTGAATTTTGTTTTAAGATAATGGAAACAGCTAAAAGGATTTTTTCTTGTGTAATGTAGCGAAGTAGTGTAGCGAAGTGAAAGCGATATCTTGTGCCATTTTGACATCCGCAATTGTTGTTTCAATTCCATGGCATGTCATAATTTTTATAAAATCACATTACTTTTTCTTAATTATTTTAACTTTGAGAAACTTAAAGTGTTAACAATTAACACAAGTGAATTCAGATTTTGTCCCTCTACAAAGAAGGTAAATACATTTTGTATATCTTGTGCCATTTTGACATCCGCAATTGTTGTTTCAATTCCATGGCATGTCATAATTTTTATAAAATCACATTACTTGTTCTTAATTATTTTAACTTAGAAAAACTTAAAGTGTTAACAATTAACACAAGTGAATTCAGATTTTGTCCCTCTACAAAAAAGGTAAATACATTTTGTTTCTAAAATAAGATCCCTATACATTCTGTTGAAATACGGCCATCCTGTATACGAGTGGAGCATGATGTAAAATTTCTAGGTCTCAGTTGAAAGCTCTTTTAATTGGGTTTAAATAAATCGCCTAGAATTGTTAAGATATTTATTACGCCTGGATGAGTTATGCCAAAACTTACTAGATAACGCATTTTGTTCACCTGAATGTCATTTTCAAAGTAAATTAGTAACAGCGGTCGAAGAAAAAAAAAACAACTTCATTAGATCAAAAAACCAAGATAATGCAATTTGCATAAGCTCTGGGGCCAATAAAAACCGAACCCCCCGTTTTGTGAAAACCCATAAAAACCTCCAAGGACAAAAAGCGTGAAGAGTGATAAATTTCTAATAACACCGCATTGTTTCTTCCCAAGGTGCACGTTTACAGTTAACTCCTGAATAAGTTAACGTCAGAACGTTTTGACAAACGCTACAAACGCTAAACGAAGGTAGCCCCCAACGATAACATCAAAATTATCACTCCAGAAAATCTTCGAATCGACATTACCCGGAATAATCTTACAATTAACCCTTCTGACCCTAATGGGGGTAGCAGCGTAGAATATGTAGTGACAACTGTAAGAAAAACAGAAGCGCACGAGGGACCGTCGATTGTCGCCGCAGGTGGTTGAAGGTGGGCCTAATTGAGTTGACCAATGTAATATATGGGACATCGTTTTACGTATTTTCTTTATTTCGGGACAATGGAGGCACAGGTAGAGGAATGCCCCGGAATGCTTTATGATGTGGATAAATGGTTGGGTGTATGTGTATAAAAAAATAATACGCGTCACTCCCACGATTATGTTTGAGTTAACAAGTCGTAATTTTTACGGTGCGACCGCGAAATTGCCTTTTCACAGCTTACACGATTGTATCAACACTCGGGAGTGTTGTTTTTTTAATGCCCCTTGTTATTCAGAAAGTGCAGCAACAACCAGAGCATGCATCATTGCGATTGACAAAATATAACGTGTTTGCAAAATAATTACAGTGCAGATATTACAAGAAATTTTTTTCTGATAAATGTTAGTTTTCCTCCATACGTCTATTTTAATGAAGTACTTATTGCTAATTAAATAAAAGTCACTTGGTTTGTTTCAGTACTATTTTTTATTCTATCCGACTAGTTTTGACTTATCGCCATTCTCAAGGAGTAATACAGAAAAATGTTTTACAAGATATATATCAGAGCTGGGCAGGATTCGAATCATTCAGGATTCGAATCCTTTTAGAGGATTCAAGAGGCATTCGAATACTTTTGTTCAACTGGATTCGTGATCCGGATTCGTTAATTTTTTTGAAAAGGATTCGTATTCGAATCCAAATGTGTGTGATTCGAATCTTTATGAAAGGATTCGAATATTTATAAAAGGACTCGAATATTTATAAAAAGTGTCGAATATTTATAAAAGGATTCGAATATTTCTAAAAAAAGGATTCGAATACTTACAATAGGATTTGAATCGTCAGAAATAATTCGAATTAATTGTGAGGATTAACATGAAAAATGTCTTTTGTGTGTTTTTAAATTTCTCGTTAAATCACTGTTTTATACGCGTGGCGCATGAAGTAAAATTTCGAGTTTAGAAAAGCCCAGAAAATTTGCCTCGGGTCGCTGCGCGACCCTCGACAAATTTTCACGGGGCTTTTCTAAACTCGAAATTTTACTTCATGCTTAGTCTGGGAGTGGAAAACACTCGTTCGAAACTTCAAACTGAATGCTTTGATAAGAACATTAAATGACTGAAAATGTTTTTAATGATAATAATCTAGTTTTCAATTTTTTTTTTAATATTATTTGAAGGAAAACTGATTCAAGATTTTTTCCCTGGTCTTTTAATATAACCCCCATATTGTTAAATTGTTTTCATTGTTTTTGTCAATATTTAAGTTAATTTTATAAATTTGTACATGTTTTGTAATTTGCCTGCTGATTTTGACAAATTTAATAATAACATATTGCTTTTTTGTTAATGTTTTGGTCAATTTGAATATAATTCCTCGACTTTTTTCTGACTTTCCCGGTTTTAATGATATTCGGTGATTTTTTTATTTACATAATTTTGAGGAATTCGTCGATTTTATAATAGAGATCAATTTAAAGTTTTGAACAAGTGTTTCCACTCCCAGGCTAAGCATGAAGTAAAATTTCGAGTTTAGAAAAGCCCCGTGAAAATTTGTCGAGGGTCGCGCAGCGACCCGAGACAAATTTTCGGGCTTTTCTAAACTCGAAATTTTACTTCATGCGCTACGCGTACAAAACACTGATTTGAAGTGAAGTTAAAAGACACACAAATACATCTTCAATCAGGGTAACAGGGAATCAGATATTTAGTCTGATATCAACAATGTTCAGTGTTAATAATAAATAATAATTATTATTAGGTTTATTGTATTAGGTTTATTGTATTATCATTGTCTTGTAATTGGGAAATTTCCTGTTGGGCAATAAATACTTATTAAAAATAATTAGGTTTTGAATATTTTTGTTAAAACAACTGGTAACAATATTTATATATTAATGGTTGCAAAAAAATAATTAAATCAAATTTATTCTTAAACGATTTGTATTCGTAATTCGAAAAAACAGGATTCGAATCTTCGATTCCAATCATATTTATCTCTTACGAATCCTTTATTCGAGTATTCGTGATTCGAATCATATTAGGTGATTCGGATTCGTGATTCGAATCCTTTTCACGAGGATTCGTCCCAGCTCTGATATATATACATATTTTTTGAAGGTCAGGTAATAAGGGCTTTAAGAATTGCGGACTTCCAGATATCTTCGTACTCGTTTACGATGTGTTTTCCCTGTTTTATGTTTGGGATTGATTAAAAAAATCCTAAAATAATGTTTAATTAATCCAAATGCACAAATATTTTATTATTTGACGGCCCAGTTACTAAAATTTAACAATTATTTTCGGTGACTGGAAAGAAGGACACAAGACTGATCGCGCCGAAAATCATCTCCCACCACGATCTGGATCTAAGTGTGAGTTGCGCGCTTATCAACCATCACAACATTCGCCTATGCGCAGAGCCGTCCTTAGACCGGGGCGAGCGGGGCCCAGGCCCCGGGCCCCGCGCTTGGGGGGCCCCGCGGCCTTATGCGAACCGGTAGGCACGATCGTGAGCCGGCACCAAGCATTTAGGCTGCGCTCGGTTTTTATCTTTTTTTAGGCTCGAGTCAAAGGACACGTGGCAAAACGTGGTTTCACTAGAGTTGCGCAGTATTAAAAAACATACGCAAAGTAATGGTGGATTTATAAGATGTTTAACGTTTAAGCGTGTTTAATAGAATAGAAATTGCGTGTTCTTACGGGTGCGTTCAAACGTTGTTTAAGAATTTAAGTGTTTCGTATTTAAGGATAGCCTATCTTCTACTTTTCTTCAATAGCCTTAAACATAAATGGATCTACGCACACTTTTTGCGCCGACACATGTGTGCACAGTGATGCCCGAATTTCTCGATCAGCTGTTATAACTTGGCAACGTCGATACGCGCAACGTAACCTAAAATTGTTATACTTTCATTCTCGTATGAATGGCATCATTTTTTTAAACGTTAAACACTAAACGATAATCACTAAACGTTAAACGTCTTCTAAACCCTGCATTAAGTGTTAATAGTGAGTGTCCAGTGTCTATGAAAACATCGATTTAGTCACATATGTATGTATTTTCTTGCAGTACTGTAAATAAAAAAAATTCGGTTGCGATAATTTATCGCTACAGAAATTTTATCTGCATAAACTTACTAAACGTTTTTAAATGAAAATTACAAAGTTGGAAAATTAATTTTTCAAGCTGTTCTGAGTCGCCGATAAAACTAGATTCAGAAATGCTTGCAAAATTAATTTTCCAACTTTGTAATTTTCATTTAAAAACGTTTAATAAGTTTATGCAGTTTGTCATTTGTTAGGCAAATTTTTTGCTTGAAATCATAATTATTTTTAGGGTATTAAAATGAATTCAGAAACGAGAAGAGATCGCGATCGTGGTAGAAAATATGAGAGTGGCTCGCAGAAAAGAAAAAAGCACAGATACAGACAGAAATACAAAATCTTCAACGGGGAGGCATGCTCAAATTTCTAAAGACCGGTGCTGTCACTGAAAATGAAAATGAGTCGAGAAATCTACAATGTGCGGCTACTACATCTGGAACCACAGAAAGTGAAATGTATGAAGAAATCCGTGAGCTTCATGATGAATTTGAAAATGAGATATGTGAAACTGATATAGAAGAACAGTCGTCAAATCTGGAATGTGTGGCTACTACATCTAGAATCGCAGAGAGTGAAATGTGTGAAGAAAAACGTGATGAAATTAATGATGAAAGTGAAACCACTAGAAGCGTTTTCTGTCTTGAAAATGATCTAGGAAATTTGCCACTAAATGTTACTGATACTATGAGGATGTTTCTCGTAAACAATAATCCAACGCAAGTTCGTGATTTTAACTTTCCAGTAGACGACTATGGAAGAAGGTTTAACGAATCCCACTATTTAAGATGTTTACCAAATGGCGAAAAAATTTGTTGAAAGTGGGTACTGTACTCAAAATCAAAAAATAGAGTATATTGCTATTACTGTTTCTTGTTTTTCAACACGGGTGCAAGATCAGGTTTGGCCTACGAAGGAATTTGTGATTGGAAGCATATAGGAAACAAACTGAAAGAACACGAAACATCTATGCTGCACAACAAAGCCCAAAACAAATATATCGAATTGAAAAAAAGACACAATAAAGATCAAACAATCGACGTTGTTCAACAACGACAAATAAATGGCGAAATAGATCATTGGCGTGGTGTTTTAAAAAGAATTATATTATCAATTCAATATTTAGCCAAGCACAACGACGCTTTACGTGGCTCCAACTGTACGATATTCACAAAAAATAAGGGGAAATTCCTAGGACTAATTGAAATGATTTCAAAATTCGACATTCGCATGGCAGAGCATTTAAGTAGAATTAAAAATAATGAAACCAATGACCACTATTTAGGACCAAGAATTCAAAATCAAATTATTGAATTGCTCAGTAAAAAAGTTAGAGAGGAAATAATTTCAAAAATAAAAGAGAGCAAATATTATTCCGTTCAAATGGACTGTACTACCGATAGGAGTCATATCGAACAATTAACATTTATAGTTAGAATTGTAGAAGTTAGTGTCGAAGTGAAAATCAGTGAATTTTTTATAGGTTTTACACCAGTTCTAAAAAGTACTGGTCTCAATTTATTCGACGAACTTCAAACACAATTACTAATTATGAATATTAATTTAAATGATTGTCGAGGGCAATCGTATGACAACGGCGCCAATATGATTGGCAAAAACAAAGGTGTTCAGTCTAGAATTTTGCAACAAAATCCAAGGGCATTTTTTGTACCTTGCACGGCATATTCCTTAAATTTGACATTAGGCGACATGGCTGGCAGTGTAGCGATGGCTATGACATTTTTTGGTACAATTCAACGGTTTTATACCTTATTCTCAGCCTCTGCTGAAAGATGGGCCATATTTTGTAAGCACATACCAGATTCGACATTAAAGCCCCTATCTGACACTAGGTGGGAATGCCGACATGAATCCGTTAAGACAGTTAGGTTTCACATATTTGAGTTACGCGACGCCCTGGAAGAAGTTACTGAAACCACAAAAGACCCAAAAATTATAAGCGAAGCACAGTGTCTATAAGAAAATGGAATAAATTATGAATTTATTTTATCCTTAATTATATGGTACGACCTCCTACTTGCCATACATAAGGTTAGCAAAGCACTACAAAAAACCGAAGCGGATTTAAGTTTGGCTGTATCGCTACTAAACGGATTGAAAACATTTCTGATTCAATTCAGAGAGACTGGGTTTTCTACTGCAAAACATGTTGCAAGTGAAATTGGTAGTGCAAATGACATTGAAATAAAGTTTAAAGAAACCCGAACACGCCAGAGAAAAAGACTACATGAATACGAAGGAGAAGATTCGAGAACCGGAGACCCTGAATTAAAATTTTATCAGGACTATTTCCTCTGTGTGGTCGATCAAGCAGTTGTATCGGTAGAGGAAAGATTTACACAATTAAAAAGTCATGAAATAAATTTTGGATTTTTATACAACATCCCACAAATAAAAACAATAAGCGACGATGAAATAAAAAAGAAATGTGCGGACCTAGATCTAATCCTACGTGACGGCGAAAACCGTGATATAAGTGGTAGCGAATTATTTGAAGAACTTAAGATATTTTGCGAAATTTTCTGCAAAGACACCATAAAAATGTCACCCTTAGAGTGTTTAAGAAAAATATCACAAATTCGCGAATCCTTTCCTAATTTGTTTACAGTTTTACGAATAATTTTGAAAATTCCCGTAACATCGGCGGCATCGGAAAGGAGTTTTTCAAAGTTAAAATTAGTCAAAAATTATTTGAGAACTAGTATGAGCCAGGAAATACTAAACAATTTAACATTACTGTCGATTGAGCACGAGTTGTGTGAAAGTTTAAATTTTGATGAAATCATCAATGCATTTTCAGAAATAAAGGCACGAAAAATCAATTTCGTTTAGTTTAGGACAATAATTTTAGATATAGCTAATAAAAATATTGTCAGATATTTGAAAAATTATATTTTATTTTATTTTTTATGATTTTATTGATCATATTTATGTTATATGTTTTGGATATATATTTTTTGTTTTTGTTAAATGTTTAAACTTTTAATCTTGTATTTGTTTACATTTTACATTGTATTTCGTAGTTTTTTGCTTTACTACTAAGTAAAGATAGATGTTTATTTTACTTTATTTTATTTTTCTTGTGCAAAACAAATAAACAGTAATTATTATTCTTGTCTTGTCACTATAATTAAATTTCAAAATCCAATATTATTTTGCAGATTTTAAATTATAAAAACAAAATATTTAAGGGGCCCCAACATTATTTTTTGCCCTGGGCCCCGCACTTGCTAGGGACGGCCCTGCCTATGCGCAATACTCGCGCCAGAAACACCACAGGCTCAATTATCAATGAACAGGTTAATGAACCCGCCAAATTAGATATTGTATACATAAAGAAAATACCGGAGACCGTGACTATTTTTGCCGGAAAATTCTACAACAACTTTAAGCAACAGGATATGCATACGTATTTAAATAATACGTTTGGAACACATCATTTCACGATCACTGAAAGAAACCACAAAGACAACCACAATCAGGACAGTTACAACACCTTTAAAATCATGGCGTCTGCTAATTTAAAAGAGGCCCTCCTGACCAAAACCAACTGGCCTGATGGAATACAAATATCTCTTTTTCGTGCCCCTGGAAGCCAGTGGCAGAAATCTGTCTACAAAAGAACCAAAGCGCGATTAAAATGTTACACCTGAATACACAAAGTGCGCGCAAAAAATCTGACATTATCTCTATATTTTTAAAAACGACTAACTGCGATATTTTCTGTGTAGTAGAACACTGGTTCACTGAAGATGAAATTAGTTATTTCTTTTTAAACGGATATGAACTTAAATCGTATTCTTGCAAAAATACTCACGTGGCGGAGGAACGGCTGTTTTCGTAAAAAATAATATCGACTTGGAAACTGAAAGTGTGTCATTTAATGTTCAAACTATTGAAAAAATTTTCGAATACAGCGCTATATCTATTAGAGCGGGCGGCTCCAAGTCCGTAATCTTATCACTGTATCGTTCCTCTTTCTTTACATCACCGCACTATACAACATTTATCGACCATTTAAATAAACTGCTTGATATTGTTAGTTCAAAATATAATAACATAATAATTTGTGCCGACTGTAATGTGAATTTGAATTTGACCAATAGAGAATCTACTATGTTACTAGATACCCTTTTAGAATATAATTTATCTGCTAAAAATACAGCCCCTACACGTATTACGTATACAACTGCGACCCTCATTGACAGTATTTTCACTAATATCGAGGCTACCTCGAACACGGTTGAATGCGGCTTCTCCGATCATTGCGCTGTTACCTTAACAATTAATAACTATTATAACAACAACTTTATTAATAATCAGAAATATATAGTTAAACGCGTGTTTAACTCGCACTCGCGTTTACATTTTCTGGAAAAAATGTCTAGTACAAATTTCACAAATTGTTATGAAAATAACATTGTTAATGTTGATATGAAATTTACTCAATTTATGAATGCCTTTTCAGTCGAATTTAACAACTCGTTTCCCCTTCGCAAAGTAAAACTAATAAGTAAAAACCAAGAAGTAATATATAGTGCAAAAAAACTGAAAATTGTACACTGGGCACATAAACAAATAAACACTGTTAGATCACACGAGGAATATAAAACGGCCAAGAAAAATTATCAGAAGCTAATACGCTCTACCAAAAAAGACTATTTTTCATCAGTAATAATAAACTCTGATAATCCTATCAAAGCTGTGTGGAATATAATAAATGCTCACAGCAATGGTAATAATAAATATGCAAATTGTAATGCACTAACCCATAACAACATAACAGTTACGGATCCCAATCAACTATGCAATCTATTCAGTGATCATTTTAAAGAAACAAATATATTATCACCTTCATCGGGAAGTTATGGAGTTTTTGATAGGTATACTTCTGCAAATTTCTTTCTTTTACCTGTTGACGAAAAGGAACTTTTTACAATTATAAACAACCTACCATCGCATAAATCCCCTGGCAACGATCAAGTACCAGGATTTATTATCAAAGATGTTGCTGAAAAAATAACCAAACCTATCACATATATTATCAACGAATGTTTTGCACAGGGAATTTTCCCAGGGTGTCTTAAAGAAGCAAATATATGCCCAGTGTATAAAAAGAAAGATAAGCGCAACATTAATAATTACAGGCCTATCTCGCTTCTTTCATACTTCTCAAAAATATTTGAAAAGGCTATACTTACACAACTAGAATGTTATTTCAAAAAAATTTATTTGCTTCGCAATACACAGTCGGGTTTCCTCAGAAACAAATCAACTGTTGATACACTGTTTGACTCCCTAAACGATGTGTACAGCGCCCTGGATAGAAATGAGGTTGCACTCACTGTCTACTTTGATCTCTCCAGGGGGTTTGACACAATTAGTCATGATTTGTTGCTGAGGAAATTATCCGCATATGGCATATCAGATAATGCACACAACCTTATTAGGTCATTTCTCGACGAACGGACGCAAACTATTAAAATACGATCCGATCTAGGAAATACAGCCAACCACGAGTACTCCTCTAGAAGAGAGATTATTAAACACGGCACACCTCAGGGTTCTATACTAGCCCCATACCTATACGCAAGCTATTAAAATACGATCCGATCTAGGAAATACAGCCAACCACGGGTACTCCTCTAGAAGAGAGATTATTAAACACGGCACACCTCAGGGTTCTATACTAGCCCCATACCTATACGCAAACTATTAAAATACGATCCGATCTAGGAAATACAGTCAACCACGAGTACTCCTCTAGAAGAGAGATTATTAAACACAGCACACCTCAGGGTTCTATACTAGCCCCATACCTATTCATAATTTTCATGAACGACCTAGACTTGGCTTTCTCACATATGTCAAATGTGAAAGTCTTCAAATATGCTGATGATACATCCCTGGTGATCACGGAAAATTCTATTCAAAGTGCACATACCACATCTTGTAAGGCAGTTAAAATATTCCGCTCATGGTGTACTGAAAATGAGCTGTTGTTAAATTCTGACAAATCTGGCTTTATGCAATTTGTAAACTCGAGAAGTCGAATACAACAAAAAATGTCTAACCCTGTCTCAGACAATATTACAATAAAAGAATTGGTTCAGGAAAAGTTTTGGGTGTGAACATGACTCCTACCCTAAGTTGGGATGAACATATAAACACGGTCAGTGGCAAACTAAGATCGGCTAGTTTTGCAGTACTGTCGATGAGGGTCTCAGTTAATCAACGAGTTCTTTTAACATTTTATCACGCTCATATCAGTAGCCACCTTATGTATGGAATTATTATATGGGGCGCGTCTAGTGATGCAGCTCGCATATTTAGGCTACAAAAACAAATAATTAGAAGAATAACTTTCTCGTGCCCTAGAAAAAGTTGTCGTTCGCTTTTCATTGAGATGAATCTGTTAAGATTTTACTCTTTATAAATATACAGTTGTTGCCTCTATGTCCATAAACATAGAAGTAAGTTTATAACCAATCGAGCATACAATTCTACCTCTAATACTCGAAATTTAGACAGCATAAGTGTTCCACTCCACAATACATATCTTTATGAACAGGGACCATATTATCGATGTCTCACGCTGTATAATAAACTACCAGTTTCCCTCAAAAAATGAAGCAACAAAATATTTTTAAAAATGTGTTAAAACGACTACTAATTAAAAAGGCGTATTACTCAGTAAGTGATTTTCTGCATGACACTTTTAATGACATACTATAAGTAAGCTCCTCAAAAATGTGAATAATTTTAGTTGTAATTTTAATTTATGGTATTTCATGTTTATATTAAGTATCTTATATAGGTGTTTTTCTTCTCCTTTGACAATTGTAATACATGTGAAACATATGTCTTATACAAATAAATAAAAAAAAAAAATGCGCACCGGAAAAATCCCTACTGGAAAAACCCCCATCGAAAAAATCCCAGGTGCAAAAAATTTCCACGGAGATATCTACAAAAAACAAACATTTACACGTAAATTACCCCCACGAAGAAATAACTTCCATGTAAATCCACTCAATATTAATCGAAATAAATTTATTTCAATTTACGACAAGCATTAATTTTTTTATACATCTTTCAACAATGTCGAACCACATCTCTTCGCAATTTCATGGGACTCGATATCATACCCCAATATGCAAATGCGGGCGCAATCAACGGCGACCGATCGCCAAGTGTGTTTCATTACGCGAAAAATAAATTGCGATAATTAATAAAATATAACTTTTTCCCGATAATTAAGCGCTCGCGTGTAAGCAAATTGAATGCGCGCGATTTTTTCGCCAGATACGCAAAACTGCCTGCCGACTAATTATTTTATACTCGCTTTAAAAAATTATTTAAAAACAACGGGAACGCCCCATTAATTTCGCGTTTGGATTTGCATAAAAGCTGTGTTTTCTCATATTTCTTGGTAATTGCTTGATTTCAGATATTTGTCCAATGTATGCAATTTTTTTTATGGTAATTTATTACTCGTACTTGCTTTCTACAAGTTTACAAACTAAGGGCATTAGCAATTTTTACGTAAGGTACGATTCACGAGAGGTGTCCCATGGTTTCCTTGATTTGTAGTGCTTTCTGCACTAATACATGTAATACGGCAATAGTTTGATGCCATCAGATTACGTGTGTGAAAAGAGACAGAAAACTTCATAATATGTCTGCTATGGTTTTCAGTTGGAACATGCGAGAACGTATATTCTGCTATAGTTTTTAGATGGAACATGCGAGAACGTATGTTCGGTATGCAGGTTTAGATTTTAAGATTAAACGTCACATTTTCACAATGTCTTCGTAAAACTAAATCTGCAAAAACCCAGCCACAAATCATTTTAATCAATGTGCACAATCGTGTTAAATGTGAGTTTAAGTGGTATAATTCCAATTTCCACATCTACTAAATAGTTCAGGTATTTACAGAAATAAATAATGCATTTATGTTGATGTTGTGTAATCTCAAACGAAAATGTTAGTTGAATCGAATGCGCATTCAGTAGATTTGGCAAATAGTCATCGGATTAATCTGTTAATACAGGTAATGTTTCTTTTAAGTATACATACAGGGAATTTTCTATTAGGTATACATATGCATACGCTTTTTTTAAAGAGTTCAATTTGAAGCTTAAAATGAGTGTTTTCCACTCCCAGACTAAGTATGAAGTAAAATTTCGAGTTTAGAAAAGCCCCGTGAAAATTTGTCGAGGGTCGCGCAGCGACCCGAGACAAATTTTCACGGGGCTTTTCTAAACTCGAAATTTTACTTCATGCGCCACGCGTATTAAACACTGAAAGTACTGAAATATTGTGAACGAGTAAACTTCGCTTAAAATCAGTGTCTTATACGCGTGGCGCATGAAGTAAAATTTCGAGTTTAGAAAAGCCTAAAAATTTGGTTTGGTCGCTCCGCGCTTCGCTCTACGCGACCAAACCAAATTTTCAGGCTTTTATAAACTCGAAATTTTACTTCATGCTTAACCTGGGAGTGGAAAACACTCGTTTAAACTTCAAATTGACCTCTTTGAAGAAAACATCGAATATTCAAAAATTTACAACACGTAATTGGGATATGTATACTTAGAAGAACATATTTTAGATAAGCCTAAAATTATAATTTCTTATAAATAAATTATAATTTTAAGCTTTTCTAAAATATGTTAAGTCATTTAAATTAAAAAAAGAACACTTACTATTGTTTCACAAATTAAAATTTTATTCCGACTAGTTTCGGTTTGTAAGACCATTTTCAAAAGAATATGCTTTTCTAAAAGAAAGAACACTAATATACTCGCCACCTTATCAGTATGACATTGACATATATCGTCAAAATTTGACACAACTAGGAAAAATCGTTGCAGATACAACTGTCGACATACTTTCCAAAAAATTTGAACCACACATTCCACATCAATGAGTCATAGGACATCTTTCTCGAGTTTTACTATAACCTAATTTTCTGGAAAAAGCTGAGTTTTTTATACTTCCTGGTAATTGCTTTGTTTCAGATAGTATTTGTCCAATGTATAGAATTTTGTTTAGTAATTTATTATTTTTAATTGCTTTTTCTAGGTTTACAAGCTAAGAGTATAAGCAATTTTTACGTAACCTAATTTTCTGGAAATCATAATTACCTAACCTAGCCTAATCGTATCTAACTTAACCTTATCTAACCAAATCTAATCTAATCAAACATAACAAATATATAAATTTGAGTGAGTTAAAGTGAAGATAATATAATTTTAAACAGAGATTTTCTTGATAAGTCTAAAACTACGTCATAAACCATTTAAATTCGCTTAATATATTAAAAAAAATGGAATTCTAATAATTCTGCACTTAACCCAAATTCCCTCTCTTCAAAGAGTCTCTGATAATTTTAAAAAAAATCAAATTCCAATGATCACGCACTTAACCCAAATTCCTTCTCTTCAATGAGTCTCTAATAATTTTAAATCTTGCACCAAACTAATAATAAAAATTATCTTCAAAATACCTGTTTTGTGTTGTGGGCGTTCACTTTGTGCTACATCTCGGAAACATCTGTTAAACACTTTTTACGTTGTTTAACCAATTTGATAGTGATTACTAGCATAATATATAAAATTACGAAAAACTATTCGTGAAATGCAAACAATGTCTTAATTAATAAGACAACTTAAGACGATAGATATCCATTGAAACAACTACTTCCCGTGCAAATACACCTCCGGATATTGAATTATACAATGAAATATTTAAAATCGTATTTAATTTGATTTGTTACAACGCTCTATTAGAGTATATGTAACGTTTAGGTCAAATTCTCTTCAAACCAACTAACAAATACAAATTTAAAATGAAAGGAGAGTTAACACAAAAAAATGGAAGTGAAAGGACTTGGATTAAAACTAATGTCTTAGGCCATCTATAGACGCGTTTCGAGATTTATCTCTCTTCAGTATAGCTTTGCTTATGACGTTTTAAAAAAATTAGGAATAAAATTAAAATAAACTTACTTGGAAAAAGTGTTGTGTGTGGAATGAACAGGTACACAGAAATGGAATGAGTAAGCTTATTTTCTCAAATTCAAATAGTTTTGAATTTGAATTTATCTTGTGTGACTACTAGATAGTCGAAACTATAGTTACAAATTAAGTGCAAAATACAGTGGTTAAACAAAGTAAAAAAGTGTTTTATTTACAAGTATCTTCAAAAGATTAAAAACACTATTTTTATCAATTATTGTAAATAATGAAAATAATTTAACAAACAATTTTTTTACTAAATTTTTTTCATAAATGTCCAGATTCTACTGATCTTAGATTTAGTGTATTTTTACATTTAAAATTTGTTGCAGTAACTAACTTAGCTGTATAAATTAAAAATGCCAATTCTCATTCAACATATGTAAAAAATGTCTGTTTTTAATTATGACAGAAAACCAAAATTATCTGGCAGCAGATGCATATTTTTTATGTTAGATAGATTAAGGTTTTTAGCTTTAAAATATTTTTATACTATTGAGCGTTACTTCGTGGGAATCCATATTAGTTAACCAATTTTGAGATGTGTATTGATTTTTTTTACCACTTTATTACGATTCGAGTTTCGACATAGTGAGTGTCGTAGAATTATTCAAATTTGGTGGTAAAATACATCGAAATACGTCTCAATATTGGTTAATTTAGATTTAGATTTCAGATTTATTACTTACTAACAGGAACTTCAATAAATGCTGGAAGGAATGCGTTATTGAAATATATTATTTATGGTGGACGCGCCGGGATTTTGTAAATTAATTGTGGCTATTTCTTGGGGTATTCTATTCTACCCTAGAGTAAAAGTAGTTCATAGTTCTTTGTGCGCCTAGTTATCGTGATAATCGATTAATTGCAAGTTTTCTGTGAAAAAACTTTAAAATTCTAGGAATACGCTCAGAATTTAAGATACGTGTAGCAGAAAATTAATTTTAAATTAATCAAATAGATTATTTGCAAATATACATGGGAATCATGTGTTACAAATGTCAATGTTATGCAGATAAGATATATAAATAATTTAAGAAATTCAGCCCCTAAAAATGAGAGCTATAGAAACATTTTTGGTAACTTCGATGAGATTGTGTTTGAAAATTTCTAAAAAAATTAAATTTACCATTAAAGCTTTTACATTTTTTTTGGAATTAATCAAAGTTAAATAATAATAATACGAATATATCGCACATTTACAACAAATACGGCATTGTATACAACATAAAGTCTTAATGTTGTATACAATGCCGTATTTGTTGCAAATGTGCGATATATTGGTATTATTATTATTTAGCTTTGATTAATTCTAAACAAAATGTAAAAGCTTTAATGGTAAATTTAATTTTTTTTAGAAATTTTCAAACACAATCTCACCGAAGTTAGCAAAAATGTTTCTATAGTTCTCATTTTTAGGGGCTGAATTTCTTAAATTATTTATACATCTTCGACATATTTTTTATTTAATTTCTTGTGCATTAACATATTTCACTTAATTTTTTGCATAGTTTCTGTATTTGGTCACGCCATCGAAGATAATCATGTAGTTCCATTCACATGTAATACCCGTGAATCCGCGCCTATTCAAGGGGAGGCAACTTAAGTTTTCACCGGGCCCCGGCTTTGTTTAGGCCGGCCCTGGTCATGTTGCAGTATTTGGTTATTAATTGACATTTCGTAAATTTTAAATTTTTAATTTGGCATATTTTGTCTTGTTTCCTTACGCAAGGTAGCGTTTTTTGCGCTACCAAGAAAATTCAGGAATTTAATAAATATACATATAATTTCTCAGTATCCATCATTTGCGATGTTCTAATTAATTTCGTTCCTTACATAATACTTAGCCTCATAGTTTATGGGTCCCGGGACATCTTTATGGATGTCCGTTAATGACGGGCGAGGCGAATTTTCATCGCGCAAGCAGGAATTTGATTACAGAGGTGGTGATTACGTTCGCACCTCGTTCCGCGACCGTTATATTTATTGGAAAAATATGCGGTGCGAAATTTAAAACATTAATAATCCGCAGAAACCATTATGTAAATCGACGATTAAAAAAGAAACGAACCAGGCGCACGGGCACTTAAAATTTATGCGCGCCAATTTCGAGCCGAGTCGAGTTTTCTCGAAATCAATGGACAATGCGCTGCAGCAGCGCATCCTGTATAATTTCCCGAGGAGTACCCTTACAGATTACACCGTCCGTGGTATTCCATTACAAAATGAAAGCGTGTAATTATATTTTCAAAATATCAGAAAACCAGTCTCCGATTTATTATCGAAGAACTTAGACTGTTGCCGGCTGGAATCAACCCGGGCTGAAAGAGTTACCTTCTAAGTGAAACCTAATATTAAGGTATATTAGTTAGGTAGTTTTCTCGACTTTACTTAATCTATGTAATTACGAAACGAGGCAGCATTCGAAATGCGCCATCTATGGCTCATTAATAAATTCTGCGGTATCTCGCGAGATACTATTTAGATAACGGGCGAGGGGCTTGGTAATTTTTACACTTTACCGCATCAATCCGCCGTTATTAACGATATCTTTAAGTTAC
This sequence comes from Philonthus cognatus, assembly GCA_932526585.2. Taxonomy (NCBI): domain Eukaryota; kingdom Metazoa; phylum Arthropoda; class Insecta; order Coleoptera; family Staphylinidae; genus Philonthus; species Philonthus cognatus. The sequence goes on from OW052241.1 coordinate 157,254,513, forward strand.
GAGCGCAAATAACGTCGTGCTCGACGAGATCCTGCCTGATGATAGGGACACGTTGTGCCCGGTTTCGAGATAATTGAATTTGCAACCTTTATTTTTTATTCGAGCCAAAATATGATGAAACATCACACTCGTTATATCTACAGGCGATATTAAAAATAATACATCATAATTTTGTAAAACCAGAATTATTATTTATAGGATACATACAGGGATTCGATGTTTTATAAATTGAGTTCATTTTGAAGCTTCTAACGAGTGTTTACGTGTAGATACTCCTTGATTAAGCATGAAGGAAAATTTCAAGTTTAGAATTGTCGGTGCGCCTATTTTTAATTACTCACAAAAAATTGCAGATGTTCGGAGAGTCTGTGCTAAATTTTGACACTACGAACATTTTTTTTAGGATTGTTTAGAGTATTTACAGAGAGTTTTATGTAACACCGAACATTTTCATAACGAGAATATTTCTTTTAAGTATACATATGCATTTCGTTGTACATTTCCGACGCTCGGTTTATTAAGAGAATTCAATTAGAACTTTAAACGAGTGTTTTCTACTCCCAGGCTAAGCATGAAGTAAAATTTCGAGTTTAGAAAAGTCTGAAAATTTGGTTTGGTCGCGTAGCGCGAAGCGCGGAGCGGCCAAACCAAATTTTCAGGCTTTTCTAAACTCGAAATTTTACTTCATGCGCCACCGCTCCAAACCACTGACATATTACGAAGCTGCTTAAAACACACCGCTAAACCTTACATTGAATCAGTGTTTTGTACCGGTGGCGCATGAAGTAAAATTTCGAGTTTAGAAAAGCCTGAAAATTTGGTTTGGCCGCTCCGCGCTTCGCGCTACGCGACCAAACCAAATTTTCAGGCTTTTCTAAACTCGAAATTTTACTTCATGCTTAGCCTGGGAGTCGAAAACACTTGTTTAAAGCTTCAAATTGAATTCTCTTAGTAAACCGAGCATCAGAAAATGTACAACGTATACATATGTATACTAAAAAGAAATATTCTCGTTATGAAAATGTTTGGTGTTACATAAAACTCTCTGTTTATATTGGTTAGAGTATTGTTTTGTATTGTATTGTATTGGTTAGAGTATTGTATTGTATTGTATTGTTTAGAATTGGGCCAACGAAAAATTCTATCGCTGCCCAAATTTGTTTGTAGGCTACATCCGCTTCTGTTTGGCATCTATTTGTTTTCCAGGTTGTCATTCAAGTTAAAAAGAAGAAATGTTGACACTTAAACTGTACAAGATGGACTTCCTGGAGGAAAACTACATGTGATAAAAGAACAAGAAATGGTATTGGTGCCCAAAGGATGTATGTTTAAGAACATTAACTGAATGTAATTATATTTTTAAATATAAAAAAGTTCTGGCATCATTCTCATTACTTATCGAACAAACCATGTATATCTAAACTTTGTTTTTTTGAACTCATAACACCGAAAGCTACTAACCTACAAAAATGTTGCCAAATTACTCAAAATTATCAAATTTTATGGTGAATTATTTTAGACTACCATATTCAAGCAACAAATCCGTCAAACTATTTTTCCCATTTTTTTATGAAGTTCTAGCATCATTCTCATTACTTATCGGACAAACCATGTATAATAAATAATGATAACATTAGTCAATTTCGTGAGAATTTGTCTCAGGAACTTTTTCTGATATATATAAATCGTCATCTGTAAATTCTAAGTTTGAAAATCTATCAAGTTTAATGATAAGGTATTTCAATAGTTATTTTCCCAAAGTAAAAAAACAAATCAACAAAATATATAATTCTGTGAAATCACCAGAAATTGAACAATGTAGGCAGTAATTAGTTTTATTGCAAAGCATGTCAAGAATAAATATAAATCTAAAGGCACAGTTGAAGATAAAACAAAAATAATACAATCAACTATTGAAACATCTTAGAAACGAATCAATAAAAAATAAACTAGTAATTTCAAATAATAAATCAAAAGTAATATGGAATGTAATTTCTGAAAACATTGATAGATCCAAAAATAATAGATTACCAACTACTGATAATTTTGAAACACTGGCAAACCGTTTTAATGATTTATTTAATAGTATTGCAGATAAATTAGTACCAAATTTGAATTACAATTACGGGGTTGACTATGTTAAACACAATCCCTACTCGATGTACTTACATCCTGTAACAGAACATGAATTAATACGTGTAGTGCAACAATTTTCTAATAAATCCAGTACTGGTTATGATGAAATTCCAATGGTAGTTATAAAGAGTTGTATTGACATAATGGCTTCTCCTAGGTGTCATATTATTAATTCTTGTTTTGAAGAGGGAACTTTTCCCGATATTCTCAAATTTTCCATTATCACGCCGATATTTAAAAAGGGTGATAGTGACGATATTCATAACTACCGGCCTATAAATATTTTATCTAGTTGGGCAAAAGTCTTTGAAAAACTAATTGCAACTCGAATAATTGATTTTTTTAATAAATTCGCACTTTTTGGCAATGCTCAACATGGATTTATTCCTGGCAAGAATACCGAAACCGCAATATTTGAATATATCAATGAAATAGTAACAGCTCTTGATAACAAGAAGATAACATGTGGTATTCTATTCTATTGAAAGTGAGTGGTTAGTTATGCTACCCTCCACTGCGACCGCAAGGATCTATTGTGGCTCACAATTAAGGTCGAACATCCGACCTTACAGCTGACCTTCCAAGTCCATCTTCTTGATGAAGTCAAGGATCTTGTCAGGTGAAGTTTTCTCCAGGTCCTTCAGGTTTAGCTTTGGTGTGCCAAACACCGTGGTCCTGATCTGGTTGCCAGCTGGACAGGCACATATGACGTGCTCTGCTGTTTCATCATCCTCTAGGCATAGGCGGCACTCAGTGGTGTCGCTCAGTCCTAGTTTGTTAAGGTGATGCCTTAGACGGCTGTGTCCAGTGAAGAGAGCAGTTAATGTGTGGACATCTGATCTGCTCAGCTTCAACCATGAGGCTCAGCTTCAACCATGAGGCCGCAGATGGTCCACTTATTACCGCTCTGAAATGTCTCATCCCAGGGCGGTTTTGCCAGAAATTATGTGCCTCGTGTCTCATCCATCCGTTGTTACGGTCTCTAGCTGTTGATCTGGGTATCCCCAGAGCGGGTTCTGGTCCGATGTAGGCTGTACGCGTCCCCTCTCTGGCTAGGGAATCGGCTAATTCGTTTCCCTCCACGCCAGAGTGGCTTGGCACCCACATCAGACTGACCCCGTTTACCTGTGCCATTTGGCAGAGGGCTTCCTTGCAGTTCCGTACAGCCAGCGAGGAGCATCTAGAAGATGCCAGGGCCCTAAGGGCCGCCTGGCTGTCCGAACATATTTTTATTGTCCTGCCCGCCCAACCCTTTGAAAGGATTTCGTGGGCGCACATTTCAATGGCGAATATTTCAGCCTGAAGTATGGTAGCATACCTGCCAAGGCTGTAGTAAAGTTCAGTCCTTGGTCCGACGACTGCGGCTCCTGTTCCAGTGGACAGTTTTGAGCCGTCAGTGTACCAGTAGGAGTCAGCCTTTTCTGGGGTGATTTTGTGTCGCTCCCAGTCGTCCCTGCTTGGGAAAACATGTGGTATTATGTTAGACCTTACTAAGGCATTCGACTGCATAGACCACAAGACGTTACTGTTAAAACTTGAAAAGTATGGCCTGAGAGGACGAGTAAATGATATAATAAAATCTTACCTACGCGACAGATATCATTGCACAAAAATAACAACTATCAATGGTAATACACTGCTCTCATCAAAGCGTAAATTAAATATAGGAATCCCGCAAGGAAGCATTTTAGGGCCATTACTTTTTATCATTTATATAAATGATTTAAGTAAGGCCGTTCATAATAGTAAGGTCATAAATTATGCCGACGATGCAAATATAGTAGTAAAAGGAGACACCTTGAACCAACTCACAACAGTATGAAAATAGTAAATAATTGGTTTCAGCAAAATAAACTTGTATTAAATGAAGCCAAATCAAGCTATCTGTTATTTAATAAATCATTAAATAGAGAATATTTAACACTCGATGGAATTAGATATAAGTTAAACAGCGATGCAAAAGTATTAGGAATAACAATAGACACAAAATTAAATTTTAATGTACATATTGCCAATATATGCTCCAAAATACATAAAAATATTTTTGGATTACGCATATTAATAAAAAGTACCAATTCATTCATAAGTAGATTTTTTTATTATAGTAATATTCACTCGATTCTACGATATGGTATAATCTTTTGGGGCTCCAGCTCAAACCTAGATAAAGTTTTTATACTTCAAAAGCGTGTTCTCAGAGTTATAAAAAACATGCATTATCTAGAGTCCTGCAGGCAAAAATTTAAAAACGAACGTCTACTTACAGTGCCAGCCATCTATATGTATGAATGTGTTATATTTCTGAAAAAGCACTCTTACTACTTCTCAGATAATCTTATGAAAAGTAATTACTACACTAAGCAATGCAATACGTATGTAATTCCCAAACACAGGTTGACTTTATATGAAAGAGGCACATTTTATTCATGTATAAAAATATGGAATAGTTTGCCTGAAGTACTAAAAGAATATAAACCCTTGAATTTATTAAAAAAACAATTATTTAATTATCTGTGCAAATTAGAACCCTATTCAATTAATGAATTAGGAATTTGATATATATATATATATTTCTCGTTTTGCTTTATTTTGACCCTATTTTAAGCTCTTTTCCATATTATTAGAATATATGTTTGTATGTATATCTGTATGTCATGGGGAACTATAACATAGAGAATGTTTATTATTATTATTATCTAAACTTTGTTTTTTGAACTCATAACACCGAAAGCTACTAACCTACAAAAATGTTGCCAAATTACTCAAAAGTATCAAATTTTATGATGAATTATTTCAGACTAGCATATTCAAGCAACAAATCCATCAAGCTCTTTTTCGCATTTTTTTATGAAGTCTATTACCTTCACCAATTTATGTTGATGTTTATTTTGCCCGCGATAAAGACATTAATATCGAAAGTATATGCAAACACTGTCAGCCGGCGTTATTTACAACTATAAAATTAGACAAAAATGGAACGAGTGCGTTTTACAATCATTTATAACGCGCTCTGGCCATAAATTACGACGTCAATTATTGTGTGAATAAAATCAAACCATCGACTCGAACGTATAAATTCCCCAGATACGCTCGGGGCGTTATAAAAGTGTAATTTTATCATGTATCATTTTTTTTCGAGCGATGTATTTGACTTATAAATGGAAATAACTGGTTTAAATAAAGTATATCTAGAATTAAGTAGTTGATTGATTATATATTTATTTACATATGATTATTGGGGAAATTTTGGATATAATTCACTTTGTATTAATAAAATTCTGTATATACAGGGTGAGTCACTAAGCGGAAATCGGTCTATAGTGGGCGTATCATTGAAAATAGCAAAAAAAGTTTCAAATAAAAGTTGTTCAGAATCAAGTTTTTCATAATCCAAACTTATTGCTAAATATGGCGGCCTTGCGGTTATACCGGAAGTAAACACCAACTTCCTTATTTTAAATAGAACACCCTATATATTTTTACACTTTTGGATTGCTCGAAATAAACATGAGTTTATCCACACAACATTGGGTCTCTGTTGAACCGTTTTCGAGTTATTTCATTTTTGTTGATCAATTTGACGATTTCAGAGCTCAACGCCATTAACACTATCTTCAAAACGAAATAAGTCAGAGTTGTGCGGATTATGGTTTGGATTCAGGAAGAAATGTAGTATGTGTTTAAGTTTTTGCCATTAGTCAGATTTTCTAAATTGAACCGAGTCCGTCGACGGTATTCTTCAGTACTTCAAACATGCATAACTTCATTCTTTTAAATGGAAAAAACTGTTGGAAGGATATGGCAACAACCCGGTATCAATAAAAAGGAAATTTAATTTCGCATCAGATAAAGTGTCACAAGATAGATGGTTCAATTTAAAAAACCGCCCGTTTACTAGCTTGTGTTAGTGTCCAGAAGGAGATTTTTTTTCCGTGGCTCTAATTTCTTCACTTTACCCAACATTTCTCTGTTATTGTATGTCATCTGTGTTGAGAAATAAACTATTCAAACTATTATGATTTGGTTTGAATTTTTTGTAATTTGTAAATTTTGATCATTACAGTTAATTTCAATAAAATTTATACGGAGCTGTCTTTGGATCATCATAGTCCAATTTTCTGAAAATGAATAGCATTACATCAACACGCCATGCACCCATCACCCTAATATCACATGTGGCGCCCCCGGGCGGTCAAAAAGAAGAGCTCATCCCGAAAGACCGATAATGCGGGTTATTTAAATCGAATAATCCGAAATAACATAGCATTTCAGTGCATTACTCGACATTACCATACATAATATTTTCTAATACGCGCGGACAAGTTAAAGTTTATTAGAAGCAATTTCCATACGAAATTAGAGCGTATTAAAATATTAAAACCCGTTCCATAACTCCCCGCGGGCGTAAATAACACGGCTAATGGGTAATGATGTATTTATTTCGTTCAGACGTAATTTATGCGAACGGGTATATCAATTAATATTACAGATTATACGACAATTATTGGGTTTAATATATGGTCGAAAAATGTGCGCGATTTTCTGCGTTTGCGTGCGTCGCTCGCGTTGATCTTTTTGCTCAAGTCGGGCTAATAACGTTATTTATGCGAGGCGAGCGTGTGTTTGTATAATATTATTATTTATTTGTACGTTAATACCTGTGGACACGATCGGGCGTGTTGTCCTTATTTAGATGGGGAATAATTACTTTGGCGTGACTGTCTCGCGGTGTTGGTGGTTTTGTTTGGTTTTGGATTTCCTTTCTAATCTGATTTAGCTTAATTAAGAAATTGCATACTTTTAAAATGGTGATTACTTTGAATTAACTAATTGGTTTTCAACTTAATATATTAGCTGACGAAGCGATCAATTTCTTCGACTTGACGTTCCGATCCCAAAAATGTATCGATTATATCGTATATCAAAGCATCGATACGATAAAATATGGTAACGAAAAGTATCCGTATTCAAAATATCGGTTCTTTTCAATACCATATATTTTAGATTTAATATTTATTATTATTTAATACTACAAATTAATTTTTAAAAGACCTTCACCTAAGATAAATAATATTGCTAGAAATACCGTGCGATCGTTCAAATTAGGATTTATAGTAGGCGACATTTTTTTTGTGCGTTTGCACAGAAAGCTAATTGAATGATGGAATAAATTTGAGGTTATGGTAAACCATATGTTACCAGTCAGTAGTGCCAATCTAATTTAAAATTCAAAGCCTACTCTAAATCATGTTTTAAATAAGTTTATAGACGGTTACGAAATTATTAAAATGCACCTTTTACAAAAAAAATAACGATAAATCAATGTTCTGTACGCGTGGCGCATGAAGTAAAATTTCGAGTTTAGAAAAGCCTGAAAATTTGGATTTGCCGGGGGGCGACTCGCTTCGCTCGCGCGCCCCGGCAAATCCAAATTTTCAGGCTTTTCTAAACTCGAAATTTTACTTCATGCTTAATCATGATCTAATTCACTGCATTTATATAGCAGTGACTCAGAATGTGTTAGGTTAGATAATAGTGATTTAGGATTTGTTCGGCTAGATGACAGTGACACAGATTAGGTTAGATAGCAGTGACTAAAATTAATTTGGGTAAGGTAACCTATTTCTAGTCTAACCTAATCTGTGTCACTGTCATCTAACCGTTAGATGGTAGTGACTAAAGTTAGGTAAGTGAGCTAACCTAACTTTAGTCACTGCCATCTAACCTAATCTGTTTCAGTGTCATCTAACCGAACATATCCTAAATCACTATTATCTAACCTAACACATTCCGAGTCACTGCCATCTAACCAAGCCTAGATATCTATCCTAACTTAAATTAGGTTCATGGATACAAATATTTGTTTTTGTGGGCCACAAATTGAAAAGGCTGAGCAACACTGATCGAACCTAACATATCCCAAGTCACTGTTATCTAACCCTAAGCTGATTTGCTGCTATTAATTCAATTGTCCAATCTTAATCTAAATCGTAACCTAACTTTAATCACTATTATCTAATCGAACCTTATCCACTGCCATGTAACATAGCTTGAACTGTTGTTTTATAACCTAATCTGTATTACGTCATCTAAACTACCATATGCTGTCACTGTCATCTACTATGATCTAATTCACTGGCATATTACCTCGCCTAACCTGATTTTAGTCATTGCATTCGAACCAAATCTGTGTCACTGTCTTCTAACTAAACTCATCCTGAGTCATTATTATCTAACTTAACACATCCTGAGCTACTGCTATCTAACTGAACCTAGCCATCTAACCTAACTGAAATCATTGTCATCTAACCTAATCTGTGTCACTATAATTTTATTCCATTATCATGTAGCCTAATCTGTGTCACTGTCATCTATCCTAACATATCCCAAGTCACTGTGATCTAACCCTAAGCTGATTTACTGAGATCAATTCAATTGTCCAATCTTAATCTAAATCCTAACCTAACTTTTATCGGTATTATCTAATCTAACCTTATTCACTGCCATGTAACATAACTTGAACTATTGTTTTCTAATTGAATCTGTATCACGTCATCTAACCTACCATATCCTGTTACTGTCATCTACCATAATCTAATTCACTGGCATCTAACCTCGCCTAACCTAACTTTAGGCACTGCCATCTAACCTAATCTGTGTCACTGTCATCTAACTAAACACGTCCTGAGTTACTATCATCTAACCTAACACATCCTGAGCTATTGCTATCTAACCACACCTAGCCATCTAACCTAATTTAAATCGTTATCATCTAACCTGATCGGTGTCCTACAATATTTTCTATGGCACTCTAGAAGTTTTTTTTTATTGAACATACGATACGACTTGCTTCGCTCGCGCGCCCCGGCAAATCCAAATTTTCAGGCTTTTCTAAACTCGAAATTTTACTTCATGCTTAATCTGGGATTGTAAAACACTTGTTAGAATTTTTAAAGGACTTGCATTGAATTGTCTAGCGTTAATCATAAATTAATGACTGAATAATAGGCGAGTTAACGGCTGTAATCTTAATCATAATCCTAAATATAATTTTAATCATACTAAACTCAAAACAGTTGACATTTCATCATAATCACAATCTGTCGAGAACTTAAAAATTACAGAAAATCGGCCGATTAAAAATGTGAGGTTAATCGAAACTGTAATCATTAATTAAATGGCGGTACAATAGAATTATCCGAAAATCGATGATTAAATATTTAATCGGCCGGGTGCAAACGGGCATAAAACATTAAATATCCAATCAAAATTATTTCGGTGCCTCCCTCGCGTTTTTTATGCGCGAGGGAGGCACCGAAATTATTTTGATTGGATATTTAATGTTTTATGCCCGTTTGCCGATTAAAATATGCGACCATTTGCCAGTAGCCTTTGTCCGTTCTAAACACGGAGCTGCGCGTTAAGGGGTAAACATCATTTAACACATGGAAGAAGTATAGCATTCACTGAGTTAAATGTAACGAAGGTTTCCATTAAGCATAAAGTAAAATTTATAACCTCATTAAAACTCTTGCGGCCAGTAAGTTTGGATTTCATTAGCGACAAAAAGAATATCTTTTCACTTCTATTAAATTTACATAAATTACCTTTTATTAAAAAAAATCCAAACCGTAGTAGCTCTCGGTTAAATAATAACCATTTAAGTGTAATTGAATGACTTCGGTGGCTCGGCTTCGTCTTTCTTCATAAATACCGAGAATGTGCTTTTGAGGATTATCAGAAAACGTTAAGTCGATGGATAATTTACTTAACCACGAAATCTCCTTAAAGACTTAACGGGCAAAGCTCTTGTAATCCTCTGGCTACTAGCGCCTTTCGGGCGACTGTCCAAAGGGACTGATTATCTGAAATTTACGGAATTTTGAATCATTTGTGTACCTCTAGGTTTATAAAATGGTAATTTTGGATGTTTATCTCTTTTATGCAAAAATATTTAAAAGGATGGGAGCGATATTCTTGTCGGGGAATTTTTGTATTAACGACAAAACGTGTGACAAAATATTACAAGAGAACCCTAAAGCGATTAATGTGATGTTTATGCTTATTGTTAATTAGAGATCATAAAAATGTAAACACATATTTAACATGTGAGCCGTTTATTTTCAAAGTGGCCTTATTCCATTTCTAATTTTTTTTCTTTTGACTGTAAAAACATTCATAATTTGAGATTTTCAGTCATAACATAACAATTTGTGGTTTAATATATTAAAATACCATATAAGCCAAAAGTTTTATCCTCTAGCATGCCATGCATTTTTTTTGCGTTTAAATGTGAGTTAGTACCACTGACAAATCCGCATGATCTGACGCGGCCCGGCAATTGTCGCGCGTATCGTATGTTCAATAAAAAGAAACTTCTAGAGTGCCATGGAAAATATTGTAGGACACCGATTAGGTTAGATGATAACGATTTAAATTAGGTTAGATGGCTAGGTTTGGTTAGATAGCAATAGCTCAGGATGTGTTAGGTTAGATGATAGTAACTCAGGACGTGTCTAGTTAGATGACAGTGACACAGATTAGGTTAGATGGCAGTGCCTAAAGTTAGGTTAGGCGAGGTTAGATGCCAATAATTTTGATCATGGTAGATGACAGTAACAGGATATGGTAGGTTAGATGACGTGATACAGATTCAATTAGAAAACAATAGTTCAAGTTATGTTACATGGCAGTGAATAAGGTTAGATTAGATAATAGCGATAAAAGTTACGTTAGGATTTAGATTTAGATTGGACAATTGAATTGATAGCAGTAAATCAGCTTAGGGTTAGATCACAGTGACTTGGAATATGTTAGGTTAGATGACAGTGACACAGATTAGGCTAGATGATAATGGAGTAAAGTTATAGTGACACAGATTAGGTTAGATGACAATGATTTCAGTTAGGTTAGATGGCTAGGTTTGGTTAGATAGCAGTAGCTCAGGATGTGTTAAGTTAGATAATAATGACTCAGGATGTGTTTGGTTAGATGACAGTGACACAAATTAGGTTTGAATGCAATGACTAAAATCAGGTTAGGCAAGGTTATGTGTCAGTGAATTAGATCATAGTAGATGACAGTGACAGCATATGCTAGGTTAGATGACGTAATACAGATTAGGTTAGAAAACAACAGTTCAAGTTATGTTACATGGCAGTGGATAAGGTTCGATTAGATAATAGTTATTAAAGTTAGGTTACGATTCAGATTAAGATTGGACAAATAAATTAATAGCAGCAAATCAGCTTAGGGTTAGATAACAGTGACTTGGGATATGTTAGGTTAGATCAGTGTTGCTCAACCTCTTCAATTTGTGGACCACAAAAACAAATATTTGTATCCATAAACCTAATTTAAGTTAGGATAGATATCTAGGCTTGGTTAGATGGCAGTGACTCGGAATGTGTTAGGTTAGATAGTAGTGATTTAGGATATGTTCGGTTAGATGACAGTGAAACAGATTAGGTTAGATGGCAGTGACTAAAGTTAGGTTAGCTCACTTACCTAACTTTAGTCACTGCCATCTAACGGTTAGATGACAGTGACACAGATTAGGTTAGATGACAGTGACTAAAAATAGGTTACCTTACCTAAATTAACTTTAGTCACTGCTATCTAACCTAATCTGTGTCACTGTCATCTAGCCAAACAAATCGTAAATCACTATTATCTAACCTAACACATTCTGAGTCTCTGCTATATAAATGCAGTGAATTAGATCATGTTAGATGACAGTAACAGAATACGTTAGGGTAAAATAAGTGGTACAGATTAGTTTAGATAACAACGGTTTGTTAGGTTAGATGGCAGTGAATGGTCAATTTTCTTGATTGACTAAAAGTGAATAAAAATAGGTTACCTCACCTAACCTAACTTTAGTCACTGCTATCTAACCTAATCTGTCTCACTGTCATCTAGCCGAAGATATCCTAAATCACTATTATCTAACCTAACACATTCTGAGTCACTGCTATCTAGATGCAGTGAATTTGATCACGTTAGATGACAGTAACAGAATACGTTAGGTTAGATTACGTAGTACAGATTAGGTTAAATAACAACGATTTAAGTTAGGTTACATGGCAGTAAATGGTCAATTTTCTTAATTGGGGTGATATTCTGCCAATTATAGGTTGGATTTAAATGTACTTGGCAAATTTTTGTAACTTTCAAGATTTCCTTAATTTCTCTTGTAAAAACAGAAAATCGTGCCTAAATATTGAAAATTATTCAATCTATTAGAATATTTAGAATGGAATAAATAATAAACATTTGTGGAAACTAGTGAGATATTTATAATAACCGGGAGTTTTAAATAAAATCACTAAAGCTAAGCTAATAGTCATTAGTATTATTTTAACGAGTGTCCTTTTTGTTTATGTTTCTGTTGTTCTGTTGAATTATTTGTTTACAATTTACCTCTAACGAGTGTTTCTACTCCCAGACTAAGCATGAAGTAAAATTTCGAGTTTAGAAAAGCCTGAAAATTTGGTTTGGTCGCTCCGCGAAGCGTAGCCAACTTAAATTTTAAAAAAGATTAAATCATGGCACTCTAGAGGCTTTTTTTTATTGAATATATGATAATTTGTCTTAGTATTTTAAATAATTAAGTTATAAAAGTGAATAAAATTAAATGATCCCTAAGTGGTTAAAACGATCCTATTGCGATTTAGGGATAAATTATCAGTAAACCGGGTTTAATTACAGAAATGCCGAATTACTGATAATTGAAAAAGTCCGCAAATTTGCAATCCTTGGTCAGAGGTAACCAAGTTATGTACTGCTGCAACTAAGAATTATTTCACAACTGACCATCAATATAGGTTTTCAGTCTGAAAGATGAAGCATTTATCTTATTTTGAAATTGATCTGATCTTTGAGAAAAAAATCGTTATTCTTTGTTTTATTCTATCTTGTGTAATTAATAGCAGTTATAATCTAGGAGTATAATCTAGAACCCGCATTGGTATTTAATTATATTAATTAGGAATTAGAAATGAAGGTGAGTCCGCCTCTTCAAATTCATACGAAAATTATATGAATGTATAATTAACAAATGCCTCTTCAATATTTTATTCATATCCGCATTAATTAATCTTTAAATTATCGTTTTGTATCTAAACACAAATTATTATCACTGAATACAATAAAAAACTAAATACAATTAAATCCTATATCTACTCTTCCTAAATTGTTTAATTCAAACCACTATTTTGTTTAATTGTGTTGCAGTTGTATTAAAATGAAATTTGATTTCATTACTTTTTGACATTTTAGTTTGTGTATAAAAGTTTGGTTGCCTATATTCGAAACATAAAGCATAATACACACGACGTTTGCATGTATATTTGTTCTAATTATTATCACTGAATACAATAAAAAGCTAATTACAATAAAATCCTGTATTTGTATAAGTATACATCTGTTCTAACATTACATTTCGAAACGTAACTAACTATTCAAAAGTTGCTAATTGTAAAATTACGATAAAATTAGTTTAGTTAAAAGTTAGTTCCATTTTGAAATGGCTGTAGTTTTTTTATATTTTATACATTATATATATTTTTATATACAGGGGATTTTTCGCTGTAATGCGCTGTAAATGTTCCGATATTCGTTGCTTCTTAAAAGAGTTCAATTTAAAGCTTTGAATAAGTGATTTCCACTCCCAGGCTAAGCATGAAGTAAAATTTCTAGTTTAGAAAAGCCCCGTGAAAATTCGTCGAGGGTCGCGCAAGAGATAATAAAAAGCGGCAGATATTGAGAATCACCCTGTATCTTCTAAACCAATCTAGTTAGCGTAGATCTGATTGCGCCATTAAACTAAACACTAAAAAATAGAACGGGACACATTTCTTAGCTTTTTTGTATCTCTTACCGTTTAGCCTATACCCTATTATATCAACGAAAAAAATAACCACCCTGTACATACAGTTTTGACATTGATAGTTTAAACAATTGGTTTGTTTATGTTTTGAAATAAAAAACACATTAACAACGATTGTTACAATTAGCGTGAAAGGTAAAGAATTGCGATCCCAGTCCCAGTAGTTTGTTGCAAATGTATTAGATTATTTTGAAAGAGAGAAAGAAAATGGAGAAGCTTTAATCTTATTAAATTATTTACAGAAGGTAAACAATTGAATAAGCCATAATTTCAGGCTTTTCTGAACTCGAAATTTTACTTCATGCGCCACGCGTATAAAACTCTAATTAAATATAAAGTTCAAATTGTAAAAGTCGGTAAATTTAAAATCCTTACGTGGCTCTGAATCCAATCAAACTTTCACGCTTGTCTAAACTCGAAATTTCACTTCATGCGCCAGGCGTATAAAACTCTGATTAAAAATAAAGTTCAAATTGTAAAAGACGGTAAATCTAAAATCTTTACGTGTCAACTGTAAATTGTTGCCATGGAAAATTCTTTTATAATTGATAACACCAACAAAAATACATTCATTATACGAATATTATCATAATAACCACCATTGTTTTCGTTTTATATAAATTATTAAATTAATGTTTTGATTAAACAACAATACTAATTAAGAAGAGAAACAAATAATATAACAATTACATGGGAAAGTGTGTTTTAATATACATGTGAGTATCTACTGTTTTAGGTAATAAATAAAATTTTAAATGGGATTAATAATGTAAGTCTAAGCACGCCATTAAAACTATTAATTAATTCCCTTTTTCCAAGGAGTAAATAGAGACGTAAAACGGTATATGATAGTAAATCATAATTAAATAATAGTAAAATTCACGTTTAATTACGCGCCTACGGAATAGCATCACCATCACCAATTAGGCGCGGTTTGAAATTCATTACGAGAAAAAAACACCTGTAAAGTATGGTGGGCACTAATTAGTGGTATGGCGTTCGTGTCCGTCCAATTTGGCCCGTGTTGCTACGGTCCTGTACACCGTGTCATTTTCGTGTTATTGATGGGGCCCGGCTAGTTTGTGTCCCCGAGAGAGATCCGTATCGCGCTCGTTGGGCCTTTTGTTTCGACAATCAATTATATCTGTAAGCTCGACGCTGGTATTTTAATTTAATTAGGAGGTATTATGGGGGCGCATACTTTTGTCTAAACGATGCCCCACCAGATGAAGAGGGTTGTTGTTTTTTTGGTTTTGTTTGACTATTAGATTACACCTAGTTTCATCAGAGTGACAAGTTGTTTGAGGGTGAGGATTTAATTTTAGTTATTGATTGGGCTTGGCAGCCTTACAGAGAGTTGGGCAAAATTGAAGCCTTGCGGAATACCTAACTGTAGGAAAATCTGTGCAGATATTAGATTACACCTAGTTTCATCAAAGTGACAAGTTGTTTTGAGGATTTAATTTTGGTTATTGATTGGGCTTGGCAGCCTGACAGAGAGTTGGACAAAATTGAAGCCTTGCGGAATAACTAACTGTAGGAAAATCTGTGCAGATATTAGATTACACCTAGTTTCATCAAAGTGACAAGTTGTTTGAGGGTGAGGATTTAATTTTTGTTATTGATTGGGCTTGGCAGCCTTACAGAGAGTTGGACAAAATTGAAGCCTTGTGGAATACCTAACTGTAGGAAAATCTGTGCAGATATTAGATTACACATAGTTTCATTAAAGTGACAAGTTGTTTGAGGGTGAGGATTTAATTTTGGTTATTGATTGGGCTTGGCAGCCTTACAGAGAGTTAGACAAAATTGAAACCTTGCGGAATACCTATCTGTAGGAAAATCTATGCAGATATTATATTACACCTAGTTTCATCAAAGTGACAAGTTGTTTGAGGGCGAGGATTTAATTTTGGTTATTGATTGGGGTTGGCAGCCTTACATAGAGTTGGACAAAATTGAAGCCTCGCAGAATACCTAGCTGTAGGAAAATCTGTGCAGATATTAGATTACACCTAGTTTCATCAAAGTGACAAGTTGTTTGAGGGTGAGGATTTAATTTTTGTTATTGATTGGGCTTGGCAGCCTTACAGAGAGTTGGACAAAATTGAAGCCTTGCGGAATACCTAACTGTAGGAAAATCTGTGCAGATATTAGATTACACCTAGTTTTATCAAAGTGACAAGTTGTTTGAGGGTGAGGATTTAATTTTGGTTATTGATTGGGGTTGGCAGCCTTACAGAGAGTTGGACAAAATTGAAGCCTTGCGGAATAACTAACTGTAGGAAAATCTGTGCAGATATTAGATTACACCTAGTTTCATCAAAGTGACAAGTTGTTTGAGGGTGAGGATTTAATTTTTGTTATTGATTGGGCTTGGCAGCCTTACAGAGAGTTGGACAAAATTGAAGCCTTGTGGAATACCTAACTGTAGGAAAATCTGTGCAGATATTAGATTACACCTAGTTTTATCAAAGTGACAAGTTGTTTGAGGGTGAGGATTTAATTTTGGTTATTGATTGGGGTTGGCAGCCTTACAAAGAGTTGAACAAAATTGAAGCCTTGCGGAGTACCTAACTGTACTTATCCAACTTTAGATGGACAAGTATTTAGTAGGGATTTTAATACCGGTAAACTTCGTTAATTTCGAGGTAATTTGCTGTTTTGTTCGGTGAATTAAATAAAGCTGTATTTAATTCACCGAACAAAACAGCAAATTACCTCTAAGTTTACAAAATTTATCGGTATTACAATCCCTACTAAACATTTGTCCATCTAAAGTTGGATAAGTACAGTTAGGTATTCCGCGAGGCTTCTATTTTGTCCAACTCTTTGTAAGGCTGCCAAATCCAATCAAAAACTACAATTAAATCCTCACTCAAACAACTTGTCAGTTTGATAGAACTAGGTGTAATCTAATATCTGCACAGATTTTCCTAATTAAATCAATTGTTTAAAACAGTGATAATAGGCAACCCATTTGACAGTGTCAAACCAATACGCATTAACATTATGGGTTGCTTAATCATAGTATTAAACAGAGCTGGGACGAATCCTCGTAAAAGGGATTCGAATTACGAATCCGAATCACCTGATATGATTCGAATCACGAATACTCGAATAAAGGATTCGTAAGAGATAAATATGTTTCGAATCAAAGATTCGAATCCTGTTTTTTCGAATCACGAATACAAATCCTTTAAGAATAAATTTGATTTTATTATTTTTCTGCAACCATTAATATATAGATATCGTTGTTTCAACAAAAATATTCAAAACCTAATTATTTATTATTAACACTGAACATCGTTGATAACAGACTAAATATCTGATTCCCTGTTACTCTAAAGATGTATTTGTGTGTTTCTGAACTTTACTTCAAATCAGTGTTTTGTACTCGTGGCGCATGAAGTAAAATTTCGAGTTTAGAAAAGCCCCGTGAAAATTTGTCTCGGGTCGCTGCGCGACCCTCGACAAATTTTCACGGGGCTTTTCTAAACTCGAAATTTTACTTCATGCTTAGCCTGGGAGTGGAAACACCCGTTTAAAACTTCGAATTGAACTCTATTATAAAATCGACGAATGCCTGGAAATCACGTAAATAAAAAATTCACTGAATATCATTAAAACCGAGAAATTCAGAGAAAAGTCATGGAATTATATTCAAATTGATCAAAATATTAACAAAAAAGCTATTTATGTTATTAAATTTCTAAAATCAGCAGGCAAATTACAAAACACTTAAAAATTTATAAAATTAACTTAAATATTGACAAAAACAATGAAAACAATTTACCAAAATGGGGGTTTCCCACAAAAGAAAGTTATATTATAAGGCCAGGGAAAAAAATCTTGAATCAGGAAAATTTTATTTCAAATAATATTAAACAAAAGTTTAAAAACTAGATTATTATCTTTAAAAACATTTTCAGTAATTTAATGTTCTTATCAAAGCATTCAGTTTGAAGTTTCGAACGAGCGTTTCCACTCCCAGACTAAGCATGAAGTAAAATTTCGAGTTTAGAAAAGCCCCGTGAAAATTTGTCGAGGGTCGCGCAGCGACCCGAGACAAATTTTCTGGGCTTTTCTAAACTCGAAATTTTACTTCATGCGCCACGCGTATAAAACATTGATTTAACGAGAAATTTAAAAACACAAAATGCATTTTTCATGTTAATCCTCACAATTAATCCGAATTATTTTTGACGATTCAAAACTTTCTGTAAGTATTCGAATCCTTTTATAAATATTCGAATCCTTTTATAATTATTCGAATCCTTTTATAAATATTCGATTCCTTTTATAAATAATCGAATCCTTTCATAAGGATTCAAATCCACCACATTTGGATTTGAATACGAAACCTCTTAAAAAATGTAAAGAAACCGGATCACAAATCCAGTTGAGCTAAAGTATTCGAATGCCTCTTTTGAATCCTCTAAAAGGATGCTAATCCGGGATTTGAATCCTGCCCAGCTCTGGTATTAATCAAGTTGTTCAGCGTGGATTTAAATTTTAAATATACATACCGGGTGTTCTATAAAAACGTCCAACCCCATAACTCTGTTATTTATTGACTGATTTGAATGAACTAAAAAACAAAGTCAATGGCCGTTTCAATACTATAAATTAACAGTAATTATGTATATTTTCAAAATTAACTTCATTGCCAAATAATAAAATCATTGATTTACCTATCAGGGATTTTAATCTAAGGGTGTGAAAACGAGCCGAAGAGTTTTATAGGATAAAAATATCGCCAGCAAAACGTTACACGTAAAAATTATCGCACGATTATATATCGTACCAAATGAATAAATGGCTATTAAAAATCATCGTCTATTATACACTAATAATCCCTTCAATAAAATCACAATGCCCATCCACCATATAATAATAATCGCTCCACAACCCTTTTCTGCAATATTCCAATTATCCGAATGATTTATGGCCGGTTTCCGTAAATCGGCAAGAGTGCGACATTAGTTGACAAAGGAGGCGATTAACTCCTTTTGTGGCGTGGTTAGACGACCACAAGGGCCATAATTTCATTAGTGCAATAATCGCGTTAATAATTGTGAGGTGCAAAATTAGCTTAGGACCGGGGCTGTCCGCATTTGCATATGCATACCTGTGAAAGTCTACCCCCGGGGGATTAAGTGCCCCGGTGCCGCCCCCTATCGCCCCCCGCGCGCAAAATTCACGTTTCAATGGCGCGCAGCTGCGCTTAAGCCTCGAAGCCTTCTTTCATCTTATTATTGAATTAATTTTTGTGAAATTCTGTGTTGTGGCCTGAAATTATTTCATTATGGGATTAATTGATGATTTGCATGTACTGACAAATAAAAAACATGTGTCAAGTATGGCTGTAATTGCGGTGAAAAATATTACACGTATAAACCCGGCTGTACACCTACTTCGGTTATTGCGCTGCATTTGTTGTTTTCAATTGTTGATCACTGCTGTAATTGTTTGCAGGATCTCAAATATCCTATTATCATAATACAATTGTAACATTTCTTCTGCTGAAGTAATTGTTGCTCAATATTGTAATCAAAAAAGTACAGACACAGTTCATATATTTAGAAACGAAAACGAAAACCTTGCACGTTCAATTGAAAATAACTCAAAAACTATTATGAAAATACACCCGTTTGATTTTCACATATTTTAAAAGAGCAATAATTTAGTGATATGCACACATAGTTTTATGAAGATATCTCAAATGGTATCCAAGTTATAAAGTCTTGACATTTTTATATCACACAAAATAATTAAAATTGACTCCTGTTTCACATTCAAGTAAAAATACCTCATAAACTATTTACAGCGTATACTTTGATTTTCACATATTTTGAAACACCAATAATTAAGTGATATGCACACTAAGTTTTATAAAGATGTCTCAAATAGTATTCAAGTTATGAACTCTTGAAATTTCTAAATCACTCAAAATAATCAAAGTTTACTCCTGTTTCGCGATCCAGTGAAAATAATTCTAAAACTATGGGGTATGTTTTGATTTTCACATATGTTGAAAGACCAATAATTAAGTGATGTGCACACTAAGTTTTGTTAAAATATCTTGAATAATATCCCAGTTATGAACTCTTGAAATTTCTATATCACTCAAACTAATCAAAAGTGCCTACCGTTTTACGTTCAAGTGAATATAACTCAAAAACTATCGATAAGGTGTATTTTTATTTTTACTAATTTTAAAAGAACAATAATTGAGTGATATGCATATTAAGTTTTAAACAGATATCTTAAATAGTATCCAAGTTATGATCTCTCGAATATCACTCGAATTTATCAAAATTGACTCCCGTTTGACGTTTAAGTGAAAATAACTCAAAAACTATTGATGGGGTATATTTTGATTTTCACATATTTTGAAAGAACAATAATTGAGTGATATGCACACTAAGTTTTATTAAAATATCTTGAATAATATCCCAGTTATGAACTCTTGAAATTTCGATATCACTCAAAATAATCAAAATTGGCTCTAGTTTTACGTTCCAGTGAATATAACTAAAAAACTATCGATGGGGTTTATTTTGATTTTTACATATTTTAAAAGAACAATAATTGAGTGATACGCACAGTAAGTTTTAAATCAATATCTTAAATAGTGTCCAAATTATGATCATTCGAAATTTCAATATCATTCGAATTTATCAAAATTGACTCCCGTTTGACGTTTAAGTGAAAATAACTCAAAAACTATTGATGGGGTATATTTTGATTTTCACATATTTTGAAAGAACAATAATTGAGTGAAATGCACACCAAGTTTAATTAAAATATCATGAATAATATCCCAGTTATAAACTCTTGAAATTTCTATATCACTCAAAATAATCAAAATTGGCTCCCGTTTCACGTTCCAGTGAATATAACTTAAAAACTATCAATGGGGTATATTTTGATTTTTACATATTTTAAAAGAACAATAATTGAGTGATAGGCGCATTAAGTTTTAAATAAATATCTTAAATAGTGTCCAAATTATGATCATTTGAAATTTCAATATCATTCGAATTTATCAAAATTGACTCCCGTTTGACGCTCAAGTGAAAATAAAATAATAAATAATAAAACTATTAATAGGGTATATTTTGATTTTTACATATTTTAAAAGAATAATAATTAGGTGATATACCCATTAAGTTTTAAATAGATATCTAAATAGTGTCCAAGTTATGATCTCTCGAAATTTCAATATCACTCAAATTTATCGAAATTAACTCCTGTTTGACTTTTAAGTGAACATAACTCAAAAACTATTGATGGGGTATATTTTGAATTTTACATAATTTGAAAGAAAAATACTTCAACAAAATTAATATTGCACAGAATTTTATAAAAAATATAAGAAATAATTTTCAAGTTATGAAATTTGTATATTACTCAAATTTATCGAAATTGTCTCTCGATTGACGATTAACTGAAATTAACTAAAAACTATTAATAGGGTATATTTATATTTTTACATATTTTGAAACAGAAATATTTAAATAATATTCACATACAATTTTATAATGATATCTCAAAGCGTTTTTAAATTGTGATTACTTAAAATTTCAATACCATTCAAATTTATTAAAATTTACTCACGTTTGATGTTAAAGTTAATGCGCTATAAAATTGCAGACATTCATTGCTTTTTTTAAAGCGCTCAATTTAAAGAGTCTAACGAGTGTTTCAACTCATTGGTTAAGCATGAAGTAAATTTCGAGTTTAGAAAAGCCTGAAAATTTGAATGCGCACGAGTGCAGCAAGTCGCGCCCAGGCGAATCCTAATTTTCAAGCTTGAACATTTGGTTTGATCGCCCCACTTTTACTTCATGTGCCAGGCGTATAAAACACTGAGTTGGTGTAAAGTTTAATTAAAACACTTTTAACCTTTCTTCACAATTTTTATTATATACTATTTTTTATATATATTTGGTATATAATAAAAATTGTGAAGAAAGGTTAAACGTGTTTTAATTAAAGTTATTATAATCTTCACGTAACTCACCCAAATTCAATTGGTGTTAAGTTGTTAAAAACAATTCAGTTGTCAATACTGTTAATTTCCGTTACCAAAATCCGTTTATCTTGAGAGATGCTTTTAATTCTTTAATAAATGTAGTAATGCGAATTTATCAAATAACCAAAAGTTGTGCAACAAGGCGTTAGAAAAATCTTATAATACTTTACAAATCTATGAATGAAATCGTTAAGCTTTAATAATGTATTGACAGAATGGACGGCTTAGGCTCATAACATAATAAATATATTATTATTAATGTCTTAGCTCCCGCATTATACATCTTAGAATTATTTTAAAGAAATCCGTTAGTGGAAACAGTCGGTAATTGAATGAAGGCAACAAACTTCATTCAATTATCGACTGTTTCTGAACTCAATATCCAACCGATTTTCTGCATTTATTTCCGATTCAGTTTAAATTGCAGACCATTATCAACCTGCACTGGCGTATTGCACTTAAGTACACCGTTAAACTTGCAGAAACGGACATGTAATCAGAAAGAAATTACCGGGCAAGTCGAAGCCAACACCCACTGAAAACGCTCGAATTCAATAAAGGCAATTATCATTTTTTATTGCGTCCAGCAGTTCAACTATAAATAGTCCCTATTGGCTCGTCACGGTGGTTAACCGTTTGATATGCCCCGAGAAATTTAATTACTTCATAACGCGTTACAAACAACCACGTCCGCCATTTTCCCCCTGCTTTAGTTTTTTTTTTTTTATTAGCGCTCGGATTATGAGAATGTTACACTTTTAATGTTCGTGTGTTGTTTATTATTATTTGAAATTTTATGTGCGTTGTAAATCATATTGTATTACAATTGGATTTGATTAAGTAAATAAAACATCTGTTGAATTAATTTGTTCATAAAATAATACAAATAATATCAAAATCCCACGTAAAAGATTGGTATCATTATAATCCGTTAACTTTGATTCCCTAATTTGATTAAAAGTTGCATAATTGTTGCAAGTAAATTGAAATTCCCGCCTAAAAAGTTGATTGGTAAACATTGTAACCAATCAGAGATTATGTGGTTAGGGCGGGAAATTCAGTTTCTTCATCTAACAGGTTGTTTCCGAACACTAGCGGATTTAGACTGATGAAAGAAAAGACGAGCGGTAAACAAGTCAAAAATTACATATTGTTTACATTATTTGAACATTTAATACTTTAACATGTCTAAGATTAAATGTTATGATTATTTTAAAGGTTTTGACAAATGGCAGACTTAAAAATCGACGATTTATCAAATCGTAAGGTATTGCAGCTTTATTAACCCATTATGCGCCATTGATGCATATACGCAACGTTATTTCTTTTATATTAATTAAATTACTAAATAAATTAATTTGACATATTATATTATTTGACTTGACTTGAAAATGTATGAAGAATAACGTTAATATTTTGTTATTTAAATATCTCGATTATTACTCATTTCAAAAAAAAGTTTTCAGTGTATTTCTAACTTCACAATATTTTAGTGTTTTCTACGCGTGGCGCATGAAGTAAAATTTCGAGTTTAGAAAAGCCCCGTGAAAATTTGTCTCGGGTCGCTGCGCGACCCTCGACAAATTTTCTACGCGGGGCTTTTCTAAACTCGAAATTTTACTTCATGCTTAGTCTGGGAGTGGAAATACTCGTTCTGAACTTCATATTGCACGTTTTTATACAAAATTGACGAATTCCTTACATCTACAGCGTATACGTTATGTATATTTAAAAGAAAAATTCATAGTATGTAATACTATAAGTCATTCGTAGAAATCATTAAAAGAAGTCTAGAATTTTACCTAAAAACACCTTTTAGAGTTAACTCTATAATCGCTCGGCTGTTAATGGGTTAATAGACATAAGCATACACCTTTAACACGGTTCTAAGGGATCATTAAAATCATTAAATCATTAAAAAAAATGATTTAATGATTTTAATTCATATCTCAAAATTATCAATATTTTTGAATTAATGAAAACTTGAAAAAAATCGCGACAGGCGTCTAATTTTTAAAAATTCACTTCCACGAAAACCGTCACTGTCATGTAACAAACATTTAGGAAGTTTGCGAAAACTATTAAGATTTTAAAAAAAAGATGACGAAAAATCATGAAAAAAATAATAATTGAAAATTCATGAAAATTATCAAAATGTTTAAATTTAACGAAAATCAGGAAATTTACGAAAACTGCCAAGATTTACAAAATCGTTTTTTTTTATCGTGCTCACCACGAATATATTTCAAAATTATCAAAAATTTAAAAAAATCAGGAATACCGTTCGATTTTTGGAAATCTTGGAATTTCATGAAAAACTTTAACCTTTTCTAAGTTAAAGAATATTTAGTAAATTCATGAAAATTGCCAAGAATTTAAAAATTTTAAACTCATAAAAAGTATCCAAATTTTTCAAATAAACAAAAATTAAAGAAATGCAGGAAATCCATTAGAATTTTGAAAATTAAAGGTAATCTTACGAAAAGCGTTAAAAATTGACTAAACTTTTGAAAATTCTAAAATATTGAAAATCCATCATAATTTTAAAAAACTAAACGAGTGTCTTCCACTCCCAGACTAAGCATGAAGTAAAATTTCGAGTTGCGAAAAGCCCTAAGAATTTGGATTTGTACGCGCAGCGTCCAAATCCAAATTCGGGCTATTCTTTTTTAAAAATAACAACTATTTTCAGAGCAGAATCTCTTAAAGAATATAAAATGCAAAGAGGAGGAAATTTGATAATTTGTAAATAAATAAAATTATTAACATGTTTTAAATATTAATTTCCCCTTTTTGTACCTTTCTTTAATATGTATTTATTATACAGGAAGTTTTTCTTAAAAGTATACGTATTCTAAATTCAGCCTGTTTTCTGTAAATGTTCAGATATTTCCTGTTTCTTTTAAAGTTAAATTTGAAGCTATAAACAAGTGTTTTCCACTTCCAGACTAAGCATGAAGTAAAATTTCGAGTTTAGAAAAGCCCCGTGAAAATTTGTCGAGGGTCGCGCAGCGACCCGAGACAAATTTTCGGGGCTTTTCTAAACTCGAAATTTTACTTCATGCGTCACGCGCATAATAACACTGATTCAAAGTGAAGATATTGGCATTTAACACTGAGAAATGTTACGAATGCCAACTGTCTTAGTAATTTAAATGCCATGTGACATTATAAGTTAATCTGACATTATAAATTACATTTATTCGTTCTATTTGTATATTGTTTTTAATTTTATATTTAGGAAGTTTGCGAAAACTATTAAGATTTAAAAAAAATGACGAAAAATCATGAAAAAAATAAGAATTGAAAATTCATGAAAATTATCAAAATGTTTAAACTTAACGAAAATTGAGGATATTTACGAAAACTGCCAAGATTTACAAAATCAACGAAAATTGCTTAAAAGTGTAATATATCG
The DNA here is from genome assembly GCA_932526585.2 of Philonthus cognatus. Lineage (NCBI taxonomy): Eukaryota > Metazoa > Arthropoda > Insecta > Coleoptera > Staphylinidae > Philonthus > Philonthus cognatus. The sequence goes on from OW052241.1 coordinate 157,279,998, forward strand.
TTCGTTTTTTTTTTTATCAAAAAAATTTCAAAATTACCAAAAATTTAAGAAAATGAGGAAAACCATTCGATTTTTGTATAACTTGGAATTTCATGAAAAAGTTTAATCTTTTTTAAGTTAAAGAATATTAAGTAAAACTTGAACATTTTCTAAGTTAAAAACATTTAGTAAATTTATGAAAATCGCCAAAAATTTAAAAATTTTAAACTCATAAAAAGTATCGAAATTTTTCAAATAAACAAAAATTTAAGAAATTCAGGAAATCCATCAGAGTTTTGAAAACTAAAGGAAATCTTACGAAAAGCGTTAAGAATTCAGTAAAGTTTTATAAATTCTAAAATCGTGAAAATTCACCAAAATTTTCAAAAAACTAAACGAGTGTCTTCCACTCCCAGACTAAGCATGAAGTAAAATTTCGAGTTGAGAAAAGCCCTAAGAATTTAGGGCAGCGTCCAAATCCAAATTCGGGCTTTTCTCAACTCGAAATTTTACTTCATGCGCCACGCGTATAAAAACACTGATTCAAAGTGAAGATATTGGCATTTAAAACTGAGAAATAATACGAATGCCAACTGTCTTAGTAATTTAAATGCCATGTGACATTATAAGTTAATCTGACATTATAAATTACATTTGTTCGTTCTATTTGTATATTGTTTTTAATTTTATATTTAGGAAGTTTGCGAAAACTGTTAAGATTGAAAAATAAATGACGAAAAATCATGCAAAAAATAAGAATTGTTAATTCATGAAAATTATCAAAATGTTTAAATTTAACGAAAATTCAGGAAATTTACGAAAACTGCCAAGATTTGCAAAATCAACGAAAATTGCTTAAAAGTGTAATATACCGTTCGTTTTTTTTATTGTGCTCACCTCGAACGGTATATAATATATAATTCAAAATTACCAAAATTTTAAGAAAATCAGGAACACCATTCGATTTCTGTATAACTTGGAATTTCATGAAAAAGTTTAATCTTTTTTAAGTTAAAGAATATTAAGTAAAACTTGAACATTTTCTAAGTTAAAAAATATTTAGTAAATTTATGAAAATCGCCAAAAATTTAAAAATTTTAAACTAATAAAAAGTATCGCAATTTTTCAAATAAACAAAAATTTTAGAAATTCAGGAAATCCATCAGAGATTTGAAAACTAAAGGAAATCTTACGAAAAGCGTTAAAAATTCAGTAAACTTTTAAAAATTCTAAAATCGTGAAAATTCAACAAAATTTTCAAAAAACTAAACGAGTGTCTTCCACTCCCAGACTAAGCATGAAGTAAAATTTCGAGTTGAGAAAAGCCCGAAGAATTTGGATTTGGACGCGCAGCGTCCAAATCCAAATTCGGGCTTTTCTCAACTCGAAATTTTACTTCATGCGCCACGCGTATAAAAACACTGATTCAAAGTGAAGATATTGGCATTTAAAACTGAGAAATAATACGAATGCCAACTGTCTTAGTTATTTAAATGCCATGTGACATTATAAGTTAATCTGACATTATAAATTACATTTGTTCGTTCTATTTGTATATTGTTTTTAATTTTATATTTAGGAAGTTTGCGAAAACTGTTAAGATTGAAAAATAAATGACGAAAAATCATGCAAAAAATAAGAATTGATAATTCATGAAAATTATCAAAATGTTTAAATTTAACGAAAATTCAGGAAATTTACGAAAACTGCCAAGATTTGCAAAATCAACGAAAATTGCTTAATATAAAATAATATACCGTTCGTTTTTTTTATCGTGCTCACCACGAACGGTATATAATATATAATTCAAAATTACCAAAAATTTAAGAAAATCAGGAACACCATTCGATTTCTGTATAACTTGGAATTTCATGAAAAAGTTTAATCTTTTTTAAGTTAAAGAATATTAAGTAAAACTTGAACATTTTCTAAGTTGAAAAATATTTAGTAAATTTATGAAAATCGCCAAAAATTTAAAAATTTTAAACTCATAAAAAGTATCGAAATTTTTCAAATAAACAAAAATTTAAGAAATTCAGGAAATCCATCAGAATTTTGAAAACTAAAGGAAATCTTACGAAAAGCGTTAAAAATTCAGTAAACTTTTAAAAATTCTAAAATCGTGAAAATTCAACAAAATTTTCAAAAAACTAAACGAGTGTCTTCCACTCCCAGACTAAGCAACTCGAAATTTTACTTCATGCGCCACGCGCATAAAAACACTGATTCAAAGTGAAGATATTGGCATTTAAAACTGAGAAATATTACGAATGCCAACTGTCTTAGTAATTTAAATGCCATGTGACATTATAAGTTAATCTGACATTATAAATTACATTTGTTCGTTCTATTTGTATATTGTTTTTAATTTTATATTGAGGAACTTTGCGAAAACTACTAAGATTTAAAAAAAAATGACGAAAAATCATGATAAAAATAAGAATTGAAAATTCATGAAAATTATGAAAATGTTTAAATTTAACAAAAATTCAGGATATTTACGAAAACTGCCAAGATTTACAAAATCAACTAAGATTGCTTATAAGTGTAATATACCATTGCTCACCACGAACGGTATATAATACATGTATATTTCAAAATTACCAAGAATTTAAGAAAATCACGAAAACCGTTCGATTTTTGTAAATCTTGAAATTTTATGAAAAAGTTTAATCTTTTTTAAGTTAAAGAATATTTAGTAAATTCATGAAAATCGCCAAGAATTAAAAAATTTTAAACTCATAAAAAGTATCGAAATTTTTCAAAATAACAAAAATTTAAGAAATTGTGGAAATCCATCACAATTTTGAAAACTAAAGTAAATCTTACGAAAAGCTTTAAAAATTAACTAAACTTTTGAAAATTCTAAAATCTTGAAAATTCATCAAAATTTTCAAAAACTAAACGAGTGTCTTCCACTCCCAGACTAAGCATGAAGTAAAATTTTGAGTTGAGAAAAACCCTAAGAATTCGGATTTGGACGCGCAGCGTCCAAATCCAAATTCGGGCTTTTCTCAACTCGAAATTTTACTTCATGCGCCACGCGCATAAAAACACTGATTCAAAGTGAAGATATTGGCATTTAAAACTGAGAAATATTACGAATATACACCGTTCCATTTGTTTCTGGATCTCGCCTAGCCATGCTTTCGTGTTGTTATGTTGCAGTATCAACATTTACATTTTTTATTAATTGGCACTCCTGATTCCTTATTTTAACAGTGTTGCAATAATTTATGATATCATAAGTATGGGGTATAAATTCAAATTAATTAATGGGCGCAAAATTCTCTGTAAACAAAAACATGTTGTTGCAGCTAAAATTATTTTCCTTAGAAATTTTTTACAGTATCAAAATTCCAGTGAAGATATCCAATTCGTATACCTGGATGAAACATGGATATATCAGAATGGATCCGTGGTTCGACGCTGGGTACATGAAACGGATATAAAAAGTAATCCAATTAAATTCAAAAATGAAGGCAAACGCTTCACCATTCTACATGCTGGGTATAGGGGTGGGTTTTTGGATGGGTGCGATTTTTTATTACATTCGAAAAACAATGACCGAGATTACCATTCCACAATGGATGGTAATACTTTTCAAAATTGGGTGGTTAATCAACTTATTCCTGCTTTGGCTAAGCTTTCAGGGAAATGTGTAGTTATTATGGATAATGCTGCATACCATTCTGTGCAATTAGACAAAACTCCTTCATTTTCTTGTAAGAAATGCGAAATGCAGGAGTAGTTGGTTAAACACAATGTAAAATTCAATCCAAAATTAACCAAAAAGGAACTATGGGCTTTATTTATACCTTTTCGATCAAATGACAAAATTTACGTAGTTGATGACATTTTGAGAAAGAACGGGCACGAAGTTCTTAGATTACCGCCATACCATTGTCAATACAATCCAATTGAAATGGCATGGGGGTTTTGTACGACTTACTACAATAAGCACATAAATTCTAAGCAACCATCTAAGGATCGTGTTCAGAATTTATGGCTTGAGTCTCTCTCAAAACGTACATCCGATATGTGGCAAAATTTCTGTGATCATTGTGAAAAACTTATTTCGGATGACTGGACAAAACACATGGGGAACCTTTCTTTTGAAACCATTCCTCCTTTTATTATTTCGCTTGGGGAATCTGGCTCAGAACAAACATCAGAAGATTCAGATGCAGGTTCTCTTGACTAAATAATAAAAGTGGAATGAGGGCTTAAAAATTGTTTGACATGAAAATTATCAGTATCACAAGAGGGTGGGAATAAATTTGCAATTCTACAAAAAAATACTGACGGCCAACAGAAGAGAGAATGACCAAAATTAAGGTGGATGGATGGAGTTGATTAAAATGTGTTAACGGGAAGACCCAAGCGAGAAATACAAATGGATGACGAAATAAGTTTGCAGAGCCGAATTCATTATATTTGTTATATACAATATTATTGCTGTGTTTGTATGTACAAAAACCAAGTAGTAAATTTTATTAATCTTAAAACTGCATATTATTATCCTTTTATATCTGAAAATTTGTAAAACAGGCGACAGTGTAAGATCACAATAGTCAGAAATTATAACCTTAAAATCGAACATCTGACAGTGACATTTAAAAACCCTGATTTAAAACACAACCAGCCCCATTTACAATACTTAAACTGTCACTTTTCCATAGCTAGGCGAGATCCAGAAACAAATGGAATTTTGTATACCAACTGTATTAGTAATTTATATGCCATGTGACATTATAAGTTAATCTGACATTATAAATTAAAGTGGAAGTAGAAGCCTCCACCGTTCATAATTATAAAATACATTTGTTTGTTCTATTTGTTTATTGTTTCTAATTTTATATTTTAGCTTATTTATTTTTTAGCTTATTTATTGCTGTTTTAGTCATAGTGGCATGTTATCGCTATTGAACCTGAGATCGTTAGCTGAAAGAAGAGTATTTTTAAATTTGACTTTCTTACACAAAATTGTTATTGGTCTAATTAACTGTTGTTATTTGGTAGAGGCACTACATTTCTTTATACCTCGTGGTCTTCAAGCTAGACATAGGCCTATATTCCGTTTACGTTTTCATTCGACCAGATACGGGATGTCTAATCCCATCGATCGTATGATGAGGTATGCCAATGGTATTAGCAATAATCCCAACTTTGTTTTATTTACACCATCAATTCATCAGTTTAAGGTCCAGTTACGTCGTATTAGGCTATCCAATGTCATTGACTGTTAGATCTTTAGTTCAGTAATAATTTTGGTGGCTGTAATCAATGTAACTCTTTATATGGTTTTTGTTATTTTTGTTCAGTAATAATTTAGTCGGTTGTAATCAATGTAATTCTTTATATGATTTTTATGTTATTTGTTATTTTTGTCATATATTACAATATGTATATGTACACTTATGTAATAAAATGGAGATTCCGTTAATAAATAAATAAATAAATAAATAATTTATTGTCAGTATTAAGCAATATATACTTTGAATGGAATTTTTGTAACATTGCAGTCTTATTAATAGACATTAGCATACACCTTTAACACGGTTCTAAGGAATAAGATAGTAATATTTTCGGATTAATAAAACGTATTGTAAGTTTACAACTAATCATTTAATAGTATGGTATTTCCAGTTTAAGTCTTATACATAACCTCAATTGCAGTGGCGTAGTGAGGATTTTTATATGGGGGAGGGGTGTTCCACCTGAAGCGCAGAAAGAAGAAACAGTTTAGACAGAATAATATAATTTGCATAAACATAAAATATTTCTATAGAAACTACATGAAAAACAACTATAATATAATTTCGCGTGTACAGATGCTTACTAATGCACGTTTTTTAATGATTTTAAACACGCGGCGATTTTAAAAAGACAAAATAAAGTTTATAGCAGCGACTAGGGGGGGGGACAATTGGGGGGGGGGGCAATTGAGCAGTGGCTACGCCACTGCTCAATTGTCATAACAAAATAAGGTTATTTAGAATTTATTTAATAAAACTATTTTAATAAAATAAAACTATAATAAAACATAAATGTAAATACCTGATCAGTATATTTTGAACTTCACTTGAAAACAATGTTTTATACGCGTGGCGCATGAAGTAAAATTTCGAGTTTAGAAAAGCCTGAAAATTTGGTTTGGTCGCTCCGCGCTTCGCGCTACGCGACCAAACCAAATTTTCAGGCTTTTCTAAACTCGAAATTTTACTTCATGCTTAATCCGGGAGTGGAAAACACTCGTTTTAAACTTTAATTTGAATTATTTAAAAAAACATGTGCATATATATGTATACTTAAAACAAAAATTCAATGTATGTATAAGGATATCAACGGAAAATCTATTAATAACACTGTTGATAATTAGCTTTATGTTTTATATTATTGGGCCAAAGGTCGAAACTAGTTTAAGTTAAAATGAAACATCAGTGAAACAAAGTAAGTGTTTTAATCAGTTTTCTAGTATTATGTCAATCATTAATATTTATTTTATCACAGTTTGAAATTAGGGAAAACATGAGAGGAGACCCTGTATGTAAACTTTGTCTTAGCGTTGAAAAAACTAAATCTGTAGACTCTAAACAAAATCCGGCAGCACAAAGTTTAGATATTTGTAGGGTGGCCCTCTTGGCCTATACCACCGGGACTTTTCTTAAAGTCCGTGATCAGGAATACAAATGTTTATAACGTATTTTGAACTTTGTGTTTATTTTTTCATACAAAATACAACTGACTTATTGTACATAACTACAACAACTGCCACTAACTACGATCGACACTATATTAATTAAATCAATTCAGAACTGCTATGTTAATAACCTTTGCAGATCTATTGTGGAAGCACAAAGTTTAGTATAGTTGTTCTATTTAACCTGGCATGTATTGATTAAACTTAAGTTTAAAGACATATAAATAGGAATATTTGGAAATCCCCGCCTAAAACGCTTATTGGTAAACTTTAAAACCAATCAGAAAAGATCATTTTAAGTCGGGAAATTTAGTTTGCTCCTCCAACTTACTGTCTGCGTATTAATCAATTAACAGTAACACATAAAAAAGACTGTTATTCCTTACTTCATTCTTTATTTGTATCGTTAGATGTACATTTTGAGACACAGGTGCTTATTATCAATAACAAACTGATAATGAGCACCTTGTGTCTCGAAATGCACATCTAACGATCAAATAAAAAGTGAAGTAAGGAATAACAGGCTTTTTTATGTGTAATAATCACTTCACGTAAACTCAAAAACATATAGTTTATTAACAGTATAAATGAAATTGCCAATTCTTGGTTGCAGAATACTTCAAACATTAAAAGTGCGATTCTTTTCGCAATCTACAACAAGTTAGTCTTACAAAGACTATATCAAACACTCATTGAAACAACTACTAAAGAGAAAGTCTTTTTTATGTGTTACTGTTAATTGATTAATACGCAGACAGTCCGTTGGAGGAGCAAACTAAATTTCCCGACTTAAAAAGATCTTTTCTGATTGGTTTTAAAGTTTACCAATAAGCGTTTTAGGTTGGGATTTCCAAATATTCCTATTTATATGTCTTTAAACTTGAGTTTAATCAATACATGCCAGGTTAAATAGAACAACTATACTAAACTTTGTGCTTCTACAATAGATCTGCAAAGGTTGTTAACATAGCAGTTCTGAATTGATTTAATTAATATTGTGTCGATCATAGTTAGCGGCAGTTGTTGTAGTTATACACGATTCCATTTGTTTCTGGATCTCGCCTAGCTATGGAAAAGTGACAGTTTAAGTATTGTAAATGGGGCTGGTTGTGTTTTAAATCAGGGTTTTTAAATGTCACTGTCAGATGTTCGATTTTAAGGTTATAATTTCTGACTATTGTGATCTTACACTGTTGCCTGTTTTACAAATTTTCAGATATAAAAGGATAATAATATGCAGTTTTAAGATTAACAAAATTTACTACTTGGTTTTTGTACATACAAACACAGCAATAATATTGTATATAACAAATATAATGAATTCGGCTCTGCAAACTTATTTCGTCATCCATTTGTATTTCTCGCTTGGGTCTTCCCGTTAACATATTTTGATCAACTCCATCCATCCACCTTAATTTTGGTCATTCTCTCTTCTGTTGGCCCTCAGTATTTTTTTGTAGAATTGAAAATTTATTCCCACCCTCTTGTGATACTAATAATTTTCATGTCAAACAATTTTTAAGCCCACATTCCACTTTTATTATTTAGTCAAGAGAACCTGCATCTGAATCTTCTGATGTTTGTTCTGAGCCAGATTCCCCAAGCGAAATAATAAAAGGAGGAATGGTTTCAAAAGAAAGGTTCCCCATGTGTTTTGTCCAGTCATTTTTCACTTTGACATTGACACAGCATTGCAACAATACATTAATTTGATTTAATAATAACATGCTCGAAGAAGCGACCGCGTGGCGAAATAATTGTTGCAAGATTAACAATAAACCTCTTGAAAATTAAAAAGAGGATTATTTATGATATCATAAATTATTGCAACACTGTTAAAATAAGGAATCAGGAGTGGCAACTAATAAAAAATGTAAATGTTGATACTGCAACATAACAACACGAAAGCATGGCTAGGCGAGATCCAGAAACAAATGGAATGGTGTATATGTACAATAAGTCAGTTGTATTTTGTATGAAAAAATAAACACAAAGTTCAAAACACGTTATAAACATTTTTATTCCTGATCACGGACTTTAAGAAAGGTAGCGGTGGTATAGGCCAAGAGGCTACCCTACAAATATCTAAACTTTGTGATGCCGGATTTTGTTTAGAGTCTACAGATTTAGTTTTTTCAACGCTAAGACAAAGTTTACGTACAGGGTCTCCTGGCATGTTTTCCCTAATTTCAAACTGTGATAAAATAAATATTAATGATTGTCATAATACTAAAAAAACTGATTAAAACAGTTCCTTTGTTTCACTGATGTTTCATTTTAACTTTAACTAGTTTCGACCTTTGGCCCAATAATATAAAACATAAAGCTAATTATCAACAGTGTTATTAATAGAATTTCCGTTGATATCCTTATACATACATTGAATTTTTGTTTTAAGTATATATATGCACATGTTTTTTTTAAATAATTCAATTTAAAGTTTAAAACGAGTGTTTTCCACTCCCAGATTAAGCATGAAGTAAAATTTCGAGTTTAGAAAAGCCTGAAAATTTGGTTTGGTCGCGTAGCGCGAAGCGCGGAGCGACCAAACCAAATTTTCAGGCTTTTCTAAACTCGAAATTTTACTTCATGCGCCACGCGTATAAAACATTTTTTTTAAATGAAGTTCAAACTACTGATCAGGTAATCAAATTTATGATTTATAGTTTTATTTAATAAATTCTAAATAACCTTATATTGAGCAGTGGCGTAGCCAGGAAGGTGTTACGGGGGGTTAGAACCCCCCCCTAGTCGCTGCTATAAACTTTATTTTGTCTTTTAAAAGCGCCACGTGTTTAAAAACATTAAAAAAACGTGCGTTAGTAAGCATCTGCACACGCGAAATTATATTATAGTTTTATAATTGTTTATCATGTAGTTTCTATAGAAATATTTTATGTTTATGCAAATTATATTATCCTGTCTAAACTGTTTTTTCTTTCTGCGCTTAAGTTGGAACCCCCTCGCCATATAAAAATCCTGGCTACGCCACTGCAATTGAGGTAAGTATAAGACTTAAACTAGAGGTACAATACTATTAAATGATTAGTTGTAAACTTACAATACGTTTAATTAATCTGAAAATATTATTATCTTATTCCTTCGAACCGTGTTAAAGGTGTATGCTAATGTCTATTAATAAGACTGCAATATTACAGAAATTCCATTTAAAGTATATGTTGCTTAATACTGATAATAAATTAATAGCAATAAATAAGCTAAAATATAAAATTAGAAACAATAAACAAATAGATGGCCTGAATAATTTGACCCAAATTGTTACAATTGCAGTAGGTTACTGTATGTAACAGCAAACAATTGTTGTATAATTCAATGTCCGTCGGGGTATTAGCCCGAGAAGTAGTTGTTTCAATGAGTGTTTGATATAGTCTTTGTAAGACTAACTTGTTGTAGATTGCGAAAAGAATCGCACCTTTAATGTTTATAGTTAATTAACAGTAAAGGCCCGGTATTTCAATCGATAGTTAACTGTCAATTGGGAGTTAACTCAGAGTTGAAAGTGTGTTGCATGTATTTCAAATTATGATTAATATCTTACTTTCAGTTAACTTTAAGTAATTTTTACTAATATGTAGGTATCAGTTAACTCTTGGTTACCTGACATTTCATTTGACGTCAGTGTAATATTTTGTTAATATTAAATCAATTATAGTGACGACGAAGAAGTGCCTTTAAGAAAACAGAGAGTAATCAGAGATAGAGTAAATCATTTTGAAAAATGGGATCAAAGGGAATTCTTTCAAAGGTTCAGATTATCGCCAAGAACTGTAGAAAACATCATCGAAGAAATTGACGACCTTATAAAATATCCAACCCAAAGATATTACCAATAGTTAGAAATATCACATAAAACTCTATTCCATTATTTTAGAAATGATGCTCTGTCTTCAACTGATCAATTATTGCTAGCACTCAGGTTTTATGCAACTGGTGCTTTCTTCACTACTGTCGGAGATGGAAGTGGTGTGCATAAATGCACGGCCAGTAAAGTAATTAAGAGAGTTAGCTTTGCTTTGGCAAGTTTACGTCCTCGAATAATAAAAATGCCAAGCACAGAAGAAGAAAGATTAGAATGTAAAAGAGACTTTTATTTAAAAGCTAGATTCCCTATGTGCATTGGAGCAATTGATTGCAGTCATGTTAAAATTTTATCACCAGGAGGCAATAGAGCAGAGATTTTTAGAAATAGAAAACAATATTTTAGCATAAACGTGCAAACAGTATCTGATGCCAATCTGAAAATAATGGATATTGTGGCTAGATGGCCAGGACAAGAACACCAGCAGAACAAGAACACCAGCAGAAAATCTATATAACGAATCACAAATACGTACCAGAAATCCTGTGGAAAGGTGCTATGGTGTATGGAAACGAAGATTTCCTGGACTTGCTGCAGGACTTAGAACAAATTTAGAAACTACTCAAGCCGGTATAGTTGCTACCGCAATACTACATAATATTGCATGTGACGAAAATTAAAAAGTACCAGACATAACTGATGAAGAAAATCATGCAATAAACTTAGTAAATAATAACCCACCAGATCAAAACAATATAATATGCTAGATTTGTGCTATGGGTACAAACTAATTAATGGCTTTGTGAACAGTAGCACATTGGTTGGGGCATTAAACTTTAATTTTTATTCATCCACTGTTCTACGAAACAAACCTTTGTTTCGTTTAAACACCCATCGCACAAATTATGCCTCTAATAATCCTGTTTATCGCATAATGAAATATTGTAATATACTAAATACATTTCCAAACTTTTTAATATTTTGTAATTCTTACAATATGTTTAAGCGCCACCATTCGCTCATTGATCTTGTAGTTGTTTTTTAATTGTATTTATTAGCTAATTGTAACTTGAATTTTATAACTATCATGTGCATTGTATTATTTGTTATATGTTTAATTTACACACATTTATTATTATATATATATTTAATGTAAAATGGAGATTTCCGTACAAATAAATAAATAAATATCGTTAATAATAATCAAATAAGAAACAATACTTTCAGACAATATTTAATACAAAATTATTTTTTTAACTTACAATAAATAAATATTATTACTTAATTATTATCACGCAATACATACAACAATTTATTCAAAAAACTGTTTTCACTGTTTTAAATTATTTATGATATTACTCATTTTTGCTTCTTTAAGTTGCAGTTTAAGTTTTAATATTTTCATTTTTATCTCATGTTCTTTTAAAAACTGTTCTCTCTGAAGTCTTACAAACTTCAGTTTTTCCTTAATTAACAACTCATTTATAATTAATTTTTTGTAAGCATTTTTTTTCTTTCCTATTTTTAATCTTTTATTTGGTTGTTTTTCAGCATTTGAGACAGGGGTGCCCCATGAGTCCGGTCCTGTTTAATATATACATAAGCGAACTAGAAGAGGTGTTGAGAAAGGGGCAGGAAGGGGGAGTGGTGATTGGAAAGGAGAAAGTATGGTTACTGGCGTATGCAGACGATATAGTGTTGATGGCGAGAGATTGGGAGGGAGTGAAAGGCATGTTGAAAAGGGTGGAAAGATATATGGATAAGAGAGGAATGTGTGTGAATGTGGGGAAGACGAAATGGATGAGGTTTAGGAATAAAGGGAGAGAGGGGAGAGTGGGAGTGCTAGAATGGAAGGGAGAGGTGATTGAGAGAGTGAACAGTTTCAGATACTTGGGATTTATTTTTAAAGGGACGGGTGGGTATGAAGACCATATAAGGTGGGTACAAGGAAAAGCGAGGAGAGCATGGGGAATGGCATGGAGAAAATGGGGGAGATGGATGGAGAACAGTATTAAGGTGACATGCAAGGTGTGGGACGCGTGTGTAAGACCGATACTAATGTACGGGGTAGAAGCATGGGGAACGAGAGAGTATGAGGTGATTGAAAGAGAACAGTTATGGTTCCTGAGACGGATGCTGGGACTAGAGAAGTCGACACCGGGATATATACTGCTGCAGGAAACGAATAGAGAGAGATTGGAATGTGAGGCGGTGGAGAGAATGGTGAAGTATGAAATGAAATTATGCGGAGTAGAAGAGGAGAGATTGGTGAGAATAGTATGGGAGGCGTGCATGTAAGTAGAAGGAGGGAGGTGGAGGGAAGAGAGAAGGAGAATGTATGAAAGGGGAGGACTGGCAGAGAGGAAGGTACAGGAATGGTTGGGTAGAGGGGTGAAGGTGGCGGCGTGGATGAGAGAGAAGATGAAGGAGGTGGAAGCGCAGGAGAGACAGGGACGGATAGACAAAAGTGAATATAATGATGTTTGGGAGATGGCAAGTATATGGGAGGGTGCCGAGATACATGAGTGAGGATGGGTGGAACAGGGATGAAAGGGTGATAATGGCGAGGGCAAGGTGTGGGTCTGGGGAGAGGGGAAGGAAGAGATGGATGGGAGAAGAATATATGAGATGTAGGTTGTGTGAATGGGGGAAGGATACGTGGAGGCACTTGGCGGAGGAGTGTGAGGGTGTGAGTGAGGAATGGGTGGGAGTGAAAGGGAATAGAAGGGTGACAGAATGGATGAGGGAGGACGGAGCTAGGGAGAAAGTGGGACGGGAGAAAGAGGGCAAGATGTGATATAGTGTCGACATTGTAAATAACTGTAGGATATGCCAATAAAGGTCTTCTTTTTTTTTCAGCATTTGTGGGCTATAGGTAGACCAGTCGTCATCGGTTTCTGTTGTTCCCACAAAAATTGTGTGAAAAATTACATAGATAATATATTGTACAGATTTTTACTATTGCTCATTTCCACATTTTCATTATTTGTCTGATTGATAATAGTAGGAGTAAATGTTTCCTCTGGCAATTCATCTAAAAAAAAAACACAATTAATAAGAATATTTCATTTTTAAAATGTACCAACAGCTAGGATATTACTACGCTACCACTTACATTCAGTAATTTCTACAACATTTTCTTTAGGGTTAGAAAGACTTTCATCAGGTGAGCCAATAACAATGTAATTCGCATTAGATGGTCCGGCTTGATGACCTTGTACACCTAATGAAAATAAACCATTTATAATGATAAATTTCATAAAAAGTAACCTTATACTTACTGTCAGAATCGAGGTTGTTCTTAACACCACAAATTTGATCTTCTCCTAAAATTCTTTCAATAAAATTATCTACGTCTGTTATGGCATATAGTTTAGAATCACCACCACCGGTTTTATTTAGTTCCCTTTTGTTGTGTGATAATTTGGTTTTGGATAGTTTCTTTAAATTGGCATATTTTTGTTTTAATATTTATTTGGATCTGAATACACCATCGTTTGCCGCATTGAACGAGTTTTCGATATGAGTCCACGCTTTTACTTTTTCTTGCCATAAAACACTGCCACTCTTCTTATTTTCTATAATATTCTTGTATTTCTCAACAAATTCCAACAGCAAATGTTCTTCTTTATAAGTGAAATTCGGTGTCCTTTTTGTTTCATTTACTTGCTGGGAGGTTTTATTAATTTTTATGCTTAATAAATCACCACCAGCAACAGCAGGTGACCAAAGACTGATAAACAATATTGACAATTTAAGTGTGATTTTGACAGAAGTCAGAATTGCCACTCTAATGAAATTTTGATGAAGTGAGAGTTACTAAACCAAAACTTTCAAATACTTGAAATACATAAACATAATTTTACTATGAGTTAACTAGTGGTAAAACTTTACCGTTAGTTTGTAAACCTAAAAGTTAACTATCAATTGAAATACCGGCCCAAATTGATTAATTGCGTTACGCGAAGATCAAATTTAATTGATAAATTAAGCACTAATAACCTTTGTTCAACAATTTAAAATGCAAAGAAAGCAGTGGCGGCTGGTGGCCAACTTCATGTGAAACAAAAATGCCAAGGTAAAGCATCTCCCAATTAAAAGGTGCGATCGTTGCGCTGCTAAACGCATGTATTAATGACGCAGTTCCGTGACGTAAGGAGCATTGATAAACAAAATGGATGCGTAATGCTTTCAGCCTCATTTTTTGTATCTTGGATTCGAGCCTCACGTGAAGTTAGGCCGCGAGCCGCTAGTGGAAGAAAGGTTATTCGTGCTTTATTCGTCAATCAAATAACAGTGTTTAGGCGGGAAATTCAATTTATTGAAGTTAGGCCGCAAGTCGCTAGTGGAAGAAAGGTTATTCGTGCTTTATTCATCAATCAAATAACCGTGTTTAGGCGGGAAATTCAATTTATTGAAGTTAAGCCGCAAGCTGCTAGAGGAAGAAAGGTTATTCGTGCTATATTCATCAATAAAATAACAGTGTTTAGGCAGGAAATTCAATTTATTGAAGTTAAGCCGCAAGCTGCTAGAGGAAGAAAGGTTTTTCGTGCTATATTTATCAATCAAATAACAGTGTTTAGGCGGGAAATTCAATTTATTGAAGTTAGGCCGCAAGCCGCTAGTGGAAGAAAGGTTATTCGTGCTTTATTCATCAATCAAATAACAGTGTTTAGACGGAAAATTCAATTTACTGAGGTTAGGCCACAAGCAGCTAGTGGAAGAAAGGTTATTCGTGCTTTATTCATCAATCAAATAACAGTGTTTAGGCGGGAAATTCAATTTATTGAAGTTAAGCCGCAAGCTGCTAGAGGAAGAAAGGTTTTTCGTGCTTTATTCATCAATCAAATAACCGTGTTTAGGCGGGAAATTCAATTTATTGAAGTTAAGCCGCAAGCTGCTAGAGGAAGAAAGGTTATTCGTGCTATATTCATCAATAAAATAACAGTGTTTAGGCAGGAAATTCAATTTATTGAAGTTAAGCCGCAAGCTGCTAGAGGAAGAAAGGTTTTTCGTGCTATATTTATCAATCAAATAACAGTGTTTAGGCGGGAAATTCAATTTATTGAAGTTAGGCCGCAAGCCGCTAGTGGAAGAAAGGTTATTCGTGCTTTATTCATCAATCAAATAACAGTGTTTAGACGGAAAATTCAATTTACTGAGGTTAGGCCACAAGCAGCTAGTGGAAGAAAGGTTATTCGTGCTTTATTCATCAATCAAATAAAGTGTTTAGGCGGAAAATTCAATTTATTGAAGTTAAGCCGCAAGCTGCTAGAGGAAGAAAGGTTATTCGTGCTTTATTCATCAATCAAATAACAGTGTTTAGGCGGGAAATTCAATTTAAACCTTTAATTATAATGGTGTTATTGAGTTTGTATAAACAATTGCGGCAATTTAACTAATCTGTGTTCAGAAAATACATAACTAACTGGAATTATTTTGCATGCAGCAAATTGATTTAAACTCAAGATAAAAATTATGATCAATAAAATACGAATAAGACAATTAAAACAATTTAATTTAGACCAATAAACAAATCCGAATAACAATTTATTATGATGTAAGTAAAAGCAATTAAAATGCAAATTCCGCGCGGTAATGTGGAGAATACATTAACTGGCATTAGGAAGCACAAATGTGTGAAAACAAGTGCGAAACCGCGATCCGGCATCTTGATCGATCGGCGATTGCTCGTGAAATTCGAAACAAAGGAAATCTATACATTATGTATGCGACTATGCACATTACGTACAACACGGCAAATTGTTGAACGGGGGGCTCAATTAAGCCCCGCATACATAAAATTAAGCGGAAAAATTGCCTAAGTGGATAATTATATTTATTATATTGTTTACGGCGGTTATTACATAAAAAATGATACGCAGGAAGTTGATTTTAATTAAATTTAATATAACGTGATGTGATAATTAATGATGGTTGGGTTTTAATAAGTAAGTCTGTTTTATTTTACAAAAATCAACAATTTGTATGTTTCAGACTAGAAAAATTTAATTTCTAATATACTGGGATTTTTTCTTTTAAATATACATACATACATACATGCATGAGCTGTAACTTTACCAATAATCGTTTGTTTTTTAAAATAGTTTAATTTGAAGTGTTAAACGAGTGTTTTCCACTCCCAGATTAAGCATGAAGTAAAATTTCGAGTTTAGAAAAGCCTGAAAATTTGGTTTGGTCGCGTAGCGCGAAGCGCGGAGCGGCCAAACCAAATTTTCAGGTTTTTCTAAACTCGAAATTTTACTTCATGCGCCACGCGTATAAAACATTGATTTTAAGTGAAGTTTAAAATGAATGTACGACATTTTTACCACTCCATTTTTACCACCATATATTTTTTACCACTAATTCTTTTTACCACTCCGGTTTTACTACCATATATTATTTACTACTAATTTTTTACCATTAGTTATCTTACAAATATTTCTGAAGTATTTACAAGTCTGTATAAAACATTCATTTGGTTCTATTTTTGATTTTTTGATTTCCTAGTTTGACATGTGTCTGAGGCAGACCCGCGAGAGGAAGACGTCGTGCAACTGCACCTAGGTATTTTATGATACTGTGATACTATGATACTGTAATTTCTTATCGATTATTTATTCAGGTACCCACCAAGGCTGTGGAACATGTACGAGGCCGTGCTGCAGAACAAGTCAAGAACTAACAACATGAGCGAGGGGTGGCACAATCGGTTCGCAGTATTCGTCGGCAAGGATCATCCCAGCCTCTACGCGTTCTTGGCGGAGTTGCAGAAGGAGCAAGGGGATACTGAGACGATGCTTCGAGAGTTGGACTTGGGAAGAAAAATTAAGAGGACTGAAAATCTGTCCAGCGTCAAAACGGAAGAACGAATTTCCAACATCGTGCGCGATTATGAAATCCGTAAAGACGAAGACGAATTTATTGCTAAGTATCTTAGGGCCGTTGGTCACATGATGTAAATCAGGAAAAATATGATTTGTAATAAAATATGATGGTAATAAAATGGTGGAAAAAAATATAGTGGTACAAAAATATAGTGGTAAATATAGAGTGGTAAAAATGGAGTGGTAAAAATGACCCCTAACTGTTTAAAATTTTCTAGTAAAGCAGTATACCAAAAACGTGTATTCTGAATATCAAATCACATCAGTGTTTAGTACGCGTGGCGCATAAAGTAAAATTTCGAGTTTAGAAAAGCCTGAAAATTTGGTTTGGTCGCTTCGCTTCGCTACGCGACCAATCCAAATTTTCAGGCATTTCTAAACTCGAAATTTTACTTCATGCTTAGTCTGGGAGTGAAAAATGTAAGAATGTTTCCAAAAAGTTGGAAACAATCCAGTATTAATAGATGTATTGGATAATGATTCAATTGGGGTTGTAAGAGAATAAATACATCGTTTTAAAAAATAAGGGGGTAAACCATCCGGTCCAGGTTTAAGTGAGTCATTTAACTCCAATATTGAATTAAATATATCAGTAGTTTTTAGACTCAAACTTGAGCTAGATATTTTATAATCATAATTAAATAATGGAGCATCAGTTCTGTCCTCAATCTAAACAGTGGAGAAATAGTCAGCAGTTAACTCAACACAGGAATTACCAGCATTGTTTATCATTAAGATACATTTTATTTTGGAAACCTTTTATGTTTTTGCACTCATTAACGAAAGACCAAAATAATTTAGAATTCACTTTTATGTTATCGTCAGTTTTTTAAATGTAGGATTGATACAGTGTTTCACTCAAATTGCAACACGAAGATCTAAGATTTTTGAAGGTTTCATAATCAATAACACTACAATTTTTTTTAAAAGCCACATGGGTTTTTTTCTTGGAAATAACTAAATCTATGAGTTCATTATTAAACCATTTCGGGTAATTTGTTAATTTATAAAATTTAGAAGGCACATACAGTGAGAGGGCAGCGTTAATGATGTTATAGAAATTATCTAAATTTAAATTAATATTTGGTTCCTGAAATACTAGATTCCAATCAACATTGCAAAGATAATTATTAATGGCGCTGTAATCAGCTCATTTAAAATCATAATAAATATATTCAGTGTATAAAGGACGAAATGACTTAGATAAATATATGGTAATATCATAAGATATATGATGATAACTATTAGTAAGCAAGGGATCACTGGCAGTTTTAATATAAATGTTAGGTAAATTAGAAAAAATTAAATCGAGGAATACACCACGTTTATTTGGAATGTGATTTTTCTGACGAAAATCATTAAAATTAAAAGAATCACTAAATGCGCGGGCTCACTGGGATGTATTTAAATTAGATTAGACAATAGATTATAACCCGAAAAGTCCAAAACTGCGGTCGGTAAGTTAAAATCCCTGCAGAAAATATAATCAGAATTTGGATTATCTAAACAGATTTGATTCATAACCATTACATGTTGTTCATAAATACTACAGGAAGACAAAGGTGGAATATAAAAAGCACCAAGTATTAATTTATCATAAACTTTAACAAATAAGTGTTCAACGGTAGTTACCGATGAGTTCACTTTAATGATATTTAGATCAAACTTAACAGCAATAAGGACGCCCCCACCTCTACTTTTAGCATTGGTTAAGATTGTTCTATCCTGTCTATGAATACTATAGTTCGCTAAGTTCAATTCAGAATTCAACACGGAATCATCGAACCATGTTTCAATAAGAATTATGATGTAAATCACAAATTTTTGATTTGAGGCCTCCGATGTTCTGAAAGTAGACGACTAGTTTTTTGGCTTGTTGATTGCAACTCCTGTTGACTGAGTACTGACTATACTCGGGACTCCATTTCTATATTTTATTGCTAAGTCAGTTTCACCAGAATTTTATCGGAAAGTGAGCTCATCGTTTAAAGTCTTTAACTGATTTCGTTGCATGGTCGTACGATCCGCATAAAATTTAACCGTACCAGTATTTAGAGTACGCATAACTTTGAGCACTTGAATTGCCAAGTGATGATCAGCTAAAGACACTTTCAATTGCCTAGGTTTTTCAGCCTCTTTTCTTTACATTAACCCTATTTTCAAGGAGGGGTGTAGGGAAGACATACAAAATTATAGGGGTGTTTCCATCCAGTCAACAATTCCTAAAGTACTAGATAAACTACACTGGCGAAAGAAATTAACGCATCATTTGTGATTTTTTTGATATCTTGGAATCGAGTTTTCTTTGAACACAAACATATTTTTACAATAAGAAATCTTATCAAGCATGCTGTTTTACATGTTGTGTTTTGTCTTTTGTTCTCATGGTTTTCTGTCAATAAATAAAATGAAGCACTTTTCATTATTCTGACTGTAAGAAAGGTTCATATAAAATTTCTTTTTGAGTTTGTTTTCAAGTAATTGTTAAAATTAAGTGCTAAATAGTGAAGAATTTAAGCAGTGAAGAAGCTGTGATTGTGGTTACACTTGCAGAAGAAGGTAGGAGTCAGCGTTACATCAGTCAGCGTCTTGGTGTTAATCAATCGACCGTATCCCGTGTCTTGAAGAGACATCGGGAAACTCAGGCATACTCAAGAAGGCCAGGACAAGGGAGAAAAAGGGCCACAACTGCTGTTCAAGACCGTTTTTTAATGATGCAGACGTTACGCGAACGGTTTATTACGGCTCCTAGGCTACAAAATATGCTCGCAGAGATCCACAATGTTCATGTAAGTTCCGTTACCATCAGAAAAAGGTTACGTGGTTTTAATTTAACTCCGAAAACAGCGGCAAAACGACCACAATTAACCGCAGATCATCGCAGAGCCAGGTTAACATTTGCGCAAGAACATGTAAACTGGTTACAGGCCGATTGGGCTAATGTTATGTTTAGCGACGAGTCCAGATTTTATCTTTACGGCAGTGACAGACGAATGCATGTGTACAGACGGCCAGGTGAACGTTATGCGCAGTGCAACATTGTTCCGAATGTTATGTTTGGTGGAGGCTCTGTTATGGTGTGGGGTGGTATCACTTTAGAAGCTCGTACGGAGTTGGTGGTCATACCAAGAGGAAGCATCACGGCAGCGTCTTATATTGCAAACATTTTAGAACCATCCGTAATGCCTTTTGCTCCCTTTGGAGGAAACGATTTCCTGTTAATGCATGACAATGCAAAACCACACAGTGCCCGAATTGTACAACAGTATCTTGACCTAGTGGGTATCAACACAATGCAATGGCCAGCCAGGAGTCCCGATCTTAATCCGATCGAACACCTATGGGACGCGATGGGCAGACGCCTTAGAGCACTTCCTCGGCGTCCAAGCAATCAACAAGAGCTTGGACAAAGATTGCAGGAAATTTGGGAAGATATTAACCAGGATGAAATTGGATCATTAATTAACAGTATGAGCCGTCGCTGTCAGGCAGCTATTCGAGCAAGAGGAGGAAACACTAGATATTAAGTCTTATAATCACATGTTAACTTTATTCCTCTTTTTATTTATGACATTATTTTAGTCATTACTGAAAGAAAATGTCTTGAAAATCATTATTATAGTTCAGTTGGTTTTGTTGTTATTTTTTTTTTTTTTTTTAACATCAAAACTTTATTTTTAAATTAAAAAAATTAATGTGATGCGTTAATTTCTTTCGCCAGTGTAATTTCCGATCAACTCGTTTGGGGCTGCAAGAATATTATTTGTGATGAACAACATGGATTTTTAAAGGGCAGGTCTACGACATCTAATTTGCTTTTCTACCAAATGCATCTGTTGAATGCTTTGGAAAGGGGACGTCAGGTTGATTCTGTTTACACTGATTTTTTCAAAGCCTTCGATCGTGTTAGTCACTATGTTCTTTTAAATAAACTTTAAGGATTAGGATTTAGTGATCTTGTGACAAAATGGTTTGCAAGCTATTTACATGAACGTAAACAGTTCGTTAAGATTGATAACTTTATCTCAAGTGCAATAAACGTTACATCTGGTGTGCCCCAGGGCTCACATTGTGGGCCAATCCTGTTCTTAATCTTTATAAATGACATTCGGAGTTATATCAATGATAGTAAATTTCTGATGTTTGTCGATGATGTTGAAATGTTTAAAGTAATTGAGAGGAGTTCCGATCATACGCTATTACAATCAGATTTAAATAATTTGGCAAATTGGTGTACATGTAATCATCTTCAGTTTAACCTAAAAAAATGTATGTTTATTTCATTTTCTCGCCATAACAATAATATCAAGTTTGTGTATCAATTAATGATAATAAATTGCCCCTGGTTGAAACAGTGCGCGATTTGGGTATATTATTCGATTCGCGCTTGAATTTTGTTACCCATTTAAATATTATTTCTAGTAAGGCTCTTACTATACTCGGTATCTTAATAGATTTTCAAAACAATTTAGCTTGGATACGTTCAAAACCCTTTACATTAGTTTAGTGAGGCCACATTTGGAATATTGTTCTGTTATCTGGTCTCCTTACTACAACTGTAATATTGAAATCGTTAAAAAAGTTCAGAATAGGTTTTTGCTACTTGTTTCATTTAAAATGGGGATCGCACGCATTGACTTTAGCCGGTCACACATATTAGTTTGTCTGAATTTAGAATCTTTACAATATAGAAGAATATCACTAGACTTGTTCTATGGGTTTAAACTGATTAATGGGCATATCAGTTGCAGTTTTTTATTATCGTTGTTGAACTTTAATTTTTTTTTATAACTCCAGTTCGTTGTAGGCCCTTATTCCGTTTAAACTTCCATCGAACATTGTATGGTTCTTATAATACTGTGACACGTATAATGCGGTATTGTAATGTCTTTATGTTAAATCCTAATTTTTATATTATTAGGAATTCTTATAGTTTATTCAAACGTCCTTTGCGTTCAAATAATCTTGATAAAGTTAATTAGTAAAGTTGCTTTTGTTATATTTTTCACGCTATTTTATGATTTATTAAATTTATATTAAGTTTATCTTAAATTACTGTTGTTAAAATGTATTAGGTATAAAGGAGATTTCTGTAAATTAATAAATAAATAAACACACGCTTAAGAGTTCAATTCAAAATATTTGCAAAAACAACGAATATACAGGGTGTCCGTATTTCAACAGAATGGGATCTTAGTTATGTGAAGAGATAGAGAGTCGGTTAAAGTTGCGTATTTTAGCGCCTAATGTTAATCTAAAAACAAATTTGAAATATCTTCTTTCGTCTTTGAGATATTGTCAAAAAACGGATTTTTTGAAATTCTGTTTTTATTTTTGACACTTTTTAACGAGAAATCTAGTAACATATTTTATTTTAAGATAACTATAATATTTACCCAGGGACCATAGCCAACTTTTATTTTTCTTATGGGCGCCATTTTGGATTTTCATATTTTTTGGAAGAATATTTTTTTCTGAATTCAACGATGTGTCATATTTATAGTTTATTGTACATTATATATGTAAAATGTTAATCTTTTGTTTTTTTTGTAAAGAGTGCCTTGGAAACAGTTGAGTAACTCACTCATTTGACAACTCCTAGGGCCCGTAATTGTTGTTAAAATACATCACCAGTTGTAATGTATTTTAAACTAACGAGTGTCGTCCACTCCCAGACTAAGCATGAAGTAAAATTTCGAGTTTAGAAAAGCCCCGCGTAGAAAATTTGTCGAGGGTCGCGCAGCGACCCGAGACAAATTTTCACGGGGCTTTTCTAAACTCGAAATTTTACTTCATGCGTCACGCGTATAAACCAGTGATTTACAGTAAAGTTAAAAATATACAACGCTTAAATGTGATGGTGATCAATATTTATTGAGATGTAGTGATAATGGAAGAATTACTTTATTGGTGAATAGTTTTGGAATAATAATAATAAAAGCAGAACGAATTTAGTTTGTGCAATTTTTCCATACTGTTAATATCGTATGTTCAATAAAAAATAGCCTCTAGAGTGTTATCCTCTAGAGTTTATCTTTTTTAAAATTTATATCGGCTACACGCTTTGGGAATTGTCATATAAAACGTCAGATAATAATTATAATGTATAATTTCAAAAGTTGCCAACCAACTATATATTCCATAGCATTCTAGAGGTTTAATTTTATTGAACAACGATATTTAGGTCATACTGTTAGGTTTCATCTAACATTGAAAGTGCTATGATGGATACCACCATTTTTTTATTTATATTTTGTGTGATAATCGATACATATTATTATTATTACAAAAGATTTACTGTAATTAAATAATTTTGACAGCTAACAATGATTGACTGCTGTCAAGATTTTATTGATTAATAGATATGAGGTCATAATTTCCAAGGCACTCTTTGCAAAACAAAAATATTATAATTTTAAATATCAAATCTGAAATAAATAATGAGTGTGATACACCACTAAGTTCAAAAAAAATATTCTTTCAAAAAATATGAAAATCCAAAATTGCGCCCATAAGGAAAAGTTGGCTATGGTCCCCAGGTAAATGTTATAGTATATACTATATATACCATTTATTCTCACTTACTCGCCGTGAAAGGTTTGGTTGAACCTTTTTATTGTAACTTTTTTTTTAAAACAGCCCATAAACTAGTTTTCTCCCGGTTGTATAATTTCCCAATTTTTATTATAGGTTATTCGAGTTAATAGCATAATAGATTACGTTTAAACCGCTTTCTAACGTGGAGCGTTTAGCATAAATTTGGGCCGTTTAAGACAATGGCCCTTCTCTCAACCCCACGGGATTACCTAGCAGCCCGTTTATAGTTAATAGGCTATATTTTAAACGGAATCTTTTGGCAAATTATTAGCCGTAATTTATGGGGCCCGGCCAGATATAATCGGGCCGGATCTGACACGTACCTGTTGATCGCCGTCCCGAGGAGAGCCTTATAAACATTTCGGTAAATACACAATTTTCTCTCCGGTGAATAATTGAAATGATTGATCGGCCCAATCTTTAAAAAAAAGGGGGTGTGATTATGCCGTAAATTATATCTTGATTGTGTTTAGTTAATGGGGAAATACGTCGTCTGGATTATTTGTAACACTTATGGTTTATTATTATTATTATCGTGATCAACTGTTCAGTAATCTTATAACTAAAATTAATATTGAAAAGATACAAATTGTATTCTCTATGACTGCAGATTCATTTAGAATTATTTATAAATAATTTCAGAGCCATTCAGAGGAAATGCGAGACCCAAGGCAATTGATATTTTTGACTTAATGATATTTTTGACTTAATTAATATTAAGTACCAGAAGTATACAGCAAAAGACAAAACATAAAACCTTTTTGTTGTATATTTTAGCGTTTTACTTAAACTTATAATTTAGATTTTGCCCGTACGAAACATTTGTTTTTTTGCACAACGCCCGTTATAAACAACTCATTAGCAGTGCCGCAGAAAGGAGGGGGCCCCAGGCGCGTCAAGTAGAGGGGCGCCATCGAAACCCGTGATCCGAAATTTGTCGTAATGTATATTTTTTGAACTAGTGCTGGGAATTTGAATATTCGCGAATATTCAAATACCACATTATTAAATCATTCACTTTTTCACATATTTGATTAATTTAGCTATTTAAATAGTTCAATAAATTAGTGTTAGAAAACGTCTAATATATTTAATAAATACACTTATTTATTTTAAATTGAATTTCTGTTCAGTATTCCGGCACCAGGTACCCACAGACGCGTTTCGGACTTCAAGGTCCTCTGCAGTATGGTCCCGACCCAGTGCTGAGGAATACTGAATATTTCTGATTATTTCAAGCCAATATGTGAAAACTATTAATGATTTCGATAGCCAACGCCATCTAATGCTTCATAGTGGCATCGTCAGTGACACGAATGCACAAAGTGCATATACAGGTCACTGTTTCGTCCACGAGCGAGCAGAACTCTGTTTGTGAAACCAGACAACAAATATCAAAATTGAATTTGTGTTCAGTATTCCGGCAACAGGTACCCACAGACGCGTTTCGGACTTCAAGGTCCTCTTCAGTGTGGTCCCGACCCAGTGCTGAGGAATACTGAACATTTCGTACTATTTCAAGCCAATATGTGAAAACTATTAATGATTTCGATAGCTAACGCCATCTAATGCTTCATAGTGGCATCGTCAGTGACACGAATGCACAAAGTGCATATACAGGTCACTGTTTCGTCCACGAGCGAGCAAATCATTAATAGTTTTCACATATTGGCTTGAAATAGTCAGAAATGTTCAGTATTCCTCAGCACTGGGTCGGGACCACACTGAAGAGGACCTTGAAGTCCGAAACGCGTCTGTGGGTACCTGTTGCCGGAATACTGAACACAAATTCAATTTTGATATTTGTTGTCTGGTTTCACAAACAGAGTTCTGCTCGCTCGTGGACGAAACAGTGACCTGTATATGCACTTTGTGCATTCGTGTCACTGACGATGCCACTATGAAGCATTAGATGGCGTTAGCTATCGAAATCATTAATAGTTTTCACTTATTTATTTATTATTATAGAGATTGTTTTGTTTCAATGAACAAAAAAAATCGTAAATAAATAAAAATTTGATTTGTGCAATGTAGGCACAGTTTTTTAAGATAAAACCAGGCACACCCATTATTTTTATTAGATATTTAAGAAAAATGATAAAAAGATTAATAAATAGACTAATAGCCTTTACCTCACTTTTTGAAAATTGTATATAATGATGCGAACTTTATAAGAAAAAAACCTAACGTTTATAAAGGGTATAATCATCATGATTAATTACGCTTGAAAATCTCCCTTTTTCTTCATAATTTTTCTAGTTCGCGCAGCCGGTCCGCGTCCACACATGGTGGATGGTTTTAGGTATAATTGACAGTAAATTGCTATAATTTCTTATGACTTTATAACATATAATGGACATTTAATTTGTACCTGCCGCAGGTAGAGCCCCTCTTACCTGGAGCGTTATTTTTCCCCTCCAAACTCGAAAAAAAAATCAACTCTTCGCTTCGTGCATAATTCCCCTGTTAATTTCATTAAATTAAACAACTCGCCGTAAAGTACTTTTGTTAAAGGTTTGTTAATCGTATGCGAGGATGCATGTTTACATTAATTATTGGCCTTTTAGCCGCAACTGCTTCGCGGAATTTACAAACGTCCGAGTGTTTGTGTGCTCCGAGTGCTTCGAAAGGAGACGGTAATTATTATGTGGTGCAGCTATTAATTTACGAAGAATGTTGGGAAGGTACACACACATGCACACGTACAGGTTAAGATCGCTACAGTACTTTAAATTGTATTATGGGTTTAATGGGTATAATCATATACACATATACTGTTTGTGTGGAATGCACTTTGGAAAATGTGATTTTCGACCCTGTTTCTTTAATAATACACACTCACTAAAATGCTGTTATTACCTGAGGTAATTTAACGTAATGTACTTCTCATTCCTATCTGCCAGTAAATATAAATTACTAACATTTCTACATTCTATTATAAAAAGAACCAAAATATAACTTCTTTTTTCGAGAGAGATCTTACTTAGAAATCTTCTAATTTGCACAAGAAAATTAACGAAAAATATTGTACGAATAAATATCGTACGAAAAAATTTCGCAAGATAAAATACCGTACGGAGCAATATCGCACTATAATATGTCGTGCGAATAAATGTCGCACGATAAAATGTCGTATGGAGTAATATCGCACTATAATATATCGTGCGCAAAATGTCGCAGGATAAAATTCTGTACGGAGCAATATCGCACTATATAATGTCGTGCGAAAAAATGTCGCACGATAAAATGTCGTATGCAGTAATTTCGCACTATAATATGTCGTGCGCAAAATGTCGCAGGATAAAATTCTGTACGGAGCAATATCGCACTATATTATGTCGTGCGAAAAAATGTCGCACGATAAAATGCCGTACGGAGCAATATCGCACTATAATATGTCATAAGGGAAAATGTCGAGCGATAAAATTTCTTACTATTTATAAATTGTAGACCGTTGCAAATGAGATGTGAACCAAAAAATGTCAAAGATAAATATATCTCACAGTGAAATATCCTACAACAGAATGTGTAAAATATCATACAAAGAAATGCGAAAAATTAATATAATTTGTACACCACTTAAGTGGTGTACGAATAAGCCCATAGCCAGAAAACTATTTCAAAGGGGGTTATAAACATTTCGAAGGGGTTTATTGGTAAAAATATTGATTTTGCTTTTACAGGGCCGTTTTACATACAAAAAATGTAGATTTAGAAAATTTCAGGGGGGGGGGGTGTTAAATTTTAAACACCCATACCCTCGCCCCCTCTGGCTACGGCCTTGTGTACGAAACAATTCCAGACGATGGAATGCAGTATAAAAGAAGTTTAAACGATAATATATCGCACGAAAACAATGTGTATGTTACTGAAAAGAATATAATAAATAGTGAGTATACTGAACATTTTCACAATAACATAATACCGTACGCAGGAAAGTTTTAAAATAAAATATCAAAACTCGAAATAAAATTTCGAAATCGCACAAACAAATGTAGCAGGCTATTTTTGAACATAACTACATGCCGCTTCCAGTGGCGTAACTAGAAGGCATCGAATTTTTGGTTTACAGCGCAGAGTTATCCGCATAATGTCTGGCTGTCGTCAGGTCTTCATACACATGAAAATACTAACTTTGCCATGATATTATATTCTTGACGTATATTAAAAATCATAGTAACCTTTTCCAGACCAGCTGTGATATTCACAATTATGATACAAGACACAAATCAAATATTTATTCAAAGGGGAATAGGTTAACTAAATCACAGACGGGTGTTAGATACCATGCCATTCAATTTTTTAATGTCCTTCCTGATCAAATTAAATCCATAGAAGTAAACAAATTTACAAAACTGATTAAAGAGGTCCTTCTTACACAAGCCTTCTACAGTTGGGAGGAGTACCTTGAGTACGATTTTACCACATTAGTATAGTAGCGAACTGACATTCTACTTCGTTTGATTTCTTTCTTTTAAATCGTTTGTATCGTTAGTAATTCTATTTATCGTCAGTTAAATTTTAAGTAAATTTTTCTTTTTTTTATTATTATTATGTTAATTTATTTATATTTTAAACACTATTTTTATCCCTTGACTTTAAAGACATTAATTTTACTACTGTTGACTGCTCTCTTTTAAATCGTTTGTATCGTCTGTGATTTTATTTTTATTTTAATGTTTATTTTTATTTTAATGTTTATTTATTTTAATGTTTATTTATTTATTTATTATTTTAAAACTGTATTTGTATCATTTATGTGTTTCTATTGTTTGGGGTTGGTGATCTCATACTTCTTCTCACATCTGACATCTGATTTTTATTTTTTTTAATTTTTTTTCACATAGGTATAGATATTATTATTCATATTTACGATTATTATATATATTGTTACTACTATTTTTATATTATATGTATTATTGACGTGTGTAAAACAATTCTTAAAGCACTAATCTATTAAAAAAAAAATTAAAAAAACATTTAACAAAAAATCTTGAAAATTCATGAAAAGTATCAAAATGTTTAAATTTAACAAATATTAAGGAATTTTACGAAAACTGCTAAGATTTGAAAAAAATGAACGAAAATTTGTGCAAATTTTTTTAAAATTACAGAAAGTTTAAGAAATTCTGGAAAACCGTTAGATTTGTGAAAATCAACGGAAATTTTCTGATTTCATAAAAAACTTCAACGTTTTTAAGTTTTTAGTAAATTCATGAAAATTGCAAAGAATTTAAAAATTGAAGGGAATTTTAAAAACTTATGAAAAGTATCGTCATTTTTCAAATTAACGAACATTTAAGAAAAACAGGGAAACCGACAGAAAATTAACGGAAATTTTAAAACTTCATTAAAAACTTCAACATTTTTTTAGTTTTTAGTAAATTCATTAAAATTGTAAAGAATTTGAAAATTGAAGGGAATTTTAAAAACTTATGAAAAGTATCGACATTTTTTAAATTAATGAACATTTAGGAAATTCAGGAAAACCGTCAGAAAATTGAAAATTAAAGAAAATCTTAAAAATTTACAAAAAGCTTAAAAAATTAACAAAAACTTTAGAAATTCCAAAATCTTGGGAATCCATTTAAAAAAAAACTAAACGACTGTCTTCCACTCCCAGACTAAGCATGAAGTAAAATTTCGAGTTGAGAAAAGCCCGAATTTGGATTTGGACGCGCAGCGTCCAAATCCAAATTCGGGCTTTTCTCAACTCGAAATTTTACTTCATGCGCCACGCGCACAAAACACTGATTTACAGTGAAGATATTGGCATTTTAAACTGAGAAATATCATGAATGTCAACTGTCATAATAATCTAAATGTCATGTGATATTTTAAGATAAATTTACTTCAACATTTTTTAGGTTAAAGAATATTTTGTAAATTCATGAAAATTGCAAAGAATTGAAAATAAAGGAAATTTTAAAAACTTATGTAAAGTATCGACATTTTTAAAACTAACTAACATTTAGGAAATTCGGGAAAACCGTCAGAATTTTGAAGATTAAAGACAATCTTAAACATTTACGAAAAGCTCTAAAAATTAACTAAAACTTTAGAAATTCTAAAATCTTGAGAATTCATCAAAATTTATAAAATTTCTTGTTGAGAAAAGCCCTAAGAATTTGGATTTGGACTTCATGCGCCACGCGTACAAAACATTGATTTAAAGTGAAGATATTGGCATTTCAAACTAAGAAATATCACGAATGTCAACTGTCATATTAATCTAAATGTCATGTGACATTTTAAGATAAATTTGACATTACATGTGTTTTTTTTTCTTTAATAATTTTCTCACTTATCACTTGGTGAAACATTTTTAAATTACATGTGTTTGTTCTATTTGTATATTGTTTTTGGTTTCACGTTTTAATTTATTTTCTACTTTTAATTTATCGTTAGTATTCAGCATTATGCGCTTTAAATTTGGGGCCCCTCACAAGTCAATTTCTGCAAACATTTTAATGAGACAAGCACATAATTTGTACTTTTTTCAAAACATTTTATTTTAAAATATGAAAATAATGACGAGAATGTGCATAGTTTTCTACGACCTACACTTAATGAAACTGTAACTAGGAGATAAAACTGTTTTATTGTAAATAATTATCAGAGGTGGGCAGGATTCAAATCGGTTAAGATTCTAATCCTGGATTCGAATCCTTTTATGTAATTCAAAAGGGGTATTCAAATACTTCAGTTAAAAAGGGTTCGTGAACCGGTTTCGTTACATTTTATCAGGAGGATTCGTATTCGTATCCAAATGCGGGTTATTCGAACCCTTATAAAAGGATTTAAATCCTTATAAAAGGATTCGAATATTTATAAAAGGATTCGAATATTTATAAAAGTATTCAAATACTTACAAAAGGATTAAAATACTTACAAAAGGATTCGAATCGTCAAAAATAATTCGAATTAATTGGGATGATTCAAATATACATTGTTTTTATATTTTTAACCTTTACGTTAAATCAGTGTTTTAAATGCGTAGCGCATAAAGTAAAATTTCGAGTTTAGAAAAGCCTGAATTTGGATTTGGACCAATCCAAACGTTCAGGCTTTTCTAAACTTGAAATTTTACTTCATGCTTAATCTGGGAGTGAAAACACTCGTTAGAATTGTCAAATTGAACGCTTTAATAAAAACATTAAATACTGGAAACTTATTTTAAGAAAAAATCTAAGTTTCATAATCGAATAATTAAGTTTGGTTTAATATTATTCGCTTACCCAAATCCCGCAAATTCCAAATGATACTATAACGAATGAAGAATACTTCGATATTCTCAAAAAAGGCAAGAATACCGCGCCCGGTCATGACAATATCCCTAGATCTATCCTAAAATCCCTTCCACCAAGCATCCACGAATATATCCTCAAAATATTTAACCACATATACTCCATGCAGGTTATTTCTAGTGAGTGGAAACGGGGCATAATTACATGCATTCATAAACCCGGATATGATCCCTTAGAACCTAGCAACTACCGTCCCATTACCCTCCTCCCTGTCCTTGGAAAATTATTTGAATCCGTTATAAAAAATAAGCTCATGACCTACATTTCTGACTATATCCCTCCCTACCAATTTGGATTCCTTGAACATCGTTCCACAGCACTACCTCTAACCATTCTAACATCAAACTACCAAACAGCGAGCCTCGAAGGCCGCAAATCTGCTGTATTATTCTTAGACGTCAAAAAAGCATTTGATTCTGTCTGGCACCGGGGCTTGCTGTTTAAATGCAATACCCTCACACCTGAACAAGGTTTACCTCAAGGCTCCCCTTTATCACCACTCCTTTATAATCTCCTAGTACATGACATTTACAATCCTGATCCTAATCACATAAATAAATCTGCCTATCCTCTCCTCTACGCCGATGATACTGCGTTAATCGCTAATGCTCTCAGCACCCTTCAGGGCCTAATCGACACTATTCAAACGTGGTTCGCGAAGTGGCGAATTTCCATAAACCCAAACAAATCCCAGCTCCTGATTCCTTTCCATCGACAAAACAACTCCACCTTCTCAATTACTATCCCCTCCGCCACCTGCAAGTACCTACGTATTCACATTGATCCCAAATTCACATTCAAAACCCACTCCGCAATCCTTAAAACAAAAGTCAAGAATCGGGCGGCCCACTTTAGAAGTCTGACCTTCAAACAACAAGGCATCAGTACAAACACAGCCGTACATATATATAAAATGATCTGTCGCCCTTTACTTGACTAGGCCTCAATCCTTTATCACAACCCCCATCCTACCACCTTAAAGAATTCGCAAGTCGCCGAAAGATCGGCCCTTAGAGTGTTGACCAAAATCCGACACCCCCAAAACCCCCTACATAACCCATCCAATACCCTACTTTATGAACTAACAGCAGTCACTCCCATCGAAAAACGACTTTCACACTTAGCTGAAAAATTCGCCTCAAATCCTATCCTCTAAAATCTCCTTCACCCTTTATGTATCCCTCGAAACCAAAACATCACTCCCAAGCGTAAACGATTCACCATCACCATTCATGATTTCATTGCATCATTCCATGACATTAGTGATCATGACGATTTGTGAACAGTAATCATCTGACAGACATTGGACGACACTAACAAACAAGAGGTTTTTTACACAAGAACGGACAAGGACAAACAATTAAAATTCAGGCGGAAAGACCAATGGTCGATAGCCAATTGGCAGAAGAATTTATTTGTTATTTTAGCCATCAGAATTATTTTTATGTTAATTATTTATTGTACAATCTGGCAATAAAGATTTATATATATATATATATATATATATATATATATATATATATATATATATATATATATATTATTCGCTGTAAAACTAATATGGTGGCCACAATGTAAAATTTTAAATTTTCCCGATATTTCCCTGATTTAAGATTTTTTTCCCTAAAATTTTGTTTTTGTCAATATTTTAATTGATTTTATTAATTTTTACGTGCTTAGTAATTTTTATATTGCCTGTTGATTTTGAAAAATGTAATTACATCATATGGTTAGTCCGTTTTTAGGATTTATGTTTTTTGATGCCATCTATTTTATTACTTTTTGTATTGTTGGTTATTAAGTTTGTCAATTAAGTAACTACTATTTCTTTTTTTGTTGACTTTGACCTGATAACTTTTTTCTGATAACTTTGTGTTTTTTATTTTGTAGAAATTTAGAAATAAATAATTTTTATATTTTGATTCAGTAAATATTTGCTTCGTATTATTTTTAACAGTTTTAAAGATATTTTTTAATTTTTATAATTTTAAAGATTTTATATAAATTAATATTTTTTTTGTTTTCTAGAAGATTAGAAAATAATAATTTTAAAGATATTTTGTAATTTTTTATAATCGTTAGTTACTTTTAAAGATTTTATTTGAAATAATTTTTTTTAATTTAAAATTTGTAATATTTGAAATATTAATTGTTAAATTTGATTTCATTTAAATGTTAATAATTTGGACATTTTTTGGATACATTGAATTTTATCGATTCTTTTGCCAAAAAAAAAAATGCAGAAATCGTTACCTGTTAATATAAACAAACATTGGCAAATAGGTGTCAAAAAAAAGTACAGGGTCCGGCAGCGTTACCTGACGGTTTTTAAAAGAGCACTATTAAATCAATTTTCAAGATATTTTATTAAAAAAAAAATTGTAAACAGGAAGATTAGAAGTTTAAAACGTATACAAAAACTTAAAAAAAACCTCACGTAGCAAAAATAAATTAGGTAAATGACGACTTCCGTTTTTATCATCACTCCAAAAAACATTTCTGTTTCCAATTTTTTTTTTTTTATAAAATATCTTGAAAATTGATTGAGTTGTGCTATTTTAAAAACCGTCAGGTAACGCTGCCGGACCCTGTACTTTTTTGTTAATTTTGATTTGTTTGACACCTATTTGCCAGTTTGTTTATATTAACAATTTCAATGAAAGTTTATTGCCACTATTTAGAATATTCATATACCCTTCGTTTGTTTTATCATGCTCACCATTGGGATTTTCTAAACTATTACAGATACAAATACGGTTAAATTAGACAAAAGTTTCCATTTCTAATACAAAATAAAACTACGTTGACAAATTTCATCTAACGTCATTTGTTTTCAAGATATGGCAAAATAAAGTGAAAATCAACAAAAATATTAAAAACAAATAATGATAACAATAAATGTTGTCAACACTAACACAACCAATTATAAACTAGGAATAAAAATCTCAAAAATTGAACATTACACAATAAATATACAATTTTTTTTACTTTAATAATTTTCCAGGTTTCTATAATTGTTGACAGTATTAGTATTTTTTCATGATTTCGTATTTTAATTTACTTTGCTAATATTGATATTTTTTTAATCTTTCATGTTAAATGTCAATCATTTGGACATTTTTAATAATTTCTGTATAATGGTAATTAGTTAAGTTATTCCTTTATTCCTTTTACTTCACTTTTTATTTTAATTCTATATGTACATTTCGGGTAAAAAAAAAAAAAAAAAAAAATGTCAATTAGTTTTTTCTATTGATAAAGGGTACATTGTACCCGAAATGTACATATAGAATTAAAATAAAAAGTGAAGTAAAAGGAATAAAGGAATAACTTAACTAATTACCATTAAACTAACCTTCACGTAACTCAAACAAGAATATCTTAGAATTTCTGTATAGTTTGTTACTTTTTACAATTTATTTTAAAAGACCTTTTTAGTGATTTAGTCAATTTGAACAAAAGTCCCTGACTTTTACCTTACCTCCCCGGTTGTAATGATGTTCAAGGATTTTTTCTTTTAAGTAGTTTTCAGGCAATTGTCGATTTTATAAAAGAGTTCAATTTTAAGTTTAGAACGAGAGTTTCCACTCCCAGGTTAAGCATGAAGTAAATTTTCAGGCTTTTCTAAACTCGAAATTTTACTTCATGCGCCACGCGTTTAAAACACTGATTTCAAATGAAGTTCAAAAACACAAAATTATATCTTGAATTAGAGTAACACGGAATCAGATATTTAGTCTGTTATCAACGACGTTCAGTGTTAATAATAAATAATTAGGTTTTGAACAAATTTGTTAAATCAACTGGTAGTTGATTTTAATATTTTATTTTATTTTAATATTATATTATATTTAAATTTTTATGATTGCAAAAAAAAAATCAAATTGATTTTTAAAGGGCTTAAATTCGTGATCGAAATAACAGAATTCGAATCTTTGATTCAAATCATATTTATCTCTTACGAATCCTTTATTCGAGTATTCGTGATTCTAATCATATTAGGTGATTCGGATTCGGATTTTGAGGATTCGTCAAAGCTCTGTTAACTATTAAATATTTACAAAATATAAAAACGAATTAAAATTAATATCGACTTTCTGCAAAAATTTAGTCTCGTTGGGACTTCTTTAAATATTCATTGAAACAACTACTCGAGCTGATACCCCGACAGATATTGAATTATACAATGAATATTTGAGTTACACGACGAATTTACTGTTCTACGCATAATTTCATCGTTTTCTCTATCCTCTTGTTAATTTCGACTTTTTGTGTTCCCTTCTCATCAAATAGTCTGCTGATAAATTTGTCCTTCATTGCGAAATATAATTTCATCGTTTTCTCTATCCTGTTGTTAATTTCGACTTCTTGTGTTCCCTTCTCATCAATAGCCTGCTGATAAATTTGTCCTTCATTGCGAAATATAATTTCATCGTTTTCTTTATCGTGTTGTTAATTTCTACTTCTTGTGTTCCCTTCTCATCATTGCGAAATATAATTTCATCGTTTTCTCTATTCTCTTGTTAATTTCCACTTCTTGTGTTCCCTTCTCATCAGGTCAAATTATTCTTTCACCAAACTATATTAACTACATTTTTACAGAGAAGAAAGTCGATATTAATTTTAATTCGTTTGTAAATATTTAATAGTTAACAGAGCTGGGACGAATTCTCAAAATCACGAATCCGTTTTCATATTTTGTAAATATTCTGCAAACTCTTGGCAAATTTAATTTTTTCTTTATGTTAAATATTTGTAATGGGAATGATTTTAATAGGTACATATTTGAATAATAGTAAATCCGTTGTTGATTTATGAATAGTTAAATCCCCGTTCAATATTATACTATATTTAATATTGAATAGCTAATCATAACTTACAACTCGGGAACAATGTGAAACGGTCTACTAAGAATAGCTATCATTAGTATTATAATTGAATTAGATAAACCCCACCCATACGTGTTTAAATTCATTACGGCTCAGACTCATTCCCGATTCAATCTGATCGAGCACTCGGAGAGTCGCTTTATTAATGAGAGAAATGGATGATTAATTGCGGCCGGTGTCGGAACGGTTCGCATTCCCATAAAAATTTCATTAAATTCGTATCTGGCGAGCTTCCATGACTGATTTATCTCTGGGGAATCTTTGAAAAGTGAAGCACACACGTCGACCCTCTTTATGAAATGTTGTCATACAGCCCGGTTTATCAGATGTTGAACGATTCATTTGTGGGGAGATCGCCTATCGCTGCTGCGGCCTTTGGAAACATTATTTTATTGGATCTGATTTCAAATATTCCTCGTATTCATTGTGAGGGTATTAATATTTGGATTGGGCTTATCACTTACGCATACCAACATTTCTTTCTGATTATTTATCTTGTAGATGCTCTAATTCTTCTGATTAGCTTTTCTCTTTTAAACTACATACTTTAGTTGTTCTGTTTGTGTATTCATTTATGTAATAGTTAGAGGGAGATAAGGATAATGGGACCCCTCGTTGCAAGATTAGCATTTATTCTTAATTTCTCAAAGTCAAAGCTTCTTTATAATTAAGACATTAGGGCTTCATAAATGCTCTTGATTGATAGCCTTGTTAATTAGGACGAAGCAAAGATGCCATGCTTTGCATAAAAACATGGAAATGGCTTCTTAGATATAGATTAATCAAAATGAACAAATTCTTCTGTCTTGTCATGATTCTGTTTTTGTTACCCAACAAAATGTTTTGATAAATATTATAAAATTTACAAATGAAATGAATATAATTTTTTAAGAATAATAAAGTACAGTTGCGAAAGAAAAAAGTTGTACAGCAGGGAGCTTTAGCCACTTATAAAATACAGTATTTTTTTCTTGTAAAATAAACTTGTCATGTACAGGTTAACAACAATTTTTTTCTTGGCCAACAAGACGGTGCTTTTGTTGACATGCACTTTAACAGCAATATCTCTAATGCTAATACCGTCTCTAACTCGGTCGTTCTTATTGCTTTTTGGGTTTCTGTCAGTTGTGGCAGGTCGACGTTAATTAAATTTCATTTGTCATTTCCGCACTTTTATCAATTTTATAGACAATTTGAAAAATCAAAGCGAGTCCAGTTCACATAACCAAATATTTTGCTGCACTAGTTTTTCGTCTCTCGCAACTGTACATACATACTGTAAATGTTTCTTTTAAGTATACATATCCCAAAACATGCGCTGTATGTGTTCAGACATTCGTATTTTTTTCTTTTAAGTATACATATCCCAAAACATACGCTGAATTTGTTCAGGCATTTGTATTTTTTTCTTTTAAGTATACATATCCCAAAACATACGCTGTATTTGTTCAGGCATTCATAATTTGTTCTTTTAAGTATACATATCCGAAAACATACGCTGTATTTGTTCAGGCATTAGTTGTTTTTAAAAATCGTTCAATTTGGTGCTTCTAACGAGTGTTTCCACTCCCAGATTAAGCATGAAGTAAAATGTCGAGTTTAGAAAAGCCTGAAAATTTGGTTTGGTCGCGTAGCGCGAAGCGCAGAGCGGCCAAACCAAATTTTCAGGCTTTTCTAAACTCGAAATTTTACTTCATGCGCCAAGCGTACAAAACACTGAATTATTATGAAGTATAAAATATACTTCTAAATCAGTATGCTAAAGTAGTATAGTTTGAACATCGGAGTATTTCAATGATTTATACGCGTGGCGCATGAAGTAAAATATCTATTTTAGAAAAGCCTGAAAATTTGCTTTGGTCGCGTAGCGCGGAGCGACCAAACCAAATTTTCAGGCTTTTCTAAACTCGAAATTTTACTTCATGAGCCACGCGTATAAGACACTGATTTCAAGCGATGTTTACTCGTTCCCAATATTTCAGTGTTTTCACTGTTTAATACGCGTGGCGCATGAAGTAAAATTTCTAGTTTAGAAAAGCCTGAACATTTGGTTTAGTCGCGTAGCGCGGAGCGACCAAACCAAATTTTCAGGCTTTATAAACTCGAAATTTTACTTCATGAGCCACGCGTATAAGACACTGATTTCAAGCGATGTTTACTCGTTCACAATATTTCAGCGTTTTCACTGTTTAATACGCGTGGCGCATGAAGTAAAATTTCGAGTTTAGAAATGCCTGAAAATTTGGTTTGGTCGCGTAGCGCGGAGCGACCAAACCAAATTTTCAGGCTTTTCTAAACTCAAAATTTTACTTCATGCTTAGTCTGGGAATGGAAACACTCGTTAGAAGATTAAAATTAAACGATTTTCAAAAACCACGAATGCTTCAATAAATACAGCGTATGTTGTAGGATACTTAACTAATACTGGGAGTTTTTTCTTTTAAGTATACATATCCCAAAACATACGCTGTATTTGTTCAGGCATTCGTAATTTGTTCATTTAAGTATACATATCCGAAAACATACGCTGTATTTGTTCAGGCATTAGTTGTTTTTAAAAATCGTTCAATTTGGTGCTTCTAACGAGTGTTTCCACTCCCAGATTAAGCATGAAGTAAAATTTCGAGTTTAGAAAAGCCTGAAAATTTGGTTTGGTCGCGTAGCGCGAAGCGCGGAGCGGCCGAACCAAATTTTCAGGCTTTTCTAAACTCGAAATTTTACTTCATGCGCCACGCGTACAAAACACTGAATTATTATGAAGTATAAAATATACTTCTAAATCAGTATGCTAAAGTAGTATAGTTTGAACATCGGAGTATTTCAATGATTTATACGCGTGGCGCATGAAGTAAAATTTCTAGTTTAGAAAAGCCGCGTAGCGCGGAGCGACCAAACCAAATTTTCAGGCTTTTCTAAACTCGAAATTTTACTTCATGAGCCACGCGTATAAAACACTGATTTCAAGCGATGTTTACTCGTTCACAATATTTCAGTGTTTTCACTGTTTAATACGCGTGGCGCATGAAGTAAAATTTCTAGTTTAGAAAAGCCTGAAAATTTGGTTTGGCCGCTCCGCGCTTCGCGCTACGCGACCAAACCAAATTTTCAGGCTTTTCTAAACTCGAAATTTTACTTCATGCTTAGTCTGGGAGTGGAAACACTCGTTAGAAGCTCCAAATTGACGATTTTCAAAATCCACGAATGCCTCAATAAATACAGCGTATGTTATAGGATACATATACTTAACTAATACTGGGAGTCGAAACACTCGTTAGAAGATTTAGATTGAACGCTTTAAAAAACAACGAATACCTAAAAACTGACATGGTATACATTTGGATGTGTAACCTCAGAAGGGAAATTCCCTCTTTTTTTATTTTTATTTAATTAATAGAGATGCGAACACGACAGGACGAACCCACGAAGTGTTCACTTTGTTTTAATTCTAAAAACTTTTATAAGTTTTGTAAGTTGATTTAACGGAATATACCACAATTAAAATTAATCAATAAATTAATTGATTCTCTCAAAGTTAGGTAAGCACTGATGAACTAATTAGTTATATGTTTGATAATGGCAAGATAAATTTGCCGAAACTGCAGTCACATAAAAATAAATCGTGTTATACAAACAAAGTTAAACCGTTTTTTATTAATAAATTAACATGTATAACGAAGTAGAAGCCTCCACAATACAAAATTAGTAAAAGATAATATTGTTCATTCCAAAAATTCAGTTTGATCAATCAAAGATTGTTTTCCGAAAAATACACAAACACTAACAAAATCTAAAAACTAATCGCATTACAATCATTTTCACGTACTTCTCAACTTTTTTCCCAAAAAGTAAACTATAAATCCAACCCTAAGTCACATTAAAACCATCCTCAGAAGCCGCATCCCCAGCATAAATAAAACCACTACCGTTGTTCCTCCAAAAAACCTGAAAAAGCAAAAAAAATAATTAATAGAAGGCTCACCTCGAGGGACATAAATTGCCCCCCGCGTGGACCAAATATCCTTCCACGAATTGACACCAGAAAACAAGGTCCCGTTCTCCATTCCTACCTGATACAGACCGCAATATTTCGGAATGTGGGCGAAAGTGACGATTCACTGCCGGGGATGAAAGGGATCTCGTCCTAATTGACGGTGACGGATTTTTGTGTTTTGTTTTCTTACCGGACATTGTTCGCCGAGTTTATACGATCATTAATTGTGAATGGTTTCTTAATTTTTATCTGGTCGCAACGTGACGTTGCTTCTATTCGGGAGAGATGAGATCAAGTAGTCGGTGTATTTAACTTCTGGATGTTTTCTCCTCGGTAATTGAATTAAATGAAGTGAAAGGGATTTTCTTCGTATGTTGTCATTAATTTTTATTAACGGGAGTTACTTTGTTGGATTCACTTGTCATCCTGTCACAATTAACAAAAATGATACCAATTGTTGAAACTGACATTAATAAGAATGATCATTAAAGTTAAGAAAATTAATGAATATCACTAAAATTATATTAAATAAAATATCTAAAAGGTCTTTTTTTCTCGAGGTATAGAACTTCTGTTTATACTAAAACACATTAAACTCAATAAAATAACAAATGTGTTGGCTTTAATAGGTAGCTAATGTAATGCCATTTAATATTTAAAAACAATGTTGGGCATGTGACCACCGCGATTACGTCTTAGATCCTGGATCTCCAAACTATCTTCTTCACGGGCCACACATACAATTCTACATAATAAAGTCGGCCAAGATCCGATTAATTTTATAAAATTATGAAAAATTTAAGGAACAATTGTTACAATATTTCAAAATATGACATTTACAAAAAAAATTACAAACAATGGCGGGCCGGATTCATGCAAGTCGCGGGCCGGATTTGGCCCGCGGGCCGTAGTTTGGAGACCACTGTCTTAGATGAACCATTCTATTGGTTCAATTTTTTATAACTTTTTCCAATGTGGCCGGGCTAATCTCTCCAATTTCGGGCCAAAAATTATTGCAGGCTTATCAGCATAGACCAGTGATTTGACGTGCCCTATAAAAAGTGGTCCAATATGATCAAATCATATCCCAAATAAAACGTCTTACCCTTTTCATGTAAAAAGACAGTTTTAAGGGTTTGTAAGAAATATAAAGGGACAATCCTGTGAATTTCGGTCGCGTAAATGTGCAGAAAAGGGAAAGCCAGCTCATAATCTTGATTGGCCGTAATTAAGAGATGCCAAATAGACTCTGAGGTGTATCTAGTTAATTAGGGACCTGTACTCAAGGCACTTTGAAATTAAAGAAACAGTACCTTATGTTAATGAATCTTAGGTTTATGTCGACTGCTTTACTGCCGAATGTCAATAGGTGTGCTCTGCTAAAAACCAACATAGTCGCTCTAACTTTAATACCTCTGTTTATCCACAATCACACGGAATTCAAGGAGGAGCATTCAACCTTCTCTTTACACCCTGCCCCAGGTTCCCCCACCCCGTAAAATCAAGATGTTTGTTTATAAGTAGAATAATGTAAGCTTAGTTATACCACAGTTCATATATATCCAGTTAGCCAGTCCCCATATAAATTTTGGGTACACGCCAATGGGAGCAGAGCGCTGGATGCCAAATTGGTGTATATGGCTGCCTATATACACCAGTCTGGCTTCCTGCGGTCGGTCGGTTACGACTATTTTACTCCAGATGTCGCGAAATCAAGTCTCAGAGAGAGAGAGTGAGAGAGAGACAATTTCTTTCTCTCTCTATTCCACGCTTCTCGTTGTATCATATTCCAGATGTTGATTTTTCAATCTTGAAAACACGTTTCTTTTTTTCTTTTAACGAGCTAAGGATGCGTGTTACATTCATTCATGCGTTTCCTTCTACAATTTTATTTTCTGCGTTATTAGAGAATAGATTTTATGAAATTATATGTGAACGTTGTAAAATTCATTAAGTATTATTTATTTTGTACAAGAAACTTAAAATACAAAACTATTTAACTTTTGATAAAAAGTAAAACAAATTCATCAACTTATCATTTTATTAACTAATCAGATCAATCCTATTGATCAGATCAAATCTACTGATCGATAAGGGTTTCCTTTTTAATTAGAGGGGTCAGTGCAAAATGCAGTTAGGTCATTTTTTTTTTAGTTTTTGAATTATTACCGTTTGAAGTTTTTAACCCATTAAGCGCCGTTGATGCATACACGCAACATTATTATTTTTTGATAATTAAGTTACTAAATAAGTTTATTTGATATATTATATTATTTGACCAGAATTGAAAATGTACCAAGAAAAATTTAAATATTTTGTTATTTAAAGTGTATTATAAATACTTCACAATATTACAATGTTTTATACGCGTGGCGCATGAAGTAAAATTTCGAGTTTAGAAAAGCCTAATTTGGCTCGGTCGCTCCGCTTCGCTACGCGCCCGAGCCAAATTTTCAGGCTGTTCTAAACTCGAAATTTTACTTCATGCTTAGTCTGGGAGTGGATACACTCGTTCTTAACTTCATATTGCACGTTTTTATATAAAATCGACGAATGCCTGAACATTGACAGCGTATACATTACATTGTTGAGGCACTAATTTTTTTGAAAATCCATTATCACTTTAATACAATAATAATAATAAACTATTTATGATGTTTAACTTTTTATTAAATTCACGTATACATTATGTGTATTTAAAGAAAAAATTCACAGTATGTAATGCAATAAGTCATTCATAGTAATCAGAAAAGGAAGTGTAGAATTTTAATTAAAATGAACTTTTAGAGTTAAAATTGCTTGGCCGTTAATGGGTTAAAATAGTTTTAAATATACTGTGTCCCGTTTCAAGGCGCGTTGTATGTTTCATGTAAAGATTTCCAATGTAATTGGAATTTGAGTTTGTATCGCTTATTGAACCAAAACGATTACAATAAAATTAACATCATTTCTTTACCTACTAGCAGTATTTTCGAGGTATTAATTTTGAGTTCTCCTCAGTTTCATTTGAAATATAGCTTGAAAATAGTGAACGATTATACGAAAATAAAATCGTCAAAACAGTAGTTGCTACGAAAAGTCAGTGTTTGGCATCAAATTTATTAAAACACAAAGCAGTAATTCAATTCAACATGAGTGTTTATTCTGCTAAAGAAAAAAATCAGATCCCAAAATGGACTCAGTATATATTTTAATCACGATGCGTATTTTATTACATGAACCATACTTTTAATAAATATTAACAGTTTCAGAAATTTGTGGTTTTTGCACTGACTACTTTAATTATCCGTTTACTTTGAACGATTGTTACATGATCAACTTGTACTTTTCCGATTGAAATTTTATAAACGCTTATTGTGTGCCATTTGACCAACACCGACAACACTCAGCGGGCACTAAAATGTTACCTAATTTTTGGATTAAAATTTATGGCATCCGTCGTGCGGCTGCATGGGGATAATTTAAAAAAGAATAAGCAGAAATATTTTTCGATATTCTCAATACCTCCCGAGATACACGAAATGTTATATAGAGAAAGTACAAATTATATAAAAATCATGAAACTTTATAATTGAGAATATTATCAAAAACTGCGAAACAAACAAACTTGTTAAATCAAGTAATTAGTCACATTAATAACATTATAAATTTTACATTTTAATAATTGTTACCGACCTCATGGCTATCTTTTTTTGTACGGAAATATACG
This sequence comes from Philonthus cognatus, assembly GCA_932526585.2. Taxonomy (NCBI): domain Eukaryota; kingdom Metazoa; phylum Arthropoda; class Insecta; order Coleoptera; family Staphylinidae; genus Philonthus; species Philonthus cognatus. The sequence continues at coordinate 157,323,883 of OW052241.1, forward strand.
ATTGAGGGTCCCAGGAATCAGAAACAAGTGTTATCGATAATATTTGAGATAATTGGCTCAAATATTGAAATATGTTGAAAAGTCTCGATAATCAAAAACATTTAGAAAACAACAAGATGTCTGGTCTGGTTATACATGTAGAACGATTTCTCTGGAAATTGCGTACTCAAAATTGTCTTAAATATGAAAACAATTTAGAAGAGTGGTAGCAAATACATGGCACTTGAACTAGTTTTAAATTTCTAAAACTTTACTTTATTTAAAAAATGTTAATATTTTTATCACCACTAGATAAAATATGTAATCATAATTCTATATACATATATCTTATATCAAAAATAAATTCCCATGAGGCGTCAATAAAACATTATTCTTGATTTAATTACAACGTTAATGGACTATAACGCGTCACATTAATTAAATCATTCGCGGACGATCTTAATATAAAAAAACAAAAATTGCGCGTTCAGTTACGCAAGGCTGCTCCTGAATAATATAAGTTTTTGTAAGAGCTATCAACCGATTATTTATGACTGCCAGGGCGGACGTATCAATCGGATTTTCACTGGCAATCAATCATCATCATCCGGGATTTCCTTACCGCTTTAAGTTGTAATTTTTATCATTTTATACGTAATGCCGTAACGGTAATTATAAAATACAATTATTGTTCATTAATTATGGTATTTATGTAATTGGAAGGTGGTTTTTTGAAGAAACGGTAATGCTTGCGCCATCTATTTTCGGAGAGCTGAAGTAGGAGTTGATTAAGCTTGCCTAATTTATTTATTTAAGCTTGCTTTAATACAAAGTTAGCAATCTTTATGAGTATTTAGGAATAGAAGAGTATTTAGGAATAGAAGAGTATTTAGGAATAGAAGACATATGTCAAATTTGAATTAATTTTGAGTTCGGTAATCCTGGTGCTGTACTAAATTAGCAATCTATATTATCAGTATTTAGGAATACAAGATATCTATCAAATTTGAATCAATTTTGAGTTCGGTAATGCTGGCACCATACTAAGTTAGCAGTCTATATTATCAATTAGTATTTAGCAATGGAAGATATCTGTCAAATTTGAATCAATTTTGAGTTCAGTAATGCTGGCGCCATCTATTTTTCGATAGTTGAAGTATGAGATCATTAAGCTTGCTATAAAACTAAGTTAGCAATCTATATTATCAGTAAATAAGATTTTAAATATTTCATTGTGTAATTCAATATCCGGAGGTGTATTTGCACGGGAAGTAGTTGTTTCAATGGATATTTATCGTCTTAAATTGTCTTATTAATTAAGACACTGTTAGCATTTTTACGAATAGTTTTTTCGTAATTTTATATATTATGTATATTATCAGTATTTAGGAATAGAAGATATCTATGAAATTTGAATTCAATTTGAGTTCGGTAATGCTGGCGCCATTCTAAATTAGCAATCTATATTATCAATATTTAGGAATAGAAGATATCCATCAAATTTGAATCAATTTTGAGTTCGGTAATGCTGGCGCCATACTAAGTTAGCAACCTATATTATCAATTAGTATTTAGGAATAGAAGATATCTGTCAAGTTTGAATCAGTTCAGTAATGCTGGCGCCATCTATTTTCCTGTAGCTAAAGAGAGAAATGAATAAGCTTGCTATAATACTAAGTTAGCAATCTATATTATTAGTATTTAGGAATAGAAGATATCTGTCAAATTTGAAATCATTTTGAGTTCGGTAATGCTGGCGCTCTACTAAATTAGCAATCTGTATTATCAGTATTTAGGAAGAGAAGATATCTATCGAATTTGAATCAATTTTAAGTTCGGTAATGCTGGCGCCATACTAAGTTAGCAATCTTTATTATCAATCAGTATTTAGGAATAGAAAATATCTGTATTTTTTAAACTCTACAATATTTTCTTGAAGCTAAAATAAGAGTTAATTAAGCAAACGTTAATTATTGATAAATCTACACTCTAGATATCAAAAAATCATGTATTTTAAAATGTTTGCAGGCAAGTTTTCACCAGAATTAAAATAAATAATTAATTATCTAACGTCTAAATTCTGTATTGTGAAGGCTTCTACTTCGTTATACATGTAAATTACACAATTGTGTAATTATCTAACAATTAGAAAATAAAATGTTATTGACACAGGAAATTATCTACTTGAAAATTGACAAACAGCTGTCAAAATTGATCAAAATTTCTAAATAGAATTAGTATGTATAATTAGCTCACAAGATTCCACACAATTTATCAATCAACCGAACAAAATAAAGGCTAGTATTTTTTAAACCCTACAATATTTCAGTGTTTTATACGCGTGGCGTATGAAGTAAAATTTCGAGTTTAGAAAAGCCCCGCGAAAATTTGTCTCGGGTCGCTGGCGCGACCCTCGACAAATTTTCTACGCGGGGCTTTTCTAAACTCGAAATTTTACTTAATGCTTAGTCTGGGATTGGAAACACTCGTTCGAACTTTAAATTAAATATTATCAGTATTTAGGAATAAAAGATCTCTGTCAAATTTAACTCAATTTTGAGTTTGGTAATGCTGGCTCCATCTTTTTTCGGTAAGCTGAAGTAAAAGTTAATTAAGCAAGCGTTAATTACTGATAAGATAGAAATCTACCTGATCGGAATTTATGAATAGAAGATTTCTATCAAATTTGAGTCAATTTAAAGTTTAGATACCAAAAAATCATACATTTTAAAAATGTTGCAGGCAAGTTTTCACCAGCGACGGCTCACAGCCTAACTTCAGGGTCGGCCAGAGACCCAAGGTAATATGTATCAGTTATTGAAAGGTGACTTTGTTGTGCAATTCCTTGTATTTATCATAACGATCCCAACCTAAAATTTTGTGTGCCTTGGCGCTGTGGCCGACCCTGAAGTTAGGCTGCGAGCCGTCGCTGGTTTTCACCAAAGTTAAAATAAATAATTAATTATAATTAGATAATTTTCTAATGATCAGAAAATAAAATGTTATTAACTAAGTAAATTACTACTTGAATATTGAGAAAAAGCTAAAAATTAATGAAAAATTATAAATAGAACTAGTATGTATAATCAGCTCAGATGATTAAACACAATTTGTCAATTAACCGAATAAAATAAAGGCTAGTATTTTTTAAACTTTACAATATTCTAGTGTTTTATACTCGTGGCGCATGAAGTAAAATTTCGAGTTTAGAAAAGCCCCGTGAAAATTTGTCTCGGATCGCTGGCGCGACCCTCGACAAATTTTCTACGCGGGGCTTTTCTAAACTCGAATTTTTACTTCATGCTTACTCTGGGAGTGGAAACACTCGTTCGAAATTTAAATTGAACTCTTTTATAAAATCAACGAATGGACCATAACCCGATTGTACAGAATTTCATGAAAATTCATGAATACTGTCAATATTTTAAAAATCAATCAAAATTAAACATGACTGTTAACATTTTGAAAATCAACGGACATTTTCTGAATACGAAAAATCAAAAATAATTTAAATATTAACTAAAATTAGTTAAACCAATTTGAATTAATTTTGAGTTTAGTAATACTGGCGCTATCTTTTTTCTGGAAGCTAAAATAAGAGTTAATTAAGGAAGCGTTAATTATTGATAATATAGAATTCTATCTAGAATTATACATTTTTAAATTGTTGCAGGCAAGTTTTCACCAAAATTAAAACAAATAATTAATTATCTAACAATTAGAAAATAAAATGTTACTGACAAAAAAAATTATCTATCTGAAAATTGACAAACAGCTGTCAAAATTGATCAAAATTTATAAATAGAATTAGTACGTTTAATCAGCTCACAAGACACAATTTGTCAATCAACCGAATAAAATAAAGGCTAGTATTTTTTGAAAATTGACAATCAGCTGTCAAAATTGATCAAAATTTCTAAATAGAATTAGTACGTATAATTAGCTCACAAGATTCAACACAATTTTTCAATCAACCGAACAAAATAAAGGCTAGTCTTTTTTAAACTCTACAATATTCCAGTGTTTTATACGCGTGGCGCATGAAGTAAAATTTCGAGTTTAGAAAAGCCCCGTGAAAATATGTGGAGGGTCGCTAGCGCGACCCTCCACAAATTTTCTACGCCGGGCTTTTCTAAACTCGAAATTTTACTTCATACTTAGTCTGGGAGTGGAAACACTTGTTCGAACTTTAAATTGAACTCTTTTATAAAATCAGCGAATGGACTATAATAACAATTAGAAAATAAAATACAAAGGAAATTATCTACCTGAATATTGACAATCAGCTGTCAAAATTGATCAAAATTTATAAATAGAATTAGTATGTTTAATCAACTCACAAGATTCAACACAATTTGTCAATCAACCGAACAAAATAAAGGCTAGTATTTTTTAAACTTTACAATATTCCAGTGATTTATACGCGTGGCGCATGAAGTAAAATTTCGAGTTTAGAAAAGCCCCGTGAAAATTTGTCGAGGGTCGCTAGCGCGACCCTCGACAAATTTTCTACGCGGGTCTTTTCTAAACTCGAAATTTTACTTCATGCTTAGTCTGGGAGTGGACCGTCAAGATTTTCGATATTTCTAGATTTTTGTCGATTTATTCACAGTTTGTTATTATATTAAATGCAACTTTAATATTTATTAAATACTGTTTTTCTTAGGAATAGAATATTAACCCATTTAGAGCAAATTATGGTTACCTCTAGAAGTTGATTTTAGGTAAAATTCTGCATCTTTTTCTATGATTTCAATGAATTATTTATTTTATTACATACGTCGATTTTATAAAAGAGTTAAATTTAAACTTCGAACGAGTGTTTCCACTCCCAGACTAAGCATGAAGTAAAATTTCGAGTTTAGAAAAACCCCGCGTAGAGAATTTGTCGAGGGTCGCGCAGCGACCCGAGACAAATTTTCACGGGGCTTTTCTAAACTCGAAATTTTACTTCATGCGCCACGCGTATAAAGCACTGAAACGTTGTGAAGTTATAAATACACTTAAAAAATGGGTCATAATCGAAATATTGAAATAACCAAATAATTACTTTTTTCCTTTACTTTTATTCTACATTAAGTTGTAACGTAGGTACTTATTTGTTGTTTCGTTATTATTAATGACATAACCTCACAATAAATGACATTTGTGACTTTTTTACAAGGCACACTAATTATTTTTTTTAAAATGTAATATTAAATAAAAGATTTAAAAAACATCGACCAAAACATTAAACAAAAACAAGAAATTGAGCGTTATTGGATTTAGAAAAATAATGTCTAATGTAATAAATTCATGTCATTTTTGAGTATCTAGAAACCAACGGAAATATAATGAATACGAAAAATCGAACAAAGGAAATTATCTACTTGAAAATTGACAAACAGCTGTCAAAATTGATCAAAATTTATAAATAGAATTAGTATGTAAAATCAGCTCACAAGATTCAACACAATTTCTCAATCAACCGAACAAAATTAAGGCTAGTATTTTTTAAACTTTACAATATTCCAGTGTTTTATACGCGTGGCGCATGAAGTAAAATTTCGAGTTTAGAAAAGCCCCGTGAAAATTTGTCTCGGGTCGCTGACGCGACCCTCGACAAATTTTCTACGCGGGGCTTTTCTAAACTCGAAATTTTACTTCATGCTTAGTCTGGGAGTGGAATCACTCGTTCGAACTTTAAATTGAACTCTTTTATAAAATCAACGATTGGACCATAACGCAAATGTATAACATTTCATGATAATTCATGAATACTGTCAATATTCTAAAAATTAATCAAATTTAAACATGACTGTTAAAATTTTGAAAATCAAGGGACATTTTATGAATACGAAAAATCAAAAATAATTTAAAAATTAACTAAAATTAGTTAAACCAATTTGAATCAATTTTGTGTTCAGTAATACCGGCGCCATCTTTTTTCTGGAAGCTAAAATAAGAGGTCATTAAGGAAGCGTTAATTATTGATAATATAGAATTCTACCCTCTAGCTACTAAAAAATCATACATTTTTAAATTGTTGCAGGCAAGTTTTCACAAAAATTCAAACAAAAAATTAGTTATCTTACGATTAGAAAATAAAATGTTATTGACAAAGGAAATTATCTACCTGAAAATTGACAAACAGCTGTCAAAATTGATCAACATTTATAAATAGAATTAGTATGTATAATCAGCTCACAAAATTCAACACAATTTGTCAATCAACCGAACAAAATAAAGGTAAGTATTTTTTAAACTTTCTAATATTCTAGTGTTTTATACGCGTGGCGCATGAAGTAAAATTTCGAGTTAAGAAAAGCCCCGTGAAAATTTGTCTCGGATCGCTGGCGCGACCCTCGACAAATTTTCTAGGCGGGGCTTTTCTAAACTCGAAATTTTACTTCATGCTTACTCTGGGAGTGGAAACACTCGTTCGAACTCTAAATTGAACTCTTTTATAAAATCAACGAATGGACCATAACGCGATTGTACAGAATTTCATGAAAATTTATGAATACTGTCAATATTCTAAAAATCAATCAAAATTAAACATGACTGTTAACATTTTGAAAATCAACGGACATTTTCTGAATACGAGAAATCAAAAATAATTTAAAAATTAACTAAAATTAGTTAAACCAATTTGAATCAATTTTGAGTTTAGTAATACTGGCGCCATCTTTTTTCTGGAAGCTAAAATAAGAGTTAATTAAGGAAGCGTTAATTATTGATAATATAGAATTCTATCTAGAATCATACATTTTTAAATTGTTGCAGGCAAGTTTTCACCAAAATTAAAACAAATAATTAATTATCTAACAATTAGAAAATAAAATGTTACTGCCAAAGAAAATTATCTATCTGAAAATTGACAAACAGCTGTCAAAATTGATCAAAATTTATAAATAGAATTAGTACGTTTAATCAGCTCACAAGATTCAACACAATTTGTCAATCAACCGAACAAAATAAAGGCTAGTATTTTTTAAACTTTACAATATTCCAGTGTTTTATACGCGTGGCGCATGAAGTAAAATTTCGAGTTTAGAAAAGCCCCGTGAAAATTTGTCTCGTGTCGCTAGAGCGACCTTCGATTTTCTACGCGGGGCTTTTCTAAACTCGAAATTTTACTTCATGCTTAGTCTGGGAGTGGACCGTCAAGATTTTCAACATGTCAAGATTTTCGATATTTCTAGATTTTTGTCGATTTATTCACTGTTTGTTATTATATTAAATGCAAATTTAATATTTATTAAATACTGTTTTTCTTAGGAATAGAATATTAACCCATTTAGAGCCGAGCAAATTATGGTTACCTCTAAAAGTTGATTTTAGGTAAAATTCTGCATCTTTTTCTACGATTTCAATGAATTATTTATTTTATTACATACGTCGATTTTATAAAAAAGTTAAATTTAAACTTCGAACGAGTGTTTCCACTCCCAGACTAAGCATGAAGTAAAATTTCGAGTTTAGAAAAGCCCCGCGTAGAAAATTTGTCGAGGGTCGCGCAGCGACTCGAGACAAATTTTCACAGGGCTTTTCTAAACTCGAAATTTTACTTCATGCACCACGCGTATAAAACACTGAAACGTTGTGAAGTTATAAATACACTTAAAAAATGAGTCAATCGAAATATTGAAATAACCAAATAATTACATTATTCCTTTACTTTTATTCTACATTAAGTTGTAACGTAGGTACTTATTTGTTGTTTCGTTATTATCAATGACATAACCTCACAATAAATGACATTTGTGACTTTTTTACAAGGCACACTAATTTTTTTTTTAAATGTAATTTTAAATAAATGATTTAAAAAACATCGACCAAAATAATAAACAAAAACAAGAAATTGAGCGTTATTGGATTTAGAAAAATAATGTCTAATGTAATAAATTCATGTCATTTTTGAGTATCTAAAAACCAACAGACATATAATGAATACGAAAAATCGAACAAACAAAGGAAATTATCTACTTGAAAATTGACAAACAGCTGTCAAAATTGATCAAAATTTATAAATAGAATTAGTATGTATAATTAGCTCACAAGATTCAACACAATTTGTCAATCAACAGAACAAAATAAACTTCATGCTTAGTCTGGGATTGGATACACTTAAAATTGCACTCTTTAATAAAATCAACGAATGGACTATAACGCAAATATACAGAATTTCATGAAAATTCATGATTACTGTCAATATTCTAAAAATCGATCAAAATTTAACATAACAGTTAACATTTTGAAAATCAACGGACTTTTTATGAATACGAAAAATCAAAAATAATTTAAAAATTAACTAAAATTAGTTAAACCAATTTAAATCAATTTTGAGTTCAGTAACACTGGCGCCATCTTTTTTCTGGAAGCTAAAATAAGAGTTAATTAAGGAAGCGTTAATTATTGATAATATAGAAATCTACCCTCTAGCTACCAAAAAATTATTCATTTTTAAATTGTTGCAGTTTTCACCAAAATTCAAACAAAAAATAAAGTTATGTAACGATTAGAAAATAAAATGTTATTGACAAAGGGAATTATCTACTTGAAAATGGACAAACAGCTGTCAAAATTGATCAAAATTTATAAATAGAATTAGTATGTATAATCAGCTCACAAGATTCAACACAATTTGTCAATCAACCGAACAAAATAAAGGCTAGTATTTTTTAAACTTTACAATATTCCAGTGTTTTATACGCGTGGCGCATGAAGTAAAATTTCGAGTTTAGAAAAGCCCCGTGAAAATTTGACTCGGGTCGCTAGCGCGACCCTCGACAAATTTTCTACGCGGGGCTTTTCTAAACTCGAAATTTTATTTCATGCTTAGTCTGGGAGTGGAAACAATCGCTCGAACTTTGAATTGAACTCTTTTATAAAATCAACGAATGGACTATAACGCGAATGTACAGAATTTCATGAAAATTCATAAATACTGAGAATAAACTACCACTTCCGGTTTAAGCATTTTCACCAAAAATTGATCGGATGTTACTATTGTAATAAAAAGCTTAAGTTAATAATGTCATCTTAGCAGCTCAATCGGTTTAGACTTTATTGTGGCGACAGAAGAACCCATTTACAGAAGGGCAGATTTTTCAATAATGGTAATTTTAGAAATAAAGAAAATCTTAAAAACAATCGAATCTTTATAAATCAACCAAAAACTTGAATAAGTCATCGATTGATCTAACGAGTGTTTTCTAATCCCAGACTATGCATGAAGTAAAATTTCGAGTTGAGAAAAGCCCCAAGAATTTGGATTTGGACGCGCAGCGTCCAAATCCAAATTCGGGCTTTTCTCAACTCGAAATATTACTTCATGCGCCACCCGTATACAACACTGATTTAGTGTAAAGTTCCGCAAATGTACAGAATTTCATGAAAATTCATAAATACTGTCAATATTCTAAAAAGCAATCAAAATTTAATATAACCGCTAACATTTTGAAAATCAACGGAAATTTTATGAATACGAAAAATCGAAAATTATATAACAATTTACTAAAATTATGCAAAATTCATTTGATTAGTAATTTTTTTTAAGGTAACGAAAATGTAGGAAGTTAATAAAAACTCATTCTTTAAAAAAAGTCAAAAATCTTGGATATTCATGGAGTTTATTTTTGAAAATTAGTGATAATGATAAAAATTCTCGTAAACTGCTAACTTTTAAAAAATTGAAGAAACTCTTAAAAACAATCGCGTCTTTATAAATCAACCAAAAACTTGAAAGAGTCATCAATTGATCTAACGAGAGTTTTCCAATCCCAGACTAAGCATGAAGTAAAATTTCGAGTTGAGAAAAGCCCCAAGAATTTGGATTTGGATGCGCAGCCTCCAAATCCAAATTCGGGTTTTTCTCAACTCGAAATTTTACTTCATGCGCCACGCGTATAAAACACTGATTTAGTGTAAAACATACTGCTCGTTTAATATTTAAATTTTCAGTCGGTTTTTAAAACCTTGCCAGTTTTCGTAAATTTATTAGATTTTCTTATTTTAATGAAATTTTCATGAGATTTTCAAAATTTCAATATTTTCGTCAATTTATAAAATGTTCATGAGATTTTCAACGATTTATAAAATTTTTTGATATACTGGCTGGAAACCTTGACTGGAATAAATTCGGTATTTATAAAATGAGAAGTTCCAAAAAAAAATCTCGGACAGATCGATTTTTGTTCTTTATTGCGCTCTTTTTAGCGTCTTCAAAACAAGTAACGTCATACTTAGTAAGTAACGTCATACTTACTAGTATTTCACGTATGACGTCAAATTTTTTTTTTCAATGGAAACAATTGTTTTTTATTTCACTAAATTTGTAGTCCCTTTCATTCTCTTTACGACCATGTAAAAATATGTTGTTTTTGTATTTCAAAAATTAAACAAAAGTTCTTAAAAAAACTTATTTAATGTAAGAAATATTAAAAATACATTGAGGCGGGCAGCCGTGTTTTCTTGTTTCGTTGTTTTGATACTTGACAGATATTTCTCTTACAACAATTTTGAAATTCGTTCTTTAACCCATTAGGCGCCATTGATGGATATACGTAACATTATTAATTTTATGTTAATTAAATTACTTAATAAGTTAATTTGATATATTATATTATTTGACTTGACTTGAAAATGTATGAAGAAAAACGTAAATATTTTATTATTTAAATATCTCGATTATTACTCATTTAAAAAAAATGTTTTCAGTGTATTTCTAACTTCGCAATATTTCAGTGTTTTACACGCGTGGCGCATAAAGTAAAATTTCGAGTTTAGAAAAGCCCCGTGAAAATTTGTCTCGGGTCGCTGGCGCGACCCTCGACAAATTTTCTACGCGGGGCTTTTCTAAACTCGAAATTTTACTTCATGCTTAGTCTGGGAGGGGAAATACTTGTTCTAAACTTCATATTGCACGTTTTTATACAAAATCGACAAATGCCTTACATTTACAGCTTAAACAATATGTAAAGGGTTTTCCAATAAGAGTGATATGATTTCTTAAAAAAAAAAAAACACACACTTAGTGTTAAGGAAATTCAAATGTTTTTTATTTAATGTGAAGTACAATCGATACAATTAAGTTCTAAATAAAACGTCATTCAAATGGCCTCCACGACTTCTTCTGCAGGAACGAATTCGATGAACCCAATTTTCGAGCACTTTTTCCACTAAATCAAGTCGTATGTCATGAATGGCACGTTCAATATTGACTTGTAAAGCTTGAAGAGAGTCTGGTTTATTTCGAAAGACCAATGACTTCAAATAACCCCACATGAAATAGTCTAATGGTGTTAAATCACAACTTCTTGGAGGCCATTATCACAATTTCTTGAAATAATCAAATCTCCACACTTTTCTCGCAATAATTCAATTGTTGCATTTGCTGTGTGGCACGTAGCCCCGTCTTGTTGGAACCAAATGTTGTCAAGATCAACTTCTTCCAATTTCGGCCATAAAAAGTTGGTTATCATCGATCTATACCGCTCTCCATTGACAGTAACGGTGTTACCATCTTCATTTCGAAAGAAGTACGGACCGATGATTCCACCAGACCAAAAACCACACCAAACTGTCAATTTAGGTGAATGTAATGGTTTTTCTTGAATAATTTGTGGATTTTCTTCGCACCAGAATCGACAGTTTTGTTTATTTACCGCACCACTCAGATGAAAGTGAGCCTCATCGGAGATGATTTTCTTAAAAAAATCGTTATCGTTTTCAAGTTGTTACAAGGCAAAATCAGCAAATTCACGACGTTTACGGTGGTTCACTGGCTTCAGTTCGTGAGTGAGAACAATTTTATACGGATGCAAACCCAAATCCTTTTTCAAAATCCGCCGGGTTGTGGTTTGAGACAGTCCCAATTGTTGAGAACGTCTTGGAATCAACAAATTGCGGTCTTCAGCAACACTTGCCTGAACGGCAGCAATATTTGCATTACTTCGAGCGGTTCTTTGTCTTATTGGTACTTTAACATTATGTAAAGAAAATGTACGCTCACAATTTTCAACAATTCGACGAATAGCGAGCACACTTGGACGATTATTACGACCATAAAATGGCAAAAGCGCACGAAAAGTTGCAATTGGAGAACGTTTATATTGATAATAAAACTGAATAATTTGTAAACGTTGTTCTTGCGTATATCTCTCCATGATGAAATTGTAAACACTACTGAATACAATGAAAAATAAATGACAGATCATGACATATTACATATGGCCGAAACGTCACTTCAAAATCATATCATCCCTATTGGAAAACCTACTATAATTAAAAGAAAAATTCACAGTATGTTATACAATAAGTCATTAAGTCTAAAATCAACTTTTAGAGTTAACTCTAAAATTTCTTGGCCGTTAATGGGTTAAACAAATTTATTAAAAAATGTTTGTTTGTTTAATCCGTGAAATAAAAAAATAAAAAAACAAAATTATATGGTCGTAAAAACTCTTTGCTCTTTACTAAAGAGAATGAAAAGGGCTACAAATTTAGTAAAACAAAGAAAATGTTAACACAATAAAACACTTTTAACTTTGTTTGTACAACACACATATAAATTGTGTTATACAAACAAAGTTAAAAGTAAACATTAAAAGTGCGATTCTTTTCGCAATCTACAACAAGTTAGTCTTACAAAGACTATATCAAACACTCATTGAAACAACTACTTCCCGGGCTAATACCCCGACGGACATTGAATTATACAAGTGTTTGCTGTTACATACAGTAACCTACTGCAAATGTAACAATTTGGGTCAAATTATTCAGGCCATCTATAGACGCGTTTCGAGATTTATCTCTCCTCAGTATAGCTTTGCCATTCCCTCTAAACAATTTGACACCTTAGACTGGCGGTCACGTTACCGTTCAAACATTAGTATAAATGAAATTGCCAATTCTTGGTTGCAGAATACTTCAAACATTAAAAGTGCGATTCTTTTCGCAATCTACAACAAGTTAGTCTTACAAAGACTATATCAAACACTCATTGAAACAACTACTTCCCGGGCTAATACCCCGACGGACATTGAATTATACAACAAGTGTTTGCTGTTACATACAGTAACCTACTGCAAATGTAACAATTTGGGTCAAATTATTCAGGCCATCTATAGACGCGTTTCGAGATTTATCTCTCCTCAGTATAGCTTTGCCATTCCCTCTAAACAATTTGACACCTTAGACTGGCGGTCACGTTACCGTTCAAACATTAGTATAAATGAAATTGCCAATTCTTGGTTGCAGAATACTTCAAACATTAAAAGTGCGATTCTTTTCGCAATCTACAACAAGTTAGTCTTACAAAGACTATATCAAACACTCATTGAAACAACTACTTCCCGGGCTAATACCCCGACGGACATTGAATTATACAACAAGTGTTTGCTGTTACATACAGTAACCTACTGCAAATGTAACAATTTGGGTCAAATTATTCAGGCCATCTATAGACGCGTTTCGAGATTTATCTCTCCTCAGTATAGCTTTGCCATTCCCTCTAAACAATTTGACACCTTAGACTGGCGGTCACGTTACCGTTCAAACATTAGTATAAATGAAATTGCCAATTCTTGGTTGCGGAATACTTCAAACATTAAAAGTGCGGGGTATTAGCCCGGGAAGTAGTTGTTTCAATGAGTGTTTGATATAGTCTTTGTAAGACTAACTTGTTGTAGATTGCGAAAAGAATCGCACTTTTAATGTTTGAAGTATTCTGCAACCAAGAATTGGCAATTTCATTTATACTAAAGTTAAAAGTGTTTTATTGTGTTAAATTAACGTGTATAACGAAGTAGAAGCCTCCACAAATCAAAAAAGAAAATGTTTTCCATTTAAAAAAATTGCCGTTTACGTCATACGTGAAAGGCTAGTGACGTCATACATGTTTTGAAGACGCTAAAAAGTGCGCAATACAGAACAAAAATCGACCTGTCCCAGGATTTTTTCCTGGAACTTCTCATTTCATAAATACCGAATTTATTCCAGTTAAGGTTCCCACCCTGTATGTGTATAAACATCAAATGACAAGTTTTTGATTATCTACTTTTTTAAACAAGATTTTCTTATATGATCAATATTAAAGAAAAATCAAAAAAAAAATCTAAGTGTGTTCCAGTCTTGATCGGATACTATCGTATGTTCAATTAAAGAAAAAACCTCTAGAGTGCCATGGAAAATATTCTAGGTTGGCAACTCTGAAAATATACATTATAATTATTGTCTGACGTTGTATATGTCAATTCGTGATGTGTGTAGCCAACTTAAATTTGAAAAGAAATTAAATCATGTTTTTTTTTTTTTATTGAACATATGATACTATTGTAATAAAAAGCTTAAGTGTTATCTTAGCAGCTCAATTGGTATAGACTTGTTCGTGGCCACAGAAAGACAATTACAGAAGAACAGACATTTTTCAAAAATGGTCTTAATCAACTCGGCGGACCTCAAAATGGATAGATCCACTAAAATTTTTGATTTGAAAATGTTCGCGACAACAATACGTTTCCTTTGTTTTGCATATGGGGAAATGTAAAAAAAAATCAAGTTGTGATATTTTTATTAAAGCAACTCAATTGTAAATTAATTATAATGCAAGAAACGACATCATTTTCATATTAATAAGCACAACTGAATTTTAAAATTTTATTTTATAATGGAAAATGAGAATGTTGAAAATAAAGTTCGTGGCATCATCAAATAACCTCCTTCATGTTTTATCATCATTTTTTCTTTGCGCAGCATGGTCCTCCACAATATCCACAAGGTGGGCACTGGATGTTCGGTTTGCAGTGGGCACTAGCACACGCTATTGGGATGCATGTCATTCTACAAAACAATAGCGTTTGAAAATTAGCATTGATTTAAACAGATATTTAAAACAATAAAATATTAAAATAATATTCGCAAGTTAATTTATACATACCTGATTTTTTGTTTCTATTTATAATTGTTTTTGGATTATGAATAATATTTGCTATTTTAGAAAATGGTTTAAAAACTACGTTGATGTTACACTTTTAAAGGGTTCTTTTAATTTCACTAATAAAACACGATTTAATTGCCTTCCTTCACTTATTTATTTTTATTGTTAGATGTACATTTCAAGTACCATGTACTCATTTTCAATAACTGAATTTTTAATTTGGTTGGTAATGTTTCCGAAATATGTTATTGGATAAAATTTATTTTTATTTATTTTATTTGTTGCATAAATCATATTTCGGAAACATTAGCAACCAAATTAAAAGAACCCTTGAAAAGTGTAACGTCAACGTAGTTTTTAAACCATTTTCTAAAATAGCAAATATTATTCATAATCCAAAAACAATTATAAATAAAAACAAAAAATCAGGTATTTATAAATGAACTTGCGAAACATGTAAAGGAGCATACATTGGTCAGTCTGGTAGAAATTTTGAAATAAGATTAAAAGAGCATTTAAATTCAGTCCGTTTAAAGAATAACAAGTCCACTTTTGCAACTCACTTAATAGAAAACAACCACACCTGCACAGAAGACAGCATGCTTTCCGTAATCCATTTGTCGGACAAAGGCCGAAAAATGGATTTACTGGAAGCGCTGGAAATTCACAAGTTGAAAGCTAATCTGGAAATTCCCCTCATCAACGACCAGACCGGCATAATGTATACTCCCCTCTTTGATGCTGTATTATAAAAACAATGTACAATTTATTTTAGGTACTCAGTTTGATAATGACTAGCTTGTAGTCGAAACTATAGTCACTGTAAAAAGTTAATTAAAGTGGTAAAACAAAGTTAAGTGTTTTAATATTATTTTATAAAGATGTACCACAAATGATGTACCAACCAAATCAAAGATTTAATAAAATATTAAATTTTGATATACTTCTTTTTACATAAATTAAAATTGAATTTGCCAATTACTTACAGAATATTTGTAAATAATGTTTTCTGGTTGAGACATTTCCAAATTATTTCAAGTAGTTGTCGTAATTGTTCATTATCGTTTCACGGGATTTTTAATGTTTTGAAAACGGAATCACGGGTAAACGTGCATGGAATGAAGGAATCCGAAGTCGGCGTCTGAGAACAACTTACTGTTTGGTCACAATTCGCATTTAAAGTTAAAATTTTGAGGTTATAATTCATCCGATTTTCGACTAAGTAAGCACATTACGAGTATAAGACGCACACGTGATGAAATTATCTTTAAATTTATGACGAAAGTTAGCAAATTTGTGGCGATATCTTTATTTACACAGCCAATACCTTGATTTTAATTTTACATCGAAAGTGACGCTTACTGACATTTATTTAAAATAACCGATATGTAAATCCAAGGACGATCGAGTATACGGTAAGAAGGATCGACAAAATCGACGATTTTAGAGTGGGGGTAGATATCGCTTACGTCACAAATACGCGCTGAATTTAAATGTGGTTACTTCTTGGTAAACTTTAGGTAAACATGCACAAGCTGTACATTTTCTGACATTTGTTGATTTTTAAAAGAGTTTAATTTGAAGCTTTAAACGAGTGTTGTCCACTCCCAGACTAAGCATGAAGTAAAATTTCGAGTTTAGAAAAGCCCCGTGAAAATTTGTCGAGGGTCGCGCAGCGACCCGAGACAAATTTTCTGGGCTTTTCTAAACTCGAAATTTTACTTCATGCGCTACGCGTATAAAACACTAACATATTTTGAAATGTATGTACATTTGAACTTCACTAGAAATCTGTGTTTTATACGCGTGGCGCATAAAGTAAAATTTCGAGTTTAGAAAAGCCCAGAAAATTTGTCTCGGGTCGCTGCGCGACCCTCGACAAATTTTCACGGGGCTTTTCTAAACTCGAAATTTTACTTCATGCTTACTCTGGGAGTGAAAAACACTCGTTTAAAGCTTCAAATTGAACTTAGAAAACACAAGGAATATATAAAAATGTACAGAAAATAGGCTGAATTTAAAATACGTATACTTAAAAGAAAAACTCCCTGTATATCAAAAATATAGAGTTCGATTTGAAGCTTTAACCGCGTGTTTTCCACTCCCAGACTAAGCATGAAGTAAAATTTCGAAATTTTACTTCATGCTTACTCTGGGAGTGGAAAACACTCGTTTAAAGCTTCAAATTGAACTTAGAAAAAACAACGAATATCAAAAAATTTACAGAAAATAGGCTGAATTTGAAATACGTATACTTAAAAGAAAAACTCCCTGTATATCAAAAATATAGAGTTCAATTTGAAGCTTTAAACGAGTGTTTTCCACTCCCAGACTAAGCATGAAGTAAAATTTCGAGTTTAGAAAAGCCCCGTGAAAATTTGTCGAGGGTCGCGCAGCGACCCGAGACAAATTTTCTGGGCTTTTCTAAACTCGAAATTTTACTTCATGCGCCACGCGTATAAAACACAGATTGGAAGTGAAGTTCAAATATACATAAATTTCGCAATATTTTAGTGTTTTATACGCGTGGCGCATGAAGTAAAATTTCGAGTTTAGAAAAGCCCAGAAAATTTGTCTCGGGTCGCTGCGCGACCCTCGACAAATTTTCACGGGGCTTTTCTAAACTCGAAATTTTACTTCATGCTTACTCTGGGAGTGGAAAACACTCGTTTAAAGCTTCAAATTGAACTTAGAATAAACAAGGAATATCAAAAAATTTACAGAAAATAGGCTGAATTTGAAATACGTATACTTAAAAGAAAAACTCCCTGTATATCAAAAATATAGAGTTCAATTTGAAGCTTTAAACGAGTGTTTTCCACTCCCAGACTAAGCATGAAGTAAAATTTCGAGTTTAGAAAAGCCCCGTGAAAATTTGTCGAGGGTCGCGCAGCGACCCGAGACAAATTTTCTGGGCTTTTCTAAACTCGAAATTTTACTTCATGCGCCACGCGTATAAAACACTAAAATATTGCAAAATTTATGTATATTTGAACTTCACTTCCAATCTGTGTTTTATACGCGTGGCGCATGAAGTAAAATTTCGAGTTTAGAAAAGCCCAGAAAATTTGTCTCGGGTCGCTGCGCGACCCTCGACAAATTTTCACGGGGCTTTTCTAAACTCGAAATTTTACTTCATGCTTAGTCCGGGAGTGGAAAACACTCGTTTAAACAAAGAAAATTTTTTTAGAAAATTAAGTGTCCTAACCTAAAATACATGTGATCGTAAATTGTAAATAAACAGCAAAATCCAGCCAACAAGAACAAATTAATAGCTGTGTTATCCTAAGTCTGAGTGGCGTAAGCGTAATCGCGTTCGATTCTACTGAGCACGAACGCAGCAGACCAACGTTCAAGCCCCGAGCAGGCTTCTTTTTATTAAATAAAACAATAATAAATAAATGAACAACGACACAAAAAGGAATAGATAGAACAAAGAAGAAGACGGAGACGAAGACAAAGAGGGAAGCGAGGAAGATACAGGAATTTTCTCAAAAAGTAAAAAAAATCTTAAGGTCACCAGAACAAAGAAAGCTGCAGGAAGCAAAGCAAGTAGCCGCAATCAAAAATAAATACACGATAGCAACAGCCACTAAGCAACAAGAATTAGAAAAAATGGATGAACTAAAAGATATGATGAGAACGATAATGCAAGAAATGAAAAAGAACACAGAAGAGCTGAAAGAGGAGATAAAGGAAGTAAGAAGGGAAATGCAGAGAAAGGAAGAAGAGTGGAAGAAGGAGAGATTCCAAATACAAAATAGACTTGAAAAAGTAGAGATTAGACTGGAATGAATAGAGAAGGAGAGAAGGAAGAATAATATAATAATAAAAGGGCTAACAGTAAAGGAACATAATGAAAAAAAAGAAATCGAAGACTTTATAAGCGATGTGGTCGAAGTAGTAGCTAAAATAACGAAGGTCTATTTGATAAATTAAAGCAAAACAACAGATATGGTGCTTGTAGAGGTCGAAACATGGGAAAAGAAAGAGGAGATTATGAAAGCGAAGGGAAATAAATTGAATAATACCAAAATATATATTGATCATGACTTGACTGACAGAGAAAGGGATATACAAAGGGAGATTA
This sequence comes from Philonthus cognatus, assembly GCA_932526585.2. Lineage (NCBI taxonomy): Eukaryota > Metazoa > Arthropoda > Insecta > Coleoptera > Staphylinidae > Philonthus > Philonthus cognatus. The sequence continues at coordinate 157,342,872 of OW052241.1, forward strand.
GAATTATTGCGAGAGAAGAGAAAACAAAAGAAAACAGAATACGAGTTGGCTATCAAAAACTCAAAATAAACGATAAGACATATAAGTGGAATCAACGCAAAGAAGGGCTAGAGGAATGCGAGCCCCATATGAGTACAAAAAACGAATAAAGAAGACAACGAATCATACGAAGACAACTAAGGCTAAGAAACAGGATGAATGCAATGAACAAGAAAGAAACACAAACAATGTAGGCAAGTATAAAATTGGAATAAGGGACAGTAGGGAAATACGCGGCAAGGATGAGGAACTAAGTAACAAAGAAAATGTGTGTCTCATAAAGACAGACACGAAAACAGGCAGGAATAAGGGAAAAATAAGGGAGGAGAGCATAAAGGTGGGGTTTTGGAATGTGGCCGGGATAAAGTCGAAGTGTAAGGGCGGGAGGTGGCAAAAAGACTTTGAGGAGTGGGTGTTAGGAAAGGATGTGGTAGGATTATTGGAAACATGGATGATGGAGGAGGAGTGGGAAAATGTGAGAGATTCACTTCCAGGGGGACTTAGGTGGTCGGTACAAGGGGCAACGAAGAAGGCAAAGAGAGGGAGAGCAAAGGATGGTATGATAGTAAGAACGAAGTGGTCCCTAAAATCAGGGGAGGTGGAAGTTGTAGAAGAGGTAGATGGTGTAGCGTGGGTTAAATGCCAAAAGGGGGAGTGTCAATTGGAAGTAGGGGTGGTTTACATTAATAAGAACTGGGCCGAAGTGCAGAAAGTCGTAGATGAGAAAGGCAACGAAGGAGGGAGTTGTGTGGTGGGGGAGATTTTAACGCGAGAATAGGGAAGATGTGGGGAGGAGTGTGTGGTCAAGGTAAACTAATAGTAAGGACGTCCCAGGATAAACTGATCAACGGAGAGGGAAGGAGAATGGGAAAGTGGTTAATAGAAGAGGGATGGGAGGTGTTAAACGGATGCACAGAAGGTGATTAGGACGGGAAGATAACGTATGTGGGACAACAAGGATCTTCAGTAATTGATTATGTCGTAATAAAGGGGTTAAATAGGGGAGAAGTTAGAAGAATGGAGGTGGAGGAAGTCTTGGGGTCGGACCATTTGCCAATAATGGTAGAGATAAGGATGGGGGAATATAAGGGAAATGAACAAGAGCAGGAAGCGTGGAAGATAGAAGATAGTGTAAGGGCGATTAAGAACATGGGAAAGCGCTTGGAGAAGATAAACTGGAATGAAGTAAAAACAATGGAAGAGATGGAAGAGATAATCGTGGGTTGTGGGAGAATAGTGAAAAGGGGGGGGCGGAAAGAGTTGCCCATGGTGGGATAAGGAGTGTCATGACGTAAAGAGGGAAGTGAGGAAGGCAGTGAGGGAGTGGAGCTTGGGTAGGGGCGAAGAGCAGGGGGTGGTGGCAGCGAGGGTTAGGTACGCCAAAGTATGCGAAAGAAAGAAGAGGCAGGCTTTGGAGAGAACGACAGAGGAAATTAGATTGTGTAGAACTGAAAGGGAGATATGGGGTATTCTAAGAAGAGGTGAAATTAAGGGGCCCATAGGAGTTTCTTTGCAAGAATGGTCAGAGAAATGTAATAGAATGGCTGGAGAGCCGGGAGAGGTAGGGGAACGAGGGGTAGCGGGAGAGGTTAAAGAGTTTTCAGATGAGGAGATAGAAAACGCATTTGCAGAGGTGAAGGCTGGAAAAGCTGTGGGGCTGGACGGGCTAAGAGCAGAAATGTGGAAGGAGATAGGAAAGGAGGGAAAGCGAAGGTTTGGAGGGTTGCTGAACCAAATGTGGAGGGGAGAAGGGGGGCGACCCTCGATAAATTTTCACGGGGCTTTTGTAAACTCGAAATTTTACTTCATGCTTAGTCTGGGAGTGGAAAAAACTCGTTTTCAGCTTCAAATTAAACTTAAAAAAACAACGAATAAAACAATTGTTTAACAATAAATAATACTCACACAAATAATATGCAAAATCCCGTAACACAATAAGAAAAAACTGCCGTAGTTGTTTCAAAGGGAAATGGTCTCAACGAGACAAAATAATTGCAGGAAGTCAATAAATTTCATCTAATATTCTTCTGTTACTTAGTTTAATTTGAATGCGTAGACTAAGAGATACACATGGCAGTCAAATTGTTCATCGACATGTCGCATCAGTACTTATTTATGCCATGCAACCCTAGGTTTTGGTTGCATCGCACAAATAAGTCCTGATGCGACGATGTTACATACAGAGAGTTTTTTGTAAGTCCGAACATTTTCATCCAATACAATTAGACACCTTTAATTTTTAAGTTATGTGTAAATTGGATTGCCTATATGACCATTACAAATTGTAGCCAAACAATCGCAATAATTGCCTCAACTTGTACCGGGTGGGCAAATAAGCGAGGTAAGCGGCTGTATTTCAGAAACTAACGATCGTAGAAAGTTACGGTAAAAAATGTTATAGGTAAAGTGGGCAAGGGGTCATGCTGGAGATTATTTTCAAGTTTCCAAGATGGCTGCCAGTGGGCGTTTCCACCATCTTGAATTACATAAAGTTACGTTTCTCGCGATTTTTACCAATGAATATAACAAAAAAGTATTTGCGTTTTAATGTTAACTTAAAGTGGAACATTTTTTGTATAAACAATTTTTCTCTATCTTTCGAAACAAAGTGGTGGGGGGTATTTGAATGTTGTTTTAAATAAATGCTTGTAACTTCGAAACGGCTTAATGGATTTGGATAAATTTGGTATCATTGAAAAGAGCATTTCTTGAGCTTTTCAGTTTCTTGTAATCATGACAGTTGTGACCTACACGGCCGCATCTTAATATCTAATAATAATAAAAATCTTAATAATAAAGATATTAAGATGCGGTTTGCGCAGGCTTATTGGATGCTCATTTGTCTATTTTCTAGTCTAAAAAAGTCATATCATCGCATTTAAATTTTTTGAGAAAATCTAATATTTTGGTTATAATATCGAATAACGCCCTCTATCGGCGGCCGCGTAGGTCACAACTGTCATGATTACAAGAAACCGAAAAGCCCAAGAAATGCTCTTTTCAATGATACCAAATTTATCCAAATCCATTAAGCCGTTTCGAAGTTACAGGCATTTATTTAAAACAACATTCAAATACCCCCCACCACTTTATTTCGAAAGATAGAGAAAAATTATTTTTACAAAAAATGTTCCACTTTAGGTTAGCATTAAAACGCAAATACTTTTTTGTTACATTCATTGGGGAAAATGGTGAAAAACGTAACTTTATGTAATTCAAGATAGTGGAAACGCCCACTGGCAGCCATCTTGGAAACTTGAAAATAATTTCCAGCATTTTCCCTTGCCCACTTTACCTATAAAATTTTTTACCGTAACTCTCTACGATCATTAGTTTCTTAGATACAGCCGCTTACCTCGCTTATTTGCCCACCCGGTACATACAAAGAGTTTTTCTTTCAATTATACGTCCCAATTACTGCGTATATGCCGTAAATCTTTAGTTAATCGTTGTTTTTTTAAAAAGGAGTTCAATTGGAAACCTAAAATGAGTGTGTTCCACTCCCAGACTAAGCATGAAGTAAAATTTCGAGTTTAGAAAAGCCTGAAAATTTGGTTTGGTCGCGTAGCGCGAAGCGCGGAGCGGCCAAACCAAATTTTCAGGCTTTTCTAAACTCGAAATTTTACTTCATGCGCCACCGGTACAAAACACTGACATATTACGAAGTTTAAAACACACCGCTAAACTTTACATTGCATCAGTGTTTTGTACCGGTGGCGCATGAAGTAAAATTTCGAGTTTAGAAAAGCCTGTAAATTTGGTTTGGCCGCTCCGCGCTTCGCGCTACGCGACCAAACCAAATTTTCAGGCTTTTCTAAACTCGAAATTTTACTTCATGCTTAGCCTGGGAGTGGAAAACACTCGTTTAAAGCTTCAAATTAAATTCTTTCAATAAACCGATCGTCGGCAAATATACAACGTATGTTTATGTATACTTAAAAGAAAAATTCTCGTTATAAAACATGTTCGGTGTTACATAAAACTCTCTGTATAGTATAAAGTTTTGCAAACTCAAAGAAACGAAAATTATTTCTCTCAAATTCAAATAGTTTTGAATTTGAAATATTGATATACATACGTATGTGTTATAAATAATGCGGGTCTTTCAGGCAGAAATTTATAAATATAAATCAATAAATAATATGGGTTAGGTGTATCACATACACCCAGTCCAAATTATTGGGTGTATGACATACACCCAACTCTAATTCGTACTTACTTGGACCCCTTTTTTGATGATGATGATGATGACGACGACGATGATGAGCCGGGCATGACGAAAATTTATGAAGATGCTTGACGAATGATTAAATATGAATGACAGAATAAATATAAATAATTTCTGTTTCTATGAAAGCATTTTATTTTATTTTGTTTCATAACCTTCTTTTCGATTAATTTGTGTCTTTGGATTCCTTCGCTTTGAAGATATTTTAAGAGGGAGATATTCAATTGCGCCCGCAAATCAAACTTGTTATTCTCATTTTTCCTACAATTGTATTTTATAAATAATTGTTATAACATTATTGGTCAGGAGAGAATGCACTAATAGTAATTCTCTAACAAAAGTACTTTTGGGCCGATATGAAGTTTACGGGATTTTTTTGCTGATTATTATAGATGCACGTAGGGAATAGTCGAATATGGTAAAATAAATCCGCGGAAACCACGTTTAGCCCCATTTTGGGGGCCCCAAAAGGCTGAAAATCAGTTCTTTTTAAACGGTGTTTTCAGCCGAAAACAAATGAACTGTGATGGTAATATGTATTCGTTTCACTTAACTAAATGGTTTAAACGTGTTTTCATAAAGATAGGACTTACGGTTTGCTTAATACTTCCACTTAAAGATTACAATTTTTGACGGGTTATGTTGACATTTACTTCCATTGTTAATTCATAGATATAGCCAGACCCCGTCGCCTCCATATGATTCTGTAAGTTTACATATATAGTTGACCGACCCACTCCATGAGAGGGCGCATATGTCGGAATTTCAAATTTCCCGCAATTTCCGACATGTGGGCTCTAGTTTTCAAACAACAGCTGTCAGATCTGAAGGCACAAAAATGTCGATAAGACGAAATCGTCTCGAGATGAGCGTTAATAAATATAAACAATAACAACCGTAAGTATATAAAATATGTTTAAGCTATTGTGTATTATTTTAAACAACTCTACAGTCAAACATATTTAAAACCAGGGTGTTACTACATTATTTCTCTTTATTTCTTCGTATCAAATAACAAAAATAAATAAAACCGTAAGTTTATATAATATTTTAAGTATTTAAGCTATTGTGTATTCTTTTAATTAAGTCTGCAGTCAAACAAATTTAAAACCAGAGTGTCTACATTATTTCTCCTTATTTCTTCCTAGCATTCAGGGATCTGCAACTCGCGGCCATATTGAGCGGCATGGGGGCTGCCATTACTCGCGGCAACGTACCAACTGAAATGCAAACGCACAAAAATGTCCAGATATTTCCTGATTTGGGGTTGGCACAATTATAAATTGCTGGGTTACGTTTTTACCGCCAATTATATGCGTGATGCTCCCACGCCAACCCATGATTACCTCTATTTTAAGTGTTTTCAAGTGTGATTTGATACATGTTATTTGTGACTTTATTACTAGGATTATTTATTTTTTATTAAATAATAATGCCTACCAAGTGTTGTGTATTAGGGTATAAAACCCCAACTGGAAGTAAAGTCCATTGTTTTCCTGCAAATAGCTAGGTAAGTGTTTATTTTTAACATATATACATATAAATTGCAAATAATAGTTTACAACATTGGTGGCCAACCCGAGGCCTGTCGAGTCAATTAGAACTTTTATTCTACACAAATCACTATATTTCTAAAATTTACTGTAGACAATAAGAAACTAAAATTCCCACTTTTATATTTTGCCTATGCAGGGAATTTTTCTTTTAAGTATACATATCTTGGGGGCTATTCGACAAATTGCATCGGTGCTGCTGAAGCATAATATTCTGTAAATGTTCAGGCGTCCGTTGTTTTTATAAGAGTTTAATTTGAACATCTACCGAGTGACTCCACTCCTTGATTAAGCACAAAGTAAAATGTCGTGTTTAGAAAGAACTAATGTTCAGGCTATTCTAAACTCGAAATTATACTTCATGCTTAACCCTTTCCTTACACAGTTTGAATTTCGAATGCGTATCCTGTGTACGGACCTCGGAGACACAATGCGTATCCCGCATATACCGTGTGCAGCGGCTCTATTTTTAAACAAATATAAAAAATAAAATATATTATAAAACTTTGTGTTAATTGATACAATCTACAATACAATGATTAATTTTTTTTAATGTTTGTTTTAGAGACCAACTGTTAAGGCGTTCCAGGACTTCAGATATGATGACGACATATATTGAAATAAACTGATTTTTAGTAAGTTTATGTACCTTTCATTAATAAAATAATGGAATAATATTTCTTTTTTATTTCAGATGTCTTGCTAAAGTTTGGCACAATAAATTCAAACTAATTTTGGGATTAAGCAATTCAGGATTGAGGATGCGTCCATCAAAATGAACAGATGAGATTTGATTGACAAAGCCTCTCCTCAATCAAGACCGTCTGTGCGTGACGAAGAGTCACATCCTTCATGACGTAATCCCGTCATAGCAAAACACAGCTGATCTAGGCTAGAAAAAGCTGAAAAATAATCATTAAATACTTTCTATTTCATTTTTTCTATGAAATTTGTATTGTATTATGTAGCTATACATTTGTTTTATCTTATTGTACATTTTATACATAATCAAATAAATTCTTATTTTTTTAATATAATTTTGATTTTCCTGCTTTTCAATATAATTTGATTTTCCCGCTTTTTTAAAAAATTCAATTTTCCCGCTTTTTAATTTCCGTTCTTGTTCCAGCGCCCTCTGCCGGCAGTAATATACACATAACTGTATTTTAAATTTCCCGCTTTCAGTAAAATTCTGGGGTCCCTAGATAAAAATTTGACTGATCGTCAGCGCCCTCCCACCGATCCGAGTAAGGTACTAATCCACTGGTGGCAACCTGTCACTCGGAGAGTCGCACATCTATTCTTGTCTAGGCTAGCATTCGTGAATGATCTTCAAGTACTATGCAACAGCCACGGATGTGGAGATTTTCTTCACACCGGGCTAGAACCATTCTTCCATGATGAATGTTTCCGTTGCTGTTGGATCAAGCAATTCTGAAATTCCATCTATATAGTCACAAGTACTATTATTTCTTTTTAAAATATACATTTAACATGTTTATTATAATGTCTTTGTTATTTCTCGCATCGTATGGTAATTTAATACAGTGCGGTGTTCCCCGCACCGCACCCTCCCTTCAATGTTATAACCCCCTGCAACGCGCACCCTGCTCAGCAAGAAACCCGCACGCTCCCCGCACCCAATGACGTCATTTGCGATTGCAGCACCGCCCCATCGAGTGGGTCGGTCAACTAAAATCATGATACGTGGTGCCCCTGGGAGTTATCAATCTAAGTTAATCAAAACCACTTTAACAAATTATACAAAAAATTCAACCTAACCCCCGCGTTTTATGTTAATTCTAAACTACGGCAACTTCTGGGGAACACATTCAACAAACCAGATGAACTAGGCCAATCTGGTATTTATTCAATCGATTGTTGTAATTGTGATAAAGTTTATATTGGTCAAACACAGCGTAATCTAAATACCAGATTCAAAGAACACTTAGCACACGCCAAATATCTTAATTATGAAAAATCTGCAGTGGCTAACCATTTACTAGAAACCGGCCACAAAATCACAATAAAGAACATAAAATTAGTAAAACAATCATCAAATTATCGATTAAACATGTTAGAAGCCATTGAAATGAAAAAACAGGAAAATAAATTATTGAATTTTGATTTAAGTCCACTTCACAATACATTATTAGATTTAATTGCACCACCTTAATCTGTGTTTTTTCCCCTAATCCACTTTACCTGGTTGTACCGCCACCCTCATTCCCTCGGCTCACCTCTTAATTTACGTTTTTTCCCTTTTTGCATTCCCACCGCCTTTGTATTATAATCTGCCTGCCTATATAAGTAAGTATATAAAATATGTTTTAAAATTTCTGTTTTGTATTTAGTGTTAATCCATTGATAATGGTCACTTTGTGTCCGAAATGTACATTTGGTAATTCAAATAAAAGTGTGAAGAAAGGTTATTAGTGCTTTATTCGTTAAATTAAGTTAATCTATGTATATAGCAAAATTATGCAAACAGAATGCGTTTATGATTCAACTTCAAGATTCAATTTTTGTACACCATGTGGCACCAACAATATTTCAAAAACAAATTACAAAAATCAAGCAATGAAACGAATAAAATTAGATGATTTGTATTCACAAAATTTCGAATTCTAACGTGCCGCATCTACTTCTATTGATAAAAATGATGGAAACACACTAGTTTCATGAGCAATAAAACTAATATTTTTCTCACAAATTGTGTCCGAAAGTTACGTTTTTTCGGAGCTTATAATCGTCGTTACTGCGCCAGTCAAATACTAATTATGCAATTATCAAGTATGGTTCTTCTGAATTTCAGTAGTGTCTACTTTTCGCGAGATTTTACGGTCGTTTTGGTATGAAATAAAGCTTTACAAAACCAACTTATAAGTTTTAAGGTTATGTGCAAACAAAAGTAGATTAGTGATCATGATATTTTAAATCTGTTATGAAATTATAAGAAAGTACTAAACCGTATACACCACCAGTGGCGCTGGTGCTCACGGTTCATATATCTAACGGTTGTAGCATGCGGCCGCTGGCCCCGCCCATTCGCGAGCGCGTGACGTCAGTGTAGTCGGCTGCTTATAATACGTATTGCATACGTGCAATTTATGTAAATTCCAGTAAATTCAGTAGAATTTAGTGCGAAAGCAATTCATTTAAAACATCATTCGATACTTTCTTGATTTTATCTTCTAATTCTTGCTGAAACATATTATTAATTCTTATATTTCTTTAAAACGTTCACTTGATAGGTTCACTGATTTTCAAGTACGAAGATGTAAAAATTGATGTGTGTAAAATAAAATCCCAACAATAAAATTAAAATTAAGCAAAAAAAAATATTGAAATATGTATATGTTGAAGTATTAATTTATCACTGAATCTAAAACAATTGAAACCCAAATATAAAGTTAAATCGTTAACTAGAATTTTGTCTCTTTATTTGCTTTAACAATTTTTAAACATTTCCTTAAATGTAGTAAAATGTTTTATTTCCTAAATATAGAGTTCTTAAATTATTATCGTTTTTCTTGTAATAATTTAAATATCTTTTCTTTAACATTTTTGCTTTATTGTTTAAATTTAAGTTTCGAAGTTAAAAATAAATCGAAATTCCATTGATATTATTATTCGATTAACAAAAAATAATCGATTATTTCGCAAATTACTAAAATAATCGATTATATCTTTCACTAATTTAAACCTTGTAGTTGTAATTTTTGAAATATAATAATATTATATACCAGTAGTTTACATGCTAATAACCTTATAAAATCACTGGGAAAATAAATCTTTAATATTCAAACATAATTAAACAAATAATACTACAGATTATAAAGTAACATATACATATATTTATAAAAAAAAAGTTTATGTACATATTTTTTTCATTTTTTTGTATGTCTTCTTTCTTCACTTTCACTTTTTCTTTTTAATGAATGTTGTTGCATTTCTGCATTTAAACGTTTTATGCGAATAAATGTTCTCTGCAAAATGAAACATTTTATAATGTCTTCACTTATATCACTTTTCTTTTTAATTATATTAGTCAGTTTTGTTACAATTGATTTTTCTTTTCGTACTGTGTTCCGGTGAAATTTTACAAAATAATTGTCTAATAATTTTGCTTTTTCGATCCATTCCTCAGAAGGAATGGTTAATCCGCCAAATGAAAGATGTTGTAGCCAACCAGGACTATCATCCAAAGAAAATTTTGACAATGTTCCCAAGTTGGGATGTTCATTTTTCATTTTTTTTTTGCCACCCAGCCACATAAATATATAAATTATTTATATTTCTAGTTGCTTTTCGAGCATAATAATTTTCGTATTTAAGGTTTCAATCTCCTTATGTAATGACGTAGTGGATTCCATTATAGTTTTATACAATGACTTTAATTCGTTGTGTTCCTCCAGCAACTTCTTGTACATTTCCTCGTAATTGGTTTCAATATTAGATGTAGTGTCTATTGGTTCTACCTTAGGTTGATTTAAATTTTCAGACAATAATTCATCTACAACGTTTTTCTGCAATCGTAATTCAGCACGGTTTGATCTTGCTGATTGAACAATGGGGGATGAACCAAGCGTGAGTAATTGGGAAGGAATTACTGAAAAATATAGAAAAGCGATAATGTTGCTGTCAATTTCAATTACAGCTCATAATATATTTAATATTTACTTTTATGATAAACAAATTTTAAATATGATAACAACGTACAAAAAGTAAAATAAAACCAGGCGGAAATAGCTGTATATATTTTCGCATGTTATTATTGATGTACTTTTCTTTCATAATGTTTGGTTAACCATATACTTAATGTATCAGCTATGTCTTCAGATGACCATATAACCTTCTTTTTATTAGGTAATTTTTATCAAAGCAAATTTTCTCGATAATTTTATAATTTAGTAGGTTTTCCATCGTATGTAGAAAATTATTCCTTTCTCAAATATAAAAATATTTAATTTCCATTTATAAACATGATAAGGGCTACAAGGGACACCCTATATATGTGCTTAAAATAAACGCAACTAAAAATAAAAATTGACCCGTCCGAGTTTACATTTTAATGAATTTATCCATTCAAAAAATAAGGATAATTTATTAAACTTCGATTTGAATTGTTTAAAATATTATATTTTATATTTAATGAATTAATACACTTTTTCCATTAATTTTATAATGATGAAATGTCTAAATTATATTATTATTTATATCTGAAAATTCTTAGTTTACATTTTAATGAATTTATCCATTCAAAAAATAAGGATAATTTATTAAACTTCGATTTGAATTGTTTAAAATATTATATTTTATATTTAATGAATTAATACACTTATTCCATTAATTTTATAATGATGAAATGTCTAAATTATATTATTATTTATTTTGAAAATCTTAGTTCTTCAAATAAAAAAAAAACAATTTTTGGAAATGCATGTTTTAATAATTTCCAGAAAAAAGTGAAATATGGTTCATATGATTTTTTACAAAGTAAATAAATTAAGTTAAAGATTTAAGTTAGCACATACTCTTAAATTTAATAAAAAATGCGACAAAATATTCAAAATTTGGTCCACTCCATATTACTCAGCAAAATAACCGGTTATCTGTTCTATCTGTTCTAGCATTAGTAATTTTTTAAATTAGATGAGCATTAAATTTTAAATTAGGTGAGCATAAATAAACTCTTAAATGATGAGACATAATAATTATATATTTTGAATGTAAAATAAATGTTTGTAAATAGGAATCAACGTCTTTATTTTAGTACGCTGTGGCGCCTTTGCAGCTTCGGGGGCCCTATGGCAAATGCACTCTTTGTCTTTTTGTCCGGCTCTGCCACATACTCTAGAAGAATATTTATTACGTCACCATTTTTAAAAAAGCTCATTAAGTAGATCTCAACCGTGTTTAATAATTTAATTGCAATCAGCTCTGTGTATATCAAATAATTGTATGTATATCATAAATTTTTCGGTTATTATAATAAATAAAAAATATACCTGAGGTCTTTAGTTTCCGTCTCGTGGGAATATTTAAAAGTTCACTTCGAAAATCTAATTCGAAATCTTCTTTTATAAAATGGCTACTACAAATAAAGCTGGTATCGGGATTAAACTTGTCCTTTCTTCTACACGCATTTATCCATGCATGTCTAATTATTTTATCTCTTGGAAATCGGTGATAAGAAATTGATTTGCCTTTCGTTAAACAGTGCTGATTTCTGCATACAGCGACGGCGCAAGAGCTTCCGGGCATGATGAAAACTTCGGCACTTTTCATTAAAAAATAATGAAAAAGATTGAATATTTAATTCATTATTTGAATGCTATGCTGGAACAACGTTGTAAGCGCCAAAAATTGTTTTGTTGGGAAATCGAAAAAGAAGCCCCCCCCATAAGGGTTCAAAACCACATATTTAAAAATGTAATACAGCCCACAACACAAGTGAGCCTTGCTGCAAACTAAACTTGCCTCCCCCAAGACAAAATCCTGGCTGCATACATCGTTTTTCCACGAAAATACCGCGTTTTCACAATTGGCGGTTACAACGTTGTTCCAGCATATTATACGCTTCAATTATTGAAATTTGTAATAATTCAATTACTTACCAAAAATATACAGCAATTATATTAATTGTAATATAAAATTTAAGAAAAAACCACTCGTAATTATCTAAACGCACATAAACACCGTAAGCGGGCAATGTTTGACAGGTTAGGAGCGACCACAATGTCGTCAGACGCACGAACATTTCCGACTTCGCCCGACGAATGATACAACCGTTAGATATATAAACCGTGGCTGGTGCTAACGTGGCGGATTATTTAAGAAAAAATATTATTTTAATTTAAAATGAAATTCCATCAAAAAATAAGATTAAAATTGAAAATGTTAGTTTCAAAATAATTAAAATATTTGTAGTTATAGGATATTGAGTTGTGCATGTAGGTTGCCTTATACCGTTATATTCATGTTTATGTTAATCACCATTACATCAATAAAATGCAAACAGTAAGAAAAATGTACAAGATCACTTTAATACTTTTTCTTAATTTCGATTAATGTCCTACGTAGTTCAATCTTAAATTCAATTATTTTATATTTGTCTCACTGTACTGTAAAGGCTTTTTATTTAAACAGAAAATGGCATCGAAGGCGCCTTGAATGCAGGAAAAGCAGTGTTTGCACTTTCGCTGACAGTTTTAGTTTTTCCGCAGTCGCTTGTTACATGCGATGTCTTTAGATTTTGTACAGTACGCTATCAGTTGCCGCGCTTGCTGTGCTTTGACATTTATTTTGATAGGCATGAAGTTTGTCGTTATTACGAGCAGTGCGGGTGACATTGTTGCCAATGTAGGCTAAACGGGTTCTAGTGTCATATAATTAAATTCAACAAGGTGTATATAAAAAAATATTTTACAAAATTGTATGTATTTTGGCGTTAACGCTGTGGTTAACGCCAAAATACATACATTTTTGTCAAATATTTTTTTTCTTTCGTCAGAACGCAGATTATTTATTTAATACTTATTTTTGTTTTCTTTATAAATTTAATTAAAATCTGATATTACATCAAAAAGTTTATTTTTCCATCGTCAGAACGCAGACAAAATGCATATAAGGTACGATTCACGGGAGGTGTCCCATGGTTTCCTTGATTTGTAGTGCTTTCTGCACCAATACATGTAATACAAAAATAGTTTGTGCAAAAGAGACAGAAAACTTCTTAATATGTCTGCTATGGCTTTTAGATGGAACATGCGAAAACGTATGTTCCGATATGCAGCTTTAAAATTTTAAGGTTAAACGTCACATTTTGACAATGTCTTCGTAAAACTAAATCTGCAAAAACCCAGCCACAAATCATTTTAATTAATGTGCACAATCGTTTTAAATGTGAGTTTGAGTAGTATAATTCCAATTTCCACATCTACTAAATAGTTCAGGTATTTACAGAAATAAATAATGCATTCGATTCAACAAACATTTTCGTTTGAGCTTACACAAAATCAACATAATTTTGTGTAAGCTCAAACAAAAATGTTTGTTGAATTAAATACGCATTCAGTAGATTTGGCAAATAGTCATCGGATAAATCTGTTAATACAGGAAATTTTTCTTTTAAGTATACATACAGGGAATTTTCTATTAGGTGTAATTATGCATTGGCTTTTTTAAAAGAGTTCAATGCAAATTTCAAAACCAGTGTTTTCCACTCCCAGACTAAGCATGAAGTAAAATTTCGAGTTTAGAAAAGCCTGAAAATTTGGTTTGGTCGCGTAGCGCGAAGCGCGGAGCGGCCAAACCAAATTTTCAGGCTTTTCTAAACTCGAAATTTTACTTCATGCGCCACTCGTATTAAACACTGAAAACACTGAAATATTGTGAACGAGTAAACATCGCTTGAAATCAGTGTTTTATACGCGTGGCGCATGAAGTAAAATTTCGAGTTTAGAAAAGCCTGAAAATTTGGTTTGGTCGCTCCGCGCTTCGCGCTACGCGACCAAACCAAATTTTCAGGCTTTTCTAAACTCGAAATTTTACTTCATGCTCAACCTGTGAGTGGAAAACACTCGTTTAAACTTCAAATTGACTCTTTTAAGAAAACAACAAATATTTAAAAATCTACAACACGTAATTGGGATATGTATACTCAACAGAAAAAAAATACATGAAATTATGGTTTAAAGCTTTTCTAAAAGAAAGAACACTGATATACTCGCGACCTAAACAGTGTGACATTGTCATGTAACGTCAAAATTTGACACAAATCTTTGCAGATACAACTGTCGAAATACTCTCTAAAAAATTTTAACCTCATATTCCACATCAATGAGTCATAAGACATCTCTCCCGAATTCCACTATATTTATTTATCAATTTCTTGTTCTCTTTGTAAATTTGATCAAAATCTAATGTCAGTGCAATATTATAAAACTCGTTTTCAGTACTTTTAAAGAATACATAAATTACAGTCAACATTGAACAACTGTCAAAATTATACATTTATTAATTTTGACAGTTGTTCAATGTTGACTGAAATTTATGTATTCTTTAAAAGTACTGAAAACGAGTTTTATAATATTGCACTGACATTAGATTTTGATCAAATTTACAAAGAGAACAAGAAATTGATAAATAAATATAGTGGAATTCGGGAGAGATGTCTTATGACTCATTGATGTGGAATGTGAGGTTCAAATTTTTTTTCCAACATTAAAATAATAATCCTTAAATTCTCAACAACCGCAGTGAATTATCAAACTCTGACGTTTTTAAAACTCGTAAATTTTTGAAAGTAAACATCAGAAACAAATTATTTTAGACAATTTTTAGCATAACAAAAAGCAGGTACGTCATGTATGAATGGGTTAAGGAATTTGCAAAAAAAGCCTTATGATTCAATAAATCTATTTTATTTTCTCCGCATGTTCATATTAACAATAATATTTACTTTATAACGATTATTTAATTAATCAACACTGGCTCCTCCATTGCTTGTTGTAGTTGTTGTAATAATTGTCGAATCTATCCCATCTTATCTTTTCCTGCAATCAAAATCATATTATTTCTCTGGCATAACCGTTAGCTAATAATAATTTAGAATAAACCTTATTAAAAAAATGTTTAGT
The DNA here is from genome assembly GCA_932526585.2 of Philonthus cognatus. NCBI lineage: Eukaryota > Metazoa > Arthropoda > Insecta > Coleoptera > Staphylinidae > Philonthus > Philonthus cognatus. The sequence continues at coordinate 157,358,336 of OW052241.1, forward strand.
ATTGTATCAAGCGTTACTACGTGGTAATCCATATTAATGAATGACTGAGGAGTAAAAAAAAGACCTTTATTGGCATTCTTCATTACAAACAAAACTTTACATTCTATTCAAAAACTATATCCCCTCCCTTCTATTTTCCCTCTCCCTCCCTAGCTTCTCCAACGTCTTTACCCCTACCCCATCCTCTCTCATCCACTCCATCACCCTTCTACTCCCTTACGCTCCCATCCATTCTTCTTATGTCCCCCCATTTTTTGTTGACGTATACCACCCCTACCTTAACGCGGTATCCTCCCTGCTGGTATTTCACCCACACCAGCTCTTCGCCTCCCTCCATCATCTCCCCCTTGCCTCCTTTTCCATCCTCTCTCCATCCAACAATCATTCCCCCGTTTGGCCTTCCTCTAATCGCACATTTTGTTGCCTCTTTCATCTCCCATCTAAACCCCCTCGGTAACCATCCTTTCACTTCTCCCCATTCCTTCTTCACCATCCAAGTCTCTACTATCCTCACTACGTCCTTCCCGGTTATCCACTCCTCAAAGTCTTTCTTCCACTTGCCCTCCTGCTCTTTAGACTTTATTCCCGCTACATTCCAAAACCCTATTGTTATCTTCCCTTCTTTCCCCACTCTCCTACACTTGCTTTCTAGTCACCTGCTTCTCTCACAGCCCTTCTGCCCCTGCCCCACCTCCCCCTTTCGTCCTTTCTATATCCGCTCTCTCCACCCCTCCTCCTCCTTTCCTCCTCCGCACCTTGTTCCACCTCTGCATTTTTTCCCAATTCCTACTCTATCATGATATTATCACCCTCTCCCCTCTTACTCCCTCCTTTCTTCTTACTTTTTTGGCCCCTCCTGCTTCTCAACTTCCGTCTTCTCCATATTCCATCTTCATTCTTCCCAATTAACTATCACTTTCTGATACCCGACTCTTGCATACTTCCCCCCTTTCCCTCTCCCGTTTCGCTATCTCCCTTATGCATTTCAGCACCCTTTTCTCCACCTTCGTCAGGTCCTCATCTATGTATATTCTTTCTTGCGCACTTTTTAGTTTGTTTTTATGTTTCAATACCTGAATTTTTTCCTCTAATTTCCCGAGCCTCAACACCACCAACTTTCCAACCCCATCCACCACATAGCTATCCTGCACCTCCGCCTCTACTCCCAGTGCCTCCTTCAGAAAACCCGCTACTTCTCCTTTCTCCTGGAACACCTTCCCTTTTATCACTATGTTGTTCCTCCTCTCCTGTCTTTCCCTCTTATCCGCCTGGCCCTCCAGATCTACTACCTTTTACCTTAACTGCTCTCTTTGCTTCCCCCACATTTCTTTTATTTTCTTCATCTCCTCTCTCCACATCTCCCTTGCTTCCCTCATCTCCTTCTCCTTCCTCATCGCTTCTGCAAACAGCTCCATTAATCTCTCTACAATTCCTGTTGCATCCTTTTTTCTCTCCCTGGCCACTCTCTTTTTCCCTTCTTGCCGTCCTTCCTTCTTAAATAAGGTGTCTGCCACTTTCCTCTTATCCCCTCCCTCTCCCGACTCCCCTTGTCGTTGCGGCGACCTCTGTACTGCCGCTCCTCTGCCAAACGCCTCCTTCCTTCTGGCCTCCTCCACCTGTTGTTCCCATTTCTCCACCTCCTTTCTCTCTTTCTGCTTCTTGTTCCCAGTCATGTTTGTCACTTTTGAATAATGTAGAAATACTGCAATATTGCTATTTTTATATTTTTTTCTACTATTATTATTACTGGCGTCAGATATCTTCTTCCTACGTCCACCTCTCAAAGCACTCACGCCGTGTTACGGGGTGGGGTGCTTCGTAGTTGGAATTTATATAAAATCTTCGTTAAACAATTGAGGTGTTAAACGAAGACTCACATCGCAACTTCCGGCTAGCTATTTAGTCACTGAATAATAAAATTATGCTTACCAGGGTAATCTCTTCACTGATTCTAAGTTAAAAGGTAAATGAAAGGTTTGAAATTGAACTTTAAAAGTAAATGAAAACTTTAGTCAAAGAGTAACAAAATGTATTAACACGAAACAAATTAAACAACGAATATAAATTTACAAATGAAGATAGAAAAATAAACAAGCAAAAGAAAAAAAACAAGAAATTCAATTAAAAAACAACTTACATACGACCACTGGGTCGTAAAGAATACTTGTAAAAACTTTCGCGGACGCGGACGCGGACCGAAATTTAGCGTAGTGACGATGCACGGTTCGAAGACTTTTTCGAAGTGATGTTGACCGGTCAACAGACTTTTTTGAAGTGATTTTAGCCCTTGAGGCCGGCGGTATTTATTTGGTTTTTGGTCATCCCTCTTCCGTCTTACCCCTCTGGCGACCACCAACTTTCATTGGCCGAAAGAAAAATGGTCGAAATAAATATTAAATATTAATATTTTTAAATACAAAATATGTCATTATATGCGCGATATGATTCTGCGTCCGGGCATATATGATATATTTTGATTCGAGCTAAGAACGGGGTTTAATAGACGTTTAATTTAATTAAGCCGAAGGGGTTGACCGAATTTGCCTAAAAGTAATACCAACGATCTGGAATGATAAAGCGCATCGTTTGGTATACCTAGCAACAATATGCATAAACAATTACGCCTACCAACTCCAAAAAAACATATAAACAATAGGGGTGTTATGCCTGGACTTAGAAAATGTATAATAATAAGGAAAATACTGAATAGAAGTTTATGAAACTTCGTCCAAGCATAACGGGGAGCATAGTAATTGTTTATACATATTTGTCGCTATGTGGAACCTCGTCTAAAAGCAAATTAGTAACAATTAAATATCATGACAGCTCGCGGTTTATATCCTTCTGGTTCGAACTAACCATATCGTGTTTGGTGTCGTTCGAATCGTCTTCTTCTCAGTTATCCGATGAGGGTTGTGACGTTCGCGTATGTATTCTACATACGCGAACAACGTAGGGGATGTTCCTATCCCTTGCATTCGGCGGTTTTATAACCCCTGACGTCATGCCCGATTCATTTGTGCTTCGCACGTACGTTTCGCTCGCGCGATCGGGCCGGTCGCAGGTAGCGGCGTCCCATCGCAGATGTGGCGAACTCGGGGATAACCGGGAAATCCGTATATATTTTGGACAACCCTGGAACTGGAAATAGCGGATGCCGTAGAGTTCTACCCTTGGACGGCCGAGAGGAGTTTTGAGCTGAGTTGAGCTGTCTGATGTTCGAGGGCGCTATTTGACGAGATTCCACTAGGCAACCTATCTAACTTAAATAATATCAATGTATGGCGCCAACTTTACTCATTTTGAAAATAAAAGAGAATGAAGCAATATTGTGTACTGAAAAATAGAATGAGGTGAATTTGGACCGTTGTTCCGAATATTAAAATATGTAACAAAATAACGCCCGTGGTTATGTTGCAGCTGAAATATTGCTGAATGAACAAGTTGACGACGCTTACGGAAAAGCGCCGGTAACAGCCGCTACCTGCGATTTTGCTTAGATTTCTGTATATACTTGCTGCTCTGCTAAATCGTGGTTGCAGTATTTTGTTTTAATGAGTAAGATCGTTACAGGTTACTGTGTTTTAAATAATTTGTTGCAGCTTTCTGTTATTTAAGTTAAGTTACAGATTTCTGTTTCACTTACAACTGGCCTAATTGGCTTTTTCCCGCCAAGTGTAACATAACCTCAGTCCGAGAAAAATATCTTTTGGTAAAGGTAATTACTTTCCCTTCTCTTTCCCTTTGAAAATAAACACTTCTACAGGACCTCGAAGCTTTCAACAGCTTCTCACCCTCATTCCTACTTCGTTTTCTGGGAGCACTCACCCACCTTCTCAATGACTCAGTACGTGACGAGTATTTCAATGTTAAAATTGAAATACTTTTTAATCATTGACTTCTTAAATTATTAAAATTATATTTTTATATGCGTTTTGATATGCGTAACAACGTTGAATAAATACTATACCGTGCGATCATTTAAAACATAATTTAGGCTTTGAATTTTAAATTAGATTGGCACTACTGACTGTTAACACATAGTTTATCATAACCTCAAATTTATTCCATCATTCAATTAGCATTCTGAGCAACGGCACAAAAAAAAACGCCGTCTACTCTAAATCATAATTTAAACGATTGCACAGTACGATATTCAATGGCAACAGTCATATAATTGTCTACTAACTTAGTAGTATTATCGTTTTTTAACAAGGCAAGTTAATGTAAATCTACCCTCAACCTATTAACGGCCGAGCAATTATAGAGATAACTCTAAAAGTTGATTTTAGGTGAAATTCTGCATTTCATTTTATGATATCCATAAATGACTTATTGTATTACATACTGTGAATTTTTCTTTTAAATATACATAATGTATATGCTGTAAAATTTTATGCAATGGTGGGTTTTATATAAAAACGTGCAGTATGAAGTTTAGAACGAGTTATTCCACTCCCAGACTAAGCATGAAGTAAAATTTAGAGTTTAGAAAAGCCTGAAAATTTGGTTTGGTCGCTCCGCGAAGCGGAGCGCCCAAACCAAATTTTCAGGCTTTTCTAAACTCGAAATTTTACTTCATGCGCCACGCGTATAAAACACTGAAATATTGTAAAGTTAGAAATACACTCACATTATTTTTTTTTAAATAAGTAATAATCAAAATATTTAAATAACAAAATATTTACATTTTTCTCCTTACATTTTCAAGCCAGGTCAAATAATATATATTAAATTAGCTTATTTAGTAATATAATTAACCAAACATTTATAATGTTGCGTGTACGCATCAATGGCTCTTAATGGGTTAAGGTATTCTGGTAATCCATATTAATCAATGACTGATGAAAATTTCAATGTTAACATTGAAATACTCCTCAGTCATTGACTCATTAAAAAAAATAGTAAAGTGCATTCTTACACTAATAAGTTTTTGTTTTAATATGCTAAACAGTCATATAATTGTCTACTAAATTAGTAGTAATAACGTTTGTTAATAAGGCAAAGCAGTGTAAAACTTACGTCACGTAATCTTTTAGGATCTGAGTCAGCTGGATGAGGTACGGTGTGATATGCGTATGGTCTGTAAAATGTTTTGGGTCCACAACCGCAAATCCATCTAAAATTAAAATGGTATTTAATTTTATGAGTAATCTAGTGTTTTATCAAAGTCTGTACATTTACTCAATCCAACTTTTGTGTATTACAGAAAATACCGTGCGATCGATTAAAACATGATTTAAGGTAGGCTTTAAGTTTGAAATTAGATTGGCACTACTGACTGCTAACACATAGTTTAGCATAACCTCAAAATTATTTTGATTTTAGTTTAAATAAATCACTTATTACTTTCAAACACTTTATTGTACTCGCGGCAATTGTTTCGCCACACTGTGTCTTCTTCAATGTGGCGCAACAATTGCCGCGAGTACAATAAAGTGTTTTATTTAAACTAAAATCAAAGTGAAAATGAACTTTCAACTCAAAATTATTCCATCATTCAATTGGCATTCTGGGCAACCTCAGTAAAAACATGCCGTCTACTCTAAATCCTAATTTAAATGATCGCACGGTAGAGTTTCATCGTTGATCATTCGACGGTTTCTTTAAATTTCAGTTTTGACATCATCATTATTATTATGTAAAATCGATTCAAACTAATAACAGTGAAAGCTTATACCTTCTGATACAGAAAATTGTTCTTTTTAACGATTAACTAAACTCGAAATTTGACTTAATGCGCCACGCTTAAACACTGATTTACAATGAAGCTCAAAAATACACACATATAACAACGATTGTAGGCAACCTAATATACGTTAGAGTTATTGGGATGCCTATAATCACTGTTTTAAACAATTTGTTCAGCGCAGAATTTGACTCATGTTTCATTCACAGCTACATATTATATTGCTAAAGCCGTATATTTTAAACTTTACCATATTTCAGTGTTTTAAACGTGTGGCGCATGAAGTAAAATTTCGAGTTTAGAAAAGCCTAATTTGGATTGGCCGCTCCGCTTCGCTACGCGGCCAATCCAAATTTTCAGGCTTTTCTAAACTCGAAATTTTACTTCATGCTTAGTCTGGGAGTGGAAACCCTAACTTAAAGACCAAAATTGAAATCTTTTAAAAAACAACGAACGTCGTAAAATTTACAGTGTATGCATATGCAGAAAAATTCCCTGTATTTGAAAATCACATTTATGCACATACAGTTGTGTTTATTTTTATAAAATCACATTACTTTTTCTTAATTATTTAACTGTACATTTTCTGACATTCGTTGATTTTTAAAAGAGTTCAATTTGAAGCTTTAAACGAGTGTTTTTCACTCCCAGGCTAAGCATGAAGTAAAATTTTGAGTTTAGAAAAGCCTAAGAATTTGGATTGGCCGCGTAGCGAAGCGGAGCGGCCAATCCAAATTAGGCTTTTCTAAACTCGAAATTTTACTTCATGCGCCACGCTTAAAAACACTGATTTACAATTAAGTTAAAAAAATACACACATCCAACAACGATTATAGGCAACCTAATATACGTTAGAGTTATTGGGTTGCCTATAATCACTGTTTTAAACAATTTGTTCAGCGCAGAATTTGACTCATGTTTCATTCACATCTACATATTAGATTGCTAAAGCCGTATATATTAATCTTTACGATATTTAAGTGTTTTATCCGTATGGCGCATGAAGTAAAATTTCGAGTTTAGAAAAGCCTAATTTGGATTGGCCGCTCCGCTTCGCTACGCGGTCAATCCAAATTTTCAGGCTTTTCTAAACTCGCAATTTTACTTCATGCTTAGTCTGGGAGTGGAAAACCCTCGCTTAAAGATTCAAATTGAAATCTTTTAAAAAACAACGAACGTCATAAAATTTACAGCAGAAAAATTCCCTGTATTTGAAAATTACATTTATGCACACACAGTTGTGATATTTTATTGTAATAAAATGTTATGATTAATAATGTAATTTGAAAAATCTTCAACAATTTAGCTAAAATTTAAAACGTAAACAAATAATTTTAATGAAGTAGTAGAAAATATAATTTAGCAAATTTAAGATAATAAAATAAAACGTTTTAAACAAATTTAAAACATGTTTTAAACAAATTTAAGATAATAAAATAAAACGTTTTAAACAAATGTAAAACATGTTTTAAACAAATTTAAGATTTAAAACATGTTTAAAACAATACCGTTTAAAACACGACGGCTGTTTTTAAACATGTATTAAGCACTGTTTTAAAACAAAGTGTTTTAATCATAACAACCCTGGTTTTTTGATAAGAGTTAGTTTCATATATTACCCAATCATATTTTCTTTTTGCTCACTAAAGTTTTAAGTTTTAATTTCCTAAGCGAAAAGAGATTTTTGAAATATGTGTAATAACTTAAAGTTTAATCTGTAAAATTGACTCGTTATAAATTAATCTAATAAAAGTATGAATGTGTTTTCTGATAAGAGTTAGGTTTTTATATTACTTACTTAGTCATATTTGCTTTTTGCCAATCTGTTGTTCACTAAAATTTTGAGTTTTAATTTCCAAAGTAAGAAGAGGTTTTTGATGTATGTGTTATAACTGGAAGTTGCCATGGTAAGCTGTATGTTTTGTTGATTTTTATAAATCAACATATCTATATTTTCAGACAATATCAAACAAAGTCAAACGCTACATTTCATCATCATCACTGCAAATTTTTCGTGAAAAGAGAATCTCAAGGTATGTAGTTACATTATAAATGTTTAGTAATTTTAGTAATTTTAATAAATTGATTGTGAGTTACGTGAAGATCAAATTAGTTTGACGAATAAAGCACCAATAACCTTTCTTCACACTTTTATTTGAATTACCAAATGTACATTTCGGACACAAAGTGACCATTATCAATCGATTAAAACAGAGTGTTAATCTATTGATAATGGTCACTTTGTGTCCGAAATGTACAATTGGCAATTCAAATAAAAGTGTGAAGAACGGTTATTAGTGCTATAGGGGTTGTATATCGATTTACCTTGATTTTTGAGATTCTGAAAACGGAATTGAGGTAAACGTGTATGGGACGCACGAATCTAAAGTTCGTTGGTTAAGGCGACTTACCGTTTGGCCACGAATTAAATTTTAAGTTCCACTTTTGAGGTTATATATGGCCGTATTTTCACACATTAGGGATACCTATTACACTCATGATGAAATTATCTCCAAAATGATGACGTAAATTATTCAATTTGTAGTGTTATCTTCATTAATTCAGTCAATATCATGATATTAATTTTACACTAACATTGACGTCTACTGACGTTTATTGAAAATAATGGATGTATAAATCAAGATTGATTAGTGAATCATACGTATTCTAATTTACGATATAAAAAATTAGATGGCGCTAGATGTATTAAAATGTAATAAATATTAACTGTTTACGAAAACTGTCATCGACATTTTTGGGAATGATTTAAAATATTAATGTTAATATTTAAATATTCAGGGACTATTCCGTACACGCAAAGAGACTTAAGCAATTTATTCTGTTGCAAACTTTTCTCCTAACCTAACCTAACCTAGCAGTGTGTAGAATAATTAATGCGCGCAAAGAGATTTAAGCAATTTATTGTATTGCAAACCTTTCTCCTAACATAACCTAATCTACAAGTATGTGGTATAGTCACCGTGCGCAAAGACTTACGCAGTTTATTCTATTGAATACCTTTCTCCCAACCTAATTTAGAAGTATGTGGAATAGTCATCGTCTGCAAAGAGACATACGCAATTTATTCTATTGCAAACCTTTCTCCTAACCTAACCTAACCTAGAAGTATGTGAAATATTGACCTTGCGCAAAAAGACTTCCGCAATTTATTCAATTGCAAACCTTTCTACTAACCTAACTTAAAAACATGCAAAATCGGTTATGTGGTTCTATTAAATTATTTTAATTGTATTTAAATTTAGCTGTGTGTCTACTAACCAAACTGGATATGCCGTACAAATTTAATTTTAGTAAAAACAGTGAATTAAATATAAAAGTAATATTTGTAGGTGTTATTATATATTGTTATATTATTTGTTGGGGCAGGTGGTGGCCGAGCGGTAACGTCGTCGGGCTGTATCGCTCGGCGAGCCACAAACTCGGGTTCGATTCCCGTGCACGGGGAGACTTTATTTAAAAAATAATTTCTCGTCGTGTCCCTGGGTGTGGTGTGAATGTATCGTGACATCCAAATAATATGTTAAATTAATACAATCATCGTTAGTGACTGAATGGCTAGAACCTATGCCAAACAAGCAAACCAAAAAAAAATATATATATTATTTGTTAATATTTTATTATTGCAGTAAATATCGTAGTTATCGTACGAAGGTGCCATCTATTTTTTATATCGTAAATGAAATTACCTATGATTTAATTATCAATCTCGATTTATATATCCATTATTTTAAATAAACGTCAGTAGACGTCAATTCTCGCGTAAAACTAATATCGTGATATTGGCTGAATTAATGAAGATAACAATACAACTTGGATTAATTACTCCTCATTTTGGAGATCATTTCATCATGTGTGTAATTTGTATCAGTAATGTACTTATTTAGCCGAAAATACGACCATATATAACCTCAAAAGTGGAACTTAAAATTCGATTTGCGGCCAAGCGGTAAGTCGCCTTAACCAACGAACTTTAGATTCGTGCCTCTCATACACCTTTACCCTGATTCCATTTTCAGAATCTCAAAAATCATGGTAAATCGATATGCAATGAATCCGATAGGTTATTTGTGCTTTATTCGTCAAATTAATTTTAATATTGTTATGTAGAGAAATTAAGAGTTCATTAGTTAGTATTTTTTATTGTTTTATTCCTTCCTTTACTTTAGAGTAAAGGAAGAAATAAAAACAATAAAAAATACTAGAAACAACTTCATATAACTAAAAGAAGAATATTGATGTTAATTTTCAATAATTCATATTTTTTATTATTCTATTTCTTCGTTAGTCAAGGTGCATGTGCTGGACAGTACAATTTTTGAACTTTTTTTTAAACATATGTATTTTGATGGGAAAATAACGAATCCGAGGTCCGATTTTTTAGAAACCTTACCGTTTAAGCGAAATTAATTTTTAAAGTTGTCGATTTTGATAAACTATACTGCCTTTCAAAAAAATCAGAACACAAAGTATTTATTGGATGATTTTAATGAAATTTACAGAATTTGATCATGTAAATGAACTGCATCGATGATCAAAAAATCAATTGTTTTGGTTACTATTTAATGGTATTTTTCCTTGATTTCACCATTATGAAGAGCTGCTGATTTTTTAATGTAATTGCTTCTAATATCCAAGTAGCCTCTGAGTAGTTTGACGTTTCAGTTTGTAAAACATAAGAAGATGCCCCGTGTTCGTCGGCGTGCACAATATCATCATCTAAGTGAATTTGAAAGGGGTCGCATTATTGAAATGCGAGAAGCGGGTTTTTCGGCTATTGCTGAAAGGGTAGGCCGTAGTGTATCGGCGATCGTACGCTGCTGGTCTAGATGGTCCGAAGCTGGGGAGAATCGACGTAGACTTGGATCAGGACGTCCAAGAAGCACCACTGAGCGTGAAGATCGAGCTCTTCGTCTTACAACTTTAAGGGACAGATTTACAACGTCGCGGGCATTGGGAAATGACTGGTTGGCTCTAAATGGCCAAAGAGTATCCATGGCTACTGTTTACAGAAGAATCCGCAGTTTTGGTATAAGATCCTACCGTCCACAATTGTGTCTACCTCTTACTCCGCAGCATCGCAGAGCAAGACTTGATTGGTGCAGGGAAAGACAACATTGGACCCATGAATGGAATAACATTATCTTCAGCGATGAGTCTCGGTTCTGTTTATGGGCTCATGATGGTCGCAGAAGAGTCGACGCGGTGAACGCAGAATTTTACAATTTGCTGTTGAAAGACATACGGCTCTTACACAGGGAGTTATGGTTTGGGGGGCGATAGCATATGGTAGTCGGTCTCCTCTAGTTTTTTTAGAAGCAAGTCTTAACACGATTCGGTATATTGACAACATTTTACGGCCAGTGTTAGTGCCCTGTGTAAATGGCTTGCAGAACCCCATTTTTCAGCAAGATAATGCCCGACCTCACACAGCGGCCATTACAAGACAGTTTTTTGATAGTGCCGAAATCAATTTGTTACCTTGGCCATCTCGTTCTCCAGATCTATCGCCAATAGAACATGTTTGGGATATGATAGGTGTTAGAATAAGTAACTTACAGCGCCCCGCTAACACTGTAATGGAACTTAGAGGTCAAATTATCGAAGTTTGGAATGAAATACCCCAAGTCGATATTGACAGCCTGATTTCTAGCATGCCTCGACGTGTTATTGAGTGTTTGGGAAATCGTGGAGGCCCAACACATTATTAATTTTTATTCATTTGTTTTTTTTGTTTTTCAAGTTGATTTTTTGATCATCGATACAGTTCGTTTACATGATCAAATTGTGTAAATTTTATTAAAATCGTGCAATAAATACTTGGTGTTCTGATTTTTTTGAAAGGCAGTATATGTTTGATTGGTCAAACCAAAGCATTCAATACGATTTGACACCTTTAATTTTTAGGTTATGTGTAAATTGGGTTGCCCATATCACCATTACAAATTGTAGCCCATCAACGCCTCAACGTATTTAAGTACAAATTGTACATACAGGGAGTTTTTCTTTCAAGTATGTCCTAATTGCAGCGTATGTGCCGTAATCTTTAGATAATACTTGTTTTTTTTTTTAAGAGTTCAATTTGATACTAAAAACGAGTGTTTTCCACTCCCAGACTAAGTATGAAGTAAAATTTCGAGTTTAGAAAAGCCTGAAAATTTGGTTTGGTCGCGTAGCGCGAAATGCGGAGCGACCAAAAGCCTGAAAATTTGGATTTGTCGGGGCGCGCGAGCGAAGCGAGTCGCGCCTCGGCAAATCTAAATTTTCAGGCTTTTCTAAACTCGAAATTTTACTTCATGCGCCACCGGTATAAAACACTGACATATTACGAAGTTTAAAACACACCGCTAAACTTCACATTGAATCAGTGTTTTGTACCGGTGGCGCATGAAGTAAAATTTCGAGTTTAGAAAAGCCTGAAAATTTGGTTTGAAAATTTTCTCGGGGCTTTTCTTAACTCGAAATTTTACTTCATGCTTAGTCTAGGAGTGGAATACACTCGTTTAAAGCTTCGAATTGAATTCGTTTAATAAACCGACTGTCGGAAAATGTATAACGTATGCATATGTATACTTAAAAGAAAAATTAACATTGAAACACGGTGTTACATAAAACTCTCGGTATATGAATACACAATTTTAATATAAATGCAGTAAAATATATGTAAATTTACACAACATCGCGGTGGAACAAATAAAATGTCATTTGACAGAAATGTCATTTATGATAGTTCATTATTAATTTATTATCTTATAGTTCTTATAGTATTTTCGGCTTACCGCATTGTTACTGCACATTTGTTCTAGTTGTGTTCGGATTACAGTTTCAGTGTTCACTTTTTTGAGTTATATAACGTTACAAACTTTTATGCCAACATAACCTTATTTAGAAGTAAATGGTCCGAGATAGTTTAGGTATACTGCCCTCGTTCCTACAGAAGGGGGGCCTCTAGAGATCCCAGCCTAGGGTTAAGGGTCGAGTTAGATTAGGTATACTGCACTCGATCCTAATTTCGTGCGAAATTTCTAATCCTAAAGCAAAATATTTTTCATTTAGTTACGGTCTCTCAGAATTACCAACAACCATCCATGGTACGGCCAAACAATATTTATTAAATAACCAATTTGAGATGTTTATTAGATATGAATATATTTTAATTTATGTTGCATCTACAGATACTCTCAGAATTTAAATTATAATCAAGTTAAGTTTGCTATGAAATCTAAGCTTTACAATAAATAGATGCTTTGTAGTACGCCTGGTGCATGAAATAAAAAAGTCACCAAACATTTATATTTTTTTATGGTGAATTTGTAAGCATTTATGTATTTTGGGTAGTAATATAATTGCACAATCAAATAGATATGTATTGTTTTTTTATATTTTTTTAATTCAATAAATTAATTTTTCGGCCTAATCTGGCCTAGATCCGCTATGTTTTGTATAAACAGGATTACCTCGTGAAGGATATGACTCTTTGCCATACATAGACGGTCTTGATTGAGGAGAGGCTTTAATATCGCATCCTCAACCCTGAGATAAAATCTCTTAATCCCAAAAATGTTGTTTGTGTTTTAAGTGCCAAACAATACATTATTTGCATCTATTACAAATATTACAAACTAAAAGAAATAATATTCAATGTAGGTAAAATTATACCTTTAGCAACCCGGTGAGTAGAATAATCTAACAATATTAAAAGTACATTATTAATAATAAGTATTTTAAATTTGATATATAAATAGTTATAAATACCATATACATTTCTTTTGAATCCTGGATACCCACAAAAAATGTTCATTGTTGTGTATAAATAATGTGCATTGATATAACAAACATGAAGAAATGTTTATTCGTCTCGATAAATTAAAAATATATTTGGAAGTTATGTAAATATTTTTGTTGTGTACTGGCCGATAGTACATAACACTACTCTATATTTTATCTGGGATTGGTGTATGATGAATAAAACATTAAAGCCCCTTGCAAAAGTAACGTTTATTCTACCACGGCGCATTGTTTTTTGCTAGCCACAAAAAACTTGTAACAATAAATCGCATTAGACGAATACATAACATCATCTTCCCCTTAAGATAAATGTTCAATTAACTCTTATAACTAATGTGTCGATTACGTGGGCGCAAACTATTATCACTATTAATCACTTTACTTTGCACTGACTTTATTTCGCGAGGCTCTTCTGACGTCACACTATCACATGGTAAATTTATATGTTCAATAATTTGATTGACATGGCGATGCCAACGTTTGTTCAATGATGGTATGTCTACTAAATAGGTTCGTGGTCCTAACACCTTAACAATATTTCCCTTAATCCATGAAGGCTTTGCAAAACGATAATCACAAACGGCTACTTTTTCGTTAATTTCAAATATTTTTCTTCTATCCCCTAAATAATTTTCAGATTGTTTACTTTGTTTTATTTTTACTGAGTTTATTAGGCTTTCATTTGCTCGAATCTTCTTTAATTTATCATCTGGTTTTACTACATCTAATCTAGTTCTCAGAGATCTACCAAATATTAACTCTGCCGGTGACATACTCGTTGTGTAATGCTTCGTGATTCGATACTCTAACAAAAATCTTTGTAACAATACATTTATTTCATTTACACTCCCCTTCGTAACAGTTTTAGTTAAGAACTTAATTGTTTTTACAATGTCTTCGGCCGCTCCGTTGGTTGCTGGATGATAGGGCGGAATACCTTTCCACGTAATGGCATTTTGTCTCAAAAATAACTGAAACTCCTCTGACGTAAACTGCGCCCCATTATCCGACACCAACAATCGCGGTATACCAAAACGCGCAAAAACACTTCTTAAAACTGTTATTGTATTTTCTGCCGTACATTTCTTTAAGACGAATGCCTCAATCCATTTCGAATACGCATCCACCAATACTAGTATATTAACATTAAATATAGGGCCTAAAAAAAGTTCTATCTGCTGATACGCCGCTGTTAGATCTAATTTTGTAAAAAATTCTCCCCCTTGCAATTTCGCAAACAATTCATCAATTCTAGGAAGTGGATATTGGTCCACCTGTATAGCTTGATTTAGTGTGACCTTGTAATCTCCACATAATCTACACTGGCGAAAGAAATTAACGCATCACATTAATTTTTTTAATTTAAAAATAAAGTTTTGATGTTTAAAAACAAAAAAATAACAACAAAACCAACTGAACTATAATAATGATTTTCAACACATTTTCTTTCATTAATGACTAAAATAATGTCATAAATAAAAAGAGGAAAAAAGTTAACATGTGATTATAAGACTTAATATCTAGTGTTTCCTCCTCTTGCTCGAATAACTGCCTGACAGCGACGGCTCATACTGTTAATTAATGATCCAATTTCATCCTGGTTAATATCTTCCCAAATTTCCTGCAATCTTTGTCCAAGCTCTTGTTGATTGCTTGGACGCCGAGGAAGTGCTCTAAGGCGTCTGCCCATCGCGTCCCATAGGTGTTCGATCGGATTAAGATCGGGACTCCTGGCTGGCCATTGCATTGTGTTGATACCCACTAGGTCAAGATACTGTTGTACAATTCGGGCACTGTGTGGTTTTGCATTGTCATGCATAAACAGGAAATCGTTTCCTCCAAAGGGAGCAAAAGGCATTACGGATGGTTCTAAAATGTTTGCAATATAAGACGCTGCCGTGATGCTTCCTCTTGGTATGACCACCAACTCCGTACGAGCCTCTAAAGTGATACCACCCCACACCATAACAGAGCCTCCACCAAACATAACAGTCGGAACAATGTTACACTGCGCATAACGTTCACCTGGCCGTCTGTACACATGCATTCGTCTGTCACTGCCGTAAAGACAAAATCTGGACTCGTCGCTAAACATAACATTAGCCCAATCGGCCTGTAACCAGTTTACATGTTCTTGCGCAAATGTTAACCTGGCTCTGCGATGGTCTGCGGTTAATTGTGGTCCTTTTGCCGCTGTTTTCGGAGTTAAATTAAAACCACGTAACCTTTTTCTGATGGTAACGGAACTTACATGAACATTGTGGATCTCTGCGAACATATTTTGTAGCCTAGGAGCCGTAATAAACCGTTCGCGTAACGTCTGCATCATTAAAAAACGGTCTTGAACAGCAGTTGTGGCCCTTTTTCTCCCTTGTCCTGGCCTTCTTGAGTATGCCTGAATTTCCCGATGTCTCTTCAAGACACGGGATACGGTCGATTGATTAACACCAAGACGCTGACTGATGTAACGCTGACTCCTACCTTCTTCTCCAAGTGTAACCACAATCACAGCTTCTTCACTGCTTAAATTAAGATTCGGACGTCTATCCATATTCATTCTTCACTATTTAGCACTTAATTTTAACAATTACTTGAAAACAAACTCAAAAAGAAATTTTATATGAACCTTTCTTACAGTCAGAATAATGAAAAGTGCTTCATTTTATTTATTGACAGAAAACCATGAGAACAAAAGACAAAACACAACATGTAAAACAGCATGCTTGATAAGATTTCTTATTGTAAAAATATGTTTGTGTTCAAAGAAAACTCGATTCCAAGATATCAAAAAAATCACAAATGATGCGTTAATTTCTTTTGCCAGTGTAATAGAACCATCCTTTTTTAAGTTTGGTACTACCGGTGTACCCCAATGACTAAAATTTACCGGCTTTAAAATTTCTAATTTAAGTAATCGTTGAATTTCTAACTCGACTTTTTCCTTAATCGCGACCAGTATTGGCCTGGCCTTATAAAATTTTGGTTGAGCTCCCTCTAACATTTTTATATCAACTTTACCTTTATTAAAAAGTCCTAAGTTGTTTGAAAAAACATCTGAATAATTCTTTTGTAACTCATCCATTGCATGTTTGAGCCTTAGATCGGGCATACTGCTACTAATTTTATTAATTTGTAAATTATATAAATAAAAAAAATCACGGCCTAGTAATGGTGGGCCATTTCCTTCAATTATAAACAATGTAAGGCATTCTGTTTTATTTTTGTACGTGCAATTTATTTTAATGTACCCCACTGGGTGAATTTTATTTCCATCATAATTCATTAAAGTCATATTAGTCTGATAAATACGATAACAGTCAAAAAAATGCTTTCTTAAATTTATCAGAAATTACAGAACAGCTTGCACCCGTATCCAATTCAAATTTAAAAACTGTATTGTCTATTATAATATCGACGTGAACTGGTTCATTATAATTATTATCTAAATGAAATAATACTAATTCACTTGCATTCGCATCATTTTTCATATAATTATGTCTAAGGTTTTGTTTGTATTTACACATTTTTAACAAATGTCCCCTCTTTCCACAATTTTTACAAATGGCATTATTATATTTGCAATGTCTCACGAAATGGTTTGACTCACCGCAAGAAAAACATTATTTTTGCGTTTTATGTTGATAATCACCATAACACGGCCTATTGTTTCGCGCCAGCTGATTTGTCTGTTCCCTGCTATGTTGAGGTCGCGCTGCTCCTCCCCAAAGTTGCTGCTGCTGATGAAGTGTTGGCCCGGCGTCCGCCGCAACCCTGCTCCTCCCGCTGCTTCTCCATCGGTGTTATTCTGCTTTAGGTTCCTACTGGTTCCCCGATGTTGCAGTCGGAAAATGTTTGCTGGTTCCTCCTTTATCTGACTCTGCTGTAGGTGATACTTTTTTCCTGTTGCGTCTTTTTTTGTGCAATTTCTATTGCAGTCTCGAACGTTAAGTTCGATGAATCTTCCTCAAACAATCGGTCCATTACTGGTCCTTGATCTATCCCCATGATAAATCTGTCTCTCATTACTGTTGATAATAGGTTATTGTCGAATTTACAATGAACTGCTAGGTTGCGTACTCTCGCCGCCCATTCTGCGACATCTTCTTTTTGGTCTTTAAATGCTTTATAAAATTTATATCGCTGCGGAAACACTAATTTAACAAGCACAAAATGTTAATTAAACACATCAATTAAATCTTTGTACGTTTTTGTCGAGGGATCGTTCGGCACACATAAACTATTTAACAATTGATACGCGTTTTCACTTTTTTTTTTTATTTTGGGTTTTACGTCATATATTTCCGCTGCTAAGGCCAATCATGACGCCGGAGATTAGGTCTACAGCTATCCGGGAATTTTGCCGAACCCGGTGGGAGTTCCAACCCACTGGTAGGGATCTTTAACGTGCACGCAACATCCAGGCAGTACACGGGTCCTACATGCATTTAACGTCATATCCGAGAAGACGGAGTATTTGGCATTTTTATCCTAACCTATATAAATGCAGACAACTTGTTAGGCCGGTATTTGAACCCCGGTCCGTGGCGTGGCAGTACAACACTAACCACTACACCACCAAGCTGCCCATCGCGTTTTCACTTAAGTTGCTCAAAAATATGCTCTTATTAATATCCGGTTTATCATCTATTTCATTTGCAATGAAATATTGCTTCAATTGTGAACTATAAATAGCCCAATCAGTTTGAAGCGTAAACTCGCGCACGTTTCCGCGCACCACTGCCATTGTTCTGCACACACTTTCTTCCTTTTATTTTCACTTATATCTTCGAAAATGTTTGCCATCCGCTACTATTTGTTTTAATCCTCGTCGCCAGTTGTTGTGTACTGGCCGATAGTACATAACACTACTCTATTTTTTATCTGGGATTGGTGTATGATGAATAAAACATTAAAGCCTCTTGCAAAAGTAACGTTTATTCTACCACGGTTCAGACAACACTGCTGTGCCTAGCTACAACGGCGCACCTGCCGTGGCTCATTGTTTTTTGCTAGCCACAAAAAACTTGTAAGAATAAATCGCATTAGACGAATACATTACAATTTTGACTTTACTTACCATACAGGATATCCCAAACGTATAGCATTTAATAAGCTTTCAAATCTGTCCATTTCATTTTTCTGCACTCTCTTCGCCACTGATATTCCATTATAACCTCCACAATTTGTTCATGTGTCATGTCATGTTCATTTTCTTGAATGAAATAAAACACTTTAACTTTGTTTGTATAACACACTATTTTTATTTTCGTGACTGCAGTTTCGGCAATTCAACTTGCCATTATCAAACAGAGTTTGATAATGGCAAGTTGAATTGCCGAAACTGCAGTCACGAAAATAAAAATAGTGTGTTATACAAACAAAGTTAAAGTGTTTTATTTCATTGAATTAACATGTATAACGAAGTAGAAGCCTCCACAGTTCATAATTTCATTTTCTTGTTCTCAACCAATCTTTCGTAGGACTCCAGATGGCTTCAATCCTCTGGGTGTGAACCCCATCTTCCGACACAAAGCGATTCTCCAGATCGTTGTGGTTCACAACCCTATGGCTATACCCATTCTCGGATAGCCTACTGTAGGCCCTCCACATATCAGTCCTAATTTCGGACCTCTCAGCGACGTGTTTCTTAATCATTGGAATGAGGGTGTTCGCATTTCGAAGATTTTCGGGGCAAACCACCATCCGAAAATCTTCTGCACCGTCTTCGATTAACCCTAATACCGAATGACCCTCCACCCTGCGCCCTCTATTATACTACCCTAGTCCAAATTTACTCTCGTCAATTTGGACGATCTTGCCTGGCCCACCAATTTTGCCACGGTTCCCTTGACTAAGGAGGTAATCATCAACTATTACCTCACGACAAAGATTGTAACTAAAAATAAAAATACAAATTCATAATTTATATTGAATATAAAAACAATTAATTAAATATTACCAATCGCAAATCGAATGTTTGGATAATTCTCCTTCATCCCCCAGAATAAAGGCATCCATTGTGCACCTTTCGTACGAGTCATCCATACAAAAAGAGTGCATGATACCAAAAAAATATATGTATAATATCTATGAAATTTGAACCAACATTTAATGTGTATACCTGAAAACTTTATACAAGGACAACTTGGATTTCTCAAACCAAGTACCCTTCAATAGAGACACAGACAAATTGTGCCCACGCCTGTCGCACCGAAATGCGCCAAACTTTCCTTTCGAGGCATCAAGTAGCATTATTGTTCGATGCCTAGGACATTTTTCTTGCCTGGGAACCATACCATTCTCTTACCACCACCTAAATGCTCTTTCTTCTTATTCAAATTCTTGAATGATCCGATACCTATTCCACATTGTTGTGGTACACTAAAATAATTTCCAGTTAAATGCAAAAATGTTTAAATTCCACTACAGATTTTACCCTCTTATCAGTATGAAAGTGTACTTTTTTTTTGTTATTAATATTTCAAATCAAACACTTACCGTTATTCTAAATGACACGAAAAACGACACATACACTAAATAACAAACTGACTACAGTAAAATTATGTACAGAAATTACAAAGTATGTACAGCAATTACAAATCACAATAAAAATTGTTTTACAACAAACATCTCAAAACAAATCACTCCCGCCGGTCGTTAAGGTCGCTATCTACTTTATCGGCCGCCGAGTTAGATGTACTGATTTCACTTATGAATAAATTACAAAATTCATCCAAATGCAGTGTAATTGCTTTATTTTATATCAAATAATTGGAAAATATTATTATTAGTTGTAATATAATTTTATTAATAAAAAGCATTTGATTATATACTAGCGCCATCTAGTTTTTACACACGTAATCATGGCGATACCAGCGGTGACAATTGAATTTTCGATAAACAAATCTTAAATGTCACCGTTTGTTAACATTAAGTTTATGTAGTGTATTCACGTTAAAATACAAGTAAAAGATTAAAATTGGTGCAGATATGTAGCAATTTATAAGGAAGTTTTGCTGTGTGTTCAGTTTACACTGGAAATGTGGCATAAAATTGCAAGAAAAGGCAAGAAGGACTTCTCATAAAAACATTAACCTAAAACACGAATTGTGAGTAAACGGTAAGTTTTAGACAAAAACATATATTGGGTTCTTAATTGTTACACACACACGCAGACAGTTTCATTTAAAAAAGTTCTCAAAAAGGTCAAAAACGTCGAAAAAAAACCCAGTGTCCAACACATGCACTCAAGCCCTTCCTTTACTTTAGAGTAAAAAAGAAATAAAACAATAAAAAGTACTAGAAACAACTTCATATAACTAAAAGAAGAATATTAAAGTTTATTAATTGTTTGTTAGAATTTGCATTTCCCCAAATATTCTTCATACGTACTGGGAATTTTTCTTTTAAGTGTATATACAGGGAGATTTTTTTAAGTTACATATCCCAATCATTTGCTTGGAATCCTCATACATTCGTTGCTTTTTTAAAAGAGTTCAATTATAAAATTTAAACAAGTGTTGTCCACTCCCAGGTTAAGCATGAAGTAAAATTTCGAGTTTAGAAAAGCCTGCAAATTTGGTTTGGTCGCGTAGCGCGAAGCGCGGAGCGGCCAAACCAAATTTTCAGGCTTTTCTAAACTCGAAATTTTACTTCATGCGCCACGCGTATAAGACAGTGATTTCAAGCAAAGTTTACTCGTTCACGATATTTCAGTGCTTTCAGTGTTTAATACGCGT
Organism: Philonthus cognatus; assembly: GCA_932526585.2. NCBI lineage: Eukaryota > Metazoa > Arthropoda > Insecta > Coleoptera > Staphylinidae > Philonthus > Philonthus cognatus. The sequence goes on from OW052241.1 coordinate 157,379,570, forward strand.
GGCGCATAAAGTAAAATTTCGAGTTTAGAAAAGCCTGAAAATTTGGTTTGGCCGCTCCGCGCTTCGCGCTACGCGTCCAAACCAAATTTTCAGGCTTTTCTAAACTCGAAATTTTACTTCATGCTTAGTCTGGGAGTGGAAAACACTCGTTTTAAAATTCGAATTGAACTCTTTAAAAAAGGCAATGCATATGTATACCTAATAGAAAAGTCCCTGTATATATTACTTAAGGTCGGAAATGTACATGTTATTTGGCCATAAGAACGAACAACGATTAATCTTCGAAATTTTACTTCATGCGCCATGCGTGTTAAACACTGAAATATTGTGAAGTTTAGAATATACTGCTTATGCTTGATCCTCGTGTAAATTAACTTTACAAATATTAATTTTGATTAATTTTAGGGAAATTTGTTTTAGAATAAAATAATATAAGTTTAAAATACGCTGCTTATGCTTGATCCCATGTAAATAAATTTTACAAATGTTTATTTTAATTAAATCTGGGGCAATTTGTTTTGGAATATAATAATAGTAATACAAGTATTCATGTAGTTGTATGAGTTACGTGAAGGTGTTAAGTCACTTAATTAAACACAGTTATATTCCTTTCTTCACTTTTATTTTTCTTGCTAGATGTACATTTCGGGTACTAAGTACTCATTATCAATAACTAACTGAATAAAAACCGATAAATGTTTACAATATATACCTACTCGGACTAGGCGGAAAAACCAAAAAAGTAATTTGCATTTTGAAACGAATGCGGTATCTTGGAAATGGGGGTGTTGGGGATTATTCGGTTTCGGACTTGGGAGGGTTTACAATGATGTTAATGAGGGTTATCTGTTGGGTAATAAATTTAATAAGGGGTTCATTATTGGGCTTAAATCGAAATTGAGTAGTTCTGTCTTATTTTTCATCATTTCTATCGCTTCTAACATGTTTAATTGATAACTGCTGGATTCTTTTAATAATTTAACTTTATTTATGTTGAATTTGTGGCCTGTTGTCAAAGTATGATGAGCAATTGCTGATTTGTCAGGGTTTTGGCTTTTGATGTGGTACATATGTTCTTTGAATCTAATGTGCACGTTTCTTTTTGTTTGTCCAATATACAATTTAGTACAATTATTGCAATTGACTGAGTAAATCCCTGAATTCAGCAACTGGTCTTGTTTTTGAAAAGTATTACCCAATAACATTTTAAGTTTGGTATTGGTGTAATGTGCAGGAATGAAATTGTATTTTTTGAATATTTTATTTAAATGTTGGTTGGTTTTTGGCTCATGAATTATTTTTATATATTTCTTATTGTTGTCTGTTTCTAAAATTGGTTCTAAAGTGGTTGTGGATTGGATGTTATGATGTCATGTGTCTGTTGATTAATTTTTGAATTGTTCTCTTATTATAGTTTAGATATTCTGCAATTTTAAATATGAATTTAAATTCTTTTTTCCTATTTTCTTTTGAAATTGGGAGTTTTACTGCTCTGTGGATCATACTATTAAAAGAAGCTAATTTATGTTTAAATGGGCTGTGTGAACTTGAGTGAATATAATTGAAGATGTGTGTGGGCTTTCTGAAAATATTGAAATCTAGTTTATTTTTGTTTCTAATTACTATTAAATCTAAAAATGGAAGTTCGTTGTTCTAATTCAAATGTGAAATTAATACTGGGGTATAAGTTGTTGAGGTTGTTGACAAATTGGTTGATATCTCTGTTTGGTTCAATAATAGCAAAAATATCATCTACGTATCTCATCCATATTCTAGGAAAATAATCTAGAGTGTTTTTGGCCTGATTTTCGAAATGGTTCATAAAAATGTTTGCTAAAAATGGTGAAAGCGGGTTACCCATAGCGGTACCAAATGTTTGTTTGTAGAATTTTCCGTTAAATTCAAATGTGTTAAAATCCATGACCATTTCGGTGAGTTTAATGTAATTATCTATTTTGTCTTTTGGGACGCAATTTTCAATTAATAAATTTTTTAAAATGTTAATGGTTATATCAATAGGTATACTGGGGAACAGTGACTCTACATCAAATGAAATTAATTGTTCATTTTGTTGAATATTTGTGTTGGTTAATTTGTTTTGAATTGAAAAGAATCTTCAGGTAGAAAACGTCTTTTTCTTTAAGGTTTTTTAAGGTTTTTATTTCCGGGTTATATTTTCTGCGCTGACGGTTGTCTTTGTTCTTCATTAAACATTTCTGTACATCTGCTGCACATTAGATTCAAAGAACATATGTACCACATCAAAAGCCAAAACCCTGACAAATCAGCAATTGCTCATCATACTTTGACAACAGGCCACAAATTCAACATAAATAAAGTTAAATTATTAAAAGAATCCAGCAGTTATCAATTAAACATATTAGAAGCGATAGAAATGATGAAAAATAAGACAGAACTACTCAATTTCGATTTAAGCCCAATAATGAACCCCTTATTAAATTTATTACCCAACAGATAACCCTCATTAACATCATTGTAAACCCTTCCAAGTCCGAAACCGAATAATCCCCAACACCCCCATTTCCAAGATACCGCATTCGTTTCAAAATGCAAATTACTTTTTTGGTTTTTCCGCCTAGTCCGAGTAGGTATATATTGTAAACATTTATCGGTTTTATTCAGTTAGCTATTGATAATGGGTACTTAGTACCCGAAATGTACATCTAGCAAGAAAAATAAAAGTGAAGAAAGGAATATAACTGTGTTTAATTAATACAAGTATACTTAAAAGAAAACATTCGAAAACTCTCTAGGGCAGTTTGTTTTAGAATAAAATAATTCAAGTTTAAAATACACTGCTTATGCTTTATCTTATGTAAATACATTTCACAAATGTTTATTTTGATTAAATCTGGGGCAATTTGGTTTGGAATATAATAATAATAATAATAAAGTATACTTAAAAGAAAACATTCGAAAACTTTCTGGGGCAGTTTGTTTTAGAATAAAATAATTCAAGTTTAAAATACACTGCTTGTGCTTTATCTCATGTAAATAAATTTTACAAATGTTTATTTTGATTAAATCTGGATCAAATTGTTTTAGAATACAATAATAGTTATAAAAGTATACTTAAAAGAAAACATTCTGTATGTTTCTAAGATCGAACAATAGCCTAAAAACGTGTGTTTTGAACTTAAATTGAAACCAGTGGTTTATAGGCGTGGTGCATGAAGTAAAATTTCGAGTTTAGAAAAGCCTGAAAATTTGGTTTGGCCGCTCCGCGCTTCGCGCTACGCGTCCAAACCAAATTTTCAGGCTTTTCTAAACTCGAAATTTTACTTCATGCTTAGCCTGGGAGTGGAAAACACTCGTTTAAAGTTTCAAATTGAACTCTATTAACAAACAACGAATATCTGAAGATTTTCAGCGTATTAAGTTTATTGGGAAATGTAGACTTAAAAGAAAAACTCTCTGTATTTGAATCTCATGTTGAAATTCAAATGATCACTTTTTTTGTAAATTTATTCTTACGAAAATAATCTAATTGATCGAAAGTAATTGGAGATTTTTTTTTATTAATCTTGTTAAATACGAGTAGATGTTATGTTTTTGTTTTATTTCAGGTTAATAAAATGGGCATACCGTCGTCTAGTAGTCAATCGTCTAAGGCCAGCAGTTGTCCATGCGTTGGAGTGTGCCCACAGTACAGGATAGTTTGTTATAAACCACCTTGTTGTGGACCAAAATGTTGCTGTAAGCCTTGCTGCTTACCATGCTGCAAACCTTGCTAAAAAAAATTAAATTAAGAACGATGTACAAAAAATAAATTAAAATCATCTATGATAAACTATTGTTTATATTTAAATATTTACTGACTTTTATCAGAAGATAGCCTAGGCCACTATTTTTTATTCGAGAAAAAGAGCACGAAGAAAAGCATGGAGCTGTTTACGATTAAAAAGATGTATTCTTTCTAAATTATCTTTGTTATTGTTTTGAATTAATCAAATTTTACGATCAATTGGAAATAATTTAAAACCTATTGATAAGGTATTTTGTGATTTTGATACAATCTCAAAGAGCAATGTTTACTTAATATTCGCAGAAAATTTCACTCAGATATTCTAAAAAATTATCTAGATGTTAATCTTTAAAATGTTCATTTTTCCAAAAAATCACAGAAAATTAATCTATTTTTACGTTTAATTATAAATAACTCAAAAACTAATACTAGGGTATTTTCAGATTTGTGTACATTTTTAAAGATCAATGTTTACTTAATAACCACACAAAATTTCAGACGGGTATTCCAAAAAATTATCAAGATATCTTTGAAATGTTCATTTTGGGTGTTTTGGGTGTATGGTGGAGAAGTTACTCCAACCACTTCGATGCGAGAGTAAGAAGAGAGGTGTTTAACGTAGCGTGTTTTTATTTACATTATATTTACAATTAAGGTTATTTATTTGACGTTGAAGTTGTAATCAATCTTCGTCGGTACGCGGCTCTAACGCAATATCGACGGGGATCACAGGGCAGTATGTGAAAGGGGTCCACTCCTTGGTATCGTGGTGGACTGGCTGGCAGCGTTGTCACTCGGAATGCCTTCTGCGGGGTCCTCGGCAGTGGTGTGACTGGGTGGCTGCAGGCGTTCTGGAGCTCTGTTCCGTGTGTAAGTGCGGTTAGGATGTGCCTGTATGTAGGAAGCGGTTGGTCTTCCTGTGGTCGCGGTGGCTTCTTCGCCGTCGGTGGCAGCGGGGATATCAACCTGGGTATCGCCGGCTGTCGATGCGCCTTTCTTCGTAAGTTCCGGACGTGGCGGCTCCTGATCTCCAGTTTAAATTCTGGTTTACGGTTTTCCATGTAACTGGTGTTTGCGATAGACGTTCGACGGATTTAGCGGCTGTGGGTGAACTCGCTATAATGTCTGATTTCTAACGGCTGTGGGTGAACACGTTAGTTTGGTCAATTTACCGCGGCTATGGGTGAACACGTGGTGAATGAGCCAAGCAGACTGACTATTATTTATTTTTTTTTTTTCGTTTGGGGAGAGAGGAGGAGAAAATCCTCATGGATACCTTCTGTTGTCCTGCCCACGGATGGGAGGGATAACAGTAGGTTATGTCAGACTCTTACTGACTAAAACCCCCTCTTGTACGTCAAGTCCAACAAAGGACTTTTTATACTTTATAGGAAGAAGTAGTAAAAATGGCTTTGTAGAAAAATTGGCTGGTGTGAGTACTATAGCAGTATTCATATATTGGTTTCGGGTGGCTGACTATTATCGCTTGGACGAGCGTTTTTATATCGTGTTCCGTTCTGGTAGCTGGTTCGAGCGGTGGGGTTGTTTTCTGTGTGCGCGCGTTGTCGTGGGGGTGTTGTACGCGGGTCGCCTCGTGTACTTGCGTTCCCTGGTGAGTCACCCTACTCACGACGCTGTTCCGCGCGCCGGTTCTCTGCACGGGTGTGCTAAACCCCACATTCATCTTCCTGAAAAATCAAATCAAATTAATTTATTTCAACGATTAATTGAAATAATAATCAAGATATACGATTGCGTCTGCAAATCCATGAAGCTCGAATGATTCAGCTTCTACCGGAACCACGTTTCTGGGAATGGCGATGTCCTTTACCTATCGCAGCTCATCTGCATACCGAGACCACCTGTCGAGTAGATATGGGTCGTTCTTGAATGATTCGTTCGAAAAGAACGATTCTGTACGGTGATTTGAATGAACTGATTCCGTATTTCAAGAAGAATTGATTCGTTAATGGTTCACTTACTCGAGACGACTGACTGAACGGAATCGTATTCCCGATTCGGATTTATACGTGCGGTTTGAATCCGCCCGAATTGAATGACTAATTCGTTCGCTCGAATCCGCACACAACTTCAACTCCGCTTTGTACATTAGTGTTGTGAGTTGGCGAAAATTCGGCAGCACGTTCTCTATGACCGAAATGGCTAAATATATAGAACGTTCTGTTGGGGGAGCGCATTTAGCCCGCTGTTTTCACGCGCGCTAAATGCGCTGTCATCAATTATCCTTCTAGCACACACTGTTACATTCTCTCCTTTTTTTTTTTAGCTTACTAAGGATATCTTCAGGGTTGCCAAATCAGTAATTTTGTCATCAAATCTGGTGTTTTCCACTTTCGGATTCAGACAAATTGTTTGTGATTCAGACGTGGCCAAATTCTGGTGGTTGTTGGAAGTTTTCAGTAACAATCTAGTGGTTTACTGTCATCAGAATATGATTAAAGTGAAAACAGTTGAACGTGGCAAAATACTGTCAAAACTATTAAAAATTGGGAAATATTCAGCATATCATTGATAAAATTGTTCATGTCCAAATAATCAAACATTTGCAAGAGAATACTTTTTGATCAATCTTGTATGAATCATTTCCAAGGAGTATATTTTACACTTCATTTGAATTCAGTGATTTGTACGCGTGGCGCATAAAGTAAAATTTCGAGTTTAGAAAAGCCCAGAAAATTTGCCTCGGGTCGCTGCGCGACCCTCGACAAATTTTCACGGGGCTTTTCTAAACTCGAAATTTTACTTCATGCTTAGTCTGGGAGTAGAAGACACTCGTTGGTAAATTTTTGAATTATCATAAAGCTGTGTATTTATAATCAACAAATCTTTCTCGGTTTATTGAACAAAAACAAAAAAGCTGAGGTGAAAAGTGGTAAGGTAAAAGTGGATTATTTCTTCGTTGGCTACAACTTTTGTTTAAAACATTTTTTGATTGAGACATCGATAGCCATAGTCGGTGAGTTGTTGATCTCCACTAGATGTTTTGACTACTACTTCATAAACAAAAGAAGTGAGATGAAAAGTAATTAGCCAAAAGTTTTGTGTTGTATTTTTTTATTATCTTTTGTTTAAAACTTTTTGTGATTGTTACTAATAAAGCAGCAATTTCTGAGTGATTATCAAATAAATATCTCCGCTAGGCTTTTTCGTATACTGATCATAAACAAAAGAGTTAAGGTGAAAAGTGTATAGTTGAAAGTTGTGTGTTTTTTTTCATTATCTACAACTTTTGTTTGATTTTTTTTTTAACTATAAATTAATGTAATACATTGAGGAATATGTAAGCATTAAATTTGTAAAATTTTAAAACGATATTGCCTAAAAATGTTTATAAATAGGTTTTAAATGAGCAAATATATGCCAAAAAGGCGATTGGCCCCCATTTTTACCACTCCATTTTTACCACCGTCCCTTTTTTACCACCAATTCTTTTTACCACCAACGTATTTACCACCGTATTCTTTTTACCACCAATATTTTACCGCTATTTAAAATCGAATTAGAATAACAACTGACAACTTCAATTCGTAACCTGTCAATGTCATCGGTTTGTCATTCGCCTAAATCGTTGGTCACTCGTCAAAATTTGCATCGTTCTGTAAATCATGGCAAGTTATCAAACTGTTGAATTATTACAAGGCGTAAAAAATCCATTCCTCCATATCGATGGATATATGTATCAGGCAAACCAGCAAGAGGAAGACGACGTGCCACATCCCCGCGATATCAACACCATCTTATATTACAGGCCTGGAAACGGGAATCGTGACGTCACAGCGGAAGGCCTACGCATAAGCGCGCCGCGCAAGTGATCGCTAGCCGGCGTGTTATAAAAATAAATATAATACTCGTTTAAAACAGTGGAATTGAAAATATATATAATTTATTTAATAAATGACAATACATATTCTTGTTTGCATATTTTTTAATCAATAAATGTAAATAAACAAGGACAATATAGGGGATATGTTTGTAATGCGCACTATAATATCATAATAATAGTAAAAACGAAACAATACACATGTTAAAATATACTTTATTTCTCAATGTATAGACATCACATACAATACAAAAGCAATTGTTTCGAACTTATTGATTCTCGTCAGTATGATGTATCCGTATTTGGAAATCATATACATTTACTTTATAAAAAGCCACATAGTAAAGTTACAGTGCTGCTTTAAACAAAGCTATTTTGTCTATTTAATATGAGAATTTTAAATGTGCAATAAATAATTTTGGCTCAAATCAATGCCTTAACTATATTAATTTACTTTTTTCAAGAAATAAAGCAGATACTAACTTGAAACGAAATGGTGGAGAAAATGCTTTAGCTAAAGAACAACACGTTTGTTATAGCAATAATTTAGTTTGTTTTTGAATATATTTGATTGCAACAATATATTACAGTAAAGTTGAAATCTTCCTTTTTTTGCCAAATTTTTATGTACAAAATCATTTCTTGTTTTGACATAATTATTTAATAAAACATTTGTTGAGGCTTTAACAATTAAATATAAAATATCATTATGAGTGTGGCCTTTCATACAACTGAAATCCGTAAGAAAAAAATCACATTTTATTATTTCTTGCATAGAAAGATCAATTACTACATCCTTTTGTGAATAAGTATTTAAAAATGATTCTTCATACTTTTCTGATATTAAACAATCCACTGTTATATATGTAAGCATTACAGCATTAACAACATCTGAAGTGGGAAATTGAAGTCCTCCTCTATTAAGATTTCGAATAAAATTATAATTTTTATGTGAAACATCAGCATTTAACTCTTTGTCTAATACTAAATACTGCTGGCAAACATTACATTTCAAGTTCTTAATAGCAGATCTAGCACAATAACCTGCAATATATGTTAAAATTGGTAACTGATTCTGAACGGATGCAAATTTGTCTTCACTATATTCTAGATCAAAATCTAATTTTTGTGACTGAACTGATATATTTTCACTCTCATTTAAATTATTCTCAAAATTATCTAAATCGACGTCAATGTCACCAAATTTAGTGGATGAAATTTTTAATGGGAGAAGATTTTGTAATCTTAATTTTTTCTCCGATTCAAATATTTGTCTAATTGAAACTAAATACTGCGATCCTGCCAACATTCTATATTTACCAAAGCGAGCCTCTAATGCATCAGTTTGTATTTTACCTGGTAGGAAATATTTAAAATCCAACTCATTACAGCAATATTTTGTAAGTTCCAATAGGCCATATGTGGTATGTGAAATTGCCATATGTGTTTCATTAGAAAATTTGTTTTTATTACTATTTGATTTCCAAATATCTAACCACAGTACAAACTGTTGTAAAAATTTATAATTTTCCTCTGTTTCACTTGATAATGGTTTTTGTAAAATATTATTAAAACGGATATCTTTATAATTAGATTTCACATTTACAATACTCCACCATTTACAAATTAAATTTATAAAATCTGCTGTATCTTCATAGTTAATTAAATTATGAGTCGGCCCTAATTCCAGAAGTCCTTGTATTGTATGTTCATTAAAAATATTTAAAACATATTTGACATTTTGACGTTCTAAATTATTAGGATATAAAGATTTCAAATTAAGTCTGTAACCATATTTTATTAACTGAGATGATTCAAGTTCATACATTTGATTTAAAGTAAAAAATGTTGCACTGGCAAGAGATAAATTATCTGAATAATTATTAAACTTTGGATAAATAATTGTTTTGTGTTGATCTTTTTGGTTAAGCCAGTTGTTTCGAATACATTTCAATATATGTACAGAATCTAATATGTAAAATAATGGTTCATTTGGGTTACAAGGATGTTTATAAACAATACTTAGTTGCCGTGGAGATGCAAAGTATGACATCCCTTTTCGATTAATAGCATTATTATCAGTAACTACACATATAATTTTAAATCCTATATTATGTAAGCCAACAATAATTTTTTTAATAATTTCATATAAACTTTCAGCATTAATAGTTTTTGTCGGAAGAATATGAACTACTTCTTTAAATGATGATAATAAACTTTGAATCATAAATACCTGAGCACTAGTGGCAACATTTTTAGTATTGTAAGCAGCTCCAACAATGTTACCCCCTTTATAATCCATGTATGGCTTAATATGAATTTCATCTACCATCAATGTAACAGTTTTGTCAGAATGTTGTAAGAAATTAAATTTTTGTTTTATATATAAAAGAAAATTCTCATCAGTTTGTTCTATGGCAGGATCTGCATTGTAACTTGAACACACTTTATGAATAGTTTTTGGATGTGGCAAAGTAATATTGTCTGCACTTCTCAAAAAGCGATACGCATGTGGTGAAATTGAATATAAAATACTACAAAATATCATTAAATCAGATGAGTATCGAAGTTGATACTTTGAATATTTTAACAAATTGATTTGTTCACGTATGAAAAATACTTTTTCAGTTTTATCATCTTTTACCAGCCCCATGATTTTTTCTAATATGTTATGAATTATGTCCAAATAATCATTTATTGTATGATCGGTTATATTATTTTCATTCTGTAATATATTTAGAGTATCTATTAAACTATTCATATCATTAATCGCAAGTGGATACGTTTTATTTTTAAATGTACTTAACTTACTTTGTCCTTTGTATAGTGAGAGTTTTAATTCTGTATTAATTACTGCTGATGATTTCACAACTGGCACATTTGAAGTGTCCAATAAGACAAATGTCACCGCACAAGTTGTTTTAATAATAGTCCATTCAAAAGGTATGTGAACATTTTCCAAGCACACTAACAATTGTTCAAATGTAGAAAAATTCCTCTGTTTCTCATATTCAGATTTAGACCGCACACTTTCTACAATAGCCAAATTTAAATTATAATTGTCTTTGCGGTGTCTCCGTTCTTCAGCACTTTCCCTCGAGGTTGGTGTTGAAGCAGACAAATAGCTCGCAAAATTTGGAAAAATTGATGGTTTGGCACCCTTTCTAAGACGAGGTATCTGTAGTGGCATACTGAGTTTGTTCCCCGTTGCACTATCGTACCATTCAGTTTGTCGTTCAATTTCCTCCGTTTTAAAATGATGTTCACATACCTTAAAAACATTCATAATTAGCAAAACAATGTATAATCATTGTTAATTGATTACATTTTACGTGCATTGCATATAATATTTCAATATATCCAATGTAATATTTATAAATTTGAATTTGCACGATCAAAATATATATTTATATAAAATTTAATAAATTTAATGTATATAAACTAATTGTAAGTAACCAAACAGTTATGCATTGTTTATTAACATTGTATTTATATATCATATCTCTTACAATATAATAAATTTTCAAATATACACTATATTGTTTGTATTAAATTCGAGGTTATGTTTTTTTCGTACATTCATTTGACGACAAATTACTAACTAATGGATAACATTCAATGTATAGATTACAAGCTAATTGTGTTAATATTATATCAACTGATTGGTTGTTGAGTTTTAACTTACCTTTGAATATTTAGTTGGCCGAAAATTGTCCCTGGGAATTGCTCTTACCCACGCAGCGCAATCTTCGACGTTTTTGGGAAACGAAAACACGCTAACACGTTGCCCACCACTGTAGTTTCCCCTACAGTTGGGAACACAACACTTTATAACCATTTTTAATACAAATTGTCTATGCAATAAACGCGTGAAATGCCGAACGCTATGAAAATATGCGAATGAATGCGCTGTCATTCGATTAGTCAGCCGGCGACGATGGCCCATCTCTGTGACGTCACGGCTACGTCAGGAGCTCTGTGTTCAGGCCTGATATATTAGAAGGTGTTGGCGATATCCGCCAATGCTGTGGAACATGTATCAGGCAGTTCTGCAGAATACGGCACGCACGAACAACATGTCTGAAGGATGGCATAACCGTTTTTCTGTAGTTGTCGGCCGGGATCATCCTAGCCTATATGCTTTTGTCGTCGAGCTTCAAAAAGAACAGGGAGACACCGAGGCAATGTTCCGGGAATTGGACCTTGGGCGAAAAATTAAACGTACGGAAAACCTTGCCAGAATTAAAACTGAGGATAGGATTACAAATATAGTCCGAGATTACGATGTCAGAAAAGAAGAAGGGGAAATTGCAGAATACTTAAGGGCGATCGGTCACAACATACAATTTTGAATAAAACTGATTTTATTTGTAAAAAAGTGTTTTATTGTATAATTATTGGTACAAATATTAGTGGTAAAACTGTATAGCGGTAGAAAGTATGGTGGTAAAAATGCGGTGGTAAAAATGGATTGGTAAATTTGGAGTGGTAAAACTGTACCCCTACCCAAAAAGGCAAATAGTATTAAAATCTATTTGAAAATTCTTCTGTCTGACAAAGATCTGAATTATTTAAAAGTTTTTCGTTGTTTACATAATTGAAATTGGTTCAATAAAGAGACCGAAACATCTAATCAACCAGATATCATTAGATGTTTCGGTTTCTTTATTAAACGAACTTCAATTATGTTAACATAAGACTTTATACATTTGATTTTATAATTAATATTAAATAACTGAAATAAGTATTTATTTTTTAATTTATTCGTAAATATACGAATAAATTACAATGGAAGAAATAAAGTATAAAAATTAATAAGCGAGTACAATAGATTTGGAAATAAGTACTTAATTATTTTGCTAACAGTTTTTGACGCGTTTATTCTCTATTTCTTTTCAACATATATTAATAGAAGTGACTATAGTCTGTTTAAAAACTAGAAGGAGTAAGTGCCAAAGCCCAATTTACGCTATAAAAAGTTACCAGAAATATCACTAGATAAATTTGGCGGCAATTTTAAATAATTTCATAATTACTCATTAAATAAAATCAAATATCCATTTTGTACTTCTTAATTGTGGTTAAGTATTTTCTTTTCCATCGTACGATATCGTCATTTCAATTAAAATGCTTATACGGCATCTCGCCATATATCTTTGAAATAAAACATATTTACATTATGTTCATAATATAATATGGAATTTATATAATAATGTGTCTCTATCAGAGCCGAATCGAATCCTCGTAAAAAGGATTCAAATCACCTAATATGATTCTAATCACGAATACTCGAATAAAGGATTCGGAAGGGATAAATATGATTCGAATCGAAGATTCGAATCCCGTTTTTTCGAATTACGAATACAAATCCTGTAAGAATAAATTTGACGTTATTATTTTTTTGCAACCATTAATATATAAATATCGTTACCAGTTGTTTTAACAATAATATTCAAAACCTAATTATTTATTATTACCACTGAACATTGTTGATAACAGACCAAATATCTGACTCCCTGTTACTCTGGTTAAAAATGTATCTGTGTGTTTCTGAACTCCACTTTAAATTAGTGGTTTGTACGCGTGGCGCATGAAGTAAAATTTCGAGTTTAGAAAAGCCCGAAAATCTGGGCTTCGGGTGCTGAAAACTTTGGGAATTTTGTGGTGCGGTAGAAGGGACAAGTCCGGACGCTCGGCTCTGTCGCGGATAGACCCAATTTGGCACGTTTTGGCCCGCTCTTTAGAATTTTTGAATTTCTTCTGGACAATAGCTAATCGTTCTTTCGGCCGTAAACGAGTTGTAAATATACAAGCTGAAAATCCGAGAGAAACATTTGGTTTCCAGGTTTCGCTTTAGAAATATTACACACAGAAAAGTAATAACCAAAATGTAAACACAAGCAGCTCCTTTTGCTTGTATGAAAAGTAGCGCTATAAAATAATAAAATCTACGGGAGAGCACAAAATGTTCATGAAAATACACATATTCAAAACACCAATCAACAGATTATAATTAATTAAAATTCTATATGGCCCTCATATTAATGCTATAGCCAGGTTTAGTGGTTAAACTAGGTAAACATTTACCAACAGGTCTAAAATTAATTGTAGTATGTTTAAATAAGAATTCTTTGTTGAAATTCAGCGATCAAGCCACACATATTTGATTCGAATGTGTTGAAAACAAAATAACTCATAATTTTCTGAATCTAGTATTTCCATAGATACCATTTAAATAAGTAAAAAGTCACTGTATTCAATTCATTCTCATTCAGACCCCAAAATCTAAATTTTTAGCGCAATATGAATAGTTTCAACGAAGAACCTGTTAATCATTTCCAGAACAAAAACAAAAAGTAAGTCGATTTTTAAAACTTCGCAGTATTTAAAATCAAAGGAATTTCCTTTTTTTTTGTAGAGATCTTAAGTTCAGCAATGTAACGGCCAATGATGATTTGGATAGCTTAGTTAGAGGATGTGATGAGTAAGTTTGTCAAATTCGTAATTGTAATAAAACACAGGGATTTTTGCTTTTTAGTAGACATGAATTACAAACGAGTGTTTTCCACTCCTTGGTTAAGCGTGAAGTAAAATTTCGAGTTTAGAAACGTCTTAAAATTTGGTTTTATAAAAACGTTCAATTTGAATTTTCGAACGAGTGTTTCCACTCCCAGACTAAGCATGAAGTAAAATTTCGAGTTTAGAAAAGCCTTAAAATTTGGTTTGGTCGCGTAGCGCGTAGCGCTACGCGACCAAACCAAATTTTCGGGCTTTTCTAAACTCGAAATTTTACTTCATGCGCCACGCGTATAAAAAGCTGATTTCAAGTGAAGTTTAAAATATACGAATGACATTTTTCTTTTTATGTCGTCAAGTTGACAATTGTAGTTGGGTTTTTTGTTTTAGCAGCGGAATTAATTAAAAAAATAAAATGGAAAGGGAGACTTTATTGTAGAAATTTGTATCTAATTTATTTTGGCGAAATATAAATTTATATAGAGAGTTTCTTTTTTTAAAGTATACATACTCTAAATTCAGCTTATTTTCTTTATATCTTTAGATATTCGTTGTGCTTTTGAACGAGTTTAATTTCAAGCTTTAAACGAGTGTTTTCCACTCCCAGACTAAGCATGAAGTAAAATTTCGAGTTTAGAAAAGCCCCGTGAAAATTTGTCGAGGGTCGCGCAGCGACCCGAGACAAATTTTCTGGGCTTTTCTAAACTCGAAATTTTACTTCATGCGCCACGCGTATAAAACACTAAAATATTGTGAAATTTATGTATATTTGAATTTCACTTGAAATCAGTGTTTTATACGCGTGGCGCATGAAGTAAAATTTCGAGTTTAGAAAAGCCCAGAAAATTTGTCTCGGGTCGCTGCGCGACCCTCGACAAATTTTCACGGGGCTTTTCTAAACTCGAAATTTTACTTCATGCTTAGTCTGGGAGTGGAAAACACTCGTTTAAAGCTTTGAATTGAACTCTTTTAAAAAAACAACATATATCTGAAGATTTAAAGAAAATAGGCTGAATTTAGAAAACTTATACTTTAAAGAAAAACTCCTTGCATGTGTAGTTATAAAATAAGCGTAAGTATACGTTTTCTAAATTCAGCCTATTTTCTTTAAATCTTCAGATATTTGTTGTTTTTTTAAAAGAGTTCAATTTAAAGCTTTAAACGAGTGTTTTCCACTCCCAGACTAAGCATGAAGTAAAATTTCGAGTTTAGAAAAGCCCCGTGAAAATTTGTCGAGGGTCGCGCAGCGACCCGAGACAAATTTTCTGGGCTTTTCTAAACTCGAAATTTTACTTGATGCGCCACGCGTATAAAACTCTAAAATCTTGTGAAATTTATATATATTTGAAGCTCACTTGAAATCAGTGTTTTATACGCGTGGCGCATGAAGTAAAATTTCGAGTTAAGAAAAGCCCAGAAAATTTGTCTCGGGTCGCTGCGCGACCCTCGACAAATTTTCACGGGGCTTTTCTAAACTCGAAATTTTACTTCATGCTTAGTCTGGGAGTGGAAAACACTCGTTTAAAGCTTTAAATTGAACTCTTACAAAAACAACAAATATCTGAAGATTTAAAGAAAATAGGCTGAATTTAGAAAACGTATACTTTAAAGAAAAACTCCGTGCATGTATACTTATAAAATAAACGCCTTGTATATATATATATATATATATATATATATATATATATATATATATATATATATATATATATATATATATATATACATACATACATACATACATAATCGGTCCTCTTGTACCTTATGGTGTCGAGGTGTCGTAGCAGAATTTCTTCCATCCACTTCTATCCTTGGCTAGCCTCTCCGCTTCTTTTAAATTCGTTTTTCTTTCCATTAAGATTTTTATAACTTCCTCATTCCAGCTTCTTTTGGGTCTTCCTCTCTTTCTCTTTTTCTCAATTTCTGCCTTCCATATAATTTTTACTTTTCTAGCCTCATTCATTTTTACTAAGTGTCCGAACCACATCAATTGCCGAGTTTTGATGGCTGACTTTACTGGTTTGGTGTTACACCATTCGCGTATTGTATGATTATTCAAGCGATCTTTTAAGGTGACTCCTGACGCTGTTCTCAGATACCTCATTTCACACGCCTGTATCCGGCTTATGTCTTTATCGTTCAGTGACCACGTCTCACACCCATACGTTAATACTGGAACGAATACACTTTTGAATATTCTTATTTTTGTTGAGATTTTTCTTATAAATGATTTGTTTAGGGCATAAAACAGTTTTGTGGCATTTGTTATTCTATTGTCAATGTCATTTTCCATACTTCCATTTGCACTAATTATAGAGCCTAGATATTTGAAGTTATCAACCTGTCTGAGCCTACAGTTATTTATTGTTATTTCTGTTTGTTCTTTTTCTTTTGCTATAATTAGTACTTCCGTTTTCTCTATATTTATGCTCATGTTATTTTTTACCATTTCCTCAGTCCCAACATCAACGTTATTCTGTAGTCTTTTTATATAAGGTTGATAGAATAAAACACTTGGTTTTTGTTTCACAAATTCAATATTTTATTTCCACGACTAGTTTCGGTCAGACGACCATTATCAATGTGGTTTACAAGGATTACTATGAAACCACATTGATAATGGTCGTCTGACCGAAACTAGTCGTGGAAATAAAATATTGAATTTGTGAAACAAAAACCAAGTGTTTTATTCTATCAACCTTATATCATTTCTGATATATACACCTGCTGTAACTTATGGACATCTATTCTGGCAGCTTTTATATTTTTCATGTACGTCTTATATATTTTATCCATTAGTGTGATAAATAATAAAGGGCTCAGTAATCCGCCTTGTCTCACTCCTGTGGTCGTAATAAATTCGCCAGAGCACACATTATTTGTTCTTACTATATTTCTTGTGGTAAGATAAATACTCCTTATTGCTCTAATTAGTTTTTTATCTACATTCCGCTCTTCTAGAATTGTCCATATTTTTTCACGTGGGGCACAGTCAAAGGCTTTAGTGAGGTCTACAAAGCACATATATAGTTTGTTATCACGAGCCAACGTTTTTTCTACTAGTTGTCTTACGCAAAATATTAAATCAGTTGTTCCTCTTTCTGGTCTAAAGCCGCACTGGTTGTCATTAAGGGTTGGTTCTATTGTTTGTCTTAGCCTGTTTTCAAGTATGATTTCATAAATTTTTCCGATAACACTCAGTATTGATATTCCTCTATAGTTAGAGCAGCTTTAAACATTTCCTTTCTTAAATACTGGTAATATTATTGCTATTGTCCAGTCTCTGGGGACTACCCCTGTATTCCAAACCATTCCTATTAATTTGTGTAGACATGCAAAACCTTAAATAAAACACTGTTTATCACTTTGTTTGTATAACAATTGGTTTATTTGGTGACTATAGTTTCGATACTACACGTATCATTATCAAACCGTTAGTAACAAAAAACTACAAAGGAACATTATTTATATTTGCAAATTTTCTAATAACAGCGTTAAAGAGGGGGGTGTATTTAAGGTCAAGCTGGTCGTTAATTACGGGAATTTCCCGATTAGCGCGGGCTCTGTGAATCTCCAAAGACTCCAGGAGGTCCATCTTTCTACCCTTCTCGGCAAAGTGAATAACTGAAAGTACATCCTCGCCAAAAGAATGGTTATTTTCAATCAAATGTTTGGCGAAAGATGACTTATCAATTAATCTATGCCGAAAAGAGTAAAGATGCTCACTGAGTCTGGTCTTAAAATTACGACCAGATTGACCTATATACACTCCCTTACAATCATTACAGGTTAATTTATATATTCCTGATTTGTAAATACTTGGTATCTGAGTCTTATGGTTAAAACTATGATTTTTAATTTTTGTAAATGGTTTCATCGCTATATTTAATTTGTGTTTTGCTAAAATATTTTTAATTTTGTGAGTTATATTTCCAAAGTGAGTAAGGGAACGATATGTTGCTTGTGTTTTAGGTTCGATTCCGGCATATATGTATTTTCTAATAAGTTTAATTTTGTATTGATTAACTATTTTATCTACTATTGACGTAGTATAGCCATTTGAAACGGCTATACTTTTAATAATATCTATTTCTTTTTTAAATGAGGTTTCTGACAACGGAACAATAAAAGCTCGGTTTACCATGGAGTTAAAGGCAGCTAGTTTATGTTTATAGGGATGGTTGGAACAGTTAGGAATTACACGGTCTGTGAAAGTAGGTTTTCTATAAATATCAAAAGTTAGTGATTCATTAGTACGTGTTATTGAGAGGTCTAATGGCTATACTACGTCAATAGTAGATAAAATAGTTAATCAATACAAAATTAAACTTATTAGAAAATACATATATGCCGGAATCGAACCTAAAACACAAGCAACATATCGTTCCCTTACTTACTTTGGAAATATAACTCACAAAATTAAAAATATTTTAGCAAAACACAAATTAAATATAGCGATGAAACCATTTACAAAAATTAAAAATCATATTTTTAACCATAAGACTCAGATACCAAGTATTTACAAATCAGGAATATATAAATTAACCTGTAATGATTGTAAGGGAGTGTATATAGGTCAATCTGGTCGTAATTTTAAGACCAGACTCAGTGAGCATCTTTACTCTTTTCGGCATAGATTAATTGATAAGTCATCTTTCGCCAAACATTTGATTGAAAATAACCATTCTTTTGGCGAGGATGTACTTTCAGTTATTCACTTTGCCGAGAAGGGTAGAAAGATGGACCTCCTGGAGTCTTTGGAGATTAACAGAGCCCGCGCTAATCGGGAAATTCCCGTAATTAACGACCAGCTTGACCTTAAATACACCCCCCTCTTTAACGCTGTTATTAGAAAATTTGCAAATATAAATAATGTTCCTTTGTAGTTTTTTGTTACTAACGGTTTGATAATGATACGTGTAGTATCGAAACTATAGTCACCAAATAAACCAATTGTTATACAAACAAAGTGATAAACAGTGTTTTATTTATGTTCAACAATGTATAACGAAGTAGAAGCCTCTATAATCAGTGAATTATGCAAAACCTTCTTCATTCATATATTTGACCATTTCTGCTTTAATATTGTCAATTCCTGCTGCTTTCCCGTTTATTAATCTTTTTACTGCGTCCTCCACTTCTTTTCTTGTAATGTAATTTTCTTCATCGCTGCTTTCGGGTTGTTTCCTGATTATATTAACTGTCTCTGTGCCACAATCTAATAATTCTGTGAAATGTTCTTTCCACCTGTTCACGATTAGCTTTTCATCGGTGAGTAGTTTACCTCCCTTATCCTCTATAAAAGTAATTTTGTTATTTTTATTTTTTCTGAGGTTCTTCAACGTACGATACAACAGTTTTGCATTACCCTGGCTGTGTTGTTCCATTTTATAACCAAACTCCTCCCATGTTTTTTGTTTTGCATCCTTGATCCTTGTTTTGACTATCTTATTTTGTTCTTTGTACAGGTGCCAATTTTGTTCGTTTCTGTTGGTCAGGTATTTTTTCCAGAGATTCTTTTTCTTCTTTACTTCGGTTTTTATTTGATCGTTCCACCACGCAGTACATTTTTTCGTTCTACCTTTAATTTTTCCACATGTTTCTTCTGCTGCCTGACATAACGTTGTTTTGAATGCTTCCCATAGTTTCTCAGTCTCTGTAATATTTGACCATTCAATTTTGGTCAGATAATGCTGTAAGGTTATCCTATATCTTTTTTTTATATCTGGTTGGAGTAGCTTGTGCACTTTAATACTTGGGATATTGTAGACTTCGTTTACTGCTGCTAATTTGGTTTTATTTTTATGGATGTTCAGCGTGGCCTTCACTAAATAGTGGTCGCTCCCGATCTCATGTCCTCTATATACCTTTACATCATGTACTTCTTTCCTATTTTCATTCTCTATTAAGAATAAGTCTATAAGGGACTTCTCACCTCGACTTTCCATAACACGTGTGAATTTATGGATATCTTTATGTTTAAAATGTGTATTGCCCACTATCATGTTATTAGCTAAACAGAAATCAATTACTCTTCTGCCATTATTATTAATCAGCGTTTCGCCATACGATCCTATAGGGAACCCTTTTTCTGTACAACTTCCTACTCTTCCGTTAAAGTCTCCCATGATAATGATTCTGTTGCTAACCTTGTCTCTTTCTTCCTGTAGCGTATCCCAAAAGTTATCCTTGCTTTCTTTTTTCTCATTTTCTGATGGGCCATATGCCACGATCACGGAAAGTGCTTCTGATTCATTTACTTTTAAGTCCAGTCTTATTAACCTCTCATTAATTAAACTCCAGCTTTTTATATCTTTGACAAAATCATTTTTGATAATATTCCTACACCAGCCATTGCTGTCTCTACCTCTGGTATTCCACTATAAATTAACATGTGGTCATTTGTAAGAGTTATAGTTCCCTGACCCTTTTTCTTAGTTTCTGTGAGCCCAATGAGAACATTATTGCTGTTTTCGAATTCATCAATAGGTTCATTTTCCTTTCCATTCATGCCTTGTATTATATTCCATAAACCTATGTTGATCTTGTAATTGATACCTTCCATCTCTGTTAGATGTTTTTGCTGCGTTTTATATGTCTTATTTGTTTTTCCATTTACCATTTTCGCTTCCCTGTCCACTGCCTGTGTCATCTTTCTATAACAGTTATTTTTTATATTTGTTAGTTTTTTGGATTCACACTGCCTGCTGTGTCTAATTCTTTCAATCTGTCTTCTTCATGGTCTCATTTCCAGTCCACTCCATTAATTATAAGTTTCTGATATTGCATTTTTACAGTTTTCCCTTGCTTTCTCTCTTGATCTGCTGCGATTTTAATTTTCCTCTGTATTTCGTTTTCTTCTTTTGTTAATTCTCTGTTTATATATATTTTTTCTGTAGATTTTTTAATTTGTTTTTGTTTTTCATAATAATTTCTTTATCTTGTGTATTATATAATTCAATTTTACAGGTTTTGGGTCCTATCTTTTGGGCTTCTTTGATTTGAAGCTTGGTTCCTAAATGTTTTTCAATAAAATGTTCCACTTCATTCTTTAAATCGGCTATATTGTCTGTGTCCATTTCCAATCCTGTGACAACGTAGTTATTTTTTATTTTGTCTTTCTCTAGTCTTCTTATTCTGTTGTCCATGTTGTTCATATTTTCTTTGAATTTCTTATTTTCTTCTTTTAGTATTTTATTTTCTTGTTTTAAATTCATCAGCTCATTTTGGTATGTTTTTTGATCGTCCTTTATCTCCTTTACATTCTTCATTAATATTTTCAACATATCAGTTAGTAAATCTAATTTTTCATTCTTATCGCTCTTGAATTTTTCGGGAGTTCTGCTCACTTTTTTACTTTTACTAAATGCATCTCTTACATCATCCGTTTCTCTTTTCCTTTTTGAATCTTTTGAGGTATATTCGTCGGAACTCATTTTCCAGCTGTACTTTACCTGTTTGTTTCAATTTTAAATTCTGCCGCTCCCTACGTGCCGGTTCTACTAGTGTTCTTAGTGCGCGCGCTTGTTGCCGCGGCACTTCCCGCGAGCTCGCTTTGTATTATTTTGTATGAATGGGAATGAACCGAGATAGATTCGTCGTTTGAGTCGCGTTTAACTGCGTTTAACGCTCTTATCAGCGCGGGTCGACCCCTAGGACACTGATATTTGTGTTCTTTTCTTACTTACTATCACCATACACCGTTAACGTATATTAATTGTCTTTTTAATTTCGGTATATTTGGACTTTGGTTATTGGATTATAATTATTGCACTCACTCTGTGAGAGGCTTCATTCCTCTATTACTTCTTGTTTGTTTTTAAATCCGCTTTATTCACTTAAAATTTGATAAAATGGGACGAAGCCGATGTATCGGTATTCGCGTCGCCACACTCTGGGCATATATATATATATATATATATATATATATATATATATATATATATATATATATATATATATTTTTTTTTTTTTTTTTTTTTTTTTTTCTTGGCTTTGGTCCATTTTATTTTTAATTCGACGTTTCGATGACGTCGCAGTCATCATCGTCAGGAATAACTATCAAAATTCCAATTCTCTAGCAACCACTTGTTTGACTTTTACGTACTACAACAATTTCAATATTATTTTCGGAAGGGGTTGGATTTTGAATTTCTTGGTTGTTGTTCGGAGATAATATATTTTGACCAGAATTTATACAAGTTTTCCAAATTGGTGGTAGTCTTTTAGCATCATCTCGTTGATTTAGACTGTTCTAATGGAATTTTGATAGTTATTCCTGACGATGATGACTGCGACGTCATCGAAACGTCGAATTAAAAATAAAATGGACCAGAGCCAAGAAAATACGCGGGACCAAACCCGAAGAAACAGTGATACATGTTACGCCCGCGAAAATCTACGTTTTAACATATATATATATATATATATATATATATATATATATATATATATATATATTTATTTATTTATTTTTAGGTTTTCGCGAGCAAAATATAACTGGCTGGAGTTTTTTGGGCTGCTTTCTCGCGTTGATTTATTTATTTGCGCTCTACGTTTAGGCAGCATCACTTCTGCCATCCTCAGGAGCTTTTTTGTACACTGAGTGATAGATGTCACGTTCACTGTCAGTACATTTGTTTTGTAAACTAGGGACTTGTAGTCTAGATCTGCTGCGTGTTATTGGTCCACTCGATGTAGAAGGTGCTAACATTTCTTGATTTGTGTCCGATGTACCGGAATTGTTGAAATTACTTGAATTTGTCTGAATGTTCCGAAAATTGTTAAATATTGAAGGCAAGTCATTTTTTTGTTGTTTTATTATATTCATCAAAGGTTTCCATGTGGTTTGTAATCTTGTGCCATCATCTCGTTTATTGAGGCACAAAGGATGTTTTTCTATTTCTATGGCTTCCCGTACGATTCTTTCTTCAAATTTTGCGATAGAACTAATTACCGAAGTATTTTCAAAATCTATGTTATGGTCTGTATCAAATGTATGTTGGAATAATGAGAAATTTTGGTCATGATTTTTTATGGCTAATTTATGTTCTTCTCGTCTGACGCTAATTCTTCTGTTGGTTTGGCCGATATATGATTTATCGCAGTCTTTACAGGAAATTTTGTATATTGCTTGTTTTTCAAGGAGAATTTTGTCTTTAGGGCTACGTAAAAGTTGTTTTTATCGTAAGATATGGTTTGAACGATGTGTGTATGTTGAATTTTCTAAAAATATTTGAAATTTTGTCTGTAACTCCTTTTATATAAGGAATAGTTATTGTGTTCGTGTAATCTGTGTTTATAATGTTTATAGGTTTTGGTGTATTGGCCCTGTCAATTAGTGTGTTTATTGTGTTTTCTTGGAATTTGATTTCAAAATGAATTTGAGTGTATTTATTTTTATCTGTGAGTTTGAAAGAACGTGTAATTAATGTTTTGGCTACTGAACTAATTTGAGCAGGATGATGATGTGAGTCGGCGTTTAGGTATCGATTTGTGTGAGTTTTTTTCCTATAAACAGAATGTCCCAGGTTGCCATTTGATGTTTTGTAAAGTAAAATATCTAAAAACGGAAGTTTGTCATTTTGTTCTATTTCCATGGTAAATTGAATGTTAGGGTGAATACTATTCAAATGGTCCAAAAACATGTCTGCATTGTTTCTACCATGAGGCCAAATCACTAATGTGTCATCAACATATCTTAACCATAGTTTTGGATTTAAATTATGACTGCTCAAAGCGTTCTCTTCAAAAAAGTCCATGTAAAGATTAGCTACAATTGGTGATAGTGGTGAACCCATCGGAGCACCTTCATTTGTTTGTACTGTTGGTTGTTATAGCTAAAGTATGTAGAGGTAAGACACAGGTTTGCCAAATCCATAATATCCTTCAGAGGACTGTGTTTCTCTTCTATTATTTTTAGAGCTTCTTTAATGGGTACTTTTGTGAATAGGGATTTAACATCGAAACTGATAAGGAGGTCGTCACTGTCCTATTTAATATCGTGAATAATTTCCAGGAGATGAGAAGAGTTTTTTACAAATGAGTGCATTTGTTCCGAAAAAGGTTGCCATTGTTTTGCTATAAATTTTGATAATTTATGTGTGGGTGATCCGATTGCACTTACAATTGGTCGTAAGCGAACACCTTCTTTGTGAATTTTTGGAAGACCGTACAATTTAGGGCACATCGATGACTTTTCTCTTGGTGTAATTACTTTTTTCACGTCGTCAGGTAAGTTAGCAGCTTTAATTTTGTTTTTAGTAATTTTTTCCAGGTATGTGGTTATGTTATGTTATGTTATGGGGTCGGTGGGTCGTATGGCCTCTGGGCCTTTCGAAGTTACCTCGACCTAAAAGATCTTTTGTATGTGGTTGGATCGGATGCTGATTTTTTGTATGTTGGGTCATCTAAAAGCTCACACATCTTGTTGTTGTAGTCATTCCAGTTCATTATGGAATTTCCCTTGTCTGCGGGTAGAACGATTAGAGATGTGTCCTCTTTTAGTAATTTGATTGCCCTGCGTTCATCTTTCGAGATTTTAGATGTTAGGAAGTTTTGCACTACGAATTGCAATTGCCACTTCTTGCCTGACTATTTCCGAGCTCGTTTCATCTAAGTGTTTAATTGCGGCTTCAGTTTTACATATTAGATCTTCTATAGGTATATGAGCAGGAGTTACAGCGAAATTGAATCCCTTTTCAAGTGCCTGAGTGGTAACTTTATCTAAAGGTTTATTTGACAGATTATGTACAAATGTCGGTTTCGCTAATGTGCTTTTGTGTATCTTCTTTGGTAATAATTTATCAAATTTTGAAACCTGTTTATTAGTTTTTTCATCAGTATCTGATATAACTTGGAAGTAGCTAAGCTGTTCAATTTTATTCCAAATTGTTGCGTGTACGGAATTACTCATTTCTAAGTGAAGATACAAAAGTGTTTTGCCTACTGAATCTAGGTCTCTTCTTACCCTATGTATTGCTTCTTTAAGTAGATATTCCCTTGTTTTCTTTAGAATTCGGTTAATTTGTTGTGATTTGTAATTGTATCTAATATTTATAGATTTTGGTATTACGCTTTTATCTCTACATCTGCAGAGGAAGGTTAGATCACACAGTACTCGTCCACGTCTTGTCCTTAGTTTTTCGTATCTTTTCAGTTGGTGTAGAACTTCTTCCCCATGAAGGTTTGTAATATTTATTTTTAGGTTTTCGCGAGCAAAATATAAATGGCTGGAGTTTTTTGGGCTGCTTTCTCGCGTTGATTTATTTATTTGCGCTCTACGTTTCGGCAGCATCACTTCTGCCATCCTCAGGAGCTTTTTTGTACACTGAGTGATAGATGTCACGTTCACTGTCAGTACATTTGTTTTGTAAACTAGGGACTTGTAGTCTAGATCTGCTGCGTGTTATTGGTCCACTCGATGTAGAAGGTGCTAACATTTCTTGATTTGTATCCGATGTATCTGCATTGTTGAATTCACCAAACCAAATTTTCAGGCTTTTCTAAACTCTAAATTTTACTTCATGCTTAGTCTGGGAGTGGAAATACTCGTTCGAAAATTCGAATTGAACATTTTTAAAAAATCAATATGTAAATTTACAAGAAAAATGCTCTTTATATTTGTCAAATTAACGAAAGTCATTTACAAAAATACATAAATATAAACATGAATTATAATAGTTAAGGTATAAAACTTAAAACTAACTTAAATCTAATACCTAAGACTTAAAAAATGTTAGCTATACAGTCTGTTGATTCTGCATATTTTATTAACTAGTATTTTACCCTAATTTTCTTTTTAATTCACTTAACATTTCAACTTTAGTTTATTTTATATGCAAACATTTTTTGTCTCGTTGAGAATTTTCCAAAACTTTTTATTAAATTCAAAATATAATATTTCTACAAATTAATCTAACAAGTGGCTATAAACTGTCGGCGTCTCGGTTGCTTTGAAAAACAAATATCATATCTTAGATTAAGTCATACGATTCGGTGAATCTCAGAAACGTCAAATACAATGTCTATAAACTGTCGGCATCGCAGTAGGTTCTGACTGTAGTCGTAATCAGACATATAATTATGTCTAATTTCGACGTATGTTTCTAAAGTCAGAACCTACTCGGATGCCGACACTTTATAGACATTATAACATAACATAACATGAAAATGACTTTTATTTTCAGTTCTCCAGTTCAAGAATTGTGTATTGGTTGTGCCTACAATTGCGTACTGAGTCCAGGAGCTTACAGAGTGAGTGCTCCTACTTTCACTATCTGCAAATCTCATGGTAAGCCAGAATGTGGGTTTCCGGTTTACACAGGATGCTATATTGAAATGAAGCCTCCATGCTAAAGGAAGATCTAATCTCAATGTAATTGCTGCGTAAAAACATATCCTTGACATTTTGAAATATTTGTATTTTCCGTTTTCAGGAGATGCGGTGACGTATAGAAGAAATTCTCAACTGAAATCTATTGGTGTAATTTGTTAAAGTTTACGAATAATGCTGGATCATCATATGGTATTTAATTAATCTTCATTAAACAATAAAAACTAAAAAAATCAAATTCCGTGTTTTTCGCTTCATTAAACAATAAACACTGAAAAAAAACAAATCTATTACACCTACACCTAAAATCACTCGTACAAATATAAATATCGTATGTTTAATAAATTAAACCTCTAGAGTGCCATGGAAAATATTGTAGGTTGGCAACTCTAAAATTATATATTATAATGATCATGTTTGACATTTTTTATGTCAATTTCTAAAGCGTGTAGTCAACTTAAATTGAAAAGAAAACTAAATCATGGCGCTCTAGTTTTTTTTTTATTGAACATACTATAAAATACGTACGTAATACATAGAAAAAGTTTTTTTTCGTGAACATATTCAAATCAAAACTCTTAGTTTTCACTCAGTTTTGAAAAGTGTTTTTTTTAGAATAAAAATTACAGAATTAACTATACCTTTTCAACTTCAAATTGAGAACAAACAACTTCAAATTGGGAACAAATAATTTCAAATTGGGGACAAACAACTTGAAATTGGGAATAAACAATTTCAAATTGGGAACAAACAGTTTTAAATTAGGAACTAACAATTTTAGAATGAGAATAAACAATTTCAAATTGAGTTGACCATAAAGCAATAACAAATTTAAAAAAGCAATTATTTTGTCAGTAATTTTTTACTTAAGTAAAAGATTACTGTCAAATTGTTTGCTTTTATTAAATTCTTTATTGTTTTACAGCCAACTCAATTTGAAATTGTTTAATGTATTATTATTTGCCCTATTCTATCCTACACTAATAAAGACTGTTATTCCTTACTACACTTTTTATTTTTATCGTTAGATGTACATTTCGAGACACAAAGTGCGCATTATCAATAACAAACAGTTGTAATGTTTCTACCCTAGGTATTGTACAAATTTATAATTTGTATTATTGTTTACGTTGTGTTGTGTATGTAGTAACCCTTTTATTTATTTACCAGGTTCGTTGTGTGTCATTATGCATTATCGTAAATACTGTGTCTTCCCTTTTAATTTGACTAGGAGGATGTGTGGACAATAAATAAAACAGGATGTGAGCTTAACGTATGCAAAGTTTATTGACCTTTCATGACATTTCTAATGAATTGGTATGTCTTATATTATTTATATTCACAAAATATATTATCCAACGTTTATGCTTAGAAGTCATGTGCATTTGGTTAAACTCAAAAAAATGAATGACTCTACTTGTGGGAGCAAAATTAACTAGCCCCTGCATTTGCATTACGAGATGGGAAACCCACAAAAACCATCTCGGAGTTAGCATCACACACTCGACACACTTGCGATTAGTTAGTGGGACAATCTCTCACATCGGCCCTACACATCAATCGCCATTCATTTCCGATTAATGAGTGGAACGACCTTTCACCTCGTTTCACTCATAATCGATTTCTTTTTTTCTTGTGATTAGTTAGTAGGACATTTAGCGCAATACTAACTCGGATTGGTCTTACACATCAATCGACTGGGTCGATTAGTTAGTAGGACATACCATGTTTTCTCGCTCAATTCGGCCTTACACATCAACCACCATACCTCCCTCATTCTCTCCCTCCCCATCTTCCCCCTTTCTCAGATGTTTAAATTATTTCGCTGGTTTTGTTTGTTTGATTTCAACTTGGTCGGTTTGATGTAGAATTAATTTTACTCTTACGTGATAGTCTCTCCAACGTTGTTATCCCTAACTAAATTCTCCATTCTCTAACTCCATTCTCCATTCTCTAACTCCATTCTCCATTCTCTAACTCCATTCTCAATACTTAACTCTTTTGATCAACATTACTTCACTAACTCATATCCCACAGAAACTTATCATTATCAACTGTCCCCATTTACATTCAAATACTGACTGTCCTAGTCCCTGTCCCAAAACTAACTGATTTTTAGAATCGTTTCTTTGCTGCTCTCAAAGTTCTCCCCTCCCCTGATTTTGATGCGTAGACTTTATCTACTACCATATTTGGTCACAAACCCATCCCTCTCTGACGTCAACGTAATTTCCCTGACTTTGCACACTTGTTGTGTTTGCGTTCGTTAAACCCTGAACTGAATATTTCTGTATGTCTTAGCATTTCTCCACGCGCCGGTACTTGTTTATTATTTTAAGGCGATGCTGCATTTGTTATTTCTTTCACATACAAAATTTTGATCGACTAATGTTATTCTCGTATTTACTGGATGTTGATTTTTCTTTATTATTTTCTTGGGTGATTTTCGTATTAATATTTTAATTTAATTTCGTCAAAAATAATATTTGCACATGACCCCCTACTGACCTATTACACAGTTTGTTATTGATAATGAGCACTTTGTGTCTCGAAATGTACATCTAACGATAAAAATAAAAAGTGAAGTAAGTAATAACAGTCTTTATTAGTGTAATAATCACTTCACGTAAACTCAAAAACATACAGTTACTATTCTATCCTATTAAGAAAATGCTATATATAAAAAAAACGTAAGCGGGCAATATTAAACTTCAAATTTGTGCAATGTACAATACTGTAGTTGCTTTTTTCCAATTTGAAATTGTTTATTCTCATTATGAAATTGCTAGTTCTCATTGAAATTGTTTGTTTCCAATTTAAAATTGTTTGTTCCTAATTTAAAATTGTTTGTTCCCAAACAAAAGGGCGAAAGGGGGAATTGTCACTAGAACTCGGAATGGTTTTGAAGTAGTGGAGGAAAGATGGGAAATAGAGGTGGTGGAAGGGGTCGTAAGTCGAACCTTGAGTAAGCGAAACCATAGATGGAGGATCATAACTAGGGATTGCAATCCCGCAGCTCATTCAATCCCGCGGGATTGATATGCGGGATTGATCAATCCCGCGTGGGATCCCGCGGGTCCCCGCATCTTTGAAATTATGTTATAAAATCGAATTCAAACTACAGGTTTTTGTTTTAAAAAATCAACTTTTATTAAATATGTCTTACATTATGCAACAAAAAATTTTTGTTTTCTAATAAAATAACAATTAAATCATAATTAAGTACTAGTCTTATTAGACCTTAATTTTTAAATGTTTAGCATCAAAAGTATAGTTTAGTTACCCTTACTTCTAACAACAGTTTTATGTTACTTTTAATTCAGTCTTTTTCATATAATGATTAATAATCAAATCACAACTTTCTCTTACCTAGATGCTATTGCTATGACTGATGGTGATACCTTTTGAAAATACGCTCTTAAGAAGCAAATGGTATTTATAGTATCATCTCCGAGCCTGCTTCTGAGTGAACTACAAATATATCCTGATGCCGAAAACGCTCTCTCGGCTTCTACGCTAGTAGGCTGAACCGTCAGGATATATTCATAAGCGAGCGTCAGGAACTCTCCTCTGATACCATCAGACTCAAAGAATGCCATTTCTTTCTTCAAAATTTTCTCATAATCCTTTTGCTTGCTGTCTGGCTTTTTCTTGAATACTTCTTTTTCTTGTTGAAGCTGTTTTTCTAATTCTTCTTTAAGCGTTAAAGTAGGACCTGTGTCAGTTGTAGATGTTCCAGCTATAGGTGAATTTTCGAACACGTCACCTGCATACATTTCATCGTCTTGAACTACGACTCTTTCTATCAGCTTTTTTTGGTATGAAGAAGGTATGGGTACGATCTGTATTTATGACTTCTTGGTGGTACTTTTTCGGATTTTGCAAATAAATCAAAACTCCTGTCAACTCAGTGCGGCGTTCTTGAATCCATTCATGTAGACTTCGTGACAACTGGTTACTCAACACCGTGTTTTGTTGTTGCAATTTATCCAAAATAAATCGAAATGTTATGTCCGCAGTTATAAGCGTTGACTCGCGCCTACAAAGTGCCTCAACTCCCAATTTAAAAGACTGCAAGTTGGCAATGAGATCATTAATTTTGAACCACTCATTATCGCTGAATTTAATCTCAGATTCAATATCGATTAATGCTTTATCGATGCAATTTTTCAAGTTGTAGAATCGTTCTAACATATTTAAAAGGCTATTCAAGCGAGTACGGCAGTCTAATATCAATGCCAATTCTTTTTTAGGACCTTCCTGTTCCTTCGCATATTTTTGTAAGAAGACGTCATTTTTGGTTAGTGACTGTTTAAAAATCTTTACCACTTTTCGTACTTTCTTCAATAGATCGTCGTATGTAGAAATTATTTCAAGTGGCGGTGAATTTATATTAACAGTAACTCCCTGTTCATTCGCGTCCATATTATCGTTGTCATCATTATCAGATTCCGTTGTAATGTCTGCTGCTGGGCATTCTGATATTGGTTAATTGCCTTTCTTATACAGTGTATCAACCACCGCTAGCTGTAAGCCGTGTGCAAAACAAAGCTGCTGGGAACAAGACAAAAGCCTGCCAACCTTCACCATCACACTAGCGCCGTCCGTTGTACTTGTGATAATATCTGTCTCTAAGTTTAAACCAAAACTCGCAAGCCTTTCTTTTACTAAGCTAATGCAATGTACTGCGGTACCCGAGCCATGTATACGTACCAAACCCAGATTAAAATGGTTTTCTTTCTGGTGAACATTGATATTTAGGTATCGATTATTCTTTTGTGACGTCCATTCGTCAAATGTTAGTAAAAATCTCTGTTTCTTTTTTTCTTAAGCCGTTCAAATTCTATAATCATGTCAGCTTTGACTGTGTTACAAAAATTTGTTACGATAGATCTTATCGTATTTGGCGAATTAGGTAGTTTGTGTCCGCTTTTAGAAAATAAATCTCTTAAATCCGAAGATGTGCAAAAGGAACTTAAGGTGAATCCGTCTTTACATACCATCCTAGAGATCATTTTGTCCATAGAGTTTTGTTTGATAAGAAAACTGTCCATAATTTTGTGTTTCTTCTTCGGTACTACTGGTAAGGATTCTTCTCCGGTGTCATCGTTTCGAGAACTGATATCGATATTGTGTTTAGTCTTTAAATGTATTTTCAAGCCTTTGGTAGATCGTTGACTAATTTTTAATTCACCTGAACACAGAAGACATTTGCCACCGTTGTCATTTTTCTTGAAATAACGCCATAGATCTTTACCAAGTTGGCTGCCATCGGGATTCTCAGTTTCATTGGACTTAGACATGACTCATTTACTCGTTACCTGCAATGCATAATAAATAAAGCTTGATGTACATATATATTTCACTATTATCATCGATAACAAAGAGTATGCGTCCATCTGTCAACAATGTATATTGGTGAACTATAACCAAACAACATATTAACTAAAACAAAAACAACTTATAAGCGAATGTTCACGCAACATTACGACATCATATTCCTTTTTACGGCACAATCTGCTTTTGAAATA
Source organism: Philonthus cognatus (assembly GCA_932526585.2). NCBI lineage: Eukaryota > Metazoa > Arthropoda > Insecta > Coleoptera > Staphylinidae > Philonthus > Philonthus cognatus. The sequence continues at coordinate 157,411,558 of OW052241.1, forward strand.
ATAGAAAACAAAAACTAAATCGAAAACATTAAAATGTATTTACTTACGTTAAACGCCGGACGGTGAATACGAAAACACTCTGTCTGTCACCTACAGAAACGACGCTCGCAGCGCAACACACTGCGAGTCTATTGGTAACAACTAATTGACACGAACCGCATGCATGCATGAGCCGCCATGAGCCGCCAGCCGCCGCCGCTGTGCGAAACCGTTTCGAGACGTTGCGCGCCACTTACGTTCTTACGCGAAACTCCACGAAAGATTTAGCGCCGAATTTCAAATTTGCGGGATCCGCGGATCTGCGTTTTGAAGGTGCGGGATCCAGCAGATTAATAAGTGCAGCGGGATCCCGCGGGAATGAGAGATCCCGTTTTCCGGGATAGCAATCCCTAATCATAGCTGTCTATAATCAGCAAAGAGGAAAGGTAATTATGGACTGCATAGACAGGATGCAGCAAGAGGTAGAAGGACCAGGGGATGAATTATAGGGGGGGATTCGAACGTAAGGATAGGATGTTTGGAGACTCAACGGTTGAATGAAGAGGGCAAGGATGTGAAAGCGAGGGAATCCAAGGATAAGACAGTACCGAAAAAAGGAGAAGCATGGTTAGAGTGGGCTAATGGACAGGGGTTAGAAGTGTTGAATGGATGTACAGAAGGTGATTGGGAGGGGGAAATAACGTATGTGGGGCCAAGGGGAAAATCCGTGATTGACTATATTATGGTGGGGGAAGAGGTCAGTGATCAGATAAGAAATTTTAAGGTGAAGGATTGGATTGGTTCGGACCACTTTCCAGTGACTGTAAAGATAGGGCATAAGTAGAAGCAAGCAGATGTGGAACAGAAGGAAATGTGGAGTTGGTCGAATAAGGCAAAGAAAAACTATAGGGAGAAAATTAGGGATAAGGGCTTTGAAGAGATACTATCTTTAGAGCAACTTAGGAGAGGAGTCAAACAAGCGATGACCAGACAGAATATAGAGGTGGGATCAGAAAGCAGAGTGGAATAGTTTGACCTGGAGTGCAAAGAGGCTAAGAAAGCGCTAAGAAGAGCAATACGTGACTGTAGGGAAGGGAGTGGGAGAGAAGAGGATGTGAGAGCTGCTAAGTGTGAGTTTGACGAGGTTTGCAAAAGAAAAAAGAAGTGGATGAAGGATGAACTGGAGGTAGTTGGGAAGATACGAGATGAAAAACAGCTATGGACATACTTAAAGAAGAGAATAAAAAAACACAGAACGAAAGGAGATAGCATACCAATTGAGGTGTGGAGAAAATATTTCCAGGAGCTGGTAGGGTCTTGATCCAGGGAATAAAGGGAGGTAGATAACAAAGGGTTGATAGTGACGGAGAAAATAGCGCGGGGAGAAATGCTTGAGGTTGAATATAGTGAGAGTTTGAGGGATGTTGAGCTGGCGCTCCTGGCCAGGAAAAAATAAGAAAAAGCAGCTACAACCCTCACTATAAAATAATTCAAGTGCACGGCAGGACCGCCGCGCTATTTTAAGACATTAAGTGCGGAGGAGGTACGATTGTTAGCGCAGCTCAGATGTGGAAATGAGGAGAGAGGAAGGAAGGTGTGGATGGGAGAAGTATATATGAGATGTGTATTTTGTGGGAGAGAGAAGGATGAATGGGAGCACTGGATAAATGCATGCCCAGCAATGAGGATAAAAATAGGTATGAAAGGTAGTATGCGTGTCGAGAGTTTGTGTGAGAGCAGAAGAGGGATAGAGGTGGTGAAGGAAGTAATGAGAGTAAGGCCATAGATTAAATTAGATTGATAACTCCTAGGGGGCTCCACGTATCATGATTTTAGTTAACCGACCCACTCGATGGGGCAGCGCTGCAATCGCAAATGACGTCATTGGGCGTGGGGAGCGGGCGGGCTTCTTGCTAAGCGGGGTGCATGGTGCAGGGGGTCTTAACATTGGTGGATCCAGTGCGGGGAACACCGCACGGTATTAAATTACTGTGCGATGATAGAAATAACAAAGACATAATGAACATGGTACATGTATATTTTAAAAGGTATTACAGAGTTATTCTATTGCATTTCACTTTTTATCGAATATGTATCCCTTTATCTCAAATACATTTCCCTATATATCAAAACCTCATCACAGTTTGTCAATTACATTCCACTTCTCAGCAAAATGGCTGCAGTTCGTCAAAAAATGCATTTTAGAAATGAACTAAGAAGACTCCTAATCCGGAGAATGAATGCTGGCGTAGTAAGGTAAACATATGCATAAGCTGTAAATTTTCCGACATTCGTTGTTTTTCAAGAGTTCAATTTGAAGCTTTACACGAGTGTATTCCACTCCCAGACTAAGCATGAAGTAAAAAAAAAAAAATTTGTCGAGGGTCTCGCAGCGACCCGAGACAAATTTTCTGGGCTTTTCTAAACTCGAAATTTTACTTCATGCGCCACGCGTATAAAACACTAAAATATTGTAGAGTTTATGTATATTCGAATTTCACTTGAAATCTCTGTTTTATACGTGTGGCGCATGAAGTAAAATTTCGAGTTTAGAAAAGCCCAGAAAATTTTCACGGGGCTTTTCTAAACTCGAAATTTTACTTCATGCTTCGTCTGGGAGTGGAAAACACTCGTTTAAAGTTTCAAATTGAACTTGAAGAAACAAGGAATATCTAAAGATTTACAGAAAATAAGCTGAATTTGGAATACGTAAAAAAAAATTGAATGTACTTACGGTGGTAATTATTTATATTTATTAACGCTCATCTCGAGACGATTCCGTCTTATCCGTACTTTTGAGCCTTCAGATCTGACGGATCTGACAGCTGTTGATTTAAATTAGAGCTCACGTTAGAAATTGCGGGAAATTTGAAATTCCGACATATGCGCAGAATTATATGGAGTCGACTGGGTCTGAGTAAGGCCAGGGAGCTGTAGTTAGCTGCTTTGCGACGGGTAGAGAAGAATGTAGTTTTGATTTTATATTTTTATTTTATTTTATTATTACTATTATTTTTATTCTAAAGAGAAAATGTTAGTTTTTTAAGAATTTTGTTTGTATTGGATTATGCCAAATAAAGGTTATACTACTATTGTTCCCAATTTGAAGTTGTTTGTTCCCAATTTGAAGCTGTTTGATTTGAAGTTGAAAAGGTATAAATCTGACGAAACATCAAAAAATATATTTGGACAAACTTACACATTACTTAATAAACTTGGACTGGTTGCAATCGAAATTTGAATATCTCCACTGAATTTTCCAAAATATCAAATCAAAGTTTAAATTTTGTAATAAATAGGTGATTAAAGAAAGGATTTATTTTGTTTGAAAATTTGTTAAAAATCAATGCTTTATGCAATCAACATAATATTCACAGAGCTTACTTAGAATTTATTGCACTTACATCTGCTTTATAGGAAACTAAATGATCTCAGTGCATTTTCTTAAAATATTAAGCAAAAGTTGAAATTATGCAATAATATTAACGAATTTAGGAGAATGTCTTCGTTTGAAAAAATTGTTAAAAATCAACAGATTATCGCATCAACATGAAACTCGAAGAGAAATTAATAAACTTTTATTGGCTGTAGTTGAAAATTAAATATTTCTACTGGATTTTCTAAAATACTGAATATAAAAGGCTAGTATTTTGTAAACTTTACAATATTTCAATGTTTTATACGCGTGGCGCATGAAGTAAAATTTCGAGTTTAGAAAAGCCCCGTGCAAATTCTCCCTACGCGACCCTCGCGACCCTCGACAAATTTTCTCGCGGGGCTTTTCTAAACTCGAAATTTTACTTCATGCTTAGTCTGGGAGTGGAAAACACTCGTTACTTTGAAGAGGGGTGCCCGGGCCCCCCTCTGGATACCAAAAAATCATACATTTAAAACTGTTGCAGGCAAGTTTTCACCAAAATTAAAATAAATAATTATCTGACGATTAGAAAATAAAATGTTCTTAACTAAAGAAATTATCTAGTTAAAAATTACCAACAAGCTGCCAGAATTTATAAAAAGAATTAGTATGTATATTGAGCTCAGAATTTTCAACACAATTTGTCAACCAACCGAGCAAAAGTAAAGGCTAGTATTTTCTAAACTTTATAATATTTCAATGTTTTATACGCGTGGCGCATGAAGTAAAATTACGAGTTTAGAAAAACCCCGTGACCCTCGACAAATTTTCTACGCAGGGCTTTTCTAAACTCGAAATTTTACTTCATGCTCAGTCTGGGATTGGTCGACACTTGTTTAAATTTCGTTAGATTTTCAACATATCGAGATTTTCATGCATTTCTATGAATTGTTGTGATATTCTAACCATATATAATAATCTTATTATTTAATTATTCATTTTATTGTATTATTATTAATTTTATTATGTTAACTAATAAATTCCATTTTGTAAAGCATTACACTATCATATTGCAAAGCGCATGATGGCATTTGCAATATAGACATGTCTGCACTTGTTGCTACGTGCATTTTTTCATACAAATTTTGCTGAGTAAGATGGGGTGATGTCGCTTGTACAAATTTCATTGGTTGTTAACATCGTACCATGTCACGTGCGACATCACTCACACTTCTCGAAACATATTGTAAATTTTTTATAAGCAGTTCGGTAGATACGTTGAAATTGTAACCATCACACAGTAAATTGTAAATCTATATAATCCGTTAATTTGAATAAAGTCTAGTAATTGGAAGTTTTCTAATATAATTCCGGTGACGGGCAATTCTCCAACAACCCTAGCGATCGCTGCGAGCGCTACAAATCCGCAGCACAACAGAATTTTCCAGCATCGATTAATAAATATTATACATGAAGTGAATTAAACACGATTTTATTCACGAAAAGATTTTTGATTTCACGAGCGCCTCGGCGCGAGTGAAATCATTTCTTTGAGTGAATAAAGGTGTTTAATTCACGTGGCGTATATATGTTTTTATTCAATTTTGACGAAATTGTAAAGAAAATGTACTTTACATTTATTTTTAAATAAATGTTGAAAAACTATGTAGACTGTGAAATCCATTTTCATGACGACGTATTATTTATAATTTTCAAAATTTGTAAAACTTCTATCTCGTGTCACAAAAATGTCTGAACTCACTGGAGTATTTCTAGAAAAACCAGATAATGAAGTATTTGTACCGTCTGAAGTTCTGGAGGAGGCTTTGGAAGCAGTAAAAAAAGTGATACCTGCAAAATCAAAAATTTCGTATGAAAATGAATACGCAAAATTTTGTTAATGGATCAAAAGCAAGCAGAAGGAGTAGATGAAAGTATAATTTTGGCATATATTTCGGAAAAATCCAGAAAATCTAAATCTTCATCAGTGTGGTCTTACTACTCCCAATTGAAAAAAATGTTATCTGTAAAAGAAAATGTAGACATAAGCAGATTTCATCAAGTCTCTGCTTTTCTCAAGCAACAATCAGTAGGGCACAGACCAAAGAAATCTAAGGTGTTCACATTAGAGGAAATGGAACGATTTTTTTAGACGTTATATTAATCGTTAACGATTGATAAACGTTTTGAAATTTGTGAGGCCGAAAATTAACGAAATTCTAGAAAAGTCATGAATAGCGGCATTTTTTTAGTTAATCGAAAATCTAGAAAGTACATGAAAGGTGTCAAAGTTTTCAAAAGTACCGAAAGAAGTCAAGAATTTGAAAATCAGCAATATTCTTCGAAAATGCATGATTTTTGTCAACATTTTAAAAATCGTTGTAAATCTTGGAAATTAAAAAAGGTTTGAAAATTAACAAACGTATTGAAAAATTCACGAGTCGTCAAAGTTTTGAAAATAATCAAAATCTTGGTAACTCACAAATTTTAAAAATTGACAAAAACTTAAAAACCCCTGAAGATTTTGTAAACTAATTACAATATTGTGAAAAGCCATAAATTTTTTTTTAACGAATGTTTTCCAATCCCAGACTAAGCATGAAGTAAAATTTCGAGTTGAGAAAAGCCGTAAGAATTTGGATTTGGACGCGTAGCGTCCAAATCCAAATTCTGGCTTTTCTCAACTCGAAATTTTACTTCATGCGCCACGCGCATAAAATACTGAATAATTTTTAAGTTTAAAATATTTAAAACATTATTTTATTATAGATTATCACTTAACACACACTTCAAATTGTTGTCAAATTTTAATATTTATTGACATTTCATCAGTTTTTGACATTTTCTCAAATTTAAAAATTATTACAATTTTATTTTCCATTCTAGTCACCTGTAGATTAATTTATCTGTAAATTTTATTATTTTTAACTGTAACCCTCCCGATAGTGGGTATATAATAGCTCGTTGTTCTTGTGTTTCCTCTGTTTATTTATTTAGTCCTAATTTATTAATCTTATCTTCGACATTGTCCAGCACTAATCAAATTTAAAAATAAATTTTATAACAATGTATTTCCAGAAATGAAGCGGACAAATTATTTATTTTTGTAATTTATTTTTTTATTACAATTTATTATATACGTAAAATGTATTAATTCAAAATTAACTGATACACTTTTTTTAAATTTTTTTCAAAAACTGTAATTAGAATTAGAATTACTTTACTTATTAAGAATTATTGTACTTGACAAGTGTAAAGCTTTTATGTGCTCTCAACACACAATAAAAATTATTAAACATTTCATAGATTTTTGACAGTTTTCGATTTTTTCAAAATTCTGGCAAATTTAAACATTTTTGCCATGACATTTCATCACTTTTCCATGATTTTCGCACCACGGACAGATCATAACATTTTTCATAAAGACAATAAACTCTAATAAAATTATTATTATGTATACACATAAACAAATGTTTATAAGTAATATATATATATTTTTATAATGATTGTAATTCATAAGTTTATAATAAAAATACGTATTGGCAACGAGACAAGCAAAAACAGTTAAATATTTGTCGATTGAAATTAAAATCGGGAATATTTATTTATCCAGTTTACTTGTCTACTGAAATTTAATACCCATTCATTCGCCCGGCGCTATCTAAACAAACGAACAACGCGCTCCTCACTCATAATTTTATTCGTTATGATAAAATTCAGCAGGCACTATGAACCAATACATAGTCAAAACTACTTTCAGCAATTTTACTATCTCTGCGCTATCTCGTACCCCAGAAACGCACTACCAGCAAAAATGGGCCCTCTTAATTGTTAAAAATAAATAATCAACCCGTATGAGTTTACCGATCCTTTGGTTGCATATATCGTCTATATGCAATAATGTTTTTGTTTAAACTGTAATAAAATATTAGTGAATTCAGTCATTACGCACTATTATACTAAAATTTCATATAATTTCTATTGTGCATATTTTTATTATTATTCCACTTTATGTTACTTCAATGTACCCAACGTAAATAGAATCTTAGCCTCACAATCTAATATACAAATTATACAAATACAATCATGTACACAGTAGTACTAATCTGTTGTTGCAGCCTTCTTTACGCAAATATATTCTATAAATATATAAAATAAGTGTATTTAATGTTATTTTACACCAATTCACAGTTGAATATTAAACGTATAAATAAGTGATATCTTTTAAATTGTTTTTGTCTACTCGGTTATTTTAATCTTCCAAGTATTATATAAAAACATTAAAAATTACAAAGAAAATATCAATTCGTGGGAACCCAGTGTGTTTGAAATGCGAGACCGACGAATCACCTTTATGGACAAACGCAGAGAATTTGGGAGCGATTTGTATGAAATGCATGAAAGAAGTAAAGGAAGAAAGCAAATCAGAAGACGATGAGAAAGACGAGAAAGCAACGAAAAGGAAAACAAGAGCTACTCGGGCTTATAAAACTAGACATAACCCTTTGGCTATACCCAAAATAGTGCAGCCTAAGGGGAGGAGCCGAAGAGTTATTTTTAAAAAGACTCCGATGAAAGCACCATCAGCTGTGGCTACACCTGTTACTGGTGACAGTGTTTATTACAAGGGTTCATATTATCAAGAAAGTGATATTGTTAGTATGGTGGACGATGATGATGACGTGTATTATGCTCAAATTAGAGGGTTTTTAACTGACCAATATTGTGAAAAAAGTGCTGTAGTCACTTGGCTATTACCAACTAAAGAAAGTCCTCCACCATCCGAGTGTTTCGATCCAGCAACATATGAATCTTAAGGACCTGAAGAAGATGTGCCGAGAAATTTAGAATGCATGGAATTTATTATGCATGCACCTTCTGATTATTACAAATCGAAAAACACTCCATATCCGCAGGTGTATCCTACCTCAGAGCCAGGTTTTATTTGGATACGGTTAGAACCAATCCAAAGGTTGCTGGGAATCGATTCATCATCTGAATAAAGTTTTACAAGTTTGCATCCAACTTTAATAATAGTTTTACTATTGATTTGCTCATACTATTGAAATTTAAATATATCTTGTAGCATGAAATTTTTTTATTATCTTCAATTTTATTTAACGGAAGGCCAATACATAAATATAAACATTTAAAAAAAATCAACGGATTATCAAATCAACATAAAATTTATAGAATTTACACAGAAATGAAAAAACTTTGATTGGTTATAACTTAATTTTAAATATATTAGCTGGATTTTCTAAAATATTAAATCAAAGTTAAAATTTCGTAAAAACGTGATTAACTTTTTTATTTTGTTAAAAAAATTGCAAAAATTAAAGTTTCATGCAGCCAACATGAAATTCACCAAATATATATACATAGAAATGATTGCACTTAAATCTGTTTTAAACAAAATTAAATTATCCCAACGCGTTTTTTTTTAATATTAAGCAAAAGTTGAAATTGTGCAATAAAATGAACGATTTTAGAAGAATGTTTTCTTTGAAAAAATGTTAAAAATCAACAGATTATCAAATCAACATAAAATTCATAGAATGTACATAGAAATGAATAAGCTTTGATTAGCTGTATTTTAAATTTAAACATCTCGACTTTATTTTCTAAAATATCAAATTAAAGTTAAAAAAAATTATTAAGGGATTTATTTTCTAATTTGGTAAAGAAAAACACTTGTTATGTTTTATTATTTTATTTTCAGTTTCCTGACACGTGTTTTGATCTTTACAGATCATTATCAAAGGTTATACGGTTCCATCAAGAGTGTAGCGTAACAAGCATTAGAAAAAAAAATCGAAAGGGGTTATAAAAATTTATGGGGAAAGTTTTAATGTAAAAATATTGTTTTTGCTCTTACAGGGCCCCTTTTACATACAAAAATTTACCATTTTGAAAATTTCGGGGAGAGTTTGAACCCCATATCCCCCCTACCCCTGGCGACGGCCTTGATTCCATTTATTTTGAATAATTTCGGATAAACTTTTGCAGTTTTGTTAAAAATTGTTTGTTTTAATTTTTTCAACTTTACAATAAAACTTGTTAACAATTGGATAATCTGTGTGATTTTATAATTAAAATTGGTTCTTTTGTAGTACATAATTTCTGTGAAATTTAAGCTTTTGCAATTTTTCGTCAAATGTTTGATTTCGTTTCATCCTGCTATAAAACAAAGATTGTTTATTCTCTACAACTTTTATCAAGATTTATATCATATGTTCAATAAAAAAAACCTCTAGAGTGCTATGATTTTATCTCTTTTTAAATTTATGTTGGCTCCACGCTTTACGAATTGTCATATAAAACGTCAGACATAATAATTATAATGTATAATTTCAAAGTTGCCAACCTACAATATATTAGCACTCTAAAGGTTTTATTTTATTGAACATACGATATTTCAAATTATTTTGAAGACAAGGCTAAAAAAGTGTTGACGCTGAGTTGACTAAAACACAAACACTGCACACAAATTTTGGTTTATTCTTAATTAGATCCAAAAAAAAATCAACTCTATTTCATTTCATGCATTTTTCAATAAAGGAAAATTGCAAAATAAGTTTCTAATTGGTCATCGAACGAGGGTTTCCACTCCCAGATTCTTCTTTTCTTCTTGCGTTTTTAATGGCCTCAGCTATATAGCTCTGTTGACCAGCACTCCCAGATTAAGCATGAAGTAGTTCAATTTTGACAGTGACACTCTTCCTACTTGAATTTTTGAACTTGTCAAATTTATTGAAGTTTCCTGACAAATTGTCACAGTCTTTAATCATCGACACATTCATCGAAATACATTAATTTCAAATTTACTGTAAAATGAGTTGTACAACGTTAAATTTATCTCTTCCTCATGTAATTAAATTCGACACAATTCCCGCAACTAGTAAAGAAAACGTAAGCAGTTTTGGTAAGCAGTAAGTAGATTTGTATAGGCTACAAAAAAAAAGAAATTCATAATCTGTAAAGGCTGTAACAACATGGAAAAGTAATAATTTGTATAATTTCAGAGAAAATGAGCAAGAAAATGAGGTTGATAATTCCATCAGTAGGTAAGAAATTTCAAAACTAAGTGTAAAGCTACAGTAACCGTTTATCATTATAATCTTTGTATGAATATAAAATTATGATATTTTATATCTATAATTATATTGGATGATAGGAATTAAAGTGAGTGTATAATTTATGTTCAATATTTTGAAATATCTCCGGTGTTGACTTGGCGGACACAACATAGGAAATCGCATGTTAATTTTAAAGCGTTGAAATATTGGCTTCCTTATTTATTTTAGAGACAAAATGTATTTCACTTTTTTGTAGAGGGAAAAATTCTAAAATTTATGAATGTTCACACCTAACACTTTGCGTTTCTCTAAGTTAAAATAATTAAGAAAAAGTAATGTGATTTTATAAAAATAATGACATACCATGGAATTGATACAATTGCGGATATTCGCTGTTTTTTTTTTAGAGTTCAATTTAAAACTTTAAGCAAGTGTTTTCCACTCCCAGACTAAGCATGAAGTAAAATTTCGAGTTTAGAAAAGCCCTGTGAAAATTTGTCGAGGGTCGCGCAGCGACCCGAGACCAATTTTCTGGGCTTTTCTATACTGGAAATTTTACTTCATGCGCCACGCGTATAAAACACTGAGTTTAAGTAAGGTTCTAATATACATAGAGTTCACAATATTTTAGTGTTTTATACGCGTGGCGCATGAAGTAAAATTTCGAGTTTAGAAAAGCCCAGAAAATTTGTCGAGGGTCGCTGCGCGACCCTCGACAAATTTTCACGGGGCTTTTCTAAACTCGAAATTTTACTTCATGCTTAGTCTGGGAGTGGAAAACACTAGTTTAAAGCTTTAAATTAAACTCTTCTAAAAATCAACGAATTTCAGGAAATTTACAGCTGGAAAACACTTGTTTAAAGCTTCAAATTGAACTCTTTTAAAAATCAACGAATGTCAGGTAATTTACAGCTAAAATAATTAAGAAAATGTAATGTGATTTTATAAAAATAATGACACCATGGAATTGATACAACAATTGCGGATACTCCCTGTTTTATTTAAGTTCAATTTAAAGCTTTAAACAAGTGTTTTCCACTTCCAGACTAAGCATGAAGTAAAATTTCGAGTTTAGAAAAGCCCCGTGAAAATTTGTCGAGGGTCGCGCAGCGACCCGAGACAAATTTTCTGGGCTTTTCTAAACTCGAAATTTTACTTCATGCGCCACGCGTATAAAACACTGATTTCAAGTGAGGTTCAAATATACATAGAGTTCACAATATTTTTGTATTTTATACGCGTGGCGCATGAAGTAAAATTTCGAGTTTAGAAAAGCCCAGAAAATTTGTCTCGGGTCGCTGCGCGACCTTCTACAAATTTTCACGGGGCTTTTCTAAACTCGAAATTTTACTTCATGCTTAATCTGGGAGTGGAAAACACTCGTTTAAAACTTTAAATTGGACTCTGTTAAAAATCAACGAATGTTAGAAAATTAACAGCTAAAATAATTAAGAAAAAGTAATGTGATTTTATAAAAATAATGACATACCATGGAATTGATACAACAATTGCGGATACTCCCTGTTTTTTTTAAGTTCAATTTAAAGCGTTAAACAAGTGTTTTCCACTCCCAGACTAAGCATGAAGTAAAATTTCGAGTTTAGAAAAGTCCCGTGAAAATTTGTCTCGGGTCGCGCAGCGACCCGAGACAAATTTTCTGGGCTTTTCTAAACTCGAAATTTTACTTCATACGCCACGCGTATAAAACACTATAATATTGTCAAATTTATGTATATTTGAACTTCACTTAAAATCTATGTTTTATACGCGTGGCGCATGAAGTAAAATTTCGAGTTTAGAAAAGCCCAGAAAATTTGTCTCGGGTCGCTGCGCGACCCGAGACAAATTTTCACGGGGCTTTTCTAAACTCGAAATTTTACTTCATGCTTAGTCTGGGAGTAGAAAACCCACGTTAAAATCTTCAAATTGAACTCTTTTAAAAACCATTCCATTGCCATGCGGCAAATGCAATAAGTTTGACCACACCACAAATCAATGTAAGGAGATCATCCTATGCGCCAAATGCTCTGGCCCCCACCACACGGCAGCTTGCACCACAGCTCTTCCGTCAAAATGCCGCGCTTGTGGTGACACCACCCACGAAGCCTGGTCGACCAAGTGCCCGAATAGACCTCTACAACCGATTCAAGGTATTCCCAACGTAAAAACCCACTCCACAAACAAAAAATCATCCCAAATTGACCCAATACTTACCAAAAACTCCCGAGTCCACCAGCCCATAACCCTGCACGATTACATTATAGATACCTTTACCACAGAAATAAATAACAGCACCAACAGTGATAGACAAGCTCTACTGAAAAAACTCAAGGAACGATTCTCTTTCCGCGTCGACACGCATGCATCGTTGTCGGGAAATCGAATGTTTATCGTAATGTTTGATTTAGACTACCCAGAAATAATTCCCACAGTTATCCCAACAGTAGGCGTACAGTCAGGTTCAACGGAAATTGTAAGTAAAAATGGCTAGCGATGTTTGTTTTTTATATACCAACATTAACTCTTTTCGCATAAAATCCCAACTAGTAATACACTACCTCTCCAATAATCCTGTCCATATTAATATGATGGTAGAAACCAAATCCCCAAACCCCATCGCTTTCCGTAATTGGTCATCTATTCAAATCCCTGCCTCTGTATACAACCAAAACCAATGAGGTGGCGCTTCTATTTTAGCCCATCCCTCCATATCATTAGAGAAAGCCAATCCGCCTCGTATAAACAACAACCTCAATGAATGTATACATGCATCCCTCAATTTCCCATCCTTTCAAATCCATCTATTCCTGGTGTACATCCATCCTTCTTCGGTCATTGAAGACACAATATTCACGAAAGCCTCCCTATACGACAATGCTATTATTATAGGAGACTTCAATACAAATACTGCCAAGAAGAAGCATTTGTCACATTTCCTCTCCCACTCCATTTTTTTTTTTAAAACCGATCCAACCTTCATTATGAATCAACACCAAGCTTCCACCCCTGATATCCTATTATGTACCAACAATTTAAAACCCCTTATCCACTCAGTCCAAATAGTTTCAGATTTATGTTCAGACCATCTTTCCATTTCCTTCAAACTCAAAGTCCAATATAATCCTACCCAAAAATTACCTGAATCCATACCAGATTTTAAAAATGCAAACATCCTACAAATATCGAGTGACATCCAACAATTTATAAATTACCACCCAGAAATAGAAACCTATACCACTCCCCAGTTTAACAAACTACTGACAAAATCGATAGTCCTACATACCCCACAAATTCCCAAACAACACTACAAATATCCTTTGCCCAAATTTATCCTCCGCTTAATAAAATATAAAAGACAACTATACCGAGACTATAGACAGTTAGAGGACGAACAAATCAAAATGACATTTAACAGACTAAACAAGGACATAAAAAAACTCATCATTGAATACAAAACCCAAAAATGGCTGGAATCATGCAATTATATTAACGACCGACAAGGCAAGAAATACTGGACTGAAATAAAAAAACTCAGCAAATACAAAACTTACAACGTTATCTCTGAAAGTATTGACCCAACAACAAACGACATACGAACAAGAGACCAAGACATTTCAGAAATATTTGCAAATAATTTTAAAAACGTCTATAAAATGACACACGACACATCTTTTGACAATAACTTTTTCGAGACAGTAAACAGTTGGTATGAAAACCGCATCCTCCCCGAACCCCCACCTCCCCCTCCCCCCGACGACAGACTTGATGAAGAAACATACTTTAAAATACTCCATAAGTAAAAAAATACAGCACCTGGACACGACAAAATACACAGACTAATACTAAAAGCCCTTCCCTCTACCATTCATACATACATCCTAAAACTCCTCAATTTTAATTATACTCGTCAAATTTTTCCCTCTGAATGGAAACACGGAATAATAACCTGCATCCATAAACCTAAAAGTGACCCTCTACAATCAAATAACTACCGTCCTATAACCCTCCTCCCCGTGCTCGGAAAATTGTACGAATCCCTCCTTAAAGAAACAATACTCAACCATGCATTACCTCAAATCCCGATCTACCAATATGGCTTCCTACCAAATCGCTCCACAACACTCCCTTTAACTATCCTTACATCCAACTGCCAAACAGCTCATCTAGAAGGCAAAAAATCGGCCACTGTTTTTCTTGATGTATCGATGTCTATCGATTCCATTTGGCACCGAGGCCTTTTGTATAAATGCAGTATCCTTTATCAACCCAACCACCTCATCAACCTAATCCAAAACTTCCTTCTCAATCGCGAACTTCAAATCCGTATACGACAAACCTTATCCTCGAAATGTTATCCCGAACAAGGGGTTCCTCAAGGTTCCCCTCTATCTCCTCTATTATATAACATATATTGCTCCGACTTATACCATCCCAATCCCAATTTCATAGACCCAACCTGTTATCCCCTGCAGTTTGCGGATGATACTGCCTTAATCACCCATTCATCAACCCTAGCCTCAACCCTAAACTCCCTTCAACAATTTATAAACCGATCAGCCACTTGGTTTTCCAAGTGGAGGCTTAAAATTAATTCCAACATATCCCAACTCTTCCTACCCTACCATCGTATTCCACTAAATCCTCTTTCCATAACCATCAACGGATCCACTATATACATTGATAATGTAAAATTAAATTAAATGACACTTGGTTTGTTTCACAATTTTTTTACTTTACTATTTACTCGACTAGTTTCGCGTTTTACAGCATTATCAGGAGTGAATTACAAAAGATACTAACAAGCTTATATATAGTCAGGTAATAAGGGATTTTAAGATTGGGGAATTCCAAATCTCCTCATTGTCGTTGACGAGGTGTTTTCCGTCTTTTATTGCCTATCTATATACTCCTCCCCATTATGTAAATACCTAGGAATCCTTTTAGACCCAAAACTATCCTTCAAAAAACACACCTTCGATATAAAAGCAAACATCGTAAAGTGAGCGAAACATTTCCGTTGCCTGACTTACAAAAATCAAGGAATTAGTACCAATACCTGTACTAAAATTTATAAAATGATTTGCCGTCCCATCCTAGACTATAGCTCCATCCTATATATAAACCCATGCAATGTCACCATAAACAACCATGAAGTAGCTGAAAGATCCTCCCTCCGTACCCTCACCAAACTTCGACACCCTCAAAATCCCCTCCACAACCCATCCAATGTACTCCTTTACGAAACAACACAAATTACCCCAATAAAAGAAAGACTTCGATTTCTTGCAGAACGATTCGCATGTAACGAGTCGAATTACGAACATCTTAAAAAAATGTGCATCCCTAGAAACCCCGATATAATCCCAAAATACAAAAACCCACCCATAACCCTATATGAATACATCTCCTCCTTTTACCCTACTTTCCTACCTTGAAATCTACAAAAAAAAAACACACACACATATAGCACAGGGCAGAAAGACCTATGGTCGATAGCCCTTATGGGAAAAGGGAAATATAAATTATTTAGATATATGTATACATATTATAAAATGTAGGAGGATTTTTTCTTGTATAGTGTAAATCGTTTCGAAAACATTTACTTTAACCAAGTGACTGCGATATATTTTGCCATTTTAACATCCGCAATTGTGGTTTCATTTCATGGCATATCATTATTTTTATTAAATCACATTACTTTTTCTTAATTATTTTAACTTAGAGAAACGTAAAGTGATAAACGTTAACGCGAATGAATTCAGAAATTTTCCAAACAAAAAAGGTAAATACATTTTGTTTCTAAAATAAATAGGGGAGCCAATATATAAACATTTCAAAATTAACATGCGATTTCCTATGTAGCGTCCGCCAAGTCAACACCCTTTACAAGTTGATTTTAGATAATAATGATTATTATTATTTGCCTTAATAATAAAAGTCAACAGAGAATTGCAGAACTGTTCTAAGTAATAAACCTTATACTTAGAATTTGTTTAGACTCTCTATTAACTAGACCTTAATATAAGATCCAATAGTAGACTGTTTTAGGGAATTCGCACTATTTATGCTTAGTCTAGAGTTTTTGAAAGCTTTCTTTTAACATCTATTAATACGGCTATATGTTTTTAGCAAATCGTCTGATGTGGAAACATTGATTGAAGTATGTGATTCTTCTCAATGGTATGTTTAATTTATTTATCTGTTTTTAAACTAATGCAACAATTAAATGTTATTTTAAGGTCTTCAGCGTCTGAATATTCCCTGGAACTCGCTAACTGTTTACTTACGTCTGAAAGGTAATTTTAATTATAATAATAATAATCCTTATTTCTAATAATAGCGAAAGATACAGGGTTTTTTTCTTTTAAGTATACTTATGTATCCCAAAGCAAATTGGTTGTATTTTGAAAGCGCAAGATTTGGTTAGACAAACAAAATATTTGTAACATTCATTAACGTTGGATTAAAGATAAGCGTATATTTTAAAATTCATAATATTTCAGTGTTTTATACGTGTGGCGCATGAAGTAAAATTTCGAGTTTAGAAAAGCCTGAAAATTTGGCAAAATTTTAAGGCTTTTCTAAACTCCAAATTTTACTTCATGCTTTGTCTGGAGGTGGAAAACACTTGTTAAAGCTTTAAATTGAACTTTGAAAAAAAACAGGGAATGTCCGTAATTGTTGTATCAATTCCCTGGTATGTCATTATTTTTATTAAATCACATTACTTTTTCTCTGCGCCATCTCGTACCCCAGAAACACACTTCCAGCAAAAATTGGCCCTCTTAAAAGAAAAATCCCTGTACAGCACAAATAATTATAACCAGTGATATAAAATTAGTGGTAATTAAAATTTAAGTAATACTACCGGTAACGTGGAAATAACGTTAAGGGAAAAACTTATAGTATATAAAAGTCATTTTTTACACAAATTGGTTAAATTTCAATATTGGTTAAGTTTCAATAATAATTTAGTTGAATTTCGTAAAGTTAAATTGTTTAAATGAGAATAAAATAAACATTAATGCCAATTTGCACCCAAGTCGATTAACTTAATCAGTGATTAGCACTTCTTAAAATCTCCCACGTCCCCCCTCTGGCTATGACCGTGCAGACACTCAAACTTGAATTGAGTGATTGTAAACAAAATTGTAGTTCAAAGTTCACTGCGTTTGTCTAAAAACACATAAAATAATTATTTTTTGGGGCACTTATAAAATAAAATTGATTAAGTTAACACAGTTTGTAGCGAAATAAATTAACTCAGTTTTTATCGCAGAAAACACAAAATCCAATCACTGAGAGTGAAATTATATTTGATTGAATTGTAAATAAATGAATTTCAATTTTTCGGTTTGATCAAAACTGTTCAAAAAAGAAAATTGATTGAGTGAGTTATATACGTGAAAACTGCAAACCATACCAGAATTAAAAACAAAAAAAAAAAAACAAAACAAAAACAAAAAAAAAGACCTTTATTGGCATAATACTACATTATGTAACGGGTCACTTGAACCGGGGGTGGCAGTGTGTTGAATTATACTAAGTTTTTGTATATATTAAACTTGTAAAAATTGATTTGAGACACATGCCACTTCCGGTCGGAACCCTGTCACGTTTCAAGCTCAAAAAAAAATAATAACTTAGTACTCACTCTATGATCACTCCATATCAAACCACTTTTCACTTTAGGATTTTTATGAGATTTAATTTATGAAATTATAAGCTCCTTTTTTTTAAATCAGCAATAATAATAAACATATTTAGTACAGAAAAATAAAATAATAAACAAGAATTAACAATGAAATATAAGAAGGAAAAAAAAATTGATAAACAGAGCTAAGGAAAAATATTGACGAATTAACAATTATTTAAAAAAAGTATAAAATAAAAATAATTTTTAGACACATTTTTCCTTCTTAAAAAAAATTTAAAAAAAATAATTTCATAAACAAACTACCTGCTCACCACCAAAACCAACTCACTCTTATAACAAAAACTTTACCAACACTGGTGATGCTTTCACTCTTGGGATTTATTGTGTTAATGAAGCTCCAAGAACACTTTTTAGACGTTAGCCGAATATTGACTATTTTCTGGCTGTATTGCTATTTTATAGCCAAAAAATTTGCCAAGGGGTAGTTGGGGGTAACAGAGCCCTGGAAGGGTATCTTCACCCTTATCCCATTGGCAGAGGCCGTGGTAGGGATGCTTACTCCCCAAACCCATTGGTTAGCCCTTGGTGGGGGTGATCAACCTCAATTCTCATTGGCCGAAGTAACGCTTGATGCTGATTCGCTGAGCGTCACTTGAGCGTTAACAGAATTAAGGGTGGCACACCTGAGCTCTTTGGTGTTACAAAGAATGTTTAAAATAAAATGATTTGTAAGTACAAATCTCAGTGAAGATATATTTAAATGATTTTGAGAGTTGGTTGTTTTGGTTATTATTTTGGTGGATCGCAGATTGACTTGTGCTCTTTAAGCACGCTTAAAAATGAACATGAATAATTAAAATGCAGTGCATCCGGATCCGAAAGGAAGACGGCCCCCACAGGAAAAAAAATTAAAATGTTTGTCTAAATCGAACATGATGTAAATAAATATATACAATTGGTATCGCTGTCACAGATTAATAAATTAATCGAATTATTAAAGTGACGCAATTCAAAATTAAACATTTTATATACAAAAATAACGTGTCAATACATTTCGGATAAAGAATACATTTCGGATAATTAATAACTCGTGGTTCATATTTAAATTAATATAATTTTATTAATTTAAAATGAACCACGCAAACGGCAAACTACATATTTTGAGAATACTGTACTTAACCTAAAGAAATGTTTTTATGGTGCCGTAGGTACGGTTAACGTATTTTCGGGACTGACACACCGGGCGGTGACAATGGTTTAATCTGCCCTTATGCTTAAGTCGGTGATCCTTTGAGATCGTCACGTTCGCTAATTTTGGGAAAATTTGTCCGGCTGAACTTAATCTATTTCGGCCGAATTTGGGTATTTAGGTAATCCGAATTTTTAGAAAGGTTTATTACCTATCCCGAAAATACGTTACCGGTTTATCGTTTTATTGCCCTGGATTATATAAAACAAACGGCAAACATTTCTGTACGAACTTAACGGATTTTTAAACTAAAAGGATGTTTAATTTTTATAAAACTGTAAAAGGGAATGAAATGCAATGAGGTTCAATGTTCCATTATATCGCGAATTAAAAATTAAACGTGTTACGACGTGTCAAAATGACACGCTGGTAACAATTACATCTACACTAATCGCTGCCCCCTCTCTTTCTCTTGCTTTCCCAAGCAAGAGGAAGAGAGGGGGCAGCGATTAGTGTAGATGTAATTGTTACCGGCGTGTCATTTTGACACGTCGTAACACGTTTAATTTTTAATTCGCGATTTAATGGAACATTGAACCTCATTGCATTTCATTCCCTTTTACAGTTTTATAAAAATTAAACATTCTTTTAGTTTAAAAATAAGTTAAGTTCGTACAGAAATGTTTGCTTTCCCCTAACTTCTCCAGCGTCCTTACCCTGGCCCCATCCTCTCATCCATTCCGTCACTCTTTTATTCCCTCTTATTCCCGCCCATTCCTCCTTCACCTCCTCGCACTCCTCCGCCAAATGACTCCACGTATCCCCCATCCACACTTTCCTTCCTCTCTCCCCTGACCCACACTTCGCCCTCGCCAGCACCACCCTTTCTTCCCTACTCCAACCCCCCTCCACCAAATACCTCGGCATTCTCCTATGCACCTGCCACCTCCCGTACCTATCGTTGTATTCACTACTCCCTATACACTTCTGTCCTCCTGTGCTTCCACCTCCTTCTCCTTCTCTTTCACCCACGCATCCGCTTTTACCCCATTCCCCACCCACTCCATCACCTTCGTCTCCGACAAACCCACCTTCTCATACATTCTCCTTCTCTCGCTCCTCCATCTACCCTCTCTCCCATTCACGCACGCCACTCACACCGCCTTCACCAATCTCTCTTCCTCCAGGTTCCATAACTTTATCTCATACCTAGCCATTCTCACCATTTCCTCACACTTTAGTTTCCCTCTATTCTTTTCCTGCAGCACAATTTATTCGGGTGTCGACCTTTCCAGCCCCAACATACGCTTCAAGAACACAACTGCTCCCTCTCCATACACTTATACACTCTCGTCTCCCATACTTCCACCCCATACATTAACACACGCATCCCATACTTTACACGCCACTCTTACATTGTTCCTAATCCACTTCCCCCACTTTTCCTACGCTATCCCCCACGCCTTTCTAGCCTTCCCCTGCACCCACCTCACATGCTCCTCATACCCTCTCGTCCCTTTGAACATAAACCCTAAATACTTGATTTTTTTAACCCTCTCAATCACCTCCTCCTTCCACTCTAATTCCTTCACCCTCCCCCCCTCCTTTTATTTCTGAATCTCATCCATTTCGTTTTTCTAACATTCACACTCAACCCCCTCTTATCCATAAACCTCTCCGCCCTTTTCAGCATATCCTTCATCCCTTCCCATTCTCTTGCCACCAGCACCATATCATCCGCATATGCCAACATCCATACCTTACTTCTACCAATCACCCCCCCCCCCCCCCCCCCCGCCCGTCCTTTCCTCATCACCTCCTCTAATTCACTCGTATAGAGGTTAAACAACACCGGGGACAGTGGGCACCCCTGCCTAAGCCCCTCCCACGTCCTAAACTTCTCCGACTCTTCCATTCCCACTTTTGCCACAGCCCATGTTTCCTCATACACTCCTCTCACCCACTCTACCATTCCCTCACTCACCACTCTTCTCCTCAGACACTCACAATACTACCCTTGGTACCGCGTCGTACGCCGCCTTCAGGTCCACAAACACCGCATACACGCTCCCTTTCTTTTCCATCACCTTCTCTACCATTCTTGCCAGGGTAAATACCTGCTCCCTCGTCCCCCTACCCCTCCTTAAGCCCCCCTGCGTTTCCGTTAAAAACTTTGTTAGAAACAAATATCAGAGAAATTGCAAACTAAACATGACCTGCTTTGTGAAATGATGGAAAATGTTCAGTCAAGATTAAAAGAATGTTTACCTGGAAAACTTGAGCGGCGTTATTTTCTAGAAGTAATATGGCATACTTTACTTCACTTAAATCTATAAAAAAAAATCAAAAAATAAATGTTTCATACCAAAATTGGGTACTTTAAAATTTCCCGCTTCTCTGGCGGACCCTGTATAGCACAAACTTAGAATTTTAGTTAAATTTCTATAAGTAAATTATACAATTCTTTTTTGAGTTTGTTGATATATTTTGTTAATTCTTAATAAGACATTGGTGAAGTTTAACTTCAAACGAATCGTCAAAATTATTTTACAAGAAACCATAAATCTAAAGGTACATTTTTAATCCAAATAACATCAAACTAAACTGGATTTTTTGTTGTGATATTTTTTGTTGTGCTGCGGATTTGTAGCGCTCGCAGCGATCGCTAGGGTTGTTGGAGAATTGCCCGTCACCGGAATTATATTAGAAAACTTCCAATTACTAGACTTTATTCAAATTAACGGATTATATAGATTTACAATTTACTGTGTGATGGTTACAATTTCAACGTATCTACCGAACTGCTTATAAAAAATTTACAATATGTTTCGAGAAGTGTGAGTGATGTCGCACGTGACATGGTACGATGTTAACAACCAATGAAATTTGTACAAGCGACATCACCCCATCTTACTCAGCAAAATTTGTATGAAAAAATTCACGTAGCAACAAGTGCAGACATGTCTATATTGCAAATGCCATCATGCGCTTTGCAATATGATAGTGTAATGCTTTACAAAATGGAATTTATTAGTTAACATAATAAAATTAATAATAATACAATAAAATGAATAATTAAGTAATAAGATTATTATATATGGTTAGAATATCACAACAATAATGAATCACGTCAAATTATAATCAATAATTGTTGTTATTTATGATGGCCGATTGTTCATATGCAAGAAACGAATATTATTAATATTACCGGAACCATCAAGTAATTTACAGTAAATTACTAGTGGTGATTACCGCCTTAACTTATTACTAACATCACTAATTATACATTTTCAATTTGTTTCTCATTGATCACTTGATGAAACATGATTAAATATTTTAAAAAAAATTTAAATAAAATCACTTGGTATGTTTCACTAATTTTACTTCTTTATTATATATTTATAAAGAAGTAAAATTAGTGAAACATACCAAGTGATTTTATTTTAAATTTAATTTTTTTAAAATATCCTAATTATAATAAATGTGTGATTATTAAAGTTTGCTAAATTAATCATTTCATTTACAGTGATTTTAAGGATCGAACTAACTTCAATAATATCAGGTAAGTTAACACAATTTGATTGATGTAATAGTTTATTACGTAACGAGAGTGGTATGCAGCATATTACATATGAGCGGACGTGTTGCGCACGAGCCGCGCAGCGGCGAGTGCAGTATTCCGCGAGTATGTTATTGCCATACCACTCGAGAAACGTACGATACTTTACCTACGCCCTAACAAAATAAACAATGAGCATGAAAGAACAACTTAGTTATTATAATAATTTTTAATAGTACCATGACAATAATGAAAACTAAATTACTACTTGATTAATATACAGGGAATAAAGCTGTACATTTTCCGACATTTGGAGTTTTTTAAAAGAGTTCAATTTGAAGCTTTAAACGAGTGTTTTCCCCTCCCAGGCTAAGCATGAAGTAAAATTTCGAGTTTAGAAAAGCCCCGTGAAAATTTGTCGAGGGTCGCGCAGCGACCCGAGACAAATTTTCTGGGCTTTTCTAAACTCGAAATTTTACTTCATGCGCCACGCGTATAAAACACTGATTTCAAGTGAGATTCAAATATACATAGAGTTCACAATATTTTAGTGTTTTATGCGCGTGGCGCATGAAGTAAAATTTCGAGTTTAGAAAAGCCCAGAAAATTTGTCGAGGGTCGCTGCGCGACCCTCGACAAATTTTCACGGGGCTTTTCTAAACTCGAAATTTTACTTCATGCTTAGTCTGGGAGTGGAAAACACTCGTTTAAAGCTTCAAATTTAACTCTTGAAAAAGAAACAACGAATAACTGAAGATTTAAAGAAAATAAGCTGAATTTGGAACACATACTTTAAAGAAAAACTCCCTGTACATCAAAGAAATATCATAACAAAATAAACAATGAGCATGAAAGATCAACTTAGTTATTGTAATAATTTTTAATAGTACCATGACAATGATGAAAACTAAATTACTACTTCATTAATATACAGGGAATAAAGCTGTACTTTTTCCGACATTTGGAGTTTTTTAAAAGAGTTCAATTTGAAGCTTTAAACGAGTGTTTTCCCCTCCCAGGCTAAGCATGAAGTAAAATTTCGAGTTTAGAAAAGCCCCGTGAAAATTTGTCGAGGGTCGCGCAGCGACCCGAGACAAATTTTCTGGGCTTTTCTAAACTCGAAATTTTACTTCATGCGCCACGCGTATTAAACACTGATTTCAAGTGAGATTCAAATATAAATAGAGTTCACAATATTTTAGTGTTTTATGCGCGTGGCGCATGAAGTAAAATTTCGAGTTTAGAAAAGCCCAGAAAATTTGTCTCGGGTCGCTGCGCGACCCTCGACAAATTTTCACGGGGCTTTTCTAAACTCGAAATTTTACTTCATGCTTAGTCTGGGAGTGGAAAACACTCGTTTAAAGCTTCAAATTGAACTCTTGAAAAAGAAAGAACGAATAACTGAAGATTTAAAGAAAATAAGCTGAATTTGGAACACTTATACTTTAATGAAAAACTCCCTGTACATCAAAGAAATGTCATAACAAAATAAACAATGAGCATGAAAGAACAACTTAGTTATTGTAATAATTTTTCATAGTACCATGACAATGATGAAAACTAAATTACTACTTCATTAATATACAGGGAATAAAGCTGTACTTTTTCCGACATTTGGAGTTTTTTAAAAGAGTTCAATTTGAAGCTTTAAACGAGTGTTTTCCCCTCCCAGGCTAAGCATGAAGTAAAATTTCGAGTTTAGAAAAGCCCCGTGAAAATTTGTCGAGGGTCGCGCAGCGACCCGAGACAAATTTTCTGGGCTTTTCTAAACTCGAAATTTTACTTCATGCGCCACGCGTATAAAACACTGATTTCAAGTGAGATTCAAATATACATAGAGTTCACAATATTTTAGTGTTTTATGCGCGTGGCGCATGAAGTAAAATTTCGAGTTTAGAAAAGCCCAGAAAATTTGTCTCGGGTCGCTGCGCGACCCTCGACAAATTTTCACGGGGCTTTTCTAAACTCGAAATTTTACTTCATGCTTAGTCTGGGAGTGGAAAACACTCGTTTAAAGCTTCAAATTGAACTCTTGAAAAAGAAACAACGAATAACTGAAGATTTAAAGAAAATAAGCTGAATTCGGAACACTTACACTTTAAAGAAAAACTCCCTGTACATCAAAGAAATGTCATTTGGTTGTACAGTAAGCAATCGGCTGTTCAGCTGTCAGCACGTAATGTACTTGTCAAAGCTATTACGTGCATGTGTACGTAATGTCAGTCATACTTGTCAAGATGACAGTGTGGTGTGATGCGGTTACTAGATAGGGCGTAGGTAAAATATAAAAAAAGCTTATGGATTCAAATATTTCCTTCAGGAGAGTTATCGATTTAAACGTAAATAAGGGCGCTTTTAAATCTATCAACGAGCATGAAATCAAGGAAGTAGTGGATAAAGCGTAAGATTTTCAAGAATAAATTGTTAATAGGCATTTATTAATGTGGTATTTCTAGGTGTGGCAGTGTTCGTGCTGTCAAGAACGTTGGAGTACAATTTGTGCTTCAGAAGTAAGTATTTTTTTTAAATTAATTTTCAACATAATTGAAGATTTTTTTAATACCTAATTAAAACACATTTCCATAATTTTACATTTTTCACCCCTTAACCTACGATTGAAAATTGCATTTAAGATACAAACAGGGAATTCTTCTTTTAAGTTGCCTGAATCTTCAACGAGTGTTTCCACTCCCAGGTTAAGCGTAGAGTAAATTTTCAGGCTTTTATAAACTCGAAATTTTACTTCATGCGCCACGCGTATAAAACACTGATTTGAAGTAAAATTCCAAATATTCAGGTTAGATTACTTTTTGGGTCTATATCCGAATCAGCTTGATTTTATATTTAATGTTACGTTAATACGTTTAACAAAAACGTTTTAACTTTGTTTGTAAAAGGTGGGCCACCGCAAGGAATCTTTTTAAAATGTTAATAAAGTACAAACGGCTAGATGGAATTTCATGATCTTGAATTTATTTTGTAGCCAAGAGTATCCGGTTATATATGGAATATGACATCAGCTAAATGGCTGCCACGGCTGGCCTTACAATAGTCCATTCTCTCGACCCAATTTTTCAGAACTTTTTCCAACGTCTGCGGTTCTATCTCAGCAATGGCATTTTGAATATTGACTTTAAAATCGTCAATCGTTGCTGGATCGTTGGCATAAGAACGTTCTAAAACGGCACCCCAGAGATAAAAGTCCATGGGCGTCAAATCGCAGCTCCTTGCTGGCCAATTGAAGAGGTCGGGGCAATAAGGGACCTAAGCCACATTTAGAAGATTTTGAGTAAAAGCGTTTTAAAGTTTTTGGGTAAATCGTGAAATCACATTTTTAGAGTAAAAAAATTGAGTTATTTTTTATTTTACGTAAAATAGGTTTGTAAACAAATTGTCTTAAAAAATTTAAAAAAAAACGCACAAATTTCCAAATAACAACGTATATTTTCAAAAAAAGGTGGCTTGGGGCCTTTTTGATACAAATAAATTTAATAAAAAAATTAAGAAACGCAAAAAAATACAGCTTATAAATTTAAATTAACAAATTAATTATCTTCTGCTTCTGCTTCCAATTCAGTATTATCTTCGCCATCAATGTTTTCGGGTATTCTATTGCTTTCCTCATCTTTTCTTACCACGTCTTCAATAATGTCAAGATAAAACTGTTGGTTAATAGGTGGAATATATTTTAAAAGTTTTTGTAAATCTTTTACTTTATTTTCATTCAGTTTTACTGGGCCGTTATATTTTTGTTTGAGGTTGGCGGTAGTTACTGGTTGGTCAATAACTCTGACTCCTCGTTTTCCGACATTCACTTCTTCGAACAGACCATTTAGGGAATGCTTAATAAACATTGAATTTGGTTTCTCGCTATCAAACCGGAAGCACCTCACATCGTTGAACCTGATTGGTTGTTTGTTAACAGTAACATTTTTCTTTACTATAGTGATTTCTTCAAAATCATAAAAATCATTACCACAACATCGAAACGGTTTTTTCTGTTTGACTGTCGTACAATATCAAACCATTCTTTTGGGCAAAATACCTGCGGAATATATTTTTTACGCTTCTCAATAAGAGCAAAGTCTCTATCTGACGGTAAATGTGTGTGACCCGAGATAAGAAATCTGTGTTCTATGGTCTTATAAACTTTTTCTCTAACCAATTGCAACCACAGAGCCATTATGAGCCAGTTTTTGTTTTGACCGCCGCAGTTGTCTGTGTAAATAACAAGATGTTCTGATAAAGATGCTCTAGTTTTTATATACTTTAACAATATACTTGCTATTTCTGAACTTCCTCTTTTTGCATCTGATTCCGTCCACATAAACATACTTCCTTTTCCACTTACACAGTCATGGATTCCCAGATTGTACGTCCATGCTTTTCGAAGATAAAAAGCTGGACCTACCGTCAACGATGGTGTCGGTAAAGTTTGCTGAAAATCAAATGAAATTATGTCTTTGTTTCTTTCTTTATTATTTTTTATCTCTTTTTTTAGGCTTTCCTGCATAGCTTCTGCCCGAGTTTGATGCAACTGTAGTTTTTCTTGCAACTTCTTAACTTCAGAATCAGATTCCTTATTTTGATTCGTGCTTATCATGAGGTTTAGTGAGTCACAGGTTGAGCACGTATCGCTCTTTGGCAGTTTGAACCCTATATTGTATTCAGAGCTGAAAATCCTTCGATAACGGTCTTCTTTTACAGGCTCAATATGTTTATGCTTACACCATTCGACATAATGACCCTTATATATACTTGAAATGCTGAGGTCATGATTGAAATACACTCTGTTTGGATTTTTTTGTCTGCTATAATGGCTTACATAAGTCGGAATACTTTTTATATGGTCATGAACTGATTTTGAAATATCTGTGGATATTTTATTTGGGCGGTTATGATGTATTCCTCGGCCGTCTTTTGTTGGTGTTGATCTTCCTTGTGAAATCTGCTTCGATATTAGTTTTACGCGCTTAGTGGAGTTCTGCAGACCATGTACAGCTAAAAGTTCTTGCTTGCATATTTGAATGTCAATCCCATTTACTTTTACATAATATTGATTTGTGAAATTTCTTACAGATTCTTGTCTTTTGGTTTTTTTCTTGTAGCTTCTTTTTTTTTGGAATAACTTTTATTGATGAAAATAAATAAGTATTTTGATTGTCATATGTTTCTAAATTCCAAAATGCATTGAAGATTTGTAGCTCTTTATTTTGAAGCAATTTTCTGCAGTCTTTTTTGCATTTACAAGGCTCTCCAATTGATCTAGCTTCTTTTTTTTTACCCTTCAAATTGGTGTAGGAATGACCAAGATTTCTGCGCTGTTTTGCTTTAGTTTTTTGTCTGCCCTCAATATTTACTTTCCTCCAACGGCTTGGCAATTTTTTTCTGGGGATAAGACTGATCCTCTGTTTTCATTTTCATTGAAATCTTGGTCCTTAGTATTTTCGTTTCTTTTACAGATTTTCTAAAAAAGAAAAATTGAGTTTATAATTTTTCGTATGTTCTTTTTAATACGAAAAGTTATAAAAAATCATAACATTGTTGGTTTGTTTTCGAATAATATATGTAAAACGAAACAATCCATTTTTAATATAAACAAAAATGAAGCCACTTGCATTAAAAGAAAAAGGTCCTAAGCCACTTAAAATTATATTTTTTACCTTTCTGGACGTTGGCAAGTCATTTTCACTTGAACTGTTACTTGGGCAATATTCTTTATCTTTATCGGAATCATACCCGTCAAAATCTGAGCCCGATTCACTTTCACTATTTAAATTATCTTGATATTTTCTATTAGCACTATTTTCACAGGTCGCCATGTTGGTTTTCTTGTGGCTTATGACTTTATTGCGTCAAAAATTACAACCAATATACAAGTTGTCAACAAGGTCACTTTACAATTGTGGCGCCATCTTTCGCTTAATAACTGTCATTATTTTTTGGTCGCTTGGGACCATATTGTTATACAGTTTACTAAAGAGTACGCGATTTTTTCTTAAATGTGGCTTAGGTACCTTATTGCCCCGATCTCTTCAATTCAGATCTCCACGACGGCTGATTACACGATTTTCGAACTTTGACCGCAATAAGTCGATAGTTTCGTTGCTAGTGTGGCATGTCGCCCCATCTTGTTGGAACCAGATGTTGCCCACGTCCAAACCAGCAATTTGCTCCCATAAAAAGTTTGCTATCATGGTCGTGTAGGAAAAATGGGCCGATGATGCCGCCGGCCCATAATCCGCACCATACAGTCACTCGTTCGGGATGCATCGACTGCTCAACGATCACGTGCGGGTTTTCCGATGCCCAAATCCAGCAGTTTTGCTTGTTTACATAGCCCCCGAGGTAAAAATGCAGTTCATCGGAAAAGATCATTTTTCGCCGAAATTCGCCATCGGCTTCCAGCTGCTCTGAGGCCCAATTAGCAAAGTTGTATCGAAGTGGATGGTCAACTTTCTTCAACTGCTGTGTTATTTGGACCTTATAGGCGAATAAACAGATGTCTTTATGCAAAATACGCCTCAAGGTAGTGCAACTAATGTTCAATTGCTGAGAGCGATGACGAGTCGATGTTCTCGGGTTGGCTTGCACACTACGGGCTACAGCAGCAATATTCTCGGGTGTACGAACCGGACGAGCGTGAGGAACTTTAGTACGGTCCACCCACGGTTTATAGACTCTAACGGTTGTCGCATTCGTCGGAAGGAGTCGGGTAGCACCGGGCGTGTGACGTCACTGCGGGCTAGCATCCATCACATGTTACTGTGTTGCATATAAGTTTGTAAACATTCGTCCTGTTTTCTTGCAGTTTCTTTGTTTTACATTAATACAATTTTACTGTTTATTGTTGTTAGGAGAGTACACTATACATTCATGTTGTAAGTGTAATTCTTGTTTATACAATTATTATTAATTACCGGACATTTTTAGATATATCTTCTTGTCATGCCTGGAAATAGATGTGCGGTTGCTGTCTCGAAATAGTTATAAGTTAACGAAAGCTGATAAAACTATTTCTTATCACCGATTCCCCAAAGATATACATATTAGGAAGGCATGGATAAACGCATGCAAACGTAAAGATAATTATAATCCAGATACCAGTTATGTATGCAGTACTCATTTCACAAAGGATGATTTTGAAATTGACTTTCGCAGCGAACTGTTAAATATTCCCACAAAACGTAAATAAAAGCCATCAGGTACGATATTTTTTATGATGCATGATAAATTTTGTATTCGAAAAAGTGGAACACACACGAATAAATGTACATATGTTTCTGTTTGAAACATTTTCACTTAGTTATTATAAAAAAATAAAGGATATAACTAGTATGTAAAATTAGCATTTTAATTCACTATGGTTTATTTAAATTGATATATGCACATCCCGAACGTGTATTTAATCAATAACAAACTAATGACATTTATATTTATTTTTAAAAAAATGTAATTTAAAATAAAATCACTTGGTATGTTTCACTACTTTTACTTCTTTATTCCGGCTAGTTTCCTCTATAAGCCATTTTCAAGGAATGTACAAAAAAATTTTTTTTTTTTTTTGGGGAGAGAGGAGGAGAAAATCCTCATAGATACCTTCTGTTGTCCTGCCCACGGATGGGAGGGATAACAGTAGGTTATGTCAGACTCTTACTGACTAAAACCCCCTCTTGTACGTCAAGTTCAATAAAGAACTTTTTATACTTTATAGGAAGAAGTAGTAAAAAAATGGCTTTGTAGAAAAATTGACTGGTGTTAGTACTATAGCAGTATTCATATATTGGTTTCGGGTGGGTGGGGTAGCATTTAGGAAAGAGAAGGTTCAAAGTTTTACAACTTTAGACCTTTTCTTTTTCCCAAAAATTAAAATAACTACTTCGGGATTTTTGGAAGCCATTTGTTTGGATTTGTGTTATTATTGGTTCTGGGATTGGCCAAGGGCTGTAATAGTGGGAGCGAGTTTAACGAGCAAGGTAAGGAGCGCTGCCAGATTAGGATCAAGCAACGCTTCTTGGAGTTGTGGGATTTGCGGATTTTGAGGGATTTTATTGGGGGCCGCCGTTTGTGCTTGCGGCGGCGGTTGGGGTTCGGTTTGCGGCTGAGTTTGCCCCTGAGGTTTGACTACAGAGGAGTAGCTCTTTGTTTGGTTTTTCGGGAATCGGGCGCATCCGCGATAGTTCGCGGTGTGATTTTCGCCGCAATTGCAGCATTTGGGGGGAGGATCGTTGTCTCTGTCCTTCCTGGTGCAGTCTGCTGTCAAGTGCTCGCCGGCGCATTTTACGCAGCGCGGGTTGACATTGCATCGGTGGGAGGTGTGCCCGAAGAGTTGACACTTGTGGCATTGAATGGAACCCTTGGACGGTTTTTGTTTCTCTACAGTAATTTCAGAGTGACTTAGGGTTTCTAAGTTGTAGATTTTTCTGCCCTCTGGAGTGTTCTCCAGGTGCACTGAGACCATGGGGAATTTTTTGAATTTATTCCCCATGCGGCGGACTGACAGAACGGGTAGGGAGAGAGCTTTTAACTGCCTCACTATCCATTCGTCGGAGATCGAAGTGTCAACACCTCGGAGCACAACTTTGAGGTCTTTTTCCTCGCTGAGGGCATACGTGAAAAATTCCACGTTGTTGTTGCGGAGGTATCGGATCACGCAACGATAGTTGTCAGCAGACTGCACTTGGAATTTCATGCAGCGGACGAAGAATTTACATTTGAGGCAGTTTACGCCTAATCGGGTTAAATCTCCGGAAATCTTTTCCCAGAGATTTTTGTTTAGGATTGTGATAGGTGGAGGGGTGTTTTTAAAATGCTCGAAACCTTCGTTCGAGGCTGCGATCTGATCGATCGATGGTAATTCGGTCTTTTTGACGACCGTGGTGGTGTAGGAAATGGTTGGTTTTGGAATTTCGGGGAGTTTTGCCTGGGGTTGTGGCTTAGGAGATGGTTTTTGGCTAGCCTTCAGGGTGGCGGAGGCGCGCACCAGGCTAGCGGTCGGAGGAGGGGTGTTTGCCGGTGAGCGGCGCTGTCTTTTCTGGGCAGGGATGAAGTCGTCTTCGTCGGGGACGTCCTCGACGAGGACGGGAGAGGGAGTGCGTGGTTCGCTAGGGGCTGGCGAAAAGGTTGGGCTGGGGGATCGGGTTCCCTCAGGGGCTTGGGGGGACATTATGTCCATGATTTCCGCGCTGTAGTCAGCGTGGGGATTTGCAATGCGGCGTTGCAATGCGGCGATTTGCTCATCTTTGGAGCGGATTTGTTCGGAGAGGACGTTGATTTGCTTGATTAAAGCGGCGAGTTGTGTATTGAAAGAATCAATTCGAGCACATAGTTCGGGTGAGGATTGGTTTTGGGGTTGCATGCTCCTGGAGGAGTAAATGGGGTCGGAGGAATTTTCGGGGTCTGTGAACCGCTTTCCACGCCTGGGCTTACCCATGGCGTAGAAGACGGGGTTGGGTAGGCACCGGGTTCAAAATCCCCCGGGCCTGCTTATCGTTAAGCGGAATCGAGATTTGAAATGTTGAGTGCAACACTCCAAATCCTGACTGCCTCCCGACAATCTCCAAGCGTTCCTCGCGGAAATCAAGGCAGATTCTCGGTTAGCGTGCTATAATAAGCGTGCTAATTTCTTAAAACCTAAACAGGTCCCCCTGCAAAGGTCGTAAGAAATTTTCTCGTTCGCGCCTTCCGGTGTCAGGGCAGTATAAACTACGCGCTAACCACGGAGACGTTCTCCACACTGAAAGGAAAAAGATTACTGGATGTTGGATGTTCTGAAAAGAAAACTACTATTCCAAAAGAACAGCAATTTTCTCCAGAGCACCTTTATCTGTAAAATAGCTGAAAAGCTTAAAACTGATTAATAACAGAGAAAGCAGCTCGAAAGCGACGGAGAGAGCTTCAGAGAGGAGAGACGAACAACCTGACTGTTCGCCGTCTCAAGTCTGAATGTCTGTGTCGAAAGTGTACAAAAATAATATTTTACAGTAAATATATACAGATTTACAAAAAGGGGGAGGGTCAGGCAATAAGAGCGTTCGCGATCGGGGATGTCCAGATGTCTTCGTTGTCGTTGACGACGTTTTTCTTTAATTTTATGGCTCTGTTAATTTCCAAGCCTTCTCGGAAGTTGAGGATACGACCTTTATTTCCTGTATAGTGGATCCACTATATTATTTTAAATAAACGAATGATCAATGTCGTCCTAATTGAAAAGAATATATTAAAATTATTAAAAAATATATATAAATATAAAGAAAATAATATTCAGTTGATTTATATATAGTTTGAAAACAAAATACAAATACTGTGAAAGTGTGTAAGATTTTATTCATATTTAAGCTTTATTTATACATACTAAGTAGGTGTGCATGGATAAATAAATAAAGCTCAACTACTAGTAAGTAGCTATGCATAAATAAATAAAGCATTTTTAAAAGTTAAGTATGAATAAAACCTTACACAATTTTACACTATTTTTACAATATGTTTTGAAACTAAAAATTAACTGAATGCAATTTTCTTTATAGTTTTACATTTTTTATGGGAATCAATAAATTTAATTTCGAGTTTAGAAATGCCTGAAAATTTAGATTTGCCGGGGCGAGCGAGCGAAGCGAGTCGCGCCCAAGGCAAATCCAAATTTTCAGGCTTTTCTAAACTCGAAACTTTACTTCATGTGCCACGCGTATTGAACACTGATTAAGTGAAGTTCGAAATAATACTACGTATGTTTTGTATTTCATAGTGTAAGATAATTGCAAAGTATTGAAAACTTGAAACAATTGTATTAAGAAACAGTTTTTATCATTTCAAAATTACTTAATAGAAAGAAAAATGATGAATTAATTTCTCACGTTAATTAAAACTGTAGAGCCAATTTTAAGTATGTGAACTTTTGTCTGCTCTTAACTAATTATATGTATATCAAAATTTTAAAAAAGAATGCTCTTTCTTCTCAGATGAAAAATTAATATTCTTTTTACAAGAATAAACTCAGCCTCCTCTGAATAAAATTTCATGAGCCGCCACTGGTGCCAAAAGTTTGTTTAAAATATTTTCCGTTTAATTCAAAAGTATTAGTTTCACATACAAGATAATTCAACTCACGTAACTACAAAGAAGAATATCAAAGGATGTAACAATGAAATATCCAATTTTATCTGAATTTGTCTAACTTTTTATAAGACTTTCGTATTAATTTCAGTAATACCCTCCAAATTACTCTCATTTAATGGTTCACCTGACACTACGATTGAATCTGCTCGAACAAGTCGTGCAGAATTACGAACAAGTAAAAAACGTATAAATAATATATTATTAGAAAATACAATCGAACCAGCAGCAACCATTACTAGTATTCAAACGGACACGGATATCTCCTATCAAGAAATGTACAGCAAATTACTGGAAGAACATATGAAATTGAAAACACTATATGAAAACATAATGGAATCCAATTCTTCGTTGCTCAATGAAGTTGAAATCCTAAACAAAAAAGTGGTTTTACTTGAAAAACAACACAGCGCGCTCGTGCTAACTAGCCCACAGTGACGTCACACGCGCGTCGTATCCCCACTCCTGCCGCTGCATGCGACAACCGTTCGAGTATATAAACCGTGCGGTCCACCAGCATACCAGTTTGACGAACTTTGTGCACAAATTTCTTCAGAACACTCATCTGGTGCATATTCGCGACCGAATTTTGTACGCAATTTTCGCACTGATTCTGCAATACACGAATTACATTCAAAATAAATTTTTAACATTTCCCAACGTTCATCGAACGTATAGCGTGCCATTTCGTTAACCGGGTGTTGTATACTGAAGAACTGTCATACATCAGATGTCAAATATCATGAAAGTGAAAATAGAGTGGTAGTTCAAAAAGATTCCAAGAGATGACCCACCCTTTATAACACTATTTAAATAGTGTTATACAATTAAAGCTAAAACGTTTTTTATTGATAAATTAACATGTATAACGAAGTAGAAGCCTTCACAATACATAATCGTTAAACCAATGATTATTTCATCTACTCAAATTTTCCGAATACAAAATCCAAAGGACTGAAACAGTTCGTTCCAACTGCTCCACAATTTGAGTTTAGTTACATAGTGATCATTCATGCATTAAGGTTATAAGCATGTTTTAAATTAATTTCATTGCAAATTTAAAAAAAAATCAGTTCTAAAAATGGATTTTCTCCATTATTAATAAACATTTATTCTTAAACATTTTTCAATAGATGCAGTGAGTCATGGTAAAAAAGATAACATATTTTCTTTACTCGATTTGTTTTAGAGAAATTTGTTACACACACGAATTTGCCCCTCTTAATACACTAACAAATGTATTTTATTTATTTATGTTTTTAGTTACTTTAATTTGATTTCAGTTACATAATGATCAATGAATACACTCAAAGTTTACCTCTCAACAATTCTTCAATTCTGGACAGCAGGTAAGATTTACATTCGATTATAATTAAATTCATGCGCAAATAATCTTTATCGTTTTTAGAATCGGAACAACCGATCAATGTACGCAAAGTTTTGGTAGTGAACACTCAGCAACTGTAGACAAAGCGTAAGTTTATATGCAACAGAATATTTTTACACTTACGTTGACACTTATTTTTCTTTATTACAGAACATCACTAAAACCATGTTACTTGGGCGATGAGTTACCAACTACTACGCTTGCAACGAAGAAAACTAGGAAAAATAAACGAAAAGTTAACACATAAATGATAATTCCACGAGTAAAATAGAGAAGCATTTATATTTCGTTTATTGATTTAATAACTAATAAAACATTAAAAATCCTTTATGTTATTTTGTAAAGTCAAATTCAGTCTACACGAGGAATTGATTAGCGAACATAACTAACTAAACTCTGTTCACATTTTATTCTTACCGCAGTAGGCTTTGTTAGGGTGATATTTTTGTAGGTAGTAAAAAAAGTTACTAACAATTTGATTATGTCAGTGCATTTTTTGGTTAAGTGAATTACAATGTTGCATTTTGTAATATCCCTCATTCACACTGATCTCTATACAGGGAAATCGGTCTATAGTCGGTACTGCCCAAAGTGTAGACCAGTGGTGGGGAAACTTTTTTTAAGACGGGCCATTTGTAATAACCAGACAATCGTAGCAGGCCAAAGAATAATGCTTAATCGTAGGTAGGTAGATTTTATGCGGGTCGTCACATTACGAAGTAAGAACGCGTTCAAACATTCTCTCGACGGCACTCTTAAACGGGCCGGATTAAACCTATCCGCGGGCCGGACTTGGCCCGCGGGCCGTAGTTTCCCCATCACTGATGTAGACCATACCAATCAGTTCTTCTTGAGAAAACATGTTCGGTTTTTTTTATTGCAAGATCTCGCCAAAATAATGTAAAATAAACTGACATTTGTCGAACAAGCGAGTCAAAACAAAATCGCTAAACGTCATCAGTAT
Organism: Philonthus cognatus; assembly: GCA_932526585.2. Taxonomy (NCBI): domain Eukaryota; kingdom Metazoa; phylum Arthropoda; class Insecta; order Coleoptera; family Staphylinidae; genus Philonthus; species Philonthus cognatus. The sequence continues at coordinate 157,447,842 of OW052241.1, forward strand.
CCAGGGCTAACGCGATAATACGAAATGTATTAAAATTTTTACAAAATCGCAAATTTCTCAAAAACTGTTGGCAAAAACCCGATATCAATAAAAATGAAATTTAATTTCGCATCAGATAAAGTGTCACAAGATAAAAAAATGAAGTTATTTGAAATACTGAAGAATACCGTCGACGGACTCGGTTCAATTTAGAAAATCTGACTAATGGCAAAAACTTAAACAAATACTACATTTCATCCCGAATCCAAAACCGTAAGCCGCACAACTCTGACTTATTTCGTTTTGAAGATATTGTTAATGGCGTCGAGCTCTGAAATCGTCAAATTTATCAAAAAAAATGAAATAACTCGAAAACGGTTCAACTGAGACCCAATGTTGTGTGTATAAACTCATGTTTATTTGTAACGAGCAATCCAAAAATGTAAAAATATATAGAGTGTTCTATTTAAAATAAGGAAGTTGGTGTTTACTTCCGGTATAACCGCAAGGCCGCCATATTTAGCAATAATTTTGGGTTATAAAAAACTTGATTCTGAACAACTTTTATTTGAAACTTTTTTTGCTATTTTCAACGATACGCCCACTATAGACCGATTTCCGCTTAGTGACTCACCCTGCATAACACTGGATTGGGCATAGGCTAATTTATTTGATGTGCCCATTTTAACGGCAGCAAATTAAGGTTTTGTTTCACGTTTGAGCGGCAAATTTAAATCACTTCAATGGAACATTTATAGTATACATGCATTAAATGTTTGTTTATATACAGAGAGTTTTATGTAACACCGAACATTTTCATAAAAAGAATTTTTCTTTTAAGTATACGTATGCATACGTCGTACATTTTCCGAGGCTCGGTTTGTCAAAAGAATTTAGTTTGAAGCTTTGAACGAGTGTTTTCCACTCCCAGGCTAAGCATGAAGTAAAATTTCGAGTTTAGAAAAGCCGGAAAAGTTGGATTGGTCGCGTAGCGCGAAGCGCGGAGCGGCCAAACCAAATTTTCAGGCTTTTCTAAACTCGAAATTTTACTTCATGCACCACCGGTTGAAAACACTGACATATTACGAGGTTTGAAACACACTTCTAAACTTTACATTGAATCAGTGTTGTGTACCGGTGGCGCATGAAGTAAAATTTCGAGTTTAGAATAGCCTGAAAATTTGGTTTGGCCGCTCCGCGCTTCGCGCTACGCGACCAAACCAAATTTTCAGGCTTTTCTAAACTCGAAATTTTACTTCATGCTTAGCCTGGGAGTGGAAAACACTCGTTTAAAGCTTCAAATTAAATTCTTTTAATAAACCGAACGTTGGAAAATGTACGACGTATACATATGTATATTTAAACGAAAAATTCTCTTTATGAAAATGTTCGGTGTTATATAAAACTCTCTGTATGTAAATGTGCATACATGAACGATTTATTGTTAAACTTTTATACAGGGTGCAATGATTATTTATTTATAATTAAAATGAAAAAATGGGCCCTTTCAGAGACAACAGTTGGGAGTTTACTGCCAACTGTTGGAGAATTCTCTGATGACCGGATTGTTAATCGTGAATGTGTTTGGGATTTTTGCAATAGTACAAGATAGACCAACTGGAGTACCGTTCATTAGATACCAACATGCATCACAAACAAATCCAAACAGCGGCAGCTCGCAGCCTAACTTCAGGGTAGGCCAGAGACCTAAGGTAATATGTATCCGTTATTGAAAGGTGACTTTGTTGTGCAATTCCTTGTATTTATAAAGCGCGATCCTATCCTCAAATTTTGTGTGCCTTGGCGCTGTAGCCTACCCTGAAGTTAGGCTGCGAGCCGTCGCTGAATCCAAACATGTTGAATGTTGAACATTTTGATGAACGGGCCCATTAATATTAATATCTGAAAATATTTGAAAACTTCTTGGTACCAGTATTTTCAGCTTTATTTTAAACATTGTAGTCTATTATAATTACATCAGTAAACGCAACTGTTTTTGTACTCATAGTCGCAAATAGTCGGGATAGTTGGGATCGTGTATTTCTTGTTTTGCTTGAGCGCAGATGCAACAAAATGTTTGGAACACAATTTTATCGTTTTGGTTATTCTTGTATTTGGCAAACCCATTTGTTCCAGCCATTTTCTAGACGATTCTTCTTCGGATGGAAATTATAAGGAGTTACATTATGCTGATCACTGTGGAGGCTTCTACTTCGTTATACATCATTATTTATACAAATAAGACAATTAACTGTGTTTGTATAACTGAGGATTTTATTACTTACTTTATGTTTGATAATGACAAGTTAAAGTTGTCGAAACTATAGTCACAATAAAATCCTCAGTTATACAAACAAAGTTAATTGTCTTATTTGTGCAGTTACATTATAATATAACAATATAAGTAGATGATATTTACTTTGAAAGTTTATTTCGATGTACTTACTTGTGCAGCGTCAAATTTCCCAATGAGTCGGGATTTCTTTCGCAGAAAATGCACTAGAACACCATGTTAACAAACACTGATTGACGCGTTCATTTCAAAAGTCGCGCCATATTGGTGTCACAAACAGTGTTGCCAACCCTACCGATTTTTCGGTAGATCTACTGATTTTTAGGTGATTATACCGATCTACCGATTTGCTTCCAAATTCTACCGAATTCTTTATTTTTTTCGATTTTGTAGTATTCTGTATTTATTTTTGAAATATAGTTCATAAGAGGCCAGTGAATCCCCTTATGTATTGATATAGAGTGCGGGGAATTACTTAAAATGGTATTTTCGCAGACGGGGAATTATTTCCCTCGAAAAATCGTAGTCCGGTCAGTCGGATGTTGAACTTGTGCTAAGTTTCGCTTAGAAAGTGTACTTTGTAATTTAACATGAGTGATTCAAGTAATAATGGTGAAGGTTCAAGTGCTGGAGTCATTAAGAAAAAGAAGTATTTACAATTTTATAAAAACGAATGGGAAAAGATACCTGAGTATAAAGAATTGCTAACAAATAGCAGAAAAGGCGTACAGTATGCAACATGTAAATCATGTGACAAAGATATTAATATAACAAGTGGTAAAAATGCATTGTTTAAACATAATATTTCAACAACGCATCAGGCAAAAGTGAAAAGTATGTTAAAGCAATCTACATTGACGGCTTTTACCACTACAGGTTCATCGAAAGCAAAATGTGACGAGGATATTAAAAAAGGTATATTATAATGTCGGTTCATTTTTATAAACAATTGTCAGTTTGTAACGTAGTCTCATTATCATTCATTATTATTAAGATTTGTTATTACTTACCTATTTTTATTAACACTCTGTAAAAAATCGATTTTCGTAATTTGAAAATGTATTTGCCAACCTTAAATAATATCAATAAGCGAGTGCGTAATAGACGCGATCAATTGCAGTTTAAGGGAGATTTATACCGAAATGTCAAAATAATGATGAAATAAATATTATGCAGTGATAAATATTAATTGATGAATTATTATTTAAAAATAAATAAATAGTTAGAAAAACGTGCCACTATTGGCCATGAGGTTACAAACGCAATTGATCGCGTATTTTACGCATATTGAGTATTATAAAAAATATTGTATTCTTTTCCACAGCCGACATGCGACACAGGCATGTTGCGTATAAATCAGTCAAAAATCTCTTTTTAAATAAAAGAAAAGATTCGTTCCTTACTTCACATTTTATAGACTGTTTGATATTGGCAATTGTTTATTAAAAATAATAGACTAGACTAAACTAATTGTTAATGTGGTTACTATTTCTAGGAGAAATACGTTTAGCAGCATTTGGTGCAGAACACAATTTGTCATTTGTTGTTATGGATCATCTAGTCAAAGTAATTGCTGCTGTTTGCCACGATTCTAATATTGCTAAAGGTTTAGCTTGCGGAAGAACAAAAACTACTGCAATAGTCAAACATTTTCTAGGAAAAGAAGCCCTGGATTCACTTTGTGAACATCTTCGCCACAATAATTTTTCCTTAATAGTAGATGAATCTACGGACAGAAGTACAACAACGCACTTGTGTTTAACAGTAAGAACTGTTTTAAATGATAGTGTCTCTGACATGTTTTTGGGTTTAATTAAACTTTCTGGGGCTGATGCCACTACACTGTACAGTAAGATTGTAAGATTTTTTGAAAAGCATGAAATACCATATAAAAAGAATTTAATCGGTTTCGCTTTTGACGGTGCAAATGTAATGATGGGGGAACATCATTCGTTAATGTCGTTATTGAAAAACGATATTCCCTCATTATATGTAATGAAATGCATTTGTCACACATTTCATTTGTGTGCCTCGTATGCCTGTAGAAAAGTTCCAAGGTTTGTAGAAGATCTCACGAGAGATATTTATAATTATTTTGGTTCGAGTCCTAAACGAATTTCAGAGTTTACAGAGTTCCAAAATTTTTGTAATGTCAAAGTGCACAAAATTTTACACCCATCCCAGACAAGGTGGTTATCTGTTCTATCAGTAGTATCAAGAATTTTGGAACAATATGATGCTCTGCAATTGTTTTTTACAAATGCAGTCAGTAGGAAAGATGTGTTAGCTGCAGAGAATATATTATCAAAATTAAATGATCCAGTTGCAAAATTATTCCTACAGTTTTTAGAATTCGTATTGCCTTTTTTTAATAATTTGAATAGAGAAATGCAGTCAGAAAGTCCAAAGTTACATCTTATTTATAGTAATATTTGCAAAATTTAGAAACTATTTTTGACTGTTTTATTAAGAGATTATTTGCAAAATACTTCAATTGAAAATATTGACTTTAAAAATTCTAAAAATTATTTAAATATGGACGACATGTACTTTGGTGCTAGCGTAATCCAAACAATTGCTAAAGAAGAGATTTCTGATGAGAACATAAGTTCTTTTAAATTAAGATGTTTGGAATTTTATGTAGAGAGTTGTAATCAAATAGTTCAACGTTTTCCACTAAAAAACAACCCACTAAAATTATTTAAGTTTTTTGATCCTGTGGTAGTTAAATCTGGTTCTGTCCATTCGATTTCAGACGTGGCCATATTATTTCCAAATTTAATAGATCACACAAATTTACAAACATTGGACAGTGAGTGGCGATTGTTGAGAAATACTGATGAGTTACATTCATTATCCAATGATATTCAAACATTTTGGAACGACGTTCACAAATTTAAATTCGGTGATGAAACTTTAATGTTTAATTCATTAACAACTTATGTGTACAACTTATTATGTCTTCCACATTCATCAGCCAACGTAGAAAGAATTTTTTCATCTATAAATTTACTAAAAACGAAACAACGAAATAAACTGGAAACAGACACTATTGTAGGATTATTACATACTAAGCAATATATAGGTGACCAAGAATGCCATAATTTAAAAATTGAAAAAAAGTTAACATCACTTATGAATAAACATAATTTGTATGAAAATATTAATGAATCCCAAGACTGATAAATTGCCCCATTGGTTCCCTATGGATAGAAATTATTAGTAAATATTCATATTATTTATTATAAACTATTATTTTTTGTACAATTCTTTTTGTTCATTATTTATATAAGTATAAAGATTAGTTTTACAAGAAATGTTTAAAAATTTTTGTTTAAAATTGTTCGCAAATGCATTTTATTTTTGTTGTATTATTTATAAAAATGTAATTTTAATAAATTTGTAAGTAACATTTAATAATTTTACTTTTAATCCCTAAATAAAGACAAAATAAATTAAATAATATACAAAATTTAAATCTACCGATTTTTGTGCTTAATCTACCGAAAAATTACGGCGATATCTACCGATGAAGCCTTGCCGAGGTTGGCAACACTGGTCACAAAACCTCAATTTTGACCAACATGGCGGCGCCCATGTGGGAACGCGCCGCAGCGGTTAAGCCTAATCTAGTGTTGTATAGAGAGCAGTGCTCATTCCAATGAAAAATATTACTTTTAGCATTTTCCTGCTGTTAGGGCTTCAAGGGGAATTAATTTTGAAGGACCATTAATAGTAAGTAAGTAAGTAAGTAAAGTTTATTCATGTATTACATCGGTGTACATAAGTCAGTGAATATAATTAGTAGTGATTAAACATACAGTAATATTAAGAAATATAAATTAGTGATTAAAACAAATTGTGATCATCGTTTGAATAAATAATAATAAAGACATTAAAAAATAAAATATATGCAAGTACAAACATATTAAAATCGTCATAATAATAAAAATATTAAAACATCAAAAATATACAAAAAATATAAAGTATATACAAGTACAAACACATTAAAATCAATATGTGACTATGTGTCCCAGAGGTGCTGAAACTCATATGTTAGGCACTCATGAGCACTATAAAAGGCTTTCATCTGTAGATATGATTTAATTTTATGTTTAAACTCAAGTGCGGACAACGACTTTATTGCATCAGGAATTGCATTGTATAGTTGTGGTCCATAATAGTTTACGCCATTGTGACATTTAGTTAACCGCATTGATTTTAAACAAATGTCATGCCTGTATCGGGTTTTATGTCCATGAATCTGAGAATGAGTGCTGTAAGACGCTAGATTCTTTTTTACGTGCATTATACATTAAATTATGTAAATACAGGGCAGGGTAAGTATATGTTCATCGATAAAAGCATGCTTACAGTCATCTCTAAATCCGAGACCAAGAACTGCTCTTAGTGCACGTCGCTGAAGTCCAAACAATCTATTTATTATGGTTGAGTGTCCCCACGTCAGTATTCCATATGACACATGACTATGAAAGTGTGCGAAGTACGCAGCTTTGACAGCAGTGTGTGGCAGAGTTGTATGTAAGCGCCTTAATAAATAGATTGATTTGCATAATTTCTTAGCTGTCATATTCCCGTGAGCATGCCAATTTAGTTTACTGTCCAGCTCAACCCCTAAGAATTTAGTTGAGTTTAATTCTATGTTAGGTTTTAGTGAAAACGTAACATCAATAGTTTTATTGGAATTGAATGTGAGCTTATTGGATAGAAACCAGTCAGAAATAATATTATTGCAAATGTTAGTCTTGTTAAATGCATAGGCCAAGTCACTCGCTCTATTCATGAAGGTTGTATCATCTGCGTATAATATTATTTTAGTCGCCGTACTGATGAACTCGGGTAGGTCGTTGATATAGAGTAAGAAGAGAAATGGGCCCAGAATTGATCCCTGGGGTACCCCGTTTAGTGTATTCACTGGTGATGATACTTTTTGACCAACCATTACTCTCTGTGACCTGTGGCTGAGGTACGAGTTAATCATACGACAACTTTTAGAATGGAAGCTGTAGTAGTACAATTTTCGCAGTAGCATGTCGTGCGAGACACAGTCAAAGGCTTTACTAAGATCTAAAAATGATGCGGTAGTGTACATGTTCTGATTAAAACTTTCTAGAACTTCTTCTACAAAAGCGCTGACTGCATCTTTTGTCGACATTCCCCTTCGAAAACCGTACTGTGAGTTGTTTAATAAACGTAGGCTACCATCTGACTATGCAGGATTTTTTCCAGCACTTTTGAGATAATAGGTAATAATGAAATCGGGCGGTAGTTGTTAACCTCAGATTTGTTCCCTTTTTTGTGTATTGGTATGATGCAGGCCTCCTTCAAAGTGCGTGGAAACGTTCCTGTATCAATACATAAATTTATTAACTTCGTTAGAGGTGTGATAATTACATTATTTATTGTTTTTAGTATTCCCGAGGTCATACCATATATATCTCGCGATTGTGAATTTTTTAGACATTTAATTGCATCACGAACTTCAATTTCACTTACATTATGAAAATGAAAGTATGCTTTCACAGTATATTTTGCATTATTACACATTAACCGCACGGCATCAGTAGAGGTTGGATTAAGTTCATCGACTAGTTTTTGCGCTATCGTGCTAAAAAAGGTATTGAAATGATTTGGCAATATATCACAGTTCTTGTCACAGTGGGTAGAATTAGTATTTATTAAAGTCCACATTGCTTTCTGCTTGTTAGAACTATTTTGAATGAAATTATTTGCAGCTGCTTTTCGTGTTTCTTTTAAGCAATTCCTATAACTAAGTTTATAATTTAGATAGTTACGCTTTAAGTCCGGATATCGTTCGCTGGCAGCCTTTAGGAGTAGAAGGGTTTCACGCATATTACTAAGATGAGTGTTATACCAATGGAATTCTTTACTATTCTTAATTTTAATAGTTTTTACAGGAAAGCAACGATCTATAACATCTTCCAAAGAGTGCATGAACATTGAAAACTTTTCTTCAATTCCCAAATCACTGTAATGAATGTATGAGAAGTCCGTATTTTCAAGAATATGATGCAAATGAAACTTACCCTGCTCTGTTATTGGTCTTATAGCTTTTGTTTTTTCAATTGCTGGTGGTTGTAAATCAATTTGCAAGGGAATTCCAATGTGGTCGGATAGACCCGAATCCGTGGGATGTACCCTAATAATACTTTTAGGAATATTAGTAAATATGTTATCTAGGCAGTTTTCTTTTCTGGTTGAAAATTGTACCAAACTATACATATCAAATGATGCAGATAGATCATGTAACTGAATAGCTTTCGGATCGTTAACATTGTTAAACTTTACATTGAAGTCCCCGCTAAAAATAACATATCTACAGATGTTTATGCTGTTTAAGAGTTTGCCTACGATATTTATAAAATCATTAAATTCTCCATTAGGCGACCTATATACGACTATTACATATAGATTTAACTCGGGAAAGAGCGATGCAGCTATTTCACAGTTTTTTTTCCACTGACATGTTGTAAGGTCAATTAAATTAATAAAATTAATATGATTTTTTATCAACTGCATCACTCCCCCGTGTTGATATATGTCCCGTGCAAAGTAAGGACCTAACAGAAAATTATCTATGCGAAAGATAATTTTTTAATGAACTTGTCATTAAAAACACTTAAATCGATTTTAAATTTACACTATTTATTTAAGACTTTAAAGCAAAATTGATCTCTATCGTAGACTGTAAAATAAAATGAATAAAAATATGCTCTTGACGGTTCTAATTCTAGAAGGTGAGTGATTTTCCCTTTTTGTCGCGCTCTTCGCGAAGTTGTCGAGGGTGGTGCTTCTCCCTTATTCCGAAGGAAAGGAGATGGTCAAGATGCCATCTGATTGGTGATCTTCATTTCGGGGGAAGAAGGATATTTTCCACTGTGCTCCCTAATCTGCACCCAGCTCACTTATATTGCTCTTTTGGGATTCATTGCATATCGATTTACCATGATTTTTGAGATTCTGAACATGGAATCAGGGTAAGTGTGTATGGGAGGCACGAATCTAAAGTTAGTTGGTTAAGGCGACTTACCGCTTGGCCGCAAATCGAATTTTAAGTTCCACTTTTGAGGTTATATATAGTCGTATTTTCGACTAAATAAGCACATTACAGATACAAATTACACACATGATGAAATTATCTCTAAAATGAGGACGTAATTCATCCAATTTGTAGTGTTATCTTCATTAATTTAACCAATATCACGATATTAGTTTTACGCTAGAATTGACGTCTACTGACGTTTATTTAGAATAATGGCTACATAAATCGAGATTGATTATTAAATCATAGGTATTTTAATTTACGATATAAAAAATAGATGGCACCTTCGTACAATAAATAGGATATTTACTGCAATAATAAAATATTAACAAATAATATAACAATATATAATAACACCTACAAATATTTCTTTTATATATAATTCATTGTTTTTACTAAAATTAAATTTGTACGGCATATCCAGTTTGGTTAGTAGACACACAGCTAAATTTAAATACAATTAAATTTAATAGAACCACATAACTAAGCAAAATTATCTGATTTAAGGCTTAGTATAGCCACACATTTTTCCATAAAATAATAAGATGCAGATAAACATTTTATTGCGCTCAGGCGATTTTACATATTTTTAAGTTAGGTTAGTAGAAAGGTTTGCAATAGAATAAATTGTGGAAGTCTTTGCGCAAGTTAAATATTTCACATACTTCTAGGTTAGGTTAGGTTAGGAGAAAGGTTTCCAATAGAATAAATTGCGTATGTCTCTTTGCAGACGATGACTATTCCACATACTTCTAGATTAGGTTAGGAGAAAGGTGTTCAATAGAATAAACTGCGTAAGTCTCTTTGCGCACGGTGACTATTCCACATACTTGTAGGTTAGGTTATGTTAGGAGAAAGGTTTGCAATAGAATAAATTGCTTAAATCTCTTTGCGCACATCAATTATTCTCTATACTGCTAGGTTAGGTTAGGTTAGGAGAAAAGTTTGCAACAGAATAAATTGCGTAAGTCTCTTTGCATGTAGGGAATAGCCCCTGAATATTTAAATATTAACATTAATATTTTACATCATTCCGAAAGATGTCGATGATAGTTTTCGTAAACAGTTAATATTTGATGAAATAAAACACTTTAACTTTGTTTGTATAACACACTATTTTTATTTTCGTGACTGCAGTTTCGGCAATTCAACTTGCCATTATCAAACAGAGTCTCTGTTTGATAATGGCAAGTTGAATTGCCGAAACTGCAGTCACGAAAATAAAAATAGTGTGTTGTACAAACAAAGTTAAAGTGTTTTATTTCATTGAATTAACATGTATAACGAAGTAGAAGCCTCCACAGTTCATAATTTAGTTAATATTCATTACATTTTAATACATCTAGCGCCATCTATTTTTTATATCGTATATTAGAAAACCAATGATTTACTAATCAATATTTATTTATATATCCATTATTTTAAATAAACGTCAGTAGACGTCAATTAGGTGTAAAATGAATATCGTGATTTTGACTGAATTAATGAAGATAACACTACAAATTGGATAATTTACGTCATCATTTTGGAGAAAATTTCATCATGTGTGTAATAGGTATCCCTAATGAGCTTTATTTAGCCGAAAATACGACCATTTATAACCTCAAAAGTGAAACTTAAAATTTAATTTGTGGCTAAACGGTAAGTCGCCTTAATCAACGAACTTTAGATTCGTGCGTCCCATACACGATTACCTCGATTCCGTTTTCAGAATCTCTAAAATCAAGGTAAATCGATATACAACAACCCCCTCTTTTGTTTGCCCAAAACGTGCCGTCGCATAATTTGAGCTTAGGTCTTCCGCGAAGATCCTAATGGGCGCTGTCCACAAGGGATCTCGTCCTTTACAAAACTGTAAACGTTGTAAAATCTCCCGGGTGCCTCGGTGACCAGATAACAAGGGCCTCGTCCCTTTCAGGTAGCAACCCGCGCTTGTCGCGAGCCTTCTAATTTGGGAATCGCGGATAAGTCGCGAATCGGCGGCAACAGCTACAATGTTTGGCAACGTTTTATTGAAATTATAGGTTAACAACATACTTCAATCATTACTTTAAAAAATACAACATGTTAATATAAGGGAAAAAAGAAGCCTACTGACACGTTGCATCAATGTAGCCGCGTAACACGAAACGTTGCATTTTAAGTTGCATGAATGTTGAAAAAACATTGCATAGACGCTGAATGTCCGCCTGCAGGAACGTTGCATGCTAACGTTTAAGAAAAAATGTTGCTGCACCTTTGAAAAAGCAACACCCATGCACCACGAGCGATTACTCTTATTTGTATGCATCCAACATATAAATGTATGTATGTATGTTAAGTTGCATACGATGATTGGATAGAATCCGTATTGTATACAACCCGATGTACAACAGTTAAGTGAACGTTATAGGAATGTTTCTCTCATAATCTTAATGCAATATTTATTTCTGGGTTTAAATGGGTCAGAAAATACAAATATATATTGGTACAAATGTTGCTGCGCCGTTGAAAAAGCAACGCCCATTCAACACGAGCAATTACTCTTATTTGTATGCAATCCAACATACAAATGTATGTATGTTAAGTTGCATACGATGAATGCATTGAATCCGTATTGTATACAACCCGATGTACAGCAGTTAAGTGAACGTTATAGGAATGTTTCTCTCGTGATCTTAATGCAATATTTATTTCTGGATTTAAATGGGTCAGAAAATACAAATATATATTGGTAACAAAAAAACAAGAAAAAAAACTGTCTTACAAAAAGTAATGTATAGTCTCGGGGGGCCAGGTCCCCAGTACCTAAGTACCCAGTACCCTTAAACTCTGAAAACACTAAAATATTGTTTACAAGTAAACTTCAATTGAAATCAGCGTCTTATACGCGTGGCGCATGAAGTAAAATTTCGCGCTACGCAACCAAACCAAATTTTCAGGCTTTTCTAAACTCGAAATTTTACTTCATTCTTAGTCTGGGAGTGGAAAGCACTTGTTTAAACCGTTCTATTAAACTCTTTTAAAAAAACAACGAATATCTGAAGATTTACAGCATAAAATTGGGATATGTATACTTAAAAGAAAAACTCCCTGTATCTTCAATATCCATGAAATGTGTAAACCCTAATGCTGCATTACAGCAACAGTTTCAACAATTATAAAATGTTAAAAATGCAATGTTACAATTATTAATATTTATCCAATGTTTACAATACAATGTTGCATGAAAGTCAAATTTTACTGATTATACAACGTTGTGTTACTTTGCCGCAATGTTTTCGAAACGTTAGAAAACAATGTTGAATTTCAGTGAAATTTTTAACATTTGGGTAATGTATATAAATCATTATTGCGCGGAAAACGTTTAAGCAATGTTTTTAAAGTTACTAAAACTTTGTTGTAATATTTTTAATACAATGTTTTATTTTAGTATCATGTTCAATACTCGTGCAATGTTAAAAATGCTTCCGTGCTCAATAGGATCCCACTAATTACGGAAACATTTTAAATATTCCACGAATATTGAACATGATACTAAAAGCATTGTATTCAAATTATTACAGCAAAGTTTTAGCAACGTTACAAACATTGTATAAACGTTTTCCGTGCAATATTGCTTTATATACATTACCGAAATGTTAAACATGATACTTAAATTCAACATTGTTTTATAACGTTTCAAAAATATTGCGGCAAAATAACACAAAGTTATATAAGCATTACAATTTGACTTTTATGCAACATTGTATTGTAAACGTTGGATATATACTGCCTTTCAAAAAAATCAGAACACAAAGTATTTATTGGACGATTTTAATGAAATTTACAGAATTTGATCATATAAATGAACTGCATCGATGATCAAAAAATCAATTGTTTTGGTTACTATTTAATGGTACTTTTCCTTGATTTCACCATTATGAAGAGCTACTGATTTTTTAATGTAATTGCTTCTAATATCCAAGTAGCCTCCGAGTAGTTTGACGTTTCAGTTTGTAAAACATAAACAGATGCCCCGTGTTCGTCGGCGTGCACAATATCATCATCTAAGTGAATTTGAAAGGGGTCGCATTATTGGAATGCGAGAAGCGGGTTTTTCGGTTCGTGCTATTGCTAAAAGGGTAGGCCGTAGTGTATCGGTGATCTTACGCTGCTGGTCTAGATGGTCCGAAGCTGGGGAGAATCGACGTAGACTTGGATCAGGACGTCCAAGAAGCTCCACTGAGCGTGAAGATCGAGCTCTTCGTCTTACATCTTTAAGGGACAGATTTACAACGTCGCGGGCATTGGGAAATGACTGGTTGGCTCTAAATGGCCAAAGAGTATCCATGGCTACTGTTTACAGAAGAATCCGCAGTTTTGGTATAAGATCCTACCGTCCACAATTGTGTCTACCTCTTACTCCGCAGCATCGCAGAGCAAGACTTGATTGGTGCAGGGAAAGACAACATTGGACCCATGAATGGAATAACACTATCTTCAGCGATGAGTTTTGGTTCTGTTTATGGGCTCATGATGGTCGCAGAAGAGTGAGACGTCGACGCGGTGAACGCAGAATTTTACAATTTGCTGTTGAAAGACATACGGCTCTTACACAGGGAGTTATGGTTTGGGGGGCGATAGCATATGGTAGTCGGTCTCCTCTAGTTTTTTTTAGAAGCAAGTCTTAACGCGATTCGGTATATTGACAACATTTTACGGCCAGTGTTAGTGCCCTATGTAAATGGCTTGCAGAACCCCATTTTTTAGCAAGATATTGCTCGACCTCACACAGCGGCCAGTACAAGACAGTTTTTTGATAGTGCCGAAATCAATTTGTTACCTTGGCCATCTCGTTCTCCAGATCTATCGCCAATAGAACATGTTTGGGATATGATAGGTGTTAGAATAAGTAACTTACAGCGCCCCGCTAATACTGTAATGGAACTTACAGGTCAAATGATCGAAGTTTGGAATGAAATACCCCAAGTCGATATTGACAGCCTGATTTCTAGCATGCATCGACGTGTTAATGAGTGTTTGGGAAATCGTGGAGGCCCAACACATTATTAATTTCTATTCATTTGTTTTTTTGTTTTTCAAGTTGATTTTTTTGATCATCGATACAGTTCGTTTACATGATCAAATTGTGTAAATTTTATTAAAATCGTGCAATAAATACTTGGTGTTCTAATTTTTTTGAAAGGCAGTATATATTGAAAATGATAACATTGCATTTTTAACATTGTATAATTTTTGAAACTGTTGCTGTAATGCAGCATCGTGCTTTACACATTTCATGAACATTGAACATACAGAGAGTTTTTCATTCAAGTAAACATGTCCCAATTATATGCTGTACATCTTCAGATATTCGTTGTTTTTTTTTAAAGAGTTCAACTGGAAGCTATAAACGAGTGTTTTCCACTCCCAGACTAAGCATGAAGTAAAATTTCGAGTTTAGAAAAGCCCCGTGAAAATTTGTCTCGGGTCGCGCAGCGACCCGAGGCAAATTTTCTGGGCTTTTCTAAACTCGAAATTTTACTTCATGCGCCACGCGTATAAGCCGCTGATTTCAATTGAAGTTCATGCGTTTATTAACAACATTTTAATGTTTTCAGAGTTTAAGGGTACTAGGTACTTAGGTTCCGGGGTACTGTCTCCCCTAGACTATACATTACTTTTTGTAAGACAGTTTTTTATTGTTTTCTTGTTACCAATAAATATTTGTATTTTTTGACCTATTTAAACCCAGAAATAAATGTTGTATTGAGATTACGAGAGAAACCTTCCTATAACGTTCACTTAATTGCTGCACATCGGGTTGTATACAATACGGATTCTATGCATTCATAGTACAAATAAATTAATTTTAAATACAGAAAAAACAAATACGATTTTCTTTAAATCTACTAAGTCGTCACCAACACCGAAACATATAATATTAAACAATACTTCGTTTAAAATCCCTAGTAGTGCAAAGTTTCTTGGGGTGATACTCGATGAATCGTTGAATTACACTGATCACATCAGTAATATATCTTCCAAGCTCAGTAAATCCTGCTATGGCCTTAAGATTCTCACAAAAAAACACTAACAAGGATATTGCCAAAACCTTTTACTATGCTAACATCTACTCGAGAATAAAATATGGCATCATCATCTGGGGAAATAGCACGCAAATATCAAAATTATTTGTCATTCAAAAACGAGCCATTCGCATTATGTGTAAAATGACACAAATGGAAAGTTGCAAGGGAATCTTCAACAGGCTACGAATGTTGACGGTGCCAGCAATCTATATCTTTGAATGTGCAAAGTTTTTGTACAAATATAAACAAACAAACATTCTCACCATATCTGCTTAATAGCACCCACAATACAAGACACGGCATAACTTATACCTACCCAACACATAAGATGAGTATGTTTGAGAGAGGGCCGCTATACAGCTGTATAAAATTATACAAGCACCTACCCAATCATCTAAAAATCGCAGAGACATTTGAGAAAATGAGGCATGGGTTGTTTGAATACCTGTGCGATCTAGAACCTTACCATACGGATGATTTTATCACTTCTGTTTGTTTTTTTTTTGTTGACTTGTTTGCATGTTCTGTATATATTATCTGAATGTATTATGTACTTAACACTGGAAATAAATATTATTATTATTATTATGCAACTTAACATACATACATACATTCGTATGTTGGGTTGCATACAAATAAGAGTACTTGCTCGTGTTGCATGGGCGTTGCTTTGTCAACGGTGCAGCAACATTTTTCTTTGAACTTTAGCATTCAACGTTTCTGCAGGCGGACATTCAGCGTTTATTCTACGTTTTTTCAACATTCATGCAAACTAAAACGCAACGTTTCGTATTACGCGGGAACATTGATGTAACGCAGTGATGGAGAAACTACGGCCCGCGGAAAGGTTTAATCCGGCCCGTTTAAGAGTGCCGTCATGAGAATGTTTTAACGCGTTCTTACCTTATAATGTGACGACCCGCATAAAAACTACCTGCGACGATATTCAAAACACAATAGTATTCTGGACAAATCCATCCGACCTAAACAGACGACTCATCTTCGCTCGAAACTTGTTTTCTCGAAAGAACCGGAAAAATCCAATTCCCGAACAATCCTTGCAGGTAGGTATAAATACAAGCGAGGCCGCCCGAAGATCAGTTAGTTAGCGACTTAGTCAGTCATCAGCAACGACCCGCTGTGACTCGAGTAATTGTTTGTGTAATCCCCGAAACTCCCACTGTCTCAACAAACACCCGCGCAAGAGCATTAGTTAGCAGTAAGCTTTCGTCAATTGCGTTTCTGTGTGTTGTTCTCCGTAGTAGGTAACGTCTAAAATGGATGTTAAAAAAAGAAAAGTGGATTCAGAATGTCGAGTTTTTAAAGAAGAATGGACGTGGAAATATTTCTTTACTCTATTTAAAGAAAAATCTGTGTGCTTACTTTGCAATACAACTGTTGCAGTTTTAAAAGAATATAACATTCAACGCCATTTCAAGAGCAAACATGAAAACTACTCCTACTCATCGTTAAGTGAAGAGGTGAAAAAAATTAAATCGAAAGATTTAATAACAAATTTATCAAGTCAACAACAATTATTTCAGAGAGCTAATCATTCTCAAAGATGCGCTACGAAAGCCAGTTATGTGTTGGCTTATAATATCGCTAAATCTAATAAAGCATTTTCAGATGGTGAATTTATAAAGCAGTAAATGTTGATGTGTGCGATATTATGTGCCCTGAAAAGAAAAATGATTTTCAGTCACTGTCTCTCTCAAGAAGAACAATCACCGAGAGAATTGAAAATATTGATAAAAATCTAATTTCACAACTGACTACAAAAACTCAAAAATGAATTTTTTATTCAATTACCATGGATGAAAGTACAGATATCAGCGATACTGCGCAGTTACTCATATTTGTAAGAGGAATCAACGCCCACTTTGAAATTACAGAAGAACTTGCAGGGCTGCAGTCAATGAAAGGAACAACGACTGGTGCCGATATATTTTGTGAATTTGAAAAGTGCATCGATAAACTTCGTTTACCTATTGATAAGTTATGTAATGTAACTACAGATGGTGCTCCTAATATGGTTGGAATCAATCAAGGATTTGTTGGGAAATTTAATTCTAAGTATCCGGAAAATGATGTTGTTTTTTTGCATTGCCTTATACATCAGGATGCTCTCTGTAAATCGGCTTTAGATATTGACCATATACTTAATATTGTTGTAAAACTAGTGTTCGGTACAAACAAGCGGTTTTTCAATCGGTTGGCAACATATTCTCCTTTCCATATTTTCACCCTTTTTTGCCGAGCACAACTCCCCACCCCATCCTTGTTCGATCCGCTGATCGAGTGAGGGACTCGTAAAAACACAGTCACACGCGACGGTCGATCTCGCGCCACCCTGGCGATTCTGTGAAGTAGTGCCGATCGTGCCAATCACCCCGAACCGGAAGCTGTAAGGACTCGGAGCTTGACACCCAAAAGGTCAGATCCCTTTTCTATTCCCTTACAGGTTCTCCGACTTTGTTGTCGGCCGCCGCAAAAAACCGCTACGCGTTTCACGGCAGCTCACGCTGCGAGTTACCAGACTCCGTAGGGCACAAACACCCCCCTTCAAACATTGGTCCTTCGAACCGGATCCGGAGAATCACCCGGATATCCCAGTAATCATTCATTTTTCCTCAAATTGATTTTGCATATTTTTTTTTTGTGTTAGCCATTTTTAAAACATCTCATTTTTCTTTCACCGTTGGTTGTTCGAATACGAAGCTGCGCAAATCGCGGGACTCGGCGCCTGCGTGATTCACTTTACTTATTGGTGCGTGCGTATTCAGTTCGGCTCCTCGTATCGTATTTTTTCTCGCGCCGTGTTGCACTCAGCGATACACATACGCATTCGCACGTTTACCTTCGCGGAATCGCACATCTGTTTCGCCTTTTTTTTTTGATTGTTTATTCGCTTTATAAATTTGATTAAAATTATTTCCGTGTTTTAATTTAATTTATAATGGATCCTCCGAGAGCAAAAAACCTCGATAGATTTAATTTATTAACATCTAGAAAAGAAAGATTGTGGCTTAGGTTACAATCATGTTTTGATTTGATTGCTTCACTTCCACACAATATTGATATTTTCAAAGTGCGCGCATCGGATATTCAAAACACTCGCGAAGAATTTTCAAAATTAATGGACGATTTCCTGCTTATGAATAAAATCCACCCAGATTTTAGAACAAATGTATTAGAATTAACTTCCTCCTTTGATGCGCTTTATTATCAAATAATCGCGCAATCCGCAAAAATTACTTCACATACTAAGTCTGAATCGAATGATAGCGCTACTTTACCCACGATTCAATTAGCTAAATTCACCGGATCATATGAGTCATTTCCCGCTTTCAAAGCACTTTATGATAATTTGATACATAACACAAACTTACCCAACATCAAAAAGTTTTCTTACCTTTTAGGTTATGTTGAGAATAGTGCTTTAAAATTGCTTCAAACTGTAACTTTTTCCCCGGATAATTACCCCATTGCGTATGATTTACTAGTTAAGACCTATACTAATAAAAGAATTGCTGCAAATAATCACTTTGCGGCAATTATTAATCTTAAACCACTTAAAATCAATTCTATCGAATCTCTGCGCGCGCTGGTAGAGATTTTACACTCGAATGTGACGTCATTAAAGGCGATGAATATCGCAAATTTGCACGACTATTTGTTGTTGGAAATCTCTCTTCGTCTGTTGGATACTAATACTAGAAGGCGATTTGAATCACGTCATTTAGACGTAGATTTTCCATCTTTTGATGATTTTATAACATTTATAAGAAACGAATGCGCTATTTCTGATTTATCCACGGCCGCTTCGAAATCGTCCAGCAACAATAAGTCAAATTTCACCATCAATGATAAATCACATGATCGCAAACGCATTTCAATGGGATTACAGGCAGATAATAAATCCCCAATTAAACCAACTTGTCCACATTGTTCAGATTCTCACCGTTTAGTGCTGTGTCCTAAATTTCTGGCTGCGACTGCGCAGCATAGACGTGACTTAGTTATCAAATTTAAGCGCTGCTTTGCTTGTTTGGGTTTGCATAACGTTTCAAAGTGTACGTCAAAATATTCTTGTCGTATTTGTGGACACAAAAACCACAATACACTCCTGCATTTTGAGACGGCACCGCAATCCTCCCCGTTGCCTCCTAACCTATGCGAGGACAACTCCGGTGGTGCCTCGGTTTCTTTAACTAATTCATGTTCTCCCAATTCACTTTCCAACACTTTGTTGGGCACCGCACAGGTAAACATTCTGAGCGTCACTGGCCACTGGCAAGTTTGCCGTTTAATTATTGACCCGGGAAGTCAAGTTAACTTTATAACAAATTCCCTGGTCGAAACTCTTGGTTTATCGCGCCGCAAATGCCCTTATGACTTGAAGGGAGTGGGACAAACCCCTCTAGGTCATGCGCAGGGACTTGTAAGTTGCAGTATCGCCCCTTTGACCGCTTCCAACGCTACCCTAAATTTTAACGCTGTAGTACTACCACGTATTACTGCTGATCTGCCAACAACGCCTTTGCCTAATGATCTTCGTGATCGATTTTCTACCCTTCAGTTGGCAGATCCATATTTTCACAAGAAAGCACCTATCGATTTATTACTAGGAGTAAGCACATTTCTTGATATCACTCCCGGTACTCCGGCCCTTATTAAAGGAAGCCCTTCTGCTATCCTCACTTCGCTCGGTTGGGTCATCATGGGCACAATACCACAAGCTAACCCTGGTTCTATTGTTGCCATGCATGCGCAGATCGACTCCCCAAATTCACTTGATAATTTACTTCAATCTTTTTGGGAATCGGAGGAATTGCAGAATAAATCCTTTTCTTCGCCTGAAGATGAATTTTGTGAAAATTTCTATACTACTACCACAACACGAGAACCCTCTGGACGTTACATTACTCGATTGCCTTTTCGCAAAAACTCTCCCCCAAATTTGGGGTGCAATCGAGATATTGCTATAAAGAGATTTATCAACCTGGAAACTAGATTCACTCGAGATCCAGAATTTAAAAAATTGTACACAGATAATATTCAAGATTACATTGCTCAAGGGCACTTAGTCCCTTCTCAAAATATTTCCCCTTACATTCTCACCCATCACGGGGTGAAGAAGCTCACTTCGAAAGGCGCACAAGTCCGTGTTGTCTTTAATCCCGCAGAAAGGGATCCCAAGGGCGCTAGTTTAAATGATACCTTATTTAGTGGCCCTAAATTGCAATCAGATATCGGGGAAATTATCACCAGATTCAGACTGCCTCAGATCGCACTCACGTGCGATATTAAACAAATGTTTCGTGCAATTTCACTTCACCCAGCTGATAGAAAATATCAGCACATTTTTTGGCGCTTTTCATCCGATCAACCACTTTTAGAATATGAACACACTCGAGTAATTTTCGGTGCTACGTGCAGTCCCTTTCTTGCCCAACGCACTATCCAACAATTAGTACTCGACGAAGGTACTCCGTATCCCTTGGCCGTTTCAGCTCTGAAACACTCTATTTATGTTGACGACATTTTGACGGGTGCGGATTCCGAAGAGCAAATTATGACTTTACGAGACCAGCTTATTGAACTTTTCCGGAAAGGAGGCTTTGAATTGGGCAAATGGTCTTGTTCAAACCCTCAGTTAATTTCTAATCTTAATTCAGCTTTGCACGATTTCTCTAAAGAAACTCTACCAATCAAAGTGTTGGAATTGGTATGGAATCCACATCTAGATTCATTTTGTTATCAGATTGACATCAACAAAGAAACGCCTACTAAAAGAGGCATTCTCTCTCGCATCGCACGTACCTACGACGTAAACGGATACCTAAGCCCTTACATATTTATTCTCAAAACTCTCATGCAGCGACTCTGGCTGTTGAAAATCGGATGGGACGAACCTTTGCCCTTTGCTATCGAGAGTCAATGGACTCAAATTCTATCCGAATTGCCCCTCTTAGAAAAAATCTCTATACCTCGTTGCATTCTATCCGAGGGATGGATTCATGGACGCCTCATTGGCTTTGCGGATGCGAGTGGGGCAGGCATGGCAGCAGTAGTATACTTGAGACTACAATCGCTTAACACAATCTCAATTAATTTAATCGCTTCAAAAACTCGCGTTGCGCCCCTTAAAGCGTGGACAATTCCCCGCCTAGAACTAGGAGCAGCTTGCATATTGTCCAAGCTCACTCATTGTATGCAACAATCTCTATCAATGTTGTCACTTGACAACCCCATATGCTTTTCGGACTCTTCTACGGCCCTTGCTTGGATCGCAACTCCCCCTTATCGGCTCAAGACATTTGTTGCGAATCGCGTTGCACAAATATACGAGCATCTTCCCAATGTTTTTTGGAGACACGTCCCAGACAAGGAAAACCCTGCTGACGCGGCTAGTCGCGGTTTGCTCCCTTCTCAATTGTTAGACCATCCCTTGTGGTGGAATGGTCCCTCTTTTCTTTATGAAGATGAAAAAGATTGGCCACTTATAGTTGCACAACCCCCTGTTTCGTTGCCTGATCTCAAGGCCCCTGTGGTACAATCACATCTTGCCTCTCTCGACCTTTCTGAATTCACAAATTTATTTGACCGCACCTCCTCATTATTAAAGTTACAGCGAATCATCGCTTACGTGAGACGATTTGCGCACAATTGTCGAGCTAAACTACACCAAAAGCCTGATTTAAAATCCACAAATTTTATCACTGTTTCAGAATACAGGCAGGCTTTAGAATCGATAATTAAACTTACACAGGTGCATCACTTGCACACTGAGATTACTTTGATGGCCAAGGGCAAATTGTGCTCAAAGCGTTATCGCTCACTTACCCCCTTTGTCTCTCCCCATGGATTCGTCATGGTGGGGGGGGCGCTTAAAACATTCACAATTGCCAGAAAGGTCACGACACCCCTACTTAATTCCAAGAAATAGTCAGCTCGCGAATCTCTTGGTGGATTATTTCCACATTTACTCAGGTCATGGAGGCCCTCGATTGGTGCAGTCACTCCTCCATAGACAATACTGGATTCCTTGCGCGCGAGACCTGATTAGGAAACGCATTTTTAGATGTCTGACATGCTATCGTTTTAAAGCTACCCCTTTGCAACCCCCTATGTCAGATATCCCCGCATATAGATTGCAACCCTCGCGATGCTTTTCACATACGGGTATAGATTTTGCAGGACCTTTTTTCGTAAAAGCTTCCCTTTTGCGGACGACTAAATCAGTTAAATGTTACTTCGCACTGTTCGTGTGTATGGTTACGAAAGCCATACACTTGGAAGCCACCTCCGACCTGACAACAGACTCTTGTCTTGCTGCGTTAGATAGATTTATTTCGCGCCGTGGTCTTCCCTCACACATTTATACTGATCAAGGTTGTAACTTCAAGGGCGCTGCTCGAGAAATATCAGAAATTTCTCAATTTCTCGCCAAATCGAACGAACCGATCGCTCAATATTTAGCTATGAGAAATGTTGAGTGGCATTTCAACCCACCCTATGCGCCTCACTTTGGAGGGCTCTGGGAAAGCGGCGTGAAATCGGTGAAACACCATTTTAAACGGATAATAGGTGCGCAAATACTCACGTTCGAAGAATTCATAACCGTACTCACCCGCATTGAAGGCATTCTAAATTCGCGCCCCCTATGCGCACTACCCAATTCTCCCAACGACGGTTTCGACTACCTAACGCCCGGGCATTTTCTCACCGGAGGCCCCATTTTAGCCAGGCCTGAAGCGTCATTACATGACGTATCGGTTAATCGTCTCACGCGTTGGCGATTAACACAGCACTTGGTGCAATCCTTCTGGAAAAAATGGAGCAAAGAGTACCTACATACGCAACTGTTTCGCCCAAAGTGGGTCGCGCCGGCCTGTGAACTTGCGGTGGGTGACCCAGTTTTTTGGTACAGCCCAGGAACACTTCCTACGCAATGGCCGAGAGGCAGGGTTACTGAGCTCTTACCCGGTCCGGACGGAATTACCCGCGTCGTGCGTGTTGGAACAACCACGGGAGACGTTTTGAGGGCTACTAACAAGGTAGTACCTCTACCCTTGGCGTAATCACCAAAATGATTCATATATTTTTGTTTTCAATTTATTTTTTATTTTTTACTTAATTATTTCTGTTGTCTTTGTTAATTTACCCACAGTAAATTCTCATTGTAGTTAATTTGAGTATCGAATTAATGATTACTATTTAGTTACACAATTTCGGTTGTGCTTGCAAAATATTTCCTATTTTGGATGGGGGGTATGTTCGGTACAAACAAGCGGTTTTTCAATCGGTTGGCAACATATTCTCCTTTCCATATTTTCACCCTTTTTTGCCGAGCACAACTCCCCACCCCATCCTTGTTCGATCCGCTGATCGAGTGAGGGACTCGTAAAAACACAGACACACGCGACGGTCGATCTCGCGCCACCCTGGCGATTCTGTGAAGTAGTGCCGATCGTGCCAATCACCCCGAACCGGAAGCTGTAAGGACTCGGAGCTTGACACCCAAAAGGTCAGATCCCTTTTCTATTCCCTTACAGGTTCTCCGACTTTGTTGTCGGCCGCCGCAAAAAAACCGCTACGCGTTTCACGGCAGCTCACGCTGCGAGTTACCAGACTCCGTAGGGCACAAACACCCCCCTTCAAACAACTAGTAAATATGATTCGTTCCAGAGGATTATTACATCGCCAGTTTCAACAGTTTTTGGAGTCCGTACATGCTGAGCATTCCGATATCCTGTATTATTCAAAAGTTCGTTGGTTAAGTGCTGGAAAAGTATTTGAAAGAATTTGGGATTTAAAAGACGATATTGTGAATTTTCTTCTTGATAAAGACATTTATAATCAATTTGACGTCTTAGAAAACGAAACGTGGCTTTCTGATTTCGCTTTTTTCACAGACCTCCTCGTACACATGAATAAACTTAATCTCAAATTGCAAGGGAAAAATCAGTTTATTCACGATATTTGGCAATACCTGAAAAGTTTCAAATTACAGTTATTATTATTTACTAATCAGATCTCTAAATCTGATTTTTCTCATTTTCCAAGAATACAATCTTTAAAATTCACTATATCAAACAATAAGATTAAAAAATACGAAATTAATTTGAGAAAACTATCTTCAGAATTTGAAAGGAGATTTCAGGACTTTAGAAAAATGGAACCAGAGTTTAGTATTTTTGCGACCCCATTCAATGTTAGTTACGAAGAAGTTGATGCAAAATTTGAACTTGAGTTAATAGAACTGAACTGTAATACTCTCCTGAAACAAACTTTTCATACAGTACCATTACTAGAATTTTATAAAAATTGAAGTCCAGATAATTTCCCAAATCTAATTACTCATGCAATGAAGATAATGACAATGTTCGGCTCATCTTATATATGCGAACAAATCTTTTCTACAATGAAGCTTAGAAAAACTTCTTTAAGAAACAGAATTACAGATGAGCACCTTTCATCAGTTTTAAGAATTTCTGCTTTGCAAATGGAACCGGACTATAATCGAATTTTGATGAAACAGTCTCAATTTCATTTTTCTCATGCACCATCAACCAGTAATGACACCAGAAAATAAAGTGATAATACTTCACATCAAGAACTACACTAAATTTATTTTATATTTTGTGCTTATAATTTTCTTACCTTTTGCTTTTTCACTATTAAAATAATAAGTGTATGTAATAATATATGTATATGTTTATAGAACACATACTTTTTTTAACGATTAAGCATTATTCTTTGGCCCGCTACGATTTTCTGGTTATTACAAATGGCCCGTCTTAAAAAAAGTTTCCCCACCACTGATGTAACGTGTCATGCAACGTTTCTTTGCTCAGTGGGATGCTGCTTCACGCATTGAAAGATTATTTTAAAATGTTATTAAACATAACATTTTGTCAATATATCGAAGCGTATCAAATGTATGCTTCGAACATTTAAATCTTATTCGATTTTGACTTAAAACTTGGAATGTTCGGTTTTAGATAAAACTCTCAGTAAGTAGGACCCACTGAGCAACAAACAAACAACTAACGTTATATCAACATTATAACAATATTAGACGTTGTATCGTATGTTCAATAAAAAAAATCTCTATAGTGCCATGGAAAATATTCTAGGTTGGCACCTCTGAAATTATACATTAAAATTATAATGTCTGACGTTTTATATGTCAATTTTTAAAGCGCGTAGCCAACGTAAATTTCAAAAAAGATTAAATCATGGCACTCTAGAGGTTTTATTTTATTAAACATACGATATTAATGTTGATGAAACATTATTTCAATGTGTTTGCTCAGTGGGTACCTATACATAATTTACATAATTAATATTTTATAAATATTATACATCAAGTGAATTAAACACGATTTTATTCACGAAAAGATTTTTGATTTCACGAGCGCCTCGGCGCGAGTGAAATCATTTCTTTGAGTGAATAAAGGTGTTTAATTCACGTGGCGTATATATGTTTTTATTCAATTTTGACGAAATTGTAAAGAAAATGTACTTTACATTTATTTTTAAATAAATGTTGAAAAACTATGTAGACTGTGAAATTCATTTTCATGACGACGTATTATTCATAATTTTCAAAATTTGTAAAACTTCTATCTCGTCTCACAAAAATGTCTGAACTCACTGGAGTATTTCAAGAAAAAACAGATATTGAAGTATTTGTACCGTCTGAAGTTCTGGAGGAGGCTTTGGAAGCAGTAAAAAAAGTGATACCTGCAAAATCAAAAATTTCGTATGAAAATGAATACGCAAAATTTTGTAAATGGAGGGATCAAAAGCAAAAATCCAAAAAATCTAAATCTTCATCAGTGTGGTCTTACTACTCCCAATTGAAAAAAATGTTATCTGTAAAAGAAAATGTAGACATAAGCAGATTTCATCAAGTCTCTGCTTTTCTCAAGCAACAATCAGTGGGGCACAGACCAAAGAAATCTAAGGTGTTCACATTTGAGGAAATGGAACGATTTTTGGATGCTGCCTCTGATGATGAACATTTATTAATAAAGGTTGTATTAATTGTTGGACTTTTTGGAGGATGCAGAATTGGCGAATTGGTTGCTATGTCAGTTGATGACATAGAAGACAGGGGTAACGTAATTGTAGTAAAAATACCGGATACCAAAACTCATAAGCCTAGAACATTCACCATTATCAATGGATGTAACTCTGTTCCAGCTATTGACGTTTTTAGAAAATACAGAATGTTACGTCCTAAACAAGTTTCCCATAAACGATTTTTCATTAACTTTAAGAACAAAAAATGCACTGTACAGCCAGTTGGAATTAATACACTATCAAAATTTCCTAAAAAAATCGCAGAGTTCCTAGGTCTTAATAATCCACAAGAATATACGGGTCATAGTTTCAGGCGTTCGAGTGCTACTCTGCTGGCAGATTCTGGGGCAGATTTATCAGTAGTAAAAAGACATGGTGGATGGCGTTCAAATAGTGTTGTGGAAGGATATATAGAAGATTCTCTGAATAACAAAATTGACATTTCCAAGAGAATTATTGAACAATCATCAGCCGTTCTTGGTAGGAATGAATAAATCCAGAGTTCATCGAAAATGGAAATAAAAAAACAAGAAGATATACATTTGTCTATCGTTGGACCTTTACATATAAACTTTAATAACCTAAATAACTGTAGCATTCATATAAGTAAAGATTAATTTACTTATATAAATATTACATACGTTTGGCATCAAGTATAAATATTATTGCTTAATGTGTGTGATGATATGTTTGTTTCTGTTTTCATTTTTGTAATATATGTTATATGTTTTTTAAGTTATTAAACATTGCGTTCTGTAATGTTATTATATGATTATTTTTTTTATCTTTCTAAGAAAGTAAACGTTTACTATGGGGTTAGACAAAAGATTGCTTTGATTTTAACTTTTGAACTAAATTCGTTGTGATAAACGCGCAGGTTTCTAAGATATTTTAATTGTTGTAAAGTTTAGTTGTTGTAATTGTTTATATAACAAATTTTTTAACTCACTAGTGACCTACAAAAATTTTAGTTCACTAGTGAATAAAACCTTGTTTATTACGATTGTTATGGAGTTAATAATGTCGATTTAAATTAACAAAATTGAATAATAAATATTATTCAATTTTGACGAAATTGTAAAGAAAATGTACTTTACATTTATTTTTAAATACATTTTTTAACTCACTAGTGACATAAAAAAATTTTAGTTCACTAGTGAATAAAACCTTGTTTATTACGGTTGTTATGGAGTTAATAATGTCGATTTAAATTAACAAAATTGAATAAAAATATTTAGTACATTTTTATGATGTATTTTATTCATCCATTTCAGTTACAGTTCATTTTCATTTTTCATAATAATTGCAGCATGCGCAGCAAGGATCTTTAGCATGCCAATCGATGTTGTAGGCATTGTAGTAATTGTCATATCTTGAGTTCACAGTCTCTCTAGCAAGCTTAATTCGTTGTGCCCACTGCAGTAATAAAACACAAAATTAACGGTGAAGTAAAATTTATAAAAATCTCATAAACTTACGCCTAAACATGCACTTGCTGGAGCGTTATAGGGTCCACACACTCTAACTTTTGCTTTAGTGTGCTTGTTTTCATACGAGACACATTTTGATTTACAGCCCATTAGATTTCACTAATACTTCTCTCCACTTTCTTAATGTTTTAGGTATTTGTTAAGTTGAAGTATGTCCTTGTGAGTTTGTATGATTTGCGGATTATGATTTGTTTATTTAACTGCAACAAAATTATTTAACATAAAGACAAATTTAACATAAAGAAATTTTGAGTTTGTTAATAGTTTACGGAAAATTTACAAAATATAAAAACGAATTTTAATTAATATCGACCTTTTGCAAAAATTTTGTCTTATTGAGACGAGTCTCCAAATGTTCATTGAAACAACTATTTCTCGAGCTAATACCCCGTGGACTTTCTGCAAAAATATAGTCTCATTGAGACATATCTCCAAATATTCATTGAAACAACTACTTCTCGAGCTAAAACTTTCTGCAAAAATTCAGTCTCATTGAGACATGTCTCCAAATATTCAGTAAAACAACTACTTCTCAAGCCCGGTGTATTAGCTCGAGAAGTAGTTGTTTCAATGAATATTTGGAGACTTGTCTCAATGAGACTACATTTTTGCAGAAAGTCGATATTAATTAAAATTATTTAACTTAAATAAAAACACTTAGGTCCAATTGCACCCAGACCAAGCATGAAGTAAAAATGCGGATATTCCCTGTTTCTTTTTAAGTTTAATTTAAAGCTTTAAACGAGTGTTTTCCACTCCCAGACTAAGCATGAAGTAAAATTTCGAGTTTAGAAAAGCCCCGTGAAAATTTGTCGAGGGTCGCGCAGCGACCCGAGACAAATTTTCGGGGCTTTTCTAAACTCGAAATTTTACTTCATGCGCCACGCGTATAAAACACAGATTTTAAGTGAAGTTCCAATATACATAAATTTTACAATATTATAGTGTTTTATACGCGTGGCGCATGAAGTATAATTTCGAGTTTAGAAAAGCCCAGAAAATTGCGGATATTAACTGTTTTTTTTTAAGTTTAATTTAAAGCTTTAAACAAGTATTTTCCACTCCCAGACTAAGCATGAAGTAAAATTTCGAGTTTAGAAAAGCCCCGTGAAATTTGTCGAGGGTCGCGCAGCGACCCGAGACAAATTTTCTGGGCTTTTCTAAACTACAAATTTTACATCATGCGCCACGCGTACAAAACAAAAATATTGTGAATTTATGTATATTTGAACCACACTTGAAATCAGTGTTTTATACGCGTGGCGCATGAAGTAAAATTTCGAGTTTAGAAAAGCCCAGAAAATTTGTCTCGGGTCGCTGCGCGACCCTCGACAAATTTTCACGGGGCTTTTCTAAACTCGAAATTTTACTTCATGCTTAGTCTGGGAGTAGAAAACACTTGTTTAAGGCTTCAAATTGAACTTTAAAAAAAACAGGGAATATCTGCAATTGTTGTATCAATTCCATGGTATGTCATTATTTTTATAAAATCACATTACTTTTTCTTAATTATTTTAGCTGTAAATTTTCAGACATTCGTTGGTTTTTAAAAGAGTTTAATTTGAAACTTTAAACAAGTGTTTTCCACTCCCAGACTAAGCATGAAGTAAATTTTCTGGGCTTTTCTAAACTCGAAATTTTAGACTTGTCTCAATGAGACTACATTTTTGCAGAAAGTCGATATTAATTAAAATTATTTAACTTAAATAAAAACACTTAGGCCCAATTGCACCCAGACTAAGCATGAAGTAAAATTGCGGATATTCCCTGTTTCATTTTAAGTTTAATTTAAAGCTTTAAACAAGTGTTTTCCACTCCCAGACTAAGCATGAAGTAAAATTTCGAGTTTAGAAAAGCCCCGTGAAAATTTGTCGAGGGTCGCGCAGCGACCCGAGACAAATTTTCGGGGCTTTTCTAAACTCGAAATTTTACTTCATGCGCCACGCGTATAAAACACACATTTTAAGTGTGCGTGGCGCATGAAGTAAAATTTCGAGTTTAGAAAAGCCCAGATAATTGGGGATATTAACTGTATTTCTTTTAAGTTTAATTTAAAGCTTTAAACAAGTATTTTCCACTCCCAGACTAAGCATGAAGTAAAATTTCGAGTTTAGAAAAGCCTCGTGAAAATTTGTCGAGGGTTGCGCAGCGACCGGAGACAAATTTTCTGGGCTTTTCTAAACTCGAAATTTTACTTCATGCGCCACGCGTACAAAACAAAAATAATGTGAATTTATGTATATTTGAACCACACTTGAAATCAGTGTTTTATACGCGTGGCGCATGAAGTAAAATTTCGAGTTTAGAAAAGCCCAGAAAATTTGTCTCGGGTCGCTGCGCGACCCTCGACAAATTTTCACGGGGCTTTTCTAAACTCGAAATTTTACTTCATGCTTAGTCTGGGAGTGGAAAACACTTGTTTAAAGCTTCAAATTGAACTTAAAAAAAAACAGGGAATATCAATCGTTGTATCAATTCCATGGTATGTCATTATTGTTATAAAATCACATTACTTTTTCTTAATTATTTTAGCTGTGAATTTTCTGACATTCGTTGATTTTTAATAGAGTTCAATTTAAAGCTTTAAACGAGTGTTTTCCACTCCCAGACTAAGCATGAAGTAAAATTTCGAGTTTAGAAAAGCCCCGTGAAAATTTGTCGAGGGTCGCGCAGCGACCCGAGACTAATTTTCACGGGGCTTTTCTAAACTCGAAATTTTACTTCATGCGCCACGCGTATAAAACACTGATTTCAAGTGTGGTTCAGATTTACATAAATTCACAATATTTTTGTTTTGTACGCGTGGCGCATGAAGTAAAATTTCGAGTTTAAAAAAGCCCAGAAAATTTGTCTCGGGTCGCTGCGCGACCCTTGACAAATTTTCACGGGGCTTTTCTAAACTCGAAATTTTACTTCATGCTTAGTCTGGGAGTGGAAAACACTTGTATAAAGCTTCAAATTAAACTTAAAAAAAACAGGGAATATCCGCAATTGTTGTAACAATTCCATGGTATGTCATTATTTTTATAAAATCACATTACTTTTTCTTAATTATTTTAGCTGTAAATTTTCTGACATTCGTTGGTTTTCAAAAAAATTCAATTTGAAGCTTTAAACGAGTGTTTTCCACTCCCAGACTAAGCATGAAGTAAAATTTCGAGTTTAGAAAAGCCCCGTGAAAATTTGTCGAGGGTCGCGCACCGACCCGAGACAAATTTTCTGGGCTTTTCTAAACTCGAAATTTTACTTCATGCGCCACGCATATAAAACACTGATTCAAGTGTGGTCCAAATATACATAAATTCCCAATATTTTTGTTTTGTACGCGTGGCGCATGAAGTAAAATTTCGAGTTTAGAAAAGCCCAGAAAATTTGTCTCGGGTCGCTGCGCGACCCTCGACAAATTTTCACGGGGCTTTTCTAAACTCGAAATTTTACTTCATGCTTAGTCTGGGAGTGGAAAACATTTGTTTAAAGCTTTAAATTGAACTTAATAAAAAAACAGGGAATATCCACAATTATTGTATCAATTCCATGGTATGTCATTATTCTTATAAAATCACATTACTTTTTAACTTAGAGACACGTAAAGTGTTAAGTGTGAACATTAATAAATTTAGTAATTAATAATGAAGGTTTAAATTAAATTACACTTGGTTTGTTTCACAATTTTTTACTTTACTATTTACTCGACTAGTTTCGCGTTTTACAGCATTATCAGGAGGAAACTAGTCGAGTAAATAGTAAAGTAAAAAATTGTGAAACAAACCAAGTGTAATTTAATTTAAACCTTCATTATCAATATTTAAAAATGTTTCACCAAGTGATAAGTGAGAAAATTATTGAAGAAATAATAAATTTAGAATTTTTCCTTCTACAAAATAAGTGAAATAAATTTTGTCTCTAAAATAAATAGGGAAGCCAATATTTGAACACTTTAAAATTAACATGCGATTTCCTATGTTGCGTCCGTCAAGTCAACACCCGGTATAATACACACTAAAAATTCATAAAAATCATAAAAATAAGTGCAGAATTTTACCTAAAATTAACTTTTAGAGTTCACTCTATAATTGCTCGGCCGTTAATGGGTTAATATCGCTGCTTTGCTTTGGTAGTGGCACAACTAAAAAAAGTGATTGTTTTTCAATACAGTTATTTAATGAATACAGTTTTAAGAAACACAAACAAAAATACTTGCAAACAATCAGATAAATCGAGTGAAGATAGAGACTTGAGTGGAATATTTGAATAAATGTGTTTTGTAAACGTTTGCAGGCTCCTAACAAACTTCACTTGTGCCATTATCAAAGCAAAGCTGGGCTATGAGGAACATATGAATATTTAAGAAAATCGTTGTGCAACATTAAATATCTAGAGAATTACTGTTTCACTTATGTTGTATACTTACATTCGATGTTATTCTTGGTTTTAGTCTTGGATGAATTGGGATGAATGAATGAATTTTAGGACATGTTGTTACAATTTTGTTATGAGTGAAATGTCATTTTTTTACAGCAATCTAGGATTCTTATTATGTTGATGACGTATTAGCAGCAATTTTTGTATTGAAATTGATGCACGAATTCGGACGCAATAAACATTTGTAAAATTAATTAATGTGAGATTAAACATAAAACCAAGTTGAATATATTCTGAACTTCTCTTGAAATCAGTGTTTTATACGCGTGGCGCATAAAGTAAAATTTCGAGTTTAGAAAAGCCTGAAAATTTGGTTTGGCCGTGCCGCGCTTCGCGCTACCCGACCAAACCAAATTTTCAGGCTTTTATAAACTCGAAATTTTACTTCATGCTTAGTTTGGGAGTGGAAACCCTCGTTAGACAATTAATCAGAAACTTATTTGATCAAAAATTATTTTAAATAAATGGGATTTAATTTAATAAAAAGATACGTTGATAAAATAAATGCAAATCGAATTAAATTTGAACTTTGATTTGATATTTTAGAACATCCAGCGAAGATATTTTGTGTGACATTTTTTTTATCAAGTAGATGGGCGTTAGACTAATTGAAAGCGCATCAATTAGTCTAACGCATCATCGGTTTATACGCACGGCATTTCATTTTAACAAGTAATTTAAGAATTTTCTAACAGGTGGCGCATATTAGTACGGCAATTATAAAAATATTTAAAATAGTTATAAGAATATTTGCTTAGATAAAAGGCTAATAATGTGATTTAAGCCGCGATTTGAATATTTGAGAACTTGTGAACGCCAGCTGTTCGTGGCCAATAATGGGAAATACGTATCTTGCGTTTACTCTGAAGTTGACAGCGTGCTACTGCTGAGCAGAACGATCCGGAAGTATTATTTATGTGTTTGTTGATGGTTAGAAATATTAGTATTTTTACAGTACAAATGATACAAATGATATATCTAACAACAAATGGAGTTGTTAGATACCATGTTATGTTTTAATTTATCTCCCACAATCAATGAAACAACTCGAGTTCATTATAACAATACCAATACATGTATTGACAATATATTCACAAATTGTAACACAGCTATTTCATCAATCCTTTGTAAAAATTTTCATTTCTCCGATCACAGCTCACAAATAATAAAATTAGAAATTACAACTAGTTTAATAAAAAATTATACATATAAACGTTTTTTCAGTCAGACAAATATTAATATATTCATTGAGTCTCTAGGTTTACAAGACTAGAATACTGTCTTCAATTCCATGAGCATGGACAAGTCATTTGAACATTTTGTAAATATTGTTAAATCGCATTATTTCCAATGTTTTCCATTAAAAAAAGTTCTACATAAAACCAAACCTAAAACAGACATGTGGATTACTGCCGACATTATTCAAGCTAGAGACAGGTTTAATGCCTTTGCAGAGTTGGCAACTAAATACCCAATGTTTAAAAAATATAGTTAGCAACTAAAAACTGATCTCAAAAATAAAATGAATTTGTCAAGTAGAGCGTTCTATGACGCACAAGTTACCAATGCAAAGAATAAATCTAAATCAATTTGGAGCATAATTAAGTCGAATCAAAACTGTAAATCTAGAAGCACTGAAACCATTGAACACAATGGTTCTATGCTTTCGGAAGGAGGGGCCGCAGAGACGTTCAATAATTATTTCACAGACATTCCTATAAAATTAAGTCAAGAATTGGATAGCGTATCTATTGACACAGATTTCATCTGCAAAGCGATTAAATGGAACAACAATTCTATTTTCTTGTTTCCTGTATCAGAAAAGGAAATTATAGATATAACTATGAAAATGAACAATAGTACCAGTACAGATATTGATGATCTCTCACCTGACATAATAAAACATGCCATTGTTCCACTAGCCACACCATTAAAATATTTATTTAATCGAGTAATTGACACAGGTCTGTTTCCCACCTGTTTAAAAAAAGCTAAACCTTTGTTTAAAAAGGATTCACCTAACAAAATAGAAAATTACAGACCTATTTGCAATTTGCGGGTATTTTCGAAAATATTGGAGCAAGCTATAAATATACGGCTAAATGACTTTTGTGTTAAAAATAATATTATAACAGATATGCAACATGGTTTTCAAAAACAAAAAAATACAGACACCGCTTTAACTGCAGCTCTTAGTAATATCAGAAAAACCATTGATGAGCGTGAATGCGCAATGGGCTTGGCTATAGATCTGACTAGAGCATTCGATACGGTTAGTCATAGTATACTTTTATTGAAATTAGAAAGATATGGTATTAGAGGTGTATGTCTGCAATTACTAAAATCATATCTTAGTGAAAGAGTACAATCAGTATCATACGGCAATGGGACTTCAACGCCACTCCCCGTTGAAATGGGTGGTCCCTCAGGGCTCCACTTTAGGACCAATTTTATTTAATATCTTCATAAACGATATTGTGAGTTGTAGGCATAATATGCGGTCAAGTGTATGCTGATGATACGACCGCTATTATCAGTGGTCAAAGAGTCGATCAAGTCATAGTTGAAACGCAATACACTTACTTGCAAATAAAGACATGGTGCCAAAAAAACAAATTAACTCTAAATTCAGATAAGACATGCTGTGTCTTATTTAGAAACGGGAGATCCAATTTGGAGGTACCAACAAATTTCCTATTGGATGGCCAAGATACACTAATATCAACTATGATGAACTTATTAGGACTTACTATCGACTTCAAACTAAGCTGGGAACAGCATATTGAAACTTTAGCAGTGAAACTGAGTAGAATATGCTTTCTAATTAAATCGATAAATAAAAAGTGCTCAAAACACATTACATTGACCGCATATTATGCCTATTTTCATTCCCATATGCGCTATGGGATAATGCAATATGGACGCTGTAAAAAACTGTTATTTCAACGTCTGTTCGTGATTCAAAAACGTGTCGTCAGAGCACTAAGTTCTATAAAGCCTATGGACTCTTGTCGCCAAGGTTTCAAAGATTGCGGTATTTTAACATTAGCTTCAACGTATATATATGAAGTAGCCTTATTTGTTCGACAAAACACTCATCTATTTCCATCAGCGCAACACAACTACCCTACCAGATATAAAAATCACCTTCAACCACCAGCTCATAAAACCACCCTATTTAAAAAGGGGATCATTTATAACGGTTCCAAAATCTATAACTGTTTGCCTCATGAAATTAAAGACAGTGCATCTCTTATAATTTTCAAACGAAAACTTAAAAAATTATTGCTTGAAAAAAGTTTATATACAATTGAAGAATTTTTTGTTTAAAGAAATTGTCTATGTCTAATTATTGTTTATATTCAAATAGGTACATTTTAGTTTACACCCTTCAGCTGGATTATGACGTTTTCCTTTTGAATGCATGTATTGTTTAGTGATGAACAACTGTATGTAATTTACAAATGGAAATAAATTATATTATTATTATATATTACCAAAAACGTTCATCTTATATCGTATGTTCAATAAAAAAAAACCTCTAGAGTGCTATGATTTTATCTTTTTTAAAATTTAAGTTAGCTACACGCTTTAGGAATTGACGTATAATCGTCAGACACAATAATTACAATATATAGTTTCAAAGCTGCCAACCTACAATCAAAAAAAAAGTTCTTTATTGGCATTAATATTCTCTTTTACACTTTAACGTACAATTTTATAACCCTTTTTCCCCTTACAGCAATATTTTTTCCCTTCCTTTCTCCCTTTCCCATTCCAATCATTCCAAAATATTTACACCTGTCCCGTCCTCTCTCATCCATTCCGTAACCCTATTATTCCCTTCTATCCATTCTTTACATACCGCCTTGCATTCCTTCTCCAAGTGTTTCCATGTATCCCGTCCGCATCAGCATAGCACACACCTTCCATACTGTTCACCCATCCAAATCTTTCTTCCTCTCTCATCCGATCAGCCGTACCTTCTCCTTCCTGGATTTATCTAGATTGCTCAGATACCTTGGCACATTTCCATGTACCTGCCACCGTTTGTACCATGGATTGTATCCACTCCGGTCTATACTCTCCTGCTGTTCCTGCCTCCTTACTTCCTTCCATTTATGCTTCATCCACGCCGCCCATCCACTCCTTTTTCAAATCACTCATTTCTTCCTCTCTCATCCGATCCACATCAGCCGTACCTTCTCCTTCCTGGATATATCTAGATTGCTCAGATACCTTGGCACATTTCCATGTACCTGCCACCGTTTGTACCATGGATTGTATCCACTCCTGTCTATTCTCTCCTGCTGTTTCTGCCTCTCTACTTCCTTTCATTTATGCTTCATCCACGCCGCCACATCCACTCCTTTTTCAAACCACTAATTCACCACAATTTCCGATACCCCTGCCTTCTCAAACATTCTTCTTCTCTCCATCCTCCGCCCACTTGCTCCTTCTCTCATGCACGTCCGCTACACCTCTTTCACTAGCCTTTCAACACCAAGTTCACTTACTCTTTTCTCATACCTCGCCACTCTCTCCATTGCTTCTACATGCACACTTGTTCGATTCGTTTCTTGAAGCAGAATATATTTAGGTGTGACTCTTTCCACACCCAGTATCTGTTTCAGGAAAAACCCTTGCTCTGTCTCTATAAATTCATACAATCGTACGCCCCACACCTCCACCCCATACAATAAAATTGACTTCACACAGGCATCCCACAGTTTACACGCCATTTGAAAATTCCCCTCAAGCCATTTTCCCCATTTCTCCATTAGGATATGCCACGCTTCCTCGCTTTCAGTTGAACCCATCTGACGTGCTCCCTGTACCCGCCATTCCAACTAAATACAAACCCCAGATATTTAAACTCTTTCACTCTCTTAATACATTTACCCTTTCACACAAATTCCTTCCTACTTCCCTCTCTTCCCCTGTTCCTAAACCTCATCCACTTCGTTTTTTCTACATTCACACATAATCCTCGCTTATCCATGTATTTTTCCACTCTTTTTAAAATCTCATTCATTTCTCACTCGCTCGACCGTAGTACCACATCATCTGCATACGCCAACATCCACACCTTCATTTTTCCTATAATCACACCGCCCGCCTGTCCTTTTCTCAATACTTCTTCTATTTGACTCAAGTAAATGTTGAATAATAACGGACTAAGCGGGCATCCCTGTCTCACTCCCATCCATACTCTGAACTTCTCCGATACCTGTCTCTCCACTTTTGCTTGTCCCCACGTTTCCCGATATATAATTCTCATCCATTCCACCACTACCTCGCTCACGCCTCTTCTCTTTAAACATTCAATTAATTTATCTCTCGGAACCGAATCATACGCCGCTATCAAATCTACAAATACCGCATTCTTTTTCTCTCCAGTTCCCTCTTAACCACCCTCGCAAGCGTAAATATTTGATCCCTCGTCCGCCTTCCTCTTCTAAAGCCTCCCTAAGTTTCTAGCAGGAGTTCCTTTTCCTCAAATTCTTTTTCCAGTCGGTTGTTCACCACCGTCATTGCTATCTTGTACCCGATGCACATTATGGTTATTTATCTATAGTTTTCCACATCTTTTCTATATATAGTTTTTTATATATAGTATTTTTGTATTTCCCGTGTTGTGTATCGGGCACATTACTCCCACACTCCACGAATCCGGAACTTCCTTGTTTCCTCTCCACGTTTGGTTTATCAGCTCTCTGAATCGTCGTCCCTCTACTCCAATCCTCTTCCACATTTCCGCTCCTAAACCATCCATCCCGGCTGCTTTCCCATTTTTCACTTCTTCAAAACTCTTCTCTACTTCTTTCTCCGTAAACTCTTCCACTTCTCTTATTTCCCCTCGGCTTCCGACCCCAACTGGTTCCGCACAGTTCTCTACGCATTTATTTTTCCAGTCTTTCAGATTTACTTCTATTCTCCCTTTTACTTCTCCTCTCTTTAAAACATTCCACATTTCCCTTTCATATTGACACTCTCGTAATTCCGCTGCTATTTTGTTAATTGCCTGCTTTTGTTTATCTTCGCATACCTTGTTGTACTTTGTCCTCGCCGTTACCACCCACCTTTCTTTCCCTCTTCCAATTCTCCACTCATTTTGTGTCCTCCTTACTCCTCTTTTTGCCTACACTCCTCGTCGAATTACGACTCCCCTCCTCCTCCTCCTCTGCCTCCTTTCACCTTTCTCATACATCCTGCTATTTTCTCATCCATTTCCTCCATGCATTTCACATCCCTCCAGTCGATCCTCTCTAAACGTTCCCCCATCCTTTCTAAGTCCCTTTTGCCATCTAAAAATGTCCACCACTCTTGCTCCCCGTGCTGCCTTCTCTGTTTCCCTGCCCATATTGCTACCGATATTGGCAGGTGATCAGAGCCTAGTACCTCTTCAACCTCCATTCTAATGACCTTCGTCTTGTTTATACCATTTGTCAGTATAAAGTCTATAACCGACGCTCCCCGTGGTCCTACGTATGTTTTTTTCCCAACCCAATCGCCTTCTGTGCACCAATTTAACACATCTCACCCCTCGTCTACCATCCACTCGGCCATCATCCTCCCCTCCCTATTAATCACTTTATCCTGCGACTGCCTTTCTATTATTTCTCCCGTATCCCCCACTCTTCTTTTAATTTCACCTATTCTCGCATTAAAGTCTCCACCAATCACACAGCTTTTCCCCTCACTAGTTTTTTTATCCAGTTCTTCCCGGACTTTCTCCCAGTTCTTGTTTATATATACTATGCCTATCTCCAATTGTATCAGAAGGTGTCAGAAGGGAGGAGTCTGACACCCAATCCACACTATCCCTTCCACTCTTTCCTTAAATTCTAAATCTCCAGCCTCTAACCCCTTTCTTGACCCAACAATAAACGTTCCTTTCGCTTTTCCATTTGTCGCCCCCTTTGTAGCACCTCTTATTGTCCATCTAAACCCTGTTGGTAGCGTCCTTTTCACCTTTTCCCACTCTTCTATCACTAAATCTACTAATCCCACTACATTCTTCCCATACACC
Source organism: Philonthus cognatus (assembly GCA_932526585.2). Classification (NCBI taxonomy): domain Eukaryota; kingdom Metazoa; phylum Arthropoda; class Insecta; order Coleoptera; family Staphylinidae; genus Philonthus; species Philonthus cognatus. Next base: position 157,487,293 of record OW052241.1, read on the forward strand.
CACTCATCCAAGTCTCTCTGCCACCTCTGCCCCTTACATTTCTATTTTATTCTCGCTATATTCCAAAACCCTAACTTTATTTCCTCATTGCCCACCCTATTATTGCCACTTCTATTACGGCTTTGTATATTTCTTACTTTAACTAGTTTTTTGTCGTATACCCTCCTAATATTGCCAACCTGCAATATTTTCCATGACACTCTAGAGGTTTTATTTTATTGAACATACGATATAATTTAATAAAAAAACATTTAAATTTTTAAATAACCCGCCACGTCAGCACTAGTGCCCTCTGGTGGTATATACAATTTATTATTTTCTTATAAATTAATCGAAAATATAAAATGTCAAGATCACTAATCTAATGTTTTGTGTATAAATAACGTAAATAACCTTAAAACTTGAATTATAATTAGGTTTTTTTGTAAACGTTATTTCGCATAAAAATTAAAATAAAACCTACAGATAAGTGAACAATTGTTGAAATTGAGAATAATTCTATGTGATAATTGCATTACTAGCACATAACTGGCGCTTTAACTTCTATTAACAGCGGACATAACCTCTCGAACTTTCGGATATAATTTGTGGGCAAAATGTAAGTTCAATTACTCCAAAAACTTATGTTTACCCTTCCTTTTTATCATCAGAAGCAGGCTCAACCTGATAGAATTCGGTATTTAATGAAATTTTGAAAAAAAAAAACGGGTGTGGGTCGTATACTGTAGTTTTACCGATATTTTACTCAAACATTAGTTCAATAAATAGTGAAACAATAATGTTTTATTTGGAGTTGAATTCACAAACTCCTAAGAGATTAATTCAAAAAAATGGTCTGTGTATGATGCCAAGAATGCACCTGTCAAAATGACCGCGTCATAATCATATCATTAAAGTGTTATTTATGTGTTTATAGTTTTATAGGTTAAACATATTAGTATTTTTACTGTACAAATGATACCAAAAACGTTCATCTTATAGAGTTTAATAAAAAAACATTTAAATTTTTAAATAACACGCCACATCAACACTAGCGCTTTCTGATGGTATATATGGTTTATTATTTTCTTGTAATTTAATCGAAAATATAAAATATTAAGATCACTAATCTAATTTTTGTTTATAAATAACGTAAATAACCTTAAAACTTAAATTGTAGTTATTTTTTTTGTAAACTTTATTTCACATAAAACTTACAGATAAGTGAACAATTGTGGAATTGAGAATAACTCTTTAAGATAAGATTTTAAATATTTCATTGTATAATTCAATATCCGGAGGTGTATTTGCACGGGAAGTAGTTGTTTCAATGGATATTTATCGTCTTAAATTGTCTTATTAATTAAGACACTGTTTGCATTTTCACGAATAGTTTTTTCGTAATTTTATATATTATGATTAAAGTGTGCAAACTATAAGAAGCGTAAGCTTATTTTCTCGAATTCAAATATTTTTGAATTTGAATTTATCTAGTTTGAACTGTACCGTAAGGTAAATAATAAGGTCTCACATTCTTCATACCTGCTAATGACATAATCCCTTTTTTACCTATAAATACCGACCATCATTTTCACTCATTTCATTTCTGTGTACCTATTCATTCCACACAACCCTTTTTCCAAGTAAATTTGTTTTAATTTTATTCCTAATTTTTTTTAACGTCATAAGCAAAGCTATACTGAAGAGAGATAAATCTCGAAACGCGTCTATAGATGGCCTAAGACATTAGTTTTAATCCAAGTCCTTTCACTTCTAATTTGTTGCTATCTCTCCTTTCATTTTAAATTGTATTGTTCTTGATGAAACCAGTTGGCACCAGCAATGGGGCCGACAGGTAGCTGCAGGCAGAGGCTACCGAGCGCGTCTCCAGGTGGTGGATAGGAGCGTGACCGAGCATTCGGCCAGTAGCTGGGTCGGGCAGGTGGGACACCCCCGCATGACCGGCCTAAACCAGTTGCCGCGAACCAACTTCCCCCAAGCTACGGTGTACAGATATCGTGCCAATAGCTGTATGGCACAGGGTTAAGTGTCGCGAACGATTCCGTTGGGATACCGGGCGACCTCCCAACGTAGTGAGCCTTCTGTGCGTATCGGGGCACTGCGCACAGCGACCGGTTATTTCCTCCGTACTCGTGGGACCAAAATGGAACCTAAAACCAAAACAAAACCAACAACAACCATAGGGGGCTCTTCGGAGAACCCTACCTCCACTGGTGCCGCCGCAGCCTAACCCGAACGCCCTAAACAGCCATCGGGGGCGACCAAGCGACGCCAGAGGAGAGAAAAGCTCGCCCTGAGGGCAGGGACGCCTAGGCGGGAGGGCAGGGAAAGCCGACGCTAGGGGGGGGGGACGCATCCGCGTTACCCTGGACCAACGTCAGCACCCGGCTCGTCAGGGACGCCAAAGCGAAACCTGTCGAGCGACTGCACACCTCCGGGACTCCTCAAGAGACCGGCGAAAACCCCAAGGGAGGAGAAAGGGCCTCCGCCAAAGAGGACCTTCAGCGATATCCTTACGGGCATAGCACTCGCTATTATACCGAAGGGATATCCCGAGAATAGCATCAGTGCAGAGGAGGCCGAGGTTATTAAAACCTCGATCATCCAATGCATTGATGCCACGGCGAAAGGCGAAGCATCGCCGAGATTTCAGGAATGCACCCACAAAGGGGGATTCCTGAAAGTAATATGCTCCGGCATGCAAACCAGAGCATGGCTCGAGAGCATCTCCAAGGAGAAAAACCTCCTGGGGAACGGGAAGGAACTTCAGATCATTGATCTGAAGGACTTACCGGAACCCAGGAGAGTGCTAACCTGGGCTCCAGGACCACCCATAGAGGCGACCACCTTCCTCAACAGAATATCGGTGCAGAACAACCTGAGCACCGATACCTGGAGAGTGGTTAACGAGAGGCCGGACCCCAGGGGAACTCAGTACATCTTACTGATGGACAAGTTCTTTTGGGTGAAGGTCAGCGAGAGGAAGAAGCTGCACTTCGGCCTCTCGACGATCACCCTCAGGGCCCTGGCGGCAAAGACCGGCGCCAAACCTGAGGAGACCACAGAGGAAACAATGGAAGACATTCCATTGCCCGGAGAGGGAGCAATGGACAGCAGTCCGTTGCCCAAATCACCGAAGGGTAAGTAATGTTCAAATTACTTCAAATTAATATACACCACTGTAGGGCGGCATCCGCTGCCCTCAGTGCATATATCCTTAATGAGAATATTGACATTGCACTTGTACAAGAGCCATGGCTCTACAAGGGAATTGTAAAGGGGTTAAACATACAGGGCAGGCGACTGATAGCGGCCGAACCTATGTGTAACCCACGTACATGTATAATCGTAAAACATGAACTGAATCTAATGCCCCTATGGGACCTATGTTGCAGAGACCTAGTGGCAGCACGGCTGGAAGTAGTGGAAAGGGGAACACGGAGGGAGTTTATACTCGGATCCGGTTACCTTCCCTACGACCAACCAGGACCACCGCCACCAGACATCGTTCAGCGGCTGATAAATCGCGGGAGCCACGATGGCATACCGCTGATCATTGGATGCGATGCCAACGCACACCACATCATATGGGGGAGCACGGACATCAATCCAAGAGGTGAGAAACTATTAGATTTTATCTTAGAGAATGACATTGAAATAGCAAATATTGGAAATGTACCCACGTTCGTAAACGCGGTGCGAAGCGAAGTAATTGACATTACACTTGCCTCTCGCAAGGCAAGTGAACTGATAAAACTTTGGCATGTGTCTGATGAACCATCACTATCAGACCATAGATATATACGATTCGATATCAAATCAGAAAAACCAACGGAAACCCAAAACAGAAACCCGAGGAGAACTGACTGGGACCTTTACAATGAAGTACTAGCCAGCCGAATCGGGGACTGTCCAACAGGAGCGAGAACAACGCATGAGCTGAAGTTCATGGTGCAAAGCATCACGGACTCCATCAATACGGCGTTTGAAGCAAGCTGCCCAAGAACTACCAAACCCACTTCCACCAGGGTCACCTGGTGGAACAGGGATCTTGATAGGGCAAAGGCATGCACCAGAAGGCTATTCAACATAGCCAAGAGAAACGGTGAATGGGCGCAGTACAAAACGGCCCTCACGGCATATAACAATGCCATTAAAAAAGCCAAGAGAGACTCTTGGCAAAAATTCTGTGGGGACATAGAAAGTGAACCCACAAGCTCCCGTCTACTTAAGACGCTCAGCAAAGATCATGCTGGGAACATCGGCTCACTGCTGACCAAAGATGGAGAGTACACAGACTCGGTAGAAGGGACCCTGCAAGTATTACTGCAGACGCACTTCCCGGGTTCTGTAATACTTGAAAATCCTGTATCCGGGGACCTAAGCGAGCCCAACACATGGGCTCCAAAACAGGACTGGGACACAGCGAAAACAATTATCAAACCTGGTGACATTGAGTGGGGAATTAACACGTTCAAACCATTCAAATCACCAGGTCCTGACGGGATATATCCTGTCATGCTACAAAAGGGGATAGCAGCGCTGAGGGGACCACTATGTGATATCCTCAGAGCTAGCCTTGCCCTTTCATACATTCCAAGCAGCTGGCGGACTGTAAGGGTGGTATTTATACCCAAACTAGGGCGTGCTTCGTATGCCCTGGCCAAATCTTACAGACCGATCTGCTTGTCATCATTCATTTTAAAACTACTAGAAAAACTAGTAGACAGGCACATACGGGAAGGAGTCCTAAAGGACTCACCACTACACCGTCAACAATATGCCTACCAAGCGGGAAAGTCATGCGAACTGGCAATCCACCAGCTAGTGAGCAGATGCGAAAGGACCATACAATGCAAAGACATTGCGTTGGGGGCCTTTCTGGACATTGAAGGGGCGTTTGACAACACAACCTTCAACTCCATAGCAACAGCAATGGAGAAAAGAGGGATTTACCCGCAGGTCCGACACTGGGTGAACAAGATGCTCAGGAGCCGGACTGTAACAACCACTCTATACGGAAAGACAGCAGAAGCGGTGGTCGCTGGCGGGTGCCCCCAGGGAGGGGTTCTCTCGCCGCTCCTGTGGTGCCTCGTCATGGACGACCTTCTGCTGCTACTTGAAAACCAGGGCATTTATGCCCTGGGGTACGCAGATGATCTGACCATTCTAGTTAGCGGGAAGTTTGGGACCACTGTATCAAGCCTGATGCAGAGGGCACTAACTACCGTGGAAAGATGGTGCAAGAACGAAGGGTTAGCTGTAAACCCGGCCAAAACGGCGATAGTCCCCTTTACCAGGAGACGAAAAACCGATGACATAACATCGCTACGCCTGTATGAACACTAAGATGTGCAGTTTCTAAAACCTCACCTCACCTGAAATTTTGGAAGGAAGGAAGGAAGAATTTATCAAAAATGTATTTTCAGAAGGAAGGTACTACAGAAAGATTTATTCCGCCGTCATTAAAAAACTGGATTATTACTCTCAAAGGTATGGAATTATTGGTGAAAGATTTGCTGCAAGGGGATAATATGTCATTCTTTACGCCAAGGACTTTTAATCAAGATTCTTTAGAGAACTTTTTTGGTCAAATCCGTCAACATTGTGGACCAAATGAAAATCCTGGAGCAAATTCTTTCGTCAATTCTTACCGAACTCTGCTAGTAAATAATTTAGTAACAGTTCATTCCATTGGAGCAAATTGTAAAGATGATAACAGTGTTAACCTAATTACAAGAGTCGAAGAATTTATCACACAACAAAGCAATAACAAAACTGAACTTGCCCAATGCAATGAATACGCAGTAGAAACAATGAAAAGATATTCACCGGTGGATAAAATGTCTGTAGGATATATTGGTGGAATTGTTACAAAAAAGATAGGGGATTATTATAAATGCGAAACATGCAGGGATTGTATTTTATGCAAAGATAAAAATCAACGAAACGAATGGCACAATTTCACGAAGGAAAAAGAATTCACTGATAGTATTCCCGAGAAATTAAAATACTGTACACCTCAATTAATGGAAGGACTTGCTTATTGCTACAATATTTTTAAGAATCTGTTTCCAAAAATATGCCACCTTGATAATTGCTTTAACATATTATTACAAAGTATTGAGAAGCACAAACCTTTCACATTTAAACCTTGCGAACACACCACTGAGATGATAAAAAAGATTATATACAACTTTAGCAAGTTATGTTGCTATAATTGGTGCAATGGTGTAAATAAAGTTCTAATGAACAAGGATGACCGAGTTGGAAAAAGGAAAAGGGATCCAATTTATAGCCAGGCATTGGAATATGCAAAGAAGAGGAAGTATAACCACAGTGCTTAGATACAGGAAATTTTTCTTTTAAGTATACACATCCCAATGTATACACTGTGAATTTTCATGTATTCGTTGATTGTATAAAAGCGTTTTATTCAAATTGTTTATCTTGCGAAGCAGCCCGACCAATACAAATTTTTAGCCGTTATAAACTGGAAATAATGAATAACTATTTTTCGATTTAACTGATGTTAGTGAAACTGGGCATATGTGTTTTTGTTCACTATGGACATGTGGATTAGACCTACTGGGGATACCACATATAAAAAAAATAAGCCAAATAGCTCTACCTACTGGGTGGTTTGGAAAAGAGTTAATATATATTTTGATTTATTTCAGTATTTATTTCTCCATAATAAAACATGTAAATCTTTTAATAGGTACCACATGGTTCAAGAATCGTCATGTGTATTACAAACAATAAACTGTTAATTTAATAATAAATGTATAAAACTAAACTTTAATTTTATATTTATTTTCCAATTTACCAAAATATTTTTTTCATGCAGGATATACTAAGGTAAGTAATTATTTTTTTTAATTAATTCACTATATCAATAAACACATTTATTTGACCTTAAAAGGAATATTGAACTTTTAAATTCACTAAAAAAATTCTTTTATCATTTTTGTTTTTTATTCTGACAATATTTATTATACAATTATAATTTCAAATTTTCAGTTTGAAAATAATGATTGTATAATTTAAAAAAAAATTGTCATAATAAATAAACATATAATATATTTCAAAGCGCACAGTTTATTTTAAATATACGAGATTCCCGCCTGGTCCGCTGGCTCGGCATTTAGTACGGAGAAAGGACCACCAGTGGCGCTGAACGCAGTCTCGGCGACTATATGGGAGTGGGCCTTCTATAGATATTAGTTTTCTATGATGGTAACGACTAAAAACGGCACGACCCCCCCGACACAATGATATCCCTCCCAGGTAGGTACCCCCACCACACGGGATGTACTAGGCGTTCCAATCTGCACTGTCTGTTTTACCGCACCCTGTATAACGTTGTGTTAATTTGCTCAATATTATTGAAACGTTATAAAACAATGTTGAATTTTAGTATCATGTTCAACATTTCGGTAATGTATATAAATCAATATTGCACGGAAAACGTTTATACAATGTTTCTAACGTTGCTAAAACTTTGTAATAATTTGAATACAATGTTTTATTTTAATATCATGTTCAATATTCGTGCAATATTTAAAATGTTTTCGCGTTCAGTGGGCTGTAGTTTTACCTATATTTTACTCAAACATTAGTTCACAAAATAATGAAACAATAATGTTTTATTTGGAGTTGAATTTACAAATTCCTGAAAGAGCAAAGAACAAACAAATAACGTTATGTCAACATTGTAGCAACATTAAACGTTGTTTTAATGTTGATGAAACATTACTTAAATGGATTTGCTCAGTGGGTTAATTCAAAAAAATTGTCTGTATATGATGCCAAGAATGCACCTGTCAAAATGACAGTGTCATAATCATTTCATCAAAATTACCAGTAAGAATTCAATCATGTCCAGGGAAAATAAAAGGTATTTAGATTGAATCAATTATTAAAATGTATGTAGATTCATCCTTTCATCCACTCATTTGTTAATTCTAATTCATACAGTCAATACTCCAAAAACATTAAACCAATTTTAATTGTTATTTTATAATTACTGTGACTTAGAAGAAAAAGAAGGTATTTACATTCTGTATCCTTACGATAATAGAATTTTCAAAAAAGCAATTACTTCAGTATTTTAAAAATGTGTTAAATTAAAATGAAATTACCCACTGAGCAAATCCATTTAAGTAATGTTTCATCAATATTAAAACAACGTTTAATGTTGCTAGAATGTTGATATGACGTTATTTGTTTGTTAGTGCTCAGTGGGTACTTAATATTTCTTAAACAATTGTCTCATTAACCACTTGGTGAAACATTGCTTAATAATTGGTAACTGAAGAAATAAAAACACTTGCATGGTTTCACAATTAATTAGGAGAATGCAAGGGTTTTTTCTATCACTGTAAAAGTTTAGGTATTCGTTGTTTATTCAAAGCGTCCAACTTGAAGCTTTAAACGCGTGTTTCCAATCCCAGATTAAGCATGAAGTAAAATTTCGAGTTTAGAAAAACCTGAAAATTTGGTTTGGTCGCGTAGCGCGTAGCGCTACGCGACCAAACCAAATTTTCAGGTTTTTCTAAACTCGAAATTTTACTTCATGCGCCACGCGTACTAAACACTGATTTTAATTGAAATTTAAAATATACTTCTTCTGATCAATTTTACATTATTAAACTTTATAAATGAATCCCCTAGAAGCAAACGGATTTAAATAACTGATAAAAAAATGATAGATCCAGTTTTAAAGTTTAATTTATATTATAGCCTCCTCAATTATTAATTTGATTGATGCCCGGTATTATAAACGAATAATATATATTTAGTTTATTTACTGCCTTTCGGCCTTGAAATGTTACATTTTGTACTAATTAACTTAATTCTAAATAATTCAATAACTTAGTAAAAGATTCAATTTCTTGTCTAGACTTAGTTTCCCTCGTCGTTTAATTATGTTTTTCATCCATTTCAATCCTCTTCCATCTGCGTTTAGTGGGTCCTTATATGTCATTTCCTCTTCTTTCAGTTCGCTGCATTCTTTGAGCATGTGTTCTATATTCTCCCTGGCCTCTCTGCATGGTCTGCAATTTTTTGTTTCCTCTTCTGTCCAAAATTTACATTCAGCCTCTTCGTTCCCACATCTAAATCTCGCTATAATTTTCTTTTCTTTCTTGTTATAGTTTGTGTCTCTTAGGTACCGGGGTATTTCTTTTTCAATTATGTGTTTGTATCTTTCATTGTATTTTGAATCGTGTATACGTGTATTCCTCTCTTGCATCTGTACGTCCTTATCTCTTAGCGTCAGTTCTTTCCACATCACTTTTCCACTCTCTCTAATTCTATTTATTTCTGTGATGGTATAACCATTTCTGTTGTAATATTTTTGTTTATTTTGGTCCCACCCGACACCATATGGTAAAAGGGAATACTGATTATATATATATATATATATATATATATATATATATATATATATATTGGTCCCTTTTTATGTAATTCCCCTTTCCTTTGTCTTTCAGGCATTCTTGTAGCAGTTTGCACTCCCTTCTCTCACTGATTTTGTTTTCGAATTTCACCGCCGTTTTTCCTGCTTCCACTCTTATTTTGTCTAATTTTTACCTCTTCGAGTACAATGTATGCGGCCGTTTCTATCTACCCCTAGTGTCCATCTCCAGTACTTTGCCTGTATTGCTTCTAACTGCTCTTGTTCCTTCCAGCCCCAGATTTCTGCTCCATATAGCATCATCTCCTCAGTAAGCGGCTGAACATCATACCTCTCATCTTTATATTGTCAAATTTCCTTTCCCCTATACTCCACACTTGTCCCACGACCTTGTTAGCTTTTCGTGTTGTGCTTTCAATGTGTGCTTTGTCTGTGTTATTTGCACTGAACAGGTAGCCTAGGTATTTAAATTTCTTTACTTCTTCTATGTTTTGTCCCTCCCACTTCCATTCTTCCAGTTTGTTTTTTCCTCCTCCCTTTCTGAATATCATTAATTTTGTTTTTCCTACATTTACTTCCAGTCCTTTCATCCTAAAGTATTTTTCCAAGCATTTAATCATCTCTTACAATCCTTTTTCGTCTTTTGCTACAACTGCCATATCATCCGCGTATGCTAACGACCACACCTTTTCATTACCCACTACCACTCCCCCGGATCGCGCTTCTCTAAGCCTTTTCTCTGCATGAGCAATGTATGTCGCGAATAAAATAAGACTCAAAGGGCATCCCTGCCTAACCCCTTTCGACGTCCAAAATGCTTCCCCCGTGTTTCCGTTCAAGTACACTTTACATATCGTTTCAGTGTAGATTTCTTCTATTCTTCTCACCAGGTGTTCGCTAATTCCCTTCTCTCTTAGGCATGCCCACAATTTGTCTCTGTCTATGCAGTCAAAGGCTGATTTTAGGTCCAGGAATAACGTGTATAGCTTTCCTCTTTTGTTTGCGAGCTCTTTTTCCACCATATGGTTTAATATATACACGTTATCTATCGTTCCTCTTCCCTTTCTGAATCCAGCCTGTCCATCAGGTAAAATCTCTTTAATGTTTAGCTCCTCGTTCATTTTTTTTTTCTCTAGGACCATTGCATAGATTTTGTTTGTTTTGGCATAGGTTCTAGCCATTCAGCCACTAACGATGATTGTATTAATTTAACATATATTTGGACGTCACGACACATTCAAACCACACCCAGGGACACGACGAGAAATTATTTTTTAAATAAAGTCTCCCCGTGCACGGGAATCGAACCCGAGTTTGTGGCTCGCAGAGCGATACAGCCCGACGACGTTACCGCTCGGCCACCACCTGCCCCTGATAGATTTTGTATGCCATGTTTAGTAATGTTATGCCTCTGTAATTTGAAGTTGTATCTTTTCTTCCTTTCTTATGTATTGGGCACACTAAACCTACACGCCATTGGCACGGGAAACCTTTGCCTTTCCACACACAATTTATAATCTCTCCTAATTGATCGATCAACTCTTCCGTCCCATATATCCACGCTTCGTTTCTTATACCGTCCATGCCGGGTGTTTTTCTCTTCTTTAGCCTTTTTATCTGCCTCAAGATGTCTTCCTTGCTTATTTCATCTATTTTTTCTTCTTCAAAGTTGTTTATTATTTTTTCTTTCTCTTGTTTCTTTGCGCTCCCTTCGAATAGTGTTAGGAAATGGTTTCTCCATTCCTCCATATTTATTGTATCGTTTCTTTTTTCTTTCATCTTTCTTTCTTTATTTATGTACTTCCATGCTTCTTCTTCGGTGTGTATTGCTTTTATTTTGATTTCCTCTTTAGTCTTGTATTTTAGTCTGTTTCTTTTTCATGTGTCTTTGTATTCTTTTAGACTATGCAGGTACTTTTCTTTTGTTATCTTGTTATTTTTCCATTTTCTAAGCATTTTTCTTGCCTCTCTTTTTAAATGTGTGCATTCCTTACTCCACCATTTGCTTGACAGGCCTTCTTGACGTTTCCCAATGACCACTCTCACCGTCGCTTCTGAGATTCGTGCCTCTAATTCTTTCATCATGTTTTCGGCCTCTTTTTCTTCGATACGCACATCTCTGAGACGTTTTCTATACCTTTCGATGGCTTCTTCTGTCCACACTTCCTTTTCTGTTATTTTTGTGTTTTTCTATTATTGTTTCTGTTATTTCTAATTCTAATGGTTGATAGTCTGAGTCCACTCTTTCCCCTATCTTGAACTCTCCTGTATTGTTCCAGGCTCGTTCATTCACTATTGCGTAATCTATTACTGAGTTTCCTGTTGCTCCTATGTAGGTATACTCGCCGTGTTCGTCCCCTTCTTTGTTTCCATTTAGTATCTCCAGCCCATTGTCGTTATCAATTTTCAATAATTCTTTTCTTCTTTATTTTGTATTCCATCTTTTGACTCTCTTTTGACGTCTATGGTCAGCATATTTCTATCTCTTCCCTTTCCTATTCTGGCATTAAAGTCTCCTCCAATAATCAGATTGATTTCTTCCGTCCCTTCTATTGTTTCTTCGAGTGATTCCTGTATATCTTTAATTCTTTGGCTGTATACTGTTGCTATTTCGTATTTCTCATCTCCTACGGTGATGTTGCACGATACTATAAACGAATAATAAATCATTAGATAACTATTTGTGGAGTAAATTTATTTATCTAGTAAACTAATAGGCAAATAAAATTGCGTATTATAAAGCAAACCTACCAAATAAATAGCAATTCTAGAAATAAAAAATTTAATTAGTAGATTACAGACCGCAATTATACATTTTCATTGTGACCATAGCTGGAACCACCAATTTGTTAAATTGAATTGTCAATATTTCAAATTAAATTGTGAATCAATTGGAGATTTAGTATAATTCCTTATAGTTATGGAGAATAACCGTGGAATAGGACAGAATTACACAGAACAAGAAAAAGAAAGCTTATTAGAAATTATAAATGACTTAAACGAGTGTTTTCCACTCCCAGGCTAAGCATGAAGTAAAATTTCGAGTTTAGAAAAGCCTGAAAATTTGGTTTGGTCGCGTAGCGCGAAGCGCGGAGCGCCAAACCAAATTTTCAGGCTTTTCTAAACTCGAAATTTTACTTCATGCGCCACGCGTACAAGACACTGATTTCAAGTGAAGTTCACTTGTTCACAATATTTCAGTGTTTTCAGTGTTGTATACGCGTGGCGCATGAAGTAAAATTTCGAGTTTAGAAAAGCCTGAAAATTTGGTTTGGTCGCTCCGCGCTTCGCGCTACGCGACCAAACCAAATTTTCAAGCTTTTCTAAACTCGAAATTTTACTTCATGCTTAGTCTGGGAGTGGAAAACACTCGTTTAAAACTATAAATGGAACTAATTTTTAAAAAGCGTATGCATAAGTATTAAAATCCCTGGTTATGTCGGATTTGAAAAACTTTAGGTCAGTCGACTCCTTAGAATGTCTTGTGGTTCGAATTAATCACTGTCAGGGCAGATACTATGAGCGAACTTAAATCTGACACGGATGATATGGTATACATGATAACCGTAATGAAATTAATAAATAATAATAATAATAATAACAGAATCTTTATTTCAAATAATGTAGCACATACTATATATATATATATATATATATACATGAAACATAAATGAAATTGTGTCACACTTAACTAGTAGTAATTAATCATATATCCATACTTATATTAAAATATTCATTTACGCTGTACAGTTCAGCTTTCAGCAACAAGCGAAACACATTAGATTTAAATTTCTTAATACACTTGATGGCTTTCATGTTTTGCGGTAATTTATTATAAAACTTTATACATCTATACTGACTGTTTTTCTCCGTTAGTGTTAGTCTGTGTTATGGATAGGTTAAGTTATTCGTTCTGGTTTCATATGAATGCTTCTTTTCATTATTGAATATTTCTTTTGTGTTTTTGAATACAAACATCAAACATTCGAATATGTATAAGGCATGTACGGTTAAGATATTACGTTCTTTAAAGGTGCCCCTGCATGTCTCCCGATATCCAAGCTTGAACATTGCGCGTATGAATCTTTTTTGCATCACAAATATTTTATCGATGTGTGTGCTATTTCCCCATATAATTATTCCAAATCTTAATAGTGCTTCAAAGCTTGCATGATAGATGACTTTTAATGAATTTATATTTTAATATTTTTTTATATTGTTCATTACATAATAAGCTTTGGCTGTTTTTTTGGATAGGTAGTCGATATGGTAATGCCAGTCTAAGTATTCATCTATATAGACTCCCAGGAATTTTACTTCTGTACTTATTTGGATGTTATTGTTCATTAAGTATATCTTTTGCGGATTCTGTATCTTTAGTTGTTTTGTTTTAAAAAGAATAGCTTGGGTTTTTTCTCTGTTTAGTTGCAACCCATTCATTGCGAACCAGTCATCTATTATAGCAAACGCATCCCTGCACTTTTAAACTAAATCCGGATACACTTGATTAGACACAAGCAGGTTCGTGTCATCAACATAGTTAGTTAAGGAGCATTTTGAATCCAGCGCCAGTCCGTGCAAATCATTTATATAAATTATGAACATCATTGGTCCCATAATACTCCCTTGGGGGATTCCCACATTTTCACACTTCCTGATGCTGGATTCAAAATGCTCCCCATCCTTTTCTATACTTACTCTTTGGGCTCTTTGAAACAGATACGACTCACACCATTTTAAGGCATTTCCTCTTACACCATATCTGTTCAATTTGGATAAAAGTATACCATGATCTATGGTGTCATACGCCTTAGAAAAGTCCAAAAATATCCCCATGGCAAGTTCTTTATTCTCCAAAGCTATATTTACATTTTTAGTAAATTGGAATATGGCACTATTTATAGATTTTCCCTTAACATATGCATGTTGATGCTTACTTAAAATATTGCACCCACTCAAGAACCTAAACAGCCTTTCACATATTGCAACCTCAAATATTTTGGAAAATGATGATAACAGACTTATGGGCCTATAATTCCCCATCATATCCGTGTCCCCCTTTTTATATATTGGCTTAATAACTGCTAGTTTGAGTTTCGTTGGAAAAATCCCGAATTTAAAGGAATTATTTATTATATAAGTCAGTACGTTTGCAGTTTCTTCAATACACCATTTTATTATTTTGTTAGAGATCTCATCATCGCCGCTACTATTTTTACTTTTTAACCTTTTTACAATATCTATTATTTCATTTGATGTTACCTGAGTTACGTACATTGATTTGTTATTAAATTCTATATTTTGTTCATATCTGTTAAAATTCGTAATGTTTTTAATAATAATAATAATAATAAATTGTCTTTATTCAAAAATTCAGGAATATTACAAAAGAGAATAACATACAGTTTTAGAGGTTGGATTACTGCTGAGTAAATATTGGTTGAAATTCTCAATAATGTCAGTTGGATCCCCCGTCATACTTTTAAATACAAGTAGTAGCGCGAAGCGCGGAGCGGCCAAACCAAATTTTCAGGCTTTTCTAAACTCGAAATTTTACTTCATGTGCCACGCGTACAAGACACTGATTGCAAGTGAAGTTTACTTGTTCACAATATTTCAGTGATTTCAGTGTTGTGTACGCGTGGCGCATGAAGTAAAATTTCGAGTTTAGAAAAGCCTGAAAATTTGGTTTGGTCGCTCCGCGCTTCGCGCTACGCGACCAAACCAAATTTTCAGGCTTTTCTAAACTCGAAATTTTACTTCATGCTTAGTCTGGGAGTGGAAAACACTCGTTTAAAACTTCAAATGTAACTAATTTAAAAAAAAACGTATGCATAAGTATTAAAATCCCTGGTTTCGTCTGATTTGAAAAACTTTAGGTCTTCGACTCCTTAGAATGTCTTGTGGTTCGAATTAATCACTGTCAGGGCAGATTTTATGAGCAAACTTAAATCTGACACGGATGATAAGGTAGACATGATAACCGTAATGAAATTAATAAATACAAGTAGTAGAATCTAAAGTAATTATAATAATATAATACACTTTTGACTTTTAACTGTCAAATTATTTAGAGAATAAAATTTACTTGGTAGGAAAACAAACAAATAATTTACTGGGTAGATTTATTAGCCAAATAAAGTCATTTTGTGTTTAAAATACCGAAATCTTTGGCATAAATTAATTTGTTCCTAAAGTAAATTTTATTT
The DNA here is from genome assembly GCA_932526585.2 of Philonthus cognatus. Classification (NCBI taxonomy): domain Eukaryota; kingdom Metazoa; phylum Arthropoda; class Insecta; order Coleoptera; family Staphylinidae; genus Philonthus; species Philonthus cognatus. The sequence goes on from OW052241.1 coordinate 157,502,923, forward strand.
AGGGAATGAAACGTTTTATAATACCGGGCATAAGTGTTTTCATTTAACTGAAAAAATCAAGTCCATTTTATTTTCGATATTGTGTTTTCATTAAACTGAAAAAATCAAGCATATTTTATTTTCAATATTGTGCTTTCAATAAACTGAAAAAATCAAATTCTGGATGATTTAAATTAAATTTAAATTAAAACACTTGGTTTGTTTCACTTATTTATATTTTTTCCTTGAAGATGACCAATGGTCGAAACTAGTCGAAGAAAATATGAATAAGTAAAACAAAACAAGTGTTTTAATTTAAATTTAATTTAAATCATCCAGTATTAGATTCAAAAATCTTTCACCACGGGTTAAGTGAGGAATTAATTAAAGATGAAAAAATCAAGTTGTTATATATGCTGCTACGCAATACTTAATCTAATTAGTTAATTATTATTATTCGGGGAAATCCAATAATTAGCACCGTTCATTTAAACGTAACTTTATTCGTTGAAGGTATAAATTCGACTGGCGCTCAAGCGATAAAAACAATACAATATAAACTATATACAAAAGAGCGCGAATTAATTCAAAATAAAACTGGTACATAACATCTCTTCCCTAAATAAACGAACTTAACTAATAACACTAATTTAGAAATATACAGATATATAAATAAATTTCCTTTATTCTCATAATAATAATAGTAAAAAAATAACATTCTATAATGGTTGTACATTCTTTATTTTTTATGATACTTGTGACACCTTTTCGAAATCATATCTTATTGGCGCGTTTACATTTTGCCTAAGTCTATTCTTAATAGTACCATTCGTCGGTTGAGAAGACATATTTATTGGCAACGCTGACTTTTTATAAAATATCATTAATAGTTTTAGTTGATTATTGTGACGTTTCCAATAAATCTGTCTCTCTGGAATGTATACTACATATAATTTATTTCCTAATTTCTTTACAATAGTACCTTTAATCCATGACACCTTATTAATTTTATAATTTTTAACAAGTACTTCGTCTCCTACTGAAAATCATTTGTTTTTACCCCCAAAATTGGAAGCTTGTTTAGTTTGGTTATTTTTAACAAATTTAGTCAAATTAGAATTTCGTGGAAGTAATAAACTGAATCGATCGCTTATCTTGTGTCTGCACATTAATTCAGTTGGTGCCACTCCTGATGTGGAATGTTTAGAATTTCTATAATCAAATAGGAACTTTGCAAGACAATAATCTAAATTACTCTTAGGATTTTCTAATAATGCCTTTTTTAAAGCATTCTTAATAATTTTGACTGATGATTCCGCTGCCCCATTGGATTGAGGGTGGTAAGGTGGTGTAAAAATATGCTCGATGCCGTTGCTGCCAATAAAATGTTTAAATTCGTTTGATGTAAATTGGACTCCATTGTCAGAGACCAGTGTTATAGGTAGACCAAACCTAGCAAATGCATCTCTCAAAATTTTAATCGTCTCGGACGAATTAATAGTATTCATAAAAAATGCCTCCAACCATTTTGAATGCGCATCGAATATTACCAAAATATATTTATTGCAGAAAGGTCCACAAAAGTCAATATGAATCCTCTGCCAAGTTCTTTCAGGCCATGGCCAAGGAGACAACCTGGCTTTTGTGGGACTACTAGAATTTAAATTACATGCATTACATGACCTTACAAACTGTTCAATAGATTGATCTATCTTTTCCCACCAAAAATAGGATCTAGCTATTGCCTTCATTTTAACTATTCCTAAATGAGTTGAATGTAACTGTTCTAAAATTTTATTATGTAATATGTTAGGAATAACTAGCCTATTATTCCATAATAAACAACCCGATTATATCGAAAATTCAAATCGTTTAGATAGAAAAGGTTTGTATTTATCTTCTTTGTGTGTTTTTGATGGCCAGTGACCAGCCTTTACGAATTTTAGAATTTCTAATAGCAATTTATCAGTTTTAAAAGCTTTTCTAATATCATCGAATTTGATTAAAATTTCATCAATATTTGAGAAATAATCACGATAATTAAAATCGATACTATCACCAACTTCGTTTCCACTTGTTTGGAGAGGTAATCTAGATAAACTATCGGCAGCGTTCTTGTCCGATTTTACATATTCAATTTTATAATTAATAATTTATAATAATCTATTTGCCGAAAATTGAGGAATACAGCAAGGGTTTATAATCTGTCACTATTGTAGAATTATTCCCGAACAAATAGTCATTAAATTTAAATAACCCAAAAATTATTGCTAGGCCCTCTTTTTCTATTTGTGAATATTTCAATTCGCTACTATTTAATGTACGTGAAGCGTATGCTATTGGTTTCTCCGTTTTATCTTGAAAAACATGGCTAATTAATGCCCCTATGCCATAATCTGATGCATCTACAATTAATTTAATTGGCAAGTTAGGCTGAAAATGGACAAATTCGTCATTTGATGATAATTTATTTTTAATGATATTAAACGCTTCATGGCATTCGGGTGACCAATACCATTTAATTGATTTCTTTAGTAAATTGTAAAGAGGATGCAAAGTTGTTGACAAATTTCGAATAAATTTACCGTAATAGTTGACAAGTGGGCCGAGCGGTTGAGCCGCTGGATTCGCCAATCGGTCACGGAGGTGATCTGGGTTCGATTCCCAGCGGAGCCGAGTAATTTTTCTAACGAAAAATACTCGTCCCTGGTTCCATGGATGTGTGTAAATGTATTGTGACGTCCAAATATACATGTTATAACATAACTTGGAATAAGTTAAAATAAAATATTGGTACAAAATTAAAAATTGATGTTGGCTAATAGTCAAGAAACTAAGGCCAGGTAAAAGCCACCCCTAAATAAAAAAAAAAAAGTTGACAAGTCCTAGAAACGATTTTAATTGAGATACATTTTTAGGTTCTGGTGCATCTTTAATTGCTTCTATTTTATCATCACATGGATGAAGTCCATCCTTATTAATTATAAATCCAAGATATTTAACACTTTTGAAAAATTCACATTTATTAACAGCAATCTTTAACCCAGCATCTTGCAAAATCTTTAATACCTGATTAAGTCGTTGAATATGTTCTTCTTTTGTACGACCGGTAATCAGGATGTCGTCCAAAAAACACACCACCCCCTCAATGCCAATGAGCAGCGATTCCATAGTTTTCTGAAAAATGGCGGGAGCAGATGAAATTCCAAAAGGCAGACGTTGATACTGAAACAAGCCTTTATGAGTAGAAATAGTGACAAATTTTTTTGAATTTTCATCTAATAAAATTTGTTGAAAAGCAATAGTAAGATCTAATTTAGTGAATTCTACTCCCCCGCTTAATTTTGCAAAAAGTTCCTCCGGTCTTGGCAATAGATATTGATTGACTTCTAATAACGGATTTATGGTGATTTTGAAGTCTCCGCAGATACGAACGGTTCCGTTCTTTTTCCTCACGGGTACAATAGGTGTTGCCCATTCCGAATAATCGACAGGTAAAATGATTCCAAGGTCCAGCAATCGGTTCAGTTCGTCCTCCACTCCTTTTCTAAGTGCATAAGGTATGGATCTCGCCCGACATCTTGTTGTGACGAGATTCCTCCTTCCGCAGACGTTGCATTGGGTTGAGGTTGCTTGGGCCTGATGTCCTGATGAATTTGATGGAAAAGAAGACCTGGTTGGTTTCGGTGCGCGTACGTGGTAAAGTGACTCCTGCTTGAACGCGTGGCGCGTCGTCGCCGCTGCCGTATCCGCTCCCCAGGCTGCCTCCCTGCTGCACGCAATCCGGATAGCATTTTCAAAATCTATGTTTTTCTTCTGTTCGAACAGCTTTTCCATGATTTTGTAATCGAAGATTCCCGTTATGAATTTATCTCGCAGACAAATTGATAATTCAGTCCCGAAATCGCAGTTAAAAAATGCGAATTAAATATATCCAGGAGATCTTTAAATGTCTTACTCTCCGGCTTAGTCGGCAAGCATAAATCGTACATTAACTTGTACGAGTCTTCGCTGAGTAGATTCAGGAAAATTGCCCTTTTTAGGTTTTCTTCCGTTATTTTATTTGCGTCGAAATAATTAGATAATCTGGGCGCCAATATGGACCAGTCGTTGAGCGTGTGGTTAAATTCCCGTAGATGGCCAATCAAATTCTTCGACCCTTCCGTCGCCATTTGCACGTGGTTACTTTTATCACAAACTATTTTTGTTAGATTGATAAATTAACAAAATCCTCGTCGCCACTGTTATATATGCTGCTACGCAATACTTAATCTAATTAGTTAATTATTATTATTCGGGGAAATCCAATAATTAGCACCGTTTATTTAAACGTAACTTTATTCGCTGAAGGTATAAATTCGACTGGCGCGTGAGCGCAAACACCTGGCGCTCAAGCGATAAAAACAATACAATAAAAACTATATACAAAAGAGCGCAAATTAATTCAAAATAAAACTGTTACTATTTTATTTTCGATATTCTTCCAGGAAAACCCAACCAAAGCCAAACAAGTGCAATGACAAAACATGTTCAAAGAGAGCCAAATTCGACGATCAAGGCCATTCCAAAAACTCCTATAATTACGGAAGCGACTCAAACCAAAAATGTTCTATAAGTAACGATTGTTATCAAAAACACTCAAATTTCGGAGAATATGGAGCTCATGATTGTATAATAGTGTGCTATGATGATAACATGGATGATACACATCATGAACGTGCAAAAGAAGTAATGTATCATTTAAAATGCGAAGAAGATAAGCACAGCCAAGCAAAATCGAATCCATCGTGCACTATGAGTGCTAGAAGACTAGGAAGGGTTGATTTCAAATCAATTCTACAGTTGAACAATCCAGACTTTAAGGAATCTAAACATGGTGAACGTTGTCGAAAATCTGATCAACATAGTGAGCATTGTAAGAAATCTGGAGGACGCCATTGTGATCTGAAGAAAGATTCATCAAGTGAAGGGTATCATAGAGACTCTAATGGGCTTGAATCAAAATGTAAAAAATCAGAAGGGCGTCATTGTGTTAATTCTAAAAAAGGAGGAATGAATATTTGTGAAAAAAGTGGCTGTAAACGACTTACCAAAGATGGAGTTTGTGATTATGAGGTAAGTTTTTTCTAAAAGCCTTTTTTTTAAATGATATCTTATTCAAATTTGAATATGGAAAATTATATACAGGAAATTTACTTTGATATACAGGGTGAGTCACTAAGCGGAAATCGGTCTATAGTGGGCGTATCGTTGAAAATAGCAAAAAAAGTTTCAACTAATAGTTGTTCACAATCAAGTTTTTCATAACCTAAAATTATTGCTAAATATGGCGGCCTTGCGGTTATACCGGAAGTAATCACCAACTTCCTTATTTTAAATAGAACACCATATATATTTTTACATTTTTGGATTGCTCGTTAAAAATAAACATGAGTTTATTCACACAACATTCGGTCTCAGTTGAACCGTTTTCGAGTTATTTCATTTTTTTTTTTGATAAATTTGACGATTTCAGAGCTCGACGCCATTAACAATATCTTCAAAACGAAATAAGTCAGAGTTGTGCAGCTTACGGTTTTGGATTCGGGAAGAAACGTAGTATTTGTTTAAGTTTTTACCATTAGTCAGATTTTTTAAATTGAACCGAGTCCGTCGACGGTATTCTTCAGTACTTCAAACATGCATAACTTCATTTTTTTAAAATGGAACCATCTGTCTTGTGACACTTTATCTGATGCGAAATTAAATTTCCTTTTTATTGATACCGGGTTGTTGCCATATCCTTCCAATAGTTTTTTCCATTTAAAAAAATGAGGTTATGGATGTGGAAGTACTGAAGAATACCGTCGACGGACTCGGTTCAATTTAGAAAACCTGACTAATAGCAAAAACTTAAACAAATACTAAATTTCTTCCCGAATCCAAAACCGACTTATTTTGTTTTGAAAATATTGTTAAAGGCGACGAGCTCTAAAATCGTCAAATTTATCAAAAATAAAATGAAATAACTCGAAAACGGTTCAAATGAGACCCAATGTTGTGTGAATAAACTCATGTTTATTTTTAACGAGCAATCCAAAAATGTAAAAATATATAGGGTGTTCTATTTAAAATAAGGAAGTTGGTGTTTACTTCCGTTATAACCGCAAGGCCCCTATATTTAGCAATAATTTTGGGTTATGAAAGACTTGATTCTGAACAACTTTTATTTGAAACTTTTTTTGCTATTTGCACTATAGACCGATTTCCGCTTAGTGACTCACCCTGTATGAGTGGTCTAACTGTAAAACTCAAATTCTCCACTTTTAAAAACTTTTGGCAAATTGCACGGACATAAAAAAAACCAACTCAATGTTCACAAAAAGTGGAGAATGTGAGTTTTGCAGTAAGACCACTTATATGCATTGTAAGTTGTTAGGAATTCGTTTTTTTTTTTAAAGCGTTCAATTTGTAGTTTCTAAGGAATGTTTCTACTTTGAGATAAAACACTAAATTAATGTGAAGTCTAAAATAGACTGTACTATTCTAAATCAGTATATTTTGAACTTCCCTGGAAATCAGTGTTTAGTACGCGTGGCGCATGAAGTAAAATTTCGAGTTTAGAAAAGCCTGAAAATTTGGTTTGGTCGCGTAGCGCTACGCGACCAAACCAAATTTTCAGGCTTTTCTAAACTCGAAATTTTACTTCATGCTTAGCCTGGCAGTGGAAAACACTCGTGTGAAGTTTTAAACTGAACTCTGAAAGATATTTGAAGATTTACAGTTATTAAGATATGCATACTTAAACCAAATTGTAAGGCTTTTCTAAACTCGAAATTTACAGCGTATGCATACAGAGAATTTTATATAACACCGAAAATTTTCATAAAAAACGATTTGACGCCATTAATTTTTAGGTTATGTGTAAATTGGGTTGCCTATATCATCATTACAAATTGTAGCTAATCAATTACAATTAATGCCTTAACTTGTACCGAGTGGGCAAATAAGCGAGGTAAGCAGCTGTATCTCAGAAACTAACGACCGTAGAGAGTTACGGTAAAAAATTTTATAGATAAAGTAGGCAAGGGAAAATGCTGGAAATTATTTTCAAGTTTCCAAGATGGCTGCCAGTGGGCGTTTCCACCATCTTGAATTACATAAAGTTACGTTTCTCGCGATTTTCCCCAATGAATATAACCAACAAGTATTTGCGTTTTAATGTTAACTTAAAGTGGAACATCTTTTGTAAAAAAAATGTTTCTCTATCTTTCGAAATAAAGTGGTGGAGGGTATTTGAATGTTGTTTTAAATAAATGCCTGTAACTCGAAACGGCTTAATGGATTTAGATAAATTTGCTATCATTGAAAAGAGCATTTCTTGGGCTTTTAGGTTTCTCGTAATTATGAAAGTTGTGACCTACGCGGCCGCCAATAGAGGGCGTTATTCAATATTATAACCAAAATATTGGATTTTCTCAAAAAATTTCAATGCGATGATATGATTTTTTTTTAGACTAGAAAATAGACAAATGACCAACCAATAAGCCTGCGCAAACCGCATCTTAATATCTTTTTCCTAACTCAAATTATTAAAAAAAAAAATACTAAACTAGTAAAATTCATATATCCCCTTTTTTTTACGTCATCTATTTCCGCTGCTAAGGCCAATCATGACGCCGGAGATTAGGTCTACAGCTATCGGAGAATTTTGCCGAACCCGGTGGGAGTTCCAACCCACCGGTAGGGATCTTTAACGTGCACGCAACATCCAGGCAGTACACGGGTCCTACATGCATTTAACGTCATATCCGAGAAGACGGAGTGTTTGGCATTTTTATACTAACCTATATAAATGCAGACAACTTGTTAGGCCGGTATTTAAACCCCGGTCCGTGGCGTGGCAGTACAACACTCTAACCACTACACCACCAAGCTGCCCATATCCCCCTTTAAAAATGCATCGGTTGCGTTCGATAAGAAGGCAAGTAGTAGGCCATTGAAATAATAGACAAACTCCTCTCTAAAATATTCACAAGAAATGTCAGTTTATTTAGTGCTGTGATTTTAAGTCACACGTTTTCGTATTTATAAGCGATTGTCCTTTTAAATAAAGTTGTGGTCCTAAAAAGGACCGATTTTGAAAAAAGATTAATGCCTTCTGTGTTCAAATTGCCTTCCATTATATTTCATACATTGTTCCAGTCTTTTTTGAGTCGACAAACCCGCAGCCTCGATTTCTGCCGCTGATAGTTGACGAATTGAGTTTCGAATTCTGTTTTCCATATCCATTCGTGTTGTTGGTGGAGTTTGAAAAACAATATCTTTTAAGCGTCCCCACAAGTAAAAATCAAGACATGTCAAGTTGGGAGATCTTGCCGGCCAAGGAAATAGGCTTCCCCTTCCTATCCAGCTTTCTCGAAAGGTCCCGTTAATATGGTTTTGGAAATTAATTGAATAATGTGCCGGACAAGCATCTAATTGCAGAAACATAGTTCTCCTAGTTGCGAGTGTCACATCTTTCAACAAAATTGGCAAGTCGTTGATCAAAAACTCTAAGAAGCGGTTACCAGTTAAAGCTTGACCAAAAAAATAAGGTCCAATAATTCTGTCCCCAATGATATCGCACCACACATTTAGGCTCCAGCGTCCCTGGTGCTGCACTTCTCTTAACCAATGCGGATTTTCAGCGGACCAATAATGCATATTATATACTTAAATTATTGTTGAGTTACGTGAAGGTGAACTAAGTTATTAAATAAAAGAATTGAGTCTCCTTTCTTCACAAGATTTATTTAAAAATCGCAAATGTACATTTCGGTCACGATGTGACCATTATCAATGCTTAACTTAAGCATTGATAATGGTCACATCGTGACCGAAATGTACATTTGCGATTTTTAAATAAATCTTGTGAAGAAAGGAGACTCAATTCTTTTATTTAATAATGCATATTATGACGGTTTACTCTACCATCACTACTAAAGGTAGCCTCGTCGGTCCAGAGAATTTCCGTTAAGAAATTTCTGTTTTCCTCAACCATGCCTAGCATCCATTGACAATAATTTAATCTATTATCGAAATCTTGTTCATTTAGCGCCCGGTGCAAGACTATGTGGCAAGGATGTAATCTAAAAGTAAAATACAACATATGCGTAAAAATAATACAATCAGAATAACACTGAATTGTGTATCTGAGAGTATGTGCTAAGATACTTGGAATAAGATAAAATTATTTACCTATAATCTTTCAAAATATTTCTAACAGTTGTTCGTGCTATTCTCAAGTCTAGAGACAATGTTCTAGTTCCTACATGTCTATGAAATTCTATGTAAGCCAAGACATTTATAATGTTTTTTTTCGGTCCTTCCATTGCGACGCCTGCGACGTTTACGACGACGAAATCTACCAGTATCGCGTAATCGCTGTACCAAGCGCGGAAACATTCTTTTCCCGTAATGACGGCTATCTGGATACCGTGCCGCTGCATTTTTCAATTCAAATCAATTCAATTCATTTATTGTGCCACTAACATACATTGTCATTACACTTGTCATCGGAGAATAAGCTTAAAACTAGTAAATACATTGAGGGTAGAAATATACAAATACAAGAGTATACACGGAAAATAAAATACAAGAACATATTAAAATATTAAAATATAAAAATTACTTAAAAATACTGCCATCGCTGACTAAAAATTCCTCAATTGAAAAGAACGCATTTGTGACTAGAATATTTTTTATTTTAGATTTAAAATGCATAAGATCCAACGTTTTTAGACTCTCAGGTAGCTTATTGAATAATTTTATTGAGAAATATCTCATTCCCGTTTGTGATTTCGTAAGCCTCATGTTTTGTTGGTAAAGATCTGTCTTAAATCTAGTGTTATGGCTATGATGATCATGTATTGAAAAACTTAAAGGGTTTTTCTTTATATATATGAGCGATTCATATATATGAAGGGATGGTAAGGGTAGAATTTGCCATGTTTTAAAAATGTGTTTACAGTCATCTCTGTAAGGGGCGGATGCGATGATTCGAATGGCTTTTCGTTGCAACCGAAACAATCTATGCCTCGAGGCAGAGTGACCCCACACTAGTAAGCCGTATCTTAAGCGGGATTCGATTAATCTGTGGTATGCTGTTTTTAACGTAGACTTGTCACTGATCTTGCGTACTAAATTTCTTATACAGTATATATTTTTGGAGATCTTCCCAGCTAACTTATTGCCTTCTACATCCCATCTTAAGTTTAAGTCCACGTGCAATCCCAAGAAACACGTTGCATCCTTTTCTACTGGTTCATTTAATGAAAACGACATGATTTTAGTTTTATTTTCATTTAGTATAAGCCCATTTTGGTTACACCAATCCGTCACCAGTTTCAGAGCTTTGCGATTGGTCATATTCGCTTCGCTTAACGTCCTATCCGTGACAACTATAGTGCTATCATCTGCGTATAAAATAAGTTCTGTGTTGTTTAAATGTATTACAAGATCATTCATAAAAATTATGAAAAGGGTCGGTCCAAGAATCGATCCTTGAGGCACACCCCTTGTAACAAACTTAGTGGTGGATTTGTTATTCTGATAGAAAACAGCTTGTGATCTGTGCCGCAAATAGGACGATAATAGATTTGTACTTGTGCTATCAAAATGGTATATATGAAATTTAATCAAACGCCTTCGTCAGATCTAAAAATGATGCAACTGATGACATTTTGCACTCAAAACAATTTAATATGTGATCGACGAAGGCTAGAATGGCATCGCTCGTAAAGAGGGCATTTCTAAAACCAAATTGTTTTTGCGTGAACAGGTTATTGTGTTCAAACCAATAAATTATTTGTTTCTGCATTATTTTTTCGACAACTTTACTTAAGATGGGAAGGATGTAAACTGGTCTATAATTAGACGGCTCGTTATTATCCCCTTTCTTAAATATTGGCACAATTTTGGCCGATTTTAGCACATCTGGGAAAATACCAAATCTCAAGATTTCATTTATTAATGCTGTTAGCGGACTTATAATAACATTTAATATTATCTTTAAAATTTTAAAAGAAAACCCGTAAATGTCAGAGCAATTGCTTTTAGAAATAATTTTAAAAGTATCTCTTACAATAATTTGACTAATTTCTGTAAATTTAAAAGGCACTGGATGTACTGAAATAACATGTGAGGTGTTTGGTGTAGAATTTTGACTAGAGATATTATTTGCAATATTGGTAAAATAATCGTTGAACATATCACAAAATATATCACAGTTTACATTTTTATTGGCTGGCTTTCTATCACAATTAATTACCTTCCAGATAGCTTTGGCTTTATTTCATGATTTGTTAATGTATGAGGCATTAACATTGTTTTGTGTTGTATTTATTTTAATAATATATTTCTTTTTATATTCATCACGTAATCGTTTGTTTTCTTCTGTGGGATACATTTTATAGACTTCTTCAAGGAAGTGCATTGTTTCGCGCATATTCTTAAGACTCTGATTAAACCAATTTATATTATTTTTCTTTGATTGTGAACCTATATCAATAACTTTTGCCGGAAAGCATTTATGTAAATTAGTCAACAGGATGTTATTGAATATATTTTATTTCGTGTTAACATTTATAGATGAATCGTTTGTAAAATTAAAACTTATATGCGCTATGTTAGTATAAAATAAGTCTTTTCCGTACGCAGTTAGGAGTCTAACATTTTTAGTTATAGTTTGCGGTTTATTACATATTTTAAATTTCACTGATATACCGGTGTGATCGGAAAGATGTGTTTCTTCCAGATTTGTTTCTAATGAATCCCGACAGATATTAGTTAATACGTTATCAATGCAATTGCCCTGACGCGTATTAAAATACACTGTTTGACGTAAACCATAGGATAGCAAAATGTCATTTAATATTTGTGCATTTAGATCGTTTTTAGTAAAACTTACATTAAAATCACCGCCGAGAATTATGTCATTATTAATGATATTGAACTTGTCTAAAAATGATAATAGTCTGGTTACAAATTCATTGAAATCCGCAGAAGGAGAACGATATACACAGATGATATAGCATTTAATAGGTAGAATATATGCGCAAGAAATTTCACAAATTTTGTCAATCGAAAATAAATTACTTATATCATTCGGCGATTTGTTTTCGATTTCTTTGTCTATATAAATTATTGTGCCACCGTGATTTGATGAACTCCGGGAAAAATACGCCACAGATTTTAAGTTATTTATACTTGAGACGCAAGCTTCTTCTTCAGTTAGCCAGTGTTCACTAGCTGCAATGAACTTATATTGCTTATCAGCTAAAAAGTTTTCTAGTTGTGAGATTTTATGTCTTATTGACCTAATATTTATGAATAGAATGTTTATTTCACTGGTCTGGAACTCTTCGATGTTTTCACTAAAAAATCATTGATCCTAACATGCTCTGGCCAAAAATCTGGATTCCTGATATCATCCACTTTATTCGATGGAATGCCTATTGAAAACATTCGAAATAAATCGCAATCATGTCAACGGCTTCATTATTTGTGAGAGGCATTTTGATTAAAAAGTACTCAAATTATGCGCAATCAACAATATTGGGCTGCGTGTGACAAAAGTTTGACGTAACTTGGCAATATTTTTGTTAGGCGATTGTCGTATCCGTAGCCTACTACTTGCCTTCTTACCGAACGCAACCGATACATTTTTAAATGGGGATATATGAATTTTCCTGGTTTAGTATTTTTTTAAATAATTTGAGTTAGGAAAAAGATATTAAGATGCGGTTTGCGAAGGCTTATTGGTTGGTCATTTGTCTATTTTCTAGTCTAAAAAAAGTCATATCATCGCATTTAAATTTTTTGAGAAAATCCAATATTTTGGTTATAATATCGAATAACGCCCTCTATCGGCGGCCGTGTAGGTCACAACTGTCATGATTACGAGAAACCTATAAGCCCAAGAAATGCTCTTTTCAATGATACCAAATTTATCCAAATCCATTAAGCCGTTTCGAAGTTACCGGCATTTATTTAAAACAACATTCAAATACCCCCCGCCACTTTATTTCGAAAGATAGAGAAAAATTGTTTTTACAAAATATGTTCCACTTTAGGTTAGCAGTAAAACGCAAATACGGTTTTGTTAAATTCATTAGGGAAAATCGCGAGAAACGTAACTTTATGTAGTTCAAGATGGTGGAAACGCCCACTGGCAGCCATCTTGGAAACTTGAAAATAATTTCCAGCATTTTCCCTTGCCCACTTTACCTATAAAATTTTTTACCGTAACTCTCTACGATCATTAGTTTCTGAGATATATCCGCATACCTCGCTTATTTGCCCACCCCGTACATACAAGGAGTTTTTCTTTCAATTATACATGTCCCAATTACTGCGTATATGCCGTAAATCTTTAGTTAATCGTTGTTTTTTTAAAATGAGTTCAATTGGAAATCTAAAATGAGTGTGTTCCACTCCCAGACTAAGCATGAAGTAAAATTTCGAGTTTAGAAAAGCCTGAAAATTTGGTTTGGTCGCGTAGCGCGAAGCGCGGAGCGGCCAAACCAAATTTTCAGGCTTTTCTAAACTCGAAATTTTACTTCATGCGCCACCGGTACAAAACGCTGACATATTACGAAGTTTAAAACACACCGCTGAACTTTACATTGAAACAGTGTTTTGTACCGGTGGCGCATGAAGTAAAATTTCGAGTTTAGAAAAGCCTGAAAATTTGGTTTGGCCGCTCCGCGCTTCGCGCTACGCGACCAAACCAAATTTTCAGACTTTTCTAAACTCGAAATTTTACTTCATGCTTAGCCTGGGAGTGGAAAACACTCGTTTAAAGCTTTAAACTGAACTCTGAAAGATATCTGAAGATTTACAGTTATTAAGATATGCATACTTAAACCAAATTTTAAGGCTTTTCTAAACTCGAAATTTTACTTCATGCGCCACCGGTACAAAACGCTGACATATTATGAAGTTTAAAACACACCGCTGAACTTTACATTGAAACAGTGTTTTGTACCGCTGGCGCATGAAGTAAAATTTCGAGTTTAGAAAAGCCTGAAAATTTGGTTTGGCCGCTCCGCGCTTCGCGCTACGCGACCAAACCAAATTTTCAGGCTTTTCTAAACTCGAAATTTTACTTCATGCTTAGCCTGGGAGTGGAAAACACTCGTTTAAACTTTCAAACTGAACTCTGAAAGATATCTGAAGATTTACAGTTATTAAGATATGCATACTTAAACCAAATTTTAAGGCTTTTCTAAACTCGAAATTTTACTTCAAGCTCAATCAAGAAGTAGAAACACTCGTTAGAAGTTTTAAATTGAATGCCCCATGTACTTAATAAAAGTCATAAGGTACATGTGTTATTTAATCTCTAGACAGCATTGAAGAAAATTGAGTAGTGTATTTATATTTCTTGTAAATTTGATTTATTTGCAGGCTGCCGCTCGTTTAGAAATAGAAAGGCAAAAAAGCAGTAGTCGCTTCGATAACTACTATAACAACTACAACATAGACTGGCATCCAAAATTTTCATCAGTCTTGCCTATCGGCGGTGAAGAAGAGAGCCATCATTCGATGGAATGTCCTTAACAATTTTTTTTAAACTTTAACATCAAATAATTAAGATGTATAATTTCTATAGTAACAGAAATAAATAATTTTAACATTTTCATCAGTCTTGCCTATCGACAGTGAAGAAGAGAGCCATCATTCGATGGAATGTCCTTAACAATTTTTTTTAAACTTATCCCTCAAATAATTAAGATGTATAGTTTCTATAGTAACAGAAATAAATAATTGTAACATTTTCATCAGTCTTGCCTATCGACAGTGAAGAAGAGAGCCATCATTCGATGGAATGTCCTTAACAATTTTTTGTAAACTTTAACATCAAATAATTAAGATGTATAATTTCTATAGTAACAGAAATAAATAATTTTAACATTATATTTAGTCTGTCATCATATTCAAAATCATCAGTGTAAATAAAAACGAATCAACCGTTATGCAAAATATTGGGTAAGTTATTTTCTATTAAATTTTTTGATAAAATCCAATATTTTGGTTATAATATCGAATAACGCCCTCTATCGGCGGCCGTGTAGGTCACAACTGTCATGATTACAAGAAACCAAATCCATTAAGCCGTTTCGAAGTTACAGGCATTTATTTAAAACAACATTCAAATACCCTCCACCACTTTATTTCGAAAGATAGAGAAAAATTGTTTTTACAAAATATGTTCCACTTTAGGTTAGCAGTAAAACGCAAATACTTGGGGAAAATCGTTTTTTTTTGTTTTCTTCCTAAATAATAGGTTCCAGACTGACTATGACTTATTTTCTTGTGGGTTATCCGATTGGCAGGGGCTATCGGATTTGTTTCTTTTTTCCTCGGTGGGTATTTGTATTAGATTTAAACTTGAATTAATCTAATTCTTAAATTAATTCAAGTTTAAACCGTCGCCGATGGCGGCGATTTCAGGTATTGGATGTTGTCGGGTTATCATGTCCTCGCGTCTCTTCTCTGCTTTCGTAATCGGGTCTTCTATTTTTAGATCTTTTTTCAGATTTTCGTTCGTTACGTAGAACGGAGCTCCTAGTGCTTTTCTTGTTAGCACGTTGCTGGTGATTTGCATCTTTTTCTTGGTCGCGATGCTGCCTGTTATTGCTAGTTCTTGTCCATATTCGGCAACCGGATTTAGCACAGTGGTCAAGATATTTTTCCTGTTCCGGACGCTCAGCGGGCCATCCTCTTTAATAAGCAGTAGAGTTTTCTCGCTTTTTTACAAGCGAGAAATCCTCTCCTCGCAGCGTGTGTTTCAAATCTCAGTTTCCTATCTAGTGTGACTCCTAGATAGGTAACTGAGTTTTTTAGCTGGATTTTGTGTTTCCGGTCCAAGTAGATGTAGCTTCTTTTCGGCCGCTTAATCCCGAGGAAAATGCTTTCTGTCTTTTTAGAGTTTAAGCGAATTTTCCACTTTTTCGCGTAGTTCTCTATTTCTCGGTATGCCGCTGCTGTTTTGTCGTGAGCCCGGTCGAAGCCCCGTCCTTGTACCAGGAGGGCCGTGTCGTCGGCGAACTGGAAGATTTTCACTCCGTTTTTCCTTGTAAATTTCGGTACGTCGGCGACGAATAAATTGTACAAGGAGGGAGAGATTGGAGAGCCTTGTGGTAACCCCTCTGTAGCCGATCTCCACGTCGAGAGTGCATCGTTAATTCGGATCCGGAATTTTCTGTTGGTCAGCCAATCATCTATTAGCCGCGCTAGCCAAAACGGGAAATCCTGTGTCAATAGTTTATAAATCAGTCCGTCTTTCCACACCCTGTCGTACGCCTTCTCCACGTCCAGCAGCGTAATCATGGCGGAGTTGCTTCGCAAAGTTAGCTTCCTGGCGGTGCTGACTAAGTTTTCTGCTTGCTGGACGGCGGCGAGCCGGGTGCGGAAACCGAACTGATTCGGCGGTAGAATCTGTTTTTCCTCCGTGATTTTCTGGATGTCGTTCTTGATTGTTTTTTCCGCGATTTTGGCCAGCCCGGATATCAAACTGATGGGCCTCCTATTCTCCACTCTCGACGGGTCTTTCTCCCCTTTGGGGATGGTGATTACAATGGCCTTCTTCCATTCCGCCGGAAACACAGCGTGATTACGAATTCCATTTACTAACCTAGTGATTCTGCTTATTGCATTATCATGCAACAGCTTAATCGCTCGGTTAGGAATGTTATCAGCTCCTGGTGCTCGTTTCTCGTTCGTAGTTTTGATTGTATCCTTGATGTCCTGGATCGTGAGCGCTTCGGGCTTTTTGAACTTCGCGTTTCTGACCCCGCGGAGTGTTTCGCTAACCATGTATTCAGTTGCGGCGTCTGAATTGTCGGAGTTCGTGAATTGGTTTTCAAAATGGTCGGCAATGGCTTCCGCTTTATCCGCGTCCGCGAAGCACCACCGGCCATCTTTTTCGATTGGTGCGTTTGGTGAGTTTTTCCGCCCGCAGCTCTTTAAGAGTTTCCAAAACTTTCCGTCGTTGTGGTCGCAGTCCTGGATTTTTTGATTCCAGTCGTTTTCTTTTCTTTCTTTTAACATTTCTTTGACTTGGAATTGAAGTCGGTTTAATTTCGCCTTATCTTCAATTCGTTTGAATTTAGTCCACCGTTTCTTAGCGTCGTTTTTCTTTTTCAGCAGTGCTTTTTCCTCCTGGTTTAATCCGAGCGGATTTTTGAGTGATATTGGTGTTTGGCACTCTTGTAACAGTTTCTGTATTTCGACGGTTAATTTTTCCGCTTCCGCGTCGATCTCGCCTTTTTTAATTGGGGTTTTCGGACCGGAAATTCTGCTGCTGAGATAACTGAACTTCATCCAGTTCGTTTTCATTTTGGCAACCGAAGTTTTTTCGGCTTCGCCCCAGTTAATCACCACGGGAAAGTGATCCGAATCTAACCCGTAGAGAGTTTTAATTCCCCACGGGTTATTGCTCTTGAAGCTCAGAAAGATGTCAATCACGTCTCCGCGGTGGGGGAAAATCGCGAGAAACGTAACTTTATGTAGTTCAAGATGGTGGAAACGCCCCCTGGCAGCAATCTTGGAAACTTGAAAATAATTTCCAGCATTTTCCCTTGCCCACTTTACCTATAAATTTTGTTACCGTAACTCACTACGATCATTAGTTTCTGAGATACAGCCGCTTATTTGCCCACCCGGTACATACGAGGAGTCTTTCTTTCAATTATACATGTCCCAATTACTGCGTATATGCCGTAAATCTTTAGTTAATCGTTGTTTTTTTTTAAAGGAGTTCAATTGGAAACCTAAAATGAGTGTGTTCCACTCCCGGACTAAGCATGAAGTAAAATTTCGAGTTTAGAAAAGCCTGAAAATTTGGTTTGGTCGCGTAGCGCGAAGCGCGGAGCGGCCAAACCAAATTTTCAGGCTTTTCTAAACTCGAAATTTTACTTCATGCGCCACCGGTAAAAAACGCTGACATATTACGAAGTTAAAAACACACCGCTGAACTTTACATTGAAACAGTGTTTTGTACCGGTGGCGCATGAAGTAAAATTTCGAGTTTAGAAAAGCCTGAAAATTTGGTTTGGCCGCTCCGCGCTTCGCGCTACGCGACCAAACCAAATTTTCAGGCTTTTCTAAACTCGAAATTTTACTTCATGCTTAGCCTGGGAGTGGAAAACACTCGTTTAAACTATCAAACTGAACTCTGAAAGATATCTGAAGATTTCAGTTATTAAGATATTTTACTTCATGCTCAATCAAGAAATAGAAACACTCGTTAGAAGTTTTAAATTGAATGCCCCATGTACTTAATAAAAGTCATAAGGTACATGTGTTATTTAATCTCTAGATAGCATTGAAGAAAATTGAGTAGTGTATTTATATTTCTTGTAAATTTGATTTATTTGCAGGCTGCCGCTCGTTTAGAAATAGAAAGGCAAAAAACCAGTAGTCGCTTCGATAACTACTATAACAACTACAACATAGACTGGCATCCGAAATTTTCATCAGTCTTGCCTATCGGCGGAGAAGAAGAGAGCCATCATTCGATGGAATGTCCTTAACAATTTTTTTAAAATTTTAACATCAAATAATTAAGATGTATAATTTCTATAGTAACAGAAATAAATAATTTTAACATTTTCATCAGTCTTGCATATCGACAGTGAAGAAGAGAACCATCATTCGATGGAATATCCTTAATTTTTTTTTTTAAACTTTAACATCAAATAATTAAGATGTATAATTTCTATAGTAACAGAAATAAATAATTTTAACATTATATTTAGTTTGGCATCATATTCAAAATCATCAGTGTAAATAAAAACTTTATCAACCGTTATGCAAAATATTGGGTAAGTTATTTTCTATTACAAAAACACGTGCACTTTAGGTGAATGCGCCAGGCATGCTAAGGTTACAATTTTAGGTTACTCTCCAAATCGAAATACTCCGATTTTTAAATGTTTTTAAATTGAGCCGGGTGTAGACATGTGTGGGACGCACAAATGTTAGGATAAAGTTCTTTCTGAGACTTACCATTTAGCCGCAAATCGTATTTTAAGTTCCGATTTTGAGGTTATATACGTTGGTATTTTCGGGTGAATAAGCATATTACAGGTATGAATTGTACACACAATGAAATTATCTCCAAAATTATGACGTAATTAATCCAAATTGTAGTATTATCTTCATTTATACAGCCAAAATCACACTATTAATTTCACACTAAATCTGACGTCTACTGACGTTTATTTAAACTAATGGATATATAATTCAAAATTGATTATTATTCATGTTTAGATTATGAGTATTTTAGCTTTTGGTATAAAAAAATAGATGGCGCAAAGTGTATTAAAATTTTAAAAAAAGATCCGCTTACTAAAATGTTTCTCCAATGACTGGGATTATAGCGTAAAAAATTAATTTTGTAATTGAAATATTCTAATTTGTCTCTAACGTCTATAACCATAATTTCTAGTTGCGTTGATGGCCAACAATTTTGTTGTTACTCCACTGCTGCAACCCGAGTTGGTTTTCGTAAACATTATGTAATCGTTTATATGCTATATGTTATTGTTTCTTATCTGTATGACAAATGCAACACGTGTGAAAACAGTACATGTCTTTTGCTAAATAAATAAATTGAAATTGAAATTAAACGGCAAATGTGAATTTATTGAAAATCAAGTTAAGTGTTTACTATAATTTAATACATAACTGAGGACATGGTGGTTTTATAATTACAGTATATGCGATATTGTTACCAGATCAATTTACTAAAAAGTAATGGTACAATATCATAATATTCTCGTTTCCGCGTAAAGGTAGCGCCATCTACTTTTTTATATCATAAATTAAAATATTTGTGATTTTCTAATGGATCCAATTTATATATAATATATTCCATTTGTTTCTGGATCTCGCCTAGCTATGGAAAAGTGACAGTTTAAGTATTGTAAATGGGGCTGGTTGTGTTTTAAATCAGGGTTTTTAAATGTCACTGTCAGATGTTCGATTTTAAGGTTATAATTTCTGACTATTATGATCTTACACTGTTGCCTGTTTTACAAATTTTCAGATATAAAAGGATAATAATATGCAGTTTTAAGATTAACAAAATTTACTACTTGGTTTTTGTACATACAAACACAGCAATAATATTGTATATAACAAATATAATGAATTCGGCTCTGCAAACTTATTTCGTCATCCATTTGTATTTCTCGCTTGGGTCTTCCCGTTAACACATTTTGATCAACTCCATCCATCCACCTTAATTTTGGTCATTCTCTCTTCTGTTGGCCCTCAGTATTTCAGAATTTGTAACCTTTTTGATTCAGAGATAATCTTTGGCATGTTAATATTTAATATGTGCCTGAAATTATTTTTCACTTTGACATTGACACAGCATTGCAACACTAGATTAATTTGATTTAATAATAAAATGCTCGAAGAAGCGACCGCGTGGCGAAATAATTGTTGCAAGATTAACAATAAACCTCTTGAAAATTAAAAAGAGGATTACTTATGATATCATAAATTATTGCAACACTGTTAAAATAAGGAATCAGGAGTGGCAACTAATAGAAAATGTAAATGTTGATACTGCAACATAACAACACGAAAGCATGGCTAGGCGAGATCCAGAAACAAATGGAACCGTGTATATCCATTATTTCAAATAAACGTCAGTACACGTCATATTTAGTGTAAAATAAATATCGTGATTTTAGCTGTATAAATAAAGATAATACTACAATTTTGATTATTTACGCCATAATTTTGGAAATAATTTCATCATGTGTACAATTTATTCCTGTAATGTGCTTATTTACCCAAATATACCAACCTATATAACCTCAAAATTGGAACTAAAGATACAATTTGCGGCTAAACGGTAAGTCTCCGAAAGAACTTTATCTTAACATTTGTGCGTCCCACACACGCTTACTTCCAGTTCCGCTGGCAAACTCTCAAAAATTATAGTATTCCGTTCTGGAGAAAAAAACGGTAAGTCTCCGAAAGAATTTTATCTTAACATTTGTACGTCCCACACACGCTTACTTCCAGTTCCGCTGGCAAACTCTCAAAAATCTTAGTATTCCGTTCTGGAGAAAACCCCACTTTTTATAAAAAAAGGGAATTTTTGTTTTATTTATACAAATTTCTATGTATACGTTGTAAATTTGCAGACATTTATCAATATTATTAAAAAAATCAATTTGAAGCTTCTAAGAAGTGTTTCCAATCCTTGAAACAAAGTTTCGAGTTTAGAAAGTCCTGAAAATTTGGTTGGTCTAAATTTAAAATAATTCGAATTTGACAGTATTGCTGTTTTTTACACTTGTTCATTTTCAAGTTGCAGTTGCAAACAACAAAATGTCAGTTTAATGTCACTCAAATTGATTAGTAAATTGACAATTTATTGTTTATAAACAAATCCTATGTATTTACAAATTGCGCAACACAAGTTGCGCGATAAAAGTATTTGCTCCATAAGGCTGTGTTATTGCTTGTAAATTTAAAACTTGCCCGATAAGAAGTTGTATCCTGAAATGTACGACTGAAATAACACAGAACACAATTGCTGCTAATAATTATTTTTTAATTTTAGAGAAGGAAGTGCTGACTTGTACAGTTGCTGTTACTACAATCGGCAGCACCCAAAACATCACCATTTAAAAAATAAAATGCAAGGCGATGACCTCCCCGAATATGCATACAAAAAAACTAATGAGAAAGTTCAAAAATTAAGTAATGTTTTGAAGGACGGAATTGAGATTGAGCCTAAAAAGAGTAAAAATATTAGTCTAACTGAAAAGCAATTGAGAGATAAAGTGGTGGGTAATATTTTATTTAAAAATTTATTACAATTAACTTATTTTGTGAAACTGGTCCGTAAGTATATCATTTGATTTTGTTCTTCATAATTTTTCAGTATGAAGAGTTAATTCAAGAATCCAAATTGTACATGAACAGTCGAACAGATCATTATAAAAATCTGTAAAATATATTCCAATAAAATGCATAGAAAATATATTATTGACTTATTAATTATAATTAAAGGGCTCAGTGGAAAAGTAGTACAAGTGACATGATATTAGGCCCGTTCATCAGAATGTTCAACATTTAACATGTTTGGATTTGTTTGTGATGAATGTTAATACCTAATAAACAGTACTCCAGTCGGTATATTTTGTACGATTGCAAAAATCGCAAACACGTTCACGATTAACAATCCGGCCATCAGAAAATTCTCCAACAGTTGGCAGTAAACTCCCGACTGTTGTCTCTGGTGAACGGGCCCATTGATTTGTGAAAATTGGAGATAAAGTTTAACTTTTATAGACAAATCTGTGGACGTCTAACCAATAACGGGCCCATTGATTTGTGGATCTTAGAGATAAAATTTTACTTTTATAGACAAATCTGTGGACGTCTAAAGAATAATACTGATGACAAATTGCATACTGTGAATATGGGCCCTGAGCGACTTATATGAAGTATATCCCCCCGATTCCGTAAGCGAAACGTTAAATTTAACGTAACGGTACCCTCACAATCTAAGTATACAAATCTAGTACTTAGACTGCGATGTTATCATGTACCATCGGTGGAAACAAAATGCTGGGACACGTAAAATTTGTTTAGTATGTGTTAAACTTTGGACTTGCCAGGTAATTGTCATTTGATGTGTCAAAACTGAAAATCCCTTTCTTTTCCTCTCATTTAAATATTTGTATTGTCACTCCAAGTTATAAACTTTTTTTTAAAAACTGACTTAACCGGTACAAATTTGGTTATATTTGACATTACCCAATTTTCGATTTATCCCAATATTTTATGGTAACCGTTGGTACACTTATGTGCAATAAAATTAAGCACACAAAATATGTTATAGTTTAAAGCGGACATGATAAGTTTCCTAGTTACGCAAATATTTTAATTTTCTTAATATCAAAATACCGCGTTGTTTAGACAACAATTCAAAAATTCGAATTCTAACTAATATAGAAGATGGTATTGCTATTAGACAAATGGCTCGAGGGATGAACATCAGTAAAGAATTAATCTTAGTTTTGGTTTTTTAATAAAGGCGTTATTTTCAAGTTATGGTGCTTCGTCATTTATTAAAACTGCTGCTAAGTAATTAAAAGAGACCTTAATTATACAACTAGAATATTATGAAAAATAGTTATGACATGTGCTTAATTTTATTGCACAGAAGTGTACGTTAAATTTAACATTTCGTGTTCGGAATAGCCCTGTATATTGGGTTGCATTTGTTCAGCAATATGTAAACTGAGTTGCATACAATGTGTATGTTGTGTTGCATACATTCAGCATGTGTAAACTTAATTGCATATCTTAGAATATGTACGTGCCAACCTTAGACCATAGAAACTTATAGACGCGTCGTGAGGTACTTCTAGCCAACTACGAAGTGAAGCCAGCATTCGGAGCAGGCGCGTGACGTCACGGGTGGGCAGATGACAAGTTTGTGTGTTTGTTTCACGAAGGTTTCACGACTGTTTTCATTTCATTTTTATTTTAAAATCGTGTTATTTCTGTGAATTGTGTGGTTATAATTATGGTGCAATCATGCAGTGCTTATAATTGCACAGAACGATATAAACGTGGTACAGATATATCATTTCACCTGTAAGTATTTACTTTTACATATAACTTGTATGTGCATAACCTCGAAATAGGATGGTATACAGGGTGAGTTTTTTAGTGTTACAGGGCTATAATTCGAGATGGGGGGACAGATTTTACCATACTTTCTACATTTTACCCTTTTCTCGTATTTGAGGGGTTGGTGGTAATATAGCCCTGTAACACTTAAAAAGACTCACCCTGCATAAACGCAATTTCAAAATTGTTGTCACCTATTTCACAAAAACAATCATTCACAGATTTCCACGAGATTCCCTAGTGAAAAATCAATGGATTGCTGCAATGCGACGTGAAAATTTTAACCCATCACAACATAGTAAAATTTGTTCAAAGCATTTCACACATGATTCTTTTATTACCAATAATTGGAGTTCAATAAAGAAACTTAAAAATGATGCTGTGCCAAGCATATTTAATTTTCCTAGTCATTTGACAAAGAAAATAACTACTAGAAAACCACCGCTATCAAGAAAGGTCAAGGTTCAGAATGAAGATAACCCAGGAACATCAATAAATGAAGGGACCTCCAAAGAGTCTCTCGTAGAGCCCCCTATCAAAAAGAGAAGAATGCATTATGTTGGTGATTTCAAAGAATGTGATTCTTCAATGAGACATCAGCAATATAGACTTGCAGTAAAAAATTTACTTATAAAAAAGCAGAAACACGTTAAAATTCTACAACAACGGAATTGGCGGCTTATTAAGAAAGTGTCTAACTTAAAGTCTTTACTGGAACATTTGAAACAAGAGCGGATGATTGATGAAGATTCCTCACTGAAACTTTCGGTAAGTGAAATACAAAAAATATCATTAATATTAATTGCATGTGATTGGTGTTTGAATTTTCTCCTAGGATACAATGCCTGCTGCAACTAAAACAATATTTAAACAGTTGTTGAAATCTAAGCGTTCTAAAACATATCCACCGGAATTGAAGAGCTTTGCACTTACTTTGAACTTTTATTCACCTAAAGCTTATTCGTATGTCAGAAAAACTTTTCCTAACATGCTTCCTCATCCACGAACTCTTCAAAAATGGTATCAAACAATAACATGTGGTCCAGGCTTTCAAACAGAATCTGTGAATGTTTTAAAACAGAAGGTATTAGAGCTTCGGGAAAAGGGTAAACCTTGCATTTGCTCCTTAATGATTGATGAGATGGCAATACATACAAAAATAGAATGGGATGGAGAAAAATTTTTAGGGTTTGTTTGTTAGACTATTTGTAAATTGCATGATATTTTGTATAGATGCATGAAGAAGTAAAAATTATAAAAAGAACATATATGTTGGTTGAAATAATTTTACATTGTAGGTATGTTGACATCGGCAATGGGCTTGAAAGTGATAGTGTAGCAGAAGCAAAGGAAGCAATTGTTTTTTTAATTAATAGTGTCAACGATAGATGGAAGCTACCTATAGGTTATTTTTTAATTAATGGAATTACAGGAATTCAAAAGAGTAACCTGATAAAATTGTGTTTGACTATATTACATGATGCTGATGTTACGATCACCAGCCTAACTTTTGATGGCGCTGCAACCAATATAAGTATGGCAAATCATCTTGGAGCAGATTTATCTATTAACTCATCACAAACATATTTCATGCATCCTATGGCAAAACAGCCCGTTTACATTTTATTAGATCCTCCTCACATGCTGAAGCTTATAAGAAACACTCTTGGTACATATAAAGTTTTGTATGATAATAAAAGTGAGCCTATTAAATGGAAATATATTGAAAAATTGGTAGAGGTACAGGAAAAGGAAGGTCTGCATCTAGCAACAAAAATTACCAGAAGACATATAAATTGGTTTAAAGAAAAAATGAAAGTAAAATTAGCAGCACAGACTTTTAGTTTAAAAGTTGCAAAAGCTTTACAATATTTAAGAGAAACTCATTATTCAAAAGATTTTGAAGGAAGTGAGGCAACTGAGAGATTTATTATTTTCATGAATGATATTTTTGATATTTTAAATAGCAGAAACATACTAGCCAAAAATTTGAAAGCAAGTCTTCAGCATTACAACAAGGATATTATTTTTCAAAAAATTGACGAATCAATTAAATACATTATGTCTCTTAAATGTACAGCAAATGGGGAACCTCTGTATTTAAGCCAAAAAAAAACTGGCTTTATTGGTCTTGTCGTCAGCTTAAAATCGTACATGGGGATATGGAAGCAGCACGTAGAAAGCGGTGATCTAAAGTATCTTTCAGCGTATAAGCTATGCCAAGATCACATAGAAGTTTTCTTTAGTGCCATAAGAAGCCATGGAGGATATAATAATAATCCAACTCCAAAACAATTTCAAGCTTCTTACAAGAGGTTGTTAATGCACACAGGTGTTACAGCTTCCTCACAAGCTAACTGTATTGAGCAAGCACCATCCATTATTTTGGCGATGAGTACCACAACTAAAGTGAAAATGAGGACCATTCACCAACAACTGATTGAAAATTTAGATACCGAGGAAGATATCACCAACGACCACAATTACGCTTTAACTAGTTTAAGTTATTCCAATAAATTATCTTTGTATGTAAATGATGTTGTGGAATATATATCTGGATTTGTGGTGAAGAACATTAAAAAAAAATTGGATTGTGAAATTTGTTTGACCGCGATCCAGTCAGATATTTCAAAGTCAACCAGGCAAAAATTATAGTAATGTTAGACAATGTTTAATTCAGCCATCTAAGGATGTGAATCACATTTGTAAAATAGCAGAAAGTGAAATCAGAATTATGGACAAAATGGATATGTTAAACGGAAATAATCTATTGACGAAATTAATAATCAATATTGTGTGCAATGTTCGCGGTGCAGTTTTCGAAGCTTACAAGGAACACATGTACGATAATGATATTGAATCTAACCACATTATAAATTTAATTAAAGTTATCGGTTTTCATTATTGTAGTATTAGATTATATCATCTGGGTGAAAGTAAAAATAACAATGCTGATAGAGTTAGGAGCAAACTAACTAAAATGATTTTGTTTTCTGGACAATAAATAAATGTTTGTAAAGTTAATAAATTAATTACTTGTTTATTTATTTTTTCCTGATACACGTATACTGTATAGCCAAGTTCCTTCCACAAGATTAATGACTTTTAAGTAAATAAAAAATTGATTTCGTGCACACTTCCAATACGAAGCGTATTTCTATTTGCGTTCTTGCCCACACGTGACGTCACACACGCCTATTATGTTGGGAGAGGGCGCGTCTATAAGTTTATATGGTCTAAGGTGCCAACACGTACAGCGAATTTTTCGTTTAGATAAACATACATATGTAACACCGAACATTTTCCTAGCGAGAATTTTTCTTTAATATGTCAGTGTTTTGTTCCGGTGGCGCATGAAGTAAAATTTCGAGTTTAGAAAAGCCTGAAAATTTGGTTTGGCCGCTCCGCGCTTTGCGCTACGCGACCAAACCAAATTTTCAGGCTTTTCTAAACTCGAAATTTTACTTCATGCTTAGTCTGGGAGTGGAACACACTCATTTTAGGTTTCCAATTGAACTCCTTTTAAAAAAACAACGATTAACTAAAGATTTACGGCATATACGCTGTAATTGGGACATGTTTACTTGAAAGAAAAACTCCTTGTATGTACAAGTTGAGGCATTAATTGCAATTGATTAGTTACAATTTGTAATGATCATATAGGCAACCCAATGTACACATAACCTAAAAATTAAAGGTGTCAAATCCTATTTTATAAAAATGTTCGGTGTTTTATAAAATTTTCTGTATACGCTGTAAATTTTCCGACATTTGTTGTTTTTTTTAAGAGTTCAATTTAAAGCTGTAAAGAGTGTTTCCACTCCCAGGCAAAGCATGAAGTAAAATTTCGATTTTAAAAAAGCCCTGTGAAATTTTCTTTGAATAAGTTCTCTTAGTGAGTTTTGCTGGTTCTGAAAAAAACGTCTTTTCCCATTTGAAGATGGCTTTTGGAGATAATGGGTAAGAAGTTGTATTAAACAATTGAAGCGGAATCTGAAACAGGGAAAAACATGTTTTTCTGCATGCAAACTTGCAAAGAATTTCGAGTACGGGAGGACTTCTAAGTTGCCTTTTAAGTTAAACTCACAAAGTTCTGTGTAGGAGGCGCCAGATTTGTAAAATCGCTCAATTGAACTAACCTTATACACGCTTAAATCATCTTGATATTGGACTTCACTCATAAAAATCCGAACAGATTTTGTTTACACGTCACTGACTTCACTCAATGAATTAATAGTTTGTATACAATCCAAGTTACATATTTTTGCAATCGATAAGTTAGGAGCAAAATGTGTATACTGTGTTGCATATGTTTTCTATTGTGTATGTTGGGTTGCATATGTTAACCAATGTGTATACTGTGTTGCATATGTTATCTAATGTGTATGTTGGGTTGCATATGTTATCTAATGTGTATGTTGGGTTGCATATGTTATCTAATGTGTATGTTGGGTTGCATATGTTATCTAATGTGTATGTTGGGTTGCATATGTTAACTAATGTCTATGTTGGGTTGCCTATGTTATTCAATATGTATTGCGTCAAGGACGGTCGAGTATACGGTAAGAAGGATCGACAGAATCGAAGATTTTGGAGTGGGGGTCAGATCGCTACGTCACAAATGCGCGCTGAATTTAAATGTGGTTACATCATAGTATACTTTAGGTAAGCATGCATGAGCTGTACATTTTCTGACATTCATTGTCTTTTATAAGAGTTCAATTTGAAGCTTTAAACGAGTGTTCTCCACTCCCAGACTAAGCATGAAGTAAAATTTCGAGTTTAGAAAAGCCCCGTGAATATTTGTCGAGGGTCGCGCAGCGACACGAGAAAAATTTTCTGGGCTTTTCTAAACTCGAAATTTTACTTCATGCGCCACGCGTATAAAACACAGGCTTTAAGTGAAGTTTGAATATACATAAATTTCACACAGTGTTAGTGTTTAATACGCGTGGCGCATGAAGTAAAATTTCGAGTTTAGAAAAGCCCCGAGAAAATTTGTCTCGGGTCGCTTTCACAAGGCTTTTCTAAACTCGAAATTTTACTTCATGCTTAGTCTGGGAGTGGAAAACACTTGTTTAGAGCTTTAAATTAAACTTAAAAAAAACAGGGAATATCTAAAGTTTTACAGAAAATAAGCTTGTATTTAACACAAAATATCAAAAAATCTATCTATGAAAGTACAAACTAAATACAACGTCATTGTTCTCGTCGCACGAACTTCTGCGGGAAAAGGGGTAGGGGAAAACATGAAAAGATCCAATTCTGTCATACCTTGTAACACATGTGTTACGCTCATCGACGTACCTTGGTGTTGCGTATGCTCTCCAATGTGTATATTGTGTTGCATATGTTATCCAATGTGTATGTTGTGCTGCATATGTTATCATTGTATGTTGTGTTGCATATGTTTCGAAATGTGCCAATCGGCAAACTGGTATATGATAAAAATTATGTCATATCTCGTACTAAAAAAAGTGCCTGCCTCAAGAAATGTTTACAGCATGTCAATATCTTTCTAAATAGGAAAACAATATGGTAGGTATAGTTAAAAGAAAAAAAGCCCTATAAAATACGTGAACAAGTGAGGATAAAAAAAACATGTCATATTTTTGCAGTCGAAAAGTTAGGAGCAAAAGAATAGGTACTTTTTTGTGAAAATACTGGTCAAAAGAATGAGTTCACAAAATCGGGAATAATTCTAAAAATTCGGGACTGTCCCAGAAAAATCGTGAACATATCCATATCTGTTTTTTTAAAAGCGTCCAATTTAAAGTTTCTAGCAATTGTTTCCACTCCTTGATTAAGCATGAAGTAAAATTTTGAGTTTAGAAAGGCCTGAAAAGGCGAAGCGAGCCCGGCAAATCCAAATTTTCAGGCTTTTCTAAACTCGACATTTTGCTTCATGCGCCCCGTGTATAGAACACTAATTTAATATAAAATTAAGATACACAAAAACATTTTTTTTTACCGGACTACTTTTTCGTATATTAATTAAACATGTCATCGTCCTTAGTTACTCGATGTACTCAGTACTTTGTACTCGTATAAGTATGTACCTAATTACTTATTGTTACGTACTTGTACTTGGTACTCGAGTACATTTTGTGAGGAGTAATTGTACTTAGTACTCAAGTGCATTTTACTTGTACTCAGAACAGCTCTGATTGCAAGCGACCAAAAGTATGCCCCGCAGCTCCCGCACCGATGTAAAAGTCTTAGATCTCTTGACTACATGCGTATGTAGTTTTATAGTTTTTTTTCTTAGAGACAATGACTACCCTGATATTTCATGATCCTTCCTCTCTATTGGGTTTAAACAATTTTTTTCTGTTTCATACAAACCTGCTTCGAGCCTGATTTTGATTAGGATTGCAAAAATAAAAACAACACAGATTTTTTTTTAATAACATGTATTATATTTTAAATAATGAGTTTGTGTGTTGAATTGCTTCACGTACAAAACAAAAGAATCGGACACAAACTTAAGAGCTATCTATATAAATAGTGACAAGGTCCCTTATCACAAGTGGGTAGCCAAAGGCCCGTGAGGCCGGTCAACGGCACACGGCCCTTCACTGTTAAAAATAAAGATATGATAGTACTCCCATCTGAACGAAGTCAATATCATACAAAATTGTCGATAAGGACTTTATCACAGCCATTTAAACAGCGCGCGCTACCGTTACCGCCGCCAGGGGGCGCGCGAGGAGAGCCATCGCTTCGCTACTTTACAACAAACAGAACAAACGAAATAAACAACTGAACACGAATGCGTCATCCCCGTTCGTGTGTACAATCTTTTTTACTCATCCCCTCACAAAACATGAATTTTTAACATTGTTACTTCCCCTGTATTATATACATATTAGGCATGCATGGGTTTTATATCATTGGTTTAAAGGTGTTTAAGTGCTAGTATTTTCCTCTGCACCTAATGTCTATTAACCCTAGAGTACACGCACATGATTTGATTCCACCCGCAAGTGCACGTGTTTACCGAGTAACCCAGAGTACGCCACAATAGACCCTTGTGGTCGCAGTGGAGAACCACTCACTTTAAATATAAATAGAACGCAGAGTACTCTAGGATTAAATACTTTTAAACCTACGATTTATTACAAAAAAATGTTACACAGGGTGTGTTTTTTCTAATTCCCCTAATTGCACGTCCATACCAAACGAACATGGCATTTGCTAACATTTGCAGACACTCGACTTGTTTCTCGACATTCTACACGTATGAGCATTCATTCAGGCTTTCAGTTATCTTCTTCGCCAAATAACAATCGCGTTTGCAAATGTTCACAAACGTTTCCACACACGATTACTATTTGTTGTGGACGGTAAACCTCAAACAAGAACAAATGTTTGTTTGCATTTCTCGGAATTGTAAGCAAATGAGTTATCCTCTTCACCAAATAATAATCGTGTTTGCAAATGTTTGTGAACGTGAATGAGCTTGCATTCGTGTTTGCAGTTATCCTCTTCACCAAATAATAATCTTGTTTGCCAATGTTTGTGATTGTTCGCAAAAGCAATATTCATTTCATATGGATGCGTCTTAAGGAGAATGAAGAATTTTTTATTATATTCTCCATAGAGAATATAGAGAAAAAACCACCCTGTATAACAACATCGACAGTATTATTTTCTTTAAATGTCACTGCGAGGGCGCCGCTTTTTATAAAGAAAAAAATCATGATGCCTAAACTAGACAAAAAGAACGAAAAATAATAATAAACTTTAAACATCTGAATAATAATATAAGTAAATGAAATAATTTCTGGGGAATAATAAATTAATTAATTAATTAAATTCACTCGTATAAAAGAATTAGTCGCATCACAATCGTGTCTGTATCTCTTTCTGTACAATTTGTGTTTTCTTTTACCTTCTCATACAACATAACGGTCTGTTTAATAATAATAATAATAATAAAATTAACTCAGTGGAAGTAAAAGCTATCATATGACGATGATAACTACAAGTCACCGCAAACTACTTTCCTCTTCTTAATCCTTAACAACAAATGTTCCTGTTTCTTATTTCTAATTCAACTCTTCTTTTCTTACTTATAATTGAATCATTAGTTTCGTACCATAAAACCAAGCTGAGTTAGCTGTGATTTAAGGTTTTCTTTTTATTGGCCTCAGAAATTAGTCGTTTTGGCCAATTTAATTACTGTCAGTTGTGTTCAAAATGGCGTTACATAGAAAAGTATCCATGGCAACATGTCTAATTAACTCATATTAAAGTCTTGTGTACGAGTTAATGTTATTGCCATTTTATGTTATAGTTAACCTTATCGTGCCGTTAGTTAACTAATTCTTCAACAGAAACTGGTCAGATCACAGCCAACACAGCTTAATTTTACCTTATTTGAATTCAAATTCAACATTTTATTTTAGGAAAAGATTTTGTTAACTAATATTTAAAATGAACTTCACATTTTTAATTTTTAAAACTCAAGTTTTCCTTTTTTGGATATTTTTAATTGACGAGTGGTTTTTTCCTTTCTACTGTTACGGCTTTTCAACAAAACACAAAACTAATCTAAAATTTCAATTTCAATTTCCGCAATCACTTGTCAACATTCAACAACTTGTTTTTTTTTTTGTACAAATATATACATAAGTAATTTATACAGTATTTATATTATATTATTATATGATAAAAAAATAACCAATCAAAATTTTAATGAGATAATTTTCTTCTTTTTACATGTGGCAGTATCTAAACTCCGTCGGTCTAAAGGTAAAAGTCATTAAGCACTGCTGATTCTACTTAACTGTGGGTTGAAGGGTGAAATGCACTAATTGATATTCATTTCTTGTGCACTTGAAAAATTTTCATACATTTTAATTGATAAGAAAAAATTAAATTTAAAGCCGGGCATTGTTAAAATTGATGTATTCAAATATTCATTAAAAAACATATTCAAATATTCATATGGCGTGTTAAACATTTAATCAAGTGCTACTTATTTCACGAGTACTTAATGACTTTTTACCTTTGCACAGACGATCTGCGCGTGTATGTGGGTTCTTAATAAGTGCAACAGAAAATTAATTGTTTGTGATGTGATTTTTTTTGTTGTTTGTTTCAATAAATACTGGCACATATAATTTAGTGACTCTTTCATTAATTAGTTATATTGTCGATTAATTACTCTACTTACACTTTTTGCGAAAAGGATTTGTTTCTTCTTCGATTTGCCAAACAAATTTATTACTCGCTAATTTAGCACCAAATTGTTTTGTTTAATTCCACGAATGTTAAGAAAAACCGTGAGAACAACACTCCGTTTCATCAGTTTAAAAGTAGAAACAACTTTCACCTTTCGACCGATGATTTGTTCTTTATTCGGCAGTTTAAAGGTAATACCAACTAAGTGTAGTTAATAGGGAGTTTTAGTTTATCGTTATTCGAAATACGGTAACGTTAACGTCTACACTAAACTTGCTTGTTGCCCGGTAACCGACTGTGTCACCGAGCAACAAGCAAGTTTAGCGTAGACGTTAGTGTAATCGTATTTCGTAAAACGATCAACTAGAACTCCCTATTGACCACCTTTAAAACAGCTAGTTTTACCTCTCCACCGATAATTTATTTTTTATTCGGCAGTTTAAAGGTAACAGTAACTGAGTGTATTTAATGACTACTACCTTTAAAACGGCTTATTGTTTCTTCGTTGATTCATCTAAGCTCTCTAATCGATTAATTTTTCACCTTTCGATAACGACTAAAATGAAGCAAATTCCTGAAAACCTCTACGCTCTCCTTAAGTTTATTTTTAAAATATTTACACTCTTACCGTTTTATTTTTTTTGTTTCAAATTTCGTGGAAGCTCTTGTGAGAAAAAATTTAATTTCTAATTTAGATCAAACCGAGAGGAAATAAAATTAGCGAGAGAGAAATCCTTTCATGAGTGCGTTTTTTTTTTCTTAAGTAGGAATCCGAGAAAGTATTAAATTTGTACAACCTCACAAAAATCAAAACAAAACAAACGCAACCGTTGTATGGGTGACTGTAGTCGTGTACATGTGTGTGTATGTGTGTGTAATACTTGTCCTTTCGATCGGCGCCCCACACTAGGTGTGCGACATGTCGAGTATCGTAGCTTCTTTCCTCCTGTTGAAACTGGAATCGGCCGTGTGCATCGTATTGAACGAGAGGGACCCGTAGAGCCCGGCGCCGGACATCGCGGGGATTTCCCTTGCCTTGAGGTTGAGTTTCTCTATTGAGAGGTTCCCTGAGGATTTTTCCGTTTCTTTGTCCTTGTCCTCTTCGGCGAAGACCGTCGTCGGGGGCACCACCAGCCTCACCTCGGGGCTGTGCCCCAGGATGTACTTGAAGAATTCGTACGTCGACCAGCAGATGGCGGTGGCGGGCATTTGGTACATGACGCGCGCTTGGAGACCTCGGAAGAAACCTGGTAGACCTCCGAGCCTATAAAATAAGGAATAATTATATATTTTACATGCGTAAAAGTTAGATTCCAATTTAACTTAAAATAAGTCTTAAGTACTGTGCGATCGTTTAAATGATGATTTAGAGTAGACGGTATTTTTTGTGTGCGGTTGCCCAGAATCTAATTGAAGGATAGAATAAATTTTAGGTTATAGTAAACTATGTGTTACCAGTCAGTACTGCCAATCTAATTTAAAATTCAAAGCCTACTGTAAATTATGTTTTAAATGACGCACAGACGGACGTTATTAATGGCCCTAGCTTTCCAGTTAATATTAAAATAAATCTAATCATGGGCGTAGCCAATGCATTAGGCGAAGAAAGCAGTTATTTAACGTAAAGTTTAAAATATACTGCTTCAGCAGTATTTTAAATTTTATAATATTTCAGTGGGTTAATACCGGTGGCGCATGATGTAAAAATTTAAGTTTAGGAAAGCCTGAAAATTCGGATTTGCCGGGCTCGCTTCGCTCCGCCCGGCAAATCCAAATTTTCAGGCTTCCCTAAACTTGAAATTTTACTTCATGCTTAATCAGGGATTGTAAACACTTCATTTTCGCACTATTTATACCATAACCTAGTTCTAAATAAAAAGAAAAATCACCACATTTTGTTTCCTATTTCAAAAATGTTTAAGTAATGGATTGATAAACATTATTAATTATATTTTACCTGTATACGGTTTTCACGGCGTTCTTCAAGCCTGTTATACTGCCGACTTGCTGTGTGTTTAATAACGTTTTGCAGACGTCTAGTGGTGTGGTTGCGGCGGCGGCCACGGCACCGGCGAGGGCGCCACTGCTCATGTGAGCGGCGGGGTTGTACTGGTGATCCTTGTTCGTGACTTGCTGCGCGAACTCGTAGACCATGAAGTGGATACTCTGAAAGGGTATGTTCATCGTGAGCTGTGTCGTGTAGGATCTGTAGAAGGCCATAGGGCCCTCCGTCCGGTACACCCTCTTCACGCAGTCCAATACTGTTTTGTACGGGGAGTCCACCATTTGCATTCGTTGTTTTACAACTGCAAAAGTAAACACAAAATAAAGATGCGTCCAAATCTGTAGCCGAATTGTGTAGTTATGGAAGAATAAATTGGCCTTGCGTTGGGCGCCATTTTCAAACAAAAACCAGGCAATTAAGAGCGTATCAAAAAGTCAAAAGATGACGAATAAATTTGTATTGTAGACACATGAAAATACTGTTATTCCTTATTTCACTATTTATTTGTATAGTTAGATGCACACTAGGTGCTTATTCTCAATAACAAACTCAGTTTGTTATTGATAATGAGCACCTTATGTTACGAAATGTACATCTAACTATACAAATAAGGAATAATAGTAAAAAATATAATTCCATTGGACAAAAGAAAAACTAGCATTCTTCAATAGATTAATTGGCCCTGGGTTGGGCGCCATTTTCAACTAAAAACCAGGCAATTAAGCGTGTATTAAAAAGTCAAAGGTCAACTACTAAATTTGTATTGTAGAAAATAGAAGACAAGCTAATTAAATATTCGAATAGTAGAAAATATAATTCCATTGGACAAGAGAAAAACTAGCATTCTCCGATAGAGATTAAAGTGAAATTAAAGCCATCACCATTACATATCAATGCTTTTATATTTAATCTGATTATTATATTTCTGTGGAAACTAATGTTCCAATCAATAGCAATAAAAAAATGTATAAATTGTAATTACCTTCTGCGGGATTCATGATTCCATCGTGGAGTAATGTTGATATACAGCCAGAAGCCCCTGTAAAGAAAACAGAATAAGTCAATTTGAACTGCATTTTTGAACCATGCACAACTCGCAGTATCAAACTTTTTATTTTCTGCATTATGAAAAACGTTTTCATAGAATCTCAATAGTTTAAAGTCATTCGGTCCTATAAATATCCTATATAATTAATGTCTTTTACCTTTTAACCAACGATACTAAGATTGATTAATGAGAATTAATGTTAGTAGACGCTACTATAGAGTAATGACACATTTTACTAACTATACTAAATTTTACTACAACTCTCGACTGAGCCCTATAATTTTATACTAATAAATTTTAACACATCGACTCCCGCAATTAATTTTCGCTTTGCTCCGCCAGGCAAATTTAAATTTTTAGGCTTTTCTAAACTTGAAATGTTCATTCATGCTAAACCAGGGAGTGGAAAACACATGATTAAAGCTTCAAATTAAACTCTTTCAAAATGAAATTAATGTCGTAACATTTACAGCGTATGCATATGTATACATAGAAGAAAAATTGACTGTATGACTATCATTTATTATTAGGTATCATTAATCATTTTTTGTTTTGTTTCAATCAGGAAGCAACATACATTTTTTCATAATATTTATCAGACGTACGTTTATGTTTATTTATGAGGATAAATGAATCGAACAATTAATTTCGAACTTGGATGTCTCGTATGAAAAGCATGTCGTACACCAGCACAGCCGGCAAGGATATCAAGTTTAGGTTACAGTGAAGGTCAGAGGTTCTGTTAATCAATACATTTTATGCCACATCCCAATCTCGAATATTATTCCAATGTTATCAGTGACTTATCGACATGGGAAAAAAAAGAGTTCGTTAGAAGAACTCATTTGTCAACTACAACAAAAATTCTCTTGATAAATCAATAATAAAAATACAAAATTCTCTTAATAAATCAATAATAAAAAACATACAAAATTCTCTTGATAAATCAATAGTAAAAAAAATAATTATTTATGCCGGGTATCACCGTCAGTTTAATCGAATAATAGTTATTTATCGAATACAATTTAGTAATAGCTAAATACATGCCAAAAAAAATCAATACCTGTTCAATTTTTAAATTGATGAAAGGAAAAATGCCTATTTCTATTGAAAAATAAATTTAAACTTTGACTAAGTGAAACTGCAGTTACTGAAACTAACCATAAAGGAGAGCTGGGACGAATCCTCGTAAAAAGGATTCGAATCACGAATCCGAATCACCTAATATGATTCGAATCACGAATACTCGATAAGGATTCGTAAGAGATAAATATGAACGAATACCAATTTTTTAAGAATAAATTTAATTTTATTATTTTTTTGCAACCATTATTATATAAATATCGTTACCAGTTGTTTTAACAAAAATATTCAAAACTTAATTATTTATTATTAACACTGAACGTCGTTGATAACAAACTAAATATCTGTGTTACTCTGATTAAAGATGTATTTGTGTGTGTTTTAAACACTGAAATATAGTAATATTGGAACGCGCTCTGGCGACGCCAGCGCGAGCCGACAGAGATAGCGAGTAACGGGTCTTGTGTCTCCGTCGTACTTTTGTGCCGTGATGTACGCCGCCTGACTTTAGTTCTAATGCGCATGCGCGAGGAGCGTGAGACAATGACACAAGACCCGTTGGTCGCTGTCTCTCTCGGCTCGCTTTCTTAACCCAGCGATCATAAAACTTCACTTTAAATCAGTCTCTTGTACATGTGGCGCATAAAGTAAAATTTCGAGTTTAGAAAAGCCCCGTGAAAATTTGTCTCGGGTCGCTACGCGACCCTCGACAAATTTTCTACGCGGGGCTTTTCTAAACTCGAAATTTTACTTCATGCTTAATCTGGGAGTGGAATCACTCGTTCAAAACTTCAAATTGAACTCTATTATAAAATCGACGAATGCCTGAAAATTATGTAAATTAAAAATTCGCTGAATATCATTAAAACTTCGAAAGTCAGAGAAAAGTCATCGTATTTTATTCAAATTTACCACAGAAGAAAGTTATATTAAAAGGTCAGGGAAATAAATCTTGAATTAGGGAAATGTCGGAAAAATTTAACATTTCAGATTGGGGCGTTTACTTCAAATAATATTGAACAAAATTTTGAAAACTAGATTATTATTGATAATGAAGGTTTAAATTAAATTACACTTGGTTTGTATCACAATTTTTTTTTTTTTTTCTAGATTATTATTTTTAAAAACATTTTTATTTAATGTTCTTATCAAAGCATTTACTTTGAAGTTTCGAACGACCATTTCCACTCCCAGACTAAGCATGAAGTAAAATTTCGAGTTTAGAAAAGCCCCGCGTAGAAAATTTGTCGAGGGTCGCGCAGCGACCCGAGACAAATTTTCACGGGGCTTTTCTAAACTCGAAATTTTACTTCATGCGCCACGCGTATAAAGCACTGATTCAACGAGGAATTTAAAAACACACAAAATAAATTTTTCATGTTAATCCTTACAATTAATTCGAATTATTTTTGACGATTCAAATCCTTTTGTAAGTTTTGACGAATAAAGCACTAATAACCTTTCTTCACACTTTTATTTGAATAACCAAATGTACATTTCGGACACAAAGTGACCATTATCAATGGATTAACACTGTAAGTATTCGAATCCTTTTGTAAGTATTCGAATCCTTTTATAAATTTTCGAATCATTTTATAAATATTCGAATCCTTTTATGAGGATTCGAATCACGTGCATTTGAATTCGAATACGAATCCTCTTAAAAAAATGTAACGAATCCGGATCGCGAATCCAGTTTAACTTAAGTATTGGAATGCCTCTTTTGAATACTCTAAAAGGATTCGAATCCTGCCCAGCTCTGACATAAAGTAATGTAAACAGCAAACAAAATAAAGAAATTTATTAACCGAGTATTAATAAATCTTAAACTTGTTTCTCATTGAACACTTTATAATTTTTCTGTCAAAACCAGTTCAATTTAACTTGTTACAGGTTTTTACATCATTGATCACCTGGTGCAATATATTTTATAAATTAAATGTACATAATTAATAAATAAGATTAATTGATAAATAAGATTGCAATCATCGCTTACAAGAAACTGATAAAATAGATTAAACACGACGACATAAACACCATCTGTTACTCACTTGCTAAATATACCCTTAGCAAATGGGTAACAGATGGCGTTGACGTCGTCTTGATAATTAATTTGTGTTCAGTATTCATTCATTCACCAGTTAATAAAAAACTGGTGAATGAATGAATACTGAACACAAATTAATTTTTTTGATAAAATAAAGCTTTTATATAGATTCAAAAATTGTGTGAAGCTCGTTTGATACAATCATATTTTACGCACCAAGCAAACTGGATAGAATTTTCGATTTAGGTTTAGGTTAGTGAAGCATACGGAAAATTTTCTAACTGTGAATGGAGTTTTTAACTTATGCAATAATTTTGGTAAATTATCCTTACATAATATTTTGAATTATATTTGTAAACAAGGTCAATATCATTCCTGAAGGTCTTATAAGAATAGCTTAATAATCTGTTTATGGATCAAACACTCGAGTTGACCTTTTCGTTTCATTCATTCAAAACCGTTACAAAGGTAATAATTATTTCAATATACTTGTCTGTATTCTCAGCTTAAACGTAAAAGCCATGTTTGGGAAGTCAATATCACTTAATGAGTTTTACTTCTAAACCAACAATAGTTGGAATATTATGTATTAATCATAAATCAGCTGATTGCAGTCTGGTGGCTGCCATTGTTCAGTGAAATGCATACATTGATCAACGGCACAGATTTAGAATATTAGTATACAGTGTGTATTAGCCAAATAGAATAAATTTGATAATAAATACATGGGGGTGTGTTCGAAAAAACGCTCTGACATGTCGATTGGTATTTTTAGTTGCGAATTCATACAGTGTTCATACAGGGTGTGACATGTAACAGTGCCCAATACCAACTTTCTTATTTTAAATGAAATACCCTGTACATTATTCAATTTCTGAATTCTTCAGAAAATTCTAGACATATTTCATGTACAATATCCTGTACCTATTTTCAACTGTTTCGGAAATATTAAATGTTTTCAGATTTATTGCAAAAATTAACATTAAAAAAAAAAAATTGTTCAAAAACAGAAATCGCTACAACACACTCTAAAACCAATAAGTAATACTGTTTATTTCTTGATAATGTAAAAAAACAAAAAAAATGCAGATGTTCAAAATGCTCTAAAAAAAAATCTGAAAACACTTAATATTTCCGAAACAGTTGAAGATAGGTATAAGACATTGTATATGAAATATGTCTAGAATTTTCTGAAGAATCCAAAAATCGAATAATATACAGGGTGTTGCGTTTAAAATAAGAAAGTTGGTATTGCCCACTGTTACAGGACACACCCTGTATAAAAAGATTTTGTTAAAAAAAATGCGCAACTAAAAATACCAATCGACGTTTCCGAGCATTTTTGCAAACACATCCCCATTTATTTATTATCGAATTTATTCCATTTGGCTGATACACACTGTATACGCCACTTCCATCACTCTTAATGAAGAGAGGTGAGGCGTATGCATCCGTACCGATACGCCCACAGCAGCAATTTTTGGAAACATTTAATTATCAAGGTCAAGGGCGGCCAAACGTCCAAACATAAATATGTCAAGCATCAACAGATATAAGATAAATAAACCCAGTCGGCTCGAAAGAAACTTACCGTAGATGAGGGTGTGATACCTGGAGGTCGTTGTGTTCGATATCATTCTGTCTTTTAAATACTCGTAACTACTGAAATACAGGGCATGCGAAGGCCCCGCTCCGACCACCATCGCCGACATGCCCCTCACGGGCCGGAGCAGCCCCTCGGTCCGGACCATCCGCAGGAACGTCCCGCTGATGCCCTCCCGTATCGTCGACGGTGATAAGTTCTGCATTCTCGTCTACAAAGAAAAATCAACAATCGGATCATAAATTCACTATGATTAATTAAATTCGAAATAAATGTGATCTTTAAACATTAAAAGCTCGATGTTTTTATAAGAAAAACGGAAAAGAAAAAAAAAACGGAAATTAATGAAATTACTGTGATTTCTGCATTCTTATCCTCCACAGAAATAAAACAAACAATTTCAATCCAACGAGTTCCTCATGAGGAGCAAAAAAAAGATGTAAACACAGTGAAATTGTAGAAACGAGTTAACCTTGGCCTTTACTCGCGTAAAAATTCAATTTCAGTTCCCCGTCGGGAGTTATGCAATTAATATTCGTTCGAGAGGAATCATTTCGATTCGGATAAACGCTTTTAGAGTCGGTTATCAAATGCACTTGCATAATAAGTTGATTTAAAAAAAAAGTATTGCAATAGAAAAATGCAATATTTACTCTGGATATCTTATCTGCAAGGATACCCCCGGTTTATTTCTAATCTCTGTATTGTTCCCAGTTTTACGGCATTTAATATTAGATCAGATTTATATTTAGGGATGTATTATGAAAAAGATCGGCATGATAACATTCCTAAATAAAGACCTGATTTATTAATTGGATTTAAAATATTGAATGAATGAAAAATCGTTCTAACAAGTGTTTCCACTCCTTGATTAAGTATGAAGTAACATTTCGAGTTTAGGAAAGCCAGAAAATTTGGTTCAGGATATTTATGGACAAAACCACAAAATTGAGCGCCGCTGAGTATTCCCCCATTTCTCAAATATCAACCAATAAATAATTAGTTTTGAGTATTTTTGTTAAAACAACTGGTAACGATATTTATATATTAATGATTGCAAAAAAATAATAAAATCATATTTATTCTTAAAGGATTTGTATTCATGATTCGAATCTTTGATTTGAATCATATTTATCTCTTACGAATCGTTTATTCGAATATTCGTGATTCGAAACATATGTGATTCGGATTCGTGATTCGAATGCTTTTTACGGGGATTCATCCCAGTTCTGTGATCTAGTTACTTGATGCTTCAACAGCTCGATCATCACTTGCTCAATCTTGCATATCACTAGTATTTTGTCTTGGACTCGAATAGGCATATAGAAAAATTTGTTTCTTATTATTTTATTTATTTTTAAATCCCTGGTATTCTTCAACTTTTATAATATTTCCTGTTTCTTATTACAATTTTGCTCGGACACACAAATACACTAACAAACCAACTGGAAAATAAATATGTAGATAATCAACTTATTTTAACCACAATGTTGATAATATGCATCGGACAATCGCCTCAATAGAGTCTAGATGCAAAACAACGAAAGTATTTTTAGAAATGCATACGTCAGTTTAAAGTTATTTTATTCTATTGAAATTACAGGAAATCTGCAATCAGTCAAAGTTTTTATGCAGATGTTTATTCGATTGAAATGACAGGAAATTGAAAATGATTTGTAATTGAGAGATGAAATGAGGCGATAAGAGCAAGACTGGCCTAACCCACAAAAAAATTAGAATGCCAATCACGGCGGGGGAGGGGGTAAAAATATAGTTCTTGCTCTTTCAGGTGTTACCGGCGTTTTACCGTAAACGCAGGAACCTTGATTTAATCAGCATAATTTGACAATTTTTCGGGCAACATAATTTTTGATCCTTTTTTTTAACGGCGGCACCCATTTGTTTTTT
Source organism: Philonthus cognatus (assembly GCA_932526585.2). Taxonomy (NCBI): domain Eukaryota; kingdom Metazoa; phylum Arthropoda; class Insecta; order Coleoptera; family Staphylinidae; genus Philonthus; species Philonthus cognatus. The sequence goes on from OW052241.1 coordinate 157,545,482, forward strand.
TTAATTCCCTTTATTTATCAGCTTCATAAATCATATTAATTATAAAATGAGTAAAGTCCGTATTACATACATTGAGAGTTGAATTTGTATATTTTAATTTTAAGTTTAGATAGGTTTTTTTTTCTTAGGATTAGTAGGTTTTTCCCTTATTGCATTATGCACTCGCATTAAGCGCTCAGTAATCCGCACGTTACGCCCAAAACGCTGTACCCGAAATTTGTCTCTAGAATTACCCCAGGTACCAGTTACGCCCCGCATTTTGTGTACTGGGAATTTTTGAAATCCCTGTTTATGACGCCGGGGTATTCCAAACACCCGGGCTATTGTTAAGGGTAATGAAGGGAACGTATGCACCAATACGTTAGAGCCTGGGTCTCCAAACTATCTTCTTCGCGGGCCACAAATATAATTCTACATAATAAAGTCGGCCAAGATCCGATTAATTTTATAAAATTATGAAAAATTTAAGGAACAATTGTTACAATATTTCAAAATATGACATTTACAAAAAAAAATTACAAACAATCGCGGGCCGGATTCATGCAAGTCGCGGGCCGGATTTGGCCCGCGGGCCGTAGTTTGGAGACCACTGCGTTAGAGAGTATAGCGTTGGAATTATTGATATTTATTATGTGCGATTTAATTTAATTATAAACGAAATAGACATACCAACTAGTACCACTCATATAGGGAACATCGGCGATTCATTTACCGTACATGGTAAAAAGTCCTACCGTTGGTACGGATGCTACAGCCAGAACATGCAAAAATGTTAAATTTGTAAATACAATAATTTTGCATATATTTTATTTTAATTATGTGGTTGTACATCTTTACTGGTTCCAGGCGGTAGGCAATTTAAAGAGTACATGCGCGAGCCCTAGCGCTGAGCGAGGAGGGATGCTCGATTACCCCCAACCCCACACGTCGGCCAATGGGAAGAGCCCTACCCCTACCGGCTTCTCCCTTAACAAAACTGACTGACAGGCAGTGAGAGTTGGTCGTTGGAAGTTGTAGTTTGAAGTTACGAGTTGGTCTTTTGAAGTTACAGGTGGTCGTTGATTTTTTACAAGTGGTGTTTTTTTTCTTCAATTTTACGAGTGGTGCTGAGAACTTTTAAGTCGTGTCTATTTATTTAATTTTTGTTAAGTGCGGTGTTTACCATTTCAATTTAGGTGGGATACTATTTTTTTTTTTATTTTGGGTTTTACGTCATCTATTTCCGCTGCTAAGGCCAATCATGACGCCGGAGATTAGGTCTACAGCTATCCGGGAATTTTGCCGAACCCGGTGGGAGTTCCAACCCACCGGTAGGGATCTTTAACGTGCACGCAACATCCAGGCAGTACACGGGTCCTACATGCATTTAACGTCATATCCGAGAAGGCGGAGTGTTTGGCATTTTTATCCTAACCTATATAAATGCAGACAACTTGTTAGGCCGGTATTTGAACCCCGGTCCGTGGCGTGGCAGTACAACACTCTAACCACTACACCACCAAGCTGCCCAGGTGGGATACTTGAATTTATTATTATTTTAACCGACTGTTGCATAAATCAGCTATTTTTCTTCAACTATTATTGAGTCCTGTTTATATTCCATTACGTGAGAGCAACATTTTTTTTTCGTTCCAATTAGTTCTTGTTTTTTTTTATCTTCAAGCATTTGCTTACCCCGTTACCTCTAAAGTTGATAATAAACAAAGTGAAAGTGTTTGTGCCAATCCAGCGAGGAAACATCCAAAGGAAAGAAGACTTCAAGTCTAAGTCATATACTGTAGAGCAACAAAGGAACTAAATAACATTTTTTTGTATAAATAATAAATAATAAATTTATTCATGTTATTAACAAAAGTTTTACATAAGTCAGGAGGGTGGAAAATTTAAAGCACATGTATATATATGCACATTAAAATAATTAAAAAAATATAAGGTCGTATTTATAAAATTTGAACAATACAAAAATAAAAATATCACCTACCAAGTTGGATTACCTGATATACACATTAAAATAAATAATTAGAAATAAAGTCATGTTATACCATATATACATACATATATCACATATTACATATGGACTACACATTAAAATAGGTAATTAAAAGTAAAGTCATGTTATAAAAAAAATATATATATATATACATACCACACACCAAGTTGACTGTTTGGTAGTACATCAAAAATTGTGTTTGTTTTGTAAGAATTCATCAATGCTGTAAAAAGTATGTCTGCTCATGTAGGCTTGAACGGTCTTTTTAAATGTATGTATATCTAATTCTTTGATATGAGCGGGCAGTGCATTGTAGAGTTTTGGCCCAAGGAAACTGATCCCATTTTGCGATTTATTAAGTCTGAAGCGTTCAGAGTGTAATAGATGACCTGAGCGTGTATTGTAGTCGTGGTGTTCTGCTCTTATATTGTATTGGCTTATATTTTTATGAACGTACAACAGACATTCCCGCATGTATAAGCTTGGGACAGTGAGAATATCTAATTTAGAAAAAGTTGATTTACAGTCACTCCTATATGGTATTTCATCTAAGATCCTAACTGCCTTTCTTTGGAGGCCAAACACTCTTGACATGATTGCTGAGTGTCCCCAAAGTAGAATACTGTATGTAATATGGCTTTCAATTAAAGCATAATAAGCCATTTTGAGTGCAACTTTTGGTACTACTTTACTGATGTGTCGGATTCTGTATATGTTAACACATAGTTTTTTAGCCAGATACTCTTGTTGGTTATGCCAATTTAGTTTAGAGTCGAGATATGTACCTAGAAATTTTACTGTACTGAGCTCCGTATCTGCACGCAAAGAGAACACTATGCTTGTCGTTTTATCTATATTCAGCTTGTTTGACATAAACCATTCCTTGGCCTGGTCTACATAAGCCTTATTATTATCTAAGGCCATCTCTTTGTTTCTATTTGAGTTTTTTAGTGTTGTGTCATCAGCATACAACACCATTGACCCCTCATTGCTGATGTTAGGAAGGTCATTTATATAAATAAGAAACAAGAGTGGCCCCAAAATAGATCCTTGGGGAACACCGTGTTTAGTAGACAGTTCATCTGATAATTTGTTATTTGTCTTCACATAGTGCCCTCTATCGATTAGATAGCTGCATAGTAATCTACAAGACTTTGGATCAAAGTTGTAGAAATATAGCTTCCGCAAGAGAAGTTCATGAGAGACACACTCAAAAGCCTTTGTTAGGTCTATAAGTGTGGCTATTGAATACATACTATGTTCAAAACCTTTGTGTATTTCATTTACAAAGGTAGCGACTGCATCCCTCGTAGATCTTCCTCTGCGGAAGCCATATTGATTATTTGAAAAGATATTGTGTTCTTCAAAGTAATGTGTTATTTGCTCGAACAGTATCCTTTCTAGGACTTTGGAGAGTATCGGTAAAAGCGAGATAGGTCTATAGTTGTTTGGATTGTTACGATCGCCTTTTTTGTGAATTGGTATGATGCATGCTCGCTTTAAGCAATGCGGAAAGGTACCTGATTGTATGCATAAATTTATTAAATTTGTTAGGGGATAAATGATTGCCTCTTTTATACTTTTTAGGAGACTAACATTTATCCCGTACATGTCTCTGTAGGCTGAATTGTGAAGTTGCTTTATAGCAGTTCTTACAGTATTTTGGGTGACCTCATTAAAAATAAACGCATCTGTTGGAATGGACGTTACATTTAGTAGGTAATTTATTGGGTCGTTCTTTGGCTTTTCTAAGTTTTCCTCGAGATTATATGCAATATTGTTAAAAAATCTATTTATGTCATTAGGATTTAAATCACAGTTGCAATCACATTTGGACATTGATTGATTAGAATTGATTATGGACCATATCGCTTTTGATTTGTTATTTGAGTCTCTAATAAATTTAGCATTTGTTTCCTTTTTTGCCTGGTCGAGAGCATTTATATATAATTTTTTTAAATTAAGATATTCTTGTTTTAAGTTCGGATTTATTTTCATTGCATCGTACAAGAAGTGAAGAGTGTCCCTCATAGATCGTAGTGAATTATTGAACCAGAGTATATTGTTATCTTTATTTCTTTTAAGTTTAAATTGTTTTGTAGGAAAACAAATATCAATTAGCGACTTTACAGCATTGATGAATTCAGAGAATTTGTCTTCGACGCTTAATTTACCATTCTGAATAAAACTCCAATCAGAGTATAGCTTGCTGATCAAGTGAGCCATGCCTGAGGTTAACAGCGAGCACCACTGGTTATTTTGTCAAAATTTATTTTTTTTGTCTAGCGTGAGTGCCCCCCTGTTACACAGGGCCACTTTTACATGCAAAATTTTACATTTTAAAAATCTTGAGGAGTGGGAGGGGATTGAACCTCCATATCTCCCCCTGGCTTCGGCCTTGATGCCAATAAATGTAGATTTGTCATCCAAGTGCAGTTGCGAAGCTAAATCTACATTTATTTGCATTTTAATTTTTTTGTAGGTTAGGCCCCTTTTTATACATTTTGTTTTTTATTGAAACGACAGAAAATTAACAATGACCTACAGATCAGAGATGAACAACAGTTCGAAGTTTTTATGCCGATTTGTATTCTATTGAAACGACAGGAAATTGAAAATGATCAGATATAAACTACAGTTCAATGTTTTTATAGAAGGTAATAAAATAGACAAGGAGCACATTATTAGAGAAAAAAAAAAACATTTGTTTTACTCTCTTTATGACTCGCAAAGTTAATAAAACAGTTTACGATCTTATAACAGTAACATGTGTGAAGTACCGGGTCAGCATGAATGAATGGATAAACTGTGAAATATCTCAAAAGGCAGTTAAAATAGAATCAGTTATTATGTAAACTATGTTTTATGTAAATCGAATAGTGTGTTTGTGTTGTTAATTATTAACACTGTGTTAGAAATGCATTAATGTTTTTTATTGATTTTTAATTGGAGTAATTATTTCTTAGTGATTAGATTGTTCTATTAGTTTATTATGGTATTGATTTTAAAATTTAAATTTTGTTCGCAATGATTTTTTACATTTTAAGTGTGATGAAATTAAAATGTGTTACTTTTTGCTGTGAGTAATAAATAAGTGAGTCTGTATGTGTTTGTGTGTGTGTTGTGGTTAAATTGGATTTATTACATATAATGTCATTGTTGGCAATTGCAGTAAAGTGGTCTCGGACTTCTTTTCATTGGGTTTTATATGGGTGTCTCGAAAAAAAGAATCAAATGAATTTGTAATTGGGAATCGACTTTTTTCAAATTAACGCGTGCGAATTTAAAAACACTCCGACACAATTACCTATTTATCGCGGAACACACAATGCCAAGGTCGCGAGTGAAAATCATTTTCAAACATAATGGCTTTTAAATTGTTTCTATTATAATACTCGCTTCTAGAAATAATAATAATAATAATAATATAATTTATTTCCATTTGTAAATTACATACAGTTGTTCATCACTAAACAATACATGCATTCAAAAGGAAAATGTCATAATTCAGCTGAAGGGTGTAAACTAAAATGTACCTATTTGAATATAAACAATAATTAGACATAGACAATTTCTTTAAACAAAAAATTCTTCAATTGTATATAAACTTTTTTCAAGCAATAATTTTTTAAGTTTTCGTTTGAAAATTATAAGAGATGCACTGTCTTTAATTTCATGAGGCAAACAGTTATAGATTTTGGAACCGTTATAAATGATCCCCTTTTTAAATAGGGTGGTTTTATGAGCTGGTGGTTGAAGGTGATTTTTATATCTGGTAGGGTAGTTGTGTTGCGCTGATGGAAATAGATGAGTGTTTTGTCGAACAAATAAGGCTACTTCATATATATACGTTGAAGCTAATGTTAAAATACCGCAATCTTTGAAACCTTGGCGACAAGAGTCCATAGGCTTTATAGAACTTAGTGCTCTGACGTCACGTTTTTGAATCACGAACAGACGTTGAAATAACAGTTTTTTACAGCGTCCATATTGCATTATCCCATAGCGCATATGGGAATGAAAATAGGCATAATATGCGGTCAATGTAATGTGTTTTGAGCACTTTTTATTTATCGATTTAATTAGAAAGCATATTCTACTCAGTTTCACTGCTAAAGTTTCAATATGCTGTTCCCAGCTTAGTTTGAAGTCGATAGTAAGTCCTAATAAGTTCATCATAGTTGATATTAGTGTATCTTGGCCATCCAATAGGAAATTTGTTGGTACCTCCAAATTGGATCTCCCGTTAAATTTGATTTAGTCATACTCCTATAAGAAATGAGTTTGCAAGATTTAAATTATATTCTGATTGTTCCATTAATCTTATTATTTGAGTCACCTATTTTGAAAAACCCCTAAATCCATTTGAAAAAAAAACGGATTTAGGGTTTTTTTAAATAGGTGACTCACAAGGCCGTAGCCAGAAAAATACAAAAATATTTGTATATTTGCTGTAATAGTAAAACTATTGTTTTTGCTCTTACATACAAATATTATGAAAAATTTCGGGGGGGGTGAGGTTGGAACCCCCACATCCCCACCCCTAGCTACGGTCTTGACGACTCATATATTATTAATACAAAACACTATTTAATACTTAAAAATTAAATGGATCACTCAAGCGATATCACAAGCAATCATTCGAGAGATATCTTGAGCAATGAGCTAAACCCATTTGAAAAAAAAACAGATATAGGATTTTTTTGGAAATAGGTGACTCACAAGTCCGTAGCCAGAAAAAATACAAATATACAAATTTCGGGGGGCGGGGCTTTAATGGTAAATATATTGTTTTTGCTCTTACATACAAAAATGTACTATTTTGAAAATTTCGGGGAGTTTGAACCCCTACATCCCTCCCCCCTGGCTACGGCCTTGGCGACTCATATATTATTAATACATAACAGTATTTAATACTTATTAACACAAAACAAACAATTGTAGAAAAGAACGTCTAAGCCTAATAATAATTACACTTGATGAACTCAAACTCACAAGTCCGTAGCCAGAAAAAATACAAATATACAAATTTCGGGGGCGGGGCTTTAATGGTAAATATATTGTTTTTGCTCTTACATACAAAAATGTACTATATTGAAAATTTCGGGGGGTTTGAACCCCCACATCCCCCCCCACCCTGGCTACGGCCTTGGCGACTCATATATTATTAATACATAACAGTATTTAATACTTATTAACACAAAACAAACAATTGTAGAAAAGAACGTCTAAGCCTAATAATAATTACACTTGATGAACTCAAAGTTATAAGTATAACATCTAACAAGTATTGAGTTTAGAAAAGCCTGAAAATTTGGCTTGGTCGTGTGGTTGTAAAAATTAATTCAATAGAAAATATGATTCATGAAAATACGGTAATTGTATTAAATGATGTAAGAAATGATCATAAACATTTTAATTTCCCTCAAATGGACATAAAAATTACATTTTATGACATTAAAAAACAAATGGAAACAAATAATAATTTTCTCTTTAAAAAATAAGCAAATTAAAATACATTATTTTCTCTTTTTATACAAATCTTGTTGTATAATATTGAAGCAACACAAAATGCATAGTAATGCACATAGAGTGTATGAATTTCAATGCCAAGGTTAGAATTGCATAACAAAGTTTTAAACGTGAGTTTTCCACTCCCAGACTAAGCATAAAGTCAAATTTCGAGTTTAGAAAAGCCTGAAAATTTGGATTTGCCGGGCGGAGTGAAGCGAGCCCGGCAAATCCAAATTTTCAGGCTTTTCTAAACTCGAAATTTTACTTCATGCTTAGTCTGGGAGTGGAAGGCACTCGGTTAAAGCTTCAAATTGAACTCTATTAAAAAACAATAAACGTTGGGAAATTTAATATTTGAGAAATGGAGGAATACTGAGCGACGCTCAATTTTGTGGTTTTGTGCATTCCATAAATATCCATAATATAAATCATAGGTTATTCTTCTTCTTCTTGCACTATTTATGGCCTCAGCAAAACAGCTCTGTTGACCAGCCACAGCAAATACTTAAGTTCTAGGTAATTGTGGTTAAATAGTATAATGATTAGTTAGTAGAGGCAATCCCTTAAAAGAATTCAGACAAACACAAACATTACTATATAAATATATTAGTTTCATGTAATAGGGAGTATAGGATAAGGTAAGATTTTATACAACATTTAGATAGTACAGATAGAATAGAGAGTGGAGCAGCATTTCCAGCTGTTATAAGAGAAAAGTACAGTTTTTTACATTTATCATAATAATTACTGCATGAAAAAAATATGTGATTTAAATCTCCCACTTCGGAACAACTACAATTTGGAGAGTCAATCGCCTTTATTTTGTATAAATGGCTAGGAGATGAGTTATGTCCCATCTTCATACGTATGATAGATGTCACAAATCTTCTACCTCAAACTTTTGGGTCGAAAAACCATACTTTGGATGGTATAACGGGGTGAAGGGAGAAATATTTGGTGTGGGAAGAAGATGTAGACCAAACTGCTTTCCACTTCAATCTAAGGCTGGATCTAAGCACCTTAAAATAGTCAGTGAACGGAGAAGAAAATTCAGACAATGGACTATCTTTAGCAGATTTAGCTAACATATCTGCAGTTTCATTTCCAATAATGCCTGAATGGCTTGGTACCCAACATAAATTTACTATATATCCTTCTTTGAATAAGTCAAACAATAAAGTTCTAATATTTAAAACTAGCATATGCATTTTAGAGTTGATTCCAATTTTTTGTATTGAGTGTAGCACAGATTTAGAATCTGTAAGAATAACTGTCTTCATTAATTTTAATTCTCTAATTAATTTTATACACTCAAGTAAAGATGTAAGTTCAGCAGTGTGAATAGAAGAGGTGTGAGGAATTCTAAAGGAGTAACTTAGATTGTTTTCTATATATATTCCACACCCTGTATGATTTGTAGTAAACGAACCATCTGTGTAACAAAAGATACTATCGGGCCATTTTTCATGCGCCTCTTTATGAATGTTACTATCTAGATTTATCCAGTTTTTAATAGAGAATAAATTTGAGAAATAAGGGGAAATATAACAAGGGAGTTTAGAAGATGTAAAAATGTTAAAAGATTCAGAAATAACATAATTTTCGATAATCGCGAAGTGAGGTTTGCCTTTAACATTGTATAATTCTGATAAACTATTAATAGATGAAGTAACTATATTATTGTTATTAGCTAAACATTTTAAAAAATACTTTCTGGCTATAAAATCGGATCTTATAAAGATAGGGGGTATACCACTCTCTACCTCTAATGCTCTTGAAGGAGCTGATCTCATACAACCTAATACCGTTCGCAATGAAGATGATTGTAGACGATCAATGATCATAACTAAAGATTTATTCAGAGGAGAAAGTAAAAACAGGCCATATTCTATTTTTGACCTAATTAGTGATTCATACAAAATTGTTAAAGTGGCAGGGTCTGATCCCCACCAGATGTGAGATAGACTCTTAAACACATTTAGGGTTTTATGAACTTTTTCTTGTAAGTCCGATATATGAGGTTTCCAAGACAAAGCTGAGTCAAGAGTGATGCCTAAGTATTTAACTGTTCTAAATTTTGGAATTTCTACATCTTGGAAGTACAAATGAAAATCTGGAAGAACTTTCGATCTCTTCTTAAATATCATACTCTGGGATTTACCAGGAGAGAGAGATAATCCATATAAATAAAGCCTGTCCGACAATTCGAATAGAGCTTGATTAATCCTATTACATAAAGATTGGATGTTATTACCCGAACAATACAAAACTACATCATCGGCGTATTGAAGAATAGAACAGTAGGGAGACATTAAAGATTGAAGAGGAAGAGTGTACAATATGTATAATATGGGACTAAGGATTGAACCTTGAGGGAGACCAATATAAGAAACTCTAGGGTTTGAGAACGAGCAATCATGTTTTAAATAAAGGATTTTTGTTTTTATCATTGACCAAATGCACCTTATAATATTTGATGGAACTCCGATAGAGATAAGCCTATCAATTAATAAGGAAGGAATTACAGAATCGAAAGCGGCAGAGATATCTATAAATAATGCAATTGTTTGATTATTAAGAAATGAGCAATTTATATCCGTAGTTAATTTAATTAAATTATCTATAGCACTCTTACCCCTTCGGAACCCACATTGTGTAGGTGGATAAATATCTTTACTCTCCAACCACCAATCCAATCTTAATTTTATAAGGTGTTCAAAAATTTTCCTTATACAAGAGGTAAGGGCTATTGGACGATAACTATTGGGGCTATTTGGGCTCTTGCCGGGCTTAAGGATAGGACAAATAATTTGCCTGGTCCAAGATTCGGGTACTGACCCCGAAGAGAGAAATTCATTAAACAATTTTAATAGCACGGATTTTCCTGAGAATGGATGATTTTTAATCATTGAATAAGAAATGTCATCTATTCCTGGAGAAGAGTCTTTGACATTTTCTAAAATAGAGTTTAATTCTCCTAGAGTAAAATTAGAATCGGGAAAGGAAGAAGATATTGGGGGGATTTTCAATTTATAAAAAGGTTCTACATATGGGGGAGCCAGTGTTGAAAAGAAGGAATTTAGGGTTTCTGTATCACGGGTTGGAATGGAAGGAGACATAAATGACTTCCTAAATATTTTTATTTTCCTCCAAACTTCAGTAATTGGAGTAAATCGGGAAATTGATTCACAGAATTCTCTGAACGTTTTTTTCTTTTTTTCTTTAAATATTTTTCTAGATAAGGCTATGGCTTTTTTAGCAGAAATAAATGATTCAGTTGTCCCTTCTCTATAAAATTTTTGAATGGCTTGTTTTCTTGACTCTTTTATTTGTGTGCAAGTAGCATCCCACCAAGGACATAAAGAAGGGCGAGAAAAAGGGTGATGAAAAGGGATGGACTCATTCCCTGCCTGGTTTAAACAATCTATAAAATCTATATATGAAAATTCATAAGATATTGAGCTTGCTACTTTTTCTGTATATTTTGTCCAGTTTGCTAATTTGAAGTTTCGGCATATACGGGAGGATTTTTTATAAGTGGAGTTTGGATTAGAATTAAGTTGAATTTTAACAAGAATGGGAAAATGATCACTACCATAAGTGTCTGGAAGGGTTTGACAGGAGGAATAGGGTCCAAGTGATGGGAATACTAGAGTGATATCAATAATGCTTTTTTGTGAACAATTATATGAAAAACGTGTAGATCTATCATCATTTAATACCACAAAGTTATTAGATTCTATGAATTCCCATAATAATTTTCCATTTAAATTAGAATATGAACCATTAATTTGAGAGATGTGTGAGTTAAAATCACCCACAATTATGTATGGAGATGGTCCCGTTAATATAGAGTCCCAAAGATTGCTGCTAATTTTAACAGAAGGAGGGATGTATCCCGATATTAGGGTAAAGTATGGTAATTTTATTGAGATGAACTGAACTTGATTATTAAAATTTGGAAAATTAAGGGGTATTTCTGTATAAGATAGGGAGTTACGAACGAGAATGGCAACCCCACCCTTACCGTCCCCCCTAGATTTAAGAATACATTTATAACCTCTAAATCTTATTAAATTTTCACTCGTCCACATTTCGGATAGACATATGATATCAGGGATAAATTCATCTGTAAGGTTAGATAAGTTAACTTTATTAGCATTATAACTTCTAATGTTCCAGTGTAATATCTTCACTGGGAACATTGTATGTAGAAGAAGTCTTATAATTATTCAGAGTGTCGACTGGTACTAAATTTAAAAAAGTTTGAACAAAATATGAGGATTTGAGGGAATATAAATTTGTTAATAATTCTGTAATTTCTTCATCATTCCATTCATAAGTAGTGGAAGATGATGAAGGGTTAGGGGTATTAAAACATAATTTTTTAGGAGAAGGAGTACGGCTAGGATTGATAATTTCTAAGTAATTTTGTCTAAATGTTTGGTCAATTTCCTGAGAAGGTGATGTTCGTTTTTTATTATTATTTTTTAACACTGATATATATGAATGTTGATTATTACCAAAATTATAATTAGGGCTGAGATTTAATGATGTTGGTGATATAAGGGGAAAATTTTGTTGATTTGGAATTAGATTAGTGTTGTGCTGTAAATTATTGGAAAGTTGTGAAGGAATGGATGTAGGGAAAAGAGCGTTAGCTTCTGTGAAAGAGACATTATGTCTCGAGATATACTCTTTTATTTTTTTTTGCCTAAGATATTCCGGGCAAACTCGATTTCTAGATAATGTACCCACTTCAGTGGACGTATGAGGTCCATTGCAGTGTATACATATAGCCTGAAGGGCTTTACAATTCTCTGTGATATGTTCATTTGTTCCACAGGTATTACCACTAGATTTACTCTTGCATAAATTTTTTGTATGCCCATATCTAAAACACATTATACATTGTGTCACAGGATAAATAAATATTTCTGGTGTTTTGTTAGTACAAAATAGTTTTAGATTTAGGGGAATCGAGTTTGTGCGGATAGTAATTACTATGGAATGTGTATTAATATATTCAGTAATGTTATTATTTATTACTTTTCTTTTCCACCTTCTGACATTTATAGTTTGAAAATTATTTGATACATTTAAGTTATTTAATATCTCCTCTTCAGTGAAAGAGGGATCTACATCTCTAACGATACATTTTGTAGTTAAAAATTGGTTAGGAATGAAAACTTTAAATGAGTTTTTGTATATTAATTCTTTAGAATTTAAAAATTTATTTGCCTCGTTAATTGTTTTAAATTGCACACTGACTCTATTTCTGCCTCTTCTAGAAGTGATTACATTAAATCCAGCCTTAGACAAAATGTTCCCAACGACCATCTCATGCAAAGCAGGAGTGATAGAAGGTTGAGGAGTATTATCATTATTTATATCCTTATTAACTATTTTTTCTATATAAACTATATATGGGGCTCTATCTCCTTTGCCAAATTCCAAAATACTATTTATATTTTTTCCAGGGATAGCTGCCGGGGGGGACGCCCCCCCCGAGCAAACATCCATTTTATTAACTTGAATTTATACGAAAATTAATGATTCTTTACTGATATGTATCTAAAAAAATGAATAAAAGTAGATTTATAGGGAACAAAAACACAAAGATAAGAAAAAACGACTTACAATACACAATAGGTTAAATATCGGAGCCCAAGGTCGCAAATAGGAAAACACAACCGTTCAGTACGAAAGCTGTCGGTCGAATCAAATCATAGGTTATAAACATTTGTGCGCTTAGCCATCGATATCATAGTTTATAAATATCGATATATATCAGAGCTGGGCAGGATTCGAATCATTCAGGATTCGATTCCCGGATTCGAATCCTTTTAGAGGATTCAAAAGAGGTATTTGAATACTTTAGTGAAAACGGATTCGTGATCCGGATTCGTTACATTTTTTTAAAAGGATTCGTATTCGAATCCAGACGTAGATGATTCGAATCCTTATAAAAGGATTCGAATTCTTGTAAAAGGATTCGAATCCTTATAAAAGGAATCGAATCCTTATAAAAGGATTCAAATCCTCATACACGGATTCAAATCCTCCTAAATAATTCGAATCATCGCTATTAAGGCTGGGATTCGAATTTGATTAATTCAAATAGTTAAATATTCTAATATGAATATTTAAATCACTAAATTATTCATATTTGAATTTTTAAATTTTCGAATAATTCAAATATTTGTGAATGCATATTTGGTTACTTAACCAAGAAAAATATCCAACGTCAATAGTATATTTTTAACTTCACTTGAAATCAGTGTTTCATACACGTGGCGCATGAAGTAAAATTTCGAGTTTAGAAAAGCCCCGTGAAAATTTGTCTCGGGTCGCTGCGCGACCTGGACAAATTTTCTACGCAGGGCTTTTCTAAACTCGAAATTTTACTTCATGCTTAGTCTGGGAGTGGACAACACTCTATCTTAGAGGTTTCAAATTGAAGGATCACTCTAGATTACTAAGTTTATTACCATTTTACAAAGGCTACAGCTCGAAGGACCAACCATGGTCTTCGGAGACTGAAAAACTACAGGGAATCGAAGTTTTTTTACAAGAAAACAACGAATATCTGAAGGTTTACAGCATGGATAGGAAAGAAAACATCTAATTTTGAAAATATATCGAAGTTGGGTTGGTTTTCAGTGCATTTTTAACTTCACTTTAAATCAGTGTTTTATACGCGTGGCACATGAAGTAAAATTTCGAGTTTAGAAAAGCCCCGCGAATATCTGAAGGTTTACAGCATGGATAGGAAAGAAAACATCTAATTTTGAAAATATATCGAAGTTGGGTTGGTTTTCAGTGCATTTTTAACTTCACTTTAAATCAGTGTTTTATACGCGTGGCGCATGAAGTAAAATTTCGAGTTTAGAAAAGCCCCGCGAATATCTGAAGGTTTACAGCATGGATAGGAAAGAAAACATCCAATTTTGAAAAAAATATCGAGGTTGGGCTGGTTTTCAGTGCGTTTTTAACTTCACTTTAAATCAGTGTTTTATACGCGTGGCGCATGAAGTAAAATTTCGAGTTTAGAAAAGCCCCGTGAAAATTTGTCTCGGGTCGCTGCGCGACCCTCGACAAATTTTCTACGCGGGGCTTTTCTAAACTCGAAATTTTACTTCATGCTTAGTCTGGGAGTGGACAACACTCGTTTGAATTTTAAATTTAACCCTTTTAAAAAATCGACGTACGTAATATATTAAATCATTCATTGAAATCATAGAAAAAGATGCAACATTTTACCTAAAATTAAATTTTTGAGTTTACTTTATAATTTCCTCGGCTCTTAATGGGTCAATATTCTATTCCTAAAAAAAAAACGTTTTTATTCAATATTAAAGTTGCATTTAATACAATAACAAATTGTGAATAAATCGACATAAATCTAGAAATATCGAAAATCTCGACATTTAGAAAATCTTGACGGTCCACTCCCAGACTAAGCATGAAGTAAAATTTCGAGTTTAGAAAAGCCCCGCGTAGAAAATTTGTCGAGGGTCGCGCAGCGACTCGAGACAAATTTTCACGGGGCTTTTCTAAACTCGAAATTTTACTTCATGCGCCACGCGTATAAAACACTGATTTAAAGTGAAGTTAAAAACGCACTGAAAACCAGCCCAACTTCGATATTTTTTTCAAAATTGGATGTTTTCTTTCCTATCCATGCTGTAAACCTTCAGATATTCGTTGTTTTCTTGTAAATAAACTTCGTTTCCCTGTAGTCCTTCGGTCTCCGAAGACCATGATTGGTCCTTCGAGCTGTAGCCTTTGTAAAATGGTAATAAACTTAGTAATCTAGAGTGATCCTTTAATTTGAAACTTCTAAGAACGAGTGTTGTTCACTCCCAGACTAAGCATGAAGTAAAATTTCGAGTTTAGAAAAGCCCCGTGAAAATTTGTCGCGGGTCGCGCAGCGACCCGAGACAAATTTTCACGGGGCTTTTCTAAACTCGAAATTTTACTTCATGCGCCACGCGTATAAAACACAGATTTAAAATGAAGTTCAATAACACATATATCATCATTAATTAAAATCATTATATTATCAGATATTTAGTCGGTAAATGAACATTTTGGTTAATAGAAACTGATGGAATAAAATATTACTGGTTACAAATAATAGATTCAAATTTATTTTTAAAGGATTTGTATCCGTGATTCAAAAATGATGATTCGAATCATATTTTTCACTTACGAATCCTTTATTCCAGTATTCGTGATTCGAATCATATTAGGTGATTCGGATTTGTGATTCGAATCCTGTTTTTGAGGATTCATCCCAGCTCTAATATATAACATAATAAATAGATATATAGATATCTGATTATATATACCCACTGAGCAAAACGCATGTAAGTAATGTTTTATCAACATTAAAACAGCGTTTAATGTTGCTACAATGTTGATATAACGTTATTTATTTGTATTTCACTCAGCGATATTATCTGAAACCTGGGTTACATTATTTAAAACTTATCATTATTTGTAACTTTATTTTTATAATAAAGTTTCTCATAACATCCAACAAACTTTAATTCCCTGCTTGTTTACTGTATTTTGAGAGAGCGAGTGAAAGTACCGAAAAACCAGATTGGTTTCTGCACAAAACTCGAGGTGATCCAATATTGTGATGTGTTTTTTTATAAAAAGGAAAGTGCTAAATGAATAATGACAGCCACAATTAAAAGTTAACTAATAATTACACAGTGTATTACATTAATAAGGAACATTATATCCATTTGCTATAAAGCTATTCAACTTGTTTAAAATTGATTTCCATAATGAAAAATAATAAACATTTTATCAGATTTATTTTAAATGAAAATGTGCTAGGTGCCAAAATATATAAAGTTCGTCCGAGATGCAAGCAATATCTAGTTGTTTTCATTGCCATTCCGACATCTCTAAACTCCCTAAACACAACGTTAAAGCAAGCGTTAAATATATGATGTTTCGCTTCACCACTTGTAATAAATCCAGGCGAAAACTCCGAATCCGAGGAAAAGTGAATTTGTTAGAAAATGTTAATGCACGTTCAAATTCATATTGATAAATGGCAGTTTTATGTTATTTAGTGTGAATCTGGGCTCTCTCCTTGCTGCGTCACTACAGCTTAAGCATAATTCACCACTTTTTAACCATTCATAACTCAACATTAGGCATCTAGCACCTAAGGTTTTCGGACGGGTTTTTAGGGTATGTTAAATGTTTACATGTACTTTTGGCAACAAAGCGGGGACTTTAAACCCATTATTTCTATTCTATTGAAAGTGAGTCGGTAGTTATGCTACCCTCCACTGCGACCGCAAGGATCTATTGTGGCTCACATTTAAGGTCAAACATCCGACCTTACAGCTCACCTTCCAAGTCCATCTTCTTGATGAAGTCAAGGATCTTGTCAGGTGAAGTTTTTTCCAGGTCCTTCACGTTTAGCTTCGGTGTACCAAACACCGTGGTCCTGATCTGGTCGCCAGCTGGACAGGCACACATGACGTGCTCTGCTGTTTCATCATCCTCTAGGCATAGGCGGCACTCAGTGGTGTCGCTTAGTCCTAGTTTATTAAGGTGATGCCTTAGACGGCTGTGTCCAGTGAAGAGAGCAGTTAATGTGTGAACATCTGATCTGCTCAGCTTCAACCATGAGGTCGTCCTGGCCGCAGATGGTCCACTTGTTACCGCTCTGAAATGTCTCATCCCAGGGCGGTTTTGCCAGAAATCCTGTGCCTCGTGTCTCATCCATCCGTTGTTACGGTCTCTAGCTGTTGATCTGGGTATCCCCAGAGCGGGTTCTGGTCCGATGTAGGCTGTACGCGCCCCCTCTCTGGCTAGGGAATCGGCTAATTCGTTTCCCTTCACGCCAGAGTAGCTTGGCACCCACATCAGACTGACCCCGTTTACCTGTGCCATTTGCCAGAGGGCTTCCTTGCAGTTCCGTACAGCCAGCGAGGAGCATCTAGAAGATGCCAGGGCCCTAAGGGCCGCCTGGCTGTCCGAACATATTTTTATTGTCCTGCCCGCCCAACCCTTTGAAAGGATTTCGTGGGCGCACATGTCAATGGCGTATATTTCAGCCTGAGGCTGTAGTAAAGTTCAGTCCTTGGTCCGACGACTGAGGCTCCTGTTCCAGTGGACAGTTTTGAGCCGTCAGTGTACCAGTAGGAATCAGCCTATTCTGGGGTGATTTTGTGTCGCTTCCAGTCGTCCCTGCTTGGAAACAGGACCTTGTACGGCTGATCCTCGCACCCATTAAACCCATTAACATATTGCCTGGATTTTTGGATATACTATCAATAAGTAGTTGTTTACTTGGAAAATAAAGCAATGTATCAAGTCCACTCTCCAATAATTTCTACCAATAATTTTTCATAGATAACAAGCAAGGCCATAGCCAGGGGGGATATGGGGGTTCAAACCCCCCCGAAATTTTCAAAATGCTAAATTTTTATATGTAAAAGCGGTCCTGTAAGAGCAAACACAACATCTTTACCATTAAAACCCATCCCCAAAATTTGTATAACCATCTCAGAATTTTTTTTCTGGCTACGGCCTCAATAACAAGTGATCATATGTATATATTATAATTTTCACATCGAATTGTAGCATAAAGGAATAAACTCTAATGAGAAATTCCCTCGAAGTCACTCACACTAAATAATTGGATTTTCCACGTTTGTGTAACTCGATTAAGAATGCTTATTTTTACACACCACACACACACACAAGTCTATTAAGGCTGTAAGTTGTGTGATTTTCGTCACATAGCGTGCAGCTGTGTGTTGTGGTATGAAATGTGATAATTAGAAAATTCTGCATCTTGATTATTATGTCTGTGGTGGCTTTGTTAGCTGCATCGAATAACAATCGCCCACACTCGTGTGTGTACACACCAAGAACGACGAAATATACATAACAAAGTGAGAATAGTCAATCTTATTTAATGGGAAAACCCACCGGTTGTTGTGACTTAACACATGCAGTTCATTAAGCTCGTTTTATGTGACTAATGGGATTTAGTGTGAAATTCTTATTTTAAATTATGATTGTATTGCACTTGCATCGCTTTCTTTTTTATTTCTTCAGTAACACAAAATACGAGGGGGGTCCGATATTAAAGGTACAGATGCCTGTGAAACAAACACCGCAAACGAAATATTGCCGTCATATGTATGTCTAGTCAGATTGAAAAGGAGTTTAACTTTTCAGAGATGACGCAAGACCGCACATGTCAAATCAAACCAAGGAGTGGTTGACACAGCGGAACTGGGAGATCCTCCAACATCCACCATATAGTCCCGATCTGGGCCCCTCCGATTTTTATTTATTCGGACCCCTGAAAAAATTTTTGGTAGGGAAACGCTTTGCAAATCTACTTTAATCGACTTGACAAGCAACACTACCACGAAGGGATGTTCAAACTACTGTCACACTGAGAAATGTCTCAATCTTTATGAAGAATATGCAGGGTTGTTATGTGAATCACATTCCTTTGAAAATGGTCTAACAAACCGAAACAAATCGGAATAAAGTTTTAATTTGTGAAACAATAGCAAGTGTTTTTAATTTAAATAACTTTACATACACCAAATATTGAGAATGACCTAAGTCCTTTTAACAATTGCATTGTTTATAAATTAATATTTTGTTGTAATAGTCCCAATTTGTCAATAAATGATTTATTATTATTATTATTATTATATATCCCGATTTTTTTTTTAGTCGTTTAGCTAAAAAACCTCAAAACTCAAAATTGTTGACATTGCTTCCCTTTTGTACCAAGGTACAGAAATATTGTGAGGAAATACGAATCTTTATTTTAAATCGACAATTCATTGTACTTGTAAATATTGACACGAAGTATGATATGCAGGAAATGTAGGAAGGCCTTATCAATAGGAAACAATAACAAAAATGTGTGTGCGAAAATGGGACCGTGTTGAAAACACGCCAAACAGGAAAGTATCGAGGTCGCATACGTGAAACCATTAATGCGATTCCATTTGTTTGCTGTTTACACTTGAACCTTAAATATAAACGACAAGTGCGGAGTTACGGAGAACAACAAATGAAAGTGTGGGTGTTTTTATTTTTCACGACAAGTCTGTTATCTCGCAACAGCACTCGAATTATTCGCAATACGAAGATCACAGTAATATTCTAGATAAATATCAATTTGTTGCTCATTAATCACTTGATGAAACATGTTCACAATATTGATAATTGAATGAAAGTCACTTGGGTTTTTTACTTTCCCCCGTATGTAATACAAAGGGAAAGTATTGTTTTCGTGAAAATTTTCGAATCAAAAATTTTAGCGGAAATATCCGTTTTGAGGTCCCCTGAGTCGAATAAGACCATTTTTGAAAAATGTCTGTGTCTGTGTGTGAGTCTGTGTAAGCTGTACCGCAAAAACCGCTAAAGATATCGAGATGAAACTTGAAACTTAAGCTTTTTGATACAATCGGAAGAACTGAAAAGCTTTTGGTTAAAATCGGAAAACCGGAAGTGGTACTTTACTCCTAGCGTTTTTCAGTTTTTTCAGATTTTTTCAATAAATGTTCATCAAACAAAAAATTCTTTCAAATAAAAGTTGTAGATAATAACAAAATGAAGATGTATTGTTCATTTACTTTTTGTCATAGCACTCTTAGTTTTTGAGATATTTCAAAAGTTGTGTGTTTTATCTAGTTATTGGTGTGTGACAGTGTATGTGTCGATACAATTGAAAAATGTTTCAAATAAGAGTTGTAGGAAATGAAAAAGATTTTCTGTATCTTCACTTTTTTTCATAGCACTCTTAGTTTTTGAGATAATTAATAAATAATGTTCTTTTATCTAGTCATTGGTTTGTCTCAGTGTATGTGTTGATACAATTGAAAAATGTTTCAAATAAAAGTTGTAGTTATCAAAAAGTTGAAGACATTTTGAAAATAATAATGCTACAAATATTTTAAAAGTGATTTAATACGCAATTTACGGGGGAAAGTACTATGATGGACACATCACCATTTTTACTACTGTGTTTATTCTCTCAGACTAGTTTCGACTTACTGTCATTCTCTTTGAGAAACTAGAAACTAGTCAGAGGGAATAAAAAAAGAAGTGATGGGAATAATCGATTATTTTGAAGCAAGATATTTTAATAATCGATTAAATTAGTAGTTGAAAATTAGTAGTTGAAAATTAGTAGTTAACCTTTCACTTCAAAAATGTGATAACGATAAGGTTCAAATAATCGTTTAAATTAGTAAAGGGTGATTCAATTTGAATTTCCACATTACAATCTAAAATATTTTTGACACGCCACTGTATTTGTCAAGGGCAGCGTGTGATTTCTAACCTAAAAAGTTAAACAAAAGTAGTCATGGAGCAATATACGCAAGAACAACGTGTTAAAATTATCCAAGCATATTATGAAAATGGCCGATCGAGGAAAAGTGCATTTCGTGCTTTACGTGAAGTTTGTGGTGCGCAAAATCGACCTTGTGAGAGGACAATTTGGAATGTGGTCCAAAAATTCGAACAAACTGGATCCGTTAGCTAACATCAAAACCCCTCAGCGTGCTCATAGAGGTCGTTCGGAACAAAATATTGCCATTGTTCGCGAAAGCGTGGCCGAAAATCCAAGCACATCGATTCGTCATCGATCGCAGCAAGTGGGCCTTACGTGTTCCACTACACAGCGAATTTTAACAAAAGATTTGAAGTTACACCCGTACAAACTCCAAATAACACAGGAATTGAAGCCTCGAGACCATCAACAGCGCCGTGTGTTTGCCGAATGGATAAGAGAACAAGGGGTAAATTTTTCAATGAAAATTATCTTTAGCGATGAGGCACATTTCCACGTTGATGGCTTCGTAAATAAGTACAATTGTCGTATTTGGGGATTGGAAAATCCAAGAGAGATTGTTGAAACGAAAATGCATCCTCAAAAGGTCACTGTTTGGTGTGCCTTTTGGTCCGGAGGCGTAATTGGCCCATTTTTTTTCGAGGATCATGCGGAGAACTCTTTTACGGTTAATGGCGTTCGTTATCGGAACATGATAATAGATTTTCTTTGGGAGCAGTTGGAAGATATGGATATCGAAGATTTATGGTTTCAACAGGACGGTGCCACCTGCCACACAGCAGGAGAAACGATACAATTACTGCGCGGCAAGTTTCCCGGTCGCATTATTTCACGTAACGGTGACTTCAATTGGCCGCCGCGATCGTGTGATTTAACTCCCGCAGATTTTTTCCTTTGGGGGTATCTGAAGAGCAGAGTATACAAGAATAAACCGAACACCATTGCAGAGCTGAAACAGGAGATCAGACGCGAAATAGCCGGCATAGAACCTGATTTGTGTCGCAGAGTAGTCGAAAATTTTAACAAACGAATTACGTCATGTCACATGAGCCGCGGCGGTCTTTTTTTTTTCCTGTGGGGGCCGTCTTCCTTTCGGATTCGGATGCACTGCAGCCTAGGTGGCTTATTGTACTGCCCCAATATTATTACATATTATATTATAACTCGATGCCCCGGCGGTCATTTACATGATATCATCTTTCACACATAATTGTAATGAACTAACCTTAAGGGGAATATAACAGTGGTCTGAAATTTAATGTTAGGTTTATTTAAAAACTAAAGGTCCTAGAAAGTTGAAATTTTGACAGCGTATATTAAGCCCAATTATCTAGTAAAATATCGAAGTACTTTTTTTATAAACAATTTGCTTTCAGAGGTATGAAAAAAATAATGTTATATTTTTCAAAATTAGAAAAAATATTCCCATATCTTACTAGTTTATACTATAAGGAAAATAATGTGAACATTTCATAAAGATGCGATAACTCATGCCCGAGTCAGGTTAAAATAAAAATCTTGAAAAATAAGACCGTAAAATACCGCCGCCTTGCGGATCTTCTATTAGTTGAACGCGTTGTACACTCATCTGCACAATTATTGGAGGGGCGAGCAGCATGTGGCCAGCGTTTATCCCTGGGCCGGTGAACGCTGCGAGGCTTCGCGTTTGTTTTTCTTTTCTTTCTCAATCATAGTTAACAAAAACGGCTCGCGTCGTTAGCATTTGTTCTCGTAAAATTAATATTTCCCAATTATAATCGATATTTTATTGTACTAGTGTTTAATTTTTATGCTTTCTGACTACTAATGGAATAAGTATTTTTTTATACTGCATGTTCACTAATATAGAAAACACGAAATGTTTCACTAATTTAAATAAAGATGTGTAATATACCTTTAATTTTGGCTTACCTAATTATTTGACAGTGTCGGTATAATTAAATTATTTTTAATGTTTTTTAAGCTGATTAATAAGCCAGAAGCAATCAAATAACAATCAATCTTGTTCAAATCATTATTTCGTCTTAAATCTTTCGTTGTTAAAGCAGTTGTTAAATGCCATTAAACTTCTCGCAATAAAACTATTAAAGTAAATTGTAAAGTTTCTAGCAACCAGACCTATTTGAACCAACTGCGACTTCATGAACGAATCAATGATATTAAAACTATAAGAATAGTAAGAATAATGTCACTAATATGACGTTGTTGTTACAAATCAACTATTTTTTACTGAGCACAGGTAATATATGTTTGACGAATGTTTAAAAAAATGGAGGGTTTAACTGCGTGCATATTCATTGTTAATTATTTTAGAAAAAATAGAACTACAATAATAATAAGGTAGTTATTATAATGCAATTCAAATAACAAACTTCTTGCTCAACATTGCACCGAGCTCAATATATTTTTAAGGCCCGGCTTGGCCCGACCCGGTCATAAAATAAGAGAGATTGAGTTTTGCCTGACCCGGCCCGGTCAACATTTCAGGTCTAAATAAATAAAAAAATATACTTATCTGATTATAGGCGTAGTTTTTAGAAAAAGTAAAAAATATATATAAAATTAAGATAATTTAAATATTGAATATGATACGGGAAAATCGCCTAAGAAAAATTTAGGCCCGTGCAGTGCTCCAATTGACATATCTTCCCTAAATATTTTATATGACAAATCTCAAATATATTTTTTGTTGAGTATAAAATGTCTGCCTGAAGTCATTTTATTATTTATTTGTTGCATTCATAAAAACTAGAATATTTGATAAAATAAAAATTGAAATTCTCCCGAAAATTTGGGGTATTTACCCAATTTGGCAGAGGCCAAATTAATACACATTATTTTCATGGCCATAGCAGTTAAGAAAGATAATATTCCTATATAAAAAATATCATTGAAAATCCTATGTTTCGCGTTTTTCATACAGGGTGTCTACGGTAAACCGTTCGTTAAAAGTTTATGGGGTTGCCGTTGCACTAAAAATTTGAAAAAAATCCTTGTCATACGGTTAAATGGGTTCTCCTTATGTGAAATATTTTTAACTTTATATCACTTCCGGTTCCACCGGAAGTAGCACCAACTTTGTTATTTCAAATAGAACACCCTATATATTATGATTTTTTAGATTCCTCGATTAAATTGCAACATATTTTATTCAAATATATGTACACTTATCTCTTATAGTTTTGAAGCAAAAAATATATTTATAAAATTTTGACCTCTAAAAGGCATCTTGAAATCTGTCTGTAACTTCTCTTAAGAATAAGATAAAAATATGATTTAAATCTCTACTTGTACCTAGGGGATGCCTCCATAGGTATATTAATTCGCAACTGAATTTTAGTAGGCAAGTAGTAATGTTTTTGTTTTGTCGCGGATGTAATGCAAAATGTCAAATAATAACAGTATATTACGTAACCAGAGTAGTATCCAGTATATTACATATGAGCGGACATGTTGCGCACGAGCCGCGCAGCGGCGAGTGCAGTATTCCGCGAGTATGTAATTGCCATACCACTCGAGAAACGTAAGATACTTTACCTACGCCCTAACAAAATAAACAATGAGCATTAAAAAACAACTTATTTATTGTAATAATTTTTAATAGTACCATGACAATGATGGAAACTAAATTACTACTTGAATAATATACAGGGAATAAAGCTGTACATTTTCCGACATTTGTTGTTTTTTTAAAGAGTTCAATTTGAAGCTTTAAACGAGTGTTTTCCACTCCTAGACTAAGCATGAAGTAAAATTTCGAGTTTAGAAAAGCCCCGTGAAAATTTGTCGAGGGTCGCGCAGCGACCCGAGACAAATTTTCTGGGCTTTTCTAAACTCGAAATTTTACTTCATGCGCCACGCGTATAAGACACTAAAATATTGTGAAATTTATTTATATTCGAACTTCAGTTGAAACTTGTGTTTTATACGCGTGGCGCATGAAGTAAAATTTCGAGTTTAGAAAAGCCCAGAAAATTTGTCTCGGGTCGCTGCGCGACCCTCGACAAATTTTCAAGGGGCTTTTCTAAACTCGAAATTTTACTTCATGCTTAGTCTGGGAGTGGAAAACACTCGTTTAGAGCTTTAAATTGAACCATTAAAAAAACAACGAATAACTAAAGATTTAAAGAAAACAAGCTGAATTTGGTATACGTATATTTTAAAAAAAAACTCCCTGTACATCAAAGAAATGTCATTACCCTGCATAAATGCGACGAAAATGAATTTTCGAAATAATTCGAAAATTACTCGCTTTAGACGTATAGTTGTATAATACTTGTTTGTAGGAAATTTTGCCCCCAATCGTACTACGTGATAAAAATTGGATCATTTCATTAAAAAAAAATGAATTACTTGATATTAAAGAGAGCACTTAGATATTGACATTTTAAGAACACTTTTTGTTAAAATTGACATTTTCCAATTAATTTACTCATAGAGGCATTCTCTAGGTAGAAGTAGAAATATAAATCATATGTTTATCTTATTCTTAAGAGAAGTTGCAGACAGATTTCGAGATGCCTTTTAAAGGTAAACATTTTAGAAATATTTTTTTTCTTGAAAACTATAAGAGATAAGTGTACATATGTTTGAATAAAATATGTTGCAATTTAAACGAGAAACCCAAAAAATTGCTAACAAGTAGGGTGTTCTATTTAAAATAACAAATTTGGTGCTATTTCCGGTGGAACCGGAAGTGCTATAAAGTTGAAATATTGCACATGAGGAGAACTGATTCAACCATATGCCAAGGATTATTTTCCAATTTTTAGTGCAACGGCAACCCCATAAACTTACGAATGGTTTAGCGTAGACACCCTGTATATATATATGGCATATAAATATTTACAAGGAGTTTATGAACATGAATTATTTTATTATTATATTTTAAGAAATAATCTCTAATTTAATAAAATAAAACACATAGTTTGTTCAGCTGTCGAAACTTTAGCCTTAAAAGAAAAAATAATGTGTTATAATGACAAGAATAAGAATCATCGGTTTTGTAAATACCGAAAAATAACACAGGATCCGATAACGCTTTCTAACGAATTAAAAACAATACATAGCTTGTATGTATTATCAGCGTGTTTGAATAATACGAATCGACACTTTCCTTAGATCCGTCTTTTTTATACGCTTTTTTTTCGTTTATTCCACGCGACGCGAGACCCCATCCGTTCATGCCAAGGAGCAATGCACAACTGCACAGCGAGCTGCCGCTTTTCGCTCTGACTGTATTCGCCCCACTTGTCCTGTAAATTTGGCATCGGATGAGCTACTCTAAACTATGTGGGTCTTTCCAACACGATCGGCGCGTTACACTGCAATAATCCCCTTAAAGGGCAAATAATTTTTTTTTATATTTTTCAACTTCTACGTGTTTTTTTTTTTAATTATTTTTAATGTGGAAATCCAAAATGAATCACCCTTTATATACTATTTTATCCGATCAAATAATTGAATAAATTAGTATATGCTAATTTACCAGATCAAATGATTGCTTAAATTCATATTACTATTTTACCCGATCAAATAATCGCTTAAATTAGTAATTACTCACTTACCTGATCAAATAATCACATATAATAATAATAATAACTTTATTGCCCAACACCCATTACAGGACAAGAAAATAATAATACATAATAATTATATTAGTATATACTAATTTCCGCATAATAATCGATTATATCGATATATTTTAATAATCGACCAATTACTAATTAGTATATCGATTATTCCCATCACTAAAAAAAAGTAGTGAAACAAACCAAATGACTATTTATTCAATTATTACTTATCGTCATTCTTATTGAGAATGACGATAAGTCGAAACTAGTCGGAGAGAATAAAAACAGTAGTGAAACAAACCAAGTGACTTTTATTCAATTATCAATACCCTAAATAAAATTTAAAAACTTACTCGTTCTTTCTTTATCAAGAGAATAATTTACATTTGTTGTTTTATTGATACAAATTTACAATGCAAATTGCATTTCCATGTAAATTTTATAAATAAAACAAGACTGTTAAGGTATTATCATTAGCAATGGTTAGACAAACTGAATTCAGCAAAAGCTTAAAGCTTGTATTAGACAACACTATTTTCTTATACAAGAAAATAGTATAGTATTTTCTATCATGGCGTAATACACAAGATATGACCAAGCGCGAATCTTGTACAGTTTTGTATAATCGAAATAGGACATGTTCTATTTGGTACACCATGATAGGAAATAGTATAGATTTTCTTGTACAAGAAAACAGTGTCGTCTAATACAGGCTTAATAATCTAGCGAAAGATTCGCACTAGAAATGAAGTAAAAAAATATGTGATACAATATAATTATACCTATTATTTGGACCAGTTTCTGTTCAAGTATTAGTTAACTAACTTCTATAAACTTTTTTGGGGAAAATCGGCAGAATTCAAAAATTACAGTTGTATTTTGTTTCATTATGTTTAGGTATAATGTTTTCTCTTTTTCACCTCTTAATTTTGTGTATCTTTTCATAAAATATTATTGTAGATATTTATTTTAGTTTTAACTTGCCCTGAAGAAGCTGACAAAAGTTTAGAGAAATATTGACTAAATAAAAATAAAGTTCTGGCTAAAAAATACAACTATAATTTTTGAATTCTGCCGCTTTTCCCCAAAAAAGTTTATTGAAGTTTGAGATAACTTGACGGCAAAAAACTACTAAATGTCTGTTAGTTAACTAACAACAAAAAGTTAACTGTTTTGCACAAGCACAAATCTTGTTTATAATAAAAAATTGCAGCGGCTAGCACTCTACAGAAACTAAATACACGTGTTATTAATTTCATTTGATAAAACTCTGCTGATGATTCCCTTTTATATTCCCACACACACATAGAAATAAGCACCACAATTTCCTGTACTGAAAATATCAACTTGTCCAAACCACTTGGGAGAATATTATCCAATTATTTTTATTAGTCATTCAGTAAAATCCTCAATACTCAATTCTATTTATAAATTATTTTCGATATAACAGTTCAGTGTTTCTTAACCAGAGGGGCTACGAGTGGTCGCCAAAGGCGTTTACAATCATTTGAGAGGATCAGTTGAGTTACCCAGACCCAGGCACAGGAGTGGCTCACACACTAAATTTATTTTTTGTTAATTATAAGAATTACTGGTAAAACAGTACTCTCACAAATTTTTGATGAAATAGTTTGCAACGTCAACATGCACACAAATAGCAGATGACATAAATCGTTCACTTGAACTATATTTTTAAAATTATGCTCAGACATGACTGACATATATATGTCTTTATCTGGCCATGGCCAAACACGAATCAAAATTTTATCAATCACCTGATTTTATCAGCACAATTGCACCCAATATGAAATAATTTACTCTCTGTAATCTATTATTCTACTCTACACTATAATTCACTTTTCCAAAATGATGTTAAATGTAAACGAACAAAGATTCTCTAATAAAGATATGATAAAACGTCGAAACGACATAACCTCTAAAATTGTATTCCATTCAGTAAAATTGAACTAGTATAGTGGAATTTTTCAAATTAGGCACTCTCATGCACAGAACAAATACCGCTCGTGTATTTCCGCTGCTCAAAAAATGAGAAAGTGAAACCTGATTCCGTTGGGCGCACATTTATTTGAAAGAAAGGAACTCGTGTGCACATGCCAGGTGGTGCATCGGACGAGGACCCTTTGGGATTTTAATGGTGTTATTTCTGCGACAGCAAGCGCCGAATGTTACACTTACGGCTCAACGTTTTCAGGACTGTCTTGCCTACGTTCGGGAAATGCTATTCTACCGCGCAAGTGCCTAATTTGGGTAATACATCTGTATAAACATTTATAGTATGGCAAACATTACTTGCCGATGTGCAGTGGTAAAATTGTGGCGGGAAAAGAAATGGGAGCACTTGATAGGTTCGTAGCGAGTTCGGACTTGCCGTTGCTCATGTTTTCTCTCCGTCTCTGCACATCTGTCTCAAAGTTGGTACAATACATATAGAGAAGGTTGGTCCATTCGCCGCCTTGCTGGCTTGTTCGTGCAGTCACGAGGAAACAGATGTAAAAGTTCACCTACTGACATATTTCATTTTCAATTAGTGACTAATCTCAGATTTTCTGCGATTCCGTTTAACCAATTTCAATCGTCATAACGGTATTGACGTTTAATATAAACTCTATTAATCCACCTATACCACGGCAAATATAAGTTGGACAGACGCGCAGAGAAGATGCGAAAAGCAAACATGAGCGAGAGCGAGACCGAACTCGCCACGAACCTATCAAGTGCGCCCATTCCATTTCCAGACACTATTTTACCACTGCGCATCGGCCAGTAATGTTTGCCGTACTTTACTGAAAGTTACTACTGATCATGTGCGGATATGGACCAACCTATTCTATAATCTATGCTACCAGCCTTGCGTCTGTCCAACTTAAATTAACCGTGCTGTAAATGTCAAAACTACATAACCTCTAAAATTGTATTTCATTCAGTTCAATTTTGTAGTACAAACATTTATTTCACATTGAATCACTTTAATTTATATAACACTCGAAAGTAAATCACACTTAAAGCATAAACAAAGATAAGACATCACCTTCACAATTTTAAACGTGTGTTTAGGATAAACAAGCACCAATACGTGCACAAGTAATGTATTTCTATTTTGTTGTTTTAAATGTATGTGTTTTTATATTTTATTGTTTATATTTTACATCTAATGTTTAATGTATTATTTATTGAAATATTGATGTAAAATTCTATAGTAGACCAGCGTTAAATGAATAAATAATTAAATAAATAAATGTGTGTAATTAATTAAAATTGTCGCGGGAAAGAAATAGGCGCACTCAATAGGTTCATAGCGAGTTAGGAACTGCTCTCGCTCATATTTGTTTTTCGTTTATTCTCTGTGCTTCTGTTCGACATAAATTTGCCGTGCTATAAACGTCAAAATGACATAACCTCTAAAATGTCATTCAATTCAATTTTATAGTACAAATATTCACTTTGCATTGAATTTATATTCTCCGCGTTTCTGTTTAACTTAAATTTGCCGTGCTATAAATGTCGAAATGACATAACCTCTAAAATTTCATTCAATTCAATTTTATAGTACACACATTTACTTTGCATTAAATCACTTTCATTTATATAATACTCAAAAGTAAATCACACTTAAAGCATAAACAAAGATAAGACATCACCTTCAAATTTTAAACGTGTGTTTAGGGAAAACCAGCACAAATACGTGCATAAATGTGTGCAATAAATTACTAGCACTATCTGGCAACTATTCAAGTGCAAACAGTTTAACAAATTTATAGAAAGATTATAACAGACTTATTAATAGAATTGCCGTTAATATCGTTATAATTTAATATTAGTTAATTTCTACTAGAACCGTACATAACCTTAATGGCCATAGCAAAATAGACTTATTTAGGAATCATTTTATTATAATGCTATGATTTAGTACGAGTTATAAATTTACATACCTAATCAGTATATTTTGAACTTTACTTAAAAACAGTGTTACACATGTGGCGCATGAAGTAAAATTTCGAGTTTAGAAAAGCCTGAAAATTTGGATTTGCCGGGCTCGCTTCGCTCCGCCCGGCAAATCCAAATTTTCAGGCTTTTCTAAACTCGAAATTTTACTTCATGCTTAGTCTGGGAGTGGAAACACTATCTATAAGTAAATTTTAATTAAGTAATTCAGCAGAAGAAATACTTTTTTCATAAATATAAAGAATGCAAGATAAACTCAAAATGATTTGATTTTAATTAGAGTGAAGTTAGTACATATGAAAATGCAATGTTGCCATATTCATTATAACAACAGTTCAAAACTATCTAATTGCCTGTAGATTTGGTTCTTATAAGAAAACTCAGGTACGAAGTATGACCGTTACTTCCACCTAAGCTAATACGAAATGTTAGTATCGTATTTGTACAGGCCTAGTAGAAATTAACTAGCATTAAACTATAAAAATATTAAAGGCAACTCTATTAATAAGGCTATAAATTATTAGTTGCAAACTAACGATAGTAATCTACTAATAATAGATATGTAAGTAGTTGAATTCCTTAATCTTCACTGTTTTATTTTAATTCTAAATGTACATTTCAGGCACGATGTGCCCTTTTTCAATAGGTTACGTATTTACTAATATGTTTTATAATTACGAAAATGTTAATATCGTGTGCAAACGTCTATTATTAAAAAATTGATTGATAAGGCTGATAAATGTTGAAAGTTTATCTTCACTTTTATATAAATAAAACAATTTAAAGACTTTCAAATATATTCTTCGCCTGAAGAAGCCACAGTGTTGCGAAACAATTGTAGCAAATGCACAATATATATTTGAAAGTGTTTAAATTGTTTTATTTATATAAAAAAGAAGTCTCTTATTAAGGCTGTAAGTACGTTGGTTCGTTTGTACCATATTAAGTTAAACTATGTTCCAGTTTACAATGTCACAGTTCAAGTAGGTCTGTTCGTTACATAAACTAGTGCAGCACTTTTTACACTGGATTTGTTCGTTACATGAACTCGACGCCTGCAATTGTAAATGTGAAGTTCCATAACTTAAACTGTGACGTCACAAACTTGAACTCAGTTCAACTTAGTGCGGTACAAACGAACAAACCTAGTGTAACTTCACATTTACAATTGCAGGTGTCTAGTTTATGTAACGAACAGAATTAGGCAAAAAGCACTGCACTAGTTCATGTAACGAACAGGCCTAATATGTATAGAAAAGTGTGGATTTTTATCCATGAATGGAAATTACTTTTATTTTGTGTAGAGATTAAGAAGGGAAATGTAAAATTTGCAGTGTTGGTTTGTTAATGAATTATATAACCAAGTTGATTTGGTGAATTGGGCTGTACGTCCATGGGGACGGTTGAATTTTTGTAACTCGCTGACCGAGTGGGAAAGTGACATAACCTCAAAACCCCCGCGAACTAACCTAACTAGCAGCGAGCAGATGCTGGATTGTCATCGACCATAACCACCAAAATAGAGCGTTATATAATTTCGCGAACGCATAACAAGACTCGAACGCAAACTTACTTTGACGGAGTCGAGGGGGTACATTACGCAATGCTCCATGACTCCGGCTATCGCTCCGGCACTCATATGCGTAGCAACATTATTCGTCGGTAACGTTTCATAATCCTCAAAATTCATAATACAAATGTGTGCGCACTGTGCGTGTTCCTCGGGGCCGGGCCGTCGTTCGTTTCGTCGTGTGTCCGTATCAGACTCGGGGGGATGCGGACTAAAACGCGCGCGGCTCTCGTTGCACTCTCGCACCAGAACTCGGAATTTACGCTTTTTCGGGGGACCGGGGCACAGACAGACCAACCGTCGTGTCGCACCGCTTCGCACGCCAGAATACGATCAAATGAAAAGAGAAAATCGGCCTCGCGCCCCCACCATCTCGCTCACTTGACATGTGTCATTTGAAGTTACGGAACACGCGCGTGCGCACCACTTGACAAGTACGGCACCGCCATTTTTAAATAAATCATTTGTTTTATAAGCGGATTGTTTCATTGTCGGGTTCATTTGTTTACGCATAATATGACACGCTAGATTAAGTGGGGCGTTATGCGTTTTAGAGAAACTTTCCTTATTTACTCCAAATCACTGGAACTGAAGACGTATTTAATTTTAACCAGAAAATGATGCGCAAAATATGCGTTCTTAGCTTAATCCTGAAAAAGTTGTATTCAGGATTAAGCTTAATGTTTTATTAATGAACAGTTCTAAGTACGTTAGAAAGTGCAGATTTCAGTAAGAGCGTGTGAACCTGGAATCTCTTAAATCAAGGGGGCCTTAAATAAAGGATTTTTGTATGGTTTTCACCATGGAACATATGAAATTCCCTTATTATCAAATGAAAATCCCACATGTCAGTTTTGTATTAACATATTTCACTTTTGGTCAAATGACTCTCATTTTATCAAATAAAAAAAACTCCCGTTATATCAAACAATGACGCTCAATTACAAAATTGTCATATTACATCCCCACAGAGCAAACACATTTAAATAAAGTTTCATCAACATTAAAATAACGTTGAATGTTGTTACAATGTTGATAAAACGTTATTTGTTTGTTTTTTGCTCAGTGGGTCGAAACAGTAAATCGATATTTTTTTGATATATTCCGATATTTTTGTGTCACATTCGATGCATTTAGATGTTTATAACATAAACACTTGAATTTGTTTAGTGTTAGTTAACCATGTATATATGTATGTACCAGAGCTGGGCAGGATTCGAATCATTCAGTATTCGAATCTTGGATTCGAATCCTTTTAGAGGATTTAAAAGAGGCATTCGAATACTTTAGTTCAACTGGATTCGTGATCCGGATTCGTTACATTTTTTTAAGAGGATTCGTATTTGAATCCAAATGTGGGTGATTCGAATCCATATAAAGGGATTCGAATCCTTATAAAAGGATTCGAATCCTCATAAAGGGATTCGAATATTTATAAAAGGATTCGAATATTTATAAAAGGATTCGAATACTTACAAAAGGATTTGAATCGTCAAAAATAATTCGAATTAATTGTAAGGACTAACATAAAAAATGTCTTTTGTGTGTTTTTAAATTTCTCGTTAAATCGCTGTTTTATACGCGTGGCGCATGAAGTAAAATTTCGGGTTTAGAAAAGCCCAGAAAATTTGTCTCGGGTCGCTGCGCGACCCGAGACAAATTTTCACGGGGCTTTTCTAAACCCGAAATTTTACTTCATGCTTAGTCTGGGAGTGGAAAACACTTGGTAAAGGTAAATCTATAAACTGTATTAATTATCCACGTAACGTATTTAATGAATTGTACCCCTGAAACAACCATATCATGATTTCTCGGTGAAATATCAGTAAACCGGTTTAGATTCATTAATTTATTGAATTATGGGTAATTTACAATTCTTAATAAATTTATTTATATTTATTAAGAATTGTAAATTACCCGTATAATTACCCTGTATTAAAAATGTACGAATGAAATTAAAGCATATTTAGTTATTAATCAATAAGTTAAAAAAAATTATTAAGCGTTCATTTTGAAGTCTAAACGAGTGTTTTCTACTCCCAGACAAAGCATGAAGTAAAATTTCGAGTTTAGGAAAGCCTGATCGTCCAAATCCAAACTCTTTTCTAAACTGAAAATTTTACTTCATGCACCACGCGTATAAAACGCTGATTCAGTGGAAAGTTTTAAATTTAGATGCTTGCGTTTTATGGCGCCCAACTAGGGGCCACAGCGTTAGCCTGGCCCCAGGTTGGGCGCCAAACAACCTCAAATGCAAGCGTTTTAAGTATTTTTAAACGAGTGCTCTCCACTCTTAGCTCAAACATAAACTAAAATTTTGAGTTTAGAAAAGCCTGAGCGTTTTGATTTAGACCCGTGGCGTCCAAACTCAATCTTTTCTAAACTTGAAATTTTACTTCATGTGCCACGCGTACGAAACACTAATCAGTGTGAAGTTTTTAACTTTTACTTTCACAATTTATGGCGCCCAACAAGGGCCCAGCGTTAGCATGGCCCCAGATTGGGCGCCAAAAAACTTCAAATCTATGCAAGTATTGGACAATTTCTAGATAATTAAGAACACACACCGTTTTACCTTTTCGTATAGCATAATCTGAGATATGCAATTTGTTTTCTAAAGCAACGTTTTGATAGAGTTTTTATTTCTCTATTATAAAATTCTTCAAGTTTTGAATAAAAAGCAGTTGGCAAATTCAGTTTTAGTGTCTCTTCGTTATGATTATTTGTTCAGTTTACACTGCCATGGCTGGATACACTGCCATGGTTGCTTTCATAATCTAATGACATTTTTCTGTGACGAAATTTTTTAAACCAACTTTGACATTTTCAATTGTCATAGCACCTTCATCGAGAGGACTGTAACTATTTTTTTGCCAATTTGTTTTTTTTTTCAATTGGGACTTAAACAGAGTGCAGTGGTTAATGTGTTTATTTTTATTTCGAACATTTTTAATTGTTTCAACTGAAAAATTGTCATCATTTATCTGCCTGTGTGGCATACAAGTGTTGCAGTGTCAACTAATAAACAGTAAAATCTTAATCAAGTGTGTTACTTACTAAAAGTGTTGAAAAATTGTTGTTGTTACGCAAAAATCGTGGTCACTAAACTTTAAACTCTCTGTACATATAAAATATTTGTATGTTATAATGCTTAGATTATTAACAAACTTTATCATCTCTATCAACGCGCACAATAAAAACGACATTAAATATTACTAATTACTAATGATAGAAAAATTGTCCAACATTTTCTTCACCTAAATTTTTGGTTGAACAATTTTTTTGTATTCCCATTAGTTATTGAGTTATTCGCAAGTTTTGCGAAATACAAAATAGAGTAAGTTCTCGACTTACCTCAATTTTGACAAAAAACGTTATAACTCAAATACTATTCGAGCTACAGAAAAGTATAATACACGCATTTAGGCTATTGTGGCGAGATCTTCAAGATGGGCGTATTTGTTTTTATACAGGGTGATCAATAAAGTATCTAAAAAAGAATCGATTGTTTTTTTTTTCTAAATCAAGAAGGCAGGTGTTTATCAAAAGTTATCGATATTATATACAAGACTGTTTTCCACTCCCAGACTAAGCATGAAGTAAAATTTCGAGTTTAGAAAAGCCCCGTGAAAATTTGTCGAGGGTCGCGCAGCGACCCGAGACAAATTTTCGGGCTTTTCTAAACTCGAAATTTTACTTCATGCGCCACGCGTACAAAACACTGATTTGAAGTGAAGTTCAGAAACACACAAATACATCGTTAATCAGAGTAACAGGGAATAAGATGTTTAGTCTGTTATTAACGATGTTTAGTGTTAATAATAAATAATTAGGTTTTAAATAGTTTTGGTAAAACAACTGGTAACGATATTTATATATAATTGGTTGAAGAAAAATAATAAAATCAAATTTATTTTTAAAGGATTTGTATTCGTGATTCGAAAAAACAGGATTCGAATCTTTGATTCGAATCATATTTATCTCTTACGAATCCTTTATTCGAGTATTCGTGATTCGAATCATATTAGGTGGTTCGGATTCGTGATTTGAATCCTTTTTACGAGGATTCGTCCCAGCTCTGGTATGTACTTGTATGTGTAATGTGTATAATGTGTATATATGTATCCTATATATAATATTATGTTCTTTATTGTATGTTCTTTTTTGACTTTTTTCAATTTACCCATGTTCTTTGTAAATCTGTGTTTTTTTAAATAAAAATATTATTATTATTATTATTATTATTATGTCTTTATTTAATTTAAAGAAATACAATGTTTACAATTATCTTTTATACATTTCGCGTAGGCGAAGTTCAGGCAGGCCTAAGCCTGTTACTGCTCTTCCACTTAACCTACTACTTCCAAACTTAATAATTAATTCTATGTTTAGCGACTATTTATTATTAGACAAAATAAAATTTGAGACTTGCAACTTTAGTAACTTCAGAGTTCACCACGTAAGATTAGGATACGCACATTTGTTTTAAAATTATTTAAGCTGAGAGATTTCAGGTGTTCCGGAATTTTATTAAACGTTTTGTAAATGTTGTATGAAAATGACCTTTTAAAAAATGCGGTTTTATGTTGTGGAGGTGATATTAAACCCCGAAATCTAACATTGATGTTATGGACATCGGTGCGGAATACAATTCTACTGTATAGGTAAGGTGGAGTGCGTAAATTTATTATTTTAAAATAAAAAAACTGCTGAATGTACTGCTCTCCTATCAGCCATCTTTATCCAATTAATCTCGTTAAATTTTTCTGAGATATGATCAAACTTTCGGATTCCAAAAATTAAACGAATGCATGAATTTTGTATCTTCTGTATTCGATCAGAAGTTACTTTATCTAGGCATGTATTATACACGGTGTCAGAAAAGTTAAAGTGACTTAACACCAAGGTATCACATAATATTTTTTTTGTTTGAATACTTAAAATATTTTTGTTTGCATAAATCATTCTGAGATATATTACGCGATTGAAGATCTTGACTAATGGCGTCACGCAAGGAATTCCTCATGTGACGTCAAAAGTCAAGGTTATTAAACTTATGAGATCGACTCATTTTAACATAGTCGACCTTACGCTATTAATGACCTTGGCCAGTGACGTCATTCGTGGAATTCCTCAAGTGACATCAAAAGTCAAGGTTATTAAACTTATGAGGTCGACTCATTTCAACATAGTCGGCCTTATGCTATTAATGACCTTGGCCCGTGACGTCACCCGTGAAATTCCTCAAGTGACGTCAAAAGTCAAGGTTATTAAACTTATAAGGTCGACTCATTTTAAGATAGTTGACCTTACAAGATTAATGACATTGGCCAGTGACGTCACGCGGGGCATTCCTAATGTGACGCCAAAAGTCAAGGTTATTAAACTTATGAGGTCGATTAATTTCAACATAGTCGTCCTTATGCCATTAATGACCTGTGACGTCAAAAGTCAAGGTAATTAAACTCATAAGGTATAAGGCTGTACTTATAAAGTCGATTCAATTTATAGTTATTATAAAATTCGAAATTTTACTTCATGCGCCACGCGTATAAAACACTGATTTCAAGTGTGCTTCAAATATACATAAATTCACAATACTTTTGTTTTGTACGCGTGGCGCATGAAGAAAAATTTCAATATCAATACCGGGTGGCCATACAAGTATTGCCTACTCAATTACTCAGGTAATATAAATGGTAGACATTTGAGTTTTGGGTTGTATATACAGGGTGGGGCATTTAACGTGTTTTTCGCAAATATTTCGAAAACAAAGCATTTTACGCAGAAATGACCCGATTGAAAAAGAATCGTACAGAAGGGGGCCATAATTATGTAATATTGGTTTTCTCACAGTTGACGCTGTTGTCGCTAAAGCAAGGTCATCTCATTTTTTCTAAAGGGAACCCCGATTTTTGATTGCAGAAGTTCCAATCGCG
This sequence comes from Philonthus cognatus, assembly GCA_932526585.2. NCBI lineage: Eukaryota > Metazoa > Arthropoda > Insecta > Coleoptera > Staphylinidae > Philonthus > Philonthus cognatus. The sequence continues at coordinate 157,583,400 of OW052241.1, forward strand.
ATTTATAAATACCAAGGTACGTCGATGAGCGTAACAGATATGAACACATATGTGTTACATGGTATGACAGAATTGTATCTTTTCATGTTTTCCCCTACCTCTTTCCCCTCAGACCAAAGGTTCTGCGAAAGAGAACAATGACGTTGAATTTGGTTACGTTTTTGAGTCTATCATAACCTCTCTTTCCGGTTTCGCTGTACTTTCATAGATAGATTTTTTAATAATAGAGTATTAAGTTTTTAAAAATAACAAAGGTTTTAACAGCAAAATCTCTCAAATAAAATAAAATGCAAAGAGGAGAAAATTTAATTAATTTTAAATAAATAATATTATTAACATGTTTAAAATTAATAATTTTCCCTTTTCGTACCTTACTTAAAAGTTCAATTTGAAGCTTTAAACAAGTGTTTTCCACTCCCAGACTAAAAATGAAGTAAAATTTCGAGTTTAAAAAGCCCCGTGAAAATTTGCAAGGGTCGCGCAGCGACCCGAGACAAACTTTCTGGGCTTTTCTAAACTCGAAATTTTACTTCATGCGCCACGCGTACAAAACAAAAGTATTGTGAATTTATGTATATTTGAAGCACACTTGAAATCAGTGTTTTATACGCGTGGCGCATGAAGTAAAATTTCGAGTTTAGAAAAGCCCAGAAAATTTGTCTCGGGTCGCTGCGCGACCCTCGACAAATTTTCACGGGGCTTTTCTAAACTCGAAATTTTACTTCATGCTTAGTCTGGGAGTGGATAACACTCGTTTAAAGCTTTAAATTAAAATGTTAAGAATTAATATTTAGTTACTGTAATTATTTGTAATTATCTAAATCATGAAGTAACCACATTTAAATTCACGCGCATCTCTAACCCCTCTCTAACATCTTCGATTCTGTCGATCCTTCTTACCGTATACTTGACCGTCCTTGATAAATACAAGGAATTGCCCAACAAAGTCACCTTTCAATAACGGATACATATTATAGTATTTTTCAAGCTCTAGTGCTGAGCAATAAAAAATAATCTCGAGTTCCGCCAATAAAAAATACAATGCCCCTTTAAAATTGTAGCCGCTACTGCATTAGGCATGATTTATAGGGGGTTGGTTTCAGAGGGTTTCTACCTGCGAAAAATGTTTCCATATTTTTGGTATTCTGACAGGAAATATCTCAAGTAATTTAAACAAAATATAATTTTAAAAATGGCAATGTGTCCGTCACAGCATTTTCCCTAATATTTAATAAGTAAATTCATCTTTACAATTAGCTATTCAAGGATCTTTGCAATGCTTTTTAGTTCATCTCATTTTAAATTTTATGCAATCAACATGAAACTCATAGAATTTATTTGGAATGTATTTAACTCACATCTTATAGAACGAAAATTGAATCATCTTGACGTATTTTCCTAAAATATTTAGCCAAAATTGATATTATGCAATAAAATTTACAATTTTGTTAAAAATTTAAAATTTTATACCATCAACATGAAATTCACAAAATTTACTTAGAATTGTTTGCACTTACATCCTGTAGAAAGAAAATTAAATTATATTATCACATTTTCTTATAATATTTAGCCAAAGTTGTAATTTTGAAATAAAATCAACGATTTTTGAGAGTGTTTTCATTTAAACAATTGTAAAAAATTAACAGATTATCAAAACAACTTAAAATTCTAAGAATCTGCACATAAATGAATAAACTTTAATTGGTTATAATTGAAAAATATTTTTACTAGATATTCCAAAATATCAAATCAAAGTTAAAATTTGAATTGATTTATATTTATTATATAAAATTAAATTCCATTCAATTTGAATAAATTCTGATCATTTTGAACTTTTACAATTTTGTTTCTGATTGATCGCCTAACGAGGGTTTCCACTCCCAGGTTAAGCATGAAGTAAAATTTCGAGTTTAGAAAAGCGTGAAAATTTGGATTTGCCGGGGCGCGCGAGCGAAGCGAGTCGCGCCTCGGCAAATTCAAATTTTCACGCTTTTCTAAACTCGAAATTTTACTTCATGCGCCACGCGTACTAAAGACTGACCTATAGTGGAATCTTCAACCAATTGGTAGGAGTGAAATAAATTTAGTATGTTAATTATAAACTGTTTAATTGACGGGGAACGACACATCACCACCTATTTTAAATATTTGGGTTACAATTTTTGTTTCACGCCCTAAAACAATTATACTTTTTTTTACTACTTGTGTAACAGAAAAACCAACAGTGTTGAATATTTATGTTTGGGTTTTATTTGTATAAAAATTTAATATCTAAATTTAGACCAGAATTATCATTTTACACCCTAAAATAAAAATGACGTTTATCTTTATTACAAAAAATACTTAGAAAGAAATTAAAAACATTGTACATTTTCTTCTTTTAAAAATTACTGAATGAAATTGAATAAACTGCCTTTTTCCTTTCATTAAAAATAAAATAAAAGGAAACTTTCTATTTTCCTCTGTTCATTTTTTCACAATTTTTTTCATTTTTTAGACGGCATAATTTGTTATTTACATAAACATACATAAAAAGCCAATTTTTATATTATCTACAACTTTTATCAAGGAGATTTTTTTATATGATCATTTTATAGAAAATTTTTAAAAAATGCTAAGAGTAAACTACCAGTTCCGGTTCCCGCATTTTCACCAAAAGCTTTTCCTATCCTAGGATTGTAATAAAAAGCTTAAGTTTATAATGTCATCTTAACATCTTGATTGGTTTGGGCTGTACAATGGTGACAGACACACTTTTTTTTTAATGGTCTTAGTTAACAACTATCGGGGAAACAAATCTCTAAATGTCATGTTGACTATCATGATGACATGACAGCATCATTGTTTGAAAATTGGTTCAAAAATAATTTAATACCAAACTTAGCTGCAAAATCAGTAATAGTTTTAGATAACACTTCTTATCATAGTTGCCAAATTGACAAAGCACCCACAGCGGCAAATAAAAAAGATGAAATAGCTAAATATTTATATGAAAATAATTTGTTTTTTGAAGAACATTATACCAAATCCCAATTAATTGAAGTTCTAAATAGTCGTAGTAAAAAAAGAAAAACATATTATATCGATCAATTGGCAGAAGAACACGGATATACAGTGGTACGTTTACCTCCGTACCACTGTATTTTTAATCCAATTGAGTTAATATGGGCTCAATTAAAAGGAAATGTGCGGAAGAATAATGTAACTCCAAATTTAGATAAATCAGTAATAGATTTAGTCAAAAAAGAAATAAAAAATATATCTGCCGACCAGTGGTCAAGAAAAAAGAGTATAATACGTTTGATTCAAGTTATCAATTTTTTATAAATACACAAGACTCTGACAGTGATGACTCAGATATAGATATAGACAATTAAAATATTATTATATATACACAATTTTTAAAAATGTTATAAGACAACGTTGTAGACAATAATAAAGTAATGTTTTTCGTTATTTGACATATAATATTTTTTAACCCTTTGTCTCTGTGATCTAGTTATTTTGTTTAAATTTAAAATGAGATGAACTAAAAAGCATTGCAAAGAAGTTATGCGCAAACATCCTTGAATAGCTAATTGTAAAGATGAATTTACTTATTAAATATTAGGGAAAATGCTGTGACGGACACATTGCCATCTTTAGAATTATATTTTGTTTAAATTACTTGAGATATTTCCTGTCAGAATACCAAAAATATGGAAACATTTTTCGCAGGTAGAAACCCTCTGAAACCAACCCCCTATAAATCATGCCTAGTGCAGTAGCGGCTACAATTTTAAAGAGGCATTGTATTTTTTATTGGCGGAACTCGAGATTATTTTTTATTGCTCAGCACTAGAGCTTGAAAAATACTATACCTTCGGTCTCTGGCCTACCCTAAAGTTAGGCTGCGAGCCACCGCTGGTCAATATCTTTTAAAAATATTATTTCATTCATAAAAATGGATCCCCCCATAAGGTCGAATACCATAAGATCGAAACCCATTAGGTCGAAGGGAAAAGGTAGAAGTCCCATAAGGTCGAATTAGTATTGCAAAAAAAACAGCTTTTTTCTGTGAAATAAACACATAGTTATTTATAAACAAACAATACTGCAATACTGCACCTGATAATCGTTAGCGTTGCATAGAGATGAGTAGTTTATTTTATTAAAAACCTTTCTTCAAACCTAACCTAAGCTAGAAGAAAGTGCAATAGGGATCATGCGCAAAGAAACTTACGGAATCTATTCTATTGTAAACCTTTCTTTTAACCTAACCTAATCTAGAAGTAAGTGGAATAGCCATCGTGCGCAACGAGACATACGCAATGTATTCTATTGCAAACCTTTCTCCTAACCTAACCTAATCTAACCTAGAAGTATGTAGAATACGCATCGTGCGCAAAGAGTCCTACGCAATGTATTCTATTCCAAAGCTTTCTTCTAACCTAGGGTGACCATACGTCCATACTATTGCAAAACCGTCTCCTAACCTAACCTAACCTAGAAGTATGCAGAATACGCATTGTGCGCAAAGAGTCTTTCGCAATGTATTCTATTCCAAAGCTTTCTTCTAACCTAGGGTGATCATACGTCCCGTTTTTAACGGGATTGTCCTCTTTTTTAGGTTCGTGTCCCGTTGTCCCTAAAACCTTAAAAATGGACGCAAATTGTCCCGTTTTGTTTGATTTTGTTGTTCCTAGTGTATGTACTTATACGCTCGGAAAATTTGAATTCAGGTATGCTTATTCAAAGCTGAAATTGGCTGAATCGCTGATCAATTACAAGCACTTCGTGTAGTTTAATTACAACGGAATTTTATTGGAGACCGAATATCAGAGAAGAAACACAAATCGGACTGATGAATTGTAACAGAAGCATACAAGAATTGAGAAAAACCTTTAGAGAAAACCTTTATGATATTTGTACTTTTCCATTTTTCAGTTGTTCATATAGAAATGTCACTTACAACTGTCGAACGAACATTTCAAATTTTAGTTTGAAAGCGCCCAAACTCGTTTTCGACCTTATGAGACTTCTACCTCTTCGCTTCGATCAAATAGGATTCGATCTTATGATATTAAACCTTATGCGAAAATACTGTAACGAATTTATTAGGGAGTACGAAAATCAAGGGGTTTGGGGATAAATAAAAAAGGGGCAGTTGACAGAAGTCAGAAAACAAGAAAACACGGACGGATAATTGTTCTAACATTTTGTATTTTATAGCTGTGAATAAACAGTTTCTTAAGTTTACCACCGGGGCTTTTATTCACACCTCTGCGAATCCACAGGAAATTTGTTACATTGGTGTCAGGTGTGGGGTAGGAGCTGTACTGTCACAGGTACAGGATGGGCATGAGAGAGTCCTCGGAAATTTCAGTAAAACTGTCGAAACCGGAACGGAACTATTGTGTCACCAGAAGGGAGTTATTGGCGGTGGTAAAATCAGTGGAGCATTTTTATAAATATCTTTACGGCAGAAAATTCTGACCATGCTGCATTAAAATGGCTTCTACAATTCAAGAATCCTGAGGGTCAGGTTGCCAGATGGATTGAGAGATTGCAGGAATTTGACTTCGACACGCAACACCGTCCAGGGTCCATTCACAAAAACGCGGATGCATTGTCACGCAGACCCTGTCCAGAGGACTGGAAACATTGCAACCGTGTCGAATTTAAAGAAATCTCGGTCTGTCGCACAACGATAGTGGACGATAGATGGCAGTATCGCTAACTCCAAAAAGACCAAGAAAGTGATCCCGACTTAAAACAAATTATCCATTGGAAGAAGGATAACCACAAACCAACTTGGGAACAAGTAGCAAGGTACTCACCATATGTGAAATCTTACTGGGCACAATGGAAATTGTTAGTAATCTCTGATAGCTTATTGAAACGCGCTTTAGAAGATGCCCATGGTCGGGAGGAACGAAGACAGGTTGTGATACCGAGGAATAGGGTACCGGAAATTTTAAAGGAGATCCATAATGGAATAAGCGGCGGACACCTTGGAGTGACAAAGACTCTTGAGAAATTAAGGGAACGATTCTATTGGAAAAAATCCAAAGAAGATGTCAAGAAGTGGTGCAAGCAATGTATGGTTTGTGCAGCAAGTAATGGACCACAACAACGGCGGAGGGCTCCTATGCGGCAGTACAATGTGGGAAGCCCCTTTGAAAGGATTGCAGTTGATGTTGCGGGACCATTTCCTCAGACCGACGCTGGAAACAAATACATTCTTGTAGTAATGGATTATTTTAGCAAATGGGTCGACACGTACGCGTTACCCAATCAAGAAGCTTCTACCATTGTCGAAGTACAATGGCGGCCGACGAAATGTGAACGATGTTTATTTGCTATGTGAATATGACTTTTAATCAGGAGCGTCGCGTTTGTGCGAAAACAAACATTTGATTTACAGATTCATAAAAGTCATCCAAAAATATGCCTAGACATCTATCTTTAGACGAGAAGAGCAGGGCAATAGCTAAACTAGAAGAAAACTGGTCTCTTAGCCGAGTGGCTGCTGATTTGAATGTAAGCAAAACCTGCATACGATTTGAAATAAGGCAAGATTTAAGAAGGCCACCCCGAATTGGAATAGGAAGGGTATCTAATGAAGAACAGGATGTTGCATTGGTGAATCATCTCAGAGAAAATCCATTTGATAGTGCCTTAGATGCTCGAGAAGTAACGGGTTTTGCGGGGTTTACTAGAACTGCTCGGGGACGTATTAAAGCTGCAGGTCTACAAAATTATCAAGCAGCCAAGAAAGTTTTTCTCTCAGAAAACAATAAACAACGAAGATTGGAGTTTGCCAACGAATTTGTGTATCGTGGGGATGATTTTTGGAACTCGGTCGTCTTTTCTGACGAAAAAGTATTTCAATCATGTAGTAATGGGAGCCTACGAGTTTATAGACCAATAAACCAAAGGTATGAAGAAGGATTCACCCGTCCAATAACAAATAGTGGTCGTTTTTCTGTTAATTTTTGGGCTTGGGTCAGTGTAAACGGACCCGGAATAATTTCGAAAATAGATGACCATTTAAATGCTATTAAATACAGGGATATTTTAGAATATGTAATGTTGCCTTCAGTAACACAAACATTTCCGGAAAATTTTATATTTCAACAGGACAATAGTCCTATCCATACAGCAAGAATTGTGACTCAGTGGCTAAATGACCACCGCATCCAAGTATTGCCTTGGCCTACGAAGAGCCCTGATCTCAATGCAATTGAGAATGTTTGGGGATACCTACAAAAAAAGATTTACTCAAGAGATTTTAGACCTATGAATGCAGATAAACTTCACGAAATTGTTGAAAATGCATGGGAGGATTTGGCTGACAACTACAATATGAGGAATCTAGTTTCATCCATGAGTATACGTTTGGCAAAAGTTAGCACAGCAAATGGTGGTCCTACAAAATATTAATTTCATAATTTCTACTTGTATTAAGAATAAATATGTTTAGCATTGTAATTAGCAATTGAATAATAGTCCTTTAAAATCTAAGTTACGCCACTGTTAAGAGTTCTGATAAATCTGTACAAAATTAGACAATTTCTCTATGACAACAAAATACCGTTCACATTTCGTCGGCCGCCATTGTACTTGTAAATGAATGGATTTGTCGGTTTGGCGTACCATTAGAACTTCATTCTGATCAAGGCAGAAATTTCGAGTCCACCTTATTTCAGAGTATCTGCAACATCTTGGGCATCCATAAAACCAGGACAACCGCCCTACACCCGCAGTCTGATGGAATGGTGGAACGGATGAATCGAACTATTAATAGGTATCTATCAAAAATTTTACTTCATGCGCCACGCGTATAAAACACTAAAACATTGTGAAATTTATGTCAATTTGAACTTCGCTTAAAATCTGTTTTATACGCGTGACGCATGAAGTAAAATTTCGAGTTTAGAAAAGCCCAGAAAATTTGTCTCGGGTCGCTGCGCGACCCTCGACAAATTTTCACGGGGCTTTTCTAAACTCGAAATTTTACTTCATGCTTAGTCTGGGAGTGGACAACACTTGTATAAAGCTTCAAATTGAACTTTTTTAAAAATAAACGAATGTCAGAAAATGTCAAGCTTGTGCACGTTTACCTAAAGTTTACCATGAAGTAACCACATTTAAATTCAGCGCGCATTTGTGACGTCAGCGATCTCTACGCCCACTCTAAAATCTTCGATTCTGTAGATCCTTCTTACCGTATACTTGACCGTCCTTGATAAATACAAGGAATTGCCCAACAAAGTCACCTTTCAATAACGGATACATATTACCTTCGGTCTCTGGCCTACCCTGAAGTTAGGAATCGAACTATTAATAGGTATCTATCAAAGGTGGTGTCCGATCAACAGCGAGACTGGGATAAGTATCTTCATCTATTCCTACTAGCGTATAGATCGTCAGTCCATGAGACCACAGGACAAACACCTGCAAAAATAGTTATGGGACGGGAACTTCGATTACCCTGCGATTAAAGTTTGGATGTCCACCTGGAACGGACGAGGCAGGAGATGATTATGTAAGCAAATTGCGCCGAAGGATAAACAAAATCCATGAACAAGTACGGAAAAGCATTCAGAGAGCAAGTGACAGGATGAAAGAGGCTTACGATATTAAAGCCGATAAAAATGGATATCAACCTGGGGACTTGGTTTGGTTATACAACCCACAGAGGCGGCGAGGTTATTCCCCGAAACTGCAGACCTCATGGGAGGGGCCGTACACCGTAATAAACAAAATTAATGACATACTGTTCAGGATCCAGAAGTTGCCAAAAGGAAAACCTAAAGTAATCCATTTCAATCGCCTCACCCCATACACTGGAGCAGTACAATCATAATTTCGGGACGAAATGATCTTAAAGAAGGGGGCAGTGTAACGAATTTATTAGGGAGTACGGAAATCAAGGGGTTTGGGGATAAATAAAAAAGGGGCAGTTGACAGAAGTCAGAAAACAAGAAAACACGGACGGATAATCGTTCTAACATTTTGTATTTTATAGCTGTGAATAAACAGTTTCTTAAGTTTACCACCGGGGCTTTTATTCACACCTCTGCGAATCCACAGGAAATGTGTTACAATACCATAAAAATAGTACTTAACCGTCCACAAAATAAAAAACTGAAGTGCGTACGTAGAGAGCGAGCGAATTTGTAAAACCGACCGACGAAAGTATTTAAAATAAAAGTTGCTTCACAGTTGCTATATAAAACCACTACTCCAACAGTAGTAGCCCACATGATAGGGCTAAAGCCCTAATAATGAACGAATCGGATTCATATGAGTCATCATCATATGGGGACGTAGACAACAGATCAACAGAGGACAACAGAAAGCGCGATAGTTTTATCACGGTCACCGCGAAAAAAAAGAGGCCGTGGTCGACCCAAGACGAACAAAGGAGGAGATAAGAAAAACTCAAAACACAAGGTAAAAATTTAAACATGCCTAAAACCACAAACACAACGCTAAAACAAATGCTATCAAACATCGCTAATCAACAACCACAACAACAAAAAACTTCTACTATTGCAACAACACAACAAAATATTACACAACCACAAATAACAACACAACAATTAACAACAATTCTACACACAGTATCTCAACCATCAACTTCCAACCAAATAATTAGTACACAAAACACTAATAACAGAACAAACACAACAAATAACTCCAACAATATGTACATTTTAAAACCAACAATGGAATTAACCCGTATTCAAATGGCACAAATATGGGATTCATTTAAATTCAACGTCAGAGATACCGAAATAATAAAAACAAAATTTAGGTTCCTATTAAAAAACAACCAGAGTAAACAGGATATAACGAAGTATCTACAACGATTAATAACCGAAAAAGTAATTCAATCATTTGAAGAATACAAAACTCAAAAAAAAACAACATACACAATTCAGCCAGCCCATCATACAGTTGCGTAATTCGAGGAGTAGAACTGGAAATAGAAGATGAAGCCATCAGCAACAGACTCAACGAACTGGATATTCAGCATCGCTACTGTAAACGAATAACTTCAAAAGCTACGGGACAGAAAACCAGAATAATAAGAGTTATAACTGGATCACAAGATGCCTATTCGAAGTTATTGCACGACAAATTTCGATATTTATGTAAAATCTACTACGTAGAGGAGAGTGCAGCCCCATCGCCAATCCCATTGCCATGTGGGAAATGTAATAAATTCGACCACGTCACTGAACAATGCAAAGAAGCTATTCTATGCGCCAAATGCACAGGCCCACACCCCACCACAACTTGTACTACAGCACTCCCACCAAAATGCCGAGCTTGTGGAGACACTTCACATGGAGCCTGGTCAACTAAATGCCCGAATCGCCCACTGCAACCAATTCAAGGTATCCCCAATGTTAAAATCCACCCAACTAATAAAAAAACTTTGCAAATCGACCCTAAATTAACAAAAGATTCCCGTGTCCATCAACCCATAACCCTGCATGATTATATAATTGATACTTATACAACAGAAATTAATAATAATAACAATAATGATAGACCTGCGTTACTCAAAAAACTTAAAGACAAATTTATCACCTCATTTCGCATAGATACGCATGCGTCGTTCTCGGGAAATCGGATGTTTGTTGTTATGTTTGATTTAGATTTTCCAGAAACTATCCCTACAGTCATCCCAACAGTCGGAGTTCAATCAAGTTCAACAGAAATAGGTAGTATCAATGGCTAACGAGGTGTGCTATTTATATACCAATATAAATTCTTTCTCCCAAAAGTCCCACCTAGTACACCATTATCTCTCCAATAACCCAGTCCAAATAAATATGATGGTGGAAACAAAATCCCGGAATCCCATATCCTTTGGTAACTGGTCTTCCATCCAAATTCCTGCTAGCATATGCAATCGTAACTATCGCGGTGGATCTATAGTCTCAACCCATCCTTCGATATCCTTAGGGAAGGCAAACCCTCCCAGGATAAATAACAATCTCAATGAATGCATACATGCTACTCTCACTTTCTCTGATTTCCAAATCCATGTATTCCTAGTATATATCCATCTTACATCAACAATAGAAGATACCATATTTACCAAAGCCTCCCTCTACGACAATGTTATAATAATAGGTGACTTCAATCTAAATACCGCCAAAAAGAAACACTTAAGACATTTCCTCTCACATTCAAATTTCACTCAAATTAAAACCGATCCTACCTTCATCATGAACCAACACCAAGCCACCACTCCCGACATCCTATTATGTACTAACAATTTAAAACCTCTTATACATTCAGTCCAATTAATTCCCGATCTTTGTTCAGACCACCTCTCCATATCATTTAATATGAAAATAAATCAGAATCCCACACAAATACTACCTGAATCCATTCCAGACTACAAACATTCAAACATACCACTTATAACAAACGATCTCCTGCAATTTATCTCCAACCATTCTGATATAGATCCGTCAACCATTTCAAAATTTAATTGCCTTTTATCCAAATCAATAGATCACCACACTCCTAAGATCCCTAGACAACATTATAAATATCCATTGCCCAAATTCATCCTACGATTAATTAAATACAAAAGACAGCTGTATAGAGACTATAGACAGTTACAAGACGAACAAATCAAAATGACATTTAATAGACTGAACAAAGATATTAAAAAAAATGATATTGGAATACAAAACACATAAATGGATAGAAGCTTGCAGTAATATCAACGACTTACAAGGGAAAAAATATTGGAATGAAATTAAAAAACTTAGCAAATATAAATCTCACAACAGTATAACAGAAATTATTGACCCGACAACGAAACTGAAACGAACAACGGACAAGGACATAGCAGAAACATTTGCAAACCATTTTCAAAAAATATACAGAATGACATTTGACACATCATTTGATCACGCATTTTACTATACAATAAATAACTGGTATGAAAACCATTTTTGCACTAACCCACCAACCTCCCCTCCTACAGATGACATTCTAGACGAACAGACTTACTACGAAATTCTTAAAAAAATGTAAAAATACAGCTCCTGGACATGACAAAGTACATCGACAAATTTTGAAAGCACTCCCTCATCCCATCCACTCATACATCCTTCAAATGCTCAACTACAATTACTTCCACCAGATATTCCCTTCTGAATGGAAACACGGTATTGTCACGTGTATCCATAAACACAACACAGATCCCCTAGCAGCACACAATTATCGCCCCATCACCCTCCTACCTGTCCTTGGAAAGATGTATGAATCTCTACTAAAACACAAAATCCTTAGTCAAATAAAACAACATATTCCCCTTTACCAATTTGGATTTCTCCCTAAACGCTCCACAACACTCCCTTTAACTATCCTGACATCCAACTGCCAAACCACTCACCTAGAAGGTAACAAATCCGCCGTGCTATTCTTGGACATAGCCAAGGCCTTCGATTCCGTATGGCATCGAGGCCTATTATATAAGTGCAGCACCCTTAACCTCCCTAATCACGTCATTACCCTCATCCAAAAATTCCTCCAAAATCGTACACTACAAATCCGAATCCGAAAAACTTTATCCTCTACATTCCACCCTGAACAAGGTGTACCCCAAGGATCCCCACTATCTCCACTTCTTTACAATATATATTGCTGCGACCTATATCACCCTGATCCCAACTTCATTAACTTCAATCGCTATCCCCTCCAGTTGGCCGATGATACAGCCCTAATTTCCCATTCTTCTACCCTGCCACGAGCCTTAGATTCCCTACAAAAAATTATAGATAAAAGCTCCAGGTGGTTTTCCAAATGGAGATTAAAAATAAACCCTAACAAATCCCAACTGCTACTACCCTATCATCGAATACCACCCAATCCTCTATCAGTATCCATTAACGGAACAATAATTACCCCCTCCCCCATTTGCAAATACCTTGGTATCCATCTAGATCCTAAATTCTCCTTTAAAAAGCACACCTCATTAATTAAACCAAATGTTATAAAGCGAGCCAAATATTTCCGCTGTCTCACCTACAAAAATCTAGGAGTCAGTACAAAGACCTGTACTAAAATATACAAAATGATATGCCGCCCTATCATTGACTACAGTTCAATCCTATATATCAAACCCTGTAAATCCACCCTGAATAACCTCGAGGTAGCGGAGAGATCTTCCCTGCGCACGCTAACCAAGCTTCGCCATCCTCAGAACCCGCTCCATAACCCTTCCAATATCCTTCTATATCAAACAACAAACATAACACCAATAAAAGATAGACTGCGATTTCTCGCTGAACGTTTCGCATGTAACGAAAGCAACTTCGAATTATTAAACAAATTATGCATCCCGAGAAACCCCCATATACCCCCCAAATATAAAAACCCTCCCATAACCCTATTCGAATACATTTCCTCATTACATCCCAATTTCCAACCTTGAAACGGAAACGCATTAATATTAAGTCGATGGGCAGAAAGGCTTTTAGTCGATAGCCCTTACTTGGAACCTACATGCGTGTCACAAACCAAATATTATTACTAAAATGTATTATATATATAACAACTTAAATTAATGTATGTTCTAGAGTAATAAAGATTTGATAGTAGTAGTACTTAACCCTGTACTTCATTTTTTTCGCATTGGCACTTACACCCCTTTGCTTCTAAGTGCCTCACATCTATTAATAATTAGCAATGACGTAAATATTATTCTAATTTTTTCATGAAAATATATCTCTTGTAATCATCCAATAAAGTAAAACCGCAATCCTCATTCCTGTCATGCAATAAAACCAATCAACTTCAATTTTCCCGCACGCATCGTCATCGCCGAGTTACGCGAGTTTGGACACGCGGGTATTTCCAGAGAATCGCAATAATTCCTCTTCATCCTAATCTAATCACACACATTTAATTGCATTATCACTCTCTACAATATTTACACACCGCATCTCAGGAAAAAAAAAACTCCTATCATAACATTTTTTTGTCTGAAAGATAAAAGAAATTGGCGAATAAATTATGCAACGTTTCTCATTTATTTATTTGTCAAATCAACGAAACCCATTAACAAAAATTGAAACTCATATCACAACATTATTTTGTTTGAAAGATGAAAAAAATGAACGGATAAATTATGCATGATTTCTTATTTATTTGTTTGTCAAATTAACGAACGATCCACTGAACACAGAAACATTTTAAATATTGCACGAATATTGAACATGATACTAAAATAAAACATTGTATTTAAATTACTGCAGCAAAGTTTTAGCAACATTACAAACATTGTATAAACGTTTATCGGGCAAAATTGATTTATATACATTACCGAAATGTTAAACGAAATACTAAAATTGAACATTGTTTTATAACGTTTCTAAAATATTGCGGCAAAGTAGCACAACGTTATAAAATCATTACAATTTGACTTTTATGCAACATTGTATTGTAAACATTGGATATACAGAGAGTTTTATGTAACACCGAACATTTTCATAACGAGAATATTTCTTTTCAGTATACATATGTATACGTTGTACATTTTCTGACGCTCGGTTTACTAAGAGAATTCAATTTGAAGCTTTAAACAAGTGTTTTCCACTCCCAGGCTAAGCATGAAGTAAAATTTCGAGTTTAGAAAAGCCTGAAAATTTGGTTTGGTCGCGTAGCGCGAAGCGCGGAGCGGCCAAACCAAATTTTCAGGCTTTTCTAAACTCGAAATTTTACTTCATGCGCCACCGGTACAAAACACTGATTCAATGTAAAGTTTAGCGGTGTGTTTTAAGCTTCGTAATATGTCAGTGGTTTGGAGCGGTGGCGCATGAAGTAAAATTTCGAGTTTAGAAAAGCCTGAAAATTTGGTTTGGCCACTCCCAGACTAAGCATGAAGTAAAATTTCGAGTTTAGAAAAGCCTGAAAATTTGGTTTGGTCGCGCAGCGCGACGCGCGGCGCGGCCAAACCAAATTTTCAAGCTTTTCTAAACTAGAAATTTTACTTCATGCGCCACCGGTACAAAACACTGATTCAATGGAAAGTTTAGCGGTGTGTTTTAAGCTTCGTAATATATCAGTGGTTTGGAGCGGTGGCGCATGAAGTAAAATTTCGAGTTTAGAAAAGCCTGAAAATTTGGTTTGGCCGCTCCGCGCTTCGCGCTACGCGACCAAACCAAATTTTCAGACTTTTCTAAACTCGAAATTTTACTTCATGCTTAGCCTGGGAGTAGTAAACACTCGTTTAAAGTTCTAATTGAATTCTCTTAATAAACCGAACGTCGGAAATGTCCAACGAAATGCATATGTATACTTAAAAGAAATATTCTCGTTATGAAAATGTTCGGTGTTACATAAAACTCTCTGTATATTGAAAATGGTAACAAAACATTTTTAACATTGTATAATTGTTTAAGCTGTTGCTGTAATGCAGCATCGTGGTTTACACATTTCATGGACTTATCTCAATTACATGCTATAAATTTTCAGATATTGGTTGTTTTTTTAAAAGAGTTCAACTGATAGCTTTAAACGAGTGTTTTCCACTCCCAGACTAAGCATGAAGTAAAATTTCGAGTTTAGAAAAGCCCCGTGAAAATTTGTCGAGGGTCGCGCAGCGACCCGAGACAAATTTTCTGGGCTTTTCTAAACTCGAAATTTTACTTCATGCGCCACGCGTATAAGCCGCTGATTTCAATTGAAGTTCTTCACTTGTTAACAATATTTAAATGTTTTCAGAGTTTAAGGGTACTAAATACTTGGGTTCCGGGGTACTGACTCCCCTAGACTACCCACTGAATAAATCCATTAAAGTAATGTTTCATTAACATTAAAACAACGTTTAATGTTGCTACAATGTTAATATAACGTTATTTGTTTGTTTTTTGCTCAGCGCGTATACATTACTTTTTGTAAGACAGTTTTTTTTCTTTTTTTCTTGTTAACAATATATATTTGTATTTTTTGACCCACTTAAACCCAGCAATAAATGTTGCATTGAGATTACGAGAGAAACCTGCCTATAAAGTTCACTTAATTGCTGCACATCGGGTTGTATACAATACCGATTCTATGCATGCATCGCATGCAACTTAACATACATACATAGATTCGTATGTTGGGTTGCATACAAACAAATCGCCCGTGTTGCATAGGCGCTGCTTTGTCAACGGTGCAGCAACATTTTTCTTTGAACGTTGACATGCAACGTTCCTGCAGGCGGACATTCAGCGTTTCTTCAACGTTTTTTCAACATTCATGCAACTTAAAACGCAACGTTTCGTGTTGCGCGGTAACATTGATGCAACGTTTCTTTGCTCAGTGGGGAGTTTCTAGTTTGTAAACTAACAAAATAAACAAACTCATATCATAGTTAGTCTTTGTAAGGCCCAGTTGCACCAAAAACGTTAAACTCGAGTTCAAGCTGAACTTCAGTCTAAGATGACAGTTCCTATTGTTCTAATGTCACTTTGAACTTGAGTTCAGAGTTGAACCACTTCACATGTCTGGTGCAACTGGCTCTTAAACTAAGGCCCAGTTGCTCCAAAAACGTTGAACTCGAGTTCAAGCTGAGCTTGAGTTCAAAATAACAGTTCCTATTGTTCCAATGTCACTTTGAATTCAAGTTCAAAGTTGAATCAGTTCAACGTGTTTGGTGCAACTGGGCCTTACTTGTAGATTGCGTAAAGCCTGGGTCTCCAAACTATCTTCTTCGCGGGCCACAAATACAATTCTACATAATAAAGTCGGCCAAGATCCGATTAATTTTATAAAATTATGAAAAATTTAAGGAACAATTGTTACAATATTTCAAAATATGACATTTACAAAAAAAAATTACAAACAATCGCGGGCCGGATTCATGCAAGTCGCGGGCCGGATTTGGCCCGCGGGCCGTAGTTTGGAGACCACTGGCGTAAAGAATCGCACATTTAATGTTTTTATATCAACGTATTTTTTTTTGTCTGAAAGATACAAACAAAAACGGTGAATAAATGACGCAACATATCTCATTCTAATGAGTGTCCGGTTTGTAAATTAGCTCGAAACCAGCAGATGATAATGTCCGTGTTCCAAGAATTTAAATTTCACTGGCTATTTATAATGTAGTCGGATTTTGCGCGATCGGTTTTTATACGTGATCGGATTGGCGTACGATCTGAAAGTTAGCGTGAACTGAGTTAAATGTTAACCTTGTTTGGTTTAAATTCAATATTTTATTTATGGCAACGTGCTTTTTAATGCGTCTACAGATAAATACAAGGCCGTAGCCAGAAACAAATTTCGGGGAGGAATATAAACATTATAGTAAAAATTTTGTTTTTGACCCCTTACGGGGCAGCTTTTACATGGTAAAATGTAACATTTTCGGGGAGGGGGGGGGGGTGTTGGGATTGAACCCAAGGCCGATCCTAGGTACTTGGCCGCCTGCGTGCGGAATACTGACCGCCGCCCCCTTACGTTAAAATTCGCTGATGTTTTTTAAGAAAATTATTAGAAATAAATTAAATATTAAAAATAAAACATTATAAATGTAGGCACGATGACAGGTACTTAACGTTGCGTACATTACTTACTTTAGATAAAAATTTAATATAATATTAATAAAATAAAAATAACAAATTTATAAAATTGCACAAAACTATAAAACTTAAAAGTTAACTCTACGGGCTTTTTTGCAAGCAAGCTTATTTATAACATCTTGCAAATCTAAGCTATTACATAATTCGGATTCTATAGATAACAAACCTAAATCGATTAATCTTTCTTGTCCCATTGTTGATCGAAGATAATTTTTTATTAATTTAAGTTTAGAAAAAGTTCTTTCATTTGAAGCCACCGTTATTGGAAGTGTGAGGAAAATGCGCAATGCAATGAAATAATTGGGGTATGAAGTCTCTAAATTATTTTGTATTACGAGTTGCAGCGTTAATAGTGGATCATCATATTCGATGTTTAGACATTTGCAAGATTTAAGTTCTTCAAATAAATCTAGTCCATTTAGGTCTTTGGAAATTACATCTGTTTCTTTAATTGTAAGTGTTTCTTCTAAGTTAATACACGCTTTTTTCAAATCTATTTCTGACATAGAATTAAACTGTGTTAAGAATAAAAATATATTGCCACATGATTTTAATAATTGGAACCTTTCCTTGACTGCATTTATAGCAGTATCAGTAATTATAAAATAAAAATTGATTTTGTATGCTTCTTTCGGGTCAGGTATATTTGTATGGGATGTTTCATATGAAAATAATCGTGGTTTCATTTTGTTTCTTTGTTGGGGAAAATGAATTTCGACAGATACATCCAATGCAATACATTCAGCTTCCTTAATGTATTTTTCAAATGTTTCATCGCATCTTCTGGTTTCCAAAAAATGTAGGCACTTGTCTAACATATTTATACATGTGTTCATATTTATATCATTCTTTTGTAAAAATTTACTCACAATATTGACATTAAATAAAATGTCATGCCAAATAACTATGGAGCATATAAATTTAAAATTTGAAATATGACATAAAAGTGCATGTGCTCCATGTTTTGTCTTTACATCACGGCTATCATCTTGTATTATCTCCTCCAACGCTGTTATTATTTCCTTTAAATGTAATTTCAAAGGTCGTATTGCCTCTATTCTGCTCTCCCACCTTGTGCTGCTAACAGATTTGATTGTTAAACTCTTAACATTTCTTTTGAGAACATCCCATCTGTATGGTGAAGCTGAACAAAATGTATATAGTTCTTGAATTATATCGAAAAAAGCAACAGTTTCAAAGGTTGACTTGGCGGCACCATTTACAACTAGATTCAATGTGTGTGCGGCACAAGGAATAAAAAATGCCCGGGAATTAATAGATTTAATTCTGTTTTGTAGGCCCATTCTCTTCCCACACATATTAGCGCCATTGTCGTACCCTTGCCCTCTCATATTTTAAATGTCTAAATCATATGTTTCTAAGAGATCCAATAATGTCCGATATAAATTTTCACCAGTTGAGTTGTATACGGGGTGGAAACCTAGAAAATATTCTTCTATCCTAATATGTGATTTTTCTGTATTTACAAATCTGATGACGAAAGATAATTGTTCTGTGTGACTTGTATCCGGAATACAGTCCAACATAACTGAATAGTATTTATTCTTTTTTGCTGTAGTTTTAATTTCTTCACGAATTCCATTAGCTAATAAAGAAATAATTTCATTTTGAAATTTGTTTCCAATATAATGTGGCATATGAGTATTTTTTTCTTTACTACTTTGAATGTTCTTTACATGTTCCATAATAACATTATCAAATTTTGCTACCATTTCTACTGCCTTTAGGAAATTTCCATTTTTTGGCTCATACAAGTTATTATTTTGGCCTCTAAAACTTAAACTCTGTGTTGCCAAAAATTACACTATCGCTATGATACGTTCAATTATGGCCCGCCATCGTCTCTTTTCTGCTTGATAATAATTTTGTAAATTGTTATCAATTGTCATATTTTCATTCATTTTATGTTTTAATTCCCACCATTTTCTTGAATTATCAATATGATCAGAACTGCCTTCATGTCTTGACAAGTTTGAAGCTAAATGAAGCCAATCTGAAAACCCATTTTTGTCAATAAGTTGAATTTTCTTCGAAGAAAAAATTTTACAAGGAAAGCAAAAAACACTGTCAGAATATTCAGAATATATTAGCCATTGCCGTTCTACCTTTTCACCATTGGGTAATATTCTTAAAAATTGTGTTTTCGAGAAAGATCGATTGTTTTTATCTTTGGGATATGATATAATATTTTTGTTACAATTTCAATTAATCGATTTGTTAAATTAAGCGGCCAACTAGATGGATTTTGAACATTAAATATTATGTTTTGTGTAGTATTTTTCGTTTCTTCTTCCGCGTGGTCAACAAAACTTAATTTTTGATCATTTTCTATTTCATCGTCTAAAATCCCTTCTATGTCGTCAATAATTTTAATTGTTTCGTCATTTCCAACTTCTTCCATGTTCAAAGTTATGTTGTGTTTGTCCCCTGTCTCTGTCTGTTGTTCGACAAATGTTATATTGTGTTCTGAGTTATCGATAGTATTTAAATTTCCTTTATTTTCAACATTTTCAGTTGAAATATTGCCCATTAATGAAGATGAAGCATTGGCATCTCCAACTTTGATGTATTTAGAAATTGATCCTTGTAACTTCTCTTGTTCTATTTGTTTTTGTAATTTTTTGTTCCGATAAAAAACTGCCAGATTGACGTTTTGTTTTTCTCTCCGACATCTATTAAGAGCGGAATATATTACGATTTTATTACTTATTTAAAAATGTGTATGTACTTTACCTTTGTTAGCGAAATAATATGAATCACAATCTCAAAACACTGACTATGCACAATACAATTCAATATAAAATACTCAAAAATAGGTACAATTTTAATGAGTGGTTATGTGTTACTAGTGTCAAAATACAAACACGCATGTCGCAATCTATTGAAAAATAGTTGAACTACTTGGTAGGAAACTGCAATAATGGCAATTATCACCTTGCATTAGAGTTTCATACCAAGGCCTTTTAGAGAATTATCGGTAGATGGCATAAGGTGCATATGAGATCAAGTAACGTGGCTTAATTTTCGATAAATGCGAGGAAATGAAAATGTTATTTTTAAGTGCGGTCAGACCCGTTTGGCCGCCCCTTGATGCGGCCGCCTGCGTGCCAGCACCACCGGCACGCTGGGTAGGAACGGCCCTGATTGAACCCCCATATCCCCCCTGGCTACGGCCTTATTCCTTATATTCATTTATTTATCTTCAATTTTCTACAAGCAATTATTTCTTGTTGCAATCATTAATCTTCTGTTTACGTACAAGAAATTGTCTTTTATCTTCTGTTTTCTATTGTAATCATTGATTTTTAGTGCTTTTTAAAAACAGTTGTTTATACTTGACTCTAAAATATTGAATATTGAAGCTTTAATATCTAAAATATTAATAGCCAGGGGGGGCTACGGCCTTGGATAAATAAATAATTTTGCGGGACGTGTTTGAGCAAACGTACGCATTGTTTGCTTACCCACTGAGCAAACACATTTAAGTAATGTTTTATCAACATTAAAACAACGTTTAATGTTGCTACTATGTTGATGTACTGTTATTTGTTTGTGGGTATTAAAACTGTCAATAATTATTTGGTAAAACCAACAAGAATAAAGTATGAATTAATCATGAATATCCATACTTTGTATTACCGAACATTGGCTTAGCAATATTGAAGCAAGTACATTAAATTTTAAAAATTATAATATAATGTCCATTTTCACTAGAAAAATAGCATATGGAGGGTCCCTTATAATAGCATCTAGTGATATTAAAACAGAAACTTTTGTAAACCACTGCTCAATTGAGCACCATATCGAAGTTTCTTGTATATTTCTGACTGAAATAGATGCTATTGTAGTTAATATATATCGACCTCCAAATGGCAATCTTGAACTATTTCTTAACAAACTCAATGAATTATTAACATCCATTGACATTACTAAACGTATCATAATCATAGGGGATTTCAATATTAATTTTAACATCAATTCAAAAGATGCTCTTGAGCTATGTAGCTTCTTCAGAAGCTTTGGACTGCTGCCGTTTGTTTCATTTAACACCAGATTCGATAATAAGATAGACAATGTGTTTAGCAACTTGCACTCGCTGCAGGTGAATCCTATGTATGTCGGTTTATCAGATCACGTAGGTCTTGATGTTCAATTGAAAATCCTCACTGTACGAGAGGACAAAATTCCACGGCAAATCAGACCTATCTCAGACTTTGGTAAATTTCAATTGTTTCATCTGTTGCAAGACACTGATTGGTCATTTATTGAAGAACATAGTATATCCACAGACGAAAAATTTAGTACATTCATAGATATCCTACATTCTGCTATCAACATTGCTTTTCCGCTAAAATTGTACAAACCTAAATCATAGTCATTTAATAAATTTAATCCAAAAATTACATTTCTTAAAAAATCTTTAGAATTGGCAAATGAAGCTTATCAACAAAATAAGAGTGCACAAAACAAAAAACTACGGGACAAAATTAGGTCAGAATATAAGGAAATAATTACAGATGAACACCGCCTCATAAACAAATCAAAACTAAGCAAGTCTAACACTAATCAAAAAGTTATGTGGAACATCATAAATTCACACAGACCAATCAACTCTTCAAACATGCCAACGTTAGCTGCAGACGATTTCGCTCACCATTTCTCTGAAGTTGCATCAAAATTATCCAACGTAAAAGCAAGTTTCTTGAACGCTACTGAACTTATTCTGCCATGCATATGTAATAATAAAAACAATTCATACTTTAAATTTGAAACAGTGACTAATGCCCAAGTTAGATCATCTATATTGTCTTTAAAAAATAGTAACAGTGGGGATATCTATGGATGTACTGCTGACATTGTGAAAACAGTTAAAGAGGTTATAATTTCACCATTAACCCGTTTATATAATATGACGATCACTGAAGGATTTTTTCCAACATGCCTCAAGGAAGCTATTGTTATACCAGTGTTCAAAAAGGGTACTAAATCTGATGTCAACAACTACAGGGACTGGGGGACATTTTTCCCCACCCGTTTTTCCCCACCTACATTTTCCCTACCATTTTTTCCCCACCTACATTTTCCCTACCATTTTTTCCCCACTACTTATTTTCCCCATCGTTTATTTCCCCATCATAATTTTCCCCAGTAAATAATAATTTCCCTGCTATGAGAATACATTTATTACAAAAGATGTAAAAGGTACAAATACATGTGTAAAATTGTAAAAATGTGTAAAACTAACAAAAATGAATGTTGTAGCCAATGGATTCCAAATATGTTAAAACGTCATCATCAGTATCATCAGTATCGTAATTTGCAGCAAGTTTTAAAATTCGATCTTCTTTCAATTGTTGAGTTTTGGGTTTTAATTTTTTAACAACGCGTCCTAGTCGAAGTTCTCTCTGCATAGCTTCAGTGTCTCCTTGCTCCTTCTGAATCTCCTTGATGAAATTGAACAAACTGGGATGCTTCTTTCCAACCACCACACGAAATCGGTTGTGCCACCCCTCTGATAGGTTATTCGTACGGGCAAGATTCTGGATAACCGATTCATGGACGCTCCAAAGAGACGGTGGGTATCTGGGTTTCACGGCTTTGCGTCGCCCAACTGCTTTTTTTCCGCGTACATAATACACCTAATTAGATACAGTAATTAGAATTAAAGTGAAATAGTGAGACTAACTTGACTAATGAGACTAACTTCGAAGTACTCTGCAATTGGTGCAAAATTTGGTGGAATATGTCGTTTGAAGATGTCAAAGCAGTGTTCTACGTCTTCGACAGGTACATATGCGAGTGCCGTCATCATTTGTACATTTTTTTTAAATGTTCTGTCTTCGGTGTTTGTGTATTCGGTAACTAAACCCTCACTTTGAACTTTACAATACACTGATTGCTTTAAGTGGAAAAAGCATCCTTTTACAGTTGCGTTAAAAGTGGCGCATGCATTAATTATTGACAATTCGAAGTTCGACATGATGTATTGAGGTTGCATGGCAAGACCAAGTTCCCGGCCTTTCGATAAAACCACGTCGAAGACTGTTGCGTACGCTGTTTCATTTTTGCTCTCTAGCAGCGCGTAGATGAAGGGTAAAGCTATTTCTTGTTCTAAGCCAGTGTTAGATACTTGAACTACGGAACCCATTATAGCAAATAATTGAACAAAAATTGAGGGTGCCGTTTCGAAAGTTCCGTCTAAAAACCAAGTGCGACATTTATCGAGTGCGTGTAAATTTTGTTGAGTGCTGAAAATCACAATTCGTTCCGAATCTTCAACTTCTTCATCCGAGTCCGCCTCCTCATAGGAGTCGTAAAGCAGAAATGCCTCGCCTATAGTTGGAAAAAGGAATTAGTGACGAATTACTGGAAATCAGATCAGTGAAAAATTACCACTCAAAGCAGTTTTGTAAATCGAAGGAATTTCGCCCAAATCGGAAAGATTGACTGGATTGGTAGGAAGATTTTTGTTTCGTTGTCTCGTGATGATTTTCTTCAAGTTGCTTCTTTCGGGGAGCTCTGCCAGAACTTCTGAAGGCACTTCGCTCAAAGCTCGCATAATCTGCACTGGAGGAGCTTCGGGATGTTCGAGAGCCTTTCTTGTCATTGCATTGATGCATTTCAGCGCGCTAATCTCTTCCGCATTTGGAATACATTTGTGAACAGACTCAAGCGGTCCCCCACGGACAATTTCGACAGTTTGGCCGCGTGCAGTTGTGGTTGCCGAGGCATAACAACGAGGTTTCTGCTTGCACTTCCACCTGACATTTCCTCCTGATGTTTCCGTATGCTTATAATAGAGGTAACCGTCGACGTGCAATAGAAATCCAGTTTTATTAGGAATCAATTCAATTACGGACATATTGATAGCACAACTGATTTTGATGACACAACTGACACAACTGACGTTTGACATTAAATTTGTTTGACATGAAGGTAGACGTGACATGAAGAAAAGAAGTTCGAAAAAAGTTCGAACAATCGAATGTTTGAAATGAGTGGGGAAAAATAATTCCGATTTTAAATAGGTGGGGAAAAAAAAGACATGGGGAAAAACAGGTGGGGAAAAATTTCCCCCCCCCCCACTACAGGCCTATATCAATCTTGCCTATAGCTTCTAAAGTTTTTGAAGACCTACTAAAGAGTCAGCTGGTATCATTTATTAATAGGACCGAATTATTATCAAAAAGTCAATTAGGGTTTAAGTATGGTTGCTCGACCACAACTGCCACTCTACGGTTTGTTGAAAATGTCTAGAAGCATTTAATAATAGTGAAATTATCCAGGCGATCTTCCTTGATTTACAAAAGGCGTTTGATAGTATGAATCATGAAATCCTATTAAGTAAGTTGTACATGTACAACTTTCATAGCTCTATCTGTGGACTAATCTCAAGCTTTCTTTCTGACAGAGTACAGTCAGTAAAGGTTCAGGATTCGCTTTCAACTAAATACACCTGCAACACAGGGGTACTACAGGGTTCAAAGTTGGGCCCCGTGATATTCTTGTTATACATAAATGATATCTGTAAATATGTTGGAGAAGACAAAATGATACTCTTTGCAGATGACACTACCTTAATTAATCAAGGAACGTTGCAACTGGAAATAAGTACCGACAGCATCAACACAGTGAAATTGGCGACAGACTGGTTTTAAACCAATAAATTGGTATTAAATAATAACAAAACCGTAACCATCCAGTTTAGTTTAAAACATATTCCAAATCACCTTGTTGATGAAGTCAAATTTCTAGGTTTCTACCTAGATTGCAAACTATCATGGAAAAATCATACCTCAAAAATTGTACTTACAATTAATAAATCTATATTTTTGCTGCGCCGGCTTTCCTTGGTCGCTAACTACGACACTTTAAGAACATGCTATCTATCGTTAGTAGAATCGTACATACGTTATGGTGTACTTGTATAGGGCCATTCGGCAAGTGCAAACACGGTATTTTCGGCACAGCGAAAAGCGTTAAGAATTCTCTGTAACCTCGGTTATACAGAAGACTGTAGAGGATATTTTAAAAGTTGCAATTTGCTAACGCTGCCCTCTATTTATATATTGGAATGCCTTACCCACAAACACAGTAATCTCGAACTTTACAACATAAACAGCAATATTTCCTACATCGAAACAAGAAATGCGAACGCAATCCGGACTCCATATAATAGATTAAAACGCACTCAAAATAGTACGCGTTTTTACGGCATTAAATTATACAATGCCCTTCCTTCCAGGTAGAAGAAATTGAATTTCGTTAATTTTAAGCACGAAATAAAAAATATGTTACTGCTTAACGCGTATTATTCTCTGGATGAATACTTTGTTAGATTTAAGTGATTAATAATTATATGCATATATATTTCTGCTTTTGTGACGTATGTACCTGTGGTCATAAATAAATATTATTATTATTATTAAAAAAAAGAACATAACCACTAGAGGTTTATTTTGCAGGCAAAAATTAAACACTTCACAATAACTTTATTATCTATTAATTTAACGAAAGCGAGACCGTCGGTCGAGCGATTTGCTGACTTTGTTCGTGTTACATTTGCTAAAAACAACAAAGTTTGAGTGAAATATTCAAATTTTGCCTGCATTAAAAACAAAACTCGAATAGTTTTCTTCGTGATTATTTTCTAAAACGCATTCCTGGCACATTTGTACTCAATAATCTTAAATGGACCGAAACTAGTTTTGAAGTTAATTTAAAATATCACCTAATTCTTTAATAATTTAGGTGCCATAAGCTCGCATTAATGGGTATTGCAGAAAACTGCAACTGCTTCCAAAATTCCAAAGATTAAGTGTTTTGTGGGACAGAACACCAACATTTTCATTAATTTCTTGTTCATTTCTTGATTCCTGTTATCAAAGCGGCACATCTTAATTAATGTTGTTCGTAAAAGAAACGTTCTAATTTGATGTTTGTGCAAGTTGACTTACTATGATCTACTGTAAAAGGAGGAGAGAGCTTTTTCTTTTCTTCCCTGATCATCACGTGGGGACCATGAAGTTTTAATAAACGGAGAAACCCCCTAGACGCAACGCGAATCACGTAGTTTTTGCATTTATTAAAACATATCACGTTGTGCAAATTCATAATACTTTGAGTGAAATAACCCACTGAGCAAATCCATTTAAGTAATGTTTCATCAACATTAAAACAACGTTTAATGTTATTACTATGTTGATATAACGTTATTTGTTTGTTTTTTGCTCAGTGGGAATCAACATTAATACAACATGAAACGTCTGTACAATTTTTGCTTTTCTAAAAAAATTAAATTTATTTATTTAGTCTTATATAACATCGTTATATGTGCCTTTCTACTTTTCAGTGTGAGGTGAGTGTTTGTTCTGTGTATGTTTTTCGCCATATCTTCCTGTTTTGTGTGAGTTTTCTTGCTTCTTCCCATTTTATTCCTTTCTTCTCTAGCTCTTCTCTTATTTCATCCTTCCATTCCTTCCTCGGTCTTCCTTTTTGGTTTTTGCCTGGCGTCCTTGACTCATATATTCTTCTCACGTTTCTTTCTTCTCCCATTCTGCATATGTGACCGTACCATTTCATTTGCCTTTCTTTTATTTTCTTCTCTATCGGCTCTATTTCTAGGTTCTCTCTAATTACTGTGTTTCTTATTCGGTCTCTTTTTGTTTTATTCTCTATCTTCCGTAGGAATCTCATTTCTGCTGCGTTTACTCTTATTCGGTGTTTTTCTGTCGTCGTCCATGATTCACAGCTGTACATCAGCTTTGGTCTTACTAATTTTTTCACGATATCTGTTTTTGTCTTCTTTGGTATCTCCTTTCTGTTAAGGAATGTATTTTTCAACATGTGATATATTTTGCCTGTGTTACGTAAAGATTTCTTTGTCTATTTTGCCGTTACTCTCTATATATGTCCCTAGGTATTTAAACTGGTCCACTTGTTCTATTTCTTTTCCTTGGATTCTTTTTTGGTGCGTTCTTCTGTTTCTTGCTACTATCATTGTCTTTGTTTTTCTCAGGTTTATTGTCATGTTAATTTTCATTAGCTCTCTGTTGAGTATGTCCATATTATGTTGTAGGTCTCCTTCTGATTCTGCTACTATCGGCATGTCATCTGCGAATATCATCTCTACTATTTTCGTCTCTTCCATTTTCCAATATCCTATGTTTAGTGGTTTCATGTATTTCTTCGCTTCTTTTATTGCTCTGTCTAGTGTTACCGTAAATAATAGTGGGCTTAGTATGCATCCCTGTTTTAGTCCTTTCGTTGTTTCGTATTCTTCCGATTCTTCGTTGTTAGTTCTCACTATGTTTTTGTTGTCTTTGTACATGGCCTTAATTGTTTTGATCATTTTCTTGTTGACTCCTCTCTTCTCTAGTTCGTTCCATACAGCTTTCCTTCTAACCTTATCGAAAGCTTTCTCTAGGTCTACAAAATATGTGTAGCTCTTTATTTTTCTTGATAAATTTCTCGCTGATTTGTCTCAATGAGAAAATCAGGTCTTGCGTACCCCCGTCCCTTTCTAAACCCGCACTGATTGTCCTCTATTGTTTTGTCTATTGCTTCTCTTATTCTTTTGTCTATTACTCTGGTCATTACTTTCCCGGGTACGCTTGTGAGGGTTATCCCTCGGTAGTTTTTTCAGTCTCTTTTGTCTCCTGTTTTGTAAATTGGCAGTACTATTCCCGTGTTCCAATCTTTTGGCACTTTTCCCTCTCTCAGTATCTCATTATATAGTTCGGTGAGCTTCATTATTCCTTCTGCGCCTAGATATTTGATCATTTCCGCTTTAATTCTGTCCCTTTCTGCTGCTTTTCCATTTTTGAGTTTCCTTATTGCTTTTAATACTTCTTCTCCTGGTATTTCTTCTATATGTTCTTCTTCTATATTTTCTTGTTGTTCTTTCTCTTCTTCCCCGTTTTCTTGCGTTGTTGTATTCGTTAGTTCGTCAAAATATTGTTTCCATCTTTGCATCATCTTTTTTTCTTCTGTTATTATATTACCGTTTTTGTCCTTCATGTTCATCATGTTGTATTCTTTTTTCTGTCTGAGTTGTTTTAGCGTGCCATAAAACAGTTTTTGATTTCCTCTGTAATTTTCGTTTATCTCCTTTCCGAATTTTATCCACGATTCTTCTTTGGCTTTCTTTATCTCCTGGGATACTTCTTTCCTCTTCTCTTTGTATCGTCTGTAGTCCTCATTGTTTTTTGTGTTTAGGTATTTTCTCCATCTTTCCTTTTTTTCTCTGATTATCTTTTTTACACTTTCGTTCCACCAGTTCGTTCTTTACTCTATTTTGTTGCTTATATTTTTGGTTCCGCAGCTAAGTCTCGCTGCTTCTAGTATGTTGTTTTTTAGCGTGTTCCATTTCTTTTCGACTCCTTGCTCTGTCCTTGCTTCTTGTTGTCGGATCTGGTTCTTCAATTCTTCTTGGTATTTCATTCTAGTCGCCTCCTCTTTTAGTTTGTACGCTTTTATTAATTCTCTCTTTTTTTCTCTCCTTTTGTCGATGGTTTCTGTCTCTCCTGTTCTCATTTCCATTTTTACTAGGAGGTGGTCGCTGCCTATATCTGTTTGCCTCGTTACTTTTACGTCTTTCACTTTTTTCCATTTTGATTTGCTTATCAAGAAGTAGTCTATTATTGATTTTTCGTACCATGTGGGTTGTACTCTCGTATATTTGTGGATGTCTCTATGCTGGAATTTTGTGTTTGTTATTATTAAATTGTTTTCTGTACATAGTCTTATAATTCTTTCTCCGTTGTTGTTTTTGGTCTCCTCGCCCTCTTTCCCCATCAGTTCTTCTATACCTTCATTCTTTCTCCCTACTCTTCCGTTGAGGTCTCCCATGATTAGTGTTATTTCCTCTCCTTCGTCTATTTCTATTTGCAGCTCTTCAAAGAATTTGTCTTTGTCCTCTTTTTTGGCGTCTTCATTTTCCCCATATGCTATTATAATTGTCCATGTCTCCTTGTTTATTTGTACTCTTACTGACATTATTCTCTCGTTTGTTTGTTGCTCTTGTATGACATTTTTTATCATTGTTGGTGCTAGTATTACCCCTACTCCTCCTTTCGCTCTTTTTTTTTCTTCGACTCCTGGCCATATTATCCAATATCCTTTATGTATTCTCTCTATTCCCTTTCCTTTCTTTTTTGTTTCCGTTATTCCCATTATTTCCATTTTTTGTTTTATCATTTCCTCCACTATTTCGACTTCTTTCTCCCTGTAGCTTCTTACGTTCCACGTTCCTATTTTGAGTATTTTTCCATTTTTCATTGCCTGTTTTGTTGCCATGTATCCGCCTTGTTGTTTTGTATCTATCTCCTTGTTATTAATACCTCGTATATTCCAAGTTCCAATTGTTAAATTTGTACTTCTTTCTTTTTCCATACCTTGTTTATTTCCTTTGTCGTGTTTGCTATATTCGTTTGTTGTCCTTAGTCTATCTTTTATTTCCTTTTGTAATATCTTTAGTTTTTTGTGTATAAGGTTACTCCTTTCTCTTCTTGATCTCATCGAAATTCTTCATTGTCTACTATCAGTTTCTGGTATCCGACAAATACTTTGTGACATTTTTCTCTTTGTGCTTTTGCTATCTTCCTTATTTCCTTCTGTATTTCTTGTTCTTTTATCGTATAATCATTTTCAATGTATATTTCTGAATTTTTAATGCGTTTCTTGTTCTTCATTATCTCTATTTTGTGATTAAATTCTTCGAGTCTGACTATAATTTCTTGTTCTTTTGTTTTAATTAAAACGATTGTATAATTCACTCCGTTTGATAATGGCAAGTTGAAGTTGCTGAAACTGCAGTCACAAAAATAGAAAAAATATTGTGTTATACAAACGAAATTGAAGTGTTTTATTTTATTGAATTAACATGTATAACGAAGTAGAAGCCTCCACTGTTCATAATTTGATTGTATAATTGTTTGCATTGATTGTATAGAATTACTAAGGAGAATGTATCTAGTACACCTTTATCTTCATCACAGCTCCGCTGGAACTACCTGCGGGTACCAAGCTAAAGCCCGCAGAAAGCGTGAGGGATTGTTCAAATTAAAACTAAAAAATGTTTAATGCATTGAAAATACAGTGATGACGGGGGGAAAGGAGGAGGGTACGTAAGCCGAATGTTGTGGTTGGAGAATGATGTGTTGTTGAGGTAGTGAGAATGCGATGGATGGAGAAAACAGTTCGTATATTAAAAGGACTCTGCTGCTCGCTAACGCTCACCCCAGCTCGCTTCGCTCGCTTGCCTGCTCGCTGCGCTCGCAAACTGAATCGGGCTTAGCTTTGATTTTTACACTTTTAAAATCGCTAAAATATCGTTACACTTGCTATTTGTATTTATTTCGTTTAAAATTAAATTATTTTTAAATTTATATAATTAAAAAAAATACTTCCGGTTGAAAAAATAAAACACTTGCTACAAAAACGTCATAGAAAAAAATAAGGAATTTTTTGATAACTTTAACAAAAGTTTTTTTTTTTCAAAAAAATCTAAAGGGTACGTACCCCTTGATTCGAAATTTAACATAGAAATCTGCATAAGTCTGTCCTTCTCCCACTCATGGCATTTGATAGCCAGCACATCAAAATATTCCGGAATTGCTAAAAACTAAAAAATATTTATTGCTCCGCTCCTACTTGAGCTAGATAATTGAAATTTTCAGCATTTATACACATTTATACTTCCTATCTACTGGTACAATTCCCATTATTGTACTGTATCAAATACTTAAAAAAATATATATAATTTATTTATTTAATTAATATGAAAATAAAAAAAATCTATCTCCTATCCAAATTGAGCTGGATCAATGAAATTTTCGGCATTTATACATATTTGTATTTCCTATTTATTGGTACAAATGCAAATGTTTCATTGTTTTAAATACTATAGCAAAAAAATAAAAATTGTTTTTTTTTAATAATTTAAAAAGCAAAAAAAATTCTATTTTCGATCTGAAATGAGCTAGGTGAATGAAATTTTTAGCATTTATAGAGATTAGTATTACCTATTTATTGATCTAATTTCCATTGTTGTACTATAAATAATAGTGGAGCTAAAAAATAAAAATTGTATTTTTAATTCGCCGTTTTAGCATGAAAAGCGGTTTTGAAGCGCAGAAAAAAATACCAATTTCCGTCCTAATAGAGCTGGATCGATGAAATTTTCAGCATTTATGCAGATTCCTATTGCCCATTTGTAGTCCAACTCCCATCGGTCTACTATTATTATGACGAAAGTAAAAAAAAAATTGTAATTTTTCGAGATTTTCACGACTGCGCCAACATAAACTTAAATATTTCAGCAAATATCCAAAAGATAGGAAGCGATCCGGGGCATATAAAAGGTACTACCCTAGAGTACATTCGATAAAAATTTCAGCCCTCCACCGTAAACTCACAGGGAATGGTGAATTTTTTTCTTCGATTTTTCGTTAAAAAATAGCATTTTAAAAATGTAGAAAATTATTGAAATTTGTGAATTTTTGACGGGCCCCCTGAACTTTTCAGTAAGGGCGCATGGGGCACTCCTTAATAAGTAATCTTTTGGCTACCTGCAAGTATTTTTTTTAATCGGATAAGTCATCGCGTAAGCGAACAAAATGGCGGAGGACCGGACCGGATATTTTCTCGATTGTGGGCCCCATAATGAGGCTCCGGTGAAAAGTTTGTACACTAATCGAAAGCCCTTTTAAAGAGCTACAAGATTCTGTAATCGAATATTTTTTTGGCGCTTTCGTTCGGTCGCTATAGCACTTCAAACTTGAGGGTCATTTTGGTTTCAAAAAAAACCGTTGCCGCCCCCGAGGTGGAGTTAGGAGGCGGCCCGGCTGGTATAATTCTTGTAGAGCACGTCAAGAACTACAGTTTGCCGAAAAAAAAGTCGACGTAGCTCATTGCATAAGGGCGGTATTAAGGTCCAAAGTTTAAAATTATTTTAGTTAATTGCCGGCCCCCGGGGGGCGGCAAAATTCTAAATAGATATCCATTCGAAGGCAAATTGCAAGGCGCATTCGGAAGCCACGGTAGGAAGCCACGCTACAGGTTCCAGTCTACAACGTGATTTTTTTTGTCGCCGTAATATGAACGATGTAGACAGGAAAAAACCTAGACACAGGTTTTTTTCGCTAAAACGTCGACGTTTTTCTTCTTTTTTTCGTCCCGCCCCCGGGGGCGGTGATTTTCTTAAGAAAAAAATATTCGTTCATTGAGTTTTTTGCGCTCTTTCCGAATTTGATTTTTTTATCTTTTGTAGTTGTGTCAAAAAAAATTGTCAAAGTCGAAATTTTGAGGAGGGCGGTGCGGGGGAGGATAGTTTTTCCTCGGGGGGCCTCCAGCCCCCCTCGCCAAAGCTCGCTTCGCTCGCTCCGTCGGAAGTGTGTTTTTGGACAGTTTTCCTTATATAAAAAATAAATAAATTTTAAAACGCATTTTTTACACTGGAATTTTGTATGTATCACATCTCAAGATAATTGTTGTTGAAATTGATTAAATAATAACATGAATCAATATTGAAATATCATTTTTTCTGCGGAAATATTTCTGGTCTCATCGCAGATTATTTATTACTAACTTTCCTATATTGTTATCAAACGTATGTGCATCCATTTGTTTATCCAAGTGGGATTTTACGCTATTGTTATTTAAATTGCGGAAAATCCTAACTGTAGGTGGCAAATATATGTTTGGTGACTCAGCTAATGGAAATTGTAACGCGCAAATTCTAGACAATGGTTTCTTTTTTCTGATAATTTATTATAATTACATACAGGGATTTTTTTCTTTTAAGTATACATACGCCGTATACCGGGTGTTTACTTGGCGGACGCAACATGTTAATTTTAATTTTAAAGTGTTCAAATATTGGCTTCCCTATTTATTTTAGAGACAAAATGTATTTCACTTTTTTGTAGAGGGAAAAATTATAAATTTATGAATGTTCACATTTAACACTTTACGTTTCTCTAAGTTGAAATAATTAAGAAAAAGTAATATTTTATAAAAATAATGACATACAAGAATTGCGGATATTCCCTGTTTTTTTTTAAGTTCAATTTGAAGCTTTAAACAAGTGTTTTCCACTCCCAGACTAAGCTTCGTGTAAAATTTGGAGTTTAGAAAAGCCCCGTGAAAAGTTGTCGAGGGTCAAATTTTCTGGGCTTTCCTAAACTTGAAATTTTACTTCATGCGCCACGCGTATAAAACACTATAATATTGTCAAATTTATGTATTTTCGTACTTCACTTAAAATCTGTGTTTTATACGCGTGGCGAATGAAGTAAAATTTCGAGTTTAGAAAAGCCCAGAAAATGTATCTCTACATTCATAAAAATGTCCATGTCCAAATGAATCATAAACTTACATTACTAAGGAGTATATTTTAAACTTCTCTTGAAATCATTGTTTTGTACGCGTGGCGCATGAAGTAAAATTTCGAGTTTAGAAAAGCCCAGAAAATTTGTCTCGGGTCGCTGCGCGACCCTCGACAAATTTTCACGGGGCTTTTCTAAACTCGAAATTTTACTTCATGCTTAGTCTGGGAGTGGAAAACACTCGTTTAAAGCTTCAAATTGAACTCTTTTAAAAATCAATGGATGTCAGAAAATTAACAGCTAAAATAATTAAGAAAAAGTAATGTGATTTTATAAAAAATAATGACATACCATGGAATTGATACAACAATTGCAGATTCCCTTTTTTTTAAAGTTAAATTTAAAGCTCTAAACAAGTGTTTTCCACTCCCAGACTAAGCATGAAGTAAAATTTCGAGTTTAGAAAAGCCCTGTGAAAATTTGTCGAGGGTCGCGCAGCGACCCGAGACAAATTTTCTGGGCTTTTCTAAACTCGAAATTTTACTTCATGCGCCACGCGTACGAAACAATGATTTCAAGTGAAGTTTAAAATATTCTCCTTAGTAATGTAAGTTAATGATTCATTTGGACATGGACATTTTTATGAATGTAGAGATAGATATTTCCGAATGTTAAGGGGGTCTTCCGGTACAATTTTTTCAAAAAATGTTTTTTTTTTGTATGAAATCAAAGCTAAACATGTCTAGAATATGTGGGTAAAAGGATATTTCGATCCGGCAAATATTTACGTCGCTACAGGCCTTTGAATGCATCGCCGTCCCGAGCGGTATGGGTCGCGCAGGTATAACTTTAATCTCGAATTTCATAAATTTTGATGAGTATGAGTTTTTTGGTCCGCCATATTGGATCCGCCATTTTGAATTTTTCAAATTTGACGTCAGATTCGTATTCAGCGACCCCGAAAACCTAGATATTGACTACTGTTTGCGAATTTTCCGCCGAATACTTTGAATTACACAGAAAAAATGTTTCGCAAACTTTAAACGCGTTCTTCTCGAAACTACATTTTTCAAAACTGCGAGCATTCTAGCGTTTGAACGGTTCAACCAATTGACTTCGTTCTTTGCTTCCGTTATTGAAAACACTTTTCTTCATGGAATGAACTAACCTCCCGGTGCAATTTGCAATTTTAAAGATTTTTTACAGCCTGTCAAAGTCAAAAAATTGACCGAAAAACACGACTTTTTTTCAAACCCGCCATTTTGTCAAATTTTGAGTTTTTTCAAAATTTCGTAGTTCATTCCATTCTCTGAACTATACTCTTCAAGAAACTGAGCTGATTTTGTTTCTAGGTGACGAATAGCGACCCCTAGGCTGCTCGCAGTTTTGGAACATTTCCGCCGGGCAGCCGTCATATTGGACGCCATTTTGATTTTTTCGACTCGACAAAAATCCCAATTGTAGAGCAAGGATGAATAAAGATTTAAAAAAACCCAGGTCTCTAACTCTTACCAGTTCCCTGGAAAAAAAAAATCCAAAGTTTGGGTCAATTATACCGGAAGACCCCCTTAATACTTTTGGCAGTATTTTGGCATGTTCGTCTGTTTTATTTTTAATCGCTTTCTCATGACAGTAAATCACTAGATTGTCACTAAAAACATCCAACAAACACTAAAATTAAGCCACGTCTGAATCACAAACAATTTGTCGGAATCTAAAAGTTGAAACCACCAGATTTAGTGACAAAATCACTGATTTGCCAACCCCGCAACAGACTCTTAATGATAGAATGATTTTAAGGTTATGGCAAACTATGTGTTAACAGTCAGTAGTGCCAATCTAATTTAAAATTCAAAGCCTACTTAAATTAACATTTTGAATAATCGCACAATATATTTTGAAACCTGTGAAATTTACAAAAAAAAATATCTCTAGACATCACAAAAAATATATCTCAGGACTCTCAAAACATTTTCTGAGATGAATTGCACAATTATTTACCCGTAAAAGGTATATGTTTGAAAAAATCCGACTGTCTTATCATAAAGTAAAAATAAACCGTAATTGTTTATGCTGTAATTTCCAGAAAATCTTTTACAATCTTTATCTAAATTAGTGTAAATTACTGATACAGTTGATAACGAAATTTACACTAATATTTTTTATAGATAAGTGTGATGATTGAATCGATATAAATAAATAAAAAAGAGAAGTGTTTGTTTTAAGTTGATTTGTAATATTTATTGCTTATTAAAAAAAAAGAGGAGTGTTTGTTATGAGTCGATTTATAATATTTATTGCTTTGATTTTAGTTTAAATAAAACACTTATTACTTTCAAACACTTTATTGTACTCGCAACAATTGTTTCGCCACACTGTGGCTTCTTCAGGCGAAGGATAATGGTTAAAAATATGTACAAAGCTTATTATATATCTATTACGTTAAGGGCGGGGGGTGTCAGGATACAAGTTAAATAAGTTAAGTAGGGGCGAATTTGTTAAATCTATTTAGTCGTTAAGTAAATTTCTGGTTAATTTTCTTCTATTGATTTACATGTTCTCGAGAATGTTGAGCTTCCTATCTTTTCCTTCCACATGTAGTATTTTTTCCGTTGGAAACGTGTGTTTTGTTTCTTGCAAATAGATAGCGTAGGTTGATTTGTTTCTTTAGAATTGCAAGTCCTTTTTGTGTTCTTCGATTCTATCCCTGAAATATAGCCCACTGTGTTGCAATTTATTTATTGCAATTTCCAGAAATGAGTAGCGCTTTAATAATGTATTGTATTATCTGAGGATATAAAGGATTTGTCAATACTTTATTTGTTATATATCGTTTATCTTTTATCTGTTAAGATATTTCTCATGCCGTTAATTGACAAGAATTGAGTCACTTTTTATTCAATTTCCCGTTTTTTCGCTTTATTTGTTATATATCAATAATCTTTTATTTGTTAAGACATTTCTCATGACGTTAATTCACAAAAATTAAGTCACTTTCTATTCAAACATAAGTATAAATGAAATTGCCAATTCTTAGTTGCAGAATACTTCAAACATTAAAAGTGCGATTCTTTTCGCAATCTACAACAAGTTAGTCTTACAAAGACTATATCAAACACTCATTGAAACAACTACTTCCCGGGCTAATACCCCGACGGACATTGAATTATACAACAAGTGTTTGCTGTTACATACAGTAACCTACTGCAAATGTAATAATTTGGGTCAAATTATTCAGGCCATCTACAACAAGATTCAATGAGTGTTTGATATAGTCTTTGTAAGACTAACTTGTTGTAGATTGCGAAAAGAATCGCACTTTTAATGTTTGAAGTATTCTGCAACTAAGAATTGGCAATTTCATTTATACTTATGTTTGAACGGTAACGTGACCGCCAGTCTAAGGTGTCAAATTGTTTAGAGGGAATGGCAAAGCTATACTGATGAGAGATAAATCTCGAAACGCGTCTATAGATGGCCTGAATAATTTGACCCAAATTGTTACATTTGCAGTAGGTTACTGCATGTAACAGCAAACACTTGTTGTATAATTCAATGTCCGTCGGGGTATTCGCCCGGGAAGTAGTTGTTTCAATGAGTGTTTGATATAGTCTTTGTAAGACTACCTTGTTGTAGATTGCGAAAAGAATCGCACTTTTAATACTTTCTATTCAATTTTACGATTTGTTGAAATTCAAGAGTTTACCCACTGAGCAAATCCATTTAAGTAATGTTTCATCAACAAGGTCCAACAGTCCAGTGCGTTAGTTGCAGGTTTAGTAGTACGCGGCCACGGGTTCGCTACCCAGCCAAGATCGAACATTTTTGGCAAAAGGGGGGATGATTGTGGGATGGAGGGAGAGCAGGATAGGAGGCAAGGTAGAAACAAGGGAAGGAGGCGAGGGGCTGATGTGGATGATATGGCGGGAGGCAGGAGAACAAATGAATGTGGGGATAGTCTATGTGAATAAAAACTGGAATGAGGTGAGAAAAGAGATTGACGATAGAACAGGGGACGCAGGACGGTGGGTGATCATGGGGGATTTTAATGCGAGGATGGGAGAATTGGGAGGAGGGATTGGGGAGGACGGCATGGAAATAGAAAGGAGATCGCAAGATCAATGTATAAACGGAGATGGGAGGAGGATGAAGGAGTGGACGACGGAAGAGGATTGGAAAATTCTGAATGGGTGCACAGAAGGAGACTGGGAAGGGAAGAAAACATACGTGGGAGCACAAGGATCAACAGTAATTGACTACGCGATAATCAAGGAAATAGCAAGAGAGAAAGTGAGGAAGATGGAAGTGGAGGAGGTGCTGGGATCGGATCACCTGCCGTTGAGAGTGGAACTAAGTATAGGAAGGAATGAAGAAGGGAAACAGGAGCAAGGAAATGAGAAGCTAGAGAGTGGGAGAGAGGCGATTAAGGCCACGAGGAGGAAATTAGAGAAGGTGCAATGGGAGGAGATAAGTTCAATGGAGGAGATGGAGAAGACCATAATAGGATGCGGAAGAAAGGTGAAGGGAACAAGGAGGAAGGGGCAAGAGTGGTTTGATGAAGAATGTAAACGAGCAAAGAGGGAGGTGAGGAAAGTAATGAGAGAATATATAAAGAACGGAGGAGAGGGAAAGAGGATGATGGAAGCGAGAAGGGCATATGAGAAGGTGTGCGAAAGGAAGAAGCTGGAAGTGGCAGAGAGAGCAGTGGAGGAAATAAAGGAGTGTAGGAACGAGAGAGAAATGTGGAATGTATTGAGGAGAGGGAAACAGATGAGGAGGATAGGGGTGTCGTTAGAAGACTGGACCAGAAAGTGTAAGGAGGAGTGCGGTGAACAAGGGACAGTAAGAGAAGTAGGGCAAGGGATTGGAGGAGAGGAATTTACGGAAGAGGAAACAGAAAGAGCGTTCAAGGAGGTGAAGGGAGGAAAGGCGGCCGGAAGAGATGGATTGAAGGCAGAAATGTGGAGAGAGATAGGAGAAGGGGGGGAAGAAGAAATTCCGAGAGCTAGTAAATGGAATATGGAGGGAATGGGAGAGCATGCCAGAGGCATGGAGAGTAGGCAGGATATGCCCGATATATAAAGGGAAAGATGAGAAGAAAGCAGAGAACTATAGAGGGGGATTATGGTGAAGAACAGATTAGAAGTAGAGGTAGAAGAGAAGAGGATGCTGCCAGAGTCGCAAGGGGGATTTAGGAGTGGGAGGGGAACGAGGGACCAGGTATTTACCCTAGCGAGGATGACAGAGAAAGTGATGGAAGAGAAAGGGTGTGTGTATGCGGTGTTTGTAGATCTGAGAGCGGCGTATGATTCAGTACCGAGGGAAGATATGGTAGAGTATCTGAGGCGAAAGGGAGTGAGTGACGGAGTGGTTGAGTGTGTAAGGGAGGTGTATAGGGAAACATGGGTGGAAGCGAAGGTGGGGGAAGAAGTATCGGGAAGGTTCAGTACATGGAAGGGCTTGAGACAGGGGTGCCCCATGAGTCCGGTCCTGTTTAATATATACATAAGTGAACTAGAAGAGGTGTTGAGAAAGGAGGAGGAAGGGGGAGTGGTGATTGGAAAGGAGAAAGTATGGTTACTGGCGTATGTAGACGATATAGTGTTGATGGCGAGAGATTGGGAGGGAGTGAAAGGCATGTTGAAAAGGGTGGAAAGATATATGGATAAGAGAGGAATGTGTGTGAATGTGGGGAAGACGAAATGGATGAGGTTTAGGAATAAAGGGAGAGAGGGGAGAGTGGGAGAGCTAGAATGGAAGGGAGAGGTGATTGAGAGAGTGAAAAGTTTCAGATACTTGGGATTTATTTTTAAAGGGACGGGTGGGTATGAAGAGCATATAAGGTGGGTACAAGGAAAAGCGAGGAGAGCATGGGGAATGGCATGGAGAAAATGGGGGAGATGGATGGAGAATAGTATTAAGGTGACATGCAAGGTGTGGGACGCGTGTGTAAGACCGATACTAATGTACGGGGTAGAAGCATGGGGAACGAGAGCGTATGAGGTGATTGAAAGAGAACAGTTATGGTTCCTGGGACGGATGCTGGGACTAGAGAAGTCGACACCGGGATATATACTGCTGCAGGAAACGAATAGAGAGAGATTGGAATGTGAGGCGGTGGAGAGAGTGGTGAAGTATGAAATGAAATTATGCGGAGTAGAAGAGGAGAGATTGGTGAGAATAGTATGGAAGGCGTGCATGAAAGTAGAAGGGGGGAGGTGGAGGGAAGAGAGAAGGAGAATGTATGAAAGAGGAGGACTGGCAGAGAGTAAGGTACAGGAATGGTTGGGTAGGGGGGTGAAGGTGGCGGCGTGGATGAGAGAGAAGATGAAGGAGGTGGAAGCGCAGGAGAGACAGGGACGGATAGACAAAAGTGAATATAATGATATGTTTGGAAGATGGCAAGTACATGGGAGGGTGCCGAGATACATGAGTGAGGATGGGTGGAACAGGGATGAAAGGGTGATAATGGCGAGGGCAAGGTGTGGGTCTGGGGAGAGGGGAAGGAAGAGATGGATGGGGGAAGAATATATGAGATGTAGGTTGTGTGAATGGGGAAAGAATACGTGGAGGCACTTGGCGGAGGAGTGTGAGGGTGTAAGTGAGGAATGGGTGGGAGTGAAAGGGAATAGAAGGGTGACGGAATGGATGAGGGAGGACGGAGCTAGGGTAAAGACGCTGGAGAAAGTGGGACGGGAGAAAGAGGGCAAGATGTGAAGGGAAGAAAAATAATAGAATGCAGAATGCTTAAAATAATGAAGAAATATTTTGCCATAAGACGTTGCTTCGCTAAGGGTTAGAATTAGGAAAACAGATTGCTAATATGCAGGGGTAAGGACGCTGGAGAAGTTGGGGAGGGAAAGGAAAGGAGGGAGGAGAGGGGTAATAATATAGTATTGAGAGTGTAAGAATATAGTGTTGACATTGTAAATAGCTTTAGGATATGCCAATAAAGGTTTTTTTTTTCATCAACATTAAAACAACGTTGTAGTAATGTTGATGAAACATTACTTAATTGTGTTTCCTCAGTGGGTAGCAGATTGTAATAGAGATGTTTTCAAACACACTCCTTGATTAAGCATGAAGTAAATATTTCGAGTTTAGAAAAACTTCAAATTTTGGATTGGTTGCACAGCAAAGCTGAGCGACCAATTCAAATTTTCAGAAATTCAAGAGCTTAGCAGATTGTGAAAGTAATGTTTTCAAACGCACGTCTCTCACTCCTTGATTAAGCATGAAGTAAATATTTCGAGTTTAGAAAAACTTGAAAATTTGGATTTTTAGGTTTTTCTAAACTCGAAATATTTACTTCATGCGCCAGGCGTACGAAACGCTGATTTAAAGTGAAGTTTATTTGTCGATACATCACTTTGTCATAACGTGTAATTTTCTAGGTTTTTGTTATTACATTTTTCTTAAATGAAGATTATTATTAATAAGTATTTATCTATTATTATTTGTATTAAGACTGTTATTCTTATTTTAGGTTTTCTTATTAAAAAGTTAGATCTGAAAACTTTTAAATCAAATTTTAAGAATTTTCGATTTTGAACTTTTCAAATCAAATTGGAGAATTTTATATTTAAATTTCTAAAAACAATTTTCTGTTTTGAACTTCTCATCACTCAGTGTTTGGTACACGTGGCGCAAGAAGTAAAATTTCGAGTTTAGAAAAGCCTGAAAATTTGGATTTGCCGGGCTCGCTTCGCTCCGCCCGGCAAATCCAAATTTTCAGGCTTTTCTAAACTCGAAATTTTACTTCATGCTTAGTCTGGGAGTGGATAACACTCGTTAGGAATAAATTATAATTAAATAACTCAGCGGGAGAAATACGGATAAACAAGAGCAGTGTAACATAACCTCGAAATGACTTCAACTTTAACCAGAGTGAATAGTAGTTCATGAGTAATAAACAAATACATTCTGTTATATTAATACGAAATCTTAGTATCATGTTTGTACAGGCGTAGTAGAAACTAAATTGATATTAACGGCAGAGCGAAAAGAGTAATATATAAAATTTAGTAACTCTACATGTATTATCGTTTTAAATCTTAAGCTACATATCTGCTTAATATATATATATATATATATATATATATATATATATATATATATATATATATATATAATCAAGAAGTCCAATTACCCTTTATTCGGGTGTAGGACAATAAAAAAATAAAAATAAAATTAATTAAATTTAAACAAAAAATAAATGTTAATTGTCTGTTCGATACAAAAGATTCCTCCACTCTTTCTTGTTCCTCGCTAGCTTTTTTGCCTCGTTCCAAGTGAGTCCTTTTTCATTATGGTATGCTGCCACTGTACTATCCCAGGTTTTTTTTCGGTCTACCTCTCATCCTCTTGTATTGCACTCTTGCTTCCCAAATTTCTTTTACTGGAACATTTTTCATCCTCTGTAGGTGCCCCTACCAGCTTGCTTGTCTTTTTCCTATAAACTCTCCAATTGGTTCAATATCCAGGTCTCTTCTAATTATTTCGTTCCTTATTCTATCTCTTCTAGTTATTCCTTTTACTTTTCTTAGGTATTTCATTTCACTTGCTTGTATTTTACTTTATTGTTGTTTCGACAATACCCAGGTTTCACATCCATAGGTCAATATTGGTCTGTATATCGCCTTATACACGTTTAATTTTGTCTTGTTCGATACTTTCTTCCTGCTTAGGAAACCTTTGTTCATTGCATAATAGATATTGTTGGCTTTTTCAATTCTTTTATTTATTTCGGCATCATTCTTGCCTCTCTCTTCTATTAATATTCCTAGATATTTATACGAGTCTACTTGTTCTAGTTGTGTTCCTTCTATGCAGATATTAGCGCTAATTTTTCCATCTGATACAACCATCACTTTACTTTTACTTATATTGAGTTTCATTTTATTTTTCAATAGTACTTCATTCCATATGTTTACATTTTTTTGTAGGTCTTGCTCATTATTCGCAAAGAGAACTATGTCATCTGCAAATGCACATTCTGTTATAAATACATTTTGTAGGTGTCTGTATCCGATTGCCATTGGTTTAGTATGTTTATTGCACTCTCTTATAATATCATCCTTGAATGTTATAAATAATAATTCACTGAGTCCTCCACCTTGCCTCACTCCTTCTTTTGTTTCGAACATCTCTGACATCAAATTACCTTTTATAACATAGTTGTTGCATCTTTTATATAATCCTTTGATTACTGCCAATAGCTTGCTGTTAACATTTCTATTTTCTAGACTTTTCCAAATTTTGTCTCTCGGAACTCTGTCAAATGCCTTTTCCATATCTAAGAAGGCCATATATATTTTCTTACGAGCTGTTAAGTTCTTGGTTGCTAGATCTGTTATTGTAAATATATGGTCTTGGACACTTCTACCTTTTCGGAAGCCGCTTTGTGATGGTGTTAAGGAATTATCCACTATATTTCTTAGTTTCGTTTCTATCATTCGTTCATATATTTTTAAGGTAGTGCTTAGTATCGTAATGCCTCTATAGTTGTTACTCGTTTATCGCCATGTTTGTATATAGGTAAAATCAGGCCTATTGTCCAGTCTTTTGGGATTGTTTCCTCCTTCCATGCTGTTTTATAAATCTCTAGTAGCACCTGAATCCCTAAGTCCCCCACATTTTTTATCATCTCTGTTGTTATTTTGTCTACGCCAGGAGCTTTGCCATTTTTCGTCAGTTTTATTGCTTCCATTAGTTCTTCTTTTGTAAGACCTATTTTTTCTCGTTCATTCTCCTTTGCTTTGTCCTTATCTCTCATCGTTTCATGCTTGTTCG
Organism: Philonthus cognatus; assembly: GCA_932526585.2. NCBI lineage: Eukaryota > Metazoa > Arthropoda > Insecta > Coleoptera > Staphylinidae > Philonthus > Philonthus cognatus. The sequence goes on from OW052241.1 coordinate 157,627,132, forward strand.
TTTCGTTTAATAGCTTTTCGAAATATTCCTTTCATCTCTTCAATATATCCCCTGCATTTCTTAGTATAATACCTCCTTCCGTTTTTATTTCCATTTGGTCATTTGTTTCATTCTTCCTTAGGTTTTTTAGTGTTTTATAAAAAAGTTTCTGGTTCCCTTTGCTGTCACGTTCTAGTTTTTCTCCAAAATCATTCCAAGTACTCCGCTTTTCCTCAATTACCATTCTCTTGACTTTTTGTCTTAGATCTTTGTATTTGGTATAATTTTCTTCTGTCTTATGGGCCAGGTATTTGTGCCACGTTTGTTTCTTTATTCTTATTTGTTCTCTAATTGTTTCTGTCCACCAAGCTGTTTTCTTTATATTGTTTTTAATTTTTTTACTTACACCGCATGCTTCTTTAGCTGCATTGATTACCGTTTCCTTGAATGTGTTCCACATCTCTTCCAATTTCATGTTTTTTATGTTTTTTAATATGTCCTCCATCTTCCAGGATAATATATCTTCATATTTTTTGGCTATATCATTGTTTTTTAACTGATAATTTCGTATATATTCGCATGGGATTTGTACCTCTCTCCTAGTTTTGCTTTCAGTTCACAATCCTGTATCTCTTATTTTAGCTACAACCAGATAGTGATCACTATTTATTTCGTAACCTCTATATACTCGTGTGTCAATCACCATTTTTTTTATTATCTTTTTCGACTATGATGTAATCAATTATTGATTTTTCTTTCCTGCTTGGTTCCTCCCTTGTATATTTATGTATATCTTTATGCATAAAGAAAGTATTGCTTATTATCAGATTGTGTACTTGGCAAAAATCTAAAAGTCTTCGTCCATTGTTATTTCTTTTTTCTTCTCCATACATACCTATAGTTTCTGTATATGATGCATCTTTTCTGCCCACTCTTCCGTTTAGGTCCCCCAACAAATATATTTCACCCTTAGCTTCTTCTACTATTAGTCCTAGATCTACCCAAAATGCGGCTTTCTTTTTAGCATTTACATCCTCGTCGGGTCCGTAAACGGCAATTATTGTTTTTGTGTGGTCCATCTTCTTCCATTCTATTACTAGAATTCGCTCTGACACTGCTTCCCACTTTTGTATTGCGCTTGTAAGTGCCGAATTTATAATACAACCAATTCCAGCAGATGCTCTTTCATTCACTCCCACTCCACTATAAATTAATGTATGATTATTTGTTAGTGCGACCAGTCCAGTTCCCTTCTTTTTCGTTTCAGTTATTACTAACAAATCTAATTTCGCTTTATCAAATTCACTACATAGTTCCATTTCTTTCCCATTTATAGCTCTAACATTCCATGTTCCTAATCTTATGAACTTATTGTTTTTGGTTTCCTTATATATTTGTTTAGAGTCGATATAATCCGCTTTCATTGCTTTTCCGTCAATATTGTGTGTTGGTGCAGTGCTGAGCCTCAGTTTTTTGTTTCCTTTATTTCTAAGTTTTCATGGTAATGGTTCCATCTCCATTCAGTTCCATCTATCACTAACTTTCTGTATCCTATTTTTACATGTTTCCCCTTGCTTCTTTCCTCTTTTGCTGTATCTTGTATTATTTTTTGTATTTTTCTTTCTCTTTCGGTCATATCGTTATTAATATACATTTTATTTCCTTCAATGTCTTTCAATTTCCGTTTATTTGCCATAATGGTGGCCTTGTCTTCTCTGTTATTCAATTCAACTAGACATATTTCATTGCCTAGTTTATGTGCGGATTTAATAGTTGTTTGTACACCCAAGTTTACTTTTATGAAATTTTCTATGCCTTCTTTTAGATCTCTTTTATTTAATGTGCTTATTTTTAAACCATATAGTATTATGTTATTTGCTTTCTTTTCTTGTTCAAGCATCTTCACTTTATTTTTGATGGTGATTAATTCACTTTTTATTTCAGCATTCTCACGTTTTAGGTTTTGGCATTCAATTTGTATTTTTTCGTTTTCCTCTCTTACTCTTTTCATTTCTTCTCTATATTCTTCTGCTTCGATTCTCATATTCTTTACTTCCTGAGTCAGTTCATGCATTGTTTTTCCATATTCTGTTAAAACAGCAAGGACCTTATCAAGTTTTTCATCTTGGTTTGTTGTTTTTGGTAGTGATCTCATCATTCTTTTTGATGGTGCAAATAATGTCTTTTCCTCTGTTCTTTTTCTTCTATTTGCCTCATCGGTAGAGTAGTCATCACTATCATGACTTTCTTGGTCCTTATTCATTTTCTATATTTGTATAGTATGCAATTGTTTGTGTGTATGCTTGAATATGTGGCTGCCTATACCTATTCGAGATGATCTTTAAAATAATTATCTATTGTTCGTTATTTGTGTATACGCGATGTTAATATTTCCCGCGAATCGACGCGTGCCCGGGTCGTCCCCTCGAAGGTCACTGCCGATTTGTCCGTGTGTTTTATCATTGATTAAATAATATATATATCTTTACTCAATATACACATACAACTATGTTCTTAAAGTTTAATAAAATAAAATTAAAATTACTTTAAAACTGTTGACAAGTAAAGTAAACAAATTCCGCGACATTTAAATCCATTTAAATAGCGACTTTTGATACAATAATAGTACTACCTGTTGTGCGTTCGTTCGTTTGTATTTTTGTATTAATAAACTGATTTTAACAAAAATAGAAATGATTAATTTTCTTTTCTTTATTATTTAACAGAATATTAAATATATTATACCGTACGTTTTTATCGTAGGCCATAGGATTTTACATGCTAAAAATGATACCTTGTGTTAATGTATTTTATCATATAATTTTGAAGCAAATTTTTATTGTTAGTAATTAATACATTATTTTTGTTCACGATGCGCTTAATAAGAATAACTAAAACATGTTTTATTCCATGTAAAAATAAAATAAATAACTGCGCAAAAATAATGAAAGTGCCTTGAATTTCAGATTGATTAGTAAGATGATTAATTAAACGTGTATACTGTTGAAGAACGAGTGGAATTTGTAATGGCAATTATAAGAGGTTTGTCCGTTTTCGAGCAAAGGCATTTCAAACAATTTCTGTGATATTTTTTTGGATTTTTGTTATTGTTCTATTTCTATTATCTGCTAACTTATTAAATATATTTTTTTAATGGAATAAAACATGTTTATATTATTCTAATTAAGCGCATCATGTAGAAAAATAATTGATTCATTATTAACAATAAAAATTTGCTTCAAAGTTATACGATAAAATACATTAACGCAAGGTATAATTTTTAGCATGTAAAATACTATGGCCCGCGATAAAAAAAAGATAATATATAACTAAAAGTGGCCGTTTTCTTATTACTGCGAAGAATACGGCCACTATCAAAGGACATAAAAAATAGGCATAAAAACGCAGCGCGATGAACAAGCGATCTTTGTGCGCCACGTTACATTCGAAGCAAGTATCAGGAGAGCATAACGAGCACAACTGCACAGTTAGTTCTATAATACGTCGTTCATATGAGTGGTGTCTCCAGCTGACTGAGACGTGTAAGGCGTGCAAGGGTGGTTGTATATAGTTTTCATGAGCACGTTATTATCCATACAGTTTCGCTTCTTATACTACTTATTCAATGGTATTATCTATAGTTGTTTTTTGTTTGTTTAATAGTTAACCTCAGATTTTATTTTAATATTCTAAATTCTATTTTATTTATCACTAAACACTTTTATTTTATTATATGTCACTTCACTTCAGACAATTAGCACTATATTTTTCTTGATTTATTTTTCAATATTTATTTCGAATTTATGCACATTTGTGACGGAGCCGAATCTCCGGTTATCGCGTCAACAAATATCTACTTAAAATTTTACTAATATATTTAAAGAAGAAGGGCACACGTATAATGAAAAAAATATAGAAAAATAGAACACTAAATAATTGTATAAATAAAATTGTCAATGCTTGGTTACAAAATATTTCAAACATTAAAAGTACGATTTGTTGTAGAATACGTAAAGAATTGCACTTTTAATGACTAAATAATTGACTTTTTTCAAATTTAAAATAAAATTTAGCAAATTTGTTTTTCTTGTGCCCCTACCTAGACCAAATCCTGTCTGCGCCCATGATTATTACCATATATCCTGTACTAGAATTCAATGCCGCAGAACTTAAGACTGTTCATTATTTTTTTAAATTCATTTTTTGTATGACGATTCACACAACAAATCCACCTGTACAAAGTGAACTCGTTTTCTCTTTATTCATTATTTTCTCAAAATTTACTAAGTTAAAAAAGCTGTCGCAGGCGTAAATATTTAACGGGTCTGTGTGAGTCGATTTGAACACTTTATTAATGGTAAACGTGTATTTCAGTTAACCATGCAATTTCCTAAAATAAGTACCCGCAATAAATAATAATAATAATCTTTATTTAGCATCTTTTGCTATACAATCAATAAACACACCAGTAGCGGCTGGCGGCCTAACTTCATGTGAGGTTCAAATCCAATTAATGTAGTTGTATGAGTTACGTGAAGGTGTTAAGTCGCTTAATTAAACACAGTTATATTCCTTTCTTCACTTTTATTTCCCTTGCTAGCTATTGATAATGGGTACTTAGTATCCGAAATGTACATCTAGCAAATAAAATAAAAGTGAAGAAAGGAATATAACTGTGTTTAATTAAGTTCAAATCCAAAAAGCAAAATCTGAGGTTAAATTAACAACATATGCATTTTGTTTTTCAATGCTCTCTACGTCACTGATCTGCGTCTTTAAAATATTCATCTGGCAGCGAAACGAGCTCACCTTTTAATACAAGAGGTGATCGACTACCATAAGCAATAGCCCCCCAAACCATTACTCCAGCAGTCCTGTGTACATGCCTCTCAATAGCAAACCTAAGATCAGGTCGTTCTCCACGGTAGCATCGTACCCTTCTACGGCCATCATGCGTGCCTAGACAAAATCGTGATTCATCGCTGAATACGACATCGTGCCATTCTGCCTCCCAATGCTGCCGTTCTCTGCACCAGTCCAACCTTTGGCGACAGTGTCTCGCTGTTAAAGGAAGCACTAATCTTGGACGGTACGAAAGAAGCCCAAAGGATTGAATGTGGCGATATAAGGTTCGCATACTAACGGGCCTACCTTCTTCTCCAATCCATTGATCACCGATTTGACGCGTAGTAGCGAAACGGTCTCGCAGGGCTATTTGTCTTAAGCGCCGATCTTGACGTTCTGTGGTACGCCTTGGTTGACCAATTGGTCTTCTTCTTGCTCCTCTACCTTCTTCTGTCCATACCTGATACACACGTATTACAGTTGCTGCAGTGGAATCAATACGGCGGGCAATTTCGCGATAGGACATATCGACATCTCGATAAGCAACAACTCGACCCCGGTCAAAATCGCTCAAATGGTGATATTGTGGACGTCTTCGGACTCGAGGCATTTTATTTAAGCTTAACACACTCAACGGAAACACGAAAACTAAAAACATCTGGACTAAACAGCTCATATAAATAGTTTTATCAAAAAAGAAAAAGTAAAATATTTTTTTTTTCATAATAAATATAAAAGCCACAAGGTTGAAATTGTTATCAATGTATGCTTTAAATATAGTCACTCTGTTGCTAAAATATGAATTCAAAAAAATCATTCCTTCTTGGTGTTACGCTTCTAATGTCATTGAGTATATATAAATATATTTTCAAATATTTTTTTTTACTTCCCTCTCTTACAAGGGCTATCGACCATAGGTCTTTCTGCCGTGTGCTATGTGTTGTGTGTGTTTGTGTTTTTTTAAGTCGATTTCAAGGTAGGAAAGTAGGATAAAAGGAGGAGATGTATTCATATCTAGGTGGGTTTTTGTATTTTGGGATGATGTCGTGGTTTCTAGGGATGCACATTTTTTTAAGGTGGTCATAATTCGACTCGTTACACGCGAATCGTTCTGCGAGAAATCAAAATATTTGTTTAATTGGGGTAATTTGTGTTTTTTTTTTTCGTAAATGATTTATAATTTGAAAGAATTTTTGAAATCTGTTGGTATTTGGTGGAGTTATTACATTTTAAATTATTCGAGGGTTAGTCATTAATCACTTACTACGCCACTGTCTTTGATGTGCTTGCTTTCCTGGTCACAGCAATTGAAAGCAATGTTTTGAACTCTTAGTTGAGTATATGGCAAAGTAATTGTCAACAAATCCGTTGAAATATTGTGATTTGTTAGAAAATACTCATTTAGCATAATAATTTAAATACATGAATAGAATTACTCATACAGGAAAGCTCACGGCTGATAATTAAAATTGAAATATCTTTTTAACCATTTTCTTTTTCTAAATATTTTTTTGCATATTCTGCCTGTGCTAGCTCTAAGCTGCAGATTCCCTTAGAAATAATCAAAAAATATTAAAGTGGGGCGCTGGGGTACAAACTAATTTTGTATTTTTAAGGGGTTGTTGGGATTGTGCTAGCTCTAAAATTGGTTGTGCTAGCTTGTGCTAGCTATGAGGAATCCAAATCATATAAAAAAAGTTAAAAAATCAAAAGTGGGGGCAAACGTCAACTTAGCCCCCCCATATTTGAAACCCCTATAACTTTTTTACCCTTTGTGTGCTTGCTCTAATTTTTGCTGTGCTAGCTTGTGCTAGCTAAGGGCTTTTCTGCGCAATGATGTTTTTCCAAAAAATTGAAAGTGGGGGGCCAAGTTGACGGAGCCGTGTGATTTTCAATAAAAGTTTTTACAAGGGATGGTCTTTTAATGTGTAGTTTTTTGAGGGTTTCTTTGTAAGCCTGTGGTTTCACGAGCGTTTTTTTTTTTGGGGATGATGTTAGTAGTGAAGATTAGAATTTTTATATAATTATCATTATTAAATGATTTATTTAATGAAATACAAAACAACCGTCAAATCAGTAATTATTAATATTACTATAAAATAATTAGTAGTCCTGTCTACCGAAATAATAAGCGAAACATTTGTTTATAATAATTAATAGTCCAGTCTATCGAGATAATAATCAATTATTTTAGTATATTAATTAGTAATTTTCCCGATGAAATAATCGCTTAAATTAGTATATACTATTTTACACGATCGAATAATCGCTTAAATTAGTATTTACTAATGTCCCATCAAATAATCAATTAAATTAGTATATACTATTTTACCCGATCAAATAATCGCTTAAATTAGTTTATACTAATCCGAAAGTAAATTCCCCCAGGCGTTTTACTTTCACATGAAGTTGGCCACCGGCCGCCACTGAAACACACAAGGGAAAAAATAGACACAAATGAATAAAAACATAAATAAATAGTTTAGAATGTATTTATTAATGTTGGGAGCGGTGCTGTCACAACTTAAAAACAACTATCTACAAAAAAATCATAAATACGCTTTTTTTCTCTTCTCATAATAATAATATATCATCAATTATAGAAATGTATAAATAAATATAGTAAATATCTCTGGTTAAATATACTCACTTTCCATAAGAAAAATAAAGAAACATATTTAGCACACGAATTTTCCCGTTTCGTCCACGCGAAAAGAAAAACCAGACAAAACGTCACATCGGTTAAAAATTACATTTCGCAATGTACAATACTTAAAAAACTACGATAAAACAATACCAAATATATACCGTAAAATATACATACAGATTATTAAAAATGGAACAAAGAAAAAAAATAATTAAAGACGTAATCGGATCACTTTTAATAAGCACTGCATATTCCGTCGACTAGCCCAAAGCAAGAAAATCTATGTTTGTTTGTTTGTTTATTTAAAGCAACTGTTTTTCTCTTCTCGTCCGTCGTTCTTTCTTTCTCTAAATGCTGTAATTTTTTAAAAATAATTTCGTATAAACTATTCACCCTAAAGTCTAGCATCTTAGTCTAAAAAAAAATATTTATATTAAGCATCTCATATTTTTTTTCTTTATAATATATTAGCGGTTATATTTCCTCTTTCTCTCTCTTGTTTTTTTTTTTTTACACTTATTTTTGATCTCAACTGTTTTGTTTTTATAAGAAAAAAAAAAAATACAATACTTTCTCTAAAAAGACAAGTTTAATACCTTTTTCATCACGATTGTAAATAATATTGTATTTTCAATAAAAAAAAAATTCTACAGTGCCATGTTTTAATTTATTTTTAAATTTAAGTTGGCTACACGGCTTACGAATTTACATATAGAAGTCAAGCATGATAATTATAATATACAGAGAGTTTTATGTAACACCGAATGTTTATTTTCGTATATTCTATTTATCAAATCAAAGCATCCAATACGATTTGACACCTTTAATTTTTAGGTTATGTGTATATTGAGTTGGCTATATGACCATTACAAATTGTAGCCAATCAACCGTAATTAATGCCTCAACTTGTACATAAAGGGAGTTTTTCTTTCAAGTATACATGTCCAATTAGAGCGTATATGCCGTAAATCTTAAGATTTGATTAAAGAGTTCAATTTGAAACTTAAAACGAGTGTGTTCCACTCCCAGACTAAGCATGAAGTAAAATTTCGAGTTTAGAAAAGCCTGAAAATTTGGTTTGGTCGCGTAGCACGAAGCGCGGAGCGGCCAAACCAAATTTTCTGGCTTTTCTAAACTCGAAATTTTACTTCATGCGCCACCGATATAAAACACTGACTTATTACGAAGTTTTTAACACAGCTCTAAGCTTTATAATTAATCAGTGTTTTGTACCGGTGGCGGATGAAGTAAAATTTCGAGTTTAGAAAAGCCTGAAAATTTGGTTTGGCCGCTCCGCGCTTCGCGCTACGCGACCAAACCAAATTTTCAGGCTTTTCTAAACTCGAAATTTTACTTCATGCTTAGCCTGGGAGTGAAAAACACTCGCTTAAAGCTTCGAATTAAATTTTCAGGCTTTTCTGAACTCCAATTTTTACTTCATGCGCCACCGATATATAACACTGACATATTACGAAGTTTTAAACACACCGTTAAGCTTTATAATTAATCAGTGTTTTGTACCGGTGGCGCATGAAGTAAAATTTCGAGTTTAGAAAAGCCTGAAAATTTGGTTTGGCCGCTCCGCGCTTCGCGCTACGCGACCAAACCAAATTTTCAGGCTTTTCTAAACTCGAAATTTTACTTCATGCTTAGCCTGGGAGTGGAAAACACTCGCTTAAAGCTTCGAATTAAATTTTCAGGCTGTTCTAAACTCCAAATCTTACTTCATGCGCCACCGATATATAACACTGACATATTACGAAGTTTTAAACACACCGTTAAGCTTTATAATTAATCAGTGTTTTGTACCGGTGGCGCATGAAGTAAAATTTCGAGTTTAGAAAAGCCTGAAAATTTGGTTTGGCCGCTCCGCGCTTCGCGCTACGCGACCAAACCAAATTTTCAGGCTTTTCTAAACTCGAAATTTTACTTCATGCTTAGCCTGGGAGTGGAAAACACTCGCTTAAAGCTTCAAATTAAATTCATTTAATAAACCGAGCATCGGAAAATGTGCAACGTATGCATATGGATACTTAAAAAAAAAGTCTGGTTATGAAAATGTTCGGTGTTACATAAAACTCTGTATAATTTCAAAGTTGCCAACTTCCAATATTTTCCATGGCACTCAGAGGTTTTTTTTTTATTGAACATATGATATTTTCAGAAAAGTACCGTGCGATAAATTAGAGTTGGCGGCATTTTTTTTTGTGTGGTTGCCCAGAACCATAAAATAAATTTGAGGTTATGGTAAACAGTGCTTACAGTCAGTAGTGCCAATCTCATTTAAAATTAAAAGTTAACTCTTTGAAAAGTATTTTACATTTACTGATTAGGAAAAGTATTCTACATTTTCTGCTTAGGAAAAGTATTTTACTTGTTCTGTTTAGGAAAAGTATTTTACTTATTGTATTAAGAAAATACTATTCTCTTTTTCCTGCTTAGGAAATGTAATTAACTTTTTGTGTTTCGGAAAAGTATTTGACTTTTTCTGTGAGGAACAAGTATTTTACTTTTTCTGTTTCCGGCCTACCCTGAAGTTTAGGCTACGAGCCGCTGCTGTTTCGTAAGCAGAAAAACTAGAATACTTTTCCTAATCAGAAAATGTAAAATACTTTTCGTATTTTACATTTTCCGATTAGGAAAAGTATTCTAGTTTTTCTGCTTAGGAAACAGCAGCGGCTCGCAGCCTAACTTCAGGGTAGGCCAGAGACCCAAGGTAATATGTATCTTTTATTGATATATATATATATATATATATATATATATATATATATATATATATATATATATATATATATATATATATGTATCACTGTCTCTTCGGGTTTGGTCCCGCGTATTTTCTTGGCTCTGGTCCATTTTATTTTTAATTCGACGTTTCGATGACCAGAGCCAAAAAAAAAAAAATATATATATATATATCTATATATATATATATATATATATATATATATATATATATATACATATATATATATATACATATATATATATATATATATTTATATATATATATATATATATATATATATATATATTTATATATATATATAGATATATATATATATATATATATATATATATATATATATATAGATATATATTTATATATATATATTTATGTATATATATATATATATATATATATATATATTTATAAAGCACGATCCCAACCTCAAATTTTGTGTGCCTTGGCGCTGTGGCCTACCCTGAAGTTAGGCTGCCAGCCGCTGCTGCTAGGAAAAGTATTTTACTTATTGTATTAAGAAAATAGTATTCTACTTTTTCTTCTTAAGAAATGTAATTAACTGTTCCTGTTTAGGAAAAGTATTCGACTCTTTCTATAAGATGTAAAATACTTTTTGTAAACAGCAAAAGTAATATACTTTTTGTAAACAGAAAAAGTATATTACTTTTTCTGTTTACAAAAAGTATTTTACATCTTCTGATTAGGAAAAGTATTTTACTTGTTCTGCTTAGGAAAAGTATTTTACTCGTTGTAATTAGGAAAAGTATTCTACTTTTTATATTAAAAGAACTTAAGACTGTTCATTATTTTTTTTTAAATTCCCTTTTTGTATGACGATTCACACAACAAATAAAAATTCCACCCATACAAAGTGAACTCGTTTTCTTTTTATTCATTATTTTCTCAAAATTCACTAAGTTAAAAAAGCTGTCGCAGGCGTAAATATTTAACGAGTCTGTGTGAGTCGATTCGAACATTTATTAATGGCAAACGTGTTTTTCAGTCGTAACGATGCAGTATTTTTTTTTTATTATTATTCAGGCAAGAATCACATGAGTAAATTGGCAGCGACGCGTTTCTACGAATTCTATTTATGTAGATCGAAAATTATTTTTATATGACAAAATACGATGAGTTTCTATAAGGGATTTTTTTTATCAAAATTAGTGTTGAAATCACAGAACAAATGAAAGGTTAATAATGGGCCCGTTTATTAGACAGCAGCTGGTAGTTTACTGGCAATTTTTGGGGATTTCTCTGATGACCGGATTGTTAATCGTGAACGTGTTTGGGATTTTTGTAATCGTACAAAATAGACCGGCCGGAGTACCGTTCATTAGATACCAAAATACATCCAAACATGTTGAGTGTTGAATATTATGATGAACGGGCTCAATAATTTATCTGGCATCATTTAAATGTATTAACATGTTAACTACCGTGTGAATCAAATACGATTCACGTTAAATGGAAATCTCCATGTGTAAAAAAAATTGCCGCAGTCAACGTGCTAAACTGTGATTTAAAAAAAAATAGAGCAACTGGAATCTCAATGATGTTAAAATTTGTTGACTTGTGAAAAATAGAGCATTTAAAAAATCAGTGATGTCAAAATTTGATAGTTTATAAAGAACAGAGCAAGTAAAAAAAATCAGTGATGTCAAAATTTGATAATTCATGAAAAAATGCATGTAATTCATGTTAAAATTTGATGACTTGTGAAAAATAGAGCAATTAAAAAATCAGTGATGTCAAAATTTGATAAGTCATGAAAAATTTCATGTTAATTCATGTTAAAATTTGATGACTTGTGAAAAATAGAGCAATTAAAAAATCAGTGATGTCAAAAGAATCAGTGATGTCAAAATTTGATAATTTATGAAGAACACAGCAAGTAACAAAATCAGCGATGTCAAAATTTGATAATTCATGAAAAAATTCATGTAATTCATGTTAAAACTTGATGACTTGTGAAAAATAAAGCAATTAAAAAATCAGTGGTGTCAAAGTTTGCAAATTTATTAAGAACAGAGCAAGTAAAAAAAAATCAGTGATGTCAAAATTTGATAATTGATGAAAAATTGCATGTTAATTCATGTTAAAATTTGATGATTTGTAAAAAATAGAGCAAAAAAAAATCAGTCATGTCAAAATTTGATAATTTATGAAAAACAGAGCAAGTAAAAAAAAAGTGATGTGAAAATTGGAGAATTCATTTTTAGTGAGTTTTAGTTGAACGTTTTACGAAATGCAGTAACGCTAATATCTAGGCTAAACTCGCTTGTTGCCCAGTAACACAGCCGGTTACCGAGTAACAAGTAAGTTTAGCATAGACGTTTGCGTTACCGTATTTTGTAAAATAATAAATTAAAACTCTCTATTATTTATTTTTATTCGCTCTATTTTTAAAGAATAAAAAGTGAATGCTATTAAAAGTTGATAATTTAAGCAACTAAAAATATCGGTAATGTTTAAATGATGCACACAGCGACATCTGTTGCTCAACTTTTACTTAAAAAGTCAGGTTATGAATCAACATATTTTTATCGATTACAAAAGATAATTATGATTGATATAACATTCATTTACAGGCAAAAGTGAGGATATGATTGATATAACATTAGTTTACAGGCAAAAGTGAGGTTATGATTGATATAACATTAGTTTACAGGCAAAAGTGAGGTTATGATTGATATAATATATATATATATATATATATATATATATATATATATATATATATAACATAACATATATAATATATAACAATTGATAATTTACATAATAAACTTATTTCACTTATAAATTGGTTAAAGACCATTTCACATTAAATCATTGTTATATACGCGTGGCGCATGAAGTAAAATTTCGAGTTTAGAAAAGCCTAATTTGGCTCGGTTGCTCCGCTTCGCTACGCGCCCGAGCCAAATTTTCAGGCTTTTCTAAACTCGAAATTTTACTTCATGCTTAGTCTGGGAGTGGAAGACACTCGTTTGTTTCATCATTGAAACAACTGAAAATTGACGTTATATGTTTATTGTCATTTTATTGATGGAGAAATCAATAAAATGACAATAAACTTATAACGTCAATTTTCAGTTGTTTCAATGATGAAACAAACGAGTGTCTTCCACTCCCAGACTAAGCATGAAGTAAAATTTCGAGTTTAGAAAAGCCTGAAAATTTGGCTCGGGCGCGTAGCGAAGCGGAGCGACCGAGCCAAATTAGGCTTTTCTAAACTCGAAATTTTACTTCATGCGCCACGCGTATATAACAATGATTTAATGTGAAATGGTTTTTAACCAATTTATAAGTGAAATAAGTTTATTTGTAAATTATCAATTGTTATATATTATATATGTTATGTTATATATAAATTATATCAATCATAACCTCACTTTTGCCTGTAAACTAATGTTATATCAATCATAACCTCACTTTTGCCTGTAAATGAATGTTATATCAATCATAACCTCACTTTAGCGTGTGAACTAATGTTGTATCAATCATAACCTCACTTTTGCCTGTAAACTAATGTTATATCAATCATAACCTCACTTTAGCCTGTGAACTAATGTTATATCAATCATAACCTCACATTTTTATAAAATTCGTGTAAGTTAATTTTATTTCTTCTTTCTTAACCCATTAAGCACCATTGATACAATAACGCAACATTATAATTTTTTTTTAAATAACTAACAACATAAGTTAATTTGAAACATTGAATTATTTGAGTTGATTTTATTATTGAAATATTTTGATTATTACTTATTTAAAAAAAATATATGCTGAAGTCTTTTCAGTGTATTTCTAACTTCACAATATTTCCGTGTTTTATACGCGTGGCGCATGAAATAAAATTTCGAGTTTAGAAAAGCCTGAAAATTTGGTTTGGTCGCTCCGCTTCGCTACGCGACCAAACCAAATTTTCAGGCTTTTCTAAACTCGAAATTTTATTTCATGCTTAGTCTGGGAGTGGAAACACTCGTTCGAAACTTCAAATTGAACTGAAAATTTAGTACGTATACGTTATGTATATTTAAAATAATAAATCTTACTAGGTAATATAATATAATAATAAATTATAAAAAGAAGTGCAGAATTTTAAGTAAAATCAATTTTTAGAGTTAACTATAATTGCTTCTTATTATAATTTATTGTCATTCATATAAATCATAATAAGAAGCAATTATAGTTAACTCTAAAAATTGATTAGGTGGGATTTTTTATTTTAGATATACATAATGCATACGCAGTAAATTTTTAGTTTAATTTAAAGTTTCGAACAAGTGTTTCCACTCCCAGACTAAGCATGAAGTAAAATTTCGAGTTTAGAAAAGCCTGAAAATTTGGATTTGCCGGGCGGAGCGAAGCGAGCCCGGCAAATCCAAATTTTCAGGCTTTTCTAAACTCGAAATTTTACTTCATGCGCCACGCGTATAAAACACTGAAATTTTGCGAAGTTAGAAATACACTGAAATTTTAACTTTAAGTAAAATCAATTTTTACTTTACTTTACTTTCAAGTAAAATCAATTTTTAGAGTTAACTATAATTGCTTGGCCATTAATAGGTTAATTATGTGAAATAAAATTATCTTTCCAACAATTATTTCTCCTTCAACTTAATTCTGATAAAAAAATAATCCCGAACAAAAACCCGAACCTCGCAAAAATATAAAGGATCTTTTCCTCACAACACTTAACCTCCCTTTCCAATCTTTCTCACTTTCATATTAAATTCTTAGTCCTAAATTTTCTTTCTCACTAAGTTGCCGTTTTTTTTTTTTTTATTTTGTCAAATCCTGATCCCGGAAATTACAGTCATTTATTACATAACACTCGCTTTGAAAATTCTTAAGGAGAATAGCTAAGCCTAGAAATAAATTAGCTGCCAGGTGAAGAGTTTCTTTTTTCTTATCATTTTCCTTAAACTTATCGAAATGGTACGAGTAAAAATGTATTTGCGTGGCTGTGTGTGTGTGTGTGTGTGTGTGTGAAAGTGTTTTTTGTTTAGAAAAGGCGCGCCCTGCGCTTGATCTCGTTCCGACGCCACTGTGGGAACCTGTAGAACTCCGCCCTGGGTACTTGGAATAGACCTTCGAATTCTGCGTCCGAGAGATGTCTCTGTAATAAAATCACAAATAATATGTAAAAATGTATTTCGATTCATGATATAATATTGAAAAAATGCAGTTATTATAAAATGTACTGTATATACTAAATTAAGATGCCTATATGATCTATTATCACTGGTCTCTATATAACACTGGATTGGACTTAGCCGCTAGGGTGCGTTCCTACATGGGCGCCGCCATGTTGGTCAAAATTGAGGTTTTGTGACACCAATATGGCACGATATTTTGAACACATCAATCAGTGTTTGTTAACATGGTCTTAAATTGAATTTTCTGCGAAAGGAAACGGGAAATTTGACGCTGTACAAATAAGTACATCGAAATAAACTGTCAAAGTGAATATCATCTATTTATATTTTTATATTATAATATGACCACAAAATGTGAAAGTAATCGATTGTTCCACAGGTATGCGAACAAGTGTTAATGACTTTTACATTTACTTAAAAGATGTTTTAACAGTATTCAAAAATGCAATATTTATAATTTTATGGATGTGCATAACAAGTTGATTTGTACTAGGTTCCCTCTACATGATGATACTTTAACAGCTGAATGGTTGACAAAAATGGAGATGAAAGACTTTTACCCAACATCGCACAGTTTGCTGTGCTCCAGTCATTTTGAAGACAGCTAATACAAGTCGTATCAGGATTCTATTGAAGTGATTTGAATTTGCCGCTCAAAAGTGTCACAAAACCTCAATTTCCTGTCCAATCCAGTATTATATAGAGATCAGTGTCTATTATTTATATCAATTATATTTCAAATTGCTTCTATGCTTTGAGGTTATGTAATAAATATTTTTGACAGCTATAAGATGTGATATGTCATTTCATAGCTGTCAAGTATGTTTATAATATAACCTAAAAGCAAAGAAGCGAAAATATTAACGGAGTTGCAGTTAAAACGAATTCGTTTTAACTGCAGTTCAGAGTTCAACTGCAGTTAAAATATTTATGCAACTGTCCATTATTATATTAAATTTCTATTCTATTGAAATGAGAAGAAATTGACTTTAACATTTTAACACACTCTGCCGATTTATGTTGGGTTAATGAAACTATCAAGTATATTTATAAAATTACCTCAAAGCATAGATATTTACAGCCAGTTGCAAATATTTCAACTGCAGTTCAACTCAGAACTTCGGATTAATGTTTAATTTTTATTCTATAAAAATCACAAGAAATTGACATTAACTCAGGTGGAAGTAACGGTCGTACTACGTCGAAACACTCAGGGATTAGTAACAGGGACGTCGACCAGTGAGTGGCTTTCTTATTTCAAGTAATCAATTTATTGAAATCAACCGAGTTTTCGGAGGTTATTTGTCTGTGTCCCACTTTCGCCATCACCCATGTCTCCTCATACACTCTCCTCACCCACTCCACCATCCCCTCACTCACTCCTCTCCTTCTCAAGCACTCTATCAAACTCTCCCTCGGCACCGAGTCATACGCTGCCTTCAGATCCATAAATACCGCATACACACATCCTTTCTCTTCCATCACTCTCTCTACCATTCGCGCCAGGGTAAAAACCTGCTCTCTCGTCCCCCTCCCCCTTCTAAACCCCCCCTGCGTCTCCGGTATTATCCCCTTTTCCTCCACCTCCACCTCCATGCGATTCCTCACAATCATCATCGCCAGCTTGTATCCAATGCTTGTTATTGTTATCCCCCTATAGCTACTGGCCTCCTTCTCATCCCCTCCTTTATATACCGGACACATCATCCCAACCCTCCACTCTTCCGGAAAGCTCACCTCCCCCCTCCACATCTGATTCAACAGCTCCTTGAATTTTTTCTTCCCTTTTTCCCCAATCTCCTTCCACATCTCTGCCTTGAGACCATCCCTCCCTGCCGCCTTTCCACTCTTCACTTCCTTAAACGCCCTCTCCACCTCCTCCTCCGTGAACTCTTCCCCTCTGTCTCCACATCTGCTTTCTCCAATCTCCCCCGGTACTCCGCTCCCTTCTCTGCATTTCCTTGTCCATTCCCTCAGCGATACCCCTACCTGCCTCCTTCCCTCCCCTCTCCTCAATATTCTCCACATTTCCGCCTCGTTTTTACATTCCCTCAAATCCTCGCTCGCTTTTTCCACCGCCTTTAGCTTCTTCTTCTCACATACATCCTCATACCTCCTCCTTACCTCCGCCACTCTCCTTTCTCCCCCTACGCCTCCTACACACTCTTTCACCGCCCTCCTCAGCTCCTTTTTTCTCTGCCTGCATTCCTCATCAAACCACGCATCCGCCCGTCTTCTCTCCCCCTTTCTCTTTCTTGCACACCCCACTATTATCCGCTCCATCTCCTCTATCGTGCTGACCTCCTCCCATTTAACCCTCCCCAACTTACTCCTCATATCCTCCATCGCTTTTATCCCGCACTCCAGCACCTCGCTTTCCTGCTCTCTTTCACTCCCGTGTCCCTCCTTTATCCACATCTTCACCTTTAACGGTAGGTGATCCGATCCCAACACCTCCTCTACCTCCATACTCCTTATCTCCCCTCTTGCTATTCCCTTCACCACTACATAGTCAATCACTGATGCCCCTCTTGCCCCTATGTACGTTTTCTTCCCCTCCCAGTCCCCCTCCGTGCACCCGTTTAACAGTTCCCACCCTTCCTCCATCACCCACTCCTTCATTCTCCTTCCCTCCCCGTTTATACATTTATCCTGCGAGCTCCTTTTCCTCATTGAACCGTCCTCCTTAAGTCCTCCCCCCGCTTCTCCTATTCTCGCGTTGAAATCCCCCCCCACCATCCACCTTCCTCCTTCTCCTGCTCTTTCATCTATCTCCCTCCTTACGTCTCCCCAGTTTTTACTCACATATAACACCCCCACGTTCATCTTGTATCCCCCTCGCTGGTACTTGACCCACACCAGTCCTTCACATCCCTCCATCATCTCCCCCTTGCTTCCTTTCCTGTCTTCTTTCCATCCAACAATCATTCCCCCCTTCGCCCTTCCCTTTTTCGCACATTTGGTCGCCTCTTTCATCTCCCATCTAAACCCCCTTGGTAACCATCCTTTCACCTCCCTCCAATCCTTCTTCACCATCCACGTCTCCACTATCCCCACTACGTCCTTCCCGATTACCCACTCCTCAAAATCTCTCCTCCACTTGCACTCCTGCCCTTTAGACTTTATTCCCGCCACATTCCAAAACCCTAGCGTTATCACCTCTTCTTCCTCCCCTCCCCCACACCTGCTTCCTCGTCCCCCGCTCCTCTCACGGCTCTTCCGCCTCTGCCCTATCTTCCCCCCTTTGACCCTTCTATCTCCGCTCTCCCCATCTCTCCTCCCCCCTTCCTCCACCTCCACACTTTTCCCAACTTCCTCCTCCATCCTCCTATTTCCACCTTCCTCCCCTCCCACTACCTCACTCCTTCTTACTTTTTTGCCACCTCCTGCCTCTCCAACATCTCCTTCTCCTTGTTCCATCTCCACTCTTCCCCGTTAATTATCACTTTCTGGTACCCCACTCTTGTCACTTTCCCCTTTTCCCTCTCCTGTCCTGCTATCTCTCTTAGGCGTTTTTGCACCCTCCTCTCCTCCTTCGTCAGGTCCTCGTCTATAAAAATCCTTTCTTTCATTTCTCTTAATTTACTTTTGCTTCTCAATATGGCCAGTTTTTCGTCTAGTTTTCCCAGTTTTACCACCACCAATCTTCCCACCCTATCCACCACATAACTCTCCTGCACCTCCGCGTCTATGCCCAGCGCCTCCTTCAGGAAGTCCTTTACTTCTCCCTTCCCCTCTAACACCTTCCCTTTTATTACGATGTTGTTCCTCCTCTCCTGTTTCTCCCTCTTCTCCGCCTGCCCCTCCAGGTCCACTATTTTGTGTAGCAACTGCTCTCTTTCCCTCCTCCATGCTTCTTTCATCTCCCTCATTTCCTCTCTCCACATCTCCCTTGCTTCTCTCATCTCCTCCTTCCACATCTCCCTCTCCTTCCTTGTTTCTCTCATCTCCTCCTTCCACATCTCCCTCTCCTTCCTTATCTCTTTTAGCACTAATTCCACCATCTCTCTACACTTCCCATTGCATCCTTCACCACTCTTTTCTTCATCCCTTCCCTTTTCTCCTCCCGTCTCAAACGAGGTGTCTGCCACCTTCCTCTTATCCCCTCCCTCTCCCTCTCTCAACTCCCCTGTTCCTTGCGGCGATCTCTGAACTCCCGCTCCTCGACCAAACACCCCCCTCCTGACCTCCTCCTCCTGCCTTTCCCATCCCTCCACCACCTTTCTCTCTTTCTGCCTCTTTGCCGTCGCCATTCTCGCTCCTCGGCCTCTTTATGCGCGCTGTAGCCGAGCGTATTATAAACGCTGTATTATTTGTTTTCAATTCTGCTCGTGAATTATGTTTTTTTTTTGCAGCCCGCAATAAAAAAAACGCACAAGCAAAAAAGCTACGTCGCTTGACCTCGACCGTGAAATTGACGGCTTCGCGAACGCTCCGTGCCGATCTAATTCGCGTAATTACTTTTACCCCACGGGAGATATGTTTTTCAAACTTTTACAGTTTGTCGGCTGATGATCGATGTTAATCTGGTCCAAAACACGCGTTTTATTTTCGTATACTACACTTGAGGATTCACTTTATCTGCGGAGCAACCATTTACTGTGATCACACTCTCACACTTTACTAAAAGTGAAGGAGGTGTCGGGGTGTTTCAGAACGTGGGAGGGTTTGAGGCAGGGGTGCCCGCTGAGCCCGATGCTCTTTAATGTATACATGAGTGAATTGGAAGAGGTGATGAGGAAAGGGCAGGCAGGGGGAGTGGTGATGGGTAAAAGTAAAGTATGGATGTTGGCATATGCGGATGACGTTGTGTTAGTGGCAAGAGAATATGAAGGGATGAAAGAGATGTTGAAGAGAGTGGAGAGGTTTATGGATAGAAGAGGAATGAATGTGAATGTAGTGAAAACGAAGTGGGTGAAGTTTAGAAATAAAGGGAGAGAGGGGAAGGTGAAAGAATTGGAGTGGAAGGGGGTAGTTATTGAGAGGGTGAAAACTTTCAAGTATTTAGGGTTTTGGTTCAAAGGAACGGAAGGGTATGAGGAGCATGTGAGGTGGGTGCAGAGTAAGGCGAGGAAGGCGTGGGGAATGGCGTGGGGCAAGTGGGGGAAGTGGATGGGGAACAATATGACGGTTGCGTGTAAAATATGGGATGCGTGTGTGAGATCGGTGCTAATGTATGGAGTGGAAGTGTGGGGGACGAAAGGGTACGAGCTGATAGAGGGAGCAGATGTGGTTCCTGAAGCGCATGTTGGGGGTGTAGAGGTCCACGCCCAGCTACATAGTGCTTCAGGAGACGAACAGAGAGAGGCTAGAGTGGGAGGCAATGGTGAGGGTGGTGAGGTACGAGATGAGATTGTGGGAAATGGAGGAAGAGAGATTGGTGAAGGATGTATGGGTGACGAGTGTGTGTGGGGGTGAGGGTAGATGGAGGGGGGAGAGGAGGAAAATGTATGAGAGGGTAGGGCTGTCGGAGGCGAAGGTAATGGAATGGCTAGGAAATGGGGTGAAGGTGGATGAGTGGGTGAGGGGGAAAGGGAAGGAGGTGGAAGGGCAAGAAAGGCAAGGGCGTATTGAGAGAAGTGAGTATAATGATATGTATGGGAGGTGGCAGGTGTATGGAAGAGTGCCGAAGTATTTGATAGAGAAGGGATGGGGTAGAGAGGATAGGGTGATTGTGGCAAGGGCGAGGTGTGGATCGGAGGAGAGAGGAAGGAAAGTATGGATGGGGGAAGAATATGGAAGGTGTGTGTTGTGTGGACAGGGGAAGGATACGTGGGGACACTTGGCGGAGGAATGTGAGGGGCTGGGAGCGAAAGGGAATAGAAGGGTAGTGGAGTGGATGAGAGAGGATGGGATCGGGGTAAGGACGTTGGAAAAGCTGGGGAGGGAGAGGGAAAAGAGAAGGGAGGGTAAGAGGGATACGGAAATGGAGAAATAACGAATGAATTGTAAATAGTCTGTAAGATGTTGAGATATGCCAATAAAGGTCTTTTTTTTTTTTTTTTTTTTTTTTTTGTCTGTGTCTTCAGGGTTTTACAATTTTGAATCTGTTACCCAACCAACGAAAACGGTTCATTACAGGTTCAATCTCCGGGGCATAACACGGGACACGTGAGTACATAACCTATCTATCCTTGCGGGGAGGTTTTTGTTTTTCTCGAATCGTAATAGCGACTATGTATTGTAAACATCTTATTGTTGCACTTTGTAAAAAAAAAGACCTTTATTGGCATAATACTACATTACATCTACACTAATCACTAACCCCTCTCTTCCTCTTGCTTTCCCTCTCTTCCCCAACTTCTCCAGTGTCCTTACCCCAGCCCCATCCTCTCTCATCCATTCCGTTACTCTTCTATTCCCTCTTATTCCCACTCATTCCTCCTTTACCCCCTCGCACTCCTCAAATGACTCCACGTATCCCTCCCCCGTTCACACATTACACATTTCCCCAACTCTTCCCCCATCCACACCTTCCTTTCTCTCTCCCCTCTCTCCCACGTCTTAAACTTCTCCGACTCTTCCATTCCCACTTTTGCCACTGCTCATGTTTCCTCATACACTCCTCTCACCCACTTTACCATTCCCTCACTCACCCCTCTTCTCCTCAGACACTCTAACAATCCTACCCTTGGTACCGCATCGTACCCCACCTTCAGGTCCACAAACACCGCATACACGCTCCCTTTCTCTTCCATCACCTTCTCTACCATTCTTGCCAGGGTAAAGACCTGCTCCCTCGTCCCCCTACCTCTCCTAAAGCCTCCCTGCGTCTCTGGCAGCAGCCCCTTCTATTCCACCTCTTCCTCTAGCCTATTTTTTACCACCATCATAGCTATCTTGTATCCCGTGCTCATCACTGTTATCGCCCTATAGCAATCCGCATCCTTCTGATCCCCTCCTTTATGTATCGGGCACATCCTCCCCACCCTCCATGTTGCCGGTATGTTCATTCTTTCCCTCCACATCTGGTTCACTAGCTCCCTGAATTTCTTCTTACCCACTTCCCCAATCTCTTTCCACATCTCTGCCTTTAGCCCATCCCTTCCTGGTGCCTTCCCTCCCTTCACCTCCTTGAACGCTCTTTCAACCTCCTCCTCTGTGAGCTCTTCCTCTCCATCTCCTCGCCTGTCTTCTCCCATCCCATTTGATTGTATCAATCCGGAATTAATCTATAAGGGGGAGTGCGAATTGCTGCACTGCACTTAGACCTCATTAGACCCATTGTGCTAACCAGGGATTATTTTGGCACAATTAACTAAGCAAAGGGTTGAAACGCACATCGATATATTCTTAGCTATTTTTCAACCACGTTGTTTTTGTCGGAGCGGTTGTGTGTTGTGAAGAAAGAGACAAATAATCTCAGAAAGCTCGGTTCATTTCAATAAATTGATTACTTGAAATAAGAAAGCCTACTCACTGGTCGACGTCCCTGTTACTAATCCCCGAGTGTATTAATATTAACCTCTTAACGGACCGAGTCGAGTGATCTTGGGTTAAGGAAACTGTCCATTTCTCGTAAATCTAATCAGACTTCTCGTAAACTTAATTTTTTGTATTTGTTGTATTTTTCTTTGCATAAATGATCTCTTACCTCTAAATTACATCTGTCGACGTCGGCGGGCAGTCGGTAGTTAGTGATCATTAACAGGTGATACGGGTATATTTTGGCGGGCTCGTTTATCAGCATGGTGTGCGCCATATTGGGCAATGATCGTCTTACTTGTGACGTATACCCGCCTGGGTACCTTCCCAGGCCCACCGTGTACGTTGTCGACTGTTGCATTTCTGAATTCTACAAAAACAGAATCTCAATTAAAAAAAAAAAAATGTTTCCCGCATTTTATTTTAAAATGATTGTGATATCATCAGTTTAAAGGTAAAAATTATGAAATGCAAGAGATTTACCTTTAAAATTAAGATATGGTACTGTCATGCATTCTCACGTTGAGTAAGCCATAACATTTGTTTCGGGTTTCCCATATAGCCAATCTCGTAACAAATGTTTAAGACTCACCCTTTGTAATCACAAGCTGTACATTTTTCACAGTATGTACAGTTTCGAGAAAAAAAAAACTAGTACAGTCAAATATCATATGTTCAATAAAAAACCTCTAGAGTGCCATGATTGAAATTTTTTTCAAATTTAAGTTGGCTACACACTTCAGGGATTGACATATAAAACGTCAGACATAATAATTATAATGTATATTTTCAAAGTTGCCAACCATGGCACTCTAGAGATTTTTTTATTGAACATACGATATTTGGCTATGTCAAGCCAAATATTTGGCTATGTCAACACTTTTAGTAAATACAGTAGAACCTCGCTACACCGGGCCTCGAGATACCGTGATTCGGATATATCGGGGTCATTTTTCAGGTTTCTTTTTTTTTTAAAGATGTTAATTTTAACAATTGACTGCGTACCGCCCTGATTAGGTAAAACGTTCCGGGTTCATTATTGTATTATATAGTATGTCTTGTTATGTAGGTGGCTACTGCACATATGTATATATATATATATGTATATGTATATATATATATATATATATATATATACATATACATATACATATATATATATACATATGTGCAGTAGCCACCTACATAACAAGACATATATGTATATGTATATATATATATATATATATATATATATATATGCGCGTGTGTGTATGTGACTTTATACAAATTACATATATTCAAATATACCGTGTTTTCCTTATATCGTGCTAGGTATAGCCAAAAGCCATCCCGGTATAACGAGGTTCTACTGTATATGGAATTTCACCGAGTAGCAGCCTCAACTATTAAATTTGGCTATGTGAACTGGACTCACTTTGATTTTTCAAATTCTCAATCAAATTGCCAAACCTGCCGAAATTTAATCAACGTTGACATACCTCAACTGACAAACGCAAAAAGCGATAACAACGACCCGTTTAGAGACGGTATTAGCATTAACAAAAGCACTGTCTTGTTGTCCAAGAAAAAAATTGTTATTCATGACAAGTTTGTTTCACAAGAAAAAAAAAACGCTATTTTAGAAGTGGCCAAATCTCCCTGCTGTACTAGTTTTTTTCTCTCGCAACTGTATGTGTGTGTATTAATTTCATGCAGAATAATGCAATTGAATATTTTTTTTGTTAATTAAAAATCAAAAAAATTCTTAAAACACAAACCAAGTTAGATAGTCGAGTTGTTTCAATATTATTATCAATTTAATATAGCCGGATTTATGAATAATTTTGTCCTTTTCGTACTTTGATAAAATTCAAGTGCATTATGGATTCTTTGTGGGGTCTAAATGAATTTCATTTTACAATAAAGAAAAGTTCATTCATAAAATATTTAATAGTGTATACAGGGAACTTTTCTTTTAAGTACACATAAGGTACACATTTTCAGGCATCCGTGTTTTTGAATAGCTCTAACGAGTGTGACTTAATTAAACACAGTGGGGACAACTCCCTATCATCCGCCATGATGAGGCAATATTAATTAAGAGAATAGGTTATAATACAAACATCTGATATTCAATTGTGACAGCGAGTGTTGTCATCTTTCACTTGAAGCGTCACACATGGGCAGAAGCTATTCCCTTAATTTTGAAATAGGAATACAGAGAGTTTTATGTAACACCGAACATTTTCCGATGCTTAGTTTATTAAAAGAATTCAATTTGAAGCTTTAAGCGAGTGTTTTCCACTCCCAGACTAAGCATGAAGTAAAATTTCGAGTTTAGAAAAGCCTGAAAATTTGGTTTGGATGCGTAGCGCGGAGCGGCCAAACCAAATTTTCAGGATTTCTAAACTCGATATTTTACTTCATGCGCCACCGGTACAAAACACTGATTCAATGTAAAGTTTAGCGGTGTGTTTTAAACTCCGTAATATGTCAGTATTTTGTACCGGTGGCGCATGAAGTAAAATTTCGAGTTTTACTTCATGCTTAGCCTGGGAGTGGAAAACACTCGCTTAAAGCTTCAAATTAAATTCTTTTAATAAACCGAGCATCGAAAAATGTGCAATGTATGCATATGGATACTTAAAAGAAAAATTCTCGTTATGAAAATGTTCGGTGTAACATAAAACTCTCTGTATATAATGGGTAATACCTCAAATGAACGTGTTTAGGCTGATTCAATTACCTTCGTGAATTTTTGAGATATGATTTTCGGGTAAGTGAAATAAAGCACAACCTTTAGACGGAATTGCTGTGACCAACTTTAGACCTCATAGCTGCGCCGCTGTTTGTCCGCCATTTTGGGTCAGAAATACTTACAACCAATCAAAAAGAATACCAAAGTTCTTCTTCTTCTTGCAAATTTAATGGCCTCAGCTATACAGCTCTGTTGACCAGACACAGCAATTTTAAGGACAGTTGAAAGGTATAGGATGAAGGATATAGGACATAGTTATGTTTAAAAAGTTTAGTTAGAAGGGGATTCTCTTTGAAAATGAAAACAATTACATTAGTTATTAAAATAAAGGTGTTTGTATCTTGTAATAATGAATATGAAATGATGTAACTTTTAATACAACATTTAGTTAAAACTGATATAATAGAAAGAGGGGCTATATGGCCAGCAGAAATAAGGGAAGAGTACACATTTTGACATTTTTCATAATAATTATTACATGAAAAGAATATATGGTTTAGGTCTCCAATATCACCACAATTGCAATTGGGAGTATCTATACTTCCTATTTTGTATAAATGACTGGGAGATGAGTTATGTCCCATCTTTATACGAATAATGGATGTAAAAAATCTTCTACCTCTAACTTTTTGATCAAAGAACCCTAGTGTATGGTTCTTTAATCAAAAAGTTAGAGGTAGAAGATAGGAATTATCGGGTGTAAAGAGTAGTATTTAATATGAGAGGAAGTAGTGGACCAAACAGATTGTCATTTTAATCTAAGACTAGACATAAGCGTTTTAAAGTAATCCTTATAAGGTGACCCGACAGAGGGTTATTCTTTACAGATTTAGCCAACAAATCAGCAGTTTACCAAAGTTGTAGCCACTGTGTTTAATCAAGGCACTGTACCAAACAATGTGTAACTGCTGCATCTATCCAGCATCTAAGGAACTTTAAACTCTATCCCCCATATTGTTCATAATTATTACAAAAAGGTGCATTTTTACAGTGAAAATTCCAGAACCTTAATCCCTTTCAAGCAAAAAATAAAACCTCCATAACCTTTTACGTACAATTTTACTTTCTAGATTTTTTTTTTTAAGCTAAATTAAATAAAAAAACCTATGAAAATTTACTCACCATAATAACCAAATAAAGTTTTGTTTTATAGTTATCCATAATTTTAATCAAAATCTATAATTATCTGATCAAGTGTATAAATGGAGGCTCAACGATCAGGCGCGGCTTGTGACTTCTCTTTAGATGAGGCTACAAGCAAGGCCGTAGCCAGGGGGGTGGATATGGGGATTCAAACCCCCCCGAACTGTTTAAAATGTTATGTAAAAGCTGCCCCGTTAGGTCAAAAACAACATTTTTACCAATAAACCCTCCCCCTCCCGAAATTATTTTTTGGCTACGGCCTTGGCTCATTAGGTGGTTTGAATAGGTGGGGAGGGAGGGAAGATCTGACTCCTTTTCACCCTTATGGTATCACAAGGGGCCCTTTGGGCCTAGATTAGATTAGATATTCGTAGGGGTGGCCTCATTGGCCTGTACCACCGTGACCTTTGCAGATCTATTGTGGATCTTATCCTAGACAACGTGCTCGAGCTTCGCCTCTTTGACCCTTTGGGTCTAAGTGAGCGGTCTAACTGCTGCCATTAGAACCTAACCTAACCTAACCTACGGCCTTGGCTACAAGCTTCTCGTTATTAAAAGGTTGTATGTTCTGCCCGTAAGACTTATCTGGCAGTAATTATGTTTTATGATGTAACGGGCTTTGAATACCGACATGCACATGAAGAGAATTCAACCTCACTCTTTGTACCTTGTATAGTGGCATTTTTCATTGGTTTACCTGGATCAGATCGGACTTCCCAATGTGATCCAGGCAAACCAATGAATGCTACAAATCGATAAATGATTGAGCAAATGATGTAAAACTGTAACAAGTTAATTTGAAACTGTCTTTGACAGAAAAATTGAAAAGATAGTGGCATTTTTCAAATTAGGCACTCTCATGAGCAGAACGAGCATTGTTCATGTATTTCCGCTGCTCAAAAAATGAGAAAGTGGAACCTGACTACATTGGGCGCACATTTATTTGTTAGAAAGGAACTTGCGCGCACATGCCAGGTAGTGCATTGGAGAAGGATCCTTCAGGATTTCAGTAGTGTTATCTCTGCCAAAGCCATCGCCGAGAGGTACATTTACAGCCCAACGTTTTCAGGACTATCTCGCCTACGTTCGGGAAATGATGTTCAACCGCGCAAGTGTCTAATTTGGGTAATACATCTACAGAGAGTTTTATGTAACACCGAACATTTTCAATAAATACAATTTGACACCTTTAATTTTGAAGTTATGTGTACATTGGGTTGCCAATATGACTATTAAAAATTGTAGCCAATCAATCGTGATTAATGCCTCAGCTTGTACGTACAGGGAGTTTTTCTTTCAAGTATACATGTCACAATTACAGCGTGTATGCCGTACAACTTTAGATACTCGTTTTTTAACAGAGTTTAATTTGAAAATTGAAATGAGTGTGTTCCACTCCCAGACTAAGCATGAAGTAAAATTTCGAGTTTAGAAAAGCCTGAAAATTTGGTTTGGTCGCGTAGCGCGAAGCGCGGAGCGGCCAAACCAAATTTTCAGGTTTTTCTAAACTCGAAATTTTACTTCATGCGCCACCGGTACAAAACACTGACATAGTACAAAGTTTAAAACACACCGCTAAACTTTACATTGCATCAGTGTTTTGTACCGGTGGCGCATGAAGTCAAATTTCGAGTTTAGAAAAGCCTGAAAATTTGGTTCGGCCGCTCCGCGCTTCGCGCTACGCGACCAAACCAAATTGTCAGGCTTTTCTAAACTCGAAATTTTACTTCATGCTTAGCCTGGGAGAGGAAAACACTCGTTTAAAGCTTCAAATCTTATAATAAACCGAGCGTCGGCAAATGCACAACGTATACTTAAAACATTCTCGTTATGAAAATGTTCGGTGTTACATAAAACTCTTTGTATACTGTTGCCTCCCCTGAAGTTGGCCACGAGCCACGCCCGGTAACGATACATTTTGCATCTAGGGCTTCCTAACCTAAGGCCGCCTGAGACTCCAAACATCGAATGTTTCAACAGCATTTATAATTGATAATATAATTAAATATAATTTTAATTTCTTCATCTGTTAAATGAAACACTTAATGATTTTTAACTAATTGTGTATTTCACGACAATTGTTTCGCAACGTTGTTGCTTCTTCAGGTGAAGAACTTACAATTCTTTATCTGTGTTATCAGGTGTGCTGTATAAACTCTAACAACAATTCGTTACATTAAATTTCAACTTTTCTTTATTGCAATAGATATTAATTTAGATATTTTATTTCCTTGAAAATATTTCATATATAAAATAGAAGATTTCTGTTCGTATATTTATTTACATACCAATGCACGTCTTTCCACATCCGTGATGGACCCAGTAGAAACTGCAGAAGAAGCAGAATAATAAGTACCAGTGCACACTCGATATAAAAGCACTGGGTTATTTACAAATTAATTTACACCAAATACCCACAAAAAAAAAACACAATAGTTTGCTTTCCGTAAATAATTTATACAGAACGTTTCACATAAAAAAACCTTAAGTGCAACACAACATATTGTACAGTCGACGCAACCCAAATGTAAATGCTTTTTGGTTGTCATGGTATTTGTTACTGAAATTCATTTCTGTAATTCTGGCTTTGGCCAGCGGTATTACATAGGGGAGAATATATGTATATTCTCCCCTCTCTTTGTAATACCACCGGCAAATGCCAGAATTACAGGAATAAACAACAATTTGACAACAATTTTTGAAAGCTGTCAAATTTTTTGCGACCAACGACTATGATGCAAAGTCTAAATTACACCATTACATTTTAGCGTTCAAATTTGGGTTGCGCCAACTGTACATAAACTCTGTTTTTTTTTTTAATGACCAAACTTAGAGTGTATTTACTGCGAACAGTTGCAGTCCTGAAGAGTATTTTAAACGTCAAATTTTGAGATGTTGGTAAATAGGTATCAATGTGACGAATAAATAATAATTTGTCAAATAAATTGTCACGATGCAGAGATTTTATAAAAAAGAGATCTCTACAACTCGCAACTTTACAACACTTATAGGGATTTTTTCTTTTAAGTATACTTTTACATATTCCATACAAGCATTTGTAAATTAATGAACGTGTGATCAAAACTAAGTCGAAGTATATTTTGAACTTCACTTTGAATCAGTGTTTTTAAGGGTGGCGCATGAAGTAAAATTTCGAGTTTAGAAAAGCCTGATTTGGCTTGGTCGCTCCGCTGCGCTACGTGACCAAGCCAAATTTTCAGGCTTTTCTAAACTCGAAATTTTACTTCATGCTTAGTCTGGGATTATAAACACTCGTTAGAGTCTTCAAATTGAAAGTTTTTAATAAAATCATGAATGTCTGAAAATTTACATTGTAAATCGTAACATTTTTAGGCATACAAAGAAAAATCCCTTGTATTTAGAACTTTTTAAAATTTGAACATATAAATGGGCATTTTGAGTTAATTGAATTGTCATATTACTGTCAGATTTCCCTTCACATAACCTACAAATTAAAAGTTGATTTACAACATAACATGTGATTAATGTTGCGCTAACGTAAAACACACAACCTGCATCACACCACTAAATTCTTGAAATGTCAAATTTGATTGGTCATATTAAAAAAAAACAGATTGTTTACAGTGAATTTTTCTTTTAGGTAAACATATGAAAGAGCTGTAAATTGACGATGCCACTATGGAGCATTAAATGGCGTTAGCTATTGAATCCATTAGAGCTGTAAATTTTCCGAAATTCGTTGTTTTTTAAAAGAGTTCAATTTGAAGCCTTAAACGAGTGTTTTCCACTCCCAGACTAAGCATGAAGTAAAATTTCGAGTTTAGAAAAGCCCCGTGAAAATTTGTCGAGGGTCGCGCAGCGACCCGAGACAAATTTTCTGGGCTTTTCTAAACTCGAAATTTTACTTCGTGCGCCACGCGTATAAAACACAGATTTCGCGTGAAGTTGCAATATACATAAATTTCGCAATATTTTAGTGTTTTATACGCGTGGCGCATGAAGTAAAATTTCGAGTTTAGAAAAGCCCAGAAAATTTGTCTCGGGTCGCTGCGCGACCCTCGACAAATTTTCACGGGGCTTTTCTAAACTCGAAATTTTACTTCATGCTTAGTCTGGGAGTGGAAAACACTCGTTTAAAGCTTCAAATTGAACTCTTAAAAAACAACGAATTTCGCAAAATTTACAGCTTATGCATATGTTTACCTAAAAGAAAAATTCACTGTATATCATCCGTTTTTTTTTAATATGACCAATCAAATTTGACATTTCAAGTATTTAGTGGTGTGATGCAGGTTGTGTGTTTTAGGTTAGGGCAATATTAATCACATGATACGTTGTAAATCAACTTTTAATTTGTAGGTTATGTGAAGGGAAATCTGACAGCTGAATTTGGAATACGTATACTTAAAAGAAAAATTCCCTGTATGTATATGTAACAACTTTTTATTTAACGTTAACTGCTTTTATAAAGTAAACATTATACATAAAATAAGTATAAGCAAGGGAAGCCAATGCTTATGGAAGAACTGGAAATCAAGTAGAAAAGGAGAGACTACGGTCAGGATTGGGGGAACGAGTAAGACAGACAACTATTTACGCCAATCACCGGTCTCTCTTCTGGATGCAGCCTCCAAATGCTGTTACCAAATTTTATACAGTGAGTGGCTAACTGGATATACAGGGCTTTCATTAATTCCCGAACCCCACGTGACTAAATTTAAAATTAATTAATTAATTTTTTAATCATATTAAATATAATATTTTCAGTCGTCATAAAAATACGCCGGCGAATAAATATTTTTAAATCTAGGGAATTTTTGTGTGAGCCATACCACCTTGTACATTTGGTTGCCTATTATTTTTGGTCACGTGGGGTTCGGGAATTAATGAAAGCCCGGTATATGAACTGTGGTACAAGTACACAATATAAAATTATAATTACAGCGCCATCAGCCACGAATCGAAAAAAGAGTTTCAGACAAAAGTTATTTATTTATGAGCTCCAATGCAAATCGAAAATAAAAAGTAGTGGTTCCGTTTAAAATTTTAAAATTGACCCCGACCCAGCCCCTAGGAGCGAGGTGCAGCAACTATTGTAACAGGTTAACTTGAGCCCCAATAATATTAGGGATTTATTTGAAACATTTTTTGAAATAATGCTTTTATTCCCCAGATATTTAGCAGTCTCAAGTTAAACAAACAACCTGTATAACTTTTAAATAAAAATAGTGAAGAAAGGAATACAAATTTTATACATTTTATGTTTCTGAATTCTTTGTGTATATTTTTTGTTGAAGCTACTAACGAGTTGTGTTAGAGTTGGGAGGGATTGAGGCAGGGGTGCCCGCTGAGTCCGATGTTGTTTAATATATACATGAGTGAATTCGAAGAGGTGATGAGGAAAGGCCAGGCGGGGGGGGGGATGATGGGTAAAAGGAAAGTGTGGATGTTAGCGTATGCGAATGACATGGTGTTATTGGCAAGGGAGCATGAAGGGATGAAAGACATGTTGAAAAGGGAGGAGAGGTTCATGGATAAGAGAGGGATGAGTGTAAATGTGGAAAAATCGAAGTGGGTGACGTTCAGAAATAGAGGGAGGGAGGCGAGGGTCAAAGAATTGGAGTGGAAGGGGGTGGTTATTGAGAGGGTAAAAAGTTTTAAGTATTTAGGGTTTATGTTCAAAGGGACGGGAGGGTATGAGGAGCATGTGAAATGGGTGCAGAGTAAGACTAGGAAAGCATGGGCGATGGCTTGGGAAAAGTGAGAGCATGAAGGGATGAAAGACATGTTGAAAAGAGCGGAGGGGTTCATGGATAAGAGAGGGATGAGTGTAAATGTGGAAAAAACGAAGTGGGTGAAGTTCAGAAATAGAGGAAGGGAGGGGAGGGTAAAAAAATTGGAGTGGAAGGGGGTGGTTATTGAGAGAGTAAAAAGTTTTAAGTATTTAGGGTTTATGTTCAAAGGGACGGGAGGGTATGAGGAGCATATGAAATGGGTGCAGAGTAAGGCTAGGAAAGCGTGGGGGATGGCTTGGGGAAAGTGAGAGAGGTGGATGGGGAATAATGTGAGACTGGCATGTAAAATATGTGGTTCCTGAAGCACATGTTGGGGGTGGAAAGGTCCACGCCCAGCTACATAGTGCTTCAGGAGACTAATAGGGAGAGTTTAGAGTGTGAGGCAATAGTGAGAGTGGTGAGGTATGAGATGAGATTGTGGGAACTGGTGGAAGAGAGATTGGTGAAGGATATGAAGGATATATGGGTAACGAGCGTGTGGGGGGAGGGTAGATGGAGGGGGGAGAGGAGGAAAATGTATGATAGGGTAGACTTG
Source organism: Philonthus cognatus (assembly GCA_932526585.2). Classification (NCBI taxonomy): domain Eukaryota; kingdom Metazoa; phylum Arthropoda; class Insecta; order Coleoptera; family Staphylinidae; genus Philonthus; species Philonthus cognatus. The sequence continues at coordinate 157,660,140 of OW052241.1, forward strand.
TCGGAGGCGAAAGTAATGGAATGGCTAAGAAATGGGGTGAAGGTGGATAAGTGGGTGAACGGGAAAGGGAAGGAGGTGGAAGGGCAGGAAAGGCAAGGGCGTATCGAGAAAAGTCAGTACAATGATATGTATGGGAGGTGGCAGGTGTATGGAAGAGTGCCGAGATATCTGATAGAGAGGGGATGGAGTAGAGAGGGAATGGAGTAGAGAGGAGATGGAGTAGAGAGCGGATGGAGTAGAGAGGGGATGGAGTAGAGAGGGGATGGAGTAGAGAGGGGATGGAGTAGAGGGGATGGAGTAGAGGGGATTGAATAGAGAGGGGATGGAGTAGAGAGGTGATGGAGTAGAGAGGGGATGGAGTAGAGAGGGGATGGAGTAGAGAGGGGATGGAGTAGAGAGGGGATGGAGTAGAGAGGGGATGGAGTAGAGAGGGGATGGAGTAGAGAGGGGATGGAGTAGAGAGGGGATGGAGTAGAGAGGGGATGGAGTAGAGAGGGGATGGAGTAGAGAGGTGATGGAGTAGAGAGGAGAGGGTGATTGTGGCAAGGGCGAGGTGTGGATCAGAGGAGAAAGGAAGGAAAGTATGGATGGGGTAAGAATATAAAAGGTATAAAACACTAAAATATTGTGAAATTTATATATACTCCAACTTCACGCGAAATCTGTGTTTTATACGCGTGGCGCATGAAGTAAAATTTCGAGTTTAGAAAAGCCCAGAAAATTTGTCTCGGGTCGCTGCGCGACCCTCGACAAATTTTCACGGGGCTTTTCTAAACTCGAAATTTTACTTCATGCTTAGTCTGGGAGTGGAAAATACTCGTTTAAAGCTTCAAATTGAACTCTTTTAAAAAACAACGAATTTCGAAAAATGTACAGCTCTAATGGATTCGATTGTGTGAGCATGGGAAGGATACGTGGAGCCACTTGGCGGAAGAATGCGAGGGGGTGAGGAAACAATGGATGGGAGCGAAAGGGAATAGAAGGGTGATGGAGTGGATGCGAGAGGATGGGGTAGGGGTAAGGATGTTGGAGAAGCTATGGAGGGAGAGGGAAAGTAGAAGGGAGGGGATTTAGTTTTAGAATAGAATGTAAAGTTTTGTTTGTAATGAAGAATGCCAATAAAGGTTTTTTTTTTATTTTAATAAATTAATTATTGTTATTATGTTTGTCCCTTAGGGTTGTACTTTTACATGAAACACTCTGTATATACCAACTATAACAATATTTATTTTAGTAGCAAGTTCTTTTTATATCTTGTTGAAAAAAAGCTACACCAACTATAGAACATGTTAATCAGCATTTTTTCCCTGTATATTTTTTAAATGTTATCCCATAAAAAGCAAACGTAATTAAATCAATCACCTTCCACTTTTCTGTTCAAGTGTAACTATAAACAAAATTTTAATTTGTTTTTGTTTTTACACTAATAAATAGTTCTCATTGTGTATTTATGAACAGTCGCTTTACGTGTAGTTTGTTTGTTTATACAGATATTAAATTAATAATAACGTGATGTGTTAAGTAGGTATGCGAAATTATTGTATTTACAAAAAAGCATAAAAAAATGGAAAGCGAGAATACCTGAGCGCGCACGCTTAGAGTAGTAGAGTGATCGTACTTACTGTCAGATTTACCGCTACTGAAGTCTGTGCTATGCGTTTTTACACCCATTCCGCTAAAAGAAAAGTCTCCCTGTGAAAGTTTATTATTTATTAGCGATACTAAGAAGCAACATAAAAAACACGACTAGTTGTTTGTGTGAATGTATGAATATGATTATGATAACGATAAGTAACATAAAATTTGTGATTAAAGGGTATAGTGAACAAAATATAATCAGAGCTATTCCGTACGAGAAATGTTAAATTAAACGTATACTTTATCCTCACAATCTAAGTATACACATCAAGTACTAAACTCGCTTAGACTGATGATAAGAATAACATGGACAGTTGCAAGAGAAAAAAACTAGTACAGCAAAATATTTGGCTATGTGAACTGGACTCACTTTGATTGTTCAAAGTGTCAATCAAATTAAAAAATCTGCGGAAATGTCAAACCAAATTTAATTAACGTCAACATGAATAACGACTTGTTTAGAGACGGTATTAGCATTAGAGAGGTGCATGTCAACAAAAGCACCGTCTTGTTAGCCAAGCAAAAAATTGTTATCAACCTGTATATGACAAGTTTGTTTTACAAGAAAAAATATACGATATTTTAGAAGTGGCTAATGCTCCCTGCTGTACTAGTTTATTTGTCTCACAACTGTACGTTAAATTTCACATATTTTGTACGGAATAGCCTTTAAAGATATACAGGGCGTTTGATTAAGCGTGGCCACCGGCTGTATCTCAGAAACTATGGAGTAAAGCATGTTGTGGTAAAAAATTGTTTTAAATCCCTACCTCCGCCGCTAGAGGGCGTAACATGTATCGCTAAATACAAAAACGAATTTTTATCAAAAAACTGCTAAATTGAGCTAGGTTAAAAATATACAAATCGTAATCTACGCTGAATTCAACTCAATTTTAACTACTCACTTGTTTCTTTATCTCGCTCATATGAAGCAGGGGAGAGCAAGAAAGTGTGATCATTAAACTGCGTTTAACTTTTGTTAGGATTAACCGAAATTAATCAAGTTGGTCGCATTGGATAGGTGATTAAAAGCACTTTAACCCATTAAGCACCATTGAAGCGTGCACGCAACATTATTAATTTTTTGTTTTGTAAATTACTAAATAAGTTAATTTGATATATTATATTGTTTGACCTGACTTAAAAATGTATAAAGAAAAAGGTAAATATTTTGTTATTTAATTATTTCGATTATTACTCGTTTAAAAAAAATAATGTCAGTGTATTTCTAACTTCATAATATTTCAGTGTTTTATACACGTGGCGCATGAAGTAAAATTTCAGGTTTAGAAAAGCCTGAAAATTTGGTTTGGCCGCTCCGCGCTTCGCGCTACGCGACCAAACCAAATTTTCAGGCTTTTCTAAACTCGAAATTTTACTTCATGCTTAGTCTGGGAGTGGAAAAACTCATTGTAAACTTCATATTGCACGTTTTTATATAAATCCGATGAATGACGGAAAATGTACAGCGTATAAATTGTGTATATTTAAAAAGAAAAATTCACAGTATGTAATATATACAATAAGTCATTCATAGAAGTCATAGAAAAGAAGTGCAGAATTTTACCTAAAATCAACTTTTAGAGTTACCTCTATAATTGCTTGGCCGTTAATGGGTAAACTCTTGTTTACTTTAGTTCTTATAGAAAGCACCAGAGGACGTTTTTGGAATAACCGTCATATTTTCTAAATTTTCTTTAAAAAGTTTAAATGATAACATATATTAAATTTAAAATAATTGTAACTTTAATTAGGCTTAACCGAATTTAAAAAACCTTGACCAATTTGATAAATAATTGAATACACTTTTAAACACTATGTATTCTGACTTAATTTAGTGTCTATAGTAAGAATCAGAGGGCGCTGTTAGTACAAAATATCCCATTCTGCACAAATTTAAAGAACATGGAGAAAATATGGTGATTGTCTCAATCGCACCCTCTGGCGCTTAATATTGAAACTACAATAAATCAGAATAAATTGTGTTTTAAAGTGCATATAATTATCTATCAAATGAGCCCAAGTTTATTAAATTCAGTAGAACCTAACAAAAGTTACAGGTGTTTGAATAATTAGACAGTTTTGTTCTGCCACGCATTTTATGTGAGACATAAAAAAAAATTAAGTAAAATTCACTGTAGGTTAAGATTTTCATGTTTTTTACATCGCTTAATTTAGCATTTATTTGATAAAAATTGTTTTAATCTTTTACTGTAGAGATAGCTATAAAATTAAAAATTATTTCCAAAATGTCCAAGCTTTTCATCGATTGTTCTCAAAATTGATGATTTAAATTTTAAATGAAAAAAGTCATTTTTTTTTTTCGTTTTTAACAAATTTCATTTGTTTTCTTAATATTTAGCAATTTAAAACTTTTTTTAGTATTACATTTTTTTTACAAAACAGAAACAAACAAAATAAGATATTGACAATTGTCGAACGAATGTCTTCCACTCCCAGGCTAAGCATGAAGTAAAATTTCGAGTTGAGAAAAGCCCCAAGAATTTGGATTTGGACGCGCAGCGTCCAAATCCAAATTCGGGCTTTTCTCAACTCAAAATTTTACTTCATGCGCCACGCGTATAAAACACTAATCTCAAGTAAAATTCAAATTTTGACATCTTAGCAGTTTTCGTTTGAATGAATATCATTACACTTTTAATATTTTAAGATTTTTCTCGATTTTTAAAATTTCAAATTTTTATGAGATTTCCAAGATTTTGAGAATTTCGTAAGATTTTTTAATTTCTTAGATTTTCGTAGTTTTCACAATTTTTACGTTTTTCGTGAATTTTTTGAGTTAAACGTGGATTCTAAAAATGTTGATACTTTCTATGAATTTTCAAAATTTTCATGAATTAAAAATTTTCCAAAATTTTCAAAAATCGTGTTTTTCAAGATTTTCATTACTTGAAGGAATGTCATAAATTCTTTAATTCGTGAAGTTCCAAAATAATTGTCAATTTGAACATTTTGACGCCTTTCAGATTTTTTAAAATTATAAATATGACAGTTTTCTTGTGAATATTATATTATATTATTTCTCTTTACCACTTTTACGATGCAATTTTTTACCGCGACATGCTACGATGTATAGTTTCTGAGATACAGCCGATGGCCACGCTTAATCAAACACTCGGTATAATATAATTTAAAAATGAGTGATAAAAAAATACATTGATTAACAACACTTTATTTTGTTTGGTAACCCCACACCCATGCGGGTAGAGCGGGTCATTGAATATATGTATATATATATGTATATATATATATATATATATATATATATATATATATATATATATACATATATATTTTGTTTGGTGATATGAATTTGAAAAATAATTAATTTTGTTGAATCAAAATACTCTCGATCTTGTGAGAAATGTTCTTACAGCTATCAAACAGAAATAAGGCTGTTTAACTTCTACAACATGCTAGTTAAGTACTTTATTTTTATCGGATTAACATGTATACATTTTTCTCAGGGTGATTATCTCTATTAAATGAGTATTAATAACACGGAGTTTTGTGCTGCCAGAGAGGGGGCAAAATATCCTCCCCCCTGTTGGGCGCCATATATCAATGACATTTTTTCCCGTGTCTGGTGGAATTTATCCCCATTTCTGGCATTACAAAATTTCTTTCTGTTGATATAACTAATACAAAAAAACCATCATATCACCAATTCATTAAAAACACACACATTTGTACAAAACACTCAATAAAAAAAAATCCGCATGATTTTTGTGTAGGTACATTTTCTTCTGCATGAAAAAATTAGAGAAAAAAAAATAATGCAGATGTTGATGATGAAAAATGGAAAAAGTATTTTTTGCACGTGCGTGTATGTATTTCGTGGTGGCAGTTCATGCATATCTGGTTGCTAACCCATCGCAACTTACAGGTATATGCGTATAACTACCGGCGGAGGAACTGAAGGTGTGCGATCTCGGGGCCAGACCGTAGCCCGGCTTAGGAACGTGTCGGAGAGCGCTTACAACTGCATCAATGGAAAACGTAACAATTGGTATTAGCGGAAATGATTACAGTCGTAGGCAAACAAAAGAATACGATAAGGCAACCGAAATGAAGAGGCATGATGTGTAGATGTTTGTGTGCGTGTGTATATGTAATTGGATGATTTTTTTATAGTCAACACCAATTAAAAATTAACAAATGAATTGAATTTAAAATTCAAACATTAAAAGTGCGATTCTTTTCGCAATCTACAACAAGTTAGTCTTACAAAGACTATATCAAACACTCATTGAAACAACTACTTCCGGGGCTAATACCCCGACGGACATTGAATTTTACAACAAGTGTTTGCTGTTACATACAGTAACCTACTGCAAATGTAACAATTTGGGTCAAATTATTCAGGCCATCTATAGACGCGTTTCGAGATTTATCTCTCCTCAGTATACCGCCAGTCTAAGGTGTCAAATTGTTTAGAGGGAATGGCAAAGCTATACTGATGAGAGATAAATCTCGAAACGCGTCTATAGATAGCCTCAATAATTTGACCCAAATTGTTACATTTGCAGTAGGTTACTGTATGTAACAGCAAACACTTGTTGTAAAATTCAATGTCCGTCGGGGTATTAGCCCGGGAAGTAGTTGTTTCAATGAGTGTTTGATATAGTCTTTGTAAGACTAACTTGTTGTAGATTGCGAAAAGAATCGCACTTTTAATGTTTGAAGTATTCTGCAACCAAGAATTGGCAATTTCATTTATACTTAAATTTAAAATTATTCAGTCTAAAATGTTTATAAATAATTAAATTAAACTATTTGATTGAAACTCATTAAAATGGGGCTTTGTATGTGGTTTATAAAATCATGAGGTTATTCTAAAAAACTATTGATGGATAAAATTGTTGATTAAATTTGAAGTTCTCACTAATAATCAGTGCAATTTTTGCATAGAAGAAAATTTAAGATATAATCTATTTTGATTGCGTTTTATGAAAAATCCTTTTAAACTTTGACTTAAGTTAGATTACATCATAACTTTCCCAAAATGTTAGCAAAATTGATTATCAAATAAATTAAATATGGCAACACTGTCAAAAACCTATATTTTAACCGAACTTTCAATATGATAATGTCAAGGTGCAGTGGCGCCATCTAATAACGTACAGTAGCGCCATCTATAATTATGGCAGTTGACATTTAGTGTTGCTTATACGAGTGTATAAAATAAACGTTGCATTTGTTAATTACTCTTGGTGTTGACTATGAACATGCCAAATAAAGCAAACGTCAAAATAAAAAATTTGCTTTATTTTCAGGCTTAGAAAATGCTCCCTCTGGTTTCCTATAATTGTACGATTACCTCAATATTTACAATACAATCTTAACCCTTTAAGCGCCATTGATGTATACACACAACATTACTAATTTTTGGTTATTAAATTACTAAATAAATTAATTTAATATATTATTTGACCTGACTTGAAAATGTATGAAGAAAAATGTAAATATTTTGTTATTTAAATATTTCGATTGTTACTCATTTAAAAAAAAAAATAATGTGAATGTATTTCTAACTTCACAATATTTCAGCGTTTTATGCGCGTGGCGCATGAAGTAAAATTTCGAGTTTAGAAAAGCCTGAAAATTTGGTTTGGTCGCTCGGCCAAACCAAATTTTCAGGCTTTTCTAAACTCGAAATTTTACTTCATGCTTAGTCTGGGAGTGGAATCACTCGTTCTAAACTTCATACTGCACGTTTTTATATGAAATCAACGAATGCCTAAAATTTTATAGCATATACACTATGTGCATTTAAAAGAAAAATTCACAGTATTTAATACAATAAGTCATTTATAGATATCATAAAAAGAAGTGCAGAATTTTATCTAAAATCAACTTTTAGAGTTATCTCTATAATTGCTCAGCCGTTAATGGGTTAATCTCAATATTTAAAATACAATCTTAACCTTAATATTTAGAATAGAATTTTAACGTCAATATTTAGAATACAATCTTAACATCAATATAAAGAATATATTCATAACTTCAACAATAAGAACACATTATTAACCTCAACATTAGGAATATATTAATCTCAATATTAAGAATAGATTTATAACTAGTGCTACCAATCTTAAAATACCGTTTTACATCAAACCCTAGCAGGAAATACCCAGTTTACCTGTTTACCAGTTATTTTAGATAAAAATTCGGTTCCGTTGTCTGGTGGACGAAGACAACGGAGATCAGCACTAGACGCATTAAGAATAATCCAGACAGACACACCAAAATTTGGATACCTTAACGGGCACCTAAAAATCCTCAACACTGTGTGTGAAAGAGCGATATACATGCCCAAAGACTACATGTCAACTGACTACGACTTCGACACAACGATTGAAGTGGCCATCCATGGCCGCCATGATGTTGGAGCGAGGGTCAAGCAGTTACAAGGCTCCTCGATAGTTTAGTTCACTGACGGATCCAAAACTGAGAACGGAGTCGGAATCGGTATCACTGGCCCTCGATGCGAGTTATCAAGGGCCTTGGGACGATCCCCATCGATATTTCAGGCAAAAATCGAGGCCCTGAACACATGCGCCCACATATGTTTAGACAGGGGATACAACAAACAGAGGGTTTGCATCTGCTCAGACAGTCAAGCTGCATTAAAGGCAATAAAATCGCCTACATGCAAGTCTAAATCTGTCTGGGAGTGCAAGCTATCCCTAAAGCAGCTGGCTAGGAACAACAGAGTCAAACTGGTCTGGGTTCCGGGACACGCAGGGATCAAAGGCAATGAAATTGCCGACAACCTTGCCAAGGAAGGGTCCAAGACTCCATTTGTCGGACCAGAACCTTACAGTGGAATAACTAAAGTCCGCATCAAGGGGATGATCCGGGAATGGGAAGATGCTGCCAAAAGTGCTCACCTGAGAGACACACCTGGTCTGCGGCAGGCGAAAAGGTTCATCGCCTTCTCTGCCGTAAGAGCCGGACAGTTTCTCAGGTTAAGCAAGGGCAACCTAAGGCTCATAACCGGCCTTCTAACTGGACACTGTCCTCTGAAGTACCACCTCACCAAGATGGGTCAGACAACTGATGCCAACTGCAGGTTCTGCAACGAGGCACAAGAAACAGCAGAGCACCTACTTTGTGAATGCCCTGCCTTGTCCCTTCAAAGAGGGAACTACCTGTCATCGGCCACTTTAAACACCGAGGAACTGGTACACATTAACCCTCAAGTTATAGTAGACTTCATAAGAAGTCTAGACATTGAGGGACTCAAGTAGGTCAGGGATAGTTACAAAAGATCTTTTAGGTCGAGGTAACTTCGAAAGGCCCAGAGGCCACACGACCCACCGACCCCATACCATACCATAGATAAAAATTCAACAAAACAAAAATATATTCTAATCAACTGTAGTTGTTAAAGGGGCAGTTGCACCAAACACGTTGAACTGGTTTAATTCTGAGCTCGAGTTCAAAGTAACATTAGAACAATAGGAACTGTCCTCTTGAACTCGAACTCAACATTTCTAATGTAACTGGGCCATAATAAACACATAACCAACAAAAGTAAATGACATAACCAAATTGTTAGTAACTTTTCTTGATACCAACAAAACTGGCACCTTAACCTATTAACGGCCGAGCAATTATAAAGAAGTCTGCAAGTTGATTTTAGGTAAAATTCTGCACTTCTTTTTATGATTTCTATGAATGACTTATTTTATGATTTTTTCTTTCAAATAAATATAATGTATACGCTGCACATTTTTAGGCAGTCATCGATTTTATATAAAAACGTGCAATATGAAGTTTAGAACGAGTGTTTCCACTCCCAGACTAAGCATCAGAGCTGGGCAGGATTCGAATTCTTTTAGAGGATTCAAAAGAGGCATTCGAATACTTTAGTTCAACTCGATTCGTGATCCGGATTCGTTATGTATTTTTAAGAGGATTCGTATTTGAATCCAAATGTGGGTGATTCGAATCCTTATAAAAGGATTCGAATCCTTATAAAAGGATTCGAATCCTTATAAAAGGATTCGAATCCTTTTATAAGGATTCGAAATCCTTATAAAAGGGTTCGAATATTTATAAAAGGATTTGAATATTTATAAAAGGATTCCAATATTTATAAAAGGCTTCGAATATTTACAAAAGGATTTGAATCGTCAAAAATAATTCAAATTAATTGTGGGGATTAACATGAAAAATGCCTTTTGTGTGCTTTTAAATTTCTTGTTAAATCAGTGTTTTATACGCGTGGCGCATGAAGTAAAATTTCGAGTTTAGAAAAGCCCAGAAAATTTGTCTCGGGTCGCTGCGCGACCCGAGACAAATTTTCACAGGGCTTTTCTAAACTCGAAATTTTACTTCATGCTTAGTCTGGGAGTGGAAAACACTCGTTTAAAGCTTCGAATTGAGCTTAAAAAAAAGCAAGGAATATCTAAAGATATTTCTACTACCAGAAACAACTAGCACTATTACCAGCCAGAACTTCTAGCTCAGATGGTTGTAGCTCCAGATATCTTGCTACCAGCAGACGAGGCCTGTGCTAGTACTACTAAGTACTATTAGCCGAAAGAACCACTACTACAAACTGTAACGTTTATTTTTTTCAGTTAAAAACGATTTGTCTACTAGCAGGAAGAACTGCCGCTATTTGCAGACAGAGCTTCTAGTTCCGTAGACGGAGCCTGTACTACTACTACTACTAGTTGCAGAAAAAACTAGTGGTAGTAGAATAAAAAACTACTATTAAGCTGAAAGAACAACCAAGGCCGCAGCTAGAAAAAAATTCGAAGGGGGTTATAAAAATTTCGTGGGGGGGCTTAGGAAAAAATATTGTTTTTGCTCTTACAGTCCCGCTTTTACATACAAAAATTTATCATTTTGAAAATTTCAGGGGGGGGTTGTACCCCTACACCCCCCCCCCCCCCCCCCCCCCCCACCGGCTACGGTCTTGAGATCAACTGCTACTAGCTAAAAGAATTACTACAGCAGAAAGAACTACCGCTATTAACGGAGCTTCTAGTTCAGATTGTTCTAGCTTCAGATGTCTTGCCATCAGCAGACAGAACCTACTAGTAGTAGAAAGACCTACTCGTAGTAGAAAGAACAAAATAGTAGTTGTTCTATCTACTACTGAAGTACGAACGCTAGTAGCACAAAGAAATTGTACTTCTAGCTGAAATAACTACTACTACTGATAGAAACGTTTACGCTTTAGCAGAACACGCTATTTCTACTAGCAGAAACAACTATGGCTATTGGCAGACAGGGCTTCTAGTTCAGATGGTTCTAGCTTCAAACCTTGCCACCGGCAGATGGAGCCTGTACTACTACAAGCAGCAGAAAGACCTAGCAGTCGTTTTTTTATAGCAAAAAACACTATTTCTACTAGCAAAAAGAACTACTGCTATTAAGAGTACGTCTAGTTCAGATGGTTCTGGCTTATCGTGTCTTGCCACCAGCAGACGGAGCCTGTATTACAACTAGTTGCAAAAAGTCCCAGTAATAGTAGAAGGAACAAAATAGTAGTTGTTTCATCTACTACTAAAAGGACAATTGCTGCTAGCAGAAAGAACTTGTACTACTAGCTGAAAGATGGATAGTTTCCTTCTTTTAACATAAAACCCATTTCTACTAAAAGATTAAAAATACATGTTTTTTCTTTGTCGCCGCCATTGTTTAACAAACGTCAATTGTGCATAATATAATTTAACGAGTGTTTTTTGAGAATAAATTGTTTTCTTCATTATGGTTTATAATTATTCATATTTCTCCGGAGCAAACAAATACAGGGAGTTTTTCTTTTAAGTATACGTATTCCAAATTTAGCCTATTTTCTGTAAATCTTTAGATATTCCTTGTTTTTTTTTAAGTTCAATTTGAAGCTTTAAATGAGTGTTTTCCACTCCCAGGCTAAGCATGAAGTAAAATTTCGAGTTTAGAAAAGCCCCGTGAAAATTTGTCGAGGGTCGCGCAGCGACCCGAGACAAATTTTCGGGCTTTTCTAAACTCGAAATTTTACTTCATGCGCCACGCGTACAAAACACTGATTTGAAGTGAAGTTCAGAAACACACAAATACATTTTTAATCAGAGTAACAGGGAATCAGATATTTAGTCTGTTATCAACGATGTTCAGTGTTAATAATAATTAATTAGGTTTTGAATATTTTTGTTAAAACAACTGGTAACGATATTTATATATTAATGGTTGCGAAAAATTAATAAAATCAAATTTATTCTTTAAGGATTTGTATTCGTGATTCGAAAAAACAGGATTCGAATCTTTGATTCGAATCATATTTATCTCTTACGAATCCATTATTCGAGTATTCGTGATTCGAATCATATAAGGTGATTCGGATTCGTGATTCGAATCTTTTTTACGAGGATTCGTCCCAGCTCTGCTAAGCATGAAGTAAAATTTCGAGTTTAGAAAAGCCCCGCGTAGAAAATTCACGGGGCTTTTCTAAACTCGAAATTTTACTTCATGCGCCACGCGTATGAAACACTGAAATATTGTGAAGTTAGAAATACACTGAAGTATTTTTTTTCTTAAACGAGTAATGATCGAAATATTTAAATAACACAATATTTATATTTTTCTTCATACATTTTCAAGTCAGGTCAAATTATATAATATATCAAAGTAACTTATTTAGTAATTTAATAAAAAAAATGAATGAAAAAAAATGAATAGTGTATGCATCAATGGCGCTTAATGGATTAATAAAGCCTACTGCCATAGGAATAAAATATGAACGGAGTTTAAATTTAAATTTTTGTTTATTTTAAAGTGTTAGTGAAATAAACCAAGTGTTTTTATTTCAAATTTTATTTTAATCATGTTTCACCAAGTGATTAATGAGAACATTGTGAAAGATATGTTATATCTTCGCTTTATTTTACAATTCATTATGTTTTTAATGCGTACAATTATAAGAGGGAACATTTTCAATCACATTTCTGTACTTACATATCCATTCCTCGATGGTAACGTGGACGATTTCAACCCGTACCCGGGCCTAGGCGGATTACGTAGAGAAGAAACGACTACATAAAAAAACCGCAAAAAAAAAAGGATAGTTACAAAAAAAAAACACGTGCAATAGAGTGCATAAAAAATTATATTGAAACGCATAGATAATTAGAAATGCTGGAGAAATAGGTTGAAACACACACTGAATGAAATATAAGTTGAGTTAAAAAATCACATAAATAACAAAATATATAGAAATTGGTGCAGGCACAAAAATTGCAACCACATATAAATTATTAGCCCAAATATTGCCTAAATTTTACGGGTAAAGGTGGATGAGTGAGTGAAAGAGAAGGAGAAGGAGGTAGAAAGCCAGTAAAGACATGGGTGTATAGAGAGGAGTGAATTCAACGATAGGTACAGGAAGGGGCAGGTGTATAGGAGAATGCCGAGCAGTGACGGCTTGTCAGGGACGGCAGGGTCGGCCCAGGCCGTACCGTTAAATTTGATTGATCATACATTATAAATTATGATATTCTCAGAAATAAATATTGCGCATTTTTCATATTAATATACAGGGTGAGTCGGGAGGAGCGCACCAAACTCTAGGAGTGTATTATACACGTGAAAATAATGTAAAAAAACTCATTTGTTCTTATCCGATTTTTATTTGTTTTCAAGTTATAGCATATTAACAAATAAACAAGTTATTATACAAAAAAATGTTCTTAATCATAGCGTTCTTTCAACAAATGTTCAAAAATACCGCCATTGACTTCTAAACATTTTCTGCTTCGTCTACGAAGAGCGTTTGTTGCTCTCCCAATTGATTCATTTCTTTCTTCTTTTATATGGGCTGCAGTATTCTCAATTCGTCTAATTAGTGATTCCCGTGTGTCCACTTTTATTTTGTAGACTTCATTTTTCATCCAGCCCCATAAACAAAAATCTAGTGGTGTGAGGTCTGGAGATCTTGCAGGCCAATTAATAGGATCTCCACGACCAATCCAACGCCCTGGAAAACGTTCGTCCAAATGTTGCTTGACTTGACGAACGACATGTGCAGGAGCTCCATCGTGCTGATAGTACATCTGCATTCTAATATTTATAGGAACATCTTCTAGCAGGCCTTGTAATTCATTTTGTAAAAAATTGAGGTAGTTGCCTCCTGTGAGACGATTCTCCAAAATGAAAGGGCCGATTAAATAACTGTCAACCATACCACACCACACGTTTACAGAAAACCGATGTTGAAAATTGCTTTCGACTGTTGCGTGGATCAGACCATACATGAGAGTTACGAGTGTTGTTAATGCCATCGCGGGTAAATGTAGCTTCATCCGTAAAGAGTATACTCGATACATTACGATGATTATTATTTATCCACCGACAAAATTCCGTACGGCGTAATCCCCTGGTTGTAGGTGCTGTACTCTCTGAACGTGATAAGGATATAAGCCTTGCTCGTGTAGCGTGTTCATCACTCTTTTTTGTGGAATTGCCAATTGAGTGGCAATTCTCCGTGAGCTAGTAGTTGCATCATCTTCTACTAGATGCAGAATATTTTCTACTTCTACAATACCTTGTCGAGCAGCGCGCTCATATGTTATGTTAGCACTGGGAAGCTTACCAGTCTCGCACAATTTGTTGAAAACTCTAATAAATATGTTTTTATCAGGATGTCTTTGGTGTGGAAAACGTTCACGATATTCTTCAACAGCAGCTGTAGCATTTCCATTACAGAAACCATATACAAACACCATATTTGCATATTCTAAATTTGAATAAGTATGTGGCATTTTGCAACACTAACAATCACATAAATTCGAACTTAAACGTTCAGTTACTGTTCACCGTACACCGACAGTTCATCAAAACGTCAGAATTATCAAATGTTTATAAGCCTCGAACATGGCATACTTTGATAATGTTAAAATTCAGATAGAAGTGGAAAGCTAGATGAACATTTTTAATTACGCCATAACTTGAAAACAAATGAAAATCGGATAAGAACAAATGAGTTTTTTTACATTATTTTCACGTGTATAATACACTCCTAGAGTTTGGTGCGCTCCTCCCGACTCACCCTGTATAACAGGCTAATAGATAATAATATTAATAAGCACTCAGTATAAGACCGATAAATGCGGACATGTATTTTCATTTAAAAAATGTTTCCTACGCAACTTCGTATCTGCAATAATCGGGCAATCGTACATTTTTAGAATATGAAGATTAATGCAAGCGCTACGTCGTCACGAGTGTCGCTGCAGTTTCTGTCGTTACCAGTTCTGCCGATTTTGGGGATTTTACCCCAAATTGGGGTATTCAAAGATGTGTAGGTTTTTTGGAAGGGATTTATATATTTAGGGGTGAAAAGGGGTATTTCACCCCCAAAATTCATCAGTTTATTATTTTATCGCCATTCTTCTTAATTTCTTTGTTAAATTTACAGATACGTCAACTATGTTTTTATTTTATTATTATAAAATGAGACAAGAATTATACTAAAACCTCAATTGCTTCTTCAAATCAAAATCAAATATTGTGAAAATTAAGTTTGTTAAAATTTGCTTTCTTGGACTTGTATGAATTATTATTATAGATGAAGTATGTTTTTAAACTTCATTTAAATCAGTGTTTTATATGCGTGGCGCATGAAGTAAAATTTCGAGTTTAGAAAAGCCTAAAAATTTGGTTTGGTCGCGTAGCACTACGTGCTACGCGACCAAACCAAATTTTTAGGCTTTTCTAAACTCGAAATTTTACTTCATGCTTTAGCTGGGAGTGGAAACCCTCGTTAGACGATTAATCAGAAATTTATTTTACAATTTCCTTTATTGTAAAATTTAACACACAAAATAAATTTGTTTAAATTTAGAACAAACACAAATGTGTGTGCATTAAAAAATCATGTTTTATACAATCAACATACAATTCACAGAATTTGCTTAGAATTGATTACACCTGCATTTGCTTTACTGAAAATAAAATTATGTCAACATATTTTTTCAAAATATTAAGCCAAAGTTGAAATTATGCAATAAATTGAACGACTTTAGGAGAATGTTTATTTTGAGAGATTTTAAAAAAAATGGATTATCAAATCAACCCAAAATCTAAAGAATATACTCAGAAATAAATAAACTTTGATTGGTTATAATAGAAATTTAAATATCTCTACTGGATTTAATAAAATATGAAATCAAAGTTGAAATTTCGTGAAAAAAAAAAAAAACGTGAATAATGAAAAATTTAAGTTTTATGCAATCAACATGAAATTTATAGAATTTACTTGGAATGTATTTCGCTCACATCTTATAGAAAGAAAATTAAATCGTCTTTACGTCGTAAAATATTCAGCCAAAGTTGAAATTATGCAATAAAATTTCCAATTTTGGGAGACTTAAAAACAAAATTGCTAAAAATTTGAAATTTCATACCATCAAGATAAAATACACAGAATTTACTTAAAATTGATTGCACTTTTCTCTTGTAGAAAGAAAATTAAATTAAATCACCACATTTTTTAAAAATATTTAGCCAATGTTGAAATTATGCAATAAAATCAACGATTTTTGAAGAGTATTTTCTTTGAAACAATTTTAAAAAAATAACAGATTATCAAATTAACTTAAAATTCTAAGCATTTACACAGAAATGAATAAACTTTGATTGGTTATAATTGAAAAATATCTTTACTAGATATTCCAAAATATCAAATCAAATTTTATTAAATTCCATTAATTTTGAATAATTCCTGATCATTTTGAACTTTTGCAATTTTGTTTCTGATTGATCGATCGTCTGACGAGGGTTTCCACTCCCAGGTTAAGCATGAAGTAAAATTTCGAGTTTAGAAAAGCCTGAAAATTTGGTTTGGTCGCGTAGCGCGAAGCGCGGAGCGGCCAAACCAAATTTTCAGGCTTTTCTAAACTCGAAATTTTACTTCATGCGCCACCGGTACAAAACACTGATGCAATGTAAAGTTTAGCGGTGTGCTATAAACTTCGTAATATGTCAGTGTTTTGGTCGCGCAGCAAACATACGATATTATTTACAAATTATATTAAAAAGTTTTTTTTATGTGATCATTTTAAAGAAAAATCATAAAAAAATGCGATGAGTAAACTACCAGTTCCGGTTTTCGCATTTTCACTAAAAGCTTCTCCCATCCTAGGATTGTAATAAAAAGCTTAAATTTATAGTGTCATCTAAATATCTTGATTGGTTTAGGCTGTACAATGGTGACGAACATACTTTAAAAAAAAATGGTCTTAATTAACTCGAGGAACTGAAAATCCACAAACATTTTTGATTTAAAATTTTTCGCGAAATCAATACTTTCCCTTTGTGTTACTTTACATATAGGGGAAAGTAAAAAAAACAGTTTTGAAATATATTGTTTTAAATTGATATAAATTTTATTTATATAAATCAAATTGTAAATTTTTGGGGGAAAGTATTGCTAAAAGGGGTATTTTCTGTTAGGGTTTGGGGTAAACCGGTATTTTAGGATTGGCAGCACTTGTCGTTACATTTTCCCTGCAGCGTGGACGTACGTTTAAATGGTTTACTCGAGTAAGGTAAATTTGCCGGGACCGTATTTCCACACAGTGCATCGACAGTATATAAATAATATTTAATAACTACCAAAAAATTAAGTTGACTACCTGCAGCTTGCCTTCATTTGGCCGACCCACTTTCTTAGATCACGATCCGTCACTGATGCCGAGGTATTTGGTGGAGGGGGGATGGAGTAGGGACGAAAGGGTGGTGCTGGCGAGGGCGAGGTGTGAATCAGGGGAGAGAGGAAGGAAGGTGTGGATGGGGGAAGAGTATGGGAGGTGTGTAATTTGTGATCGGGGGAGGGATATGTGGAGTCATTTGGCGGAGGAGTGCGAATGGGAGGAATGCGTGGGAATAAGAGGGAATAGAAGAGTGACGGAATGGGGCCAGGGTAAGGACGCTGGAGAAGTTGGGGGAAGAGAGGGAAAAGCAGGAGGAAGAGAATAGGCAGCGATTAGTGTAGATGTAGATGTAATGTAATATTATGCCAATAAAGGTCTCTTTTTTTTGAATGATAATCGACTGATTATTTGAATGATAACTGACTGATCATTCGTATGATAATCGACTGATCATTTGAATGATAATGCAAATGCTCATTCAAATAATATTAAGTTAAATTAAATGATGAAATAAATCACCATTTATCATTTGAATCAGTGTCAATTATTATGCGATTTATTATTTAAATGATGTGTTGATTATTTTTCGAACGATAATAAATGGTTTTAAAATGTTCGATCATTTTAAAAAACGAATAATTCGATTATTCTCCATCTCCATCAGGTAACTTTGATTTAATACTTAAATCTACAATTTCACAAACATTCAGGTTAAATTTTTAGGAAAATAACGAAAACTGTTTCAAATTCAATCTAAACTAGATGAACTCTTTACAGCAGATTTTTTCGCTCTCATGCATCTTCATTATACGAAAATAAAATCAGTTAATCAAACCAAGAATGAAACACATCGCATGCTCGTATTCTAGCTCAGGAGAAATTTACTAAAATTCAACAAATGTAGAAATTATTCCGATGGCAATATTTGGGCTTGGTAATAACAAAAACAATTGCAACCTCACCAAAAAAAAAAAAAAAAAATAGATGCATATAAAAAATATTGCTAACTTAAGTAACATGCATTTGTCTATTGTTTATATCTTTTTCTGTTTCTAGTTTTAAGAATTGTATTCTATTGTATTTTATTGTTAAATTTAATAGATGTAATTTATATCATGCTCTCCTCACCTTTCGACGATTGAATTTACATTTACGAGCCTATTTGATCTAAAAACTTTTATATTTGATTTGTGTGTAGGATTTTGTATCAGCGGTAAAATTTATTTAATCAGAAATTGAAGTTTAATATTTGTTTATCAATAAAAATACTTTTAGAAAAATAAAGACAAATTTAAAAATTCTATTGCAATAATATATGAAAATTACGATAATGTTCGTATAAACTGTCATTTTAGTTTAACGAGAAATTACATCAAATTTAATATTGAACAATTTCACTCATTACAGGCTATTTTCTTTTAGCTGGACTATACAGTAGTATCATATGTTCAATAAAAAAAAACCTCTAGAGTGCCATGGAAAATGGCGGTGAGAATAAAATGTGAACAGAGTTTAGTAAAGGAAATAAATTGATATACGGTATTTTAACCAAGATGAAAAGTTCGGTATCACTTAATATTTATAAAAGCAACAAAAATCAAGAGCATAAAGCCAAAGTCCATTGTCCATTCCAATATAATTGATTTGTTATCAAAACTGACCAAGCCCTTAACCAGAAAAACATTTCAAACGAGGTTTTAAAATTTTGAAAATTGAAACTGAGTTTAGTTCATCTTTATTTTTCTAAAAAATATTATTTGTTTATGTAAAAACATATTTTTGTTTTATTATTCCAACTGGAAGAACACTTACCATTATAACTAGGTATTTGTCCGATGGACCGACCCATCGACGACCTACAGCTGACTGATCTGTCAAACTCTTCTTCGTCGAATGGCTTTGGGTGGTCCAAATTCCTCGATGGGCTAGCGCCGACGGGCGATTCGTATCTCAGTCGATATGTGGGTTCCTTATTCGCTGATGGGGTTCTGAAATAATATCGACATTTTCATGAATCTTCAAAAAATCTTCAGATGATACTTTTCTAAAACAAGAGGTAAGGAATTTAAAAACAAAAAAAAAAACAGGTCCGGTTTCACCAACTTCAATTAAATCTTACTTGTTGATTACATTTATTTGTCAATTAGAATAGACATTTTCAATGTTATAAGCATGAATGCCATGTGAATTGATTGATTTTTCAACATGTATCTGACACTAATAATTTCTTGAATTAATTTCTCATCTGGCACTCGGTGAAACATATTAGAATGTATCAAGTTATTTAAATTGAAAAACACTTGGTATTGTTTCACATTCACATTCCTTTGAAAATGGTCTAACAAACTGAAACTAGTCGGAATAAAGTTTTAATTTGTGAAACAATACCAAGTGCTTTTTAATTTAAATAACTTTACATACAGAGAGCTTTATGTAACACCGAACATGTTTATAACGAGAATTTTTCCTTTAAGTATACATAAACATACGTTGCACAGTGTGGCCGATTCGCATCGGTGCGGCCAGCCCCCCGCGGGGGGTCAAAATAAAACTTAAAATGTTGCATTTCTGTTAGTATATCTATTTTTAGCATACTTTAAAACATAGAAATATGGAATATCAATTCATTTACGTAAGTAGTTATCTCAACAATAATTCGCAAAGTTGAACAATTTATGCTAATGAGTTTGGTAAGAAATAAGCGTTCTAATAATTTCAATACTAAAGCCTTACAAATAATTTCCAAATAGTTGTTTTATTTTCTGAATATAATATGAGTATGGCACTTTTCAATAGAACAGAAATTTTATCAAGAAGAAGTAAAATACCTTAGATATGAATTTTTAAAAATGATCAATTTTAAAAATGAAATTACAACTTTGTTGGACTCGCAGTTCTTTTAATCAAATAGGAATGTAATACTGCTTAGATCATGATATTCTGTAATTATCTATCTATCTAACCATGTCAACCTTTTTTTTAAGTCGATCCATCCGCCGAAGTTATGATTTTTTTTCCACCGAAGGATTACATTTTTATACAAATTGGAGCGCGTTACATACGCATGATAAAAAGCCGCGCGCCGCGCCGCACAAATGCCAGTCTAAATTCAACGCATAGAATTATTACAAGAGGTTTATTATTAAATATTTATTTTAATATTTATAATTTATTTTCTTCTTCTTCTTCTGCTATCCCTTGTTGCCCCTTAGGGCGTCGGGTACTCGTTATCGTTATCGAGCCATCTTCTGCGCTTTTCCCATGTCTCTCTCCTATTTTTTCAATTATGTTGGTCATTGTCTTCCTGGGTCTGCCTAGTTTCCTCTTTCCTTCCATGGTTGTTTGCTGCACCTGTTTTGTTAGTCTATAGTTGTCCATTCTCCTGACATGGGCATACCAATTTAGTTGTTTCTTTTCTATTTTGTTTGTTATTGTGTCCTGTTTTAAGTTGGCATATATCTCCTCGTTCATTTTCTTATCAAATTTGGTGACGTTTGATATTTTTCGCAGGAATTTCATTTCTATTGTGGTTAATTTACTTTTATGTACCGGTAGTGTGGTCATTGTTTCTGTGGAGTATAGCACCGAGGGGATTACAATTTTGTTGTATATATGTTGTTTCGTTTTTGAATTTATTTCTTTTTTGCCTAGAATTGTCTTGTTTATCGCATAGTAGATGTTTTTTGCTTTCTTATGTTTGTTGGCTATTTCTGTGTCTATTTTTCCGTCGTTGCTAATGATTGTTCCTAAGTAGTTGTAGTTAGTTATCTTCTCCAATTTTGTTCCTTTGCATGTATATTCTGTGTTGTTATCTTTCTTGCACCCTTTTATTTCCATTATTTTTGTTTTGTCCGTGTTTATGCTCATACCCATTTTGTCTATTTCTTCTGTCCATATGTCTATCATTTTTTGCATCTTTTCTGGTCTGTCCGCTATTAGTGTTACATCATCTGCGTATATTAGAGCCTCTATTAGTAACGCCTTCAGTTTTTTATATCCCCATACTGTCTTAGGTGTTCTGTCTTTGAAATTTTTGTATATTCTGTCCATGTATATGATAAGTAGGTAAGTGGGCTAAGTGAGTCTCCTTGTTTTACTCCACTTTTAATCTCGAATTCTGTTGATATATAATAATTTATTTTAATGATTATTAACTTAAACATATTCTTTTATTGGGGATTAAAGTGAATAAACTTTCATATATGTATGTACAAACTCACCTAAAAATTCGGCCATTCGCATTCCTCTTCCAGATCAATATCTTCTTCTGAATCGCTTGAATTAACATTCGGGGAAATTAATGCAATTACCTCATTAGGTAATTCTCTTTTCTTCGGTATAGGTGCACTTATTTTGGAATATACAGGGTCGCTACAAAGTATGGAAACACGGCTCTCACGTGAAAACGGCTAAAAACAGAACCCACAAAATTGGGATTTCTAAATGGGATATTTTCTTGAACAATTTGGCGTGAAAAAATCAAAAATGATTCTCAGGATTTTTACATATGGACGCCATCTTGAATTTTTTTAAATGGAATTCGATTTTTTTTGTTTTACAACTTTTATAGACCTTATAATTCTGATTACAACCATATACCTTTTTTTAAAAATACTTGTCTTTTCATCGATAAACCGGACTTTGAAAAGTATGGAAACAGCGAAATATTTTGAGAATGGTTTATCGGAATGTCCTGAAATTGTGCAAAGGTTTAGAGTAAGTTGAAGACCTTAACGTACTCTAAACCTTAGCAAAATTTCAGGACATTCCGATAAACCGTTCTCAAAATATTTCGATAAACCGGACTTTGAAAAGTATGGAAACAGCGAAATATTTTGAGAACGGTTTATCGGAATGTCCTGCAAATTGTGCAAAGGTTTAGAGTAAGTTGAAGACCTTAACGTACTCTAAACCTTTGCAAAATTTCAGGACATCCCGATAAACCGTTCTCAAAATATTTCGCTGTTTCCATACTTTTCAAAGTCCGGTTTATCGATCAAAAGACAAGTATTTTTAAAAAGAGGTATATGGTTGTAATCAGAATTATAAGGTCTATAAAAGTTGTAAAATAAAAAAAATCGAATTCTATTTAAAAAAATTCAAGATGGCGTCCGTATGTGAAAATCCTGAGAATCATTTTTGATTTTTTTCACGCCAAATTGTTTAAGAAAATATCCCATTTAGAAATCCCAATTTTGGTGGTTCTGTTTTTAGCCGTTTTCACGTGAGAGCCGTGTTTCCATACTTTGTAGCGACCCTGTATATACGGATCGGACCAAACCAATAACATTTTAAATAAATCATTTATTGTATTTTGCCGTGAAGTTTTTCTTGTATGGTGCTCTCGAATTCTTCTATAAATTTTGTTACTCGATTCTTGAGCTTCTTCTGTTAATTCCCCAATGGGCACCAAGAACTCACTTAAAAATTGCGATTCATGTATTAGTGTTTTGTGAACACTTACAGGCATACGGTACCACCCATACAGATAAACAAATAATTCTGCTGTCTCAAAAGTATACTTGTCAAAAGCTGTTAGATTGATATCACAGCCACTTGACAATGTAATTAAAATATTTCCGAAACGTCTTATTAAATTTTCGTCGATTTGTGTGATTTTGGCTACAACTTCGGGATTGTGAAAAAATTGCCTTGCTGTATTTCCAGTGTTTGATGTCCCTGTACCCTGTGTTACAGTATCCACGCGAATTCCTAAGGCTTTTCTCAGTTCTTTTTGAATATTTCCTTTTCTAGCGATCATAATTTCTCTTTGCTCTTGTGGCATTTTGTGTGTTGTGGGTTTTTTCCACTCTAGTTTGTACGAAATGTGCAATATACATTCCAAAAATTTTATCCAGGCATGCAGTAATGAGATTCCGTATTTAAAATTACTTTGTTTTGGTGTCATTTTTCTGATATTTTCTAAATCATTCATCTGGGTAGGTTTACAATTGCAGATAAAACAATTTGAACTCGAGGTTCCTGTCAAAGCATTAATTACTTTGCCATCAACCATTGTGAAATGTAACTCGAATGTAACAATAATTTGTTTGGTGTCAATTTTATACGTAAAAGCCTGTAATTTTTCCACTTCACACTCTATTTTTCTTGCTTCATCCTTAATATTTTGAATGCTATCCTTCATATATAAAAATTTTATAGGACGACAAAACTTTGTCGACGATGGCTTAATATTTTTCCATAAAATCGAATCTTCATTATCCAACATTCTTAAAGGAACCAAAGAGAAAAGAAAAACGCTTTTGTCAAATAGTCCTCGTCATCTTCAGTGCTGCTTTCACTAGATTTTGTTTGCATGAATTCACTGTGCCCAGAACTACCATCACAGCCGAATTTACAAATCATACGAATCATAGTAACGTTATTAAAATTTAATAAGTTTATATTTTTCATTATTCTTATAAAAGTATGCTTCAACAAATTTTGTAAAGGTACCGAAGCACACTTTATATCAATATATATTTCATTTGGATAACAACGTTCTTTTGCTGCTTTAACAGTTTTGTATGATGGCAAAATATTTTTAAAACCACGTAAATGGAATTGATGCCTCAATGCGTTATAATTTTTTACACTTAATTTCATCGATGCCATCAATGCCCAAGCATCATCATCTGTAAAAGGCTTAGGATCTTCACTAGATGATATTTTGTTAAATATTTCACAAATCTGGCCTGTTTCTTCTGATGATTTTTTTGAGAAATCATGGATTAAAGTAGCCGCTGACCTTTTATTTTGTTGTCGTAATATACTGCTGGCTGCCGAAAAAATAATCTCTGAAGGATTTTCTTCAATCATCGCCCTGACTTTTCTTCTCTTCGTTCTCTCACTGATTTGAATGAATTCGCCTAAAGTTAAAGGCCCTGGTATAGGTTCCATATTTTCAATATTTTCTGCGATTGAATGTGTTTCAGCCTCAACATTATCTTCAATAAAGATTTTATTTATCCATTGTTTATTTTTCTTATTGAAATTATGTAAAGAATACTGTGCACATTTCCATTTAGTTCTTGCACTTCGACAAAAATTACCAAGCTTTATATTAGTTCTGTCTAAATCACTTATAACATATCCCTGTTTTATAATTTCTTGTTGTAAGAGAACAACAGACTCTTCAAGGGATAATTTAGAGAGTTTATTATGATTATACCACGCAGTAAAAAGTGTTCTATTTGTAATAATCACCATGATTTCGAATCACTAACACGAACACAAAGCGAAGAATAATAATACTAATATATAAACTATTGTCACTAACTAGAAATTAAATTAAGAATATCACAAACACTATTAATAACAAATAAGTTCAGTTTATAGATTCAAGAACGAAAACACATTTGCACTGGGCGAAATCGTTTTAACTTCTGAAAAGGTTTTCAGTTCTTCAGAAAACTATTTTATGATCATATTAGGAACATCTGTTTTTAAAATTCTAGAAAACGCCTTCAAGAATGTGAAGAAAGGACTCAATGACCCGCACCATAAATCAGCATCGAGATAACAAGTGGAGTCTCACCCTTGAGTTTTATTATTTCCAGAATCGAATGAATGTTTACTTGTAAAGGTTACATTGGAGATAAATCTACCCTTTGTATTTGTAAAATAGTTATTTAATTTAAAAAATAATAATACTGCATATTCATTTGCTAGTTAATTAATTAAACTAATAGCCGATAGCAATTATTAAGTTCACGGAAAGGTGACGACGATGGCTAGGCGCGTTGTATTTATCCTGCCCGCGTATGTAGCGCGCTCCAAATTGTATAAAAATGTAATCCTTCGGTGGAAAAAAAATCATAACTTCAGCGGATGGATCGACTTAAAAAAAAGGTTCACATGGTTAGATAGATAGATAATTACAGAATATCATGATCTAAGCAGTATTACATTCCTATTTGATTAAAAGGACTGCGAGTCCAACAAAGTTGTAATTTCATTTTTAAAATTTATCATTTTTAAAAATTCATATCTAAGGTATTTTACTTCTTCTTGATAAAATTTCTGTTCTATTGAAGAGTGCCTTACTCATATTATATTCAGAAAAAAAAAAACAACTATTTGGAAATTATTTGTAAGGCTTTAGTATTGAAATTATTAGAACGCTTATTTCTTACCAAACTCATTAGCATAAATTGTTCAACTTTGCGAATTATTTTTGAGATAACTACTTGCGTAAATTAATTCAAATTCCATATTTCTATGTTTTAAAGTATGCCAAATATAGATATACTAACAGAAATCAAAATTTTAAGTTTCATTTTGACCCCCCCGCGGTGGGGCTGGCCGCACCGATGCGAATCGGCGATAGTGTGCGTTGTACATTTGCCGATGCTCGGTTTATTGTAAGAATTTCATTTTAAGCTTTAAACGAGTGTTTTCCACTCCCAGGCTAAGCATGAAGTAAAATTTCGAGTTTAGAAAAGCCTGAAAATTTGGTTTGGTCGCGTAGCGCGAAGCGCGGAGCGGCCAAACCAAATTTTCAGGCTTTTCTAAACTCGAAATTTTACTTCATGCGCCACCGGTACAAAACACTGACATATTACGAAATTTAAAACACACCGCTAAACTTTACATTGCATCAGTGTTTTGTACCGGTGGCGCATGAAGTAAAATTTCGAGTTTAGAAAAGCCTGAAAATTTGGTTTGGCCGCTCCGCGTTTCGCGCTACGCGACCAAACCAAATTTTCAGGCTTTTCTAAACTCGAAATTTTACTTCATGCTTAGCCTGGGAGTGGAAAACACTCATTTAAAGCTTAAAATTAAATGAAGTAAAATTTCGAGTTTAGAAAAGCCAGAAAATTTGGTTTGGTCGCGTAGCGCGAAGCGCGGAGCGGCCAAACCAAATTTTCTGGCTTTTCTAAACTCGAAATTTTACTTCATGCGCCACCGGTACAAAACCCTGATGCAATGTAAAGTTTAGCGGTGTGTTTTAAATTTCGTAATATGTCAGTGTTTTGTATCGATGGCGCATGAAGTAAAATTTCGAGTTTAGAAAAGCCAGAAAATTTGGTTTGGCCGCTCCGCGCTTCGCGCTACGCGACCAAACCAAATTTTCTGGCTTTTCTAAACTCGAAATTTTACTTCATGCTTAGTCTGGGAGTGGAACACACTCATTTCAAGTTTCAAATAGAACTCATTAAAAAAAACAACGGTTATCTAAAGATTTACGGCATTTACGCTGTAATTAGGACATGTATACTTGAAATAAAAACTCCCTGTATGTACAAGTTGAGGCAATTATTGCGATTGATTGGCTACAATTTGTAATGGTCATATAGGCAATACAATTTCCACATAACTTAAAAATAAAGGTGTCTAACTGTATTGGATGAAAATGTTCGGTGTTACATAAAACTCTCTGTATGTATCTGACTATAATTAGATTTTAATTGATGAATAACATTAGTCGATTCAATTGACGGTGAAACCTGGCATTAATTTGTAAAAATTGAATATTAGATGAAAATCGCACAATACCTGGAGGCATTTCTAGGATCCAAATTGGCAGCTTTCCATTGCTTGATCTTCTCCCGCTCTTTGACGTTTTTCAAGAAGACTTTCCCGATTCCCGTGGCGATCTTACTGAGTTCCTGCTCTTCGCGCTTCAACTGCTCGTCCTCGATTTCTTGCGGTGTCCGGATTTCTCCGTCGACGTTGTCCTCCTCATCGGACACAGGAACACCTTTGTAAGAATCTGACCAACGTTTCCTCCTCTCTACACAAAAAAAAAACAAAACATTGATGAAGACTTAGTAATACCGTGCGATCGTTTAAATTATGATTTAGAATAGGCTGCATTTTTTTCGTGCCGTTGCTCAGAATGTTTCTTCTTCTTCTTCTTCTTCCTGACCTTGCTTTCAGGGATAGATATTTTCAAACATTATCGAAGAAGTGCCTAAATGTAGGCAACTCAATTTAGTACCTACCATTCGTTACCATTACGAGGAACATTAATGTAAGAAAAGCAAAAGAAAATCGAATTCTCTCAAAATTGACGTTATTTACATGTTTACTCAAATGTTTCTTT
Source organism: Philonthus cognatus (assembly GCA_932526585.2). Taxonomy (NCBI): domain Eukaryota; kingdom Metazoa; phylum Arthropoda; class Insecta; order Coleoptera; family Staphylinidae; genus Philonthus; species Philonthus cognatus. Next base: position 157,687,497 of record OW052241.1, read on the forward strand.
TTTAATTCCATGTGACCTGTGCAAAATAATTAAAAATGAAACTTGGATTGCCCATTTTCAGGTATTTCTTAAAGATTCTTTATTTTCTAAAGAAAACACTTTTGACTACACATTTATTAACAAAAGTTGTTTGCTTTGTTGTATTTTGCAAGCCCTAGAAGTTTGTTCCTACAATTGATTTACACGCTGTATTTACCTGGATCTGTGTAAGGATATGGCGGTGCGGGAAAGTCGTCTCTTTCAATCTTTGGTTTCTCGTTGGGATTGGGCGGCTTGGCGCCGGGGAAGTGCGCCAGCTCGATAGGCTCCTCGTTATTCATGTGCGGCGACTTTGGCCTCGGCGTTTCGCTCCTTATCGAATCCACCAGGACTTTCATGGCGGATTTTGACTGTCTGCACTTGCCCCCTCCACCCCCACTCTGACTACCTCTCATTGAATTTTGCGCTAAAGAAAAAACAATTGAAAATCATCTAATATCACTAGGCATTAATATTTTTAAATAATAACTTAACCTAACTTCAATAGGCATCAATACAGCGTGTATACGAACTACTGTACAGGCTCTCTACCACATAAGGGGCAGCGTTTAAATAAACAATACCTGCATTTGAAATTACCATACCTTTAGTAGATAGCTCACAAATAATTATTAAAAATAATTAATAATAATAGGCCACATGTTTGTGGTATCTGGTATACGCGCACATTGCGTATTTTAAGAGAGATTCCACATAGACTGGTAGTTTTTAAACGATTTGGATATCGAATTACACCATCCAGAGAAAAGTGGGTCAGATTGTGAAGAATTATGTCTATGTTATCGTTTTCATAAGTACCCATTGCTGACTAAATTCCGAATATTTTCTAAACGTGTTAATGAAATTCAATATTTTTCCTTATTAGGTTCACACTTCACTTTATCTCCACTCTTATTGAAATGTTTAGATAAGAGCGGCGAGGGTGGATGATTTTTAAAAATAAAAATAGTTTGCTGTTTAGTCTATGGTGAAACTTATTCCATGAAACATCTACATTTTGTAACATGGCGCGATACGTTTATTCAAACATTGAATTGGCAGACATGTTTCTTATTTACGGTAAAACTCGGTGTAATTCCGCGGAAGCTGTAAGAATTTATCAAGAGCGATTTCCTGAACGACACTTACCACCGCCAAACCGATTTAGAAATTTATTACAAAGAGCACGCGACACTTGAAGTTTGCAGCCCGTCGCCGGAGCCGGCGGAGGTGGTGACCGTCCAATGCAATATTTGCAAGCGGAAGATGAAATTTTGAATCTGTTGGAAGCGGATCCTGGTTTAAGTACCCGTATTATCGCCGCTCAGCTAAATGTATCGCACACATTTGTCAGCAGTGTTATACGAGACAATAATTTTTATCCGTATTACTACCAGCGTGTACAACATCTTCAACCCCATGATTTTCCCAAAAGAATTGCATTTTGTCAATGGATTTTGGCACAAAATGTTCAAAATCCTAACTTTACCGAAGACATTTTAGTGACCGACGAATCGTGCTTTACGCGTAATGGAAGTTTTAATTTCCATAATATGCATGTTTATGCAATAGAAAATCCTCGTGCTACGCGTAGAACTCATTTCCAGCATCGCTTCTCCCTTAATACCTGGGCAGGTATTTTAAATGATCAATTAATTGGGCCATTTATGTTCCCATTTAATTTGAATGGAGAACGATATTTACGATTTTTGCAAGATGACCTTTTAGATCTTCTAGAAAATGTACCCTTAGCGGTTCTTAGAAGAATGTGGTATTTGCAAGATGGTGCGCCAGCTCACTATGAAAGGCGCGTTAGAAGATATTTGGATGATGAGTTTCCAGGATGTTGGGTTGGTCGTGGAGGCCCTGTACCATGGCCTCCAAGAAGTCCGGATTTAAACCCCTTAGATTTTTTTCTTTGGGGATACTTTAAAAGTGGAGTCTACACTACGGAAATTGACAATGCTGAAATGCTGATACAACGAGTAAACGCCGCGGCTAATACCATTCGTGAAAAACCCCGTGAAATGTTTGCTACTGTTCGTGCAAATTGGATACGTAGAGCCCAAATGTGCATTGAGTGCGGCGGACGTCAATTTGAACACTTATTGTGATTTTTTTTATACGTCACCCAGTTTCATCTAGTAAATGAGTGACCTAGTTTCATCTAGTCATTCGAGACAGCGTGCGTGTTTAGTGCGTGCGAAGTGATTTATGCGCCTTGCAGTAGTAAAAGTAAATAAAAAATACAACAACTTACGCATCCACGAAAAATATCATGAACACAGGTAACCAGAAGTTCTCAAAAAGTAAAAAATGCATGAAAAATTATGAAAAATCCAATATTTTTTTCCGATTTTATTTTTGCTGCAATTGGTGTCAAAATATTTTGTGTATACGCCCTTAAGAGGATGTACATTAGTTCGATTACACGCTGTATACAGTTCAAACAAGATATCTTCAAATTCAAAACTATTTGAATTTGAGAAAATAAGCTTACGCTTCTTATAGTTTGCACACTTTAAACATAATATATAAGATTACGAAAAACCATTCGTGAATAGTTTTTCGTAATCTTATACCGGGTGACCCATTTTAATTTATCCACTGGAATATCTTGTGAAATATGCATCGTAGAAAAAAATATTCCAAACAAAAGTTTAATGGTTTCGAGAGGGCCAACCGATCCTATAAAATGTTCGTCACCCCCACTCCCCGGGGGGTGGGAGAGGGGGGCAACTTTAGAATCTTAAATAGGAACCCCTATTTTTTATTTCAGATTCAGATTATACACCAAAAATGACGTAGGTTTTATACGAGAATTTTTTTTGAATTCGTGATAGATGGCGCTGTATTCGCTTAATTTATCCATTAGATTATCTCGACAAATATGCATCGTACAAATAAATGTCTCGAACAAAAGTTTAATGGTTTCGAGGTGGCCATCCGATCCCATGAAATGTTCGCCACGACTACCCTCCCGGGGGTGAAGGAGGGGGGCAACTTTAAATTCTTAAATAGGAATCCCTATTTTGTATTTCTGATTCGGATTCTACGGCAAATATTATGTAGGTTTTATCCAAAACATTTTTTTGAATTCTTGATAGATGGCGGTGTAGTCGCAAAAATGAAGACGTTTCCGGAAAAAATGAAAAATTGCCTTCAAAAAATCAAAACAACTATTCGACGACGCTTGCTTGGGTATTTTAATTCCGACTAGTTTTACTGACACTTCGTACACAAACCTCAATGTCTTGTGACGTGAGAACTGAGAACGCTTTGTAGAAGAATCCGGAATGAGCGATTATTCTCCGAATGAAACGGTGGATATTCTCCTTGTCCTAGGAGAATGTCGCCATTCTTATCGAAGAGCTGCGGCATTATACAGAAGACGATTTCCCCAACGGCAGCATCATCCCAATCATTCAGCGATTCGTCATATTGAATCGAGATGTAGGAGAGCAAATATTCAATGTCGTCAGCGAAACCCCATCAATGATCATCGTATGAATCCACGCATTTTAACAGTTTTAGCGATGACCCATTTGAACCCCCAGATATCACTTCGCGAAATACAGCACCAAATTGGCATCCCGAGAGAGACTGCGAGAAGATATTTAAAACACTCGAAGTATCACCCGTACCACGTGTGTTTGAACCAGGCATTAAGTGAACAGGATCATGAACAACGGCAAATGTTTTGTCAGTGGGCAATACAGCAAATGCAGAATGACGCAGACTTTTTCAAATTCGTGATGTTTTCTGAAGAGGCTACATTCCGCAGTGACGGGTTATTGAATCTCCATAACAGTCACTATTGGTCGCCGGAAAACCCTCAGTGGATGAAGCAAGTGGACCACCAACACCGCTGGACTGTGAATGTGTGGTGCGGTATTGTCAACGGGTACTTAATCGGTCCATATTTTTTCGAGGGCACTGTAACCGGTGCGAATTACTTGAATTTTCTTCAAGACGATTCGATTCGAGAACATGTGGATCTGGAGACAAGAATGAGACTGTGGTTTCAGCAAGATGGTGCTCCTCCACATTTTGCAAATATAGTGAAAACATATTTAGACCAAACGTATCCTGGCAAGTGGATAGGGAGAGGGGGTACAATTAGATGGCCAGCAAGGTCACCAGATCTGACAGCTCCCGACTTCTACTTGTGGGGGTTCCTGAAAGATACTGTTTATCGAGAAAGACCAACTACTAGAGACGACATGATTCAAAGGATCCAAGCTGCGTGCAACAGTATTCCGCGCAACACCCTTTTGCATACAGTGAGGAATTTTGAACGTCGAATTCATCTTTGTCATGAGAACAATGGTGCGACTTTTGAGCATCTAATTGCTTAAATGGCTGTTGAAATGTCAGCCCTTGTTAGGGCTACTTGATGTACAAAAGAATTATTGTAAAAAGACTAATGTTTAAATAAATTTAAAAAATCCGACCTAACATGCCGGCGGTAAGATGACGCTTCCTATGTCGATAGTGAACAAAATTATGACTAGGTATTTTGTGTTGCAATCCGTCTGCCCGTTGACAAAAAACAAGATTTATTTATCTACCAGGAGTTAAAAAGACTCGTGAAGTATATTTTACATACTTATTATTACTTATTTTCATTCCACGACTCACGGTCCCCGTAAATGCCGTTGAAAAACTAGTCGGAATTAAAATACCCAAGCAAGCGTCGTCAAATTGTTTGTTTTGATTTTTTGAAGGCAATTTTTCATTTTTTCCGGAAACGTCTTCATTTTTGCGACTACACCGCCATCTATCAAGAATTCAAAAAAATGTTTTGGATAAAACCTACATAATATTTGCCGTAGAATCCGAATCAGAAATACAAAATAGGGGTTCCTATTTAAGAGTTCAAAGTTGCCCCCCTCCTCCACCCCCGAGAGCGTAGTCGTGGCGAACATTTCATGGGATCGGATGGCCACCTCGAAACCATTAAACTTTTGTTCGAGACATTTATTTGTACGATGCATATTTGCCGAGATAATCTAATGGATAAATTAAGCGAATACAGCGCCATCTATCACGAATTCAAAAAAAATTCTCGTATAAAACCTACGTCATTTTTGGTGTATAATCTGAATCTGAAATAAAAAATAGGGGTTCCTATTTAAGATTCTAAAGTTGCCCCCCTCTCCCACCCCCCGGGGAGTGGGGGTGACAAACATTTTATAGGATCGGTTGGCCCCCTCGAAACCATTAAACTTTTGTTTGGAATATTTTTTTCTACGATGCATATTTCACAAGATATTCCAGTGGATAAATTAAAATGGGTCACCCGGTATATTATGATCAATATACAGGACTATTCAAAATAAAGGAATAGGTTTCAAACACCTTTTTCTTCCAAACGACAAAAGATACAAACACAATTCTAATGTTCCTTGAAAGAGAAAAGTTCAATTTTTATGAATTCATATGACCACTATGTGTTACATGACAAATATCAAAACGGTGGCTCATTTCTTGCCACACATGAATCAGCTGGTCTAGTTTTCTAGTTTTCGAATTTACAGCTTCAACAATTCGATGTCGCATATTTTCAAGAGAGGTTTTTGGGTGTCTTTTCGTAAACTGTGCGAATACACTCAACATTTTCATTCGATGTGCGTGGACATCCTGTGCTTTTCTGTTTGCAGATGCAACCATCGTCTACGAATGTTCGATGCCACTGGTAAGTTTGCTCATGACGAGGCGGTTGTTTATAAAACTGACGGCGAAAATCACGTTGAACTTCAATAATGGAATTTAACGAATAAAGCACTTTTTTTTCAATAATGGACTCTAGAGTTTTGCTAATTGCAGCAAACAACATGAATTTTCTTGTTGTGTCGCCATTTTACTACAGACAATCAACATGACAAATAACAGCGCCAATGCGGCCGTGGTTGGAACTTCTGCCTGGACTGTTCAAATTTTAAACTTTTGTCTGTCCAGGAACGTTGGAATTATGGTTCTACCTTTTGTAGTTTGAAAGAAATAAATGTTTGAAATCTGTTCCTTGTTTTTGAATAACCCTGTATACAAATAATCATTTGTTATCATCACATATCCTGATGATTTACAAATGTACTTACACGTAGGTCGATGGAAATGCGGTGAAACCGGCGCCTTATCGTACGGATCGATCGGGCGCTTCAAATATCCAAGCGATGGCTCTTCCGTCAGGTAACTGTACGTGTAAATCCTGGAGATGTCATCGCCTAGCGTGGCGGACTTATTGTACTCTCTCAATATCAATCCAGGTGACGGTGTTCGGTAACTATAATGCTGAACATTAACAGTAAAACAACTTTAATTACTAAACAGAGTCAACGCATAAATTTGCCTTACTACATCCATTTTATGCATAAATGAAAGATGTAATCCGATTAACTGTAACGGAATCCTTACGTAATACACTTGTCTGCTTTGGAAGGCAAATAACAAATGACGGTTTCGAGTAATAGAAGTTTTTTGTGTGTGTGTAAAATTGTTGTTTGTTTTGTAATCGGCTTGAATGAGAGAATTGAAAATTAAAGGATTGTGTAAGTTTTAGCTCGGTTTTCTGTGGGAATTAAAAATGACTGAATTTTATAAGCGGGTTAAATTTGAAGCTTTAAAGAGTGTTTTCCACTTCCAGACTAAGCATGGAGTAAAATTTCGAGTTTAGAAAAGCCTGAAAATTTGGATTTGCCGGGTGGAGCGAAGCGAGCCCGGCAAATCCAAATTTTCAGGCTTTTCTAAACTCGAAATTTTACTCCATGCGCCACCTGTATAAAACACTAGTTTTAAGTGAAGTTAAAAAAATACGTCTTTAGCATACTGCTTTAATAACATATTAATAATAATAATATTTTATTAACAGATTTAACCATTATACAATATAAATTAATTATAACAAACCATTTCGATATTGCAAAAATCACAATATTTCAGGCGTGTGGTTTTAGGGCGTGTGGTGCCCGGCAAATCCAAATTTTCAGGCTTATCCAAATTCGAAATTTTACTTCATGCGCCACGCGTATTAAACGCTGAAAATACTGAAATATTGTGAACACGTAAACTTCCCTTGAAGCCAGTGTTTATTACACGTGGCGCATGAAGTAAAATTTCGAGGTTAGAAAAGCCCAGAAAATTTGTCTCGGGACGTATTTTTTGAAAATTACAGAGTATAAAATTCCCATCCTTACAAAAAGACTTTTGGCAACGTTGAGTGCTTCAAATCCAGTTGTTTACTATTGTCGTTAGATGGCGCAAAATCGGCACCTCAAAGTGCAGGATAACCTCAATCATGTTTGGTTCATCATTTTTTTTTAAATGTATGATGGAAAAATGGTTGTTTACTTTTGTTATATGCTTCTTTTGACTAATTGGCAGCTTTGAAACAAATTACAGGGATTTTTTTTAAGTATACATATTCCTATTTTACACTGTAACCCCTCAGATATTCGTTGTTTCTAAAAGGTGTTCAAATTAATGCTTTGATCGAGTGTTTTCCACTCCCAGGTTAAGCATGAAGTAAAATTTCGAGTTTAGAAAAGCCTGAAAATTTGGATTTGCCGGGCGGAGCGAAGCGAGCCCGGCAAATCCAAATTTTCAGGCTTTTCTAAACTCGAAATTTTACTTCATGCGCCACCAGTATAAAACACTGATTTCCAGTGAAGTTTAAAATGTACTTTTAAAACAGTACATTATAGCAGTATATTCTTAACTTCAGGTGTTTCAGTGTTTTATACAGGTGGCGCATGAAGTAAAATTTCGAGTTTAGAAAAAGCCTGAAAATTTGGATTTGCCGGGCTCGCTTCGCTCCGCCCGGCAAATCCAAATTTTCAGGCTTTTCTAAACTCGAAATTTTACTTCATGCTTAGTCTGGGAGTGGAAAACACTTGTTTAAAGCTTAAAATTTAACTCTTTTAAAAAACATCCAATATCATAAGATTTATAGCGTATATGGTGTAATTGGGACATGTATAATTAAAAAAAAACCTCCCAGTATAATTAATTAGTAATATAAATAATATAAACTTTTATGAACAACATTAATTATCAAGAAGTTGATATATATCGGATAAATATCCGATATTTTGATATTTGTATAATTATCATGATATTTCCGAACCCTGATAGGTAATTAAACATACATTACCTAGGACAAACAGAAAGAAACATAGAAGTCCGATTTAAAGAACACATGTACCATCTTAAATCTATCAACCCAGAAAAATCAGCACCACCACACCACAGGACATAAATTTTCAATAGATAAATTAAAATTACTACAAAATGCTTGAATTTTTTAAATATGTTAGAAGCAATCCAAATGAAAAAACACAAAAATAAATTACTCAATTTTGATTTAACCCCACTTAGTAAAGTATTGTTAGATTTAATCCCTGCACCTGTAACTGATAAATAAATACCACTTAATTTGTTTTTCCGCCAATGTCATTAGCAAGTAAGAAGATTAGCCTAAACCGATCTGTAACCGTACCGCGAGATTCAGAAACAGAACCACCAACATTGGGATTTCTAAATGGGATATTTTCTTGAACAATGATTCTCAGAATTTTCACATACGGACGCCATCTTGAATATTTTTAAATGGAATTCGATTTTTTTTATTTTACAACTTTTATAGACCTTATAATTCTGATTACAACCATATATCTTTTTTTTTGACTTTGAAAAGTATGGAAACAGCGAAATATTTTGAGAACGGTTTATCGGAAAGTCCTGAAATTTTGCAAAGGTTTAGAGTACGTTAAGGCCTTCAACTTGTATTTTTTATTTTTTCATATTCATTTGTTTTGTAAATATTCTATTTTTGGTCGAAACTTAAAAATAAAAATTAGCAATTTCAACTTAAAAAAATAGTTGCCTTTGAAAACAGTTTTCATTATTATTATTATTATTATTCTTTATTTACGGAATTCACCTTTTTTACAATTGAAATTAACACAATTAGTTGTATAAAGTAACACATCATACTCATTACGTTACTAAGTATAACCAAAATTAATGTATAAACAAAATAATATCAAAAAAAAAATATATATATATATGAGAATAGAATTAGCCTGTCATTTATTGTTTAATATTTTATTTTTTCATTTAACTGTTTAATATTTTTTTAAGTTTTGATCAAAAATAGAACATGCATTTGTGGTATTGCAGCATTTAGAAAAAGTACTCGTTTGGCTGTTTCCATACTTTTCAAAGTCCGGTTTATCGATGAAAAGACAAGTATTTTTAAAAAAAGGTATATGGTTGTAATCAGAATTATAAGGTCTATAAAAGTTGTAAAATAAAAAAAATCGAATTCCATTTAAAAAAATTCAAGATGGCGTCCGTATGAGAAAATCCTGAGAATCATTTTTGATTTTTTCACGCCAAATTGTTCAAGAAAATATCCCATTTAGAAATCCCAATTTTGGTGGTTCTGTTTTTAGCCGTTTTCACGTGAGAGCCGTGTTTCCATACTTTGTAGCGACCCTGTATATGCCGCCCCTTGTTTTGAAATTTAGTTTAGTACAGCTATTGAAAATGTTCACTTGGTGAACGAAATGTACATTTAGTGTTACAAATAAACCAGTGAAGAAAAAGGATTACTAGTTTTATTTAATTTTATACATTACCTATCAGGGTTCGGAAATATCATGATAATTATACAAATATCAAAATATCGGACATTTATCCGATATAATTAAACATACATTACCTATCAGGGTTCGGAAATATCATGATAATTATACAAATATCAAAATATCGGATATTTATCCGATATATATCAACTTCTTGATAATTAATCTTGTTCATAAAAGTTTATATTACTTATTAATTATACCGGGAGTTTATTGTTTGGATTGAGAATATTTGTAGCGTATGTTAAATTTAATGTTCAGATTAAGAATATTGCTTGGATTAAGAATACTTGTAGCGTATGTTAAGTTTGATGTTTGAATTAAGAATATTTGTAGCATATATTAAGTTTATTGTTTGGATTGAGAATATTTGTAGCTTATGTTAAGTTTAATGTTTGGATTGTGAATATTTTCGAATGTGTGTCGTGTTACAAAAATAAAAAAAAGATAAACGCAAGAGAAAATTAAAATAAAAAAAATAAAAAATAAACAAACCTTTCGAGACATGCTAGTTGGACTATACAAGGAACCGTTCAAGCTAGGTGTACGGGAACGCATGGAAAACTGAAAAGTCACATGCAAACTAAAATAATTAACGCTCCGTCTCTTTCTCTAATAAAGCTAACTTGAGTAAAAATAAAAATTAAATAAAGATACAAGAAACAGTAAATTAAAAAATTAAACGTGAATAATTCTTGTTGTGATGATTTTTGTACGTCAGACATACCTGCATCTCGCTGACCCCGGAACTGCTCATCCTGTCGAATTCCCTGGCAGTGTCCGTGTCGGTGCAGTGCCCGTTGGTCTCGCCCGTTCCATTCAGGATCTGCCCGTTCTCCGTCGGACCCGGTCCACAACGGGGATGCCAGATAGCGCCCCCTTGCAGGTACATCTCTTCCCCGTCTCCGAACGGATCTCCGCATTTCGTGCAACGGGCACAAGTCGGGTGGAAGTGATGGTTATCTCCAGCCTATTTTATAATAATAAAAACTGATATACACTAACAAACAATCTCATGCAATTAATTATGTATAGTCTGCAGGGATTAACTTAACGCTTTAACCGCCTGAGCGGTCCCTAGGGACCGCTGGAAAATTTACCGCCTGCGCTAAAGCGGTTCTACGGCCGCAAGGTAGTCGAAAGTTGCTAATATTAATACTAAAAATATAGTTCATAATGAGTTTTATAAGCATACAACTTAATTTAATATCATACATTTAATGAAAATAAAAATAAAACTCGTACAGAAGTAATTTTTACATCATATTGGCTAGCAGTTTACTTGTTAAGGCTCAATTGCACCAGAAACGTTGAACTCGGGTTCAAGCTGAATTTGAGTTCAAGATGACAATTCCTATTGTTTTAATGTCACTTCGAACTCGAGTTCAGAGTCGAACTCGAGTTCAGAGTCGAACTTGAGTTCAGAGTCGAACTCAAGTTTACAGTTGAACCAGTTCAACGTATGTATGTATGTATGTATATTTATTGGTGCTAAAAACATGGTGGTTATACACAGGTCAAATACAAAATATAATAAAATATATATATGTATAAAAAAAAAACAATATCACTTAATCACAAGATAAAATTACATATATAGAACAATGACAAATAATTAAAATGTTCAATGTTCAATGGCTTCAATTATTTTAGTTGTGAAGTGTCGCTTAAAAGGTACTCGTCAATACTATAAAATCCATTGCATATTAGGAAGTGTTTGATTGATTTCCGAAATGCGTTTAACGGGAGAGATTTTACTGTTTCTGGTAGAACATTATACAGCTTGGGCCCACAATAGTTTAGACCATTACGTGACTTACTCAGTCGCAATCTAGGAATCTCGATAAGGGTTCCAAATCTAGTATTATGTTCATGTTTTTGGTTTTGTTTTACATATAAATTAAAATGTGTATGTACATAAGTTACGCATTCCAAGATAAATAAACATGGTAAGGTTAGTACTTTTGGATTAATAAAGGCCTGTCTACAATCGTCGCGATAATTGATAGATGCGAGAACCCTTATTGCACGTCGTTGTAGTTTGAAAAGCCGTATAGTGATACTGGAATGGCCCCAGACCAATATGCCATACGTAAGATGACTTTGGCATTGGGAATAGTACACTTGAAGTATGGCACTATTAGGAAGCCAATATTTTAACTGCCTTAACGCATATACAGATTTCGATACTTTTTTTGCAGTTTCTAGTTCGTGTTTGTGCCAGTTTAATTTGCTGTCAATATGGACCCCAAGAAATTTAACAGTACTTAAAGCTGCATTCCGTTTTAGGGAGAACACAACGTGCGTAGATTTCTCCGGATTTAGAGATAGCCTATTGGCAACAAACCAGTTGGAAGCTTTCTGCACTGAAGTAGCATTAATTATTTTTGCATCGCTATCTGTTTGTGCACAAGATTTTATTGTGGTATCGTCTGCGAACAGGATAATAGAAGATTGATCCAACTGAAATGATAAATCATTTATATAAATTAAAAATAACAGTGGCCCCAGGATTGAGCCCTGGGGTACTTCACATGTTACTTCTAATTCACTTGACGCGGTGTTGTTCACATGTACTTGTTGAAATCTAGAGCTCAGATAGGAATTTATTAACCGGCAGCTTTCGGGATGGAAGTTGTAATAGTATAGCTTCCGCAAGAGGACGCCGTGAGAGACACAGTCAAAAGCTTTACTGAGGTCCAGAAAGGTTGCCACGGAACACGATCCAGTTTCAAACCCCTCGTATATTTCCTCAGTAAGCGCAATGACTGCATCCCTAACAGACCGACCCCTACGGAAGCCAAACTGCTTGCAATTAATTAGGTTATAGCAATCTAGATATTCTACAGTCTGTTCAAGTATAATTTTTTCTAGTACTTTAGATATTATAGGCAACAGCGAGATGGGCCTGTAGTTGTTGCAGTTAGATGTATCACCCTTTTTAAAAATTGGAATAACAATAGCACGTTGCAGACACTTTGGAAAAATACCCGATTCTATGCAGCTATTCAGTAGTTTTGTCAAAGGAAGTATAATAACGTCAATTATATTTTTTAACATAGATACATTCATTCCGTATATGTCGCGGCTTTTTGAGTTTTATAATTTACAAACTGTGTTTCTCACAACAAAAGGGCTAACTTTTTTGAACTTAAAATATATGTTTGAGTTTGCCCTTAGTTTACTCATAAGTAAGATTGGCGAGTCGTTTGTGGCAGGAAGACTGTTGATTAGTTTGTTAACCACTTCTGTAAAAAATGTATTAAAAGTATTGCAATTAATATCACATTTGGTATCACAGTAAGTCTTGTTGTTCATAGATTTTACTAATGACCATATAGCCTTAGGTCTATTTGCAGCCTCGTCTATATATTTTCTATTGGCAAGTACCCTAGCGTTTTTAAGACTAACATTATATTTATGTTTTAATGCTTTATATTGACTTCTTAATTCGGGATATCTTGAACTAGCATCTCTTAGTAAAAACAGGTTTTCTCGCATTAATCTTAGACTATTATTGTACCATTTTATTTTGACAGATTTTTTGATTATTCTTACTTCTTTTTCAGGAAAGGACTCATTGATTGAAAGTTGGATAATACTGATAAATGCATTACATTTATCTTCAATATTGTTATTTACATCATCGATGAAGTTCCAATTTTGAATACTCAGCAAGTTGTAAAAAGTAAACTGACCATGCTGGGTTATTGGTCTTACTTTGCGTTTACAGGGTATGTCATTAACTACATTTAAATTCACCTTAACATTTATACCTATATGATCTGAAAGTCCTGCATCGATAGCCTCTACTGATAGGTCGTTTGAGTTTATATTGGTAAATATATTGTCTAGTGTGTTTTCGCATCTGGTTTTAAAGAATACTTTTCCGGTAAGATTGTAGGAACTGAGTAAGTCACTGACAGCTGTGGCCCTAGAATCATTTGAATTAAATAAAACATTAAAATCTCCACCTAGAATTTTATGTTTGTTTATGTCAACCATATTTAGTATTGAGCCTAATGTAGTTAAAAAGTCCTTGAAATTTCCTGAGGGTGATCGATATAAAATTATTAAAATAATATTTAGTTCTGGCAGGAATGATGCAGCTACTTCACAGTGAAGTTCATTCGATAAATCGTTGAGATGTTCCAATAGTTTGAAAGGGATATTATTCCTGATTAGTCGCATTACCCCTCCGTGTATATGAGTGCTTCGTGCATAATAAGATGCTACTTGAAAATCGGTAATATGTATTGACAGGGCTTCATGATTGTCTAACCAGTGCTCGCTCAAACAAAGAGAATGAAACGTGTTATGATGTTCAAACAGAAATGCTCCAATTTCATTGATTTTGTTTCTTAGACATTGCATATTCATGAAACATAAGTTTATCTCCCTGGTCAAGCTAGCATGGTTAGAACTGGCTGGAAGTCTAACAGGCGAGTCGGTGTCTATGTTACGCTTTTGCTCGCTTCGCGTGAAGGAAAATTTGCATTAATTCACTGATTATAGAGGCTTCTACTTCGTTATACATTGTTGAACATAAATAAAACACTGTTTATCACTTTGTTTGTATAACAATTGGTTGGTTGGTCAATTTTAAATTCACAGCTAGGCAAGAAACATATTAAAGTATGGTATAGATACGTCGATGACATCATAGCTTCTTTCGTAGGTACTAATAGACAATTAACACAATTTTTAGATTATATTAACTCATTACATCCAAATATAGTATTTACAGTAGAAACAGAAACTAACAATAACATAAAATTTTTAGACCTCTCAATAACACGTACTAATGAATCACTAACTTTTGATATTTATAGAAAACCTACTTTCACAGACCGTGTAATTCCTAACTGTTCCAACCATCCCTATAAACATAAACTAGCTGCCTTTAACTCCATGGTAAACCGAGCTTTTATTGTTCCGTTGTCAGAAACCTCATTTTAAAAAAAAGAAATAGATATTAAAAGTATAGCTGTTTCAAATGGCTATACTACGTCAATAGTAGATAAAATAGTTAATCAATACAAAATTAAACTTATTAGAAAATACATATATGCCGGAATCGAACCTAAAACACAAGCAACATATCGTTCCCTTACTTACTTTGGAAATATAACTCACAAAATTAAAAATATTTTAGCAAAACACAAATTAAATATAGCGATGAAACCATTTACAAAAATTAAAAATCATATTTTTAACCATAAGACTCAGATACCAAGTATTTACAAATCAGGAATATATAAATTAACCTGTAATGATTGTAAGGGAGTGTATATAGGTCAATCTGGTCGTAATTTTAAGACCAGACTCAGTGAGCATCTTTACTCTTTTCGGCATAGATTAATTGATAAGTCATCTTTCGCCAAACATTTGATTGAAAATAACCATTCTTTTGGCGAGGATGTACTTTCAGTTATTCACTTTGCCGAGAAGGGTAGAAAGATGGACCTCCTGGAGTCTTTGGAGATTCACAGAGCCCGCGCTAATCGGGAAATTCCCGTAATTAACGACCAGCTTGACCTTAAATACACCCCCCTCTTTAACGCTGTTATTAGAAAATTTGCAAATATAAATAATGTTCCTTTGTAGTTTTTTGTTACTAACGGTTTGATAATGATACGTGTAGTATCGAAACTATAGTCACCAAATAAACCAATTGTTATACAAACAAAGTGATAAAATTTGCATTGTTATTCGGCTTGAAAATGAATCTTCTTACTTTAATACCAGAGGGCCAAGTTTCTTCATTCATTAATATGTTTCGATGCTTAAAATCCACTCCTAATTTGAAAGCTATATTTTGACCCTTGAGGTTTAACTCCTCGATATGTACCGAGTCAATAACGGGGTAATTGTCCTTCATGTAGGTTTTAATCGTTTCTGTGTTGACGCTGGAGTCGCAGTTTCCAATGTAAACCCATGCAGTTTTATTAGGTGCGCGAAAATTATTTTCTGTTTCCCTTTTACCGGTCACTATGTGCTGTGTTTTCTTTTTGTAAGTTTTTACCTTCCATTCTTCGTTTGTTTCTGCTACGTTAATTTGAGCCGCGCAGCGAGTTGGCGTTAGAACAGAATTCACATTTTTTGCGGACATATCATATCATCAGTGTAAGAAGCATGTTTAGTTTATCTCGTGAGCGCTGGCTTCGGCTGAGCGCGGTTATCCTTAAAATTGTCTGCGTTTGAATGGGTGGCTGGGGCGTCTGCGTTCAACGGCTGGATCTGATCGGCGAAACTGATTGAATGAACTGACTGGGATAAGGGAGGGGGCTTATTGTTGGCAGTAGAGCCAACGTTTATTTCTCCTTCCTTGTCAATAATTTTATTATTTTCGATTTCGGCTCTAGGTTTCTTCGCTTCTGTCGTACTTTTGTGATTTTTAATCGACTGTTTAAGGGATTGTATTTCTCTGTCTTTTAATTTCAGAATAGAATCTAATCTCTGTACCTCACATTCCAGATGGGTGTTGTTTTTCCGCATTTCGCAAATCAAAGACTTTAGCAGCGTTGATTCATCACTACACTCATTTGAGGTTAATTCTTGCTGAGCATCTAAGAGAACTTGGTTACAGCACTTCTTTGATCTTCCACTGCAACTTTTATGATAGGTTGCACCACACTTTGTGCAAACATAGCCAGACTTGGCTATGCTGCCACATTTACACACTTTAACTATATTATTTGTTGATAAATCACTAGGATGATTCTCTTGCTTGTCGGCCATTTTCGACAACGTGTTTGGTGTAACTCGCCCTAAGTTTACCGTAAACAATTAATACAGTAAATACAGTTTTTCATGAAATTGTATAGTTTACAGAAATTATTTCAAGTTTAGCATTAACCCATTAACGGCCGAGCAATTATAGAGATAACTCTAAAAGTTGATTTAAGGTAAAATTCTGCACTTCTCTTTAAGATATATATGAATGACTTATTGTATTAAATACTGTGAATTTTTCTTTTAAATACACATAGTGTATATGCTGTAAAGTTTCAGGCATTAGTCGATTTCATATAAAAACGTGCAGTATGAAGTTTAGAACGAGTGATTCCACTCCCAGACTAAGCATGAAGTAAAATTTCGAGTTTAGAAAAGCCTGAAAATTTGGTTTGGTCGCTCCGCGAAGCGGAGCGGCCAAACCAAATTTTCAGGCTTTTCTAAACTCGAAATTTTACTTCATGCGCCACGCGCATAAAACGCTGAAATATTGTGAAGTTAGAAATACATTCACTTTATTTTTTTTTTAAATGAGTAACAATCGAAATATTCAAATGACAAAATACTTACATTTTTCCTCATACATTTTCAAGTCAGGTCAAATAATTTAATATATCAAATTAATTTATTTAGTAGTTTAATAAACAAAAATTAATAATGTTGCGTGTTATGGGTTAACTAACTAATTTATTAATAGAAAAAAAATGTCAAGTTTATCATTCCCGATCGCCAATAAACAATTAAAGTATCCTGAGTACGCTCCTGTTTCAAGTATTTAAAACCCATTATTGTATATTAAGTTGCCTATATCAAAACATGAAATACTCGACAAAGAGTATTTTTAAATTATTTATACTTTGGTTCAAGTTTTAGGTTAGAATAAACATTAAATTTACTTATTTTACATTTTATAACCTGTAAAAAAAAACGTTTCCCAGTTGGAAGTTACAATTATTTCTAATCTGTAAATCTGTTTAACCCATTAAGTGCCATTGATGCGTACACGCAACATTATTAATTTTTTGTTAATTAAATTACTAAATAAGTTAATTTGATATATTATATTATTTGACCTGGCTTGAAAATGTATAAATAAAAATGTAAATATTTTATTGTTTAAATATTTCGATCATTACTCATTTGAAAAATACAATAATATTTAAATAATAAAATATTGTAAAGTTAGAAATACACTGACTTTACAATATTTTATTATTTAAATATTTCGATCATTACTCATTTGAAAAATAAAAAAATATCAGTGTATTTCTAACTTTACAATATTTCAGTGTTTTATACGCGTGGCGCATGAAGTAAAATTTCGAGTTTAGAAAAGCCTGAAAATTTGGTTTGGCCGCTCCGCGCTTCGCGCTACGCGACCAAACCAAATTTTCAGGCTTTTCTAAACTCGAAATTTTACTTCATGCTTAGTCTGGGAGTGGAAACACTCGTTCTAAACTTCATATTGCACGTTTTTTTATATAAAATCGACGACGCTGGAAAATATACAGCGTATACATTATGTATATTTAAAAAAAAAATTAGAGGATGTAATACAATAAGTCATTTATAGAAATCGTAAAAAGAAGTGCAGAATTTTACCAAAAAATTTACTTTTAGGGTTAACTCTATAATTGCTTGGCCGTTAATGGGTTAAAGGTAGAAATTAAAATATTTCTAATCTGCAGAACTTTTGTAGGTTATAAGTTCACATTATTTCTAACCTGTTTGTAGCTAGTAACACTTTTCGAAGTTTAAATATTTCTAACCTATAAAACCTATATAAAAGCTATACTATTTCTTATTGAAAATATTTCTAATTTGCAGAACTTTTGTTAGTTATAAGATAACAATATTTCTAACCTTTTTGTAACCTGTAAAACTTTTTCAAGTTTGAATATTGCTAACCTACAAAACTGTTTCTTCTTCTTCTTCTTCTGCTATCCCTTGTTGCCCCTTAGGGCGTCGGGTACAAAACTTATTCAAAAGCTATAATATTTCCAACCTGCAAAATATTTCTAACCTGCAGAACGTTTGTTAGTTGCTAACCTACAACACTTATTCAAAAGCTATAATATTTCCAACCTGCAAAATATTTCTAACCTGCAGAACGTTTGTTAGTTGCTAACCTACAACACTTAGTCAAAAGCTATAATATTTCCAACCTGCAAAATATTTCTAACCTGTAGAACGTTTGTTAGTTGCTAACCTACAACACTTATTCAAAAGCTATAATATTTCCAACCTGCAAAATATTTCTAATCTGCAGAACGTTTGTTAGTTAACATTATTTCAAACCTGATTGTAACCTGTTTAACTTTTCCAAGTATATCTTGAACAAGTTTCTCATCTTTCACGTGGTGAAACATTTTTAACTATGATTTAATAAAGAAAACACTTGGTTAAATTTCACTAATATTATGGTTTTTTACTCCAACTAGTTTCGACTTTGAGTCATTCTCAAGAAGTCCTTGAGAATGACTCAAAGGCGAAACTAGTTGGAATAAAAAACCAAAATATTAGTAAAATTTAACCAAGTGTTTTCTTTATTAAATCATTTTCCAAGTATTACTAATTCTAACCTATAAAACTTAATTAAACGCTATAATATTTTTAACCCTTTCTAACTTTTACTACTTAGAAACTACATTTTTAACCAGCAGAATTTTTTAGTTATAATTATTTCTAACCTGTAAAACTTTTCCACTGATGAACCGATTGCAGTAAGCACACTTCACCCCGTACTGGCTCTGGTAGTCCCTCTCGCAGTAGGGCTTCCCGTCCCGGCCCATGTACTCGCCGTGCAGCACAACGCCGCACGTTCCACACTTGAAGCACCAGACGTGCCACTGTCTGTCGAGGGCGACCAACGCCTGACCCTCCTTGAGCTCCTCGTGACAGCCGGCGCATTCTTCACCAAATAGAAAATTCGATTAATGAAATTTATTCAAGGGTCAATCAAACTGATTGCGTTTGATTCAATCAACCCACGCAATACGTCAAGTAGATTACCGGATGATAAATGTTAATAAAGTTAGTTGGAACAATATATTATAAAGTTGCTTATCTGATTTATTAATTAAAACTTCGACAGTAATTAATTGAAAAATATTAACTGCTTTATTAATAGATGTCAGATTGTTTTAAAAATCCATTAGCATTCACAAACTGTATATTAATAAGGCTATAATACTGTTTTCTTATTGCTATAATAATTCATTAAGTGGGAACGTGATTATTCTAGAGAATAAAATTTGTACCATGAGTAACGCAGTTCCTGTTTTTATTATTTAATGAGAGTCATGTGTCGAAACACTGTTTCGACTTACAAGTCAGAATGATTTAAATGTCTCGAAATATTAAAATAAGTGATTCTGTCCACCTTTCTTAACATAATTCTGGCTTAAAACTGTGATATGACAATGTCATACAAATATTTAAAAAAAATTAAATTTAAAATAAAATCACTTGGTATGTTTCACTAATTTTACTTCTTTATTCCGACTAGTTTCAGCTATCAGCCATTTTCACATTCCTTGAAAATGGCTGATAGCCGAAACTAGTCGGAATAAAGAAGTAAAATTAGTGAAACATACCCAGTGATTTTATTTTAAATTTAATTTTTTTAAAATATTTAATCATGTTTTATCAAGTGATCAATGAGAAACAAGTTGAAAAAAGTCACACAAATATTTCATTCAGAATGAAATAGGATCCCCCCATAAGGTCGAATACGATAAGATTGAATCCCATTAGGTCGAAGCAAAAAGGTAGAAGTCCCATAAGGTCGAATTTGTATTGCAAAAAAAACAACTTTTTTTGTGAAATAACTTTTATTTACTTAGTTTGAACTCGAAAGATTAATTATTCTCCGTTTCATTGTCCCAATCATGCACGATTGTTCCTCCATTGTCTTTACCTGAACCACTTCGGACTTCCCTAGGGGTAGGGTAGTGTGTGGAGTGGATGAGGGAGGATGGGAGCGGGGTAAGGACGTTGGAAAAGCTGGGGAGGGAGAGGGAAAAGAGAAGGGAGGGTAAGAGGGATACGGGAGGGTAATGAGATAAGCTAATGAAAATGTAAATGTAATGTAAAGTGTAGAGATATGCCAATAAAGGTCTTTTTTTTTTTTTTTTTTTATATCGAATCCCATTAGGTCGAAGCTAAAAGGTAGATGTTCCATAAGGTCGAATTTGTATTACAAAAAACACAACTTTACTGTGAAAATAAATTTTATTTAATTAGTTTGGATGATATTAGTGTCAATCGTAACTGTTTCGAAAAAAGTAATGATATCTTCGTCTATTAAGTATGAGGCCAACAAATTTGTATACATTTGTTCGTTAGTTGTATAAGTACCACGTCCATGTGGAACAGGCATCGGGCGCAAAATAACTTGCAAAATTTATTCTATTGCAAACCTTTCTACTAACCTAACCTAACCAAACCTAGAAGTATGTAAAATCGTTAGCGTGTGCAAAGATACTTAAGCAATGTATTCAATTTGAAACCTTCCACATCAAGCCTTTGTGCTTTATTAGACAGGCCTCATACTTAATAGACGAAGATATCATTACTTTTTTCGAAACAGTTGCGATTGACACTAATATCGTTCAAACTAATTAAATAAAATTTATTTTTCACAGTAAAGTTGTGTTTTTTGCAATACAAATTCGACCTTATGGAACATCTACCTTTTAGCTTCGACCTAATGGGATTCGATATTATGGTATTCGACCTTATGCGAAAGTAGCGTTAAGAGAGATGGACTAAATCACTCATTTTAATATTTTGAGACATTCAATCTCGAATATTAAAATGAGTGATTCTGTCCAGTTTTCTTAACATAATTCTGGCCTAAAACTGTAATATGACAATGTCCTGCAAATATTTCATTGAGTATGAAATATCTCAAATTTTATTTCATATTTTTGATATCTTTAAAATAAATTATTGCTCACTAACCATTTGGATTATTTGAAACTGGACTGCCAGTGGTGGGAGTGTTGATCTGTCTGATCGGAATTTGCATACATTTCTCGCAAAGGACTTCTTTTCCGGTGTAGGTGACTTTTTCTCCGGATGGGAACGGCTGCCGGCATCTTGCACAGGTGAAACACTTTTGGTGGTATGTTTTACCTAACGCTGTCACTACCTAAAATGATTGGTTAATTGTAAATACAAACAAATTTACAAAAAAGAAACAACAAATGTAAGTGCCATTTGCATAAATATTATTCAGTTTATTCCCGGATTCTGAATCAACGACAATACTTTAGCACGTTCTCTACCAACTGGCTCATATATGAGTCACATAGTTTGCTTAAACACACCAATGGCTCATATCTGGGATGCTGCACAATTCAATATATACTCAATGACATTAGAAGCGTAACAACAAGAAGGAATGATTTTTTTGAATTCATATTTTAGCAACAGAGTGACTATATTTAAAGCATACATTGATAACAATTTCAACCTTGTGCCTTTTATATTTATTGTGAAAAAAAAAAATTTCACTTTTTCTTTTTTGATAAAACTATTTATATGAGCTGTTTAGTACAGATGTTTTTAGTTTTCGTGTTTCCGTTGAGTGTGTTAAGCTTAAATAAAATGCCTCGAGTCCGAAGACGTCCACAATATCACCATTTGAGCGATTTTGACCGGGGTCGAGTTGTTGCTTATCGAGATGTCGGTATGTCCTATCGCGAAATTGCCCGCCGTATTGATTCCACTGCAGCAACTGTAATACGTGTGTATCAGGTATGGACAGAAGAAGGTAGAGGAGCAAGAAGAAGACCAATTTGTTAACCAAGGCGTACCACAGAACGTCAAGATCGGCGCTTAAGACAAATAGCCCTGCGAGACCGTTTCGCTACTACGCGTCATATCGGTGATCAATGGATTGGAGAAGAAGGTAGGCCCGTTAGTATGCGAACCTTATATCGCCGCATTCAATCCTTTGGGCTTCTTTCGTACCGTCCAAGATTAGTACTTCCTTTAACAGCGAGACACTGCCGCCAAAGGTTGGACTGGTGCATAGAACGGCAGCATTGGGAGGCAGAATGGCACGATGTCGTATTCAGCGATGAATCACGATTTTGTCTAGGCACGCATGATGGCCGTAGAAGGGTACGACGCTACCGTGGAGAACGACCTGATCTTAGGTTTGCTATTGAGAGGCATGTACACAGGACTGCTGGAGTAATGGTTTGGGGGGCTATTGCTTATGGTAGTCGATCACCTCTTGTATTCATTCGAGGCAATATGACAGCTGCGCGTTATGTTGAAGACGTCATATGACCGACTTTGTTGCCTTATTTAGATGGCCGCCCAGACGTACTTTTTCAATAAGATAACGCACGTCCCCATATTGCTCGTCGAACTATGAACTTTCTTAATGAAGCTGGTGTTAATGTTTTGGCGTGGCCGCCCCGTTCGCCGGATTTAAATCCCATTGAACATGTGTGGGATATCATGGGAAGAAGAATATTCTCTTTGCACCATCCTCCACAGACTCTAGCACAGTTGATCGATGAAATTCAAGTTGCTTGGAACGAGATGCATCAAGAAGACATCGACCATCTCATTTTGTCGATGCCCAGACGTCTACAGGAGTGTATACAGCAAAGGGGTCGCCAAACACATTATTAATTTTTTTTAGATTGTTTTTTAATAAAATTTCTTGAAAATGTAATCATTTTATTCTTGATGTAAGACTACCATACTGGCAAAAAATCAAGTTAAAATAATAACTCCTTCTGGGTGTTACGCTTCTAATGTCATTGAGTATACAACAATATGTTTGGGTTTTTGAGAGACGGTGACCTTTTACTTGTCGATAGTGACCGTGTTGAGTACAGAGATGAACTGCAATCATGGGCATAACCGGGATTGATATCAGGGTCAAAAGACAAAATATTGTGTCCAGGAGAGGGGGTAAGAGTTAAAATATATGCTAAATTTAGTTAAAAACTTATATGTCAGTTATTTTTAAGTGAAGCATCAGAAATATATGATTTCTTGGTGTTCATAGCAAGCAAGTGCCCCCCATGGCAGAACTGGGCAGGATTCGAATCTTTTTAATGATATTCAGTGAATTTTTTATTTGCGTAATTTTCAGGCATTCGTCGATTTTATAATAGAATTCAATTTGAAGTTTTGAACGAGTAATTCCACTCCCAGGTTAAGCATGAAGTAAAATTTCGAGTTTAGAAAAGCCTGAAAATTTGGCTCGGGCGCGTAGCGAAGCGGAGCGACCGAGCCAAATTAGGCTTTTCTAAACTCGAAATTTTACTTCATGCGCCGCCACGCGTACAAAACACTGATTTGAAGTGAAGTTCAAAATACACAAATATAATCAGATATTTAGTCTGCTCAGTGTTAATAATAAATAATTAGGTTTTGAAAATTTTGGGGAAAAGAACTGGTAACGACAATTACATATTAATGGTTGCAAAAAAATAATAAAATCAAATGTATTCTTTAAATCACTCCGTTTAATAATGGCAAGTTGAGTTGCCGAAACTGCAGTCTCAAAAATAAAATATCGTGTTATACAAACAAAGTTAAAGTGTTTTATTTTATTTATTCTTAAAGGATTTGTATTCGTGATTCGAAAAAACAGGATTCGAATCATATTCATCTCATACGAATCCTTTATTCAAATATTCGTGATTCGAATCATATTAGGTGACCTAATATGATTCGAATCACGAATATTTGAATAAAGGATTCGTATGAGATGAATATGATTCGAATCCTGTTTTTTCATCTCATACGAATCCTTTATTCAAATATTCGTGATTCGAATCATATTAGGTCACCTAATATGATTCGAATCAAGAATATTTGAATAAAGGATTCGTATGAGACGAATATGATTCGAATCCTGTTTTTTCGAATCACGAATACAAATCCTTTAAGAATAAATAAAATAAAACACTTTAACTTTGTTTGTATAACACGATATTTTATTTTTGAGACTGCAGTTTCGGCAACTCAACTTGCCATTTTTAAACGGAGTGATTTAAAGAATACATTTGATTTTATTATTTTTTTGCAACCATTAACATATAAATGTCGTTACCAGTTCTTTTACCCAAAATTTTCAATACCTAATTATTTATTAATAACACTGAGCAGACTAAATATCTGATTATATTTGTGTATTTTGAACTTTACTTCAAATCAGTGTTTTGTACGCGTGGCGCATGAAGTAAAATTTCGAGTTTAGAAAAGCCTAATTTGGCTCGGTCGCTCCGCTTCGCTACGCGCCCGAGCCAAATTTTCAGGCTTTTCTAAACTCGAAATTTTACTTCATGCTTAACCTGGGAGTGGAATCACTAGTTCAAAACTTCAAATTGAATTCTATTATAAAATCGACGAATGCCTGAAAATTACGCAAATAAAAAATTCGTTATTTGAATCCTTTTTACGAGGATTCGTCCCAGCTCTGCCCCATGGCTACGCCCATGATTGTAAAATTAATATGTTTGCAACTAGCTCTCAACTAAAATATTTTTTTTAATTATTAAATATGATTATATATTATCGAATGTATTTAACATCTGTTATAAACTGTTGCACTCGTGCATAATCATTAATAAACTTCAAGTGTCTGAATCATAATTGGCTGCAAGACATGACAATCAATAAGCTAATGAAAATTACTAACACTCTGATCTCTTAAATTGAATTTATTGAGGTTGAGTTCAGTTAAGAAAGTGTCACTCAAACTTATGCATATAAATTTATCTCTTTGATTAAGAAATGCCATTGAGGTTATGTTTATATTACACGGTGTTGAAACATTGGATCCAATTTTTTTGTCTCAAAAAATTGTAATGTATCATATTGGTTTTATATTATTTCTATATACTTTAAATGTACATAAATTCACTCTCTTTGTTGTACATAAATTATAAAACAATGCCGAAATATAATTGTGAGAATTTGTTTGTTAAAATACTTTTACGCTTAAAACTTTCCTCTTGTTGTTCAAAATTATAATTAATGTGAAATCATTTATATTCCCTAGACCTGAGAATATTTTTATCACATAATTATACGCATTAAAAAGAATGAGTTTGTTGAAAATTTAAGTGCACATTATAGTAATTATTTCTTTTAAGTAAATTATTATTCAACCCAACAGCACAGAGGATATAAGATATATTATTACAATCCCCTGTACAAGTTTTTAACTTATGTGGCCACTAGAAATACGGGTTGAGATGTAGTAAGAATAATTATTATTATTATCGATTTAATGCAAATTATTCGATAAGTTTGGAATAAATTGGAGAAATTTAATAGCTATAAGCTGAGTATCCAATAATTGTAAAACTGGCTCTTAGTTCGCCATGGAATGACTTTAAAAACTGACAGCTGTAAAAAAATAATGTGTATTTGATGAGGCCCGATCATCTAAATGTTTAACATTAAACATGCTTGGATTTTTTTTGTGATATATGTTGGTATCTAATGAAGGGTTCTCCAGTCAATTAAAAAACCTGTCAAAACCAATCGCCAACACCAATCGTTTTTTTCGTACGATTGCAAAAATTGTATTTTTGTCCATTTTGTAAAAATCCCAAAAACGTTCATGATTAGTAGTCGGCAATAAACTCCCAACTGCTGTCTCTGATGAACAGGTCGAATAGGCCTCCTTTAACACGTTGGCTGTCGTATTATTCACACTAAATTTGATCAATGTGCCCTTATTGGCATACTACATTACAGTTTACTAGCTACACACTAATCGCTACTCCCTCTCTTCCTCCTGCTTTCCTTCTCTTCCCCCAACTCCTATAGCGTCCTTAGCCTGACTCCATCCTCTCTCATCCATTCCGTCACTCTTCTATTCCCTCTTATTCCTCCGCCAAATGACTCCCCGTATCCTTCCCCTGCTCACACATTACACACTTCCCATACTTTCCCCCATCCACACCTTCCTTCCTCTGAACTACACCTCTCTCTTGCTAGCTCACCCTTTCCTCCCTACTACACCCCCCCCCCCCCCCCACCAAATACCTTGACATTCTCCCATGCACCTGCCATCTCCCCTACCTATTATTGTATTAACTCCTCTCTATACACCCCTGCCTTTCCTGTGCTTCCACCTCACCTATGCATCCACCTTCACCCCATTCCCCAGCCATTTCATCACCTTCACCTCCGATAAACCCACCCTCTCATATATTCTCCTTCGCTTTCACCCACGCATCCACCTTCACCCCATTCCCCAGACATTCCATCACCTTCGCCTCCGACAAACCGATCCTCTCATATATTCTCCTTCTCCCGCTCCTCCATCTACCCTCTCTCCCATTCACGCATGTCACATAACTTCATCTCATACCTCGCCATTCTCACAATACTCCACACTCTAGTTTCTTTCTATTCGTTTCCTGAAGCATTATTTTATTTTATTTATACATATAGACAGTCAAGCCTTTTTGAAGATAAAATATAGATTTTTAAAATATTACAATTAAAACTAATATAAACATAAAATAAAAACACCTACATACTAAATACAACAAATAACATACAATATTTCTTTTATAACGAGAACAGATTAAATGAAATTAAATTAAGTGCATTAAGTGTGCCTTGAAAGTGTTGAGGGAGTTTCCAAAAAAAATCGAGCGATAATGTGACACTGTTAACATGCCTGGCGATCCGTGGCATGGGACTGTTCATACCGTACGTGGTTCTATAGTGACATATGTAGAAGATCATTCGATCTTAAAGCTCGACCCTGCACATTGAGATTAATCAAATTATGTATCCGGGTGTTAACCTTGCTACCCCCAACATACGGTTCAGGAACCACAACTACTCCCTCTCCATACGCTCATGCCCTCTCGTCCCCCACATTTCCATGCCATACATTAACACTGACCTCACACACGCATCCCATACGCTCATGCCCTCTCGTCCCCCACACTTCCATCCCATACATTAACACTGACCTCACACACGCATCCCATACTTTACACGCCACTCTTACATAGTTGCCCATCCACTTCCCCCACTTTTCTCACACCTTTCTACACCCTACACCCTGCACCCACCTCACATGCTCCTCATACCCTCCCGTCATCATCATCATGTATTACTTCCATATAAAAAACTCATTGCTTTAAAGTAAAAAGATGGAATGTTTGGCATGCGACAATCAATGTGTTAATAATACGACTTTTAGTTAAAACAATTTTCTTTGACTTTCATTTTCATGATATTATAATAAGATGGTGGTGCCACCGTGTATATTATTGTTTTAATCAATTTTGAACTTTTATTAATTTACCTGCATCGCATATATAATAATGAAATTGTGCAGTTATACGAATGAATGAATATTTTTTTTCTGCTCCGGAGAAGTTATCATTTATCATTTGTTCAGCTTGAAAGCATCGTTAGTGATTTTTGCAAAGGCATAAAAAATTAGATTAATTATCTCCAATCAAATCAAATGACTGACAGGTGCTGAACCAAAGAATACGAATACCAATTTAAGATTGTTAATTGTTACAAACGGTCAATCAGATTAAGAGCCATTAGAAAGCATTGGTTTCAATTAAACCAATATTTGTTATGCCCGTCGAAACATTGGAAAGTATTTGTTAGAAAATTAATAACAGATAATGGATAAATAACTGTGTTCAACCAGAGATTGAAAACTTCTGTAAAATAGCACTTAATAGGTCTGTGGGTTATATAAACTAGTGCAACACTTTTTGCACCGAATTTGTTCATTACATGAACTGGCAAATGTCAATGCAATGTTACACTAACTTGAACTGGTGACGTTACAAACTTGACGCCAGTTCAACTCAGTGCAGTACAAATGAACAAACCTGCTTTGATATGTCTCAAAACAAATCGAACAAATAAAAATGAATGTGAAACTATTACTGTCATAAGAATTTGAATTTTTTGTGTTACGTGAAGATTTAAATTAAACTTGGAATGAAAACAGTAACACTTTCTTCACAATAGTTTCTATTTTGATAGGTGTACAGTTGTGAGAGAAAAATACTAGTACAGCCAAATATTTGGCTATGTGAACTGTACTCACTTTGATTTTTCAAATTGTCAATCAAGTTATCAATTCTACGGAAATGACAAACGAAATTTAATTAATGTCAACATGCCTCAATCGACTGAAATGCAAAAAGTGATACTAACCTATTAATATCTGAGAAACTATAAAGATAACCTTAAAAGTTGATTTTACGTACAAATCTGCACTTCTTTTTATGATATCCATGAATGTCTTATTGTATTACAGACTGTGAATTTTTCTTTTAAATATAAATAATGTATATGCTGTAAAGTTTCAGGCATTCGTCGATTTTATATAAAAGCGTGCAGTATGAAGTTTAGACCGAGTGATTCCACTCCCAGACTAAGCATGAAGTAAAATTTCGAGTTTAGAAAAGCCTGAAAATTTGGTTTGGTCGCTCCGCGAAGCAGAGCGGCCAAACCAAATTTTCAGGCTTTTCTAAACTCGAAATTTTACTTCATGCGCCACGCGCACAAAACACTGAAATATTGTGAAGTTAGAAATATACTTACATTATTTTTTTTTAAATGAGTAATAATCAAAATATTTAAATAACAAAATATTTATATATTTCTTCATACATTTTCAAGTCAGGTCAAATAATATATATTAATTTAACTTATTTAGTAATTTAATTAAAAAAAAAATAATAATGTTGCGTGTATGCACCAATGGCGCTTAATGGGTTAACAACCCATTTAGAAACGGTATTAGCATTAGAGACAATGTTGATGAAGTGCATGTCAACAAAAGCACCATCTTGTTGGCCAATCAAAAAAAAATGTTAACCTGTACACGACAATTTTGTTTCACAAGAAAAAAATGAAGATATTTTAGAAGTGGCTAAAGCTCCCTGCTGTACTAGTTTTTTCTCTCGCAACTGTACATTTTGAGTACTAGGTACTATGTACTAGGTACTATGTATCATTATCAACAGCTTACTAAAAAAAAAAATGTACATCTAGCAAAAGAAAAATGATGTGAAGTATTAGTGTTTTAAGGCCGGCTCCATACATTGACCATACATTACAGCAAATGTCACTTGGCCAACGTGTGGATAGAGAAGTTGGCGCTTTTGAAGGAGTTGTTGGGCATTGGTGCTTGCACTTGCCACTTGCGATTAAGTTGTCAGTTTTTTGTCCCATGTCAAAAGAATAAGTGACAAGTTGGTAGTTGTTAGGCCAATATGTGGATAGCCACTTCTGATGTGCGAAAGAACAGCGAATGTTTAAACAAACATTATCCTGGCCAAGTGAACCTATGTGTGGAACCGGCTTGATTTCAATTTTCTGTGATTTAATAAAGAAAACACTTGGTTAAATTTCACTAATATTTTGGTTTTCTTATTCCAACTAATTTCGACTTTGAGTCATTCTCAAGGAGTGAAATTTAACCAAGTGTTTTCTTTATTAAATCATAGTTAAATATGTTTCACCACGTGTAAGATGAGAAACTTGTTCAAGATATTCAATTTTCTGTCATATTTGGTTTTATATAAAAGGCTCTGTATAATTTTGTTAATTAAATTTTTTACTTACTTCTCCCTCGACGTAATCTCCACAGGTCGCACACTTGCTACCAAAATTCTTCTGATAGTCGGACGTGCAATAGTAGGCCCCGTCTTTCGAGAAGAAGCCCCCTTGTGCTAACGAATTCTTGCAGACTGTACATTTGAAGCACTCGGTGTGGAAGTATTTGTCCTGGACTCTCAGGACTTCTCCGGAACATTTTTTCTTGCACGTCTGGCATAGTGTTTTACCTATAACAAAAAAATATATATATTAGTTACACTAAACTTACAATTATTTTCATGACTTGTCAAAAAAGCACAATTAAGATAATAATGTTGTACACGCTTGTGATAGCACTATTTAAAAATGTGTCCAACAGGCTATACACTGTTGAATTGGTACTAACTTATATTGTGTGCAACAGTGTTGGGCAGGCCGGCCATCCACTGTTGAATTGGTACTAACTTATATTGTGTCTAAAAGTGCTGGATTGTTAATTTTTACCAGTTTTTCAGCAGATGTAAAGAAGAGCACAATAGTATCTCAAATCGGGGGCCTCCGTGGCCTAGCTGGTAGAGACCCACAAACCCGGAGGTCACGAGTTCGAATCCTGTCTGGGTGGAATTTATTAATGATTAATAATAAATTATTCCATCTGGGTCTAAGGATCTGTTCTGTAAGCAGCACCCAGTAAGAGAGGGGGCGAAGGGGGCGACGGCCCCAGGCGCACCTACCGGAAGGGCGCTAACGGCGCCGAAATATTTATTAAAAATATACTACCTATATATAACATACAGACAGAGAGCTTTTAGAGTTGATTTAGTAATTGAAGTGTGCCATATGCAAAAAGTCGCCAATTTTAAAGTAATGCGTTTTATATACGGAATATGTTCTAAATGTCATGCTTTACTTGTACAATAAATGCCGGGGCGATAGTGCTACAAATGGCAGAAATAGGGACTCAATTATCAACACGTCATAAGTGCCATAGTACTTTCATTCACGTTTTATGTTTCTCCTGTAAAATATGTCATTTGGTACTTACGACCTTTTGCATAAGGCACGCTTCAATTATTAATTTATTTATTGTTTTCCAAACAAGATTACTTTAAAATATTACGATCTTTTTACTAAACCTTAACTTAAGGTAAGGAGTAACTTCCTAGTTATCTACAAGTTGTCCCACGCCAGTAATTCTTTGTCATCTACAAATTTTCGAACAACTTAAAAGGTGTCAGTGTCTTCTTAATTATTTAGAAATTGTCCAATACTTGCATAGATTTGAGGTCATGCTTAAGCTAGGAGTGGAGGACATTCATTTAAGAATCCTTAAAACGCTGGAATTTGAAGGGTTTTAAATTTAGATCCTTGCGATATATGGCGCCCAACTAGGGGCCACAGAGTTAGCCTGGCCCTACGTTGGGCGCCATAAATCGCAAGGATCTAAATTTAAAACTTCCCACTGAATCAGCGTTTCGTACGCGTGGCGCATGAAGTAAAATTTCGAGTTTAGAAAAGCCTGAGTTTGGATTTGGACGCTACGCGTCCAAATCCAAACGCTCAGGCTTTTCTTAACTAGAAATTTTACTTCGAGCATTGTCTGGGAGTGGAAAACACTTGTTTAAGCTACAAAATGAACGCTTATTCATTTAATTTTTTTTAAACTTATTGATTAATGACTAAATACGCTTTAATTTGATTCGTACATTTTTGTATATACTTATTAAGAATTGTAAGTTATCCGTCATTCAATGAATTAGTGAATTCACTGGGAAATCATGATATCGTTGTTTTAGGGGTAAAATTCATTAAATACGTTACGTGGATAATTAATAGAATTTAAAAATTTACCTTTACTAAGTGTTTTCCACTCCCAGACTAAGCATGAAGTAAAATTTCGAGTTTAGAAAAGCCCCGTGAAAATTTGACGAGGGTCGCGCAGCGACCCGAGACAAATTTTCTGGGCTTTTCTAAACTCGAAATTTTACTTCATGCGCCACGCGTAAAAAACACTGACCATATTGTGAAGTTTTAGATATACTGCTTATGTTTAATAAATTTTAACTAAATCTCGCGCTATCAAAATTCGAGCAATTTACAGTAAATTTTAAGGAATACTCATAAAAAAACATTTTTATATACTTTTTTTTTTTATTTGTTTTTATTATCTATAACCTGTCGATCGCCAAATAACTTGGTATGCAAATGTAGCTTGCGTATGACAAAAGGTTGAACATCCTCGCTATATAACATATTCTCTTCCTCTATGTGTGCGGAACGTTTCGTTCACCCTCTATATATACCAGTTTAAAATTTTACTCCATGCTTAATCTTGGAGTGAAAAACACTCGTTTAAAAATACTAGAAACGCTTTGAGTTGAGGTTTTTTGGCGACTAACTTAGAGCCAGGCTAACGCTGTGGCCCCTAGTTGGGCGCCATAAATCACGAGCGTCCAAATTTAACGCTTGGCGTTGGGCGCCATAAATTGGGAGAGTGAAAGTTGAAAACTTCCCACTGAATCAGCGCTTTGTACGCGTGGCGCATGAAGTAAAATTTCGAGTTTAGAAAGGCCTGAGTTTGGATTTGGACGCTGCGTCCAAATCCAAACGCTCAATTGAATATTTGGCCCCAGGCGCCGTTTTTCCTTACTGCGGCGCTGTGTGTAAGTGCCCTGAGTTGGCAAGAATACATATCACACTTTTAAAAACACTTGAAGAATGTGTATATAATTTAATATAAGGAAAAAGATTATATGAAGTCTTATTTATGAAAAAAAGTGTTCACATAGAATAAGAGTTGTAATCGTATGTTACAACATATTATTGATCAGTTTTGGTACTTTGGTAAACCTATCTTAGAATATCTATAAATAATTGAGGATATTAATTCATGATGACGTAATTGTTTGGCCGTAGTAAAAGGTTACCTTACAATCATCGCTCGATATCAATGGCCGGTTATTCAACATCTCCCTCTCACTCCATCTCCCGATGAGTCCGAGATCCGTTGCGCAATTATAAATTTACATATTCAAATTTCATGTTTCACTTTCGTGCCGAAACGACGAATGTGTGTTTTTAGGCTGAATCGTGTGCACTTTTTTTTGCTAGACATTCTCGTCTTTTCGATTTTCGTAAGCCGTTACTCAATCGCCGTCCCGGAAACGGCCGCTTGATGCAGAGACGTGGAATTAATTCCGTTTCCTTATTTGTGAAACGCATTACCTGTCCATTAGGAAATAATGCCCGTGCGCGGTTGGTGAGAGATACTTTTAGGAGTTTAATTGAAAGCGTGCTGTCAGACTGGTTGACGTCGGTGTTTGTTTTAAACAATTTTAGTGTGTGTATGTATAGTTAATGGTCCGCGTGGAGTTATGTAACTGTTATTCATTGGGTGGTTTAATAGAAGATGTGAATGGAAATTGCACATTGATTTATTTATATCAAAGGAGGATGTTTGTATATATTCTGTCCAACACCGCTGGACAGTGTTGAACAGAACCAAATTTTTGAAATTCACTGAAACTCTTATGGCCGGTTTCTCCAACATGACTTAGGACGTTGCTTATGTAAGCAGGGCCTAACTTTAAGTAGGGCTTATTATTAAGATGCGTTGCACCAACAAATTTAAGCAATGGCTTATGTAAGTCATTCTTAGTCAAAAAAGACTGTTATTCCTCATTTCACTTTTTATTTGAATTGTTAGATGTACAGTCGGCGCAACCCAAATCTGAACGCCAAAATTTAATAGTGTAATTTACACTTTGCATCATAGTCGTTCGTCTCAATTAAATTAGACAGTTCTTAAAAATTATTGTCAAAAATTTCCGATGACGCCTCTCATTGTAATACCACTGGCCAATGCCAGAATTACAGGAATGAATTTCAGTAAGAAATACCATGACAACCAAAAAGCGTTCACATTTGGGTTGCGTCGACTCTACATTTCGAGACACAAGGTGCTAATTATCAATAACAAACCAATTTGTTATACATAATGAGCACCTTGTGCCTCGAAATGTACATCTAACAACGATACAAATAAAAAGTGAAGTAAGGAATAACAGTCATTTTTAGTGTAATAATCACTTCACGTAAACTCAAAAACATACCTACATTCTTAGTTGTGCGAATAAGTGGCAACGTAGCGATTTACATAAACTGTATCTTCTGTTGATTTAGCGGGAATTTTTATTTTAAATGTCTCCCACCTGATTCGTGAAAAAAATGTACGCTATTTATAAAGAAAATAATTTATTGTTTATAATCTGTCATTCGTATTCTTCATAACATATCTAATTTCGCAAAGCTAAAATGAGTGGCCTACCCTGAAGTTAGGCTGCGAGCCGTCGCTGATGCACTTATATTCTTAGTCTGTCCAACACCGCCGGACAGTGTTGAATTTACTAATGGCTGGTTGCTCCAACATTACTTAAGTCCTAGTCGTATCTCAAGCCGTGTCTTAAGTCATAACCGCGTCGTAAAGTGTTTCCACAACTGATTCACGTAAAAAAATCGCTTAAGTCATGCTCAAGTCCTTAATCACTGTTTTTAAAAATGAGTGAAAAACGCAGTGCAAACTATACCGCAGAAGAAAAACGTCTTTTATCTTCTCTTGTAGACAAATTTAAACATATTGTAGAGAACAAAAGAGAAGGATTCTTTGAATAAGATAATAATTTTACCGTTGTCACATTTTTAGATTTGAATCTGTAATCTAAGTTCTGGCAAACAGTGATTAAGGACTTGAGCATGACTTAAGCGATTTTTTTTACGTGAATCAGTTGTGGCAACATTTTACGACGCGGTTATGACTTAAGACACGGCTTGAGATACGACTAGGAATTAAGTAATGTTGGAGCAACCAGCCATTAGTAAATTCAACACTGTCCGGCGGTGTAGGACAGACTAAGAATATAAGTGCATCAGCGACCGCTCGCAGCCTAACTTCAGGGTAGGCCACAGCGCCAAGGCACACAAGGTTGGGATCGCGCTTTATAAATACAAGGAATTGCACAATAAAGTAACCTGTCAATAATGGATACACATTACCTTGGGTCTCTGGCCTACCCTGAAGTTAGGCTGCGAGCCGCCGCTGAAGTGCATAAATTATTAACAAGCAGTGTATGTATTGTAGGATATCAAAAGGATGTTTATTAAATATCATTATCATATTATATAAAATTACGAAAAACTATTCGTGAAAATGCAAACAATGTCTTAATTAATAAGACAAATTAAGACGATAAATATCCAATGAAACAACTACTTCCCGTGCAAATACACCTCCGGATATTTAATTATACAATGAAATATTTAAAATCTTATTTAATTTAATTTGTTACAACGCTCTATTAAAGTATATGCAACGTTTAGGTCAAATTCTCTTCAAACCAACTAACAAATACAAATTTAAAATGAAAGGAGATAACAAAAAAAAATTAGAAGTAAAAAGACTTGGATTAAAGCTAATGTCTTAGGCCATCTATAGACGCGTTTCGAGATTTATCTCTCTTCAGTATAGCTTTGCTTATGACGTTTTAAAAAAATTAGGAATAAAATTAAAATAAACTTACTTGGAAAAAGTGTTGTGTGTGGAATGAACAGGTACACAGAAATGGAATGAGTGAAAAATATGGTCGGTATTTATAGGTAAGAAAGGGGATTATGTCATTAGCAGGTATGAAGAATGTGAGACCTTATTATTTACCTTACGGTACAGTTCAAACAAGATAAATTCAAATTCAAAACTATTTGAAATTGAGAAAATAAGCTTCGTATAGTTTGCACACTTTAAACATAATATATAAAATTACGAAAAACTATTCGTGAAAATGCAAGCAATCATTATCATATAATTGATTGTCAATGAACTTCACAATAAAACAGTATTTTACACGCCTAGCGCATGCTTAAACATGCAGTTGTGTTAAGGTAGCCGAAAACTAATTATCTTAAAAAATCACCCTGTTTTAAATTTTTAAAAAAAGCGCACTGGTACGTAAATTTTAAATTCAACCGAAAATACACTCTTACGCATAAACTTTACATAATGCAAGTGGGATATGGTTAAGTGCGAATTAAAATTGGTTTATTGACTGGAGGATGCTGTGGGTGTGTTTATGAGGAGACGGATTATTACATCACTTTATTGGATTTCTTTTTTCTTCTTCTATTTTTTCTGGAGCAATTTTGATTGATCGGGTCGGGGAATTGGAAAGTTTAGTGAGCGGAAGGATCTAATAATTCAAGAAAATTGGTTGTAATGTATATAATACAACACCCACTTGAGTTAGGTATTGTTGCTGCTTGGGAACAATGCGAAAGCTATTGCGGAGGCAAACCTTTATGTTTATGTTTCGTGTGGGTGTGCGCACTTTTCTAATATTAGATATTTCGTGTTAAAATCACTTGGTTTATTTTTACGTGAAAAATATCGTAGGTATGAATAATGGAAACATTACTAAAACCACTTTTATAAAAAGTATTTTATATTATCAATGTTTAATTAGGATGGAGACATCACAGTACACAATATATTGCATTAACATATTAAGCGCCATTGATGCATATACGCAACATTATTAATTTTATGTTAATTAAGTTAAATTGAAATATTATATTATTTGACTTGACAATGTGTAAAGAATAACGTAAATATTTTGTTATTTAAAAATCTCGATTATTACTCATTTTAAAAAAATGTTTACAGCGTATTTCTAACTTAGCAATATTTCAGTGTTTTATACGTGTGGCGCATGAAGTAAAATTTCGAGTTTGGAAAAGCCCCGTAAAAATTTGTCTCGGGTCGCTAACGCGACCCTCGACAAATTTTCTACGCGGGGCTTTTGTAAACTCGAAATTTTACTTCATGCTTAGTCTGGGAGTGGAAATACTCGTTTTAAACTTCATTTTTATACAAAATCGACAAATGCCTTACATGTACAGCGTATTTCTTCACCCTGTATATAAACCAGTTCCAAATTTTACTTCATGCTTAATCTGGGAGTGAAAAGCACTCGTTTAAAAATACTAGAAACGCTTAGAATTGAGTTTTTTTGGCGCCCAACGTTGAGCCAGGCTAACACTGTGGCCCCTAGTTGGGCGCATTAAATCGCGAGTGTTTAAATTAAAAAAAAATGTTCTCAGTGTATTTATTATTAACTTCACAATATTTTAGTGTTTTATACGCGTGGCGCATGAAGTAAAATTTCGAGTTTAGAAAAGCCCCGTGAAAATTTGTCTCGGGTCGCTGGCGCGACCCTCGACAAATTTTCTACGCGAGGCTTTTCTAAACTCGAAATTTTACTTCATGCTTAGTCTGGGAGTGGAAATACTCGTTCTAAACTTCATTTTTATACAAAATCGACAAATGCCTTACATGTACAGCGTATTCCTTCACCCTGTATATAAACCAGTTCCAAATTGTACTTCATGCTTAATCTGAGAGTGAAAAGCATTCGTTTAAAAATACTAGAAACGCTTGGATTTGAGGTTTATTGGCGCCCAACGTAGAGCCAGGCTAACACTGTGGCCCCTAGTTGGGCGCCATAAATCGCGAGCGTTTAAATTTTAAAAAAATGTTCTCAGTGTATTATCAACTTCACAATATTTCAGTGTTTTATACGCGTGGCGCGTGAAGTAAAATTTCGAGTTTAGAAAAGCCCCGCGTAGAAAATTTGTCGAGGGTCGCGCCAGCGACCCTCGACAAATTTTCACGGGGCTTTTCTAAACTCGAAATTTTACTTCATGCTTAGTCTGGGAGTGGAAATACACGTTCTAAACTTCATATTGAACGTTTTTATACAAAATCGACGAATGCCTTACATTTACAGCGTATACATTATTCATATTTAAAAGAAAAATTTACAGCATGTAATACAATAAGTCATTCGTAGAAATCATAAAAAGAAGTGTAGAATTTTACCTAAAATCAACTTTAAGGTCCAGTTGCACCAAACACGTTAAACTGGTTCAACTTTGAACTTGAGGTCAAAGTGACATTAGAACAACAGGAACTGTCATCTTGAACTTGAGTTCAGCTTCAACCTGGGTTTAACATTTTTGGCGCAACTGGGCCTTAGAGTTAACTCTATAATTGCTCAGGCGTTAATGGGTTAAATTGGGTCAACGTAACACAAAAAAACGCATACAAATAGTGTTGCGACAAATGCCCGGAGATAACAGCGGACTGTACGGGTCTTTATAAAGGGGGACATCTTCAGGCGATGTTAGTAAATGCGCACGCCGTCTATGGGGAGGAATCTTAGCCCTGTTGGCCCTGACGGTAGCATTTGACACCACTTTAGCTTATTTTCTTTAAATCTTTAGTTATTCGTTGTTTTTTTTTTTTAAGAGTTCAATTTGAAGCTTTAAACGAGTGTTTTCCACTCCCAGACTAAGCATGAAGTAAAATTTCGAGTTTAGAAAAGCCCCGTGAAAATTTGTCGAGGGTCGCGCAAGCGACCCGAGACAAATTTTCTGGGCTTTTCTAAACTCGAAATTTTACTTCATGCGCCACGCAAATAAAACATTAAAATATTGTGAACTCTATGTATATTTGAAACTCACTTGAAATCAGTGTTTTATACGCGTGGCGCATGAAGTAAAATTTCGAGTTTATAAAAGCCCAGAAAATTTGTCTCGGGACGCGGGTTTAACATTTCTGGTGCAACTGGGCCTTAGAGTTGACTTTAAAATTGCTCGTGCGTTAATGGTTTAAATTGGGTCAACGTAAAACAAAAAAAAAAAACGCATCCAAATAGTGTTGCGACAAATGCCCGGAGACAACAGAGGACTGTACGGGTCCTTTATAAGGGGGGACATCTTCAGGCGAGGTTAGTAAATGCGCACGTAGTCTATGGGGAGGAATCTTAACCCTGTTGGCCCTGACGGTGGCATTTGACACCACTTCAGCTTATTTTCTTTAAATCTTTAGTTATTCGTTATTTTTTTTTTTAAGAGTTTAATATGAAGCTTTAAACGAGTGGTTTCCACTCCCAGACTAAGCATGAAGTAAAATTTCGAGTTTAGAAAAGCCCCGTGAAAATTTGCGAGGGTCGCGCAGCGACCCGAGACAAATTTTCTGGGCTTTTCTAAACTCTAAATTTTACTTCATGCGCCACGCATATAAAACATTAAAATATTGTGAACTCTATGTATATTTGAACCTCACTTGAAATCAGTGTTTTATACGCGTGGCGCATGAAGTAAAATTTCGAGTTTAGAAAAGCCCAGAAAATGTATCTCGGGTCACGGGTTTAACATTTCTGGCGCAACTGGGCCTTAGAGTTAACTCTATAGTTGCTCGGGCGTTAATTGCTTAAATTGGGTCAACGTAACACAAAAAAAAAAAAACGCATCGAAATAGTGTTGCGACAAATGCCCGGAGACAACAGCGGACTGTACGAGTCCTTTATAAGGGGGGACATCTTTAGGCGAGGTTATTAAATGCGCACGCAGTCTATGGGGAGGAATCTTAACCCTGTTGGCCCTGACGGTGGCATTTGACACTACTAAAATTTGGTAAACATACTGGGAATTTTTCTTTTTAATACATGTATGCATGAGCTGTAACTTTTCCGATGATCGTTTGTTTTTTTAAATAGTTTAATTTGAAGTCTTAAACGAGTGTTTGTATTGAGCATGAAGTAAAATTTGAAAGTGAGTAGTAACTTTTCCGATAATCGTTTGTTTTTTTAAATAGTTTAATTTGAAGTCTTAAACGATTTAAATTTAATAAACCAAAAGAGAATCTACGTCTAGGAAGCGACAGATTTAAATTTAATAAACCAAAAGAGAATCTACGTCTAGGAAGCGACAGATTTAAATTTAATAAACCAAAAGAGAATCTACGTCTAGGAAGCGACAGATTTAAATTTAATAAACCAAAAGAGAATCTACGTCTAGGAAGCGACAGATTTAAACTTAATAAACCAAAAGAGAATCTACGTCTAGGAAGCGACAGATTTAAATTTAATAAACCAAAAGAGAATCTACGTCTAGGAAGCGACAGATTTAAATTTAATAAACCAAAAGAGAATCTACGTCTAGGAAGCGACAGATTTAAATTTAATAAACCAAAAGAGAATCTACGTCTAGGAAGCGACAGATTTAAATTTAATAAACCAAAAGAGAATCTACGTCTAGGAAGCGACAGATTTAAATTTAATAAACCAAAAGAGAATCTACGTCTAGGAAGCGACAGATTTAAATTTAATAAACCAAAAGAGAATCTACGTCTAGGAAGCGACAGATTTAAATTTAATAAACCAAAAGAGAATCTACGTCTAGGAAGCGACAGATTTAAATTTAATAAACCAAAAGAGAATCTACGTCTAGGAAGCGACAGATTTAAATTTAATAAACCAAAAGAGAATCTACGTCCAGAAAGCGGCAGATTTCAATTTAATAAACCAAAAGAGAATCTACGTCCAGGAAGCGACAGATTTAAATTTAATAAACCAAAAGAGAATCTACGTCTAGGAAGCGAAGTAAAATTTGAAAGTGAGTGGTCCGCCCAACTCTGTATGTTAGTAGTTTGGTTGTGAAGGGGTAAAAAACAATAAAATAAGGCGTAATAAAAGTGAACGCAATCTAAAATGCGCGCATTTGCCTTCCAATTTCAAATATGAACTCAGTTTAATTTAAAAATGATTAAGCAAATTACTGGTACAATTTTCGAGAGACTTTTTATACGATTTACTGGTAAATCGATGAACCGGTTTACAGATATTAAAATCTCTAGTTACATATCTCGATAATTTTCTTTCTTGTTGGTATAAGTGATTATTGTTTAAAAAACAACGTTCCAATACCTCGAGTCATAAAGAAAATTACCGGCCGCCTTTCCTGGTCATAAACGGTCATTAAATCTAACTGTTTTAATACTTAAGTAATACCTTCCACGGAGTATCTTCAATTCATCTCGGATTTAATTGGACTTGCTTGTGCGGGCACAGAACAACAGTGCAGCCTTCAAGCGAACAATTATGTGAATCTGAATTGATTAAATTAATATAATTCCAAATCTACATCACAATAATCACTTACCAAATCCCCTTTTACTTTGGTATGATGGAGTTTTATAAACTGTAAAACTGTCTAAATTAGAAAGATTTTACGACTTTCTGTAAATTCCAGTTTTAGTGGATTTATCACACAATGTCGTCATCATAACATACCGTACGATTGTTAAAAACATGATTTAGAGTAGGCTTTGAGATTGGCACTACT
This sequence comes from Philonthus cognatus, assembly GCA_932526585.2. Lineage (NCBI taxonomy): Eukaryota > Metazoa > Arthropoda > Insecta > Coleoptera > Staphylinidae > Philonthus > Philonthus cognatus. The sequence goes on from OW052241.1 coordinate 157,728,719, forward strand.
GACTGTTAACACATAGTTTACCATAACCTCAAACTTATTCCATTATTCAATTAGCATTCTGGACAACCGCACAAAAAAAAAAAATGCCGCCTACTCTAAATCATAATTTAAACGATCGCAGGATACCTTGTTATCAATAAGAACACGCATTTAGGGCGTCTATTCGATTAAGCCGCCTATATCTTTTATTGCCGTTTGCTTAGCGTGTTATCTCGTGATTCCGTGTCTATTGATATAACTCCTCTGTTAGTTCAGCAAATAAATTATTTTGTCGACGGAAAGAATGGATAAATATTATGCAAGTCGGGCGTAGACGGTATTTGCAAAAGTTGCTGCTGCACGAAAAGGGTTAAAGTTCACTGAACAGTGGCAATTTTAGAGAAAAAATAAAACAAGGCAGGAGTCTAATAAATAAAATGTGCAAAGAAAAAAAGGTGTTTACATATATAATTCATGATACTAGAGTTTACTGACCTTAGTTTTTTAAGATTTCGTTTCAGTATTTTGATTTTAAAAATCTTTATTAGCTATAAATACTTTAAATCAGTCTTGGTTAACTTTAAAATATTATTTTCACTTTTATTTTATAATTTGTTAACCCATTATGTGCCATTGATGCATATACGCAACATTATTAATTTTATGTTAATTAAATTATCAAATAACTTAATTTGATAAATTATATTATTTGACTTGACAATGCATGAAGAAAAACGTAAATATTTTGTTATTTAAATATCTCGATTATTAATCATTTAAATAAAATGTTTTCAGTGTATTTCTAACTTTACAATATCTCAGTGTTTTATACGCGTGGCGCATGAAGTAAAATTTCGAGTTTAGAAAAGCCCCCTGAAAATTTGTCTCGGGTCGCTGCGCGACTCTCTACAAATTTTCTACGCGGGGCTTTTCTAAACTCGAAATTTTACTTCATGCTTAGTCTGGGAGTGGAAATACGCGTTCCATACTTCATATTGCACGTTTTTATACAAAATCGACGAATGCCTTGCATTTACAGCGTATACAATATTTATATTTAAAAGAAAAATGCACAGAATGTAATACAATAAGTCACTCGTAGAAATCATATAAAGAAGTGTAGAATTTTACCGAAAATCCACTTTAAGAGTTAACTCTATAATTGCTCGGCCGTTAATGGGTTAACAACATTTCCTCGTGAAATTCAATTCAAATATAATTAATGAGAGTTTAAATCATTTCGATATCAAAGTTCTGCAAATTTAAACCTCATGCGATTCAATTGATCAAGATTGCTAGTCAACCAGTGGCGTAATCAGGAAGAGGTTACAGGGGGGTTAGAACCCCCTCCTAGTCGCTGCTAGCAATTTTATTTTGTCCTTTTGAAATCGCCGCGTGTTTAAATCTGCCCATGTCCAAAAAAACGTTTACATATTTAATATCTACGCCTTTAATTCATGATACTAGAGTTTATTGACCTTAGTTTTAAGATTTCGTTTCAGTATTTTGATTTCAAAAATCTTTATTAGCTATAAATATTTAAAATCAGTCTTGGTTAACTTTAAGAATATTATTTTCACTTTTATTTTATAATTTGTTAACCCATTATATGACATTGATGCATATACGCAACATTATTAATTTTATGTTAATTAAATTATTAAATAACTTAATTTGATATATTATATTATTTGACTTGACAATGTATGAAGAAAAACGTAAATATTTTGTTATTTAAATATCTCGATTATTAATCATTTAAATAAAATGTTTTCAGTGTACTTCTAACTTCACAATATTTCAGTGTTTTATACGCGTGGCGCATGAAGTAAAATTTCGAGTTTAGAAAAGCCCCGTGAAAATTTGTCTCGGGTCGCTGCGCGACCCTCGACAAATTTTCTACGCGGGGCTTTTCTAAACTCGAAATTTTACTTCATGCTTAGTCTGGGAGTGGAAATACGCGTTCCATACTTCCTATTGCACGTTTTTATACACAATCGACGAATGCCTTGCATTTACAGCGTATACAATATTTATATTTAAAAGAACAATTCACAGAATGTAATACAATAAGTCACTCGTAGAAATCATATAAAGAAGTGTAGAATTTTACCTAAAATCCACTTTAAGAGTTAACTCTATAATTGCTCGGCCGTTAGTGGGTTAACAACATTTCCTCCTGAAATTCAATTCAAATATAATTAATGAGAGTTTAAATCATTTCGATATCAAAGTTCTGCAAATTTAAACCTCATGCGATTCAATTGATAAAGATTGCTAGTCAACCAGTGGCGTAATCAGGAAGAGGTTACAGGGGGGTTAGAACCCCCTCCTAGTCGCTGCTAGCAATTTTATTTTGTCCTTTTGAAATCGCCGCGTGTTTAAATCTGCAAATTTAAACCTCATGCGATTCAATTGATAGATTGCTAGTCAACCAGTGGCGAAGCCAGGAAGGGGTTACGGGGCGTTAGAACCCTTCCCTAGTCGCTGCTATCAATTTTATTTTGTCCTTTCGCCGCGTGTTTAAAATCATTGAAAAATTGTGCGTTAGTAAGCATCTGCACACGCTCTGATTTAAGGGGACTTCACCGCCTATATTTCAAAAACTTCTTTATTTATGGTCCAAAAAATTTGAATTTTTGTATGCGTATACTAGATTTAATTATAAAATGTTTGTCGGATCCTTTTTTTTCTCATTTATAGTTTTTGTGTAACAGAATTTTATTTTAGATATTTTAATCCAAAAAAAAAAATCTTTAAATAATTAACACTGATTACTTTTTTGTATTCACTTTTTATTTTGTACTGTGACTAGTTTCGACTCAACAGCGAGTCATTCTCAAACTCTCAAATTCTCTTTGAGAATGACTCGCTGTTGAGTCGAAACTAGTCACAGTACAAAATAAAAAGTGAATACAAAAAAGTAATCAGTGTTAATTATTTAAATTTTTACAATGTATCACAAAGTAACCGCCTCCACCACAAGATATTCAAAAAAAAATCGATCCGACAAATTGTTTGAATTAAATTCTTAAATACAAATCAATTAAAATAACTAAAATATTTTAACAAATAACGGAGAAATAGCAATTTAAAAAAAGTGCAATATTTGGTAAAATGTTAAGTTGATACGTGACACACGAGGGCGGCCGCCCCGACCGCGTTAGCCAATTGCATGGAAGACGAGTGTGTTGTGCGGACTTGTGCGTGAGAGAGACGAAATATAAACAAACATGTGCGCGTATTTTTCGAAAACCCTTGACACTGTTCTTGTGACCTTCAGTACTTAAAGAATTTCTGACCATTTATCGATTTCCGTGCGTTGCATTTCGAAGACTTTTCTTATTAGTTCAGTTTTTTAGTTTTATTTTATTAGTGTCAACTTATTATTTTTTTTAGTTGAATTGTGTTATAGTTTTTATTGTTAGTGTGTATAGACAATTGTGTACGATGGGACGAATAACACGAGCTAAACAAAAAATGAATAGGTAAGTAATGCAAATTTGAGTGATTATATACAGGGAGTTTTTATTTTAAGTATAAAAACATATCCCGATGCGTACTCTGTAAATGTTCAGGCTTTTGTTGTATTTATAAAAGTGATCAATTAAAAACTTTTAGTGTTTCCACTCCTTGATTAAGCATGAAGTAAAATTTGGAATTTAAAATAGCCTGAACCAAATGTTCAGCCTTTTTTAAACTCGAAACTTTACTCCATACACCACTCGTATAAAACACTGAAATATTGTGAAGTTTAGATTTTACTGCTACAGCAGTATACTAAAGCTATACATTTTAAACTTCACGTTAAATCAGTGTTTTATGCGCTTGGCGCATGAAGTAAAATTTCGTGTTTACAAAAGTTACACTACCAAACCAAATCTAAACTTGAAATTTATCTTCACCTAGCGTTGTTGTCTAGTTATTATTATTATTATTATTCTTTATTTACGGAATTCACCTTTTTTACAATTGAAATTAACACAATTAGTTGTATATAGTAACACATCATACTCATTACGTTACTAAGTATAACCAAAATTAATGTATAAACAAAATAATAACCAAAAAAAAAATATATATATATATGAGAAATATGTTTTACAAGGGATAACCTGAATCGCTAACACCAAACGGTTCAATGGCTAAGGTTAAGTTAATGTTGCTTATCCGATTATATAAAATGCATTAAATGTGTATCTGGACGAATATAATTCATATAAAAATATTCGATAATAGACTCACATAAACAAAATATCACAGTTAATGTTGCTAGTCATAAGTAGAAATATCTATCACAGTTGAGAGTAAAATATCATAGTTGTTGAAAATCTCGTGATTCTTGAGATTCAATCGGAATTTGTACATGTGTGTTTTGTGTTTTTAAATTTATCGTTAATTCGTTGTTTTATACGCATGGCGCATGAAGTAAAATTTCGGGTTTAGAAAAGCCGAGAAAATTTGTCTCGGGTCGCGCAGCGACCCGAGACAAATTTTCTCGGCTTTTCTAAACCCGAAATTTTACTTCATGCTTAGTCTGGGAGTGGAAGACACTTGGTGAAGGTAAATCTTTAAATTCTATTAATTATCCACGTAACGTATTTAATGAAACACCCCTGAAACAACGATATCATGATTTCTCGGTGAAATATCGGTAAACTGGTTTAGATTAATTAATTTATTGAATCACGGGTAATTTTCAATTCTTAATAAATATATGTATATTTATTAAGAATTGCAAATTACCCATATAATTACCCTGTATTAAAAATAAACGAATCAAATTAAAGCGTGTTTAGTTATTAATCAATAAGTTGAAAAAATTATTAAGCGTTCATTTTGAAGCTTAAACGAGTGTTTTCCACTCCTAGACAAAGCATGAAGTAAAATTTCGAGTTTAGGAAAGCCTGAACGTCCAAATCCAAACTCAAGCTTTTCTAAATTGAAAATTTTACTTCATGCACCATGCGTACAAAACGCTGATTCAGTGGAAAGTTTTAAATTTAGATGCTTGCCTAACTAGGGGCCACAGCGTTAGCCTGGGTCCAGGTTGGGCGCCAAAAAACCTCAAATGCAAGCGTTTTAAGTATTTTTAAACGAGTGCTCTCCACTCTTAGCTTAAGCATAAAGTAAATTTTTTAGTTTAGAAAAGCCTAAGCGTTTTGATTTAGACCTGTAGCGTCCAAACTCAATCTTTTTTAAACTTGAAATTTTACGTCATGTACCACGCGTCGAAACACTAATCAGTGTGAAGTTTTTAACTTTTACCTTCACAATTTATGGCGCCCAACAAGGGCCCAGCGTTAGCATGGCCCCAGGTTGGGCGCCAAAAATACTTCAAATCTATGCAAGTATTGGACAATTTCTAGATAATTAAGAACACACTTACACCGTTTTACCGTTTCGCATAGCATAATCTGAGATATGTAATTTGTTTTCCAAAGCAACGTTTTGATAGAGTTTTTATTTCTCTATTATAAAATTCTTCAAGTTTTGATTAAAAAGCAGTTGGCAAATCTATTTTTAGTGTCTCTTCATTATGATTATTTGTTCAGTTTACACTGCCATGGCTGGCTGGATACACTGCCATGGTTGCTTTCATAATCTAATGAAATTTTTCTTTGACGAAATTTTTTAAACCAACTTTGACATTTTCAATTGTCATAGCACCGTCATCAAGAGGACTGCAACTATTTTTTTGCCAATTTGGTTTTTTTCAATTGGAACTTAAACAGCGTGCAGTGATTAATGTGTTTATTTTTATTTCGAACATTTTTAATTGTTTCAACTGAAAAATTGTCATCATTTATCTGCCTGTGTGGCAAAACAAGTGTTGCAGTGTCAACTAATAAACAGTGAAATCTTAACCAAGTGTGTTATTTACTAAAAGTGTTGACAAATTATTGTTGTTACGCAAAAATCGTGGTCACTAAACTTTAAACTCTTTGTACATATAAAATGATTTTATGTTATAATGCTTAGATTATTAACAAACTTTATCATCTCTATCAACGTGCACAATAAAAACGACATTAAATATCACTAATTACTAATGATATATTTTTTCAGTAATGCGCAAAATTAAGTTATTCCATGATTTTTAAAAATTATAAGTTTTTAAGAATCTTTCACCAAGCTGTTATTATTCTCTAAGAAAGAAGATAGTTACGAAAAAACTTAAAGATAGAAAAATTGTCCAAAATTTTCTTATCTAAAACTTTTATTTGAGCGATATTTTTGTATTCCCATTAGTTATTGAGTTATTCGCAACTTTTGCGAAATAAAAATAGCGTAAATTCTCGACTTTCTTCAATTTTGACAAAAAACGTTATAACTCAAATACTATTCGAGCTACAGAAAAGTATAATACATGCATTTAGGCTATTGTGGCGAGATCTACAAGATGGGCGTATTTGTTTTTATACAGGGTGATCCATAAAGTATCTAAAAGAAAAAGTCGATTGTTTTTTTTTTCAAAATCAAGAAGGCGAGCGTTTATCAAAAGTTATCAATTGTATATACAAGACTGGTTTCCACACCCAGACTAAGCATGAAGTAAAATTTCGAGTTTAGAAAAGCCCCGTTAAAATTTGTCGAGGGTCGCGCAGCGACCCGAGACAAATTTTCTGGGCTTTTCTAAACTCGAAATTTTACTTCATGCGCCACGCGCGTAAAACGCTGATTTATCCCGAAGTTCAAAAACATACACAAATTCCAATAAATAGTTCTAAGAAGTTATTTCATGATTCTGTGAAAATTATAAGTTTTTTACGAAGCTTTCAACAAAGTGTCGATTTTCTCCAAGAAAAAAGATAGGTACAAAAAAACTTGAAGATAGAAAAATTATCTTAAATTTTATTATCTAAAACTTTCATTCTAACAACTTTTCTGCATTCCCATTAGTTATTGAGTTATTCGCAACTTTTGCGAAATACAAAAAAGCGAGCGCGCTCGCGTAAATTCTCGGCATTTTTCAACTTTGACAAAAAACGTTATAACTCAAAAACTATTCGAGCTATAGAAAAGTATAATACACTCATTTAGGCTATTGTGGCGAGATCTACAAGATGGGAGTATTTGTTTTTATACAGGGTGATCCATAAAGTATCTAAAAGAAAAAGTCGATTGTTTTTTTTTTCAAAATCAAGAAGGCGAGCGTTTATCAAAAGTTATCAATTTTATATACAAGACTGTTTTCCACACCCAGACTAAGCATGAAGTAAAATTTCGAGTTTAGAAAAGCCCCGTGAAAATTTGTCGAGGGTCGCGCAGCGACCCGAGACAAATTTTCTGGGCTTTTCTAAACTCGAAATTTTACTTCATGCGCCACGCGCGTAAAACGCTGATTTATCCCGAAGTTCAAAAACATACACAAATTCCAATAAATAGTTCTAAGAAGTTATTTCATGATTCTGTGAAAATTATAAGTTTTTTACGAAGCTTTCAACAAAGTGTCGATTTTCTCCAAGAAAAAAGATAGGTACAAAAAAACTTGAAGATAGAAAAATTATCTTAAATTTTATTATCTAAAACTTTCATTCTAACAACTTTTCTGCATTCCCATTAGTTATTGAGTTATTCGCAACTTTTGCGAAATACAAAAAAGCGAGCGCGCTCGCGTAAATTCTCGGCATTTTTCAACTTTGACAAAAAACGTTATAACTCAAAAACTATTCGAGCTACAGAAAAGTATAATACACTCATTTAGGCTATTGTGGCGAGATCTACAAGATGGGCGTATTTGTTTTTATACAGGGTGATCCATAAAGTATCTAAAAGAAAAAGTCGATTGTTTTTTTTTTCTAAATCAAGAAAGCAAGTGTTTATCAAAAGTTATCGATATTATACACAAGACTGTTTTCCACTCCCAGACTAAGCATGAGGTAAAATTTCGAGTTTAGAAAAGCCCCGTGAAAATTTGGCGAGGGTCGCGCAGCGACCCGAGACAAATTTTCTGGGCTTTTCTAAACTCGAAATTTTACTTTATGCGCCACGCGTACAAAACACTGATTTGAAGTGAAATTCAGTAACACACAAATACAACTTTAATCAGAGTAACAGGGAATCAGATGTTTAGTCTGTTATCAACGATGTTTAGTGTTAATAAAAAATAATTAGGTTTTTAATATTTTTGTTAAAACAACTGGTAACGATATTTATATATAAATGGTTGAAAAAAAAAAATCAAATTTATTCTTAAAGGATTTGTATTCGGGATTCGAAAAAACAGGATTCGAATCTTTGATTCGAATCATATATATCTCGCACGAATCCTTTATGCGAGTATTCGTGATTCGAATCATATTAGGTGATTCGGATTCGTGATTCGAATCCTTTTTACGACGATTCGTCCCAGCTCTGGTAATGACAGCAGCCGTATGTGTCGATTGCCGCCTCATGCTTTTTCTCCGTTACACACATTATTAGGAAATTAAGAATCTCCTTTGAACAACAAGGGCATTATTAATCTCCCAATAATGTGTACAACAGAGAAAAAACATGAGACGGCATTCGACTTCGGGAATTACACATGGGCAAAATCGCAGTGGGCCCTGTGCCCTATGGCTTATCGCGCGGCGCATTAACCGGCGAAAAATCTAAATTTAGACGATGGGTGGGGCTTAAAGCATTCACTTGATCGGGGCACAGATAAGAGATGTAAGTGATCCGCCCAGCAGAAACCGCTGTGACGTCATACCAGTAGAATCCCCTTAACGCGAGAATATATTATAAATAGTTGTTTTTTATGTAGTTTTTATAGAAATATTTTATGGTTATGTAAACTATATTATTCTGTCTAAACTGTTTTTTCTCTTTCTGCGCTACGGTTAGAAAAAATGGAAAAATCCTGGCTACGCCACTGTAGTCAACGAAATTATTTTGAAAATATAGTAAAGTAATTTTTGCTTTTGATATCTCTTGGCTCCTAGAGTCCTAATGTTATAATATCTTTTATTAATTTTCACTTGCATATAAATAAACAACTTTAAGACATTTTTAAATGTGCACTGTAAAAACGTTAGAATTGTTTCGCCACACGGTGGCTTTTTTAGGCGAAATTTACTGAAGAAGAACTTATCATTCTTTAGCGATCTCAAAAGTTTAAAAACTCTGATAAAAATTACCACAACCAATAAATAATTTTTTATCTCGGTGAAAACATCGAGTAACAAATGACCGAAAAAACGAGTTCTTTACTCCTGCTCCGTGACAAGTGCAGTAGTAGCCAATAAGGCGAGTTGAACAACCTGAATCTGTTGCTCAAATCTGAATGCTGGAGCGATTCCCACACTCAACGGCATTCCCAGGGTGTTAAAGGGCACGAAATTACTGGTGACATGTTTTTCAGGCCATCTACAACGGTGAATCACCCGCGCGGCGTTATAATTTTAGCCTGGAATTCGTATCCTCCTTTTGTTCCAACATTCATACAAAAATTAACGATAAACATGGGAAATTATATAATTGCAAATTATTTGTATAATTAAATAAGGTACAATTCACGAGATGTGTCCCATGGTTTCCTTGATTTGTAGTGCTTTCTGCACCAATACATGTAATACGAAAATAGTTTGTATAGTATTTTTAATACCTGTTAGGAATTTCCCATCCTTATTTATCTATCATGAATCAGATGAAACAAAAAATTACCAACAAAAATGAACGTCGATTACTAATTAGATGTTACGTCAAAAGATTGATGTCTGTTAATGTCATTAAAGAACGCAAAAATATTCAGATGAATCCAAAAAGCTTATGCTGAATCCAGTAATAAAAATAAATTAACAACTTGATTTAAGGTAATTTTAAAAGCGTCCGAAGTCCTAAAAGTTCCACAAAGCACATTATAAAACCTAAGATGAGAACAGAGCAACGGATTTTGAATTTAGAAGGAATATGTCTTCGAACGTTTCCCTGAGCAAAACTCGAATTACGAAGAATACTCTGCATTTTTCAAGGGAAGTGATTTACAAAATGTATGCCCGAAAGGAACATATTACTTTATGGGAATGGGACGTTTCATCGCCGGGCCAGTTCATCGCCTGGCCAGTTCATCGCCGGGCCAGTTCATCGTAGGGGCAGTTCATCGCCTGGCCAGTTCGTCGCCGGGCCTGTTCATCGACTGGCCAGTTCATCGCCGGGCCAGTTCATCGCCTGGCCAGTTCATCGCCGGGCCAGTTCATCGCCAGTTGTTTCATCGCCAAGCCAGTTTATCGCCAGGCCAGTTTATCGCCAGGCCAATTGCGATAGGATATGTCAGGATAGGTAAGGATAGGTTAGGATAGGTTAGGATAGGTTAGAATAGGTTAGGATAGGTTAGGATAGGTTAGGATAGGTTAGGATAGGTTAGGATAGGTTAGGATAGGTTAGGATAGGTTAGGATAGGTTAGGATAGGTTAGGATAGGTTAGGATAGGTTAGGATAGGTTAGGATAGGTTGGGGCAGCTTGGTGGTGTAGTGGTTAGAGTGTTGTACTGCCACGCCACGGACCGGGGTTCAAATACCGGCCTAACAAGTTGTCTGCATTTATATAGGTTAGGATAAAAATGCCAAACACTCCGTCTTCTCGGATATGACGTTAAATGCATGTAGGACCCGTGTACTGCCTGGATGTTGCGTGCACGTTAAAGATCCCTACCGGTGGGTTGGAACTCCCACCGGGTTCGGCAAAATTCCCGGATAGCTGTAGACCTAATCTCCGACGTCATGATTGGCCTTAGCAGCGGAAATAGATGACGTAAAACCCAAAATAAAAAAAATAAAAAAAAAAAAAAAGGTTAGGATAGGTTAGGATAGGTTAGGATAGGTTAGGATAGGTTAGGATAGGTTAGGATAAGTTAATAATAATATAATCTTTATTCTAATATAAATATAAACATACAAGATATACATGAATACTAAATATAAGAATATGCGTCACATAAGAGAAAAACATGCTTAAGCAATAGGCACATGTAAGTAATTTAGATTAAATTCTAAAAACTCATTTAGAGAGTAAGGTTCAATATCTCTTACAATAATATTTATTTTTGATTTAAATGATTTGAAACACCGCTCATTTTTCAAGTAAGTCGGCAATTTATTAAATAATTTTATGCATGTGTAATTCACGCCCTTTTCGGTGAGTGAATATCGGTGTATAGGGTAGTTAAGGTTATCCTTATGTCGTGTATTGTAGATATGAATCTGAGTTCCATCTGAAAAAAGGTGCTTTTGTTTCCATATGAACACTAGACACTCTAATATATAAATTCCTGTGACAGTTAATAAGTTATTCGATGCAAACAAAGACCTACATGATGTAGAGCTTTTGAGACTTAATAAGATCCTGAGCACACGTTTTTGGATTAAGAAAATTTTATTTATGTTAGGCGAACTACCCCAGTGTATGATTCCAAATCTGACCAAAGATTCGAAATTGGCATAATAAGTTATTTTTAATATATCTAAAGATAGGTGAGGTTTTAAAGTATATAGCATAAAGCTAATTTTAGCCAATTTACCTTGTAAATACTCAATGTGAGAATACCATTTTAATTTTTCATCGATGTTAATTCCCAAAAACATAGACGATTGAGAAAGTTGAAAATTTAGATTGCCAAATGAAATGTTATTAGGCATATTGCCGATTTCATTTTTTTAAATAGAATACATTTAGTTTTATTTTCGTTTAGCAATAAATTGTTGTTTTTAAACCACTGTGTAATATCAATTAGTGCTAGTTCCCCATTTCTTACCATATCATCAAAAGTATTTCCAACGATACAAAGATTGGTGTCGTCGGCATATCCGACAATCCTTAGCTTCGGAGATGACAATTGATAAAGATCGTTTATAAATATATTAAACAAAAAGGGGCCAAGTATACTCCCTTGTGGAACACCCATGACAACGTCTAGAGCACTTGACCGCAGTTTTTCACCTTTATTCATTATTTCTACTAATTGTTTTCTGTTAGATAAATAGGATTTGTACCAATTATACGCGACTCCGCGGAAACCGTAATTGTATAACTTCGATAGAAGCAAGTTATGGTCAATGCAGTCAAATGCTTTAGATAAATCTAGCATTATTCCACAAGGGACCTGGCCCCCTTCAAAAGCACAATGGATGAAATGGGTAAAATCATATAATGCGGTATTTATATTTTTATGCTTAGTAAAGCCATGTTGGTTTTTCGACATCATATTATATTTTTGTAAAAAAGATATACTTTGTTTTGCGACATAGTATTCAAACAGTTTAGAAAAAGTCGATAAAATACTTATTGGTCTATAATTTTCCATATTATCACGGCCGCCTTTCTTGTATACTGGTTTAACTACTGCTAATTTCAATATTTCTGGAAAAACGCCATTAGCTAAGGATTCATTAATGAGATGACATAATGGTTCACTAATTAAATGAATGATTTTTTTCAATAGCGACATTGGAAATTCATCAGCACCGGAGCTTTTTTTATTTGGCATAGCAGAAACTATACCCTCAACTTCACTTATCGTTATGGGGCAAAAAAATACCGAATGATAATTATTAAATTCCAGCCTACTATTTTTGTCGGAATTACCTCCCAAAATGCTCTTTGCAGAATTGACAAAGTAATTATTTAAATCATCAACATTTAGCTCGCAGTTACCAGACAGTTAATTTGTAGGGCCACTTAATTCTTTTATGATGGACCAAGAAGTTTTACTTTTATTTGTGGAGAATATTATTTTATTATTATAATATGCTTTTCTGTCATTTAATAGCAATTTATTGTACTCCTGTTTATAGTGCTTATAAGTATTTTTACAATTTGGGAAATAATTTACTAGGATAGCGTACAGGTCAAGTTGCTTTTTACACATTTTTGTCTCATTAGAAGTAGCAATTTTTATTTTTTTGTCTCTTTTATTATATGTCCTTAGAGGAAAACAGGTATTAAAATATTGTGAGAGTATACACATAAAATGGTTAAATTTTGAGTTAACGTCTGATTTATGATATAACCCCATCCAGGCTTCATTATGAAGATATTCAGAAAATAAAGAAATATTTTGGTCTGTAAAATGTCGATATTTAATTTGATATGAATCGTTATGATGTTTTAAATTTATATCTATAATCTGAGCCATGTGATCAGAGAACCCAGTCGGAATTATATCATAATGCATTACGTTCTGCGTATTATTTGTAATGACATTATCAATGCATGATTGTGAAGTTGGTGTTACTCTCGTATATTCTTTAATCAGTAATTCCAGATTGAAGGATTTGATTTGCATTTTAAAATGACTTGAAATGTGATAAGTTTTTAAGATATCTATATTGAAGTCACCACATATATAGAATTTGTTAGGATAGGTTAGGATAGGTTAGGATAGGTTAGGATAGGTTAGGATAGGTTAGGATAGGTCCGGCAATCGGCAATCGTCCGTAGCAAAGAACGATGCTGGAAAAACCTCTGCGAGGAAGTGGACAACGACCCCTGGGGATTGCCCTACCGCATGGTCACCAAGAAGTTAGGTACGAGATCACCGGTAAGCCCACAAGTGACCGTACCGGGAGGTATACGCGCTGTGGTGGAGAAACTATTCCTTACCAACCCGAGCCCAGGTGAGACCGACGGACAGATCACTGGAACACGTCTAGAAGACATCCCGGTAGTGACTGCTGAAGAACTGGAAGCGGCAGTGAGGAGATTGCCGAACAGAAAGGCACCGGGACCGGACGGTATCCCAAATGAACTTGTAAAGGCAGTGGCCGAAGAGTACCCGCAGGACTTCCTGCAAACCTACACCCAGTGCCTGCAGGAGGGAAATATCCCGGTGCGTTGGAAAACGGCGCGACTAGTGCTACTCCCCAAAAAGGGAAAGCCACCACAGGAACCATCGGCGTACAGTCCACTTTGCCTTCTGGACGGGGTGGCCAAACTCTTCGAAAGGATCCTCGTCAACAGGCTAGAGGGAGAAATCGAAGCCGGCACGGGCCTGTCGGACAAACAGTACGGCTTCAGAAAGGGGCGGTCAACGGTAGACTGCACATTGGCAGTCCAGGCAGTGGCAACAGAGGCGAACACAGGACCCCTTCGAAAACGGAAACACTGTGTACTCATTGCACTGGACGTACGCAACGCGTTCAACTCCCTTCCGTGGGAGAAGATCAGGGAGACGCTCGAGGCGAGAAGAACCTCAGGTTACCTGAGAAACATGATTGCAAGCTACCTGCGAGATAGGTGGCTATTATATGATGACGATAGCTGTACCCGACGTATGAGCGTGACCGGAGGGGTACCGCAGGGGTCAGTTATGGGGCCCCTGCTCTGGAATCTTGTATACGACAGCGTACTTGCACTCAAGCTTCCAGAGGGAGTTCAGCTTTTCGGCTTTGCCGACGACTTGGCTGTGGTGGTAACACACAGGGATATGACGGCCGTAAAGGTCAACGCAGCCTCGGCCACCTCTAGGATTGCAGACTGCCTGGAGGAGATGGGTCTGGAACTAGCCCCCCAAAAGACGGAAGCTGTGTGTCTATCAACCAGGAGAGCAGGGAGAAACCGCAACGAGACCATAACGATCCTGGGAACGGAAGTCCCAGTGCGGAAGGAGGCCAAGTACCTGGGAATTATACTGGAAGCCAACACTAACCACAGCAAACAGGTGGTGGAGGCAGCGGCATCGGCCGCAAGGACGGAGAGGGCACTGGCGAGAATAATGCCGAACATCGGAGGGCCGTCAGAGGCGAGCAGGCGATTGCTGGCCTGTGTTGCACGATCAAAATTGTTATACGGAGCACCGGCCTGGAGCGGCTGTCTAGAGACGGCCAGAAACAGGGAACGACTGCGAGGGGCGCAACGCATTGGAGCCTTGCGAATAACTAGGGCGTACCGTACGGTCTCGATGACAGCGGTTGAAGTTCTGGCGTCTCTGGTCCCAGCAGACCTCATGCTGAGGGAACGGGCGACAATCCATACCGAATTAAAGGCAGGCGCAGAACAGGCGAACTGCAAAAAGGAGGCACGTGCCCAAACGATGCGGAGCTGGCAGGAGAGGTGGGAGAGAGACGAGGACCATAAAGGCGGGTGGACCAAGCGCTTAGTGAAGGACATCGAACTGTGGGTTAACAGGCGGCATGGGTCTACGACGCACTGGATGACCCAGATGCTATCTGGACACGGGTGCTTCCAGGCCTACTTGGCCCGAATTCGTAAAGTGGCGAGCGAGACATGCCTGCACTGCGATGCAGCGGTGGACGATGTGGAACACACACTCACGGAGTGGATGGAAGAGAGAGCTGCTATGTGCGTCGTGTTGGGAGGAGAAGTGAACGCCGACACCATAATTCCACACATCCTGGAAACGGAAGTCAAGTGGGACGCCCTGGCATCATTTTCGGAAACCGTACTCCGCAAAAAGGACGACGAAAACCGAAGGATCGAGGCTGAAATTGTGCTGGACTGAGGTGAAATGTGTGGTGAATGGACGCTGGTGCGGTGACCTGACGAACATGTATCTGTGAAGCGAAAGGGTGTCGTGATAAACCGGTGATAGAAGTGACGCGAAAAGACGCTTAGGTTTGAAACGAGTGTTGCGAAAGGACGCTTAGTAAACTATATGGTGAGGCGAAAGGACGCTTGTGCAGTGAACTCGAACTTTTTATTATTGGAGTCGAACTATAAGTGGAAAGCCAGCAACATCTACGCGACGGAAACGCAACGTACGCCGCTACCGACCTTCCTCGAGGTAATGCCCTAGGGCGGTTCCGAGGGAGGACTCAACATCGGTAAAGGGGGTTTTTTAGTGGGTCGGCCAGACTATCCAGCCATCCCCACACTACCACGTCAACCTGGCGACGTGGTGTCTGTCGTACAGATTTTTCCCTCTACAAAAAAAAAAGGTTAGGATAGGTTAGGATAGGTTAGGATAGGTTATTATAGGTTAGGATAGGTTAGGATAGGCTAGGATAGGTTAGGACCAGACGACCAGACTTACTGTTTTTGTCAAAAATATGCATATGTCCTCCGTGGATAAACTTTTCATTCTCTCTTTTAGTCAAAATTTGTGTTTCCATACTTGCAAATAGTAAACCTTAATCTGAATTGCACTCAATGACATATATCAAAAAATTGCAGCATTCTCATTCGATTTTTATTAAGTTTGAGTAACGATTACTTGGTTATAAAACGTAATATTAAATTAGTGGACAATTTCCAGAATTGGGTAATATTTGAAATTTTTTATTATTAGATATGATCTTTCTTTCAAAATTTAATTTATAAAAATATTGGCGATGAACAGGCCTGGCGATGAAACGGCCGGCGATGAACTGGCCCGGCGATGAAACGGCGGCGATGAATCGGTGGCGATGAATCGGCGGCGATGAAACGTCCTAGACCGTTACTTTATAGACTATTTACTGGCAATTTATGGAAAAATCACCAGAAATTAAGATGTCGAAAAATTCTTTATAAAAGTTGGAGCAAAAAACGTCTTATAGAATGGCTTGGAAAGAAATATATCTCTATTTGTCCAGGGAAACATTTCCAGACTAATTCCATCTAAATTGGAAATTCATTACGTGTTTGGATCTTCCAGGTTATATAATATACATTTTATGGAACTTTTAGTTGTGTTATAATAACATGATAGAATAACGTCCATATAAATAACTACAGGGCTTTCATTACTTCCCGAACCCCACGTGACTAAATTTAAAATTGCCGCGTAAATTATTGTATTTGTACGTTGGAGGCTTTGAAAAAAGTAACCAAACGTTACTAAAGTCAAATTTGACATAAACGTTTATGCGCGGTGCATCGTTAAACCAACCTTTGAGATCTTACAAGATTCGCCCGGAATTTTCAGGTAAGCAAAAATTGTTTAATTATTCTGAAACATTGAGTTTTATTTCTATTTATTTTGCAGAGTCAATTTGCTAGGATAAGCAAATACTGCGAAAATGGTATTTACAACGGAGCAAGACGCGTTTAATAAATATTTTTAAATCTAGGGAATTTTTGTGTGAGCCATACCACCTTGTACATTTGGTTGCCTATTATTTTTGGTCACGTGGGGTTCGGGAATTAATGACAGCCCGGTATGTTCCATATTATGAAATTAATTAATATTACTCCACTAATACCCTAAGGATAATCGTTTAGATGTCAGCCATTTGACATGTTCCTAACCTACTAATTTTGTGTGTATGTTCAAGAAGCCACATACGTTAAATCACTAAAACGACTGGTACTTCCAAATAGGTATTAAAAATACTATATCATCAGATTACGTGTGTGAAAAGCAGCGACAGCTCGCAGCCTAACTTCAGGGTTGGCAAGGAATTACACAATAAAGTCACCTTTCAATAACGGATACATATTACCTTGGGTCTGGCCGACCCTGAAGTTAGGCTGCGAGCCGTCACTGGTGAAAAGAGAGAGAAAACTTCACAATTTCTCTGCTGTGGTTTTTAGATGAAACATGCGGAAACGTATGTTCCGGTATGCAGCTTTAAAATTTTAAGGTTAAACGTCATATTTGGACAATTTCTTTGTAAAACTAAATCTGCAAACACTCAGCTACAATTCAGAGATTTCTCCAGAACGAAATACTATTATTTTTGAGAGTTTGTTAACGGAACTAGGAGTAAGCTTATGTTAGTAGCACAAATGTTAAGATCAAGTTCTTTTGGAGACTTACCGTTTAGCTGCAAATTGTATTTTAAGTTCCAATTTTGAGGTTATACACGCTGGTAATTTCGGGTAAATAAGCACATTACAGGTATAAATTGTACACATGATGAAATTATTCACAAAATTATGCCGTAATTGATCAATATTGTATTATTATCTTTATTCATACAGCCAAAATTACGATATTAAATTTACACTATAATTTGTTTAATAACTAGGAGAAGCGTTTTAAATTTCACGCGCCAAAACCTACAACTCTCATTGGCCGAGTGCGCGCCCATTTTACACTATGCTAATTACGTGATTATTAGACGCAACAGCTGACATAACCTTAATTCGAAGCGTTACTGAGTTGTAACTTTGTCTGTTTCGTAATAACTTTTTGTGCGGTGTTTCTTTAGCATAGTTAAAAGTTAGTTTTGTTTATATTGTTGTAATGGATTATGGACCCAGTACAAGCTCGGTGATGATATCACCTTCACCTCCAAAAAAAGCGTAAAAAGTTGGATTTGGGTCATTTATATCTGTCTGAAAAACAGTGCATAATAAATATGTATAAGCAGATGATAACAGATGATCCACATATGAAAATGACTGCTGTTGTATCAGGCATTGTTGGTGCAGTAGGTGAGATATCAAATAGCATAAGAATATGCATCAAATAATAAAATGTTTAATTTTTAGGAGTTGTAAATTCCACTGTCTATCGAACCATTAGCGAATATACGAAATCCGGAGAGATTTGTAGCCCTAAACAGCTTGGAGGACATAATTACAAGTTTTGATGACGTAGTGGAGAGATCCGTGCATAGTTTCTTCTCTAAAAATGAACTGCCAACTTTGAATAAAGTTGTAAAAGAAGTAAACGATATAGTTTTATGAAACAAATCAATTTTAAGTAAGATACAGACCAGAGCTGGGCAGGATTCGAATCGTTTTAGAGGATTCAAAAGAGACATTCGAATACTTTAGTTCAACTGGATTCGTGAATTAGTTGTGAGGAGTAACATGAAAAATGTTTTTTGTGTGTTTTTAAACTTCACATTAAATCACTGTTTTATGCGCGTGGCGCATGACGTAAAATTTCGAGTTTAGAAAAGCGCAGAAAACATCGTTGATAACAGACTAAATATTTGATTCCCTGTTACTCTGGCTAAAGATGTATTTGTGTGATTCTGAACTCCACTTTAAATCAGTGTTTTGTACGAGTGGCGCATGAAGTAAAATTTCGAGTTTAGAAAAGCCCGAAAATTTGTCTCGGGTCGCTGCGCGACCCTCGACAAATTTTCACGGGGCTTTTCTAAACTCGAAATTTTACTTCATGCTTAGTCTGGGAGTGGAAACGCTCGTTCGAAACTTCAAAGTGAATGCTTTGATAAGAACATTAAATGATTGAAAATGTTTTTAAAGATAATTATCTAGTTTTCAAAATTTTGTTTAATATTGTTTGAAGTAAAACTGACACTGGTAGCCACAATCTGAATTGTTAAATTTTTCCGAAATTTCCCTGACTAAAGATATTTTCTCTAGCCTTTTAATATAACTCTTCTGTGGGAAGCCCCCATTCTGTTTAATAGTTTTCATTGCTTTTGCCAATATTAAATTTAATTTTATAAATTTTTACATGTTTTGTAATTTGCCTGCTGATTTTGACAAATTTAATAATATCATATGGATTTTTTGTTAGTGTTTTGGTCAATTTGAATATAACTCCATGATTTTTCTCTGACTTTCCCTGTTTTAATGATATTCAGTGAATTTTTTATTTACGTAAATTTCAGGCATTAGTCGATTTCATAATAAAGTTCAATTTGAAGTTTTGAACGAGTGTTTCCACTCCCAGGCTAAGCATGAAGTAAAATTTCGAGTTTAGAAAAGCCCCGTGAAAATTTGTCGAGGGTCGCGCAGCGACCCGAGACAAATTTTCGGGCTTTTCTAAACTCGAAATTTTACTTCATGCGCCACGCGTACAAAACACTGATTTAAAGTGGAGTTCAGAAACACACAAATACATCTTTAGCCAGAGTAACAGGGAATCAAATATTTAGTCTGTTATCAACGATGTTCAGTGGTAATAATAAAGAAATTGGTTTTGAATATTTTTGTTAAAACAACTCTTAGCGATATTTATATATTAATGGTTCGAATCATTATTTAAAATTGCCGCCAAATTTATCTAGTGATATTTCTGGTAACTTTTTATAGTGTAAATTGGGCTTTGGCACTTACTCCTTTTAGTTTTTAAACAGACTATAAATGTGACGTGTACTGACGTTTATTTAAAATAATGGATATATAAATTGGATTCATTAGAAAATTACAACTATTTAAATTTATGATATAAAAAATAGATGGCGCCATTAATCCACACAAATAATAACGCATTAATATTTAATTCAATAATTTATAATGAATAAAATGTATGGATGTAAGGAAGTAAGATTACAACTTCCTTATAAATTATTGAATTAAATATTAATGCACTTTTATATAAATAAAACAATTTAAACACTTTCAATGTATTAATGCGTTATTATTTGTGTGGATTAATGGCGCCATCTATTTTTTACCGACTTAACGTTATCAACTTGCAGCCTACTTTACCGACTAAAAGAGGGACGTTTGAAATGTTTTTGTTTTGTTGTTTATTATAACAAAATATTATATTTTCGTGCTATCACTCACGTAATTTATTTTGATTAATGCAATGTATGTACTCAGTTATGTATAAAATCACAGTTAACACTTAACTTTTAATTTTTAATAAATTCACATTTGCCATTTACAAAAATCAACTCGGGTTGCAGCAATAGAGTAAAACAAAATCGCTGGCCATCAACGCAACTAGAAATTACAGGGCTTGGGTGCATGTGTTGGACACTGGATTTATTTTGAACATTTTTGAACTGTTTAAGAACTTTTTTTAATTAATCTGACTATGTTTGTGTGTAACAATGAAGAATCTGGAATCCATTTTTGTCTAAAACTTACTGTTTGACCACAATTCATGTTTAAGGTTGTATAAAATCACAGATAACACTTAACTTTTAATTTTTAATAAATTCACATTTGCCATTTACAAAAATCAACTCGGGTTGCAGCCATAGAGTAAAACAAAATCGCTGGCCATCAACGCAACTAGAAATTACAGGGCTTGGGTGCATGTGTTGGACACTGGATTTATTTTGAACATTTTTGAACTGTTTAAGAACTTTTTTTAATTAATCTGACTATGTTTGTGTGTAACAATGAAGAATCTGAAATCCATTTTTGTCTAAAACTTACTGTTTGACCACAATTCATGTTTAAGGATAATGTTTTTGTGGGATGTCTTTCTTACATTTTCTTGCGCATTTCGAGTATAAAATGGACGCACAGCATAACTTTATTATAAATACCTTTATAATTGCACCGATTTGTATATCTAACTTGTATATTAACGTTAATACACTACACAAATTTAATGTTACATATTTAAACAAATCACAAACGTAACTGCCGGCAATGTCAACAAGATTACGGGTGTAAAAACTAGATGGCTTCATTAACAATATAATATAAAGATGTGAAAAGTCCCTAAATTCTACTAAATGTCCCTAGCCCTTTCCGGTCGGTTCCCGTTTTGTTGTGAAGCTAAGCTTCTCATTTCCGTTCTAGTTCCCGTTTCAGTTCTCTTTACGTTTTATTGTGAAGCGGCCTTAAATCATAACACATATGAAAAAAGTGCACTGATGCACCTCTATTTTATAGAACCCAATTAAATCATACACTAGCGCCACCTGCTTTTATTTCACGCAACTATATCAATCGAAAGCTGAAATCGGTAATACCAATATTTTATATAAATAGTTCTCAACAAACGTCACTTTTATATTGAAAAATTAAATTAGCATATACGCTTAAAAAAAGTAAGACAGCAATAAATTGTGAATTATAGTTTAGAACTTGTTCCAAAGTTGTGATGTGAATCTATTTTATACAGGAAATGTGTTTAAAATCACACATAAAAACAATAAGTAGTTTATCAAAATCGAAAAGTTTAAAGATAAATTACGCTTAAACGGTAAGTTTTCGAAAAAAAATTATCTGAAGTTTTATTTTTCTCTCATCAAAATACATACGTTTTAAAAAAAATAATGAAAAATGGTAGTGTCCAACACATACACCTTGACCGTAAATTTTAGTAAGCGGTTGTTTTTTTTAAATAAATATCTAATTTGTTATACGAAAAGTTAAAATACTCATAATCTAAATATTGATAATAATCAATCTAGATTATATATCTATTAGTTTAAATAAACGTCAGTGAACGTCACATTTAGTGTGCAATTAATATCGTGATTTTGGTTGTATAAATGAAGATAATACAAAAATTTTGATTAATCACGTCATAATTTTGTAGATAATTTCATCATGTATACAAGTTATACCTGTAATGTGCTTATTTTCCCAAAGATACCAACGTATATAACCTCAAAATTGGAACTTAAAATACGATTTGCGGTTAAACGGTAAGTCTTCGAAAGAACTTGATCGTAACATTTATGCGTCCCACATAAGTTTACACACTGCTCAATTTTAAATTTCAAAAATCGATCTGGAGGAACCCCGTATACATACAGCGAATTTTCTATTAGGTATACATATGCATAGGCTTCTTTTTAAGAGTTCAATTTGAAGCTTAAAACGAGTGTTTTCCACTCCCAGACTAAGCATGAAGTAAAATTTCGAGTTTAGAAAAGCCTGAAAATTTGGTTTGGTCGCGTAGCGCGAAGCGCGTAGCGGCCAAACCAAATTTTCAGGCTTTTCTAAACTCGAAATTTTACTACATGCGCCACGCGTATTAAACACTGAAAGCACTGAAATATTCTGAACGAGTAAACTTCGCTTGAAATCAGTGTCTTATACGCGTGGCGCATGAAGTAAAATTTCGAGTTGAGAAAAGCCCGAATTTGGATTTGGACGCTGCGCGTCCAAATCCAAATTCTTCGGGCTTTTCTCAACTCGAAATTTTACTTCATGCTTAGTCTGGGAGTGGAAGACACTCGTTTAGTTCTTTGAAAACTTCGCTGAATTTTCAAACTTTTAGTTCATTTTTAACGCTTTTCGTAAATTTCTAAGATTTCTTTTAATTTTTAAAATTCTGATGAATTTCTTAAGTTTTTGCTAATTTGAAAAATCTCGATACACTGAAAGATTGTGAACGAACAAACTTCGCTTCAAATCAGTGTCTTATACGCGTGGCGCATGAAGTAAAATTTCGAGTTGAGAAAAGCCCGAATTTGGATTTGGACGCTGCGCGTCCAAATCCAAATTCTTTGGGCTTTTCTCAACTCGAAATTTTACTTCATGCTTAGTCTGGGAGTGGAAGACACTCGTTTAGTTCTTTGAAAACTTCGCTGAATTTTCAAACTTTTAGTTCATTTTTAACGCTTTTCGTAAATTTCTAAGATTTCTTTTAATTTTTAAAATTCTGATGAATTTCTTAAGTTTTTGCTAATTTGAAAAATCTCGATACACTGAAAGATTGTGAACGAACAAACTTCGCTTCAAATCAGTGTCTTATACGCGTGGCGCATGAAGTAAAATTTCGAGTTGAGAAAAGCCCGAATTTGGATTTGGACGCTGCGCGTCCAAATCCAAATTCTTTGGGCTTTTCTCAACTCGAAATTTTACTTCATGCTTAGTCTGGGAGTGGAAGACACTCGTTTAGTTCTTTGAAAACTTCGCTGAACTTTCAAACTTTTAGTTCATTTTTAACGCTTTTCGTAAATTTCTAAGATTTCTTTTAATTTTTAAAATTCTGATGAATTTCCTAAGTTTTTGTTAATTTAAAAAATTTCGATACACTGAAAGATTGTGAACGAACAAACTTCGCTTAAAATCAGTGTCTTATACGCGTGGCGCATGAAGTAAAATTTCGAGTTGAGAAAAGCCCGAATTTGGATTTGGACGCTGCGCGTCCAAATCCAAATTCTTCGGGCTTTTCTCAACTCGAAATTTTACTTCATGCTTAGTCTGGGAGTGGAAGACACTCGTTTAGTTCTTTGAAAACTTCGCTGAATTTTCAAAGTTTTAGTTCATTTTTAATGCTTTTCGTAAATTTCTAAGATTTCTTTTAATTTTTAAAATTCTGATGAATTTCCTAAGTTTTTGTTAATTTGGAAATTTTCGATACACTGAAAGATTGTGAACGAACAAACTTCGCTTCAAATCAGTGTCTTATACGCGTGGCGCATGAAGTAAAATTTCGAGTTGAGAAAAGCCCGAATTTGGATTTGGACGCTGCGCGTCCAAATCCAAATTCTTTGGGCTTTTCTCAACTCGAAATTTTACTTCATGCTTAGTCTGGGAGTGGAAGACACTCGTTTAGATCTTTGAAAACTTCGCTGAATTTTCAAAGTTTTAGTTAATTTTCAACGCTTTCCGTACATTTCTAAGATTACCTTTAATTTTCAAAATCCTGATGGTTTTCCTGAATATCCTAAGTTTTTGTTAATTTGAAAAGTTTCGATACTAGTTTAAAATGTTCAAAGTCTTGCCAATTTTCATAACTTACAATCAAAACCAATTTTCTTGATAAGCTTATTAGTATTTTTACAAATACTAGTTGAATAATATTTTTCAATGGTTTTGATATAACAACCAAACTTCCGCCTAAAAACCGCAATTTCCTATGAGCCGGTTTTCGGGCACGATTAGATAAAACAATCCGTTTCGCAAACGAGCGAAGAAAGCAACGGATCCTTCTCTCGGTTGCGTAACGGCGGCATGTTCGTAAAAATCGAAAGGATTTCGCCGCGGCCGAAGCCATAGAACAAGTTTAATTACACAACCTTGGGCGAAATTGGATATCTCCAGTTCGTAGGAGGGGGGGAGCTAACTATGTCGATTGTGCACGTTTCACGTAGTCAGGTGAATATGGGTGTTTATACGCCTGCTTGTTGCTGCTGATAAGAAATTTTGTTGAATTATTTTGTATTATGTGGATTTATGAATCGTTTCACTGTTGCTCATGAATTTTTATTCTAAAAAATTATAGGAACGCTTATAGTATTTTGAAAAATTCCTTGATGATAAGAAAATGACTACAATATTCTTAATAAAAACTTTTGAAAAGCTTTATCGAAAGCACGTTTTTTGATAAGCTCTTCAAAGATTATATTTTCTACAAGGAGATAAACTTGGTATTCTTGGAAATTTATTTTGTGGCAGTTTACAATTGTTTATCGAAAACAACAAATAGGCGTCCAAAACTTTTTCAAAAAACTCCCTAGGTTAGCAATTTCAAAGAAAATTTGGGAAGAACTACATAAAGACATGTGATAAACTGGAAAACTTATTCACCTTCGAATTTCCAAGGATTTTTTTGAAGAACTTCATGAGTTCCAAAAAATTATAAATTTCATAGACAATTTGAAATGAACTTCATAAAATAATACCTCATATACTTAAAAACCTCTTCACCATACAAATCACAAAGGAAATTATAGAAGAGGCAGTCAAAATTTATTTAAAAAACTCCTCATCTTTGTAGTGTCAAAGAAAATTTGTGTTGAACCTTGTTAAACACCCCATAAATTATAAATCTGTTTCACCTTAGCGATATAAAAAAATATTTTAAAAGAACTTCACGAGGCATTTAAAATTGATTCTATAACCTGCTCATATTATTAATTTCAAAGAAAAATTGGGAATAATTCACAAACATTCCATAAACTCGAACATCAATAATTTCAAACCATAGAAAAACTTCACGAAATATTAAAAATTCCTGATTTTACTAATTTAATAAAAAAACAAAAAAATGGGAATAACTACTTAGAACAATATTTGGTGCTATACGCGGGACAGAAATATATTATTTAAAAAATAACAAATGAGAGTGACAACATTTTGACCATCTATGCTCGTTTTAGATATATTGTTTAAACAATTAGTAAAGAAATTTCGAAAATAAAATAGGAGTTTTTAGAGATATGATTTTTTAATATTTGGTATGAACGGTGCTATACGCGAGAGAGCAATATATTATTTAAATAATTAACAAATGATAGTGACAACATTTTAATCATCTATGGTCGTTCTAGATATATTATTTAAACAATTAGTAAAGAAATTTGTAAAATAAAATAGGAGTTTTTAGAAATATGATTTTTTTAATATTTGGTATGAACGGTGCTATACGCGGGACAGCAATATATTATTTATAAATTAACAAATGAGACTGACAACATTTTGACCATCTATGCTTGGTCTAGATATATTGTTTAAACAATTAGCGAAGAAATTTGAAAAATAAAATAGGAGTTTTTAGAAATGATTTTTTTAATATTTGGCATGAAAGGTGACATACGCGGGACAGCAATATATTATTTAAACAAAGAACAATTAAGAGTTACAACATTCAAGTTATTTATACTCGCTCTACACATATTGTTTAATCAATTAGAGAAGAAATTTTGAAAATAAAATGTGTGGTTTGGAAGTTATGAAGTTTTGTAATTCTGGGGACATAATTTTGATAATTTCATTTAAATAAAACATTAAATTACATATTAGTATTATTACTCGTATGTACTAACATTTAGAAAAGTAAATACGTGAAATATTTGTCAGTTTCTCTTTTAAAAATTGAAATTTACATTAAAAATAGTGTGCTTAATGTTATGAGAATTGTAAGTATTTTCTTTAAAACCAATCGTGTTGGTTTTGTTTTCAAACACTTTGCTAAAACAAAATGATATACAGGGTGTCCCCGAATGGTCTGTACAACGCTCTACCACATATTCTCTGAAACAAAATAAGACGGTTTAACTAAACTTATCTCTATCCAAAAGTGGTTCCTAAGCCATCTACGAGGCCTCAAAGATATTATTTTTTTTCATTATTTTTCAAATATTTTTATTTTGGACTTAGGTAAGAAAACCTAATTTGGCACATTTAATTACATTGATACCATGCACTTTTTGCGATATGTTTCTTTATCCTACGTTTAAAGTAAGTGGTCAAACTAGGACCATCGACTTCTTAAGATACCTAAATATTTTTATTCAACAGGTCAAATCACAAGGAATACTTTTTTTCTGCAAGATCATTCAATTTTACGTATTTTTTGTCTCTTATAAAATTTTGCTATTTTCCCCACAAAAAAATATTTTTATTTGTCAAAAAAAAGTAATAAAATTATGAACAATATTTTGCTTCTCAAAACAATTAACAAAGTAGAAATAAAGATATGTGCCTAACAATAAACACAAATTTATTAGTTTCACAACAAATGTTCAAACTGATTGCCATTTTCAGCAATACAACAATTTGAACAACGCAAAAAATTAAAATGGACACGTTGTAAAACACCAACATTGTTTTTAACTGTTTGAAACGCATTCTGTATTCGCGCCCATAATTCGTCGTGCGTATTTATGGGCTTACCATAAACAATAGATTTAATAATGGCTTAGGAACCACTTTTGGATAGAGATAAGTTTAGTTAAATCGTCTTATTTTGTTTCAGAGAATATGTGGTAGAGCGTTGTACAGACCATTCGGGGACACCCTGTATATTGTACAAGAAATGTTCGCTCATTAAAATTTCATTCTTGGGCATTCTTCAGAGAGTGTGTGGATGTATTGATCGGGTCCTATAAAATTTGGGTTTCTTCCTATCAAATTTTTTATTTCCAATAAACATAAAGTTGGGATTTTTTCTTATCATATTTTTTTATTCCAAATATTTTAACCACTCCTATCTCCGTAAAGCTAATTCATATGTAAAATCTCTTTTCATAGATCATATCATTGATTCTTGAATAATTTCATGTGGCCAGCAATATCAAAACTGTTACTCTGATTAACTTTCTAACCTTCTCCACCTGGCTTGATCAGGCTAAGATAACTGAATCGCGTTAGTTATTAATGAGAATACTAATGGAATAATTAAATCATAATTCATAATCAAACGGAGGCACGTAGATGATGAATGCCCTCCTCGGAGAGGCGTTACGCCAGCTCGCTCATGGGATTAGCTTAATTAAAATTAAAATCATTTAGCTCGTTTAATTGTCACTATCATGTTACGATATTTATTACTGAAGTGATGAATAAAGATGAAATTTCCCCAAAGAGGAAAAGTTGTTTGAAATAATTTTGTCTTTATATGCACATTTACCTTTTTAGGATTTCAAAGGAATATTGTAAGAATGGTATTTATAAAAACAGAAAGGTTATCTATAGTGTCTTCTTAGAAGGAGCTTTATCTTTACATACGCAGCATTACTCTTCTAGTCAATAAAGAATATCAACATTGAAACAAAAAGAATATTAAAAAGATAAAATTAAATTTAACACAAATAATTTTTATGTACACATTTCTTTAGTTTAATTTGTCTATATGAGGCGTGACTGATGTAAATGTATTCTGTTTTTTTTTTCTTCATATCTCATTACTCATGGAAGACCAGCATGTTTTGTATGCTAAACTGAATCTCGGTTTGTAATTATTTTGAGTTGCATTCTTGTTTTATTATTATTGTTATATACAGGGAATTTTTCATTTAAGTATACATATCCCAATTACAGCGTATATGCTGTAAATCTTCATACATTCGCTGTCTTTTTTTAATGAGTTCAAATTAAAGCATTCAACGAGTGTTTTACACTCCCAAATTAAGCAACTTCCGAATTTTCAGGCTTGCCTAAACTCGAAGCTTTACTTTATGCGCCACGCGTATAAACCACTGGTTTTAAGTGAAGTTCAATATAGGTCTCTAGCATACTGCTTTAGAATCATATTGTGGACTTCACAATATTATTCTAAAGCACGTGTTTAGCACAAACGCATTTTGGCGCCCAACATGGGGCCAAGATAAAATTCATTGGGGGCATCAATGAATTTTATCTTGGCCCCAATTTTACCAATTTTTTATCAATTAATATAGTCAGTGTAATATATAAAATACTAGTAGAATCTTAAAACTCTAGATTAACATCTAATAAAGAATGGATGATACAAAAAGACATGTTTATTTAGCACAAACGCATTTTGGCGCCCAACGTGGGGCCAAAAAAATGTACATATTATTGACGAATTATTTTAATCAATGGATTTTTCTTTTTAGGATTTGAAAGGAATATAGTCGGAGTAGTATTTATTTAAACAGCAATGTTATCTACAATTTCTCTTTCGAGGGAGTTTTCTCTTTACATGTGCAGCATTACCCTTGTTGAAAATATCAAAAGGAATATGAAATTTCTTTAAAGATGTAGACTATCTACAATTACTTCCAAATTAATGTGCGCTCTAAGCTCGAATATGCTGCTTTAGTGTAGTATCCACAATCACAAAATCAAATTAAAATGATAGAAAGTGTACAGCGAAAATTCCTAAAAATGCTATCTTATAAGCGTAATGGTCTATATCCGGTTAGAGGATTTGATCATTAAACACATTTAATTTTGAATCACTTGAATTACGTCGTCAAAAGACATCACTCATTTTCTTGTATAAATTACTACACAATTCAATCGACTCCCGTGAACTTCTTTACAAAGTGCGGTTGCGCATACCAACTTTTTGCAGCAGACAAAAGTTTACGTTTAGTATACCACCATGTAGAACCAACTATAAACTTAAATCGCCAATACTTATTATGTGTAGTGTTTATAATGCGTTACCTTATTCCTGCGACATATTTTATAACAACATTAAATCTCTATTATCACATTTGAAAGAGCAAATAACTTAACATAATATTTTCACGTATCTGTATTTTTCGTTTTTTTGTTTATTTGTATATGTGTAGACGCATACGGCCATGTAATTAATCTATTTTACAGATTGTCTTGTAATTGGGATGTAATTTTCCTGTTGGGCAATAAAGACTTATTATTATTATTATTACTTCTTTGTAGGAATTTAAACTTAATGTGCTCAATATTTGGTCTTTTGAGCATATCCCATCTTCATTTACTTCTTTAGTAACATACGTATCTATTAATTGCTTCATTAACAACAATTTGCACATTATTGATAAATGAATAAAAGTCAAGTTTCATGAAGTGATTAATAAGAACCAAATTGAAGAAATTCGCATATTTTCAGTTTTGAAGTTAAAGGTAATTCGTTTGAAAATATCGTGAACTACGGTTGCTTTTTTCAAGAAATATAGAGGACATTTCTTCTTAATTTTCTCAATCAGACATGCCAAAACAGTTTGATACAGTATAATTAACAGAATAAAAAAACATATTTTACTAAAGCTAAATATTGTGATCTACGATTTCTTCTTTGAAGAAATATAGAGGATATTCCTTCTTCATTTTCTGAATAAGACATGCAAACATGTCTGATTGAGGAAATTAAGAAAGAATATCCTTTATAATCTTTCAATGAAGAAATTGTAGATATAGTATAATTAACCGAACAAAAAAAAAAAACTGTCGCTAAAGCTAAATATTGTGATAAACAATTTTTCTTTGAATGAATATAGAGGATATTCCTTCTTAATTTCCTTAATCAGACATGCAAACATGTCTGATTGAGGAAATTAAGAAGGAATATCCTCTCTGTTCCTTCAAAGAAGATATTGTAGACAATACACAATATTTAGTATATCGGACACTTTTTTTCTTATTAATCACTTGGTAAAACATTTTAAAATATAATGGTTTGTAAATTAAATTCACTTGGTTTTGTTTCATTCTTGATAATGGCATTAAGCCGAAACTAGTAGAAAATAAAATACATATAAGTGAAACAAAACCAAGTGAATGTAATTTACCAACCATTACACAATATTTAGCTTTAGCAACACATGTTTTTTTGTTCTGTTAATTATACTATATCAAACTGTTTTTGCTTTAGTAACAGCAACTTGATCGATTTAAGAATTTTTAAATACATGTAAAACATTTCACAAGTTTACATATTGATTATTTTTTCGTTCACAAATTTGAAAGTAGTTGAAAATTGGCCTTTTTGTAATATAATTTGAGACGCAACAAAAAATCTCATCTGGAACCTAATTATATAATTAAGTCAATATTCTCGATCAGATAAACATAGCTGGACCACCTTTCTTGTTAATAGGTAGCTTTTAGGAGTCATTAAGCCAATTATAATCCGTCGGAGCGTCCGAAAACACGAAATTAGAGCTGTACACTTTAATACTTGAACAAACAATTTAGATATATAAGGCAACACACGAAAAACAAACACACGCAAGGCCGGATCACTATATATGTAAAGTGTGCATAACAAATTTATTTTTAATTTAATTATCACATTATGATATAACAAAGGTAAATAATGATATAGTAAATTTTGAACTATTATATTTAAGAATAATTCAAATTCAAAACTATTTGAATTCGAGTAAATAAGCTTACGCTTCTTTAGTATGCACACTTTAAACATAATATATAAAATTACGAAAATGTTATTCGTGAAAATGCAAACAATGTCTTAATTAACAAGACAACTTAAGACAATAAATATAGTTGTTTTAATGGATATTTATTGTCTTAAGTTGTCTTATTAATTGAGAGTTTGTTTGCATTTTCACGAATAACATTTTCGTAATTTTATATTTAATATTTTTAGATATTTTCGTTGATTTTAAAAAAAGCGTGCAATTGAAAGCTTCGAACGAACCAAACCAAATTTTAAGTTTTTCTAAACTTGAAATTTTACTGCATTCTTAATCAAGGGGTGGAACCTTGATTAAGAATGCAGTAAAATTTCAAGTTTAGAAAAACTTAAAATTTGGTTTGGTCGCGTAAAAATTGCTGTATATTTTGAGTAGACATAGCCCTTTCTAAATATATCAAAATTTGATAATAATCCATTTATGGTGATTCAATTATTTTTGCTTAAAGTAAAAATTGTGATTGTTTTTACTTGATTATTATGGAAGTTGTAAAAGGGGCTACTAACTCAAAAACCCCTTGTAGAATTTTAATGAAATTTGGTTTAGATGTTAAGTAAACATTGCTCTTTTAAAATATGTTAAGATCTAAAAATACCCCATTCATAGTTTTCCAGGTATTTTTGCTTAAAGCAAAAATTGTGATTGTTTTTCTTGATATAAAAGAGGCTACTAACTCAAAAACCCCTAGTAGGATTTTATCGAAATTTAGTTTATATGTTAAGTAAACATTGCTCTTTTAAAATATGTTAAAATCTAAAAATACCCCATTCATAGTTTTTCAGTTAGTTTTGCTTAAAGCAAAAATTGTGATTGTTTTTACTTAATTATTATGGAAGTTGCAAAAAGGGCTACTAACTCAAAAACCCCTTGTAGGATTTTTATGAAATTTGGTTTAGATGTTAAGTAAACATTGCTCTTTTAAAATATGTTTTTTATTTTTTTATTTTGGGTTTTACGTCATCTATTTCCGCTGCTATGGCCAATCATGACGCCGGAGATTAGGTCTACAGCTATCCGGAAATTTTGCTGAACCCGGTGGGAGTTCCAACCCACCGGTAGGGATCTTTAACGTGTACGCAACATCCAGGCAGTACACGGGTCCTACATGCATTTAACGTCATATCCGGAGAAGACGTTTAAAATATGTTAATATCTAAAAATACCCCCATTTATAGTTTTCAGTTATTTTTGCTTAAAGCAAAAATTGCGATTGTTTTTCTTGATACAAAAGAGGCTACTAACTCAAAAACCCCTAGTAGGATTTTATCGAAATTTAGTTTATATGTTAAGTAAACATTGCTCTTTTAAAATATGTTAAAATCTAAAAATACCCCATTCATAGTTTTTCAGTTATTTTTGCTTAAAGCAAAAATTGTGATTGTTTTTACTTAATTATTATGGAAGTTGCAAAAAGGGCTACTAACTCAAAAACCCCTTGTAGGATTTTAATGAAATTTGGTTTAGATGTTAAGTAAACATTGCTCTTTTAAAATATGTTTTTTATTTTTTTATTTTGGGTTTTACGTCATCTATTTCCGCTGCTATGGCCAATCATGACGCCGGAGATTAGGTCCACAGCTATCCGGGAATTTTGCCGAACCCGGTGGGAGTTCCATCCCGCCGGTAGGGATCTTTAACGTGCACGCAACATCCAGGCAGTACACGGGTCCTACATGCATTTAACGTCATATCCGGAGAAGACGTTTAAAATATGTTAATATCTAAAAATACCCCCATTTATAGTTTTCAGTTATTTTTGCTTAAAGCAAAAATTGCGATTGTTTTTCTTGATACAAAAGAGGCTACTAACTCAAAAACCCCTAGTAGGATTTTATCGAAATTTGGTTTATATGTTAAGTAAACATTGCTCTTTTAAAATATGTTAAAATCTAAAAATACCCCATTCATAGTTTTTCAGTTATTTTTGCTTAAAGCAAAAATTGTGATTGTTTTTACTTAATTATTATGGAAGTTGCAAAAAGGGCTACTAACTCAAAAACTCCTTGTAGGATTTTAATGAAAATTGGTTTAGATGTTAAGTAAACATTGCTCTGTTAAAATATATTAAAATCTAAAAAAAAATACCCCATTCATAGTTTTTCAGTTATTTTCGCTTAAAGCAAAAATTGTGATTGTTTTTACTTGATTATTATGGAAGTTATAAAAAAAGGCTACTAACTCAAAAACCCTTAGTAGGATTTTATTGAAATTTTGTTTAGATCTTAAGTAAACATTGCTCCTTTAAAATATGTTATAATCTAAAAACACCCCATTCATAGTTTTTCAGTTATTTTTGCTTAAAGCAAAAATTGTGATTGTTTTTACTTGATTATTATGGAAGTTATAAAAGAGGCTACTAACTCAAAAACCCCAAGTAGGATTTTATTGAAATTTGGTTTAGCTGTTAAGTAAACATTGCTCTTTTAAAATATGTTAAAATCTAAAAATACCCCATTCATAGTTTTTCAGTTATTTTTGCTTAAAGCAAAAATTGTGATTGTTTTTACTTGATTATTATGGAAGTTGTAAAAGGTGCTACTAACTCAAAAACCCCTTGTAGGATTTAAATGAAATTTGGTTTAGATGTTAAGTAAACATTGCTCTTTTAAAATATGTTCAAATCTAAAAATACCCCATTCATAGTTTTTCAGTTATTTTTGCTTAAAGCAAAAATTGTGATTGTTTTTACTTGATTATTATGGAAGTTATAAAAGAGGCTACTAACTCAAAAACCCCTTGTAGGATTTTAATGAAATTTGGTTTAGATGTTAAGTGAACATTGCTCTTTTTAATTATATCAAAATCTAAAAATACCCCATTCATAGTTTATCCATTATTTTCGCTTAAAGTCAAAATTGTGATATTTTAACATATTAAACACATAAACATAAGAGAAATACTTCAAAAATTCGAGTAAACTAAACATAAAAGAGGTAATTAAACATTTCGAGTAAACTAAACATGAGAGTAGTAATTGAAAATTTAGGGTAAACTAAACACAAGAGAAGTGATTCGAAATGTAGAGTAAATTAAATATAAGAGTAACAAAATTTCAGTATATTTCTTCACCTGAAGAAGCTACAGTGTAGCGAAACAATTGTAGTGAATTTAATAAAAAGTTGAAAATCATAAATAGTTTACTATTATTATTATATTAAAATCGAAATTTCTAGTAAACTAAACGTAAGAGAAGTCATTTACGTTTTAAAAATAGATGATATGATCTATTATTTTAAACTTTAGAATAAATCAGTGTTTTATACGCGTGGCGCATGAAGTAAAATTTCGAGTTTAGAAAAGCCCCGTGAAACTTTGTCTCGGGTCGCTGTGCGACCCTCGACAGCAATTTGCTTTCGGATTTTTTTTAAATTATTACTTACATATCCCAAAATAATAATTGTATTTTTAAAGCACAAGATTTGGTTAGATGTCTTTAATTAATTCTGGAAATGGAATTAAATTAAATGAAAAGAAGTATTATGTTGTATTTACCACCTTTTAACCTTAGCAATGGAATTGGCCGATAAAAAATATAGCTTCGAATAGTTTTTTCTAAAGATGAAGTATGTGTTTTTGAACTACACTTGAAATCAGTGTTTTATACGCGTGGCGCCTGAAGTCAAATTTCGAGTTTAGAAAAGCCCCGTAAAAATTTGTCGAGGGTCGCTGCGCGACCCTCGACAAATTTTCTACGCGGGGCTTTTCTAAACTCGAAATTTTACTTCATGCTTAGTCTGGGAGTGGAAACACTCGTTTAATAATAATTAAAAACAATTATAGATATCCCTTTTACATGAAATATAAAAAAAACACTTGATTATTCAACAAGAAATCACTTCTTTATTTCCGTCTTGTGAAAATCAAGAGGGCTGTGAGGGAATTAGTGTGCAGTGAGATCTAGTAGACATGGCTGAGTTGAGGTTACTTTTACATGATCGTAAATCAAAAACCATTGACTACGGGCGGGATTTTTGTAAAATTTGCTGTGTATTTTGAGTAGATATAGCTCTTTCAGTATTTGTGAAAACTGAATAATACCTCCTTCATGGTTTTCCAGTTATTTTTGCTTAAAGTCAAAGTTATGATATTTCAACACACTTTTTTTATAAAAATTGAATTTTCCAGAACTCATAACTCAAAAACCTCTAGTGGAATTTCCATGAAATTTGGTGTAGATGTTAAGTAAACATTTTTTGTTTCAAAATATATAAAAATCCAAAAACGGCCCAATTATTGTTATTTCCGCTTAAAGTCAAAATTGTGATATTTTAACATATTTTTTTTAAAGTTGAATTTTCAAGAACTCGTTACTCAAAAACCTCTGGTGGAATTTTCATGAAATTTGATGTAGATGTCAAGTAAACTGCTTTTTGAAAATATGTAAAAAAACTAAAATCACCCCATAAATAACTCTGGGTTTGTAGTTTGGAAGACTCTGTTTGTAGTCGACGTGTAAGAAGGGTTGTGAAAAGATTTTGATTCTTGTTAAAAACAGGAGAATAAAGGTGTATTAGGTGTGGTTTTAAATTAAAGGTTAACGAACGACTGACGGTAAGAAAATTGCTGTGAATTTGGAAAATTCAATGTAAATTAAGATGTTAAAGGGCAGTGCCCAGTCGCTTTAATAAAGGGACTGATTTGATAAACACAAGGTAAAGTTGACTGAAAATAAATAAAAATAAAACTTTAATAATAAACTTATGAAGAAATATCTAGAAAACAGACAAATGGTCTCACAAAACGTAACATACAAATAGTACAGTCTTTGAAATAAATCAAGTGGA
Organism: Philonthus cognatus; assembly: GCA_932526585.2. Classification (NCBI taxonomy): domain Eukaryota; kingdom Metazoa; phylum Arthropoda; class Insecta; order Coleoptera; family Staphylinidae; genus Philonthus; species Philonthus cognatus. Next base: position 157,764,586 of record OW052241.1, read on the forward strand.
AGCATTAATAAATAACTTAAAAAGAAATATCTGTAAAACAATAAAACAGGTAAGCAGTTTTACAAGAAGTAACATACGAATAATAAAGTATCGGCCCTCTTACGTATAATAGTCTCTCTGAAAGAAGGGTCAGAATAAAATTGATCAAGCGGAAGTGTTGAGAATAAATGTAAGAAGGGCAGTGCCCGGTTGCTTTTAAAAAAGGGACTGATTGAAATAAATAAAGGTATAGTTCATTAAAAGATTATTTTTTATTATCTTCATGTTTCTTTTATTTTATCTTAAGGTTATTTACTTCGACTTCTAGTGAATCCAACGAAACAATTTTTCCATTTGCATTGATTTTTTTCCACCAACCGTTTGTAAATCTTTACACTGTAACCTATCCGTTCTTCTGTTATTATTGCGATTTTTCTTTTCGTTCGACGATGAGCTTTCCACATTATATTTTCCTCGTTTTATTTCCTTATATAATTCTATAAGAAGAGCCGTTGATGAAAAAAATAGCCCACACCAACTATAATGGTGATTCAAAGAACACTGAGAAATTATTTATGAATTCTTTAAGTGTTATTTGTATCACTAGTAGTTTTTTTGGGGGAGGTTCTCATGTTCGGTTCTTTCTCTCAGGAATTGAGCAAATAAATAACTCTGGGTTTGTAGTTTGGAAGACTTTGTTTGTAGTCGACGTGTAAGAAGGGTTGTGAAAAGATTGTGATTCTTGTTAAAAACAGAAGAATAAAGGTGTATTGTGGTTTTAAATTAAAGGTTCACGAACGAGTGTGGGTAAGAAAATTGCTGTGGATTTGAAAAACCGTCTCATTGGATTCATAAAAAAAGGGACTGATACAATGAAATCAAGGTAAAGTTAAGTGATAGTGACTAGAAACGCACACTTAATAATAAATTTAAAAAGAAACATCTATAAAACAGACAAACGGTCTCACAAACCATAACATACAAATAGTACAGTCTTTGAAATAAATTAAGCGGAAGCATTAATAAATAACTTAAAAAGAAATATCTGTAATACAATAAAACAGATAAACAGTTATACAAAAAGTAACGTACGAATAATTATCGGCCGTCTTAGGTATAATGGTCTCTCTGAAACAAGGGTCTGATTAATATTGATCAAGCAGAAGTGTTGAGAATAAATGTAAAAAGGGCAGTGCCCGGTCGCTTTTAAAAAGGGACTGATTGAAATAAATATAGGTAAAGGTGGTTAAATGATTATTTTTAATTATCTTCATGTTTCTTTTATTTTATCTTGAAATTATTTACTTCGACTTCTGGTGAATCCAACGAGATAATTTTTCCATTTGCATCGATTTTCTTTCCAAAAACCGTTTGCAAATCTTTACCTTGTAACCTAACCTAATATCACCGTTCTTCTGTTATTATTGCAATTTTTCTTGTCGTCCGACGATGAGCTTTCCACATTATATTTTCCTCGTTTTATTTCCTTATATAATTCTATAAGAAGAGCCGTTGATGAAAAAAATAGCCCACACCAACTATAATGGTGATTCAAAGAACACTCTGAGAATTTATTTATGAATTCTTTAAGTGTTATTTGTATCACTAGTAGTTTTTTTGGGGGAGGTTCTCATGTTCGGTTCTTTCTCTCAGGAATTGTACAAAGAAATAACTCTGGGTTTGTAGTTTGAAAGACTCTGTTTGTAGTCGACGTGTAAGAAGGGTTGTGAAAAGATTGCGATTCTTGTTAAAAACAGAAGAATAAATTGATTAAATTATTGAATTTTTACGTTAAATTGGAAATTACTCAAATGCTATTGGAGTAATTTCCAATTTAACGTAAAAATTCAATAATTTAATGAAATTTTTACGAAAATGGAAATTTGAAAGATTACCGATGTGAAGATAACCACGGATTTTCCAGCCACGGATTTTGGCGCCTCCACCATCACACGAATTACGAAACAGATTCCCCAGAATTTCAAAACTTCATAACTCCCAAACCACATATTCTATTTTCAAAATTTCTTCACTAATTGATTAAACAATATACATAGAGCGAGTATAAATAACCAGAATGTTGTAACTCTTAATTGTTCTTTATTTAAACAATATATTGCTGTACCGCGTATGTCACGTTTCATACCAAATATTAAAAAAAATCATATCTCTAAAACTTCTATTTTATTTTCCAAATTTCTTCACTAATTGTTTAAACAATATATCTAGACCGAGCATAGATGGTCAAACTGTTGTCACTCTTATTTGTTAACTATTTTAATAATATATTGCTGTCCCGCGTATAGAACCGTTCATACCAAATATTAAAAAAATCATATCTCGTAAAACTTAAATAATTAACAAATGAGAGTGACAACATTTTGACTATCTATGCTCGTTCTAGATATATTGTTTAAACAGTTAGTAAAGAAATTTGTAAAATAAAATAGGAGTTTTTAGAGATGTGATTTTTTTTAATATTTGGTATTAACGGTGCTATACGCGGTACAGCAATATATTATTTAAATAATTAACAAATAAGAGTGACAACATTTTGACCATCTTTGGCTTATTTTAGATATATTGTTTAAACAATTAGTAAAGAAATTTGTAAAATAAAATAGGAGTTTTAAGAGATATGATTTTTTTAATATTTGGTATGAACGGTGCTGTACACGGGACAGCAATATATTATTTAAATAATTAACAAATGAGAGTGACAACATTTTGACCATCTATGCTTGTTTTAGATATATTGTTTAAACAATTAGTAAAGAAATTGTAAAATAAAATAAGAGTTTTAAGAGATATGATTTTTTTAATATTTGGTATGAACGGTGCTATACGCGGGACAGCAATATATTATTTAAATAATTAATAAATGAGAGTGACAACATTTTGACCATCTATGCTCGTTCTAGATATATTGTTTGAACAATTAGTGAAGAAATTTGTATAATAAAATAAGAGTTTTATGAGATATGATTTTTTTAATATTTTGTATGAACGGTGCTATACGCGGGACAGCAATATATTATTTAAATAATTAACAAATGAAAGTGACAACATTTTGACCATTTTTGCTCGTTCTAGATATAGTGTTTAAACAACTAGTTAAGAAATTTGTAAAATAAAATAGGAGTTTTACGAGATATGATTTTTTTTAATATTTGGAATGAACGGTGCTATACGCGGGACAGCAATATATTTTTTAAATAATTAACAAATAAGAGTGACAACATTTTGATCAACTATGGTCGTTGTAGATATATTGGTTAAACAATTAGTAAAGAAATTTGTAAAATAAAATAGGAGTTTTACGAGATATGATTTTTTTAATATTTGGTATGAACGGTGCTATACGCGGGACAGCAATATATTATTTAAATAACTAACAAATGAAAGTGACAACATTTTGACCATTTTTGCTCGTTCTAGATATAGTGTTTAAACAACTAGTTAAGAAATTTGTAAAATAAAATAGGAGTTTTACGAGATATGATTTTTTTTAATATTTGGAATGAACGGTGCTATACGCGGGACAGCAATATATTTATTAAATAATTAACAAATAAGAGTGACAACATTTTGATCAACTATGGTCGTTGTAGATATATTGGTTAAACAATTAGTAAAGAAATTTGTAAAATAAAATAGGAGTTTTACGAGATATGATTTTTTTAATATTTGGTATGAACGGTGCTATACGCGGGACAGCAATATATTATTTAAATAATTAACAAATGAAAGTGACAACATTTTGACCATTTTTGCTCGTTCTAGATATATTGTTTAAACAACTAGTTAAGAAATTTGTAAAATAAAATAGGAGTTTTACGAGATATGATTTTTTTTAATATTTGGAATGAACGGTGCTATACGCTGGACAGCAATATATTTTTTAAATAATTAACAAATAAGAGTGACAACATTTTTATCAACTATGGTCGTTGTAGATATATTGGTTAAACAATTAGTAAAGAAATTTGTAAAATAAAATAGGAGTTTTACGAGATATAATTTTTTTAATATTTGGTATGAACGGTGCTATACGCGGGACAGCAATATATTATTTAAATAATTAAAAAATGAGAGTGACAACATTTTGACCACATTTGCTCGTTCTAGATATATTAATTAAACAATTAGTAAAGAAATTTGTAAAATAAAATAGGAGTTTTACGAGATATGATTTTTTAAATATTTGGCATGAACGGTGCTATACGCGGGACAGTAATATATTATTTAAATAATTAACAAATGAGAGTGACAACATTTTGACAATCTATGCTCGTTCTAGATATATTGTTTAAACAATTAGTAAAGAAATTTGTAAATTAAAATAGGAGTTTTACGAGATATGATTTTTTTATTATTTGGTATGAACGGTGCTATACGCGGGACAGCAATATATTATTTAAATAATTAACAAATGAGAGTGATAACATTTTGACCATCTATGCTCGTTCTAGATATATTGTTTAAATAATTAGTAAAGAAATTTGTAAAATAAAATAGGAGTTTTACGAGATATGTTTTTTTTTAAATATTTGGCATGAATGGTGCTATACGCGGGACAGTAATATATTATTTAAATAATTAACAAATAAGAGTGACAACATTTTGACAATCTATGCTCGGTCTAGATATATTGTTTAAACAATTAGTGAAGAAATTTGGAACATAAAATGGGAGATTTTAGAGATATGATCTTTTTAATATTTGGTATGAAAGGTGACATACGCGGAACAGCAATATATTGTTTAAATAAAGAACAATTAAGAGTTACAACATTCTGGTTATTTATACTCGCTCTATGTATATTGTTTAATCAATTAGTGAAGAAATTTTAAAAATAAAATATGTGGTTTGGGAGTTATGAAGTTTTGAAATTCTGCGGAATCTGTTTCATAATTCGTGTGATGGTGGAGGCGCCTAAATCCATGGCTGGAAAATCCGTGGCTATCTTCACATCGGTTGAAAGATTCATATCTTGATCATTTTTGGATTTATCTTTACGAAATTTTATATGGATATTGAGTAAAGATTGCTTTTTCAAAATATGTAAAAATCTAAAAAGCCCTCTTGATTTTCACAAGACAGAAATAAAGAAGTTATTTCTTATTGAATAATCAAGTGTTTTTTTATATTTCAAGTAAAAGGGATAGCTATAACTGTTTTTTATTATTATTTAACAAGTGTTTCCACTCCCAGACTAAGCATGAAGTAAAATTTCGAGTTTAGAAAAGCCCCGCGTAGAAAATTTGTCGAGGGTCGCGCAGCGACCCGAGACAAATTTTCACGGGGCTTTTCTAAACTCGAAATTTTACTTCATGCGCCACGCGTATAAAACACTGGTTTCAAGTGTAGTTCCAAAACACATACTTCATCTTTAGAAACAACTATTCAAAGCTATATTGTTTATCGGCCAATTCCATTGGTCAGGGTTAAAGGTGGTAAATTCAACATAATACTTCTTTTCATTTAATTTAATTCCATTTCCAGAATTAATTGAAAACATCTAACCAAATCTTGTGCTTTAAAAATACAATTATTATTTTGGGATATGTAAGTAATAATTTTAAAAAAATCCGAAAGCAAATTGCTTTAGGCGTTTGAATTTTCGAAGATTTAGTTACACGAAATAAACATTTGTAGTACTTATTAACCTCAGATCAAATTTAAGCAGTATATTATTATGTAGTATTTATTAACCTCAGATCAAATTTAAGCAGTATGTTATGAACTTCATCTTTAATCAGTGTTTTTGCGCGTGGCGCATGAAGTAAAATTTCGAGTTTAGAAAAGCCCCGTGAAAATTTGTCTCGGGTCGCTGCGCGACCCTCGACAAATTTTCTACGCGGGGCTTTTCTAAACTCGAAATTTTACTTCATGCTTAGTCTGGGAGTGGAAACACTCGTTTAAAGTTTCAAATTGAACACTTTTGCAAAAACAGAATAAACAATAGATGATGCGATCATGCTGTTGCCCAAAACGCTAATTGAATAATGGAATAAATTTGAGGTTATGGTAAACTATGTGTTAACATTCAGTTGTGCCAATCTAATTTAATACTCAAAGCCTACTTTAAATCATGTTTTAAACCTTTTCTATGTCTCGCGCCCCCCTCCTTGATTTAATTTCGGTTTTTTAGTTAGATTCAAACACCGTTATAGCCTTATTTCACTTCACCTACTCTTTAAGAAATTTGTTGCTCTTCCCCCCGACATCTTGCCGCGTCCCCTTAATGGGGGGTGCCCCCCGGTTGAGAACCCCTTTTTTAAACGATCGCACGGTACTTATCAATTTATTTATTCATATAAACTGGTAAACATCACATGTCTTTCTATTATTACTTACCGCGTTTCAAAGTTTTAGTAGCATTATTTTTCTCCAAATTATTCGCAGTGTTCTTCTCATTCTTCTCGTTATTCTGCTTCGTCTGAATATTCGTCTGCTCGGAAAGTATCAGCTGTTCTGTTGCAGCCTTATTATCCAACTTATCCAGTTTTTTATTCTTTTTACTTTTCAACTTGAACATTTTACCGCACTTACGGTAAAAAGCACTCTTTTATCAAACACTTTCCTCGATATTCGGAAAAATCGCACTGTTTTATTTAAACCGCGCACAATCTTCAAAGGTATCACTGTAAGGATAAACGAGAATTGCTGCATTAGAGATATTGATCGTCAAGTTTACAAGCCAAGTCGGTTTGTAGGTGTGAAACACATTTGAGGTCTTTGATCTCTTAATGACGACAGGTGGAATGTTTGAATGTTTCGCGCTTGATGTGTTTTGATATTGCAGTATTTGTGCCAAGATCTTTTACGACAAACAGTATAAATTGCAGTTTTTTTTTAAATACCAAATATTTGCTAAATCATGGTATAAATAGCACAAACGCATTTTGGCGCCCAACGTGGGGCAAAATTCCTGGATATACGGGGTGTCCCAGACCACCCGTATCAGTTTTTGATTTTTGAGAAAACGGCTAGTGCTAGAGAGTTGGGACAAACAAATTTATTACAAAAGCCGTATTAAAGAATTGAATAGTAATATTGTTTTTTTGCAAAACGGTTGGCATCCCTAAAAGTTTGCCTAAAAATGTCAATAACTTCAGATTTTTAAATGACACGATAGCTCAAAAGTAGTATCATTGAAAAGGTCTTCAAAAAATAAGAAACTTTTGTGGAAAACATAATTTTGTTACTGGCTTCGATTTTGAGTAATATCTGATTGAAGTTAGCAAATAACAATTTTTCATGGCTAAGTTTATTTTCAAAGATCGAGTTTCAAATGATTAAGTTTCAAATGTCAGTTAGCCTCTCAGATACATTTTAACCAAGTCCGCGAAGTCGCTAAAAAAATATTCGACTCCAACTCCGTCTACAACTCCTCTTTTTTTCCGAAAATCCTAGTAAAACTTTAATTAATAATGCAATGATTTAATAAAGAAAACACTTGGTTAAATTTCACTAATATTTTGGTTTTTTATTCCAACTAGTTTTGACTTTAACTCATTCTCAAGGAGTACATCATTCGATGTAAAAAGCTTGTTTACGTCTATTCCAATATATGAACTCAAAATAATTTTGAATAAGTTAATTACTGATAGTGATCAACCAAACACACACAAAGATGAAATGATGCAATTAATTAATATATGTATCGATCAAAATTATTTTGAGTTCAATAGTAAAATATACAAACAAAGTGACGGTCTCCCAATGGGTTCGCCTTTGTCACCGTTACTATCAGAAATATTTATGGCACACTTTGAAAAAGATTTATTCCAACAAAAAATAGCCAAGAATATATTTTACTGGAAAAGATACGTAGACGATGTGTTTTGTATTTGGACGGGCACTAACAGACAACTAGAAATATTTAAAAACGAGCTAAATAATATTAATAAACATATACAATTTACCGAAGAAATAGAGATAAACAATAGCTTAAACTTTTTAGACATAACAATTACAAGAACACATAATAAGTTAGAATTTAAAATTTTTAGAAAAGATACATTTTCAGACGCCATTATCCCAGAAACATCAAACACACACCACAAAATTAAATATAGCACATTTCATTCATTAATTCATAGATTAATACATATACCTCAAAGCTAACAAAACTTTTTACAAGAAACAAAAATAATAAAAACAATAGCAGTAAATAATGGATATAGTAAGCAATTAATTGATAATATGATAGCAAATAAAAAATCAAAACAGTACCAAAAATATTTTTATATTCGAGACAAGAAAGAAAACACAAGTTGGTGTAAGTTAGATTTTGTTAGCGACTTTTCTCCAAAAGTTAAAAAATGTATTAAAGGGCAAGAATTTAACATAATCATGACTAACCCAATAAATTTAGGCAAATTCCTAGTGAATAGTAAACAAAAAATTGATAAATTTAAAAAATGTGGAGTGTATGAAATCCAGTGCGACGATTGTGACTCAATATACATTGGCCAAACCGGGAGGAATTTCAAAAAACGACTGGAAGAACACAAAGCTTCAATCATAAATAAAAAATATTGTACTGGGTTAGCTAAACACTGCATTGACAATAATCATTTTTTTAATAACCAAACGCTAAAGATTTTATACACAGGCAATAAAGGTCGTCATCTCAACTATCGCGAAGGACTGGAAATCCAGAAAGCAATAAAACAGGGAAAACCAATTGTTAATGACATCGAAGATCTGTGGAGCTCACCCATCATGACAGCCCTTATTGCTTAACCATAAAATTTAAATTAACCTCTCTTGTATATAATGTTTGTAAAAATGTAATTTCCTGTACTCCTTGAGAATGACTCAAAGTCGAAACTAGTTGGAATAAAAAAAAAAAACAAAATATTAGTGAAATTTAACCAAGTGTTTTCTTTATTAAATCATAGTTAAATATGTTTCACCACGTGAAAGATGAGAAACTTGTTCAAGTTAATAATGCAATTTTTTGCAATACAAATAAATGTTTAATGGTTACTACATCTGCATAATTGCAATCTAATAGTTTTTTTGAAAACAAAATCGAAATTATGGTTTTCTCTCAAATGCAAATTACATACATTCTTATTGTAATTAAAAACTGTATTTATGTTCAAATTTTAGAAAAAAAAAAAAACAAATATGTTTAGTACATTTATATTTAAATAATTATATTGAAAATCGGAGTCGGAATTATTCGAAATTTCCAACACCACGGCTCCGATTTCCTCATCACAAAAATACTTAAATTCCGACCCCACAGTTTTGACTCTAACTCCGACTCAGAGTTCACAGCACTGGTTCAAACTGTTTTTTTATTTACTTCTAAACACTATTAAACTGTTCTGGTCCCAATACTAGTGGCCCTAAGTATCTACTTTTAAAATAAGGTAGCTATGAGATATTGATATTTGGTAACTTCAATCCAAAATTACTTAAAACAAACGCCAGTTACAAAAATATTTTTCCTACAAAAGTTGCTTATTATTCAAAGACCTTTTGGATGATACCAGTTTTGACCTATCATGTTATTTGAGAGTCCGGAGTTTTTGAGATTTTTAAGCGAAATATCACCATTAGATTCTTTAATATGGCTTGAGTAATATTTTTTTTTATCCCAACTCTCCAAGATTAGCCGTTTTCTCAAAAAATGCTTGATACGGGTGGTCTGGGACACACTGTATAATATTGCTCAATATAATTGAAAATTATTTAGTATTACACTTCTAATAATTTACTTGAGTTTAAATAGAAATCACAAACAAATTTCGTAGAATAAAAAAATAGCAAAACGCATTTTAGCGCCCAACGTGGGGAAAAATTCCTTGATATATAATATTGCTCAATATAATTGAAAATTATTCAGTATTACACTTCTAATAATTTACTTGCGTTTAAATAGAAACCACAAATACATTTTGTATAATAAAAAATTGCACAAACGCATTTTGGCGCCCAACCTGTAGCAAAATTTCTTGATATTATTATATTGCTCAATATAGTTGAAAATTATTTAGTATTACACTTCTAATAATTTGCTTGCGTTTAAATAGAAACCACAAATACATTTCGTAAAATAAAAAATAGCACAAATGCATTTTGGCGCCCAACGTGGGGCAAAATTCCTTGATATATAATATTGCTTAATATAATTGAAAATTATTCAGTATTACACTTCTAATAATTTACTTACGTTTAAATAGAAACCACAAGTAAATTTTGTAGAATAAAAAAATATTACACACGCAGTTTGGCGCCCAACGTGGAGCAAACTTCCTTGATATATATAATACAACTCAATATAATAGAAAATTATTTTGTATTACATTTCTAATAATTTACTTGCGTTTTAATAGAAACCACAAATAAATTTCGTAGAATTTCTTTCCACTTTACATTAACCAAACCTAAAAAAACAGCATTATATAACTTTATCTAGGTAGTTACATACGGGTATATTTCACAATTCACAGCCCGTTAAACCGGTAAAAATCATTATCGTCGAATTTAATTTAAAAAAAAAAGAAAACATGATGTCACCACCAAGTTTGTATAAATAAAAATTCGCTCCAAGGTTTCGCATGTTGATTGTCCATTAAACTTCCACACACACACAATGGCGTTTCCCACATTTGTTGCCCAACACCCACCAATATTCTTGGTGATATTTTTACGTGCGGCAGTTTCTTTTTTTTTTTTGTTGTTGTTTCTCACATGTAATTAGTATCGGGAATTTTATAGGCGCGAACGGGAAGATAAATACAAACGGCTAGATAGTTATCTGATACTTGGAAAGATAAGAGTGTGTTTTCTCTCCTAATTAATGCCGTAGCTTAGGCCGATGTTGATGTTAGTATTCAGGACAAATTGAATTGTAAAAGGATAGGTTTATACAGGGACTTTTTCTTTTAAGTATAGGTTTACACATTACAGAATCTTCAGATATTCGTTGTCTTTTTTAAGAGTCAAATCTGAAGCTTTAAACGGGTGTTTTCCACTCCCAGGTTAAGCATGAAGTAAAATTTCGAGTTTAGAAAAGCCTGAAAATTTGGTTTGGTCGCGTAGCGCGAAGCGCGGAGCGGCCAAACCAAATTTTCAGGCTTTTCTAAACTCGAAATTTTACTTCATGCGCCACGCGTATAAAATACTGAATTGATATGCAGCTCAGAATATACGTCTTTAGTATACTAATGTTTTAGTAGTATACTTCGAACTACATTTGAAATCTGTGTTTAATACGCGTGGCGCATGAAGTAAAATTTCGAGTTTAGAAAAGCCTGAAAATTTGGTTTGGCCGCTCCGTGCTTCGCGCTACGCGACCAAACCAAATTTTCAGGCTTTTCTAAACTCGAAATTTTACTTCATGCGCCACGCGTATTAAACACAGATTTCAAATGTAGTTCGAAGTATACTACTAAGACAATTTATTATTATTATTATTATTATTATTATTAGATACTAATTTGTTGTTGACAAATGTTGACAGTTATTTATTGACTGACTCTCCAATTTCGAAATACAGAGAGTTTTATGTAACACCGAACATTTTCATAACGAGAATTATTTTTTGAAGTATCCATATGCATACGTTGCACATTTTCCGATGCTCAGTTTATTAAAAGAATTCAATTTGAAGCTCTAAGCGAGTGTTTTTCACTCCCAGGCTAAGCATGAAGTAAAATTTCGAGTTTAGAAAAGCCTGAAAATTTGGTTTGGTCGCGTAGCGCGGAGCGGCCAAACCAAATTTTCAGGCTTTTCTAAACTCGAAATTTTACTTCATGCGCCACCGGTACAAAACACTGACATATTACGAAGCTTAAAACACACCGCTAAACTTTACATTGAATCAGTGTTTTGTACCGGTGGCGCATGAAGTAAAATTTCGAGTTTAGAAAAGCCTGAAAATTTGGTTTGGCCGCTCCGCGCATCGCGCTACGCGACCAAACCAAATTTTCAGGCTTTTCTAAACTCGAAATTTTACTTCATGCTTAGCCTGGGAGTGGAAAACACTCGCTTGAAGCTTCAAATTAAATTCTTTTAATAAACCGAGCATCGAAAAATGTGCAACAAATGCATATGAATACTTAAAAAAAAAAATTCTCGCTATGAAAATATTCGGTGTTACAAAAAACTCTCTGTATATGATACTTATATCAAATATATATACATAGGGATATTATTACAATTTGGCAAGAAAATATTCTACAAGCCATACATTAATTATTGTTTGGACGCCAGATGTTTTGAGGTCATGTTCAAAATATCAACTACAAGAGTTTGATCTGTAGTGAAAAATTTAAAATACTTTTGATGGATCGGCTTAATTAACCACAAATCTTTAGATTTAGATAAACGAATACTGTCTGAGGAAAGAAGACACAATCACTTAAGAATGTCTACCAAGGTTCTGATCTTTATCAACCAATATTACAAGGAAAACATCCAGGATCGGATTAATTAACCACAAATCTTTAGATTTAGATGAATGAATATTGTCTGAGGAAAGAAGACACAATCATTTAAGGGGTCATATCTACCTGTAATTTTTCAAAAAATTCGATTTTTTTTTATTCGATAAATTGAAAGAGTGAACATTTAACATTGTTTTCCAAAAAAGTTCAAGTTGATCCGATGAAAATTGACGAACATATGCGGACTATAAGAATACCGCTCTGAGGCCCATTTCGGAGCAGATAGCGCGCACCTGCTGCGCGCGGAACAAAAGCGGCGCATGCGCGTTCCGAGTTGCACGTCAACGAGTTCTGAACACGTAAAAATACTGACTACCATAACCTCAAAAACTAGAAGTGCCGTGCGCGAAACGAGGTTGCGTTTGAGTTGATTTTTTGTCCGAGCGAAACGAGTCCTCGCAGCACCAAAGATAAAGGATCGCGAGAATTGCGGTCTTCGCGGAACTTTCGCAAAAGTTTATCAAAAAAAAATACATCCGGTAAACCCGAAATTAATTGAAAGCGATCCTGCCAGCTTCGGCGCCTCAGCGAAAAAGTTGAAACTAGCCTCTGATGTGCCGGAAAATGCATCCGTAGAATACCGCGTAATAAATTTCATCACTGTTTTTGCTACGATTGCAACATTTGTGAAGTGCAAAGACTGTGGGCAAAAAGTGCGGTTCGGGACCGCCAGCACTCGTGGACTCGGATTTAAAATCACATTGTCGTGTGATAATTGCCCAACTTGATACGTCACGTCTTGCCCTCTAATAAAAAATACCTACGAAGTGAAGCGACGATTCATCTTCACGATGCGGCTGCTGGGTATTGGTTTGAAAGGAACTACACGATTCTGTGGACTGATGGATATGCCGGATTTTCTCCGTCAGAGTACTTATATGCCTAATTGTAAAAAATATTCATGATGTGGTGCAGTTCGTCGCAAAAGGTTTTTTCAGTGAAGCTGCCAAGGAAGAAATCGATCAAACCAGGAAGGAAACGGGTGCTCTGAATTCAGTTGATCTAGTCGTTTCTGGGGATGGAACGTGGAAGAAACGAGGCTTCACTTCGTTGTTCAGCGTTTCTTCAATCATAGGTTTCTACAGTGGCAAAGTTTTGGATGTACTCACCAAAAGTTTGTTCTGTAAAGAGTGCGAGTTTTGGAGGAAAAATCAGGGCACGGCTGAAAATGTAAGACAAATCATATCGGATCATCTGGAAAAATGGAGGGTGATAGCATGGTCGAAATGTTTCAACGTTCCGAAGAATTATACGGCGTACGGTACAAGTACTACATAGGCGACGGCGACTCCACAACGTACTCTCAACTCGGACCCATACCAATCCAACCCATCTGTCGTGAAGAAGGAGTGTGTCGGACACGTGCAGAAGAGGATGGGCAGTCGACTTCGCGCTTGCAATAAAGCCAACAAAGGAATCGGTGGAAAGGGGAAGCTCACTGCAAAGATAATTGATAAATTGACTGTTTACTACGGCTTGGCTATAAAACGTAATTCTGACTCCGCCGAGAAAATGAAGAATGACATTTGGGCTACGTTTGATCATTATCGATCCACTGACGAACATCCAGTTCACGACAAGTGTCCAGTGGGATCTGAGTCATGGTGTTCGTGGCAACGCGCGCAAGCTGAGGGAAAGCTCAGCTCATTTCATCACGAGTAGAAACCTTTGCCAGCCTCCGTCCTGAAAGTCATGAAACCGATCTATGAGGATCTCAGCAAGAATGAACTTTTGGAGCGGTGTGTCGGATGTTTCGACCAAAATAAAAATTAAAGCCTCAACCAGCTGATTTGGAAAATTAGTCCAAAAATCATTCCATCTGGGAAAGTAAGCGTTGAAATTGCCGCCTATGCAGCATCTGCGATGTTTAACGATGTCAATGGGGGGTTAACTGTGGGCGCAACTTGCACCAATTTATCAGGTCTGATGACATCACCCGGGTCAACGTCAGTAACCAGCGAGCGCAGCAGAACACTTGAGAGGCGAGATCACAGCGCAGACAGCAGCAAATAAAGTTCCTGGAGGCCATACATGAGGTAGAAGGGAATCATATGGTCCAGGAATCGATAATTCTATGTAAGTGCCAAAAATTATTTCTTATGATACCGCGAATTCAACTTAAAACTTTAAACGCGATTATCTCGAAAACATATTTTTAAAGTCGGTGATAGCAATATTTCAACATCTACGCAACCGATTTGATTGATTCTTTTTGTTCCTGGTTTAGAACTATTTTATTGAGGCCGCGATCGTTCGCATTTTGCCTATTATGAAAATTCGACTTTATATAGCCTTTTTAATACAGCTTTTTAGCCCCTAAAAATGACGTCTTTGATTTGAGAGGCCGCCATTTTGTTAAAAAAAAATTGATCCAAAAATCTTCGATCGCGGCCTAAATTCACTAATTCTTAACGCAACCTCCTTCGAATTTCTAATTTCAGATGATTCCTGCTCCTGTAGGAGCTGTCACAGCAAGACGCCTTTTTTAAAAGACCTCTTGGGAGTGGCCTCCTGGAGTACCCTGACGTAGTGGTCATCAAGTTTAATAAAATTTAGAAGTCTAATGTACGATTAATAAATGTGTAAAAGCAGATTTGGAATACGTTGTTTACTTCTCAAGAAAAAAAAAAAAAAAAATCCGTTTTTTACAGTCTTGCAGGTAGATATGACCCCTTCGATCTTTATCAACCATTATTACAAGAAAAAATCTTATCCTTAATATTTGACAAATTTTACATTTATTTCTGGATAAAAGATTATTATCCAACAGATGACTCAACTATCTTAATACCATCAACGTAACCTCACGGAATTGAACACCTTAATAAGGAAAACAATCATTATCAAGAATTAAGAGGACGATTAGATCCAATCAACTCTCAAATCGCTCGGAGTCTTTTCATCCCATCAACTACAAAAACAAAACCGAACGAAAATCCTTTCACTCGTCTTCACTTAATCCTCTCTCTTAAACATCCGATTGTTATAACTCTGATTTAATACGTGACGCGATTAAATCACGCGTTGCTCGCTCTGGGATTTTTGATAGATGGCTCCAGATATACCGGTTTATTTACGGATGATCCGTTCTAATTCCGTTCCGGCGAGGAGGATCCGTAATGTCCGCGCCGAGTGGTTTACGATGTTCGAAATTGATTGGATTACTTTCGAGATGGTGGTGTTCGGAATTTATAAATAGATGTATATTCCGTTTTATGAGTGTATTTACCACGGAGAAAATGGAAATTCTTGGTATTAATTGTATTGCTTCATTTACATCTGATGGTGATTTGTTTTGAATCCTCCAAGGAATAAATGTTTATAAGGTACTTGGAAACGACGAGGAATTTTGAGAAAGTAAATATTAAGGTAACTGAAATGCTTTTCACGTTTATCTTGCCCAACTATAAATTAATCTAATTTTGATAGATCCTTTTTGAACCATTCTCGAGCCCGCGAGCCCTGGGTGCGCGCCTGCTTTCATATATTGGTGTACGATTAGGACTCTTCTCGTGTATATATTTAAAATCTTGACAAACTTTAAACATATTTTGATTGACCATTTCAAGTTTGACATGAAGTACTTTGATTCTAAGAAAGGTTGACACTTCGGCTTTATCCAAGTTAAGCTTATCTGTTGCTTTTTTATCGAGTATTCTTTTTTTTCTGTTTTACTAATTAAAGATCTTCGATTTTCAAAATGATCTTTTTCTAGTCTAGAATCTAAATAAAGTCTAGAGATTAGAGTCCAAGAAATAGACTGCTTTCTTGGACTCTGATCTCTAGACTTTGGATTCCAGACTAGAAAAAAAATCTAGGCACTAGTCTAAGGACTGGAAAAGTCTGTAGTTTTCAGAGTTTTGACTGGAGCGTCTAGAGTCCAAAAAAAGCCTAGAATCTAGAGTGTCTAGGATCCACAAGAGTTTAGTGGGTTTAGAGTGCAGACATTGACAGACATATTAGAGTGCAGAATTTACTCTAAGTACAAACTGGAGCCTACAAACTAATATAGAGTCTCTAAAGACAGCAGTTTAGAGTCCATATCCAGCGCCTGGAATCTAGATATGAGTGGAATTGTGCTTCCAAAATTTGAAAATCAAATAAAAATTAAAACGGCTATTATGACAAAAAACTAAAACGTAAAAGCAATCGTTATATTTTAAAAGTGCGCTCCGCAAAGCTTTTCTACAATTCAATGCTTTTCGCGATTCTGAAAAGGTTAAGAAAAACTGGCCTATAGAATTGGAATGGGATGTTATTAAACGAAGTGAAGAAGATTTAAAAGCCATTATAAAAATCTTAAGCTATAAGGACTTCATTCCTTCCACAAACCATTTCCTTAACGCAATTTATGCTCAAGCTAAACCCAACATCACGTATTGGGTTAACCTACGATTAAAATCTACCAATTCAATTGCAAAACCTCTTTCCAAACGACTTCCTACAAATAATCACCAACTAATTACTCGTGTGGCTGAAATTACACAGCGATAAATCCTCGAGCTTCGCGTTTTCCCTTCTTGGTATTCCTCGCCGGACACTACAAAGAGGTTGAATGTTAATCCAGTCTTTGTGTTCGGTTTCGGAATGCGCGGGCGGTTAAATTGCAATGTTTTCCTACACACGCACACGCGCAACGCTTTGATTTCGTTTAAAACGAGCCCGGCTTTAATCACTTGTATTTGGGACACTTTTCAATACTCGGCGAGCCTTCGCCTTGTCGCAATTACTGTTTTCTGTATGCATACCGATTAAGGTATCAACAGTGGTAATACATGAGTTATTTTTATACATATGGTAAATAATCAAGAATTGTCAATTGATATGAGTACATAAACAAGAATAGCCCAAGACTTCTTCATAAAAATAAACCCATTTTGACTTATTCAAAATGAATTGATTCAACAAATGTTTTGGTCGTTGAACACAAACGACCAAACAAGTAGAAGTTCTCCACACAAACCCAAAGAGCCACAGTATCTGGTCACTGGGGGCTAAACGCACACCTATACATGGAAGACGAGACTGCCGGGCACATTCTCAGCGATTGCCCCGCACTCTCGTCAACTAGGGGCTCCTTACTGGGTGAAAGATGGCCTACGAAGGCCTACATAAGGGATCTATCCACCTCGGCTTTAGTAAACTACCTAGACCAGGTGGGCTGACTGAGCTGAGGCTGATTGGTCCGCGGGAGGAAGCACAATGGGCCTAATGAGGCCTAAGTGCAGTGCCGAAATGCTCACTCCCTAAAGTACCAGAACCAGGCAAGGTATCTATTCTCAAAGATTGGTTTAGTCCTTCACTAGTTGGATTTTCTTCCATGTTTATAGTCCTTGTTTTTTTAAGTTTAATTTGAAGCTTAAAACGAGTGTTTTCCACTCCCAGACTAAGCATGAAGTAAAATTTCGAGTTTAGAAAAGCCCTGTGAAAATTTGTCGAGGGTCGCGCAGCGACCCGAGGCAAATTTTCTGGGCTTTTCTAAACTCGAAATTTTACTTCATGCGCCACGCGCATAAAACACTAAAATATTGTGATATTTATATATATTCGAACTACACTGGAAATCTGTGTTTTATACGCGTGGCGCATGAAGTAAAATTTCGAGTTTAGAAAAACCCAGAAAATTAAAAAAAAAAAAATTCACGGGGCTTTTCTAAACTCGAAATTTTACTTCATGCTTAGTCTGGGAGTGGAAAACACTCGTTTAAAGCTTCAGATAGAACTCGTTTAAAAAACAACGAATGTCGGAAAATTTACAGCTTTTGCATGTTTACCTAAAGAAAAAATTCAATTCATTGTAAGTTACGCATTCAATAAATTAATAAATAGACCTACATTATCTTTATTGAGTATTATGTTGACAAATAAATGAAAATTGAAATGTTTTCGAAATGAAGCAGCACACCTAACACCCCAGTGTTGTTGTGTACTGGGGGCTAAACGCACACCTATACATGGAAGACAATTGCCCCGCACTCTTGTCAACTAGGGGCTCCTTACTGGGTGAAAGATGGCCTACGAATGCCTACATAAGGGCTCTACCCACCTCGGTTTTGCTAGACTACCTAGACCAGATGAGCTGACTGAGCTGAGGCTGGGTGGTCCGCGGGAAGAAGCACAATAGGCCTAAGTGCAGTGCCGAAATGCTCACTCCCTAAAGTACCAGAACCAGGCAAGGTATCTATTCTCAAAGATTGGTTTAGTCCTTCACTACTTGGATTTTCTTTATCTAGAAATCATTCTTTCGCGGTTGAATGAAACTATTTTTGTATTTTCTTTTTTTATTCAATTCTGATATGGATTACCATATTAATATCTTTGATGGTTGGTCCAAAAAAATCGAAATGCCCAATAAGTCTTTAATTAATCCTTGTTTTTTCAAGCAGTGGCTTAGCTTAAAATTTTAAGCCCCGAAGTTTGCAACTTAGTTACCCAACATTTTTGAAATTTGTGAAGAAGTTGCTACTATGCATCAACTTTCGCGTCTTAGAAACTAAACCAAAGGTTATTAAAATGCGAATTTTAACTATAAGCCTTTAGTTTACACACTGGAGTGTAAGTTGTTTTCCTTTGCCTTACACTAGAGTGTAAGTAGGTGTTCTGTTAGTAAAACATTTTCATATACTTGGACAACATCCAAAAAAAAAAAAATCAACAATTCCTTTATGATAAAACATTGGATAAACTCCAAAAATTCCACCTTTCAAACAACCCGCGATTCCTCAATAAGTTTCCTCCACACGCAACACAATCAACACTGACGTGCATCCGCAATGTAATTGACAAACACAATTACCAATTAACCAGTTCTGGTCAGGTCGAACGAACCTTGTGCCTAATCATCCTACTCTGATTGGCTGTGGAATTCCTGACGCAACGCGGCCGATTTCTTATTTCTAGGTTATGCGAAAAGTAAATAGCGAGTTCGCGTAAAAAAAAGGTAAATAAAAATCGTAGACGTGCTATATTTAGAAAACACGTCATGCCGGTAATAGATATGTTTCAATGCCAGCGCGGCGAGTGAAAAGCGCAAAGTTTTCGTTTGGGTAATTTGTGGATGTGCAACGGGGTTTCATTCACGTGCTTTGATCTTGGATTTACAGTAGGCTGCCTGTTTAAAGGAACTCGGTTTGAAGTAATTATTTTGGCCTTGTATGATAGACTAAACATGAAGAGAGTTGCTATAACAAGTAGCAAATTGTTTTATGCTTAAGGTTGTCTTCAGTTTCCTTAAGAAAACTGCACTTTTTCCCGACACATTTAAAACCTATGCCAATCAATACTAGACATTAAATGCTCTCTAACGATACCAAATTTTTGACCTTGACGATTAGGGAAAATGTACAAACTCGAAATATAGAATATCCCAAAAATTTCTTAAATTTTCTATATTGGACCAAATTTTTTGAACATTTAACTGCCTCACGTTTTGATTCGTTATACTCAATACACCCTTATAATAATAATAATAATAATAATATTTATTAGTCGAAAATGTACATACATACATATGAGACACGTCAATATACATATAGTAATCTTAACAATTAATTATTAAAATATTCGCTTATATTATATATAAGGCGTGTAATTTATTACAAAAAGTTTTCATACTGCTATTCGATTTTATGTCGACTGGCAGTCGGTTGAACAGTAGCGCACCGAGTACATTGGGGGAGTTCTTAAAAATATTTAATTTGTACTGTTTTATGTAAAGATTATCAGCTGTCCTCGTAGGGTAGTTATGTATTTGTTTGTTTAATACAAATGCAGGATCATTTTTGTTTTTATAGACGTACAGACATAGTTCGTAGATAATTAGAGATGGTAGTGTTAGTATACCAAGCTTCTTGAAATAGTCTTTACAGGAATCTGTTCTACCGATACCAGCCATCGCTCGAAGGGCTCTCTTTTGGGCAATGAACACTTCTTGCCATGAACTAGACATTCCCCAAAAGCAGACTCCATATCTCAATCGAGACTGAATGACGGAATGAAAGAAATGTTTAAGCTGACATAAAGTAAGATAATTTTTGAGACTACGTATGTTATAACAATATTTGTTAATTGTTGAAGCTAGTTTTCCGCAGTGTATATTCCAGTCGAGATTTTGATCAATATATACTCCTAGAAACTTTGTATTATCAACTGGCGTCAGCTGGTGGGTATCTAGTGTAATATTTAGTGTCAAGTCTTTCTTAGTTTGTTTGGTACTAAATCAAATGTACGCAGTTTTTGATAAATTTATAGAAAGTTTGTGGAAGGCAAACCAATGGGATAAATTATTTAATGTTGCATTACAAGAGTTCTCTAAAATAGGAGATTCATGATGGCTTACAATAGTTGAGGTATTATCAGCATACATGAGAATCGAAGCGTTGGAAATGTGATTGACAATATCATTGATATAGATTAAAAATAATAGAGGTCCGAGGATGGATCCTTGAGGAACACCTATATTGGTTATTACGTAGTGTGAATTTATGTTATAGGGGGTATTATGTTCATAGTCAGTTATTTTTACTCGTTGTCGTCTATTAGAGAGATATGAATTGAACCAGTTAAATGCTGTACCTCGTATACCGTATGTATACAGTTTGTCTAGTAAAAGATCAATATCTAAGCAATCGAAAGCACGGCTGAGGTCGATGAAGATACCAACGGGTTGATTACCTGCTTCAAGAAGTTCTGTAATTATTGAATAAAAGGAATTGAGTGCAGTGGTGGTCGAAAATGTTCTTCGAAACCCGTGCCGTGCTGGTGTGATGATGTTGAATTTGTTTAGGTATTCTGTTAATCTATTGTGCATGCATAATTCAAACAGTTTAAAAACGGTAGATACTAAGGCTATTTATTGGTCTATAGTTTTGGATGTGTTCGTTGTTGTTTTTTTTATAAATTGGAATAATTATTGATTCTTTCAGTTTATCTGAGAAAATTCCGTATTCAAGCGATATATTTACTAAATGTGTTATTGGTTTTAATATCTGTAATGCTGATGTTTTTATTATGGAGTCAGGAATGTTGTCAAAGCCATGCGATTTTTTGTTTTTTAATTTATTTATCATGATCAAAATTTCATTTTCTTCATAGAAAAGAACCATATTTGACAAAAAATTTAAAGAAATTATTGGGATATTCTATACTTCGAGTTTGTACATTTTCCCTAACCGTCAAGGTCAAAAATTTGGTATCGTTAGAGAGCATTTAATGTCTAGTATTGATTGGTATAGGTTTTAAATGTGACGGAAAAAAGTGCAGTTTTCTTAAGGAAACTAAAGACAGCCATACCAAAGCTTAGGTCTTAGCAAAAACATTGAATTAACTTGAGTACACTTCAAACAATGAACTAAAATTTAATTTTTGCAAGCAAACTTTTGTAAATTTTCCGATGTATACGTTGGACAAACTGGACGTAGCTTCCTAGAGTTTCATCATGTATCCGGCTCATCAATTAAATATTAAAAATTATGTATATATGGGGTCATATTTGAATTTATAAAGTGGGGGGATGGCCAAGAAAACACTGCTGTATTTAGAAGAAGAATCTATGATTTAATAAAGAAAACACTTGGTTAAATTTCACTAATAGTGTTTTCTTTATTAAATCATAGTTAAATATGTTTCACCACGTGAAAGATGAGAAACTTGTTCAAGATAAGAAGAATCTAACTTCTTCTAAATACAAAACCGAAAATCTCTACCTTTTAGTAAAAATGGTTTAATTTATTGACAAATAAATTACGATCACAGGTAATTTATTTATCAACAACTTAAGCCATTTTTACCAAAAAGGAGAGATTGTCGGTTATGGATTTAGATACTATTATTTTGTTCGACAACTGACTATTTCGGGTTTCACCAACGTCAGTTAAATCGAACAATAGTATACGAAAATTTGGTAGTAGTTACATAATGTCAAAATATCAGTCAATTCACATGACATTGACGCCAATGGTATGGAAAATGTCTACTTCAATCAGTAGATAAATGTGGATATACTAATATTTTATTAGAATACGAACATTTTCATAGTTCTATGTATGTTTACTTTGTAATAGTATATTACGTAACGAGAGTGGTATGCAGCATATTACATATGAGCGGACATGTTGCGCACGATCCGCGCAGCGGCGAGTGCAGTATTCCGCGAGTATGTAATTGCCATACCACTCGAGAAACGTACAATACTTTACCTACGCCCTAACAAAATAAACAGTGAGCATGAAAGAACAACTTATTTATTGTAATAATTTTTAATAGTACCATGAGAATGATGAAAACTAAATTACTACTTGATCAATATATAGGGAACAAACCAATACATTTTCTGACATTCGTTGTTTTTTAAAAGAGTTCAATTCGAAGCTTTAAGCGAGTGTTCTCCACTCCCAGACTAAGCATGAAGTAAAATTTCGAGTTTAGAAAAGCCCCGTGAAAATTTGTCGAGGGTCGCGCAGCGACCCGAGACAAATTTTCTGGGCTTTTCTAAACTCGAAATTTTACTTCATGCGCCACGCGTATAAAACACTGATTTCAAGTGAGGTTAAAATATACATAGAGTTCATAATATTTTAGTGTTTTATACGCGTGGCGCATGAAGTAAAATTTCGAGTTTAGAAAAGCCCAGAAAATTTGTCTCGGGTCGCTGCGCGACCCTCGACAAATTTTCACGGGGCTTTTCTAAACTCGAAATTTTACTTCATGCTTAGTCTGGGAGTGGAAAACACCCGTTTAAAGCTTCAAATTGAACTCTTAAAAAAAAAAACAACGAATAACTAAAGATTTAAAGAAAATAAGCTGAATTTGGAATACGTATACTTTAAAGAAAAACAGCATATTACATATGAGCGGACATGTTGCGCACGAGCCGCGCAGCGGCGAGTGCAGTATTCCCCGAGTATGTAATTGCCATACCACTCGAGAAACGTACAATACTTTACCTACGCCCTAACAAAATAAACAATGAGCATGAAAGAACCACTTATTTATTGTAATAATTTTTAATAGTACCATGAGAATGATGAAAACTAAATTACTACTTGATCAATATACAGGGAATAAAGCTATACATTTTCTGACATTCGTTGTTTTTTAAAAGAGTTCAATTTAAAGCTTTAAACGAGTGTTTTCCACTCCTAGACTAAGCATGAAGTAAAATTTCGAGTTTAGAAAAGCCCCGTGAAAATTTGTCGAGGGTCGCGCAGCGACCCGAGACAAATTTTCAGGGCTTTTCTAAACTCGAAATTTTATTTCATGGGCCACGCGTACAAATCACTGAATTCAAATGAAGTTTAAAATATACTGATTAGTTATGTACATTTATAAATCAAAGCATAAATAAATATATTAGGTCGATTTTCATGCATTTATTACAGCCATTCTATTAAATTCAATTGTTCCCCTTAAAACTAAAATTGCCCCCCTATGGGCAGTAGGCCCCACCTTGGGAACGACTGATCTAAAGTAAAGGAATAGAAAATAACCAAATAAGAGGGGTATCTAGCAGCAAATTTTCTGGGCTTTTTTAACTCGAAATTTTACTTCCTGCGCCACGCGTATAAAAAACTGATTTCAAGTGAGGTTCAAATTTACATAGAGTTCACAATATTTTAGTGTTTTATAAGCGTGGCGCATGAAGTAAAATTTCGTGTTTAGAAAAGCCCAGAAAATTTGTCTCGGGTCGCTGCGCGACCCTCGACAAATTTTCACGGGGCTTTTCTAAACTCGAAATTTTACTTCATGCTTAGTCTGGGAGTGGAAAACACTCGTTTAAACCTTCAAATTGATCTCTTAAAAAAACACAACGAATAACTAAAGATTTAAAGAAAATAAGCTGAATTTGGGATACGTATACTTTAAAGAAAAAGTCCCTGTACATCAAAGAAACGTCATTTGGTTGTACGGTAAGCAATCAGCTGTTCAGCTGTCAGCACGTAATGTACTTGTCAAAGCTATCGTTTGTTCAATAAAATAAAACCTCTAGATTGCTATAATTTTATCTTTATTTTAAATTTAAGTTGGTTACACGCTTTAGGAATTGATATATAAAACGTCAAATATAATAATTATAATGTATAATTTCAGAGTTGCCAACCTACAGTATTTTCCATGGCACTCTAGAGGTTTTGTTTTATTGAACATACGATATTACGTGCATGTGTACGTCATGTCAATCATACTTGTCAAGATGACATTGTGGTAAGATGCGGTTACAAGATAGGGCGTAGTTAAATATTATTATTATTATTACTTTATTATTCAAGCACGATCAAATAACCTAAATAATGCTTTCAAAGGAAGTAAACTAAAACGTAAGGCGAGGTATCAGGAAACAGAAACACGATCCTACAAATTGCAAAGTAAACCATTTACACCAAACATTATAACAAAAGCCAATCGATAAACGACCTCGTCCAAAAATAACGATAAAAACTCTTTGTGTCCGAAATTACATTTTATTTTTCCTCAACATCCCCTAGGCCATTCCGAATGATATATAAATCTGTTTAATACGGTCTCATTGATGATGATGAAGACGTGTCACCCTCCTCCCATTCGGATTCCGTTCCGAAAATACCCCGCGATCAAAATAGCACCAAAGGAAATGTCAGTGTAAATAAAAAAAAAATGGAGGCGACGCGTTGTGTTGTTCGGAAAGAGAAAAAAGTGTCAGCTGGCAGCAGACGATCACATATGGCTTTATGAAGTCATTTAGGCCAATGATGATGATTGCGTGTTTTTTTTATTTATCTTTTTATTGGTGCTAATCTAATGAATTTTAGTGATTATTTATTAGATTTAGTTTTTATCTTATCATGAGGAGATGATTTATGAATTATTAATGGATTGATCATGTATCATAGGTGACAGTATTGTAATATCTAGAAATTACTAGATGCACAAAGTTAAAAATATATAACCACACACAATCGATTTCATACAGCACATTCATAATATGATTGACAAAAAAATAAAGTCGTAGGGGCGTCTTTTGATTTATCAAAGGCGTTCGATAGTCTAGACTTTGATTTTATTTTTTTTTTATTGGGTTTGGCTTTTGCCTGGCCTTGGGACCTTGCCCATTAGCCAACATCATTTTATTTATATTTGTATTTGTTTTATTTCTTTAACTTATTGCTAATTACCTATAACTATATATTTGGACGTCACAACACATTCACACACACACACACACACATGGACTCCAGGACGAATATTTTTCGTTAGAAAAATTACTCGCCCCGGCTGGGGATCGAACCCAGATCACCGCCGTGAACGATTGGCGAAACCAGCGGCTCAACCGCTCGGCCACAGCGGGCCCAGTCTTTGATTTTAAATTACAAAAACTTAATGCGTTAGGAATACGTGGAATATTAAATGACTGGTTTAAATCCTACCTTAATCACAGAAAAATTGTTGTAGAGTTAAATACTACAATATCGGACTCTTATAATGTAGACTTAGGGGTACCTCAGGGGAGTGTGGCGGGCCTACTTCTCTTCATATTATTTATAAATGACCTGCCTAAATATCTCTCAGATTCACATATTTGCATGTTTGCGGATGACACATCTATTATTGTAAGTGGACCAGATGCAAATAAATGTAATATCAAGTTAAATAATATGTTAAATCAATTTAATAAGTGGTGTGAACGTAATAACTTAATAATAAACTATTCCAAAACAGTCCTCATTCAATTTTACAACAACCATGTCCATCCCTCAGAATTCAGCATCGATAATAGTTTTAACAAAACACTAATCAGTGAAGTAACATCGTTCTTAGGATTACAAATCGACAAAAATCTATCATGGAAGACCCATGTTAGTAATCTAGTGAACAAACTAAATAAAACAGACTTTGCCCTATGTAGATTAAAAAACATATTAAATATTACCGAACTTAAATCAGTGTATTACGGATTGGTACACTCAATTTTGAGTTATGGCATTGTAGTATGGGGACAATCGACAGACGCAACAAAGGTCTTTCTTGCACAAAAGCGAATTTTAAGATTGATGTTTAATATAAAATATAGATATGTATAATTGAAATGGCCAATTCTTGGTTGCAGAATACTTCAAACATTAAAAGTGCGATTCTTTTCGCAATCTACAACAAATTAGTCTTACAAAGACTATATCAAACACTCATTGAAACAACTACTTCCCGAGCAAATACCCCGACGGACATTGAATTATATTGTTTAGAGGAAATGGCAAAGCTATACTGATGAGAGATAAATCTCGAAACGCGTCTATAGATGGCCTGAACAATTTGACCCAAATTGTTACATTTACAGTAGGTTACTGTATGTAACAGCAAACACTTGTTGTATAATTAAATGTCCGTCGGGGTATTAGCTCGGGAAGTAGTTGTTTCAATGAGTGTTTGATATAGTCTTTGTAAGACTAATTTGTTGTAGATTGCGAAAAGAATCGCACTTTTAATGTTTAAAATATAGAGACTCGTGTAGAATAATATTTAAAAATGAAAATATAATGACACTAACATCAATTTACGTTTATAAATTATTAATACACATTCATAAAACTAGACATTCTTTCACAATAAATAGCGATATACACAATTACGAAACTCGAAATTCTTCTAATATTTATATTCATCAATTTTTATGAGAACAACATAAGCGATCCCCATTACACGCGGGCAGTGTATTATATAATAAAATACCGAATACTTTTAAACAACTAAGTCTAAATAAATTTTAAAAAGAATTGAAAAAACTGCTAATCCAGAAATGTCCATATTCAATTCAAAAATTTACGTTGTTGTTGTAAATTATATTTTATATATACACTAACCTCTTTATATTTAGCTTTCATTCAATATATTAGATTAGTTGTAAGCAAATTTATATTTTTTTTAAATTTATATGACGAATGTATCTGTACTATTTATGGTTAACACATAATAAATAATATTGTATTGTATTGTAAATAAATAAATATTTCATGATCTTGTCTCGACCCAAGGACGGTCGAGTATACAGTAAGAAGGATCGACAGAATCGAAGATTTTGGAGTAGGGGTAGAGATCGCTTACGTCACAAATGCTCGCTGAATTTAAATGTGGTTACTTCATGGTAAAATTTTGGTAAACATGCATAAGCTGTAAATTGTCTGATATTCGTTGTTTTTTTAAAAGAATTCAATTTGAGCTCTAAACGAGTGTTGTCCACTCCCAGACTAAGCATAAAGTAAAATTTCGAGTTTAGAAAAGCCCCGTGAAAATTTGTCAAGGGTCGCGCAGCGACCAGAGACAAATTTTCTGGGCTTTTCTAAACTCGAAATTTTACTTCATGCGCTACGCGTATGAACACTAAAATATTGTGAACTCTATGTATATTTGAACCTCATTTGAAATCAGTGTTTTATACGCGTGGCGCATGAAGTAAAATTTCGAGTTTAGAAAAGCCCAGAAAATTTGTCTCGGGTCGCTGCGCGACCCTCGACAAATTTTCACGGGGCTTTTCTAAACTCGAAATTTTACTTCATGCTTAGTCTGGGAGTGGAAAACACTCGTTTAAAGCTTCAAATTGAACTCTTTTAAATAACAACGAATGTCAGAAAATGTATAGCTTTATTCTCTATATATTGATCAAGTAGTAATTTAGTTTTCATCATTCTCATGGTACTATTAAAAATTATTATATTAAGTACGTTGTTCTTTCATGCTCATTGCTTATTTTGTTAGAGTGTAGGAATTGTACGTTTCTTGAGTGGTATGGCAATTACATACTCGCGAAATACTGCACTCGCCGCTGCGCGGCTCGTGCGCCACATATCCGCTCATATGTAATATGCTGCATACCACTCTCGTTACGAAATATATTTTAAGTGAAGTTCACAATAAACTGATTAGTTGTGTACATTTATAAATCAAAGCATAAATAAATATATTAGGTCGATTTTCATGCATTTGTTACAGCCATTCTATTAATATTAAATTGCTCCCCTTAAAATTAAAATTGCCCCCTTATGGGGCGTAGGCCCCACCTTGGGAAGGACTGATCTAAAGTAAAGGAACAGAAAATAACCAAATAAGAGGGGTATCTAGCATCTTCTATTTTCTTCTTAAATTATGAGATTCACCTTTTTATGTTGGAGTTGATCTCCTAAAAACCTTAAATTTCAGACTTGCTTTTTTTAATATTTCTTCAAAATTCCTATAAATGAGATCATAAATAAATTTGGGTCAGTTACGCGAAGATGATAATAACGTGAAATAAAACACTTTTAACCTTCTTCTTCTTCTGCAAAGTTAATAGCCCCGGCTTCGAAGCCCTGTCGACCAGACACAGCAGTCCGGTTTTTTTAATTCTGGATATTTAAAACAGTTGGTTTGTTTGACTAGTTTATATTTTCTTATTTAATATTTATATTTTATTATTTTTCCTTTGTACAATTTTTATAGATCTGACATTTCAACTTTTCTTCACAGATTTGTGAAGAAAGGTCAAAAGTGTTTTATTTCAAGTCAAGTGAGATCATGTTCGAGTGTTTGCTTTTCTTGTGAATTTTTAAGGTTTTTTTGTAGCAACCAACATCGGAGACACGATAGTTCAGTATTTAGTTTCCTTATAAATTTATAGAAGTTGATATATGTATGTTGAGGTAAACGAGTTGAGCGTTCAAGGTTTGCGCATTTACATAACTGCATTTGTTGATATGGAATTGAAATTGAAAACAAGGATTAAATCATCGGACCAGAATACCATTTGTGGACTATTGTGGATTTCCCATTTATTGAACAAAATAACTACAACATATTTCTTGTAAACTCAATATTTTTAGGAAAACCTAGAGATGAAAAGTCATCACCCGATTTAAAAATGTGTAGCAGGATATTGTGTTTTTTTTCATACACTTATTTCCAAAAAATTAGGTTAGACGAAATAAATATTTGTAAGACATTTGTCAAATTTGAGTAGTCTAACTGCAAAACTCACATCAAAAGGGTGGATAAATTTTCTGGGCTTTTCTAAACTCGAAATTTTACTTCATGCGCCACGCTAATAAAACACTAAAATATTGTGAAATGTATTTATATTCGAACTTCACTTGAAATCTGTGTTTAATACGCGTGGCGCATGAAGTAAAATTTCGAGTTTAGAAAAGCCCAGAAAATTTGTCTCGGGTCGCTTGCGCGACCCGCGACAAATTTTCACGGGGCTTTTCTAAACTCGAAATTTTACTTCATGCTTAGTCTGGGAGTGGAAAACACTCGTTTAAAGCTTCAAATTGAACTTAAAAAAAACATAGAATATCTAAAGATTTACAGAAAATAGGCTGAATTTGGAATACCTATACTTAAAAGAAAAACTCCCTGTATGTATAAATACAAATAAAATATTTCCAGAAGAAAGTTATTGTTACTGCAAAAATGTTCAGCAAAAATATTAAAGGGAAAAGCATTTGATACATAGTGAAACTCATTTCGTAAATCGAGAAATCTTTTGGCATATATTTGACAAGGTGAAAGATATTTGGGATATAGTGAATCTCATTTGATCAATAGTGAAATGCAATTGAAAAACACTGTATTTTTTCTTAACAAAATTTGTAATACAAAGCCTTTTCTGGTGCAGTTTTATAATTAGAATGTAAGTTTAATTATTCGACCACACATATTGCTAACAAACAGGATCTTTAGCAATATGGTGTACGAACTAACTTCGAGATCTGCTATATTTAACAATTGGAGTAAATTGTGTATATGCGACGGGACTTTATGGATCTATCAGTGGGGGTGTGCTGCTATTTTTAAGACTATTTGCAGACCCACATCTGCGTTGTGTGAAACTATTTTTAGGAGTATTCAGTTTCACCCTAATGACAAGGCACACGCGCCATGTTTTCTACCAACGCTACATACTGCCGACGACATCAATCAACTTATATAGATTTGTATTTATGTTTGATAGGAAGTTGAAGACAAATAAGATTATACACGAGTAGGTATTTATAAAAAAAATGTTTGAATTCAAGACATAGAGAAAAGGACCCGATCAAAACATCTAGAGGGTATGTACCTCTGAAGAATGCCCAAGAAAGACATTTTAAAGAGCGAAGATTTCATATACAAAATTGATATTTTGTTTTAGCAAAGTGGGCTTTGAAAACAAAATCAACACGATTTGTTTCATAGAAAATATTTACGATTTGCTTAACTTTAAGCACATTATATTTAATGTAAAATGCATATTTTATAGAGATTCTGCAAAATATTACAAGTATTTACACAAGATAAATTAAAATTCAAAACTATTTTAATTCGAGAAAACAAGCTTACGCTTCTTATAGTTTGCACACTTTAAACATAATATATAAAATTACGAAAAAACTATTCGAGAAAACAAGCTTACGCTTCTTATAGTTTGCACACTTTAAACATAATATATAGAATTACGAAAAAACTATTCGTGAAAATGCAAACAATGTCTTAATTAATAAGACAACTCAAGACGATAAATATCTATTGAAACAACTACTTCCCGTGCAAATACACCTCCGGATATTGAATTATACAATGAAATATTTAATTGTATAATTCAATATCCGGAGGTGTATTTGCACGGGAAGTAGTTGTTTCAATGGATATTTATCGTCTTGAGTTGTCTTATTAATTAAGACATTGTTTGCATTTTCACGAATAGTTTTTCGTAATTCTATATATTAAGTATTTATACTTCTAAAAATTAGTACATACGAGTACGTCCTTTAATTTTTTCAAAATTATCAAAATTATGTCAAAAAAGTAGATAGCATTATGGGTAGCAAAAATGGTGTGGATGTTTAGATAAAGTCCCACCAAAAAGTTGCTTTATTCTGAATTAGATCAATTTTAAAAGAAACCGTTTCTTCTGAACATGATATATTTCAAGATATAGGAATTATACTTTTGTTTTAAGAAAATCGTGAGAATTTGAAGCAAATATGACTAAATCTAAATTTCTTACAATGTTTTAAATGAAAACCTACAACAAATCAGGTACATTTTACAAAAATATACAAAAAAACTATTCGTGAAAATGCAAACAATGTTTTAATTAATAAGACAACTTAAGACGATAAATATCCATTGAAACAACTACTTCCCGTGCAAATACACCTCCGGATATTGAATTATACAATGAAATATTTAAAATCTTATTTATTTCATTGTATAATTCAATATCCGGAGGTGTATTTGCACGGGAAGTAGTTGTTTCAATGGATATTTATCGTCTTAAGTTGTCTTATTAATTAAGATATTGTTTGCATTTTCACGAATAGTTTTTTCGTAATTTTATATATTATGTTTAAAGTGTGCAAACTATAAGAAGCGTAAGCTTATTTTCTCGAATTCAAATAGTTTTGAATTTGAATTTATCTTGTTTAAAAATATACAATTTGATTTCTTATAATTTACATTCTATCTAGAATATTTGTGTTTTTTTTTATTAAATAACTAAAGTGGTTATTTGTAAGAAAACCCTGAGAATTTGAAACAAATTTGACTGAAATTAAACTCTTTCGATGTTTTTAGTGAAAACCTACAACAAATCAGGTACGTTTTACAAAAATGTACAATTTGATGTCTCAAAACTTAAATGCCATCTAAAATATTTGTTTTTTTCTTTATTAAATAATTAAAATTGGTTATTTGTAAGTATATCCTGAAGTTTTTAAACAAATTTGACGAAAATTAAATTTCTTACGATGTTTTGAATGAAAACTAACAACAAATCATATTAATTTTATAAAAATATCCAATAAGTTGTCTTATAACTTTAATTACGAGTAGAATATTTGTATATTCTGTATTGAATAATTAAAATTGATTGTTTTTAAGTAAATCCTGAAAATTTTGGACAAATTTGACTTATATTAAAATGTTTACGATGTTTTGAATGAAAACCTACAATAAATCAATTAAATTAAAAAAAATATTCAATTTGATGTTTCATAACTTAAATTCCAGATAGAATATTTGTGATATCTGTATTGAATAAGCAACATTGCCTATTTTCAAGTAAATCCTGAGAATTTAAGACAGATTTGACTAAAATTCAATTTCTTACGATGTTTTGAATGAAATCCAACGAAAAATTATGTTAATTTCATAAAAAAATATTCAATTAGTTGTCTCATAACTTTAATTTCGAGTAAAATATTTGTATTTTCTGTATTGAATCATAAACATTAGTTATTTCTAAGTAAATCTTGAGAATTTTGGACAAATTTTACTTAAATTAAATTTCTTACGATGTTTTGAATTAAAACCTACTGCAAATCAGGTTAATTATAAAAAAATATTTAATTTTATGTCTAATAACTTAAATTTGTGCTAGAATATTTGTTTTATTTGTATTTAATAGCCAAAATTAGTTATTTTTAAGTAAATCCTGAGAAATTCAGGAACATTTGACTAAAATTAAATTTCATACGATGTTTTCCAGATAACTTATAACAAATCATTTTAATTTTATAAAAATATCCAATTAGTTGTCTCATAACTTTTTTCAGGTAGAATATTTGTATTTTCTGTATTGAATAGTCGAAATTGGTTATTCTTAAGTAAATGGTGAGAATCTGCGACAAATTTTCAATGAAAACCTGCAAGAAATCAGATAAATATCCAATTTGATATCTCATAACTTAAATTCGAGATAGAATGTTTTTTGTATTGAATTATTAAATTGGTTATTTTTAAGTAAATTCTGAGAATTTGAGACAAATGTGACTAAAATTAATTTAATCTTTGATTTGGTTGGCGTTCACTTTGTGGTACATCTTTATAAATTATTATTAAAACACTTAACTTTGTTTTACCACTTTAATTAACTTTTTACAGTGACTATAGTTTCGACTACAAGCTAGTCATTATCAAACTGAGTGACTCAGTTTCATAATGACTAGCTTGTAGTCCAAACTATAGTCACTGTAAAAAGTTAATTAAAGTGGTAAAACAAAGTTAAGTGTTTTAATATTATTTTAAAATTAATTTGTTTACGATATTTTAAACAATCATGTTAATTATATAAACATATTATTTTTGTTGTCTCATAACTTTAATTTCAGGTAGAATATTTGTATTTTTTGATCAAAGATGAAGTTTTGTTAAAAGACTAGAAAAAAAATTTGTTTAATAATATAACGAGTGTCTATAAACTCTTGACATCTCAGTAGGTTCTGACTTCAGAAACATACGTCGCAATTAGACATATAATTAAATTTATTTAACGTTTCCAAGATTCACCGAATCGTATGACTTAATCTAAGATATGTAATTTGTTTTTCAAAGCAACGGAGATGCCGACAGTTTATAGACTCTCGTTAGATACACAATTTCATTTTGTATCTATAGATATATATTTTAAATAAAAATTATTCTATTGTATTTTAACATGAATAGATCGACCTAAACGTAAAATGATAAACTATTTGCACACTAATTAAATCTTATCTCTTACAATATACAAAAAAAGACCATCAAATATTTGTGTTTCACACCGCATCAAACCAACCTAAATAATTTTATTTAAACAAAAATATATTTGAAACTCACATTAACTAGTCCAAAAAAACAGACTCACAATTATTTAACACAGAGAGCACTGTTTTTTTGTTGAAATAATTTCGGAAACACTAGCACTTTACACGGACGTAAGTAACTACTGGAGAACAAACGAGACTCACTGCGACCGGCGACGCGCCGATGACTGTCAGTGACTAAAACTCGACGTCCAAGTTCGCGATCTCGCTTCCTCAACGAACGAACAGTGAGTGATGTGGAGGAAGAGGTGGGGATAAAATCCAGTGTACATATGTAGGTAATTGTACTTTTTTTTGAATATGCATAGATGGTTTTAAGGCTTAAAAAGCGAATTGTAAACGTTGGACATGTTTGCGTCAGGCGTTGGACATGTTTACGTCAGGTGTTGGACAGTATCGAAATGTAAAGTCAACACTTAAAAATGTCAGTCATCTGCATAATTGTAATCATGAAGAGGAAATGGTCGCCAGCTAGAATATCTTGTCCAATAATTCAGTGCAATTAAAAAGCGATTTGGCATGGAAATATTTTAATTAAACTTTGATAACACGTCGTTGACCGATGATTATAATTTTCTCGTTAAACTATGCATGAAGGTATAAAAATTAGCAGATAATATGAATTCCGGAGATCCTTATAAAAAAAACTAGAAAAATCTTTATAATTTTCCTACCAATAGCAAAACATTCATAATTTTCCTACAATAGAAAAATCTCCATTATTTTCCTATCAATAGCAACATCTTCAGAATGTTCCTATCAGCAATATCTTCAGAATGTTCTTATCGAAGTGTGTCGCATTATCGCTCGATTTTCTTTGGAAACTCCCTCAACACTTTCAAGGCACACTTAATGCACTTAATTTAATTTAATTTAATCTGTTCTCGTTATAAAAGAAATATTGTATGTTATTTATTGTATTTAGTATGTAGGTGTTTTTATTTTATGTTTATATTTGTTTTAATTGTAATATTTTAAAAATCTGTATTTTATCTTCAAAAAGGCTTGACCGTCTATATGTATAAATAAATCAATAGCAACATTTTTATAATACCCACAGCAAAGTCTTCATAATTTTCCTATTATTCGCAAAATCTAGATTATTTTCTTATTAATAGCATGAAGTTATAGCTGAAATTTTAAAGGATATGCAGAAAGAAATAATTTTCCAAAAAGTGTCTCAACTTTAAAAACCATAAACAGCTACATCTGCATACATTTACAATAATATCCTAAGATAGCTGAAACACTAAAGCAATCAAATTATTACATCGAAGTTATCTACATACAGAGAGTTTTATATAACACCGAACATTTTCATAAAATACGAGTTGACACCTTTAATTTTTAGTTTATGTGTAAATTGGGTTGCCTATATGAACATTACAAATTGTAGCTAATCAATGTACATGTTTTACACAGGTCAGTTCTTAACTAAATAATAATAAAAAAAATAAAATAAACTACATATAAAAGTAAAAATAAAAAATTACAGCGTATATACCGTAAATCTTAAGATAATCGTTGTTTTTTTTTAAAGGAGTTAAATTTGAAACTTAAAATGAGTGTGTTCCACTCCCAGACTAAGCATGAAGTAAAATTTCGAGTTTAGAAAAGCCTGAAAATTTGGTTTGGACGCGTAGCGCGAAGCGCGGAGCGGACAAACCAAATTTTCAGGCTTTTCTAAACTCGAAATTTTACTTCATGCGCCACCGGTACAAACCACTGACATATTACGAAGTTTAAAACCCACCGCTGAACTTTTCATTGAATCAGTGTTTTGTACCGGTGGCGCATAAAGTAAAATTTCGAGTTTAGAAAAGCCTGAAAATTTGGTTTGGCCGCTCCGCGCTTCGCGCTACGCGACCAAACCAAATTTTCAGGCTTTTCTAAACTCGAAATTTTACTTCATGCTTAGCCTGGGAGTGGAGAACACTCGTTTAAAGCTTCAAATTGTATTGTTTTAATAAACCGAACGTGGTAAAATGTACAACGTCTGCATATGTATACTTAAATGAAATATTCTCGTTATGGATATGTTCGGTGTTACAGTAACTCTCTGTATATTTAATAACCATGTATCGTTTTACGAATACGATTATTATTAATTAAGTAGGAGGTGGATATTAGAAATTCCAATAACCTGAATAAATCATTCGGATGCGTGCAACGAACGGACACATTTGACAATTTAAATCGCTTCGACGGTGGCCTCCAGGGCCCTGGTTCTTCCTACTTTTCGTGTCGGCTTCTCCTTTTTGTTCTTGTTCTCTCTCGTTATGCACCATTAACTCCTCAACGCGATTACAGGATTATGACTGTGTTTACGCGTCCGAACATCCAACATCTCGGATTTTCTAGGCCGTTTCTGGGCGACTCGTGTAGTTTTGTGTCGCCTTTTTTTTACAAGCGATTGTTTCAAAGTGCTGTTTGGCGTGTGGTGAACTCGGTACGTGCCTCGCCGTATTACCGCAATTATAATACGTTTATGGTGTGAGGAAATATATGAATGTTTTGTGTAGATTCTACTCTTGCAAATCTTTTGCGAAAATATCTTTAGGATATTTTTAAGATATAAGTTTATCAGCACTTTTTCTTAAGAATTAATTGTGATACTTCGGGACCACATTGACGAATCGCGTCTCTGGGTATCCGATGCCGAATTTAATTGTTATTCTTCCTGTTGATATAATAAAGATTCTTGTTAATTTGTTTATTCCTTTCTAAAAAATCTGTTGAAGCAATCTAAATTTACTTTGATTAAAAAACACTTAGAACCTTTCTTCAATACTTTATTTTGTAACCAAATGTACATTTCGGACACGAAGTGTCCATTATCAATGGTTTGATACTAATACGTATTAGTATCAAACCATTGATAATGGACACTTCGTGTCCGATATGTACATTTGGTTACAAAATAAAGTATTGAAGAAAGGTTCTAAGTGTTTTTTTAATCAAAGTATAATTATCTTCAAGTAACTCAATCAATCCAAAAATCTAAATTTAACTTCATTTTTTTCTTCCTTTTTAAAAAGGAAAATCTGCGGAGAAGATATTTCTAGAAATTAAAGTTTTTCAATACTTGTATAAAGGAAGATAATTCTTGTTGATTTTTGACTATGGTTCAAAAATCTATCGAAGAAAAGCCAAAATTCAATTCAATAGATTCTTAACCTAAAATCAACTTCTATAATTGCTCGGCCGGTATTGGGTTAAACCGACAAAAATCTTCAGCAACTTGTTTATGATGTTTCTCTATAATCCATTTAAAATATTCTGTTTGTATTTCTATTCCACAACAGTATAATAAATGTTCTATTCATTTAAGATTCTTACGTTATTCATTATTTATAAAATCCTACGTTATCTTCAGCAATAAATCAAATTGCCTTATATAGTGTGTAACACTGGGTGTGAAGCTAATTGGGTAACTAGGTATGTGTCCGTGCAAATGAAGGCGCTTGCTCAAGAATTTTCCCAGCAATATTGCATATCATTCGCAGTTACAGTTCATTACACCACAACAGAATTTCACGCAACCTCCATATACAGTATGCCGCAATAAACTGCATGTATACAAGAGTTAATCTTGCATAGATTTATCACTGCCGATAAAAAAAGTTCGTCCCAGTTTTTAGTAAAATATATTGAAGCTCGTAGGTTGGAACTGGCAACAAGCAACAAGATGTAGATAGGGTGTTGAAATAGTGACTCATATTTAAACAAGAAGTCATATATTTATAGCTGAAATAATTATAACATGTCGTTATTAATTCAACCAAAACTAAATTGTCTTTTTTTGTGATGGCTATCGTTTCGACAACTTCAAGTTGTGATTATGAAACTAAAAGTGTTATTAACTTTAATTAGAACAGCAGGTGAAATTCAGTTGGCATAATTTATTTATTTATTTATTCACGAGATACCTCTTTAACATTGAAATAATACAAAATAAGAAATAATAAAAGTTTAAGAGCCGCAGAATGACTACACACATACGTTATGATAACTACATTGCTAATTCTAACATAATCTTAAAAAGTTTTATCCAGATTAATGACCACCAGTGCTCTTCGAAAACATAAGAAATTGTTCGCAAATGGATCGAAATTCTGGGATGAGAGCAAGCAGTTGGCCGAATGCATTAATCTGGACAAAGGATTATTGCCACCGTACGCAGTTCTATGATTCTTTTCCCTAAATAAAACTCTAGATCTCGTCAATGATCCTCCGCGCTTATGCCAGAAGTCCAGTGCTCCTAAGAGAGATGAACAGTTAATGTACTTATTTAGAATTTTATATAAAAAGCACATGTCGAATACATTTCTCCGAAAAAGTAATGTTTCTATATTTAAAAGGAGTTAAATTTGAAACTTAAAATGAGTGTGTTCCACTCCCAGACTAAGCATGAAGTAAAATTTCGAGTTTAGAAAAGCCTGAAAATTTGGTTTGGACGCGTAGCGCGAAGCGCGGAGCGGACAAACCAAATTTTCAGGCTTTTCTAAACTCGAAATTTTACTTCATGCGCCACCGGTACAAACCACTGACATATTACGAAGTTTAAAACCCACCGCTGAACTTTTCATTGAATCAGTGTTTTGTACCGGTGGCGCATAAAGTAAAATTTCGAGTTTAGAAAAGCCTGAAAATTTGGTTTGGCCGCTCCGCGCTTCGCGCTACGCCTGAGCAATCCTAACTGTCCCACTTGATCTGTTGATTTAAGAAGTTTAAAAGTGAAATAGTATAATGTACAACGAGCATATAATGATAGCTATTAATCAAGAGAACGAGGTTAGCCATAATATGCGAGTTATACACTATACTTTTGACAAATTTTGTATTGTGGAGGCTTCTACTTCGTTATACATGTTAATTTATCAATAAAAACGTTTTAACTTTGTATAACTAATTTATTTTTATGTGACTGCAGTTTCGGCAAATTTAGCTTCACTTCACTTTGTTCACAGAAATAATAATATATAACACAACATTTATTATATTTATTTTTTTTATTTACTAAATACGCATCAGTTTTAATGGTCGGTTTTGTTTTATAATTATTTGACAGATAAATTATGACAGATTGCGGTATTATGATTTGAATGTGTAATAGGGTTAATTCCACTTTAACACAAATATGAACAATCGTTAAACAATACTTACACAGTCTACCCTAAGTTGCATATAAACATGCTCTTTGCACAAAAATCGAACTCTTCCGTTTGGATGGAGTTTTGATTGGGCTAACGTTTGTTCCTCTTTAAAAAAATACTCGCGACGGATAAAAGCACAATTGTTTAACCGATTTGAGAATGATTTATGTTTACAAACGCGTTTTACGCGAGTTAAACTAGTGAGAACGGCAGAGATGTTGACGCGATTACTTCGTACTTTAACAAAATGGCGCCGACGACGT
Source organism: Philonthus cognatus (assembly GCA_932526585.2). Taxonomy (NCBI): domain Eukaryota; kingdom Metazoa; phylum Arthropoda; class Insecta; order Coleoptera; family Staphylinidae; genus Philonthus; species Philonthus cognatus. Next base: position 157,804,023 of record OW052241.1, read on the forward strand.
CATCACCACCATGGTCAAATGTAACAGAAAAGAAGCTGATTTGACTAGCACAGCGCTGTTACTGTATAGCGGCAAAAAATCGAACTAGGTAATTATTTTCTTGAATTAATTTCTCATCAGGTACTCCGTGAAACATATTAGAATATGTAAAGTTATTTAAATTAAAAACGCTTGGTATTGATTCACAAATTAAAACTTTATTCCGACTAGTTTCGGTTTGTTAGACCATATTCAAAGGAATGAATTCCAACAAACCGAAGTTATAAATGAAATTGCCAATTCTTGGTTGCAGAATACTTCAAACATTAAAAGTGCGATTCTTTTCGCAATCTACAACAAGTTAGTCTAACAAAGACTATACCAAACACTCATTGAAGCAACTACTTCCCGGGCTAATACCCCGACGGACATTGAATTATAGCAAACACTTGTTGTATAATTCAATGTCCGCCGGGGTATTAGCCCGGGAAGTAGTTGTTTCAATGAGTGTTTGATATAGTCTTTGTAAGACTAACTTGTTGTAGATTGCGAAAAGAATCGCACTTTTAATAAAACCGAAGTTAGTCGGAATAAAGTTTTAATTTGTGAAACAATACCCAGTGTTTTTAATTTAAATAACTTTACATAGGCAATTATTTACATTCGTGTTAAAAATCCGCATTAAACACGCAAATCCCGTGTTTAATGTACTTGAGTGTTAAATGTACCCCATTTATGCTGTCTACACGATTAAATAATGCACATATTATAAGATTGTCGTGAACAAAAACATATATTTCCATATCTAAAGAAAATTTAAAATTATTGTAAATTAATACAATCTTCAAATACGTGCAGACCAGTGTAAACACGACTTAAGTCAACAAGCAATTTCAATATACATACATAAATGTTCATATTGACTTCGAAAAACACGCGCCATAAATTTATCTCGAGACGTTTTCAATGCGTCGCGGAATAAACTCCCAACTGTTGCTATTCCCTAATTGACATTTACAAATGGTCCACGCTGGTAATGTTTACATGTAGGTCATGAAGTAATATATCGTGTACCTGTTACGTCGCCCAACAGAAACGATCGCATTATTGTGTCTAGCTCGGAATAAGGAACGTGCCTTACGGGGTCCACCATTCGTAATTATTCGCCTAATTAATCATGTCTCGCGAGTCTCTGGCGGTGAGTCATAATATTATTCAGTAACCGATTCTTTTAGAAACCTTGAAGAGACAAGTTGTTATGGATAGATTGTTGGTGTGGACAGTGGCGTAGCTATACATGCAGCGTCTTGAAGCAAGTCTAATCGGGGTTTTGAATACTTTTCTTAATATTCAGTGCATATAAATAGTAATTTAGGTAACTAGTTTGTGAAGACGACCTTTAGGGCGAGATTTGCGATAAAAACTCTTGAGTAAGTTTTATTTAAAATGCATCGGCCATTTAAGTACAAGTGCTGAAAAGTAGAACTTCACGCATATTAATCAATGCATAAATGAATGTTTTTTTTTTTGTGAGATCGTAAATAAACGAATTATTCAAAAGGCTTTTGACAAAGCGTTCAATTTAAAACGCCCAACAAGTATATTCAATCCTTGATTAAGACCCTTTTTGACTAAAAATCGTGTGCAAGAAATGCACCTTAAGAAATTTTTTTCTACAGAAAAAAAAAATCTTGAGCTCTAGATCACTCACGAAAAATTAAGTTCAAAATAGATTGTTTTAACTTTTTTCTTGGTGAGTGATCTAGAACTCAGAACTTCAGTTCGGAGACAGTTCTGGACTGCCACAGAAAACTCAGGCTTGCTGCTGCAGAAAACAGAATCGAGATATCATGGGTGAAGGCCCATGACATTAATGTAGGCAATCGAAGGGCGGATAAACTGGCTAGAGCAGCGGCTGGGGAAACTATTTCCTCGCCACAGCCGCTAGTAAAACCCACCATCTCGACCCTAAACGAATTGATCCACAACGAAATCCTGAAGAAATTCAGGGAACGCTGGGATGACATTAAGGACTGTAGGATGTCTAGGTAAACCTTAGGGTATCCGAACAAAAAGACGGCACTACACTACCTGCAAATGAGCAGAAATAATCTGAGACGCATAACGGCCGTTCTCACGGGCCATTGTGGACTAAATGGGCATCTCTACAAAATGGGAGTCGTTGACTCGCCAGATTGTAGAGGCTGTCATGAGGAGGACGAGACTGCCGAGCACATCCTTTGTGATTGCCCAGCACTCGCCTCGCAAAGGGAGGAAATTCTGGCATCCAGATGGCCGACATTAGGGAAGAGTCAACCGCTGCTCTGCTGGCCTTTCTCGACAGAGTGGCATGGCTGAGCTGAGGAGTGATACAACCCTAGGGGGGGGATGCAAAAAGGGCCCATTGGGGTCTAATTGCTGTGTCTAGGTACACACCCCTTTATGATCCAGATCCAGAACCAGATCTAGAACTCGAGATTCATTCTTCATAAAAAACTCATGCCTAACAAACCATTCCAGGCAAAGTTTGGACAAACATTCAGATCTAAAATAATCGAAACACTAAAAATTGAGGAATTTTTAGCTATATCCTTCTTGGCAAAAAAATCATGCCCTAAAAACAATTCTAAGTAAAGTTCGGACAAAAATTCAACTGTAACAAGATTGAATTATTCCATGGTATCAATTTTTTTAATTTAGATTCAAGGATCAATCCTTCTTGGAAAAAAATGTGTCTAACAAACCTATTTTCACTCAAATTTGACTGAAGATTCAAACCTGGATGTTTCGTGAAAGAGAGAAACATAGTTTGCACATTTCAATGAGCTTCTTATTGTTCTATCTTAATATAAATTAAAGCCTGCATACACACCAGAGCTGAGCAGGATTCGAATCATTCAAGGTTCGAATCCCTTTAGAGGATTCAAAAGAGGCATTCGAATACTTTAGTTAAACAGGATTCGTGATCCGGATTCGTTACATTTTTTGAAAAGGATTTTTATTCGAATCTAAATGTGGATGATTCATAAAAGGATTCGAATATTTTTAAAATGATTCGAATATTTATAAAAGGATTCGAATACTTTAGGTAAACTGGATTTGTGATCCGGATTCGTTACATTTTTTTAAAGAAGATTCCTATTCGCATCGAAGTGCGGTTGATTCGAATCCTCATAAAAGGATTCAAATATTTAAAAAGGATTCGAATATTTATAAAAGGATTCGAGTATTTATAAAAGGATTCTAATACTTACAAAAGGATACGAATACTTACAAAAGGATTTAAATCGTCGAAAATCGTCAATTAATTGTGAGGATTAACATGAAAAATTTGTTTTGTGTGTTTTTAAATTTGTCGTTAAATCACTCTTTTATACGCGTGGCGCATGAAGTAAAATTTCGAGTTTAGAAAAGCCCCGTGAAAATTTGTCTCGGGTCGCTAGCGCGACCCTCGACAAATTTTCTACGCGGGGCTTTTCTAAACTCGAAATTTTACTTCATGCTTAGTCTGGGATTGGAAACACTCGTTCGAAACTTCAAACTGAATGCTTTGATAGGAACATTAAATGACTGAAAATGTTTTGAAAGATAATAATATAGTTTTCAAAATTTTGTTTAATATTATTTGAAGTAAAACTGACATGGTAGCCACAATCTGAAATGTTAAATTTTTCCGACATCTCCCTGATTCAAGATTTTTTCTCTGACCTTTTAATTTAACTTTCTTCTGCGGGAAACCCCCATTTTGCTAAATTGTTTTCATTGTTTTTGTCAATATTTGAGTTGGTTTCATAAATTTTTACGTGTTTTGTAACTTTTATGATGCCTGCTGATTTTGACAAATTTAATAATATATGGCTTTTTTGTTAGTGTTTTGGTCAATTACATTTGTCAATTACATTTGCAATGACGATAATCATTGCTCTTTACACTTTGAGGTAAAGGTATTGAAACAGGAAATTGTAGAATTGAAATCATTTATTAAGGCAATGAAACATGATTTTGATCTCTCTACAAAAAACCTAATTCTTGCCAATAATAATGAGATAAAAAACATCATTACTTCTGCAATATCAGTTTGGCGTACGTAATAACACTGCATGCCCAAAATCAGAATTAGTAGCTAACATATATAGTTATTTAAATTTTTATAGACTCTATTTTATCTTTGGATTCTCTACTTGAGGCAACATCTTTTAATCTTGTATCGTGCGATAAGCATCATCCAGCTCTTAGCTTGAACTTGCATCTACCATCAGAATATGTCAACTCTTGGACAGACAATACTGTTGGTTTTAATTTTAAGAAAGCGGATTATTTATCCCTTAATAACCTGTTTATTAATACACATTGGGATTCTATTTTTAATGATTGTAGTATTGAATTAGCTTGTGACACATTCTATACGTACATTTTCCAAGCATTTGAAATGCATGTTCCACTAAGAAACAGGTATAACATTAAAAATAGTTTCCCAATATGGTTTAGCAAAGAACTAAAATCTCTAGTTATTCTAAAAAAAAAAACGTTACATAAAAAGTACATGTTGTCACGCTCTCAATCTGATTACTTAGCATTTTCCTCAATTAGAGATGAGTGCAAGCTCTTATCCAGATTGTGTTACAGTAATCACGTAGAGAATATTGAGTCCGAAATTAAGACAAATCCAAAATCATTTTGGTCTCATGTTAGATCGAAGAGGGGTGGGGATCGTATGCCGGCTAATTTTCTTAGGGATAATAAGGTTGTCAACGACAGAAGTAGTATAGCTGATTTGTTTGCTGATCATTTTGAATCAGTGTATAGACCTCCATGTCCGCATAATAAACAAATGCAATCTTCATCGATTTGGCCATCATCTCTTCACTTAAATCGAACACCTGACATAAAAATCACGGAGGTCCTTAATGCATTACAAAATCTTAAAGATAACTATTGCCCTGGCCCCGATGGTCTGCCTGCTTCCCTATTAAAAAAATGTGCATTCTCGCTTAGTAGACCAATATGGTTACTTTTTAAATTGTCACTATCTAGTGGTTGTTTTCCATCTTGCTGGAAATTAACAAACATAATTCCAATATATAAGAATGGCGATAACAAACTTGTTCAAAATTATCGCCCTATATCCATAATTGCAACAATCCCAAACATTTTTGAAAAATTGATTACGAATTTCTTAACTAATTCATTGCAATTTTCAATCTCTCACCAACAACATGGGTTTCGAGTGGGGGCATCTACGGAATCTAATTTATTGTTATATGATTCTTACATTGTCAACGCCTTGGAACGCGGTTTTCAAGTTGATTCCATCTATACCGACTTCTCCAAGCCGTTTGACTCTGTTGATCATACGTTATTACTTAACAAGCTTCATTGTGTTGGCATTGCTGATATTCTTTTACGTTGGATAGAGTCCTACTTAACAGATAGGTGCAAGTGATTAAAATTGGGCAAATAACATCAAGACCCCTAAAGGTTACTTTTGGTGTTCCTGAGGGATCACACCTGGGTCCCTTGTTCTTTAATATATTTATAAACGACGCTACAAGATGTTTTCAGAATGCCAATTGTTTACTTTTCGCTGATGATATGAAAATTTATATGCGTATTGAATCGACTCTTGATGCAACGAACCTGCAAAAGGAACTTAATCACTTTTATAGCTGGTGTAACGATAACAGATTAACGCTAAATTTCAAAAAGTGTAATATCATTACTTTTTTACGAAGTACAAGGTCGGTCATTACAAATTATGTTTTCAACGATGTAGCAATAAATCGTGTTGATAGAATAAGGGATTTAGGTGTCACTGTGGATTCAAGGTGGTCATTTGCACACCATATTTCAAATATTGTCACGAAAGCCTATCAGATGCTGGGTTTTGTAAAGCGTAACAGTAAGAACATTACAAATAGTAGAACGCTGGTAACACTATATAATTCGTTAGTGCGACCCCACTTGGAATATTGTTCAACAGTATGGTCTCCATACACTGAATGCGAAATTAATAAAATTGAGCAAGTTCAAAAGAAATTTATAAGGTACCTTGCACCTTGCCTATAAATTTAGTACCGATCAGCCCTACTTGGATCTTTTGACGACTTTTGGCCTTCGCAGCCTTAAACAAAGGCGTGTAGAAGCTGACTAAGTTAGTATTCAAACTACTTAATGGGGTATTACCATTAGGAAGTTTTAAAAAATTGATATTTTTTTGCATGTTTTGATAGTTGATAGTATCTAGTTTCATGTCCGAAAGCCGTTTTACAATAGGCGAATTCGTTAGTTAGATTTTTGCTTGTTGAAGTAAACAATGCTGAGTAGGTGGCTGGGTGGAAATACGCAGAACTCAAACGAATGTTTGAATGCTTGTGTCTGGAAGCTGGCTTCGAAGCACCTCAACTGTGGTGCAAAAACCGTCGCTATCGCGTCTTTCATAACTACCAGCATTTTCAACGACGGATACTCGGCAGATTTTAAGACGATAGAGACAATGGGAATCCATATCGGCCTGCAAGCCAAGGCTTTCCAGTGCGGACCGACGCGGAGCGCGAGATGTGGGACGAATTTTGCCTGACTCCAGCAACTCATAAGGCCATCCAACAACGCTGGCAGGAGTAAATCATTCAAACCCAGTTTTTAGAGGAAGAGGAGGGCCTAGTGTACGGAGCTGGCATAGCTGACTAAAGCCAAAAATCTCCAAAAAATAGTTAAAACTTGTGTCAAAACTTTAAACGCGTTTTTCTCGAAACCACTTTTTTTTCGCTGGCCGGAAACTTTCTTTCCAAACTATGAAACGGATTGACTTGAGCTTTTAGTGTTCGGTTCTCCACATTTTCCTCTGGAGTTTGAACCACCGTCATTCAAATATATTAACATTTGATATTTTTCATAGAGCCTTAAAGTCAGAAAAAGGGGGGTAAAAAGCGACCACTTTTTTCGAATGGCCTCCATTTTGTTATTTATCGAGATTTTTATTGTCGGTGGTTCAAACTCCAGATAATTTAATACAGATTAATGACTACTACTTAATTTTACGTTTCAAATCACAGAATCGAAAAAATCTTTCCGGCCATGAGGAAAAACACGGCGGACACGGCCTTATTTGAGGCCAGATTTAGAGGTTTAGCCGGACGATTGAAAAGAATTAAAATTCATTTTTTATAGTTTATGAATCTATAAACAAGTTGCAAGAAACCGCAAGATCGCATGTATTAAATTTCCCAAAAATAAAAATTCTGAAAAACCCTAAAAAAAAAAACGCTGTCCTAGTGGTAATACCCCCTTAATGGATATTTGGATTGCCCTGATCTGTTGGAATTGGTTGGTATACGGGTTCCACCGCGCTCTCTTCGGTCTGACATCACATTCCATATCGGCTACAGGCGCACGGTTTATGCGAAATATTCCGCTTCTGTTCGGGTTTTGCGTCACGCAAATATTTTAAATTTTAACTTTTTTAATGGGTCTTTTTCATTATTAAAGCGCCTTTTAAACGATTTGTAACTTTTCTTGCTTAGTTTTAAGTTTAGTGTTTGTACATATTTGTTTTTTTTTTGTATATTGTATTATTAATGTAAATGGCAAGCCGTTGAAATAAATAAATACATTTGAATAAAATTTATGACTTTTCTCCGGCCTTCACGGCTTTAATGATATTCAGTGAATTTTTGATTTACGTAATTTTCAGGCATTCGTCGATTTTATAATAGAGCTCAATTTGATTTATTCTTAAAGGATTTTTATTCGCGATTCGAAAAAACAGGATTTGAATATTTGATTAGAATTATATTTATCTCTTACGAATCCTTTATTCGAGTATTCGTGATACAAATCATATAAGGTGATTCGAATCATAGGTGATTCCGATTCGTGGTTCGAATTCTTTTTACGAGGATTCGTCCCAGCTCTGATACACAAATATAATCAAAATGGTCAAGAATTATTCAAAGGTGATATTAATTTAACAACCGAATTTTTTAAACATATCAAAACAACGAGAAGTGAATTCGATGGCAATTAAAATTGGTGTTGATGAATGTTTCTGAAGTTATTTTTTGTGCATGGATAATTCGGTGCAAGTGAGTCATACCTCTGGGATAATTGACATTAACGTTCGTCGTGCTGTTATTTCAAGTGGGATATAATTAAATTAATGGGTCAATTGATAACTTGTTATTAGAACGGTCTTTGTTTTTGTCCAAACAGAAAACATTGCGCGCTTATTTTTGGTCATGGGGTTCCCAACGTGCTCATTATCCAAACGATAAGTATTTGGACCACAACGCATGACATGACACAGAATTATTATTTATACGGAGACAAAAAAAAATATATAAAGATTAAAAGTAGGTATAACCATTTTCTATTGAGTAACAAGTACAAGTAAAATTACGTACTCAATGGTATAATTTTCGTTCTTAGTTTTTAATTGATCAAGAAACTTCCCATTTTGCGAAATTAATAAATTTGGCATCCAATTGATCAACAGTTGTTGACAAATCAAATTTTCCAAGTCCAATTTTAGATGTGTGGATAAATCCTACATACATGTATACCAGAGCTAGGCAGGATTCGAATCATTCAGGATTCGAATCCTGGATTCGAATCATTTTTTTAAGAATATTCGTATTTGAATCAGGCTTGACATGATTTTCCCCAACCCAAAAAAACCCAGTGGGTTTTTTCGGATTAAACCCACTTGAAAAAACCCCTGGGTTTTTTCGAATAAAACCCAGCGGATTTTTTAAAATAAAAAGTAATCATTTTAATAAAAACGGAAATTAAATTAATGGAATTTTTCTTATTTTGAAAAATACATATTGAAATAAACATGTTTAACTCATGTTTTGTTTGAAATCCCAATCATTTATTTTTCCTTCTAAACTTTCACATAAACAATAGGTAAACTCGAGAAAATACAAAAAAAGTTACATAAGCCTAGTAGGTACATATTTATTTCAAAACGAAAATACTTGTGAAAGACATATAAAACATATGTAATGTAATGTTCATTGTCAGTTAAATCTGGTAAATGTGAATTGTAAAACTAAACTAAGAAAATGTAATCATAATTATAACGTTTAATTTAATTCTACCACTCGCTCTCGCACTGATTCTTATCACGAAGATATCTATATACAGTTACAAGCTTTTGCGCCTTTTCCACTCCCAGCCTATTTCGTAATTTTGACCACACCGCACCAAATGTTGAAAATAATCTTTCTATGGAAGCTGAACTAGCCGGCCAAGTATGTAATGAAGAAAAAAAATTGCAAAATCCTTCAGGCAAGGTATTGGTTTTGTCTGTTTTCAGCCGAGCTATTTTCCACCACTTTGTTGGCAAGATGTTTGAAACTACCGTTTCTTGAAATAGCGTAGGTGGAAAAACATCTGTATCCTTGATTGTAAATGCCATCACCCCAGGCAGGTACTGAGGGTATTGATCCTTAACCCAATTTTCTGCAGCTTCCTCTTGCTTAGTTGTCAGGCGTCTACCTGTATACCGCGGATCCATCATGTTGGCCAAGAAGTGGAAAGGTTCCATGGCATCTTGAAATCTCGCTCTTATAACTTCTTTGTATGGCTCCAGTTCATGACTTTCCAACAGATCGAGCCATATCTCAACAGCATCTGAAATTGTTGCGTTGTCGGCCTGCAATTTATCAAGTGTCACAGATACTTGATTAAGTTGTTTGTGAAGATGTATTGCTTGTGTATGAAGCCCAACATTGTTCAGTACGTGGGCTACCCCTTCATCAAACTTCACCTGTGGATCGGGATCAGCTTCAACGTCCATACGAATCTCAATGTACTTGTGGAAGTTTGAAATAAATGTGTTGAGACAATCCCCCTGTGAGTTCCACCGTGTATCGTTGGGTAGTTGCGGCATCAAGCCACCCTTCTTCTTTAGCCATGCATGAGGTTGGTGGTGGTTGCGAAAATATTTGTGTACTATTACAATTTGTTTTACAACCGATGCAGGAGACACCTCTTTCTCCAACAAATTCACGTAATGCGCATTGCAGCCGTAGGTTAACAGTTTGGGGAATTTTTCGGGTTGTTTGAGAATCTGCTTCATCTTCTTCATCTTGTTCTCGTTGTCCGTGCAGAGCGCAAACACCTTTTTGTTGTATTTCTCTTCAATTTTTTTAATTACTTCTTCAGCAATTGTTGCACAGTATTTCGCTGTTTTCTTGTTATCTCCTGTGTCTATGGCGTCGACGAGGTATACCTTGGAACCAGTTGCCAAACTTGAAGCGATAATTGAATCATTGGTTACACTGGACCATCCATCTTGAATTAAAGTAATTGTAGCATTCTCCAATTCCTCCTTAAAATGTCCCTCGATTTCACTCGCCGCTTCGTCCAAGAGCTTCCCTCCAAGCTGCTTTCTATTTGGTGGTTTGTATCCAGGACGAAGAGCTTCAACCATATCTACACATTCCTTATTTTCAATTACATTGAAGGGAATATTACAGGAATAAAAGAAAGACGCAATTTTACGATCTAGTATGTCCTTTTGAGCTTCTGTAGTTTTGATAGCGAACTCATTCATAGTAGTCTGCTTTATCTTCATTAAATTAGAGCCCTCACTGACACTGTCACTTGCAAACTGCTCCATTGACGATTCGGATACTAAGCGAGATGTTCCCGGGGGGACGGCGGTGGATGATACCAATGAGTCTAATGACACCGAACTTGCCGAAGCTAATGCTTCATCTAATGGTTCTCGTTCCCGTCGACGCAATGTACACTTTTTCAAATGTGTTCTTATTCGTTCAATTTTTCCACTAATTTGAATTTTACAGTTTTTACACTCAACTTTGCTTTTATCTATTTGTATAACATCACTCCATTCTGGTGCTCCTTTTCTACCACTTCCCGTAATTTTCGGCATATTTTTGGATAAACTTATACGTGTTCACTCTGCACAAAACAAAATCTTACACGAGCGCCTGTGTTTGTTTTACCGCGGAACAAAAAAGTACGTTGCATACACTTTTCTATTTCTAACAAACAAAATGTCCCTTATTATAAATACTAATACGATAAAATTTTATTGAAGACATTTTTTTTTATTATGATGGGCATAAATTACAGTTTTTTTTTTAATATATATTATATTTAAAAAAAAACTGTAATTTATGCATGAATGTTTGTACACAATTACATATTTTAATTTTAACCCAGCAAACGGGAGCTACTATAGTATTCGAGATTTTTGTTAATGATACTGCTAATGCTAATACTCAATGAAAATATTATTTGGAATATTATATTTTTAAAAATATTCTCGTTAATAACATGGTTTTTGAGTTATTAATAAAATACCTGAAAATCGTAATTGAATCATTTTTGTTTTTGTTCGACGTAAATTAAAAAGCCCCGAAAAAACCCAATAAAAACCGAAAAAACCCAATAAATCCCGGAAAACCCCACCGAAAAACCCACTGGGTAGATAACTTTTGAAAAAACCCGGATTTTTGCCAACCCTGATTTGAATCCAAATGCGGGTGATTAGAATCTGCATAAAAGGATTCGAATACATACAAAACGATTCAAATCGTCAAAAATAATTCGAATCAATTGTGAGGAATAACATGAAAATTTGTTTGTGTTTTTAAATTTCTCGTTAAATCACTGTTTTATATTCGGTTGCTGCGCGACAATTTATAAAAGGATTCAAATATTTATAAAAGGATTCTAATACTTACAAAAGGATACGAATACTTACAAAAGGATTTAATTCGTCGAAAATCGTCAATTAATTGTGAGGATTAACATGAAAAATTTGTTTTGTGTGTTTTTAAATTTCTCGTTAAATTACTCTTTTATACGCGTGGCGCATGAAGTAAAATTTCGAGTTTAGAAAAGCCCCGTGAAAATTTGTCTCGGGTCGCTGCGCGACCCTCGACAAATTTTCTACGCGGGGCTTTTCTAAACTCGAAATTTTACTTCATGCTTAGTCTGGGAGTGGAAACGCTCGTTCGAAACTTTAAACTGAGAGCTTTGATAAGAACATTAAATGACTGAAAATGTTTTTAAAAATAATAATCTAATTTTCAAAATTTTGTTTAACATTATTTGAAGTAAAACTGAAATGGTAGCCAGAATCTGAAATGTTAAAATTTTCCGACATTTCTCTGATTCAATATTTTTTTCCCTGACCTTTAAATATAACTTTCTTTTTAATATAACTTTTTTGTTAAATTGTTTTCCTTGTTTTTATCAATATTTAAGTTAATTTTATACATTTTTACGTGTTTTGTAATTTTTATGATGCCTGTTGATTTTGACAAATTTAATAATATCATATGGCTTTTTTCTTAGTGTTTTGGTCAATTTGAATAAAATACCATGACTTTTTTCTGATTTTCCCGGTTTTAATGATATTCAGGGAATTTTTTGTTTACATAATTTTCAGGCATTCGTCGATTTTATAATAGAGTTCAATTCGAAGTTTTGAACGAGTGTTTCCACTCCCAGACTAAGCATGAAGTAAAATTTCGAGTTTAGAAAAGCCCCGTGTAGAAAATTTGTCGAGGGTCGCGCAGCGACCCGAGACAAATTTTCACGGGGCTTTTCTAAACTCGAAATTTTACTTCATGCGCCACGCGTACAAGACACTGATTTGAAGTGAAGTTCAAAAACACACAAATACATCTTTAATCAGAGTAACACAGATATTTAGTCTGTTATCAGCGATGTTCATATCATATAATCATACCTATCTCTTATGAATCCTTTATTCGAGTATTCGTGATTCGAATCATATAAGGTGATTCGGATTCGTGATTGAAATCCTTTTCACGAGGATTCGTCGCGGCTCTGATGTATACATGGATTTTTTACGAGTACACATATCTCGATAGTAAATTTGTACGAATTTGTTGTTTTTATAAAAGCGTCTAATGAATGTGTCCACTACTATTAAGCATGAAGTAAAATTTCGAGTTTAGTAAAGCCTGAAAATTTAGTTTGTATAAATAAATTTCAATTTCCACTGCTTGAAAATCTCAAAAAATCTTCTAATTTTAGATCTAGGACAACATTGTATCCAATTTACCAAATATTCTAAAGAATTATGCAATTCCACCGTAATTAACATACAAGCAAAAATTCAATCAACTATTCATCAATCTTCAACAATCACACTATTTTCCGATAAACCTCACCTATCATTCATTTCGTATCAAAACAAAAGAATTCTTCCTGAAAAAAAAGATTATATCACGACAGGCAAGGCCGGCTTTTGTAAAAACCAGGTGGATTCCACTCAGGTGTGAAATGGACTCTGCTGAGTGAACTTGATCCGAACCGGAGCCGATTTTTGTCCATTTAGAACGCATTAAATCGGACCTTCAACTTGCACCGCGAGAGAGAAAGAACGGGAGAGAATTGGGCTATCATTTCATCTCGCCGACCGTCTATTATTATTATTGCTGGTCCTGATTGGTTTGAATGAGTGGATGATTTTTTAAAAACATCCGCATTTAAAGACGGAAAGTGGGTCAGAACGCGTGAACCTTCGAAAATGTTGATAATGAAAATGCCGAGGCCAAAAATATTTAGAAGGCTTAAATATTAATATATATAGTACATCTTTATTCAGACAATAACTACAATTAGTTTTATAACATTTTTATATACATATAAACAATTTGTTAGTCTGTCTGGGCTATACAATTAGTTTTATAACATTTTTATATACATATAAACAATTTGTCTGTCTGTCTGGGCTATCGACCAACGGTCTTTCTGCCCTGTCTGAATCTACTATTTGTTATTTAAAAATTAATAATCAGTAGGTTGTTTAACTATCTGGATAAAACGAACTAATGAATTGGTGAAGTGTTTCTGTTGGGAATTTGTATTTGGACGTGATGTTAGGATTTCGGGGAATACAGAATTTGTTCAAAATTTCAAAACTGTTGGGGTTGGTGGGGAGTTTGGTACTTAGGGTAGGTATACGCTGTTCTATTGGGGGTAGTTTTGTAATTTTGTAGAGGAGTTCGTTCGAAGGGTTATGAAGAGGATTGTTAGGATGCCTTAGTTTGGTGATGGTTCTGAGTGCTGACCTTTCGGCTACTTGGATATGATATAGAGTGGAGGGACGGATCTGGTTAAAGAGGATGCACCCATAGTCCAACAAGGGGCAACAAATTGATGAATACGAGGGTTGCCTTTTATATTTCGGGATTGGGCAACCCTAGTGTTGCAATCTGGTAACTGAGAGCTCTATCGTAAAGTTTGACATTTTTAAGGTTATACGTACTCAGAACGTTTTGACATATGAGCGTTATTTGTGTCGTTTACACTAACTTAAAAGATTTATCTCGGCCAAAGAATGGAATTAAATCGTGAACATTTTCGTGCGATTATTTTTTACAACTTTCGACGTGGATTAACTCAACAACAGTGCATGGATGAACTTAATTCAATTTTTGCCGATGAAGCTCCATCAAGGACCAGTGTTTATCGATGGTATGGTGAATTCAACCGAGGTCGTAGTTCACTCCAAGACGAATTTCGTGGAGGTCATCCAAAATCAGATGTTGTTCCGGAAACCATTGATGCTGTGCGCAAACAAATATTGCAAGATCGTCATGTGACCTATCGTGAGATTGAGACAACCTCAGGCATTAGTGGGACCAGCATACATTCAATATTGCATAAACATTTGACTGTCAAAAAAATTTGTTCGCGTTGGATCCCACACAATTTGTCAATCGCTCAAAAAAAGGCTCGTGTCGATTGGTGCAAAGAAATTCTCAAAAAATACGATTGCGGTGCTTCGAAACACGTCTATGACATCGTGACAGGTGATGAATCATGGACGCGTATGAGCCCGAAAGTAAACAGCAGTCGACCGTATGGGTGTTTCAAGATGAGCCAAATCCAACAAAAGTGGTTCGCGCACGAAGCACTTCCAAGCAAATAGTCGCCTGTTTTTTTCGGAAAAACTGGACATGTCGCAACCGTGCCACTAGAACAACGCAGAACAGTCAATTCTGAGTGGTACACAACCATTTGTTTGCCAGTTGTCATCCAAGAAATCAGGAAAACCAACCGCCGAAAACGGATCACTCTTCACCACGACAATGCGAGCTCTCACACATCGGCTCAAACAACTGCATTTTTGAGCACGCAAAACATCGATTTGATGAGTCATCCGCCATATAGTCCTGACTTGGCACCGAATGACTTCTTTTTATTCCCATCCGTAAAAAATAAAATGAGAGGTCAACGTTTTTCGACACCTGAAGAAGCGGTTGATGCGTTCAGAATGCATGTTTTGGAGATACCTCAATCAGAGTGGCAAAAGTGCTTCGACAATTGGTTCAAACGCATGCAAAAGTGTATAGATCTTAATGGGGAATATTTTGAAAAACAATAAAGCGATTTTCAATGATTAATATTTATTTTTGTTCTCTAATCCCGAAATATAAAAGGCAACCCTTGTAAATAAGGACTTTAATAGAAATTCCTTGATTTTTGTATGTTAGTTCTCTGAAGTGCCGCGCCCTTGTCTTTGTTTTAGATTTTTTAGAGAGTATGTGAGGTTTGAAGGATAATTTTGAGTCGAATAGGATACCAAGGTATTTACAGGAATACACTGGGTGAATTGGAGTGTTATTAAGGGAGACATATGGTGATCTGGGAGTTATTTTGTGGTAGGGAAACAATAGTTGGGATTTTACTGGGTTGATTTTGATCCGCCACTTTGAGCACCATTTATGTATGGAGTCCAAGGATTTTCAAAGGAGTATTTGGGCATTGTTTAGGGTTGTCGAATGGGAGATGAGGGCTGTATCATCCGCGAAAAGGAGGAAATAGCACGAAGGGTTGAAATATGTAGGGTCTGGGTTGTATATAGTATAAGTTGTACAATACTGGGGATAAGGGAGAACCTTGTATGAAGGGAAATGAAAATGAATATGATTGCCGGATTTTAATTTGGGATGTTCTCTCTGATAGGATGCTATTTAATAACATTATTAGGTGATGGGGTAGGTTTAAAAGGAAACATTTGTAAAGCAGACCTTGATGCCATACCGAATCAAAGGCCTTTTCTACGTCGATGAAGAGCACTGTTGTTTTCTGACCTTCGAGGTGGGATGTTTGAATATTGGACGTCAGGATCGAACGGGAGATAGACGCCGGGACAAACGTTGCGGAAGAACAATGCCCCTGAAGAAATGCCAAGATGGCGATACCAGGGAAGAGAGGGGGAAGGGTTTTAGTCGGTAACAGAACCCGACACTATCGGCCGTATCAGACCCAAAGGCCCTTGTCTGCTCGCAGATTTCCCAATCCCCTCTATAAAAAAAGGATCGAAAGGGGGAGTGAGTATTGTTGATTTTCGAGGAAAAAATCCAAATTGGTGTTCCGGAATAGAGGTTTTGCAGAATTTTAGGATTTTTCCTTTGATCAAGGATTCGAAAAGTTTTCCGATCACAGGGAGGAGTGTAATAAGACGACAATTGGAAATAAGTGAGGAATCATTACCTGTTTTGGTGATACAAATTATTACACCTTTTTTCCAATCTGGTGGAAAATATTGGTGTTTGTAGCAATAGTTGAATACTTTTAGGATAAATAAATGGATTTCAGGAGGTATTTTTTTAAGGATAGCTCTAGGACTGTTATCGGCACCAGGAGTGGAGAAATATTAATATTTTCCTATGTTTTATAAATGTTTACATATATTCGGTTTTTTATTGGGTGAGTGGAATCCACCTGGTTTTTACAAAAGCCGGCCTTGCCTGTCGTGATATAATCCTTTTTTTCAGGAAGATTCTATTGTTTTGATACGAAATGAAAAGTGGGTGAGGTTTATCGGAAAATTGTGTGATTGTTGGAGATTGATCGGTTGATTTTTTTATAATTTGGTTGGATACTCTGATTATAATTCTGACTTTTGCCTTCAAAATAAATTTGAAGTTATGTTTTCCACGTGGTTGCCATGTGCTTAATCATAAAGATTAATATTACTTTCGGCATTTTATTACCACTTTTCTGTCAAAAATGTAATCAATCTGTATAGACACATGAAAAGTATAGTTTATTCGATTGGGGTACAGTTTTCCTAATATTATTTTCCTAATGATTTGTTTCCCTAACTTATTATTTTCCTAATTTAACAATTTTCCTAATTTTTTTTTCCTAATATTCCTAATATTCCTAATTTTCGTAATTTTCCAATGTTAACCGTGGTATTTTTTCTTTCTCATCAGTCCGCTATCAGTCTGCTCATCAGTTATTTTTTACAAGTATTACTACCCCGTAGACGACGTACGTAAAAGGACAGACAGCTCGAGGTAGACGTCGAGCCGTTGATGCCCGATACCCACCAGATGTTTGGAACATGTACGATGCGACGCTCCAAAACCTATCGAGAACCAACAACCTTTCAGAAGGTTCCTTTTCCTTTTTCCTTTTACTTTTTCCTGAATCCAACAACTGTCCTTTATCCCACATCTTATCCTACAGGTTGGCATACTCGTTTCGCACTTGTGGTGGGAAAGAACCATCCGGGTTTGTACACTCTCCTCAAGGAACTCAAGAAAGAGCAATCTGACACTGAAGGCATGATCCGCGACCTAAATTTAGGGAAAAGAGTCCGGCGAGACGTGAGCAAAGCTATGGAGCAGAACGAAGAAAGGATTACGAACGTCGTTCTCCAGTATGAAGATCGGCGGGAGGAAGCTATGGAGTACTTAAAGGACGTCGGTTGCTACATTGGTTTTTGAACTGTACATTTGGAAATGTGTCTCGGAAATAAAATGTGAATTTGGAAAATAGTATTAGGAAAATAATAATAATAGAAATTAGGAAAAAATAATATTAGGAAAAAAGGATTAGGAAAAAAAAATTAGGAAAAAAGGATTAGGAAAACTGACCCCATACCAGTTTATTCAAATAAACCTCAAACCAAAGATGAGTTAATTCAAAATATTATGGCTGCAGCTGCATCTATACGAGACGGCCCAGATACTCTTCAAAGAGCTACGTCTTAAATTATTGGAAGAGCAAAATTGTGTTATCTGCTTTCTTTAATTTAATATTGCCAATAACTCGTTAACTATCAAGTTTTAGACAAAAGTGTGTAAGGCATTTTCGACTAAAAATTGCCCAAGAAATACGCTTTTAAGCTATGCGCATCGTGTTACGGGACACCGTGAATAGGAGCCTATAATCACTGTCTTAAACAATTGGTTGGTCCAATGTTTTATTCAGGTATACTAAGGGTTACAAAGGTTTGCTGAATGCCGATTAAATATCTTTACTAATTTACCGATATACCGATAAAAAAACGGCAAAATACCAGTACATTTTGAAGAGGACTTTTTGGCATTTACCGATATTATAATCCATAATTCTAGGATGAAATATTTCCAATGTTTTATTCAGGTATACCAGTGGTCTCCAAACTACGGCCCACGGGCCAAATCCGGCCCGCGACTTGCATGAATCGGGCCCGCGATTGTTTGTAATTTTTTTTGTAAATGTCATATTTTGAAATATTGTAACAATTGTTCCTTAAATTTTTCATAATTTTATAAAATTAATCGGATCTTGGCCGAC
Organism: Philonthus cognatus; assembly: GCA_932526585.2. Taxonomy (NCBI): domain Eukaryota; kingdom Metazoa; phylum Arthropoda; class Insecta; order Coleoptera; family Staphylinidae; genus Philonthus; species Philonthus cognatus. The sequence continues at coordinate 157,822,593 of OW052241.1, forward strand.
TTTATGATGTAGAATTGTATTTGTGGCCCGCGAAGAAGATAGTTTGGAGACCCCTGAGTTTTACTAAGGGATACAAAGGTTCTCTCAATGCCGATTAAATATCTTTACTAATTTACCAAAATACCGATAAAAAAAAAAAAAAAACGGCAAATTACCGGTCCATTTTGAAGAGGACTTTTTGGCATTTACCGATATTATAATCCCTAATTCTAGGGTGAAATATTTCCAAGAGAGAAACGCTCAAACATTTGGATTAGCTTCGTTTTTATATACGATAAAAGATGTTCTCTCTCATATGAGTAGCCTAACTGCAAAACTCTCATTCTCCACTTTTTGTGAAAATTGAGTTAGCGGTTTTTTTTTTATGTCCGCCATATTACATTACACATGTTTTTTGCAATTTGTCAAAAGTTTTAGAAAGTGGAGAATGCGAGTTTTGCAGTTAGACCACTCATACAGGGTGCCCGTATTTCAACAGAATGTATGGGGATCTTGGTTATTTGAATAGATCGACTCTTAAATGGGGCAAAGTTGGGGCCCAATAATAATCTAAAAACGAATTTGACATATCTTCTTTGGTTTTTGAGATAATGACAAAAAACGGATTTTTGAAATTTCGTTTTTATTTTTTTATTAAAAAAACCATTGACTCCAGACATTTACAACTTTGAGATTATAGAGGCACTTTTTAACAAGAAATCTAGTAATATATTTTATTTTCAGATAACTATAACATTTACCAAGGGACCATAGCCAACTTTTGTTTTTCATATGGACGCCCATTTCGGATTTTCATATTATTTGGAAAAATATTTTTTTCTGAATTCAATGATGTATCATACTTATAGTTTATTGTACATTTTATATGTAAAATTTTAATTTTTTGTTTTTTGTAGAGTGCCGTGGAAACAGTTATTATTATGCCGAAACTATTCACAAAAAAAGTATTTCTTCCATTTTCACTACATCTCGATAAAATTGATCACCATCACATTTAAGCGTTATATATTTTAACTTTACTGTAAGTCAGTGGTTTATACGCGTGGCGCATGAAGTAAAATTTCGAGTTTAGAAAAGCCCCGTGAAAATTTGTCTCGGGTCGCTGCGCGACCCTCGACAAATTTTCTACGCGGGGCTTTTCTAAACTCGAAATTTTACTTCATGCTTAGTCTGGGAGTGGAAGACACTCGTTAGTTTAAAAATATCACAACTGGTGATGTATTTTAATGGGAGTTGTCAAATCAGTTAGTCAAATCAGTTAGTTACTGATTTGACAACTCCCATTAAAATACATTACCAGTTGTGATATTTTTAAACTAACGAGTGTCTTCCACTCCCAGACTAAGCATGAAGTAAAATTTCGAGTTTAGAAAAGCCCCGCGTAGAAAATTTGTCGAGGGTCGCGCAGCGACCCGAGACAAATTTTCACGGGGCTTTTCTAAACTCGAAATTTTACTTCACGCGCCACGCGATGGTGATCAATTTTATCGAGATGTAGTGAAAATGGAAGAAATACTTTTTTTGTGAATAGTTTTGGCATAATAATAATAAAACTTAGTTTGTGCAACTTTTTCATACTGTTGATATTTAGGTCATCATATCTTTAACAGGGAAAGTGCTAAGATGGACACATCACCATTTTTTAAATTTATGTTTTGTGTGATAACCGATACTTATTATTATTATTACAAAAGATTAACAGCGATTAAATAATTTTGGCTGCTATTAATGATTTACTGCTGTCAAGATTTTATTGATTAATAGATATGACGTCATTATTTTCAAGGCACTCTTTGCAAAAAACATTTTTTATAATTTTAAATATTAAATCTAAAATAAATTATGAGTGTGGTACATCACTGAGTTCATAAAGAAATATTCTTTCAAAAAATATGAAAATCCAAAATGGCGCCCATAAGAAAAACAAAAGTTGGCTATGGTTCACAGGTAAATAATATAGTTATCTTAAAAAAAAACTACGCTACTAGATTTCTCGTTAAAAAGTGCCTCTTTATTGTCAAAGTTCTAAATATCCAGATTCAGTAGTTTTTGAATAAAAAAATAATAACGATTTTCAAAAAAATCTGTTTTTTTGTTGAAATCTCGAAAACAAAATAAGATATTTCAAAATATGTTTTTTTTTCTAGATCATAAGTTTTGTTATGTAAATATGAAGTTTTTAATCTATTACATTTTAAACTAAATTATTTTGTGCACTGTCCTTATACAATGTTTTTTAATACTTTTACTAATAGACACTAAGTCTATTCAATTGTATTTTAAATAATTATTGCTTTACCCCTAGATATTAAGTTTTATATTTATTATTTGCTTTAGCCCTAGATATTAAGTTTTATATTTATTGATATGTATTTTTACCTCTGCAACATTTATATGCTAGATGATAGGTTCTAATTTTATGTTTACTAAATATTATCGTTTACAACCATCGCAACCAAATGACTCACCCATGAATGCTATGTACTTATTCTTTTTGGAAATAAATGAAATTGAAATTGAAATTGTTTTCACATTATTGTTAGGCCCTAAAATATGCAATTTTGCCCCAACTTAACCGACTCTCTATCTCTTCAAATAACTGAGATACTCATACATTCTGTCGAAATACGGACACCCTGTATATACAATTAATTTTTGAAAATTCATTATCACCTAAATTAAAACACTTGATTTTAAACTAATTTTTGTAATATATAAAATTACGAAAAAACTATTCGTGAAAACGCAAACAGTGTCTTAATTAATAAGACAATTTAAGACGATAAATATCCATTGAAATATATCTTAAATTGTCTTATTAATTAAGACACTGTTTGCATTTTCACGAATAGTTTTTTCGTAATTTTATATATTATGTTCTCGAATTCAAATAGTTTTGAATTTTGAATTTATCTAATTTTTGTATTTCACGACAATTGTTTCGAAACACTGTTGCTCTATTTTAAATTCTAGAGTCTAAATTAATATTGATGGATTTGAAGCTATCTTTCCCCCTAGCAGCAGGGAATTCTAAGAAAAAATAATACCAAAAGAGCTAGAATGTTAATTTTTCACCAAAACAAATAATTTTTCATACAGGAATCAATCAATTTTTCATACAAGAATCAATCAACTTTTTATAACATTAACCGCACAATTACACTTTATAAATCTAATACGCTGACTTATTATTTTTTTGTTTTTCTAGGAATGCAAGGTTATGCATGTTACACTTCACTGATGTCATCTGTTTCGAGTGTCGCACGGCATAATTGACTGTTGAGGTCGCGCAATTAGCTCCTCCGGCTTTCTTCTTGCGCGGGCTTAATTGCGAGGTTACCGCTAAAGGTCGGAAAAAGGCTCATCCCGGAATTTGGTCGAAAAAATGTGGCTATATTCTAGATGGGCACGAACGTGGAACGAGCGTAATTAACCTACAATTAGGCCCGATCGAGTGTGAAGCTGAAAACGGCGTAATTGATTTCATATCCAAAAATGTTCTCAACACCCTCAAGCAAGATTTGTATTAAAAAGAATGAGGACAATACTTAAAAATATCTCAAATCCTAGAGAATTGTTTGTATTGTATTATAAGATATTTAAAAAAAAAATGTATCAATGGTCTAAAGTAGGGATGGCCTCACCTAATCAGTATATTTAATAGTTGAGGCTGTTACTTGGTGAAATTCTATATCAACACTTTTAGTAAATAACACACTTGGTTAAGATTTCACTGTTTATTGATTGACACTGCAACAATTGTTTCGCCACACAGTGGCTTCATCAGGCAGATGGATAATGATTCATTATTCATCATTATTCATACTAAAAGTGTTAATCAGTATATTTGAAATTCCACTTGAAATCAGTATTTTATACGTATTTTATTCATGCTTAATCAAGGAGTGGAACAACTTGATAGAAGTGAATTTCAATCAAATAATTAAGCAGAAGCATCATATTTTTACGAAAAATAAGCAAAAATAGTATAACATAAGCTCTAAATAACTTCAAACTTAATTAGAATGAAGTTGAAACACATAACCATCTGATGTTGTCACGTTAATTGTATCAATACTTCAAAAGTGACTAATAGCATGGAGATTTTGTTCTATAGATACAAACAGTTTGTATTGTACCGTGCGATCGTTTAAATGATGATTTAGAGTAGGCGGCATTTTCTATGTGCGGTTACCCAGAATGCTATTATCTGTTTAATAACTAGGAGGAGCGTTTTAAATTTCACGCGCCAAAACTTACAGCTCTGATTGGCCGAGAGCGCGCCCATCTTACACTATGCTAATTACGTCATTATTAGACGCAACAGCTGACATAACCTTAATTCAAAGCGTTATCGAGTTGCAACTTTGTCTGTTTCGTAATAACCTTTTGTGCGGTGTTTCTTTAGCCTAGTTAAAAGTTAGTTTTGTTTATATTGTTGTGATGGATTATGGGCCCAGTACAAGCTCGGTGATAATATCACCTTCACCTCCAAAAAAGCATAAGAGTTGGATTTGGGTCACTTATATCTGTCTGAAAAACAGTGCATAATAAATATGTATAAGCAGATGATAACAGATGATTCACATATGAAAATGTCTGCTGTTGTATTGGAGATTGTTGGTGCAGTAAGTGAGATATCAAATAGCATAAGAATATGCATCAAATAATAAAAATTTTAATTTTTAGGAGTTGCAAATTCCACTGTCTATCGTACCATTAGCGAATATAAGAAATCCGGAGAGATTTGTAGCCGCAAACAGCTTGGAGGACATAATTACAAGTTTTGATGACATAGTGAAGAGATCCGTGCATAGTTTCTTCTATAAAAATGAACTGCCAACTTTGAATAAAGTTTTAAAAGAAGTAAACGAGCATGCAGGCATGCCGAAGAGGAGTCGTTCTACCTTGTATAGTTTTATGAAACAAATCAATTTTAAGTAAGATAGAGACCAAAGCTGGGCAGGATTCGAATCATTCAGGATTCGAATCCTTTTAGAGGATTCAAAAGAGGCATTCAAATGCTTCAATTGGATTCGTGAACCGGATTCGTTACATTTTTTTAAGAGGATTCGTATTCGAGTCTAAATATGGGTAATTCGAATCCTTATAAAAGGATTCGAATCCTTGTAAAAGGATTCGAATACTTACAAAAAGATTTGAATTGTCGAAAATAATTCGAATTAATTGTGAGGAATAACATGAAAACTGTTTTTTTGTGTGTTTTTAAATTTCTCGTTAAATCACTGTTTTATGCGCGTGGCGCATGAAGTAAAATTTCGAGTTTAGAAAAGCCCAGAAAATTTGTCTCGGGTCGCTGCGCGACCCTCGACAAATTTTCACGGGGCTTTTCTAAACTCGAAATTTTACTTCATGCTTAGTCTGGGAGTGGAAACGCTCGTTCGAAACTTCAAAGTGAATGCTTTGATAAGAACATTAAATAATTGAAAATGTTTTTAAAGATAATAATCTAGTTTCCAAATTTTCTTTAATATTGTTTGAAGTAAAACTGATATGGTAGCCACAATCTGAAATGTTAAATTTTTCCGACATTTCCCTGACTAAAGATTTTTTCCCTGGCCTTTTAATATAACTTTCTTCTGTGGGAAACCCCCATTCTGTTTAATAGTTTTCATTGTTTTTTCCAATATTTAAGTTAATTTTATAAATTTTTACGTGTTTTGTAATTTGCTTGCTGATTTTGACAAATTTAATAATATCATATGGCTTTTTTTGTTAGTGTTTTGGTCAATTTGAAAATAATTCCATGACTTTTCTCTGACTTTCCCGGTTTTAATGATATTCAGTGATTATTTTAATTACGTTCATTTCAGGCATTAGTCGATTTTATAATAGAGTTCAATTTGAAGTTGTGTTTCCACTCCCAGGCTAAGCATGAAGTAAAATTTCGAGTTTAGAAAAGCCCCGTGAAAATTTGTCGAGGGTCGCGCAGCGACCCGAGACAAATTTTCGAGCTTTTCTAAACTCGAAATTTTACTTCATGCGCCACGCGTACAAACCACTGATTTAAAGTGGAGTTCAGAAACACACAGATACATCTTTAACCAGAGTAACAGGGAGTCAGATATTTAGTCTGTTATCAACGATGTTCAGTGATAATAATAAATAATTAGGTTTTGAATATTTTTGTTAAAACAACTGGTAACGATATTTATCAGAGCTGGGCAGGATTCGAATCATTCAAGATTCGAATCCTGGATTCGAATCCTTTTAGAGGATTCAAAAGAGATATTCGAATACTTTAGTTAAACTGGATTCGTGATCCGGATTCGTTACACTTTTTTAAAATGATTCGTATTCGAATCCAAATGCTGGTGATTCGAATCCTCATAAAAGGATTCGAATCCTCGTAAAAGGATTCGAATCTTCATAAAAGGATTCGAATCCTCATAAAAGGATTCGAATCCTCGTAAAAGTATTCGAATCCTCATAAAAGCATTCGAATCCTTATAAAAGGATTCGAATATTTACAAAAGGATTCGAATCGTCAAAAATAAATCTAATTAATCGTAAGGATTAACATGAAAAATGTGTTTTGTATGTTTTTAAATTTCTCGTTAAATCACTGTTTTATACGCGTGACGCATGAAGTAAAATTTCGAGTTTAGAAAAGCCCCGTGAAAATTTGTCTCGGGTCGCTGCGCGACCCTCGACAAATTTTCTACGCGGGGCTTTTCTAAACTCGAAATTTTACTTCATGCTTAGTCTGGGAGTGGAGACACTCGTTCGTAAATTTTCGAATTATCATAAATTTGTGTATTTATTTTCAAAAAAAAAATCTTTCTCGGTTTATTGAACAAAAACAAAAGAGCTGAGGTGAAAAGTGTTTAGGTAAAAGTGGTTTATTTTTTCGTTGGCTACAACTTTTGTTTGAAACATTTTTTGATTTAGACGTCGAAAGCCATAATCGGTGAGTTGTGGATGTCCACTAGATTTTTTAGTTTCTAATTCAGAAACAAAAGAGCTGAGGTGAAAAGTGTTTTTGTAAAAGAGGTATATTTTTTCGTTGGCTACAACTTTTGTTTCAAACATTTTTTGACTTAGACGTCGAAAGCCATAGTGGAATTCGTTTAATCAAAAAACATCTAATGATTTCTGGTGATTTTCAACGCAAGACTTTTAGACATTTGATGGTATAATTAATATTGAATTAAGTATTTATTTTTAATATATTCGTAAATATAACAATGTAAAATATTTATTTTATTAAAATATTTAGAAAATAACAATACAATAAATTTTATATTATTATTATTATACTGGGTGTCCGTATTTCAACAGAAAGTATGGGGATTTCAGTTATTTAAAGAAATAGAGAGTAGGTTAAATTGGGGCAAAGTTGCATAATTTAGGGCCCAATAATAACCCAAAAACAAGTTTGAAATATCTTATTTCCTTAATGAGATATTGTCAAAAAACGTATTTTTGAAAATTCGTTTTTATTTTTTTATTCAAAAACTATTGAATCCAGGCATTTACAACTTTGACATTATAGGCACTTTTTAACGATAAATCCAGTAACATATTTTATTCTAAGATAACTATAACATTTACCTAGAGACCATAGCTAACTTTTGTTTTTCTTATGAGCGCTATTTTGGATTTTGATATTTTTTGGAAGAATATTTTTTACTGAATTCAATGATGTATCACACTTATAGTTTATTGTACATTTTATATGTAAAATTTTAATCTTTTGGTTTTTCAAAGTGTTCCTTGCAAACAGTTGAGTAACTCACTTATTTGGCAACTCCTAGGACCCATAATTTGCTTACACATCACCTCTGAAGACGGGCATCCGACGATACATACTTTAACAGTTGTGACATATTTTAAAGTAACGAGTGTCTTCCACTCCCAGACTAAGCATGAAGTAAAATTTCGAGTTTAGAAAAGCTCGAAAATTTGTCTCGGGTCGCTGCGCGACCCTCGACAAATTTTCACGGGGCTTTTCTAAACTCGAAATTTTACTTCATGCGCCACGCGTATAAACCATTGATTTGAAGTGTAGTTCAAAAACACACAAATATCTTTAATCAGAGTAACACAGAAATTTAGTCTGTTATCAACGATGTTCAGTGTTAATAATAAATAATTAGGTTGTGAATATTTTTGTTAAAACAACTGATAACGATTTGGAATTTCTGTCGTTTTGTCAGATTCACCTCGGAATTGACTCACCCGGGGTGCCCATTCTGTCTCTGTAACGCAAGCCGAGCATATAAAATTTGAAATTTCTGTCGTTTTGTCAGATTCACCTCAGAATTGACTCATTCGGGGTGCCCGTTCGGTCTCTGCAACGCAAGCAGAACATATAAAATTGGACATTTCTGTCGTTTTGTCAGATTCAGGCATTCCAGGTCTCACTCTACGGCGTATTTACGCAATCAGTTGAGTATTTTTTTATGTGGTCGTTACCATAGAAACCATTACAGATCTAGAGTTACAATACACCTATTGTAACTTTAGAACCACAATGGCTTCTATGGCAACGACCACATTATAAAAAATCGCAATAATGTATTTCACTTACTAATCAATGACGGCTCCATAAGTAAGACATTTCAGAATAGGAGTAGAAAAAATATACTTTTCTCTTTAATTTTTTTTTCTTCAATATAATCTCAGGATTATTTTTCGTATTAAGTATTTCAGATTTTTTAATTTAATTTTCGTGTACAAAAATAAAATATGCGAACAGCGTAAAATCATCCAACGTGAAGATAAATTACGCTATCGCTGCAACAATTTGTCGTTCCACTCGGCCGAAAAGGAAACCTTGACACCGAAATTAATCTCACACAATTTTTCACTTGTCGAACGCAATCATGGGCGATTTTAATTCACCATCCTACCTCTCGCCCGATACACGTCAAAGTGTTACTTTCTATTCGGGCTGAAATTTATATTGATGTGGTCCATTAACTCCTGGACTTTCCAAGATCCACTTTAAACATTTTCAAATTCTAGATGAGAGAGATATTAAAAAACGTTAATAACTGACAATAATTCAAATTCAGACATTTAATGTACTAGTATGCATGAGCTCAATTGGTTATTTTTCTTTCAATGTGTATTTATTTGGAAAGTAGGTTTTTCAAGCATGGATATTTAAAAGTTCTTTTGGGCCCGCCGTGGCCGAGCGGTTGAGCCGCCGGTTTCGCCAATCGGTCACGGAGGTGATCTGGGTTCGATTCCCAGCGGAGGCGAGTAATTTTTCTAACGAAAAATACTCGTCTCCGGTTCCATGGGTGTGTGTGAATGTGTTGTGACGTCCAAATATATAGTTGTATGTTATACTTACTAATAAGTTAATTAACAAATGTATACAAAATAACAATTGAAAGATGGCTAAATAGTCTAGTAACTAAGGCCAGGCGAAAGCCAAAAAAAAAGTTATTTTTTTAATAATAATATTTATTACGCAACAGTAATCAATTTCCTAATTACAAGGCAATATACAAGAATATAAAACTTAGCAAGGATATTTTTTAAAGTACCTATATCTAGATATTCCAAAGAAAATTGCTCCAGCACAAGATTTTATTAAATAAAATAATCTTTTATAAAATTTATTAACATGAGTAGTATATTTTGAACTTCACTTTAAATCAGCGTTTACGACGCGTGGCGCATGAAGTAAAATTTCGAGTTTAGAAAAGTCTGAAAATTGGGTTTGCTTCATGCACCACCAATGCAAAACACTAATGAAGGTTAAAATATGCTACTAAAGCTGTATTCTAAAGACGTTTATTTCAAACTTCACTTGAAGTCAGTGTTTTAATCCAGTGGCGCATGAAGTAAAATTTCGAGTTTAGAAAAGCCAGAAAAGTTGGTTTGGCCGCTCCGCGCTTCGCGCTACGCGACCAAACCAAATTTTCAGGCTTTTCTAAACTCGAAATTTTACTTCATGCTTAGTCTGGGAGTGGAAAGCACTCGTTAGTAGCTTCAAATTGAACTCATTAACAAAAATACTCAAAAGAAAAATGTCCTGTATGTTTATGTATATAGCCCCAGCAATTAAATTCTCACGAGCCGCCACTGTATGGGATAAACTAGATTTTCTACAAATTACCATTTCTCGGTTCAAAGCCAACACCGCCAACAACTAATTAATCCAACTCTTATCCCAAGACAACGTCAATTATTCCTCGTGACCCAACCTGACATCTGTTTGAATGAAATTGAACAGAGCTGTTCATTGTGTGTGTCGCCCTAATGCGTGATTCACCATTGAAATTGATCAATGAGTGTAGTAACTCACTGCCCGGGATAACTGGGTCAATATTTTGTAAATAAAAAACGCGAAAATCTCCTGGTGCCGGCGACAGGAGCGTGGGCGTCTTGTAAAAGTTCACCAGTTTTTATTGTTAATCTTCGCTTATGTGTGGCCAGGCACGTTACGTAAGAGTAAATGGTCAATTAAATGTGCAATTTGTGGGGTATGCTTTGTTACATACTGTTTGTAAGTGAGTGTGTGTGGTTATGTAAGGATTAAATGTGATGAAACTGATTTTAATTGAAGGTGTGTTGCGGGATTTTTATTGTAGAAAAAGGAAGTATTTGCCTATTACAAAAATCTTTCCTTTTGATCCTTTCCAGCCCAAAGGAATAAAAAATAATTATTTAAAAACACCGTACAGCCTTATTAATAGAATTGCCGTTAATATCATTCGAGTTGAATGCTAGTTAATTTCTACTAGATCCGTACAAATAGTACCGTGCGATCGTTTAAAACAGTGGTCTCCAAACTACGGCCCGCGGGCCAAATCCGGCCCGTGACTTGCATGAATCCGGCCCGCGATTGTTTGTAATTTTTTTTGTAAATGTCATATTTTGAAATATTGTAACAATTGTTCCTTAAATTTTTCATAATTTTATAAAATTAATCGGATCTTGGCCGACTTTATTATGTAGAATTGTATTTGTGGCCCGCGAAGAAGATAGTTTGGAGACCCAGGGTTTAAAACATGATTTAGAGTAGGCTTTGAATTTTAAATTAGATTGGCAGTACTGGCTGTTAACACATTGTTTACCATAACCTCAAATTTATTCTATCATACAATTATAGTCTGTTTAAAAACTAGAAGGAGTAAGTGCCAAAGCCCAATTTACGCTATAAAAAGTTACCAGAAATATCACTAGATAAATTTGGCGGCAATTTTAAATAATTTCATAAGTACTCTTTAAATAAAATAAAATTTCCATTTTGTACTTCTTAATTGTGGTTAAGTATTTTCTTTTCCATCGTACGATATCGTAATTTCAATTAAAATGCTTATACGGCATCTCACCATATATCTGTGAAATAAAACATATTTACATTATGTTCATAATATAATATGGAATTTATATAATAATGTGTCTCTATCAGAGTCGGAACGAATCCTCGTAAAAAGGATTCGGAAGAGATAAATATGATTCGAATCGAAGATTCGAATCCTGTTTTTTCGAATCACGAATACAAATCCTTTAAGAATAAATTTGACGTTATTATTTTTTGCAACCATTAATATATAAATATCCGAGCTGGGACGAATCCTCGTTAAAATGATTCGAATCACGAATCCGAATCACCTGATATGATTCGAATCAGGAATACTCGAATTAAGGATTCGTAAGAGATAAATATGATTCGAATCCTGTTTTTTCGAATCACGAATACAAATCGTTTAAGAATACATTTAATTTTTTTATTTTTTTACAACCATTAACATATAAATATCGTTATCAGTTGTTTTAACAAAAATATTCACAACCTAATTATTTATTATTAACACTGAACATCGTTGATAACAGACTAAATTTCTGTGTTACTCTGATTAAAGATATTTGTGTGTTTTTGAACTACACTTCAAATCAATGGTTTATACGCGTGGTGCATGAAGTAAAATTTCGAGTTTAGAAAAGCCCCGCGTAGAAAATTTGTCAAGGGTCGCGCAGCGACCCGAGACAAATTTTCTGTAATGGTTTCTATGGTAACGACCACATAAAAAAATACTCAACTGATTGCGTAAATACGCCGTGGAGTGAGACCTGGAATGCCTGAATCTGACAAAACTACAGAAATTTCCAATTTTATATGCTCTGCTTGCGTTACAGAGACCGAACGGGCACCCCGGATGAGTCAATTCTGAGGTGAATCTGACAAAACGACAGAAATTTCAAATTTTATGTGCTCGGCTTGCGTTACAGAGACAGAATGGGCACCCCGGATGAGTCAATTCCGAGGTGAATCTGACAAAACGACAGAAATTCCAAATTTGATATGCTCGGCTTGCGTTACAGAGACCGAATGGGCACCCCGGATTGGTCAATACCGAGGTGAATGTGACAAAACGACAGAAATTCCAGTGTATGTGCTCGGCTCGCGTTACAGAGACAGAATGGGCACCCCGGATGGGTCAAATCCAAGATAAATCTGACAAAACGACACAAATTTCAAATTTTACATGCTCGGCTTGCGTTACAATATTTATATGCTCGGCTTGCGTTACAGAGACAGAATGGACACCCCGAATGAGTCAATTCCGAGGTAAATCTGACAAAACGACGAAATTCTAAATTTAATATGCTCGGCTTGCGTTACAGAGACCGAATGGGCACCCGGGACTGGTGAATTCCGAGGTGAATCTGACAAAACGACAGAAATTTCAAATTGTATATGCTCGGCTTGCGTTACAGAGACAGAATGGGCACCCCGGATGGGTAAAATCCGAGGTGAATCTGACAAAATGACAGAAATTCCAAATTTTACATGCTCGGCTTGCGTTACAGAGACCGAATGGGCACTCCGGATGGGTCAATGCCGAGGTAAATCAGTGCCCCGACACGTGAAGACTAGTCACGACGTTCAAAAATGCCCAATAAAAAAGTTAAGTATAAATCGAAATTGAAACTTTTCTTCTTAGAGTCAAATGCCGTTGTGAGGTGTAAGAACGGAGCAATAGTGCGAGGGGCTTAAAAGCAATTTGTAATACGATACTTTTTTGAACTGAATTGTTTAATTTTTTCTTATAAATCTCTTCTCTGCAAGTAATAATTATAATCATTATTAAAACTGTATTAAGAACACGGAGAAATCACAAACATCCTAGAAGCAATCACTTTTATTATTTAATTTACTCACCACACGTATAGCACACATTAAATCTTATCGGAATTAACACGATATTAAGCAGCAGTAAAATTTATAAAATCCCGTTTTGATGTCTCAATAAATCCGCGAAACGAGTCACTTTGCATATTATGCCAAAAGTGAAGGTCCATCAACTATTTTCACCAATAAATATCTCGTAAAATGAACATAAAACTCATCAAGATACAGTTCTTAATATTTTTAGCGAAAATCCATCAATTGTTTTCACTAAAATCTCGTAAAGTTAACAATAAAAAAACTCACGCAGATAGTGTTCATAATGAGTATGTAAAAGTTAATACAAATTGATAACATCCCGTTATATGGTAAATTAACGAATAAATAAAAATTAATAACTTGTCTCGTAAAATTAATTTTTTTCTTTCAGGTATTCATATGCATACACTGTAAATTTTACGACATTCGTTGTTTTTTTAAAGATTTCAATGTGAATCTTTAAACGGGAGTTTTCCACTCCCAGATTAAGCATGAAGTAAAATTTCGAGTTTAGAAAAGTCTGAAAATTTAGATTGGCCGCGTAGCGAAGCGGAGCGGCCAATCCAAATTAGGCTTTTCTAAACTCGAAATTTTACTTCATGCGCCACACGTATAAAACAGTGAAATATCGTAAATTTCAAAATATACGGATTTAGCAGATGTGAATAAAACGCGAGTCAAATTCTGCGCTGAACAAATTGTTTAAAACAGTGATTATAGGCAAGCCAATAATTCTAACGTATATTGGGTTGCCTATAATCGTTGTTGTTTCTTAATACATTATTTAGCGCGCCTACACATCTATTTCCTGCCGTTATTCTTGCCCTAATTTCCATCGTATCCGGTTTTCTTGAAAAGAGTACACCCAAGAAACAAAAATATCTCTAGAAAGGCAAAAATAAGAGTCTATCATACGGTTATTAGACCTATTGTAACATATGCCTGTGAAACTTGGACGTTAAACAAAACGGATCAAACAACTCTAGGGATATGGGAAAGAAAAATACTAAGAAAGATATTTGGGGGGAACAAAATAGACGGTATATGGACAAGAAGAACGAATTTCGAAATAAGAGATATGTATAAAGAGCCAGATATAGTAGGAGTGATTAAGATTAAGGCTCAGCGTTTAAGATGGTTGGGACATGTCGAGAGAATGCCAGCAACAAAATCACCAAAATTAGTGTTAAAGTGTAGTATTGTGGGAAGAAGAAGAAGAGGAAGACCTAAACTAAGATGGAAGGATCAAACAGACATACAAATACTGAACATTAAGGACTGGAAAACGAAAGCAACGGATAGAAATCTATGGAAAAGAATAGTTAAACAAGCCATGGGTTAACTTGGCTCGAAGTGCTAGTATATATATATATATATATAATCGTTGTTGTATGTGTGTGTTTTTAAAGCTTTACTGTAAATCAGTCTTTTTAAGCGTGGCGCATGAAGTAAAATTTCGAGTTTAGAAAAGCCTAATTTGGATTGGCCGCTTCGCTTCGCTACGCGGCCAATCCAAATTCTTAGGCTTTTCTAAACTCGAAATTTTACTTCATGCTTAGTCTGGGAGTGGAAAACACTCGTTTAAAGACTCAAATTTAAATCTTAAAAAAAAACAACGAATGTCGTAAAATTCAATGTATGCATATGTATACCTAAAAGAAAAATCCTTGTATTTAAAAATCAGTTAAATTAACCGCTTTGAAACAACAAGTCACATGTAACAAAATAATTATTAGATAGAAGATACAAATTTTACTCGTACTGAATAACGATTGATTAATCAGAATTGAAAGTCAATAGATTGTTTTCTATCACCAAAAACGAAACGTATATATAAACGAAATACGGTGATGCCAATGATCCGGTCATTTCTATTTTTACCGTCAATGCAAATTCGTCTCGGCGATCAAACGCCCAAACCTGAAAATTTATCGCCAGAGCGCAGACCGAATACAAAAAGCCAGGAATGGGCCACAATGTCAACGCAGAAAATTCGCATTTAAATGCAAATGGCCGGTTGTGAATCACGCTTTAAAGCGAGCTCAAAATTTCATTTTGATGTTTAAATTAAATACGTTATCTCGCGGTGTTAAAGGTTAATGGATTTCGCCAGTGAGGTTATAAATAGAATTCGGTAATAAATGTGGAATTTTATAATGATATTGAGAAAGCGTATGTAACAAAATTGTTGCTTTATTACTTAAAAAAAAAACTAGAAATATCTAATAGATACTTTTAGGAACTAAAATCGGTGCCCTCCTTTTTTCTCAAAAACAAATTGTCATTAATACAAATGTGTTACCATTGAATTCTAAAATCCTTAAAATAAATACAATTAAAAATTGAGCCAAAAAATCAGTAATTATTTAAGAAAATTAAAAATAAATGTCGCATTTAAATCTACCAACACTTTATCAAAAATCATAAAAAACAATAAGGATAAAACAAAAAAGGGTCAACGCTGTGGGGTTTACTTGCTTAATTGCGCAAAGTTTTATATAGGCCAAACTGGAAGAGCATTCGATGATAGAATAAACGAACATCAAAAAGCATTTATTCATCAGAAAAACACGTCTACATATTCAAACCACCTGATTGAAGAAAACCACCACTTTGACAACAATTTTAAAATCCTCCACATTTCCAACAAAGGACGGAAACTAAATTTATTGGAAAATTTAGAAATAATTAAAAATATTCATTCAGGAAGTTTGTTGAACGACCAACTAGAACTCTCCAACTCCCCCCTACTGAAGTTAAAGAAAAATACACCCTCCACCCACACTTCTGAAATCGGTATATAATGTAAATAAGTTTGTAAAAATGTTTGTATTATATTTCTTCACCTGAAGAAGCTACAGTGTAGCGAAACAATTGTAGTGAATAAAATAAAAAGTTGAAAAGCATCAATAGTTTACTATTATTATTATATTAAGTGACAATTAAAAACATTACATTGATTCTTCTTTTAATACTTTAATACAAATTGAATTCCAATGAATTCTAAAATCCTTAAAATAAACACATTCAAAAACATAACATTGATTCTTCTTTCTTTATCAATGCCAACAAAGCATGAAGAACACACACATATTTTACACACTCATTTCAACAATCCCTCTTGTTATTATTACTTATTCTACTCTGCCCATTTAGAATTGTAAAACAGGATGGCCTAACATAACACAATAGCATATTTCTGGGCTTTTATTGCCAGCAATAAAACCCGCGATATGCACAACATTAAAGCCCGTAAATCACGCGGGTAATTAAGCCCAGCACCTGCACCGAAAGTCAATTAAAAGTCAAAATGCAGAACAAAGTAAGTAGTAACCCATTTTTTGTTGTTGTTTGAAGAATAACACGAGCGTTTGTAGACCACACGCGTTTGTTTTTTTTTTTAACACAAGTCAAATACTTCATGGATAAAATAAACATCTGACGTTGTTTAGAAACCTATAAATTAAAAACCATTCGTATTTTGCGCTAACTTGTTTAATATTTATGAATTCTTATATCCTGGCTACCAAAAAACATAATCATTGATTGATGTACTTTTTGCACAATCAATGAACACAAAAAATGAAAGGCCAGACACCTAAAGTAACTGCAAAATACGAATGATTTGCTCAATCTTCAATTAAACAGGTCTTCAAATTTAAAGTTTCCCAACTATTGTGGAATTCGGGAGAGACGTCCTATGACTCATTGATGTGGAATGTGGGGTACAATTTTTTTAGAGAGCATGTCGACAGTTGTATCTGCAACGATGTTTCCTAGTTGTGTCAAATTTTGACGGTACATGGCAATGTCATACTGTTTGGGTCGCGAGTATATCAGTGTTCTTTCTTTTAGAAAAGCTTTTAATCATATTTTCTTGTGAATTTTTTCTTTTGAGTATACATATCCCAATTACGTGTTGTAGATTTTTAAATATTTGTTGTTTTCTTAAAAGAAGTCAATTTGAAGTTCAAACAAGTGTTTTCCACTGCCAGGTTAAGCATGAAGTAAAATTTCGAGTTTAGAAAAGCCTGAAAATTTGGATTGGCCGCGTAGCGAAGCGAAGCGGCCAATCCAAATTAGGCTTTTCTAAACTCGAAATTTTACTTCATGCGCCACGCTTAAAAGCACTGATTTACAGTAAAGTTTTAAAAACGCACACATAAAACAACGATTATAGGCAACCCAATATACGTTCGAATTATTGGCTTGCCTATAATCACTGTTTTAAACAATTTGTTCAGCGCAGAATTTGACTCGCGTTTTATTCTCATCTACATATTAGATTGCAAAAGCCGTATATTTTAAAATTTACGATAATTTAGTGTTTTATACGTGTGGCGCATGAAGTAAAATTTCGAGTTTAGAAAAGCCTAATGTGGATTGGCCGCTACGCGACCAAATTTTCAGGCTTTTCTAAACTCGAAACCTACTTCATGCGCCACGCGTATAAGACACTGATTTCAAGCGAAGTTTACTCGTTCACATTATTTCAGTGCTTTGAGTGTTTAAAACGCGTGGCGCATGAAGTAAAATTTCGAGTTTAGAAAAGCCTGAAAATTTGGTTTGGCCGCTCCGCGCTTCGCGCTACGCGACCAAACCAAATTTTCAGGCTTTTCTAAACTCGAAATTTTACTTCATGCTTAGCCTGGGAGTGGAAAACACTCGTTTGAAGCTTCAAATTGAACTCTAAAAAAAAAGCGCATGCATATGTATACCTAATAGAAAATTTCCTATATGTATACTTTAAAAAAAATTCCCTGTATTAACAGATTAATCCGATGACTATTTGCCAAATCTAGTGAATTTTCGTTTGAGTTTACACAAAATCCACATAAATGCATTAATTATTTCTGTAAATACCTGAACTATTTAGTAGATGTGGAAATTGAAATTATATCACTTAAACTACAAATCTACAAATCAAGGAAACCATGGGACACCTCTCGTGAATCGTACCTTAATTATGTAATTTGTTAAAATTTCCAAGCTTGCTTTGTAATTCGTTCAATGATTGAATGATTAACAAATTCTTCAATTAAACGGATTCTCAAACTTTAAGCTTCCCAGCTTGTTTTGTAATTTGTTCAATAATTGAATAATTTGCTAATTCTGCAATTAAACAGGTATTCAAATTATAAGTTTCCCAGCTAGTTTTGTAATTTGTTGGATGATTGAAAATATTGCCAATTCTTCAATTGAACAGGTCTTCAAGTTTCAAGTTTCCCAGCTTGTTTCGTAGTTTGTGCAATTATTGAATCATTTGCCAATTCTTCAATTAAACATGTCCTTAAATCTCAAGTTTTCCAGCTAGTGTTGTAATCTTTTCAATGATTGAATATTTTGCCAATTCTTCAATTAAACAGGTCTTCAAATCTCAAGTTCTCCAGCTAGTTTTATAATCTGTTCAATAATTTAATGTTTTGCCAATTCTTAAATTAAACAGGTCTTCAAACATTAAATGTGTAAGCTAGTTCTGTAACTTGTTCGATGATTGAATGATTTGATAATTCTTCAATTTAACAGGTCTTTAAATTTTAAGTTTTCAAGGTAGTTTTGTAACTTGTTCAACGATTGATTGATTTTTTTGCCAATTCTTTAAATAAACAGGCCTTTAAATCTTAAGTTTCCCAGGTAGCTTTTATATTTGTTCAATGATTAAATGATTTGCCAATTCTTCAATTAAATAGGTCTTCAAATTTCAAGTTTTTCAGATTGTTTTGTAATTTGTGCAATGATTGAATTATTCGCTAATTCTTCAATTAAACAGGTCTTCAAATCTCAAGTTTTCCAGCTGGTTTTGTAGTCTTTTCAATGATTGAATGTTTTGCCAATTATTCAATTAAACAGATCTTTAAATTTCAAATGTATAAGCTAGTTTTGTAATTTGTTCAATGATTGAATAATTTTACAATTCTTCAATTTAACAGGTCTTTAAATTTTAAGTTTCTAAGGTAGTTTTGTAACTTGTTCAATAATTGATTGATTTTTTTTGCAAATAAACAGGTCTTCAAATCCTAAGTTTGCCAGCTAGTTTTGTAATTTGTTCATTGATTAAATGATTTGCCAATTCTTTAATTAAACAGTTCTTTAAGTTTCGTTGCTAGTTTTGTAATTTGTTCAATGATTAATTTGCCAATTCTTCAATTAAACAGGTCTTCAAATTTCAAGTTTCCTAGCTAGTTTTTTTTTTATTTGTTCAATAATTGAATGATTTGCCATATTTTAAACTAAACAGATTTCCAAATTTCAAAAGCTAGTTTTGTAATTTGTTAAATAAATGAATAATTTGCCAATTCTTCAATTAAACAGATTTCCAAATTTAAAAAGCTAGTTTTGTAATTTGTTCAATAAATGAATAGTTTGCCAATTCTTCAATTAAAGCAAATGTTAATAATTACTTGCACAAAAAGAGGGTTAATCATTGAACAAATTACATAATTAGCAGGGAATCTGCCTGCTAATTTTGTAATTTGTTCAATGATTGACCCTCTTTTTGTGCAAATAATTAACATTTGCTAATTTCTCAATTAAACTACCTAGGATCTTCAATTTAATCATTTTTTCCTTATAAATTAATGTTTTGAGTTTCAAACCTAAAGCTGAATAATAACAAAGCGCAACGATTCACAACAATCACACATTTTTTTTAAATCATTGTTACAATAATCCGAATGGTTTTAGAAAGTGATGACTCATGGGAATGGAATTTGGTTCTGTTAAAGAGGAAATGATCTCACGCAAAAAAGGCCGATTGTTTATGTGTTTTAGTTACGCAGTAATAAAAAGCACACAATCACAAAAATCACCCAATTAAAATTTGGTTATAAAATGTAAATCATTAAATCCCTAAAGGCAGGTTGTTTATGTGTTTTAGTTAGGCAATAAAAAGCACACAATCCCAAAAATCACCCAATAAAAATTTAGTTATAAAATGTAAATCATTAAATTCTTAAAGGCCGATTCTTTATGTGTTTTAGTTACGCAACAAAAACAAAGCACACACTCCCTAAAATTGCCCAAATTAAATGTAGTTCGAAACATTAAAAGTGCGATTCTTTTCGCAATCTACAATAATTTTTTCTTACAAAGAGTAATAGATTGCAAAAAGACCCTAGTATAAATGTAATTAATAAACTTCCAGAATGTGTTAGGTCTCTTGAATGTAAAAACTTCAAAATAAGAATGAAGTCATATTTTATCAATAAGTGCCATTATACTCTCTAGAGGAACATATCAATGACAATTTTGCTGAGCTAAATACTTTATAGGCTATCACTTGTGATATTTTTATAATATACTATACAGGAAAATGTAAAACGCCATTGTTTTTAACATGTTGTAAATGTAATTTATATCTATATTTGTTTTTATTTTATTTTGTTTAATGGACTTTGTACACTTTTTAATATTAACGTGTGTAAACTTATTGTAATAACACAAATAAACTATTATTATTATTATTAATCTTGTATAAATATTGAAGAAAAATTTTACAATCTTGTAACAATAAATAAATTTAAAAACGAGATCATATTGTAACAATATAGAATTAAAATATTAAAATCATTGTTGAGAATATATTTTTATTCTATATTGAATAATTATTGAATCAAGATGATACATTATTGATTCAATGTGAATATGAATAAATTCTCAATAACGATTTTCATATTATTGTTCTATAGTGTTACAACATGATCTCGTGTTAACATTTAATTACTGCAACAAAATTGTAAAATTGTTATTTATACAATTTTTAATTTATTGTACAGAAATAATTAAATATTACAAACTCATCCACCCACGCCCATTCCCCAAAAACATTATATAAACACAAAGACTGCGACATAAAAAAAAGTGACAGAAGACATGAAGAGATTTATATCCCTTAATCAAAATATATCAAACCCCACCATTTCCCAGTTCCTTCGAGTATTATCAGACTCAATTAAAAATAATACACCAACCTACACTAAGCCTACATACAAATACCCACTCCCAAAATACATCCTCAGGCTCATTAAATATAAAAGACAGTTGTACAGAGACCTACAGCACTACAGCAGACAAACGAACAAACTCTTAGACAAAAATTCAATACTTTAAATAAAAACATTCATAAACTAATTAAAGAATATAAGCAAGACAGTTGGATCAAAGCATGTGAAGACATTAATAAACGACATGGTAAAAGCTATTGGAATGAAATAAAAAAACTATCAAAGTACAGAAAGACCGACGTACTACAAAAACTTCGACATCCGACAACTAATGAAGTGACGAATGACGCTGACATATTTGCAGACTATTTTAAGGACAACTTTACAGAAAAACAGACGAATACATATAATGACGACTTCTACAAGACGGTTAATTCCTGGTACCTATCCTTTATCAATAACCGCAATCCCGATCCTCCTGATGACGACATAAAAGAGGAAGAGTACTTTACTGTTCTACACAAGGGCAAAAACACGGCTCCCGGTTATGATAATATTCCCAGTTCAATACTCAAATCTCTCCCAGAATGTATCCATAAATACATTATCCAGATTTTCAATTCCGTATACAAATCCCAAATAATCCCCCAAGAATGGTAGCAGGGAATAATTATATGTATAATTAAACGCGATAGCGACGCTCTAGAAGTTTCGAGCTACAGACCAATTACCCTGCTTCCAGTCTTGGCAAAAAAATTCAAAGCAATCCTTAAAAACAAAATCCTGACCCATATATCCCATCGCATACCTCCATACCAATTTGGATTTATTGAACACAGATCCACCACCCCTTCCACTCACTATCCTAACATCCAATTGTCAAACAGCACTAGACATTAAAAAAGCCTTTGATTCTTGGCATCGAGGTTTGCTGTACAAGTGCAATTCCCTTAAAATCTCATCACATCTCATCCTCCTTATTGACAGCTTTCTCACCAATAGATTCCTAAATGTTCGTGTCCACAACACTACATCTTCTTCCTTTATCCCCGAACAGGGTGTACCACAAGGTTCCCCTCTATCGCCTCTCTTATATAATATATTCGTCCATGATATCTACAACCCTAATCCTCAATACCTTAATCCAAAGGCTTATTTTCTTCGCTTCGCCGATGACACTGCCCTCGTAATCCACGAAAAAACCTACCGAAAGCACTTTCCACTCTCCAAGAACCCTTTCTCTCTCTTAAACTTAACTCTTACATTCAGATCAAATTTGGCTAAAATTTAAGTAATCTGATGATGACCAAGATAAAATGTATTTTTTATGTAATTTCTTCTTTAAAAATACAAGTTCTTTAAGTTGGGAAGAAAACCATTTAGGAAAACACGAGTTATTACTTTGACTTTGTTTTGAAACAAATAGATCGATTAGTTCAAAAACGGAATGATAAAATCGATCACACGTAATATTGCAACAGACAAATAGGTCCCATTCCCTTTGGTTTGCCAAATAGAGAATTTCCATTAACCCTAATAAATCCCAGCTTTTTATTCCCTACCACAGATCACAGAACTTCCCATTTAGAATTACCCTAAATAACGAATTAATCCGTCCATCCCCTTCATGCAAATACCTTGGTGTCACATTCGATCCAAAACTATCCTTTAATCTCCACTCACAAATCCTCAAAACCAGCATTCAAAATAGGGCCCGGCACTTCAGATCACTAACCTTTCAAAATCAAGGAATTACAACAAAAACAGCCATCCATATTTATAAAATGATCTGCCGGCCCTTACTGAATTACGCTTCCATCCTATTCCACAATCCCCGTCCGCTAACCCTAAATAATATTTAGGTCGCAGAACGATCTGCCCTTAGGATCCTCACCAAAATCAGACACCCCAACAACCCACTCCATAACTCCTCCAACACCTTTTTATATGAAAAAACAGAAATTATCCCTATCCAAGAACAAATTCTCCAATTTTCCCGAACATTTTCATAAAATCCTCATATTCACGACATTTTCAATCATCTATGCCTAACACGAAACCCAAAAATCCCCCCTAAATTCTCACATCCACAAATCACCATTAATCAATTCATAACATCTCACGTAAATAATGACAACAGACAGACAAAGAACAAAATCATTGACAAGAACTCTTTCAGCCTGAGATAGCCTCTCAGTTACAATGTATGTTTATAATATTAATAAATGTAGATATATGTAATAGTACACAATAAAGATTTTTGTATATATAATTAAATATCTATATTTAAAAATACTGTTGATACAATATTGTACATATATTGAAAATGTATATTGATATTCATTATTGATACAATATTGTGTAGAAATTGAATGTCTATTATTGAGTGTTTGATTAGTTGGCATTCACTTCGTGGTACATCTTCATAACAATTTAAGTAATTAATTGTATACAAGTGGTAAAACAAAGTTAAGTGTTTTAAATAAATTATTATTCAGTGATCAATTATATTTATTATTGAAACAATATTGTACAAATAGTGAATATCTATTATAAACTTTTCAATATTTATACAATATTGTAAACTAAATATTTTTATACTGGATTTATACAATATTGTATTTATAATAAATATTAATACAGTATCAATAACCGTAAACTATATTGTGTCAATATTGTGTGCACATTGATTAACAATTTCAAGATATAAATACAGATACAATGTAAATACAAGATTCATTTCTACTAGCGAATCGCACTTTTGATGTTTTGAAGTGTTCTACAACCAAGTATTGGCAATTTCATTTATACTTATGTTTGAAATGTAGTTATTAAACGTAAATCATTAAAACCCTCACAAAATCCATAATGGTTAAGTTTGCATATTGCTAATTAATACGAGTATGATTAACAATATGCAATGAATTTGATTACCTGTAAAGGTTTGCATATTGCTAATTAATACGAGTATAATTAACAATATGCAATGAATTTGATTACCTGTGAAGGCGATAAACCAACAAAAATAAATGAAGTGTAGTTATTTTATTTTACCTTATTGATACAAAACCAAACAGACAATGCAAAATTAGCCATACATATTATAAGCAGATATTAAATCAAATAAAAGAATCACGATAAAGTATTATAGCGGATAATAAATCAAATCAAAAAAACACAAGAGTCAAAATTTATTAATTTGTTATTCACGAAACGCGTCATACATACCAGGAATTTTATTTTTAAGTGTACATATTGTAACACGTGCGCTGACAAATTTCAGGCACTCATTGCTTTTTTTTAAGTGTTAATTTTGAAGATTCGAACGAGTGTCTTCCACTCCCAGATTAAGCATGAAGTAAAATTTCGAGTTTAGAAAAGCCTGAAAATTTGGATTTGCCGGGCGTAGCGAAGCGGAGCCCGGCAAATCCAAATTTTCAGGCTTTTCTAAACTCGAAATTTTACTTCATGCGCCACGCGTATAAAACACTGATTTATAGTGAAGTTCAAAATGTTCTTGTTTAGCAGTATATTTTAAATCCTGCTTAATTAAGTAGTATATATTTAATACTAATTCAGCAGTATATTTTTACAGTCCATTTCTTTTGGTTTTCCTTTTTTTGTCAATTGTATTTCACTATTTCTCAAAAATATTGTTTGATAAACACAGCACTCTGTTTATTAGTGATAGGACTTAAACGTTACATATACTTCAATAGATCGTTGTAACAAATCAAATTAAATAAGATTTTAAATATTCCATTGTATAATTCAATATCCGGAGGTGTATTTACACGGGAAGTAGTTGTTTCAATGAATATTTATCGTCTTAAGTTGTCTTATTAATTAAGACATTGTTTGCATTTTCACGAATAGTTTTTTCGTAATTTTATATATTAGTGATAGGAAATAGTTTTTAGAAATAATGAAATACAGTTGAAAAAAGAGGAAAACTAAAAGAAAAATACTGTACAAATATACTGCTTAATCAGTATTAAATATAAACTGCTTAAGCAGAATTAAAAATAAACTGCGGAATCAGTATTAAATATTTACTGTTTAAGATGGATTAAAAATATACTGCTGTATATTTTTAATCCATCTTAAACAGTATATATTGAATACTGATTCAGCAGTTTATTTTTAATCCTGCTTAAGCAGTATATATTTAACCAGTATTAAATATATACTGCTTAAGCAGAATATATTTAATACTGATTCAGCAGTTTATTTTTAAACCTGCTTAAGCAGTATATATTTAATAAGTATTAAATATATACTGCTTAAGCAGAATTAAAAATAAACTGCTGAATCAGGATTAAATATATACTGTTTAAGATGAATTAAAAATATACTGCTGTAAATTTTTAATCTATCTTAAACAGTATATATTGAATACTGATTCAGCAGTTTATTTTTAATCCTGCTTAAGCAGTATATATTTAACCAGTATTAAATATATATACTGCTTAAGCAGAATTTAAAATAAACTACTGAATCAGTATTAAATTCATACTGCTTAGGCAAGATTAAAAATATTCTGCTAAATCAGTATTAAATATATACTGCATAAGCAAAATTAAAAATATACTGCTAAACAAGAACATTTTAAACCTCACTTTAAATCAGTGTTTTATACGCGTGGCGCATGAAGTAAAATTTCGAGTTTAGAAAAGCCCCGCGTAGAAAATTTGTCGAGGGTCGCGCAGCGCAGCAGTTGAATACTGATTCAGCAGTTTATTTTTAATCCTGCTTAAGCAGTATATATTTAACCAGTATTAAATATATACTGCTTAAGCAGAATTTAAAATAAACTACTGAATCAGTATTAAATTCATACTGCTTAGGCAAGATTAAAAATATACTGCTGAATCAGTACTAAATATATACTGCATAAGCAAAATTAAAAATATACTGCTAAACAAGAACATTTTAAACCTCACTTTAAATCAGCGTTTTATACGCGTGGCGCATGAAGTAAAATTTCGAGTTTAGAAAAGCCCCGTGAAAATTTGTCTCGGGTCGCTGCGCGACCCTCGACAAATTTTCTACGCGGGGCTTTTCTAAACTCGAAATTTTACTTCATGCTTAGTCTGGGAGTGGAAACACTCGTTCGAAACTTCAAATTCGACCCATTAAAACAAAAAACAACGAATGCATCAAAATGCAATACACATCGGGATATGTACACTTAAAAATAAAAATTCCCTGCATTTTTAACATTAAAATTGTTATTTATGAAAACTCATCAAACCCAAAACACGATAGTTTACCTTTGAATCCCCAACATGACCAAACTGAAATCAGACAAACTCGATTATTCCAAATGATACAGCACTCCTCATTTTGTTAATCCTACAGACTTTCGCAATTAAAATTAATAAAAAAAAAACTATGTAATCCTCAACTAAATCAGACAGGACCCAAACAAAAACATCCACAGGGTCTCCCAGAAGAATCCCCACGAATAAAATTTTAAATTTTTGAAGAAAATACATCGTTGGTATTAGCATAGTGGGCTTTGGAAACACAATCAATACAATTGGTTTTAAATTTAATATTTACAGTTCGCATTTCATTAAGGGGTTAGGCCACTCTAGACTAGGAAAAAAAAGGTAATTTTCTAGATTTTTTTAAACAAAATCTAAAAGTGCTACTTAAAAACTGTTTTTATATCTTTATTGTATGCAGATTGAACTTTATTTTCAAATTTTTTCAAGAGAAAATTTTCAAAAATTACGTCACAAAATAAAGAAAATGGAGGTCCCCTCTCGGAGCGTAGGACAAAACGGGCGAAAAGATCCTGGAAACAGCAATGGACCTGGTATAAAAAAGTAAATGTTTTCTGAATCTCTGATGTATACTCTAAAAAAGCAAGGGCCGGATTTTGAAAATTTTGATTCTAAACAAAATGGCGCACGTTTGAAAAAAAATTTCATTTTTAGGGGTTAAATTTTCATATAAAAACGTCCATAAAAAACTAATGAAACACTTTAAAAAAATAGCTCTCGTATTTTTTATGTAGATTAAGGAATAAACAGATTCAGGCTAATCGATTAATTAGTATTTGAGATTCCGTTTCGCCCGATCGAAAATGCATACCAAAAAATAAAAAAAAGATCGGTCTATCACGCTTTGTTTACATCCAACATTAAGGGTGCTCTTAGATGGACGTTTTTAGCGCGGAAGCGGAGCGGGACGGATCGTTTTTTCCGCTCCGCTTTTAGCTCTTATACGGAGCGGATTGAACGCGTTTTGCAAGCGGGTGCGAGGCGAGTTCCCGCCGAGCCTTCGGTGCCGTCTATCATTCAGTTGTGCTACGCTGAGTAATAAGCATGGACGAAATAGATTTAATTGCGTCATATTATTATTTATTTATCCTTTATTGTTCATAGACGTTACTGTATTTATGTATTTAATGTTTTTATAAATATAAATATTACTTACCTAAATTCCACATGCACTCCGCCCACTGAGCAAAAAACAAACAAATAACGTTATATCAACAGTGCAGCAACATTAAACGTTGGTTTAATGTTGATGAAACATTACTTAAATGGATTTGTTCCTTGGGCGGTGCCTGAATTTCTAAGATAAAACTTTCTGTATCAAACATACTTATAAAATCACGTTTTAGCGCTAGGATATAGACAATCACTTTTTTCCTTTTATTTAACCCGTAACCGGTATACAAATTTCTGTAAAAAATTTCAGGGACTTTGATGAGTAATAACCTGCATATTAAAAATAGATTGTGAAATGGGCATTTCCCTAGTATGTTGGTCAAATGGAGAGTCGGGGAAAAGAGAAGCTGCTGGCGGTACAAAATTTACGAGCACAGAGACCGGTCTCAAAAAAATTAAGATTAATTCTTTTAATTATTTTGTTCTCATCACACTATTTTTACAAGAGATTGGGGGCGATTTTAAATTGTTAGTTATTTTATTTCTCGCAATTTCTAGAAAATATCATAGATTTTTTAAATATTAAATAAAATTATACTCATATCTTAGAGATGGAAGTTTACCTAAAAATTTATAATTTATATTTATTTTTATTTATTTTTTAATTTTCGACACAAAAATATTTATTTTTGCGTTACGACTAAATATTGTAAGGAAAATATTACGAATTTAACTGGCTTTGGCCGATTTTTTACAAAAATATTGAAAAAAACGCCCGCTTTGAAAACGCGTTTCACATAAGAAGGCGCATAAGAAACCATGTGTTAAAACTGAAAAACGCGGCCGTCCCGCTCCGCTCAAATTTAAACAAACGCGAGTGCTGGCGTTTTCTCCGCGTCGCACCCGTCCGTCTACGGCAGTGATGGGGAAACTACGGCCCGCGGGCCAAGTCCGGCCCGTTTAAGAGTGCCGTCGTGAGAATGTTTGAACGCGTTCTTACTTCGTAATGTGACGACCCGCATAAAAACTACCTACCTACGATTAAGCATTATTCTTTGGCCCGCTACGATTGTCTGGTTATTACAAATGGCCCGTCTTAAAAAAAGTTTCCCCACCACTGGTCTACGGACTCTCATATAAACCTATGTGTTAAAACGCAAACGCTTGCGCCCGCTCCCGTTCCGCCTCGCGTTCAAAACGTCCATCTAAGAGGTCCCTAACTACCTTTGTACAATATGGGGAAACACTACTGGAAAAAATATACAAATGCTACAGCGACAACAAAACAAAATACAAAAAATACTGTATCTGTTGGATTAAAAAACTAGTACCATAATGTTATACGAAATCACAAAAGAACTAGACATAAAAAAACTAATAACATACAATAATTTATTAATGCTTTACAAAATGCAACACAACCTCATAAAAACTGAGATTAAAACTAAAACAAACAAACAAATACACAACTACAAAACAAGACAAAAATCAGACCTCAAGGCAGACAAATTCAACATAAAAAAATACTCCCAACACTTGACAACGGACATAATAAACATATAAAATAGACTTCCAACACATATAAAATCATTAAAACTTGTTCCATTTAAACTAAAAATCAAACATAAACTCATAAATAACGAAATAATATAAAAGAATAATACAATGAGACAAACCAACCAGCTTCCTTCAATACCGTTAGCTCGAGATTGGGCCCAACCCAGACATCACGAGGCGAGGACCGAAGGAAAGACCACGAAAATACAAATACAAGTACCGACCAGGCAATTCAACAAATGGGAAAACTACCATAATAATCATAGAATTGTATCTTTGTAGATGTATAAAATAAATGAATTTGAAAAAAAAACATGGTTTCTAGAAAAACGCGATTAAAGCTTTGACTTATAGTTTTTCATAGAAATAATGTATTTACCTTTAGTCTGCAATGCCTGCGCCATAAAATTGACCTTCCAGATTCATTTCCTCATCGTCCTGATCCTTTCTTGTTGATTTCTGCGCCATTCGAGCCTCTTTTGCAGCATCAGTCAGCGCGAACTTTTTTTTTTCAAGCGTGCGCCATTTTGTTTAGAATCAAAATGTTCAAAATCCGCCCCGTATTTTTTTTTTCATCGTCTTGATCCTTTCTTGTTGATTTCTGCACCATTCGAGCCTCTTTTGCAGCATCAGTCAGCGCGAACTTTTTTTTTTCAAGCGTGCGCCATTTTGTTTAGAATCAAAATGTTTAAAATCGGCCCCGTATTTTTTTAGAGTATACATCAGAGATTCAGAACACATTTACTTTTTTTGTTCCAGGTCCATTGCTGTTTCCAGGACCTTTTCGCCCGCTTAGCCCTACGCTCCGAGACGGACCTCCATTTGCTTTATTTTATGACCTGATTTTTAAAACATTTCTTTTAAAAAAAATTGAAAATAAAGTTCAATGTGTATACAATGAAGATATAAAAACAGTTTTTAAGTAGCACTTTTAGATTTTGTTTAAAAAAATCTAGAAAATGACCTTTTTTCCTAGTCTAGAGTGGCCTAACCCATATATTTTTTATTTAAAATTACATTTTTGTAAAGGAGTAACTGCGAAATATTACAACTATTTAAATTTCTAAGAAATTATACATACATAGATGTTATTTATTTTTAATTTAAAATAAATTATCGAAATTATGTAATATCGGTGTATTTTAAAGTTAAGTTGTTTCGACTCAATCTTGTATTTTGTATTATTTAGATATTTGTATATAGTTGCCTGTTATTACTTACACTATAGAAAAATTATACTTTTTATGTTTACGCATTGAATTACCTCACGTTTTTAGAGATTAATAATTGTTTTGTTTTTTGATTGCTCTTATTTATATTGATAGGTATGGATGGAAGAACAGATAGGCGGAAGCTCAACTGAATCCCGCCTATTGGTTCACTAATGTTTACTTTCCAAACTGTATGCTAAATGTTATTTTGTTAGTGAATAAAGATATTATTATTATTACCAGCAAAACGGTTAGAAAAAAATGTGTGGATGTTTTGATAGGGTCTTAATCAGACAAATCAGATTATTTTCACATCCTCGTTTTGTTAATCCTACAGATTATCATAATTAAAATTAAAAAAAAATTGTGCAATTCTCATACATCATCCGTAATTAAAAACGAATGTGTTTTTTTCATTTTGTTTCGTTCGCTGCGTATTAATTAAAACGTTTAATTAAGTGGAGGATTATAGGCGTGTATAATTGCAGATTGTGGAGATGTAAATGCGTGCTTAGTGGGTGTTCAGATTTTTATCCGATTATAGAAAGAGAGATTGGACGGTGCCAATTAATTCCAGTATTTCAAATAAATAAACTGGTCTCGTGTAAATCGGTTTTATTAGCATTTTAATGCGTTAGTTGATACGAGCGTGTGTTTGTATATACAGGTATAAAAGGTTAAGTGTAAATAATTATAAATTAACAGTTATAATTAGAATGAGTATTGATTGACATTCACTGCATTCTCAGTTAAATTAAAACAATTTAACCCACGTAAAACAGTTGAAACTTGTCCTTAGTTAGTAAAATGACAATATGACGATTTTTTAAAGTTTATATAGTAGTAAAGATTTGTTAGATGTTATTAGAAGTTCTATCATTAGTTTTGCATAATTATTTAAATATCGAATAGTTAAAGATGATCAAAAATAAAACGGAATTTTATTAACTGTATGTTTTTGATATTAGGTAAATTAAAACACTTGTTTGGTTTCATATTTGTATATTCAGTTTCCTGACACGTGTTTCGGTCAATAACGACCATTCTCAAAGGGATTACAAGAATTCTTGTAATCCCTTTGAGAATGGTCGTTATTGACCGAAACACGTGTCAGGAAACTGAATATACAAATATGAAACCAAACAAGTGTTTCAATTTACCTAATATTACAACTTCGTTTCATCAAGAGAGCAGTGAACAAAGTATTTACCGTATGTTTTTGAGTTTACGTGAAGTGATTATTATACTAAACAAGGCTGTTATCCCTTATTTCACTTTTTATTTGTATCGTTAGATGTACATTTCGAGTAGAGATGGGCGAAACGGCTCTTTTCGGTGAGCTGGTTCACAAGATCTGACTTACTTTAAAGAGCTGGTTCAGTGTGCCGGCTCAAAAGAGTTATACGACACAGTTACGAGCTAGCGATCCGCTAAGAGTTCTGACTCTTAGAGATCCATATGATTCGCCAATTTATTGAATTGAGCGACGCACAGTGATCTGAAACCGACCAAAATGCGACAAAACACCACCTTTTTTTTTTATTTTGTGAGATATCTATTTGAAATTTGGTATGCTTGTACTAAACACAAATTCGAGTTTACAGATCTTCCATAAACCTTATTTTATTTTAGGTTTCACCTGAAATTACATCAATTTTAAAAATGGTGATGTGTCTATCATAGCACTTTCCCCGTTAAAGATATGATTTAAATATCAACAAAATGGAAAACTTGCTCTAACTATTTCAATACTTTTTTTTGTATTGTGGAGGCTTCTACTTCGTTATACATGTTAATTTATTAATAAAAAACGGTTTAACTTTGTTTGTATAACACAATTTATTTTTATGTGACTGCACTTTCGGCAAATTTAGCTTGCCATTATCAAACATGTTTGATAATGGCAAGCTAAATTTGCTGAAACTGCAGTCACATAAAAATAAATTGTTTTATACAAATAAAGTTAAACAGTTTTTTATTAATATTTGAATACTATTTACAAAAAAGTAATTTTTGCATTGTGTTGCTACATCTAAGTAAATATTGATCATCGTTACATCTAAGCGTTATATATTTTTAACTTTACTGTGAATCAGTGTTTTATACGTGTGGCGCATGAAGAAAAATTTCGAGTTTAGAAAAGCCCCGTGAAAATTTGTCTCGGGTCGCTGCGCGACCCTCGACAAATTTTCTAAGCGGGGCTTTTCTAAACTCGAAATTTTACTTCATGCTTAGTCTGGGAGTGGAAACCACTCGTTTAAAGCTTCAAATTAAATTCTAAAAAAAAAAACACAATTATCTAAAGATTAACAGCAGGTAGTTGGAATACGTTTTCTTAAAAGAAAAACTCGCTGCATCAAAATTTATTGCCGGATAAAATCTCAATCCAAACTCAGGCTTTTCTAAACTCGAAATTTTACTTCATGCGCTACGTGTATACAACACCGATTTAAAGTGAAGCACTGAAACCAACCCAACTTCGATATATTATTAAAAATTGGATGTTTTCTTTCCTATCCACGCTGTAAACCTTCAGATACTCGTTGTTTTATTGTAAAAAAACTTCAATTTCCTGTATTCCTTCGGTTTCCGAAGACCACGATTGGTCCTTCGAGCTGTAGCCTTTGTAAAATGGTAATTTGAGTAATAAACTTGGTAATCTAGAGTGATCCTTCAATTTGAAACTTCTAAGAATGAGTGTTGTCCACTCCCAGACGAAGCATGAAGTAACATTTCGAGTTTAGAAAAGCCCCGCGTTGAAAATTTGTCAAGGGTCAAATTTTTACGGGGCTTTTCTAAACTCGAAATTTTACTTCATGCGCCACGCATATAAAACACTGATCTACAGTAAAGTTAAAAAAATATAATATATAATATAACAAAATGAGTCATGGCTCAAAAAGAGCTACATATTTCGAACTGAGTCACTTGGCTCACCAGCTCACTTTACTGAGCTGACTCTTTGAGTCGATTCGTTCAGGAGCACCTTGTGTCTCGAAATTAGAGATGGGTAACTCTAATTTCGAGACACAAGGTGCTCATTATCAATAACAAATAACAAACAATTTGTTATTGATAATGTGTCTCGAAATGTACATCTAACGATACAAATAAAAAGTGAAGTGAGGAATAACAGTCTTGTTTAGCGGAATTTTATTGCTAACAATAATAATATTAATAAATAATGAAGGCAGAAATTGAAATTAGTTCATTCATCATTGAGTCATAATTCACTCACATATTCTCATGCGAAAAGTGAAAGTACTGCCAAAATAAAGCCATAGGCAGTTGAATGGAATACTCCACACTACATACACACACACACACACGCAATTAACATAGTATGTATTACATAATAATGAGGAACATTTGGGTCAGAGCCAATGTTTGTCATTCATAATATTTTACACTAAAAAAATCTACACTGTATTCTGTATTGAAAAACAGATATAAGAAAATAAGAAGATCCTAAACATAAAAACAATATCAATTCCTTAATATCAACTCCATCAATTTAACCCATCAGGCGCCATTGATGCATATACGCAACATTATTAATTTTATGTTAATTAAATTACTAAATAAGTTAATTTGATATATTATATTATTTAATTTGGCTTGAAAATGTATGAAGAATAACGTAAATATTTTGTTATTTAAATATCTCGATTATTACTCATTTAAACAAACGTTTTCAGTGTATTTCTAACTTTACAATATTTCAGTGTTTTATACGCGTGGCGCATGAAGTAAAATTTCGAGTTTAGAAAAGCCCCGTGAAAATTTGTCTCGGGTCGCTGCGCGACCCTCGACAAATTTTCTACGCGGGGCTTTTCTAAACTCGAAATTTTACTTCATGCTTAGTCTGGGAGTGGAAATACTCCTTCTAAACTTCATATTGCACTTTTTTATACAAAATCGACGAATGCCCTACATTTACAGCGTATACATTATGTATATATAAAAGAAAAATGCACTGTATATAATACAATAAGTCATTCGTAGAAATCATAAAAAAAGTGTAGAATTTTACCTACAATGAATTTTTAGAGTTAACTCTATAATTTTTTAGATATCTTTCATATTCGAGTATCCAATTTTCCAGCCTTAGTTTCTTTGAACTTGATAAATTCTAAATACTAACACTAAATATCTTATTTTGTTTAACCCATTAACGGCTAATAGTTAATGGGTTAAACAAAATAAGATATTTAGTGTTAGTATTTAGAATTTATCAAGTTCAAAGGAACTAAGGCTGGGAATTTGGATACTCGAATATGAAAGATATCCAAAATATCTTCAATTTGGTTCTCATTAATCACTTGATGAAACATGTTTACAATATTGATAATTAAATAAGTCACTTTGTTTGTTTCACTACTATTTTGTTATTCTCTCCTTGAGAATGACGATAAGTCGAAACTAGTCGGAGAGAATAAAAAAATAGTAGTGAAACAAACCAAGTGACTTATTTAATTATCAATATCCAAAATAGTTTTAATATAACTTTAACTTTAAAACTTGATTCTAGGTGATGTAATTTATATCATTTTATATTGATGACATGAAAAATATCTATTTTAATCGACAAATAAACTTAATCTTTTTGAATAAGATTTAACTAAAGTTGGTGAAACTGGATATAAATGATTCAAATATGTACATATTCAAATAGTTTAATTAATTAAATAAGTGCATGATTGAATGTTATCAAATGTGAAATTTGAATTTTGAATTATTAATATAAACGGTGCCTGATATCTTTTTTCTTTTTTTCCTGATGCCATCAAGTCTAGTCTGGATCGCTCGTGGGGAGTTTATTTTGAGCGGAATGGAATGGAAAAGGGGAGCGAAAAGTTTGTTTGATGTAATCTCCGGACACGCACCCGAAATAAATAAATTAAGTATGCATTGAAACCAACTTCCGTCCGACTCTTTCAGGGAAATAAAAACGGAATTAAATCATTCAAATGCAGGAAAAGTCGGAAATCAAATCACCTTATTTATGCGAAAGTCTACCATTTTTTTTATAGTGGAAGCTAAATATAAAATTTCCTAGGTCTAATTCATTGCGCTTTTTGCCTGAGAGGCAGACACACGGACATAATTCCAGAAAAAGGGTTTTTTAAACTTAGAGAGGTCCAAAACACGAAGATCCGCCAAAATCCCTAGGTTGATTTTTTTGACGATTACAGTATTTTCTATACGAGAAAGTAAACAAGAAACACACTATAGTTTTGTTCGTTTGTATTGCACTAAGTTGAACTTAGTTTAAGTTCGTGACGTCACAGTTCAAGTTAATGTAACTTCACATGTACAGTGAAGGCGCCCAGTTTATGTAACCAATAGATTCAGTGTAAAAAGTGCAGCTCTATACCTTTTCAAGTTTAAGTTGGCACTAAACAAATTCAAGTTGGCACTAGTCAAAATCAAGTTATCACTAATCACATTGAAGTTGCATTCAAACAACTACTTCTCGAGCTAATACCCCGACAGATATTGAATTATACAATGAATATTTGCGTTACACGACGGCACTGCTGTTCTATGCATAATTTATATGCAAAATGCAACATCAGGTCAAACTATTCTCTAACCAAACTAAATGAAACAAAAGGAAATTGAAATAAATTGAAAAAATTACAGGGAATGAATTTTAATTGTTTTGAGCCATCTATAGACGCGTTTCAAGAATTATCCCTCATCAGTATAGCTTTGCTTTAGACTTTCAATACAAAATATATTGAAATAAAATAAACAGGAAACTTACAGGAATGTCGAAGTGTGTCGTCGAAACAGGTACATAAAACTGGGGCAAGTGAAAATGAAGGAATGTTATTTATAGGTAAAGGATTGTCATTAGTAGGTGCAAACAATTTGATACCAGAGAGAGAGAGAGAGAGACATACCGCCTTTAACGGTACAGTTCCACATAAAGACAATTTATCATAAAGAAAAATTGAGTTTGTCAATAGGTTGCAGAATATTTACAAAATAAAAAAACGAATTAAAATTAATATCGACTGTCTGCAAAAAGTTTGTCTCCAAATATTCATTGAAACAACTACTTCTTGAGCTAATACCCCGACAGATATTGAATTATACAATGAATATTTGCGTTACGACCAGGGCTGTGGAGTCGAAGTCGGAGTCGTGGAGTCGGAGTTTAGGTATTTTGGTCGGAGTCGCGGAGTCGAAAATTAGTTACGACTCCGACTCCAGACAAATCGAAATAAAAAGTACAAGATGGACTAAAATTGAGCGTAACACTTTAGGTAACGCTATTCGTAAATCGTAATTTAAATATGCTGTACCTATAGCTCCTTATTAAGTCTCGATAGGCATTTAAATTCTAAATATATGATTAAAAATAAGTATTTTTTAATATATTTTGTGTAAAATTATTGGTTTTACATATAATAAATTATGTCTAATTTGTAACGTTTAAAAATAATATAGTGTTACTGGGCTTATTGCATTAACACGATTATTAGTGCATTTTTAAATAATTAATTTTGATCATTTTCTTCGACTGTTACATTTTTTTATAGGGTGTCTTCTCTTTGTATAAAGAGCCGGTCGGTGAGTGATAGTGGCTTAACGAATCATTATTAATATCGTAGAATTTTAAAATTATCAATTATGATCATGTTAATCCTTTAAAAAAAAAAATACATGTTAATTTTGCATTTGAACTTCTTGTACATACATGTGGTTTTTAATAGTACCCTTTAATCCTTATGATTTCCTAATAATCACCGGAATCGGAGTCGGACGTTGAAGCTGGAGTCGTTTTATCTTAAATTGAGGAGTCGGAGTCGGAGTCGGATACTGTATCCACCGACTCCACAGCCCTGGTTACGACGACACACTTCGACATTCCTGTAAGTTTCCTGTTTATTTTATTTTAATATATTTTGTAATGAAAGTCTTAACCAAAGCTATACTGATGAGGAATAAATCTCGAAACGCGTCTATAGATGGCTTAAGACAATTAAAATTCATTCCCTGTAATTTTTTCAATTTATTTCAATTTCCTTTTGTTTCATTTAGTTTGGTTAGAGAATAGTTTGACCTGATGTTGTATTTTGCATATAAATTATGCATAGAACAGCAGTGCTGTCGTGTAACGCAAATATTCATTGTATAATTTAATTTCTGTCGGGGTATTAGCTCGAGAAGTAGTTGTTTCAATGAATAATTGGAGACAAACTTTTTGCAGAAAGTCGATATTAATTTTAATTAACACGAGACTCTTCCTAGAACACGAGACTCTTCCTAGAACACGAGACTCTTCCTAGACACGAGACTCTTGCTAGATGGCCCGGTACCTGATAGCGCATTAGCGCTGTCAGGACTGAGCAGAATGAAACTAAGGAAAATCACAGGACTAGTTACTGGGCACTGTGACCTGAATAAGCACAAACATAGGATGGGTCTTGAGAAAAGCCCCCTATGCCGTGGGTGCTTGGAAGAAGAGGAAACTCCCCAACACCTACTGTGCACATGCGAAGCCTATAAACGGCAACGCACGGAGCAACTCGGGAAGCCCGTGCTTCCTGAAGAACAGCTCAAGAACATCCCCTGGCCC
Organism: Philonthus cognatus; assembly: GCA_932526585.2. Taxonomy (NCBI): domain Eukaryota; kingdom Metazoa; phylum Arthropoda; class Insecta; order Coleoptera; family Staphylinidae; genus Philonthus; species Philonthus cognatus. The sequence goes on from OW052241.1 coordinate 157,860,455, forward strand.
AAACTCCTGGACTTCTTAGAAGACACAGGAATATACAGGGAGTAAAATAACCAGAGGAGCACAAAAGGACCACGGAGACCGTAGTGCAGGGACGCTAAGCGATACCTCATGTGGAAAAAAAAATTTTTAATTCGTTTTTATATTTTGTAAATATTCTGCAACCTATTGACAAACTCAATTTTTCTTTATGATAAATTGTCTTTATATGAAGTTGCATTCGATTATTGACAACTTGATTTTGATTATTGCTAATTTGAATTTGTTTGAACTAGAAAAGGTATAGTTCATGTAACGAACAGACCTAATAACATGTAACGACATGAGTCGCCTATTTCCAAAAACCCCTAAACCCATTTGAAAAATGGATTTATTTCTGGAAATAGACGACTCATAGTAATAGCCAAACTCTTCAGTCAAGATTTCTAGTCTTGAAGTCATCGTAATATTGACTTACTTGTTACTTACATACAAACTGGCACAAAAGTAATGACCCTATCAGAAGATGCTCTCACTTTTGCAACTGGCGATTTATGTTATTGGTATTTTGATATTCGTGAAGTAGACAGATGTAAAATACACACCAACAAACAATACACCCTATACTTTTCAAGAACGCGCTACATTCCTGAAGAAAGCGTTTCCAGGCCAGATTGTGCAGCCTGGAAACGCTCGTTTTGGCGATCTGCATTTGCCGCAAGATCAACCGATTTGACCGTTTCGGACTTCTTTCTTTGGGATATTACGAAGTCACGCGTCTATGCAAACAATCCACAGACTTTACTGGCCCTAAAAATAAACATTGAAAAAGTGATTGAAAATACTCAAAAAACGACCCCTAATATGCATCATCTCTGGCGGCAGCCACTTGACCGATACTATTTTTTCGACTTGACAGAAAAAATTGTAAAGGACCAAATAAACATAATCCACAAATACACTGGCGAAATAAATTAACGCATCATTTGTGATTTTTTTGATATCTTGGAATCGAGTTTTCTTTGAACACAAACATATTTTTACAATAAGAAACCTTATCAAGCATGCTGTTTTACATGTTGTGTTTTGTCTTTTGTTCTCATAGTTTTCTGTCAATAAATAAAATGAAGCACTTTTCATTATTCTGACTGTAAGAAAGGTTCATATAAAATTTCTTTTTGAGTTTGTTTTCAAGTAATTGTTAAAATTAAGTGCAAAATAGTGAAGAATGAATATGGATAGACGTCCGAATCTTAATTTAGGCAGTGAAGAAGCTGTGATTGTGGTTACACTTGCAGAAGAAGGTAGGAGTCAGCGTTACATCAGTCAGCGTCTTGGTGTTAATCAATCGACCGTATCCCGTGTCTTGAAGAGACATCGGGAAACTCGAGGCATACTCAAGAAGGCCAGGACAAGGGAGAAAAAGGGCCACAACTGCTGTTCAAGACCGTTTTTTAATGATGCAGACGTTACGCGAACGGTTTATTACGGCTCCTAGGCTACAAAATATGCTCGCAGAGATCCACAATGTTCATGTAAGTTCCGTTACCATCAGAAAAAGGTTACGTGGTTTTAATTTAACTCCGAAAACAGCGGCAAAAGGACCACAATTAACCGCAGACCATCGCAGAGCCAGGTAAACATTTGCGCAAGAACATGTAAACTGGTTACAGGCCGATTGGGCTAATGTTATGTTTAGCGACGAGTCCAGATTTTGTCTTTACGGCAGTGACAGACGAATGCATGTGTACAGACGGCCAGGTGAACGTTATGCGCAGTGTAACATTGTTCCGACTGTTATGTTTGGTGGAGGCTCTGTTATGGTGTGGGGTGGTATCACGTTAGAGGCTCGTACGGAGTTGGTGGTCATACCAAGAGGAAGCATCACGGCAGCGTCTTATATTGCAAACATTTTAGAACCATCCGTAATGCCTTTTGCTCACTTTGGAGGAATTTATGCATGACAATGCAAAACCACACAGTGCCCGAATTGTACAACAGTATCTTGACCTAGTGGGTATCAACACAATGCAATGGTCAGCCAGGAGTCCCGATCTTAATCCGATCGAACACCTATGGGACGCGATGGGCAGACGCCTTAGAGCACTTCCTCGGCGTCCAAGCAATCAACAAGAGCTTGGACAAAGATTGCAGGAAATTTGGGAAGATATTAACCAGGATGAAATTGGATCATTAATTAACAGTATGAGCCGTCGCTGTCAGGCAGTTATTCGAGCAAGAGGAGGAAACACTAGATATTAAGTCTTATAATCACATGTTAACTTTTTTCCTCTTTTTATTTATGACATTATTTTAGTCATTAATGAAAGAAAATGTGTTGAAAATCATTATTATAGTTCAGTTGGTTTTGTTCTTATTTTGTTTGTTTTTAAACATCAAAACTTTATTTTTTAATTAAAAAAATTAATGTGATGCGTTAATTTCTTTCGCCAGTGTAGAAGCAATTGTCATTACTTTTACGCCACCTTGTATAAGTGGCACTTTTTTCTTCTTCGAACTAAATACAAATTCCTCTCTCTACACAGGAAATCCCATAAAGGAATCTCACGTTAACGTCTTCGTCTTAAGCAGAGCTCGTTATTAATGTGATTATTTTTTTACGCAATCATGAAATTTCATTTTTTTTCCAAGTAATTATTGACAATTTTTCATTGCTGCCAACATCCGGGCGCCACAGAACACCGACGGAAACACTTATCTCGATTGTGCATTTTCATCACCTGTCTTATTTCATGATTCACGCCCGGTTAATGAAAATTGTGATTAATGACCCCCGCACTCAGAAAACGTAACTGAATTACTCGCGAAAAAACAAGTTGAATTCTATTAAAAGACAATTGACGTCGCAATGGAGAAACTTGTTTTTGTCGAGTGTATTGTTTTAGGATGAAGAAAAAGTGTGTTGAACTCGGAAGGTTACGCGCTATGCGACCAAACTAAATTTTCAGGCTATTCTAAACCCGACATTTTACTTCATGCGCCACGCGTATAAAACACTGATTTTAAGCGAAGTTTAACCCCTGTGAAGTTGGCCCCCCAACTTTCAAATTTCTTAAAAATTATTAGAGTTCTGATTGCCCCCCACATAGTTCTAGAGTTCCCTATACATATAAAAAATAGTTCTGCCCTTTTAACCTCGCAAAAATAAAATTAAATTAGAGGGGGGCCAACTTCACACTCATGTTATTTTAGAACGTTATAACTACTTTATTATTGACTTTACAGCAAAAATGCATCTGAATATTTGATAGAACTCTTTGGGGGGCAACTAGAACTCTAATCAAATTTTAAAAAAAACGAAAAAAGAAACACCCCTCTCGGACTTGTAAAAATTAAATATAATAAAAGTTTAAGCAATCAGAACTTTTCTGTTATTAATAATAAATAAATATTTCATCAAAATAATCTACAAAACTCGTTAGGGGGCAACCAAAACTCCAGTCAAATTAACAAAAACTTAAAAAAAAATCAACCTCTTAGGACTTAGTAATTTTAATATTACAAAAGTTTAAGTAGCCAGAACTTTTTTATTAATGATAATAGAGAATTAATTTATAAGAATAATCTGCAGAAATCGTCGGGGGGCAAGTAGAACTCTGGCCAGATTTATAATAATAAAAAAAATCATCCCCTTAGGACTTTATAATTTTAATATTATAAAAGTTTGAGTAACCAGAACTTTTTTATTAATGATAATAGAGAATTAATTTATAAGAATATTCTGCAGAACTCGTTGGGGGGCAAGTAGAACTCTTGCCAGATTTACAAAAATAAAAAAAATCATCCCCTTAGGACTTTATAATTTTAATATTATAAAAGTTTGAGTAACCAGAATTTTTTTATTAATGATAATAGAGAATTAATTTATAAGAATAATCTGCAGAACTCGTTGGGGGGCAAGTAGAACTCTGGCCAGATTTACAAAAATAAAAAAAAATCATCCCCTTAGGACTTTATAATTTTAATATTATAAAAGTTTAAGTAGCCAGAACTTTTTTATTAATGATAATAGAGAATTAATTTATAAGAATAATCTGCAGAACTTGTTGGGGGGCAAGTAGAACTCTGGCCAGATTTACAAAAATAGAAAAAAATCATCCCCTTAGGACTTTATAATTTTAATATTATAAAAGTTTGAGTAACCAGAACTTTTTTATTAATGATAATAGAGAATTAATTTATAAGAATAATCTGCAGAACTCGTTGGGGGGCAAATAGAACTCTGGCCAGATTTACAAAAATAAAAAAAAAATCATCCCCTTAGGACTTTCTAATTTTAATATTATAGAAGTTTAAGTAGCCAGACCTTTCTTATTAACGATAATAGAGAATTAATTTATAAGAATAATCTGCAGAACTCGTTGGGGGGCAAGTAGAACTCTGGCCAGATTTACAAAAATAAAAAAAAATCATCCCCTTAGGACTTTATAATTTTAATATTATAAAAGTTTGAGTAACCAGAACTTTTTTATTAATGATAATAGAGAATTAATTTAATAAAAAAGTTCTGGTTACTCAAACTTTTATAATATTAAAATTATAAAGTCCTAAGGGGATGATTTTTTTTTTATTTTTGTAAATCTGGCAAGAGTTCTACTTGCCCCCCAGCGAGTTCTGCAGATTATTCTAATAAATTAATTCTCTATTATTATTAATAAAAAAGTTCTGGTTACTTAAACTTTTGTAATATTAAAATTATAAAGTCCTAAGAGGATGATTTTTTTTTTATTTTTGTAAATCTGGCCAGAGTTCTACTTGCCCCCCGACGAGTTCTGCAGATTATTCTGATAAATTAATTCTCTATTATCATTAATAAAGAAGTTCTGGTTACTCAAACTTTAATAATATTAAAATTATAAAGTTCAAAGGGGATGATTTTTTTTTATTTTTGTAAATCTGGCCAGAGTTCTACTTGCCCATCAACGAGTTCTGCAGATTATTCTTATAAATGAATTCTCTATTACATTAATAAAAAAGTTCTGGTTACTCAAACTTTTATAATATTAAAATTATAAAGTCCTAAGGGGATGATTTTTTTTTTATTTTTGTAAATCTGGCAAGAGTTCTACTTGCCCCCCAACGAGTTTTGCAGATTATTCTTATAAATTAATTCTCTATTATCATTAATAAAAAAGTTCTGGTTACTTAAACTTTTGTAATATTAAAATTATAAAGTCCTAAGAGGATGATTTTTTTTTATTTTTGTAAATCTGGCCAGAGTTCTACTTGCCCCCCAACGAGTTCTGCAGATTATTCTTATAAATTAATTCTCTATTATCATTAATAAAAAAGTTCTGGTTACTTAAACTTTTATAATATTAAAATTATAAAGTCCTAAGGGGATGATTTTTTTTTATTTTTGTAAATCTGGCCAGAGTTCTACTTGCCCCCCAACGAGTTCTGCAGATTATTCTTATAAATTAATTCTCTATTATCATTAATAAAAAAGTTCTGGTTACTTAAACTTTTATAATATTAAAAATATAAAGTCCTAAGGGGCTGATTTTTTTTATTTTTGTAAATCTGGCCAGAGTTCTACTTACCCCCCGACGAGTTCTGCAGATTATTCTGATAAATTAATTCTCTATTATCATTAATAAAAAAGTTCTGGTTACTCAAACTTTTATAATATTAAAATTATAAATTCCTAAGGGGATGATTTTTTTTTATTTTTGTAAATCTGGCCAGAGTTCTACTTGCCCCCCAACGAGTTCTGCAGATTATTCTTATAAATTAATTCTCTATTATCATTAATAAAAAAGTTCTGGTTACTTAAACTTTTATAATATTAAAACTATAAAGTCCTAAGGGGATGATTTTTTTTTATTTTTGTAAATCTGGCCAGAGTTCTACTTACCCCCCGACGAGTTCTGCAGATTATTCTGATAAATTAATTCTCTATTATCATTAATAAAAAAGTTCTGGTTACTCAAACTTTTATAATATTAAAATTAGAAAGTCCTAAGGGGATGATTTTTTTTATTTTTGTAAATCTGGCCAGAGTTCTACTTGCCCCCTAACGAGTTCTGCAGATTATTCTTATAAATTAATTCTCTATTATCATTAATAAAAAAGTTCTGGTTACTCAAACTTTTATAATATTAAAATTAGAAAGTCCTAAGGGGATGATTTTTTTTTTATTTTTGTAAATCTGGCCAGAGTTCTACTTGCCCCCCAACGAGTTCTGCAGATTATTTTTATAAATTAATTCTCTATTATCATTAATAAGAAAGGTCTGGCTACTTAAACTTTTATAATATTAAAATTATAAAGTCCTAAGGGGATGATTTTTTTTTATTTTTGTAAATCTGGCCAGAGTTCCACTTGCCCCCCAACGAGTTCTGCAGATTATTCTTATAAATTAATTCTCTATTATCATTAATAAAAAAGTTCTGGTTACTCAAACTTTTATAATATTAAAATTATAAATTCCTAAGAGGATGATTTTTTTTTATTTTTGTAAATCTGGCGAGAGTTCTACTTGCCCCCCAACGAGTTCTGCAGATTATTTTTATAAATTAATTCTCTATTATCATTAATAAGAAAGGTCTGGCTACTTAAACTTTTATAATATTAAAATTATAAAGTCCTAAGGGGATGATTTTTTTTTATTTTTGTAAATCTGGCCAGAGTTCCACTTGCCCCCCAACGAGTTCTGCAGATTATTCTTATAAATTAATTCTCTATTATCATTTTTTTTTTTTATTTTTGTAAATCTGGCCAGAGTTCTACTTGCCCCCCAACGAGTTCTGCAGATTATTCTTATAAATTAATTCTCTATTATTATTAATAAAAAAGTTCTGGCTACTTAAACTTTTATAATATTAAAATTATAAAGTCCTAAGGGGATGATTTTTTTTTTATTTTTGTAAATCTGGCCAGAGTTCTACTTGCCCCCCAACGAGTTCTGCAGATTATTCTTATAAATTAATTCTCTATTATCATTAATAAAAAAGTTCTGGTTACTCAAACTTTTATAATATTAAAATTATAAAGTCCTAAGGGGATGATTTTTTTTTATTTTTGTAAATCTATCAAGAGTTCTACTTGCCCCCCAACGAGTTCTGCAGAATATTCTTATAAATTAATTCTCTATTATCATTTATAAAAAAGTTCTGGTTACTCAAACTTTTATAATATTAAAATTATAAAGTCCTAAGGGGATGATTTTTTTTTATTTTTGTAAATCTGGCCAGAGTTCTACTTGCCCCCCAACGAGTTCTGCAGATTATTCTTATAAATTAATTCTCTATTATTATTAATAAAAAAGTTCTGGCTACTTAAACTTTTATAATATAAAAATTATAAAGTCCTAAGGGGATGATTTTTTTTTTATTTTTGTAAATCTGGCCAGAGTTCTACTTGCCCCCCAACGAGTTCTGCAGATTATTCTCATAAATTAATTCTCTATTATCATTAATAAAAAAGTTTTGGTTACTCAAACTTTTATAATATTAAAATTATAAAGTCCTAAGGGGATGATTTTTTTTTTATTTTTGTAAATCTGGCAAGAGTTCTACTTGATCCCCAACGAGTTCTGCAGAATATTCTTATAAATTAATTCTCTATTATCATTTATAAAAAAGTTCTGGTTACTCAAACTTTTATAATATTAAAATTATAAAGTCCTAATGGGGTGATTTTTTTTTATTTTTGTAAATCTGGCAAGAGTTTTACTTGCCCCCCAATGAGTTCTGCAGATTATTCTTATAAATTAATTCTCTATTATCATTAATAAAAAAGTTCTGGTTACTCAAACTTTTATAATATTAAAATTATAAAGTCCTAAGGGGATGATTTTTTTTTATTTTTATAAATCTGGCCAGAGTTCTACTTGCCCCCCGACGATTTCTGCAGATTATTCTTATAAATTAATTCATTATTATCATTAATAAAAAAGTTCTGGCTACTTAAACTTTTGTAATATTAAAATTACTAAGTCCTAAGAGGATGATTTTTTTTAAGTTTTTGTTAATTTGACTGGAGTTTTGGTTGCCCCCTAACGAGTTTTGTAGATTATTTTGATGAAATATTTATTTATTATTAATAACAGAAAAGTTCTGATTGCTTAAACTTTTATTATATTTAATTTTTACAAGTCCGAGAGGGGTGTTTTTTTTTTCGTTTTTTTTTAAAATTTGATTAGAGTTCTAGTTGCCCCCCAAAGAGTTCTATCAATTATTCAGATGCATTTTTGCTGTAAAGTCAATAATAAAGTAGTTATAACGTTCTAAAATAACATGAGCGTTAAGTTGGCCCCTCTCTAATTTAATTTTATTTTTGCGAGGTTAAAAGGGCAGAACAATTTTTTATGTGTATAGGGAACTCTAGAACTATGTGGGGGGCAATCAGAACTCTAATAATTTTTAAGAAATTTGAAAGTTGGGGGGCCAACTTCACAGGGGTCGAAGTTTACTCGTTCACAATATCAGTGCTTTTAGTGTTTAATACGCGTGGCGCATGAAGTAAAATTTCGAGTTCAGAAAAGCCTGAGTTTGGATTGACATTTTGTCCGGAAATAAATTTTGATGCAGGGAGTTTTTCTTTTAAGAAAACGTATCCTAACTACCTGCAGTAAATCTTTAGATATATATTTTTTTAGAGTTTAATTGGGAGGTTTAAACGAGTGTTTTCCAATCCCAGACTAAGCATGAAGTAAAATTTCGAGTTTAGAAAAGCCTGAAAATTTGGATTGGCCGCGTAGCGAAGCGGAGCGGCCAATCCAAATTAGGCTTTTCTAAACTCGAAATTTTACTTCATGCGCCACACGTATAAAACACTGAAATATCATAAAGTTTAAAATATACGGCTTTAGCAATTTAATATGTAGATATAAATAAAACGTGAGTTAAATTCTGTGCTTAACAAATTGTTTAAAATAATGATTATAGACAACCCAATAACTATACGTATATTAGGTTGCCTATAATTCTTGTTGTATGTGAGTATTTTTTGAACTTCACTGTAAATCGGTGTTTTTAAGGATGGCGCATGAAGTAAAATTTCGAGTTTAGAAAAGCCTTAAAATTTGGCCTGGTCGCTCCGCTTCGCGGAGCGACCAATCCAAATTTTAAGGCTTTTCTAAACTTGAAATTTTACTTCATGCTTAGTCTGGGAGTGGTAAACACTCATTTAAAGCTTCCATTTAAACTCTAAAAAAATATATATCTAAAGATTTACTGCAGGTAGTTGGGATACGTTTTCTTAAAAGAAAAACTCCCTGCATCAAAATTTATATCCGGACAAAATGTCAATCCAAACTCAGGCTTTTCTAAACTCGAAATGTTACTTCATGCGCCGAGCGTATACCAGAGATGGGCAGGATTCGAATCATTCAGGATTCGAATCCTTTTAGAGGATTCAAAAGAGGTATTCGAATACTTTAGTTCAACTGGATTCGTGATCCGGATTCGTTACATTTTTTTTTAAAAGGATTCGTATTCGAATCCAAATGTGGGTGATTCGAATCCATATAAAAGGATTCGAATCCTTATAAAAGGATTCGAATATTTATAAAAGGAAATGAATATTTATAAAAGGATTCGAGTACTTACAAAGTGAGGATTAACTTGAAAAATGTCTTTAGTGTGTTTTTAAACTTCTCGTTAAATCACTCTTTTATACGCGTGGCGCATGAAGTAAAATTTCGAGTTTAGAAAAGCCCAGAAAATTTGTCTCGGGTCGCTGCGCGACCCTCGACAAATTTTCACGGGGCTTTTCTAAACTCGAAATTTTACTTCATGCTTAGTCTGGGAGTGGAAAACACTCGTTTAAATAAAGACAACCATATACAGGGTGGGGCTTAATGGAGGGGCGTTTTTAAAATAACAATAACTCCGCTGTTTTTGAATTTAAAAAAATGTATTAAACAAAAATTGAAGTATACATATTTCCATTTAACAACTAAAATGTGAAATTATATTTTGAAAATAATGTCAGGCAGATGACGACCGTTTTCGGCAATGCACTGCTGTAGTCGTTGCTCAAAGTTTCGCATCACCCTCGCACACAAGTCGATGTCAATTGCCCTAATTTGTGCTGTGATTGCTTCTTTCAACTCTTGCAGATTTCGAGGCTTATCGGCATAAACTGTTGCTTTTAGGTATCCCCATAAAAAAAATCAGCAGCTGAGAGATCAGGGGAACGAGGGGGCCATGGCACATCACCGAAGCGGGAGATTACGTGTCCAGGGAAACTGCGACGCACAACTTCCATGGAGGCTCTGGCTGTATGTGCCGTGGCACCGTCTTGTTGGAACCAAACATTTCTTGTATCGATTCCTCGTCGTCTAAATTCTGGGATGAAAAAGTTCTCTAACATAGCAATATACCGCTCGGAGTTTACAGTTACGGTTGCTCCTTGTGCATCCTCGAAGAAATAAGGGCCGATTACTCCAAGACGGCTCACGGCACACCAAACGGTGACTTTTTCACTGTGAAGTGGGCGTTGATGCAATTCACGGGGGTTTTCTGCTGCCCAATATCGGCAGTTCTGCTTGTTAACAGAACCGCACAAATAAAAATGAGCCTCATCGCCCATCATTATTATTACAGGTTCATTTTCATCCGAAAAAATCATTTGCATTCTTTCGGCGAATAGCTGGCGTTGAGCAAAATCTCCTTCATTCAGTTGTTGGACAACCATTAGCTTATAGGGGTGAAAGTGAAGGTCTTTGTGTAAAATCCTGCGAAGTGTTCGACTACTCATTCGAACTGCTGCAGCCCGTTTTCGGACAGAACGCTGTGGACTTTGAATTACTGCTTGTCTCACCCTTTCTACGGTAACTGGTGTCCTTACACTTCGGGGACGGCCTTTAGGTTTTGGATTAATTGCTGATGCCGTCGTTCTAAAATTCTGTACCCACCTGTTGATTGTGTCACGTTTAGGAACTGAACCGCTACGACCAATATTGAAGCGTCGACGAAAGCGCCGCTGCACAACAATAACGGACTCGCCGGATTTTATATACTCCTCAACTGCGAAAGCGCGATGTTCTCTTGTCCAGATAACCATTGTGACTAACAAACGGTAAGCTTGCCTGAATCGAACGATGTCAACCGCGGCCCTCTACCCCCACCCGTTCGCGTGTACTAGCCGCTCTAAAAACGCCCCTCCATTATGCCCCACCTTGCACAAGACTGTCTCAGTTTAAACCGAGTTGACCTTATACAGTAATGACTTTGATTTTGACGTCATGTGAGGATTTCCGCGCGTGATAAGGTCGGCTCGGTTTAAATCGAGACAACCTTGCACAGTAATGATCTTGGTTTTGACGTCACGTACGACTTTCCACGCGTGACGACATCGACCAAGGTGTGTAAGTTTGTCTTGATTTAAACCGAGCCGACCTTGTATTATTTAATTATCTTGATTGTTGACGTCACGTGAGGACTTCCACGCGTGACGTCAGCAATCAAGTGTATAAGTGTATAAGGTCGTCTTAATTTAAAACCAAGTCGACCTTGTTAGTTTAATTACATTGACTTTTCACGCCACGCGAGGAATTTCATGTGTGACGTGAGAAAAACTAAAATCAAACTGAATTTGCTATGAAATTCAAACATAATAAGAAAAACCAGTATATTTCCAATTTCACAATATTTCAGTGTTTTATCCGTTTCGCTACGCAACTAAACCAAATTTTCAGAATTTCCTAAACTCTATATTTTACTTCGTGCGTAAACAAGGACAGTAAATCTATGCTAAAAAATAAAAACTAACATTTCTTAAGATATAAACTTTTTGTCAAAAGGCAAAAGTAATGTCATATTATGAATTGGCTGCTATTTTATTAGAAATGAAAAAAATGGGCAATGTTTTGACTGAAAGTTAATTTAAACACAAATAGAATAAATAGAAATAAATAGAATAAAAAGTGAAGTAAGGAATAACAGTCTTTCTATTTGTGATTAATCAGTTCACGTAAACTCAAAACAATACAGTGAGTTAATTTAAAGGTGTAAAATTGATAATATATAGTTACAAAAATGATATCGGTCAAAATTAACATCTCTTAAGTTGATGTTGATTGTGCTCATTTTACAACATTTTGAATTGTTGTTCGTAAAACATCTGACCCCAAATTGGTGATTTCTTCTTCAATGTTGGCTTTCAAGACTTGCAAGGTTTGTGGTTTGTTGTGGTAAATGCTAAATTTCAAAAAGACACACAGGGAGTGGAAACCCTTGTTCGAAACTTCAAACTGAATGCTTTGATAAGAACATTAAATGACTAAAAATGTTTTTAAAGATAATAATCTAAAAATTATGTTTAATATTATTTGAAGTAAAACTGACATGGTCACAATCTGAAATGTTAAATTTTTCCGACATTTCCCTGATTCAAGATTTTTTTTCATTGTTTTTGTCAATATTTAAGTTAATTTTATAAATGTTTACTTGTTTTGTAATTTGCCTGCTGATTTTGATAAATTTAATAATGTCATATGGTATGTAAAGTTAATTAAAGGAAAGGCACTTGGTATTGTTTCACAATTAAATCTTTATTCCGACAAGTTTCGGTTTGTTAGACTATTTTCAAAGGAATGTGACATTCTTTTGAAAATGGTCTAACAAACCGAAACTAGTCGGAATAAAGATTTAATTGTGAAACAATACCAAGTGCCTTTCCTTTAATTAACTTTACATAGTGTAATATGTTTCACCAAGTGCCAGATGAGAAATTAATTCAAGAAATGTCATATGGCTTTTTTGTTGGTGTTTTTGTCGATTTGAATATAATTTCATGACTTTTCTTTGACTTTCCCGGCTTTAATGATATTCAGTGAATTTTTTATCTATGTAATTTTCAGGCATTCGTCGATTTTATAATAGAGTTTAATTTGAAACTTTAAACGAGTGTTTTCCACTCCCAGATTAAGCATGAAGTAAAATTTCGAGTTTAGAAAAGCCCCGTGAAAATTTGTCGAGGGTCGCGCAGCGACCCGAGACAAATTTTCGGGCTTTTCTAAACTCGAAATTTTACTTCATGCGCCACGCGTACAAAACACTGATTAGAAGTGAAGTTCAGAAACACACAAATACTACTTTAATCAGAGTAGCAGGGAATCAGATGTTTAGTCTGTTATCAAAGATGTTCAGTGTTAATAATAAATAATTAGATTTTAAATATTTTTGTTAAAACAACTAGTAACAATATTTATATATAAATGGTAATATTATATATAATATATATTAAATCAAATTTATTCTTAAAGGATTTGTATTCGTGATTCGAAAAAACAGGATTCGAATTTTTGATTCGAATCATATTTATCTCTTACGAATCCTTTATTCGAGTAACCGTGATTCGAATCATATTAGGTGATTCGGATTCGTGATTCGAATCCTTTTTACGAGGATTCGGCCCAGCTCTGGCGTATACTACACTGATTTTAAGTGAAGTTCACTTGTTTATAATATTTCGGTGTTTTCACTGTTTCATACGCGTGGCGCGTAAAATAAAATTTGTAGTTTAGAAAAGCCTGAACATTTTTTTTAAAGAAAACTCAATTTTGCAAAATTGTCTCTCTGCGCGCTTAAATCGGTCTCAAGCTTGAATTTCTTGGTTGAGAATGAATTAATTCAAAAAGTCGTTGATTCTGGATAAAACAAGCTTTAATTTGAGGTGCAATTGTTTTCAGTGGCGTAAAAATTGCGCTCAGAACAAGCGCTTAAAGATGGATTTTAGTAAATTAATTGATTTTCTATCGTTACTGAATGTCGGAAAAACTTGATGTAAACATTTTTCTAGTTGAAAATAAACAGCTTACATTGTTTTTAATGTTGTTGAGTAGGTCTCTAATTTTTTTGAGATTTTTTTAAAAACAAAAATTTTCACGCGAAAATCGTTTTTTTTCCATACCCAAAAACTTGATGTAAACATTTTTTCCTGAGGAAAATAAGCAGCTTGTATTGTTTTTAATGTTGTTGAGTAGATCTGTGATTTTTTTGAGATTTAAAAAAAATAAACATTTTCACGCGAGGTTTTTTTTTAGTGATGGGCAAGATCGATCAAAAAAGATCGACTGATCGATCCTTGCAAGTGATCGATCCGCTCGATCTCTTTGAGCGGATCGATCTTTTCGATCGGATCGATCTTTTCGAACGGATCGATCTTTTCGATCGGATCGATCTTTACGATCGGATCGATCTTTTCGATCGGATCGATCTGTTCGATCGGATCGATCATTTCAGACCGCTCGATCGGCATGATCTTTTCGACGACTCGATCTTTTCGGACGGCTCTATCTTTTCGAGCGACTCGATCTTGGGGGCGGTTCGATCTGTGCGAACGGGTCGTGCTGATCGGTGATCAATCGGCTCGATCAGATTGGTTATATCGATCGGCACAAGTGGATTGATCAGGTTGTGCGGCTCGAGCAATGATCTTTTTGAGCGGATCGATCATTGAACGATCACACTATTTTTGTATTCTGTTTTGGGCAAAGTGAGACAGCATTTATTAAAAAAAGGATATAGGCAAGGTCTTGGCAGGGCCGAGAAAAAATTACTAATGAGCCGGTTATTTTTCCCGGGCTAGTCTCACACTTTATATGCGAGCGTGCTATTATATTATAGAGATTTTAATAAAAATTTATAATATTTCATTTCATATTAGCTATTTATATATTTAGTAAATACATAAATAGCTAATATGAAATGAAATATTATAAATCTTTATTAAAATTAATACTATTTAGTAACAGCTGTTAAATAACGTTAAAAATAACTAGTTATCACCATTATTGAAAATTAACTGCTTCTCTCATCTTTAGTGTATACTAAAGAACAAAAATGGTGATGTGTCCATCATAGTACTTTCCCCGTTTAATTATATAATTGAATATAATTAAAAATAAATTAATTAGAAATATTAACACTAGGGATGGGCAAGATCGATCAAAAAAGATCGACTGATCGATCCTTGCAAGTTCGTAAAGATCGAGCCGCTCAAAGAGATCGAGCGGCTCGATCTTTTCGATCGGATCGATCTTTTTGATCGGATCGATCTTTTCGATCGGATCGATCTTTTCGATCGGATCGATCTTTTCGATCGGATCGATCTTTTCGATCGGCTCGTTCTTTCTGATCAGATCGATCGGATCGAGCGGCTCGATACTTCAACTGATCGATCATTGCTTGATCGATCTTTGCAATGATCGATCTTGCCCATCACTATTTTTTTTTATACCTAAAAACTTTATGTAAACATTTTTTTCTAGGAAAAATAAGCAGCTTATATTGTTTTTAATATTGTTGAGTAGGTTTGTGATTTTTTGAGATTTTAAAAAAAAATAAAAATGTTCACGCGAGAATCGATTTTTTTCCATACCCACCCCTTACGAAAATCTTGATTTAAAGGTTGAAATTTATATTTTTTAAAAATTCTCAAAAAAATCACAGACCTACTTAACAACATTAAAAACAATATAAGCTGCTTATTTTCTCTAGAAAAAAATGTTTACATAAAATTTTTAGGTATGGAAAAAAAACGATTTTTGGGTAATTTTTTTAATTTTTTTAATAATCTCAAAAGAAACACAGATCGATGTTAGTATCGAGGTTGTGTACTTGTTTTGCTCAAATAGAGCTATTTACAAAATTCGACTTAAATTAAATTTGCGACTTTGAGCGTTTGTGCTAACTACAATTTTGAACAAGAACAACGCACTATAGCTCAAATTAAAGCCTATTTAATTTTAAACAAGCTGTGTTATAGCGCTTTTCAATTATTTTAAAAATTTTACATTTTCTCCACCTTTTCCTAAAAAAAACGACTTTTATAAAAAGGGCACTGCGCGCACTTAAAACGCTCTCTTGATTGAATTTCGCAACCGATTAGATTAGTTTACTAGTTGTAATAAATAAAAAAAAAGCAGGAAAATAGTTTTTTTAAGTAATTTTATAATCTGGAGGCACTTAAGGTTACGGTTTACTGGAGTGAGACAGACTCTGCCCAGCCATTTGCTAGAGATCAGAGCTGGGCAGGATTCGAATCATTCAGGATTCGATTCCCGGATTCGAATCCTTTTAGACGATTCAAAAGAGGGATTCGAATACTTTAGTGAAAACAGATTCGTGATCCGGATTCGTTACATTTTTTTAAAAGGATTCGTATTCGAATCCAGACGTAGATGATTCGAATCCTTATAAAAGGATTCGAATTCTTTTAAAAGGATTCGAATCCTTATAAAAGGATTCGAATTCTTATAAAAGGATTCGAATCCTTATAAAAGGAATCGAATCCTTATAAAAGGATTCGAATCCTCATACCCGGATTCAAATCCTTCCAAATAATTCGAATCATCGCTATTAAGGCTGGGATTCGAATTCGATTAATTCAAATAGTTAAATATTCTAATATGAATATTTAAATCACTAAATTATTCATATTTGAATATAAATATTTAAATTTTTGAATAATTCAAATATTTGTGAATGAATATTTGGTTACTTAACCATGAAAAATATCCAACGTTAATAGTATATTTTTAACTTCACTTGAAATCAGTGTTTTATACGCGTCGCGCATGAAGTAAAATTTCGAGTTTAGAAAAGCCCCGTGAAAATTTGTCTCGGGTCGCTGCGCGACCCGAGACAAATTTTCTACGCGGGGCTTTTCTAAACTCGAAATTTTACTTCATGCTTAGTCTGGGAGTGGACAACACTCGTTCTTAGAAGTTTCAAATTGAAGGATCACTCTAGATTACTAAGGTTATTACCATTTTACAAAGGCTACAGCTCGAAGGACCAATCATGGTTTTCGGAGACCGAAGGACTACAGGGAATCAAAGTTTCTTTACAAGAAAACAACGAATATCTGAAGGTTTACAGCATGGATAGGAAAGAAAACATCTGATTTTGAAAAAATATCGAAGTTGGGTTGGTTTTCAGTGCATTTTTAACTTCACTTTAAATCAGTGTTTTATACGCGTGGCGCATGAAGTAAAATTTCGAGTTTAGAAAAGCCCCGCGAAAATTTGTCTCGGGTCGCTGCGCGACCCTCGACAAATTTTCTACGCGGGGCTTTTCTAAACTCAAAATTTTACTTCATGCTCAGTCTGGGAGTGGACAGCACTTGTTTGAATTTTAAATTTAACTCTTTTAAAAAATCGACGTATGTAATATAATAAATCATTCATTGAAATCATAGAAAAAGATGCAAAATTTTACCTAAAATTAACTTTTAGAGTTAACTTTATGATTTGCTCGGCTCTTAATGGGTGAATATTCTATTCCTAAAAAAAAACCGTTTTTATTTAATATTAAAGTTGCATTTAATACAATAACAAACTGTGAATAAATCGACATAAATCTAGAAATATCGAAAATCTCGACATGTAGAAAATCTTGACGGTCCACTCCCAGACTAAGCATGAAGTAAAATTTCGAGTTTAGAAAAGCCCCGCGTAGAAAATTTGTCGAGGGTCGCGCAGCGACCCGAGACAAATTTTCACGGGGCTTTTCTAAACTCGAAATTTTACTTCATGCGCCACGCGTATAAAACACAGATTTAAAATGAAGTTCAATAACACATATATCATCATTCATTAAAATCATTATATAATCAGATATTTAGTCGGTAAATGAACATTTTTGTTAATAGAAACTGATGGAATAAAATATTACTGGTTGCAAATAATAGATTCAAATTTATTTTGAAAGGATTTGTATCCGTGATTCAAAAATGATGATTCAAATCTTTGATTCGAATCATATTTTTTACTTACGAATCCTTTATTCGAGTATTCGTGATTTGAATCATATTAGGTGATTCGGATTCGTGATTCGAATCCTGTTTTTTAGGATTCATCCCAGCTCTGCTAGAGATAGACCTCGTAGGGCGTCAATTTTTCTACTCCTTTTTTTCTACTAATAATTATTTCTACCTTATTCTTTTCCTACTGCATAAAAAATTCTACTAATTTCTTTTTCTACCAATATTAATTTATTGAATTTTGGAACATTCGAAAAACATTAGAACACTGACATCTTCATGACAACTTCACGTTCATTCATAATTTGACACATTTGTAACTTTGATAATATTCTTTCAACTTCTTTTAAAATTATGGACGTGGAACTGATTAAAACATCTCGAAGTACGTTGTTGCACATTGGGGGATATTTGTATTCCAAAAACAATGAAAAAAACGGGCGAGTAAATTGGAAGTGCCGCCAATATCCGGAGTGCAGCGCTCAAGCGGTGACCCGTTCTTATTTAACCCACGGTCAAGCCGTTGAATTCTTGAGGGGTCCGGATGAATCGCCTCACCAGGGACATGTACCCAACATGGAAGAAGTCGAAGCCGAGAAAATAAAGGTTGAATTAATGAATCAGGTTGGTGGTATGGTGTTCACGGGGTTTTTACCTTCAGAATCGCCTGGAACGCAAAGCGGAAGATCACCCGGAAGCTCCACCTGTGCAACTGCTCCGGAGCGAATTGCATGATGTGCCTTCCGAAATATTAGCTTTGCTTCCTGATCGACCTAACTTAACCAGAGCTATCCAACGCCAAAGACTCCAAAACATGCCGACCAACCCCACTGACATAAATGATTTGGAAGAAATTCCACAAAGGTATCGGGATACGGCAGGTGGCGAAAAATTTTTGCTGTACGATTCTTGGGATACGGATGAAATAGAATCGGTCGGGCGACTAATCATTTTTGCGACAAAAGAAAATTTGAGGCGCCTCATGAGAAGTTCCAATTGGTACGTCGATGGGACCTTCAAGGTAGCTTGATTGATTTGATTTAAATTTTGATTTGATTTGATTTGATTTCGGTTTATTCGGTTGATTCCGGTTAATTTTATTTTCAGGTCGTGCCTCATATTTTTTTCCAACTTTTCGCCATCTTAGCCTCTTTCCAACAAATTCGCCGTGGAGTAACCCACATTGTGGCATTACCGCTAGTATACGCCTTAATGGACGGTAAAAAAGAGGTGGCATATGAAAAAGTATTTGCAGTGGTTAACGCTGCATGTCAAACATCTGGGATTCCTCGTACTGTGCCGGATGTCGTTATGACAGATTTCGAAATGGCCATTATTAATGCAGCTAAATCCATCGGCATCCATCAAGGCTTGTTTCTTCCACCTACGTCAAGCAGTGTTTCGACGCATTCAAGAACATGGTCTACAACAAGCTTATAGTGACCGAAATGATGAGCGAAAAATTAAGATAGCTGCCCAAATGATGTGCGCAACCGCATTTGTGCCAATCGAAGATGTCGTTCGAACCTTCGCTGCTTTTGAGCGACAAGCTGCGGAAGATTTCAAACCGATCATAGATTATTACGCGGTAATTAATGTATAATTAATATACAACTTCAGTTATTTAGACCTTTCTGATTATGGCAGGAGAACTATGTACGCGGAAGAACTGCGCGAGGTAGACGACGCGCTACATCACCAAGATTTCCACCAGAGCTGTGGAATATGTACGATGCAACTCTTCAAAATTTATCCCGAACCAACAATGTTTCTGAAGGCTGGCATAACCGGTTCCAAATTGTTGTGGGCAAAAATCATCCGAGTTTATACACATTTATGAAAGAACTTTTAAAAGAACAAGCGGACACTGAGTGTATGATCCGTGAACTGGATTTAGGCAAACGAATTAAAAAAGACAGGAATCAATCGAGACAGCAGCAAGAAGACCGAATCAGCAACGTGGTGCTTCAGTACGAAGAACGAAAAAATGAAATTTTATTGTACCTTAAAGACGTCGGACATTACATTACATTTTAATAAAAATTCAGTTTTTCATTGACGTTTGAGTATTATTATTTTGGGTGGATAATAACAATAGTAGAAAAAAATTAGTAGAAAAATCGGAGTAGAAAAAATGGAGTAGAAAAAAAGGAGTAGAAAAAACGTCTTACAAACGATAGACCTATATTTCTATAGGTCTACAGGTAAACGTAATATATCATGGACATTTTTTTTAATAAATGTTGAGCTAATTGAATGCAAAATGTACGGACACCCTTGAATTTTATGTAGTACAAGTTTTTTGTTGCTTAGAAAGGAGTAAATAATTGACAAATAATTGCTTTTTTTAGGACTTTTAAAAAAATATATATATTTTAATCGTTTTAAATTGGTGACATTAAAACCCCCCAAGTTTTAGGATTATTTTGATGTATCATAACATGAATGGTGCTGGAGCTAGTGACTACCAAAAACGTTGGATTTTACCCATAATAAATCGCAACCTTAAAAAAACGCTCTCTTGACTGAATTTCCCAATCGATTGTATTAATTTATTAGTAGTTTGTAACAAAAAAAATAACCAGGAAAACTGTTTTTTTTTTTAAATAATTTTATAATCAAAACATTTACTTAAGTGTAATTTTTATTAATAAATTTAAAATTCTCACATTAAAACATACATCATGTTGCATGTTTTCGATATATTAATAGATTTGTACACGTTTTCCGTGAATCAGATATTTGTTGTGGATATTTGCACGTTTCGCGAGACCGAGAAAAAAAGTCAAGGTTAAAATATCTCGACAATAAATTAGAAACAAAAAAAAAAATATAGAAATTAATGCATAACTCGAGTGATTCAAAATCCTAAATTACAAAGTCATCAAGCACAAGGTCTGGCATTCCAATCTTTTGCGGATATGAACCGACATTTTCGCAATAATAATAATAATAGATAATTGCAATAAAATTATGATTGCGATGACATTTAAATAATTCAAATTAAATAGAAGTACATGGGCATTTACGGATTTTAAATCTTAAAAAATATATTAAACATCGCCCCGTTTTGTAATTCTTTTGGGTTCAATAAATGGATTATTAATTAATTATCAAACACTGAAATATTGTAAAGCTTGAAAATACATCAGAACATCATCATTAAGTACAATTAAGAGGAATCAGATATGCTCATGAACCTGAATAAAACACGAGTCAAACACATTGACACAATGTGTTTAAATTTGACATTTTTGGCGCATAATTTAAAATTGTGCAGTATTTTAAGTTCAAAATTAAAGGTTACCTTGAATCTGCATCTGTATTAATATTACACTCGTTTTGCCAATAATCCTCTCCCCTATTAGTAAAATAAGTTTACTACAGGGTGCGGCAGGTAAACTTGCTGATTTGAAAGGTCAATAAATCAAGCCGATGTTCAAAAAAGGTAATAAGCAACAATTAGATAATTACAGGCCGATTACCATGTTAAGTGCATTTGCAAAATTATTCGAATCAGTGGTGTCAGACAGATTGCTTAATTTTTTATTCAAAAACAAAATATTAGACAATAGGCAATATAGGTATTTGCCAAATAAAAACATTGAATTGTCACTTTTCAATTATGTCAGGGAGATAATGAAGTCGCTAGAAAAGGGTAATATAACATGTGGGATATTCCTGGACTTTTCAAGTGCTTTCGACACGATTAACCATACCATACTGTTGGACAAAATGAATCAATATGGGGTAAGGGGAATCCTAAATCAGTGGTTTAAATCCTACCTAACTGACAGGCAGCAGATTGTGGAAATAAAAAATCAAGAGAAAACAGTAAGGTCGAGTAGTATGGTTCTGAGCAGAGGGGTTGCACAAGGAAGTGTACTTGAGCCAATTCTGTTTGTAACCTATATAAATGACATATTTCTTCTAGAATCAGTTAATAAAAATTGCATCACGTGCTATGCGGATGATACAAACTTAATAATATCTGCACAAAATATAACTGATTTACAAACAGAATTGACTCAAACATTAAACCAAATACAACATTGGTGTTTATGTAACCAGATGGTCCTTAACTCAGATAAAACACCCTACATAATATATAGAGCAAATAAAAATAAAAACTATCCGACTTATATAAATGAAATTGCGGTTAATCATAGTCAAGTTACAGTTGATGAGTCTGTTCGATGTTTAGGTGTTTATTTGGACAGTAATTTAAATTGGAAGCACCACATCGAAATCCTCTGTAAGAAATTAAGTACCAAGTGTTTTTGTTTAAGAAAACTAAAAGAAGTTTTAGGGATCAGCGGATTACTGAATGCTTACCACGCTATTTTTATGTCTCACGTCCGTTATGGTATAATTCATTGGGGGGCTTCAGCAGATATTATGCAGGTTTTTAAATTGCAAAAGAGAGCAATCAGAATTATTTTCCAAATAAAACAACTATCATCTTGTAGAGGAAAGTTTAAAGAAAATAATATATTAACGGTCCCAGGTTTATACATCTTTGAGTGCATTATATTCTGTCAAAAATTTAAACATCTGTTTGATACAACACAAAGGCAAATGTCGAGATATAAAAATAACGTAAATTACCCTACTCACAAACTGACTCTATCGGAAAAGTGCGCGTTTTATGCTTGTGTGAAATTTTATAACAAACTACCGATGAATTTAAAAGCAATAATTAATTTTAAGGAATTCAAATCCAACGTATTTGATTTAATTTTAACTATTGAACCATATTCAACTGTAGAATTTTTACACTATTTTAATGTGTATAATTAGTATAAGCATGTAATAGGTCAGTAGGGGTCATGTGCAAATATTATTTTTGACGAAATTAAATTAAAATTTTAATACAAAAATCACCCAAGAAAATATTAAAGAAAAATCAACATTTAGTAAATACGAGAATAACATTAGTCGATCAAAATTTTTTATCCGAAAGAAATAACAAATGCAGCATCGCCTTAAAATAATAAACAAGTACTGGCGCGTGGAGAAATGCTAAGACATACAAAAAGATTCAGTTCAAGGTTTAACCAAGCGCAAACACAACGAATTTGCGAAGTCGGGGGAATTGCGTGACGTCAGGGATGGGTGGTATTTTATAACCATATATGGTCTGCGCGAAATCTTCCATCTCCACGATCGGGTGGGAAACAGAGTTATAAAAGCTGTGCGGAGCGGAAAACATGAGGAGAGTCATGAGAGTCAAGAAACAGTTCGGAAGAAGAACATCACGAAAAGCACCACAAGTTCCAAATCACAGAGGGAAATAAGAATAACACAACAAAAATCAAAATTATACAACAAAAATAAAAACTATACAACAAAAAAGAATACAAAACAATTGACGGGTGTGGTCGAGCTGTGCGTGGAAAACGGAGGAGTGTTCCCGCTAGTTAATTGCCTGAAAACAATTAACGGGTGTGGTCGTCCCGAGTTAGTACTGCAGAGTGATGTTCCCGCTAGTTAATAGCACAACAACAATTGACGGGTGTGGTCGAGCTGTGCGTGGAAAACGGAGGAGTGTTCCCGCTAGTTAATTGCCTGAAAACAATTAACGGGTGTGGTCGTCCCGAGTTAGTACTGCAGAGTTATGTTCCCGCTAGTTAACAGCACAAAAAGCAATTGACGGGTGTGGTCGAGCTGTGCGTGGAAAACGGAGGAGTGTTCCCGCTAGTTAATTGCCTGAAAACAATTAACGGGTGTGGTCGTCCCGAGTTAGTACTGCAGAGTTATGTTCCCGCTAGTTAATAGCACAAAAACAATTGACGGGTGTGGTCGAGCTGTGCTTGGAAAACGGAGGAGTGTTCCCGCTAGTTAATTGCCTGAAAACAATTAACGGGTGTGGTCGTCCCGAGTTAGTACTGCAGAGTTATGTTCCCGCTAGTTAATAGCACAAAAACAATTGACGGGTGTGGTCGAGCTGTGCTTGGAAAACGGAGGAGTGTTCCCGCTAGTTAATTGCCTGAAAACAATTAACGGGTGTGGTCGTCCCGAGTTAGTACTGCAGAGTTATGTTCCCGCTAGTTAATAGCACAAAAACAATTGACGGGTGTGGTCGAGCTGTGCGTGGAAAACGGAGGAGTGTTCCCGCTAGTTAATTGCTGATCACAATTAACGGGTGTGGTCGTCCCGAGTTAGTACTGCAGAGTTATGTTCCCGCTAGTTAATGACACAAAACAATCAACGGATGACGTCGGGATCTGCTTGCTAATCAGAGGAGTGTTCCCGCTAGTTGGTTGTCTGGTAAGCTCCGAGATGGTTTTTGTGGGTTTCCCATCTCGTAATGCAAATGCAGGGGTTATTTAATTTTGCTCCCACAAGTAGAGTCATATTCTTTTTGAGTTTAACTAAAATGCACATGGCTTCTAAGTACAAACGAAAATAAAGTATTTTGAGAATATAAATAATTTAAGAAACACAAATTAATTAAAAATGTCATAATTGAGGTCAATAAACTTTGCATCCGTTAAACTCACATCCTGTTTTATTTATTGTCCACACATATTCCTGGTCATTAAAAGGGAAGAAAGACACAGTATTTACGATAATGCATATTGGCACAAACAACGAATCTGGTAAATAAATTAAAGGGTTACTACATACACAATACAACGTAAATAAAATACAAATTATAAATTTGTACAATACCTAGGGTAGAATCATTACAAGCATTTGTATTTTACTATATTTGTATATTAACCTTTTTTTTTTTTTTATTGACGCCATCAAATATGTTACCTGTTATGTTCATTTCTGTATTGATGTATTTCATGTTTCATATATTGAATAAAGACTATTTATTATTATTATTATTATTAAAAGACAAAGTATTCCACATATCGATTTAATTCTTTATTTATCGTATTTACACATGCTGAATTTTTGTTTCAAGTGGTTTTAAAAATGACATCAGACAAATGGCGGCCCTCATTAGCGATTCACTGATTCACCCGCTTTTTGAACTTTCGCTCCACTATTTCGAGCATATCGACGGGAATGTTGGCGATGGCTTGGCGAATGTTGTCCTTCAGGTGTTGCAGGGTCGGTGGTTTGTCATTGTAAACAATGGATTTGAGATATCCCCATAAAAAGAAGTCACAGGGAGCCAAATCGGTCGAGCGCGCCGGCCACAGTACGTCACCCCTCAAGGAGATTAGGCGCTCGTGGAAGTGTTTCCTCAAAAGTTCCATTAAAGTTCTCGTTGTGTGTGCAGTGGCTCCGTCTTGTTTGAACCATACGTCCCTAAGTTCCATTTCTTCAAGTTTTGGGAGAAAAAAAAAATGCCTGAATCATTTCTCTGTAGCGAACTGCAGAGCACAAAAACGACAGCTTTACCCTCTCGACCTTTCCATGCGTTTAACTCTCGTTTTATTCAAATACACCGCTGAAATAGTTTATTTCATTTACCGAAATACGGGTAAGTAAGCTTCATAAAAACAATTTTACATTTACGGAAACATAAATCCTTTCATATCTCCTATACTTTCATTTTTTACATTTTTAGTTTCCTTTTCTTCAACCTGAATGAATAGAATAGAATAGAATAGAATAGAATAGAACTTTATTCATGCATACAACTACAAACGGTCTTACAATCGTCAACATAAAGATATAATGAATTATATGGGTACAATATTGCCAATAATTTACAATTAACATATCACATAACAATAATAGTAATCTCAATGGAAACAAAACAAGTATTTATTTGAAATACTTGTTTTGTTTCCATTGAGATTACTATTATTGTTATGTGATATGTTAATTGTAAATTATTGGCAATATTGTACCCATATAATTCATTATATCTTCATGTTGACGATTGTAAGACCGTTTGTAGTTGTATGCATGAATAAAGTTCTATTCTATTCTATTCTATTCTATTCTATTCGTTCAGGTTGAAGAAAAGGAAACTAAAAATGTAAAAAATGAAAGTATAGGAGATATGAAAGGATTTATGTTTCCGTAAATGTAAAATTGCTTTTATGAAGCTTACTTACCCGTATTTCGGTAAATGAAATAAACTATTTCAGCGGTGTATTTGAATAAAACGAGAGTTAAACGCATGGAAAGGTCGAGAGGGTATTGCTCACTGATGGTCCAGCCGAACTCTAACGCACAAAATTAAAATATTCATCAAAACTGAAAAATACTGCATCCAATAATAATGATTTTATCCTAGATTGGAATTTTTCAAATGCAAGACTTATTATGCTATCAGGTAATTTATTAAAGAAATGAATTCCATAATAGTTAGTTCCAACTCTAGATCGCTGTAACCTCAGCTTGGTTGGGCAGAGTTTATCTTTTGTTCTTGTGTCATGTATATGTAAAGAACTGTGAGAGCAATATTGATCAATGTGTTTCTTAACAGAGCTGGGCAGGATTCGAATCATTCAGGATTCGATTCCCGGATTCAAATCCTTTTAGAGGATTCAAAAGAGGTATTCGAATACTTTAGTGAACACGGATTCGTGATCCGGATTCGTTACATTTTTTTAAAAGGATTCGTATTCGAATCCAAACGTAGATGATTCGAATCCTTATAAAAGGATTCGAATTCTTATAAAAGGATTCGAATCCTTATAAAAGGATTCGAATCCTTATAAAAGGATTCGAATTCTTATAAAAGGATTCGAATCCTTATAAAAGGAATCGAATCCTTATAAAATTCGAATCCTGATACATGGATTCATATCCTCCTAAATAATTCGAATCATCGCTATTAAGGCTGGGATTCGAATTCGATTAATTCAAATAGTTAAATATTTTAATATGAATATTTAAATCACTAAATTATTCATATTTGAATATAAATATTAAAATTTTCGAATAATTCAAATATTTGTGAATGCATATTTGGTTACTTAACCATGAAAAATATCCAACGTTAATAGTATATTTTTAACTTCACTTGAAATCAGTGTTTTATACGCGTGGCGCATGAAGTAAAATTTCGAGTTTAGAAAAGCCCCGTGAAAATTTGTCTCGGGTCGCTGCGCGACCCGAGACAAATTTTCTACGCGGGGCTTTTCTAAACTCGAAATTTTACTTCATGCTTAGTCTGGGAGTGGACAACACTCGTTCTTAGAAGTTTCAAATTGAAGGATTACTCTAGATTACTAAGTTTATTACCGATTTACAAAGGCTACAGCTCAAAGAACCAACCATGGTCTTCGCAGAACGAAGGACTACAGGGAATCGAAGTTTCTTTACAAGAAAACAACGAATATCTGAAGGTTTACAGCATGGATAGGAAAGAAAACATCTAATTTTGAAAAAATATCGAAGTTGGGTTGGTTTTCAGTGCATTTTTGACTTCACTTTGAATCAATGTTTTATACGCGTGGCGCATGAAGTAAAATTTCGAGTTTAGAAAAGCCCCGCGAAAATTTGTCTCGGGTCGCTGCGCGACCCTCGACAAATTTTCTACGCAGGGCTTTTCTAAACTCGAAATTTTACTTCATGCTTAGTCTGAGAGTGGACAATACTCGTTTGAATTTTAAATTTAACTCTTTTAAAAAATCGACGTATGTAATATAATAAATCATTCATTGAAATCATAGAAAAAGATGCAAAATTTTACCTAAAATTAACTTTTAGAGTTAACTTTCTAATTTGTTCGGCTCTTAATGGGTGAATATTCTATTCCTAAAAAAAACCGTTTTTATTTAATATTGAAGTTGCATTTAATACAATAACAAACTGTGAATAAATCGACATAAATCTAGAAATATCAAAAATCTCGACATGTAGAAAATCTTGACGGTCCACTCCCAGACTAAGCATGAGTAAAATTTCGAGTTTAGAAAAGCCCCGCGTAGAAAATTTGTCGAGGGTCGCGCAGCGACCCGAGACAAATTTTCACGGGGCTTTTCTAAACTCGAAATTTTACTTCATGCGCCACGCGTATAAAACACTGATTTAAAGTGAAGTTAAAAACGCACTGAAAACCAACCCAACTTCGATATTTTTTCAAAATTGGAAGTTTTCTTTCCTATCCATGCTGTAAACCTTCAGATATTCGTTGTTTTCTTGTAAATAAACTTCGATTCCCTATAGTCCTTCGGTCTCCGAAGACCATGATTGGTCCTTCGAGCTGTAGCCTTTGTAAATTGGTAATAAACTTAGTAATCTAGAGTAATCCTTTAATTTGAAACTTCTAAGAACGAGTGTTGTCCACTCCCAGACTAAGCATGAAGTAAAATTTCGAGTTTAGAAAAGCCCCGCGTAGAAAATTTGTCGAGGGTCGCGCAGCGACCCGAGACAAATTTTCACGGGGCTTTTCTAAACTCGAAATTTTACTTCATGCGCCAGGCGTATAAAGCACAGATTCAAAATGAAGTTCAATAACACATATATCATTATTAATTAAAATCATTATATAATCAGATATTCAGTCGGTAAATGAACATGTTTGTTAATAGAAACTGATGGAATAAAATATTACTGGTTGCAAATAATAGATTCAAATTTATTTTTAAAGGATTTGTATCCGTGATTCAAGATTGAGGATTCGAATCTTTGATTCGAATCATATTTTTCACTTACGAATCCTTTATTCGAGTATTCGTGATTCGAATCTTATTAGGTGATTCGGATTCGTGATTCGAATCATGTTTTTGAGGATTCATCCCAGCTCTGTTTCTTAACATAAATAAGACAGCGGTAAAAATATATACTGGAAAGTGTCATTATTTTTAGTTTATTGTAGGCTTCTTTACAGTCGGCTCTGTAATCTAGACTAGCGATTAATCGTAATGCCTTTCGCTGAAGGACGAATACTCTATGTGCTGATGATGAGTGCCCCCATGTTACAATACCGTATGATAAATGAGAGCGTATTAACGAGAAATATGCCTTTCCCAGTACATGTGATGACACATTTTTAGTCAGGTTTCTTAAAATAAAAATTGACCTATTCAGTTTTTTACATAGTTCACTCCCATTGTGATCCCATAGTAGGCGATCATCAATGTGCAAACCTAGAAATTTTACCGATCTACTCGTATTTTGCAAGTCATGATTTTTTAATGTCAATAACATACTTTCAGTTTTAGATTCATTAAGTATTAATTTGTTAGCATGAACCCAGGATGCTGCCTTTTTTGCTGCCTCTTGATCCAATGATATGGTGGTATGTAAATTATCAGAAGAAGATATGATGTTAGTATCATCTGCAAAGAGTACTACATTTATTACAAAGAGTACTACATCCATAAATGCAGGGAAGTCATTTCAATAAATTAAATATAGTAAAGGACCCAGTGTGGAGCCTTGAGGGACACCACGAATGTTTGGTAACTGCTTGGAGTAAAGACCATTATGGTAAACAGCTTGGGTTCTATTAGAGAGGAACGAGCATACAAGATTACAAGCAGATGGTTCAAAATTGTAGAGGTATAGTTTACTTACTAGTTTGTCATGAGAGACACAATCAAACGCCTTACTTAAGTCAAGAAATTTGGCCATTGCATATTTTCAATTTTACTTTTTATTTTTCGAAAAATAAGCGATGTCTTCAGGTGAGCGGTTTGGAAAAAAATTGTTTAAAAAAATTGAAGAAAGATGGTCCTCTAATTGTTGTTTAATATGGTTACTAATACTATTGAGAACATTTGTGGCCAACAAAATCGTTTCTAAAAGGCCCCAAACACCAACTTTTTATTTTTCGACAAATAAGCCATGTCTTCAGGTGAGCGGTTTGGAAAAAAATTGTTTAAAAAAAAAAAATGAAGAAAGATAGTCCTCCAATTGTTGTTTAATAGGGTTACTAATACTATCGAGAACATTTGTGGCCAACAAAATCGTTTCTAAAAGGCCCCAAACACCAACTTTTTATTTTTCGAAAAATAAGCCATGTCTTCAGGTGAGCGGTTTGGAAAAAAAATGTTTAAAAAGAAATGAAGAAAGATGGTCCTCCAATTGTTATTTAATATGGTTACTAATACTATGGAGAACATTTGTGGCCAACAAAATCATTTCTAAAAGTCCCCAAACACTAACTTTTTATTTTTCGAGAAATAAGCCATGTCATCAGGTGAGCGGTAAAAAAAAAATTGTTAAAAAAAAATTAAGAAAGATGGTCCTCCAATTGTTATTTAATATTGTTACTAATACTATAGAGAACATTTGTGGTCAACAAAATCATTTCTAAAAGGCCCCAAACACCAACTTTTTATTTTTCGAAAAATAAGCCATGTCTTCAGGTGGGCGTTTTAGAAAAACATGTTAAAATAAATTGAAGAAAGATGGTCCTCCAATTATTGTTTTATATTGGTAATAACACTACTGAGGACATTTGTGGCTATTAAAATCGTTTCTAAACCTCCCCAAATAGCATTTTTAAAATGTTTGAAATGTCCTCTTTTATCACAGATACAAATTTTAATGGGAGATGCTAAATCATAACTTTTAAAAGTTGTAAGAGCTATCTCAGCATTACATTTAATTAAATTATCAATTGTTTCTATGAAACTTTATTGTATTCGTTGTAATACGTTGGTAAAATTATAGTTTAATAAATGGTGGAGGCGCCGGATTCGTGGCTGGAAATCTATGGCCAACTTCTCATCGGTAGATATCTTTGCTCTTTTTGTTACTTAAGTGTTTGATTGCGTCTCTCACTACCACTTGTGAAATTGGTTTAAAAGAAAAGTATGGTATGTCGCATTTAATATTGACACTTGCAATTGATATGGGGTCTATATCACATTTCATTTAGAAGAGATGTGGCTATATTTGCAAAGTACGAGTTGAATTCCATCGCTGTTAGTTTAGAGTTGGTTTGTTTTGGTTGTTTAGGGGAATTTATAATGTCCCACATCGCCTTTGAAGCATTCGTTGCTTGTTTAATATAATTGTCATTAGCTCTTATTTTAGCTAGCGACAATTCTTTTCTATACTTGCTTCTGAGTATTTTTTAGATTTCAACAAGTCACTACTGCCCGTTTTTGAATATAATTCATGATTAAGCTGTAATTGTTGACGCATTGATTTAAGATTATTGTTAAACCAGATAATGTTGTTAGCTTTGTTATTTTTGTAAACTATATTTTTTTCTGTAAATGCCGTATTAAAATGTTCTAAAAGTAAATCCAAAACAATGAATTACAACAAAGCATTGAAGTTTAATCTCAACAAAATAAACCCGTCGAAGATCGACAGACACTTTAATAACACGGCATTTATGCAGATCATCCGCCCAACCAACCAGCGGAATGAATCATGAATCATTACGGTCCATCGCGGAAAACAATGACCAGCTATAAATCAACCATTGGACCGTAGAAAAGTCGATCGAACAAAAATGTTAATAAGTAGGAGATGTAATAGGTTTTTTTTAACTTGAAAAAAATGTTAGATCGTACTTTTTGTTTTAAGAAACTTCTAATTGATCATGTTTTTTTTGCTTGAAGAAAGAAAACATAAAAATTCCCTGTACAATCTATTATTTAACCAGAAGCAATTTTCCCTTTGTAGGTACAATACAAAAATGTAGCTCCATCAAGCTGGAAGAACCATATTAGCACAACCAAATGAAAACATTTTGGACATTTTTAACTATTTTTTAACTATTTAATTACCACAATTTTATTTTTTTAACCTAATTTAAAAAGAAATACAGTGGTCGGGCCAGCTTGATATCAAGCCAGCCGGACCATAGTACTAAACCATGAAAAACTGAACTCAATTGGATCTACAAATTATTAACTAATTATTAACCAATCAATTATGCAATTATAATTAATTTTTTTTTTCTTATTTAAAAAAAAAGACAGTGGTCGGGCCAGCTTGATATCTAGCCAGCCCGACCATAGTACTAAACTATCAAAAACTGAACTCAATTGGATCTAAGAATTATTAACTAATTATTAACCAACCAGTTATACCTCTATAATTATTTTTAACCTTATTTAAAAAGTAAAATATGATATTTTATTCGCTTCCTTACATAAATCGAATGGTCGAATTTAACTACCCCAGCACAACCAAGTAAAACCTGGTTTGAAGTGTACTTTCTGTAGTATTATAGTATAAATTACATCACCAAGTAAAACCTGGTTTAAAGTGTACTTTCTGTAGTATTATAATATAAATTACATCATATGATTTAATTACCTCAACACAACCAACTTAAACATGGTTTTCAGTGTATTTCTTATCACTTCCTTTCATACATCAACGATGGAATTTAATTACCCCAGCACAACCAAGAAAAACCTAATTAGAAGTGTACTTTTAGAAGTATTATAATATAAATTACATCATATGATTTAATTACCTCAGCACAACCAACTTAAATAAGGTTTTAAATGTATTTTTTATCGCATCCTCACATAAATCGGATGATAGAATTTAATTATCCCAGCACAACCAAGAAAAACCTAATTAGAAGTGTACTTTTAGAAGTATTATAATATAAATTACATCATATGATTTAATTACCTAAGCACAACTAACCTAAATATGGTATTAAGTGTATTTCTTATCGCTTCCTTACATAAATCGGATGATGGAATTTAATTACCCTAGCACAACCAAGTGAAACCTAGTTTAAAGTGTACTTTCAGTAATATTATAATATAAATAACATCATATGATTTAATTACCTAAGCACAACTAACTTAAACATGGTATTAAGTGTATATCTTTTAGCTTCCTTGCATAAATCGGATGATAGAATTTAATTACCCCAGCACAACCAAGAAAAACCTAATTAGAAGTGTACTTTTAGAAGTATTATAATATAAATAACATAATATGATTTAATTACCTCAGCACAACCAACTTAAATATAGTTTTAAGTGTATTTAGTATCGCTTCCTTACATAAATCGTATGATGGAATTTAATTACCCCAGCACAACCAAGTGTAACCTGCTTTAAAGTGTACTTTCAGTAGTATTATAATATAAATAACATTATATAATTTAATTACCTAAGCACAACTAACTTAATTAAATTCCATCATCCGATTTATGCAAGAAAGCGATAAGAAATACACTTAATACCATCATTAAGTTAGGTGTGCTTAGGTAATTAAATCATATAATGTTATTTATATTATAATACTACTGAAAGTGCACCTTAAAGCAGGTTACACTTGGTTGTGCTATGGTAATTAAATTCCATCATCCAATTTATGTAAGGAAGCGATAAGAAATACATTTAAAACTATATTTAAGTTGGTTGTGCTGAGGTAATTAAATCATATGATGTTATTTATATTATAATACTTCTAAAAGTACACTTCTAATTAGGTTTTTCGTGGTTGTGCTGGGGTAATTAAATTCTATCATCCGATTTATGTAAGGAGAAGCGATAAGAAATTCATTTAAGACCATATTTAAGTTGGTTGTGCTGAGGTAATTAAATCATATGATGGTATTTATATTATAATACTAGTGTTGAGGTAATTAAATCATATGATTTAATTTATACTATAATACTACAGAAAGTACACTTCAAACCAGGTTTTACTTGGTTGTGCTGGGGTAGTTAAATTCGACCATTCGATTTATGTAAGGAAGCGAATAAAATATCATATTTTACTTTTTAAATAAGGTTAAAAATAATTATAGGGGTATAACTGGTTGGTTAATAATTAGTTAATAATTCTTAGATCCAATTGAGTTCAGTTTTTGTTAGTTTAGTACTATGGTCGGGCTGGCTAGATATCAAGCTGGCCCGACCACTGTCTTTTTTTTAAAATAAGAAAAAAAAATAAATTATAATTGCATAATTGATTGGTTAATAATTAGTTAATAATTTGTAGATCCAATTGAGTTCAGTTTTTCATGGTTTAGTACTATGGTCGGGCTGGCTTGATATCAAGCTGGCCCGACCACTGTATTTTTTTTTAAATTAGGTTAAAAAATTAAAATTGTGGTAATTAAATAGTTAAAAATGTCCAAAATGTTTTCATTTGGTTGTGCTAATATGGTTCTTCCAGCTTGATGGAGCTCAAAAATGTGATTCTAGCTTTTTTTAACTGTATCAGTATATTCCCCTTTTTTTTATTGGCCAACCAGATCTGACGATATTTTTATAATGCTGGTTATTTGGTTGGATACGGTGGTTGTATATTTCTGACATTTACCTTTAAAATAAAGTTGAGGTTATGTTTTCCACATGGTTGCCATGTGCTTACTTACCCTATCATAAAGATTAATTAAGTGGCGGAACATTCTTTTGGGTATTTTATTACCACTTTTCTGTCAAATAATGAATCAGCTGCAGTATGGCATTCATACATAAATGTTATTACATGATAAACAGTAAGGACACCCAAATAATCAAAGAACCTAGGAAAAATTAATCCCAAATCTGGTTGGCCAATAAATAAAAACCTAATATAGGTTATCAAATTTGTAACATACCAACCACTTGAATATAACCCACATTTACAATGTAAAACAGTAAGTGTACGCTATTTTATTGAATAGAACCAGGATTGTTATGTTTAAAACACTTTGTTTTAGAACAGTGTTTTAAACATGTTTAAAAATAGCCATCGTGTTTTAAACGGTTTTGTTTTAAACATGTTTTAAATCTTAAATTTGTTTAAAGCATGTTTTAAACGTTAAATTTGTTTAAAACGTTTTTTTTTATTATTCCTTAAATTTGCTGAATTATATTTTATACTACTTATTAACCCTCTGTTTACATTTTTTAATTTTAGCTAAATTGTTGAATATATTTCAAATAACATTATTAAACATAACATTTTATTACAAGAAAATATCAAATATATGTAATTTTTAAATGCAGGGAATATTTTTTCAGGTATACATATGCATCATACACTGTAAATTTTACGACATTCGTTGTTTTTTAAAAAGATTTTAATTTGAATTTTTTAACGAGGGTTTTCCACTCCCAGACTAAGCATGAAGTAAAATTTCGAGTTTAGAAAAGCCTGAAAATTTGGATTGGCCGCGTAGCGAAGCGGAGCGGCCAATCCAAATTAGGCTTTTCTAAACTCGAAATTTTACTTAATGCGCCACACGTATAAAACACTGAAATATCTTAAAGTTTAAAATATACGGCTTTAGCAATCCATTATGTAGATGTGAATAAAACGCGAGTCAAATTCTGCGCTGAAGAATTTGTTTAAAACAGTGATTATAGGCAACCCAATAACTCTAACGTGTATTAGGTTGCCTGTAATCGTTGTTGTACGTGTGTGTTTTTTGAACATCACTGTAAATCAGTGTTTTTAAGCGTCGCGCATGAAGTAAAATTTCGAGTTTAGAAAAGCCTAATTTGGATTGGCCGCTCCGCTTCGCTACGCGGCCAATCCAAATTCTTAGGCTTTTCTAAACTCGAAATTTTACTTCATGCTTAGTCTGGGAGTGGAAAACACTCGTTAATAGCCTCAAATTAACCGCTTTTAAACAACGAATTCCCGCAAATTTAAAAAAACGCTGTAATTATCGGGATATGTATACTCAAAAGAAAAATGCCCTGTATGTTCTGTTTTAAACACGTTTTAAACGTGTTTTTTTAAACGCGTCTTGAACATGTTTTTAATTGTTAGTGTTTTAAACACGATATATATATAACAAATCTTTATTATCAATGTTACAACCCTATTGTGGTTTACGCAGATTAACATATGTCTTTGTGCATATTTGTGATTCATGTTTTGTGTCTTACATTTTAGTTATATGTTTTTGACTCTATATTGTAAATGGCTTGTCCGTTAATAAAGAATTATTATTATTATTATTATTATCAGAGGACAATACAAAATAATTAATTACATTATTGTTTATAATCAATAAATATAAATAAAATAAACTTCCTCTTGATAACTGGCTATCGACCAGAGGTCTTTCCGCCGAGAATTGATGATGGTACTATTTTCTTTGACAGTTAGTGTGGGTGGTGAGATGAAATGAAGTCGAAAATGGTAGATGTGATATTTTTGTGTTTTCGGGTAACATGAGGGTTTAGACGTTTACAGAATTGGGAAAGAAATTGGAAGTTTGAAGGGTTTCTTGCGAATTTGTCAGCGAGGTATTGTAGCCTATTTTCGATTGGGGATACATTGGTTGTGGTATAGAGGAGATGGTTGGATGGGTTGTACAAAGGGTTGTTAGGATGGCGTATTTTTGTAAGTGCACGGAGAGCTGATCGTTGACTAACTTGTATGCATTTTATAGTTTTAAACACGATTTAAACATGTTTTTAATTTTTAATGTTTTAAACGCTGTTTCAATGAAAAAAACACGTTTTATTTAAAAAAAAAAACTGTTTGTTTTAATTAAAATGAAAAAAGCGTTTTTTTTAACAACCCTGAATAGAACTGTAATTTTTTTTTACTTTTTAAAAATAAAAACATATTATTCCTATTATCATTAAGTTATCATTTTGTTAATCTTTGCTTTAAATCCAATTGAAGAAGAATCGCATCCACAACTCATTATCCCTCCTATTCATTTTTCTTTCGATTAACAAAGGTCTTTAACCCAGGAAGCCTTCCTCACCGAGCTCGACGTACACACAGGTAGAAAGTAATTTTACCATCAAACAGACAGTTGCGAGAGAGTGCGATCGCGGGTTCAGAACTGGTTGATGCCATAATAATGACACGGTGGTGGCAAAGGATACTCTTTGAAAGTGAAATTGATTGTTTGCATTTACACTCCTGTCAAATTATTTCTCGTTATGTAACGACCACTGGAAATGAAATCACTTTTGCTTATTAAGAATGAAGGATTATGAGGAAGATTATTAGGGTGTGATGAATGGAATGGAATGTACGTGTGTTGCGGCGTAAAAGGAGATGTGCTTCGTTTAAATTCAGAGGATTTAATATTCGTGTGGTTGTGATTATGTTGAAAATATTAATTGATATTCATTCATGTTTTCATGAAAGAATTGTTGTTTGATAAATTGATATTTTGTTATCGCTGTGTCTATAATCCTCCACAACAATGCATTAACGTCAATTAAATACATGACTGGTAGAAATATTGAATATATAGTATCTTCAATTAAAAAAAAACCTCTAGAGTTCTATGATTTTAATTATTTTTAAATTTTAGTTGGCTACACGCCTTACAACAATGAATTAACGTCAATTAAATACATGACTGGTAGAAATATTGAATATATAGTATCTTCAATTAAAAAAAAAACCTCTAGAGTTCTATGATTTTAATTATTTTTAAATTTAAGTTGGCTACACGCCTTATGAATTGACATATAAAACGTCAAACATGATAATTATAATATAAAATTTCAGAGTTGCCAACTTACAATATTTTCCATGGCACTCTAGAGGCTTTTTTAATGAACATGCGATAGAAACACAATTACGAATTGTATCGCAATTAAAAAAAACTTCTAGAGTGCCATGATTTACTCTTTTTTTTAAATTTAGGTTGTCTACACGCTTTAAGAATTGACAAATAAAACCTCAGACATAATAATTATAAAAAATTGATTGTGAGTTACGTGAAGATCAAATTAATTTGACGAATGAAGCACTAATAACCTTTCTTCACACTTTTATTTAAATTACCAAATGTACATTTCGGACACAAAGTGACCATTATCAATAGATTAACTACAGTGAGTGGTTAATGTCATTATTTTTATAAAATCACATTACTTTTTCTTAATTATTTTAGCTGTTAATTTTCTGACATTCGTTGATTTTTAAAAGAGTTCACTTTGAAGCTTTAAACGAGTGTTTTCCACTGCCAGACTAAGCATGAAGTAAAATTTCGAGTTTAGAAAAGCCCCGTGAAAATTTGTCGAGGGTCGCGCAGCGACCCGAGACAAATTTTCTGGGCTTTTCTAAACTCGAAATTTTACTTCATGCGCCACGCGTACAAAACCAAAATATTGTGAATTTATGTATAGTTAAACCTCACTTGACATAAGTGTTTTATACGCGTGGCGCATGAAGTAAAATTTCGAGTTTAGAAAAGCCCAGAAAATTTGTCTCGGGTCGCTGCGCGACCCTCGACAAATTTTCACGGGGCTTTTCTAAACTCGAAATTTTACTTCATGCTTAGTCTGGAAGTGGAAAACACTTGTTTAAAGCTTTAAATTGAACTTTAAAAAAAACAGGCAATATCCGCAATTGTTGTATCAATTCCATGGTATTTCATTATTTTTATAAGATCACATTACTTTTTCTTAATTATTTTAACTTAGAGAAACGTAAAGTGTTAAGTGTGAACATTAATTAATTTAGAATTTTTTCCTCTACAAAAAAGTTATATACATTTTGTCTCTAAAATAAATAGGGAAGCCAATATTTGAACACTTTAAAATTAACATGCGATTTCCTATGTTGCGTCCGCCAAGTCAACACCCGGTAGATAAACACTGTAGAGATAGAATTATGTCCGCTTTTCTCGCTTAGTATAATGGAACGGATTATAATAATATAATTTATTCACTTTTATATAAATAAAACAATTGAAACACTTTCAAATATTAATTGTGCATTCGCTACAATTGTTTAGCCACACTGTGGCTTCTTCAGGCGAAGAAATGATAAGTTAAATTTGTCGGGTCAGGTATATATAATATATATAATTTATTCATGTTATTAACTCTTACAAGTCTTACATTTGTCATAAGAAAATAGTATTGGAGAAATTGAGCATGCAATAGTAAATAAGTATAAAAGTATAAGTATAAAAAGATGAAAAAGAAACTCTACAAAACTAGTTACAAAAATAAAACTAATAAACTAAGGCCCAGTGGCATCAAAAACGTTAAACTGGAATTTAAATTACAATTTTTATTATTACAATGTCACTTTGAACTCGAGTTCAAGATGATGATGATAATAATACCGTAGGAGATGATCAACTTCCAAGTTTCTTTATTAAAGATTGTAAATCAATATTTGTCAAACCCCTGATCACTATTATTAATTTGGCTGTTCAGACGAACACTTTTCCTGATTTATGGAAGCGTGCTCGCCTTGTTCCAGTCTTCAAAAAAGGAGATAGGTCCAATGTTGGTAATTATAGACCCATAGCAATTTTATCCAATTTCGCTAAAGTGTTCGAACAAGTCTTATATATCTCCTTATACAGTGTGGAAATTGAGTAGCGGATAAATTCGGTAACTCCGTTAATGTGTATGACAGAGAAAAAATCAAAAAGACGTATAGCGATTAAAATCACTGCGCATGTGAAAAATATTTTTTTAGATTTAAAAAAAAATAATTGTAAACGCTGTGACGTCATCAATATTTTTTTCAAATGACAACCTATATTTTTTATTTTTTATTTCGGTAGAGTTTTTTAATAGGTTTTCAACCATTTAAAATTTTGTATAGCTTAGATAAGAAAAAATACAAGAAAAGAGGTCTAAAAGTTAAAAAAGTAAAGATGAATTAAATTAACAGACTAATCCTAGTTATCGGGGTTTAAAACAAACAAAACAGTGTGTTCACTTTGACATGTGTCACGTGCTTGTGTACAAGCAAAGTGTTTAGTGCGTTTTTCATTCCCCGTGGATAGTACGAGTATTTAATACGTAGTATGTATCTTGTTTAACCAAAATGCCATCGCTGATAGAGAAGCAACGAATTGAAGTTTTAATGATGATTGGGTATGGTGATCTAGTTAGAACCCATCAAGAAGTATGTCGAATTTTCAGAGACAAATATCCTGATCACCAATTAACCCAATCCACAGTCAGTAGAATTGAAAATAATTTTAGAGAACATGGTACTGTTCAGGATCTTCCAAAAACTGGCTGCCCTTTGACAACATTAACCGAAGATATGCAGCTTAATATATTACTGGAATATGAAGATAATCCGCATTCAACTAGTCGAAATATCGCGTTAAACCACAATCTGAGCCATACTTCGGTACTGAAACTTCTAAAAAGGCAGACATTTCATCCTTATAAGGTAAACTTGGTCCATGAGTTATCAGACACAGACTTTGATCTTAGGCAAGAATTCTGTGAACAAATGATGGAAATATGCAATCGTGATCCAATGTTCTCGCGGCGTATAATATTTTCGGATGAAGCAAGTTTTTCCTTACATGGAACTGTCAACAGGCAGAATTGTCGATATTGGGCTAGACAAAATCCACACTGGATGCATGAAGCTCATACACAATATCCCCAAAAGCTCAACGTATGGGCAGGAATAATCGATGACAGGATTTTAGGGCCATTCTTTTCCGACGCTAATTTCACTGGGGAACGATACCTAGACTTTTTACAGTTTGAATTAGTACCTGCATTAGCGATATTATTTCCGAATGAACACGACCCTGACATACCAAACAATAATATTTGGCTGCAACAGGATGGTGCTCCGCCACACTATGCATTGGATGTGCGACGTTATTTAGACGAAGTGTTCCCAGGAAGATGGATTGGAAGAAGAGGTCCAATTGAATGGCCGGCTAGGTCCGCTGATCTAACGCCATTGGGCTTTTTTCTGTGGGGGCACTTAAAAAACATGGTTTACAAAAATCGACCTAATCATTTAGAGGACCTTAAAGAAAGAATTCTGCATGAGTGTAGTTTAATAAAGTCTCAAATGCTTCAAAACGTGGTGAATGCATTTTATCACCGTCTTGGGTATTGTCAGATGGTGCATAGTCATCAGTTTGAACATTTAATATAATTGTCCAAGCCCTAATATGTTTTGTTTGTTTTAAACCCCGACAACTAGGATTAGTCTGTTAATTTAATTCATCTTTACTTTTTAACTTTAAGACCGCTTTTCTTGTATTTTTTCTTATGTAAGCTATACAAAATTTTATATGGTTGAAAACCTATTAAAAAACTGTACCGAAATAAAAAATAAAAAATATAGGTTGTCATTTGAAAACAGTATTGATGACGTGACAGCGTTTACAAATTTTTTTTGAAAAATCTAAAAAAATATTTTTCACATGCGCAGTGATTTTACTCGCTATACGTCTTTTAGATTTTTTCTCTGTCATACACATTAACGGAGTTACCGAATTTATCCGCTACTTAATATCCACACTGTATAATCATATACGATATTTAATCTCTCCGTGTCAACATGGTTTTATGAAGGGGCGGTCCACAGTTACGAACCTTGGAGTTGTCACCCAGTATATTAGCGAATCACTAGAAAACCGATCTCAAACTGACATATTATATACTGATATTTCACGTGCGTTTGATTGTGTTGATCATGTGATTTTGTTAAATAAACTATCAACGTTTGGGTTTGGGCATCGCACACAAAAACTTGTGAAATCGTATCTCTCTTGCAGAAGTAACTATGTACATTACAATGGATACAAATCTTTTGAATTCACTTCTACGTCGGTGGTGCCTCAGGGTTCGAATCTTGGCCCGCTCCTGTTTATCATATTCATTAACGATCTTATTAATTCACTAACCTGCAATGTTCTGGCATATGCCGATGATTTAAAGATATTTTCTTGTATAAGGGATTTACAAGACTCGATCTTATTGCAGTGTAATCTAGACCTAATATACCGTTGGTGTCGTGAAAATAATATGAACCTAAATATTCAAAAATGCGCATCTGTCACTTATGCTCACGCTCGTATGCACACGCAAACTTATTGCTATAATATAAACGGGCAACCCTTGCAGAAACTAACTAAAGTTAAGGACTTGGGCATCCTCTTCGATGGTGAACTTTCATTCAAACAGCACATTCAATACGTATGCGCATCTATCTCAAAAACTATGGGTTCTGTCATGCGCACTAGTAAATACTTTAATAACTGTGAAGTAATTACGTGTTTGTACAACGCGTTTGTTAGAAGTCGCTTAGAGTATGCTTCTCTTATTTGGAACCCTCATTATATATACTTATCACTCCTACTAGAAAAAGTCCAACGGAGGTGCCTAAAATTTCTTACATTTAAAACTGATGGGTCGTATCCACAGAGGGGTGTTGATTATGAATGCTTACTACTAAAATATGAATTTACCTCTTTATCAGCACGTAGAGAAGAAATGAGCGTAATTTTCACATACAAGTTAATTCATAACAGGCTAGATTGTCCTGACCTCCTAGCTAGAATTAACTTTTATGTACCCAGATTAGCATCGAGGCATGCAAACACTTTTTTTTATTCCTACTGCCAGAACCATAGCTCTGCGAAAATCCCCTGTCCACAGCATGTGTAGAAATGCAAATAAGATTTTTGATGATATTTTTACTTAATTTGTTAATCATTGTACTACTGTTTTTTTATGTGTAAGTGTATATGTATTATTATTTTCTTGTCCTGTAATTGTCCTGTAATGGGTGTTGGGCAATAAAGTTATTATTATTATTATGAACCAGGTTAACGCGTTCAGTGCAACTGGCCCTAAATGATTGTGGAGTAATATAATTCAATTTGGGCGCCGCAATGTAGTCTTATTTTTAGCAGTGTAAATCCGACTTTTTCAGGTGGCAACCCTAATATTTATAAACTGTCAATTCTCTCATTTAATACCAATTTTTATTCAGGCGTTTTTTCTAAATAAAAGCATCTGAACGGCTTTTCAGCACATTTTTCTCGGCGTATTTGTTCTTTTTATGTAATTTGAGCAAAAGTGAATGTGCGTTTCGACACGTTTCATTAAAAAAAAAAAAACACAATGATTGTAATGTTATTGGTAATTCAATATTTACCTACCTGGCTAATAATAAATCACCTCACGTAGTATTGTATTTACTATTCTAGGTATTTATGTAACTATTGAAGGTATTTATGTAACTCTCAGTAAATTCCATAAACTCACAGTAAATGATCTTCAATTGACATTGTTTATTTATGACGAACTTCAAGTTGCCGTGGCCGTGGCCGAGCGGTTGAGCCGCTGGTTTCGCCAATCGTTCACGGCGGTGATCTGGGTTCGATTCCCAGCCGGGACGAGTAATTTTTCCAACGAAAAATATTCGTCCCGGAGTCTATGGGTTTGTGTGAATGTGTTGTGACGTCCAAATATATAGTTATATGTACTTTGTAATAAGTTAAAATAAACAAATGTATACAAATAATAAAAATTGATGATGGCTAATAGTCTAGTAACTAAGGCCAGGCAAAAGCCAAACCCCAAAAAAAAAATGTTTCTTTTTATGTAATTTGAGCAAAAGTGAATGTGCATTTCGACACGTTTCTTAAAAAAAAAACAATGATTGTAAAGTTGTTGGTAATTCAATATTTACCTACCTGGCTAATAATAAATCACCACACGAATATTGTATTTACTATTCTCATGATGGTATGTATGTAACTCTCAGTAAATTCCATAAACTCACAGTAAATGATCTTCAATTGACATTGTTTATTTACGACGAACTTCAAGTTGTTTCTTTGATTCGAATTTTTTTTTGTTAATTGAAATAATTACCTGATAATTAAATGATGTACACATAACGTATCATTGAATTGAAATACTTTCTTAATAATAATTCGATAGATTCGGTGAACTTACACTAAATTATTTTCAATTTTAAATTATTATTCGTGGTTAACTTCAGTTTGGTTCTTCAATTTAATTTTAATGTAACAATAATTTACCTGATAATTAAAAATACTGCCTATATTTCGTAACATAATAAAGATTTTTTGTTTTGAAGATATTTATTAATGTTCTTTCAGTACTTTCAGTACATTTTCATAAACTCACAGTAAATGATTTTTAATTGATATTGCATATTCATGACGAACTTCAAGTTGCTTCTTCAATTCCAATTTAATTAATTTAATAATATTTATAAACTGTTTACATTTTTCGTAGCTATATTCATGTCACTTCTCTGATTTAATTTAAAAAAAAAAAATTTTATCCAGGCGTTTTTTCTAAATAAAAGCATCCGAACGGCTTTTCAGCACATTTTTCTCGGCGTATTTGTGTCTTTTTATGTAATTTGAGCAAAAGTGAATGTGCGTTTCGACCCGTTTGTTAAAAAAAAAAAAACAATGATTGTAATGTTATTGGTAATTCAATATTTACCTACCTGGCTAATAATAAATCACCCCACGTACTATTGTATTTACTATTCTCATGAAGGTATTTATGTAACTCTCAGTAAATTCCATAAACTCACAGTAAATGATCTTCAATTGACATTGTTTATTTACGACGAACTTCAAGTTGTTTCTTCGATTCAAATTAAAAAATGTTTTTGTTAATTGTAATAATTACCTGATAATTAACTGATGTACACATAACGTATCATAGAATTGAAATACTTTCTTAAAAATAATTCAATAGATTCCGTGAACTCGCAATAAATTATTTTCAATTTTAAATTTTTATTTGTGGTTAACTTCAGGGGGTTGTTTTATATCGATTTACCTTGATTTTTGAGATTCTGAAAACGGAATTGAGGTAAACGTGTATGGGACGCACGAATCTAAAGTTCGTTGGTTAATGCGACTTACCGTTTGGCCACGAATTAATTTTTAAGTTCCACTTTTGAGGTTATATATGGCCATATTTTCGGCTAAATAAGCACATTAGGGATACCTATTATACACATGATGAAATTATCTCCAAAATGATGACGTAAATTATTCAATTTGTAGTGTTATCTTCATTAATTCAGTCAATATCATGATATTAATTTTACACTAAAATTGACGTCTACTGACGTTTATTTAAAATAATGGATGTATAAATCAAGATTGATAAGGAATCATATGTATTCTAATTTACGATATAAAAAATAGATGGCGCTAAATGTATTAAAATGTAATAAATATTAACTGTTTACGAAAACTGTCATCGACATCTTTGGGAATGATGTAAAATATTAATGTTAATATTTAAATATTCAGGGGCTATTCCATACACGCAAAAAGACTTACGCAATTTATTCTATTGCAAACTTTTCTCCTAACCTAACCTAATCTAGCAGTACGTAGAATAATTAATGTGCGCAAAGAGATTTAAGCAATTTATTCTATTGCAAACCTTTCTCCTAACATAACCTAACCTACAAGTAGTAGGTGACTATTCCAGTCACCGTGCGCAAAGAGACTTACGCAGTTTATTCTATTGAACACCTTTCTCCTAACCTAATTTAGAAGGATGTGGAATAGTCATCGTCTGCAAAGAGACATACGCAATTTATTATATTGCAAACCTTTCTCCTAACCTAACCTAACCTAACCTAACCTAGAAGTATGTGAAATATTTAACTTGCGCAAAAAGACTTC
Organism: Philonthus cognatus; assembly: GCA_932526585.2. Classification (NCBI taxonomy): domain Eukaryota; kingdom Metazoa; phylum Arthropoda; class Insecta; order Coleoptera; family Staphylinidae; genus Philonthus; species Philonthus cognatus. The sequence goes on from OW052241.1 coordinate 157,905,372, forward strand.
CGCAATTTATTCAATTGCAAACCTTTCTACTAAAATAACTTAAAAACATGTAAAATCGCCTAAGAATAATAAAATGTTTATCTGCATCTTATTATTTCATAAAAAAAATGTGTGGCTATACTAAGCCTTAAATCAGATAATTTTGCTTGGTTATGTGGTTCTATTAAATTATTTTAATTGTATTTAAATTTAGCTGTGTGTCTACTAACCAAACTGGATATGCCGTACAAATTTAATTTTAGTAAAAACAGTGAATTAAATATAAAAGTAATATTTGTAGGTGTTATTATATATTACTATATTATTTGTTAATATTTTATTATTGCAGTAAATATCCTAGTTATCGTACGAAGGTGCCATCTATATTTTATAACGTAAATTAAATTACCTATGATTTAATAATCAATATCGATTTATATATATATTATTTTAAATAAACATCAGCAGACGTCAATTCTAGCGTAAAACTAATATTATGATATTGGCTGAATTAATGAAGATAACACTACAAATTGGATGAATTTCGTCCTCATTTTGGAAATAATTTCATCATGTGTGTAATTTGTATCTGTAATGTGCTTATTTAGCCGAAAATACGACCATATATAACCTCAAAAGTGGAACTTAAAATTCGATTTGCGGCCAAGCGGTAAGTCGCCTTAACCAACGAACTTTAGATTCGTGCCTCCCATACACCTTTACCCTGATTCCATTTTCAGAATCTCAATAATCATGGCAAATCGATATGCAATGAATCCAACTTTAGTTTGACTCTTTAATTTAATGAAATAATAACTTACCCGATAATTAAAAATACTGCCTATATTTCGGATCATAATAAAGATTTTTTGTTTTGAAGATATTTATTGAAGTTCTTTTAGTACTTTCAACAGATTTTCATAAACTCACAGTAAATAATTTTTAATTGACATTTCAATTTATGGCGAACTTCAAGTTGCTTCTTTAATTCCAATTTAATTAATTTTCTTGTTAGTGGACATAATTACCTAATAATTAAATGATGTGCATATAACGTTTCAAGTATTGATTACTTTCTTGAAAATAATCCGATAGATTCCATAACCTCACAATAAATTATATTCAATTTACATTTTTTATTTGTGGCCAACTTTAATTTGATTCTTCCACTTAATTTTAATTAATCACTAAAAAGACTGCCCATATTAAGGATCATAATAAAGATTACTTTTATGAAGATATTTATGTTCTTTTAGTAATTTCGATATATTTCCATAAACTCATAGTAAATGTAAGTAAGTAAAGTTTATTCATGTATTACATCGGTGTACATAAGTCAGTGAGTATAATTAGTAGTGATTAAACATACAGTAATATTAAGAAATATAAATTAGTGATTAGAACAAAATGTGATCACAGTTTGAATAAATAATAATAAAGACATTAAAAATAAAATATATGCAAGTACAAACATATTAAATGATTAAATGATTTTCAACTGACATTGTTTATTTATGACGAACTTCAAGTTGTTTCTTCGATTGCAATTTAATTAGTTTTCTTGTTAATTGAAATAATTACCTGATAATTAAATTATGTGCACATAACGTATCATTTTCTTGAAAATAATTCGATAGATTCTATGAAATCGCAGTAAATTATTATCAATTTAATTTTTTTATTTGTGGCCAACTTCAATTTTATTCTTAGATTTCAAGTATTAATTTAATAAACGTTGATTTAAAAGGAAATCAAACAAAAACGAAAAGCGAAGGAGAATTTCCAATTTCCCAAATCTATCTTTGGACATTGATTTTTAAGCAATTCAAGAGGAAAAGCAAAATTCGCCTAATTTTAAATTTAATTAATCACTAAAAAGACTGCCCATATTACGTATCATAATAAAGATTACTTTTTTGAAGATATTTATTTATGTTCTTTTAGTAATTTCGATAGATTTCCATAAACTCATAGTAAATGATTTTCAACTGACATTGTTTATTTATGACGAACTTCAAGTTGTTTCTTCGATTACAATTTAATTAGTTTTCTTGTTAATTGACATAATTACCTGATGATTAAATGATGTGCAGATAACGTATCATAGTATTGATTATTTTCTTGAAAATAATTCGATGAATTCGCAGTAAATTATTATCAGTTTACATTTGTTATTTGTGGCCAACTTTAATTTAATTCTTAGATTTCAAGTATTAATTTAATAAAAGTTGAGTTAAAAGGAAATCAAACAAAAACGAAAAACGAAGAAGAATTTCCAATTTCCCAAATCTATCTTTGGACATTGATTTTTATGGAATTCAAGAAGAAAAGCAAAATTCGCCTAATTTTATATCATTAACCCATTAACGGCCGAGCAATTATAGAGTTGACTTGAAAAGTTGATTTTTGGTAAAACTCTGCACTTCTCTTTATGATTTCTATGAATAAGTTATTATTATTTTTTTCGATTATTACTCATTAAAAAAATACATCAGTGTGTTTCTAACTTCACAATATGTCAGTGTTTTATACGCGTGGCGCATGAAGTAAAATTTCGAGTTTAGAAAAGCCAGGGGGGGCTGGGAGGAGGGTCAACTTGAAAATTTTAAATGGGAACCCCTATTTTTTATTGCAGATTCTAAAAGAGCGTTAAAAAATATGTAGGGTTTATACGGATACTTTTTTTTAATTTCCAACAGGTGGCGCTGTAATCGTGAAAGTATGATTTTTCTGTAAAATTTTCGTGAATTAATATTGTCTCAATAACTTTATAAAAAATAACATTTGATGTTTCGAAATGTTATGAAGTCGCAAAAAGAAATAAAATCAGTACGTCTCGGTATACTGTCAGTGACAGACCATTCGATTTTTGTATCTGAGTGGTTTCCATGACACTTGTTAACGTAATTCGCAATGGTCCGGACCCCTTATTTGGTCAACGAGGTAGTAGACATTCTGCTGATTCTTGGAGAAGCTCGGAAAAATTACGCTTCAGCAGCCCGGCTCTATGTCCAACGATATCCTGATCGCGATCATCCAACACCGGCGACAATTCGCAACATCGAGGCAAGGGCACGAGAAGGTCACCTGATACGGCATCGCGAAAGGGTTTATAGGATGGATGATGACAATGCCGATCCAAAAACTGTGGCTGTTTTTGGGACTGGTGCACATGGATCCACACATCAGTCTGCGCAGCATCGAACAAGAACTGGGAATTTCGAAGTCTACAGCGCAACGCATCCTAAAAGCTGCGAAATTTCACCCATATCATATTACACCGTTTACAGAAAATAACCCTCGAATCATGCTTGAGTTCTGCAATTGGGCTGAACAGGAAAAGACCAGGGATCCAGATTTTTTTCGCCGTGTGATGTTTTCGGATGAAGCGACATTCCACAACACAGGAATGGTGAACAGGCACAACAGTCATAATTGGAGCGCTGAAAATCCCCACTGGACGCAAGAACTGAAAACGCAGCACCGTTGGAGCCTAAATGTTTGGTGTGGGGTTTTGGATGGACATTTGATTCGACCACATTTTTTCGAAGAGGTGCGCGGTATCTCCAGTTCTTGCGCGAAGACTTGCCACAGTTATTAGAAGACGTCGAGCTGCAGTTGAGGACCATGTGGTTTCAACAAGACGGAGCACCGGCGCATTATGCCAATCAAGTTCGTGCTCATCTCAACGACGTTTTCCCGGAACGCTGGATTGGTCGTCGAGGACCAGTGAATTGGCCAGCCCGGTCTCCGGATTTGACGTCCTTGGATTTTTTCTTGAGGGGGATATCTGAAGGACATCGTTTTCCGCGATTCGCCAACCACACGCGACGACATAAAAGAGAGGATTCGCCGTCCCTGTAGAGGAATCAGCCTTGCCATTTTGCGTAAAACGGTGGGGAACTTCGAGAAGAGAGTCACAATATGCCGCAACAGCAATGGACATCACTTCTAGTGTTTGGGACGGATATTTTCAGAAATTTAGGTATTGATTGAAACACCAAATATTATTTTTTATAAAGTTATTAAGACAACATTCACGAAAATTTTAATCAATCACGAAAATTTTACAGAAAAAATCATTATTTCACAAGCGTCACCTGTTAGAAATTTTAAAAAAGTAATTGTATAAACCCTACATATTTTTAACGCTCTTTCAGAATCTGCAATAAAAAATAGGGGTTCCCGTTTAAAATTTTAAGTTGACCCCTCTCCCGGCCCCCCCTGGGGGGCTAGGGGGGGCATTTTGTCAAAATCCGATTTCCCCCTTAAAACCATGACGATTGTGACTTTAACTTTTCGGTTGAATGCTCTAATTTCAAGATATTCAAGAATATAATGTAAAATGGGACACCCTGTATATATAATATCATTATTGCCTGTATAATATACAAAATTTCATATAATAAAATAGATTTAAAAAAATATAATAAGAAGAATAACAAATATTACTGGCAATCGGCTATCAGCCTTTCTACCAGCAGCCTTTCTGCCAGAAGCCTTTCTGCCGAGGTTTTTTTTAGGGGATATGTTTAGGTAATATGTAAATGGAATTTTAATATAAATGCTGGTTATGGTATGTGTTGAATTGAAAGACTATTTATGAGAGATTTTTGAGTATAGGAAACATTTTGTCATTTCTGGGGGTGCAAAGTTGTGAAAGGACTTGAAAATTAGATTGTTTTTTGGAGAATTTTATGGATAAATCAAGGAGACGTTCGGTAATTGGGATAACTTTTGTTCGGTTTTAAAGGAGAATGTTAGATGGGTTATAAAGTGGATTGAGAGGATGACGAATTTTTGTAAGGGATCTCAGGGACGAACGTTCGCTGACTTGGATATTGTGAAGTGTGGGATTGGGAAAAGTGAAAAATAGGATGGATCCGTAGTCTAACATAGGCCTGTATATTATTTTGTAAATTTTTGTGGCGCTTGTTGTTGTCATGACAAGATTTCTGTTTCTTAAACTACGGAAGTGTCTTGCTCTAGCAGTAGTTTCGTTTTTAATTATGGCTGTGTGTTTTTTTAAATTAAGTTTTGAGTCGAGGGTGATTCCAAGGTATTTTATATGGAGACCTGGGGAGATGGGCTTATGACAAATGGAGATGTTGACGGGAATATTGTTGCGACGGTAAGGAATAAGGAGTTGGGATTTATTTTTATTCCCCATTTAGCAAACCAAAGCTCGAGGGAATCTATAAGTTGCTGCAGTGTTTGTAGTGCTTTTTATAGGTTCTTTTTATGAGTGATTAGAGCTGTGTCATCGGCATATTGCAGGACATAGGAAGCGGGATTAAAACACATAGGATTATAGTTGTATAGAACAATACAGAAAATGTTGTGTACGAGTGGAGAGAGAGGTGATCCTTGCGGAACACCTTGCCCAGGAGTGAAGGTTTGGGATGTGGTACTTTGGGTTTTTACTTTTAGTGATTTATTTATTAGGAAGGTATTTAGGATAAGAATTAGGTGTTTAGGTATGTTAAGGGAGTGACATTTATACAGCAGACCTCGGTGCCATACCGAGTCAAAAGCCTTTTGGATATCTAGAAAGACAGCGGCAGATGAACGTCCTTCGAGGTGTGCAGTTTGTATATTGGAAGTTCTACGCGGGTTTTTTCTAAACTCGAAATTTTACTTCATGCTTAGCCTGGGAGTGGAAACACTCGTTCTAAACTTTATATTGCACGTTTTTATAAAAAATCGATTAATGATTGAAAATTTACAGTGTATACATTTTGCATATTTAAAAGAAAAATTCACAGTATGTAGAATTTTTCTTTTAAATATGCAAAATGCTCTGTATACTCTGTCAATTTTCAGGCATTAATCGATTTTTTATAAAAACGTGCGATATAAAGTTTGGAACGAGTGTTTCCACTCCCAGACTAAGCATGAAGTAAAATTTCGAGTTTAGAAAAGCCCCGTGAAAATTTGGCGAGGGTCGCGCAGCGACCCGAGACAAATTTTCACGGGGCTTTTCTAAACTCGAAATTTTACTTCATGCGCCACGCGTATAAAACACTGAAATATTGTGAAGCTAGAAATACACTGACGTATTTTTTTTAATGAGTAATAATCGAAAAAATTAAATAACAAAATATTCAACATTCTCATCATACATTTTCAAGTCAGGTCAAATAATATAATATACAAAATTAACTCATTTAATAATTTGGTTAACACAAAATTTATAATGTTGCGTGTATGCACCAATGGCGCTTATTAGGTTAATCATTAATTGATAAATAAAGCACTAATAACCTTTCTTCACACTTTTATTTTATTGCATATGTACATTTCGGACACAACGTGACCATTATGAATGTATTAATCCATTGATAATGTATGCACATATGGAAATAAAATAAAAGTGTAAAGAAAGGTTATAAGTGCTTTATCAATTAAATGTAATCTTCAATCAATTTTCATAAATTATTTGGAAAGAAAAAGGTAAGTAAGGTCTAGTTGCACCAAAAACCCGAGTTCAAGCTGAATTTGAGTTCAAGTCATCTTGAGTTCCTATTTATTTATTTATTCACGAGATACCTCTTTAACATTGAAATAATACAAATAATACTATTGTTCTAATGTCTGTTTGAACTGAAGTTCCAAGTTGAACCAGTTCAATTTGTTTGATGCAACTGACCGTATCTGTGTTTATAATTATGTACCTAATTTTAAATCATTATCAGTCAAAGAAAAAGTGTAAGTAAATAAGTATCTATTTTTATAATTAATTATGTGCCTAATTTAACCCATTAACGGCCAAGCAATTATAGAGATAACTCAAAAAGTTGATTTTAGGTAAAATTCTGCACTTCTTTTCAAGAAATCTATGAATGACTTATTATAATACATACTGTGAATTTTTCTTTTAAATATACATAATTTTTATGCGATAAAAGTTCAGGCATTCATCAATTTTACATAAAAACGTGCAGTATAAAGTTTAGAACGAGTGATTCCACTCCCAGACTAAGCATGAAGTAAAATTTCGAGTTTAGAAAAGCCTGAAAATTTGGTTTGGCCGCTCCGCGAAGCGGAGCGGCCAAACCAAATTTTCAGGCTTTTCTAAACTCGAAATTTTACTTCATGCGCCACGCGTATAAAACTCTGAAATATTGTGAAGTTAGAAATACACTCACATTTTTTTTTAATGAGTAATAATCTTAATATTTAAATAACAAATTATTTACATTTTTCTTCATACATTTAGTAATTTAATTACCCAAAAATTAATAATGTTGCGTGTATGCATCAATGGCTCATAATGGGTTAAAATCATTAGGCACAGAAAAAAGGGAAGTAATTAAGTATCTATGTTTATAATTATTTCAATCTCTCGAGATAAAATTGTAAAGTTATATTCATTCTAATGACAAATTTATAAATATAAACCGTTTTACTTTTAGAAGTAAAAAAAAACGTTTTGCAAGTGAAATCACAACAAATTCCACACACACTTTTGTTTTCGTTTCAACGACCGGATTTCCACGAGACCTAACGGAAAATGCAAATCCAAACCAATTAAACCATAAAAAAATCCATTAATTAAGACATTATGGTAAATCCCAACAAGCAGCACCCGAAAGAATCTTATTTACGTTACGAAAACCGTGTAATCAGGTTAGATTTGTCGTCCTCTCAGCCGTCGTCGGCGTCAGCTTATTTTCGTATGCGCCGTCCTGGAAATAGCCCAGGCACCAAATTTCCATCATACATTCTTTTTGCTTCATTTCAATTTCATTCTATGTGTTTTCAATGAGAATTAAACAATTACGACACTCACGAGGAGGAGTCAAACTCCAGCTCGTTACACAATCACGCTGCATAACGGGCGGCTTCCAAGGGGGTACTCCCCCGATTACGCGGGGGCAATAAAAACCGGGGCGTAAATGTCGCTTACGCTTATCGATTTTTCGAGGTTCGTGTGTATGTAGGTTACTCGAAACCAGATGAATCCCTTAATTACTAATAAAGTAAAGTACACTCCTGTCAGGTGAAGCTTTAAAGGGGCTTGGATTGAGGCTCACACAACACACCCCGTTTTATAACTCGCATTTATTAAATTGGTCCATTTATTTGCGAATTTTTATGTTGCGTTTCGTGGGGTCAAAGAGTAGTTTTATAACCAAATACACTTGATATTATAAGCGGATCGGAGCCGGCTTCGGCGACTTACCCATTTTGAATGGTGAACACTGTGGTTTTTCTGGATGGGACACTTGAATGAACACTGCACAGAACTACACGGACATAATCGCGTACGCGTACACACTGCGGGAATTTATTTAAATTGGTTTGTATTATTTTAATAACGTCAAAAAGGGAGAAAGATGGGCGAGCCTAAATATACACTCCGCTAATTACATGCTGCACTAACCTGGTGGCAGCACTGGGCACTACAGCGCTAGGCGCAGGGCCGCACTGAGGTTGATTTGAAAAGGGCGTAGGGATTTTTACTAAATTTCAACTCACTTTTATCAAATAGATTTATATCAGCGATGTTTTCGTTTGTTTTACACAAGATTAATTTGTTTTCGTTATGTAACACAAGAAATAAATTGCATGATTGTATTTATATTTTTTCTAGGACATTTCTTTAGGTTGAGATAAATAAAAAACTTCTTTTGAATAAAACTGTGGTATAAGTACAAATTTATATAAGTATTTTTGAATTTAGATATATTTTTTATAAGACTGTTAAATTAGATTGTAGTTCAAATTCAAATTCATTTATTGTGCTAACAGCATCAGCCTTACACGTGTCAATACATATAATATATAAACCTTAATCTAAAAACTTATACAAAAAAAAAAAACTAAATAAACTAAAGTACACAGAGAGGTTACACTTACATATATTATAAACACTATAAATAAATAATTAAATAGATAATAAAAAAATAAATAGTTCAATAAATAGTTTAAAACAGTCTCTACTAAATAACAAATAAATAGGTGAAGTGTATACAGAACAAACATTTAAGTCCTACAATTAAAATTCAAATATTCGTTCCAGCTGTAAAATGCATTCTCAGTCAATACAGTTCTAATATAGGATTTGAAGCTTTTTAAAGGCAAATTCCTTACATGAGAGGGCAGTACATTAAAGAATTTATCGCCATAGTAACGTACTCCAGTTTGGGATTTGGTCAACCTAATCGAGCTTTGATATATAGCATTTTCATTCTGTCTAGTGCAGTAGTGATTTACACTTGGACAAAGTTCGTAGCTGCTTTGATGTTTTTTTGTATACTTAACGCATTCATATATATATAAGCATGGAAGAGTTAAAATTTTCAATTCCACAATAGTCTAAACATAATAAAATGATTTATATTTCTAGTATGTGTGGATATGTATATATATGTATGTATGTGTGTATGTCTATATGTAATTGCATATTATTATTGTATAGCAAAATGCTAAATAAATAAAGATTATTATTATAAAAACGTTTACTGTTTTGTTTGTCTCAGTATTAAAAATGTACCACAAATTGAACGCCTCCAAAATTCAAGTAACGTTCGTATTTTTGGTTAAAAGTTGATGGAGCAAATTTAAGTCAGACGAAATAAACATTAATAAAAACTATCAACATGAGATCAAACATAAAACCAAACCAAATTGGCTAGAAATTAGATACATACAAATCTAACCCACTAAACAAATCCATGTAAGTAATGTTTCATTAGCATTAAAACAACGTTTAATGTTGCTACAATGTTAATATAATGTTATTTGTTTGTTTTTTGCTCAGTGGGTAAGATTCGAAGTATATTTTAAACTTTACTTGAAATCAGTAGTTTATACGCGTGGCGAATGAAGTAAAGTTTCGAGCTGAGAAAAGCCTGAAAATTTGGTTTGGTCGAGTAACCAAATTTTAAGGCTTTTCTAAACTCGAAATTTCACTTCATGCTTAATTAAGGAGTGGAAACAATTGTTTGAAGTTTCAATTTGAACGACTAATATTGTACACCATATTTACCTAAAATTTTATACACGAAGAGTTTAATTAATTCCACACAACATGTTTTTGTAATAATTTGCGATACTTTTGGGGAAATTTGCCTTTCGCGGGCATTTTTTGTTGTAAATAGTTACCAAGAATACAGCACCAATTCACGATGTTGGCAGAAACGGGAACTTATTTGACAGGCCAATAATAAAGATTCCTGTAAACTAGTTTTAGCATCGTTGCCGGCCTTATCACAAAAGCTGGTGTTTTTCACTTTCGGATTCAAAATTAAGTGAGACGAAATAAACATTAATAAAAATTATTACCATGTATCAAAGAAAAAATCAAGCCGAATTGGCTATGAATTAGAAGCGTACATATTTAAGATTCGAAGTACATTTTCAACTTAACTTGAAATTAGTGTTTTATACGCGTGGCGCATAAAGTAAAATTTCGAGTTTAGAAAAGCCTGAAAATTTGGTTTGGTCGCGTAACCAAATTTGAAGACTTTTCTAAACTCGAAATTTAACGTCATGGTCAATTAACGAGTGGAAACAATTGTTTGAAGTTTCAATTTGAACGACTAATATTGTACACCATATTTACCTAAAATTTGATAAACAAAGAGTTTAATTAATTCCACAAAACTTGATTTTGTAATAATTTGCGATGCTTTCGTAGAAATTTGCCTTTTGCGGGCATTTTCTGTTGTAAAGTTAACAAGAACACAGCACCAATTCACAATGTTGGTAAAAACGGGAACCCTTTTGACAGGCCGATAATAAAGATTCCTGTAAACTAGTTTTAGCAGCGTTGCCGACTTTCTCACAAAAACTGGTGTTTTCCACTTTCGAATTCAAAATAAAGTGAGACGAAATAAACAATACAACTTATCATGTATCAAACATAAAATCAAGCCAAAATCGCTATGAATTAGGAGCGAAGATATTTAAGATTCGAAGTAAATTTTCAACTTTACTTGAAATCAGTGTTTCATACGCGTGGCGCATGAAGTAAAATTTCAAGTTTAGAAAAGCCTGAAAATTTGGTTTGGTCGCTCTGTGCTTCGCGCTACGCGACCAAACCAAATTTTCAGGCTATTCTAAACTCGAAATTTTACTTCATGCTTACTTTGGGAGTAGAAAACACTCGTTTAAAGCTTCAAATTGATCTCTTTTGAGATAACTACGAATATTGAAAAATGTAAAGCTTCTAACGAGTGTTTTCCACTCCCAGATTAAGCATGAATTAAAATTTCGAGTTTCGAAAAGCCTAAAAATTTGGTTTAGTTGCGTAATCTAATTTTAAGGCTATTCTAAATTCAACATTTTACTTCATGCTTAATTAAGGAGTGGAAACAATTGTTTGAAGTTTCAATTTAAACGACTTATATTGTACACTATATTTACCTAAAATTTGATATAAAAAGAGTTCAATTAATTCCACACAACTTGTTTTTGTAATAATTTGCGATACTTTCGTGGAAATTTGCCTTTTGCCGGCATTTTTTGTTGTAAATAGTTACCAAGAATACAGCACCAATTCACGATGTTGGCAGAAACGGGAACTTATTTGACAGGCCGATAATAAAGATTCCTGTAAACTAGTTTTAGCATCGTTGCCGGCCTTCTCACAAAAGCTGGTGTTTTTCACTTTCGGATTCAAAATTAAGTGAGACGAAATAAACATTAATAAAAATTATTACCATCTATCGAAGAAAAAATCAAGCCGAATTGGCTATGAATTAGAAGCGTACATATTTAAGATTCTAAGCACATTTTCAACTTAACTTGAAATTAGTGTTTTATACGCGTGGCGCATGAAGTAAAATTTCGAGTTTTGAAAAGCCTGAAAATTTGGTTTGGTCGCGTAACCAAATTTGAAGACTTTTCTAAACTCGAAATTTAACGTCATGGTCAATTAAGGAGTGAAAACAATTGTTTGAAGTTTCAATTTGAACGACTAATATTGTATACCATATTTACCTCAAATTTTATATACGAAGAGTTAAATTAACTCCACACAACTTGTTTTTGAAATAATTTGCGATACTTCCGTGGAAATTTGCCTTTTGCGGGCAATTTCTGTTGTAAAGTTAACAAGAACACAGCACCAATTCACAATGTTGGTAGAAACGGGAACCCTTTTGACAGGCCGATAATAAAGACTCCTGCAAACTAGTTTTAGCAGCGTTGCCGACTTTCTCACAAAAACTGGTGTTTTCCACTTTCGAATTCAAAATTAAGTGAGACGAAATAAACATTAATACGACTTATTATCATGTATCAAACATAAAATCAAGCCGAATTCGCTATGAATTAGAAGCGTAGATATTTAAGATTCGAAGTAAATTTTCCACTTTACTTGAAATCAGTGTTTCATACGCGTGGCGCATGAAGTAAAATTTCTAGTTTAGAAAAGCCTGAAAATTTGGTTTGGTCGCTCCGCGCTACGCGCTACGCGACCAAACCAAATTTTTAAGCTTTTCTAAACTCGAAATTTTACTTCATGCTTACTTTGGGAGTGGAAAACACTCGTTTAAAGCTTCAAATTGATCTCTTTTGAGATAACTACGAATATTTTAAAAATGTTAATTCATGCTTAATCTGGGAATGGAAAACACTCGTTAGAAAGTGTTTTCCATTCCCAGATTAAGCATGAATTAAAATTTCGAGTTTCGAAAAGCCTAATAATTTGGTTTGGTCGCGTAATCTAATTTTAAGGCTATTCTAAATTCAACATTTTACTTCATGCTTAATTAAGGAGTGGAAACAATTGTTTGAAGTTTCAATTTAAACGACTTATATTGTACACTATATTTACCTAAAATTTGATATAAAAAGGCAATCAAAGGCAATGACTTGTACACAAACGCGTTACGCGCAAATAGAAAAAGAACTACTAGCCATTGTTTTTGGATGCGAACGGTTTTGCCAATTTATTTATGGAAAACAGATCGAAGTACAAACCGATCACAAACCGTTGGAAATGATTTTTAAAAAGAAATTAAACGATTGCCCTGCCAGGCTCCAAAGAATGTTACTGCGTTTACAAAAATATAATTTAACAGTACATTATAAACCAGGCCGGGAATTATTCTTAGCAGATACGTTATCGCGTGCTTACTTAATTAACAATACTTCTGAAGATGAAGATCTTGAGAAAATAGTTGAAGGACACGTTTGCATTGTGGAAGACAATTTAATTATGACACAAAATAAGAGAGATTCTATAATTAAAGACACAGAAGATCAGATATTAGGAAATGTTTTGCGATATTTAAAATTAGGGTGGCCAAAAGAATTAAACAAAGCATTAAGGTCTTATTATTAAATAAGGAAGGAATTATTTGAATATAAAGGCTTGATTTATAAAAATAATAAATTAGTAATTCCAAATAGACAAATTATAAACATTTTAAATAAATTGCATTATGATCATCAAGGCATAAACCGAACATTAAATTTAGCTCGAGATGTTCTTTATTGGCCAACAATGACAAATGACATAACAAATTTTATCAAAACTTGTAAAACATGTAGAAAATTTATGAATTCTAATATTAAAGAACCGCTATTAAATAGAGAAGTGCCAGAGAGGCCATGGCAATTTGTTGCTTGCGATTGATTTTTTCTAAACAATATTAATTATTTGCTTGTTGTTGACAGTTTTTCCAAGTTCGTAGAAATACAGGAACTAAACGAAAATACTTACTCAAGTACAATAATTAAACATTTAAAATCAATATTTTCACGCCATGGTATTCCAGAAATTTTTTATAGTGATGGAGGTCCACAGTTTACCTCTTTAATATTTAAAGAATTTTCAAATTGTTGGAAATTTAAACATGTAATATCTAGCCCACATTATAGCCAATCGAACGGTTTAGCTGAACGGGCTGTACAAACTATTAAAAACTTAATTAAGAAAAATATTGAAGATGGTAAAGATCTATATTTAGCCTTATTAAATTATCGGAACACTCCAGTAGGGAAGTTAGGTTCCCCTGCACAATTATTAATGTCCAGAAGGCTTAACAGTTTAGTTCCTCTAAATAAATCATTATTGCAGCCAAAAGTAATTAAAACCCAACAAACCAAACAAAAATTAATAGAAAATCAAAAACAATATAAAAAATTTTATGACAGGGGAAGCAAACCTCTTTCCAAGTTAAATAATGGTGACAGAGTTGGAGTACAGATTAACAAAAAATGGCATTCAGGGGTTGTTGTTAAAAATATTCGCCCTCGTACTTATAAAGTCAGAACAGATCAAGAAAACGTATTTGATCGTAATCGAAGATTTTTAAGAATAATTTCGGATGAAGACGATAACAATGAAGCTGTAAGTGATGATGATTTGGATGTAAAAAATGAAACATCCGAGACTTTTATGGATCTGTCAATGGAGTATCAACCACCCACGCATACAAGTAGTGGAAGGGCCATAAAGGTCCCTGATCGTTTCATACCGTAAATTACATTGTAAACATAAGAAAAAATTATTATTAAATTTTGTTAAGGGAGATGTCATATGTATTGATTTATATTTTATATGTATTCAAGGAGAATGAAAGGAAAGATTTATTTTACTGTTTTTTGTGAACGTTCTATTTTTATACACGGGAGAGGTATATTTTATTTGGCAGTTAATAAATGTACATCGTGGAGATAAGATGTTTTAATTACCAGTTCCCCCATTAACATTACATTACAAATTAATTCCACACAACTTGATTTTGTAATAATTTGCGATACTTTCGTGGAAATTTGCCTTTTGCGGGCATTTTTTGTTGTAAAAAGTTAACAAGAATGCAGCACCAATTCACAATGTTGGCAGAAACGGGAACTCTTTTGACAGGCCGATAATAAAGATTCATGTAAACTAGTTTTAGCAGCGTTGCCGGCTTTATCACGAAAGCTGGTGTTTTCCACTTTCGGATTTACGGATTTACGCTTTTCTAAACTTGAAATTTTACTCTATTCTTAATTAAGCAGTGGAAGCATTTGTTTGAAGTTTCAAATTGAACGACTTATATTGTACACCATATTTACCTTAAATTTTGTATACGAAGAGTTTAATTAACTCCACACAACTTGTTTTTGTAATAATTTGCGATACTTTCGTGGAAATTTGCCTTTTGCGGGCATTTTTTGTTGTAAAAAGTTACCAAGAATACAGCACCAATTCACGATGTTGGCAGAAACGGGAACTTATTTGACAGGCCGACAATAAAGATTCTTGTAAACTAGTTTTAGCATCGTTGCCGGCTTTATTACAAAAACTGGTGTTTTCCACTTTCGGATTCAAGATTAAGAGAGACGAAATAAACATTAATCAAAATTATTACCATGTATAAAAGATAAAATCAAGCCGAATTGGCTATAAATTAGAAGCGTACATATTTAAGATTCGAAGTACATTTTCAACTTAACTTGAAATTAGTGTTTTATCCGCGTGGCGCATGAAGTAAAATTTCGAGTGTAAAAAAGCCTGAAAATTTGGTTTGGTCGCGTAACCAAATTTGAAGACTTTTCTAAACTCGAAATTTAACGTCATGGTCAATTAAGGAGTGGAAACAATTGTTTGAAGTTTAAATTTGAACGACTAATATTGTATACCGTATTTACCTCAAATTTTATATACGATGAGTTTAATTAACTCCACACAACTTGTATTTGTAATAATTTGCGATACTTTCGTGGAAATTTGCCTTTTGCGGGCACTTTCTGTTGTAAAGAGTTAACAAGAATACAGCACCAATTCACAATGTCGGCAGAAACGGGAACTCTTTTGACAGGCCGATAATAAAGATTCCTGTAAATTAGTTTTAGCAGCGTTGCCGGCTTTATCACAAAAGCTGGTGTTTTCCACTTTCGGATTCAAAATTAAATGAGACGGAATTAACATTAATACAAATTATTACCATGTATCAAACATAAAATCAATCCGAATTGGCTATGAATTAGAAGCGACCATATTTAAGATTCGAAGTACATTTTCAACTTAACTTGAAATTAGTGTTTTATACGCGTGGCGCATGAAGTAAAATTTCGAGTTTAGATAAGCCTGAAAACTTGGTTTGGTCGCTCCGCGCTTCGCGCTACGCGACCAAACCAAATTTTCAGGCTTTTCTAAACTCGAAATTTTACTTCATGCTTAGTCTGGGAGTGGAAAACACTCGTTTAAAGCTTCAAATTGATCGCTTTTGAGAAAACAACGAATATTTAAAAATGAAAAGCTTCTAACGAGTGTTTTCCACTCCTAGATTAAGCATGAAGTAGAATTTCGAGTATAAAAAAGCCTTAAAATTTGGTTTGTTCGCGTAACCAAATGTTAAGGCTTTTCTTGACTCGAAATGTTACTTCATGCTTAATTAATTTCAACGACTAATATTGTCCACCATATTTACCTAAAATTTGATATCCGAACAGTTTAATCAATTCCACACAACTTGTTTTTGTAATAATTTGCGATACTTTCGTAGAAATTTGCCTTTTGTGGGCATTTTTTGTTGTAAAAAGTTAACAAGAATACAGCACCAATTTACAATGTTGGAAGAAACGGGAACTCTTTTGACAGGCTGATAATAAAGATTCCTGTAAACTAGTTTTAGCAGCGTTACCGGCTTTATCACAAAAGCTGGTGTTTTCCACTTTCGGATTCAAAATTAAGTAAGATGAAATAAACATTAATAATAAATATTTATCTAATTAGTGGGATAAGAGCATCATTAACTGACGAATGCGGTGAGTTGCTGAGAAGAGGGCGTAGCCCGAGTCGAAGTAATAGCATGAGTCTCAGTTAATATGCCTTATCCCACGTATTAGATACAACTTTTTATCTACGACTGCTCAGAATTACGGAAATTATACTTTTGAATTGAATTTGATGAAAAATTAGAATATCATAGTATGTACGTAGAACCATAGCAACATGTAATTTGAATGTCAACAATTTAATAGTCAAAACTTCAAGAATTAATTTTCTAATTTCTGTTTTGCTGTGAAAAAATGCTAACGAGTACACCGGTCACTGTTTCAGAAGATCGTCAACCTCACTGTTGGCAAACTCAGGGGCGGACCTGCTAACAATAAAGAGGCACGGGGGTTGGAAGAGCGATACAGTAGCCGAAGGGTACATAGAAACTTCGGTTGAGAATAAGAAACGTATCGCAACAAATGTTTTTGGAGAAAAGAATGTACTTGTAGAAGTTTCAACCAGTAACCGCAGTAGTTTGGAAATTTCTAAAACAGAAATGTCTTCAGGAATACACTTAAATAAATGTAAACATGTTATTATTAATGTTCATAAGTAATTGTTTAATAAATTTGGTGGTTAGTTGGTATTAAAAAATTAGTGTTTTTGATTCCATTACCTAACTAGTTAGGTAATGAGTTTCATTACGTAACTCAAATGATTGTCAAATTCGTCACTTATTCATGCAGTCGTAGATAAAAATTATTACCATATATCAAACATAAAATTAAGCCGAATTGGCTATGAATTAGAAACGTACATATCTAAGATTCGAATTATATTTTGAACTTCACTTGAAATCACATATGTGTTACAAGGTAATATATTTTATTCAATTTTGTTAATTTAAATCGACATTATTAACTCCATAACAACCGTAATAAACAAGGTTTTATTCACAAGTGAAGTACCATTTTTTTAGGTCACTAGTGAGTTAAAAAATTTATTTAAAAATAAATGTAATGTACATTTTTTTTACAATTTCGTCAAAATTGAATAAAAACATATATACGCCACGTGAATTAAACACCTTTATTCACTCAAAGAAATGATTTCACTCGCGCCGAGGCGCTCGTGAAATCAAAAATCTTTTCGTGAATAAAATCGTGTTTAATTCACTTGATGTATAATATTTATTATTATGATTAGGTTCTAGTAATTAAGTTTATATTTCTATATTGACGATTGTAAAACTGTAGTTAGCACATAATAAATAAATAAAAAAGGTATGACAGAATTGTATCTTTCTATGTTTTCCCCTATTCCTTTCCCCGCAGACCGTAGATCCAGCAAAGATAACAATGACGTTTATTTGGTTACGTTTTTGAGTCTATCATAACCTCTCTTTCCGGTTTCGCTCACTGAAATATAGTAATACTGGAACGCGCTCTGGCGACGCCAGCGCGAGCCGACAGAGATAGCGAGTAACGGGTCTTGTGTCTCCGTCGTACTTTTGTACCTTTGCATGCGCGAGGAGCGTGAGACAATGACACAAGACCCTTTGGTCGCTGTCTCTCTCGGCTCGCTTTCTTAACCCAGCGATCATAGGCAGTGCGCGTTCCAGTATTACTATATTTCAGTGGTTTCGCTATTCTTTCATAGATAGATTTTCTAATATTAGAGTACTAAGATTTTAAAAATAACAACGGTTTTGGAGCAAAATCTCTCAAATAAAATGAAGTGCAAAGAGGAGAAAATTTAATAAATTGTGAATAAATAAAATTAATAACATGTTTAAAAATAATAATTTCCCCTTTTCGTAAATTCCTTAAAAGTTAAATTTGAAGCTTTAAACAAGTGTTTTCCACTCCCAGACTAAGCATGAAGTAAAATTTCGAGTTTAGAAAAGCCCCGTGAAAATTTGTCGAGGGTCGCGCAGCGACCCGAGACAAATTTTCTGGGCTTTTCTAAACTCGAAATTTTACTTCATGCGCCACGCGTATAAAACACTAAAATATTGTGGAATTTATGTACATTCGAATTTCGCTTAAAATCTGTTTTATACGCGTGGCGCATGAAGTAAAATTTCGAGTTTAGAAAACCCCAGAAAATGTACGCGACCAAACCAAATTTTCAGGCTTTTCTAAACTCGAAATTTTACTTCATGCTTAATCTGGGAGTGGAAAACACTTGTTTAAAGCTTATCTTACTATCACCTAAGAAAATCTAACTTATCTAACCTAAGTAACTGTTTTTACCTATGCAAACTATGTACTAGCCTAACATAAGTAGCATTTTGTATGCAACGGGCAACCTAATTGTTTAATATTTGAAATATTGGAAAACAAGAGTCAAAATATATGATAAATTTGGGTAAAAACTTATGAAACGTCAATTGTTTCAAATGAAAACTACGCCCAGCATCTCTACAAAAACAGCGACAGCATCTTTACAAAAATACTTACTTTTTTCAATCTTCCATAAATTCTGAAATAACCTAACAAAAAAAAAAAACAAACCCACAAAATGTTTTCAAAACATAAATGCAGTAATAAATAAAAAAAAAGAAAAAAATCCAACATAATTAATTTATTACAAAACAACATGATCAACCGAAAAAAAAAAGAAAAAATTATATGCATAATACAAATACACCGGAAATGGAAACGAAACATTTTCTGAACGCTTTATTCTAGATTCTTTTATAACACACTGTGTTAACAATATAATATATTCAATATATTGTAATTAATAAAATTTAAACTTCTACATTTTTTCTCACTTTCACTATCCGACAAGTTTTATTTATTTTTTTAATTCTTTTAATTTATATTTCGGTCTAAAACCCTTTTTACAAATAATCCCGAGAGACGTGTGTACGTGTAAATACAGCGCGCGCTTTTCGAAACAAACTCGACGTTTCGTTCGAATAATTTTGATTCATCTCCGATTACGCTCTCTGTCTCTCTCTCTCTTGACTGTAGATAGTACACATAAAAAACACGGGAACCAATCAACAACTGGAAAAAATCCTCAACGAATAACAATCGGGAACAAAAAGATTAAATAATAATAATTAGGGTCTACAAGAGTGGAAGCGTGCTCAATCCTTATGTATATATAACAAAATAAATAATATATCCTCTTTTGTTTTTTTTTGTTTTAAATTAAATCGGAAAAACAACATCATTTCTTTTTTCCCCTTATTAAAGTACTTTACAATCGATTAGAAAATATATGTATATGTAGCATTTTGTACAGCGAAAATTTAAGAGTTACTTACAGAAAGACACTTTTTTTATTTTAAGAATTTAACGTTTTTTTTTTTGTTTTGTTTAAAATTCGGGAAAACGCTCCCAATTAAAAGGCAGCCGCTTAGCAACAAAGTTGATGTCGAGTTTTTTTTTTTTACTCACCTCGTATATCATGCTATATAATGCATACATGAGGGAAAGTACTATTATTTACTCACCCTGTATGTCATAATACCAGCGGTGGCTTGCAGCCTAACTTCAGGGTAGGCCCGAGACCCAAGGTAATATGTATCCGTTATTGAAAGGTGACTTTGTTGTGCAATAGACTAAGTAAACAGCTGTTCGCGCCGTGGCACCCGCCACCTAGCGGATTTCTGTATAAGCAGCATCGGTGTCGGTTGCGTATGAGTTGCATGGTGTCAGTTGGTTTTTTATTGTGTAACGTCATAATTTAATGCTGTTCGTGGTATTTGTTCGTACAAAACCGATGTAAATATGCATGTCATAAGTTGCGGCTTTGAAACGGTTGACACAACCATTTTCCGACGGAAAAGCCTGTCGAAAGGTAGGAAGCTTTGTGAAAGTTCGCACGTAACCGACGTATCCGAAGAAATAAGAGGAGACGAGAATAATATCTTGCGCGGGGTTGTTTTACGAGAAACACCCGGGGCATTGAACTCCAAAGCAGACACCCTGTACTACAAACCGTCGGTAGAGGTAACCTATACAAAATTGTAATGTTTCTGTGTCATAATGAGATTTCATTTTCAACAAGTTCATTGTAGCACGTAGAATTGTTTGGAAATGTTAAATTATTAATTCACTTATTATTTACAATTACAAATAGAACGCATAATAAGAAATATACGCATTTCATTTAAGCTTTTTAAGTTTCTGCTTATACAATTTGATATACAATTTCAAACAATGTTATTTTCCTTACTCGTAACAGAAGTGCCACTTTCTCCTACTGTTTCAGTTAGTGAGAGTGAACTTCTTCAACTTGTAAGACGAAATGTTGTATTTAACGGAGGTGGAAATAGTAATTTTACAGTCATGTGAAAACTCGCTAAAAATTACTTTTCCCCCCTCGTTAAGTATTAGGGTATTTCAGATTAACGAGAAGCGGGTTGTTATTGACTCGCTTTGCACCTGTAAAGGTGGCAAAGGCTTCTGTAAGCATGCGGCTGCTGTGTGCTTATTTATAAACGAAGAGAATCTACAATCTAAGACTGATGCTCCTATGGTTTGGAACCGTCCTTCAGAACTCATACTTCTGCTCAGAACTCCCGTATGACAAAATGACAACCGGCACCGATGCTGCTTAGGCTTAAAACCGCGTAGCGGCGCTGCAATCGCCGCTTACTTAGCCTATTCCTTGTATTTATAAAACGCGATCTCAACCTTATATTTTGTGTGCCTTGGCGCTCTGGCCGAACCTAAAGATAGGCTGCGAGCCGTCGCTGCATAATACATCAGTGTAGTTGTATGTTTTTAAAGGTTATGTATATCAAATCAGTCAGATTTGACGTGACATAACCTATAAAAATTAATCTTACCAAAACTGGTTCCATTAAGAGAATCCAGAGATGTTTGATGAGATATTTTTTAACACACATAAAGAAAAGCTTTGTCATCAATCCGTTTATACAGGGTGATTCAGAATAGGTGTAAAAAAATCCAGATCATGGTTAGGGGCTTATTTGAATACAATAATTTATAAAACTACAGCTAATTTAAATTTTGTGAAATGAAAAATTATTATTGATATAATTTAAACATGACTGAATAATAAAATTTAAATAAAAACAAATTTAAACTTCACATTGAATTAGTGGCTCGTACGCCTGGCACATGAAGTAAAATTTCGAGTTTAGAAAAGCCTGAAAATTTGGATTTGCCGGGCTCGCTTCGCTCCGCCCGGCAAATCCAAATTTTCAGGCTTTTCTAAACTCGAAATTTTACTTCATGCTTAATCTGGGATTGGAAACCTACGTTTAAAAACAAAACACTAATAATTGACCTTTCTTACGATTTACTTAATCTAAGTTTGACACATTAAGATTGTAATATCCTTTTTCCTTTCTGGGTCTACTTGAATGTGGCAATATTTAAAACCAAACTAAAATAACACATTGTTTTTGAAATCTTGAAAGATTACTAACTAAAATGTTAAACTCGGTTTAATTGAATCAAGAAATATTATTTATAAGTTTTATTTTGTTTTAAACATAGGATTCCACTCCTAAGTTAAGCATGAAGTAACATTTCGAGTTTAGAAAAGCCTGAAAGTTTGGATTTGGGCGCGGAGCGAAGCGTAGCGCACAAATCCAAACTTTCAGGCTTTTCTAAACTCGAAATTTTACTTCATGCGCCAGGCATATAAAACACTGATTATTTGCGAAGTTCCAAATTGTCTATTTTATCTGTGTTAAGTTCTGGTTCTGGTTCTTTGGGGAGTGCGCATTTCTGCACTGCACTTAGGCCTCATTAGGCCCATTGTGTTTCCTCCCGTCGATTACCCAGCCTCTGTGTTATCTTATTTTATTAAAAGTCTGATTCTTTTGGCAAATCTACAGCTAATTCGTGTTACAAAGGCGAATTCAAATAGGTATTAAAACAATTGTAGATGTGAATTTAATTTACACCTATTCTGAATTACCCTCTATAACATAAAATAGTAAAAGCGTTAATTTAAATGTACAAGGGTTGATCAAAAAGTAAGGTTACAAAGCCTCCAATGAAACGTACCGTTACTTTTTAATCAACCCTCGTACATAAAATAGAGCTCCTATTTGACTCACCCTGTATGCATTACATACACAAGTAAAAGCGATTAATTAATTTTACTTTCCCTATTACGCATTACATAAGTAAGAGGTGTTAAATTTATCTTTTAAATATTTAATTTTGCACAAACATTTCCTAGTAAATTGGCAGCCATCTTTTTTTTACTTTTAATAATCTTTGTACAGGTTAAGTTTTTTGTTTATAGAGAAACATGGATGATTACAACGTGTTACAGTTAATTGAAAAATCGCACACCGTAAAAATAACAACGCAGCGCGAGATTTGTTTGTTTCATCTTTATTTTTTATTCTTTTTTTTTGTTTGTACTATAGAATCCCTAAAGCTAAACGAATTGAATTGAATAAAATAAATAAGCCTACCCAGAGTTAATAACAATTATTGTTTCTTTTTTTATACAAGATAACAAGAGGTAAGTAAATATTTCATCAACGTTAAGTAAATCGTGATCCTTGAAAAAATTATAATTCAGCGCTGAGACAATAAAATTGTTATCGAGTTGGCCATGAGCGACAAGAAGTGCATAAATCGTCGGTTTAAAAGTGAAAGTCATAAAGCGGCATTGATTTTACAACAAGCGTTTATTCAATTGATGGAGAAAGCACTATTAACCTTACTTCACACTTATATCCAGTCAGATTAGTTTAAGTTATTTTGATGCTATTGTCACTTTGTTTATAAATTATACTTTGAAATACAGACATCTCGATCAACTACTTCCGAAGCCTCGTAAGTGCAAAATGTAAAATTTGACAGGAGAATAAAATACTAACTGTATGTTTTTGAGTTTACGTGAAGTGATTATTACACTAATAAAGACTGTTATTCCTTACTTCACTTTTTAAAAGTGAAGTAAGGAATAAGTCTTTATTAGTGTAATAAAATACTAGTTAATTATTATATGACCTGTATAATCCTTCTGATTTCTTTTATGGTACGTACTTTATCATACCCGATTTTTAATACGTATTTTGAGTAGATATTTATACTAATATCTGAATTACGAGATTTTTTTTGAAAAATTAAAATTTACCAGGATTCGGAAGTACTTGACGGATATTCTATTTATTGTACATTCGGTGATTAAAAACAAAGTGTGAAGATGTGTTTTATTCATCAATCAATTAATTCAGGCATTTATTCAATGGGCAGTACGATTTCCCTTTCGTTAAAGTTAAGTTTGTCCCTGTTATATTTGTCAATTTTGACATGTCTTTACTCACTCTAATAACGAAAGCCTCAACGAAGGGGAAATCACATGGCCCTATGACTGGATTATCTTGTCATTCATGGCTTACTCTAAAATAAAATTCTATGCCTATGCGTTAAAGACAGCTATCAACAGGCAGAAAAATTAGGTTATGTTGTCAGTGTGAAGATAAATTTAGTCAAGTGGTTGGGAAGTTACAAACACTAAATGAATTTCACCTCAAAACTGACAACGTTATAAAGAAAAATTAACTAAACTATTTCTTTGTAAAATCAAATCATAATACGAATCCTAACCTAACATTTTTCTCATTTATTAAACAATAATACATACTCTGTTATTTTTTTTTTTGTAAGTGTAAGTGTTTTAGGTGTTTGTTGTTTTCTTTTTGTATAAAGCTGCCTTTTTTATCTGTTTATTATATATATATTTATATTTTTTTTGGAAATTTGTTGCCTATTTTTAAGAAATTGAAACTACTCACGATGATGAGAAATTAGAGGTACTAGAAATCTAAGCGGGCGTTTTCTTTTGTTTTGTTTTTGTTATCACTACCGTGCGTGGCGGGGCACCACGTGCTTCTGTTTTCGTTATTCGTCGTCAGTGTCTCCCTCGCTGGAGTAGTCCTGGATGGGGATCGGCCTGGCGAAAGGCGCCGACGTCATTTGACTGAAATCGATTTAAAAACAAAATTAAACACGATGAGCATAATCACCAATTGAAGTGTAGTTTTTTTTTAACTCAGCTAGATAGAACAACTTTAATTGAAGTGAAACATTTTCTTTATTCAACAGAGACATAAGTCCTAGGATATAAGATGATGGGTATGTCATCTTATATCTTTGAGGTTATATGATGTTATGCTGGGTTTATAAGGCGTTTAAGGAAATGTTGCCGTTCATAGGGGCTATTCCAAGGATGGCATTAACATTTTCTTATTAATGAAATATTTTAGTACATTACTATTGTTAGTTTACAACTAATAATTTAATAACATAGTACTCCTAGTTTAAAATGTTGTACATATCCTTAAATGCATAACAAAACGAATTTATTTAATTATATTGCTATGATTTGTTTAGGATTTATAAATGTACATACCTACATAAGCAGTATATTTTAAACTTCACTTGAAATCCGTGTTTTATACGCGTGGCGCACAAAGTAAAATTTCGAGTTTAGAAAAGCCTGGAAAAAACAAATTTTCATGCTTTGCTAAACTCGAAATTTTACTTCATGCTTAATCTGGGAGTGGAATCATTCGTTCCAAATAAATTTCAATAAAATAATTTAGTGGAAGAAACATTTTTCAAACGTAAACAATGTAACATACATAAGATATAAAACGTTTTGTAATACAAAAACACAAGGGGATTGGGAGAAATACAAGGAAGCACGCAATGAAGTTGCAGATGCAATAAGAAAAGAAAAAAGGAAATATTATGAAGAATATATAGATTCCAATAAAAACGACCCAAAAACAATGTGGAAAACATTAAAACAAGTCATTTCTAACAATAAAACAGATACATACAATCAAGTAGAATGTAATGGAGTAGTTTACACAGACGCGCAAATTATTGGCAATAAATTCAACGAATATTTTATCAGTAGCATAAACGAAATTTTAGATACAATTACTAATAGAACAAGTACTGTAAATAATGTGATTATAATTAATGTAAAAATAAAAGATTTTAAATTAATTAGTGAAGAAGAACTTATGAAAATAATACTTGACCAACCAAACAAATCAAGTCCGGATGAAATAACTGGTAAAGTTTTGATCACTAGTCTCCCTAATAGTTTACCGCATTTTATTAATATAATAAATATTTCATTAGAGACAGGACAAGTTCCAGAAAAACTGAAAAGCAGTACAATAATACCAATTAAAAAAGTGAGAAATAGTATAAAAATTGAAGATTTTAGACCAATTAATACAGTACCAACCATATCAAAAATATTAGAGAGAATTGTATATGAACAAATACTAGCGCATATTGTTGAACAAGATATATTAATAGAACATCAGTCAGGATTTAGACAAGGGTATAATTGTGAAACGGCATTGCAGTATCTTGTGAATGAATGGAAAAATAATTTAGATGCGGGACAAAGTACTAGTATCGTTTTCTTAGATTTCAAGAGAGCATTTGAAACAATAGATAGGAAGCGACTACTTATAAAACTCAGAAATTATGGTGTGGAGGGTACAGTACTAAATTGGTTTACTAGTTACCTGAATAAAAGAACCCAGAAAGTAAAGATTGGAGATAAATTATCGGATACTCTATCTATTGAAACAGGGGTACCACAGGGTAGTATTTTGGGACCTCTGCTTTTTGTGTTGTATATAAACGATATAGGAAACTGCTTAAGTCACTGCAAATTCCATCTATTTGCAGATGATACTATTATATACAGAACATCAGTAGACATAATAAAAGCAACAAATGAAATAAATAGCGACTTAATTAATTTAAACAATTGGTTACAGGATAATAGTTTGAAAATTAATACGACCAAAACAAAAGCAATGATAATTAGCAGAAAAGATCAGTCCATAGAAAATAATACAATTAAATTCAATAATAGCCCCATAACATATGTCAATACAATAAAATACCTAGGAGTTCAATTAGATAAACGATTACAGTTCAATGAACATATAGATTATACATGTAAAAAAATAGGAAAAAAGTTAGGAGTATTAAGACGAAGTAGTTATTATATGTCGCAAGCTACCAAAAAAACAATATATAACACTATTATACTACCACATTTTCACTTTGCAGGATCTATTCTTTATCTTGCAAATAGTGGATCTTTGAATAGACTCCAAATATTGCAAAATAAAGGAATGAGAATAATTTTAAATTGTAATAAATATACAAGTATAAGAACGATGTTAGAACAACTGGATTGGATAAACATAGAGAATTTTGTAAAATTTAAGGCATTAATTTTTATTCACAAAGTTTACACTGGGAAGATGCCCAAATACTTTGATGAAAGTATCATCACTAATGCAGACATCCATACGTACAACACAAGAGGCAGAGGAAATATTTTTCTCCCATTCAAAAACACAAAGGCAGGACAGAATTCACTCTTTTTTAAAGCTGCTCAAGAACACAACAAGCTATCAATAAAAATTAAAGAAGAAGAAAATATTAATAAGTTTAAATCAAAGTTGCTAGATTACTTGAAGAGTCTTCAGAAATAGTCGTAGTGTATGGGCTGTGCATTATGTGTATATATTATTAATTGTTCCTATATGTATAAGTACAAATTTTAAATAAGTATTATTACCTTTTTAGTTATTGTTTTTTTGCATAAATGTATAAGTATTGCTGTATTATGGATTTATTATTTTTACATAGATATTTAAGTATGGTTTTAGACTGATTTTATTAAAGTAGTAAAAAGATTATATATTAAGTATTATTATGTGATAAATTTATTATACATACACAATTTATAGATTAAGGATGATCAAATGTTTATTTTATATATATATATATATATATATATATATATATATATAGATATACATATATTTTTCTATGTTATTATATAGCAAAGATGCTAAATAAAGATTAAAGATAACCTCCAAACGGTTAAAATGTAATTAGAATCAAGGACGATCGAGTATATAGCGTTTATAAGGATCGCTGGATTAGAATGCGATGGATGCGGGCGGGGTCTCCGGTCCTATGACGTGACACACAGGAAGTCAAATTGCGACGTCACAGGACAGAGAACTATGGCGCGTGGCAAGATGGCTGCTGAAAATAAAGGAGTCTGTGGTGAAGCACACCTTATACATATGTCACTCGACGTACCTTGATTAGAATGAAGTTCGTACACATAAAAATGTTGCGATGTTGCCACGTTTATTCTATCAATAGTTCAAAAGGAACTAATAACATGCAGATTTTGTTGTAATAATACAAAATTATAGTATCATGTTTGTACGGATTTCATAAACATTTAACTATAATGATATTAGCGGCAATTCTATTAATAAGGTTGTAAATCTCTTATAAACCCAGCATTATAACCTAAAACTTGTCTTTTTATAAGTGTCATACTTATCTTACCATAGTCTTTAACGTTATACAGTTTTTTAACTCAACAGAAAAATAAGTTACAGGCTATAAAATATATTTTTTTGGTATGTTTAGTGTTTTGTAATGTGATTTTGATTTGTTTATGTATACCACAACCTCATAATTACCGTCAAATAATATCTTACCCAAAATATTTTTTTATTCTACGAAATCAGAGACTACTTCATAAATAATCTTACACTAGTCTCCTGTAGTGGTTGAGCCACTCTTCGACCATTTGAGCCACCAAGAGGGGGCGCTTGTGCAACAGTTGTTGGGCCACCAGGATCCCGCCCTCCGTCTCGCACACATCCAGCCACTGCCTCAGTATCGTCTCTTCACGTCCGAGCTAAAATGAAATGTAGTTAACGATGATCCCACTGCTGATACTGCACTTCCACCAAACAATCCATAATCCTTTACGATGATGATGCAATTATTTTAAAGTGGTAAAGTACCGTGCCATCATTTAAATTATAAATTAGTGTAGGCCGCATTTCTTTTGTGCGGTTGACCAGAATGCTAATTGAATAAATTTGAGGTTATGGTAAACTATATGCTGACAGTTAATAGAGCCAATCTAATTTAAACCCTACTCTAATTTATATTTTAAATAATCGCACGGTATATCTTCCACCTCTCTCACTTAAGCTTTTTATGACTTACTTCTGATTCCGTTAAAAAGTGGATTGGCAAGAGTTTCCTGTCCCTGTCCATTAGAGGCAAGAAGGTGCTTTGGTCCGCTTGTTGGGTCGACGGCCGTGTATCCAGCCGGCTGTACGGTTCCAGGGGAACCAACGCGGAAAAGTGCCCCCTGGTGTAGCCTAACGCTATCGGTGTACGTATACAAAAACTCTGTTCCCACAACAACGGAAGGTAAACACCTACATAATTATAATAAAATTTATTTTCTGTGTGAGTACAGTTACATAAACAAATACAAAAGAGATAGAAAGCGTTGCACACTTTATGGATGTACGGATTTTTTTGTTACTTACCTTCGAATCTGGCATAGCCCAATGCTTCGCCCCGAAAACTCTTCACGTACTTGACGCCGTAGACGATGATCGGCCTCCGCAAAATGTGGGCCAGGGCGAATACGTGCAACTGCTCTAGACTTGTTCCCGGCTGGCTGGCTAACGACAACAGACCGTTCCAATCCTCCTCCCATTGGCCCTCGTCCAGCGAATACTGTAGAAATGAGGCGTGACTGGCTTCGTACTCTTTCCACCTTGGATAGAATCTAACCCCAAAATTATACTAAGAATTATTTCCACAAGGAAATGGAGTCTTCAAAAACTAGTACCCAACTTTTGCTGGATTTACAAGACGGTTAATAATTTTAAATTTATTCTCTGTTAATTATAAGAATAACTTGTAAAACAGTATTTTCACAAATTTGTGTTGAAATAGTTGGGAATGTCGACATGCACAGAAAACCTAAAATTCTAAACCTTTATTTAAATTTAAACAACGTTAGGTCAAACTACAGAACAGTGCTTGAGATTTGATGACCGTTAAAACGTTAGGTTGAATAGTATAAATTGATCTTGATCATTATTACCCTACCATTAGTAAGGTAATAATGATCAAGATCAATTTATACCACACACCTAACCCAACTTTAATGACTGTCATCTAACCACAAGCACAATTCTCTAACTTATCTTAATCATTGATATAAAAAAAATTATTAAACTTACATGTGACTTCCTTGGCTTAAGCTCTCGGCCAAAGCCCGCCGCAGAGTATTATCCCTGTCGAAAACCCCCCACGTCGCCTGCATCACAGAATCCAGCAGACAATCTCCCGCCGATCGATTCCAGAGGGCGTACAACCTCGAGCCCAGCCTAACCGTCAGCTCCAAAGACCAATTTATAACCGCCGGATCGGTCTCTAACTGTTCTTGAGCATCCTTGTCTAATAATTCCGTGAACAGCTGTTCTTGGACAGAACCAGGTAACTCATCCACTTCTGCACAATTACATAAATATTACAATTTAATATGTGACTTAACTTGAGTGGAAATATAAACAACCTGCTGGTAGGGCAAACGTTGGCAGTTCCGTCACGAAATTACAGGCGAAGTGTCCCTTGCGCTGCCGTATCGTCGAAGCGAAGTGTCTCCGAATTTCAGCGGCCAAATCAGGAGCCACGTAACTCGGTACCCTCTTCACACCCGAACCAGATCCTTCGATTTGCGATAATAATATTGCCAGTAAATCCTCTCTTTGAAACCTAATCATCAAAAATAATAATAGTCAAAATCATTTTTTTCACTAATGGTTCCCATAATACACAGGAAAGGGATAATTGTAGTATCACAATGGGCCTATGTAAGCCTAAGTGTGCACCTCCTCTCTGGTGCTGCCTCCTCAACCTAACCTAACCTATTTCTTAACTAAAAACCCAAGATAATTTAATAAACTTTAGGTTGAATTATACTCTTATTTCTTTTTGTAAAGTTGCATTTTAGAAAACACACTTTCGAGAGATCCTGAATGCTCCAAACAAATCCATGTTGAACTTTTGAAAAAAATACTGACCTTATAGCTAAATGTACTAAAGTGTGTCCAACATCGAAAGCCGAAGATCTGTTCAGTATCGCCACTTCGGAAGCGGTTAAGGTACGGGCCGGATCGCCACCCGACGACAGGTAAGCCTCGACCGGATTCGGATCGCCCTCGATGATCCCGATGCAGGCGTTCAGCCAGTTCCAGTCGGCCTTCCTCCGCAGGTGCCTCAATTTACGTTCGTATTCGCAGTTGTTTGGACTCTGAGAAATCGAAGATTCTGAAATTGCGCAAGACATTTTATAAAAACTAATTTTTTGTTTAATTATCACTGACGCACCGATTATGTTGGATGACGTTCGAATTCTGTCATCTTTCGAGGTTGTGTCGATGTCCCTATCGGGCGAAGACATGATTAGACTAGAAGCTTGGGATCGGAGAGATTTGTTTGACGTGCCGCCACACATCGCACACTTGACGGATTTCGGCCAGTTTTCATAAGTACATACCTGTTTAAATACAAAAATTCTCTATTCAAAATATCTCAAAAATTAAGAGTATGACAAACAATTTATATACAACGTAATTCAGAACAGATGTAAAAAAATATTGTTCAGGGCTCATTTAAAGCTGAAATAATTTGCAAAATAAAGAATTACCTATTACTGAACAATTCAAACATAACTGAATGATAAAATAACAACACAAATGAAAAAATGAATAATTTCAACTTCAGGCTCGCTTCGCTCGGCGATTAATTAAATGGCGGAACATTACTTTCGGTATTTTATTAACAGTTTTCTGTCAAATAATTAATCAATTGCAACATGGCATTCATATATCAATGTCATTACATGACAAATAGTAGGAACAACCAAATAACCAAAGAACCTAAGAAAAATAAATCCCAAATCTGGTTAACCAATAAAAAAAAAAAAACGAATATAAGTATTGGCATTTCATTATACTCTGAATCACCCTGTATAGTAAATGTTCATTTTTTGAAAATACACAAGTTTTTATTCAAATATTACTTTATTATAAGCAATTACATTTTAAAAAACAAACATCAAATACTGAAATAGAAAATCTGGCAATCATTACCGCAATTTGGAGGTTAGAAAAAACGAAATAAATCGAATTTATTTTTCTATTTCTTTTGTTAATCTATTACTACTATTTTATTTTTAATATATGTATGACGAATGTGGAAAGTAATTATAACAATTATCACTTTTGGCATACGATTAATTAACACTTACAAGCTGCGGCTCATTAAATCCCCAAGGTAAAGAATCATGTATTTATAAAAGTAAACAAAGGTTTACTTACATAACACGTCCACTTGATTTCCTTCGTCCTCCGGCTGTTCTCCAAATTAGTGACGCTGGCGGGCGGACTGTTGTTACGGGACCGGGACAAACTCTGGGCCACGTCGGAATGCTGGGAGATTTTCAACGGCTGTATATGCTCGTGTAGGTTATTCGCCACCGTCGACACCGCACTGCCACACTGCACACACACCTTATCCTTCAAGTTATTCAAATAAGTGCACGCCTCGCAGGCCCATTTATTCGTCGCCCTGTTTTCACAAGAACCGGCCGCCGTGCTGTTGCTCTCGTTGTTGTCGTACAAACCGAAAATATCCTCACTCTGAAAAGGTTTCGGCCCCCTACACATAGTGCACTTGATTGCCGAGGGGAAGTTCTCGTAGGTACAGTAATCGCAGGTCCATTTTGGCTCCGCTTTCTCGCTCATTATAATAAAAACACGATCGTGTTTTTAAGTTTAATTGCTCGCGACTTTTGGTTTTCTCTTACAATCAGTTTTGTTTTTTAAATGACTCTCGCTTTCGTCATGAATTTATCATGTTTGGATCTGTGTTTTTCAATACCCCCTCTCACTCAACAAAGCTCTCCCCTAATCATCCCAAAACTCGATCTGCAACAAGGGTTTTTCTTTTTCAAACAATCGTGTTGCAACACGCAATTATTTATATGCATTGGCAAATATCAGGCATTTGGCAGGAGGACAAACGTAGGGGGAACGGAAAAAGTGCATCCAATGCCAATGTCAAGATTCTGTTATGTGTGATTGTGACTAACTGGGATTGTTTACAAAATAAATTCCAGGATTGTAACTACTTCAGGGGGTGATTTATGCCAAGTGTGGGAATGTGGAACGAGTCTTGTAAATATCTGTCCTCTCACCTTCAAAAATAGGGTCAAAATATTGTTGTTGCAGTTAAAGGCACAATGAGTAATGTCGTGTGTGATTGAATAGACAAATAATTTAGATACCATTGGTACGTTAATCGGTGCGCCAGCTGTCAATTGTCGCTTCTATTTTGTGCACAAACGTCAAAATTATGTATTTTTGGGTAAATGTTTGTCACCTGTCAGACTGACATTTTCTGTGAGTGTCGGTAATGCGGATCACATCAGTTTCCTAACCTACCAACAGAGTTTCATTTATATTATCATATGTCCAATAGATGGCGCTCAATGAATCCATAGATGTTTGATTCTATAGAATTTAATTAAACTAATTTGGGCCGATTCTGTAAAATGTTAATTTTAACGTTTATGCTATTCTTCCACTTCACACTCTCAGTGGATTTGGTATGTATATAAAACTCAGTTGTAATTTTTGACATTTTCCTTATGGAAACGGCTTAAAATAAACCACTGATAGAAGTGTAAAATATTAATTTTAATACGTGGGAAGAGATAAAACATAAAATTAAGCTGATTTTTCTATGGATTCTCTACCAATTACTGTTTTGAACTGTGTTGAATAACGAAATGTTAAACCAATACAATACATACAATTATGAAACTATTCATAATTATCTCTGCTAAATTTCTCGTTTAAGTTAATATCATTTTCACTTTAATGACAATCATTTCATTTTAGATTTACTTGATGCAGGGTTGTACTTAAAATCATTCAACATTGTCATTTGGAATAAATGTTAGATATACAGTAAATTATTTTAGATTTGTACAAAAAATAAGTAATTTAAAATTATTACAATTGTAATTTGACAACGCCGCAATTTATACATTCAACATGAAGTTGCTTCACGAGACACGAGGCAAATTTAAATATATTTTTAATATAATTATTTTCATAATTAGTTTACTGATAACTTAGTTGAATATGCAAATTGTATTAATTTCCATAAATTATAGAAATTCTAATGATTTCCTATTGTTCATTATAAATAGAAAAATATATATTTATTTTTTTAATTCACCCTAAACAATGGATAACAATTTTTAGGCTTTTCCAAACTCGAAATGTTACTTCTTGCACCAGGCATATAAAACGCCAAAATATTGTAAAGTTCAAACTATACTGCAAAAGCAGTATGCCTAAGTACATTTTAAACATTACTTTAAATCAGTGCTGTGTACGCTGGGCGCATAAAGTAAAATTTCAAGTTTAGAAAAGCCTAAAAATTTGCTTTGGTTTAAGGCTTTTTTGAACTCGAAATTTTACTTCGTGCTTAATCAAGGAGTGGAAACACTCGTGAAAAGCTTTAAACTGTACACTTTTCAAAAATAATGAATGCCTGAAAATTTGCAGTGTATACTTTGGGATGTGTATACTCAATAGAAAAATTCTTTGTGTGTACAAAACTAGGTGGAATGTTGATTTATGTGTGCATTTTTTTAAAAATTATTATGATACGCCACTGTTATGACGTTTAATAAAATAAGTAAATCGTAATAAAAAAAGAAAAATCATTGTAACTCTATTTAAATAATTAAAAACATAATTTAAAAATGATTTTTTATACAAAAAACTTACTCGCAAACATTTTGCGTTACAGAATTGATTGTGAATTTATTAGTGAGCTGGAAACGAGCCTTTACAAACCCCAAAAGGCGTCGTTTTTTAAATGCCTTGCCAACTTTGTGAAAACAAACAATATCCTCTACAAGCTTTGCACACATTAATCAATGCAAATTGACAACAATACTTAAACATAAAACAACATTTAATTATGAGGCACAGAATATATTTGCATAACGATATTTAAATTTACTAATTTAATAGGTGAAGAGAAAGCGTGCAATGGCCGCGATTTGGCGCCATCTACAGCGTGGCCGACTTCACGTTGTTAGCATTGTCAGCCGAGAATAAAATAATTCAAGTTTTTGCAATCAATGTTTGTGTGTAAATAAACTTTAAACCAGCACGAGGATGTTGCCGCTTTAAGTGTGCCCCCCGTGCGAACTGAAATCCCTAGAATATCGGTACGTAATTAAATTCCTTCGCGTGCATTCAATCTTAAGGTTAGCAGCATCCCACTTGGGCTCTTCTTGTTTGTGCTTTTTGGCATGCTCGCGTTTGTTGGTGTTGGAATGTGCCCGTATGGTGATTTAGTTTGTGTTAGGAAGGAGTATTTGTTGGGATTGGTGTTGAGGGGTGTTCATTCTTCGCTGTGGAAGAGGTTTCCTTGAGGGCGATGGCGATGTAACAACGAGGTTGTCGATAGCCATTTTTGTGTGTAACCGTTCAGTGTTTTGTTTATATCTCTTTCGAATTGCTGTATAAATAAACTGGGGTTAAATAGTTGGTTCTAGAATAATCAATAGTTGTTGCAACGTTGTTGATTATGTTGGGTGATTTATTTGCTGCTAATCTTTAGGTGCGTTAAAGGTTATTGGGTGCAACAATTTAATCATTTTAGTAATTTCAGTTTTGAGTTGAGTTGGTTTTGCCTTAACTATTACTACATTAGTTATGATTTTAAATTTATGTTGATGTTTAAAACGGAATATGAAAGTTTTCATTCGATGATCTGAACTAACCTAACTGAACTGTTCACTGTTTTCGGCCTTATTGATCTTTTTGTTGCAAACATTGGCTCTAGTCTGTATCTATTAGAAAACTAAAATGTGTAAGGGTGATATTCCAGTTGGAATGTTCGCTACATTTTTTTTTTTTTGCTAATGATGAACCATTTAGGAAAAGGGTTAATATCATTTTATGTTAAAAGGTGAAAGTTAATTAATGTCCTTTTTCTTATGTACTTGATTCTTATACCAAAGTGCCACCTTTTTAAAAGAGATTATTCAACAATATTTTGGTTAAATCCAGAGCATACGGTGTTTGGTGTGGATCTAAATCAGCACCGCATTAAAGAGAACTTGCGCATCTGGCCAAATATCTAATTTGCGCCCTCAATTTTTCCTTATCCAACCAGTTTAACAAAATAGTGGCCCTTTCACTTGATGCTTTTGCACCCTTGCTGCGTGCTTACTGCATGCTGAGTGATATTTCTAAATTAGATATAAATGTTTGTGTTACATCGTATCATCAAGGAAAAAAGTTGTCTAATAATAAGATTATATATAAAAAGAAGCTTTGGCTGTTTTTAATAGCATATAATGGCTTTTACTTTAAACTGAGTAAATTATGGCTGAAATATTTTGACGCCTAACAAGTTCGGGCGAAAAGTACACTGTATTATATAAAACGAATTAATATAAATATGTGTATAACTATGCAGGTAACAAAAAATCATAATAATAATTTCCAAATAGCAGAGCGACTATATAACGTAATTATGACCTCAAAGATAGAACATAAAAGTTGTTTGAAAAATATGCTAATCTTCTACTGCACAAAAAAATGCCGCCTACTCTAATGTATAATAAATGATCGCACGGTAGCATTCACATATTTATTCGTAATACAAAAATTTGCATTTGAAACTATTGTTTTATAATTTGCTCGGATTTTTGAAAAATAGAGCAGGCAGTGTCGGATATTTCATGTGCCTTGGTTCATAGACAATATTTTATAGTCTGATTTAAATAGATAACTTTTTTCAAAAGGAGAAGGGTAAAAAAATGTTTCAGAAATTATTTAACGAAAATATTTCATGCATAAAATTAACCAGGAACAATAATTATTTAGTACATTAACATTGCTATAAAATTCCAGCTTTATTTTTATTTACTTTTGTTTATTTTTTTTTTGACATTACACCTCATATGCTTAAAATCAATATTTCCCCTACCGATCCTCTTTCAATTTATTTTTTCGTTTATTTTATTTTTCTTTTCTAGACATTAAAAATGGATAATAAAGGCAACTCGTCCGGAGAGGGATCTCCGACGATGAGCCGGTTCGGTAGGACGCGCAAACCGAAAATCAGCTCCGACTATTGTGACATAGACGAGCTGTTTGCGTCCAAAAAGGACAAGCAGAAATCGTCGCCGTCGCCGAAAGCCAACAAGATACCCACACTGCAGTTAAAATCGATGACAAAAATCGATCCCTCGGCGTTGAGCAATTTCGGCATAATCAGAGTCTCCCAACCGAGGCAGGTGAGAATCGCCAGGCCGAAGAACGTTGAGCCCCAGCCGAGCAACGTCGATTTTGAAGAGAGCATCCACGCATCGAGGTTAATAAAGGTTTTTACGGAGGAGGATAAGGGGGTAGAGCAGAAGAAAGAGCCGGCGAAGACAGTAATCAAGAACGTCAAGATTAGTAAAAAGAAGGTGCATGATTTGAATATGAAGCTTAGGGAGAGTTTGAGGTTGGAACCCAGTAAGCGGAAGCCGGTTTTGTTGTCTTCGCCGTGGCGGCCAGTACGCTCAAGCGAGCTGAAGGTTGATCAATCGGTTGTTCGAAAAGGTAAGGTTTTATAAATCTGAAACATTTTGTACCCTGATCAACTATGATTAAAAAAATGGCGTGTTTGTTAGTTGTGTTATTGCTTATGTTCAGTTGTTTAACAATTGTTTTAAACATTTTTATTGTTTCTCATATGCGTTTACACTAGATCTCGTCAAGGTCTTTGTTAATTTATGTTGTAGTTAAATGATCAAATATTTAGCAACGCCACTTATGTTATAGTTGTTTGTTTAGGTCATTTCATAAAAGGGCTGGGAGTTGTTAGTAAAAATGCGAATTTGCACCCGGGAAATCGCAACGATGATGTGATCGATCTGGAGGACGACGACTTGGACTGGCTACCCCCAAGCATAGCTTCGACTCCCGTCAGTAAAAACAAAGTTATAATTCAGAGCAACGATCTTATTGCACCCGCACGAAAAGCCCCTCCCAAAATCAAAATCCTCGAGGATATCGTCCTTAAAAACCCGCACAGCGTCATCTCGGTGGACAAATCGAGCATGTCCGAAGTGGTACTCACAGAGGACGAAGAAGACG
The DNA here is from genome assembly GCA_932526585.2 of Philonthus cognatus. NCBI lineage: Eukaryota > Metazoa > Arthropoda > Insecta > Coleoptera > Staphylinidae > Philonthus > Philonthus cognatus. Next base: position 157,943,108 of record OW052241.1, read on the forward strand.
AAGACCAGCAGATTTTCTCCATCGGTTATCCAAACGACGAGGGGATTTTGGTGGACGAAAGCGGGAATGTGATCGAAGAGATGATTTTCGACCCGGCGAAGAATAACATTTTGGAAACGCAAACGCACGGTTTGAACCTGGATTCGGATTCGATGTGCAGCACGATGTCGACGGATAATATGCATTTCTCGCCGGGGAACATAATTTCGTATCCGGTGGATTTTATCGGGGAGGAAACGGTCGTTTCCAGCGGGTCTTACGAGGGGTCGTACGGTGGGCACGAGGAGATGGTTTTCACGACTTCTATGGAGAACGAGGTTTTGTGCAGTGAAGGACAGGATTCCGAGGTTTTGATTCTGATAAATAAGGAGGAGGATTTGGATATCGGGGCGAACGAAGGCGACGTCGTCATCGGGTCCTCGAAAGATGGCGTTGAGAGTACTTTCGAAGAGACCGGTTATGATCTACAAATCAATGTAAGTTACTTACGTTTAACAAATAGCTAACAGATGGCGTTTACGTCGTCGGATTTTGTAAGTTACTTTGTTGTATTTTGTAATCAGGGCTTCGAACCAAAGCGACCAAACCAAATTTTCAGGCTTTTCTAAGCTCGAAATTTTCTCTCATGCTTAACCAAAGAGTAGAAGACACTCGTTTCATGATTAAAACAATTGATAATTGATTAGCTCACTGCAACTCGAAAACTATTTAAGCTACAGAAAGGTGTGATCAATATTTACGGAAATATCAAGAAATGTCGACGCTAAGAGTAAACTACTACTTCTGGTTTCCCCATTTTTACTAAAAGCTTTTCAGATCCTTATATTGTAATAAAAAGTTTAATGTTTCATCTCAAATTTTTAGCAGTTTTTTCTGTACAGCGTCTGCAGACAGACAGAGACGGACAGACATTTTCCAGAAATGGTCTTAAACGACTCAAGAGACCTCAAATCGGATTTTTCCGCAAAAAATGTTTATTCGAAAAAAATCACGAAAACCTTTTCCAGAACGAATACCGGAACTGAACCGATATATCTTTGTTTAATTAAACGGAAACGAAAACGCAAAAAAAATAGAACAGTTCGAAGCCCTGCAAGAGTAACCACCCCCTAATTGATCTAATTATTTTATTTTTCAGCAGGAAGAATTAGCTGAAACCGGTGGTGAAATGATCGTCTTGGACGAGAATATAGTCAACCAATTGGGCGATAGCTACATAATCCTGCAAGATCCAGAAGGAAACGACGACCAACTCTCCCAAATTGCGATACTCAACCCTGAACTGAAGGGCGATTTGGAAGAGGGCACCCAGTACATCTTACAATGCACCACTTCCGACGACCTCCAGGAAATAATCATCGACAATGAATCTCAGATCGTGCAAGGGGAAGTGTCGACATCGAAAGAAACCGCGCCAACGGCATCACCAGAACTCCCCTTGCAAAAAATGACGAGACGAAGTTCAACACTGAAGGAGTTCTTAAAATCCCCCAGTGATAATTTCCCGATAAACAGGAAATGTTACAAGCCGATGTACAGAAATAAAACACTAAAAGATAATAAGAACAAAGGATCTTCAGATCCGGTTGTGGAAGAAGAAGAAAAAGACAGAAAAATAGGGGAATTCAAAGTAAAGACAGATCAGGACGTGAAAGAAGCAAAGAAGAAAGAATTCAAGGCAAAGGAAGTAAACGAAAAGAGTGATCAAGACAAATTCACAGAAGACAAAACGAGTGTTAGAAAAATTGAAGAATCCAAAGAGGTTGATAAACGAAGGACGCCTAGAAGAAGGAAAGCCGGTATCGGAAAAGACGAAGCTGAAGAGTTTAAATCACCCGAAAGAGTTACATCAATGGACAAAGTTGGAGAGACAAGTGGTACTTTTAAATCTCCCGGAAGAAGAGGAAGGAAAATGGAAGAGATTAAATTACCTGAAAGAGTTACAGCACTTAATAAGGATGAAGATTTAAGTGCAACTGCTAAATCTCCTGGAAGAAGAGCTAGAACAATTGAAAAAGTTGATGATTCAAGTACAACTACTAAATCTCTTGGACGAAAAGTCGAAAAAATTGAAGATTCAAGTAGAACTGCAAAGTCTCCTGGAGGAAGAGTTGGAGCAATTGTAAAAGTTGAAGACTCAAGTAAAACTGCTAAATCTGCCGGGAGAAGAGTTAGATCAATAGAAAAAGTTGAAGATTCAAGTAGCTCTGCGGAATCTCCTGGAAGAAAAGGAATAAACATGGAAGATATTAAATCACCTAAAAGAGTTGGAACTGTTGAAAAAGTTAAAGATTTAAGTAGACCTGCTGAATCTCCCGGAAGAAGAGGAAGAAAAAAACAGGAATTACCTGTGGGAGTTGGAACTGTTGAAAACGTTAAAGATTCGAGTAGAGCTGCTGAATCTCCTGGAAGAAGAGGAAGAAAAATGGAAAGCATTAAATCACCTGAAAGATTTGGTACTGTTGAGAAAGTTAAAGATTCAAGTAGAACTGCTGAATCTCCTGAAAGAAAAGGAAGAAAAATGGAAGAGATTAAATTACCTGAAAGAGTTAAGACTGTTGAACAAGTTAAAGAATCAAGTGAAAGTCCTGGAAGTAAGGGAAGACAAATAGATGAAATTAAATCACCCGAAAGAGTAGAAACATTGTTGGAACAAGATGAATCTAAGGAATTAAGAATTGCAAAAACCACAGAAATAAGAGACAGAAAGCCAGCTGCGAAAACATCTTCTCCCAAAGAAACTAAATTACCGATGAAGATAAATGAACAATCTTTGATGGAGAACGAGTTATCGATAAAGGGAAATGCTGTTGAAGCATATTTTGAAAGTGAAGATGAGTCAGAAGAAAATTTAGAAGAAGTGCAAATAAAAAATGTCACTTTAGGAATACCAATGGATGAAATCGAGAGAGAATCAAAAGAATCAAGTGATGATCTTATAAGTGTCGAAGAAAAAAATCCAATTGAAGAATTTCTGAAAACACTGGAAAATGAAAATTCGGATGAAATGAATTCGGTAGAAGAAGAAGAAACTACTTCTTCTCTAACCTACAAATCAGCAAAAGAATTTTTAAAAGAGTTTGAAAGAGAAACAAATGAAAGTTCTTCAGCAGGAGAACGTATTTCTTCAAAAGAAGTGGATGGAGATATTTCTGAATCTTCAAAAAGCAGCACGTCAATAACCGGATCACCGAGAAAAATGAATCTTAAATATGTGTTGAAGGCAAAAGATAAATGTCCGGAAGAATCATCTCCGATTTCCGATACTGAAAAACGGGAGAGTAAAAAACCCACTTTTTATTTGCTATCGAAAACTGAGCAGATGGAGAAAACAATTGAAGCGAAATTGAAGAGTGGAGATGATACAAACCGAGAAAAAAAAGTTTCGTCTTTCGGAACTGGGAAGTCTTCTAGCAAAGAAAGCAATTTTTCAGTTGATGCTAGAATTACGAAACGCGAGGTTTCTCCAGAAAAGCATGTAATCAGTGAGAAGTCTGCTAAGCGGGAAGTTTCTCCTAAAAAACGCGAAAAATCTGCAAAGCGAGAGGTTTCTCCGAACAAACGTGAGCTCGGCGATAAATCGAAAAAGCGAGATATTACTCCGAAAAAAGGTAAAGTTTCAAAATCAGAAGAGAAATTTGAAAAGCGAGGTTCTCCTGAAAAACGTGAAGTTTCAAAATCGGAAGAAACATTGGAAAAGCGAGGTTCTTCTGAAAAGCAAAGTTCTCCTGAAAAACTTGAAGTATCAAAATCGGAAAAAAAGTTTGTAAAGCGAGAAGGTTCTCCTGAAAAATGTGAAGTTTGGAAATCGGAAAAGAAATTTGAGCAACGAGAAGGTTCTCCGAAAGAAGTTTTAAAATCCGAGAGAAAATTCACGAAACGAGAAGTTTTTCCTGAAAACCGCGAAGTATCAATAACTGAAAATAAATTTAAGCAGCAAGAAGTTTCTTTGAAAAAGCGTGATGCCACAGAAATCTCTATAAAATCCGACAAGCATGCAGATTTTGCAGAAGAGTCATCGAAATATGAAAAAAGAGAAACCTCTTCTCTGGAAAAGAAAAGATTTCAAACAATTGCAACTGAAACCAAAATTGAAGAAAAAGAAGTGGCAGCCGTTGAAAAGAGAAAATCTTTACGAATTTCGCATATGGATGAAGAAAAACTCAAATCTGAGAGCAAATCTACGTTGAGAAAAATTGACGAATCGAGACAACGCAAATCTTCGCGTAATTCACAGCCTAACGAAGTTGAAACTTCGATGGAAAACGCAGCTGAAAAAAGCGACACCAAGATCGATAATAAGAAAGAATATGAAAAAAGCAGCACCGCGAAAGCGATTCTGTTTGTGGAGAATGAACAAATTGAAGTTGAAAAAAGTAACACTTCACCTGTGTGGAATGAAACACTTGAAGATGAAAGTGAACAAGTATCGCTCAGAAATTATACGGAAGAAAGTTCTAAAACAATCAATGAAGATTTTCCGAGTTTTTCTCCAGAAAGAGACAGTTCTGAACAACTCTCCTTCTTTTTACCGAATAAAAGAACTTATTCAAGAAAATCAAACACTAAAAAGAATATCTTAAGAGAAACGAGCAAGGAGGAAAAAATAGAAGGGAAGAAATCATCCAATGCGGAGATATCGAAAAAACAAAACGTGGAGAAAGAAACAATCTTCATTGCGGAAACAGCAAAAAAAGAGAGAGCTGAGGAAAATTCGGTTGATAAAATTGGCGAAGAAAGTATGATAAACAAACAAAGTGAAGCACAAGAAGTTGTTAACAAACAAACAAAAGATAGAGATACAAAAGGCTTACTTTCACCAGATAGAAAGATAAGGAAAAAATCACCAAAGAGCAGAAACAGATCATTGCTTCTTTCTCCAAATGCCCAAGGTTCAGATAAAAAATCAGAGGACTTGAAAGTTCCAAATATAGATACGAATGTAGAGAAGTTAAAGGCTGATGTTAAATCAGAAGAACTTACAGATGTGCAAACGGAAATATCAATGAGTAAAAATGAAAATTCTAAAAATTTTAAGACTGAAAGAGTGCATGAAAAGGAGGTTAAAACAACCGGCAAAGAGGAAATAATTGCAAAAGTGGAAATTGATACAAACAAATTAGGATTAATTAAAGAAGAAGAAAAGCGTGGAAAAAAGGAAGATCATATTGAAAGAAGAAGTGAAGATGATAAAGATAAAAAACTGAAAGAACCCTCTAAAAAGTGTAAAGAAAAGGAAGTTACGGAAAAGAGAAAGTCTTCGAGGATTTCACAAATTGTAACCGACTCTGAAACCAAGGAGACTAAAGAAGAATTAATCTCAAAAACGACAAAGGCCATCACGGAAATAGCTGAATCAATATCATCAACTACAGAAGAAATCAAAAGTTCTAGGGAGGAGAAACCAAAAAAGGAATCCATACCCGCCACAGAAATACCAGAAACTTCAGTTCCCCAAAAAGATGCAGATATGGAAAAACCTTCGGCAATAAAAGAATTCTTCTCTCCGAAAAACAACAAAGAGCTTAAACTGTTACTGGATCGCAGTTTGGGAGAAGTTTTCAAAGAAGGAAGGAAAACTCGCTCCGGAAGAGATCTCCACTTGCAAACTGACAGTGAAAATAAAGCTAAAGAAACGAGTGAAATTGCCCAAACAAAAGATAAGACAACAAGTCGGACCAGTTCGAAACCCGACGAGACAACGCCGAAAGTGGAAGATAAAACTGATTCGAAGAAAACTAGAGCTAGTTTAAAACAAATTAATTTATCAAAAGAACAAGATAAAGATAAGAAAAGTAGATCTAGTTTAGCAACAAAAGAAATGAGTAAAATAAATATTGTAAAGGAAGATCAGAATTTAGCTACATATAGTTTGACAACAAATGAAGAAAAGCGTGAAACAAATATTGAAGATAAGGATCAGAAGAAAACTAGATCTAGTTTCCCAACAAATGAAGAAAAGCGTAAAGCAAATATTGAACATAAGGATCAGAAGAAAACTAGATCTAGTTTGGCAACAAATGAAGAAAAGCGTAAAGCAAATATTGAATATGCGGATCAGAAGAAAACTGGATCTTGTTTGGTAACGAATGAAGAAAACGAAGGCACGGACATTGAAGGTAAAGATCAGAGGAAAACTAGAAAATCTAGTTCGGGGCAAGATACACTAACTAACGAAAACAGTAGCAACATTCCCGGCAGGGAAGAAAATACCAAAGATAAAGATACAAAGTTAACAATAGAAGATAAACATGCGAAGAGAGCGAGAAATACCAGCGAGGATAGATACAAGAAAGACACGAGATCTTTGGTTAAGTCGGGAGAAGAAAGCAGCTCTCAAAAGGAAGGGAGTAAAAATGAGGGCGAAGATGAATATATGATGAAAGTACGAATTAGAAGTGAAGATAAAGATGTAAAACAAGTAACAGATGAAGATAAAGATGCGAAACAAATAACGGAAGAAGAACAAGGAACAGTAGAAGATAAACATGTAAAGCAAGTAGCAGCTGGAGAGAAAGATTGGAAGAGGACAACTCGATCTTCACTCAGCAGGGGAAGCAGCAGTAGCTCTTCAGAGTCCGAGAAAGAAGATAGAAAAGCTAAGGCTAAAGCTGATAAAGTTAGAACTTCTGGAAAATCGGTTGAAGAAATTGACAAGGGAGAAAATATCAAAAAGCAAAAAGAATTGAGAGTAGTGCTCAAGAAGCATACTAGTTTATCACCGAAACAAGAAAGTGTATACAGCATTGAAGAAATAAAAAAAGAAGATAATAAAGATGGTGAGGAAATTAATAATACGGGAGAAATTTCTGGGAAGGAGGGTATGAAAATCGAAGTCGCCAGCAAAGAAGCGAATATAGAAGATACCAAGGTGGTCATAAAGAAGAAGACTAGATCATCTCTGAAATCAGTAGAAGACGATAATATGGAGAAACGGAAAACCCGTTCTATGGATAATGAAGCTTTGGTGATAACTAAAATTATCAAAAGTGACAAGAAACACATGATGGTTACAGAAGAAGAAGAACTTATTTCAAAGTCTGCTGAAGATTTAGAAGAAATCGTGGCAAAAGATCATGAAATCATTAACGAAGAATCTTCTAAGCTTATTAAGAAAGCATCATCGAAGATTAAAGATAATCAATCTACTGATAAAAGTACGGCTGAATCCACTAGATCAATCGAAGATACTCTTAATGAACAATTAATTGCTCGTGATGTAACAGCAGAAAAAATGCTTGTAAGCAAAAGTAAGAAAACGGCAAAAAGTGACTATTCTGAAAAAAGAAGATCCACAAGGCTGAAGCAGACAAACGAAGAAGAGATTGTCGAAACGGGGCAAACTACAACCATAGAAAGGCAGGGAAAATCAGAGGAACAACTGAAGGCCAAAGATATTAAAACAAGTGAAGAATGTGTCAAAGAACTCGTCGTTAGACAATCGAAGCCTAAGGTTAACAAAGTGACCTCCAATAAAGGTGAGTCGGGTGACACTAAAGAAGAATTTGAGTATTATGAGGAGCTAGTTGCTAGGATAAATCTTAAAGCTAGAAAAGAAAAACTATTAGAGGAATGTGGCAGTAGTAATCACGACACGGCTCAAGATGACAGACAATTGAAGCATGTGGATACAGATACAGAAGCAACTGTCACTAGTTCTAAAGACAGCGTTAAAGAAGACGGACAATTGAATCATGAAAAAACAGAAACAGGATCTATAAGTATTCCAGTTGTAAAATTGGCTGAAGCCCAAGGCATAAAGCGAAAACTGTCAAGTGATGATGAGGATTGTGGAACTAGCTCCAGGCTTAGATCTTCTGGAAGAGTTAAAAATAGACTTGTGAAATATAATGAAGACGATGGTTCTGATCGAAGTTCGGAAGGAGCAAAATCTTCATGTGATGATGATTATGAAAAAACTAAATTGTTCATCAATGATGAAAGAAGGGATTCTTTAACTAATGATGAAAGAAGTAAATCTTTAACCGACGATGACGAAAAGGAAGCTAAGCTAAAATTGGGTATAAACAAATTGTCATCGCCGTTACAAAACCAAGAACTTCCTGGAAGTCCCGGCAGCATGTTAGGTGAGAGGAAGTTGGTTGTGCGTCTTAAAAATATCGTTGATTTAATGAAACCCGATCTTCAAATTGCAATGAAGATGGGCTCGGGGAAAAAGAATAAATACCCGCAGAGCAAAAAAAGAAAATTGGAGCACGATTTCGGAGAGGCGCAAGAAAAACGGCGCAGCCAACGTGTTTCCGAATTGAAACCCGTTTGCTATAAAGAAGGCTCGAAGACGCCAAGCGATTACACACCCATTAAATCTTCGCCAGTGATCAGAAAGAGCTCATTGAAAGACATCATGGATGACGTCGAGATTATAAAGAGGGCGCTGTTAGACTCCTCGCAGGACGAAGAAGAAACGGAACAAACGTCGAGCTTCAATGAGGAAACATCAACTATTCTCACAGAGGATGAGGTGAAGAAACCGTTTACAGATATAATTGATGTGATAATGAAGGGTGTGGAAGAGGAATCATTGGCGGGTGCGGATGAGGAGTCGATGACCGCTGAGGATGAAGAGTCGATGACGGCTGCAGATGAGGAGTCGATGACTGGTGAGGATGAAGAGTGGACGAGCGTTGATGAAAAAGCGATTATGAATACAAACAAGGAACCTGTAACAGCTGCGGAAGTAAATGCCGAGACCGTGGCCGTTAAACAAGAGTTTGATAATTATTCTGAGTCGGAACTGGATCAGTCAACATTCGAAATACTTGAGGTACCGGCGGTTAAGACAGAAATCAAGGAGGAACGTGCCGAAATGATGGAAAATAAACGTTTCAGAGAGCGTAAGTGCAATGTTGCATAACTAGCAGTTTAAGCATGTTTGCTTAAACTAATACGAAATTTATTTTTAACTCTTAAATTTTACAGTTTACGATTTTAACGATGGAGATTTAGCGTACGCCAAACTGGGCAGTTATCCGTACTGGCCTTGCATGGTAGCCCGTGAACCCAACACCGGCAATGTTATGAATTTCAGTAAGTTTTAGTTAAATGACATAATATTTTTTTTTCTTATAGTATGTATGTTACAAACAAATAAAACGAACCTTGATTTCTTACTGATTTGCTGGGCTCGCTTTGCTCCGCCCAGCAAATCCAAATTTTCAGGCTTCTCTAAACTCGAAATTTTAAATCATGCTCCACACGTATAAAATACTGAAATGTCGTGAAGTTCAAAATATACTTCTTAAGCAGTTTTTAAAATAAAAAAATAAAATTTAAGCATATTTTGAACTTCACCTGAAAATCACTGTTTTATACGCATGAGTTTAGAAAAGAAAAGAATATGTGAAAACTAAATTCGTGGCAACAATTCAGTTTCATTATATATTTTGTATTCATTTTTGTAACAGATTAGTTAAAAAATATGATCCAATTGTTTTGTCTCAAAAATTGGAACGTTTCATACAGCCTTTATCAAACATATGAATTTTTCCAGAATTGAACAAATTAATGTATCACGTCCGGTTCTTTGGTGACAGAGGCAGGCGATCTTGGGTGAAGCAAGAAAATTTAATTCCTTTAACATCGAAGAATGATTTAGAAATAGCTTATAAATTAGCCAAAGAAAGGGTAAGTGTTTTTTATTCCTATTTCTTTTGTATAACAATCCATCTACAATAAAAAATACATTGTGTGAATTTAAAACATATTTATTATTAGGGAATGAGGAGCAGTTATTGCAGACAATTCAAAGTCACCGGAAATTTGGGAAAAATGTGGAACATCGGGGTGGACGAGGCGTTGAGTTTGCTGGACAAAACGGCCGAGGAAAGGTATGACTTTTTCTTTCAGATGTTTGCTTCCCAAAAAGAGAAACGTGAAAGAAAGAAAAAGCCTGAGTCCTCTGAGTTGGTGATTAAATCAGAGAGGATCGACGAAGAGCTCGAAGAAGTCGAGCGTAAGTCCAAACTTGTAAGAAGTTCAAGTTCGCCCATGAAAAGTGCCAGAAATGAAAGTGAGGGTGATTCAAGTAAACCAACGCGGAAAAGAAGAAGGGAAGATCCGGATTACGATCCTTCGATTGAAAATGCTGGTGGTGAGATTGATGCGTTAAGACCGCTAAGGAAGAAGGTTAAGATGGAAGTTGAGGATGTCGCCAGTGATCTGAGTAAAGAAGAGGAAGAAAGGCTGAAAGGGAAGAGAATTAAGAAAGAAGTCGAAGATGTAAGTGATGACATTTCGAAATCCGGAACCTCGACGCCGGAATTGAAACTTAAAACGCGTTTATCGCAACTCGATTTGTCTTCTGAGGGTAGTATATCGGATACAGATTCATCTTCAAGATGGAGCATACGGACTCCGATTGTTTGCACTAATGAAACCCAAGCGGCTTTGTACAAGCGTAACAGTTTGCTTAAAGGCGTGCTTAGGGATAAAGTTTGTCAGAAGTGTTTAAAACCGGGTGAGATATATAAATGCAAAGGGAAATGTTCTGGTTATTATCACAAAGAATGCTCTTTTCTGAGAATGAAGGTCGAGGTGATGGAGGAAGAAAACGATTCCGATTGTCAAATTGTTACTGTCACGCATAAAAAGTACCATCCCCCGAAGAATTTATCTCTGAGCACCGATAAGAAATTCAGAGAGTTGACTCTGTCGGAGCAAATCGATTTTAAATTAAAAGAACTGATGACACCGATTATTTCGAAAACAGTTTACGCCGACTCGACGAGCGACACCAGCTCAGAAGACAGCGCTTCGGAAAAGGGCAGCGCCGAATTAACAATCCAACACGTCACCGCCGACGATGTGATCGTCGTGAATAAAAACAAAAAGAAGAAAACCAGATCCGAGGACGATTTCAGGTGTACAAAGTGCGTGTCCAACATAGACCCGGAGTGTTTCGTCTGCGGGCGGGAGGAAAACCCGAAGACCGGAGGCGCAGTGCGGCAGAAATGCTCGATCACCGCCTGTGGGAAGTTCTATCATTTGGAGTGTTTGAAAGTTTGGCCGCAGACGCAGATCAGTTTGCATTCCACGTCGAGGGCTGGCCTGGATTCGTTCTCCTGTCCGATGCACATGTGTCACATTTGCGTGTCTGACAATCCGAGGGCGTCTATTTCGAGGTTGTCCCTAATGAAGATCGTTAGGTGTCTAAAATGCCCGGCTACTTACCATAGTAATACGTGTTGTATTCCGGCTGGAACGGAGATTTTGAGCACCACGCAAATTATCTGTCCGAGGCACAAAAAAGGTAAGAAAATCATTATTATAATAGGTTGTTATCGTCTATCGTAAAACGATAAACTAAAATTTTCTAATAATAATAAACTTTATTTCTAATTCTTCAAAATACAATATCAATAAATAAATTGCAAGAAATTGCTGGACTCAGGGGGGTGACACCAATTGCATTTTTTTATAAGCTGGCGCGCTCGCGAATATAAAATAAATTACCAAGCGACTTTTGCGTTTTTGTGCTATTGATCAGCCATTATTCTAATTTCTGGCTTAGGCCTTGATTATTTTATTTAAATTATGACGTACTTAATTTAATAATGTTACAGCAAAATCTGGAAAACACGATATAATCAACACGAAATGGTGTTTCATCTGTTCGGAGGGCGGGGACCTGATCTGCTGCGAGACGTGCCCGACGAGCGTTCACATCGAGTGCTCGCAGCTGAATCTTAAGGCCGACGACACTTTCATATGCGAAGAATGCGAAACGGGCAGGTTGCCCCTATACGATGAGATCGTCTGGGTGAAACTTGGACGGTACCGCTGGTGGCCCGCGCTCATTTTATTCCCCAACGAAGTCCCAGAAAACGTCAGGAATCTACAGCACCAACACGGGGACTTTGTGGTGAAGTTCTTCGGCACACACGACCATTATTGGGTGAACCGCGGTAGGGCGTTTTTGTTCCAAGAGGGCGATGAGGGGCCTGGAGGTAATACGAATAAAATGGATCAGGTTTTTAAGAAGGCAATTGAAGAGGCTGCTGAAGCACATGCGTTTAAATCAGGTATGTGGAAATGGTATAATTTTTTACCGTAGATGACTCCATGGGAATAGCCAGGATCGATATCAGGGGGATAAAAGACAAGACAAAATATTGTGTCCAGAGAGGGACAATAGTCAAAATATTTGTTAAAAACTTAAAATATATCAATTATTTTTGCATAAAACATCAAATATATACAATTTCTTGGTATCCACGCCTTCAAATCAAGTCTTTGTAATTGCTTGTTAAAACTAGATGGTACTGTTACACATTTGATTATCATGACTTATTTTCTAGAATTTAAGAAAATCATGGGTGATTCAATGAAAGGGAGTGATAAACCTCCACCGTACATAAGGATAAAAGTCAATAAACCCGTTGGAAATGTTAAGCAATTCGATGGAAACATCAGCAACACAACACCCTGTAATTGTAATCCAAATTCTGAAAATCCTTGCGGACCAGACAGTTACTGTATAAATAGGTAAGCAAATTTTAATCATGTTTGTGTCAAACTTGATGTGGGAAACTATTACAATTTTTTTGAAATTAGGTTATTAATGACGGAATGCGATCCGGAAGTCTGCCCGGCTAGAGAAAAGTGCCAAAACCAAAAATTCGAAAAACGCGAATACCCTCCTCTAATACCACACAAAACCGAAGGGCGGGGTTGGGGTTTAAAGACACTGGCGCCTATCAAAAAGGGCCAGTTCGTAATAGAGTACGTCGGTGAAGTGATCGACGATCAAGAATACCAAAGAAGAATCGCAAAGATGCATGAACAAAAAGATGATAATTACTATTTCTTAACGATAGAGAATAATAGGATGATCGATGCAGGACCCAAAGGAAATTTCGCCCGATTCATGAATCACTGCTGCGAGCCGAATTGCGAAACGCAAAAGTGGACTGTGAAGGGAGACACGAGGGTTGGACTCTTTGCGACAGAGGATATTGCGGCGGACATGGAGGTGACGTTTAATTATAATTTGGAGTCGGCCGGGGAGCAGAAGAAGGTGTGCATGTGCGGAGCACAATCGTGCAGCGGATTCATTGGAGTTAAAGTTAAAAATACCAATGTAAGTAATTTAATTTTTAATAACAAACTAGCAATGGGCGTAAACGAATGATATCGAAAAACGATTATAGTGACCTAAATTAATCCAACACCTGAAAAAAGTGATTTTAGAAGAAGAATTAAATTGAGAAATCTAACAATCGCTCGAGAGGTTACTCGAAAGTTTGCTCGAATAATCACTCAAATTTTTGCTCGAATGACTACTCGAATGTTTGCTCGAATGATTACTCGAATGATTGCTCGGATGTTTGCTGAATTGATTGCATGAGTGATCACTTGAAGATTTTGTGGAACTATTCAAACGATCTCGAGCAATCATTCGAACGATAACAAGAAGATCTTGAGATGTTCAATTATTCTCATAATCTCTCGAATCAATTATTTTCATTTTAATGATTTCATTATTATAACAAACAAAAAAACTCGCTTTTTGTGCCAATTATTCTTTATTTTCTTCTTCTGATAGGATGAAAAGAAAGTGAAGAAACCAACGAGTAAAGTTGCAAGAAAGAAACGTTCGCCGACGCCCGTCGCTGCCGTTGTAAATGTGGAACCGTGCTTTATGTGCGGCGGCGATGGCGAAACGTTCCCGTGCCATAACAAAATTTGTACAAAATATTATCACTTGAAGTGTGTGAAGTTGGAAACGAAACCTGATGGTAAGTACACCAAAGTTATTTACTTGGAAACTGATCCCACTTAATGACTTTTACCTTTACACCAACAATATGAAAAGTAATTTTTCATTTTTTACTTTTAAGGTAAATGGTCATGCCCGTGGCACAACTGCAATTTATGCTCGAAGAGGACGATAAGGTGCTGTGTGAAATGTGTCAATTCTTATTGTCCCGTCCACTCTGAAGGTAATGTCAGACACGACAAATTGCTGGGCTTCATTTGCACCGATCATGATCCAGTAAGTAAAAAAATGCCAACTTGTAATTAGTTAGGTTAGGTTATTGTGGAACTGAGTTTGCCTATTTCCAAAAACCCCTAAATCCATTTGAAAATAATGGATTTAGGAGTTTTTGGAAAGAGGCGACTCAACTGTTCAAATGTCAATTTAATATGATAAATTTATTATACATACACAATTTATAGATTAAGGATGATCAAATGTTTATTTTATATATATATATATAGATATACATATATTTTTCTATGTTATTATATAGCAAAGATGCTAAATAAAGATTATTATTATTATTATAATTTAGTGTAAGCAGTTATGTTATACAGCTAATTTTTACTTCATGCTTAATTAAGGAGAGGAAACACTCATTAGAAGCTTCAAATTGAACATTTCGGGATGTCTACTTACAAGAAAAATTCCTTGTATGTAAATGTTAAAATGTCAACTTATCATGATTAGTGAGGTTATGAGTAATTGTTGTGTTGTTGGATTATGTGTAACTGTTAATTGTTATTAATACTTTTAATTTTCCCACTTAAGTCAAAAGAACCCCAAGAAATTCTGAGCATAATAAAAAAACCCAGAAATCCTGCAACCCCCACAGAAGAATCGGACGTGACCTCGACAACACACGAAGAAATCGAGGATTCTTCAGAAATCACCTCCTCGAGCAGCTCCCGCACAAACCTCGATGATTCTTTAAACGAAAGTTACGATCAGTCAGAGAGCGATAGCAAGGAGAAGAAGAAACGTGGGAGGCCCAGGAAGCAGGCGTCAAACAAACAACTAAAAATCGAGCCGCAAAAAGTCAACGTCCTACCAAATATTTCAACACCGGAAGTAATTTTAACCAGTTCCGTTCCGGAAAGGCACTTGCGTACAAATCGGAAGGTTTCTTCGGAAGATTCGGAGAACGAAAGGTTGCTGAAGCGGCAGCAGGCGTACGAGAAGGCGCTGCCCATGCGCAAGCGAACGACGCCCAGAACCGAATCCACGGAAAATCAGTAAAAACCTGGCATGAATGAGATAATCAGTAAAAACCTGGTGTGAATGAGATAATCAGTGAAGACTGTTGGTATTAAGTGAGAAAAACTAAGTGAAAAGTTTTTGTGTAAAGTTTTTTGGATTTTATCGGTTTGAACAACCTGTGATTTTTTTTAAAAGAGTTGGTTTAATTTTTTTAAATGATTGGTCTGTAGCCTGTCATTTGTTATCAATAATTGTAAATATCCCACCATTTTGTAGTATACTTATTATTGAGTGTTCCTTTATAACAAATGTTTTATTATTCTTAAGGCTTTTGTTTTATATTTAAACTCAAAGATTTATTAAATTTGTAGATGCATGTATGAGATGTATCAAAGTAAGTTAATAAAACCTGTTTTATTTCTTACTGATCTTCTTGTGAATCTAATGGATTTGTTTGATTTGTCAAAAAGGATTTGATTTTCGACAAGGCCGTAGCCAGGGGGGGGGTATGGGGGTTTAAATTAGTGATGGGAATAATCAATATATTTTAATGATCGATTATTTTGAAACGAGATATTTTAATAATCGATTAAATTAGTACTTGAAAATTAGTTAAACTTTCAGTTTAAAAATATAATGAGCGGAGGGGTGGGGGGGGTCTAAATAATTACGTAATACAAACAAGCGATATAAAATGATCTTGTAAAACAAAAACAGGCGACAGAATGTTTATCATATATTCGAACGAACTGTTTTTTCTGGAACTGGTTTTACCAAGAATGTTTTTTAGGGGGGTATTTTTGGGGATCGTTGTTTTGGGGGTGTTTTTTTTTTTGGAGGGTTTACACAGGCAACGTTTTTTATGGGTAGTTATTTCGGGGGGTGGTTCTTTGGGGGTGGTATTTCAAGGAGTGATTTTTTCGTAGGATGATTTTTTTTTTTATAAAAAAGCGATATAAAGTGATCTTGTGAAACAAAAACAGGCGACAGAATGTTTATCATATATTCGAACGAACTGTATTTTCTGGAACTGGTTTTACCAAGAATGTTTTTTAGGGGGGTATTTTTGGGGATCGTTGTTTTGGAGGTGTTTTTTTTTTTGGAGGGTTTACACAGGCAAAGTTTTTTATGGGTGGTTATTTCGGGGGGTGGTTCTTCGGGGGTGGTATTTTAAGGAGTGATTTTTTGGAGGGTTTTTTTCGCAGGATGAATTTTTTTTTTTTCAAACAAGCAATATAAAGTGATCTTGTAAAACAAAAACAGGCGACAGAATGTTTATCATATATTCGAACGAACTGTATTTTCTGGAACTGGTTTTACTAAGAATGCTTTTTACGGGGGGGTATTTTTGGGGATCGTTGTTTTGGGGGTGTTTGTTTTTTTGGAGGGTTTACACAGGCAAAGTTTTTTATGGGTGGTTATTTCGGGGGGTGGTTCTTCGGGGGTGGTATTTCAAGGAGTAATTTTTTGGGGGGGTTTTTTTCGTAGGATGAATTTTAAGAATGGTTGCTGATTTTTCAGGAATTTTTTCACATGGGGTAGTTTTTCATATCGTGTTTTTTTTCCGTAGGTGTAATTTTCAATAAAAGTTTTTACAAGGGGTGGTCTTGTAAAGTGTAGTTTTTTGAGGGAGTGATTTTTAGGGCTTGTTTTTAAGCACGTGGTTTCATGAGTGTTTTTTCTTGGGGATGATGTTTGTTAGTAGTGAAGATTGGAATTTTTATATAATCATTATTTAATGATTTTTATTTAATAAAATACAAATCCACCGTTAAATCAGTTAATGTTAATATTACTATATAATAATTAGTAGTCCTTTCTACTGAAATAATAAGCGATATAATAATAAAACAGTCCAGTCTACCGAGATAATAATCGATTATACTAATTAGTAATTTGCCCGGCGAAATAATCACTTAAATGAGTATATACTATTTTACCCGATCAAATAATCGCTTAAATTAGTATCCACTAATTTACCTGACCAAATAATCGTTTAAATTAGTATATATTATTTTACCTGATCAAATAATCGCTTAAATTAGTATATACTAATTTACCCAATCAAATAATCGCTTAAATTAGTATATACTAATTTCATAATAATAATTGATTATATCGATATATTTCAATAATCGACTAATTACTAATTAGTATATCGATTATTTCCATCACTAGTTTAAATACCCCCCAAAATTTTTAAACTGTTTGTATGTAAAAACGACCTTGTAAGAGCAAAAACTATATTTTTGCTATTAAACCCCCCCGAAATTTTTATAAAAGCTTCCGATTTTTTTTTAGCTGAATCTAATTGGGCCCTTTCATCAAAATGTTGAGCATTCAATATGTTTGGATTTGTTTGTGATATATGTTTGTATCTAATGAACAGTACTCCGGCCGTTTTGAAAACTTTAACCCACCAATCACCAACATTAACCGATCTATTTTGTACGATTGCAAATATCAGAAACAAGTTCACGATTAACAGTCCGGTCATCAGAGAATTCTCCAACAGTTGGTAGTCAACTATCAACTTGTCTCTATGATGAACAGGCCCATTGTTGACTTAAAGTTAAAAGTATTTAAGTGTTACAAAAAGCTTTTTTTTGAAATGTGTTTTCCAGAGCATTTTTTAGAAATAGGATCTGTAAAATTTTAACTTCCAATTCTTGTAGGAAATCAAAAAGTAGAAGAGTTTTATTACTCAGAATATTTTCTTTTTACGGGGGAGTTTTTAACACTCTTTCCGATTACTAACCTACCTGCTTCAATTTTCCAGAGTACTCTTCGATATTTTTGGAAAAATTTGTCGCATATGTCCGAAATGGTACGACTTTGGCTAAATATTATATTTGTTTTTGATCTATGTATTTGTCGTCTAGAAATAGTACGATTCGGTCGTACGAAATCTGTCATTTAGATAGGTGAAAACTCACGAAAACATTATATCTTAAGTCTTCCCGCATGTTTTTTTAAAGCTTAGGAGGGGCTCAGGCATCCCCCTGCCCCCATTGGGTACGCCCACGAAATAACACATGTTGGTGATGGTTTATAAAAGAATAAGGACTAAGAAATTTATAATATACTTTTTAAAATCAAGTATAATATGTTTTATGTTTTTCCATTTTGGAAAATAATATATAACAGAGAGCAGAATGCCTGTTTTCTAATTTTTCTAAAAATAAAATTTTGCTGCAATTACATAATTACACAAAATTAAACATAATTCTCTACTTCTATACTTGAGTAAAATAATCCCAAGAAAATTAAAGTTTGTCCAATATTAAAAAATTCAAAGCCTTAATTTAACATTGGCTTTGAAATATACAGTAGAACCTCGTTATACCGGGATGGCTTTTGGCTATACCTAGCACGATATAAGGAAAACACGGTACATCCGAATATATGTAATTTGTATAATAGTCACATACACACACGCGCATATGATGGATCTTCATCTATCCGTTCTAAAATCTCTTCTTCAACATCCACAGTTCGTACAGTGCGTCTTCTACCACAATCCCTCGCAGAGTATTCTAAGCGGCCAGTTTCTCGAAGTCGCCTTTCTACGGAAGCAAATGTTTGATGGTTTGGTATTCGGCGATTTGGAAATCTTTCACTGTACACTCTTACACATTTGCGGCCATTAACTTCACAAAACCCAAAAACTAAAACAATATCAGTTAATTCATTAATTGAGTACATGACTGACGCTGTCACAAAATCACCGATAACTGAATTTCACAGGTGTCTCAATTTCTATTTTTGTAAATAAAGAATCGGTTTTTTTTTAGAATTTTATTTCTTTGTTGTTTTGACAAATAAACATTTTTTTTTGTGGGGAAAATAGCAAAATTTTATAAGAGACAAAAAATACTTAAAATTGAATGATCTTGCAGAAAAAAAGTATTCCTTATGATTTGACCTGTTAAATAAAAAGATTTAGGTATCTTAAGAAGTCGATGGTCCTAGTTTGACCACTTACTTTAAACGTAGGATAAAGAAACATATCGCAAAAAGTGCATGGTATCAATGTAATTAAATGTGCCAAATTAGGTTTTCTTACCTAAGTCCAAAATAAAAATATTTGAAAAATGATGAAAAAAAATAATATCTTTGAGGCCTCGTAGATGGCTTAGGAACCACTTTTGGATAGAGATAAGTTTAGTTAAATCGTCTTATTTTGTTTCAGAGAATATGTGGTAGAGCGTTGTACAGACCATTCGGGGACACCCTGTATATATATATATATATATATATATATATATATATATATATATATGTATATACATATATATATATTCAAGGGACCCAGTATTCACTAATCCCCTTAACATAATAGGCTTAATGCAGGTATGTGCAGTAGCCACCTACATAACAAGACATACTATATAATACAATAATGACGCCGGAACGTTTTACCTAATCAGGGCGGTACGCAGTCAATTGTTAAAATTAACATCATAAAAAAAAAAAAGAAACCTGAAAAATGACCCCGATATATCCGAATCACGGTATCTCGAGGCCCGGTATACCAAGGTTCTACTGTAGTATCAAAAAACATATTTAAATATTTAAATTGTTTCTATTTTCGAATCATTTTGAAAGAATATTTTTCATGTTGGACAAATTAAAATTTTCGTGTGATTATTTTATTAAATATTCGAATACTTAAAAATTCAAATTTAAGGATTCGAATATTCAAAATACTCCTACGAAAATTTAAATTTGTCCAACATGAAAAAAATTCTTTCAAAATGATTATTATTGTACAACAAAAATCACATGAATCCTAAACTACATTCTATTGGTGATAGTCTGAAGCAAATTACTAATAATATAATTGATTAATTAAAACAGGTTCCAATGTTAAGGATTATTGCTAATGATTTCAATATAAATTGTTCCATATTTTAACAACTTAAAGTAACCTTTTACAAATATTTAAAATTAAATTTTTAATAATTGTTTCTTTTTT
Organism: Philonthus cognatus; assembly: GCA_932526585.2. Classification (NCBI taxonomy): domain Eukaryota; kingdom Metazoa; phylum Arthropoda; class Insecta; order Coleoptera; family Staphylinidae; genus Philonthus; species Philonthus cognatus. Next base: position 157,963,066 of record OW052241.1, read on the forward strand.
GAAATAGCCAAATTTTCCGCTATTATTTTTCTATATTTAATTGAGGCCAAATGTTTGACAGTATCATTGATTTTTACATGTTTGGTTCCTTTCAGAATCCTACTTAGGTTTTGTACCCACGAATGAATGTAAAAGGAGATCATGTAATTATCAATGATATCAATCAAATTATGGTCTGTGCAGGAGAATGAAATATTGGAATTTAATAAATTACTTTTTGATTTTAAATATTTAACAATATTAACTAAATTGCATATCTTTGACAAAAAAAAATAATAATTTGAAAAGATTTGGAAACATATCTGAAAAAATTAGTGCTCGGCTTCAAAAGAGCTTTTCTATTGTAATCCCTATAATCAACTAACTCAACACTAACTCTTTTCTACATGTATTGCAGTCCCGCACTTTCTTTAAAAAATTATAAGAATTTTTAAATTGAAACACATCAGAAATATTTGAGGGAGAAGTAATTTTTGGAGCTAAAAAGTCAGTTCTAAATATTTGTAAAAAGTTTAGTGCCCCTTCACAACCATCTTTTTCCCAATTTAAATAAGGAGAATTTAAAGTAGTGAAATTATTAACAATTAACGCCTTATACGATCCCTTAAATGATGAACATGTACGATTTACTTCCAAAGAAATTTTCCAAGAGATCTTGGTTTATGTTTCAAGGATAAACATATTTAAAACCAATACAAGATAATTTTTTCCATATGCATTGAAAACCTGTTAACCTAGTTATCCAGTTAGCAATGCACGGTGGAGTAAAATTACTCTTAGGTCTTTTAAATTGCATTGATCTTAAAACATCAATCGCTTCAGAATAAAATCCAACATGTTCACTCTCTTCGTGAATCACACATCTTAAAGGTTTGTCCCCTGTAACTGATGAACCATTTACACTATCAAATAATTTATCAAAAAATAACAAAAATTCTGAAGTGCCAAGCATTGTTTCTGTTTTTGATAACTCATAGCGTACAAGAAGTCTCAATGAAGATGAGGTACGTTGGGAAAATACCTGAGATGCTAATTTCACTTTTATCTTATTTATTTTATTTTCGTAAACATGGCAATCAGTTATTTTAGGCAGTAAAATGCTATCAGAGTCTCCATTATCCATTTCATGTAGCTTCACAATATCCGACCAGCAAGCCGTAAAGTTTGTTCCCTTCCATTTGAATGTGGCATTGTAATTTAATAAATTGTTTCTGACACATTTTAGAAGGTGAGGGATCAAACAAAGGTATTATTTTCTGATTTCCTATCAAGAAACCCCTTGAGCGATTATCCTTACCTTCCAAAATGAACCTACGATTAGATTCCTCCAATAATTGTTTTATGAACCTAACATTGATTACATATTGTGCAAACAACATGAAAACCAATGTCTTGTAATTGTTTTGTAATCATTTTTATGTTCCTGGTTAGATCTGGAACACCCATACCATGTTCCACAAAGAAATATGCTATGGGTTGTTTTCATTTGATGTGTATCCCACGAACCATAAAAACCATTACATTGTCAGCGAAAAGCAATTTGTTTTGCTCACCACAACAGACAAAGCCATCAATGGAGGAATCAATTTTATTAAAATATATTCCCGTACTCAGTGACATTTCATCAAATAGTCTAGTTTTCTAGTCTTCGTCCATCTTGTCACAAGTACTTTTTAATAAACTCATAATTGGTTTATTAATTCCCGGACCAAAAGGAATGCGATTCAGTAAACTGTGAAGATATTGTCTCGATGGAAGAGCAAATACATTTGCCAAAAATCTGTACAATTTGGGGCTTTGTTTATACATAGCTAATGCAAAAGTTTTATCTTTCATCGAGAAATGTCTTCCACGAGCTTTATAATGTTGCAACTTTATCTGTGACATAAAAAAGTTAAAAGATAATTCATTCATATGTCCCCGAAACATTTCTCCAGTTTCAAGAACATCAAGTGCATGATCAAGATGCTCCTTATTAGAAGCATTTTGAGCATGCAATTTCTTGCAACCTTTTGGATATCTCGGGCATAGGAATGCAGCATCTTTGCTTGAGGGGAAAGCTTTCTTTTTCGTGTTACATTTAACGTTTTTAACAATTTTACCTCCAGACATTCCTTCATGTTCAGTAGTCGTACTACTTTGTAACTAGATGGACTATTATGATGGGGTTTCAAACTGTTCCCAGTAGCAGAATTATCCCAAAGGGGCTTACTACTGCTCACGCCAGCAATTAAGGGAGAATTCTTCTTGTCAGTGAGAAACTCCACAGGTAACCCCACGAGAGACTCCACGTACTTGGATGTTTCCAGAAGTTCTGGATCATTCACGAGCGCTATGAATAAAATATATATATTTAGATATACTGTTCTCCTTGCACGCTCGCTTAATAAAATGTATTTTTTAATAAAAAGTAATGTGTGGTTTATATTAGGTATATGAAGATATATGTGTATATATATAAGTAACAAATATTTAGCTTACCAGCCGGTGTATCGAGGTACAATGTGGGAACACTCCCTAGTTATAAATTCGTTTTGCTGGTAAAGCATTTTGCCCCCTAATCAAAGTGCCTGTCGCAAATGTAAGTAGACTTGATAAAGGTGCATCTTCGATTTTTAAAAAGGTCTTCTCTACCAACAGCCTCCAGCCACTTCTCATACACCAAAAAAAGAATATAAGTCTTAGATTGAGTTCTTCGTGCAGTATACATTTAAAATGTATATTTGCAAGTATACATGCTATATAAATATCAATTTTTAATGCATTAATAGGATTAAAAAATAGAGTAGTAATTATGAATAATATTTTAAATATTCCGACAAACTATTTATTTGTTTTTCATTTGATGGTATCAACTTTTTTAAATTTATGATTCAATAAAAATAAAAGGCTGAAAGCTAATGACCAAAAACAACTGTCAGGATAAAAATATATATATTTTATAGAAACGTAATAGATTCTATATTGTTAAATTTATGTACTATTTCTGTACAACAAAATGTTAAATTTAAAGTATACGTTGTTCTTTAATTTTCCCATCTAGGTATACATAACATATATCTTCGATTTAACACTTCCATTGCAAAGGCGAACCGAATATCCGTAAATTAGAAGTTATATCCCCCATGAAATAAATTTAATATTTATTTTCTAAGATTTAAACAAATTTTCTCATGTTTATTTTGATATATAAATGAACGATTGTAACAAATGTTAAAAGCTTACCCCATTTCTTCTTGTAAATCTGTGCATACGAATCTCTTTCTTTCCTCCCTCAAGGAGAAAGCGGGCACTGGTTGTTTTCAAAAACAACCCGTATCTCCGTGGCAGGCGAAATTTCCAGGAAGGACGGATTGGATTGCGACACAAAACGAAAGATCGGAACGCAGGCGGAAATTTATAAAATAAATTTCTTGCCCAAATCCGAATAAAGACATTGTTATCAGGGTGAGGGACGTCGCTTGCTGTTGTGCTAATTTTTATAAAGAGCATGAGTTATGCAACGATGTTCCTCCGTAACAACTCCGGTGGCTCAGGATTTGGTCAAAAGGCACTCATTTTTATTGTATACAAAAAAAGGTTGTTTGAATTTTGTATGATTTAAAATGACTATTGTTTTGAAAAAACAACACTTAAAATTTATTAACAAGAAAAAAAGGACCAACAAAAATGTAATGAATGAAACAAATGAACACAGAAATACAATGATTAAGCTAAACAAACAATGATAAAATGAACGATGATAAAAATATATGAAATGAACAAATGAATGAATCTGAACGAACGTGATGTGAATGAATAATGACACCGACAACTTATAGGTACGCGACGACTTACAAATGATGAAAACTTCACTTGATAAAACTTCGAACTTCACTTCATGTATCCTGAATGCGTTTTTGAACTTGATGTCTGGAGTTCGACTGACTTGTGATGACCGAATCAAGTTTTCGAACTGTACTGCCCTTCCTCTGTCTTCCGCTGTCTCTTATCTTCCCAACCACCGCTGTCTTCACCCCCGCCATGTATCTTGGGGGTGACGGTGATTAGTCGAGAACGTGGTGGAAGAAGCAGAGGGTGGAGTTTTCATATTTACCTGAGGCCAAAAAGTTTTGGGCCTTTGATTTTCGACTGCTCCGGCGTGTCAAAGTTTGTGCTGCAGATGTTACGACCATAAACCTTTGTTCTCGCTGTTTTTCCGAAATTTTGAGAAATTCCCAAAGGCTTTGTTTTCATGGTCGTAAACATCTACAGCGCGCCGTGGGTTTTATGGCGCTGGTCCTCGGAGGTGCGGAATTTTATGACCTTCCTCGGGGTTGTAAACATCGGCCGGTGCTGGTCGTGCGGTTAATGATGGGGTGGTTTGCAAGTCGTCATTGTTGGTCACGTTCGGGGGAATTCAATGTTGGACTAATTTACATATTTACAAGAAAAAAATATATACAGAGGAACATCGAATGAATGGTTACGAACATTTGGAATTAAAATGATTATGAAATGAAATGAGCAAAACAAATGGAGTCCGATGTTTTCGCGAATGTGAATAAAATAATCAAGTTACGACGTTTTCGATAAAACGCCGGTAACAATATTAAGTTTCACTTAAGTAAAAGACGACTTGATCGAACGAAATTGACGAAACGAATACAAAATAGCTTAAAAATCGAAAATATTCCAATACTCACGGTTTTGTTTATTTATATTAATGCTCGTCCACGCCCGTCTCCAAAATATTTCGTTTTATCAGCACTTTTGATGAGGTGCTGATTGAAATATCTTTCTCAAAAAGTTCGAAACTGCGGGGAATTTGATTTTTGTACCATCAGATGTTCGAAATTGCGGGAAACTTGAAATTTCGACATTTGCGCCCTCCCAACGAGTGAGTCGGTCAACTATATACGTGAACTTTCTGAATCATATGGAGTCGGCGAAGTCTGGACATGTGGTTGCGCCACTAGCCTTCTTATATATTCCAATTACTGCCATCTAGAAGTGAGTGGAAGACACCAGAACTTTCTCGAACCAACGAGATTATTCTGTACGTGCTATTGGCGCCATCTGTTAGCGATAGAAGGTACTACCTATTTCCGCTTGTGTCCACCAGATGTCGTGTCACGTTATTCCTTATGGCTCGTACTCTACGACCAATCTAGAAATTAGAGATAATGACAGGAAAATTAATAAAATGTAGTGTTGCCGTTTTGCAGACTTTAGTCCGATTTGCAGCCTTTTTTAAACGTTGCGTACTTTTACGGACTTTTTTTCTTCATCAGTGGACTATTTCACTTTTTACCACCGGCAACAATGATAATATGGTTTTGGCCCTCGGAACTTACTGGAGTAATCAGTATGGCCCTAAGGCTGGAAAGTTTGGAGACCCAGGGTATAGACTAATAAGTATATGGGATTTAACATGTGAATTTGACAGTTTAAATGGTTGGCAGGCGACCGATTGTGCGATCAATTTCAGGAACACCGGCCCCGATTACAGGGTAAAAATCTGGCAACGTTGGAAATGTTAGCCGTGAAGTTCCGTTAACATGTTAACATTGCCCCATATGTAAAACAAACGGAAAGTATTTTTTTTTACTGTTGTACAAACATTACTTTTTAGGATTGCCGTAAAAATAGGGTGTTTTGTGTTCAACAAATTGCTTATTCTTTCCTATTCACAACCTAAGATATTATAAATTCATAGATGAAGATTATGAATCGTTTCGACTCTTATCGCAAAGGCGCTAATATCGATTCCCGGAAAATTTGTAATGCTGTTTGGTGTGTTAGTCGATAGATGGCAGTAATGTGAATATATTTAATTAAATTTTGAATAGTTTAAATTAAAGGCTCTAAAATAATAGCAGGGTAAGTACATTATGTTCTATTTCACCATATGTAACTGCAGTTTATTGTAGTAAATTAATTGATCGAGTTACGTGAAGATCAAATTAATTTGACGAATAGTCACTTTGTGTTTGAAGTGTACATTTGGTAATTCAAATATCGAGATTTTAATGCTAATTACCTGCAATAATAATAATTGTGATTACTAGATACACATGTGAGTACAGTTCAAGAAGATGAAGGAAATAAGAAAATGTTTATTAGCCACTTCAATTCACACAGCGATTCTGCAAAAAGGTAAGTAGAAAATTTGTTATAAGATCAGAAATAGGCCCGATGTATCGTTTATAACTTTTTGCGTTATAATACACATCTGTTTTTTTTATAATAGTGTTTTATTTGAAATTTAAAACAAGTGTTTCTACTGCTTGATTAAGCATGAAGTAACATTTCGAGGTTAAAAATGCCTAAACATTTGGATTTGCTTAATGAAGCGAATTGTTGTAGTAAATGGGTTTTATATCGTCGATTTAAAAGTCACTAAACAAAAAAAAACAATTAATAAATGAGATGTGCAGGCACTCGTGGATTTTATAAATGAGTTTAATTAAAGGTTCGAACGAGTGTTTCCACTCCCAGATTAAGCATGAAGTAAAATTTCGAGTTTAGAAAAGTCTCAAAATTTGGTTTGATCGCTCCGCGAAGCGGAGCGATCAAACCAAATTTTTAGGCTTTTCTAAACTCGAAATTTTACTTCATGCGCCACCTGTATAAAACACTAAACTAGTGTGAAGTTAGAAAGGCACTAAAAAATACTTGAACATTTTTTTTTAATGAGTAATAATCGAAATAAATAACAAAATATTAACATTTTTCTTCACACATTCTCAAGTCAGAGCAAATAGTATAAAATTAAACCCAATCGAGTCGAAATTAACTGCTATTTTTTTCTATTCTTGGTACAGCTTCTGTTTTCGTTCCGACAAAAATAACGCTTCCAATTTTCGGTTAAGTTTAGGTTCAAGTTCCTGATAAAATTCCAGAATTATTCACAATAAAAGTAATTTTTTCGCTACATCTCGGTAAATATTGATCACCATCACATCTAAGCATTATATATTTTTAACTTTACTGTAAATCAGTGGTTTATACGCGTGGCGAATGAAGTAAAATTTCGAGTTTAGAAAAGCCCCGTGAAAATTTGTCGAGGGTCGCTGCGCGACCCTCGACAAATTTTCTACGCGGGGCTTTTCTAAACTCGAAATTTTACTTCATGCTTAGTCTGGGAGTAGACAACACTCGTTCTTAGGAGTTTCAAATTGACGGATCTCTCTAGATTACGAAGTTTATTACCGTTTTACAAAAGCTACAGCTCGAAGGACCAATCATGGTCTTCGGAGACCGAAGGACTACAGGGAGTCGAAGTTTTTTTTACAAGAAAACAACGAATATCTAAAGGTTTACAGCATGGATAGGAAAGAAAACATCCAATTTTGAAAAAATATCAAAGTTGGGTTGGTTTTCAGTGCATTTTTAACTTCACTTTAAATCAGTGTTTTATACGCGTGACGCATGAAGTAAAATTTCGAGTTTAGAAAAGCCCCGTGAAAATTTGTCTCGGGTCGCTGCGCGACCCTCGACAAATTTTCTACGCTGGGCTTTTCTAAACTCGAAATTTTACTTCATGCTTAGTCTGGGATTAGACAACACTCATTCTTAGGAGTTTCAAATTGACGGATCCCTCTAGATTACTAAGTTTATTACCATTTTACGAAAGCTACAGCTCGAAGGACCAATCATGGTCTTCGGAGACCGAAGGACTACAGGGAGTCGAAGTTTTTTTACAAGAAAACAACGAATATCTAAAGGTATTGCTGTAAGGATAGGAAAGAAAACATCCAATTTTGAAAAAATATCTAAGTTGGGTTCGTTTTCAGTGCATTTTTAACTTCACTTTAAATCAGTGTTTTATACGCATGACGCATAAAGTAAAATTTCGAGTTTAGAAAAGCCCCGTGAAAATTTGTCGAGGGTCGCTGCGCGACCTTCGACAAATTTTCTACGCGGGGCTTTTCTAAACTCGAAATTTTACTTCATGCTTAGTCTGGGAGTGGAAGACACTCGTTAGTTTAAAATACATCACAACTGTTGAAGTATGTATCGTCGGATGCCCGTCTTCAGAGGTGATATGTAAGCAAATTATGGGTGCTAGGAGTTGCCAAATAAGTGAGTTACTCAACTGTTTCCAAAGCACTCTTTATAAAAACCAAAAGATTAAAATTTTATATATAAAATGTGCAATAGACTCTAGAAGATAGTTTCCGACGTGTTTCGAGGGAGTGCATATTGAACTCTCGAAGCAGATTATCGTGATTGTAATCTTGAACAGAATAAGCTCGGTGTTTTTTTGAAATAAATCATTTTTAGAAATTTGCGTTGAATGCTCTCTAAGTCATCATTGAATTCATTAAAAAATATTCATCCAAAAAATAGGAAAGTTCAAAATAGCGCCCATAAGAAAAACAAAAGTTAGCTATGGTCCCTGGGTCAATGTTATTTATTCATTTATTTGTAATACAACTACAGACATTTATTTTACAAATTTCCTAATTATAGTTGTATGCTACTTATATCTAACTATAATCTACATAACAAAAATAAAGTTACAGTACTAAATGTTATAGTTATCTTAAAATAAAATATGTTACTAGATTTGCCGTTAAAAAGTGCCTCTATAATGTAAAAGTTGTAAATGTCTAGATTCAATAGTTTTTGAATAAAAAAATAAAAACGAAATTTCAAAAAATCCATTTTTTGACAATATCTCATAAACGAAAAAAGATATTTTAAATTTGTATTTGGATTATTATTAGGCTCCAAATTACCCAACTTTGCCCCAATTTAACCGACTCTCTATCTCTTCAAATAACCGAGATCCCCATACATTCTGTTGAAATACGGACACCCTGTATATATATCATACTTTTCTGTAGGTCGAATGGCTTTCGAGTCATCCTATGTTTTTTATTTGGAAAATTATTATTGTTTTCAATGACTCAAGTCGACTGTTTTTTTCAACTATCATCTCTTAACCATTTTGACATTAAACATAAATTTACTTGGTCCAGAGAATTTTTGTTATTCTTTTGACATTTTTTAATAGGTAAATTAGTCAACAATGTCCACAATGTTTCATTTCGCACTTCTTTTGAAAGTAACAATTTGATTTGATTTGATTTAATAATAATAATAATAAGAATAATAATAATAATCGGTGCAGGAGTACACTAACGCAATAGGCATGGAGTTTGGGCTAGCCAAATGCGCACTGGTTCACCTGAAGAGGGGACGATGTCGTGGCTTTGGAGAGGATGCGCAACTCGTAGACGGGAGCATTATGCACCATCTCAATGCTGGAGAGACATATGACTACCTAGGTGTGCCGCAGCACAATGTGCATGATGTGGCCGCTGTTAAAAACTCTCTCCGCGGCAAGTACAAGCACCTTGTCAGACAGATCTGGTCATCAGAGCTGTCTGGTAAAAACAAGGTGCTTGCCACAAATATGCTTGCCGTTCCGATAGTCATGTACTCGTTCGGGGTAATAAAATGGACGAGGGAAGAGTTGCGCACCCTTGATATCGACACACGAAAACGGATGCATCTCTTTAGGAGTTTACATCCAAAGTCGTCCGTCCCACGGCTTTATCTCCCACGCCATCTGGGAGGCCGTGGCCTCTTAGCGCTGGAGTGCCTCCACGATAGAGTGGTCCTGGGTACGGCTTGTAAGGTCGTACAAAGTTCTGACCCCCTGTTCCGCATGGTGCGAGAGCACGAACAAACAGGGGCCCCGGGGCATTTATCTTAAAGGCAGCACAAAAGGCAGCTGAAGACCTCGGTTTAAACTTCGATAACGGTCAGGGAGAACTCGCTACGCTCAATCCTGACCAGTTAAGAGTCCAGCTGAAAACCGCTGAAGTCCAAAAGCTGCTTCAACGCCACATGGACAAGCCAATGCATTCCGTCTTCTTTAAGAACATAGAAGAACTTGGCTTGTCCAAGCAGCTAACGTTTGGATTCCTGCGAGCAGCTGGACTAAAGTCAGAAACTGAGGGCTTCATCATAGCTTGTCAAGACGGTGTACATAACACCCTGGTCTACCGTAGCCGCATTATGGGTGTAGATGTCCCGGATATACGCTGTAGGGCGTGTCACGGGGCGCCGGAGACAATAATGCATCTGCTATCTTCATGCAGAGCATATGCGTCTTCGGCCTACATCCATAGACATAACGCGGCGCTACGAGTGCTATATTACCACCTCAGGCACTCGTACGGTATCGACGAAACACCAGTGCTGCCATATGCCCCGGATGATATTGAGTCCGTAGTGGAGAATGAGAGGTGCCGAATATATTGGAACTTCTCATTCCCAACGCTCAGGCAAATACGAGCAAACAAGCCTGACATAGTCCTCCTCGACCACCATCTAAAAACGATGTTTGTCATCGAATTCTCTGCATCAGCAGAGACAAACATCGTTTTAAAAGAGGAGGAAAAACGGACGAAATATCAGGATCTTTTGTACGACATGAGCAGACTCTACCCAGGCCACACTGTTAAGTTGGTGGTATTAGTCGTCGGTGCTCTAGGCGGCATCAGTGGCTCAATGCTGAGCAGCCTTAGGGCCATACCAGCATGTCGCGACACCGCACACTCCCTTATCGGAGGGATGCAGAAGGCCGTGATACTGGGTTCGCTGCGTCTGCTGAGATCGCACACCGTTAGGCACCACTAGTTACCCCACTTCCAGGCTTGGAGGAGGTAACTAGGGGATATATTTGGCACCCTCTCCACATGAAATCAGAGGCATGTGGGTGTAGAGGGTGACCATTCAAATAAAAAAAAAAAAAAAAAAAATCGTTTATTTCTCAGCAGAATAAATTCTATTTACAGAGAAAAATACAGTTTTTTTAAAATATACTAACTAAAAATAAACATTAATACTAAAAATAAACATTAATACAAAATGGTAGAAATAAAGTAGAGTAGTGGATAAATTATATGGCATATTTGATAACAAAAAACAAAAGAAAAGACTCATATTAACGGTGACAATAAGGTTCTGATATCAAGGGAGGTTACATTAAATATATCCATGGCTGGAACATTGTTACAGTGTCGTACTATGCAGTTTAAGGGAGAATATTGGAGAACATTAGTTCTCGACACGGTGTATGCAAATGTACATCTGTTTCGGGAATTCAATCTTGGTACATAGAAATTGAGTTTTGACATTAAGTGGATATCGTCGATTTCATTATTTAGTAGTTTGTGTAAAAATAACAGAGAAGATAGTTTCCGACGTGTTTCGAGGGAGTGCATATTGAACTCTCGAAGCAGATTATCGTGATTGTAATTTTGAACAGGATAAGCTCGGTGTTTTTTGAAATAAATCATTTTTAGAAATTTGCGTTGAATGCTCTCTAGTTGGTTAATTGAGCAAGCGAGGTATGGCGACCAGATAATAGAGCAGTACTCTAGTTTGGTCCGTACAAATGTATCGTACATTTTAGTTAACGTGTCGATGTTCCTGAGGTCCTTTGAGTTACGTGCAATAAATCCTAACATTTTGTAACTAGATTTACATATCTTTTCAATGTATTCATGAAAGGTTAATTTGGAATCGAGCAGCACTCCTAGATCCTTAATTGTACAACAACCTGATATGATGTCATTGCAAATAGCATAATTAAAACTGATGGGATTTGTTTTCCTATTGAAACTAATAAAATTGCACTTATTGAGGTTTAGAGGGAGGTCATTCATGATATACCACTCATGAATTTGGTTGATATCACTTGATAAAATATCACAATCTGTTTTTGACTTTATCTCTCGATAAAGCTTGATATCGTCAGCATATATAAGTACGTGTGACTTAATACCCACTACGACATCATTAATGAAGCAGATAAATATGAGTGGGCCCAAATTCGACCCCCGGGGTACACCGCTTGTAGGCGTAAAACTCGGTGATTTAAAACTATTAAATTCAACATATTGGCTGCGGTTGGATAGATAGGATTCCAATAAGTGACAAAGGGAAGGGGAAAATCCGAAATTAGGCAGTTTCTGCAATATAATGCTATGGATAATACTATCAAAAGCCTTCTTGAAATCTAGGTATATAGATTTGTCCACGTCTATCTAAAACTTCAGAGGCAAATTGTACAAAGTTAAACAAGTTAGTGGTTGTGGATCGACCTCGGATAAAACCGTGTTGGAAAGGCGTAAAGTAATTCTGCGCGTGCTGGTAGATTTTCGTTGAAAGAATGGCTTCAAATAATTTTGAGAAGTTGTTTATTAACGCAATTGGTCTGTAGTTGGTGATTAAGTTCCTATCACCTGCCTTGAAAATTGGGCATATTCGAGCAGATTTCCAGACATCCGGGAAACATGATGTTTTTAGGATCAAGTTATATATATGAGTCAACGGAGTAACAAGTGAAGCTATGCGGTCTTTGACTATAAGAGAGGGTATTTTGTCAGGACCGGCTGTAAACTTTGGTTTCAGAGTCTTAGAGGCAGTTAACACATCTTCTTCAGTTATCTCATCAATATGAAATCCAACGCTCTTGAGAGAAGACGTAGAATTAGTGACACTCGAACTTAGTTTTGCCCTGAATACACTTTTGAAAAAATCTGCAAAACTGTTTACTATATCTTGTTCCTTTTCAAGAGTTGTTTAATTGTAGTGCATAATGCCTGAAATTCAGGATGAAGATTTTTTGTCATTTAGAAAAGTCCAGAATTTACTGGGATCTGTTTTTATTGAGAGCTCTATATTGTTAATGTATAGCTGGTAGTCTTTGGCAAGTTCAATTTTTATAGATCGTCCGAGTATCTTGATAGAACCACAATGCCGTTTAATTCTACTCCGCCTTTGAAGTTTTAGGTACCGGTTTTTAGAAACAATTAAGTTTATGGTGCGTTTAGAGAACCATTTCGGATATTTACTATTGTTCACTGATTTCTTCGGGACACTGATCTCAAAGATATTGTTTAATTTGGAATAGAGAATGGTGCAGGCTATACCTGGTTTTTTTGTGGAAATAACATCCTCCCAAGAGGAATCGCATATTTTCTCGTAAACGTTAAACGTTATACAGAGAGTTTTATGTAACACCGAACGTTTGCATCCAATACAATTTGACACCGTTAATTTTTAAGTTGTGTGTAAATTAAGTTGCCTATATGACCAATAGAAATTGTCGCCAATCAATCGAAATTAATGCTTTAAGGGGGAGTATTTTTATAATTTTTTCAAAAAATCGATTTGTTTTTATTACATAAATCTAATGCCACATGTCTGAAGAATATTTGGTTAAAATTATATGGCGGTCCGTGCATTAGTTCCGTCGCTTTACGGCTTTCAATGAACCATTGTCCTGAGCGCGGACCGGCCGCTCAGGTAGCAATTCCGCCGCAGTTGTCAAACTTCAAACGCGTTTATCTCCAGACAAGATTTTTCAAATCTGCGGGAATTCTAGCTTGCGAACCGTTCAACCAATCGACTTCTAGTTTAGACTGCCTAAAAGGAAATTGAATTTATGGGCCTCTGAACCTATAAAATCGCAACATTTGGATGACTAACGATTTTTTAACGGCATGCCAAAGTTGAAAAAATCATGAGAAAATTCGTACCTTTTTTTCAAACGGCCGCCATTTTGTTTCTATAAGGAATTTTTTCATGTTTCTTAGGTTCAGATGCCTCCTTGGAGTTTAAACTTTACTTATTTTTTGGTTTCATGCTTTTAGGTGACGTATTGCGGCTTCTATCCATCCCGCAGATAACAAATATTTTCAAAACATGACTTCTCGGAGCCGCCATTATGGACGCTATTTTAAATTATTATACTTCGAAAAAATTCCATTTTGTAGACAAGAGATGAATAAATATTATGCCGAAAACCGCAAGTGTCTAAGTCTTTTCAGTTTCCCCAAAAAAAATTCCAAACATCAGGTAGTTTTGGCACAATTATAAAAATACTCCCCCTTAACTTGTACATACAGGTAGTTTTTCTTTTAAGTATACATGTCCCAATTACAGCGTATATGCCGTAAATCTTTAGATACTCGTTGTTTTTTTAACAGAGTTCAATTTGAAACGTAAAATGAGTGTGTTCCACTCCCAGACTAAGCATGAAGTAAAATTTCGAGTTTAGAAAAGCCTGAAAATTTGGTTTGGTCGCGTAGCGCGAAGCGCGGAGCGGCCAAACCAAATTTTCAGGCTTTTCTAAACTCGAAATTTTACTTCATGCGCCACCGGTACAAAACACTGACAAACTACGAAGTTTAAAACACAACGCTAAGCTTTACATTGCAACAGTGTTTTGTACCGGTGGCGCATGAAGTAAAATTTCGAGTTTGGAAAAGCCTGAAAATTTGGTTTGGTCGCTCCGCGCTTCGCGCTACGCGACCAAACCAAATTTTCAGGCTTTTCCAAACTCGAAATTTTACTTCATGCTTAGCCTGGGAGTGGAAAACACTCGTTTAAAGCTTTTCAGGCTTTTCTAAACTCGAAATTTTACTTCATGCTTAGCCTGGGAGTGAAAAACACTTGTTTAAAGCTTCAAATCTTTTAATAAACCGAGCGTCGGAGCATGCACAACGTATGCTTATGTATACTTAGAAAATTCTCGTTATAAAAATGTTCGGTGTTACATAAAACTCTCTGTATAAAGTACGATTTAAAAGTAAGAATTTGAAAAATTCCCAGCCTTAATAAAAACAGCTCTTTGGTATTAAAACGAGTAATAAATAAAAACAACTGTTTGGTATTAAAAACCCACCCCCAAGAATATTTTTTGCCTGCTTATTGATTCTCCCAAAGCAATTTGTTTTTATTAAGCCGTCTCCCCGAAATGGAAATTAACCGAATCCAGCGTCGGCGAGTTAATAAAAGAAAAAAAAAACTGGGGAAAACAAGCGATTCCTTCAGCCGCCCCCGATAAATCAAATATTTGCGGGAAATCCGTAAAAGGGTCGACGGCGGCGGCGGCGGTTGCGCAAAAGCTCCGCCGCCGCTCACCCTCAGGACAGACGCAGTCGTGAGTGTCCGACGGGGCTCGTCCAGGGAGGGGGCCCTCCGCAACTCCGCACGCAATCGGCGATCCTTCCAAATTCAAATCAGCCCCATTTTCTCGATTAAACGCTAATTAATCGCGGCGACCGCTTCTTAACTTAACGCGTCTCGAGTGCCGTTCTCGCTGGAGAAAAAAAAAATAGCTGACATTTTCCCGTTACGTTCCGTTCCGTTCGGTGGAAATAAAAGAGAATAATAACAACATCAAACCCTTGGCAACGATCGGAAAACGCCAGAGGGTGGCTTTAAATATAAATAAATCGATTGTACGGATAACAATAATAAATAGATAAATAAAAGTGTATATAAATAATACGTTTATAAGTGGTTAGGTAGTAGACTATAATATTGATTAAGCTCCACAAACTCTCGACTAGGCACCCCGAAAAATAAAAAAAAGGGGAAATAGCAGCAGAAGCAGCCGCTGGGAGGATATTTTTAAGATGCAATGGATCCCGCTCGCCAATAAACACAGAAAAGCTCTGTGCAGAAAATACAATAGGTGATAATGTTTTTATTTAGGTACTTGAGATTTTATTTTAAGTCAGCTTTAGTAAATAAACCCCTTATTCCACACACACACGTAGATTTTCTTTCTTAATTTATTTTCATATTTCAACAAATCCACCATTTTCCCTGCATGCCCTGTTTGTGATAAAAAAAATACATAACGTAGTACTACGGGTTATGTAATAGGTTATCTACACCAGGGGGCGTTCACTTACGTATAGCGTATACGCCAGTTTTAGTGGAATTCGTGCATGTATCAAACCCCCCCAAGTAATTTTTACGATTTGCATGAAATTCCATTGATTAAACTGAAAGCTATAAAAACACGAATTATTTTATCCATAAAGTTCAACTTCGTTCTGTGTTTCTGAAATTATGAGATCGCCCGGCGAATTCACCATAAAATAAAAATCCCTGCCGAAAATTAAAAATCCCATATTGGGAAAAGTGGGATTTCTATGGGGTTCGTTATTTCACGGCGGATTAATTAAAGTGGGAAATTATTGGTGTTAATTACAATGTTTCGCTTTAAAAATCATACATATTTTTTTCTTCTTTAACCCACTAGTTATATCCAGGGTTGTTAAAAAAGTTTTTTTTCATTTTAATTAAAACAAACAGTTTTTTTAACAAAACGTGTTTTTTTCATTGGAACAGCGTTTAAAACATTAACAGTTAAAAACATGATTAAAACACGTTTAAAATGTGTTTAAAACAGAACATATAGGGCATTTTTCTTTTGAGTATACATATCCCGATAATTACAGTGTTTTTTTAAATTTGAGGCAACTCGTTGTTTATAAGCGGTTGATTTGAGGCATTTAACCAGTGTTTTCCACTCCAAATTTCGAGTTTAGAAAAGCCTAAAAATTTGGATTGGCCGCGTAGCGAAGTGGAGCGGCCAATCCAAATTAGGCTTTTCTAAACTCGAAATTTTACTTCATGCGCCACGCCTAAAAACACTGATTTACATCAAAGTTAAAAAAACACACACATACAACGATTATAGGCAACCTAATATACGTTATGGTTATTGGGTCACTGTTTTTAACAACTTGTTTAGCGCAGAATTTGATTCACGTTGTATTCACATCTACATATTGGATTGCTAAAACCGTATATTTTAAACTTTGCGATATTTCAGTGTTTTATACGTGTGGCGCATGAAGTAAAATTTCGAGTTTAGAAAAGCCTAATTTGGATTGGCCGCTCCGCTTCGCTACGCGGCCCAATGCTCAGGCTTTTCTAAACTCGAAATGTTACTTCATGCTTAGTCTGGGAGTGGAAAACCCCCGTTTAAAGATTCAAATTGAAATCTTTTTAAAAAGCAACAAATGTCGTAAAATTTACAGTGTATGCATACGTATACCTGAAAAGTTCTCTGTATTTAAAAATAACATTAATGCACACACAGTTGGAATATTTTATTGTACTAAAATGTCAAGTTTAATAATGTAATGTGTATGCTCAAATATAAGTTGATCAGATTTCAAAGTTCGAAAGTCGGAAAAATCCTCTTAGATGAATTTTAAAACAAAGTTTGTCGAAATTAACATTCTTATATGAAATTTCAACCATTTTTTTAATGTTAATGATTTTTGACAATTTTATTTTTTTAATCCTGTTACGTAATTAATTGTTATTTCAAAGATAATACGTATGTATTTGAAATATATCAGTGATTTATACGCGTGGCGCATGAAGTAAAATTTCGAGTTTGCAAAAGCCTGAAAATTTGGTTTGGTTGCGAATCGCGTAGCGCTACGCGACCAAACCAAATTTTCCGACTTAATCAAGGAGTGAAAATTGAACGCTTTTAAAAAGCAATGAAAAACTAGCATTGAAAAAAAGAACAAAACATGCTATGTTGGTAAATGTAGATTAAATACAATTTTTATTGGAATTTATTATATTGCAAACCTTTAAACTAACCTTACCTAACCTAGAAGTAGATTAAAAAAATATGTTTCTCCACTTCTTGATTAATCACGAAGTAAAATTTCGAGTTTAGAAAATCCTCATGTAATCTTTAATCCTATGCTAAATAGGTTCGGAAAGTTATGGCGTCAAAATTGAGTGGAAAATTCAAACGTGAGTCATACTTTGAAAACACTGTTGAAATATTGGCAGTATTGATAACGTACATAAGGGCGAGAATAAAATAAGTTATGTTTGGAGGCTTACTATATCGTAGTTTTATATATCTAAGAACTCAATTTTCTTGACTTACAGCAAATGTGTTTGTTCCAGATATTAGATAATGCATTATATTTAGAGCAATTGAATTCTTAAATATGTAAAACTTAGGTACAGTAAGCCTCCAAACATTGCCCCTATGCAAGGACGGTTAAGTATACGGTAAGAAGGATCGACAAAATCGAAGATTTTGGAGTGGGGGTAGAGTTTGCTTACGTCACAAATGCGCGCTGAATTTAATTGTGATTACTTCATAGTAAACTTTAGGTAAACATGCATAAGCTGTAAATTTTCTGACAATCGTTGTTTTTTAAATAAGTTCAATTTGAAGCTTTATACAAGTATTGTCCACTCCCAGACTAAGCAACAAGTAAAATTTTGAGTTTAGAATAGCCCCGTGAAAATTTGTCTCCCGAGACAAATTTTCTGGGCTTTTCTAAACTCGAAATTTTACTTCATGCGCCACGCTTATAAAAGATAGATTTTAAGCAAAGTTCGAATAGATATAAATTTCACAATATTTTAGTGTTTTATACGCGTGGCGCATGAAGTAAAATTTCGAGTTTAGAAAAGCCCAGAAAATTTGTCTCGGGTCGCTGCGCGACCCTCGACAAATTTTCACGGGGCTTTTCTAAACTCGAAATTTTACTTCATGCTTAGTCTGGGAGTGGAAAACACTCGTTTAAAGCTTCAAATTGAACTTTAAAAAAAAAACAGGGAATATATAAAGACTTACAGAAAATTATTATTTTATTTTAAGAAACACTTATTTTTAACACAAAATAATGAAAAATCTTTATGCAAGTACAGCGAAACCAAAAAAAGAGGTTATGATAGACTCAAAAACGTAACCAAATACAATGTCATTGTTCTCTCTCGCACGAACTATGGCCTGCGAGGAAAGGGGTAGGGGAAAACATGGAAAGATCCAATTCTGTCATACCTTGTAACACATATGTGCTACGCCCATCGTAGTACCTTGGTCCCTATGTATGTTGTCAATACTCTCAATATTTTGACAGTGTTTTCAAAGTATGACTTACGTATGAATTTTCCACTCATTTTTGACGTTATCACTTTCTGACCCTATTGACTGGATGCATGAACCCAACAGATTTTTTTATTCACTCTTTTCATTCATAAATTTGTCAAGCGTTAGCATAAAAACGCATTTAGCTTAATAATCAATAATAAAATCATGTCTTAAATTCATCGAAAAAACATTCGCCAAAAAATAGTACGTCAAAAAATGAGATCAACAAAATCGTACCCCAAAAAAGTGCGTAATAAAAAATTGTACGTAAAATAATCCTATGTCAAGTAAACGTAAACACAGTTTATACTGCTTTAAGCTACTTAATTGCGGAAGAAAAAAATTGTCTCGGGTCGCTTAGTCATGCTTAGTCTGAGAGTGAACAACACTCGTTTAAAGCTTCAAATTAAAGTTTTAAGAACTATTATTCAGTTACTGTAATTATCCGAATCATGAAGTAACCACATTTAAATTCAGCGCGCATTTGTGACGTAAGCGATCTCTACCCCCACTCTAAAATATTCGATTCTGTCGATCCTTCTTACCTTATACTCGACCGTCCCTGACAAATTATAACATCAACCCAAATGTATAAGTCGTGCATTTGGATTGATTGTAAAACTAGCTCATGTTAAATGACAGTTTGGAGAGTTATAACCTAATTTAAATAACTGTATTCAACCAAACATAATCTTAATAACAAATATCTGACATAGAATTAGGTTTGTTGGGTTAAACTACAAATTATAAAGTTAGGATATGATTATATTTGTTTGTAGAGATCCCTTACATTACATATAGTTAAGGTTATGCTAAGTTGAATAAAATATTGTAGAGGTTACAAAACAGTTGCTAGATCAAATATACCTATCTTAGAAGGTCTAAGGATTAGGATACTTGGTCTAGTGTGGGTTGTTTGTTAACTTCCTTTAACCCGACATTTGACACATGGGGTCTGATAGACCGACCCCTACACCTGAAAATATGCCTAACTTGGTTAACATTTGCTTTTCTTGTTGATTTTCAATAAATTGAATATTGTATTTTAGCAATTATTGTTTGATTCTATAGGTTACTGTAACATAAAAGTTTAGCCTTGTTATCTTTTAGAAGTCCACATTTGTAAAACAAATTTTTGGAGAAAGGTTTGTCGGACCCCACATGTCGGAACATGTAAAATGAATCCGCATGTCAAATGCCAGATTAATTGACAGTTAACCTAACCTTATTTATGTAACTAGTTTCCAAATTTAACATAACTGAAATAACTGGCATCCAACGTAAAATAAGGTTGTAATTGGCGGACCAGTTTAGAACCATTGATTTATATATAATCAAGTAGATCAGCTAGTACGTGTAAATGCTAAACATAACTATGATGGACCCTAAAAACCCTTATTACTAATAGTAATCGGATATCCATTGCATGGATACAAACCAGTATTCAGTGTATCCAGTTGCTTTCTTATTATCCGGTATCTATCCCGCCAAATTACTATCTGTTGCATTTCTACTAAATTTGACTACAATCTAAGTATATTCGAGACTTGTTCTGCTACTCTCTTGATGGAACCAAATTTTCCAATTGGGTAAAGGTAAACACTTGTAATGTTCCGTGTTTTTATTTTCAGTTGCCTGACACGTGTTTCGATCCGTTACGATCATTTAAAAGTTGAAAATGATCCTAATGGATTGATACACGTGTCAGGCAACTGAAAATAAAAACATGGAACAATGTAAGTGTTTACCTTTACCCAATTTACAATCTAAGTATTGATTCAACCTTTAGCCAGCTTTTCGAACATTTTAATCACTGTGCGACGCACAAAAACGATGTTTGACAGATAGCATTGATTAAATAATATATAAGATAGGAAACGCAATGCATTAAAAACGTGACCCCAAAAATTGTCCAGCTTTGGCGTCGACACCAAGTAGGCGGTCAACTGAACTACACTATTTAAAATCTTACAGATATCTAGTTTGTGTAGAAGTTGAAGACCGGTGAGATATTTATGCGCTCCTGATACTCTCCTCGAGCGGAGCGGTTAGCAAGTAGGTGCGGACGTCCCGGGAAAGTGAGGGGGTTAGATCATTGGTTTTGGCTGATGAGTGTGCGTGAACAAGCAGACGGCCGGCGATTCTTTTAATAGTTTTCAAAATGAATGTAAAACGTAATAATTGCGTTTATATTAATTGTCATATAAACAGACACAAAAATCCAGAAATATCATTCTTTAAATTTCCAAAAAAAGATGAAAGTAGACAAAAAATATGAATTGAGAATAGCGGTAATATAAACTTATTACAGTTAAAAACAATAAACTGCATACGAGTGTTATATGCGAAAAACATTTCGCTTCAAAATATATCATGAAAAATGGTGCTAGAAAAAATGTTCGCGAAATTCCTTCAACTTCAGAAGAAAACGTATTTAAATTGAAGTTGCCAATAAGAAAGTGCTATGGAAAATTACCAATAAACGAAAATGAAATTTCTACTGTGGAGATGGTGAGTTTTTAATATTCAGGACCGGCGTGTGCGGGACAAAATAGTCGTAAGAAAAAACGGGGGGGGGTTACCGCTTGTAGTGCCCAAAACATATTTATTAATAGGCTTAATTAATGACAGGGATTCGCGAAAAAAAATCTTAAGGTGTCCGTTTTTAGAGCTGCTCTATGGGTGATCGCAGTGACGGATCCAGAGAGCAATTTACGGGGGGAGGGGTATTGACAATTATCTGTTGTATTGTTTCAAAATATACAGGGTGCCCGTTTTTCGAGCTGCACTATCTCGCTTATTTGAAGAGATAGAGAATCGGTTAAATGGAGGCAAATTTGCGTATTTTAGTGCATACTAATAATTTGCTTTCACATTTCATACATCTTTAATTGTTTCGATGTAATTTGAAAAAAAAAGAAATTTTCGATATTTCAAAATGGATCATATCTGTCATTTGTAATTTTTTCCAAAATTTCTAAAAACATTCTTATAGCCCGATTTATGAACTTACTTCATAAACAAATTAAATCTGCAAACGATTCGTTATTGTTTTTCCAAACACGACTTTTGTTTTTGTTATGGGCGCATATGGAGATATCAGAGCTGGGATGAATCCTCGAAAACATGATTCGAATCACGAATCCGAATCACCTAATATGATTCGAATCACGAATACTCGAATAAAGGATTCGTAAGTAAAAAATATGATTCGAATCCTCATTTTTGAATCACGGATACAAATCCTTTAAAAATAAATTTGAATCTATTATTTGCAACCAGTAATATTTTATTCCATCAGTTTCTATTAACAAACATGTTCATTTACCGACTAAATATCTGATTATATAATGATTTTAATTAATGATGATATATGTGTTATTGAACTTCATTTTGAATCTGTGTTTTATACGCCTGACGCATGAAGTAAAATTTCGAGTTTAGAAAAGCCCCGTGAAAATTTGTCTCGGGTCGCTGCGCGACCCTCGACAAATTTTCTACGCGGGGCTTTTCTAAACTCGAAATTTTACTTCATGCTTAGTCTGGGAGTGGACAACCCTCGTTCTTAGAAGTTTCAAATTAAAGGATTACTCTAGATTACTAAGTTTATTACCAATTTACAAAGGCTACAGCTCGAAGGACCAATCATGGTCTTCGGAGACCGAAGGACTACAGGGAATCGAAGTTTATTTACAAGAAAACAACGAATATCTGAAGGTTTATAGTATGGATAGGAAAGAAAACATCCAATTTTGAAAAAATATCGAAGTTGGGTTGGTTTTCAGTGCGTTTTTAACTTCACTTTAAATCAGTGTTTTATACACGTGGCGCATGAAGTAAAATTTCGAGTTTAGAAAAGCCCCGTTAAAATTTGTCTCGGGTCGCTGCGCGACCCTCGACAAATTTTCTACGCGGAGCTTTTCTAAACTCGAAATTTTACTTCATGCTTAGTCTGGGAGTGGACCGTCAAGATTTTCTACATGTCGAGATTTTTGATATTTCTAGATTTATGTCGATTTTTTCAGAAAGTTTGTTATTGTATTAAATGCAACTTTAATATTAAATAAAAACGGTTTTTTTTAGGAATAGAATATTCACCCATTAAGAGCCGAACAAATTATAAAGCTAACTCTAAAAGTTAATTTTAGGTAAAATTTTGCATCTTTTTCTATGATTTCAATGAATGATTTATTATATTACATACGTCGATTTTTTAAAAGAGTTAAATTTAAAATTCAAACGAGTGTTGTCCACTCCTAGACTAAGCATGAAGTAAAATTTCGAGTTTAGAAAAGCCCCGCGTAGAAAATTTGTCGAGGGGTGACCCGAGACAAATTTTCGCGGGGCTTTTTTAAACTCGAAATTTTACTTCATGCGCCACGTGTATAAAACACTGATTTAAAGTGAAGTTAAAAATGCACTGAAAACCAACACAACTTCGATATTTTTTCAAAATTAGATGTTTTCTTTCCTATCCATGCTGTAAACCTTCAGATATTCGTTGTTTTCTTGTAAAAAAACTTCGATTCCCTGTAGTCCTTCGTTCTGCGAAGACCATGGTTGGTCCTTTGAGTTGTAATAAACTTAGTAATCTAGAGTAATTCTTCAATTTGAAACTTTTAAGAACGAGTGTTGTCCACTCCCAGACTAAGCATGAAGTAAAATTTCGAGTTTAGAAAAGCCCCGCGTAGAAAATTTGTCGAGGGTCGCGCAGCGACCCGAGACAAATTTTCACGGGGCTTTTCTAAACTCGAAATTTTACTTCATGCGCCACGCGTATAAAACACTGATTTCAAGTGAAGTTAAAAATATATATATTAACGTTGGATATTTTTCATGGTTAAGTAACCAAATATGCATTCACAAATATTTGAATTATTCGAAAATTTTAATATTTATATTCAAATATGAATAATTTAGTGATTTAAATATTCATATTGGAATATTTAACTATTTGAATTAATCGAATTCGAATCCCAGCCTTAATAGCGATGATTCGAATTATTTAGGAGGATTTGAATCCATGTATCAGGATTCGAATTTTAGGATTCGATTCCTTTTATAAGGATTCGATTCCTTTTATAAGGATTCGAATCCTTTTATAAGAATTCGAATCCTTTTATAAGGATTCGAATCATCTACGTTTGGATTCGAATACGAATCCTTTTAAAAAAATGTAACGAATCCGGATCACGAATCCGTCTTCACTAAAGTAATCGAATACCTCTTTTGAATCCTCTAAAACAATTCGAATCCGGGAATCGAATCCTGAATGATTCGAATCCTGCCCAGCTCTGGGAGATATGCATATCATTGAACAGCATTTTTTACGCTGATTTCAATGATGAGCTACATGTTGACTTTTGCAAAATGTATTGTTTTTATTATATGTAACCATTGAAACAATTGAGCAATGTCCACAAAAACTATTTGTTTGTATAAGAAAATGTAACCAATTATTAGTAGACTTCCGTGTAAATAGCATTTCAACTACTCCATAGCAACTTGATATTTTTTGGTTGACATCACAGTTATCTGACACTTAAAAACATGGAATATCTGTGAATATGATTTCATTGCAAACCTTTGTTTAAATTCAAAATAATTGTAAAGTTTTTTGGCAATTTTCTCGGTAAATACTTTTCTTAAATTATTGAATAAATTACCAAGTCATTCAGCTTAATACGCTTTAAAAATAATGTAATAAGACCGGTACTGTCAAATAATTAGGGGAGCCAATATTAACACATTTCAAATTTGACATGTAAATCCCTATGGTCCGAAATATTTAGAATACAATCCAATTCAAGATATAATAGTAGGAACTAGGACGAAGTCAAGTTATTGGAAAAAAGGGATTAGTTTTTATGATTAGGGGGCTATTTAAAAAATGGAAACAGCCCATCTCTTATTATATTGCGGAACGCCCAGTTCCAGGAAATATTTTAAAAGATTTAGTCCTTTTTAATATTAAAAAGTGTATGTCCATTGGACTTACAGTAAAATCAATTGTATGTGATCAGGGCTCTAACAATAGACGTGTTTATAATTTATTAAATATTTCAAAACAAAATCCTTTTTTAACTATGAGGAAAATAAAATGTTTGCCCTTTATGACGCCCCACACCTATTTAAATCTATAAGAAATAATTTAGCTTCAACAGACATATTTGTGGATGATTTGCGTGTGTCGTGAAATGACATAGTACATGTTTATAATATAAATAAATAATTTCAATTATCATCATGTTTAACAAATATTACAAACTGGCACATATATTCAATAACTTTTGACAAAATGTCTGTAAAACTTGCAGTTCAAGTACTAAGTAGGAGGATGTCTACAGCGATCGAAACTGCTGTAAATACAGGTAAGTCTTCAAGCGGAAACAATACAGCAAGCTTTTTAAAAATTATTAATGATCTTTTTGATTCGTTAAATAGCCGCACGCTATATGATCAAAATCCATATAAGAATGGATTATCAGATGAAAATAAAGTCGTGTTAGAGACATTAAGAAACGGATTGGTTTATTTAAATAAAATTAAAGTTTATTCTAAAACTATGACTGAACGAAAGAATGTTTATTGCTTTGAGGGCTTGGCACATACAATTACAGGAATATTACAATTATTCGACGACATTAAGAACAGGGGGCATACATTTTTGTTAACTAATCGTCTTCAGCAAGACCCACTTGAAAATTTGTTTTCGGTCCTAATGAATCGAGGTGGCTATAATAGCAACCCCACGGTTAAGGGTTTTCGACAGGCATTACAACAATCAATGCAAATAAGAATGCTGGAGACTATTACCGACAATTCAAATTGCGAGTTAAATGATGATAAACAATTATTTAATTTATCTGAAGAAAATAAAGACAGGTACATTTGATAATACATTAAAGTTAAATTGTTTTTATCGTGGGCCATAGGATTTTACATACTAAAAATGATACCTTGTGTTAATGTATTTTATCATATAATTTTGAAGCAAATTTTTATTGTTAGTAATAAATGCATTATTTTTCTTCACGGTGCGTTTAATTAGGATAACTTAAACATGTTTTATTCCATGTAAAAATAAAATAAATAACTGTGCACAAATAATGAAAGTGCCTTGAATTTCAGATTGATTAGTAAGATGATTAATTTAACGTGTATACTGTTGAAGAACGAGTGGAATTTGTAATTAAATTAATTATAAGAGGTTTGTCCGTTTTCGAGCAAAGGCATTTCAAACAATTTCTGTGATATTTTTTTGGATTTTTGTTATTGTTCTATTTCTATTATCTGGTAACAAATTATTAAATATATTTTTTAATGGAATAAAACATGTTTATATTATTCTAATTAAGCGCATCATGTAGAAAAATAATTGATTCATTACTAACAATAAAAATTTGCTTCAAAGTTATATGATAAAATACATTAACACAAGGTATAATTTTTAGCATGTAAAATACTAAGGCCCGCGATAAGCAAAAGATAATATATGTATAACTAAAAGTGGCCGTTTTCTTATTACTGCAAAGAATACGGCCACTATCAAGGGACATAAAAAATGGACATAAAAAAGCAGCGCGATGAACAAGCGATCTTTGTGCGCCACGTTACATTCGAAGCAAGTATCAGGAGAGCATAACGAGCACAACTGCACAGTTAGTTCTATAATACGTCGTTCATTTGAGTGGTGTCTCCAGCTGACTGAGACGTGTAAGGCGTGCAAGGGTGGTTGTATATAGTTTTCATGAGCACGTTATTATCCATACAGTTTCGCTTCTTATACTACTTATTCAATGCAGATAGTCATGGCAGTATATGACTCAGAATCTATTTTTACCATGATCGCCTAGGTAATGTGCATAATTTTCGATATTGACGGATAAAAATCAATTGATTTAAAATTTACAAAACAACTAGTTTATGTCTACAAGGTGGCCCAAATTGGATGTTCTATAGGGAATCTCGGTTATTAGAAGAGATAAAAAAAATCGATGGCGCATCCTCGAGTTCTTTTTTCGAGGAAAACTTAATGCCGAAAACAGAAATTAGCTATCGTCTTTTATTTTCAAATTATAGCCAAAAATTCAATATTTTCCATATTCGATTCATTTTCTCAGTCATTTATTATTTTATCAAGATAAGAATTATATGTTCTATAGGTACTTTTTCGAGGAGAATCGAATGCAAATTATTATTTCTATCTTCATTACTCTTTTATTATCCAGCCCAAAGTTATATTTTTTTCAATAGAAGTTATAGTTAGCTGTGCTATTAATAAATTTGTTATTTTTTCTCTTTTCATTGATATATAATATGTTGATGTTATATTTGCAATTTATTGAGATATATTATATTTTTATTAAATTTTAAATATTTCTCATTAAACGCAGAAGGCTTGTAAATAAAATGATGCCTGTAACGCATGAAACAAAAAACAACAACGTTGTTATTATATTAGTTGTTTGCTGTGTAGAGATACTTAATATTAATAAACTAAGTGAATATTTAAAAATTAATTAAACTAAATTCGTACAGAAATAACAACAAAGAGAGACACAAAAAACTAAAAAAAAAAAATTATAATTGGCGTGGCATATTTTCAAAAACCCCTAAATCCATTTGAAAACCATGGAATTAGGAGTTTTTAGAAAAAGGCGACTCAAGTATACACCCTTATTCTCGCGCATTAATAGGACCTAAATCCGTAGCGTGCATTGATTTTTGTGTCAATGTCTCTACCACTCGGTTACAAAAAATAAATTAGCAACTAGTCTCTCAGCCGAGTACTAAAGTCTATTTTACTACTTTTATTAATAATTTATGTTTATTAAAAAAAAAAGCGTATCCAGTATCTACACAGCATCTGTTTTTTTTACTTCTTAAAAGAACCTGAAATAAAATTTTAGCTTCAGTTTCAGCTCGGAAAACCTTTTACGTATAACTCTCCCGGCGGCATTTACATATTAATATCGTAAGTCAGGTTCAGCTTGCGCCGGACGTTCCGCAACAATGCCCGTGTACGTGAAAAGATTTTTGGCAGCCCTTTTCTAATTAGGGCCGTAAAGAGATTATCTGTATTTTATAGCGCATAAAATTTGCATAATGGGCACACTATTTAAAGCGGGCCTCCGCGCAGCACAACACGAGATACATTTTGTATGGGAAGGAACTTAATATGCAACGCTTTTACGGCCACGATAATATGTTACAAAATACAAAACAAAAGGGATTTTTTGAATAAAAACACGAGCACGGGAACAATCTTGCAATTTGTTCTGAATAAATTTACACAAAAACAATATAAAAAACATTTAAATATTTATTCGATTAATATAAAAAAAGGATATAAATAAAAAAGTGTTTCCACTCCCAGACTAAGCATGAAGTAAATTTTCGAGTTTAGAAAAGCCTCGTGAAAATTTGTAGAGGGTCGCGCAGCGACCCGAGACAAATTTTCTGGGCTTTTCTAAACTCGAAATTTTACATCATGCGCCACGCATATAAAACACTGATTCCAAGTGAGATTCAAATTTCAAAAAATTCAAAATTCATAATATTTTAGTGTTTTATACGCGTGGCGCATGAAGTAAAATTTCGAGTTTAGAAAAGCCCGAAAATTTGTCTCGGGTCGCTGCGCGACCCTCGACAAATTTTCACGGGGCTTTTCTAAACTCGAAGTTTTACTTCATGCTTAGTCTGGGAGTGGATAACACTCGTTTAAAGCTTTAAATTAAACTCTTAAAAAAACAACAACGAATAACTAAAGATTTAAAGAAAATAAGCTGAATTTGGAATACGTATGCTTTAAAGAAAAACTTCCTGTACATTAAAGAAATGTCATTTGGTTGTGCGGTAAGCAATCAGCTGTTCAGGGATGGTACAGGGATCAAAATGTTCGAAAAGCTGGCTAAAGGTCGAATTAATACTTAGATTGTAGTCAAATTCAGTAGAGAAGCAACGGATAGTAATTTGGCGGGATAGATACCGGATAATAAAAAAGCCGGATATACTGAATACCGGATAGTATCCATAAGGGTTTTTAGAGTCCATCATTGTGATATTTAGCATTTACACGTACTATATGATCTACTTGACTATATAAATCAATGGTTTTTAACTGGTCTGCCAATTACAACCTAATTTTACGTTGGATGCCAGTTATATCAGTTATGTTAAATTTGAAAGCCAGTTACATAAATTAGGTTAGGTTAACTGTCAATTAACCTGGCATCTGAAATGCGGATTCATTTTACATGTTCCGATATGTAGGGTCTAACAAACCCTACTCCAAACATTTGTTTTACAGATGTCAGTTAGGATTTTTGGACTTCTAAAAGATAACAAGTCCAAACCTTTATGTTACAGTAACCTGTAGAATCAAACAATAATTGTTAAAATACAATATTCAATTTATTGAAAATCAACAAGAAACATACATTTTAACCAAGTTAGGCATATTTTCAGGTGTTGGAGTCGGTCTGTCAGACCCCATGTGTCAAATGCCGGGTTAAGGAAGTTAACAAACAACCCACACTGGACCAAGTAACCTAATCCTTAAACCTACTTAGACAGGGATATTTGATCTAGTAACTGTTTTATAACCTTGTAATGGGCCAATAGGGGTCACGTGCAAATATTTTTTTGGTGAAATTAATTTACAAAATTAATATTAAAAAATTTAAAAAAAAATTCAGGCTTTTCCAAACTCGAAATTTTACTTCATGCGCCACGCGTACAAATCACTGAAATATTGCGAACTTCAAATACACACGTATCATCATCTAAGTAATAACAATTAATTACGTAACAGGAATAAAGAAATAAAATTGTCAAAAATCACTAACATTAAAAGAATGGTTGAAATTTCATATAAGAATGTTAATTTCGACAAACTTTGTTTTAAAATTCATCTAAGCGGATTTTTCCGACTTTCGAACTTTGAAATAATTTAAAATGAGAGATTTTTGTCAGTTTCTGAAAATGGCAAGTTAAAGTTGTCGAAACTATAGTCACTTAATAAAATCTCAGTTATACAAACAAAGTTAAAAAGTGTTTTATTTGGAAATTTTTCAGATGCTTATTGATTTCGTAATCCTTTGTTACTATTAATTAATGTTGACGTTTTGTCTCGATTTTATCGATACATTTATTTTATTTATTTCAACAAAACCCATTTTAATAATAACGATATAAAAAATAAACTAAATTCAATAGAGTTTAGTTTATTTTTTATATCGTTATTATTGAAACGTGTTTTGTTGAAATAAATTTATCGACAAAATCGAGACAAAACGTCAACATTAATTAATAATAAGAGATCTTGGCGTGCTTTTCTCATCAAACCTTAATTTCTCTAAACACATTAACCTGATTTGCAATAAAAGCTTAACAATGTTGGGGTTCATTCGAAGGTTTACTGGTGACTTTAGTCCGAGTACAGTTATGAGATTGTACTTAGCACTCGTACGTCCACATCTAGAATATGGATCATCAGTATGGGCCCCATACACTGGTACAGCAATTAAAAAAATGGAAATGGTGCAGAGCAAATTTTTAAAACTTATGCAGTTTAGACTGGATGGCCCTAATTCAATCTTTAGCCATAGCCAGATGCTGATTAGATTAAATATTCAATCGTTGGCGGAGAGGAGAAAGTTTCTTGACATTTTGTTTTTATTTAAATTAGTTAATGGGATTTTGAATTGCGGCGAACTGTTGGAGATGTTAAATTTCAATATACCAAGAAATGCTCAGTCTAGACATAAACCCTTGTTTAGATTGGCATTTCACTCAACGAACTATGGGATGTTCAATCCCATGGATCGTATGATGCGTTACGCAAACCTACTGTCGCGTAGTAACGACTTTTTATTATTCACATCTTCACTGCCGCAGTTTAAAAACCGATTAAAGCGCATTAAGTTGACAAATTTCATACAATGACCAGTGATCATAATTATTTATATTTATCTTTTAATTCAATATTTTATTCCTACATGTTATTTATTGCTTTAATGTTGTTAATTTCTATTGTAAAAAAGGTGAATTCCGTAAATAAAGAATAATAATAATAATAATAGTAACAAAAAAGTTACATAATGATTACATAATTTTTTCTCTAAAATTCTTATTTTTTAAAAATATTGATTGGCATAATTAGACAATTAGCTTAGAAAATAAATCAGAATATCTTCAATTTGGTTCTCATTAATCACTTGAAGAAACATCGAGAATGACGATAAATCGAAACTAGACGGAGAGAATAAAAAATAGTAGTGAAACAAACCAAGTGAATTTTATTTAATTATCAACAAAACAAAATATCAAATGTTTTCAAAAAATTCATGTGATTAAGTGTTTTTTTTTATATTATCGTAAAAATTGATTAAACGAATGAATAATTGAAGACATCGTCCTTTTCGAGACGGTTAAAATAATTAATCAATTTCAATTAACAGCGTCCACACCCCGAAAAGCAATCAATCAAGGAATTCAAGGAGGACTTTGGGATAACTCCGGTTCGGAAAGCAGAGCCCGATTTGAATTTATATTACAAATCTCTTTCTGAAATCCGCTTTAAAGTTTCCCTCATTAATTACCCACGCACGTCCGCGGGTTTTGATTAATCGCTCCCCCATTTAAAAGAAGTATCTTACGTGAACTATCCGAACTATCCTCATAATATGAAAACAATTTTATAATAATTACTCACATATAATAATGAGGAACAAATTCTTGTAAAACGGTAACAATTTTATGATAATGTTGACTTCATTTATTTTTTCATAATAATTATGATTAACATAACCTCAGCGACCAAATAAAATTTTCAGGCTTTTCTAAACGTGAAGTTTTAGTGAAAACTAGAGCAGTGCACGGGCCGGGCCTGGAATTTTTCTAGCGGGCCGGGCTTCCAATCCAAAATATGGACCGGGCCGGGCCTAACTATTTTTTTATAGTTTGTTTTTGTTTTTAATTGCAAACCATATATATATATATATATATAAATAATCTTTATTGCCAGTATAATATACAGAATTCATATAAAAAAATATAGATACAAAAAAATACAATGAGAAGAATAAAAAAATATTACTGGCAATCGGCTATCGGCCAGCAGCCTTTCTGCCGAGGTTTTTTTTTTTAGGGACATACGTTAGGGGAATGATGTAAATGAAATTATGATATCAATGTTGGTTATGGTATGTGATGAATTAAAAGACTGTTTGTGAGGGATTTTTGAATTTAGGGAAAATGTTCTCATTTCCGGGGGTTGTAAACTATATTTATAAACAAGTAAATGCATATTTTCAAGTGTAATAAACCTTTATTAGCTAGTGTTTTGAAACTCCAAGAAAATGTTGAATTATTATTAAAAAAAAAAAAAAAAAAAACCCGCCCGTGCAGGACTCTAGTGGAAATACTCGTTAGAAGCTTTAAATTGAGCGCTTTTATAAAAACAACGAATTCCTGCAAATTTACCGAATGCTGTAATTATCAGGATATGTATACTTAAACAAATATTAGGCTGTATTATTTAAATAAATAATTATTTACAGTATTATCAACGCAAAGTGAACGAAAAATAACAACCAGTTCCTTTTATTCACGTTCATGCATGCGAGCTTAACCCTCACGTAATAATGTTTTTTTACGATTCGCACGGAATTCCATTGATTAAACCACAAACCCCTAGGCCGCGTCCCCATATATAAATACTGAAGATTAATTATGTATTCTCTGGGTATATAAACCCTGAATATTTTACATTTACTCACGAAGTGCGTTTTTTTATGTGCGAATAAACATTACACGTGCGTACGAAAACACGTTGACCCGGCGCGTCCACCATTTCGCAAACAGAGGAATTTTAACACTCTAGAGACCAGAGCTGGGCAGGACTCGAATCATTCAGAATTCGATTCCAGGGTTCTAATCCTTTTAGAGGATTTAAAAGAGGTATTCGAATACTTTAGTGAAAACGGATTCGTACCATTTTTTTTAAAGGATTCTTATTCGAATCCAAAGGTAGGTGGTTCGAATAAGAATCCTTTAAATCAATTTAAATCCAGAGGTAGGTGATTCGAATCCTTATAAAATGATTTGAATCCGCATAAAGGATTCAAATCCTCCCAAATAATTCGAATCATCGCTATTAAGGCTGGGATTCGAATCCGAATAATTCAAATAGTCGAATATTCTAATATGAATATTTAAATCACAAAATTATTCATATATAAATATGTTTTTAAACGAATATTGAATTTTCGAACATTTAATTATTTAAAATTTTCGATTAATTCAATATTTGTGAATGCGTAGCATATTTTTAACTTCACCTTAAATCAGTGTTTTATACGCGTTGCGCATGAAGTAAAATTTCGAGTTTAGAAAAGCCTAATTTGGCTCGGTCGCTCCGCTTCGCTACGCGCCCGAGCCAAATTTTCAGGCTTTTCTAAACTCGAAATTTTACTTCATGCTTAATCAAGGAGTGGAAACACTCGTCAGAAGTTTTAAATATTTTATTAACACCCTGTATATGATAAACTTCTAAAAAAGTGGTTACATTCTGTTGTAAAAATATCTACATGATTTTATATAGAGTAATATTTTCTCGTAAAGTTGAAAATAAAAAAGTGTTCCATCTATCTTGGAACAATATGTATGTGTACTTAACAGAAAACATTATTTGTACACTTGGTTATCATACTTTCTTGTCACGTGTAAGATATATATATATATATATATATATATATATATATATATATATATTTATTTTTAGGTTTTCGCGAGCAAAATATAACTGGCTTGAGTTTTTTGGGCTGCTTTCTCGCGTTGGTTGATTTATTTGCGCTCTACGTTTCGGCAGCATCACTTCTGCTATCCTCAGGAGCTTTTTTGTATACTCAGTATACAAAAAAGCTCCTGAGGATGGCAGAAGTGATGCTGCCGAAACGTAGAGCGCAAATAAATCAACCAACGCGAGAAAGCAGCCCAAAAAACTCAAGCCAGTTATATATATATATATATATATATATATATATATATATATATATATATATATATATATATATATATATATATATATATATATATATATATATATATATATATATATATATATATATATATATATATATATATATACAGGGTGGGCCACGAATAACGCCCATTAAAAGTTTTCGGGATTCCTGACAGAGGAAAAATTTGAAAAAATTCTACATTGCACGGTTGATCGCATTCATGTGTGAATTGTACAGGAATTATTCAATTGTGCAAACATTCTGGGAGGAAAGAAATTTCGAAATAACTCAAAAACTACTTGCTCTAAATATAGGTAGACATAATACTTTTATGTTGCAAATTGTCTTGCCAATCACCATATGAGAAAAAATATTGGCCATTCCATTTGAAAACATTCAATTATGATGTTTTTAAGTGGGCACTGAAATATTGACATTTTTGAAATACCTATTGTCAAAATTGACAGATGTCAATTTTTTTTAATTCTAGAGGGATCTATAAGTAACAATTCAAGATGCCGCTCGTCTGTGTATCTTGTCCCTACTAGAAGTTATAGGCATTTTTCAAAACGCCTATTTGAGGTCAATATTTAACAAATAAATTTTTAACTCAAAAACTGTAATAATTAAGTGAACATAAATTCATATAAGAGGGTAGAAAATTGAACGGGAAATCTAAAAAAAATAATATATAGGATGTTCCATATAAAATAACCAAGTTGGTAGCCATTTCCGGCACAACCGGAAGTGATAGAAAGTCGAAATATTTTCCATGAGATGATCGCATTCAACCGTGCAATGTAGAATTTTTTCAAATTTTTTCTCTGTCAGGAACCCCGAAAACTTTTAATGGGCGTTATTCGTGGCGCACCCTGTATACACAAATAAGACAATTAACTTTGTTTGTATAACTGAGGATTTTATTGTGACTATAGTTTCGACAACTTTAACTTGTCATTATCAAACATAAAGACAAGTTAAAGTTGTCGAAATAAAATCCTCAGTTATACAAACAAAGTTAATTGTCTTATTTGTGTAAATAATGATGTATAACGAAGTAGAAGCCTCCACAGTGAACAGTTTCATATACAACAAAATTGATCTTGATCTTGATTGAATTTGTTAATAAAAACTGACTAATATGTGATATCAAAACATTATTAAATTAACAAAATTAATCTTTTTGGGTATACTTTTAAGTAGCGATTCTTTTCAAGTAATTACAGTTGTAAAATGAATTTATGTATATTTTTAATTATTTTCAATTTTCAAAGAGATTTTTTCCCTAAATAAATAACCAATAGATTTTTTTTTTACAAGTCTGGTTTTTCTAATAAACAATTAAAGGCGAGTTTATTTTTATCCATCCATTTGTAAAAGGTGTATAATTTTGTAACCGTCATTAAACTAGTCTTGGCAATATTATCAATATTACGTGAAGGCCTTTCAAAAATAATTCACAGCAATAAATATATAATTGTAAATATTAAATCTAAAACATCTGGTATCGAAAATGACCGATATTTTCAATATTGATACTTTTCACTATAATGTGATGTATTTTAAACTAACGAGTGTCTTCCACTCCCAGACTAAGCATGAAGTAAAATTTCGAGTTTAGAAAAGCCCCGCGTAGAAAATTTGTCGAGGGTCGCGCAGCGACCCGAGACAAATTTTCACGGGGCTTTTCTAAACTCGAAATTTTACTTCATGCGCCACGCGTATAAAACACTGATTTATCTAGAAGTTCAATAACTCATATATCCTTATTTATTAAAATAACTAATTAATCGGATATTTAGTTTGTAAATAATTAGGTTTTGAACATTTTTGTTAATAAAAACTAACGGCGATATTAAAAATGTTAATGGTTGCAAATAATAGATTCAAGTTTATTTTTAAAGGATTTGTATCGAATCATATTTTTCTCTTAAGGTAAACGATCCTTAAGAGTAAAATATGATTCAAGTATTCGTGATTCGAATCATATTAGGTGATTCAGATTCGTAATTCTTATCTTGTTTTTGAGGATTAATCCCAGCTCTGCTAGAGATCAGGGCCCGTATTCACAGTACCGATGCAATTTGTAATCGGTGAGAAGTGACGTAGTTTTACTCCATACGGTTTGGTATATTCTTCCCAAAATTAAGTCATTTTAGTGCGATTCCCTCCGATGACAAATTGCATCGGTGCTGTGAATAGGGACCCAGAGTTGGGACAAATCCTCAAACAAAAGGATTCGAATCACGAATCCGAATCACCTAATAAGATTCGAATCACGAATGCTCGAATAAAGGATTCGTACGAGAAAAATATGATTTGAATCAAAGATTCGAATCCTCTTCTTTTGTATAACGAATGCAAATCCTTAAAAATATAAATTTCATGTTATTATTTTTTTGTAACCATTAAAATTTTAATATCGCTATCAACTCGCTAATAAACATGTTTTTTTCTGACTGATGCAATAACGAGTAATGTTGCCTTGGTTCCGATATGTCATAACATACTCATATCTCTCTAGGAAAATATGAAACTTTTTGACAATCCATATTTCCCTACAGAAATATGAAACTTTTTGTTGTGTGAGATTGGGAAGGGGATTATAGAATGTAGAGAATTGATGAGAATGAGAGCAGGGAGGTGTAGCTAGAAGAAGCGAAACGGCTACTTATAGAATTAAAATTGAATTTGTGTTCAGTATTCCGGAACCAGGTACCCACAGACGCGTATCGGACTTCAAGGTCCTCTTCAATGTGGTCCCGACCCAGTGCTGAGGAATACTGAACATTTCTGACTATTTCAAGCCAATATGTGAAAACTATTAATGATTTCGATAGCTAACGCCATCAAATGCTACTTAAAGAATTGTTTATAGTTTTATTTATTGTTTGTAAGTCGCTGAAGAGTTCTATTATTATTTCATGGTTTATGGTTAGTTTATAATAGTTATTGTATGATGTTTGTAAATAATATGCCAAATAAAGGTTTTATATATAAACTTTTTGACAACCCATATTTCCCTAGGGAAATATGAAACTATTTGACAACCCATATTTCCCTAGGGATTGTCAGAAAGTGACAAGAAAATGTTTTCCTCGATACCGTTCACATTTTGAGCGTTTTCACACTGATCACTTTTTGTCTGTGACTACGAATAGAATAAACAAGTCATAACTCAAAAATAACAGAAAATTATAACAATACACCAAATCTTCAAAAAACGATAGTAAAATATTTTCTGCGGCACCGTTCACGGAATGTTGGCTCCTTGATTATTCGCGAAAATTGCATACATTTTTTTTATATGCAGATTTGAATTTGGCTGGAACAAAACATTTATGGATATTCGCCGCTTGCGTTAGCACATACGACATTTCAAATTATGACATGATGAAAAAGTCAGAACCATGACAGACCAGTCTACTATGATCATTACAAACATGGCCCTTAGCAACGTTTTAATAAAATCAAAAAAAGAATCCAATATTTTTCTATTTTCAGGAAGGTATTGTTTTAATCAGAAAAAAAAACTATTGATTACAACACGGGAAATATGAAATATTTCCCTTGCCTAGCCTACCTCGGAAAATAATCTCTTCATATTTCTTTAGATGTAATAGTAATTATTAAACATAATGCTTTTAATTCAAATTTACTTGGCTTGTTTTACTAATTATTAGTAAAACAAACCAAGTGAATTTAAATTAAAAACCTATATATTAGTACAAATGTTTTACTAAGTGATCAATGAGGAACAAGTTAACGATATAATTATTAAAGCCTAATTTTATTAACACCGAACAACGTTGATAACAGACTATATATCTCTTTCCGTGTTATTCTAATTAAAGATGTAATTGTGTTTTTTGGTTTGGAATATAAGTATACCTACTACCTAAAATATAAATATGGTGATTTTTTAAATGCTGTTTTAAACCCTACCCTGCAAGTATGCCTAGCAACAAGGGATTTGTTTTCGCTTCATAGAACGAAAGACGTGAATTGTACGCTGTAACTGATAATTCTAACAGCCACCGTTCCTAGAAATGTGTCTGTTGTAACCGATGTGTTCGTTGTAAGCAACATCAATGCTTTTTTTGTATACTTTATTGTACGGACCGACTATTTTGTTCGTTATATCCGATTGTACATTATAGCCGGTGTTGTTATAAACAATTTTGACTGTATTTGTTTTAATGTGTCATTTAGCAGCAACAATTTTCATTGACATACATTTATTTATTTAACGGTGGTCTACCATAGAATATTACATCAATATTACAATAAGTAATACATTAAACATTAGAGATAAAATATGAACAATTATATATATAAAAACTCATACATGTAAACAACAATATATATATATATATATATATATATATATATTTATATATATACAGGGTGTCTACGCTAAACCGGTCGTTAAAAGTTTAGGGGGTTGCCGTTGCACTAGAAATTTGAAAAGAATCCTCGTCATACGGTTGAATCAGTTCTCCTCATGTGAAATATTTTCAACTTTATATCACTTCCGGTTCCACCGGAAGTAGTACCAAGTTTGTTATTTTAAATAGAACACCCTATATATTAGTAATTTTTTGGGTTCCTCGTTTAAATTGCAACATATTTTATTCGAACATATGTACACTTATCTCTTATAGTTTTCAAGAAAAAGAAATATTTCTATAATTCTGACCTCTAAAAGGCATCTTGAAATCTGTCTGTAACTTTTCTTAAGAATAAGATAAAAATATGATTTATATCTTTACTTGTACCTAGAAGATACCTCTATAAGTGAATTAATTGGAAACTGTCAATCTTCACAATAAGGGTTCTTAAAATGTCAATATCTAAGTGCCCTCTTCAATATCTAGTAATTCAATTATTTTAAATGGAATGACCCAATTTTTGTCACATGGTACGATTGGGGGGAAAATATCCTACAAAAAAGTATTATAAAACTATACTCCTAAAGCAAGTAGTTTTCGAATTATTTCGAAAATTCGTTTTTCGTCGCATTTGTGCAGGGAATAATGCGCGCATAAGTCGGAATTGAATTTTAGTAGGCCAATAGTATGCTTTTGTTTTGTCGCGATTGTATTAAAAAATGTCAAATAATAAAAAGAATTAGTACTAAGTTTTACAGAAATCAACAAAATGAATAATTACACAAATCAACAAATTATCAATTTATTCTTTATACATGGCAACTGCCAATTGAACAAAATTTGATTCCAATCTTCTAAATCTTGTTTTATTCATCGGCGGCTGATGTGGTTAAGTTTCATTAAATATTCTACATGTTCGAGTACCAATTCTATCGCAGTTGCCATGTACAAAGAATAAATTAATAATTTGTTGATGGGTGTATTTATTAATTTTGTTGATTTCTGTATAACTTTGTACTAATTGTTTTTATTATTTGACATTTTGCATTACATAAGCGACAAAACAAAAGCATTACTACTTGCCTACTAAAATTCAGTTGCGACTTATGCGCGCATTATTCCCTGCATAAATGCGACGAAAAACGAATCTTCAAAATAATTCGAAAACCACTTGCTTTAGGAGTATAGTTGTTAATATTTTTTTGTAGGAAATCTTCCCCCCAATCATACCACGGGATAAAAAATGGGTCATTTCATTTAATAACATTGAATTACGAGATATTGAAGAGGGCACTTCGATATTGACATTTTAAGAACACTTATTGTCAAAATTGACAGTTTCCAATTAATACACTCATAGAGGCATTCTCCAGGTACAAGTAGAGATATAAAGCATATTTTTATCTTACACTTAAGAGAAGTTACAGATAGATTTCAAGATGCCTTTTAGGGGACAAAATTTTAGAAATATTTTTTTTGCTTGAAAACTATAAGAGATAAGTGTACATATGTTCGAATAAAATATGTTGCAATTTAAACGGGGAATCCAAAAAATTATTAATATATAGGGTGTTCCATTTAAAATAAAAAACTTGGTACTACTTCCGGTGGAACCGGAAGTGATATAAAGTTGAAAATATTTCACATGAGGAGAACTGATTCAACCGTATGACGAGGATTTTTTTTCAAATTTTTAGTGCAACGGCAACCCCATAAACTTTTAACGAACGGTTTATCGTATATATATATATATATATATATATATATATATATATATATATATATATATTTTGAAACATATACTAACTTCAAGTTTCATAAAAAACTAATAGTAGGCAATATGAAAACAGAAAGAAAAACCACTAGTTTAACTTACAAGAGATGTTCAAAATGTCCACCGCCAGCGATGCAAGCCTGGCAAAGGCAGCAAAATCTTGTTCATTTTAAATTTCAAGTGCAGCATTCATAATTCTGTCTCGTCATTGCTTGTCATTCTGAATTTACTTTGTATACGAATCTTCTTTGATATTCCCGACAACTTTCTAAAGTATTGCCGCTGCAAAAGCCGTAAAAAAAAATAATGTTGGCATGTTCTTCATTGCCAAACTGCATTGTTAACAAAATTTGTATCTTTTTTTACACTAAAAATTAATAGCAATACCAAAAGTATGTGACAACTGTCAACAAATAATAAATACTTCTTTTATTTCAAACCAATTTCCATAACCGTATAACCAAACTAAATGAAACAACAGAAAATTAAAATAAATTGACAAAATTACAGGGAATGAATTTTAATTGTCTTAAGCCATCTATAGACGCGTTTCGAGATTTATCCCTCATCAGTATAGCTATGCTTCAGACTTTCAATACAAAAATATTAAAATAAACAGGAAACTTACAGGAATGTCAAAGTGTGTCGTCGAAGCTGGTACACAAAACTGGGGTGAGTGAAAATGAAGGAATGTTATTTATAGGTAAAGGGATTAAGTCATTAGTAGGTGCGAACAATTTGATACCTGAGAGAAAGTGACATACCGCCTTTAAAGGTACAGTTTAACATAAAGATAACACAGGTTTACAAAAAAAATGTCCGGACTATTTGACCGGACCATGGTATCCCGGGGTACTTTTGCGTCCTGAATCCGATCCCGGGGTCAGCTGAGCCCCATCACGTCAGAAAAACGAGATTTCAAGGTCACTTAGAGGTTAAAATGGTCATTTTTTGGAACTGGACCCGGGACAATGTTGCCGCATGAAATTAGTTCGTGTTTTCGATCTGGGGGCGCCACTATACAAAGCGACCCATTTCTCGATTTATAACAACACTATAAAACGAATATTATTGAGATATATGAAAAATGTTATTTATAAAATATATTAAATGTTTTTTTTAATTAGGCGGAATGCATTCCGTTTTTTGATTACATAAAATTGATGATTTTAAAATCCATTATAAAACAAATATAAAAAAATAAAATGCATTGCGCATATATCAGTAATAAAATAGGCTTATTTTGTACAATCAAGTATCTAAATGTTTATTATAATTTAATCAACAACGAACTACTGTTTTTGTATTTAGGCAACTCAATATACACTGCCAGTTTCAAATCCATTAGCTCTATCTTTTTCTCCATTGGAGTAGCACTGTCAACCTCTCGAGTGAGCTTTCACAAGCGACTGGTTTCTGTTGGTCATTTAATCAAGTGTTTTCGGCTATT
Source organism: Philonthus cognatus (assembly GCA_932526585.2). Taxonomy (NCBI): domain Eukaryota; kingdom Metazoa; phylum Arthropoda; class Insecta; order Coleoptera; family Staphylinidae; genus Philonthus; species Philonthus cognatus. Next base: position 158,004,437 of record OW052241.1, read on the forward strand.
CATTCCATTTATTTTAAAGAGAGAAGAACTCAGGCTATTCCGGCACTTTAACGCCAACTTCCCCGGAAGTGGAAAATCACTCGGGAAAATGGCTAAGTGCTTGAAGAATAGAGAGTCTTTCTGTGTTCTGTGTGGGGAATATCATCTTAAGACGAACTTGGTGAATTTCACAGAGACCATATCTGCACAATTTAAGTCGTGTTTTCCCAATTCCGAAGGTCCAGATAACAACCCATGGGCCCCAAAAGTTCTTTGTCGCACATGCCAAGCGCGTTTGAGATGTTGGCAGACTGGCTCTAGGAAAATGATGTTTTCTTCTCCTATGACCTGGCGGGAACCAGAAAATCACGAACGCGATTGCTACTTTCGCAGAAACGTTAAGCCTGGGTTAAATTCCAGGAACAGAAAATCGCTGAATTACGTGGTCACCTCGTCGGTTACCATGCCAGTGATAGCTGATGTTGACCTTGATGAACGTATGGTTGTTGATGGCGAAGATGAAGGAGGTAAGGAAATAGAACCGGAGCAAAATGAAGGGGAGTTCTCACAATCTCCAATCGACGTGGACGATGACAGCGAGAATGATCAACTCCAGAATTCAAAGTGGAATCAAATGAAACTCAATGAGTTGGTTCGAGATCTGGGGCTATCTAAGGACCAGTCTGAACTGTTAGCTTCTCGTTTAAAAGAAAGAGGTTCTATGGAGAAAGGAACAATTGGGACCTATTACAGAAATAGGGATGAGCCTTTCCGGAAATATTATGACCAGCATGATTCATTAGTATTTTGCAGAGATATAGAAGGTCTATTCGGCGAATTCGGAGTTGAGCATGATTCGGATGATTGGCGGCTATTCATTGATTCATCAAACAGGAGTTTGAAAGCTGTTTTGTTGAACAATGGCAATAACCTCGCGTTAATTCCAATAGCTTACTCGACGATATTGAGTGAGAACTACTGCAATCTGGACTATTTGCTCCAAAAAATTAATTACAGCAGGTACAAATAGACAATATGTACGGATTTGAAGGTAGTAACAATACTTTTGGGACAACAGAGTGGATTTACAAAATACCCTTGTTTTCTCTGTGAATGGGATAGTCGAGCTCGTGATGAGCATTATGAAAGGAAGATTTGGCCATCAAGGGAGAATTTTCTTGTTGGTCGGAAGAACATAGAGCAAGAACAGTTAGTGGATCCCAAAAGTATTTTACTACCTCCGCTCCATATTAAATTAGGGTTGATAAAACAATTCATCAAGGCTCTTAAAAAAAGAAGTAGCGAAGCCTTCCAATATCTCTACAAAAAATTCCCAAAGTTGTCAGATGCCAAAATCAACGAAGGGGTTTTCAATGGGCCGCAAATAAGGGAACTTATAAAAGATCCAGAGTTCCCGAAGACGATGACGGTGGATGAGGAAGAAGCATGGAAGAGCTTCGTGAATGTTGCCCAGAAATTTCTTGGAAACAATAAAGACCTAAACTATAGGGAATTGGCGGAGTGCTTGCTCCGGAATTACAAAGCTATTGGAAGTTTGATGAGCTTGAAGGTCCATTTCTTGGATTCACATTTGGATAATTTCCCAGAAAACCTTGGACATTATAGCGAAGAACAAGGTGAAAGATTTCACCAAGATATAAAAGAGATGGAAAGACGCTACCAAGGTTTCTGGGACATCAACATGTTGGCAGACTACTGCTGGAACTTGAAGAGGGATACGACCAAGGGGCATAAGAGAAAGGCACTTAGAAGGAGTTTTGAGCAAACCTGCAGACCCCATAAACAAGCGCAGAAAGATTGAAAAATTTGGAGGGAGAAAAGTGAGAGGCAAGGGGACTCACTGTAAACAAGCACCTCGATGGGAACAGAATCTGCAAAAATTGGGAGGGAGAAAAGTGAGAGGCAAGGGGACTCACTGTAAACAAGTACCCCGAAGAGACCAGAATCTGCAGAAATTGGGAAGGAGAAAAGTGAGAGGCAAGGGGACTCACTGTAAACAAGCACCCCGAAGGGAACAGAATCTGCAACGTCCACGTCGTTGTTCCTGGGTGATGCTAATAGCAGAGTTCAGTTTAATAGCAGGGCTGGGTTCCCTGTCAATATCTCACAGCGAACGGATCGCCGGAATTGGATGCCTTGACAGGGAGATCGAAATCCGCGAGATAAAACAATCATGGCAACATTTTATCCACTGGGGTGGCACTGTGATAGTCCCGATCGAGATTTAGGGCTCCTTGCCGATGTTTGGAAGATATTCAAGACCTAAACAGTTACCCTCTAACTTAACAGATCGCTTGAGAAATTGTCCCGGGTCCAGTTCCAAAAAATGACCATTTTAACCTCTACGTGACCTTGAAATCTCGTTTTTCTGACGTGATAGGGCTCAGCCGGGATCGGATTCAGGACGCAAAAATACCCCGGGATATCATGGTCCGCTCAAATAGTCCGGACTTTTTTTTTTGTAAACCTGTGTAATTTAACATAAAGAAAAATTGAGTTTATCAATAGTTTGCACAATGTTTACAAAATATCAATATCTGTCGGGGTATTAGCTCGAGAAGTAGTTGTTTCAATGAAAATTTGGAGACTTGTCCCAATGAGACACAAATGTTGTAGAAAGTCGATATTAATTTTAATTCTTTTTTTTAATATTTTGTAAATATTCTGCAAACTATTGACAAACTCAATTTTTCTTTATGTTAAATTGTCTTAATGTTAATTTATTTTACGGACAAAAACTAAATATGTACCGAAATCTTCATGCCTCGTTATCTCTAAAACAAAGGCCGATCGAAACTTTTGCATTTTTTGCATAGAATCCAATCTCGAACACGACTATTCATTTTTCGCCTCCTGGTATAAATCACCCTGTATTTATGAAAATATGTTTCCCCCAAAATGAAAAATGTAGATTACCTGGAAGGAAAAGACCTCAAGCTGTGCACCTCAATTTATTAAAAACCTGGCCCGTGTGTTCCTACGTATATTCACTCAAACAAAATGGCGCGCGTTTTCCCCACAAACATTTATTAAACAGGGTTATTTATTTATTCATCAACGGAAACATCGTAAATTTGAAGGAAATCAATACGGCTACGAGTGGGGGGTAATTATTGTTATTATTATTGTGTTTTGCTGCCTAATTTATTACCTCGGAATAACTAATGACTGGCTAAATATACGTGTTGAGGGTTGATAGATTACAATCACGATACTTTAGATTGGGTAGTAAGAATGTAAATAAATTAACACGGTTGAAATTTCAATTTGTATTTTTGTGATAGTTAATATTTCAGATAGTCATCTGAAAATTAAAAACAAAATAAAAATTTTAATATTGTATTTCATGTATTCAGCAGCATCGTTTCCTTTTCAGTGTCTTTTAAATACAGGGAATTTATCTTTTAAGATTGTGAAATTTATGTATATTTGAACCTCGCTTGAAATCAGTGTTTTATACGCGTGGCGCATGAAGTAAAATTTCGAGTTTAGAAAAGCCCAGAAAATTTATCGAGGGTCGCTGCGCGACCCTCGACAAATTTTCACGGGGCTTTTCTAAACTCGAAATTTTACTTCATGCTTAGTCTGGGAGTGGAAAACACTTGTTTAAAGCTATAACTTGAATTAAAAAAAATATCCGCAATTATTGTATCAATTCCATGCTATGTCATAATTTTTATAAAATCACATTACTTTTTCTTAATTATTTTAGCTGTTAATTTACTGACAATCGTTGATTTTTAAAAGAGATGAATTTTAAGCTTTAAACGAGTGTTTTCCACTCCCCAAATTTCGAGTTTAGAAAAGCCACGTGAAAATTTTTCGAGGGTCGCGCAGCGACCCGAGACAAATTTTCTGGGCTTTTCTAAACTCGAAATTTTACTTCATGCGCCACGCGTATAAAACACTGATTTCAAGTGTGGTTCAAATATAGATGAATTCACAATATTTTTGTTTTGTACGCGTGGCGCATGTAGTAAAATTTAGAGTTTAGAAAAGCCCAGAAAATTTGTCTCGGGTCGCTGCGCGACCCGCGACAAATTTTCGCGGGGCTTTTCTAAACTCGAAATTTTACTTCATGCTTAGTCTGGGAGTGGAAAACACTTGTTTAAAGCTTTAAATTGAACTTAAAAAAAACAGGGTATATCCGCAATTGTATCAATTCCATGGTGTGTCATTATTTTTATAAAATTACATTACTTTTTCTTAATTATTTTAGCTGTTAATTTTCTGACAATCGTTGATTTTTAAAAGAGATAAAATTCAAGCTTTAAACGAGTCTTTTCCACTTCCAGACTAAGTATGAAGTAACATTTCGAGTTTAGAAAAGCCCCGTGAAAATTTGTCGAGGGTCGCGCAGCGAGCCGAGACAAATTTTCTGCGCTTTTCTAAACTCGAAATTTTACTTCATGCGCCAGGCGTATGTAACACTGATTTCAAGTGTGGTTCAAATATACATAAATTCATAATATTTTTGTTTTGTACGCGTTGCGCATGAAGTAAAATTTCGAGTTTAGAAAAGCCCAGAAAATTTGTCTCGGGTCGCTGCGCGACCCTCGACAAATTTTCACGGGGCTTTTCTAAACTCGAAATTTTACTTCATGCTTAGTCTGGGAGTGGAAAACACTTGTTTAAAGCTATAAATTGAACCTAAAAAAAAAACAGGGAATATCCGCAATTGTTGTATCAATTTCATGGTGTGTCATTATTTTTATTAAATCACATTACTTTTTCTTAATTATTTTAGCTGTTCATTTTCTGACAATCGTTGATTTTTAAAAGAGATGAATTTTAAGCTTTAAACGAGAGTTTTCCACTCCCAGACTAAGCATGAAGTAAAATTTCGAGTTTAGAAAAGCCCCGTGAAAATTTGTCGAGGGTCGTGCAGCGACCCGAGACAAATTTTCTGGGCTTTTCTAAACTCGAGATTTTACTTCATGCGCCACGCGTATAAAACACTGATTTCAAGTGTGGTTCAAATATACATAAATTTACAATATTTTTGTTTTGTACGCGTGGCGCATGAAGTAAAATTTTGAGTTTAGAAAAGCCCAGAAAATTTGTCTCGGGTCGCTGCGCGACCCGCGACAAATTTTCACGGGGCTTTTCTAAACTCGAAATTTTACTTTATGCTTAGTCTGGGAGTGGAAAACACTTGTTTAAAGCTTTAAATTGAACTTAAAAAAAAACAGGGAATATCCGCAATTGTATCAATTTCATGGTGGGTCATAATTTTTATAAAATCACATTACTTTTTCTTAATTATTTCAGCTGTTAATTTTCTGACAATCGTTGGTTTTTAAAAGAGGTATATTTCAAGCTTTGAACGAGTGTTTTCCACTCCCAGACTAAGCATGAAGGAAAATTTCGAGTTTAGAAAAGCCCCGTGAAAATTTGTCGAGGGTCGCGCAGCGACCCGAGACAAATTTTCTGGGCTTTTCTAAACTCGAAATTTTACTTCATGCGCCACGCGTATAAGACACTGATTTCAAGTGTGGTTCAAATATACATAAATTTACAATATTTTTGTTTTGTACGCGTGGCGCATGAAGTAAAATTTCGAGTTTAGAAAAGCCCAGAAAATTTGTCTCGGGTCGCTGCGCGACCCTCGACAAATTTTCACGGGGCTTTTCTAAACTCGAAATTTTACTTCATGCTTAATTTGGGAGTGGAAAACACTTGTTTAAAGCTTTAAATTGAACTTAAAAAAAACACAGGGAATATCCGCAATTTTTGTATCAATTCCATGGTGTGTCAATATTTTTATAAAATCACATAACTTTCTCTTAATTATTTTAGCTGTTAACTTTCTTACAATCGTTGATTTTTAAAAGAGATAAATTTTAAGCTTTAAACGAGTGTTTCCACTCCCAGACTAAGCATGAAGTAAAATTTCGAGTTTAGGAAAGCCCCGTGAAAATTTGTCGAGGGTCGCGCAGCGACCCGAGACAAATTTTCTGGGCTTTTCTAAACTCGAAATTTTACTTCATGCGCCACGCGTATAGAACACAAAAGTATTGTGAAATTTATGTATATTTAAACCTCGCTCGAAATCAGTGTTTTATACGCGTGGCGCTTGAAGTACAATTTCGAGTTTAGAAAAACCCAGAAAATTTGTCTAGGTTCGCTGCGCGACCCTCGACAAATTTTTACGGGGCTTTTCTAAACTCGAAATTTTACTTCATGCTTAGTCTGGGAGTGGAAAACACTCGTTTAAAGCTTAAAATTGAACTCTTTTAAAAGAAACAACAGATGTCGGAAAATTTACAGCTTATGCATATGTTTACCTCAAAGAAAAATTCCCTTCATTAAGAGGTGAAAAGAGAACATATTACAAGGCACGAATTTAGAAATTGTAACCTTTTTCAGTATCAAACCATTGATTATGGTCATTGATAATGTACATCTGGTTACAAATAAATTGTTGAAGAAAGGTTTTTTTAAGTGTTTTAATCAAAGTTTAAATATAATTTTTAGGGCCAGTTGCATCAAACACGTTGAACTGGTTTAACTCTGAACTGGAGTTCAAAGTGACTTTAGAACAATAGGAGACAGGATTTGTTTGAAAGGTGACTGATATGAAATTCAGTTTGTAGTAGATTTTCTAAGACCCAGTTGCACCAAAAACGTTTAAGCTAACCTTGCGTTCAATATGACACGCTCAGAATTTCATATCTGTCACCTTTCAAAAAAGTGCTGAAATTACTAAACACGATCACGATCAATACGATCTCTTCCATTAACCAAAATAAACAATATAAATGACAATCCCTCGAATATTTTATTTATCCTCGCTCGAGATATTATTCGGTTCAACGGGATCTGATCCCTAGATTCGATAATTTCGGCAAACAGTGGCGCTAAGAAATTTTCCGGGGAATTCAGGGAGATCCATTGTTGGACTGTGGACCATTAGCATACCGTTCCTTTACATAATAACACATCGCCGGGAAATTTCCGCCATTGTGATGATGAATAATTGTCATTGGCTGACAGGATTCATTACCTACACCTCAGACACCACGGGGCGAGAGACAGTGTATCTTCTGGGGTTGACACCCCTGTTGTGTTTTATTTATTAATGACATCTCAGCTGCACTAAAGCTAACATTTTACACGATGATAGGATAGATGATTTATTACCTTTGTAATATTCGTATTGTATAAGGAATATTTAAAAAATTACTGCTATATAGTTCAAGATTGAGTTGTAAACAGTGGCCATTGTGAGTTCAAGTTCTCACTAAACAAGAAATGTTTTTTACTCATTACTCATCTCATATATTTTTACTTTCCCCCGTATGTAATACAAAGGGAAAGTATTGTTTTCGTGAAAATTTTCGAATCAAAAATTTTAGCGGAAATATCCGTTTTGAGGTCCCCTGAGTCGAATAAGACCATTTTTGAAAAATGTCTGTCTGTCTGTCTGTGTGCGCTGTACCGCAAAAACCGCTAAAGATATCGAGATGAAACTTGAAACTTAAGCTTTTTATTACAATCGGAAGAACTGAAAAGCTTTTGGTAAAAATTGGAAAACCGGAAGTGGTACTTTACTCTTAGCGTTTTTCAGTTTTTTCAGATTTTTTCAATAAATGTTCATCAAACAAAAAATTCTTTCAAATAAAAGTTGTAGATAATAACAAAATAATGATGTATTGTTCACTTACTTTTTGTCATAGCACTCTTAGTTTTTGAGATATTTAATAAATAGTGTTTTTTATCTAGTCATTAATTTGTGTCAGTGTGTGTGTTGATACAATTGGAAAATGTTTCAAATAAAAGTTGTAGGAAATAAAATATTAAAGATTTTTTGTATCTTCATTTTTTGTCATAGCACTCTTAGTTTTTGAGATATTCAATAAATAGTGTTTTTTATCTAGTCATTGGTTTGTGTCAGTATGTGTTGATCCAATTGAAAAATGTTTCAAATAAAAGTTGTAGTTATCAAAAAGTTGAAGACATTTTGAATATAATAATGCTACAAATATTTTAAAAGTGATTTAATACGCAATTTACGGGGGAAAGTACTATGATGGACACATCACCATTTTTTTTAAATTCATTATTTTGTAACTATGGGCCTAGTTTAGAGCTGGGCTGTTCTCGAGGAGAAGTACCCAAAGTAGCAGTGCTGGCCCCAACCCCCACTTCACTTCCAACCAAGGCCGTACCCAGAGGTAGGGATATGGGGTTCAACCTATTCCCTCCCGAAATTTTTAAAATGTTAAATTTTTGTATGTAAAAACTTTTAAACAAAATTCGGGAGGGGGTTTGAACCCCATATCCCCCCCTTTTCTGACTACGGCCTTGCTTCCAACGAGCACTTTTTCATTTCACTCGAGCCCACGGGGTTTCAACAATATATGGAATTGCGAAACCAAAATTTCTTCCTTGTCTAACATATTAAAATCCCTATAGCTCTATTTAACCGATGGTTTACCCAAGGATTTCGGCGCCGTAGACGGCGTCACTAGAAAATCATAATAGGAAACTGTAAAAATGCTAATCTGTTTTTAACTAAAATGCACTAGATGACGTCTCTACATCTGTCTGCTTACCTCTAATTTCGTGTTCTACACCCCCACGGGGTGTAAACAGTATAAGGGATTCTGAAACCAAAATGTCTTCCTTGTCTAGCACATCAAAATGCCTATTTCGGCGCCGCTGGCGGCGCCACTAGAAAATCTCTTAACAGGAAACTGTAAAAATAATAATCTGTTATAAAAAAAATGCTCTAGATGTTTCTACATCAATTTGTCACGTACACGCTACGCCATTTGTAATTTTTCTTTTTGGTTAGCCTGTACGTTATTTGTTGTTCTTCATAAAAAAATTCTGGAAAAGATATTTTTTGTGTCTAAAGGTGTAATTACATTGGAGGCTGAACGGAAGGCAAATTGTTATTTCTAGCTGATAACCAAATTGTAAGAATTTACAAATAATCATTTCATTGTTATTAATCACGAATTTGCTTATATCTATTACAGTTTTATGTTAAATGAGATATTCAATACGAATCTACGGTGAGTGATTTCTTTCGGCTGTGCTGATAACACGGACAACCCTATTTTATTGGGAATGGAATTTAGAAGGGTATTGTTTTTTTGTATATTATTTATACAGGGTGAGTTTTTTTCGATGTTTTCTATGGGGATCTCGGAAACTATAAGAGATAGAAAAACGGTTAAATGGGGAAAGAAGTGTAGTTTTATAGGACGAATAAAATGACACTTTAAAAATATTTGAAAAAGTGAAGGGTAACTAGATATTTTAAATAAAGTAAAATGTATCAATTTTTTTAAATCAATATATCTCTATTATTATAATAGATAGAAAAAAACTGTAGGGCACAAAGTTGTAGAAAATTTTACACAGATTAATAACAAAAAATAAAAAAAAAATCGCTCATATTTTGGGAGATATGACACAAACTTACCTTTTTTTAAATGGAAACAATAGTTGGCTATGACTTTATTAAAAGGGCTATTTTTTTCCCTTCAATTCGATATAACATATGCCATAGTTATTTTTAAAATAAAGTAAGTTACAGTAGTTTTTAATTTTACCATACACCAAAATATAGTTAGCCATGAAAAAGACAAAAGTAAAACAATTGCAGTTGTTTATTCTAAACACATATTAATTCATTTCCATATTTGGTTTGTTTCGATAAGTTTGTTTTGTATTTATTTGGTGTTGAAAGTTTTTTAAAGTGATAATGAATTTTTCCAACGAAGAAAAGCGTGATATGCTTGTTTGTTACATTCAGTGTAATTAAAACGCTGCGGATGCTGCAGAACAATATTATAATCAATATATCGATCGTCGGCAGCCATCTTTACCAACATTCAGAAGAATTTAACACAATTTGGGTGAGTACGGATCCTTTACAAAGCCGAAACTTGAAAAAAACGAAATTAATGAAGTTTCGGAAATAAACGTATTTGCATTGGCGATGATAGATCCATCCACATCGACCAGACAAATTGCAACAGAAGCAAGCATATCTCAACGGACTGTAGTATGAGTTTTGAAAAAATACAAATCTCACCCATATAAGGTATCAATTTTACAAAATTTACATGACGGTGATACCAATAAGAGAATGGTCTTCTGTATGTGGTACAAAAACATGTGCCAAGAGGATAATACGTTCCCTACAAAAATAATTTGGACAGATGAAACGCGATTTACTAATTGTGGGATTTTTAACCGGCACAATGAACATGTTTAGAGTCAGGAGAATCCACGAGAAGTTGCACGACGTAGACCACAAATTAAATTTGGATTTAATGTATGGTGCGGTGTGTTCGGATCGAGAATTCTCGGCCCATATATTTTTGATAACACATTGAATGGAAATGATTACCTTCGTTTTCTTCAAGAAACATTTGAAGATATGCTCGATGATTTAAATTTATCAGTACGGGCAAGATTGAAGTGGTTTCAACACGACGGAGATCCACCTCATAGCAAGTTGGCTGTGCGAAACTATTTAAATGATGCTTTTCCTAATTCATGGGTAGGAAGAAATGGACCAATCCTATGGCCACCTAGATCACCCGACCTATCCGTTTTAGACTTTTTTCTGTGGGGTTATGTGAAGAACAAAGTGTATCAACAATCATATCAATCCGTGGAGGATCTTAGACTAGCTGTACTTGAAACATTTAATTCTATTGACAGAAGAAAAGTAAAAAAAGCCACAAAATCGATTTTAAATAGATGTACTTTATGCCATAATAATAATGGTGGACTTTTTGAGCATCTTATGTAATATTTAAAATTTTCTTCTATTATTATTTTGATAATTTTGGAATTATTTTACTTTATGTTGCTTTTGACAAATCTAAAGAAAGATAATAAATTAAATATTGATTTCGTTGCTATAAACAACCGCAATTGTTTTACTTTTGTCTTTTTCATGACTAAATATTTTTTGGTGTATGGAAAAATTAAAACGACTATAACTTATTTTATTTTAAAAATAACTATGGCATATGTTATATCGGATTAAAGGGGAAAAAATAACCTTTCCAATGAGGCCATAGCCAACTATTGTTTCCATTTAAAAAAAGATAAGTTTGTAACATTAAAAGTGCGATTCTTTTCGCAATCTACAACAAGTAAGTCTTACAAAGACTATATCAAACACTCATTGAAACAACTACTTCCCGGGCTAATACCCCGACGGACATTGAATTATACAACAAGTGTTTGCTGTTACATACAGTAACCTACTGCAAATGTAACAATTTGGGTCAAATTATTCAGGCCATTTATAGACGCGTTTCGAGATTTATCTCTCATCAGTATAGCTTTGCAGTCTATAGATGGCCTGAATAATTTGACCCAAATTGTTACATTTGCAGTAGGTTACTGTATGTAACAGCAAACACTTGTTGTATAATTCAATGTCCGTCGGGGTATTAGCCCGGGAAGTAGTTGTTTCAATGAGTGTTTGATATAGTCTTTGTAAGACTTACTTGTTGTAGATTGCGAAAAGAATCGCACTTTTAATGGTTGAAGTGTTCTGCAACCAAGAATTGGCAATTTCATTTATACTAATGTTTGAACGGTAACGTGACCGCCAGTCTAAGGTGTCAAATTGTTTAGAGGGAATGCAAAGCTATACTGATGAGAGATAAATCTCGAAACGCGTCTATAGATGGCCTGAATAATTTGACCCAAATTGTTACATTTGCAGTAGGTTACTGTATGTAACAGCAAACACTTGTTGTATAATTCAATGTCCGTCGGGGTATTAGCCCGGGAAGTAGTTGTTTCAATGAGTGTTTGATATAGTCTTTGTAAGACTTACTTGTTGTAGATTGCGAAAAGAATCGTACTTTTAATGTTTGAAGTGTTCTGCAACCAAGAATTGGCAATTTCATTTATACTAGATAAGTTTGTGTCATATCTCCCAAAATATGGGCGAATTTTTTTTTTGATTTTTTGTTATTAATCTGTGTAAAATTTTCTACAACTTTGTCCATTACAGTTTTTTTCTATCTATGATAATAATAGAGATATATTGATTTCAAAAAATTTACACATTTTACTTTATTCAAAATATCTAGTTACCCTTGACTTTTTCAAATATTTTGAAAGTGTCATTTTATTCGTCTTATAAAACTACACTTCTTTCCCCATTTAACCGTTTTTCTATCTCTTATAGTTTCCGAGATCCCCATAGAGAACATCGAAAAAAACTCACCCTGTATAAATAAAATGTATTACCAATGTATAAAGCAACTTTTAACCCCGCTGTGTAATTTAAATAATGTTCACAATAAAATTATTGCTTCCTTCACCGTAAACAGTAATTTTTATTTGGACTTAGAATTAAATTGATTGAAATCAACTACCTACAATTTTAAATAAACCGCCATATTTTGTAAATCTGGGCTTGAGCACTAATGGCGCTCTTCATAAAAACGCAACGCATCCCGTTGTCGCAAATAAATAAATATCAAGAGCTATTCCTCACTGTCGGCCCTCCCGAAGATAATTTCGCGAAGTGAAAAGATAACGTCTCATGCTGAACAGCGCCGGGTATTAAAACGGGGGCGCCGGGAGGAAAACGCTTGTTTCGCTTATAATTGCAGCCGCTGTCGCTGCAGATGCGCCAAATCCCGACCCCCTGATCCCGGTTTAATGGCCGAAACAGTTCGCGATGCACCGAAAACCGCTCAAATTAAATTTTCATCGCTTACTTCCGTAATGGCCTTCTACATGCAAAGGTGTTGGTTAATATCGGAAATGGACGGGAGATTTGTTAGGAATAGCGCTTTTTGTTTTATCTCTACATTAAATATTTATTTCTTGTTTTTTTACAACTTTTATTTAAAAGATTTTACGATTGAATTCATAATTTACGAAGTATGAAGAAAACGCTAGGAGTAAATATCCACTTCCGGTTTTCGCATACAACTCAAAAGTTTACAGATATTGTGTAGTAAAACACAAAACAAAATTTCTATGAGCCGTTTTCGCTGAAATCGAGCGACAGGATAGACCGACTCACCGACACCATTGAGATAACACTTGATTCGGGTTCCTAAGACCCTAAAACGGATATTTCCGGAAAAAAAATGGGGGCCCAATTTTAGACCGATCACAATGGAGATACGAAAATTGGACGCGGACAAAGGGCGGCACGACTTTTGGACGCCTTTTTTTCGACGCGCGACTTTTGGACGCGGTCTTTTGGACGCGCGACTTTTGGACGCGACGACATTAGACGCGTGATATTTATACGCGCGACATTTGGACGCTGTAGTTTCGTGCAGCTTTTAGTGAAGATTGCTTTAGTACTTTGTAGTGTCCCTATATGAAAGAGAGTGCCGCAAATTTGCATCCATTTTGACGCGCCCAGAGCGTCAAATTCAAATTAAATCATTTGTAACGGTATAAAATTGATTTAAGGTTTTGTAAATTTATTTTATAGGGTTTTGTTATATGCAATTTTATTAGCATACGCTAATTTAATTCTATTTTTGAATTAATCGTGCATTGGACGAGCGCGCGTCTTTTTCTTGCACACCTGACCGCGCATCTGTGACTTCGGGGTTCGCGCAGATCGTCCTCAACGGACTGATTAGGTTTTCAATTCTAATGGTGAACGTGAATCATATATTTTTTTACAAATTTAAATAGAGCGAGGTTTGCTATTTAAATATCGATTTTTATATCGGATTTAAAGTAACAATTAGATTCATAACTTCTGCGTTATTTGTGGTGTGATACAAATACGCATATCACTTCGGTGGATTACTTGTGGCACCTTAGATGTTAATCGATTCCAACATCATCGAGGGATCCGATATTTTGTTAAATCTTGGTGGAAATCTTTTATCAACACCCAATTCAAGTATTCTTATGGAACCGCCCACTATCGCAGGTTCTCTATTTTAGTTCCGAATTTTCAATAATTTATTGATTTCGGAGTATCTATGTTTCCTTTCCATCCATATTGGATTGCTTAATTGGAAAATTAAGATTAGAAGGAAGAAATCGATGAGAGGTCGATCTTCTGGATTTTCTGGATTCCAATTGGAGGAAGACGTGTTTATTGTGGGTTGATGTTCTTCTTGGATTCGTGTGCTGAAAGTCGTTTTAGAGAGTGGAGGAGTTCTTGGAGTAGTCAGGGAGTGCATCAAACACAGATAAGCCCTAATACAAATTGTTTTTTTTTTGTGTGTGTGTTGAACGTATAATTGAAATGCGTAGTTGTTTTTTTATAATTTTTTTTTTCTATTTAATATTAAATATGATAAATTTTATGCAGTGGCGTAACAAGTAATTGTACGACTGCGTGCTTATAGAGTGGTAATTAAGAAAAAAAAAAAACAGTAACTGAATTAATTCTCTAGGCGATTAAACCAAACTCAAACAAACATCCCTTAGCGCTAACGGACGGTTATTTGTATTTTTCTTACAGTTACGTCCATTTAAGAATTAGACAAAATATTCTAGTGAACTCTATAGTACAAGTCTTAATCTTTTTTTTTATGTTGCAATTAATTAACTTTCGTTTTTTTTAAATTTACTAGCAATTTTAATTTGCTTGTTATTATGTTAATATTATTTGGGGAAAATAAATTATATTATTATTTTTTTTGGGAAAAATAAGTATTTTCTTGAGTGGTCTTTCCATTGTTGGTTAATTAATAATTTTCGTGATTTTCATTTGTTCTGTTGATAATCGTCGTAATAAAATCACGTGGCGCCCAAAAATAAAATAAAATAAAATCCGAACCACCCCATCTTCATTGATCAGGTCGGCCGGCGATTATTAAATGACATCGGGCAGAACTGGTAAGTGCGTCAACGTTACAGATATTAAGATGCGGTTTGCGCAGGCTTATTGGTTGATCATTTGTCTATTTTCTAGTCTAAGATATATCATATCATCGCAATTAAATTTTTTGAGATAATCCAATATTTTGGTTATAATATCGAATAGCGCCCTCTATCGGCGGCCGTGTAGGTCACAACTGTCATAATTACAAGAAACCTAAAAGCCCAAGAAATGCTTTTTTCAATGATACCAAATTTATCTAAATCCATTAAGCCGTTTCGAAGTTACAGGCATTTATTTAAAACAACATTCAAATACCCTCCACCAATTTATTTCGAAAGATAGAGAAAAATTGTTTATACAAAAAATGTTTCACTTTAAGTTAACATTAAAACGCAAATACTATTTTGTTATATTCATTGGGGAAAATCGCGAGAAACGTAACTTTATGTAATTTAAGACGGTGGAAACGCCCACTGGCAGCCTTCTTGGAAACTTGAAATTAATTTCTAGCATTTTCCCTTGCTCACTTTACCTATGAAATTTTTTACCGTAACTCTCTACGATCGTTAGTTTCTGAGATACAGCCGCTTACCTCGCTTATTTGCCCACCCGGTATACTAAATTCAAACATATTTTTTACTGCCCGTGGTAAAGGGGTAGATTAAGTATATACGAACACAACTCTAAATCCTCAAACACACCTATATGAATAAATAAAATCTTTTGCAAACCTTTCTACTAACCTAAACCAACCTAGAAGTGTGTGAAATAAGCATTGTGCGTAAAGAGACCTATATGAAAGAGAGTCGTCGAGGGTCTGATTTTAAGTGAGGCTCAAATATACATAAACTTCACAATATTTTAGTGTTTTATACGCGTGGCGCATGAAGTAAAATTTCGAGTTTAGAAAAGCCCAGAAAATTTGTCTCGGGTCGCTGCGCGACCCTCGACAAATTTTCACGGGGCTAAACTCAAAATTTTACTTCATGCTTAGTCTGGGAGTGGGAAACACTTGTTTATAGCTTCAAATTGAACTCAATAAAAAACAACTGACCCCTCAAAATAAATACGCATCGGGATATATAAATATAAATATATTAAAGATGGAGAGGCGTGAACATCGTTCACTCTCCGATAGTGAATTAAATCGAACAATTATCGAATTATTTGAAGATAAGGAATGTGAGAGTTGTCGCCAACCAATCCTATCACAGGCTGAGTTATCAATGTGCGTAATTTGCTGCAAGGACTACCATCCTGGCTGTATAAAAACTGAGGACAAATTTGGATGATTTGGAGTGTCAGCGTGCAACCGATGCGAAAAGCATGGCGTTCAACGTATAACTCTACAACTTGTATTATGTATGAGAAATGAATTGCAGGACCTAAAGGAGGAATGTAATTCACTAAACAGGCAAGTTTCAAAACTTACTGATATTGTAATCGAAAAAGATAAACTTATATCAAAATTAACCTCATCAAATAAGGAGGGAATACAAAATGTAAACAAACAAAATTTATCCGATAAACAAACCAGTAAAAATAAAACTATATCGAAATCGCGGGTGCCGCGCTTTGAGGAATTGAATATAGATGGAGCAGTTCACAATACAAAAGTTGATAATGTTGCATATAATGCTAAATTGATTTCCAAGTGTAATCAAATACCAACGCTCCCGGAGGATAGAGGAAATATTGAAGAAAATCATCAGTCAAATAAGGCAGCGCCAAATAAGAAGGAAGACCAAGATGATTTTACTTTAGTACATAAAAGACGCAGAAGAACGGCATCAACAATAAAAGGTGTATCTACAAGTCAACTGGCAATTAAGGGTAGAAAGGTCTATTCTCATTTCTATATCACTAGACTTGATCCAACAGTTACCCTGGAGTCAATGAAGCAACATATAACGACATTAAATATCAGCGATTCGCTATGTGAACAGATGACATCGAAGAGACCTGAAGATTATACATCCTTTAAATTATCAGTGCTAACCTCTGAAGCTGACATCGTAAAGCAACCAAATACATGGCCTGAAGGTGTTTACGTAATCCCTTTTATAACGCGCCTTCAACATCTCACCAAGAAATAGTAACGACACCAATGTTAGTGGAGTGTCAAAACGGTATCAAAATAGCTTATTTAAATGTACAATCATTATTAAATAAACTTCCATTAATGGATTTATTCTTATTGCAGGAACAGATTGATATCGTATGTATATCTGAACATTGGTTTCCAAACAGTGCACAATTGCCATCGATAGAGGGTTATTACCTTGCTAGCCAATTCTCCAGAGATCAACATATCCATGGAGGCGTTGCAATTTATTTAAAAGACAAATATGTATGCAAAGAATTAAACTGGGGATTATCAGTTGAATTACATTTTGAATTTTGCGGTATACAAGTTACTATAGGTGATTTAAATATTATAGTACTGAGCATATATCGATCACCTCAGGGCTGTACTGATATATTCTTTGATAAACTTAATACATTATTAAATAGTGCAGTATGTAAAAATGGTGAAATATTCTTGTGTGGAGACTTAAACATTGATCCAAAAAGTAATGCTAATACTTTAAAATATTTTGATAACGAGTTGCTATCCTATGGG
Organism: Philonthus cognatus; assembly: GCA_932526585.2. NCBI lineage: Eukaryota > Metazoa > Arthropoda > Insecta > Coleoptera > Staphylinidae > Philonthus > Philonthus cognatus. Next base: position 158,021,866 of record OW052241.1, read on the forward strand.
ATCAAAATTACTAGTAAACAACCCACAAGAATATTTACAAATGTTAGTGGCAACACATCTGTATCATGCATTGATTACATTGCAACTAATTATGACCTGAATCAGATAAAATTTAACATTCTCAATGTAAATATTGGCGACCATCTGTGCCTTGTAGCAACAGTAAATCTTAAATATACTGATCATAAAACACAAATATATCAGAGACTGTTGAGCGATTTCAATTTATCTGTTCTAAATCACCAATTACAACTTATGGATTGGAATTGCTTGTATCAGGAATCTGATATGAATTGTAAATTTAATCTTACTTTGGATTATATATCACATTGTTTAGATGCCTGCTGTGCTCTGATATGTCTAAAATTACAAAACAAAAACAACAAACAATGGATAACCAACGAAATTAAAAATAGAAGTGCTAATCTTAGAAACCTGTTTTGGCTTACTAAGCAAACAAACGATATTAGCACTCTTAACAAATATAAAATTGCAAAAAAAGGAACTTAAAAATGAAATTTTATATTCCAAAAAACGATATTATTCCAACATAATAAACAGCTCGCCAAATATTACAAAAACAACATGGGACAATTAATTCTAACTTAGGTCGTATAACTAAACATAAAGTTCCTCAATTGCTTATAGTGAAAGACACAGAAATTAATAATCCTACTGAAGTTTCCGAGTGCTTCGCGAATTATTTCTCTACCATTGTTCCAGAACTATTGGACAATGCATTTAGTAATAAACAATCTGAAAGCTGTACTATCTCAAACGAAGTTATATCTAAAACATTTTACTTTACACCTATAACTGACTGTGATATCTTCAACGCTGTTCAAGGGTTAAAAAAAAATGCCCCTGGACCCGACGGCATTTCTCTAAAAATCTTAAAATCAATCATCAATATTTTGCTACCACACTTAGAACATATTTTTAACGAATCGTTTATTACTGGGGTATTCCCACAGTGTCTTGAAATAGGACGCATATTACCAGTTTTTAAAAAAGGAAATAATGAAGATACTAGTAACTACAGACCTCTATATATGCTTTCTCTTCTCTCAAAATTACTTGAAAAGATAGTATTCAATAAAATGTATGCATACCTAAAACAAAATCGAATAATAAATGAAAGTCAACATGGATTCATGCCTCGAAAATCAGTTGAGACTGCAATCTGCTCTTTTGTTGGCCATATTATATCCGAAATAGACAAAGCTAAGTTGGTAGTTGTTTTGCTGTTTGACTTAACTCGTGCATTTGATAGTGTTGACCCAATCATATTATTAGAAAAACTCACTGCATACGGTTTCAGGGGCCACATATCGAATTGGCTACTATCGTACTTAACTAAAAGGAGTTTTTATGTTGAAGTCAACCAACAAAAGTCCTCAGTTAAATATATATATTACGGGGTACCCCAAGGATCGGTCCTTGGGCCACTTTTATTTTTACTTTTCATCAATGATTTACCAAATTACGCCTCAGGCAACATTTCATTGTTTGCAGACGACACTGCTGTCATAGTATCATCTGATAATCCTATTGACCTGAAAGCTAACATTGAAAAGGTGATAATTGAAATAAACTCATGGTGTAAACGCAACAAACTGCTGCTCAATTCTGCAAAGACTATGTGTATGCATTTAAGCAAAAGAAAACAATTACCAACCAACTTCACAATCAATGTTGATAATGTGGAATATATTATGAGCGGTTGTGTAAAATATTTGGGTACTTATGTGGATCATAGCCTCTCATGGAAAACTCAAATAGATCATGTATGTAAAAAGCTAAGTCAAGCCTACTATGGGATTCTTCAAATGAAAAAACAAACAGATATTGATACTCTTTTGTCTATCTACTATGCTATGGCCTACTCCCATATGTCATTCAATATCCTGGCTTGGGGCAGGAGCTCTGATTCAAATAAAGTATTTATAGCCCAAAAGAAAATGATCAGGACTATGTTCAATCTAAACAGAGCAGAATCATGCAAAAATGTCTTCTTAACTTATAAAATATTAACGTTTCCAGCAATCTACATCTACAAAATGGTTTGTTACATTAAATCTAATTTAAATCAGTTCGCTACCCATAGCGAAAATCATAAGTACATAACAAGACATTGTGACTTAATACGAATTGATAAACACACTACTACTCTATATAATAAATCATTTATAAACGAAGGTAAAAACGTTTACAACACATTAGATAACGACAATAAAAATCTTGGTTTTCCACAATTTAAAAAGGTCATAAAAAATATGCTACTAAATAGAGTTGTATACACAATTAATGACTTCAAGTTTTAACCTCGATCGGTGGCAAAAGTGTACCTGTACAAACTATACAAAATTTGTTTTGATATTGTTTTGACGCTTCACATCTATCATATACAATGTATTGTATTATTATTATTATTATTATTATGAAAGAAAAATTCCCTGTATAAAATTACAAATGCCTAATAGTATGAATGGTGTTCCTTTATCGTTTCAGAAAAACTATAATCACTTCTTTCTATTAAACCAAATAAATCTCGAACTGAAAAATAACTAAATTCACCTCGCCGAGAAAGCTTTCGAGGAAGATAACATTAAGTGCGGGGACTTGGAAGCGCTTTCCTTCGGGCTTCATTACTCGGCTCGCGCAAAAAGTGCAAATTCCGCGCACAGTCAAAGTTGAAATTTATTTTTAAGCGAGCTTAATCAAATATACCGCCGCTTCTGGAAGGTTTTAATTAGTGCACCTTAATTAACTTTGGAATTATTAAAATATACAAAGTGTATTTTTATTTCGCGACCGTTATTTGGGCAGCCAATTTCAAGTAGCAATAAGTGGAATTAATATATTTGAGTTAATTAAACGCGCAGCCCGTTTAGGTGATAAAACTCTCTTATAAAATACTGAAATATTGCGAAATTCTAGATAAAACTCTTGGTAAATCAGGCGCCATTGATGCAAATAATGGCGCTAATAACACTAGGCAACAAATTTAGGAAAACGAATTGTTTATTTGACTAATTTTGAATCAACTTGATTAATAACATTCGATTTTGGAAGTTATGGACAATCTTAAGCTGTAACAAGCTTAAAATGATAATTTTGTTACAATTTAAAAGTAAATAAGTGATTTTTTTCTCATATAATAAACATTTATACTTTCCCTAACCAAATGCCAAATATATATACAGAGAGTTTTATGTAACACCGAACATTTTCATAACGAGAACTTTTCGTTTAAGTATCCATATTATTCGATGCTCGGTTTATTAAAGGAATTTAATTTGAAGCTTTAAGCGAGTGTTTTCCACTCCCTGGCTAAGCATGAAGTAAAATTTCGAGTTTAGAAGAGCCTGAAAATTTGGTTTGGTCGCGTAGCGCGAAGCGCGGAGCGGCCAAACCAAATTTTCAGGCTTTTCTAAACTCGAAATTTTACTTCATGCGCCACCGGTACAAAACACTGACATATTACGAAGTTTAAAACACACCGCTAAACACTACATCGAATCAGTGTTTTGTACCGGTGGCGCATGAAGTAAAATTTCGAGTTTAGAAAAGCATGAAAATTTGGTTTGCCGCTCCGCGCTTCGCGCTACGCGACCAAACCAAATTTTCAGGCTTTTCTAAACTCGAAATTTTACTTCATGCTTAGCCTGGGAATGGAAAACACTCTCTTAAAGCTTAAAATTAAATTCTTTTAATAAACTGAGCATCGAAAAATGTGCAATGTATGCATATGGATACGTAGAAGAAAAATATTCGTTATGAAAATGTTCGGTGTTACATAAAACTCTCTGTATATATTTGGCATTTGGTTAGGGAAAGTATAAATAGTTATTATATGAAAAAAAATCACTTATTTACTTATGCATATGGATACTTCAAAGAAAAATTCTCGTTATGAAAATGTTCGGTGTTACATAAAACTCTCTGTATATAATTCTCCCATCATCCTTGAATTCCACTTGCCATAATAGCGTCTCTCCATATTGTAAATATCTAGATGGAACCTCTGCCCATGTTCCTTAACCGTATAATCTAAATTTAATCTCAAAATTCCTAAATAAGTGTGCAAAAACTGCACCTTAAATCCTATTTAGCAACCTAACCTTTTATAATTTTTGTTACTATAAAATTTGAAATAAAAACACTTGGTTTGTTTCACTAACGTTTTACTTATTATTCCGACTAGTTTCGGCTTCTAGCCATTATCAAGAAATGTACATTCCTTGATAATGGCTAGAAGCCGAAACTAGTCGGAATAATAAGTAAAACGTTAGTGAAACAAACCAAGTGTTTTTATTTCAAATTTTATTTAAATCATGTTTCACCAAGTGATTAATGAGAACATTGTGAAAGATATTTTGTTACTATTTTAAAAAGCTGTAAATTGTCACTCAGTAAGTACAAAGAAAACAATTGATATTTCTCAAAGCATACCATATATTTCTTTCAGTTGTTTTCATTTTTTTTCTCCTTTTCTTCACATTTCGTTTTAATTTGCGTAGCATTGAAAATACGGCTTTTATTTTAGCAATTAGCACACTAAAGAATATTCTTCTAATAAACTGGAAGACTTCTGAAGTTATTTGTTGAGCCTTAACGATTTGAAATAACTTCAAAAGTCTTTCAGTTTATTGGAAGAATATTCTCTAGTGTGCTAATTGATATAATAAAAGCCGTATTATCAATGCTCCGCAAATTAAAACGAAATGTGTTTCTAAGTTTAACGTGAAGCGACAAAAAAGAATTTTAAATATTGAAATTAAACTCTTATGAATAAACTGCTTTGTGTAAAGTTATGTAAATAAAAAAACACTTGTTATTGTTTCACAAATTAAAACTTTATTCCGACTAGTTTCGGTTTGTTAGACCTTTGAAAATGGTCTAACAAACCGAAACTAGTCGGAATAAAGTTTTAATTTGTGAAACAATACCAAGTGATTTTTTTTTTTATTTAAATAACTTTGAATATCTAATATGTTTCGCCAAGTGCCAGATGAGAAATTAATTCAAGAAAATAAACTGCTTTGTGTTGCATACACTTGTAAATAAAACACTTTTTACTTTGTTTAACCACTATATTTTGCACTTAATTTGTGACTATAGTTTCGACTATCTAGTAGTCATTATTAAACTAAAACTTTTAGTTTGATAATAACTACTGGAGTAGTCGAAACTATAGTCATACATTAAGTGTAAAATATAGTGGTTAAACAAAGTAAAAAGTGTTTTATTTACAAGTGTACTTATGAATAAGGTTATTTTGACTAGAGATTCATTGTTTCTGAGATGCCACTCGCGTGTAAAATATTGTTTCTTGTTTGCTCTACTATTCCTAAGGTATAATAACACCATGAATATTACAATATACAACCCCTGTTTGTAATAATAACTTTCATTGGATTGTTTACAAACACCCCATGTCGACATTCTCACTGATTTATTAAAAAAAATATGTACTGAACAAAATGTTGATAGTTGAACAAAACAAATATATTGGAAATAATCAATGTCATAGCCTACTTTAATTCAAAAGAAAAAATTGTCATAAACATATTTTTTGTTGCCTATGGTAATTTACAAAAAAATGTTAGTTTTATTATCGATTATGATTTTAAATTCGGAAAGTTTATAATTCTGAAATGGTTTTCTGGATTTATTAAAACCAACAATGGTAACATATAGTATCAAAATATTAGCACGAAAAATGTGTTGCAATCATAAAAACATCAATCATAGCGAACACGCATAATGCCTTAATACGCTAAAATTATCGCCACGCGAACCCGGGCTCGTGAATACAAAACGAAAAATGAAAGCTGAGTGAAAAATATATTTTGCTATAAATGTGCAATATTCAAATATGCAGAATCGGGTTGAAACAAAATTCGAAAATGCAATTTTTGTAAGTTCATTTTCAAATATCGTATGTTCAATTTAAAAAGAGTGCCATGATTTTATCTTTTTTTAAATCTAAGTTGGCTACACGCTTTATGAATTGACGCATAAAACGTCAGGCATTACGAGCCCTAACAACTATATATTGGGACAAAATCAAATTCATATAAAATTCAGGTATTGGAGAGTTTATTTAAGTTTTCTAGTATTTTTTTTAATTTAATACTATGTAATTAGTTAATTAGCAACAGTTATGGCCAATCAACAACACAAAAAACAAATTAATTATTCAATCACCTCTAATTTACAAGAAAAATGTTAATTTTGTTTGTCAACTAAATATTGGGACATTGCACGAATTTTATTTCTAAAAAGGAGTAACATCGCCCTTATATTTTATGACAGCTCGAATTCGGCTAAGCATTGACTCAACTAAGGATCTGCACGTTTCAGTAGAAATTTCATTCCAAATATGCTCTATCTTGTCTCTAAGTTCAGGTAATGTCCGTTGTGGGTTGTTCCTCAATGTTTGTTTCATTTTATGCCATACTGTTAAGGTCAGGACTGCTGGAAGGCCAAGAAAGAACATTTACGTTGTGGTCGCCAAACCACTTTTTTGTGGTTTTGGCCGTATGACAGGCCGCCCCATCCTGTTGAAAAATGTAATTTTTGTCAACATTTAACTTGGCGATACTTGGTAGCAAACTGTTTTGCAGTATTTGTTGATATTTCGCAGTATTCACGATACCATCAATAAATTCAAAACATCCTAATCCTGAAGCTGTCATGCAGCCCCAAATCATCACTCCTTTAGGAAATTTTACTGTACGTTTTAGGCAATCCTTATGAAATGCCTCATGTTTTGAACGAATCACGCGTTTGCGGTAATCACCAACACATACGTCGAATTTTGATTTGTCACTAAAAATTACTCTGGACCAGTCTGTAGCTGACCAAGATAATTTAGATTTTGCCCATGTGAGTCTGGCTTTCTTTTGTTTTTCCGTCAACAGTGGTTTTTCCTTTGCCTACAAGAAAATATTTTTTTTTTAAATGCACTTTTAAATTGCTACTTGAAATTCAACCTTATAAAACTTGAGTCCACATTTATGAATCCACTGGCGGCAGCATTCCCTTGACAGATTCAATCCAGTTTCGTGATTCCATGCAGTCGTAATTTGCCTTAAAGTATTTCTTCTCCCTTTTTTGCACAGTTTTACTAATAATCTCTTGTTTCTATCAGAAACTAATGTTGGACGACCCGAACTTTTGCCTTTTTGTCTAGGATATTTCCGGTTTCTCCATAATGCTTAATTATATTCCACACTGTTGTTTTAGGAATATTAAGTTCATCCGCCATTTCACGTATCGTTGTATTTCGGCAATAATTTTTAATCACTAACTCACGAATTTTGGAACTTGTAGAGATACCACGCACCATTTTGTTCAATAAAAGCGGCGATTCACCCGATACGATAAGAAATCAACTACCAACTAATCTGACGTTTCGTTCTGCATTGTTTTCACAGCTTACTTGTCTTATTTTGTTTCATTTTTAACAGTTATTTTATACTGTCCCAATATTTAGTTGCCACACAAAATGAACATTTTCCTTGTTAATTAGAGATGATAGAATAGAATAGTATAATAATTTTGTTTTTTGTGTTGCTGATTGGCCCTCATTGATGTTAATTAACTAATTACATAGAATTAAATTTAAAAGAAAAGAAAAAAAGAAATAAACTGTCTAATACCTGAATTATACATGAATTTGATTTTGTCCCAATATATAGTTGTTAGGGCTCGTATAATTATAATGTATAATTTCAGAGTTGCCAACCTACAATATTTTCCATGGCACTCTAAAGGCTTGTTTATAAAACATAAGATACATATTATACAGGGAGTCTTTAGATATTTGATGTTTTTTTAGAGTTCAATTTGAAGCTTCAAACGAGTGTTTTCCACTCCCAGACTAAGCATGAAGTAAAATTTCGAGTTTAGAAAATCCCCGTGAAAATTTGTCTCGGGTCGCGCAGCGACCCGAGACAAATTTTCTGGCCTTTTCTAAACTCGAAATTTTACTTCATGCGCCACGCGTACAAGCCGCTGATTTCAATTAAAGTTCATTCACTTGTTAACAATATTTTAATGTTTTCAAAGTTTAAGGGTTCCGGGGTACTGTCTCCGCTAGACTATACATTACTTTTTGTAAGGATTTCTTACGTATAGGGATATGTATACTTGAAAGAAACATTCCCTGTATGTGAGTTCAATAAACTGTATAATAATTACTATTATATCAATCAATAAATATCAATAAACAAACAATTAATATTCTAAACTCAATACGGACAATAAATTATCATCAATTCATTTACGACAATGCAGCTATGGATGGAATTTAATATAGAGTTTACTGAGCAAGAAACAAGTTCAGTTCCGCCATTCTGATGGAACTAAATTATATTACCAAGATGTGTTATTATATGCAAGAAGAGAACTATTCCAGATTCCACAATATAGTTCGCTCTAATTTTCAAACAACGCAAATAATACATTAAACTTGTAATAAATACGAGTAATTAATGTTTGTGTATTGTAATTGCGGTAGAAATTTTAGGTTGTTTAAAATATGCGCACGTCGCATAATGCACTTTAATTACGATTTTATGAATGATTTATTATATTGTGTGATTTATTTATGAGCCTATTTGTGAATGTTGGAGGATGTATGGGTGTAATCATTTTTGCGGGGTAAATCGCACAGTTTTGATAAATAAATTAGTTATGTTGTGAATTAAAATCAAATATACAGTAACGATATACAAATGAACGTGCAAGAGTAAATCGAAACAAAATGACGAGGGAAATGATATTTTTGTATCATATGTTCAATTAAAAAAAATCTCTAAAGTGTCATGAAAAATATTCTAGGTTGGCAACTTTGAAAATATACATTATAATTATTATGTCTGACGTTTTACATGTCAATTCCTGAAATGTGTAGCCAACTTAAATTTGAAAGAAGATTAAATCATGGCATTCTAGAGGTTTCTTTTTATTGGACATATGATGTCCACTTTACAAATTTAAAACGGTGGGTCAATGTCACCTTTTTTTGGCGGTTGTAGAAAAAAAAGTAGTTTTCGTTTAGAGTAAACATGCATACGCTTTTTTAAATGGTTGAATTTAAAGCGTTAAACGAGTGTTTTTCACTCCCAGGTTAAGCATGAAGTAAAATTTCGAGTTTAGAAAAGCCTGAAAATTTGGTTTGGTTGCGTAGCGCGAAGCGCGGAGCGACTAAACCAAATTTTCAGGCTTTTCTAAACTCGAAATTTTACTTCATGCGCCACGCGTATTAAACACTGAAAGCACAGAAATATTGTGAACGAGTAAACATCGTTTGAAATCAGTGTCTTATACACGTGGCGCATGAAGTAAAATTTCGAGTTTAGAAGAGCCTGTAAATTTGGTTTGGTCGCGTAGCGCGAAGCGCGGAGCGCGGAGCGACCAAACTAAATTTTCAGGTTTTTCTAAACTCGAAATTTTACTTCATGCGCCACGCGTATAAGACACTGATTTCAAACGAAGTTTACTCGTTCACAATATTTCAGTGCTTTCAGTGTTTAATACGCGTGGCGCATGAAGTAAAATTTCGAGTTTAGAAAAGCCTGAAAATTTGGTTTGGTCGCTCCGCGCTTCGCGCTACGCAACCAAACCAAATTTTCAGGCTTTTCTAAACTCGAAATTTTACTTTATGCTTAACCTGGGAGTGGAAAACACTCGTTTAAAGCTTCAATTCGAGCTCTTAAAAAAAACGAGTATCTGAAGATTAACAGTGTATAATGTATATCGGGATATGTAGACTTAAAAGAAAAACTCCGTATATGTATAATTAAAAAAAAACAAATCACAAATATACCTGTCTCGTTTTTAAACTTCTCTAATGCGTACAAGAATCTTCAATAGCTCTGTTCAATTTAATCACTCTCAAACCATCAATTCCGATTTTTCCAATCTGCACCTTCGACGGCGGCGTTCAATTCCCCACCCTTCCAGAAACCAGCCGGTTAATAGATGGCGCCATTGAACGTAGCAGCGGCATCCGGCCTGAGTCTGAGTGTTAATTATAATCAGTCACGTAGAACGCTTTCGCTGAAGGGTGTTATTAAGTTTCACAGTTAATTTGCAGGTAACTGAAAGTCGGCGGTTGCAGGGATGCGTCGGCGGGTCGAGGGCGAAAGGGTTAACCGGTAGCCCTGAAGGTTTAGCGAGGGGGCGCGGCAGAAATTACGTATTAAGCCTCCGTGCGTGCCGTACACCGCCCGATAAGGAATTAACGCTTCATGTTTCTACAAAACATCGCGACGCTTAAATATTTTAAACTTAATTGAGGGTGGATTACTTGTGTGCGATGTTATGCCCGCAGAGATATTGTTTTCAGGATCGTTTAAGGAGGTTTTCGAGACGTGGAATTTAGTTAAAAGATGAGTTTAAAGATTGTTTATTTTGGTAAAATATTTGGGACATCACAACACATTTATATACATCGATCGAATCCGTAATGGCCGGGATTTAAACCCCGACATCCGCCGTGGACGGTTAGCCGAGTCCAACGGCTCAAACGCTCGGCCTCCGTGATCCTAAAAATGAGTAATAATCTTCACGATTAATCGTGCTGTTAATCGCTAGAATTGGCGAATTTCTTTGCCAATTCTAGCGATTAACAGCACGATCAATCGTGAAGATAATTTCGACCGTTAATAAAGTCAACCCAAATAACTACTTCTTTAGGTTGGGATAGATTAGATTAGACTAGGTTAGATTAGGTTAGATTAGGTTAGATTCGGTTAGATTAGGTTAGATTAGGTTAGGTTAGGTTAGGTTAGTCGTACGCGCTTCTTTTATTCGTCTAAGTAGTGACCTATGCCTAGATATTTTCGTCCCTTAATAATACCGACCCAAATAACTTCTTCATTAGGTTAGGATAGATTAGATTAGACTAGGTTAGATATGGTTAGATTAGGTTAGGTTATTTTAGGTTAGGTTAGTCGTGAGCGCTTCTTTTATTCGTCTAAGTAGTGACCTATGCCTAGATATTTTCGTCCGTTAATAAAACCAACCCAAATAACTTCTAGGTTAGGTTAGATTAGGTTAGACTAGGTTAGATTAGGTTATATTGTTAGATTAGATTAGGTTAGACTAGGTTAGGTTAGTCGTACGCGCTTCTTTTATTCGTCCTAATAGTGACCTATGCCTAGCTTGTAGTTACGACATTTCAGTTTGTTCGGGGGCACCCTTTCGATTCATCTCTCGCTGATTTTCATCTCCTTGGCCAGTTTTCTCATGGATTTTATGGATTTCGACGAATGCACCACCTGAGTTTCTTTAGGTTCTTTGGAGTCATCGCAGTGCTCGGTCTTCCAGTCAGAGGTCTCTTCTCAGTCTGCTCTCTGAACTGCTTAATGGCGGCATAGACGGTCCTTCTTGGCACATAGAGGTCCTTTACGATGCCCGCCGCTGATTTCCCGATTCGAAAAGTCTGATGATCCCGATTCAATCTTCCCTAGAGCTCATAACTCAAAAAAAGTTAATAACAATTCGATACAACAAACAAACAAAGTTTGCAGAGAATTTTACGGGCTACAAGATAGGCTATACAATAACTACAACATGCTAAAAACTGTACGTATATGTTGGTGTAGGTTAGATACAAGTTATTTATTTTTAATTTAAACAACGTATTTCTAACATAGCGATTGTCAGTTATTTGAAACTTTTTATATTGGCTTGCCATTAAGGATTAAGGATTGGTTTTCGGGAGGGCAGCCATAGCCGCGCCCACTTAGGCCAAGTTTTAGGCCCATTGTATTACCTCCCTCCTGATGGTCAGACCCATTCCGCACTACTGCCAATTGCCAATATTTGTGCGGCGGACCAGTTCTATCCGGGTCCTTCACGTTTGGGCTGGGTTACCCTTAACATACTATCCCTTAGTTTTGACAGGGCCGGACACTTGTGAAGTATGTGTCTTTCTGTCTCATCCTCTTCGTTGCATCCTCGGCGTGTGGTATCGTTGGTGATCCCCATTTTTGCTAGGTGCTTTTTGAAGCTGTAGTGTCCGGTTATGTAGCCGGTTAGTGTACGTAAGTTTTGCTTGGAGAGTTCTAGGAACTTCTTTGGCTTGCCATTATTTCTGTCCCTCGTAAAAGTGTGTGTAATTAACAAAATATATAAGGCAGACAAATTTTTAATCAAAAAGTAAAGTTAAAAGGCCGATATTGCTGGAGTTTCGTCTGTTATACAAAAAGTTTTAGTGTGTGGTACTTCTAATGCATGCAGTCGTTAACTGTGGAGAGTTTCAGCTACACGCGAAATACAAATCAAAAAGTAATGTTAAAAGGCAGATATTGCTGGAGTTTCGTCTGCTATACAGGAAGTTTTAGTGTGCGGTACTTCTAATATATGCAGTCGCTAACTAAGGAAAGTTTCAGCTACACGCGACCTACAGCGTTAGTTAAAGGTTAACAGAAATGGCGACGCGTTCGGAAAACTGGTCTCGCGAAAAAATCCGCTGTTATTAGATTTCTGTGGGCTAAACATGTAAGCGCGGCTGAAATTCACTGGAAGCTGGTAGAGGTTTACGGAAAGACTGTAATGTCTCGTCAGCATATCGCAGAATGGTCGTCGGCCACCTTTTCTCTACCGGCTGTAAACTTTGGACACCATTCTCCGACATGCTGATGAGACCTTAGGCTCTCCCTAAACCTCTACTAGCTGTCGGTGAATTCCAGCCGCGCTTACATGTTTCGAGCACAGAAATCGTACAACTAAGCGAATTTCTTTGCGAGATCAGTTTACCAAACGTGTTGCCACTTTTGTAACCCTTTAATTAGCGCTGTAGGTCGCGGGTAGCTGAAACTCTCCACAGTTAGTGACTGTAGTTCTAATACATGCGGTCTGTTACTGTGGAGAGTTTCAGCTACCCGCGACTTACAGCGCTAGTTGAAGGTTAACAGAAATGGCAACACGTTTGGAAAACTGGTTTCGCGACCACCGTACATTGCTACTTTCGATATAACAGATGAGGAGGTCCAGTATAGCACCTTAACAGGATGCGTCTGGAGCAGACTTGAGTCTTCGGACGATGGATGTTTGAGGGGGACGATTGTCCAAGTCTCAGCTGTAGACCTTTCTGAGGTAACCTCTGTATCCCTATCTTGGATAGGGCTAACTTACACACGGCGGGGTTGACTCAGCCCTGGTGCTTATCCCGCTAAATGAGGAGTCGGGGGTGGGCCTTGAAAAGCCCAGGAGTGCCTATTCTCCCCTCTGGTCCACAAGTGGGTTGGTCTCCGACGGGCAGTGGCTTGCAGATATGGCGGTTATCCACCGGTCCTTAGACGGACGCTCAAAAGATATACACCGAAAGGTGAAAATGAGAGCACACCAAGTCTGTATAACAGATGAGGAGGTCCAGCATAGTACCTTAACAGGAGGCGTCTGGGGCAGACCTGAGTCTTCGGATGATGGATGTTTGAGGGGGATGATTATCCAAGTCTGAGCTGTAGACCTTCCTGAGGTTATCTCTGTGTCTCTATCTTGGATAGAGCCAACTTACACACAGCGGGATTGACTCAGCCCTGCTGCTTGTCGCCGCTAAATGAGGTGTCAGGGGTGGGCTTTAAAAAGCCCAGAGGTGCCTACTTTCCCCTTCGGTCCATACGTGGGTTGGTCTCCGACGGGCAGTGGTTCGCAGATATGGCGGTGATCCACCGGTTCTTAGACGGACGCTCGAAAGATATACACCCAAAGGTACAAATCCGAGCACACACAGACTTGGTGTGCTCAGATTTGTAACAGATGAAACTCCAGCAATATCGGCCTTGTAACCTTACTTATTGATCACCCCTCGTATGTTGTTTACTCTTCAATTAGTTGGCCACTTAACCATATAAAAACTATTCGACATGTCCACCCTTGGCTTCAACACATTTCTTCAACAACTTCCAGTGGTATTAAAGCTGCCACCGTCACTAATTCTGTTTTTAAGGCCTCGATGTTCAAATGATGTTTAGAGCAGGCCTTCTCCTCTAACAAATTTCATAGGCGATAGTTTAATGGATTTAGATTCGAACTTTCTGAGCGTCAATATTCACTGATAAACTTAGGTAAATTTTATCCGAATTTATTAGTGCGTTAATTTTACTCGAATTTATCCATGTGAAGATTGACCCTGAGAAAGTCGGGACATCCATTGGCATTGGGACCACACTGACGAACACCTTAAAGTCCGAAATGTATCTGTAGGTATCCGATGCCGGAATACTGAACACAAATTCAATTATGAAGTAGTCTGACTAATAAAATTGATTAGTTTATAACAATATACAGCAATAATATACAGAGAGTACATTTTTATAACGAGAATTTTTTTTCCATATGCACATTTTTCGGTGCTCAGTTTTTTTTTTTTTTTTGGTTTTATTTGGCATAGGTATTACCATTCAGCCACTAACGTTGATTTATATCTATATTAACATATATTTCGACTATTTGGACGTCACAACACATTCACACACATCCATGGAACCGGAGACGAGTATTTTTCGTTAGAAAAATTACTCGCCTCCGCTGGGAATCGAACCCAGATCACCTCCGTGTCCGATTGGCGAAACCGGCGGCTCAACCGCTTGGCCATACTAAGAAGTATAAAACACACCACTAAACTTTACATTGAATTAGTGTTTTGTACCGGTGGCGCATGAAGTAAAATTTCGAGTTTAGAAAAGCCTGAAAATTTGGTTTGGCTGCTCCGCGCTTCGCGCTACGCAACCAAACCAAATTTTCAGGCTTTTCTAAACTCGAAATTTTACTTCATGCTTAGCCTGGGAGTGGAAAACACTCGTTTAAATCTTCAAATCTTTTAATAAACCAAGCGTCGGAGCATGCACAACGTATGCTTGTGTATACTTAAAAAATTCTCGTTGTGAAAATGTTTGGTGGTACATACGACTCTCTGTATATGTATATATATAACATCTTTATAAATAGAATATCTATATTAATTACTAGCATTTAGCCCGATTTACCAACCGGGGAGCCGAGGGCCGAATCAAGGAAATGTAAAAATGTAAAGAGAATTGCATAATTAAAAAAAAATAAATGATGTTGAAGAAAAATATATGTATAATAGTAGCAAGGGTAAAGGGAGGGAGAGAGGCGTTGGTGCATGAGCCGAATGGTGGTGACTGCAAGGTAAATCGTTGTTTTGTAGTGGTTATGGAGTGGATGGATGTAATGGTCCGTGAAAAGGTTGGAAGAGATGGTCGCTTCGCTCCAGCCGCTCGCTTCGCTCGCTTGCCTTGCTCGCTTCGCTCGCACATAGAGAGGGTAGTTGCTCCTTTATCCCCGCGAAAACAAATTTTCTCTAGCGCAATTTTTGGACCGAAAATTTGCTGAAACACCGGGAAGGCGGCCATTTGTTGGCTCGAAAATAATTTGCTGAGCACCGCGAGGTCAAACCATAGCACCCTACGTTTAAACAAATCGGTTTGGAGCATTTTAAGTCGGTAAAAAAAAAATAATCAAGAAAATCACGGTTTTAGACCACCCTGTATATACACGTTAAACTTAAAAATTAATTAATTTTAATTGTTTTGTTTCGTCTTGTTTTATCTTGTCGGTTGCGGATAATTATTCGCCAATAAAAAAGAAAAAAAACATGTCCCAACACCGCTAAATTTAATCCTTGCGATCTGCGTTTAAACAAAACATTTTGGAGAAAAAATAAAAACCATCGATTAAATGCGAGATTTAGACACGCGGTATATATTTTTATGAAATTTCAATTTCAAAAAAAAAACTTTTCCTCGATAGAAAAAATTCTCGATAGATAGGTCGTGTTTCTAATGGAATTCTGAACACGATAGACGCAAAATTTTGAAAATATATATATATTTTTTGCAAAATCGATTAAATGCGATATTTTTTTTAATCGGGCGATTTGAGTGCTCGGAAGTGTCGCGTTGGAAAGCCCAGGTCAAATCCCATCGAAATTGTGCTATGCGCGACCTGAAAAAGTTCCGTGTGAAGCAAGACCAGCGTGTAAAGTATTGAGGTTAGAAAATCTTCCGCCCAGCGTAAAATTAAAAAAAATGATTTAAAATAGAAAACGCGGTCGGATTTGAACGCCGTTTAACCTAAGACACGCATAATTTTTTTTTCGGTCCTGTGAAAATTTGAACTTTCTAAAATGAATTCTTCGATTTTTCCACTCCCGGTGACAGTCGTCTTCCATAAGAGCAATGTAAAAGTGGTTGCCATGGCGACCGAATCGCAGCCTTCTCGGATCCCCGCTGCTTTAACGTTCTTATTACGGGAGATAAATACAACAGGTACGAATCTATTGGCAGAAATAAAAATAATTCTATAAAATGGCTATCGACCATAGATCTTTCAGCCTAATAAATATATTTAAACAGTTTTTGATTAATAAAAGTCCGTTTGGATTGTTTTTTTTAATAACCTACAGCACTAATAAATCTATTTATAAAGTTTTGTGCAACTTTAAACCATTAATCATAAACAAGCCGTACCCCATTAAAATCAAAACATGAATTTAATAAAACGTCGGACCGACTGTCGGCAAACACCCATTTTTACGATTACTCAACCGGTACTTTATTAAATTGTACAAAGTAAACAAAATATTAATTGGAGCCGGCACGCAACCTTTAACATTCAACATTCAACATTCAACATTCAACATTCAACATTCAACATTCAACATCCAATATTCAACATGTCACCGCAAACATCGATATATCCGCGCGGAGTGATAACAAATATTCGGACCGCAGTTTCGGTAATTAGCATTAAATGTACATCGACACGGTGTTAATGTTGTATCACAACGAAATTAAATGCGCGGGTTCGTATCGGGGGATAATGTGCACCTATTATTATCTGCGGAGCTTCCGGGTACGTGTTTTATTCCATTTAACCGAGCATCCATTTCCGGATTAGTTAAATTATCCATGAAGTCCTATCTTTCGGTGTTATTTTACCCGTCCGCACTCAAACAACTTTACTTTTGTTAATAAAAAGAAGTGATTTATATTAAATGAAACGACCCAGCACTTGTCTATTGTGTAATACAAGTACAGGAAATTTATCATTTAAGTATACATATTCCAATATAGTGTTCTAGCATACTGCAAACCTAACAAGTTGTTTATCTCTGGCGTGCTGCCTTTATTTTAGCAAAACAGTTTTTTTTATGATTTTCAAAATATCAGCCTTTTTTTATTACACTTGTTATAATAAACACTAAGACAATGAGAATTATTAAAGAACACAAAATTTCATATACTCGAAATTCATGTAGATACTTAAAAGAAAAATTCTCTTATGAAAATGTTCGGTGTTACATAACAATGTCTGTATATACATACCTAATAAATATATTTGGAACTTCACTTGAAATCATTGTATTATACGCGTGGCGCATGAAGTAAAATTTCGAGTTTAGAAAAGCCCAGAAAATTTGTCTCGGGTCGCTGCGCGACCCTCGACAAATTTTCACGGGGCTTTTCTAAACTCGAAATTTTACTTCATGCTTCGTCTGGGAGTGGAAAACAATCGTTTAAATTTTCAAAATGAACTCTTTATAAAAAAAACAACGAATTTCAGAAAATTTACACCAAATGCATATGTATTTTAAGTATACATATGCATTTGCTGTACATTTTTTTTAAGAGTTTATTTTGAAAATTTAAACGAGTGTTTTCCACTCCCAGACGAAGCATGAAGTAAAATTTCGAGTTTAGAAAAGCCCCGTGAAAATTTGTCGAGGGTCGCGCAGCGACCCGAGACAAATTTTCTGGGCTTTTCTAAACTCGAAATTTTACTTCATGCGCCACGCGTATAATACAATGATTTCAAGTGAAGTTCCAAATATATTTATTAGGTATGTATATACAGAGATTTTTATGTAACACCGAACATTTTCATAACGAGAATTTATCTTTAAAGTATCCATATGCATACGTTGCACATTTTTCGATGCTCGGTTTATTAAAAGAATTCAATTTGAAGCTTTAAGCGAGTGTTTTCCACTCCTAGGCTAAGCATGAAGTAAAATTTCGAGTTTAGAAAAGCCTGAAAATTTGGTTTGGTCGCGTAGCGCGAAGCGCGGAGCGGCCAAACCAAATTTTCAGGCTTTTCTAAACTCGAAATTTTACTTCATGCGCCACCGGTACAAAACACTGATTTAATGTAAAGTTTAGCGGTGTGTTTTAAACTTCGTAATATGTCAGTGTTTAATACGCGTGGCGCATGAAGTAAAATTTCGAGTTTAGAAAAGCCTGAAAATTTGGTTTGGCCGCTCCGCGCTTCGCGCTACGCGACCAAACCAAATTTTCAGGCTTTTCTAAACTCGAAATTTTACTTCATGCTTAGTCTGGGAGTGGAACACACTCATTTTAAGTTTTAAATTAAAAAAATCTAAAGATTTATGGCATATACATTGTAATTGGGACATCTTTACTTGAAAGAATAACTCCCTGTATTTACAAGTTGAGGCATTAATTGCTATTGATTGGCTACAATTTGTAATGGTCATATAGGCAACTCAATTTACACATAACCTGTCAAATCGTATTGGATGCTTTGGTTTGATAAATAGAGTTTAAGAAATTGAACATTGAAAATGTTCGGTGTTATATAAAACTCTCTATATATAAAATATAGCATAAATAAATATATTTGGTCGATTTTCATTCATTTAGTTATTGCCAACCTATTAATTTTCCCTTAAAGCTCAAATTGCCCCCTAATTGAGAACCACTGGTCTACTGTGTATCCGGAGACCGCAACAAACTTATACACAAAATAGGGGGTCGCAAATTGAAAAAGTTTGAGCAGCACCGCACTAATGCACTTTTTTATTAGATGGCCGTTCTCAACTTGTTTCTTTTATCTTATTAAATTGTGCTTGAAAATCCAGTCAAGTACCTTAAAAATAAACTTAAGTAACTTGAAATTCTTTGAGAATGATACTAGTTGGAATCCCACTTTTAAAATTTCATACAGTAGATACGTGTGAAGTATTGAAAATAATAGCAAAAATTAATACATCTTCTGTAGGTACAGACAATATGAGCCTCAAGACAATTAAATTATGCTTGCCCCACATTCTGCCTTATTTGACTCATATAATAAATTCATGCATCATCTCAAATGTATTTCCAGAAAATTGGAAATCAGCTATCATATTACCTCTGGCCAAAATTACAAACCCTAAACATCTCTCTGATTTAAGACCAATTAGTATACTTCCAATTTTTTCTAAAATTTTAGAAAAAATACTTTGTCGTCAGTTGAGTGCATTTTTAAATAAAAATAGCATTAGCAGAAACACAGTCGGGTTTTAGGTCCGGTTATAGTTGTGCTGGCTCCTTGCTGAAAGTTACAAACGATATTTTATATGCATCTGATCAAGGCATGTTAACGGTTTTTATTTGTCTCTCATTTGTAAACGTCAATTTATCAATAGACAGGATTAAACAAGTAAGGTTATGTTTTCAAGCTACTGACTTGTAAAATTTTAACAAGTCAGTATACTAACTTGTTAAAATTTAACAAGTTAGTACTGGAATAGTAATTTATAGTTTTTCGTGAATTGAATTTATTAAAGAAAAATATAATAAATACTATCATTTTTAAAATAATAATTAATTTAATCAAATAAACAACATAAGTATCCACGAAAATGTTTCATAACTTACTACATATTTTTTTGTAATTCCAATTTGATTAAATTTACCAAATAATTGTATTTTAATTAATTACAAATGATTGACAAATAAAATATATAACAATATACGCTAGTTAACGGGTTTTACTGGCTCCAGAAGGTGACTGGCTCGTCTAGCGACTCGCCAGTCATATCCTTCTGTCCGCCAGTAAAAACCGTTTTAACAATGCTAATAATGTTAAATACTATAACGTTACTTGATTTCAGCAAGGCGTTTGATACTATTAACCATGAACTCTTAGGTGCCATTTTAAAGTATATTGGTTTGGATAATAGTGCTGCAGCCCTATTACATAGTTATTTGAGTGGTAGATGGCAGATCGTTCAATCACAAAATAAATTTTCAGAAAAAAGGTTTATTACTAAAGGGGTTCCGCAAGGGTCTATTTTAGGCCCAATTCTTTTTATTATATATACATCATGCTTCACTAAATCAATAAAATATTGCAAGAACATGTTGTATGCAGATGACACTCAATTATACATGTCGTTTAGGGACCAAGAGACACAGGAGTCACTAAATAAAATTCAAACTGACCTAAACTCAATTACAGAAATCTCCCTTAATCACGGTTTAATTTTAAACCCTAAAAAATCTGTAGTGGTGATATTTGGAAATAAAAATAAAGTTGATGATCTGAAAAATACAATAAAGCACAAAATTAATAACATCGAGATACCTATTCAGAATGAAGCAAAAAATTTAGGATTAGTCGTGGACAATCTTTTTACTTACAACACACAGATTAATAATAATACACGAAAAGCCTATATGAATTTAAAGCTAATTTACCCACACAGGCACCACTTATCTACACAAATTAAGACCATGTTGTGTATCAGCTTGGTGATGTATTGTATGGAGGTGTATGGCCCATCGCTCAGAAAAATAAATATAAAAAAGCTGCAAAAAGTGCAAAATAGCTGTATGAGATTAATCTTTGGAATCCGAAAATTTGACCACATAAGTCATAAACTTCCAGAGCTAGGATGGCTAAATGTTAAAAATCAAATTAATTTATCATGTGCAACTTATTTCCACAAAATTCTTCAAACAAAACAGCCTTCTTACCTTTTTAACCTCATATCCCTTAGAACTGACGTACATCACTTAAATTTAAGACGCAGAGATTTTATTACCATTCCGAGGCACCGCACAGCTTATATGAGTAGATCTTTTATTGTTCACATGAGTACCTTATATAACTCTATTCCAGAGAAAATTAAAAAATTAAACAAAACAGCGTTCAAAACACAATATCACCTTTATTTGTTAGAAAGGCAATAAGTCCATTTGTGTTCTCTCTTTTTTTTAATTTCAATTTCGGTGAGTTTTAAGTTTTAAGTTTTAAATTTCAAATTTTGAAATTTCAAGTTTTGAAATTAAAATGTATAAAATTTTTGTTTATAATTATTGAATAAGTATAGATATAAGCAATATATAAAATAAAAACAAGGTCCCAGTGGAAGAACAGGGAAATTTAATTTCGCATCCTGAACTGGCACCTTGAGATTTTTCATAACTCCAATTTAATATTAAACACTGTAAATTAATCATGTATGTAATCTTTGTGAAGTTACGGAAATAAAGACCTATTATTATTATTATTATTATTAATAAAAAAAAACAATTACAATTCCAAATCATAAACCTAGATGCATGAATAGCCATGTAACTTTATATGCAATTTATAAAAATAAATTACATACCGGGTGCTGATCCGACCGCTCGGTAATAGCAATTTACATGTAAAATTCCACTTTTGCAGTATCCTGCTCCCCTAATTATTTTAAAGTAAAAGCATAAGAGATCAAAGTTGTTCAGAATTGACAATGCTATATGATAGGTCTGTATTTATTTTCAAATTAGAACCAATAGTACTAGAAAACGAAGATATAAATTAGTAATATTTTGAAAAAAATAACAATAGCCATGATTTTATAACAAAACTTTTCGTCATCAACAACTATCAGTTGTTTTTATGAAAATCAAATTAAATGCTCAAAGAGACCTCCATTAGCGGTTAAATTTTGACCAAGTCTATCATAAAAATTTCTGCGAACATTTGCAAGTTACCGGTTCGTTATTTTGTTGCATTCTTCCGTAATTTTGTTTTCCAGAACTTCGATGTAAGCATGTCTAGCACCGTATATTTTTGATTTTAAGTGGCCCCATATAAAGAAGTCGTTTGGTGATAAGTCTGGTGAACGAGTTGGCCAATTCACCGATCCGCTTCGTCCAATCCAGGTATTTGGATAGCAAATATTTAAATACTCAGTGATGTCTCTTGTAAAATGCGCAGGACATCCATCCTGTTGAAACCATACTACATTTTACCCTGCGACAGCATCTATGGCGGGGTTAATCTCCAATTGAAGCAGCTCAAGGTATTTTCCCCCGTTTAAGTGCCCATCAATGAAGAAGGGGCCTATAATATTAGATCTGTGTATTCCTAACCATACGTTGACTGACTGCGGATATTGGGAATGGTTATCGATCACCAAATGCGGGTTATCCGTATCCCAATAGCAATAATTTTGCACATTTGGCTCTCCATTTATGGTGAAGGTCGATTCGTCAGAAAAACAAATGTTGTTAATGAAATATCTATCCACATTGGCCATTTCCATTAGTGTTTCACAGAAAACCATTCTAGAATACTTGTCTGGCTCAAAAATCTCCTGGTGGTTCGAAAACTTCTACGATTTAAACTTGTTCTTCTTTAAAATTTTAAGAGCGGTTGTATTGTGCAAATTTAAATCGTCGTCAATTTGCCGAATACTAATGCGGCCGCAGCAATAACGTTTATTTCGTTTACATTATCACGCACAATTTCTTCTTCTTCGGCTATATTTCAAGTATGCTTTAAACAGGGCTGGCAGGGTTTAAAAACAGATCCATATTTTTCCTGGTTTGAAATCACGAGTTGCTCTCCAGATCGGAATACTCCGATTATTGAATTGATTTAGATTGAGCCGGGTGTAAACATGTGTGGGATACACAAATGGTAGTATAAATTTCTTGCGCAGACTTATTTTTGGGTGAATAAGCATATTTCAGGTATAAATTGTACACATAATGAAATTATTTCCAAAATTATGACATAATTAATCCAAATTGTAATATTATCTTCATTTATACAGCCAAAATCACAATATTAATATCACACTAAATCTGGCGTCTACTGACGTTTATTTAAACTAATGGATATATAATTCTAGATTGATTATTATTAATGTTTAGATTATGAGTATTTTAGCTTTTGGTATAAAAAAATAGATGGCGATAAGTGTATTAAAATTTAAAAAATGATCCGCTTACTAAAATGTTTTTCCAATGACTGAGATTATAACATTTTTTTAAACCAATTAAATTTAATAATTTTTTTTTTAAACGGAATATGTTTAGCTACAGCTAGGATTTGAAAGTTCGCGTGCAATTTCAAATCTTGGCTATAGCCAAACATTTTTAGTATTGGGCTTGAGTAATAACAAGGCCGGGCTTCGCCCAGCCTAGTCCGGCGGGTCAGAACCGGGCCGAGTCTACTATTAAAATTCTTTAAAAAGCTGGCCTGTTCGGTCGGACCACCAATCTTAAGAATTAAGTACTGGTCAGAATATAACAAACATTTTTGGTAAATGTGTAGAACACGGCACATACTCCATTTTGATAGGTTCCCGCATGTGCAGTAGCGCCCATTCCAGTAGTCCTCAATAGGTTATTTGTGTACATGTGTGTGTTTTCTATTATAGTATTTAACATTATTAGCATTGTTAATACAGTTTCTACTGGCGGACAGAAGGATATGACTGGCGAGTCGCTAGACGAGCCAGTCACCTTCTGGAGCCAGTAAAACCCGTTAACTTGCGTATATTGTTATATATTTTATTTGTCAATCATTTGTAATTAATTAAAATACAATTATTTGGTAAATTTAATCAAATTGGAATTACAAAAAAATATGTAGTAAGTTATGAAACATTTCCGTGGATACTTATGTTCTTTATTGGATTAAATTAATTATTATTTTAAGAATAATAGTATTTATTGTATTTTTCTTTAATAAATTCAATTCACGAAAAACTATACATTACTATTTCAATACTAACTTGTTAAATTTTAACAAGTTAGTATATTGACTTGTTAAAATTTTACAAGTCAGTAGCTTGAAAACATAACCTTACTTGTTTAATACTGTCTATTGATAAATTGACGTTTACAAATGAGAGACAAATAAAAATGTTAACAATTCTATTAATTTCTTTGATTAAAAACAATATTATTGATTCTATAAACGTCATCGATTCTATTCAACCTCTTTTTTACTCATCTAACCTAAGCATATGCATACACATCCGCCCGCATACACACACACCCATACAAATAACCAGTTGAGAATCACTGGAGTAAGCGCTACTGAGCATGTAGGTTCGCGGATCTTAATGTGGATGTGCCGTGTTCTACACATTGGCTAATAATAAATAATCATAATATTCTCGTTTCCGCGTAAAGGTAGCGCCATCTATTTTTTTATATCATAAATTAAAATACATATAATTTTTTAATGGATCAAATTTATGTATCCATTATTTCAAATAAACGTCAGTACACCTCATACTTAGTGTAAAATAAATATCGTGATTTTGGCTGTATAAATTAAGGTAATACTATAATTTTGATTATTTACGTCATAATTTTGGAAATAATTTCATCATGTGTACAATTTATACCTGTAATATACTTATTTACCCGAAAATACCAACCTATTTAACCTCAAAATTGGAACTTAAAATACAATTTGCGGCTAAACGGTAAGTCGTCGCAAGAACTTTATCTTAACATTT
Source organism: Philonthus cognatus (assembly GCA_932526585.2). Lineage (NCBI taxonomy): Eukaryota > Metazoa > Arthropoda > Insecta > Coleoptera > Staphylinidae > Philonthus > Philonthus cognatus. The sequence continues at coordinate 158,046,449 of OW052241.1, forward strand.
CTGCGTCCCACACACTTACTTCCAGTTCTGCTGGCAAACTCTCAAAAATCTTAGTATTCCGTTCTGGAGAACATCCAAATCACGTTCTGAATCGTGGAAATAGCGGGTATCGGCTGATGGTGATATAAACCAGCAAACAAGTTTCGAACTTCATTTACACTATTACCGGAATAAAACCACTTCAGAAATATGTTTTTTTCAGCAATTGTACAAGACATTATTATGAATTACTTAATTGAAAAGCGAACTTAAATATCGAAACGGAGTGCGATTTTACGAAAAGTCAAAACTGACAGTTTTTGATGACGCAAAATTTTGTTTTAAAATCATGGCTGTCGTTATTTTTCTCAAATTATTACTAATTTATATCTTCGTTTTCTTCTACTATTAGTACTATTTTGAAAATAAATATATATATATATATATATGTTATATATATATATATATATATATATGTTATATATATATGTTATATATATATATATACCAAATAAGAAATAACAGCGCATAAGGTCATGATGTAAAAGTTATTTTTTTATCAAGTGAGTGTGCAAGGAGGACAGAAGACGACGACGATCGTTTCGCTCTTTTTATGAGCTCCTCAGGCCGCCACATCCATCATCCCATACATACTCACTTGATATGTAGAAGTTGTATATATACTGACTTCGCTAACCATAAGCCGGTATTGACGTCAGTATTTATAAATGCTACTGCATTGATAAAGGCATTAATCTCATTTTGCTTCTACAGTTAGTGTCGGTTTTTAGTTTAAACCATCGACTAGCATCGGAGCGGCGAGAAACCCGAACCAATGCGATGATAATATTCAGAACGCCGAATTAAATTAAATAAATTAGAATTAACGACCTGCTTATAAGTACCAAATTAGAAATAACAGCGCATCAGGTCATGATGTAAAAGTTATTTTTTTATCAAGTGATTGTGCAAGGAGGACAGAAGACGACGACGATCGTTTCGCTCTTTTTATGAGCTCCTCAGGCCGCCACATCCATCATCCCATACAGGCTCACTTGATTGTGGCTGTTATCTCTTATTTGGTACTTATAAGCAGGTCGTTAATTCTAATTTATATATATATATATATATATATATATATATTAAATTCTGAACAACTTTGATCTTTTATGCATTTGCTCTAAAATAATTAGGGGAGCAGGAAACTACAAAAGTGTGATTTTACAAGTAAATTGCTATTACCGAGCGGTCGGATCAGCACCCGGTATGTAATTAATTTTTATAAATTACATATAAAGTTACATGGTTATTTAGAGTATGCATCTAGGTTCATGATTTGTAATTGTAATTGATTTTTTTTTTCGTTCCAACTAGTATAATTCTCAAAGAATTTCAAGTTACTTAAGTTTATTTTCAAGGTACTTGACTGGATTTTCAAGCACAATTTAATAAGATAAAAGAAACAAGTTGAGAACGGCCACTAATAAAAAAAGAGCGCATTAATGCAGTGCTGCTCAAACTTTTGCAATTTGCGATCCCTTATTTTGTGTATAAAATTGTCGCGGCCCCTGGATACACAGTAGACCAGTGGTTCCCAAGAAGGGGGCAATTTGAGATTTAAGGGGAGTGATGGAAAATAAATAGATTGGCGGTCGGATCAGTACCCGGTATAAAGTTACACGGCTATTTATTATTTATAGAAATAAAAATACAAAGTTCTCAAAAATAATATATATATATATATATATATATATATATATATATATATATATATATATATTAGTAAAATTTAACTAAGTGACTTGAAACCAAATCAAGGCCGAATTTCTAATAATTTGCCTTGCAACTTTGTTAAATATTTCATGATTTCGTACGCCTTATTATTTTTATTTTTTTCAGGACGCTCTCCCGGAGGTAATCTGGTATGCAGTGGCGGAAATTGGCGCGTTCAAAGATCACATCCGGTCGATCACGCACGCGCAATATGCTCTGTTGCGGCCGACGAAAGGTAAGTCTCTCTCCACTCTCGCCCTATAAGTCTAAGTCGCTAGCTGCGGATCCACTTAATGTAATCTAGTTTCATCCCCCCAGGGCGCACGATTTTGTGTCTCATAATAACACCCCCTCACGCGCTTCTTCTAAATAATGCATCCGGAGAAAGAGAATCAGGGACGTTTCAGAGCGCGCACAATTTTACCCAGAAGCGACAAGTTTTATTTTTTTTTGTTGTTATTTATTTTCGCCCAGCTTGCAAGGATTTTTTTTTGTTAGGGCAGAGATAACCCCCGGTTCTTGATTCTCTTTCAGAAGTTTGTTAATTAGGGGGTGGTTTAGTTTGCTTTTCCGCAGTTTTTAAAAACTTTGTTGTTAGGGAAATGTTATTCATTGAAAAACAATGAAACATTCTAAAAGAGTAAAAATATATTTATAGTGATTTATATATATATATATATATATATATATATATAATATATATATTTGTTTATTTTATTTATTTATTTATTTATTATCCAACAGTTTACAAAAAAACTAATTACAGGACAAATTAAAATTAAAAAATATATATTTGCGCTACATAAAATAGTGTAATATAATAACCATATTATTAATAACCTAACAGTGCGATTCAGAATAATACTCCAACTATAATAATGGCCAAGGAATAGGAGCAATTTAATGATTTATTATAAATTGTAAATACATATTAATTATGCTACTGTTGAGTTTTGTTTCTTGACAATCCACTGGCAATTTTATCGTATGAATTAATACGATCAAATTTCAAAGCTTATTATGATTGTACATTTTCTGAACCGCCCGTTATATAACATTGAATAAGTATATATTGACACCAACAAAAAACTTAAAAAATGGAAATCTAGATTAAGTAAAAGAAAATAATTATTATAAATGTGAGTTTAAATGACACAGGAGACTTGGAAGATCTACATTGAAGATATCAATGTCATTGGAAATCAAGTTTACAGTATTGCACATTGATATCATGGGAGAATTAAGATGATGAGTTTAATTTGTCATATCACAATAAAAGGTATATTTGTGTCTGCTTGCTTTCCTAGGAACATAAAAATTTAATTTTGACAAGATGTAGGAGTCTCGTATGTCATTATGTACAATCTTATATATGAACATACTTTCAGCTATTCTACGTCTTTGTGCAAGAGAAGGTATATTAAATTCTTTTTGTAGTTCATGATTCGGGTAGCCTTGTACGGGGTAGTGATTATGACGATTGTAGTATAATGCCTTTAAAAACTTCCTTTGAATATTCTCAATTTCGCAAATATGTACATGGTGATATGGATTCCAAATTATGGAGCAATATTCAAGTTTGCTTCAAATGAAAGCATAATAGAAATTTATAAGTGGATCTATACTTGTAAAAGGTTTACCATTTCTTAAAATAAATCCCAACATACCGTAGCTCGATTTGCACAGATATGAAATGTGATCATTGAAGTTCAATTTGTTATCGAAAAATATTCCCAAGTCTTTAAAAGTTGTTACAACTTCTAGAAGTGTTGAATCTATATTGTATGAATATTGAATGGGATTTACCTTGCGAAAAAATGACAATGATTTACATTTGGCAATATTTAAATTTAAGTCGTTATTAATGCTCCACATGTGAAGATTAGTCAAATCACGTTGTAGATCCAAACAATCGCCCGCAGTATCGATTTTTTAAATAACTTTAAGTCGTCCGCGTATAGTAGACAATTTGACTTGAAACCGATAACTATGTCGTTGATAAAAAGTAAGAACAATAAAAGTCCTAGATTTGAGCCCTGGGGAACACCACTTGAACAAACAAACTTTTGAGATTTGACTGACTGGTACTCTACATATGCTACTCGATTATGCAAATAACTGTTAATGAGTTCTACTAAATTATTATCGAAACCAAAGTTGTGTAATTTTTTAATGAGTTGTATATGATTTACTTTATCAAAGGCTTTGGTGAAATCGGTATAAATCACATCAACTTGAGAACGTTTATCAAGTGCACTAGACACAAAGTCAGTGAAATTGCACAAGTTTGTTGCTGTAGATTTATATTTTACGAAACCATGTTGATTTGGGATGATATGTAAGCTATAATGATTGTATATGGCATTGTATAACATTATTTCAAATATTTTGGCAAAGTTGCATATCAGTGATATAAGCCTTTTTTGCATATTACAACCTAATATTAAAATCAAATATCTTTCCCGACACCTGAAAAATATCAAAAATTATTCCGATTCACAAAGGAAAGGAAATCGACAAAATTACCAACTTTGTCGATTTCCTTTCCTTTGTGAATCGGAATAATTTTTGATATTTTTCAGGTGTCGGGAAAGACATTTGATTTTAATATTAGGTTGTAAATATGCAAAAGCGGTTCGGCCAAGATACTTCCACAATCGCGAACTATAACTGCAGGGATTTTGTCAGGACCCATTGTTAGATTTGCTCTGATTTTCTTGAGTGCTTTCGTGTAATTATCTAGAGTGAAGGATTTAATATTGAACATATTACATTTAGTGAAGCTAATTTGATCAGTTGAGGATGAGGCATGAGATGTATATACAGATGAAAATAATGTTGCAAATGCTTCGGTTATCTGCGCGGGTTCATTAAAGTGCTGGTTGTCCAGTTTCATTCTTCCCGGTATTCTAGTAGTAGACTTTCTGCCATTAATAAATGACCAAAATTGTTTAGGATCTTTTTTAATTTTTGATTCCGCTATTTGGACATAAGTGTTGAAATCATTTTTTATATTATTTTTGACAATATTGCGATGTTTAGCTAAGTGGATTTTATTAAATGTGGTTTTACGTAATGTGTACTTTCGATAGCAGTGTTTTTTCCGCCGGTTACTACTTATAGTAAGTTTTGAAAACCATTTAGGGAATTTACTGGGTTTTTGGTGTATAATGGGAACGCTTTGAGTAATATGTTGATACAAAATGTTATACAATTCAACACATGCGTTATTAACGTCGGTATTAGTTATTATTGATGTCCAGTTGGTATCGCAAATTAGTTTGTATAATAAACTGTAATTTGGTTTCTTGACGTTGTATTTTAAAACATCACATTCAAACGCTTTTGGTGATTTTGCAGTAAATGAACAGTTAGCGGTTAACGCAGAGTGATAGCTATCTTCTATGACTAGCGGAGAATCGCAATGAGATACCGAACAGGTAATATTCTGAGAACAAATAATTAGGTCTAAAAGCCTTCCTTGATGATTATGAACATTATTAGATTGAAATGCAGAATTGAAGTTGATAAAATTTGATATTACATGCGATTTAGGGCATTTCATTTGTGGGAAGTTAGGTACGTTAAAATCACCGAAGATTATAAAAGGCCTATTTAATGTTAATTGATGTTCCAATTCGGCAAATACGTACTCATATACAGTTATTGGCGTTTGGGGTGGAAAATATAAGGTTAACAAATAAAAAGGCTTATTGTATAGAGGCTTGGATGCAGATGATGTCTATGTTGGAGTTGTTGGTAATACGAAGTTCTTCCGCCGCAATTGCATTGGAGAGTGCAATTAGTACGCCGCCACCACGGCCTGCCTGACGATCGGTTCTAAATACCTGGTAAGATGGTGGAAATAACTCCGAGTTGTGCAGTGATTCGTTCGCCCAAGTTTCGGTCAAAAAAATAATGTCAACTTCGTCTGCTGCTAGTATATTGTTGAAAAAAGTAAACGTTTTGGTGTTTAGCCCCCCGTACATTTTGATAGTAAAGTTTTACATGTTGCTGTTGGATCCTTGTACGTTTTTTTGGTTTATAATTTGAGGGATACCATTACAATATTTTAGGAGTAATTCTTCGGCATTGTTTTTACGTAATTTAAAATCGCATAAAATGCTCTTCTTTTTTTCATGTTCACGGGGAGTAAGATCACGGTTTATATATACACCAGTACATTCGGTGTGTTCCCTTAATAGTTTGGAGTTATGAAGAATTTTTTGTGCGATAGTTGCAGATTCCAATAGAACCTTGACTGGACGAGGTTGTGAATCATTTCTTCTGGCACCTAGACGATAACATTTTATTCTGCTGGGAATTATTACTTCAGGTATTTTTCCGATCAAATTTATAACATTAGATTTTTCAATTTCCTTACTGGTCTCGGGAATATTAGTTATAATAATATTGCTCTCCCTCTCTTTTTTTTTGTTCGTTGATTTCATCAAATACTTGGTTAATTATACTATCCGAAGTCACTGAAGAGACATTTTTATTAAATGTTTTCATATCCGAAATTTCCCGCTGAAGATTGGTTATCATGTCTTTTAAGATAGCGATGTGAGCCGTGAGGTCAGCCGTACAGTATCCGCCACAGGTCCATTTAATATTTTTTTTAGATCGTAAGACTTTGCTGTCCGTATTTGATAAGTTGGCGCATGCAGTGCTGTATACATTTCTACAAACATAGCATCTTACGGAATTGGGCTCGTTTATAACTTGTTTGCAGCACTTGCACTCCATAATGTTATGATGGAATATAATAAAGAAGGAATTAGGAATAGACAGTATTTACGATTCTTCTGCGCTACGGGGCCCGTTGTAGTGACTGTTAATAAACAAACACAGGTTCAATTAGGCCACGAATGGATAAACAAAAGAGTACAGAGGAATGAATTTCTTTATAATTTTATGAATGGGCGCATGAATGGCAAATAATACGCGACCTTCGATACCCAATCGACACCAGTTATTTTTGTGCGAATATGATAAATTTTTCTTATCTGTGAACGATGGATTATATTAATGTATGTTAATCCAAATAATTGTTGATTGAAACTAAATAATTGCTTAGCGCAATTTTAATTATGCCCTGAGTGTAAGGTAGTCAGTGATCACGTACGAGAGATTTGATAATTTAAAATTATGTTTACCACTCGTACCTTAGGAAACCATGGAACACATGTAGCACGTTCACGTTCACCTGTTCACCTGTTGTATATATATATATATATATGTATAATCTATTGCCTTGTCTACCCTTAGGTGTAAGGCTTCTATTTTGATAGTCTCTTTTCTATTTATCTCCTGCGTACACGAATTTGGACCACCCTCCTTTATTTCTTGCCATCTTCTACGCTTCATTCTATTTTACATTTCTTATCTTCAGGATTGCTGTCGTTTGGTCGTTCCAGGTTTTTGTTGGTCTTCCTCTCTTTATCTTTATTCCTGCCTTCGCCTGCCAGATGTTTTTCACCTGTGTTCCATTACTCATCCTGCATAAATGTCCAAACCATTTGAGTTGGTTCAATTCTATGTTATCTGCTATAGATGGTACCCCTAATTCTTCTCGGACTGCCTAGTAATAGTGATAGTGATTTATATTTTTATTAAATCCATACATTGTTATATGAGCCGTTTATTTAGAAAGTGGTCTAACACTACATAAGTTTACATAACAAAATATAAAATATGTTATTAAACTTAAAAGTAAAACTCGATTATTTTTTTTAGAAAGCATGAAAAAACTCAATTTGGCCAAAAAGTGACTTGTGTTGGTTTTAGTTCAAAGTTTAATTTGAATCTTTAAACGAGTGCACTCCCAGACTAAGCATGAAGTAAAATTTCGAGTTTAGAAAAGCCCCGTGAAAATTTGTCGAGGGTCGCGCAGCGACCCGAGACAAATTTTCTGGGCTTTTCTAAACTCGAAATTTTACTTCATGCGCCACGCGTATAAAACACTAGAATATTGTGAAATTTATGCATATTCGAACTTTACTTCAAATCAGTGTTTTATACGCGTGGCGCATGAAGTAAAATTTCGAGTTTAGAAAAGCCCAGAAAATTTGTCTCGGGTCGCTGCGCGACCCTCGACAAATATTTACGGGGCTTTTCTAAACTCGAAATTTTACTTCATGCTTAGTCTGGGAGTGGAAAACACTTGTTTAAAGCTTCAAATTGAACTTAACAGAAAAAAACAAGGAATATCTAATGATTTATTGTTAGTTCAAACCTTTTAGAAAAAATGTATAAATTAGTTCAGACATGAACTGCAAATTCAAATTTTTCTAAATTTACCGATATTCGTTGTTTTAAAAAAAAATCAATTTGAAGCTTTAAACGAGTGTTTTCCACTCCCAGACTAAGCATGAAGTAAAATTTCGAGTTTAGAAAAGCCCCGTGAAAATTTGTCGAGGGTCGCGCAGCGACCCGAGACAAATTTTCTGGGCTTTTCTAAACTCGAAATTTTACTTCATGCGCCACGCGTATAGAACACAAAACTATTGTGAAATCTTTATATATTTGAACCTTATTGAAATCAGCGTTATATACGCGTGGCGCATGAAGTAAAATTTCGAGTTTAGAAAAGCCCAGAAAATTTGTCTCGGGTCGCTGCGCGACCCTCGACAAATTTTCACGGGGCTTTTCTAAACTCGAAATTTTACTCCATGCTTAGTCTGGGAGTGGAAAACACTAGTTTAAAGCTTCAAATTGAACTTAGCAAAAAAATAAGGAATATCTAATGATTTATTGTTAGTTCAAACCTTTTAGAAAAAATGTATGAATTAGTTCAGACATCAACTGCAAATTCAAATTTTTGTAAATTTTCCGACATTCGTTGTTTTTTAAAAGACTTCAATTTGAAGCTTTAAACGAGTGTTTTCCACTCCCAGACTAAGCATGAAGTAAAATTTCGAGTTTAGAAAAGCCCCGTGAAAATTTGTCGAGGGTCGCGCAGCGACCCGACACAAATTTTCTGGGCTTTTCTAAACTCGAAATTTTACTTCATGCGCCACGCGTATAGAACACACAAATATTGTGAAATATATGTATATTTGAACCTCATTTGAAATCAGTGTTTTATACGCGTGGCGCATGAAGTAAAATTTCGAGTTTAGAAAAGCCCAGAAAATTTGTCTCGGGTCGCTGCGCGACCCTCGACAAATTTTCAGGGGCTTTTCTAAACTCGAAATTTTACTTCATGCTTAGTCTGGGAGTGGAAAACACTTGTTTAAAGCTTCACAAAAAACTTAACAAAAGAAACAAGGAATATCTAATGATTTATTGTTAGTTCAAACTTTTTAGAAAAAATGTATGAATTAATTCAGACATGAACTGTTTTTTAAAAGAGTTCAATTTGAAGCTTTAAACGAGTGTTTTCCACTCCCAGACTAAGCATGAAGTAAAATTTCGAGTTTAGAAAAGCCCCATGAAAATTTGTCGAGGGTCGCGCAGCGACCCGAGACAAATTTTCTGGGCTTTTCTAAACTCGAAATTTTACTTCATGCGCCACGCGTATAGAACACAAAAATATTGTGAAATTTATACATATTTGAACTTCATTTGAAATTAGTGTTTTATACGCGTGGCGCATGAAGTAAAATTTCGAGTTTAGAAAAGCCCCGTCAAAATTTGTCTCGGGTCGCTGCGCGACCCTCGACAAATTTTCACAGGGCTTTTCTAAACTCGAAATTTTACTTCATGCTTAGTCTGGGAGTGGAATATACTCGTTTAAAGCTACAAATTGAAAATTTAAAAAAAAGCAACAAATGTCGGAAAAATTACTTAAAAGAAAAAAATCTCTGTATTATTGTTATTATTCGCTACAAATCTTCATAGGTGATTACGTGGTCAATATTTTTTCCAGTAGGTAAAATGTATTGATATGTGCCGCTGTTAATCAAGAGATTATCGGTTACATTTTCTAGCACATACCGAACGGGAAGCATGCAATCGAGTCATTCCTATTTCACCGAGCACGCACCGCACATAAATCAACAAATCACTGTATCGCTAATTTAATAATTCCCGGGTCACAATCCGATTAGATCGGAAAATTCTTTGCAAATATATTTTGTAAATAATACAAGACAATTTATAAAACTCGATTTATTCAGAAAAAATAAACAAATTAAATAAACTACGTGTTTCGTTTAATTAAATAACTTAGGGGCTTATTGTAATATTGCCATAAACGCGCATTTAACAATGTTTGCCGACGACACCAGAATCAACCTACGAGATCAAAATATACACTATCTAAATAGTGCTGCAAATATAGTACTTTGTGAATTAAGTTCATGGCTAACAATGAACAACTTATTGATGAATATAGCAAAAACATCAGTCATTAATTACAGAGCTCCTTTAGGACAGGCAAATATACCAGTAAATAATGAAACGATTAGTGAAACAGATAATGTCAGATTTTTAGGTCTTGTCATACAAAATGACTTAAATATAAAAAAATGCCTAACAAAGCATTTATCAAAAAAAAACTATATTGCAAGACAATTCATTCTACACAATCGAAGAATATATACAATACTGTGATAAAATTGTACAAACTGAATAACTTTAATAGTTTTACTAGTCCTGCCCATTGCATTCTATATTAGTCGATTTAATTTAGTTGTGTAAATTTTAACTATGTACCGCAAATTTTAAAGTGTAAATTGTTTGTCATATTGTTTCTATGTGTTTGTGATTATTTACTATTTATTAATTATTATAACTAATTTAATTTTTACCTCAATTTTCAAATTGTAAGTTGTTTGTCTATATTGAATCTATGTGTTTGTTTATTTACTATTTTACCATTTTAATATTGTGATTATGTTTATTCACTATTTTAATATTTACTTTGTGTATACTAAGCCATATTTGACCCTCCCATGAATGTACTTTATTCTACTTGGAAATAAATAAATTGAATTGAATTGAATTGAATTGAATTGAATGAAATGATATGCCACAAGTAAACAGAAATGAGATATTAGACTTTGAAATTTAGAAATAATGTAAAATGTATTACTATGATATTAAGAATTATTATTTACTTAACTTTACGCAATTTTCACTTTGTACAAATGTTGACACTTTGAAAGTAAAGACATATTATTATTATTAGTAGACTATTTGACAAGTTTTAAAAGCTTCGGTTTGCATGCGAATATGATCATACTGTAGCCTTTTATATTACTGCCTAATCAACTTGAAGAATAGTACAGAATTTTTTTCTTGTGTAGCTATAATAATAATAATAATAATAATACTTTATTGGTGCTAGTAACAGTTGTTTTACACAGGTCAAAAGATGGGGTATAATGTTTCAAGACATTCTAATAATAAAAGCGGATAACAAAGTGATGCAACTTAGTAGACAGAACTCTATTATGTTAATAAGATTAATTAAAATATTTAATAAAGACATAACGATAATAATAATATACCTATAAATAAAATTAGCCTAAAATCTAGATAAAATATTAAAAAAGGATAAAAAAAGCTAAGTCACAATAAAATAATAAATTAGTATATCTTAAACTTAGAACGTTCACGAACATGTTAAAAATGTATATTAATATTACAGAAATGTATCACAATATATTGTTATAAACATTTAAATATTCTTCAATGTATAAAATGCATGTTCAGTAAAAAATGATTTACACCAAGTTTTTGATAATCTGAATGGATTTAAGCATACGTCGTTTTTTATTCGAGTATTATATGCATGGAATGAGTTATTGCATGTAAACAAGGTTCTATTGTATCTTATCATGTTATTACAATAAACCCTTCGATTATTTAATTATTTTAATTGCCTATTAGAATTTTGAGTAAAATAATTAAAAAAATGGTTTGTAGGTTGTAAGTTTTGGTCATATCAAGGCCAATATTAATGCTTCACACCGAACTTACCAGTAATCAGTTCTCCCTAGACGTAGAGAATATATTTTATCACATCCTGCATTAAACTTTCCGAAACTTTAAATTCCTCCTTCAAGTTTAAGAGATAAAGTCAAAATGTTTGAACCACTTGAAACGCAGATAAACTTTAGAAAATTAAATCGATTCACATCTAATGTAAGTAGTTTCAATATTCAAGCTTATCAATAAGCTTTAATGTTTCATACAAGGAGTTTGTTTTAAGTATACATATCCCAGATATCCTTTAGACATTCGTTGATATTTAAAATTCAATTTGAAGCTTTAAACGAGTGTGTTTCACTTCCAGGTTAAGCATGAAGTATAATTTCGAGTTTAGAAAAGCCTGAAAATTTGGTGTTGTCGCGTAGAGTTCAATTTAAAGCTTCTACCGAGTGCGTTCACTCCCGGGTTAAGCATGAAGTAAAATTTCGAGTTTAGAAAAGCCTGAAAATTTTCAGGCTTTTCTAAACTCGAAATTTTACTTCATGCGCCACGCGTATAAAACACTGATTTCAAGTGAAATTTAAAATATACTGCTTCAGTTTGATCCTACGTTAATAAATGTTATAAATATTTATTTAGCGTTTTCCATACTCGAGCGATTTCATTTGGGATGTAAAATGTAATGTATGTAAGAGAAAAAAAATCCTCAAAGAAATTGTTCCAGGCACTTGAATTTCGGAGATTTGATTACACGAAATAAACATTTATAATTGTATTATGTCAATCCATGTCTGTATATTCAGTTGCATGCATTTACGTATATATGAGTGATATAGGCAACTTAATATACACTGATATTATCTTTAAAGTATACGGGGTGTTGATTCGATCAGGTAGACATAGGGATTTAATATGTAAAACTACATTTATTACATTTACAGTTATATTTCTACCATTACAACAACAACCGATTCATATTTAATCTTTAATTTGGTTGGCGTTCACCTTGTGGTACATCTTTATAACAATTTAATTAAAACACTTAACTTTAACCACTTTTATTTATAAAAGTGGTAAAAGAAACTTAAGTGTTTTGACTCATATTTAGTTTATATAGAAATAATCGATGTTATAAATTGCTAGCAAGCATTGTTAAAAAACGAGTATTAACTAGAAAATATACCCAAATATCCACTTTATCTCTCTATGTATGACTGCGACTAAATTAGAATTTGAGTAGTAAACATAAATAGCCCTAAACGCACAACAAATTTCGCAACAATGAAGAGTACCGGATGTACATCGTTGATGGGCTAATGTGTCGCAGCAAGCGCTCAGAGCGCTGGCGAACTTCCGGTTCAGCACGGCCATCAATACATTTATGCAAGCACCCTGGCGCCATCTACGCTCGCTCCCTACGGCTAATCAGCGGATGAACATTTACAGGATTATCTCTGCTCTCGTTGCTTTTATCTCTAGTAAAATTCACGCTCTAGAGAAGCTTTATATTATAAATAATTCAACTATATACATGTAAACTCATTATTTATAGTTACTTAAACCAGATGCGTTAAAGTAACACATAAAAGAATCACAATAAAACACTTTTTACTTTGTGTGTATAACACTTTTCTATTGAATGTGACTACAGTTTCGACAAATTTAGTTTGTCATTATCAAACATGACATGTTCATGTTTGATAATGACAAGTTAAATTTGTCGAAACTGCAGTCACATTCAATTAAAAAGTGTTATACCAACTAAGTAAAAGGTTTTTTATTATGAAATTAACATGTATAACGAAGTAGAAGCCTCCACAATACAGAACATAAAGTAATAGTACTGATTTCATATACAATTATTCAAAAACTAGAAATATCAGAAATTAGTGACTGTGATTTAAATTTCCCGCCGCTGATGTTACTGTGCCTCTGGCTAATTAAAGCGGGAAAATTAAATTATTTTTCAAATAAAAATGCAACTTCTGTTCAACAGAGCTGAAATACTAAGGGGATGTATCATACCCGAATGCCTGAAAAGTGAAATGTACAGCGTATAAATTGAGCTATTTTTACAGTAATAGTTCAACTGAAAACAGTCTCAGACAAATTTCTACCACGACTAATGTACATTTTTCAGTTGAACTAATGTACAGCGTATACATTGAGCTATTTTTACAGTAATAGTTCAATTGAAAAAATCTCAGGCAAATTTCTACCACGACTAATGAACTTTTTTCAGTTGAACTGTAAAAACAGTTCAATATATACGTTATACATTTTACTTTTCAAGCATTCAGGTATGATACATCCCCTTAGCATTTCAGCTCTGTTGATCAGAAGTTGCATTTTTATTTAAAAAATAATTTAACTTTCCCGCTTTAATTACCCAGAGGCACAGTAACATCAACTGCGGGAAATTTAAATTGCAGTCACTAATTTCTGATATTTCTAGTTTTTGAATAATTGTATTTGAATACAGTACTATTATTTTATGTTCTGTATTGTGGAGGCTACTACTAATATTTAATTAAATCTCTGATTAAGCTAAAATTGGAGAATATTTAAATGCCATAAACTAGTAATACTTAAAATCTATATATTATACTTTTCTGCATTTCTAATAGTTTTCGTGTAATAGCGTTCTTTTTCTATATGTTCTAAATTACCGGTACTTTGCCACAAGCCCACTGGTGTTTATTTATGGAATTTAACAATTGTTTGTAACAACTCCACCGTATAAAAAATGAATATTCAGTTCTAACAATTTTGTTTTGTTTATAATTTAGTAACATTAAGTTAGGTTGGTAGTCAAGTTGCGTCTAATCAAGCTAATGGCAAGCTAAATTTGCCGAAACTGCAGTCACATAAAAATAAATTGTGTTATACAGACAAAGTTAAGACGTTATTTATTGTGAAATTAACATGTATGACGAAGTAGAAGCCTCCACAATACAAAAAAATGCGTTTATTCATATCCGTCTTTTGGATATTAAGACAAATTTTACTTTATCTGACGTAATTGAGTCCTTTATTATTGTGACATTACTGTCGATTGTTTGTTAACCATTATGATATTTTCTTTTAAAACCACTTAGCCTTTTGATTGCGACACAATTTATTACTTTTAGTATTTATTTGACTGCGCTAGTATTAAATACCTATTGTAATGTTTGAGTTACTTAATCGACTGTATTTTCACTATCATAGCATTTTGACGTCCATTTGTTCGACTGTAAATTGTCTTTACAAAAAAGAAACGAATGCTGCCTCTTTAACAGGTATCAAAATTGACATTCTGTTTTAACGTCATAGAACTTTCTCCGCCAATAATACAACATTTATTAATTATAAATTATTTTAATGATGAAATGAGTGTTTTCCACTCCCAGATTAAGCATGAAGTAAAATTTCGAGTTTAGAAAAGCCCCGCGTAGAAAATTTGTCGAGGGTCGCGCAGCGACCCGAGACAAATTTTCACGGGGCTTTTCTAAACTCGAAATTTTACTTCATGCGCCACGCGTATAAAACGCTGATGTAATGTGAAATAGTGTGTAACCAAATGACAAGTGAAATAAGTTTACTTTGTCAATTATCACTAGTTCCAATAACGAGAAAAGTGTTATGGTGGACACATCACCATTTTTTTTATTATTATCAGTTCCATCATCGTCTAAAAACTGAACATTTGATTATTTTATGGTTTAATATTTTTTTTATTTTAAATAGAATTATTAAACATCCTCTGACATATCGTATGTTCAATAAAAAAAAAAAGAAACTCTAGAGTGCCATTATTTTATCGTTTTTTAAATTTCGGTTGGCTACAGGCTTTAGGAATTGACATAATAAACGTCAGACATAATATTTATAATATATAGTATATCCAAGAATCCAGGCAATATGTGAATGGGTTTAAAGTCTCCGCATTGTTGCCAAGCGTACATATAAACATTCAACATAACCTACCAACCCGTCCGAAAACGTTAGGTGCTAGATGCCTATCGTTGAGTTATGAATGGTTAAAAAGTGGTGAATTATGGCTAAGCTGTAGTGGCGTAGCAAGGAGAGGGCCGAGATCGACACCAAATAACATTTATCAATATAAATTTGAAGGTTGATTGAAATGTTCTAATAAATTCACTTTTCCGAAAACTCGGACTCGGAGTTTTCGCCTGGATTTATTACGAGTGGTAAAGCGGCGACGCTGTGAGGTATTACCAACAAAACGTCATATATTTAACGTTTGCTTTAACGTTGTGTTTAGGGAGTTTAGAGATGTCGGAATGGCAATGAAAACAACTAGATATTGCTTGCATTCTCGGACGAACTTTATAATTTTAGAGTTGCCAACCTATCGTTTGTTCAATAAAATAAAACCTCTAGAGTGCTGTGGAGTATATTGTAGGTTGGCAACTACATGTATATGATTGCTGTGAGGTATTACCAACAAAACGTCATATATTTAACGCTTGCTTTAACGTTGTCTTTAGGGAGTTTAGAGATGTCGGAATGGCAATGAAAACAACTAGATATTGCTTGCATTCTCGGACGAACTTTATAATTTTAGAGTTGCCAACCTATCGTATGTTCAATAAAATAAAACCTCTAGAGTGCTGTGGAGTATATTGTAGGTTGGCAACTCTAAAATTATACATTATAATTATTATGTCTGACGTTTTATATGACAATTCCTAAAGCGTGTAGCCAACATACATTTTAAAAAAGATAAAATCATAGCACTCTAGAGGTTTTTTTTTATTGAACATATGATACAATATTTTTCATGGCACTCTAGATTTTTGTTATTTTATTGAACATATGATATCTTTTTTAAATAAATAATCTATCTACAGCTTAGTATATTTCCTCCTCTTTTAATCATCTTTTGAATTTTTTGTATTGAAAAGCTCTCCTGGAATAAGTAAAAGGGAAAAGAGGGTAATTAACACCGGGCTTAATTGAATAAATTTAGATCACCCTCGATCCCCGACATCCCACATCCGACTTGAGATGGGAGAGCCATTAATCCCGACACTCCGGTGTCCTTATCGTGTTCTCAATCGGATCGGATTATGTGTAGAACGTTGGGCGTCGAGACGACCGTTAATTACAAAGACGCGCCGGGAGATATCTCATGCGTACTTTAAGAAAGAAACGAATTACAAGATAAGAAACAGTTTTTGCGAAGGTTTTTTTTTTTTGGTTTTACACTTTAATATTTTTTATTGAAGTAAAGAAAATAATGAAGTTGAAACCTTCATGATTCATTTTTTAACGTTTCATCAAGGAATAATTATAAATAATTAACACTGTTGTATCCTTTCTTCACACTTTATTTTCTAATGGTTAGATATATATTTCAAGTGCTAAGCACTCATTTTCAATAACAACTCAGTTGTTATTGAAAATGAGTGCTTAGCACTTGAAATATATATCTAACCATTAGAAAATAAAGTGTAAAGAAAGGATACAACAGTGTTAATTATTTATGATTATATTCTTCACGAAACTCAAAAACAAATATTGAAGGAATAATTAAATCATATACTGGAAATTTCACTTCATGCTTAATTAGGGAGTGGAAAATCGAGTATTTCCACTCCCTAATTAAGCATGAAGTAAAATTACCAGTATATGATTCAATTATTCCTCGATGAAACGTCAAAAAGTTAATCTTGAAGGTTTCAACTTTACTATTTTCTTCACTGCAATAAAAGCCTTAAATTGTTTATTTATTTATTTATTTATTTATTTATTTTATTGTTGTTTATTGTTTATTTACGGATATCCATTTAAAATAAATACATAATGCTTAGTCTAAAATAAGTTAAAAGTAATAATTAAGTTAAAATATATAAAATCACAAACAATATACACAACAGATTAAAATCAAAATGCTCATCACTATGCTAAAAGTAATAAATAAGGTTAAATATAAATCACAAACAATATACAAATAAAACAAACAAAACAGATTAAAATGTGAAAAAAATAAAAATCTAATTTGTCTCACGGAGCATGGACTTAAGATTCTCTTTGCTTGTGGTAGCAAAGTCTATATTCGCCGAGTTGCAGTGCGCGGCAACTCTAGCCATACCATAGTTTCTACCATAATTGGTACGATTAACTAGTTTAAAAAAACGTACGCATATGTATACTTAAAGAAAAAAAATCCTGTATGTGAACACTTGTCCTTTATCTTTATTAATTTCCACATATTAAAAAATATCATTAAGTGTGCTTATTTTCGATTAAATCACTTAGAACTTCTCTTCAGCAATTTCTGTAATAAATTGCTGAAGAAAGGTTTAAGTGTTTTAATCAAAGTTATTATCATCTTGAACTTAATCAATCTAAAAGAAATGCGCTTATGTCGAATTAAGTTAGACCAAGTAACCAAAAGCTTTAAATTTATAAAAATAACTGAAGCCTGAAAATTAACAGCGTATACATCGTTATACAGTGAACTTTTCTTTTAGGTAAACATATGCATAAGCTGTAAATTTTCCGACATTCGTTGTTTTTTAAAGAGTTCAATTTGAAGCCTTACGCGTAGCGACCCGAGACAAATTTTCTGGGCTTTTCTAAACTCGAAATTTTACTTCATGCGCCACGCGTATAAAACACTGTTTCAAGTGGTTCTCAAATATACATAAATTTCACAGTATTTTAGTGTTTTATACGCGTGGCGCATGAAGTAAAATTTCGAGTTTAGAAAAGCCCAGAAAATTTGTCTCAGGTCGCTGCGCGACCCTCGACAAATTTTCACGGGGCTTTTCTAAACTCGAAATTTTACTTCATGCTTAGTCTGGGAGTGGAAAACTCTTGTTTAATACTTTAAATTGAACTTAAAAAAAAAATGGAATATCCGCAATTGTGTCAGTTCCATGGTATGTCATTATTGTTATAAAATCTCATTACTTTTAAGTAATTATTTTAGCTGTAAATTTTCTGACATTCGTTGATTTTTAAAAGAGTTCAATTTGAAGCTATAAACGAGTGTTTTCCACTCCCACACTAAGCATGAAGTAAAATTTCGAGTTTAGAAAAGCCCCGTGAAAATTTGTCGAGGGTCGCACAGCGACCCGAGAAAAATTTTCTGGGCTTTTCTAAACTCGAAATTTTACTTCATGCGCCACGCGTATAAAACACTGATTTCAAGTGAGGTTCAAATATACATAAATATCACAGTATTTTAGTGTTTTATACGCGTGGCGCATGAAGTAAAATTTCGAGTTTAGAAAAGCCCAGAAAATTTGTCTCGGGTCGCGCAGCGACCCTCGACAAATTTTCACGGGGCTTTTCTAAACTCGAAATTTTACTTCATGCTTACTCTGGGAGTGGAAAACACTCGTTTAAAGATTCAAATTAAACTTTGAACTAAACCAACACAAGTGACATTTTGGCCAAATTGAGTTTTTTCATGCTTTTTAAAAAGAAATCGAGTTTTACTTTTCAGTTTAATAACATATTTTGTATTTTTTTATGTAAACTGTTAGGCCACTTTCGAAATAAACGGCTCATATAACAGTATGGATTCAATAAAAATATAATTTGAATCTTTAAACGAGTGTTTTCCACTCCCAGACTTAGCATGAAGTAAAATTTCGAGTTTAGAAAAGCCCTGTGAAAATTTGTCGAGGGTCGCGCAGCGACCCTCAACAAATTTTCTGGGCTTTTCTAAACTCGAAATTTTACTTCATGCGCCACGCGTGTAAACCACTAAAATACTGTGAAATTTATGTATATTTGAACTTCACTTGAAATCAGTGTTTCAGCCGCGTGGCACATGAAGTAAAATTTCGAGTTTAGAAAAGCCCAGAAATTTTGTCTCGGGTCGCTGCGCGACCCGAGACAAATTTTCACGGGGCTTTTCTAAACTCGAAATTTTACTTCATGCTTAGTCTGGGAGTGGAAAACACCCGTTTAAAGATTCAAATTGAACTTTGAACTAAACCAACACAAGTGACTCTTTGGTCAAATTGAGTTATTTCATGCTTTCTAAAAAAAAAAAAAAATAGAGTTTTACTTTTCAGTTTAATAACATATTTTGTATTTTTTTATGTAAACTGTTAAGCCACTTTCGAAATAATCGTCTCATATAACAAAGTATGGATTCAATAAAAAATATAAATCACTATAAATATATTTCTCTCTGGCGATTTTACACTTAAGAGTAGAGGTTCGTAAAAATACAAGAATAAAAATTCATATGGCCGGCGAAACAATAAGGACGAAATCTGAATCCGGAGCGAAAAAATAAAAGCGAAACGAAACGGAGTTATAAAAGGATTCCGTGTTTCGAGTTTATGAGATTCGCGTTTAATATTTATCGCGCATTCGTGAGAGTCGCCGCTTTTCGGAGGTAAGGTGGAAACACGTGAGGGACGTTTCCTTTATTTTTGCCACTTACTCGAAAGTACAGAGCAAGCACACACGTTTGATTCCCAGATATTGTTTCGCCCATCCTCTAGGATATTTCAAATTGAACACGGAGCGATATTCCCTGTTTACGTTTTGAATATAGATTGGATATAGGGGTTGTTAAATTTATGGAAGAAAATATTTGTTTTGTGATATTGATAGTAAAAAACATTCGTACTATTAAGCACTAGGAAGACTTCATTTAGCTTACCAAACGCCTTTAATGCAATAACGTAACTTTTTTTTTTAATTACTAAATAAGTTAATCGAAATATTTGAATAAAAGAATATTTACATTTTCCTTCACACATTCTCAAGTGAAGTCAAATAATACAATGTATCAAACATTGTATTATTTGACCTGACTTGAGAATGTGTGAAGAAAAGTGTAAATATTTCCTTCTCTTTGATGCTGTAATATAAAAGCAATGTACACATAACTTTAGGCACTTAGTTTGATCATGACTAGCTTGTAGTCGAAACTAAAAAGTAAAAATAAAAGTGGTAAAACAATTTTAAGTGTTTTAATTAAATATGTTGTTATTTAAATACGAGGTGTGGAAATTAAGTGATGAGACTGATTTTTTAAATTAGTTTTATTCGAATAAAATTACAATTGAATGTTGTCTCCTTCAAAGTAATTCCCTTGGGAAGCCACACAGCGTTGGAGACGTTTCTTCCACTCCTCATAGCAGTGCTGGAACTCGGATACTGGGATAGCCTTCAGCTGGTCGGTTACAGCCGTTTTAATGTTTTCGAGTGTCCCAAAATGACGTCCCTTCAGATGAATTTTTAATTTAGGGAAGAGGAAAAAGTCAGCAGGACTCAAGTCAGGTGAGTAAGGAGGCCGAGGAGCCACAGGAATATTTTTATTGGTCAAAAACTGGTTTATTGATATTGCTGTGTGACACGGCGCATTGTCATGATGCAGGATCCAATTGTTCTTGATGTGTGATCTCACACGAATGATCCATTTTCGGAGTCTTTCAAGAACCTCGCGGTAAAAGTGTTGATTTACTGTTTGGCCTTGAGGCACAAACTCTTTGTGGACGATTCCCTGGCTATCAAAGAAACAAATCAGCATGCATTTAATTTTTGATTTGCTAATTCTTGCTTTTTTGGGCCTTGGAGAGCCTGGCGTGCACCATTGCATGCTCTGGCGTTTTGTTTCCGGGTCGTATTCAAACACCCAACTCTCGTCACCAGTGATGACATGTTCCAAAAAATGTGGATCATTTTCAATCGATTCCAAAAAGTCAAGGCACCTTTCCCTTCTAATGTCCTTTTGTTCCTGTGAAAGGTTTTTTGGAACCATTTTCGCGCAGATCTTTCTCATCCCCAATTCATTGGTCAAAACGTGATGAACGGTGGTGTGACTCAAATTCAACTGTTCCCCCATCATTCTGATCGTTAACCGACGATCTGAACGCACAAGTTCCCGGATTCTGTCGACATTTTTATCGGTTCTTGCTGTTGCAGGCCTTCCGCTGCGTGATTCATCTTCCATCGACTCTCTTCCTTCTGAAAATGCCTCAAACCATCGAAAAACCTGGGCTCTTGACAAAACACTGTCTCCGTAGGCCTGCTGAAGTTTTGCAAAAGTTTCTGTTGCACTGTACCCAAGTCTCGAGCAAAACCTGATATCACACCGTTACTCGAAATTAATAGCACTCATTTTTAGAACGCACTTCAAAATACGGTTTCATGAGAACAATGACTACGCACAGCGTAATGACTCGATCAAGTTCAAACTTGTACTGAACGCCTATCGCATGTCCATCTGTCACCCCTCCAAGCCACGTACTTCCAGTGTTGCCGTATCGAACGCTATTCTGCCAATCTCATCACTTAATTTCCACACCTCGTATATTTGTCAATTGTATTACTGTTGAAAATAAACACATAGTGTTCGAAATGTACATTTAGTATAATAAAATTAATCAGTGAAGAAAGGAATTACTACAATAATTAATTTCGTTTATTACTCATTTTAAAAAAAAGTGTTCAGTGTATTTCTAACTTCAAAATATTTCAGTGTTTTGTACGCGTGGTGCATGAAGTAAAATTTCGAGTTTATAAAAGCCTGAAAATTTGGTTTGGCCGCGTAGCGCTACGCGCTACGCGACCAAACCAAATTTTCAGGCTTTTCTAAACTCGAAATTTTACTTCATGCTTAACCCATTAAGCGCCATTAATGCAATAACGCAACATTATTAATTTTTTGTTATTAAATTACTAAATAAGATAATTCCATTCATTGTATTTTTTGACTTGACTTGTGAATGTGTGGGGAAAATATTAATACTTAGTTATATGAATATTTTAAGCATTACTCAAGAAAGCAAATGTTTTCTATGTATTTCTAACTTTACAATATTTCAGTGTTTTATACGCGTAGCGCATGAAGTAAAATTTCGAGTTTAGAAAAGCCTAATTTGGCTCGGTCGCTCCGCTTCGCTACGCGCCCGAGCCAAATTTTCAGGCTTTTCTAAACTCGAAATTTTACTTCATGCTTAGTCTGGGAGTGGAAGACACTCGTTTGTTTCTTCATTAAAACAATTGAACATTGACGTAATAAATTTATTGTTGTTTTATTGACAGAGAATGCCACTTTTGATACAAGTTAATCCTTTTTAACTTGTATCGATTTTAACATTATCTGTCTCTGTTTCAATTGTTTTAATGATGAAACAAACGAGTGTCTTCCACTCCTAGACTAAGCATGAAGTAAAATTTCGAGTTTAGAAAAGCCTGAAAATTTGGCTCGGGCGCGTAGCGAAGCGGAGCGACCGAGCCAAATTAGGCTTTTCTAAACTCGAAATTTTACTTGATGCGCCACGCGTATAAAACACTGAAATATTGTAAAATTATAAATACATAGAAATCATTTGTTTTCTTGAGTTATGCTTGAAATATTCAAATAACTAAGTATTAATATTTTCTCCACACATTCTCAAGTCAAGTTAAATAATACAATGAATGGAATTATCTTGTTTAGTATTTTAATAACAAAAAATTAATAATGTTGCGTTATTGCATTAATGGCCCTTAATAGGTTAATCTGGGAGTGGAAATACTCGTTCATAACATCAATTTGAACGCTTTTAAAAAAAGCAATGATTGTCCGAAAATGTACCGGGCATGCATCGATTGGAATATGTCCACTTAAAAGAAAAATCCCTGTAAGTGTAAATAATTCAAATAGGTACCTAAATTACAAGTACATACCCTTTTTAAATGTACAGTACATTAGTCCTGTTTTTTCGTTATGGTTTAAATGTAGGACGTACCAAAGTTTTACTTAGACACACGTTTTTTATGTAGTGTTAAGCTAGAAAATTGTATATGCAGATATTTTACAAAATGTTTCTTTTTGTGCATTTCTACTAAAATATATTACTAAAAGAAATTAAATTACTTAAATATGATAAACTAGAATAGGTTTAAAATATTTATATTTCAATTTATCCTGAAGGGCTGCGACCTCGCAGCCCAAATGGACAAGCCGCCACTGCAATTGTGTATAATATTGGGCCCGTTCAGCAAAAAGTTCAACATTCAATATGTTTGGATTTAAAATTGAATTTGTGTTCAGTATTCCGGCACCAGGTACCCACAGACCCGTTTCGGACTTCAAGGTCCTCTTCAGTGTGGTCCCGACCCAGTGCTGAGAAATACTGAACATTTCTGACTATTTCAAGCCAATATGTGAAAACTATTAATGATTTCGATAGCTAACGCCATCTAATGCTTCATAGTGGCATCGTCAGTGACACGAATGCACTGGGTCGGGACCACACTGAAGAAGACCTTGAAGTCCGAAACGCGTCTGTGGGTACCTGGTGCCGGAATACTGAACACAAATTCAATTTTGATATTTGTTTTCTGGTTTCACAAACAGAGTTCTGCTCGCTCGTGGACGAAACAGTGACCTGTATATGCACTTTGTGCATTCGTGTCACTGACGATGCCACTATGAAGCATTAGATGGCGTTAGCTATCGAAATCATTAATATGTTTGGATTTGTTTGTGATGTATGTTGGTACCTAATAAACGGTACTGCGGTCGGTCTATTCCATACGATTGCAAAAATCCCAAACACGTTCACGATTAACAATCCGGTCATCAGAGAATTCCCCAACAGTTGGCAGTAAACTCCCAACTGTTGTCTCTGCTGAACGGGCCCATTGTGACGTAATTATGATATAATACGAGGTGTAACATTTCAACCCATTTTTGTCTGAAAAACATATTACCATTCAGAATGCAAGAGTTGTAAGCTGCAAGGAGGAGAAATATCGACAAACATACACGCGGCGTGATAAACACCGATTTATATTTATGCCCAGGAGTGGTATATGTATTCACGTCCTTAACTTATTTATTTGACTATAGATGGCCTCACGATTTATCTCCTGCGCCGGTTTTCATTAAAAACCTCCCGGAATCCAAATGCGATAGTAAATATTTGCATCGCACGGATGGGACGTATTCAAATAAGTTTATGCGACACACACAGGGAGTGAGATATTCCGGTTGTGGTGGCAACAATGCCCCCGATGTTGGGCAATAATTTGAACGGCGTGTGAAATTAAAAATGATTTGTTTGCATAAAGGGGTTTTGCTACCTGGGTATTGATTACGGGGTTGAATTTGTAGTCATTAAAATGACTATACATGGCTTCTCCGGTAAGTAATGAGAATGATGCCAGAACTTTTTTATATTTCAAAAATGTTATTAAATTCAGTTAGTATTCTTGAACATACATTTTTTGGGCATCAATATACCATTTTCGCGGTTTTATCACATGTAGTAAACCCCCAGGAAGTCCTAGACTGCAATGCCGATAAGTAATAATTTCATGCACAATGTATTATAAAATGCCTAATTTATCTACTAGCAATCTGAAATGTAAATATCCATTACAGTTCAAAATTGCTTTCATCTTAGCTTTATTTTCTGAACTCTAAGACTTTGGTGACCTCTCTGCACAATGTTGATTCTAGTTAGGTTCTATTTTATTCCAGAATGGTTTGTACCTAAGGCTGTAGCCAAGAGGGGGATATGGGGTTCAAATCTGCCAAAATCGCATCGCATTACGCTGAATAGTTCAAATGTTATACTAATTAAAACCATTGTCGACGTCTGGAACGTTGTACAAATAGGGATAAAATTTTGTATTTAGCTTAAAATAAGTAATTGAAAGGATTGCTATCAACTAGAAAGCATACTTAGAGAATGTTTGAGGAAAAGTACAATTTTTGAGTTGACACAGGGTTGGGCGGCGTCAACACTGTCACGTCGACGTCAACACGTGTCATTGTTGACACCGCCTATCCCTGGTGCCAACTAAACAATTGTACTTTTCCTTAAAAATTCACTAAGTATGCTTTCTAATTGATAGCAATCGTTTCCATTGCTTATTTTAGGCTGAACACAAAATTTTATCCTGTAACAATGTTGAGCCGTGACGCGACCTTCAAACGGCAGTCCACTTTGTCGTTGATTCACACTTTGTTAAAGCTTAGAGGTTATAAAACTGAATTAAACCATTAAGCTAACACTCCCCACCACCGATTATACACAAAAATTTCACTCCCAGACCCATTGGCTTAGCGCAAAAGACTTATTCTAATTACTTTCCAGACAAACCATGTATATTTGAGTGTTAAATAGTAACTAACAGCAAAATAATTGAACGGTGTACAAAATTAAAAACGATTTGTTTGCAAAAACTGATTTTTTTCTCTACCTGGGTATTGATTGCGGGGTTGAATTTACAGTCATCAAAATTACTATATATTTGGGTGTTAAATAGTAACTAACAGCAGCAGCAACGTTTAGAGCTTATATAAACAAGGCGTTAATTATATAATTAATGGATTTCATCACAAAACCCGCCCGCCCTGCGTTTCAACGTAAATCCCTTCACTTTCATAAATAACTGGGTTTGAAATGTAAATTATCATTTGACCCAATTTTACCACAATGAGTAAATTTATCTTAATAACAAAAATTATTTAATATATCGTCTTTATCCAGTTAGTTGCGTGTATTATTTTAGGTTGCTTCATTGATGTATTTATTTTTAATTAACTGTAACGAATTAAAAAAGATGTTATATTATTTTGATTTATACATATCGTATGTTTAATAAAATAAAACCTCTAGAGTGCCACATTTTCATCTTTTTTTAAATTTAAGTTGGCTACACGCTTTAAGAATTGATATATAGTTCTTCAGGCATAATAATTTTAATATATAATTTCAGAGTTGAGAACCTACAATATTTTCCATGGCACTATAGAGGTTTTTTTTTATTGAACATACGATACAATTATAATTGTATTTTAAAGTTTTGTATAGTTATTTCAATTTTAATAGATGCATGTGCTTTTGAACTTTACACTAAAGCCCATTTGTACCTTGATTGATTAACTTTAATCAACCACTTATCATTGATTAAACCTCTAATTAAGTTATAATTCTGGAATTTAGAATGTTTGAATTTGTAAGATATGCTAAACATGTCTCTTTTATTATTTTGCGATTTTTCAAATAATTTATACATAAAATTGCTGTGGTTTTAAGGTTAATCACTGATTAACTTAATTGACTTAGGTGCAAACGGGCATAAATCAGTGTTTTAAATGCCTGGCGCATAAAGTAAGATTCGAGTTTAGAAATCAACTATTAACCAAAAAAATCAAAAACATTGGACAATGTGTAGTGTATTCAGTTTTTAAAAGAAGTCCCTGACGAGTCGTTCTTGATGCTAAAGGTAATGTACATTATTTTTTTTTAATGCTTCTAAGACTGGTGTTTCATGTAGGTTGCTCTTATCATAGGCACTTACAGTGCCTGGCAACGCATTGAGTTACTTGAATTGAGTATTGACAATATTAATATTAAAAACGAATGTATAATAGTTATGACTACTTACTACTACAAATCTAGTCGTGTACCAGACCCATTTATCAAACGCCTTGGAGAATGGATCACAGGTCGATTCAATATATACGGACTTTTCCAAGGCGTTTGATCGAATGCAATATAGCATATTAATAAATAAATTAGAATTAATGGGTTTCGGTGTAAACATTACTAAGTGGATGAGCAGTTACTTACTGAATAGGGCACAACGTGTACGCATTATAAGGGTAACCTCGGGTGTACCGCAGGGCTCGCATTGTGGACCCCTTTTATTTTTGTTATTTATTAACGACATTGGGTCGAATATTAAAAGCAGTAATTTTCTCCTGTTTGCTGAT
This sequence comes from Philonthus cognatus, assembly GCA_932526585.2. Classification (NCBI taxonomy): domain Eukaryota; kingdom Metazoa; phylum Arthropoda; class Insecta; order Coleoptera; family Staphylinidae; genus Philonthus; species Philonthus cognatus. The sequence goes on from OW052241.1 coordinate 158,073,783, forward strand.
GACTTGAAAATGTTTAAGACCATTAATGCTGCAACTGATCAGATTCAACTTCAGGACGATTTGAACAGCGTTGCATTATGGTGTAAAAATAATGAACTGGAGTTGAATTTGAAGAAATGCAACTATATTTCATTTTATTGTGGGAAAAAAAGAATTTTGATTATTCACTAGACGGGAATGTGTTAACACAAAAATCAGTTATGAAGGACTTGGGTATATTATTTACATCGAAGCTAAACTTTTCCAATCATGTGTCACATATATGTAATAAATCATTGAAACTAATGGGTTTCATTACTAGGCTTTCGACAGATTTTAAAATGAGCACTGTTAAAAAGCTGTATGTTTCTCTAGTTCGTCCTCATTTGGAATATGCATCAAGTGTCTGGTCACCATACAATAATAACTCCATTACTCAGCTTGAAAGAGTACAGGGGAAATTCTTAAGACTTATGCATTTCCGAATGGGTGGAAAGAGTGCCAATTTTAGTCACAGTGAAATGTTAAAACAATTGAATATTAAGTCATTAGTTGATAGGAGAATGTTTTTAGATATGTCGTTTTTATATAAGCTTATCAACGGTCTCATAGATTGTAGTGAGTTGGTTGAAAGGCTTGAATTCAATATACCGCGCGGCCCACAGTCACGACACAAACCGTTGTTTCGCATTGCCTTTCATCCCACTCGTTACGGTATGTACAGCCCTATGGGCCGACTGATGCGGTATGCAAACAAACTGGAGAATGACAACAATTTTGTTTTGTTTATTTCTTCATTTGCAACTTTCAAATCCAGACTGCACCGCATTCATTTATCCGATGTGTTTTCTGAGTGTTAATTTTAAATCGGTATTTATTAATATTTGTGTAGCTATTTTAATTTTAATTTTGTTATTATTATTATTATTATTTTTTGTTATTTATTTGTTATTGATTATTTGGTGTCTTATACCTGTGATATATTGCTGTTGCGTTATAACTTATCTTGATCTGTGATACCATCTGTGATACCACATTATACATGGTATACATTTATTTATATACTTTTCTTAATTTTCACTTATTTATGTATGTATATTTTTGTTTATTAGTATCACTAAGATTACCGTTTCTGATGTTCCTGTTTGCATTTATCGCCGCCACTTGGGTTATTTATATGTTTTACTTTTCCGTGAATATATATTTGTGACTGATGAATATACTGGTGACATATGTTTAAGAAAATAATTGTCATTATTGTATTATATAATTTAAGACCATTAAGTACACCCCACAACAGATTATTTATATTTTATACCAAAAGAAAATGTACAAGACAACCTGTGGGAAAAACCACGTTAGGCAAAATACCGGCTAATATACCCAAATATTTAAATTTACCAGATCCGCATTTATACACGGATCACTGTTTTTGCCGCAGTTCTGCAACCCTTATGGCGAATTCAGGTGCAGATTTATTTAACATAAAAAAAAACATGGCGGATGGCGTTCAACCACAATAGCAGAGCGATATATCGACGAATCCCTCCAAAATAAAATAAGTACATCAGAAAAAATTCTGAAAGTAAATGGATCAACCGACCCCGACATTAAATCCGACACGCGCCGAGAAAAGGAACTTGTAGAATATAAGACTCAACCTGTAGGTAACATATACAAAAAATTCACAATATTTTAGTGTTTTATACGTGTGGCGCATGAAGAAAAATTTCGAGTTTAGAAAAGCCCAGAAAATCTGTCTCGGGTCGCTGCGCAACACTCGACAAATTGTCACGGAGCTTTTTTAGTCTGGGTCTGGGAGTGGAAAACACTCGTCAGAAAATCCAAATTAAACTTTTTAATAAAACGACGAAATCCTGGAAATCGGGATTTGTATACATACTTAAAATAAAAATTAGATGACCTAAAATCGTAACTAACAACGCTAATATTAACAAACAAAAAACTGCGTAGCTACCTTAAATCCGATTGAAAAAAAAAATATTTACCAACAACTCAATTTTTAAGATTATTTAGAGCGAAAACACCCCTCACCTCAAATCCCAACAAAATCCCGTTTTCCTCGCATGCATTTTATTCCGTTTCCCAGATTTAAGGTTTCTCTATTCTCATTTAGTAAATACGTCCTTTCAACTTTAGGGTCGTCTCGCTTGATTGAAAATTTTATATACGCCGGACTTTGGTATGTAAATCAGCAGTCGGATCGTTGGAGAGGAGAAACTCCGTTTCGGTTTTTTTCCTTCGCCCCTTCTTCAGAAAATAAGAAAACTCTCCCGTTTCGTTTTCCATCTGCGTCCGGTTCAAACATATTTCCCAGATATTATCTTCCACAATAGCGTTTTATCGCGAGTGATATCGACGTAATCCGGACGTTACTGCGGGCATTCCGAGGGAATTGCAGAAAATATCAATTAAGGGCGGGGTATTACACGTTAATTATAGCGCGTTTATTTTTATGATTCGAGAAAATTGTACAATGCTATAACAAATGATATTCAGTAGATAAATGGATAAAGAAAGTTGATTTTTTTTAATGGTGTGTTTTTCGTGATAATTTTTTTTTGTTAGTAATTATATCAAATAATATACCCATATATCGACGTACACTGTACGAAGCAGAGCTGGGCAGGATTCGAATCATTCAGGATTCGATTTCCGGATTCGAATCCTTTTAGAGGATTCAAAAGAGGTATTCGAATACTTTAGTGAAAACGGATTCGTGATCCGGATTCGTTACATTTTTTTAAAAGGATTCGTATTCGAATCCAGACGTAGATGATTCGAATCCTTATAAAATGATTCAATTCTTATAATAGGATTCGAATCCTTATAAAAGGATTCGAATTCTTATAAAAGGATTCGAATCCTTATAAAAGGAATCGAATTCTTATAAAAGGATTCGAATCCTCATACACAGATTCAAATCCTCCTAAATAATGCGAATTGTCGCTACTAATGCTAGGATTCGAATTCGATTAATTCAAATAGTTAAATATTCTAATATGAATATTTAAATCACTAAATAATTCATATTTGAATACAATTTTTATAAAATAATTCGAATCCTTATAAAAGGATTCGAATTCTTATATAAGGATTCGAATCCTTATAAAAGGAATCGAATTCTTATAAAAGGATTCGAATCCTCATACACAGATTCAAATCCTCCTAAATAATGCGAATTGTCGCTACTAATGCTAGGATTCGAATTCGATTAATTCAAATAGTTAAATATTCTAATATGAATATTTAAATCACTAAATTATTCATATTTGAATATAAATATTTAAATTTTCGAATAATTCAAATATTTGTGAATGCATATTTGGTTACTTAACCATGAAAAATATCCAACGTTAATAGTATATTTTTAACTTCACTTGAAATCAGTGTTTTATACGCGTGGCGCATGAAGTAAAATTTCGAGTTTAGAAAAGCCCCGTGAAAATTTGTCTCGGGTCGCTGCGCGACCCTCGACAAATTTTCTACGCGGGGCTTTTCTAAACTCGAAATTTTACTTCATGCTTAGTCTGGGAATGGACAACACTCTTTCTTAGAAGTTTCAAATTGAAGGATCACTCTAGATTACTAAGTGTATCACCATTTTACAAAGGCTACAGCTCGAAGGACCAACCATGGTCTTCGGAGACCGAAGGACTACAGGGAATAGAAGTTTTTTTACAAGAAAACAACGAATATCTGAAGGTTTACAGCATGGATAGGAGAGAAAACAAGTTGGGTTGGTTTTCAGTGCATTTTTAACTTCACTTTAAATCAGTGTTTTATACGCGTGGCGCATGAAGTAAAATTTCGAGTTTGGAAGAGCCCCGCGAAAATTTTCTACGCGGGGCTTTTCTAAACTCGAAATTTGACTTTATGCATAGTCTGGGAGTGGACAACACTCGTTTGAATTTTAAATTTAACTCTTAAAAAATCGACGTATGTAATATAATAAATCATTTATTGAAATTATAGAAAAAGATGCAAAATTTTACCTATAATTAACTTTTAGAGTTAACTTTATAATTTGCTCGGCTCTTAATGGGTGAATATTCCATTCCTAAAAAGAAACCGTTTTTATTTAATATTAATAATAATAATAATAATAATAAACAAACTTTATTTCTAAATAAATGGCCACAAAAATTATCACAATTTTGGAACATAAAAGAAATGGTGTCATAACAAAAAAAACATACATATATAATTATATGCTGTTAAATACTCAGACAAATAACATTATGTAAATACATTTCATGCTTCAAAATATTCTTCCACACTGTATATCTCTGATTCCATGAGAAGTTTATATACCGCTGACTTGTATGGCTTTAACGAATCTAAATTCTTTATTTTGCTTGGCAGAACATTATAAAATTTAACACACCTATCAAAGGGGGAAAATTAAGGTGTCGGCTCTTGGGAAACAATCACCCCGATTTTGAAAGAAATAATATTCAATAAGTTATTGGCCTTATACTCAAAATCGGATCACCCTCGATTACCTAGCAGCTCGTAGGCAGAGGTACCACACAGTTACTTTAAATATAATGAAAGAGAAAAATATAATAATAAATAACTCACCCTAAACATCAGGTCCTGGAACAGCATTTACAGGAACAACTCACTGTGGATATATATATATTTCGTATTTTCAGGTAAATGCAAAAGGTTCGTTAAATGAAAGATTAAGGTTTCCGAAAAACATTAACAAAGGTTGTTTATTACAAATAAACAAATAAAAATAACGAATTTACAATCAGAGAAATATATATATACAATTAAATAAAACTACACCTTACGCGACGCGACTACTTCTTAACGGTTCGACCACTTCGTAAACAAAAATGATTTATACAACACTACTTACTGGTTACCGCACTATTCACCAGACTCAAGACGATTGTTCTTCACCCCCGTGAACCAACAGTTTTGTTAACCACCTTCTCCCTTCCCGTAATTCTCGCATGGAGGAATGTGAGAGCTGGAGGTGGTTAAGGCTCCTGCCTCTGATTGGTTCAGCGGTTAGGGGTGCCGTGCGCAAGTGAGTTGCGCTTGATCATTACGCGCCTTGGCGTAAACGGATGATGCAATCGGCATCCGAATTGCTAATTATTTGTTTAATAATCATAGCTTTTATATATTAAATTAATGCTGCTAATTATTATTATTATATATATACATACATATATCCATATATATCCTGGTTCTAAATCTTATCGTTGTTGTCACTTTGAAGTGTGCAAGTTTTCATATTTCTGTTGTTAGTGAGTTTAGAAATTATCGTATGTTTACATAAGTGAAATGATCGGCCGTTATAAAATATGTACAATAATTTACGTATCTACTATGTGTGACGTGATTGATTTAGCTATCAATAAAACAATCCGCGAAAAGAAAAGAAAAATAAACATGAATAAATATTCGGTATTTTCCCTTAATCCGAATTCCAAGCAGCTAGGTTGTAAATGCAGCCTCTTTCGTAATCCGGAGGGCGGTGCCTAGCTGTGAGCATTTCGGGAGCGTGCTTTTGTTGTGATCACGAAATGCCCTAATTGTGAAATTTCCCCGGATTAGGGCCGCTGCTTGGAATTTTGCGTTTTATGATCCAAAAGGGATTTGTGCCGCGTAAGGTCATAAATCTAAAATCTAAACCCTAATAAAAATATGAAAATAAACTAATCCTATATTTACAAATAATATTTACAAAAACCCGAACACTCCGTATATGTAAGCGAACTTAATTCATTTGATACTAAATGATTATGAAGGTGAAAATAAGGTGATTAAAAACAATGTGGGGTCCGTTGTTATCGCGAGAAAGAATAAAAATATTTAAATCGCCGAAATAATCATAGTTGCGGCGTTTCCGGTAAAACGCCGGTAACACACCTATGAAATGAATTTCGCTCAGATAACGTGAGTCTGTGTCTCGGGTACAATATATCCCTATTTCGTGTATTGTGACACTTCTCTGCGTTTGTGCTAAATTGATGTTTATTTTTAAAAATAAACATCAGACATTCATAGACAAAGACTGCAAAGACTGTCAGAACTTTATTTGCCTTAAAAATACCTCTACACGGCTGCCTGTACTTTAATGAAAAAATAGTTCGTATACATCTTTTTTGTAGTACAAACAATTTCCCAATTGTTGAACTATTCCCCCAAAAAATTATCCCAAATCTCAAAATTGAGTCAAAACATGCATAATATATTGCCTTATTTGTCTCAACATTGAGATATGATTTCGTTATATTTATTATATAGCACATTCTCGCAAGTTTAGTTACCACATGGTCCACATGTGAGCGCCAATCAAGCGATTCAATAATTATAATACCTAGGAATTTTATATCACTATTTAAATCAACAGTGACATCTTCTAAAACTAGCTGAGCTGGTGTTTCAATCTTTCTCTGTTTTGTTTTAAATATTATAGCCTGCGTTTTGCCCTTATTTAATTTTAACATGTTTATTTTGAACCATTCAGCTAGTTTTCCATAGAAGCGACCACTTATATTGGCTAGCTCAATATAGGTTTTCGCTGTTACTATGAAACTGGTATCATCCGCATAGTTAGATATATGTGTACTATTATCTGGTAATGATACTGTATGTATGTCATTTATATATATTATGAACATAACAGGGCCTAAAATACTCCCTTGAGGTATTCCTACGCCCTCACATCTCTTTATTTTTGATTTATAAATTCTACCATCACTCTCTATTGCTGTTCTTTGTTCCCTATTTGCTAAAAATGACCTGAACCAATTTAAAGCGTTGTCTCTTATACCATAATATTTTAGCTTTTTTTAGCAATAGACAATGATTGATAGTATCATAGGCCTTTGGAAGGTCCAGGAATACCCCAAGTGCTAATTCGCTATTTTCAATGGCCTGGTTAATATAGTTTGTAAATTCAAATACTGCGGTACTTATAGACTTTCCTTTAATGTACGCATGTTGCGAGTTATTCATGATATTGCAACTATTCAGAAATCTCATCAGATGGTCACAGATAATGATTTCAAACATCTTTGAAAAGGACGACAGAAGGCTATTAAAGTTACATTTAATACAAAAACAAACTGTGAATAAATCGACATAAATCTAGAAATATCGAAAATCTCGACATGTAGAAAATCTTGGTGGTCCACTCCCAGACTAAGCATGAAGTAAAATTTCGAGTTTAGAAAAGCCCCGCGTAGAAAATTTGTCGAGGGTCGCGCAGCGACCCGAGACAAATTTTCACGGGGCTTTTCTAAACTCGAAATTTTACTTCATGCGCCACGCGTATAAAACACTGATTTCAAGTGAAGTTGAAAACGCACTGAAAATCAACCCAAATTCGATATTTTTTTAAAATTGGATGTCTTCTTTCCTATCCATGCTGTGCACCTTCAGATATTCGTTGTTTTCTTGTAAATAAACTTCGATTTCCTGTAGTCCTTCGGTCTCCGAAGACCATGATTGGTCCTTCAAGCTGTATCCTTTGTAAAATGGTAATAAACTTAGTAATCAAGAGTGATCCTTCAATTTGAAACTTCTAAGAACGAGTGTTGTCCACTCCCAGACTAAGCATGAAGTAAAATTTCGAGTTTAGAAAAGCCCCGCTTAGAAAATTTGTCGAGGGTCGCGCAGCGACCCGAGACAAATTTTCACGGGGCTTTTCTAAACTCGAAATTTTACTTCATGCGCCACGCGTATAGAACACAGATTTAAAATGAAGTTCAATAACACATACATCATCATTAATTAAAATCATTAAATAATCAGAAATTTAGTTGGTAAATGAACGCTTTTATTAATAGAAACTGATGGAATAAAATATTACTAGTTGCAAATAATAAATTCAAATTTATTTTTAAAGGATTTGTATCCGTGATTCAAAAATGAGGATTCGAATCTTTCATTCGAATCATATTTTTCACTTACGAATCCTTTATTCGAGTATTCGTGATTCGAATCATATTAGGTGATTCGGATTCGTGATTCGAATCCTGTTTTTGACGATTCATCCCAGCTCTCGTACGAAGTGTTCTATACTTCCTGATTTATTACGTAATTAACGGAAATAACATTTACCTGATTGATAATTTGGTAAATTTGTGAATCAAAACGGGCTTATCGATAATTTACCGGTAAATCACAATATCGTTATTTCAGGGGTAAGTCAATAAATACATGGGCATTTAATAGCATTCAATGACTTACCTTTACCGAGGGTTTCCCTCCCTTCATTAAGCATAAGTAAAATTTCGAGTTTAGAAAAGCCTGAAAATTTGGATTTGGGCGCTACGCTTCGTTCCGCGAGCCACTGGAACCCGCGCCAGTTAGGATGCGCAATGACATGGAGGCATAATATTGCATTTACGCCCATTTTTTTGATTAAGTTTGAAGGAATATTTCGAGTTTAGAAAATTCCGAAAATCTGGATTTAGGGCCGCGAAGCGAAAGTTATCACTGAACATATTGTTTTTTTTTTATTCAACGTTGTGTAAAATGTGTGTAAGCTCTTGTCTTTCTATGTAAATAATCCAGCACATGACATTCCAATTCGTCCGTTCCGGTTTCGAATCACTTTTCTTTTATTCTCGAAGGGGGGAAAGCGTGTGTAATTTTTTATTGCCGCCTCCGCCATATATCAGGCAGACGATAAATGAAAACATCGACATTATTTTCGCCATTAGAATGAAATATATTTCGTGATATTAGCACGCGATATTCAGATTTGGGGTCTCGAAAAAGTGGGTTAAGGCTGCTCCCCCTCCTGATTTTAAACGCTTTCTGATTTGTGTCTCATTCTTTAAAACCGTGGTGGGGAAACTTTTTTTTAAGACGGGCCATTTGTAATAACCAGACAATCGTAGCGGGCCAAAGAATAATGCTTAATCGTAGGTAGGTAGTTTTTATGCGGGTCGTCACATTACGAAGTAAGAACGTGTTCAAACATTCTCACGACGGCACTCTTAAACGGGCCGGACTTGGCCCGCGGGCCGTAGTTTCTCCATCACTGCTAAAATATTAAAGAAGCAATATAAAAATGCTTGTAATATTTGAAATAAGTAATAGCAACAAAGTGATGCAGGGAGGCTAAGCGATCACCACCATGTGATAAAAAAAAAACAGTGATGTGTTTTACTCTAATTATTTACAAGATCATTTATTTTTTATTATCCAAAATAGTTTGTTGAAAGAAGAATTTTACCTAATCTTACATTTTGAATATAAATTATGCATAGAAACAGCACAGATTTTGTGTAACTCAAATATTCATTTTATAATTCAATATCCGTCGGGGTATTAGCTCGGGAAGTAGTTGATTCATAGAATATTTAGAAAAGTTTCAATGAGACAAAATTAAACAAGAATAATTCCAATTCAAAACTATTTGAATTCGAAAAAATAAGCTTACGCTTCTTATAGTTTACACACTTTAAACAACATACAGTGAATTTTTCTTTTAGGTAAACATATGCATAAGCTGTAAATTTTCAAAAACTGCGAATCTCTAAATAAATAAAACGTATACAGGACATTTTCCTTGTAGTTTTTTTTAATAATAATAATCTTTATTCAAAATGGAGACAGTACATGATACATACAATAATTACTAGGATAATTACAACTGTAACATATTCCGTTGCCAATCGAATGCGTCAAAAAAGAAGAAACTATACAATTCCTAAAATAATACTTGACTAAAAAGAAAAACTATTAATACATGTAGCTATGTACATATACTTATGTATGCATTCATTCACTTATTCATATAATCTAAAATAGAGTAATTTTCCTGTTCGATCAAATAATCTTTCAAATCTGTTTTAAATCTATTCTCATGTTTAATAATTTTTAGGTAGGTAGGTAATTTATTGAACACCCTCAACGCGGCATATATAGGTGATGTCTCAAAGAGAGAAAGTCTGTGAGTAGGGTATGCATACATTTCTGAATTACGTGTATTATACGTTTATAAATTAAAACGTTAAACATATGTATAAGCTGTAAATTTTCCGGCATTTGTTATTTTTTAAAAGAGTTCAATTTGAAGCTTTAAACGAGTGTTTTCCACTCCCAGACTAAGCATGAAGTAAAATTTCGAGTTTAGAAAAGCCCTGTGAAAATTTGTCTCGGGTCGCGCAGCGACCCGAGACAAATTTTCTGGGCTTTTCTAAACTCGAAATTTTACTTCATGCGCCACGCGTATAAAACACAGATTTCGAGTGAAGTTCGAATTTACATAAATTTCACAATATTTTAGTGTTTTATGCGCGTGGCGCATGAAGTAAAATTTCGAGTTTAGAAAAGCCCAGAAAATTTGTCCCGGGTCGCTGCGCGACCCTCGACAAATTTTCACGGGGCTTTTCTAAATTCGAAATTTTACTTCATGCTTAGTCTGGGAGTGGAAAACACTCGTTTTAAGCTTTAAGTTGAACTCTTTAAAAAAAGCGTATGTATATGTCTACCTAATAGAAAATTCCCTGTATGTATACCTAAAAGAAAAATTCCCTGTATTAACATATTAACCCGATGACTATTTGACAAATCTACTGAATGCGCATTCGGTTTAACTAACATTTTCGTTTGAGCTTATACAAAACCAACATAAATACATTATTTATTTCTATAAATACCTGAAGTTGGGTATATTGAACTCGGGTCGTTGCGCGACCCTCGACAAATTTTCACAGGGCTTTTCTAAACTCGAAATTTTACTTCATGCGCCACGCGTATAAAGCAGAGATTTCGAGTGAAGTTCGAATATACATAAATTTCACAATATTTTAGTGTTTTATGCGCGTGGCGCATGAAGTAAAATTTCGAGTTTAGAAAAGCCCAGAAAATTTGTCTCGGGTCGCTGCGCGACCCTCGACAAATTTTCACGGGGCTTTTCTAAACTCGAAATTTTACTTCATGCTTAGTCTGGGAGTGGAAAACACTCGTTTTAAGCTTCAAGTTGAACTCTTTACCTGAACTTTTCAGTAGATATGGAAATTGGAATTATACGACTTAAACTCACATTTAAAACGATTGTGCACATTATTTAAAATGATTTCTTCTTCTTCTTCTTGCGTTTTTAATGGCCTCAGCTATATAGCTCTGTTGACCAGCCACAGCGGAAAAGAAAATAGGGGATAGGATAAAGTGAAAAAAGGGTTAGGACAGATGGAAAGGAATTACCCTTGAAAAAATGAATTAATAATTAAATAAATGTATCAGTTTCTTGTAATAAAGAATATAGAATGATGTAAGTTTTAATAGAATATTTAGATAAAACAGATAAAATAGAAAGAGGGGCTGGGTGACCAGTTGCTATAAGACGAGAGTACACATTTTTACATTTCTCAGAATAATTGTTACATGAGAAGAATATATGATTCAAATCCTAAATGTCACCACAAGAACAGTTTGGAGAATGATGTAAGTTTTAATAGAATATTTAGATAAAACAGATAAAATAGAAAGAGGGGCTGGGTGACCAGTTGCTATAAGACGAGAGTACACATTTTTACATTTCTCAGAATAATTGTTACATGAGAAGAATATATGATTCAAATCCTAAATGTCACCACAAGAACAGTTTGGAGAACTTATGCTTCCTATTTTGTAAAAATGACTGGGAGAAGAGTTTTAACCCATCTTCATACGAATAATGGAAGTCACGAATCTTCTTTCTCTAACTTTTGGATCAAAGAACCAAACACTGGTAGGGATTACAGGGTGTAAAGAAAAGTACTTAATATGAGAGGAAGAAGAGGACCAAAAAGATTGCCATTTCAATTTAAGGCTGGATATGAGTGTTTTAAAGAAATCCTTATAAGGAGATGAATATTCAGACAAAGGGTTATTGTTCGAGATCTGGTTCAATGGTTTTTCAACCAGTGCTCGGAGGAGAACAACAACTGTATTTCGAACAATATTATTTTTTTAACCTGGATTCAAAATTGTCTAGGAACGCTCTTATTGTTTAATTAGTATAACCACACAACTTATTTGCTAGGTGACAAGGTGTTTAGAAGGAATACTCAGTAATAGTTTGATACATTTATTTGCAATAATAAATCAACATAGCTAAAGAGATCGAAATAAATAAGTCAAACAAGATTTAATCAACTTTATTTCGACAAGTATTTTTAATCAGATTAACATCGATAAAGGAAACAAAGATATAGAAAGTAATAATAGTCAGTAAAGGAATTCTTTAATCCACTCAACATTATATCAGTATAAGTAATGATAATCAACTCAACAATAAATAAGTAGACTTTATTAAGCAACTCAACATAAACTCGATATAAATGGTAATAACAAAGTGGGTAATAGGTTCAGCAAATTAAATAGAATTTTATTAACATTCAACAGAATTTCAATACAGCCAAAAATCTTAAAAGGTTAATCCGTTACAAGAAAAATCACAGAATACTCCAACACAAAGTAATCAAAGAAACATGTGTTTATGGCGATTACAAATATTATTACATTGATCTATAATCGACAGAAGTAACACAACGGCGCGCGCGTTGGGTTAAGGTTCGCAACGTAAGTCGTGCATCGCAGTTCTCTCGTTAGCAATTGAAAAGAAAATATTTAAATGTGAAAATTGCAAAGTTAAGTTACGAAAAATAAACTATGCCTTTATCAACAAAGGGGAGTGAAGCAAATCAGTAGTACGATTTGTTCACGAATTATTATCCAAGTTCGTGAATAATAGTAGAAATAAAAACAGAGTAATAATAAGAGATTAAAGGGACAATTCTAATTAGAGTGTATAATTATGAGGAAAACAGAGTTTATTCAAGCTACAGTTCAAGTGAATGATTTACTTGAACAGGATAAATTACCTTTTAGAGTTAATCAGAAGTAATACATGAAATGTGAAATTATGTAATCAAAAATAAGTATAATAATTGTGGGCTATTATAAAAGAAGCCGGAAGTTTAATTTAGAAAATCGAATTACTTCATATTTATTTTAAGGGAATTTATTACATCACACAGTGTTTATAACTTTGATTCTTTAACTTAAGAAAAGAGAAGTTATAATGTGCGAATAATCAAGTGCAGGAGATGCAGCTAGTTATATTTAATAAAACCGAAAGAAAGTATTAAATAATTAATATCTTAATAACTAATTAATGTTCTAAGGAATAATAGATAAATAATAAAATTAATAATCAAGCGACACAGTTTCAGAATGCTGCAACGAGTAGCAAAAGGCTAAGTCCCCTTTAGCAGCTAAGTTCTCATCACAAACTGTTTCGTAGTAGCCTTTTAAGATTGAAAGTTACTACTATGTAAGCTTTGTGTAACGCGATGCAATTAGTTTAGCACTAAGGCGGCCTGTGAGGGGATTCAGAAAAACGTGGTGAGAAATGGCCTCGTGAACACGATTTCCTGGTTTGTCAAGAAAATTAGAGAAAACGTGGTAAGAAGTAGCCTCGAAAACACGTATCCCTAAAGCAATTAATCCAAGTATGCCCGGAAGCAGCCCGATCTTTGCATACTCAGAGAAACTACCCCTTTCCAGACAATATATATTAAAATTATCTAACTAGCTAGAAATACGTGATGGGAAATAGCCCCAAGAGCACGGATTTCTTCTTGAAAATTCTCAAAGTATGCCCGGAAATAGCCCGAACAACGCATACTCCGACAAACACACCTCAGTACTCAACTGATTGAATTTTATTGAAAGTTGCACAAACACTGTGAGATTAAATTAAATCTATAAACTCTGTTATCCGAAATTGAATATAGAAATGGAATAATTTATTACGTGAGAAACTGATTGAAAGTAATTGTTAATTAAGGCATAGGTTATATTAGGACTCTGTTTATGTTACACTTGGGAGGACAATGTAAAGACAATGTTTAAGTTTTGTATCCCAAGGGGAGCCCTTACCTTAATTCAGAAGATGTTTATTGTTTGAAAACTAACGAGAGAATGTGCTGCGCTAAGCAGCGCGAGTTAATTTGTATAACGCGAAAGCGGTGGGGCACGCGAAAATCTTCGCCTTATTCCGTCTGACGTGTAAGGAGCGAGCACGCCCGAGTTGGTGGTGGGGCTCGACGCGGATCGGTCCCGGATCGGATAAGTTCGTCCGTCCGCCCCTGCTCAGCACTCTGAAAGTCCGGGAGCAAGCCTGGCTGGTTTTTGCCTAAGCGGTCCATGACCCCGAGTTTTTATGCTTTGAGAACGAATTAAATTTAGAATAGAATGCCAAAATCAGAAGGAATAATATTTAACCTTTTAACTCTCGCAATTTAATTTAGAAGTAGAAAATATTAGTTGCACTATTTAACAGTTATCCTTTGAAGATTTAGCTAATAAATCGGCGGTTTCATTCCCCATAATGCCTACATGACTAGGTATCCAACAAAAATTTATTTTATAACCTTTATTGAACAATTCAAAGATTATAGTCCTAATATTCGAAACTAATAAATATGTATTAGGGTTTATTCTTAATTTTTGTATTGAATATAGAGCTGACTTAGAGTCTGTAAATATTACTACCTTATTTATACTGAGTTCTTTAATTAATTTTAGGCATTCAAGTAATGCTGAAAGCTCTGCTGTATGTATAGAAGAGGAATGAGGGATTCTAAAAGGGTAAGATAAAGAGTTTTCTATATATATTCCACAACCAGTATGAGAAGATGTAAATGAACCATCCGTAAAGCAAAAAACAGAGTCTGGCCATTTTTCTCGAGCTATATTATAAAAAATTACGTTTTTATTATGTAGATTAGGATTAGGGCTGTTAATATCCAAATTGAATGTGCTTTTTATAGGGAGAAAATTAGAGAAGTAGGGAGAAAGATAACAAGGTAATTTAGATGAGGTAAAAATGTTAAAAGAAGAGGAAATTTCATAGTTTTCTAATATAGCAGGATGGGGTTTATGATTCAGATTGTATGTATCCAGTAATTTATTTATAGATGTGATGACCATTTGATTATTATTTGCAAGACATTTCAGAAAATATTTTCTTGCTAGAAAATCAGATCTTTTGAGTATTGGAGGAACACCACTTTCCACTTCTAAAGCTCTAGAAGGAGCAGATCTCATACAGCCCACGACAATACGCAATGCAGATGTTTGTAGTCGATCAATGATTATCGCTGAAGATTTATTTTGTGGAGAGAACAATAGCAAACCATATTCTATTCGGGATCTTATTAACGATTTATACAGAGTAATTAGAGTAGCAGGATCCGAACCCCACCAAACATGAGAGAGACTCTTGAAAACATTAAGAGTTTTTTTTAACTTTTTCTTGTAAGTCCAAAATATGAGGTTTCCATGAGAGCGAAGAATCTAGAGTGATATCCAAATATTTACCTTCTTTAAATTTTGGTATTGCTACGTCCTGGAAATAGAGTTGATAATTGGGAATATTTCTAGATTTTTTCATGAAGATTATATTTTTAGACTTTGAAGGGGAACGAGATAAGCCAACCAAACAGCCAATCTGACAAATCAAATAAATCTTGATTTATTCTATTAAACAATAATTGGGTATTATCTCCTGAGCAGTATAAAACTATGTCGTCGGCATATTGAAGAATAGAACAATATGGGGAAATTCAAGATTGTAAGGGCAAAGTATATAATATGTACAGAATTGGGCTAAGAATGGATCCTTGAGGGAGACCTATATATGACACTCTGGGATTCGAAAATGTGGTATCATTTTTAAGGTAAAGAATTTTTTTATTTATTAGAGACCAAATACATTTTACTACATTCGATGGAATGCCTATTGATGAAAGTCTGTCGATCAATATAGACGGGATAACCGAATCAAATGCAGCAGAAATATCTATGACTAAAGCAACAGTGATTTGTTTATTTAAAAAGGAGCTATTTATATCTGAAATTAATTTGATTAATTTATCGATAGTGCTCTTCCCTTTTCTGAATCCACACTGTGAAGACGGATAAATATCATTTTTCTCCAACCACCAATCCAATCTCATTTTTATGAGATGTTCAAAAGTTTTTCTTATACAAGAAGTAAAAGCGATAGGACGATAATTGTTACCACAATTAGGACTTTTACCAGGCTTTAAAATAGGACAGATAATTTGTTTATTCCAAGATTCTGGAACATTCCCAGATAATAAGAAATTATTAAATAATTTCAGAAGCAATGATTTTCCTTTAAAGGGTAAATTTTTAATCATAGAATAAGATATATTATCTATTCCTGGAGAAGAATCCTTTAAATTATCCAAAATTGAGTTTAATTCTCCTAATGTGAAGTTAGATGAAGGAAAAGATGAAGAGATCGAGGGAATTTCTAATTTAAAATATGGTTCTAGAAAAGGAGGAGCTAATTTAGTAAAAAAGGAATTCAAAACCTCCATATTACAAGTAGGAACAGAAGGAGGCTGAAATGATTTTCTAAAAATTTTTATTTTCCTCCAGACTTCAGAAATTGGAGTGAAACGAGAAATAGATTCACAGAATTCCTTGAAAGCTTTCTTCTTTTTTTGATTGAATATTTTTCTAGACAGTGCTATGGCCTTTTTAGCTAGAACAAATGCTTCTGTCGACCCTGTTCTGTAAAAATTCTTAATTGCTTGCTTTCTCGAGACTTTCAATTGAGTACAAAAGGGATCCCACCAAGGACATAAAGAAGGCCGGAAAAATGGATGATGAAGGGGAATAGACACATTTCCTGCCTGATTGATACACTCTATAAATTCTAGATATGAATGTTCTGAAGAAATTGAATTTGTAAGTTCTTCATAATAATTGGTCCAATTAGCCTGTTTAAAATTATGGCCAGGAGAAAAAGATATTTTAAAATTTGTATTTAAGTTAGAGTTGAAATGAAGATAAATGACAAGGGAAAATGATCACTGCCATATGAATCGTTTAAAGTATGAGAAGAAGTAAAAGGACCTAAAGATGGAGAAATAAGTGTTAAATCAATAATACTTTTTTGTAAAGTATTATTAGCAAGACGAGTGGATTTATCGTCGTGTAAAATTAATAAATTATTATTTTCTATAATCTCCCATAAGTATTTTCCGTTTGCATTTGAATGAGAGCCATTAATTTGGGAGATGTGAGAATTAAAATCACCCACTATTATGTGCGGGGAAGGTCCAGAAAGAATTGAATCCCAAAAATTGTTTTTGCATTTATAGGAAGGAGGAATATATCCAGAAATTAATGTGAAACTATGAAATTTAACTGCAATAAATTGTGCATTATTGCCAGAATAAATAGGATTAAGGGGAATTTCATTAAAACTCAGAGAATAACGGATGGCTACACCACCCTTACCGTCTTCCCGAGATTTAAGAAGGGTTTTATAACCTCTAATTTTAATTATATTTTTTTTAGTCCATGTTTCAGAAAGACATATAATATCAGGTATATATGTATCATATTTAATTGATAAGGCGGATACATGATGAAACTCCATAATACTATTTGAAATAAAACAACGCAGTTGGGAGGGTTTCACTTTTATTGTTGAACACTGCAACATGTTTCACCACACAGTGGCTTCATCAGGCGGATGAAATAATAATAATAATTATTATTTCATCTGCCTGATGAAGCCACTGTGTGGTGTAACATGTTGCAGTGTTCAACAATAAAAGTGAAACCCTCCCAACTGCGTTGTTTTATTTCAAATAATATATGTATCAATTAGGTCACTTAAATTGGCTTTATTTGCATTGAAGCTTCTAATGTTCCATTGAACTATGTTTACTGGATACATTATTGGTTGACGGGGATTTATAATTTTCAAGAGTATCGACTGGAACAATGTTTAAAAATGTTAGAATAAAAGTAGTTGGGTCTGAAGAGTATAATTTTGAGATAAGGTCTTTAAATTGAGTTTGGTCGCATTCTAATTCAGAAGTTGTATTATTAAAACAAATTTTTTTTGGAGATGGAGACAGTTTTGAAGGGTTCATTATATCAAGATATCGTTGTCTGAAAGATTCGTCAATATTTTGGGGAGGAGGAGAAGATGGTCTTCTTTTATTAGGAGAGGAATTAAGAATTGATGAATAGGATGAAGAATTTGAAATTGGGCGAATCAAGTTAGGATTTGAATAAGAAGGTGAAAGAGAGGGAAAATTTTGATTCGAAGGAATGAAGTTAATATTTAGAACATCATTGTTTTGAGGATTATTAATTAGGGTACTATTTTTTGTATAATTTATTGGAAATAAAGAATTAGCTTGCGGGAAGGAAACATTGTGTCTAGATATGTATTCTTTTATTTTTCTTTGTCTCAGAAATTCTGGGCAGACTCTGTATTTTGCCAATATTCCGACTTCAGATGAAGTATGGGAACCCTGACAATATACACATTTAGGATTTAAGACCGTGCATTCAGCAAGAATGTGATCTTGTGACCTCCATTTACAGCATCTGCCTTTACCTTTGCACAAATTTTTCGTATGACCATACCTCAGGCAGGACTCACATTGGGTGACTGGGTAAATGTACATTTCTGGGCATTTATTTGTGCAAAAGAGTTTCACGTTGAGTGGAGGTGAGTTGGCTCGTACAGTAATAACGATAGTGTGATTGTTTTTAAATTCCTCTTTGTCATCAACATCTTCTCACACTTAAGGTCTGGAATGTATTTGAGCAATTTAAATTCTGCAAGATTTCATCTTCTGAGAAGAAGGGGTCTACGTCTCTGAGAATACATTTGGTTGTAATGAATTGAGAGGGTATATAAGCTTTAATTTCGTGCTTGCTGAGTAATTTATCATCATTAATTAATTTATTAGCATCTACCAAATTTTTAAATTCAACACTGACACGATTCCTACCTCTCCTAGAGGTGTTAACGTGATATCCAGCTTTAAATAAAATGTTTCCAACCACCATCTCATGCAGAGAAGGAGTTGGTCCATTTTCCAATGCAATTTTTTCAATGTAAACTATATATGGAGAGCGGTCTCCATTTTTAAATAACAAAATATTTTGTTTATTTGGTAACGTGACGGAGGGGGGGGGGGGAACTCCCCCCCGAACACATTTGCATTGAAAGACTTATTCTACCCTAAACGAAAATGTGTACTCTTTTGTGAAAATTTAAATTAATAAAGATATGAAAAGGTAAAGAGAAAAGAACTTATGATACACACAAGAACTGAGAAGAACACAGCCAAAAGTCACTCAAGAAGATAACACACAACGACTCGGATCAAGAGCTGTCGGTCGAATCTATTTAAAATGATTTGTGGCTGGGTTTTTGCAGATTTAGTTTTACGAAGACATTGTCAAAATGTGACGTCTAACCCTAAAATTTTAAAGCAGCATACCGGAACATACGTTTTCGCATGTTCCATCTAAAAACCATAGCAGAAATATTATGAAGTTTCCTGTCTCTTTTCACACACGTAATCTGATGACATCAAATTATTTTCGTATTACATGCATTGGTGCAAAAAGCACTACAAATCAAGGAAACTATGGCACACTTCTCGTGAATCGTACCTTAGATGTACACTTCTGTGCAATAAAATTAAGCAAAAGTCTTATAACTGTTTTTTACAATATTCTAGTTGTATAATTCGGGTCTATGTTAATTGCCTAGCAGCAGTTTTAATAAATGATAAAACACCATAACTTGAAAATAACACCTTTATTAAAAAGCCAAAACCATAACTTTTTGAAAAAAAGATCGTAATAAAGGCAACAAAGCCGAAATACAAAAACTATCTTCTATTTTAGTTAGAATTCGAATATTTAAATTGTTGTCTAAATGACGCAGCATTTTGACATTAAGGAAATTGACATATTTACAAATTATCTTAACTAGGAAACTCATCACATCCTTTTTAAACAATAACATATTTTGTGTGCTTAATTTTATTGCACAGAAGTGTACATTTCATTCACCAAGTGAATATTTTCAATAGTTGTACTAAACTCCTATTCAAATATGCATTTACTACTGTTTTTTTGTTTAACACTACAGACTAATTCAAACATTTATTGAAATTTAAATTAAGACAAACAACAGTAACAAACAGCGCAAATAATCGTATTTTTAATATTTGATTTATTCAATCAATTTCATTTTGCAGTAATGGAATTTATCACTGGAATTGATACAGAATTGAAAGCACACAACTTGAGCAAATAAAAAAAAACAAGCCTATTCCCATCGTCTAAAACTCCCCTTGATCTCCCTCACCCAATTTCCACTTTTCCCTTTTTTCCCATCCATTCCCTCTATCACATTTAAATTACACCTTAATTTTCCACCCTCGTTCCGACGTTTGTACTTCGAGCAGCAATGTTTGTTCTCCACTCGCTTAATAAACTACGGTATTTATGTTCATTTAACTTTGTTTGAACTGCGGGTTGACTACCCTGAATAACTACATCCTGCATAAATCAAGATATACGAGTAGTATATCGTAAGATTTATAAGTAAACGTTTATTGAGTATAATGCAGGTAAGTAATAATACAGGGATTTTTTCTTTTAAGTATACACATCCCTAGCAAATTTTCAGCCTTTGTCTAAAATTTTACAGCACAAGCATCGGAATATGTATACTTAAAAAAAATTGCTTGATTTTTTTTTTATAATTTAAAAAGGAAATATTTTTAATATTAACCGTTTCGCTACGAGGAGCGTATCCATACGTTTACTTTTTATATGCTTCATGTGCAAAAAGCGTATATTTTCAAAATCCTGTAAATCGTGAGCGGAGAAAGCACATAGTTGTGTACCTCTTTAATGAGCAGTCTATACAACAGGGTTTTTCAACCTGGGAGGCACGCCCCCTTAGGGGGGCGCTACAAGATATCAGGGGGTGCACGACAGATTTCCTAGAGAGTAGGTGAAGTGAAATAAGGCTGTAGTATTGTTTCAATCTAACTAAAAAACTTGAATAAAATCAGGGAGGGGGGCGTGGAGTTATGAGAGAGGGGCGCGACCTGAAAAAGGTTGAGAACCCCTGCTATACATTGTATAAATAAAAAAAAATCGATGGCCAACTTTTATTTGGTTTGTTTTTTGCGTTTTCCTTAAAGAAAATGTAATGCAAGCCTATGAAGTGATTACACACGGTATATGCCGGTATAAGCCTCTGGTACGAAATACGTACGGATACACATTGTGTTTTCAAGCACCGTGCACGGTGCACGCATTTGAAATTCAAAGTGCGTAGCGAAAGGGTTAAACATGGACGGAATGTTTCTTTTAGGTATACATATGTAAACGCTGTTTTTTAAAGAGTTCCATTTGAAGCTTTGATCGAGTGTTTTGCACTCCCAAGCTAAGCATGGAGTAAAATTTCGAGTTGAGAAACTTTCTAAGCTCGAAATTTGATTTCATGCGCCACGCGTATTAAACACTGGTTTTAAGTGAAGTTCAAAATATACGTCTTTAACATACTGCTTTAGTAGAGTATTGTGAAATTCTCAATATTTGTAACTTCATAATATTTCAGAAGGATGGGACTACTACTCACACTACTCGTTATTCCATGAAATGATTTCTTTTTGAATGATAACAAATTATTTACTAATTTTATTTTTTTTCTGCGAAGTAATAAATATTTCACTTTGAAAGTTCCTAATAATAATATTATTTATTTTAAAACATACAAAATACCACACGTCTTTAAAATAATAGGTACCAGAATGTAATAATAATAAATGAAATTTTAAAACTCGGAACATTTACCCTATAATTTAATTTAATTTACTTTTTCGTTCCCATAATCACATTTTTGTTGTACTTTTCGGTGAGCATTAATTAATGTTAATGCAGAGATAATGTTGCTGAGTTGAAATTAATGTAGGGGGCGAGGGGATGCGGTGTGCATTCGTAACAAAATGTCCAGTAGAACGGATTAAATTTTGTGTTAGGGGAATAGTGACCGCCTTTATTTAATTACCGCTGTAATTATATTCCGCCAAATGAATTGGAGATTCGAATAACTCGCGCCCGTTGCTAATCAATTTATACCGGTTGTCGTCATTTAATTAAAACGACCCTGAATTTAATTTTAAAACATAGATAACACATGTGTTACTCAAAACCACAATGGTGTATCTCTAGCAGCCAATTTATAAACTTTTTGAAATAATTTTGTCTCATAATATATAAAATTACGAGAATATTCGTATAAAATTCAAACAATACGTCTTAATTAATAAGACAATCTAAGACAATAAAAAATACCCATTGAAACAACTATTGGTATTTATTATCTTAAGTTGTCTTGTTAATTTAGACGTTTTGTTTGCATTTTATACGAATATTGTCGTAATTTTATATATAGGAAGTTTTTCTTTTAAATACAGGGTGTTCTAAATTATAGGTCCACCATTGGTAACTTTGTTATTTTAGGAGCTACAAAGTCAATTAAATTAGCAAATTAGTAGTATTTTTTCACAATATTTTAGTGTTTTATGCGCGTGGCGCATGAAGTAAAATTTCGAGTTTAGCTAATTTAACCGACTTCGGAGCTCCTAAAATCACAAAGTTAGCAATGGTGGCCCGATCATTTAGAACACCCTGTATACGTATTCTAAATTCAGCCTATTTTCTGTAAATCTTTAGATATACAGGGTGTCCACAAAGGGTAGGGGGTATTTGTAAATTGAATTAAAAAATAAATAACAGTCAGAAAAAATAAAGTTTTATATTAATTTTCAGACAAAGTTTTGGAAAATTAAGTGCCAAAGATTAAGTTGTCCAAATGTTGACTCTCACGCTGCTCTCACTCCTCTAACAGTAAACGGAAATTAGCCGCTATGCGTCTACACATCTCTCTGGAAATTGCGGTTATTCCGGTGCGGATGTTGTCCTTCAATTGCAGTACAGTTTGTGGTTTGTTTTAATAAACTTTCTCTTTAAGGTATCCCCATAGGAAATAATCAAGGGGTGTAAGATTGGGGCTTCTCGGAGGCCAGTTGATAGTGCCTCGACGAGAGATCACTTCTTCTGGGAAAAGTTCATTGACAACCTCAAGTGATTGGTTTGAGGCGTGGCAAGCGCCCGATCTTGTTAAAACCATGTTTCCATATTAAAACCTTCAAACACCTGCAGTTGTGGAACCAAAAAGGTCCTTAACATATCGCAATACCGTTCACAGTTTACAGTAAGTTCTCGCCCTAGCCGGTCTTAAAAAAAATACCTTGAAGAAAAAGTTTATAAAAACAAACGACGAACTGTACTGCAATTGAAGGACAACATCCGCACCGAAATAACCACAATTTCCAGAGAGATGTGTAGACGCGTAGGGGCTAATTTCCGTTATCGGTTAGAGAGATGTGTAGACGCGTAGCGGCTAATTTCCGTTATTGGTTAGAGCAGTGCCAGCAACGTGAGGGTTAACATTTGGACAACGTAATCTTTGGCACTTAATTTTCCAAAACTTTGTCTAAAAATTAATACAAAACTTTATTTTTTCTGACTTTCATTAATTCTATTATTCAATTTACAAATACCCCATACCCTTTGTGGACACCCTGTACCTTGTTTTTTGTTTTAAGTTCAATTTGAAGCTTTAAACTAGTGTTTTCCACTCCCAGACTAAGCATGGAGTAAAATTTCGAGTTTAGAAAAGCCTGAAAATTTGGTTTGGTCGCGTAGCGCGAAGCGCGGAGCGGCCAAACCAAATTTTCAGGCTTTCCTAAACTCGAAATTTTACTTCATGCGCCACGCGTATTAAACACTGAAAGCACTGAAATTTTGTGAACGAGTAAACTTCGCTTGAAATCAGTGTCGTGTACGCGTGGCGCATGAAGTAAAATTTCGAGTTTAGAAAAGCCTGAAAATTTGGTTAGTCGCTCCGCGCTTCGCGCTACGCGACCAAACCAAATTTTCAGGCTTTTCTAAACTCGAAATTTTACTTCATGCTTAGCCTGGGAGTGGAAAACACTGGTTTAAATGTAAAATTAACCTCTTTTAAGAAAACAACGAATATATAAAAATCTACAACACGTAATTCTGGGATATTTATACTTAAAAGAAAAAAATCACAAGAAATTATGATTTAAAGCTTTTTTAATAGTAAGAACACTAATGTACTCGCGACCTAAACAGTATGACATTGTAATGTAACGTCAACATTTGTAACAACTAGTAAAAATCATTGCAGATACAACTGTCGACATACTCTCTAAAAAATTTGAACCACACATTCCACATGAATGAGTCATGGAACATCTCTTCCGAATTCCACTATAGTGATTAAAATAAACCAGTGGAGAAAAAGGATTAGTTGTTTCATTTAATATTATACTTGTTTTTCTTTCAAGTATAATATTAAATGAAACAACTAATCATTTTTCTCCACTGGTTTATTTTAATCACAATAGTCTTACTATCTATAGTCAGAATATCGAAAGGCTGAAAATTCTGGATTTTTCGCACTGTCAATACTTTGCGAGTGTAAAAGATCGAAAAATCTAGGATTTTTAGCCTTTCGTTATTTATTCTATTTTTAAAGTTCTCTTCATTAAATCCCTAAACAAACTGCAAATATATAGTTAAAAATATAAATATCGCGCCCATTGTGGTATCAAATTATTATTGCGAATGAACTTTTTTGTCCATGTACAATACCGCGGCTTTTCAATGACGGAGGGCAATATTGGCTTTTGTGCGGATTAATAATAGCGTTATTGATCGAAAAAATATCCATATTATCCGGTGAAGGATGTTTTGAATGATTGGCAGGGTTCTCATCGGTGATGATAATGGACTCTATTGGGGGTAGAAATTTATTATTCTTCGAAAATTCCCGCACACTCACACACACACACACACATATTCGACAGGAGATACCATTCAACTGTCTCGGTGATATTCAGCTCGCGAAAATTTAATGGATCTGTCTATTTTTAGTACCGTGCGATCGTTTAAAACATGATTTAGAGTAGGTTTTGAATTTTAAATTAGATTGGCACTACTGACTGTTAACACATAGTTTACCATAACCTTAAATGTATTCCATATTCAATTAGCATTCTGGGCAACAGCACAAAAAAGCCGCCTACTCTAAATCATCATTTAAACCCCGGGTCTCCAAACTATCTTCTTCGCGGGCCACAAATACAATTCTACATAATAAAGTCGGCCAAGATCCGATTAATTTTATAAAATTATGAAAAATTTAAGGAACAATTGTTACAATATTTCAAAATATGACATTTACAAAAAAAATTACAAACAATCGCGGGCCGGATTCATGCAAGTCGCGGGCCGGATTTGGCCTGCGGGCCGTAGTTTGGAGACCACTAATTTAAACGATTGCATGCTACATGCTTCACACATTTTATTGATGTAGTGTAATCAAGACGGAATTAAATTTTATTAAAATAATGTGTATAACAGAGTTAATATTCAAACTGTTCAATCCCTTAGTTAAAATAGTTTACCATACGTTAAAATAGTTTACCATACGTTGCAATTAAGTAAACAGAAGTTAAAGAAAATATTGTTAACATAAAAATACATCAAACAAAAGTTGTCTATAAGAATCAAATCTGTAATCATATGACACCTCTAGTAAATTCTACTATATATATATATATATATATATATATATATATATATATATATATATATATAGGGTGTATTTGAAATAACGAACAGGCAATTAAGGGCACATACACAAAATATGTGTGAACCCATCTCCACCAACATTTTTTTTTTAATTTTTTTTTGAATTCGAACATTTTTCGAGCTTTTTCTATACATTTTGAGAACCAATGCTTTTCTCGTTTAATTCGGTCTGCGTGGAATGCGTGTTTGTTTACTTTAAACGCGAGAGTCTTTGCCTTCGAAATTTGAACTGTAATCACGTTTTTTTGTAAAAGATAAACATTCCTCAAGTTCATTCACATTCATTAAGAAAAATGCACTTGACTTGAGCTAGTAAATTAATATCTTCTACATATGTTATTTTCATGTATAAATAACAGTAAAATAGCAGTTTTACTACAATAACACTTACCACACACTCGTGCATGCAATTTGTTAAAAGTAGGTCCGTATAAAACAATTAAAAGTCGGTCACAATTGTTTTATAAAAAATCACATGAAACTAAATTAAATGTTCAAACTGACGCCCTTCGCACTCAATACACAACTGGGCTCTCCTTATCCAGTTTTCACGAACCGAAGTGAACATTTGCCGCGGTTTTTCTTTTATTGCGTTAGCTGCGTCGTGAACTCGTTGTCTGAGTGTATCAGCATCGTCAATTTCCTCGACATACACTTCACTTTTAAAATACCCCCAAAGAAAAAAGTCTAATGGGTTTAAATCCGGACTTCTAGGAGGCCATGGAACAGCACCTCCACGTCCAACCCATCGTCCTGGAAATTCATTGTTTAAATAATTTCTAACACGCCGATCGTAGTGCGGAGGTGCACCATCGTGCAGAAACCATAACTGTCTCAGCACAGCTAGAGGCACATCTTCTAAATGATCTTGAAGTTCATTTTCTAGAGAATCTAAATATCGGCCGCCATTTAAATTAAATGGAAATATGAAAGATCCAATTAATTGGTCATTTACAATGCCGGCCCAAACATTAAGGGAGAAACGATGCTGAAAATGCGATCGGCGCGTAGAATGGGGATTGTTCTCTGCCCAAACATGCATGTTATGAAAATTAAAACAGCCATTTCGCGTAAAGCACGATTCATCCGTCACTAAAATGTTATTAGTGAAGTTTGGATTTCGGGCACTTTGTTCTAAAAGCCATTCACAAAACGCAACTCTCTGTTGAAAATCACCTGGCTGAAGATGTTGAACACGTTGATAATGATAGGGGTGAAAATTATTTTCGCGGATGATTTTATGCACAAAGCTATGAGAAACACCCAACTGCCGAGAAATAATCCGGGATCCGCTTCTAACAAATTTAAAATTTGATTTTCCACTGCAAACAAATGATCTGCTCGGTCAGAGGTGTTCTGTCAACTGCGCCAACGGGTTGCAAACTTCCTGTATCACGTGCTCTTTGAAGTAACTCCCGAAAACGATTTGGTGTTGGTAAATGCCGTTCGGGAAACCGATCCTGATAAAGCCTTACTGCTTCCGCGGAATTGCACCTAGCTTCGCCGTAAATAATTAACATATCGGCTAGTTCATTATTAGAATAAATGTGTCGCGCCATTTTCACAAAAAAAAAGATGTTTGTCTGAATAAGTTTTAGCAAAGACTAAACACAAACATATTTTTTCTTGAAATCCGCCCTTACCACCCTTACCACTTAATTCATTGTAAATTTCTAAAAATGTGTAAGCAATAAATGTTTTTACAAGTGTGCCATTAATCCCGAGGCCCGGCCGTCGACCTGCTCCATTGACACAATACGGCGTGACGACCTTGCATTAAGTGCACTCCGATATTTTCCCTAAGCGCTTGTTGTAATTTGATAAAGCTGATGCCGCATGCCGTTTAAAAATTATTTCTAATTGCCAGTGCTTCCAAAAATGTTGTCTATTTTTCCTCATTTATTTTAATAATTAATTGCGGGCTCATTGTTAGAACTATAAACAAAATAATTGTGAATTATGTTTAGAAATAATATAATCTCTTTGTGGTTAAGAGCTTGTTCAATATTTCAAATACACCCTGTATATATATATATGTTTTTTGATTCACAGTCAACTTAGTGCAATAAAATGTAATTAATTCTAAATAACCTTATTTTGCTATGTCCAGATTTGATGATCAATTAAATTTATTTAAATTACGAATTTACCTTTTTACAAACATTTTACAATTACAAAACTATACACTTATAAATGTTAAATAATTTCGATTTTACATTTATAAATTTAATTTTAGTAAACGAGAATAAAATATAAAATGGTGATGAGTCTATCATAGTACTGTCCCTATCACCTAAACAATTGATAATTGGCATACTAAACTTATTTCACCTGTCAAGTTGGTTAAAGACAACTTCGCGCTAAATCGGCGTTTTATACGCGTGGCGCATGAAGTAAAATTTCGAGTTTAGAAAAGCCTAATTTGGCTCGGTCGCTTCGCTTCGCTACGCGCCCGAGCCAAATTTTCAGGCTTTTCTAAACTCGAAATTTTACTTCATGCTTAGTCTGGGAGTGGAAGACACTCGTTTGTTTCATCATCAAAACACTTTAAAATTGACGTTCAATTTAAAATTATTATAGTAATGTCAATCCCCTAGGTAAAATAGTTTAGCATTAGTTGTTTCAATTGAGTAAACAGAAGTTGATGAAATATTGTTAACACGAAAACACACCAAACAAAAGTTGAACAGTAGATTCAAATCTGTAATCATATGACACCTCTTGTAAATGCTACTATATACAGGGTGTTTCACCTAAAACTCCCCAGACTAATTAACAAGAAACTAAAAATGTCATTAAAATTTCGTTTGTTGTAATCAATAAATGTCAATCAAGGCTTCAAATTAAGATAGAATTGGTATCACTCATAATTACGGTTTCGCTATCAGAGGTGTGAGAAAATGTCATTCGATGATCGAAACTTTATAAGTGACTTTTTCTAAGAGAATAGAATATTTTGAATTATTTTAATTAATTCTATATAACCTTATTTTGCTATGGCCAGATTTGATGATTACATTTAATTAATTTTATTAACGGATTTACCTTATACAAACATTTTACAATTAGAAAACTACATTTATCAATGTTAAACACTTTCGATTTTACATTTAAAAATTTAGTTTTAGTAAACTATTATAAAATATAAAATAGTGATGTGTTCAGGGTGGTCTAATTTCGATGTTGCTTATGGGCATCTCGGTAAATATAAGAGTTAGAAAAAAACCGATGGCGCATTCGCGATCTCTTTTTTTTATATTTACTAGGCCATCGTGAGATATTTACCCAATAGGTAATATGAAACAATGACGTTTGTTTTGACTGTCAAAAATTAAGTTAGGTAACTATGTTTTTTACAATAAAAAAGACCAACAACGACATATTTAGTTGTCAACAAAAACAATTTCTATTTAAGATAAATTCACAAAAGTATATATTTTTGAAATCAGTAAAAAACACTCTTATCAACTGTGTCAAAGCCAACTATGATTTACATTTAAAAAAAATAATAATTTGGCCATAACTCAAAAACGTGTGCATAAAATAAAAAAATGCCCACGCCACTGAATTCTACTCAAAAAAGTGTCTTAAGAAGGTATTTATAGTTTTTGTCTATCTAACAAATTACGCAAGATATTAATTAAAGTTAAAAATCAAGAAAACCCGATTTTGTCCCATAACTTCTGAAAAAAAAACAGATGGTGCATATTTGTTTTCGGCATTATCCTAGTCTTAAAAAAAGAGATCGCGACTGCGCCATTGGTTTTTTTCTAACTCTTATATTTACCGAGATGCCCATAAGCAACATCGAAATTAGACCACAATGTACATCATAGTACTTTTCCAATCACCTAAATAATTGGCATACTAAACTTTTTTCACTTGTCAAGTTGGTTAAAGACAATTTTACGTTAAATCGGCGTTTTGTACGCGTGGCGCATGAAGTAAAATTTCGAGTTTAGAAAAGCGTAATTTGGCTCGGTCGCTTCGCTTGAAAACTTGAAATTTTACTTCATGCTTAGTCTGGGACAAAAGAACAGAAAGATAGAAGGACAGAAGAACAGATGAACAGATGAACAGAAGAACAGACGCACAGAAGGACAAAAGGACAGGACAGGACAGACAGACAAAAGGATAGAAGGACAGGACAGAAGGACAGATGGACAGATGGACAGATGGACAGATGAACAGAAGGACAGAAGGACAGAAGGACAGAAGGACAGAAGGACAGAAGGACAGAAGGAGAGACGGACAGAAGGACAAAGGGATAGGACAGAAGGGCAGACGGGCAGAAGGACAGAAGAACAGGACAAAAGGACAAAAGGATAGAAGGACAGAAAGACAGACGGACAGAAGGACAAAAGGACAGAAGAACAGGACAAAAGGACAAAAGGACAAAAGGACAAAAGGACAAAAGGACAAAAGGACAAAAGGACAAAAGGATAGAAGGACAGAAAGACAGACGGACAGAAGGACAAAAGGACAGAAGGACAGACAGGCAGAAGGACAGAAGAGCAAAAGGACAGGACAGGACAGAAGAACAAAACTACAGAAGGATAGAACAACAGAATTACAGGACAGATATTTTTCAAAAATGGTCTTAATCAACTCGGGAAACCTGACCTCAAAATGGATATATCCACTAACATTTTTTTTTTCGCAAAACAATCCTTTTCCTATGTTTTTCATATGGGGAAAAGTAAAAAATAACATAAAAAACAGATAACCTGATTTAAAAAAAAACATATAAATATACATCTAACCTAATTTTACGCGTTCAAAAGCCTTGAAGCGACTGGAGCAATTTGCTCCAACTGCTCCACGGTAGCTAAACCCCTGGTATTTGTTTTCCGGAAATACCCGTCCGTGTTCTATTCCTCGCAACCAATTAAAATACAATTAATTACAGCTATTCAGAAAACGTCTTCTGAGAATACAGAAAAATTTGCATTTCCCGATCGTCTCCTCTCCTCGGGGACACCGACTTAATTATTCATAACGTAGCGTTTGCCATAAATTCTCCGCTTAAAAATAAACGTTGAATTTATTTTGGAAAAAGTTTCGCAAACGAGGCCGGATTCGTTATCGAGCAACAGGGAGCCCTTCCCCTTAACCCCTCGCCCCGAAGGAGGACATTAAAACGGACGTGTTTTGTTTGTTTTGCGGATAATTAGAGTGCAATTGCCCCGTTTCGGGAATTATGTCGGCGCTAGTTTAGCAAAGCGTTCCCCCTTTGAAAATTTCGGACTAACTACCTATTAGGGTTATTAAATTCAAACAGGAGAGGATGGACTTGTGTAACAAGCTGTTATTTTAACTAACAGTTTTACTACTTACATAAAACTTCGTTTAAACTTACATAAATGCATAAGTGATCTTATGAAATATAATTTGCACCTGGTTTTAAAATAAATATAGGAATTATATATCGAGATTATATTTTAAAATATAAATATTCTCTGTGTTACGTTATGATCAACTAACTTGGAATGAAAACACTAACGATTTCTGCACAATATTTCTTATTTTTGCTAGATGTACACTTCTGTGCAATAAAATTAAGTACACAAAATATGTTATAGTTTAAAGCGGACATGATGAGTTTCTTAGTTACGTAAATATGTCAATTCCTTCATGTCAAAATGCCGCGTCATTTAGACAATAATTCAAAAATTCGAATTCTAACTAAAATAGAAGATGATTTTTCTATTACACAAATTGTTCGATTGGTGAACATCAGTAAAGACACTGTTTTCAAAGTTAAGAAACGGTGGGAGCAGTAAAGAAGTGTTATGGGGTTTTATTATTTATTGAAACTGCTGCTAGGCAATTAAAACAGACAACTAGAATATTGTAAAAAATAGTTATAAGACTTGTGCTTAATTTTATTACACAGAAGTGTACATTTTGAGTACTATGTACTAATTATCAATAGGTTACTAAGCGAAATGTACACCTAGCAAAATATAAAAAAATATTGCGAAGAAAGTGTTAGTGTTTTTATTCTAAGTTACATGATTCTAGTTTATTTTTATACATATGGTATATAGTATAGAGAAAGAAAGGGTGGTTTCTAACCCTGAATGGGAATGTTCACATACGCTAGCTCAGCGTATAGAGCGCTTATCAAACTGGTTATCTACCCTCATTTGCATACTAAACAAGCTGTTTCAATCCATCATTTTAAAGCGCAATGTTCGCATTGAATGGTAAAACTGTTTGCATCTGTAAATAGTGTTGTCTGATGATAAGACTTTTATCTAAAACCGCACGTTTGTAACTAAACAAAAGGGATTCAATTTGTGAAATGACTTGAATGTTTTCAACAAAGTATAAATGTAAACTCGCTTATGATTATATACGAGGGTAGTTTGAATAGTTTCCGGAATGGGCAAGAGATGACGCGCGTATCGTAAAATTGTTATGATGGTTGTCAAGGCTAACCTATTTTAGGTAAGCTGTCAAATTTTCAGACACGTGCGTCGTTCGGTTTTTGTTTACTAGGATATCTTGTGAAGCAAGTCAGGCACCTTTGGAAAAATGGATAAAAACGAATTTCGTGCAGTCATCAAACAGTTCTGGATGGATGGGAAAAAGGCGACGGAGATACGAGATATTTTGCAGGAAGTTCATGGCACATCCACACCTTCATTTTCGACAATTAGTTTCTGGGTGAGCGAGTTCAAACGTGGCCGTACGAGCACCAAGGATGAACCACGCAGTGGACGTCCAAAAACGGTCACAAATGAAGAAATGGTCGACAAAGTCCATGATCTCGTGTTAGCCAATCGACGAGTGAAGTTGCGCGAAATAGTAGAGACCACGGGCATCTCATATGAACGTGTGCAAAATCGTGCACGAACATTTGGGCATGAGGAAGCTGTCGCACTGTGGTCTGATATGACACTTTAGGCGGCAGAAATTATAAATATTGGGGAATCGCAATGAAAATGCTTGGATAATTTTGGTTCTATTACGATACAGTATGATTGAATTTATGAAAAACTTAATAATAATGTTACTGAACTGGAAAAATAGGTATTTAAGTACTTTAAAAAAGATTAATGTTTTTTTGTGTGATTATTGAAATGAGGCATTGTAATACCAATTTTACGGTATAGAAATGAAACACTGACACGTTTTTCTTATTCATTAAGCAACTTTAGTCGACTTCCGGAGTATCTACAGTATCTATTTTATCTTTCAATACAATCAAACTCTTTGCTACGTCACAGAGCTCTGTAATATTTTTTCGAGGTACTTTTCTTAACGCAGAAATATATGGGTCTGAAGTTTCCAAAAGCCGGTGGATGAGATCAGTGTTGGTATTAATTCGTGAAGATATTCGAGTATGATGTTCTCTGTAGTTCCTATAATCTTTATTGCGTGCTTCCTGTGCTTCTTCAGACAATAAACCTGCAACAACTGATAAAAATATTATATACTGAACGATTATTAAGCATCGTATAAAATAAGTTTAGATTATTTACCGATTGGAAGCAGAGAATGTTGAAGAACATCAGCCCCGTGGATCAAAATTTTGTGCACAGTAACTGGCATGTAAAACCACGGGTAGAGTGATACAAAAAGGTGCGCTGTTTCAGTTGTATAATTTTTGAATGCAGGCATGTTCACTTCATAACCGCTTGTAATGACTGACAGAATTACTCGACATTTCTCAATCAACTCGTGACTGATGCCAGTAATTTTCGCACTAACTTCAGAGTTGTCAAAAAAACGTCGAGCTGTGTTCCCGTCATTCGTTGTACCAGAACCTGTGAATAATTAAATACATATAAACATGAAATATTCAAATATAGTAAATATTTTTTTTAGTAATATAGTTTCACCTTGCAATACAACGTCAACAAGCAACCCCAGCTCCTCTTTAAATTGATTTTGAATCTTTTTTCTCTTTCCGCAAATAGTATTTTGTCCGCCTGCAATCGTACCTGGAATGAAAATGAAGTATAATATATAATGCTATAACTTAAAATTAGGTAGTAGTTTTAATAATCGGTTTTAACCTGCCAAGTTTTAAATTCCAATTTGTAACTGATGTGGAGGAGACATTCGAAAAAGCGAATGCGTGCGTGCAGTGTTGACAGTCCAAATTGCATTCGTTCCACATCTACCGATCGAGCTTGTGCAGTCTCAATGTTGTTCATCTCCTTAGGCTTACTACCGCATGTATAACAGGTTTGCGAAGATGTTCCTGTGAATGAATTGCAGACCTGTAAATAGTAATTTTAAGGATTGAATATCAGAAATATTTAATCATATAACACTAAAATTAAACCGAATGTCACGTTATACACACCTTGCCGTCAATCATCGAGAAAATCAATGTATGTTTTATCTCGAAGTCCCCGTTATCCGCTGATATCGTGGTTGGTGTCAAATTTTGTGCTTCGTTCTTTACGAAATCAACTTCTTCAACTGTATTTTCTGTAGTCTCTTTTTTGAAAATAAACTTAATGAGTCTGCAGAAACGCGTTGAAGATGCTCTAGGATTTTTCCATATTATTGTGTCATTGGTATCACTGCTATACTTCAGTTGCAGAGGAACTAAAGAAATCAGGAAAAGATGCTCGTCGCTCACGTCTTCGGTAGATTCATATTTTTGTTTGTACATTTTCTGACCACTACTCCCATCCCATCATTTAGTGCGTCTTTTACATAAAGCATATTGCAGATTCGAGAAACGGTATGATCCAACAGGTCTTGTAACGGTATTTTGCAACTCGACTCTGCTATTTCAATGTTTGGAGGGTAACATTGTTTCTTCGCCTCTAAGACATCGTCATACGTCGGAAAAATATCAGCGCAGTGACTTTTAGATAACAACCGAGTACTAACATACTGATCTCTAGAAAAATTATTGTCAACAAATAAGCATGTGCTTCGGGAGGTGTAAGTGGAACTGGTCTTTTCTCTTTCTGTTCTTGTAAGGACTTCTTCATTTCGACAGCTTTTTCAGAATCGTTAATGATTTCACCAACCATTGTAGAAGCTGTTCTTTTTCCACTCTTGCGCAAATTGTATCCGACTGCATAATTCAATTCAGCAGACGAAACAGTGCCCGTCAATTTTTGTACCGTGTCCCTTTTCGATCTTTCACTGCTATGTTCAAAATCTTTGCTTGGTCTTCCGACAGAACCTTTAGGTTGAGTTTGTATTTTCGCGGGCAGTTTGTAATCAGTTTTCAGCCAATCTGTATTTTTTTGAACAAAAAGGTCGTACGTTCTGTTACAAGCGTCCCACTTCCTTTGCAACACGATACAGAACGTAAGCAATTCAGATCTTACGGCTTTTTCAAACGCATCATCCCAATCAGTAGTATTGCATCTTGCCCTGACAAAATCAAACAAAGCATTTCTTGACGCCACTTTCGTCGCTCGCAAAGACGACTGTTTCCTCAGTTTATCGAATAGGTCCTGATAAGTAAGTGATCTTCGATGGGCGTTTGAGTGTGCTGAAGAAAAATACAAAGTGCTATATAATCAATATAGATATGTCACTAAATATTTTAGGTGTGAATGTGAATTTAATTATACGGAGTTGATGCTAGCTTCAAATTAATAAGATATTCATTTTATCCGAGAAAATGTCAAGAAAATAATTTTGTGAAAAATCACCAAAAGTTAATCTTCTTGTAACTTTCCAATAGGCTCATATCAGCACATGATACTTAGTGATAAACAAAGTTTATTAAATATATTTTTAGGTGACATAAAGCTCATTGAGTAAAAATGAGTAAATTCAGAGTTGGAGCTAAGAATCCAACAGTCAATTTTGTGGATATTAGGAACTAGTTTTGAACATCGGTATAATTGACTATATGACTTGACACGTATTTTCCTATAATTTTGTACTTACAAGAAGCCATTTTCACGTCAAACCGCCTTGCAAAACTTGATCTGAAAATAAACTACTTTGTGCCGCGGTGTCAATAAGACTGAAAATACGAACTCGGAATTACAGAGCTCGGTTTATGTTGATAAACACACCTTCATCGTCGAGTAAGTGATTCTGCGGCATTATTTGGAATCTGTAGAAGCCTATGATGCATGTCAAAGTTAATTTTTATTAACTTTAAATTTCGAGTTTTCGCCGCCTAATTTTCGACTGCAGACCACAGTGTGTCGGCGCGATGGGTGCTGCGTTTGCTGA
This sequence comes from Philonthus cognatus, assembly GCA_932526585.2. NCBI lineage: Eukaryota > Metazoa > Arthropoda > Insecta > Coleoptera > Staphylinidae > Philonthus > Philonthus cognatus. The sequence continues at coordinate 158,109,552 of OW052241.1, forward strand.
CTATGGACAACAAGCGAAATTGTGTGACCACTTCGAAAGAGTGTTTGGCCTTGTTAAAGCGTAATCCAACGGATTTTTTTCGCCGATTCGTGACCGTGGACGAATCATGGATCCACCACTACACACCAGAAACCAAGCAGCAGTCGAAACAGTGGATTTCTCCAGGCGAATCTGCTCCGAAGAAGGCAAAGACTGTCCCATCGGCTGGAATGGCCATGGCCACCGTTTTTTGGGATTCGCAAGGTGTGATACACATTGACTTTTTGCAGAAGGGAAGAACTATCACGGGACAATACTACAGCGATTTATTGGGTCAATTCAACGGCATATTGAAGGAGAAACGGCCTCATTTGCAGCGGAAAAAAGTGCTCTTCCACCACGACAACGCGCCGGCCCATTCATCCCGAATCGCCAATGCTAAATTGGTTGAATTGGGCTACGAGGTGGTGCCGCATCCCCCGTACTCTCCAGTCCTGGCCCCGCGCGACTTCTTTTTGTTCACAAACATGAAGACTTGACTCGGAGGCAAGCGCTTTACGTCAAATGAGGAGGTCATCGCCGCCACTAAAGCTTATTTTGCAGAGTTCCCGAAATCATATTTTTCTGAAGGCTTAAAATAGTTGGAGCACCGCTGGGAAAAGTGTATCGCCCTGCAAGGGTACTATGTTGAAAAATACAAAATAAAACCTGTTCAATTACTGCGTTTTCTTGCCAATTCCGGAAACTTTTCAATCTACCCTCGTACAGCTAATATTTTTTTAAAGTATATATATGGGTAAGCTGTATATTTTCGGACTTTCGTTTCTGCATACGATTTTTTTTAAAAGAGTTCAATTTGAAGTTTTCAACGAGTGTTTTCCACTCCCAGGCTAAGCATGAAGTAAAATTTCGAGTTTAGAAAAGCCCCGTGAAAATTTGTCGAGGGTCGCGTAGCGACCCGAGACAAATTTTCTGGGCTTTTCTAAACTCGAAATTTTACTTCATGCGCCACGCGTATAAAACACTGATTTCAAGTGAGGTTCAAGTATAGATAAAATTCAAAATATTTTAGTGTTTTCTGCGCGTGGCGCATGAAGTAAAATTTCGAGTTTAGAAAAGCCCAGAAAATTTGTCTCGGGTCGCTACGCGACCCTCGACAAATTTTCACGGGGCTTTTCTAAACTCGAAATTTTACTTCATGCTTAGTCTGGGAGTGGAAAACACTCGTTTAAAGCCTTAAATTGAACTTAACAACTTAACAAAAAAAACAAGGAATATCTAAAGATTTACAGAAAACTTTTGTTTGCTAAGAATAGCATAACCACAAATTTATTCCATCATTCAATTAGCATAATGGAATAATTTGAGGTTATGGTAAACTATGTAAACACATAGTTAACCATAATCTCAAATTATTCCAAACGAGTGTTTTCCACTCCCAGACTAAGCATGAAGTAAAATTTCGAGTTTAGAAAAGCCCCGTGAAAATTTGTCGAGGGTCGCGCAGCGACTCGAGACAAATTTTCACGGGGCTTTTCTAAACTCGAAATTTTACTTCATGCGCCACGCGTAGAAAACACTAAAATATTGTTAAATTTATGTACATTTAAACCCCACTTGAAATCAGTGTTTTATACGCGTAGCGCATGAAGTAATATTTCGAGTTTAGAAAAACCTGAAAATTTGGTTAGGTCGCTCCGCTTCGCGGAGCGACCTAACCAAATTTTCAGGTTTTTCTAAACTCGAAATTTTACTTCATGCTTAGCCTCGGAGTGGAAAATAATCGTTTGTAGCTTTAAATTGAACCCTTTTAAAAAAACCACGAATATCTGAAAATTTACAGCACATAACTGGGATTTGTATACTTAAATGAAAAACTCCCTGTATACTTTACACACAAGATTTCAAACTTAGTTAATTTATAATCTATTATTGATAAAATAGGACTGATTATGCAAAGCAATTTGGTACTCGGCGTTTACTTCACAACTGCAATAAAGTTCAAATAGATTTATTTCACACAACATTGGGTAAATTACGTAATTATTTATTTAAAGAAATAAATGTTAATGCTTAGAAATTGTATACCAATTTTACCATATTGACTCAGTCCTCGTTCAATTTTATGATGTCATTCTAATTTTGTTTGTGATTTTAACGTGTTACATTTTTTGTAGCTAGATGTAAACAATTTATATATGTTTTTGTTATTTCTTTATTGTATTTGCATGGCTTTTATTATTGTTATCTTTAAATTACTGTACCTATATTTTTATACTACATGTATGTTGCTGTAAAATGGTTGATCCGTGAATAAATAAATAAATAAATAAATAAATAAATAAAAAATAAATAAATAAATAAATAATAATTTAAAAGTATCAATTATCGAGTAATCCAATCAATTCATTCAAAATTTAAACTCTAGAGGGTTAATAAAACAAAAATAATTACTTCATCCAGATTCTATCGAGTTTAATCGAGTAATAAGATTTAAGCGTGTAACTTTAAATCCGGCAAAGTAAATAAAAAAGAAAAAAAAAGAACAGAAGAAGAGAGGTTCACGGATCCGCTCGTTATTTACATTGACTTAATCGAACCGTCTCTAATTTATGGGGATACTTTGTTTTAGCCCTTTTTGAGTCTTTCATCCTCCGGCAATCATTCGACTGCTCTGAGCTCTTTATCACGTCTCGATTCTTTTCCAGAAAAAAAAGCGAATCAAATCCCTATTCAGCCAGAGGAGAGGGGCGTTTAACAATTCAGCAACTTTTCAGTTGTGTTAATCTTTAATGTTTCAATTTTATAGTTCTCAGTTTGAAAATTGTGAGAATACTCAGACCCCAGGGATTTATTGCAAGACAGTTTTTGGATCTACTAGGCTTTAACGTTTGAATAAAATAATAACATGTATTAATTGATACCGTACTTTACATTTAGAATTATTATTTATTTATTTATTTATCTATTAACGGATAACACCTTTTTTACAAAATATTAACATTAGGAATTCACTAACAAACATTAAGTTACATATTTATATTATTATTATTAGATTAACTTAAACTTAAACCTAAATACATTCTACTAAGTACAATTAATTAGACAGTGTACTGCTCGAGAACTGAATTTTATTTACAATATTCTTAAACATAATATGGGATGAACTAAATAAATCAAATATATCATGACTGTTCATTTGATTAGCCAATCTCAGGCAGTGGTATATAGGACTGTGGTATTTATAAATCGAAGATACGGTCTGTAATTTGAAAATTGGTTTTTGTCTAGATGATCTAGTGGGAACGTAAAAGTTTAAACATTGGAGCAAATGAGTTGAAGTGTGACCGGAAATAATGTTATGCAACAGAAACAGATCAAACTTTGATCTAGGTACTTCCAAGTGTTCTATATTTAAATAGATACATACCGATTCATATTTCGTAAATGGTAAATTCAATTTAAATGAAATATATCTACAAAATTTCTTTTGCACAGCTTCAACCTTGTACGAGTATTTTTTATAATAGGGTGACCATATAGAAGTACAATATTCCAAATTAGATCTCACCAAACCACAATAAATTGCTCTCAGTGTCTCGCAATTAAAATCTTTGCAATGTCTTAGTAAAAATCCTAGCAATCTGATGGCTTTATTGCATATTTCTGAAATGTGCGCTGCAAATGACAGTTTTGTATCCATTAAGACACCCAAATCACGCATAACCGACACTTTTTCCAGGCTCTCATTATTAATGTTATATGTAAAATCTATCGTCTTAGTTCTTTTAGTAAATGTGATCGATTTACATTTCTTAATGTTAAGAGAAAGCTGATTGAGTACACACCAATCATATAAATTGTTTAGGTCCACTTGCAAATCGAAACAATTCGATGCATCATCAATACAATTATACAACTTGAGATCATCAGCAAATAGTAAATAATTAGAGTGCAAAAAACAACTGCCGATATCATCAATAAAAAGAAGAAACAATAAAGGTCCAATATGTGACCCTTGTCACCTGAATAGTAGAAGATATGAAGTTATTGATCTTCACTACTTGGCAACGTTCAGACAAAAAGCTAATGATTCATTTAACAGTTGAGTCATGGAATCCATATGCATGCAACTTAGTGAAAAGTATCCCGTGTTGTACCCTGTCAAATGCCTTCGCAAAGTCAGTGTAAACCGTATCTACTTGGACATGTGATTCAAATGCATTGTGTAAAAAATATTGGAATTCTAATAAATTTGTTGTGGTGGACTTACCTTTGATAAAACCATGCTGTTCAATGTCAAATAAGTGTTTAGTCATATACCTGATTTGTCTGGTAATCAACATATCAAACATTTTTGGAATTGCAGATTGAATTGCAACCCCGCGATAGTTTTCGACTTTATTTCTATCACCGTTTATGAAAATTGGCGTAATGTAACTAAATTTCCATTTCTTAGGAACACAGCCAAGTCTAAGAGACGCAGAATACAATAAGTGCAAAGGTTTAGACATTGAACAAACGCAATTATACAGGAAGTCACCGGGGATACCATCAGGTCCACATGTGGAACTTCTATCAAGTGAAACAACTGCGCTGAAGACTTCTTCTAATGAAATCTGCAGCTTGTCAGGAATTACGGATTTAGATGTCTTAAATGAATAAATCTGGTTATTAGTCGGACAGGTATAAACATCAGCAAAATATCGAGCAAATGCATTAACGATATCATCGCCTTCAACGAATACGATGTCTTTAAAACATACAGTGGAAGGAATGCCCTGCACCCCTTTAGCATCATTGATACATTTCCAAACATCTCGGTAATTTCGACGTATTTTGCCTTGCATATGTTGGCAATAAGAAGTGTACAATGATTTGCTTAAGTAAGAGCACCTTTCCTGAAGTTGCTTGTAAATAGCATAATCATCAGAGCTATTGCTGTTCCTATACGTGGCATGTGCGTTCTTCTTTTGTTTAACTAAACTTATTAAGGTCTTATTGAACCATTTGGGATACGTTGTTGATTTTATTTGTTTTAAAGGGACATAGCAATTAATTACATCATATAAGATATCATAAAAGCAGTCTACCATAGTATCAATATCAGTACCAATTAGTAGGGTTTCCCACTCTAATGAACATAAAACATAATTAATTTTACAGTAGTCAGCGTTTTTATAATCAAATACTGTCTCAGTGTACTTCAAATAATTTATATCAGATTCAAATTCTACGCAGAATTCATAACCGTTATGATGAACAGAATTGCTACATAGATTGTCAGATGCCAATTGAATTTGTACCTTAGATATGGAAGTAAAACACAGGTCTAAGAATATTCCCCTACTGTTCGGTATGGTATTAATCTGTCATGATTAAAAAGCTGAATGATTCAATTAAAATGTTTGCAGACAAATTATTTATACTATTTGATTCACTGATATCATTCGATTCTGTTAATGCCCATTGATTGTGAGGAAGGTTATAATCCCCAAAAATGAAAAAATCTGCGTCGATATAGGTATCAGATAGAAATTCGATTGTTTTCGCGTGAGCTTCATATTTATCAAAAGGAGAGTTCGGAGGTATGTAAGCCCCATCTACTACTAATTTATGTGCCCCAATATTCAATAAAGCAAAACATTGTTCAACGCATGTTGTTTCAATAGAAATTATCTGTGACAGTATACAGTTACGCACGGCAATTAATATGCCTCCGCCGCGCATTTTATGACTAGTTAGGATTGATCGATCAGATCTAAACACTGTAAAATTTTTTAAGCGAAATTCATTGTCATGGATATTAGAATTTAACCATGTTTCTACTATAACAATAACATCGTAGTAACATAAATTAACCGCATGCATAAAATCGTTAATTTTTGTTCGTAGTCCACCCACATTATGGCAATATACCTTCAGTTTTTTGTAGATTGATTCGTGGGGCTCGCATTGACAGGAGTGAACGGCTTCTTTTTGGTTATTCGTGGATAATTATTTATATACCGAGTAACCAAATCATCTTCACCTTTCTCTTTCCTATCCTCTAGTTCCTTGTATAGTGATTTTAAATATATCTGATAAATAACCAAATTGCAAATCTGTGAGATTTTGTTTTAATCATAATTTGGTTTTCTGGATTCTCTATCCTGGACTGTTTGTATTCTTTCAGTTTTTTTTCAAATTACATCGAAATTCAATTGCTTCGATGTGATTTGAAAGAATATTTAAATTATTAATATTAAAATTTATTTAAATATTTAAACTGCGAAAGCAGTTTATTAGTAAGCACTAAAATACGCAACTTTGACCCTATTTACCCGATTTTCTATCTTTTAACCGATTCTCTATCTTTTTCTCTATCCCCATAGTGCCGCTCAAAAAACGGAAACCCTGTATATTTTGGTTTATTTTGACACAAAACTGCATTTCTTACACATATCTTCTTCTTTTTTAAAAATATATAATCTTTATTTATAAATAACATACACATAAACAAAAGGTTGCACATTACAGAGAATAACGTCAGATAACTAGAATACTAAGCTACAACGTAACAGAATCGAAATTATAAAATTGTACATAGATGTTTATTTTATTATAATTCATTAATATTGTAGATTTCTTTGTCCACCAGATAAGTAAGTAATTCTTGCTTAAAACGTTTCAATGTTTTAATATTCTGTATATATTGTGGCATTTTGTTGTAAAATTTAAGTCCGTTATATATGGGAGATTTTTCTGAGAGGGTTAGCCTGTGTACAGGATAAGCATACAAATTGTTATTCCTCTTGTTATAATTGTGGTTAGTTATATAGGCTTGAAATGTTGGCTTGTATTTAAAATTATATATTAAAATTTCGTAGATATATAGCCCTGGTATTGTTAATATACCCAATCTTTTAAATTGACTTTTACAGGTTTCATTGTATTTCAATCCCAATAATATTCGAACAGTACGTTTCTGCGTAATAAATAAATTATTCGCCATGGTACTATTTCCATAAAAAATAATACCATACCTCATAATTGACTCAATGTTGGATTTATAAACCATATAAAGTGCTTTAGAGTTAACCAATGGTTTAAGTACTCTCATAGCGAAACACAACTAGTTTAGTTTGGAATTTAATTCCACGCAATGACCTGTCCAATTTAGTTCACTGTCCATGATAATTCCGAGTACTCTACAGCTAGAATCTAGCGAACGATCAAAAGTTCCAAGATTTAATCGACTTAGTTTTATATTCGTACGTTTTGTATGAAACTGTATTGCATTAGTTTTATTTTCATTCAGAATTAATTTATTTTGTAACATCCAGTTTTTAGTAATGCCGACAATTTTAGCTGCTTTGCTCTGAAGATCGTTAATATTTTGGCTAATAACTAATAAATTAGTATCATCTGCATACATTTCTATAATTCCATCATTCTCCTGAACCAAATTGGGAAGGTCATTGGTGTAAATAACAAATAACAAAGGGCCCAAGATGCTTCTTTGGGGCATCCCAATATTAGTTTTTCCAACCGACGAGTATGTTTTATTACAACCTGTTTTTTGGCGGCGATCTTTTAGGAATGAATTTATTAGATTTAGACATACTCCTCTTACTCCATACATCTCAAGTTTTGATAGCAATATTCCATGATTCGTGGTGTCAAAAGCTTTGGAGAGGTCCAGGTATATTCCAATGGGAATTTCTGACCTCTTCAAAGCTTCGACAATATGCTGTAAGTAATTAAATAAAGCCGTTCTGGTTGATTTCAATTTCAGAAAACCGTGTTGAGATGAACTAAATAAATTATTATTATCAAAGAAATCGACTTATCGATTAGCAATAACTTTTTCTACAATTTTCGAAAAAACGCTTAGTAACGATATTGGTCTATAGTTGCTCGGATCTGATGGATTACCTTTCTTGTAAATTGGGGTAATTATTGATAATTTAAGGCATTCTGGTAAAATGCCGGTTTCCAAGCAACCATTTACTAGGTTTTGCCTAAAGGTACCCCATCCTGATTTATTTTTGGAACAATAAAGTACAGAATGTTAAGAATTTTATGCCACATTTCGGGATTTAATGCTTAAATCTTAATCAAACGTGGCGTGAAATGTTGAACATTCTGTATTTTATTATTTAAAAATAAATCACCATTGGGTACCTTCGGGTTTTGGTTTTTTACATCCGTTCGATATTCTTTTGTTCGGAGATACAAATTATAAAGTGGATTATAAAAAGCACATTTTTTTAAACTGGTAAATTTGGATTTGTATCATCTTGATTTGTTCTCACAATCCCATTCTCAATTTATGTCAAAACTAAAGCACGTACATTTCTGATTTTTATTACTTTTACTTGAATTTTATCTTTCACTAATATTCAGAATTAGTCTATGTTGCTTTAATAGCAGTATAATTTTTTAATTGTTATTTATAACATTTATATTCTGATGTAAAAAGGTTTGTTGCCGTTAATAAAGGATTTTGAATTTGAAACACTCGATTACGTAAATGCTGAAAACAGTCCATTTACTATTAATTCGCGTGCGGTTTCGGTGAGAAGTTAATAACTTTATATACAGGGTGTCTCCTAAAAAACGCCGCAGGCCATAACTTCTTTATTTATTGAGCGATTTCAAAAACACAAATAACAATTAAAATGGCTCCACCAGATCTACAAAGAAGCCTTGATTTGAGTTTTTTTACGAAATCAACTTTCATGTCAGCTATAGTCAACTTTTTTTTTTAAATGGCTACGTATATTATTTTAAATTTATTTTTCTAAATTCAAACATGTACAACAAGTTGGCTTTTGTGTAATATTCATAAGTAAAAAAATAGTATATCGGTCAATAAGCTGTTATTATTGTTAGCCATCACTTGAGTCATTTCACCAATAATAATAAATTTGGCTGACAAAAAAATCGAGTCTGAGACACTGTCACTTAGATAACAGTTATTGTTTCATGTGTTCAGTTTTATTTTTCCATGGCACACTTAAAAATATCTGTAAGGCTCCAACTTTAAGTTAATAAACATTTTTTTACTAATAAATATTGCACCAAAGCCAACTTCTGGTATACGTTTGTATTTAGAAAAGTAACCTCTATCAGAATCAATTTAAAAAATATACGTGGCCATTTGACATGAAACTTGATTTGGTAAAGAAGTAAAATTAGGGCTTGTGTGTAGATCTTGTGGAGCCATTTTAAACATTTTTAAATTTTTTAAAATCGCTCAATAATTAAAAAAGTTATGGCCTGCGGCGTTTTTAGGAGACACCCTGTATATAAAAAAACACATTAATAAAATATTGTCCTTTTTCAAACTAGAAAGTTTACTTCATGCGCTACGCCATTGAAATATTGTCTAGTTTCAAATACATAGATTTTTTATTTTAAGTATACTTACATATCCTAAAGCAAATTGTTAAAATTTTGACAGACACCCTGTATATAAAAAAAACACATTAATAAAACCGCAGTGACAAAAGTTTAACAAGAAATACAGTATTATTAAGAAATAAACTAACTTTTATTAAATGTTAGAAATTTGAGAATCTTACAATTTAAATCCAAATTGCAAAAGGCCATAATCAACGATTATTTGAAGTGCGTGAAAGTACCATTTTATAAAGACAACAAAAACAAAAATAAACAACAAAATATTTAAGAACTGTGGAAACAAAAAATGTAATCGAACTACTGTAGACACATTTACGAAAGATCAAAGTTGACTGATGGCACTTAAAAATAAAAACAAAAAATCAATCAAGAAATCCGTGTGTTAGGAATGACTCGGATTTTTTTTTTGAGTGATTTTTTGTATTTTTTAAAGTGCAATAAAATTATTCGATTTGTGCAAATATTGTTTTAATGTTATTACTGAAGAATTCGAACGACTTTGACAAATGCTTGAATAAAACAATTCACAGTGAATCTGAAAGGTGTTTTTTTTTAAGTTTTTATATTATAAAAATAATAGTGAATATTAGAAACTACAAGTATATAATAGTATATTATGTAACAAGAGTTTTAAATAGCATATTACGCACGAGTGAAAAAAGTTAAACACGAGCCGCGTAGTAGCGAGTTTCTAATTCCACGAGAGCGTAATTGCTTTACAACTCGAGTTTTGTACTAGACTTTATCTTCGACGACATTTAATTAGCATTAAACAGATAAAAAAGACATACAATATTATTTAATTTACTTTCTGTGATTTGGTTCACAAGTTCTTAACACTTTACCTTTCTACCGTGACGTCATTAACAGAAGTTAATTTGTTTTCAATTAATGGATTCTGGTTGAAACAGAACATCTTCAATTAAAAGATAAATAGAAAGGCAATCTTCATTTAAGTTTGCGTTTCTATCATTATGACATTCATGACGCCTGTCAAAATACTTCAAATGCGAACATTTTAAGAACATCGACATTTTGTTAATTCCAAACTAGAAATTGTTAAAGAGGTTTGAAACGAAACGAATACAGATAATTTTTCTTTTGTGTATATATTTTTAGATGTACATTGTTAGGCATAGGTTGCTTTTATATTATCGTTCAATTTAATAACACTTCTACCGAAGCGTAGCGCGCCGTTAAATCTAGATTTTCAGCCTTTTTCAAACTAGAAAGTTTACTTCATGCGCCACGCCATTGAAATATTGTCAAGTTTCAAATACATAGATTTTTAACTTTAAGTATACTTACATATCCCAAAGCAAATTGTTAAAATTTTGAACGCGATAGATTTGGTAGAAATAACATAACCAGAATATTTTGAATTTCACATTTAATCCGAGTTTTATATGCGTGGCGCATGAAGTAAAATTTTGAGTTTGGAAAAGCCTAAAAATTTAGTTTGGTTGTAGTAGCGCGTAGTGCAAACCGAATTTTTAGGCATTTCTAAACTCGAAATTTTGCTTCATGTTTAAATAAGGAGTGGAAAACGCATCTTTAAAGTTAGGATTAAAATACTGAACGAATGTTCCGTTATTTCTCGAAAGCAAAATACCTTTAGTGTCTGTAATGATAATAAATTCGTCCTTATTCTCTTAAATCATCCGTGTACGGTTAGTGTAAATAATAAGAGGCAAACAATGTAAATCGGATTATCCTCGAGCAAATATTGAGTCGTCAGGCGTGAGCGTAAGCTTAAGCGCGGCGCGGGGATCGAATTAAACCCTTTAGTCGATGCTGAAATATCAATCTAATCCAATCCGCAAATTCGGCTCAATTATGGCGGACGGCCCTAACCAAGATTGAGCGAGTAATAAGCAACGAAACCCGAAACTCGGAACTTACGGGGAGAGCTCGGTCATACACCGGTAATTGGCCGTCCCTCGATTTTACACTTTTCTTACCCGAACTTTCGACTTGTTTCACTTTTTGCAGCTGGATCGATGTCTTGTTATTTATAGTGGATGCAATTACTGAGTCTACAAAATAATTGTAATTGTTGTAAAATACAAATAATTAATTGTTTTAAAATGCAAGTATGAGTCTGAAGTAATCATGGTTATTTAATTAATACTTATGCAAAATTTTTGAATTTTTAATAAAATTGATTATTTATTTTATCTGCCAAAATTCATTATTTATATGTCATAATTTGCTGCGGTTACGGCGTCTATTGAAATCAACAACTGAAATGGCCAGAAAAAATAGTCGACTATTCCTGCCTCTTCTTCCTCTCTCTCTCTCTCCTTCTCTTCTGCCTCTTCTTCCTCTCTCTCTCTTTCTCTTCTGCCTCTTCTTCTTCTCCCTTTCTACGACATAAAATTACGAATAGTAGTCTGTGAGTTCACATTGACATTTGTTATAGTCATAAAAATGGCACGGTTCGGAGAAACATCAACGGCAGATATTGACGAAATTGTTAAAAACTCCGTACCAATTAATACAAATAGAAGCAAGACAACTGTATCGTGTCAAATAAAAAATTGTAAGGCTGAAATTACAAATTGGAGAAAGCAACCTTAAATGGAGTGATAGCTGAAATTTCAAAGGATTAGGCTTGGAGTATGCGGACGGAGGAATAAAAGGAATATACAACTATGGTTATGTGGAATGATTCAATAAATAATCAACAGTAATTGCACAAGTGCATTGGAAATTATCGGTAACAAGTTTGCACTCTTTCGACAAACAAAGTCGTATTGCTTGGCAACAGTCCCGAGCCCGTAGGACGAGGGGCTGTTGCCTAAAGCAATACGACTGTGTTTGTCGAAAGAGTGCAAACTTGCGATAATTTCCAATGCACGAGAGCAATTTATCAGACTATATACCAACAAAAATATTACAATAAAAAAGGAATCTATTCAAAAGAATCCAAGACATTTATTGAGTATAATAATTATTAATTGTACAATTATTGTATACTATATTTTGCTTATCAGGTTCATTATGTTGTTCATTTCTTGTCACTAGAGTATTGGAGTTTTTTATTCTGAGGTTGTTAATAATCTTAGTATGATGGTCAGAATTTAATTGCAAATACGGTTTAAGTGATTGCGAACTAGAATGCCCGGTGATTTTAACAACCTCTTGGTCACTACTTCCCTGTTCCATTAATTGACCCACAGCTGTTGCTCTACTAGAGTGATTGCTAATTTTAATCATTTTGGTGTTTAAGCCGATTTTCTGCGCCGCTTGTTTAACCCACTTCCCAATTTCGTTGCGGCCAATGGGCATATTTTTATACCAGCTTTTTCCCGATGGCCAACTCTTGTTTACAGTTAAAAACAGACGATCTGTTTTAATGTTGTCGCCACGTTTTGACAATAATTTCTTAAGTAATCGTACCGGACACATCTTCATTACTCTTGTTTGGTGTAAGCCATTTGTTTTCGGCCAAGCGTTGTCCTCCACCCTGAGAGGTTTTAGAAAATATGGTATTGTAAATTATTCTTCCAGTCCATTCTGCAGAATAATTTAATTCATCCTTGAAGTGCTGAATTAATGTTGATGTCCCTTCGCCTCCTCTCCACGCGAGTTCAACCGACGCTATGTGAAAGAATTTTCTTTGCAACCCATCGGGACTGTCCTCGTTAAATTGAAGAACTATCGCTTGAAATTCTTCTGATGATAACGGTGCAGAACTGATGCTTCTCTTCTCAGGAAACCGCTGCAAATCTTTGCGTTTGGCATTGCGGGCGCTTCGTGCCGGTTTGAATATTAGGTCTTTAAATGGATCAAACAATATTTGAAACTCACTGAAGTACTTCTCTTGCACTAACTTAGCAGTGCTATTCCATAGCGTCTTGACTACCTTTTCTTTATAGTTCGTGCCGTCCCTCTTTCTCATATTGTATGCCCAGTTTTCCAATATTTTAGAAATGTCTTCCAAAGTGCAAGTCGCATTTAACGTAATATTTTTGTCCACGCAAAACTCCATAAACTGTTTCCATATATATTTTTGCGATGATAATGTATTTATAGGCTGGGTGTTTCTTACTTTTTCGTGAATTGCTTCTAGAGGTGTTCTTCCGAACCGTGTGTTTGCGATCATTTTTATAGCGTTCACAAAAACTGAAGTGTATAATTTTTATTTGACAGTAGTTTGACGTTCAGTTTATTTACAAAAATTGAACAATGAATTGGGATAACCAATCACGTGCCGAAACATAATACGTGTAGAGAACCAATCACAGTGCCGAAATCGAACTCTACATGAATTTGTTATCACGGCAACAACGACTTCTAGAAGCTGATTGGTTCTAATTCATTCGTGTTTAAGCTCGCCGTCTTTGGCGGGATATAGTCTTTATAAATACAACACGACCTTTTCAAATAGCGACTATTATTTTTTTAAATAATTTATCTTGAAGTCTTGCATTTTTAGACAATTCAACTCGATGTATTAAGCATTAATATTCAAAGAATAAAGCCCTCGAGCTAAAGCTCTCAGGTTTTAATCAGATTATTAATACTTGATATTTGGTCTCGTTTGAATTGTCAAAATGCAGGCCTTCTCGACAAATTAGTAAAAAAATAATAGTCGGCTATTTAAAAAGGTTTGTTATATTGCTGTTGATTATTGTTTGTTAGAAGTTACTTTAAATACATACTGTTAATATTAAAAATGGGTATTTTTAGCTTTAAAAATTACATTTCTTCATAAGCTAAGCACAAATTTTGAAGTTCATAATAAAATTTTACATTGCATAAATAAATATTTTTTATATAAAAACTTCATAATTATCGGTACATATTCTGAAGTTGTTTTTAACTGCAGAATATGTGGCGACGATTCTGAAATTTGTATATAAAAAGTATGTATTTTTGATATGTAGATCATGTTCAATTACAATAGCACATGCGCAGATTAAAAATAAATATTTATGTATGTGTTGAAAAACTTTAAATTCTAACACTCTATATAATTATTAATTACAATATAATAACAAAGTATGTTGTCCTAAATTTGAATATCATTATAGAATAATTAAATCCCGAACAACTACAATATATCAACGTTAAAATATCTCGACGAGTAGCGTTTAACGTACAATTATTACTGAATAATACAACGCGTGTGTGTACACGTGTTAATTTGTGCAATTAAGTATGTATTCGTTCGGCGAACGTGGATGGATAGGTTCGAGTGTAATTGAGGATTTGTGCAAAGCCACCAAAGGCTTCAATGTATGGTATACTATGGTATTAGTGTATTAGTTGTAAATTATAACCGAGTATTTATCGGTGGTTCTATTAATTAATGGGAATTAGGGCATACCCGGCACTTTCACCATAAATATTAAATTTCTTGAAAATTAATAAACACATTTGTAACCACAAATATCCAAAAAGATTAATCTTAAAACATAGGTTTACAGTTACGCACGTAATAACCCAACATATTTGACAGTAGTTGAGCTAGGGTGAGTTACTCGGGTTAGGTTAAGCTAAGGGTGATCAACCCGTCGATCTCTATCGTCCGTTTGATCGCTAGATCATTTTTTATCGATCTCAAATTAGTTTTAACCTTGGACTAGATTTTGTGAAAAAACTATATTTTTTATTGATTGGTGAAAATTGTGTTTAATCTGCAATTCATCAGTTGCTATTTTGAAAAATAAATAAATAAACCTTTATTCACGAATGTACCATTTTACAGAATATATTTTACAAAAGCAATATTGATCGAAATTTTCGATCGTTGTAGATATAAAAATTATAATAATAATAATGAGTAGTTTAAAGAAAGGAATATTCTGGCTAACAATACAAGTTTACAAAATTGTTAATAAACCAGGATCAGTCACCATTGTTTCGATAATCCCTTGACTCACGATTATAAATTACCTTTGAGAAACATACAGAGATTTTTTTCTTTTTAAGTATACTTTAACATATTCCAAAACAAATTGCTTTAGAAGTTCGAATTAATAAAAATAAACATTGATTATAGGCAACCCAATAACTCTAACGTATATTGGGTTGCCTATAATCGTTGTTGTATGTGTATGTTTATTGAACTTCACTGTAAATCAGTGTTTTTAAGCGTGGCGCATGAAGTAAAATTTCGAGTTTAGAAAAGCCTAATTTGGATTGGCCGCTCCGCTTCGCTACGCGGCCTATCCAAATTTTCAGGCTTTTCTAAACTCGAAATTTTACTTCATGCTTTGTCTGGGAGTGGAAAACCCTCGTTCGAAACCTTGAATTAAACGCCTTTATAAAATGGATGAATGCCCGAAAATTTACAGCGTATACATTTTGACATGATCAATTTATTTTGTATGTAGCTTACTGAACCAATAAATAAATAAATTTCAAAAAAAATCCTAGTATGTTATACAATAAGTTATTTATAGAAATTATAAAAAAAGTGCATAATTCTACCTAAAATCAACTTTTAGCGATAAATCTATAACTGCTCGTCCGATAATGGGTTGATATTAATTATATTATCGTACAATTCTTTAATTTGTCAGTATTTCAGTTTTTTGTTGATTAAGTTGATTTGAATGATTTTTCAATGTTAGCGTTTTTCTTTATTAAATATTGTACAGGGCATTCTTCACTTGAGTATACATAACCCGATAATTACAGCGTGTTTGAAATTTACAAGAATTCGTTGTGTTTTAAAGCGTTTAATTTGAGGCGTTTAAGGAGTGTTTTCCACTCCCAGACTAAGCATGAAGTAAAATTTCGAGTTTAGAAAAGCCTAAAAATTTGGATTGGCCGCGTAGCGAAGCGGAGCGGCCAATCCAAATTAGGCTTTTCTAAACTCGAAATTTTACTTCATGCGCCACGCTTAAAAACACTGATTTACAATGAAGTTCATTAAACATACACATACAACAACGATTATAGACAACCCAATATACGTTACAGTTATTGGGTTGCCTATAATCACTGTTTTAAACAATTGGTTTAGCATTGAATTTGACTAACGTTTTATTTACATTTACATATTAGATTGCTAAAGCCGTTTATTTGAAACTTTACAATATTTCAGTGTTTTATACGTGTGGCGCATGAAGTAAAATTTCGAGTTTAGAAAAGCCTAATTTGGATTGGCCGCTCCGCTTCGCTACGCGGCCAATCCAAATTTTCAGGCTTTTCTAAACTCGAAATTTTACTTCATGCTTTGTCTGGGAGTGGAAAACTCTCGTTCGAAACCTTGAATTAAACGCCTTTATAAAATGTCCGAAAATTTACAGCGTGTACATTTTGACATGTTCAAATTATTTTGTATGTAGCTTACTATACCAATAAATAAATAAATAAAAGAAAAATTCCTGGTATGTTATACAATAAGTTATTCATAGAAATCATAAAAAAAGTGCATAATTCTACATAAAATCAACTTTTAGCGATAAATCTATAACTACTCGTCCGATAATGGGTTGATATTAATTAGTAAGTAAGTAAGTAAGTAAGTGCTTTATTAATGTTAATACCTAGGTTTAGATACGTCAGATATACAGAAAATATTACCTTGCTTATTAAATAGACAATACAAACAAGATAAATTCAAATTCAAAACTATTTGAATTCGAGAAAATAAGCTTACGCTTCTTATAGTTTGCACACTTTAAACATAATATATAAAATTACGAAAATACTATTCGTGAAAATGCAAACAGTGTCTTAATTAATAAGACAATTTAAGACGATAAATATCCATTGAAACAACTACTTCCCCTGGAAATACACCTCCGGATATTGAATTATGCAATGAAATATTTAAAATCTTATTAAATCAAATTAAATAAGATTTTAAATATTTCATTGTATAATTCAATATCCGGAGGTGTATTTGCACGGGAAGTAGTTGTTTCAATGGATATTTATCGTCTTAAATTGTCTTATTAATTAAGACACTGTTTGCATTTTCACGAATAGTTTTTTCGTAATTTTATATATTATAGACAATACAATATAAAATAATTAAATACATGTATAAGTGTAAGTGATTAGAAATTATTAACGATTACAATAAATAAATAAATAAGTGTAGAACAAATTAAAAATTAGTAAAAACATTAAAATAGTTTTTAAGATAACATTATTGTCATGCTCCATTGTATTTGTATATTCATCAATCCTGCAGAAAGACATTTTAATGAAATAGCGCTTCATAATAGATTTAAATTGTTTTGTTGGTAGAGTTTTTATAATGGATGGCAGTGGATTATCAAATTTTGGACCATAATACTTTATACCGTTACGTGACCTAGACAATCTTAAGAAGTGAGGACATATACGATCATTAGATCCTGTGTTGTACTCATGGACGTCGTTGTGTTTGGTGTATAATGATCGATTTTCATACACATAGATTAAAGTTTCTAAAATATACAAACTTGGTAATGTGAGTATTTCTAGTTTTGTAAATGAATCACGGCAATCATTTCTGTAACCTATTCCATCTATAACTCTTACTTTGTAACCCAAAGAGTCTGGCAGCTATGCTCGAATGACCCCATGCAAGGAGACCATACATACGATGACTCTGGCATAGCGCAAAATAAGCTTTTTTTAAGACTGCTTGAGGGAGTGATAGTTAAAGATGTCGGAGTAGAAATACAGATTTACAAAGTTTGTTTGCTGTTACAGTGCCATGTTTATGCCACGTAAGTTTGTGATCAATGTGCATACCTAAAAATTTCGTACTGTCACTGTAACTTTCAGAAATCTTATTTAACGTAAATATTATATACGCTGATTTATCTTCATTAACCAGCAATCGATTCGACGTAAACCAATTTGTTGCTGTATTAATTTCGGCGTTGTTTATCTGAATAGCTGTGTGTTCTTGTGCAGAGTAGCTTTTGATTGTAGTATCACCAGCAAATAGTACTATTGAAGAATTCTGCAGCTGTCCGGGCAGATCATTAATGTAAATAAGGAACATTAAGGGGCTTAAAATTAAGCCTTGCGGAACCCCATGATGTATGGTGTATTCATCAGATGTACTATTCCTTATAAATACTTGCTGCGTGCGTTTACTCATGTATGAGCTTATCATTCGGCAGCTTTTCGGCAAGAAGTTGTAATAATATAATTTCTCTAAAAGTATTTTATGAGAGACACAATCAAACGCCTTACTGAGGTCCAAAAAGGTGGCCATCGACGTTCCTCCAGACTCGGAGCCATCGTATATTTCCTCAGTGAAAGCGATGATTGCATCCCTGGTTGATTTATTTCTGCGGAAGCCGTACTGATTACTTGAAATTATATTATTAGAATCTAGAAAATCTACAATTTGCTGATATATAATACGTTCAAGAACCTTTGAGATGATAGGTAGAAGAGAAATTGGGCGGTAGTTATTAATGTCAGATTTATCCCCCTTTTTAAAGATATGTATAACATATGCTCGTTGAAGACACGAAGGAAATACACAAGATGTTATGCACAAATTAATTAATTTAGTGAAAGGGGTTATGATTATATTCGTTATCCGCTTTAGCAGTCTGGGAGTCATGCCATAAATATCACGGCTCTCAGACTGACGTAAGTTGTGAATAACGTCCCTTACGACCACTTCACTTATTTCTTTAAACTCAAAATACGATTTTGCCGTGTTTGCATTACTTTTAGCTAAAAATGCAATTGGTGAGTTATTATCATTTGGCAATTTATTAATTATATCGCTAGCGGTATTTCCGAAAAAGTTGTTAAACGTATTTGGTTCAATATCACAGTGGTTATGCAAGTTGTTGGAACCATTAGATTTAATTAAGGACCATAATGCTTTTGGCTGGAGGTTTGCTTGTTTTAGAAACATTTCGTTGGCATTAAATTTGGCTTTTTTAAGAGATTCCCTATACTTTAACTTATAATTAGCATAAACTGCAACTAAGTTAGTACAACGAATGCTGGCATCTTTAAGGAATAATAAAGTTTCGCGCATTGTCGAAAGTCATCATTGTACCACTTGAATTTATTATTATTTTTATGTTTTACGCTAGTTTTTACAGGAAAGGATAATATAATATACTTGTGTAGTATGTTAACAAACATATCAAACTTAGCTTCTACATCTGTGTAGTCATTATAGACAAAATTTCAGTCGGTTTGATTAAGATAATAATGTAGTTTGCAATAACCCGTTTCAGTCAAGGGTCTAGTTGTACACTTAATGGCATTAGAACTTACAGTTGTTTGAATGCTGACATAAATACCAACACGATCCGATAACTCCTCTTCTACTCGTTCGACGGCGATTTCTGACTCATGTACGTTACAGAAAACATTATCCAGGCAGTCAGGTCCCCTGGTATTGAATTTAACCCTGGGAGACAAGCCATATGAGTTGAAAAGGTCACATAATGATACGGTCCTAGAATCATTTGTATTAAATTTTACGTTAAAATCTCCACCAACAATAATATTTTTAGTTAGATCTATCATGTCTAATAGTCTTCCTAATATGCATAAAAAATTATTAAAATTACCTAGAGGTGATCGATATATTGTTATTATAATTAAATTATAGACCGGAGTCAGTGTAGCAGCTATTTCACAGTCCATTTCTGTTGATAATTGATTGACAGAGTCAAGAGCTTTAAATGCAATATTAGATTTACTTAACTGGAGAACACCT
Source organism: Philonthus cognatus (assembly GCA_932526585.2). Classification (NCBI taxonomy): domain Eukaryota; kingdom Metazoa; phylum Arthropoda; class Insecta; order Coleoptera; family Staphylinidae; genus Philonthus; species Philonthus cognatus. The sequence continues at coordinate 158,129,596 of OW052241.1, forward strand.
CCATGTATGTACTGTTTCCGAGAGAAATAAGAGGATATTTTGTATTCATTGAATGTAAATAAGGGTATTTCCTGCTCCCTGAGCCAGTGTTCACAAAAACATATTTAGTTATATTTATACTTGTTTTCTATTAGATGCGCTTCAAATTGATTTGCTTTTGTCCTAAGACATTGCACATTTATGAAAATTATATCAAGTTTATTACTACTTGTTTTACAATACTGAGAAGGTTCATTATCCTTTGGGATTAGGTTTCGCGGTTCTTCTAAAAATATATCTATCTAAAGTAACACCGGAAGGCCAATTTTTAGGATCAATTAGTTGGTCACGATACTTGCAATCAGCCCCTATTTTAAACGCAGTTTGCGATGTATTGGTAATTTCTTTCTCACATATAAAATTATCAGATTTTATAATTTGTCTAATATGTTCTTTAACATCATCGAGTGAGGTCAGTTTACTCACTCTTTTTAAAAAGAGCCAAGTTTTTTTTTTGTTCAGCCACTAGGTTAGATTTTATGGAACATCCACTACCTATCACAAGGTTTTTTTTCGGCAAAGCTGTCTTCTTCTTCTTATGGGAAACCATTGTGAAGTCATCATCTTCTTTGACGTTAAGCTTTTTATTTACCACATCACTGTAGCTCGCATTCGCAGCATGTTTGAGGTTAGCATCGTTAGCTTGATTGTTTACACCGCTCATTGCGCTCCGTGCACTCAGTGGGCCGACGGTCACGTTGGTCACACTTTTGGCAGGGGAATTTAATAGCACTGTTGGTGTTGAACGACTGACCGCAGCAACTTCACTATTATTTGGACCGACGGACACGTTGGTTACACTATTAGCAGGGGAATTTAGTAGCACTATTGGTGATGAACGAGTATCCGCAGCAACTTCACGATTGTTTCGGCGCCTCGGTATTTCGTTGAATTTATCGCTATCGCGGTTGCACTTAACTATGTTTTCCATGCGGAGTTTTTTATTTTCATCCTCAAGACGAATAATTTTCTCATGCATTAGTTCATTAGCATATTTAAGTTCCTTTAAACGCTCCTTTATGGTCGCGTAAGCTTCTTTTTCAAAATCGATGGGTTCGTCACTACTGGTCGTCAACCTGCTAGTGGTTTACCACAACACGATTTTACTCTTCTAACACAACTTGTGTGATAAAACGAACTACACACACTACACTGTGATCCCGATTTGGCTATGGTGCCACATGCACATAACTTTAAATTTGAATCACTTGGCTGATTAGCACTATTCGAACTTTTGTTGCGCTGATTTTCACAACCGTCTTGCACGCCGGCCATCTTGATTCTGTAATGTATAATTCTTTAATTTGTCAGTATTTCAATTTTTTGTTGATTAAGTTGATTTAAATGATTTTTCAATGTTAGCGTTTTTTCTATTAAATATTGTACAGGGCATTCTTCACTTGAGTATACATAACCCGATAATTACAGCGTGTTTGAAATTTACAAGAATTCGTTGTGTTTCAAAGCGTTTAATTTGAGGCGTTTAAGGAGTGTTTTCCACTCCCACACTAAGCATGAAGTAAAATTTCGAGTTTAGAAAAGCCTGAAAATTTGGATTGGCCGCGTAGCGAAGCGGAGCGGCCAATCCAAATTAGGCTTTTCTAAACTCGAAATTTTACTTCATGCGCCACGCTTAAAAACAATGATTTACAATGAAGTTCATTAAACATACACATACAACAACGATTATAGACAACCCAATATACGTTACAGTTATTGGGTTGCCTATAATCGCTGTTTTAAACAATTGGTTTAGAGTCGAATTTGACTCACGTTTTATTTATATTTACATATTAGATTGCTAAAGCCGTTTATTTTAAACTTTAGAATATTTCAGTGTTTTATACGTGTGGTGCATGAAGTAAAATTTCGAGTTTAGAAAAGCCTAATTTGGATAGGCCGCTCCGCTTCGCTACGCGGCCAATCCAAATTTTCAGGCTTTTCTAAACTCGAAATTTTACTTCATGCTTTGTCTGGGAGTGGAAAACCCTCGTTCGAAACCTTGAATTAAACGCCTTTATAAAATGGATGAATGCCCAAAAATGTACAGCGTATACATTTTGACATGTTCAATTTATTTTGTATGTAGCTTACTGAACCAATAAATAAATAAATAAAAGAAAAATTCCTGGTATGTTATACAATAAGTTATTCATAGAAATCATAAAAAAGTGCATAATTCTACCTAAAATCAACTTTTAGCGATAAATCTATAACTGTTCGTCCGATAATGGGTCGATATTAATTATATTATCGTATAATTCTTTAATTTGTCAGTATTTCAATTTTTTGTTGATTAAGTTGATTTGAATGATTTTTCAATGTTAGCGTTTTTCTTTATTAAATATTGTACAGGGCATTCTTCACTTGAGTATACATAACCCGATAATTACAGCGTGCTTGAAATTTACAAGAATTCGTTGTGTTTCAAAGCGTTTAATTTGAGGCGTTTAAGGAGTGTTTTCCACTCCCAGACTAAGCATGAAGTAAAATTTCGAGTTTAGAAAAGCCTGAAAATTTGGATTGGCCGCGTAGCGAAGCGGAGCGGCCAATCCAAATTAGGCTTTTCTAAACTCGAAGTTTTACTTCATGCACCACGCTTAAAAACACTGATTTACAATGAAGTTCATTAAACATACACATACAACAACGATTATAGACAACCCAATATACGTTACAGTTATTCAGTTATTGGGTTGCCTATAATCACTGTCTTAAACAATTGGTTTAGCGTCGAATTTTGACTCACGTTTTATTTACATTTACATATTGTGGCGCATGAAGTAAAATTTCGAGTTTAGAAAAGCCTAATTTGGATTGGCCGCTCCGCTTCGCTACGCGGCCAATCCAAATTTTCAGGCTTTTCTAAACTCGAAATTTTACTTCATGCTTAGTCTGGGAGTGGAAAACCCTCGTTTACAGATTCATATTGAAATCTTTTGAAAAAACAAAGAATGTCGTAAAATATACAGTGCGCTAAACCAACGTATATTTGGTTGCCTATAACCCTTGTTGTATGTCTATGTTTATTGAACTTCATTGTAAATCAGTGTTTTTAAGCGTGACTCATGAAGTAAAATTTCGAGTTTAGAAAAGAATAATTAAAAATGTACTTCATGCTTAGCCAAGGAGTGGAAGCACTCGTTAGTAGCTTAAAATTGAACGAAATAAACAATCCCTAATTTTGCTTAATATATTTTGGTTATCGTGAATAAACTTAAAAAAAAACATTACTGAACCATGATAATAGATCAAATTCCATTTTAAAATATTATTATCTAATCTACATGTTTAAATATCCCATAACTTGAAATTACATGAAACATAAAGGGTGCCGTTAATGAAATAAACCGTTCCGCAGTCCAAACAAGCCTTTTAACGTCTCTTCAGCCCTTTGTAGTTTTGAAATACACCACTCGCGCTATCAAAAATCTTTACGCCGCAGAAAACTACTTAACTTTCAAACATCAGATATCCGATATGCAAAACTCGAAGCGTTTTTATTTTTTTTGCGGCAAACAACTAGTAAATCTGGCCGTTTATGCTTCTTCGCGTCCGTTCGGGATGTAATTTTCTCACTAGTTATGAGTTCTCCGTGGAATTGAATAGTTGGCGAAGGAAAGTTTCGCCGAGTGGAGATTAAATTTTATTTTCGGGGAATCTGTCGAAAACGCGAACGCTTTCCGTTCGGAGGGGGGTAATTTTAATTTGATTCGGGCGGCTTAAAGGGTCGTGTTGTGTGGATTTATTGTGTCGAGGGACGATTTATTGCGAGGTTTTTTTTCACGCTCAATTTAAATCGTGTGCTGACACACTTTGTCGTTTTAAATTGTCGAGTTGTTTTTAGTGTGTGTGCGGTTATTAATTGTTTCCTCTTGTAAATGTTCACACATTTAAATACTTCTAACAACATAATATCAAAACAATTATTTAATTCTGATCATGAAATTTAAAAAAAAACTCTTTCTGAATTACGACTCACTCTCAATCTACTTCGTTTTTCAGTTTAGTGATTCTATTCAGCGGGATACCAGAAGCGGTCGTTTTTCTAGTTAGGCCACTGAGTCTATTTAGGTTTACTAAGTTTGTCTTGTCTAGTCTGCTTTCTCAATTATCCCAGTTAAAAATATAAACTAAGCCATTTTCATTACAATACAATCAATATATCATGGGGTATTTAACAGAACACAAAAAATCAAAACTCAAAAAGCAACCCATCAGACCGTTGCGCATTGTAACAATTTTCCAACCCCTGGCCATATTTCCATTGTGAAAATTGGAACCGTTGAAACTAACACAATTAAAACTATACGTGCATCACCGATACAATTGCCCGTTTTCATTTCCCATTTTTTCCACAAATGTCGGCGCAACGTTTAATGGCATTAATTCTCCGTGTGGCAACACGCCACACCAATTACAATAAATTTGAATATTATTTCGTTCCGTCTGGCTGGCAGGCTGACAATAGTTTTTGCCCCTTAGTCGTCTGTCGTAGTAAACAATGCTCGCTCCTCGGAATAAGATGATAGATCTTGTAATGTTCGGACTCAGTGAATTTAGTGAAAGATATAGGGTAGTTTCTTGTTGGGATTAAAAGATACAGTTGGTTTTATGTCTTGTATGCGTGTCTGCAGATTTGTTTAATAAAAACGTTCAGTTAATATGTGAGATGATTGATGATGTACATCACTCATACATAAATGACTTTAGCACTTTGAGAAAAAAATGTAGAAGTAGACAGTGGCTTGTTCATAAGGGCTGCGAGGATGCGGTAAATTGATTTTTCTGTCAAAAACTAACATCATACATAAATTATTTGCATTTTTGCATTTTAAAGCATAAACTGACATTTAAAATTAAACATATTGTCATATATTTTACAACATACATTTGAAATTATACCTAATAAAGGTTATTTTACGAATAATATCTGAATAACCGTGAAACTTATGTCTCTGTTAATAATTTTAAATCAAAATCGTACTCTCCAAGCTCAGGTGTTCTACAGGGATCCATTTTGGGCCTCTTACTATTAATTTATTTATTAATGATCTCTCGGCTGCACTTGAGTGTAAACATCTTTTACATACCGATGATTTGAAGCTATATACATCTATATACAATGTTACTAGAAAGATTAACATTGTCAAGTTCGATTATAATATTTGCAATAATCAGCTGGAAGAGACTAAGGTATTCAGGGATCTGGGTGTATGGCTTAATGATTCATTTACCTTTAATATGCATGTACAAGAAACTGTTCGTAGCTCATTTAAGGCTTTAGGTTTCATCCACCAAAACTCCTTGGATCTTTAGAATGTCACAGCTTTTAAATCACTTTTGAATGCCTTTGTGCGATCAAAGTTGGAATACGCATTTTTGATCTAGTACCCTCAAACTCAATATCAGATTAATTTTATTAAAAGCGTCCAGCGCAAATTTTTTAAGTTTTGTATTTTAAAGTGATGGTCGTCTACCTATTAAGAGCTTTCAGTCAAGAAGTACTACTGGATACATTTAATGTAAAGAATTAAGAATGACGAGACAATCAATTCTATTACGAAGAATTTTATATAAGAATTATATTCCCACTCTATGTCAACGCTTTCAAAAGCGTTGACATAGAGTGGGAATATCATTCTTATATAAAATTCTTCCTAATAGAATTGATTGTCTCGTCATTCTTAATTCTATCCGTAGACTAATTACGACTGTTACAACTTTTAATAGTAGGAATAAAAGCACATTTAATGTTGCTTATAATCGCACAATTTATGGCTCTAAGTCACCGGTCAGCATAATCTGTGATATTTTTAATCAATTACCATAAACCTGTGATATTTTTGTTGACACATTATCGTCTCTCATTAAACTCTATTAATTTATTTATATTTATTATCTGTATGTTCTTTCATGTTACTGTGTATTTACATTTTTTATAACTATTTTTTGTAAATATATTGTCTTGTAATTAGGATTGTTTCCCGTTGGACAATAAATATTATTATTATTAGCCATCAAACAAGCAGTCTTCTCAGTCTTGTCAGTCTTCCCAGTCTTCTCAGTGCTCTAATTCTTTGGTCTGCGCAGTTTTCTAATTGTTCTCAGTCTGCTCAGTTTTCACAATCTTCTTTTTGATTGACACTGAAACAAAATTAAAATAAAATCAAACGTAGATTGGATTTAGCCTAGATTGGATTAGTTTTATGACGGATTATTTAACATGCAGGGATATCCAATCAAATTAACTTTAAATTTTCAAGAGATCAATAAAATCCATTCCACATCCAGATGTTCTTAATTAACCTCACATCCGGAATTCATAATTAAGACCGCTGCCAATTAAATCCCGTGCATTATTAAGCGCGCCTTCGTTCGGATATCGGCGTAATTAGAGTTCATTCTACGGGACGGAATAAATAGGTTTACAATTGAGTGATTTGATGAGGGCCGGAGAGGCGTAAAAGAAGACCGTAAAAGGTGGACGTAAACCCTTAATCCGGCTTATAGATACGCGTTTGGCAGCCATCGGGAGAGGACGGGATCAAGCGTGAAACAGATGGCGCGCTGCTAAAAAGTCAATGTAAAAATGTCGGCGATTGGCCGTAAATTCGACCGATATCGGAATCGATGGCCGGAGTTCGCGCGCCCCGCCAAATGTGTGGAATGAGTGTGTCGGGGTGCTTCCTGTCGTATGAAAAATGACCCGCAGCATTAATCTTGATTTTTTGTGGTTATTGCCAGGGTTATTATATTATAGGGATTTATTTTATATTTTCAAGTATAGTTTTTTGCTCTGGATCGTAATAGAATGCATTACTAAGAATAGTATTGAAATTGACCGGACTGAAACCTGACTGGACTAAAAGACTGAACTGAGAAACTGGAATTAGAGGCTGGACTGCGACTGGACTGAAATACTGGACTGAGAGACTAGACTGAGAGATTGGACTGAGAGACTGGACTCAGATATTGGACTGAGAGACTGGAGTGAGAGACTAGAATGAGAGATTGGATTGAGAGACTGGACTTAGAAACTGGACTGAGCGACTAAATTCTGTCTCTTAATTTAGTCGCTCAGTCCAGGACTGAGAGACTGGACTTAAAGACTAGACAGAGACAATGGACTGAGAGACTGGACTGAGAAACTGGACTGAGAGACTGGATAGAAAGACTGGACCGAAAGATTGGAATGAGAGACTCAAATGAGAGACTGAATTAAGATACTGAACTGGGAGAATAGAATGAGAGACTGGACCGAGAGACTGGACTAAGAGACTGGACTGAGAGATTGGACTGAGATACTGGACTTAGAAACTGGACTGAGCGACTAAATTCTGTCTCTTAATTTAGTCGCTCAGTCCAGGACTGAGAGACTGGACTTAAAGACTAGACAGAGACAATGGACTGAGAGACTGGACTGAGAAACTGGACTGAGAGACTGGATAGAAAGACTGGACCGAAAGATTGGAATGAGAGACTCAAATGAGAGACTGAATTAAGATACTGAACTGGGAGAATAGAATGAGAGACTGGACCGAGAGACTGGACTAAGAGACTGGACTGAGAGATTGGACTGAGATACTGGACTTAGAAACTGGACTGAGCGACTAAATTCTGTCTCTTAATTTAGTCGCTCAGTCCAGGACTGAGAGACTGGACTTAAAGACTAGACAGAGACAATGGACTGAGAGACTGGACTGAGAAACTGGACTGAGAGACTGGATAGAAAGACTGGACCGAAAGATTGGAATGAGAGACTCAAATGAGAGACTGAATTAAGATACTGAACTGGGAGAATAGAATGAGAGACTGGACCGAGAGACTGGACTAAGAGACTGGACTGAGAGATTGGACTGAGATACTGGACTTAGAGACTAGACATTGGATTGAGAGACTGCACTCAGAGACTGGACTGAGCGACTGGACTAAGAGACTAGACTAAAAAATTGGACTGAGACTGGACTTAAAGACTAGACATTGGATTGAAAGACTGCACTCAGAGACTGGACTAAGCGACTAGACTAAGAGACTGGACTGCAAGATTGGACTAAGGGACTGAACTTAGAGGCTAGATTGAGAGATTCAATCGAGAGGCTGGACTTAGAGACTGGATTGAGTGACTGGACTAAGAGACTGGACAGAGAGACTGGACTGAGAGACTGGACTGAGAGACTAGACTGAGAGATTGGACTGAGAGACTGGACTTAGAAACTAGACTTAGAAACTAGACTTAGAGGGGGACTAGACTAAGAGACTGGACTGAAAGACTGGTCTAAAAGACTGGACTAAGAGAGTGGACTGAGTGACTGGACTGAGAGGCTGGACTAAAAGACTGAATCGAAAGACTAGAATGAGAAACTGGACTAAGATACTGAACTAGGAGAATGAAATGAGAGACTGAACTGAGACTGGAATGGGAGACTGAAATAAGAGACTGGATTTAGATACTGATCTGGGAGAATAGAGTGAGAGACTGGACTAAGAGACTAGACTGAAAGATTAGACTGAGAGAATGGACTTAGAGACTAGACATTGGATTAAGAGACTGCACTCAGAGACTGGACTGAGCGACTAACACTAAGAGACTAAGAGATTGGACTGAGGGACTAAACTTAGAGGCTAGACTGAGAGATTGAATTGAGAGGCTGGACTTAGAGACTGGACTTAGAGACTGGACTGAGCGACTGGACTGAGAGAATGGACTGAGAGACTGGACTCAGAGACTAGACTGATTGGATTTAGAGACTGGATTTAGAGACTATACTGAGCAATTGAACTGAGACTGGAGTAAGAGACTGGACTGAAAGATAAGAAAGACTGGAATAAGAGACTGAACTGCGAGACTAGAATGAGAGACTGGACTGAGAGACTGGACTGGGACTAAAATGAGAGACTTGACTGAGAGACTTGACTAAGAGACTGGACTGAGAGATTGGACTAATAGACTGGACTTAGAAACTGGACTTAGAGACTGGACTGGAGGACTGGACTAAGAGACTGGACTGGGGGACTGGACTAAGAGACTGGACTGAAAGACTGGACTGCCAGACTGGACTGAGTGACTGGACTGAGAGGCTGGACTGAAAGACTGGATCGAAAAACTAGAATAAGAGACTGTACTGAGATACTGAACTAGGAATAAGGAATGATAGACTGGATTCAGAAACTGGACTAGGAGACTGAACTCAGAGATTAGACTGACAGACTGGACTTAGAGACTAGACTGAGAGAATGGAATGAGAGACTGGACTACGAGACTGAACTGAGAGACTTTAATGAGGGACTGGACTGAGACTAAACTTTAAACTTCACAATATTTTAATGTTTAATACGCGTGGCGCATGAAGTAAAATTTCGAGTTTAGAAAAGCCTGAAAGGCTTAACCAGGGAGTGGAAGTACTCATTAGAAGTTTGAAATTAAATGCTATTATAAAAGCAAAGAATCTCTGAAAATTGACAGTGTATACATGGGGATATGTATACTTAAACTAAAAATTCCTTGCATGTTAAATTCGATTGGAAATTAATTCTTAAGTAATGAGAATAGAGATATACACTTACTGATATTTTCAAATTGGATAAACTTGTCGATAACGTGGTAATTATCTTAATCATGGAAAAGTGATGAAATGTCAATATAATAATGTTAAAGTTTGCTAAAGTTTTGGAAAAATCGAAAATTATCGAAAAACGATGAAAAGTTTAAATTTGAGAAAATGTTGAAACAATGCCAAAAAGTGATGAAATCTCAAGATATATTAAAATTTGACATTAGTATGTCGAAAAGTGATAATCTATAATAAACAAGTGTTTAAAGTATTTTAAACTTAACAATTAATCAGTGTTTTTATGCGCGTGGCTCATGAAATAAAATTTCGAGTTGAGAAAAGCCAGAATTTGGATTTGGACGCGCAGCGTCCAAATCCAAATTCTTCCGGCTTTTCTCAACTCAAAATTTTACTTCATGCTTAGTCTAGGAGTGTAAACCATTCGTTTAAAAATAATCACTGGCTTTTTTTACAGTATTTGCATTAATTTACAAAATCTTGAGCGTTTGAATTTTTTTTAAATCTTGTCAATTTTTGTAAATTACCAAGATTTTAATTATTTTTTTCCAAGATTTTAATTAAAATCTTGCAAATTTACGAACATTGACATGATTGTAAGATTTGACGTCTCGTGAATTTGTAATTACGTTCGTTAATTTTCAAACTATTTTTTTATTTCCAAGATTGATAAAAATTTTCAAAATTTTTAATGTTTATTGTTTATATATTTATATATTTAGACGAAAATCATCCATTTTTCAAGATTATTGCTAGTTTTCAAATTCTTGGCTCCTTTTCGTTAAAATTTTGACGCTTTTCATGTATTTCCTAGATTTTCGTTAATTAAAAAAAATTACCAATATTTATAAATGTTCGAGACTTTCGTAAATTTTCAAGTTCACAAATTTCAAAGTAATTTATGGATAAAAAAATATAAGGCATTTCTTCAAAACGATTATTAATTGGTAATTAATGTAGACGTTTTACATAATTTACTCGATGCTGAAAGATACATGATAAATTTTATAAAATATTGAAAATTCATAATAAATTTTGATAACTTCTTGGAAATTCACACTTTGAATTTTGATAACTACTTGGAAATTTACACTTTAAATTTTTAAGACTATCGGAAATCTTGGAAATTCTTCAATTTAAAGATTTACGAAAATATTGAAAAATCCATGAAAACGCCTTTCATGGATTTTTCAATATTTTCGTAAATCTTTAAAATGAGATTTTGACAATTATCGAAAATCTTTGGATTTCACGAAAACCGTCCGTATTTTCAAAATTAACGGAAATCTTGGAAATTTACGAAAAGCGTTTAAATTTTTAAAATTGACTAAAACGTTGAAAATTTTAAAAATTACCTAAAATCGACTAAATTCATGACAATTAACGTAAACTTTCATTCATTTTCATGAATTTCCCTGATTTAGTTCATTTTTAAAATCTCATTTTTCGTGAAATTTTTCGGAAATTGACGAAAATTGCTAACGTTTTAAAATCAGACGAACATCTCGAAAATTTATAAATAGTATCAACATTTTAAAAATTCACGAAAATCACGAAAACCGTCAGAATTAGTCAAAATTAAAACAAAAATCTTGGAATATTATGAAACGCGTCAAAATTTTAGAAATTATAACATTTTTGGAAGAACACAAAAACTGGAAAATTGACGAAACGTATTAAAATGTTTATGAAATTGATAACGTTTTAAAATTTGACGAAAATCTGGAAAATTCATAAATAGCATCAATATTTTAAAAATTCACAAAATTCACGAAAACCGAGAACATTTTCAAAATTAACAAAAATCTTAGAGTTTTATGAAACACGTCAAAATTTTTAAAAGTTCAATTTAAAGCTTTAAACGAGTGTTTTCCACTCCCAGACTAAGCATGAAGTAAAATTTCGAGTTTAGAAAAGCCCCGTGAAAATTTGTCGAGGGTCGCGCAGCGACCCGAGACAAATTTTCAGGGCTTTTCTAAACTCGAAATTTTACTTCATGCGCCACGCGTATAAAACACTAAAATATTGTGAACTCTATGTATATTTGAACCTCACTTGAAATCAGTGTTGTATACGCGTGGCGCATGAAGTAAAATTTCGAGTTTAGAAAAGCCCCGAAAATTTGTCTCGGGTCGCTGCGCGACCCTCGACAAATTTTCACGGGGCTTTTCTAAACTCGAAATTTTACTTCATGCTTAGTCTGGGAGTGGAAAACACTCGTTTAAAGCTGCAAATTGAACTCTTTTAAAAAACAACGAATATCGGAAAATGTACAGCTTTATTCCCTGTATAATGATCAAGTAGTAATTTAGTTTTCATCATTGTCATGGTACTATTAAAAATGATTACAATAAATAAGTTGTTCTTACATGCTCATTGTTTATTTTGTTAGGGCGTAGGTAAAGTATTGTACGTTTCTCGAGTAGTATGGCAATTACATACTCGCGGAATTCTGCACTCGCGGCTCGTGCGCAACATGTCCGCTCAAATGTAATATATTGCATACCACTCTCGTTACGTAATATACTATTAATACATGCATACACTCTGTATGTATTGTACATATGGTATTATTGAACAGTAAATTAAATCAGATTGTATATATTTTCTAAGGGAAAGTATTTTTTTACTTTTAATCTGCTCTTGCAAATGCGTATAAAAGAATGTAACCAATGTTACTGAAATAGGACGGTAATATACTGCAGTTTACGGTAAATTACTAGAGGTAATTTTCGAGGTAATACATAGATTGGCACTACTGACTGTTAACATATAGTTTACTGTAACCTTAAATTTATTCCACCATTCAATTAGCATTCTGGGCAACCGCACAAAAAAATGCCGCCTACTCTAAATCATGATTTAAACCAGTGGTCTCCAAACTACGGCCCGCGGGCCAAATCCGGCCCGCGACTTGCATGAATCCGGCCCGCGATTGTTTGTAATTTTTTTTGTAAATGTCATATTTTGAAATATTGTAACAATTGTTCCTTAAATTTTTCATAATTTTATAAAATTAATCGGATCTTGGCCGACTTTATTATGTAGAATTGTATTTGTGGCCCGCGAAGAAGATAGTTTGGAGACCCAGGATTTAAACGATCGCATGGTATTATTATTTGTCTTGTTTTCTTTTCGTTGAAATTATCAACCTCAAATTTATTCCACCATTCAATTAGCATTCTGGGCAACCACACAAAAAAAATGCCGCCTACTCTAAATCATTATTAAAATTATCGCACGGTATTAAAAAAGCTTATCTTCTATCGGCCTAATGGATTAGATTAAGAAATAATAATGAATAGGGAAAGTTTATAAATTGCGATGAAAATAATTAATGAATCAAATCTCGTTCATTGTAATCAGAATCATTAATGCCCATTTGCTAATTGCTGTGAAAGAGTAATCAATGAATCGATATTTGAATTATAATTTATAATCAAAGAGTAATTTTAGATTCCACTTACTCGATCCAATAAATCTAATTGATGAATCGCATGCATGCAGAAGCGTAACGTAAAAGATAAGCCATCCATGAATGCGTGAAGAAATGAAAATGCACTTTAAGGGTTAATTGCAGACCTGCACGGATTCTATCGTACTCACTATGAAAAAAAAAAAAAGTGGGGGCAAAGGCTGCCCATTGAAAAATCTTTCGCAAATCATTAAAAAGAAAAAATACTACATAAGTACTACACGGAGCATGCGTAGTTTATGAAAGGGTTAATTAGCGAGGTGTAGTAGTGTAGTATATCGCGATTTACGAGGGCGGAAGAGTGGGAGTGGGAGGGGGGTAGTTGGATCGGAGAGTAATCCCCCCACCACCATCAAGGGCGCATCAGTTTGTACGTTTGTGGAGCGTCGCGACGGCAGCAGCGCGCCCTTAACCGTCAGCCCTTCGCTTCGCTCGTGCGTGAATTCAGTAATGAATAAACCCATAAAAGTTGGCGGGAAACGCTCGTAGCCAATCGCGAGGGCGGAAAGGGGGCGCGCGCGCACGCTACGAGCATATGACGTCAGTAGCGGGAAAATCAATAACAAGGGTGGCCGGAGAGAGTCGAGAGTCGGTGGTTCAAGTTGGGTCGGTTAATGTGCGATAAAAATGGCAAGGGCTGCTTTTTTACAAGAAAGGTAATTGCTGTGTGTGTGTGTATGTGTGTGATAATCTGTGTTGAAAAATTGGGGCGGCTTCGGGGGGGAAAGTTTTCGGGCCGCGGGGGAGCGGGTTTTTTTTGCAACCACCACACTACTCGCCTTGCGGCGTTCAAGGGCAATCCGGCCCTGCTAAATATTATCAACTTATATCCACACGAATGCACACACTCGACAACATCAACACGCACGATTAACAACGCTCTGCAACAACTAAACAAACAAACGCGGTTTTTGTTTACACCACAAATGCTTTACAATATAACCTATATAAATGTAGTTAATATAAAGTTTGGAAACCCCGCCGCCAAAATAAAACAAAAAAAAAGAGGAAAATCCGCGCGTAATTAATGATCTTGGAAAACCCCGCATTACTCATTTGTGCGCGCACCCCAATTTAGGATTTTCCCCTTCGTAGTCTGCGCCCCCTGATTCCACATTTCTGTGAGCATGCTTTGATAAATGCTTTTTTCTGAAATTGCTTCTTCGTGCTTTATTTATATGTAAGTTTTAAAAAGTGTTTTTTGTATAAATCTTTCGATAATAATAATAATAATATTTATTGGTGTTAATACTTTCGCTTACACAGGTCAACATACAATAAGTATAAGTACTAACTAATAATTTCTACAGCAGACATACTAGCAATAGACAAACGTAATATATTAAAATAAATGCATCTGCATATCATAAAATATGCATGAATATTTATACAAAGTGTCTTGAAATATAAACAAAAAAAACTTACAGATATATAATAGAAACAAATACAATTACAAATATAATATGATGCTAGCTAAATTAATGCAAGAATTACTAATTCGAAAAATTTACATATTTAGTTATCTACTTTCCTATTAACCGATTAACGGCCAGGCAATTATAGAGTTAAAATTCAATGGTGATTTTAGGTAAATTTCTGCACTATTTTTATTATTACTATGTTTTACGCATGGTCATTTTTTCTTTTAATAATAATAATATATAATAATATATACTTTATTCATAATAGTGAGATCATATAACACAGCATTATTATAAAACAAATATAACAGTCAACAGGACACTTACTCGCTAAATGAATACGTCAGACTACATACATAGTACCTAAAGTAAGAATACAACTTAATTAAGATATTCTAAAACAGAGTATTTTCTATTAAATATGATTTTAATTTGTTTTTGAATTTTGTTAGCGATGTTATTGTTTTCAGTTGCTCAGGTAAATTGTTAAAGAGCCTCAATGCCGTATACATGGGTGAGCTCTCGTATAGAGTGAGTCTACGTTTAGGATACGCATATTTGTCCATGAAACGGGTATTATAATTATGTGTATTATTAAATGCCATAAATTTATCTTTGTTTTTAAAGTTAAAAATCAACGTTTCATAGATATATAAGCTATGGATAGTAAGTAAACATGCATTCTTAACCAATCCTTTACAACTATCTTGATATTTTAGATTAAAAATTATTCTGAGAGCACGTTTCTGTATGCTAAATAAATTACTTATTGATTTTGAGCACCCATAGTGAATTATACCATACCTTATTACACTCTCAAATTTGCTCTATAAACAAGATAAATTCAAATTCAAAACTATTTGAATTCGAGAAAATAAGCTAACGCTTCTTATAGTTTGCACACTTTAAACATAATATATAAAATTTCGAAAAAACTATTCGTGAAAATGCAATCAGTGTCTTAATTAATAAGACAATTTAAGACGATAAATATCCATTGAAACAACTACTTCCCGTGCAAATACACCTCCGGATATTGAATTATACAATGAAATATTTAAAATCTTATTTAATTTGATTTGTTACAACGCTCTATTAAAGTATATGTAACGTTTAGGTCAAATTCTCTTCAAACCAACTAACAATACAACTTAAAATGAAAGGAGAGATAGCAACAAATTAGATGTGAAAGGACTTGGATTAAAACTAATGTCTTAGGCCATCTATAGACGCGTTTCGAGCTTTGCTTATGGCGTTTAAAAAATTAGGAATAAAATTAAAACAAACTTACTTGGAAAAAGTGTTGTGTGTAAGGTAAATAATAAGGTCTCACATTCTTCATACCTGCTAATGACATAATCCCCTTTTTTGCCTATAAATACCGACCATCATTTTCACTCATTCCATTTCTGTGTACCTATTCATTGGTACACAGAAATGGAATGAGTGAAAATGATGGTCGGTATTTATAGGCAAAAAAGGGGATTATGTCATTAGCAGGTATGAAGAATGTGAGACCTTATTATTTACCTTACGGTACAGTTCAAACAAGATAAATTCAAATTCAAAACTATTTATCTTATTAATTAAGACACTGTTTGCATTTTCACGAATAGTTTTTTCGTAATTTTATATATTATATTTGCTCTATAAGTTGTAATAAGGGTTTTTGTATCCAGGACTTGTTTAAAAATTCTTAATAAATAACATACGGAATTTAATCTCGAGGAAAGCTTGATACAGTGGTTCGTCCAGTTCAAGTTTTTGTCAATTTCCATTCTTAAAAAGTTTGTGGATGTTTTAATATTGAAGCTTGCCTGAATTATTCTGATATTTTGAGGAATATCTTTGATCTTTGTTGTAAATATGACCAAGTTTGTTTTCAATGTATTAATTAATAATTTATTACTCTCAGTCCAATTCTGTGTTATTGAAAATAATTCTGTAGCCTTTTGTGCTAGTTCCATCTCATGTTTGCTACTTATGAGTAAACTAGTATCATCCGCGTAAGTAGTTATAAAAGCATTTTGTATATTTATGTTCATAGGCAAGTCATTGACATTGATGACGAACAGAATTGGACCCAAAATACTACCTTGCGGCACACCGATATTGATAGTTTTTGGGCGTGACACATAATTATTTATCTTTACTCTGTGAGTTCTGTTCAGCAAATATGTACGAATGACTGACAGTGCACATCCTCTCACACCATAGAATTCCATTTTTTGTAATAGCAATTTATGATCTACAGTATCAAATAATAATAATAATAATAATAATGGTCTTTATTTACAATAACAATTACATAATATACAATTGTGTACGTAAATGCGTCAGACAATATGGAAGGATATTATGAAAATATGTAATACAGATAAAATAAACAAATATAGAACAAATATATACAGGACATAAGTACAATTTAAAATTTATGTATATCTACTAAAATATTCCGACATACTATACGGCTCCATTTTTACTAGGTATTCATACAAGTGACTTGTGCGTTTCTTATATGTTTCAATATTTTTTATGCTTGCTGGCAAATGATTGTATAGTTTTATGGCTGAGTAGAAACATCCTTGCTCGTATTTTTTTAGACGATGGTGAGGCAAGTTGTAGATTTGACCATTTCTTTTAGGGTATACAGAGTTTGTAAAAATTTGATCAAAATAGTTGTTATGTTTTCAAAGAAACTTCAGACACTCATATATGTAAATGCCATATACGGTCAATACATTTGCATTTCTAAATTCCCCTCTACAGCTTTGACTGAATTTTAACTTATGGAGAATTCTTATTGCTTTTTTTGTACCACAAATATTTTGTTTATATCGACAGATCCCCCCCAAAATATTATGCCATATTTTAGGTGAGAATATATATTGGCGAAATAAAGCAGTTTTGAAATATTGATTGATGCTAATTTTGTTAAAATACGCAAACCAAAACAAGCGCTACTTACTTTATTACATAGTTTGCATATATGTGCAGAGAAAGTAAGTGTATCGTCTATTGTAATCCCAAGGACTTTTACAGAATTTGTTAGATTGTATATATTATTATTTAATTTGATGCTATCAGGTGTTACTAATCCTTGATTGGTTTTGAATAGGACACAAGATGTTTTACTTGTGTTCAAAACTAATTTATTTCTTTGAAACCAATTTTCCATCATATTCATGTTTATGTTTCCATCACTAATTATATCTGGCAATGTAGATCCCTTTAATAAAAGGTTAGTATCGTCAGCATAATTAATCAGTTTACAGTCTGGAGATGTTGTATAAGGAATGTCGTTAATATATATTATAAAAAGTAAAGGGCCAAGGATACTGCCCTGCGGTATGCCCTTTGTTGCTTTCAAAGGATCTGATAGTATAATTGTTCCGTCCTTAGTGTCCTTTAATCTTGTATAATGTATACGATTTGTTAGGTATGATTCAAAGTATTTGTAGGCAGTCCCTCTCACGCAGTACCTATATAATATATTAAGTAATATTTCGTGATCTAGTATATCGAAAGCGTTAGTCAAATCAATAAAGAGACCACATGCTAAATTATTTTGTTCAAGACTTTCTAAAATAAAGTTTGTGAGTTCGTAGACGGCAGTGTTTATATTTTTTCCTTTAAGAAAACCGTGTTGCATTGGATTTAGTAACTCCTTTAGTAACTGCTTTAGAGAGATCAACAAAAATACCCAAGGGCATTTCAGATCTCTCCAAAGCACTTAATATTTCTACAACATAGTCAAATATGGCCGAATTGGTTGTTTTGCCCATTATGAAACCGTTTTGAGCGTTATTAAATAATTTATTAGTGATAAAGTAATTCATTATTCTTTCCCCAATAGCTTTCTCTATTATTTTAAATACAACAGATAGTAGGGTAATAGGCCTATAATTGTTAAAATTACTTGGATCACCTTTTTTTAAAATTGATTTAATTATACCTTCTTTTAGACAATCCGGAAATATGCCTTTTTCGAAAGTAAAATTTATTAAGTGGGTTAAGGGACTAGTGAGTTCATAAGTCGATGATTTAATTAATTTAGATGTTAATTCATCGATACCACAGGATGATTTGTTTCTTAGTGAAATTATGATATTGAAAATTTCAGTTTCTGTAACTGGGTAGAAGAAAAGCGATTTTAGCTGACGATGTACGTATTATTTACATTTGCGGTGAAATTTCTTTTATTGAAAAATTCGTTTTATTCTTCTTCTTTACCTTTAATATGTGAATTGTCTTGAAATCTGATTTCATTTTTTCCTATTAAATCATTTACTATTGCCCATGTAGTTTTCCCTTTATTATCACTTTTTATAATTCGATTTGCTATTTGTTCTTTTTTATGGTTGCGTATTGCTGTATCGTAATCTTTTTTTATGAGAGGATATTAAATATAATATACGCTGTAAATTTAAGGCATTCGTCAATTTTATATATGGGGTTAATTGGAAGTTTCGAATGAGTGTTTCCACTCCCAGACTAACTTAACCAAATTTTCAGGCTTTTCTAAACTCGAAATTTTACTTCATGCGCCACGCGTAATAAACACTAAAATTGAAATTGAACTGACGATATCGTATGATGGAAAAGAAAATATTTAACCACAATTAAGAAATACAAAATGGATATTTGATATTATTTAAAGAGTATTAATGAAATTATTTAAAATTGCCGCCAAATGTATCTAGTGATATTTCTGGTAACTTTTTATAGTGTAAATTGGGCTTTGGCACTTAGTCCTTCTATAGTGTGTTTAAAAAATAGAAGGAGTAAGTGCCAAAGCCCAATTCACACTATAAAAAGTTACCAGAAATATCACTAGATACATTTGGCGCCAATTTAAAATAATTTCATAATTAATCTATAAATAAAATCAAATATCCATTTTGTACTTCTTAACCACAATTAAGTGTTTTCATTTTCATCGTACGATATTGTCAGTTCAATTAAAATGCTTATACGGCATCTCGCCATATATCTGTGAAATAAAACATATTTACATTATGTTCATAATATAATATGGAATTTATATAATAATGTGTCTCTATCAGAGCTGGGACGAATCCTCATAAAAAGGATTCCGAATCACCTAATATGATTCGAATCACGAATACTCGAATAATAGATTCGTAAGAGATAAATATGATTCGAATCGGAGATTCGAATCCTGTTTTTTCGAATCACGAATACAAATCCTTTAAGAATAAAATTGATTTTATTATTTTTTTGCAACCATTAATATATAAATATCGTTACCAGCTGTTTTAATAAAAATATTCAAAACCTAATTATTTATTATTACCACTGAACATCGTTGATATAAGACTAAATATCTGTTACTCTGGTTAAAGATGTATTTGTGTGTTTCTGAACTTAACTTCAAATCAGTGTTTTGTACGCGTGGCGCATGAAGTAAAATTTCGAGTTTAGAAAAGCCCGAAAATTTGTCTCGGGTCGCTGCGCGACCCTCGACAAATTTTCACGGGGCTTTTCTAAACTCGAAATTTTACTTCATGCTTAGCCTGGGAGTGGAAACACTCGTTTAAAACTTCAAATTGAACTCTTTTATAAAATCGACTAATGCCTGAAATTTACGTAAATAAAAAATTCACTGAATATCATTAAAACCGGGAAAATCAGAGAAAAGTCATGGAATTACATTCAAATTGACCAAAACACTAACAGAAAAGCCATATGATATTATTAAATTTGTCAAAATCAGTAGGCAAATTACAAAACACGTAAAAATTTATAAAATTAACTTAAATATTGGCAATAACAATAAAAATTATTAAACAGAATGGGGGTTTCCCACAGAAGAAAGTTATATTAAAAGTCCAGGGAAAAATCTTTAGTCAGGGAAATGTAGAAAAAATTTTACATTTCAGATTGTAGCTACCATGTCAGTTTTACTTCAAACAATACTAAACACAATTTTGAAAACTAGTATATTATCTTTAACAACATTTTCAATCATTTAATGTTCTTATCAAAGCATTCACTTTGAAGTTTCGAACGAGCGTTTCCACTCCCAGACTAAGCATGAAGTAAAATTTCGAGTTTAGAAAAGCCCCGTGAAAATTTGTCGAGGGTCGCGCAGCGACCCGAGACAAATTTTCTGGGCTTTTCTAAACTCGAAATTTTACTTCATGCGCCACGCGTATACAACACTGATTTCAAGTGTGGTTCAAATATACATAGAGTTCACAATATTTTAGTGTTTTATACGCGTGGCGCATGAAGTAAAATTTCGAGTTTAGAAAAGCCCAGAAAATTTGTCTCGGGTCGCTGCGCGACCCTCGACAAATTTTCACGGGGCTTTTCTAAACTCGAAATTTTACTTCATGCTTAGTCTGGGAGTGGAAAACAGTCGTTTAAAGCTTCAAATTGAATTTTTAAAAATGTTGATGTGCTTCATAAAACTTTAAGGTTTTCGTTAATTTTGAAAATGTTCTCGGTTTTCGTGAATTTTTAAAATATTGATGCTATTTATGAATTTTCCAGATTTTCGTCAAATTTTAAAACGTTAGCAATTTCCTAAACATTAATACGTTTCGTCAATTTTCCAGTTTTTGTGTTCTTCTCTAAAAATGTTATAATTTCTAAAATTTTGACGCGTTTCATAAAATTCCAAGATTTTTGTTTTAATTTTGACTAATTGTCACGGTTTTCGTGATTTTCGTAAATTTTTAAAATGTTGATGTTATTTATAAATTTTCGAGATGTTCGTCAGATTTTAAAACGTTAGCAATTTTCGTCAATTTCCGAAAAATTTCACGAAAAATGAGATTTTATAAATGAACTAAAACCGTGGAAATTCATGAAAATGAATGAAAGTTTACGTTAATTGTCATGCATTTAGTCGATTTTAGCTAATTTTTAAAATTTTCAACGTTTTTGTCAATTTTAAAAATTTAAACGCTTTTCGTAAATTTCACAGATTTCCGACGGTTTTCGTGAAATCCAAAGATTTTCGATAATTGTCAAAATCTCATTTTAAAGATTTACGAAAATATTGAAAAATCCATGAAAGGCGTTTTCATGAATTTTTCAATATTTTCGTAAATCTTTAAATTGAAGAATTTCCAAGATTTCCGATAGTCTTAAAAATTTAAAGTGTGAATTTCCAAGTAGTTATCAAAATTCAAAGTGTGAATTTCCAAGAAGTTATCAAAATTTATTATGAATTTTCAATATTTTATAAAATTTATCATGAATCTTTCAGCATCGAGTAAATTATGTAAAACGTCTACATTAATTACCGATTAATAATCGTTTTGAAGAAATGCCTTATATTTTTTTATCCATAAATTACTTTGAAATTTGTGAACTTGAGAATTTACGAAATTCTCGAACATTCATAAATATTGGTAATTTTTTTTAATTAACGAAAATCTAGGAAATACATAAAAAGCGTCAAAATTTTAAAAAGTAACGAAAGGAGCCAAGAATTTGAAAACTAGCAATAGTCTTGAAAAATGCATGATATTCGTCAAAATTTTGAAAATTGTTATCAATCTTGGAAATAAAAAAATTGTTTCAAAATTAACGAACGTAATTACAAATTCTGGGCTTTTCTAAACTCGAAATTTTACGTCATGCGCCACGGGCATAAATCAGTGATTTAACGTGAAATTTAAAAACACACAAAAAAACATTTTTCACGTTATTCCTCACAAGTAATTCGAATTATTTTTAATAATAATAATAATAATACGTCTTTATTTATTATAGAAAAAATATTTTACAAAATGTCTAGTAAAAGTAACAGGCGAAGTTCAGTTAGCCTAATGACTATTAACTGTTCTTCCACTTAACCTGAAGAATATTAACAGATTATTGCATAAATGGTTCATACAAATAATATTTAATTAAGAAAAAGTACTTTTTTAAAAGTAAAAGTAAAAGTATGTGCGATAAAACGAATTAGGATTAACACTACGAATAACATTAACACTAACATTAACATTAACATTAACGTCACTCTCAAGGCCCATCAAAACTCATCCGCAAGCAAGCGACGACGAAATTCTCGCTTAAAATTTGTCAATGTGAGATTTTTTAGTTGTGTTGGAATTTTATTATATATTTTATAAATATTGTAACTGAATGATCTCTGAAACAGAGCCGTTTTATGACATGGCGGTGAAATAGTTCCTCTAAATCTCACATTGATATTATGTACATCACATCGATACACGATTCTATCGTAAAGGTAGGGAGGCGTACGATAGAGGATTATTTTATAGTAGAGAGATGCACAATGTAGAATTCGACGTTTCTCCATATTTAGCCACTGTAGTTCGGCAAGTTTATGGAATATGCGTTCGTGCTTACGAATTCCGAAAATTAGACGCATGCAGGAGTTTTGGATTTTCTGAATGCGGTTCTTCGTCACTTGATCTAAACAGGCGTTATAAACAACATCAGCAAAGTTGAAGTGACTTAAAAGTGTGTCACAGAGCAAACGTTTTGTTTTTAAACTTAAATGATGTCTATTCGTGTAAAGCATCTTCAAACTCTGAAATGACTTCCTGATACAGTTACTTATATGCAACTTGAATCGTAAATTAGTATCGATATTTAAACCAAGATTTTTTGCACATTCTACTATGGGTATTGGAGAGTCATCGATTTTCAATTGAAGTTCAGATTTTGCAATTTCAATATATTTTTGTGGGCCAAAAAGCATAATCGATGATTTTCTAGCATTCATTTTTAAAGAATGTTTACGAGAGATATCTACTAATTGCGATAAATCGAAAGATATGTTATCCCCAGCTAGTATTAAGGCATTCGGTTTGAAAGAGTACAGCAGTTGCGTGTCATCCGCGTATAAATTCGCAGTACAATGTTTTAACACGTTAGTAAGCGAAGATGTGTAAATAGAGAATAAGATTGGACCTAAAATAGAACCTTGGGGTACACCGGCTGTAATCTTAACAAAGTCAGAGCTGCTTTTATTTAATACTACTTTTTGAAAACGATTTGTTAAGAAGCTAGCTATAAGATCAATAGCTGAATTTTCGAAACCTATATAGTGAAGTTTACTTATTAGTAAATTATGATTGATGGTATCAAACGCTTTGCTATAATCAAGCAACACGAGACATGTTAGGTGGCCTTTGTCGGTAGCTGCCAAAATTTCATCAGTTATATTAAGCAGTGCCGTAGCACAACTATAGTTTGGTCTGAATCCTGATTGTGTGGAGGGCAATAGTTTGTGGATATTAACAAATTCTTCAATTTGGGTCTGAAGTACTCTTTCTAATAATTTAGAGAGAACGGGCAGTATGCTAATAGGCCTAAGATCTTAAGGGCTGCTGGGATTGTTAACTTTTGGAATAGGTACGATAGTAGCTCGTTTCCAGCATTGCGGAAATATCGACCGTTCAATACAACTGTTAATAACATGTGTTAAGTATGGAATTATGCACGGACTACAGAATTTGAGCATTTTTATATTAATACCATCAATTCCTGCGGAGTTAGATTTTAAACTAAACATAATGTTTGTAATTTGCTCCTCAGTGGCTAGTTTAAAGTTAAAATAGTTATTTTGTACGTTGTCGTGAACATTATTTTTATAAAAATATATAAGATTATCGTCTGACGTGCTATTTATACTACTGGTAAAAAAACTATTGATTTCATTGACGTCGTATGCAAGGTTGGCCTGTTTTCTGCATTTGTTGGGGATTATAAAATTCGTCCTTAAACATTTCCAGATATTAGTTTTATTGTTTGAAATAGAGAATTCTAAGTAGGCCTTTTTTTCTCTACTAACTGCAGAGTTGACAATATTACGCAGTTCCTTATACATTTTAAAGTCATTAGGGTTAACGATTCAAATCCTTTTGTAAGTATTCGAATCCTTTTACAAGGATTCGAATCCTTTTATAAGGATTCGAATCACCCACATTTAGACTCGAATACGAATCCTCTTAAAAAAATGTAACGAATTCGGATCACGAATCCTGTTGAACTAAAGTATTCGAATGCCTCTTTTGAATCCTCTAAAAGGATTCGCATCATAAATGATTCGAATCTTGCCCAGCTCTGGTCTCTATCTTACTTAAAATTGATTTGTTTCATAAAACTATACAAGGTAGAACGACTCATCTTCGGCATGCCTGCATGATCGTTTACTTCTTTTAAAACGTTATTCAAAGTTGGCAGTTCATTTTTATAAATGAAACTATGCACGGATCTCTTCACTACGTCATCAAAACTTTTAATTATGTCCTCAAAGCTGTTTAGGGCTACAAATCTCTCCGGAATTCTTATATTCGCTAATTCTACGATAGACAGTGGAATTTACAACTCAAAATTAAACATTTTATTATTTGATGTATATTCTTTTGCTATTTGATATCTCACCTACTGCATCAACAATGTCTGATACAACAGCAGTCATTCTCATATGTGGATCATCTGTTATCATCTGCTTATACATATTTATTTTGCACTGTTTTTCATACAGATATAAATGAGCCAAATCCAACTTCTTACGCTTTTTTTGAAGATGAAGGTGATATTATCACTGAGCTTGTACTGGGTTCATAATTCATCACAACAATATAAACAAAACAAACTTTTAACTATGCTAAAGAAATACCGCACAAAAGGTTATTACGAAACAGGCAAAGTTGCAACTCGGTAACGCTTCGAATTAAGGTTATGTCAGCTGTTGCGTCTAATAATGACGTAATTAGCATAGTGTAAATTGGGCGCGCTCTCGGCCAATCAGAGTTGTAGGTTTTGGCGCGTGAAATTTAAAACGCTCCTTCTAGTTATTAAACAGATTATAGTTTTTAAACAGACATTAGGTTTGTTCGTTTGTACTGCACTAAGTTGAACTGAGTTCAAGTTTGTGACGTCACCAGTTCAGGTCAGTTCATATCAGTGTACATGAACTGAACTAAAAACAAACGAACACTTTTGGTGTAAAAATATAAAAAATAATAATTTCTGCAATACACTACAACACAATTTAAGGAAACACTAATAATAAAATGTTGCTACTGTATTTTATAAACAAATAATACTAAGCAAACTGAATGAAATCCGTGTTTCATAATTTAATAAATAAAATGTAGGGCTGTTGAATGACGATTTCAGAATGTTTGCTCGTTAATTCACACATTGCATAACTATGGATATGTCCTGTCCATCTTTAAAAATTGTATATCTCCCAACCTCTTCTTTTTCTAACCTGCACTAGTTACACCTACTCTGGACCAGGGGCAAAAAGTGCAGGTTCGGTGCAAGTGAACTGACGCAAACGAACACAGTTCAGTTCAACTTAGTGCATGTAACGAACGGTTTCGGTGCAAAAAGTGCTGCACCAGTTCATGTAACGAACAAACCTTATAGCAAAAGTAAGTGCCAAAGCCCAATTTACACTACAAAAAGTCACCAGAAATATTACCAAATAAATTTGGCGGCAATTTTAAATAATTTCATAATTACTCTTCAAATAAAATAAAATATAATGTAAAAACTATTTAAAAATCAATAATAAATAATTATTGTTTTATAAATTATTTTATTATATTTAAAATAAACAAATAACTAAATTATAGTCTACATAATAATAATTTTTCCCCTCCCATTTTTTTTTAAATTTTAAAATGTGTTCAATGTTAGTCAAATGAATCACTTTCATCACGAAGGGAAATTAAGATTGGTTCTATTAAATTATCTACGATTTTGTCCAATTTTGACATTTTTAATTTCTCCTTGATGACATGCTCAACAAAGTTTTTTTAATGCATACTTGTTACATTATGTAGTGCTTGTAATAATATTTTTTTTAAATCCGCCAATTTCAACGTTTGGTTGCCACTTTATTTCTGATTTGAGCCCATATTAGTTCAATTGGGTTCAATTCGCAATGCTATTAAAACAACGTTTAATGTTGCTACAATGTTGATATGACGTTATTTGTTTGTTTTTTGCTTAGTGGGTTAATAGAGTTTTCTTATGAACCTTAGCCATTCTATCTGTTACTTACAAAAAATATTGTTCTTTGTGTAAACTGATGACATTTGAAAGTTCAGACTGGACCATATCTTCATCAAACCCTTAGAATTAAGCTATTGCGTCTAATAATAACATAATTAGCATAGTGTAAAATGGGCGTGCTCTTAGCCAATCAGAGTTGTAGGTTTTGGCACGTGAAATTTAAAACGCTCCTCCTAGTTATTAAACAGATAATAGTTAAATTCAAAATCAAAACTATTTGAATTCGAGAAAATAATCTTACGCTTCTTATAGTTTGCACACTTTAAACATAATATATAAAATTACGAAAAAACTATTCGTGAAAATGCAAACAATGTCTTAATTAATAAGACAACTTAAGACGATAAATATCCATTGAAACAACTACTTCCCGTGCAAATACACCTCCGGATATTGATGTATACAATGAAATATTTAAAATCTTAATAAATTTGATTTGTTACAACGCTCTATTAAAGTATATGTAACGTTTAGGTCAAATTCTCTTCAAACCAACTAACAATACAAATTTAAAATGAAAGGAGAGATAGCAACAAATTAGAAGTTTCTTCATACCTGCTAATGACATAATCCCCCTTTTTACCTATAAATACCGACTATTATTTTCACTCATTCCATTTCTGTGTACCTGTTCATTCCACACACAACACTTTTTTCAAGTAAGTTTGTTTTAATTTTATTCCTCATTTTTTTAAACGTCATAAGCAAAGCTATACTGAAGAGAGATACATCTCGAAACGCGTCTATAGATGGGCTAAGACATTAGTTTTAATCCAAGTCCTTTCACTTCTAACTTGTTGCTATCTCTCCTTTCATTTTAAATTTGTATTGTTAGTTGGTTTGAAGAGAATTTGACCTAAACGTTACATATACTTTAATAGAGCGTTGTAACAAATCAAATTAAATATGATTTTAAATATTTCATTGTATAATTCAATATCCGGAGGTGTATTTGCACGGGAAGTAGTTGTTTCAATTTATATTTATCGTCTTAAGTTGTCTTATTAATTGAGACATTGTTTGCTTTTTCACGAATAGTTTTTTCGTAATTTTATATATTAAGATAATAGTTATATTCCTTTATCTTTACCATTTTATTCAATTCACAAGCGCTGAGCTTGTGGGGCCTGTAGAAATACAGGTTGAGATTGGAAGGATTATTATTATTATTATTAAACTCTGTTGACTGAAATAATGTTATTTACGTTACGTTATTCTCTAATATTTAAAAATACTGGTTTATTGTAATTTATTTTTACCCGTCATGGACGACATGATTATATTTACGCTTTGTTTGTGAACGGAAAATACTGTGCTTGTCGGGAAAAAATTATACACATTTACAACTATTATGCAGTGTGTCGAGGTAATTGATCATGCAATCTGAACCGCGCGAGCGTTTTAAAATTTTTGTGAAATTAGTTGACATCCTGAAATTATTTAGCTTTCGTGATGATTTATTCTCGTCCACACACAAAATCATGCTTGAAATTATGTTCACCAAATATATAGTTGAAATTATTGAAAAAAATGTTTATCTACCCTATTATATATAATTTAAATAAAAACTGAGTTGTATTTTAGTTAAATTATATAAAATAAGGTAGATACACATTTTTTGCAGTAATTTTCCTTAAATATAAAAGTGATAACACTTTGAGTAAATAACGCACTTGGTTAAGATTTCACTGTGTATTAGTTGACACTGCAACAATTGTTTCTCCACAGAGTGGCTTCATCAGGCAGATGACAGAATGAATGACCATTCATCTGCCTGATGAAGCCACTGTGTGGCGAAATAATTGTTGCAGTGTCAACTAATAAGCAGCGAAATTTTAACCAAGTGTGTTACTTACTAAAAATGTTGATATGGAATTTCACCAAGTAACAGCCTCAGCTATTAATAGTATATTACGTAACAAGAGTGGTATGCAGCATATTACATATGAGCGGACATAATACGCTTTGATTAAAACACTTGGTTTGTTTCACTGATTTTTTATTTTTACTGGAGTAAACATAAAAAATCAGTGAAACAAACCAAGTGTTTTAATCAAAGCGTATTAATTAAATATGTTTCACCACGGGTTAAGTGAGAAATTAATTCATCATATGAGCGGACATGTTGCGCACGAGCCGCGCAGCGGCGAGTGCAGTATTCCGTGAGTATGTAATTGCCATACCATTCAATAAACGTATGATACTTTACCTACGCCCTAACAAAATAAACAATGAGCATTAAAGAACAACTTATTTATTGTAATAATTTTTAATAGTACCATGACAATCTTGGAAACAAAATTACTACTTGAATAATACACAGGGAATAAAGCTGTATATTTTCCGACATTCGTTGTTTTTAAAAGAGTTCAATTTTAAGCTTTAAACGAGTGTTTTCCACTCCCAGACTAAGCATGAAGTAAAATTTCGAGTTTAGAAAAGCCCCGTGAAAATTTGTCGAGGGTCGCGCAGCGACCCGAGACAAATTTTCTGGGCTTTTCTAAACTCGAAATTTTACTTCATGCGCCACGCGTATACAACACTGATTTCAAGTGAGGTTCAAATATACATAAAGTTCACAATATTTTAGTGGTTTATACGCGTGGCGCATGAAGTAAAATTTCGAGTTTAGAAAAGCCCAGAAAATTTGTCTCGGGTCGCTGCGCGACCCTCGACAAATTTTCACGGGGCTTTTCTAAACTCGAAATTTTACTTCATGCTTAGTCTGGGAGTGGAAAACACTCGTTTAAAGCTTCAAATTGAACTCTTGTAAAAAAAACAACGAATAACTAAAGATTTAAAGAAAACAAGCTGAATTTGGAATACGTATACTTTAAAGAAAAATTCCCTGTACATCAAAAAAATGTCATTTGGTTGTACGGTACGTAATGTACTTGTCAAAGCTATTACGTGCATGTGTACGTAATGTCAATCATACTTGTCAAGATGACAGTGTGGTAGTATGATGCGGTTACTAGATAGGGCGTAGGTAAATATTTTTACAAAAGTAATAAGTAACACTTTTTACGTTTTAAGTAAAACTGTTGCAAGAAATGTTTATCTATATTCGTTCCTTTGTTATAATTATAATTTTTATAAAATTTTTAGAACTCTAAGCAAATTTTAATCTTTAAATTTGATACATTTTTATGAACCTAATTTAATTCAATTTAATTTAACTCTAATTTTAACCTGTAAATTGCGCTGCATATACTATTGCACTATGAATTGCTATAAATGTACGAGATCTGTTGCGTCTGGATTTACTTGTGTGTATTGCAACTCGGTTTTTCATTATAGCTGCTTAAAATGTTATAAAGGTTTCTCTGATATTGATCAAAATATTACGTCTTTATCACAATGCCCAGGCTGCAAAGCCTTTGATAAAGATAGAGTTGATAATAATACACCTACAACTCGATCACAAACAACTAAATTTCCAGCTATCTCTGATTCCGTATCAGGTGTTAACATTTGCAATGACCTTAATCATTGCTCTTTACATTTTGAGGTAAAGGTATTGAAACAGGAAATTGTAGAATTGAAATCATTTATTAAGGCAGTGAAACATGATTTTGATCTCTCTACAAAAAACCTAATTCTTGCCAATAATAACGAGATAAAAAACATCATTACTTCTGCAATATCATCCTTATCTGATTCTGCAGACACCAATAGGTGTGTTAACGTGAAAGAATGTAGTAACTCGAACACTTCTAGCAAACCTATAACTATTAAACACACTGCAAATAAAAACATTAATAATAATAATCAAAATCTAAATATAAAATATTTGAAAACTAGCGGTAATTCAATCACAAGGATTAGCACCACTTCTTCAGCGTCTACTGCGCGGCGTATTGGCTACAGTTAAAATCACTGCTTCTAATTTATGCTTAGACGCGAATAGTGGCTTAAATACTGCGATTACTACCAACTCAAAGGTGAACAGTTCTAATGCATCCCACGTTATTTGCGGTACTGCTTATAGCACCGTTATTAAGTGTGCTCCTAAAAGAGTTTTTTACTATGTTGGCAACTGCGCCCCAAACACGAAAGTTGACGATATTAATTCCTTGCTAAATAGTATGGATGTACATAACACAGTATGCATTCCACTTATCAGCAATAATATGTACAGTTCTTTCAAAATTGGCATCAGTAGCGATGAAGTGGATTCTATTATGGTAGCTAATAAATGGCCAAATGGTGTTATTGTTCGTCTCTTCTCAAATCGATCGAAGAAACGGAAATCGAACGCTTTTTTACCAGGAACAACAGCGTCTTCGGTAATAATATAACCCAATATTCTACATCGTCCGTAAATGTGGCTGCGCCTATGCCCAAACTACGGGTTTATTACCAGAATGTTCGCGGTCTTCGGACAAAACTAATGGATATAACTACAACAATACCACTAATGGATTATGATGTTCTTATTCTAACGGAAACTTGGCTTCATGACAACATTTTAAATGCCGAATTATGTTTTGATAGTTTCAGTATTTATAGGTGTGATCGTGATTATGTTGCGTCAAATAAATCTCGTGGTGGCGGCGTTCTTATAGCGCTCTCTAATAATTTTGACTCTCATGAGATTATAGGAAAAAGTTGTATTTCAGATAAACTGTATGTAGCTATTAATTCTGAGTGCTACTCCATTCTTGCTGGCGCAGTTTACATACCCCCAAACTCTGATTTGCCGGTCTATTCAAGTCATTGCAATGTTATAGAATCGATGACTGATTACGGTATTATGTGCATTTTTGGTGATTATAACTTACCAAATGCAACTTGGATTAATAAGGAGTTTGGCGTACGTAATAACACTGCATGCCCAAAATCAGAATTAGTAGCTAACATATATAGTTATTTAAATTTACATCAGGTTAATTCTGTAATAAATATAAATAATGCACTTCTTGACTTAGCATTTATAGACTCTATTTTATCTTTGGATTCTCTACTTGAGGCAACATCTTTTTCTCTTGTATCGTGCGATAAGCATCATCCAGCTCTTAGCTTGAACCTGCATCTACCATCAGAATATGTCAACTCTTGGACAGACAATACTGTTGGTTTTAATTTTAAGTAAGCGGATTATTTATCCCTTAATAACCTGTTTATTAATACACATTGGGATTCTATTTTTAATGATTGTAGTATTGAATTAGCTTGTGACACATTCTATACGTACATTTTCCAAGCATTTGAAATGCATGTTCCACTAAGAAACAGGTATAACATTAAAAATAGTTTCCCAATATGGTTTAGCAAAGAACTAAAATTTCTAGTTATTCGAAAAAAAACGATACATAAAAAGTACATGTTGTCACGCTCTCAATCTGATTACTTAGCATTTTCCTCAATAAGAGATGAGTGCAAGCTCCTATGCAGATTGTGTTACAGTAATCACGTAGAGAATATTGAGTCCGAAATTAAGACAAATCCAAAATCATTTTGGTCTCATGTTAGATCGAAGAGGGGTGGGGATCGTATGCCGGCTAATTTTCTTAGGGATAATAAGGTTGTCAACGACAGAAGTAGTATAGCTGATTTGTTTGTTGATCATTTTGAATCAGTGTATAGACCTCCATGTCCGCATAATAAACAAATGACATCTTCATCGACTTGGCCATCATCTCTTCACTTAAATCGAACACCTGATATAAAAATCACGGAGGTCCTTAATGCATTACAAACTCTTAAAGATAACTATTGCCCTGGCCCCGATGGTCTGCCTGCTTCCCTATTAAAAAAATGTGCATTCGCGCTTAGTAGACCAATATGGTTACTTTTTAAATTGTCACTATCTAGTGGTTGTTTTCCATCTTGCTGGAAATTAACAAACATAATTCCAATATATAAGAATGGCGATAACAAACTTGTTCAAAATTATCGCCCTATATCCATAATTGCAACAATCCTAAAAATTTATGAAAAATTGATGACGGATTTCTTAACTAATTCATTGCAATCTTCAATCTCTCACAAACAACATGGGTTTCGAGTGGGGGCATCTACGGAATCTAATTTATTGTTATATGATTCTTACATTGTCAACGCCTTGGAACGCGGTTTTCAAGTTGATTCCATCTATACCGATTTCTCCAAGGCGTTTGACTCTGTTGATCATACGTTATTACTCAACAAGCTTCATTATGTTGGCATTACTGATATTCTTTTACGTTGGATAGAGTCCTACTTAACAGATAGGTTGCAAGTGATTAAAATTGGGCAAATAACATCAAGACCCCTAAAGGTTACTTCTGGTGTTCCTCAGGGATCACACCTGGGTCCCTTGTTCTTTAATATATTTATAAACGACGCTACAAGATGTTTAGAATGCCAATTGTTTACTTTTTGCTGATGATATGAAAATTTATATGCGTATTGAATCGACTCTTGATGCAACGAACCTGCAAATGGAACTTGATCACTTTTATAGCTGGTGTAACGATAACAGATTAACGCTAAACATTAAAAAGTGTAATATCATTACTTTTTCACGAAGTACAAGGTCGGTCATTACAAATTATGTTTTCAACGATGTAGCAATAAATCGTGTTGATAGAATAAGGGATTTAGGTGTCACTGTGGATTCAAGGTGGTCATTTGCACACCATATTTCAAATATTGTATCGAAAGCCTATCAGATGCTGGGTTTTGTAAAGCGTAACAGTAAGAACTTTACAAATAGTAGAACGCTGGTAACACTATATAATTCGTTAGTGCGACCCCACTTGGAATATTGTTCAACGGTATAGTCTCCATACACTGAATGCGACATTAATAAAATTGAGCAAGTTCAAAAGAAATTTATAAGGTACCTTGCCTATAAATTTAGTACCGATCAGCCCTACTTGGACCTATTGACGACTTTTGGCCTTCGCAGCCTTAAACAAAGGCGTGTAGAAGCTGACATTAAGTTAGTATTCAAACTACTTAATGGATATTTGGATTGCCCTGATCTGTTGGAATTGGTTGGTATACGGGTTTCACCGCGCTCTCTTCGGTCTGACATAACATTCCATATCGGCTACAGGCGCACGGATTATGCGAAATATTCCGCTTCTGTTCGCGTTTTGCGTCACGCAAATATTTTAAATTTTGACTTTTTCAATGGGTCTTTTTCATTATTAAAGCGCCTCTTAAAAGATTCGTAACTTTTCTTGCTTAGTTTTAAGTTTAGTGTTTGTACATATTTGCTTTTTTTGTATATTGTATTTTTAATGTAAATGGCAAGCCGTTGAAATAAATAAATAAAATTAAATCTATTAGAATTTTTACATACTCTGTGTAACTTTAAAATATCTTATGTTCGGAATATCTCTACTTAAATGCTGCTTTCTAATAAAACAGCTGATCTTCTAAATCAGCTGAAGCGATGATTTATTATTCTTCCTCAGCTACTTCCTTTTTGTTGTTTGTCCTTTGTTGGATCCTTAGAATTTAGATTTTCTGTAATACGAAAGATCACAGGTTTTTTTTTGTTAAATTTAATAAGTGTATTTACTAACCTAAAGCAAATTGCTCAGTTTTTAAAAGCAGAAAATGTTGTCGAATGAAATAAACTTGCATATCCTCGAGCAAACTACTCAAATTTCAAAAGCACAACATTTTTGCTTAAAATAAACTTACAAATCGCAGAGCAAACAAATTTTAGTAGCTCAACATTTTGTAATATCTTACTTAAAATTTATTAACAAAAGTATTCGTTGATTTTTATTAAACTTAAATTTGAAGCTTTTGGCGAGTATTTCCACTCCCTAGGTAAGCATGAAGTAAAATTTCGAGTTTAGAAAAGCCTGAAAATTTGGTTTGGTCGCGTAGCGCGAAGCGCGGAGCGACCAAACCAAATTTTCAGGCTTTTCTAAACTCGAAATTTTACTTCATGCGCCACGCGTGTTAAACACCGATTTGAAATGAAGTTAAAAATATGCTAATGTTAGCATACTGCTTTAACAGTGTATTTTGACTTCACAATATTTTAGCGATTTATACGGGTGGCGCATGAAGTAAAATTTCGAGTTTAGAAAAGCCTGAAAATTTGGTTTGGTCGCTCCGCGCTTCGCGCTACGCAACCAAACCAAATTTTCAGGCTTTTCTAAACTCGAAATTTTACTTCATGCTTTACCTGGGAGTGGAATCCTATGCTAGATGCTTCAAATCGGAACATTAAGTCAACTTCATGAAATTTAATTTTCAAAACTTAAAAATGATCCAAGTGGAATAATTTTTAGAAAAAAACTGGAATAAAGTTTTTTTTCCTCTGCGAATTTTCTGCTTAATTTCGATTTCTCAATAATTATAATAAATTCACTTAATCAATCGTAGCTAAACAATTAAATGAATCTTAGCTAAACAATTGAATGAACTCTTTTGTTATAACTTTGGGTATTATTTTTAAAGTAAATTCAGGTTTTTGATTTCTCAGTCATTTATTTTTATTACAAGCGAACATTTTAAGCTTGTAATAAAAATAAATGATTGAGAAATGAAAAACCTGAATTTACTTTAAAAATAATTCCCAGAGGAAAAACAAACGAGTCAATAATTAAATTGTTAATTTAATGCGCCACGGGTATTAAACAAAGATTTAAAGTGAAGTTAAAAACATGCTAACGTTAGCATACTACTTTAATAGTGTAGTTTGACTTCACAATATTTGAGCGTTTTATACGGGTGGCGCATGAAGTAAAATTTCGAGTTTAGAAAAGCCTGAAAATTTGGTTTGGTCGCGTAGCGCGAAAAATTTTCTGCTTAATTTCGATTTCTCAATAATTATAATAAATTCACTTAATCAGTCTTAGCTGAACAATTAAATGAATCTTAGCTAAACAATTGAATGAACTCTTTTGTTTTTCCTCTGGGTATTATTTTTAAAGTAAATTCAGGTTTTTGATTTCTCAGTCATTTATTTTTATTATAAGCGAACATTTTAAGCTTGTAATAAAA
Source organism: Philonthus cognatus (assembly GCA_932526585.2). NCBI lineage: Eukaryota > Metazoa > Arthropoda > Insecta > Coleoptera > Staphylinidae > Philonthus > Philonthus cognatus. The sequence continues at coordinate 158,165,103 of OW052241.1, forward strand.
ATAAATGATTGAGGAATGAAAAACCTGAATTTACTTTAAAAATAATACGCAGAGTAAAAGCAAAAGAGTCAATAATTAAATTGTTAATTTAATGCGCCACGGGTATTAAACAAAGATTTGAAGTGAAGTTAAAAACATGCTAACGTTAGCATACTGCTTTAATAGTGTAGTTTGACTTCACAATATTTGAGCGTTTTATACGGGTGGCGCATGAAGTAAAATTTCGAGTTTAGAAAAGCCTGAAAATTTGGTTTGGTCGCTCCGCGCTTCGCGCTACGCGACCAAACCAAATTTTCAGGCTTTTCTAAACTCGAAATTTTACTTCATGCTTAACCAGGGAGTGAAAACCCACGCTAAATGCTTGCAAAAGATAGAAACAAAAACATTAATGAAAACAGAGTAATCATTTAACAATTCTCATAAACTGGGGAAATGTATTACAAAAAATGTCAAAGTCAGGATAGTTGATCAATATTAAAATCGATGCTAACACTTACATTATTTACATCATTATGTCTCGACTTAAATGCTAGATATTTAATAAATTTGCTTTAAACATCTTCAATACGTTTTACATAAATATTTTGATACGGACTCCATACACATGAAGCGTATTCTAGATGCGAACGAACGTATGCAAAATATACAATTTTAAACGACAATACTAAACTAAACCTAAAACTGGAACAAAAATAATACAACATAATTTTTCATTTAATTGTATCCTATTCATTTATAATCCCATTATAGTTGTGTTCAGATTATTAGAGCTTTTCTGCGCTATTTTTAAAATCACCCTGTATATTCAGGGTATTTGTTACACTACAGATTTTCTTGTTCTCCATACACTGAATATCTTATAAACATTCTATATTATCCGTTTAATTTCAACTTTCTAACAACTTATAACGAGTTGCCCAACTACAAACTAACTCTCATGGCAAAAACTTTACGTAAAGCTCCGGTGCAACAAGAAAATTTCCTTTTATAGTGCAAATGCTTAATTATCAAATTAATGGTGCAGCCGGATTTTACCTCCTCTTACGTTTAAAGAAATAGCACGCATTTCATTCGCCAAAAACTGGCAGTAAAATAATATTTTACGTTCGCCATGCGCAAAGTAATTTGCATATTATAAGTAGCGCGAAATATAAATTATGGACTTGATTAAAAATTCCCCTTGTCGACGACACAGCCAGCTTTCTCGTTTCTCTTTAAAGTTACGCGTGTTGAATTATTGTCCTTGATTTTTTATGTTTTTTTCTTTCTTTCAGGGGAGTAATGAAAGTGCGAGGGAAGATTTTATTTTTGGGTCTTGAATTAATTTCTCACTTAACATTTGGTGAAACATGTTTAAACAATTAAACACGTGGTTCATGTTTAAACAATTAAACACATGGTTTGTTTCACATTAATTTTAAATAGTATTATTGAAAGGTATTCCCGTAGACTTTAATAAGTAGAATGGATTATGATAAATGTGTTTATTTCTCTCCGTTCTAGTAGGTTGACAGAACAACTTTTTACAAAATCACTTATGACATTCAACTAAATATAAACAATATAAAAACGCTCGCCAGAGCTTAGCGATTTTATCCAACACTCCCTCTCGAGATGATGACGTATTTTTAAGGATCAAACGTTGTTAAGTCCCAGGAGTTCGAGACATTTGCGATGATTGGATCCCGAAAGTCCTTTGGTTAACACATCAGCCGCCATTTCATTTGTTGGGACATATTAAATTTCCAAAGCTCCAGCTTCAATTATTTCACGTACAAAATGATGTCGAACATCAATGTGTTTGGTGCGATTGTGAAAAATTGGGTTTTTAGCCAGTTTCTGTGCATCACAATTGTCACTTAAAAGTTTCACTCTCGTCATCGTATCGAAACCAAATTCATTAAGTAATCTCTGAAGATGTATGGCGTCTTTTGCAGCTTCGGTAAGAGCCATATATTCCGCTTCAGTTGACGAAAGAGCCACTGTTGGTTGTTTCCGTGATTCCCAAGTGACTGGACACTCTGCTAGAATAAAAGCGAATCCAGTATAAGATCTTCTGTCGATGAGGCAGTTAGCCCAATCAGCATCAACGTATCCCATTAAAGGCTGCGCAGTTTTCCTGAATTTTAGCCCGAGATCCGAAGTTCCTCGTAAGTATCTAAGTACTCTCTTCGCCGATTTCAAATGGGTGTCGTCGTAGCATGAATTAAATTGACTCAGATAACTGACAGCATATGCTATATCTGGTCTAGTGCAAACTGCGAGGTACATGAGGGAACCGATTAATTCTCTGTATGGTAATTTGCTCAGTTTTGAATTCGATGATTCTTTGCTCTTCTGCAGCTTTGTGCCTAGATCGAGAGGAGTTGCCGAAGAACGAGATTTGTTCATTCCAAAACGCTCAAGTACATCTTTGATATATCCTCGTTGATGCATCGAAATTGCATTGTGTTGTCGAGAAAATTCTATACCAAGGCAGTAATTAACTTCTCCAAGGTGTTTGATCTCAAAGCTTCGCGACAAGTGATTGGTGAGTTTTTTTATCATGTCTTTATTTCTTGATGCAACTAAAATATCGTCGACATATACAGTCATCAATAGTATATCGTCGTTTCGTTTTTCGTGGAATACACAGTGATCTTCCTTCAATTGAATCAATCCGTATTTATTCAGTTCTCCACATAAACGTATGTGCCACTGTCGTCCGGCTTGACGTAAGCCATAGAGTGCCTTTTTCAGAAGACATACCTTATTCCCTCCCTCTAAGTCTCGCATCATCTGTTGTGCTTTTCTTCCGACTTCGCTCGACGGTTCTTCACTGTGAATTATCTTCTCTAATGTTTGAATAGTGTATTCGGGAATTTCCATGTAAATATGTTCGTCCAAGATTCCATTTAAATAGGCTGTTGTTACATCAAACTGTTGAATTTCCATGTCATATTCAGCAGCCAAAGCTATTACAGTCCGAATTGAACCTAGGCGTGCTACGGGCGCAAAAGTCTCATTAAAATCTATTCCAGGACGTTGAGAGAATCCTTTCGCGACGATTCTTGCTTTCCTTTTATTCAATGTTCCGTCTGAGTTATATTTATTTCGTAAAATAACGCGACTTCCAACGATTTGTTGATTCCTCGGCCGATCGACGAATGTCCACGTATTATTTTTTATTATAGACCTCAATTCCGCTCCCATAGCGTGGAACCATTCGCTCGAATCCGAACTGTTGACGGCTTCGTGTATTGGGATTTCAGCAAGGTAAGCAATACATTCAGTAACTGATTCTTCGATTGGTGGATTTTCCTCGGCATTATTAACCATTTGGTATACCTTGCGAGGTCTCCCTTTTAATCCAGTAGTTATTTTTTTGGTCTTCCTGGTCCTCTTTTTGGGCATTCTGGAACTGCGTCTTCGTCGTTACTCTTTCCTTGGTTCCATGGTTTTCGTCTTCTTCTTCTTCGATTTGATCTAAATCTTCGTTATTTCTTACGATTTCGTTTTCCGCAATTCTTTGCATTTCGAATTCGATTTCTCTCACTTGCGAGACTTCTTCGTTTGTTTGATAAAACTCTTCATTTTTCTTTTCAGATGAGATCGTTGAGTTTTCTTTAAATCTTACATCTCGTGTGATATCGATTTTCTGTTCTTCCGTAATCCATACTCTGTAGGCTTTTGACGTTTCTGAATAGCCGACGAAAATTCCTCGCTTCGATCGAGATTCGAATTTTCCTTTGACAGTTTTTCGATTAAACGTGAACACTTTGCATCCAAAATGTCTAAAATAACTTACGTTTGGTGCTTTCCCGGTCCATTTTTCGAAAGGAGTCTTTCCATTTAAAGATCTCGACGGACATCTATTTCTTATGTAGTTTGCCGTATTCGCGGCTTCTCCCCAGAACGAATGAGGTAAATTTGATTAAAGCAACAAACATCGCGTCATCTCTACCAGAGTTCGATTCTTGCGTTCTGCTACTCCATTTTGTTCAGGGGTATGTGTTACGGTTAAGCGTCTCATTATCCCATTTTGTCTCAAGAAATCTTCAAATTCTTTATTAATATATTCCCGGCCGTTGTCGGTTTGCAAGATTTAATTTTTCTTTGTGTTTGGGTTTCAACGAGCGCTTTAAAATCTTTGAAAACCTTGAAAACTTCGTCCTTGGTCTTGATCATTCGTATTTCGCACCATTTTGAATAATCGTCAATGAATGTAACGAAATATAGAGCCTTTCCGTTCGACTTGACTCTCATCGGTCCACATACATCGGAATGAATAATTTCTAGAAGTTCGGAACCTCTGTCAGATTTCTTAGGAAACGGTGACCTCGTCATCTTTCCTTTTAGACAAATATCATATTCCAAATTTTCTTTTAATTCGGTCAGCTTCATTCCGAGAACAGCTCCGCTTTTACTGCCATTTACCAGATCGCGTACGTTCAGATGTCCCATTCTACGATGCCAATCAGTAGTTGCATTAAACGTCGATTCTGTTAACGCATGACAGACATCTTCAGTTTCTTTTATGAAATATAATCCGTCGATTCGCTTTGCTTGTAGCACTGCTTTGCCATGTTTATCGATAATCGAGGCGTTATTCCTTTTGAAAGATACTTCGAATCCTCGATCAGTGATTTTTCCAACGGATAATAAATTTGTGCGGAGATCTGGCACGTAGAAAACGTCCTGAAGATCAACTTTCTTTGATTTCCCTTTGAATTCGCTTGCAATACAAACTTTTCCTCGAGACTTTATTTCCGTTGAAGCGTTGCTAGCTAAATTCAACTTCTGATTTCTCGTTTCAGATATCGTCACAAAATTTCCTTCATTTTTACATAAGTGTGACGTGCAGCCACTGTCGAGACACCAATTTTTGTCGAGATGTGTCGATTTTGCTCTAAAAACTTGCTCAGAGTGTTCTCCCATGGCGTAGAAACTCACGGTTTTTGCTGAACTTGCACTATTGCAATCCGCAGCCTTGTGTCCTTTCCTTCCGCAGCGATGACACTTAAAATTGAAAAACTGTTTTTGTTTTTCGTTCGATCCACCGTTTTTCGAGTTTGAATTCCGCCGTTTATCGAATTTCTTCTTCACGAACATCGCGTCCGATGAGGTTATTCGAGTGTCATTCTTTCGTGCTTCAGCCTCTTCCACGATCTTTACCCTCAGGGCTTCCGGTGTCGGTAAGTCGTCGCGCGACTCGATTGCACATCGGAAATTTTCAAAACTTGGAGGAAGACTATACAATAACATGATTGTTAACAGATCTGGATTTACCTCGATATCCATTTTACTCAATTTATCTAGCGTGTCGAAAAATTTCCGAAGATGATCACCAATCTCTTCGTTATCCTCCATCCGATGCAAAGTTAATCTTTTCAACAGCGTTGCCTTTCTGGATGGTTCACGAGATTGGTAGATATTATTTAATTTTTTCCATACCTCGTTTGATGTAACGCAGTTCTTGATCTGCTTAAGCTCGGTTGGGTTTATCGACAAAATCACGTCCGATTTTGCTTTTCGATCTTCTGTTTCCCATCTTGCGATTTCTTCAGCCGACGCACTATCACCAGCGACGAGATCGGGCTTCCGTTTTACTCCGATGACGTATGACCAAGCATCATTCTTTATCAGGAGAGCTTCCATTTGAATCTTCCATGTTTAATAATTATCCTTGTTTAAGAGTTCAATCCTCACACTGTTTGAAGAAGCCATCTCTTTTTCCTTCAAGCGATAATTTTCCTTAATACACGATATTTATTCTTGTTCCACGAATAAATCAAATCAATCCTTCACTTCTCTTATTTAACGTTATTCTGGGCCCATAACCTATTGAAAGGTATTCCCGTAGACTTTAATAAGTAGAATGGATTATGATAAATGTGTTTATTTCTCTCCGTTCTAGTATGTTGACAGAACAACTTTTTACAAAATCACTTATGACATTCAACTAAATATAAACAATATAAAAACGCTCGCCAGAGCTTAGCGATTTTATCCAACAAGTATATTGTACAATGAGGATATAATGGTAGTTATTAATCACTAGAACGATGTTTGCGGGATGAGCCGAAGGCGAGTGGAGCAAGTCGTTCGAGTGATTAATAGCCATTATATGCTAGTTGTACACTATACTTTGTTCACGAAAATAATAATATATAACACAATATTTATTATATATATTTATCAAATAGGCGCCAGTTTTATTGGTCGGTTTTGTTATATAATAATATGACAGATAAATGATGATAGATTGCGGTATTGTGATTTGAATGTGTAATAGGGTAATTCCACTTTAACACAAATATGAACAATCGTTCAACAATAAATAATACTCACACAGTGTACCCTTTCGCCTAAGTTATATAGAAACACGCTCTTTGCGCAAAAAACGAACTCTTTCGATTGGATGGAGTTTTTACAGTGTTAACGTTTGTTTCGTTATAAAAAAAACACTCGAACATTTCGCTATAAAGCGATTTAGTCTACTTTAAATAGTTCGGAGCCGAAAAAAATATTTGATGAAAATATAAATTACTCAATATTAAATAATTGTTCCCTTCTCCCCTTCACCATGGGGTGAAGTAATTCTTGCATTTTTTTCGCTTTATCTCGCTAAATATTGATCACCATCGCATCTAAGCGCTATATATTTTTAGCTTTACTGTTAATCAGTGGTTTATACGCGTGGCGCATGAAGTAAAATTTCGAGTTTAGAAAAGCCCCGTGAAAATTTGTCTCGGGTCGCTGCGCGACCCTCGACAAATTTTCTACGCGGGGCTTTTCTAAACTCGAAATTTTACTTAATGCTTAGTCTGGCAGTGGACAACACTCGTTCTTAGGAGTTTCTAGTTGAAGGATCCCTCTAGATTACTAAGTTTATTACCATTTTATAAAGGCTACAGCTCGAAGGAACAATCATGGTCTTTGGAGACCGAAGGACTACAGGGAATTGAAGTTGTTTACAAGAAAATAACGAATATTAGAAGGTTTACGGCATGGATAGGAAATAAAACATCCAATTTTAAAAATATATCGAAGTTGGGTTGATTTTCAGTGCATTTTTAACTTTACTGTAAATCAGTGTTTTATACGCGTGGCGCATGAATTAAACCATGGTCAAATGTAAGACAAAAGAAGCTGATTTGACTAGCACGGCGCTGTTACTGTATAGCGGCCAAAAATCGAACTTAAAAATTATTTATATTCATGTTAAAAAGCCACATTAAACTCGCAAATCCCGTGTTTAATGTACTTGAGTGTTAAATGCACCCCATTTATGCTACTTACACAATTAAATAATGCACATATTATAAGATTGTCGTGAACACAATAATTTTTATTGTGACTAGTTTCGATGTTAACATCATTCTTAAATTTTCATTTTTCATTTTTCTTTGAAAATGATGTAAAACTGGAAACCAGTCAATATACAAATTATTTTTTAAATTTAAATAATGGAAACTAATCATATTACTTTTTTTTTTAAATTTATATAAAATAAACCACTCTAATGTAGTATGTATCTAACGATTAAAAAATAAAATGTGAAGAAAGGTGTTAATTATTCGTTAAACAAACCACGTATTTAATGTTACCTAATTATTGTATTTTTGTATTTCAAATGAGTAATGTTTTTAAATTCACGAGAACTTACTTAAAATGAGATCAATTATTAAATAAGGCAGAGTTTTGTTAACAATTTTATTTTAAAGGTTTCAATACTTCTTGGAACATGTATGTAAAATTATTTATTCATTATCGCTGCTTTCAAATTGTTTAATTTTAAATTTCTAAAGAGTGTTTCCAATCCTTGATTAAGCATGAAGTAAAATTTCGAGTTTAGAAAAACCTGAAAATTTGGTTTGGTCGCTCCGCTTCGCGGAGCGACCAAACCAAATTTTCAGGTTTTTCTAAACTCGAAATTTTACTTCATGCGCCACCCGTATAAAACACTGATTTAAATTAAAGTTCAAAATATATTGCTCAAGTTTTATCTTAAGTTTCATTTCATTTCATTTTATTTATTAACGAAAATCCTTTTACATCAAACTTTAACATTAACAAATTGTCTAGAAATACATATAGGTACTTAATGTAAATAACAAACACTAACAAGAATTTAATAACTTAATAATTAGACAGGGTAAATAGTAAATACAGATCATAAATGAATACCGTGACATAAACTACATAAATAAATAGAGAAAAATATGTATAACTTTATCTTATTCAACAGACAATAACTTAATAATTAGACTTGCTAAATAGTAAATACAGATCATAAATAAATACCGAGATATAAACTACATAAATAAATAGAGAAAAAAATGTTTAACTTATCCACCAATAAGAGAGGCAAATACGGTGGACTAGATTTTAATAGTCATAAATGTTATATTATTAATATTTTAAATGTCTAATCTTCCCACGGAGCAAATTCTTCTAAGTAAGATTTCAACAACATTAAAACACCGTTTAATGTTGCTGCAATGTTGATATAACGTTATTTGTTTGTTTTTTGCTATGTGGGCTCTTTTTATCTATTATTTAAATCTTGCTTTTACCTATGATTATACTTACAAATCTCAAAAACAATTGCTCTAATTTTGAAAGCGAAAGTTGGTTAGAGGAAATAAACATTTGTAAAATTAATTTACCCGAGATAAAAATTAAGCAGTGTATTTTGAACTTCAATTTAAATCAGCGTTTTATACGCGTGGCGCATGAAGTAAAATTTCGAGTTTAGAAAAGCCTAATTTGGATTGGCCGCTCCGCTTCGCTACGCGGCCAATCCAAATTTTCAGGCTTTTCTAAACTCGAAATTTTACTTCATGCTTAGCCCGGGATTGGAAAACACTCGTTTAAACCTTCAAACTGAACGCTATTATAATACAAATTAATGCCTAGAAATTAACAGCGTATTCATCGGGATATGCAAACTTTAAAGGAAAATTACCTGTATTTTATCAATTTTCAAACTGCTAATTCAAACACATAATTAAATACACATTAATAAACTTCTAATACACCGAATTACACAGCGAATTAACGCATCAAAATTAAATTCCATCCTATCAATAAATAATAATTATAAATCACCAGCTTTCTGCCAGTTTCCACAGTATAATTTTGTAGCAGGATTAACATCCAATAATCGCTAGGATTTAATAAACAAATTCACTGACTACATTTCCATTATATTCAATTTTACCGCTCGTTAAGCTTTTGACCATGCATGAAAATATCGCATGTACATACATGCGATGTTTTTTGTTGTATTATTCTCTTAAATGCATGTGACAATTTCGCCTATTGATTTGTAACGTGCAGTTATTTGATGTTGAATAAAGCTGGGGATGTTTTTATATGGGTTTTGTGTCAGATGCAGATTTTAATGCTGGTAAATCGGCTTAGAGTGAAAAATCTGACGGCGTGCATGTTTTTTGATTGTGAGAAATAAAAAGGGATTTATCGATTTGCCTTCGTTTCTTTTCGCCAGTTTACAGCTGATAATCCTTGTGTGTTTGGTTTTAAAAATGGAATTTACGTTTTTATTTTGTTCATATGAATGATTTATACACGAGTGAATTGTTTTCATAATTAAAATTAAATTGAATAACTGTGAAGAATTGATTTGTGAATAAACGAAATGTATACAGGGAATATATTTGATTTTTTTTATTACTTTACTTTTACTTTACTTTACTTTATTGGTGCTAATAAATCAGTTTACACAGGTCAAGAATACATATATAAGTAGTAAGATAAATTAAGACATATAACAATAATAAATAAATATAAGCACAAAATAATATAAGAAGAGTACAGGTTTTAATTATGAGTAGTTACAATTATAATTAACTTAAGACTTACATACAATAAATAAAGAGTAAATGTGTTAAAATTCGACTGTGCTGGATACGTTACTGTAGTCATTTATAAGACATTCATTTAATGTGTAGAATGCTTTGGCAGCGAGGTATTTCTTTATCGTAATTTTGAATTTTGCCTGATTTGCTGACTTAATTATATCTGGTAGCAAGTTGTATATTTTTGGCTCGTAGTAATTGGTGCCATTCCGTGACTTATTGAGACGCATGTGATTTAGACAAATTTTTGACGCAGTTCTTGTGTCGTGGCGATGTCTCAGCGAGTGCAGGTCGTATTCTGTGATGTTTTTCCGAACATGGACTAAGCATTCCAGTATGTACAGCGAGGGGAGAGTTAGAATGCCTAGCTCAGTATATTTGGCTTTGCAGTAGTCCTGATATTTTAGGTCTTAAATTATACGTACTGCCCTTCTTTGTAGACCAAACATACGATTCAATATAGGTGTGTGTCCCCATGCAAGAATCCCGTATACCAGGTGTGATTGGCGTACTGCGAAGTACGCAGTACGTATAGCACTCGGAGGGAGGCTTACCTTTAAGTGCCGCAGTAAAAATATGCAACGACATACTTTGTGAGCTACTGACTCTGCCTGGTTATTTCATGTCAACCTATTGTCGAGACAGACACCGAGAAACTTAGCTGGCGTTTGTTCAGGTGCGTCTGTACGCAAAGAAAATAGTAGGTTGACTGTTTTGTTTGTATTAAGGATTAATCTGTTCGTCTCAAACCAATGAATGACGTAATTTTTTGATTTATTGTGCTGCTCAGTCGCGTGTAAAAGGTCAAGTGAACTGTTTGTAAAGGTGGTATCATCCGCAAACTGAAACAAGGTGGAAGCTGTTGCTGTAGACGAGAGATCGTTGATGTAGATGAGAAAAAGTACAGGCCCGAGAATAGATCCTTGGGGTACACCATGAGTGAGGTACTTTTCCCTCGATTGTTTACTATCTATTGTGACAATTTGTCGTCTATGGTGTAGGCTATTAGTCGACAGCTGCTAGGGTGGAAGTTATAGAAATATAGTTTTCGTAAGAGAACACCATGATCCAGGCAGTCGAAGGCCTTGCTGAGGTCCAGGAAAGTTGCAGTGGTATGCATATTCGATTCGAAGCCTTGTAGGACATTATTAGTGAAGTCGACAATCGCGCTGGCAGTGGATTTTCCCTTACGAAAACTATATTGAGAATCAGACAGTATTTTATGTTTTTCAAGGTGGTCTAATACTTGGGCCAGCATAACTTTTTCAAATATCTTCGCTATTACAGGTAGTATGGCTATGGGTCTATAGTTGTTTGTGTCTCCTTTATCCCCCTTTTTATGTATAGGAGTGATACGAGCCATTTTTAACGAATTTGGAAATATTCAATCTTAAATGCAACAATTTATCAACTTAGTGAGAGGTACTGTGATGGTATCAGAAACTTTTTTTATTAGATCTGCTGTAAGAAAATAAATATCTTTCGATTGGGAGTTTCTTAGACTTTTTATTACATCTCTGATTACTATAAATGTAGTTTCCTTAAATTGGAAGTACTCTGAGCACGTAACTTGATACTTCGACATGAGCGTAAGGGGTGTTTGGTTAGACATTGGAATATCTTTAATTAGATTATTCGCCACATTTGCAAAATATTCGTTGAATTTGTCGAGGTCAATATCGCAGTACGTGTCACTCTTTGTATTATTATTTATTAGTGACCACAGTGCTTTTTGGCTGTTTTTTTGAATTTTTTATGTACGATGCATTAGCACTGATTTTTGCATTTTTAAGAGCAATGTGGTACTTCCGTTTGTAGCTTAGGTAATTTGTTTTAAATTCATGATTTCGGTCGCTTGCTGCTTAAATTAACATTAGTGTTTCCTGCATGTCGTATAATTTACGATTAAACCATTTAATTGTTTTTTTCCGAGTTAATATCTGTCTTTCCCTGAATGACGTGACATAATATTCGTAGAGGATATTAGTGAATGTCGAAAATTTATGTTCACTTGTAATGTCTTGGCTACTGATAAAGTCCTAGTCTTCTGCGTCTAACAGATTATAAAACGAATGTATACCTGCTTGTGTAATGGGCCTTATTACTCTTAGGGGGGGGGGGGTAAAGGGGGGATTTGGTAGTTTACAAGATAATATGATGCCTACGTGGTCGGAAAACCCAGAGTCGCAGGCGTCGACTGCAATACTGGACGCATCTAGGTTCAAAAAAACATTGTCAAGGCAGTTTGCCTTACGTGTGGCAAATTTCACTGTACTTGACATACCAAATGTAGTCAACAAATCACATACGCTCGCAGCCCGAGGATCGTGCGTGTTGAATTTCACATTGAAATCACCTCCAAGAATTACGGTTTTATTTAAATCTACAGTATCCAGAACATGGCCTAATATTTGTAAAAACATATTAGAATCGCCATCAGGAGATCTATATATACATATAATTATGCAATTGTGTGCTGGCAGGAAGGACGCTGCTATTTCACACTGTTTCTCAACTGAAAGGTTATTGATGCTATTTATATTTTTGCAAGAGAGATCGTGTTGAGATAGCTGCATCACTCCTCCATGAATGAATTCCTCTCGAGCAAAGCTAGACACCACTGAATAGTTTTGTATTGACATATTTTTTATTTCACCATCCTTGAGCCAATGCTCGCTAATACATAATATATTTATTTTGTTATTAATTTCAAGGAATGCTTCGAATTCATTTACTTTTGACTTTATACTTTGTATATTAATGAAGTAGATGACTAAATCAGGCCTCACAATTTTTAATGGAGAGTATTCGTTATTCTCTTTTTGGTTGCCGGCTTGGCGTTCTAAAAATATAACGGTCTAAAATTATACCGCCCGCCCAATATTTTGGATCTATTAGCATGTCGTGACATTTGAAATCCGCTCCGATTCTAAAAGCCAAATATGATGATGACTGTATGGCTGCTTTTTCACATGAGAAGTTTTTATCATGTATAATTTTCATTATATGCTCCTTCATGTCTTCCTCCGAGGTGTCGAATTTTACGCGTTTTGCAAATATCCACGTCTTTTTTGGTGCCGCCTCTAGTTTTGATTGAATTTCCCCTCCCGTCCCTACAATCATTTTTCTGCGCGGCTTTTGATTTCTTTTATGCACGGCCGTTGTATAGGTCGAGTCATCATTCTTGAGTGTTTCGGGTATATTCGGCTCATTGATGATGGTTAATGAAAGATCTTTCGTTGGATGGGGGATCGGAGTGGGGTTAGGCTGTTTGTTTGCATCGCTTGGTTGTGTTTTAGTCACGCGCTGCTCGACAGACGTGCGTGCGCTTCTCGTACTCACCCCTCCATCTTTTCCGTGTGGACTGTTGTTTATGGTTTTTATCAGAGTGTCCACTGTTGTCGGTTTTAATGGTGGAAAATTCCTATTAATGCCACGTAGATTGGCGTTTTCTGATTCCAATATTGAAATTTTCTCTTGAAGTAGGGTGTTGGTTATCTTGAGCTCCTGTACACGTTCTTTCATTGAGATGTATGCCTCTATTTGAAAATTGAACCCAGTGGAGTTTTGGGGATGGGCTTGCTCCGCCATTTGTTAGAGGTAATTCACAACAGGTTTTAACTCTTTTTACACATCCCATATGATAGTGTGACTGGCAGATTGCGCATTGTAAGCCCGACCGAGCTATATGGCCACAGGCACACGTTTTACTATTGTTCGCACTTGCAATATCATAATTTTTCTTGTTTATAGTAGCACTCACTGTATCAGGACCGTCTTGACGTCCGGTCATCTTGCGAGATATTACTTTAATAATAATAATAATAATAATGATAATAATAATAATGTTTATTGCCCAACAGGACACAAATTCCCAATTACAAGACCATTTAGTATAAACAAACAAGTTTTAAAACTATGAACTAAAAATAATAACATTTTAATAACATTTTACTACGTAATTAACAAAATTCTAATAATGATGTCAATGGTTGAAAAAATACGTCACAAGTTGGTGGAAGTTGATTAAACGAATTGCAGATCACATTAATAGGCGATTTTAATCCAAAATTTGTTCTATTATACATAATATTAAATGTGGTCTTATATCTACTATTGAAAGATGGAATATGCAAGCCAACTAGCTGTAAAATATCAGGGCTGTCAATTCTATCATGCAGAAGCTTGTGTAAGAAGCTGATGCTTTGTCTGTGACGTCGGCATTTAATTGTGACAATAGTCAATTAAGTGCAAAATATAGTGATTAAACAAAGTGAAAAGTGGTATATTTACAAGTAAATTTAAATATATTGCAAGTGTAACAAAATAGTAAACAAATAGTAGAATATTTATGTAAAATATAAGAACAAGTTGCATTTTTAAATGTTGTTACCTGGCGCATTCACCAAAAATATATTACATTAGTTTTATATCGTCTGTTTACTAAAAAAACCTGTTCACTAAAAGAACCTCTAAAGTGCCATCATTATATTATATTTATGTAAAATATAAGAACAAGTTGCTTTTTTTAAATTATGTTACCTGGCGCATTCGACAAAAATATATTACTTTAGTTTTATATCGTCTAATATTACGGTATGAGTTACGTGAAGATGATATAAAATTAAATAAAACTAGTAATCCTTTTTCTTCACTGGAATTGTAATTAAAAGAGGATTACTAGTTTTATTTAATTTTATATCGTCTGTTTACTAAAAAACCTCTAGAGTGCCATGATTAAATCTTTTTTTTATTTAAGTTGGCTACACGGTTTAGGAATTGACATATAAAACGTCAGACATAATTTTAATATGTTATTTCAAAGTTTCCAACCTACAGTATTTGCCATGGCACTCTAGAGGTTTTTTTTAAGTTGAACATATGATACAATTATCATAAATTCATTATATTGTAACTTTAATCATTAGATTAATTAATATTATACATATTATTAAATAATAAATAAAACTGTGTAAATAACTAATAAACAAATGTCCTCTTGTATTTATTCGCTTTTTGCCACAATGAGTTGGTGAGTTTAATTTAAAAATAAAATATGTATAATAAATAAACACCGGGCGTAATTTAAAATTAATTGGACGTGTTTTTGTTAAAATGAATAATTACGTGTTTTGATAAAAGCCACCGCGGCGCGCACTGAATAAATAAACAATGGAACGGCGTTTTCCATTAATGTAAATCTCTCTAATGCGCGCACGAATGTTAAATAACTTCCGTGGAAACTTTAAAACGACGTTTTCCGTTACCTGATGTGTTCAGTTCGCATGATCAAATTCATTATTCACAATAATAGTTGTAAATTGTTATTTGGAATTTGTTTAATAATTCGACAGATCAGATAGGATATGAAAATAAATGAAACTGTAAACTGTGGAGGCTTCTACTTCGGAATACAAAGTTTAAGTGTCTTATTTGTGTAAAAATTAATTAAATCTCCCATGCCACGTGTATAAGACACTAATTTCAAATGAAGTTCACTTGTTCACAATATTTCAGTGTTATCAGTGTTTAATACGCGTGGCGCATGAAGTAAAATTTCGAGTTTAGAAAAGCCCAGAAAATTTGTCTCGGGTCGCTGCGCGACCCTCGACAAATTTTCACCGGGCTTTTCTAAACTCGAAATTTTACTTCATGCTTAGTCTGGGAGTGGAAAACACTCGTTTAAAGCTTCAAATTGAATGTCGGGAAATTTACAGTTTATGCACATGTTTAAATTTTCACCGGGTATTTCATAACTACAACGAATTTAAATGCAAGTTAAAGAGACTATTGAAAGATGTTGATCCCGATGTTGCCTTAAAAATTTTGGGAAGGAAGCGTAATAGTTAGGTTAATTTTATTATTATATTACCGTGTTAGCAAAATAATTTTGTTTTTTCATTTTTCATTTTTCTTCTTATTTCTTTTCTATTTTTTCTCTTCTTGGATATTTATATGTTATCTTATTTACTAGTTAATTAGAAAAATAATAATGAAGTCTCCTCCGTCTCTACAAGCTATTAGCTTCGAGACAAGGAAACTACTAAATTACAATACTTTGGAATAAGCGTTTATTTTATTTTAATTACCATACTCTATTATATAATTGTATAAGTTATTGGGAAAATAAATGTTTATGAATTAAAAAAAAACTCGAAATTTTACCTTATGATTATTCTGGCAGTGGAAAACACTCGTTTAAAGCTTCAAATTGAACTCTTTTAAAAAAAGCGTTTGCATATGTGTTCTTATGAGAAAAACTGTGTTGTACACGCGTGGCGCATGAAGTAAAATTTCGAGTTTAGGAAAGCCTGAAAATTTGGATTTGCCGTCACTCGCTTCGCTCGTGCCGGCAAATCCAAATTTCCAGGCTTTCCTAAACTCGAAATTTTACTTCATGCTTAACCTGGGAGTGGAAAACACTCGTTTAAAGCTTCAGATTAAACTCTTAAAAAAACAACGAATATTTGATGATTTGGAGTATATAATTGGGATCTGTATACTTAAAAGAAAAACTCCCTGTATCTACTTTAAGTATTTCGGTGCTCTGTTTGTTTAGTAGCCAAAGTTATTAGGCATCAAAGTGTGTGAAATTTCTGACAGCAACTTGTCTACCGGTTACGTGTTAACATGATGTAAATAGTTGTATGAAATAACGAGGAATTTTCTGGATCAGGGGCGGATCTAAAACAATTATACATATGGAGAAATTCATATTATTCAACAGCATTTTTACGCGGATTTCAAGATTTTAAACATGTTCCATTCGACGAAAAGGAAGTTTTTTCAGAATTTGAAAAATACAAATCATAGTACAGGGTGGGGCAGAAAAACCTATCCGATTTCAAAACGTTATAAAATTAAAACCACTCAACTTGACATTTTTTTTTATTAACATATCGCAAATTTTATGCCATTTTTAAATTTAAGTTTTGAAAAGCACATCACTCAAATGTCGTCCTTGGGAGCGGATACACTGATTTAGGCGCTCGCGGTAGCTTTCCATGACTTTCACCGTCATTTCCACAGGAATTTCTTCAATTGCCCGAGCAATTTCCCTTCGTAAAGCAAGAAGGGTCCTTGGTCGATGCTGGAATACCTTCGATTTGAGGTAACCCCAAAGGAAGAAGTCACATGGAGTGAGATCCGGTGAGCGCGGCGGCCAGCCAATATCACCTCTCCGAGAAATGAGGCGTCCGGGAAACATTTCCCTGAGAATGTCCATTGATCGTCGCGATGTGTGGGCGGTTGCACCATCCTGTTGAAACCACACATTTTCCACGCCATTTTCTTCCATTTTGGGTTGAAGAACATTTTCCAGCATGAAACAATAGCGCTCGCTGTTGACCGTTACGGTTTGCCCATTTTCTTCAAAAAAGTAAGGCCCCCAGACGCCTAGGCGGGAAAGAGCACACCACACAGTCACTTTTGGGCTATGGAAGGGTTTCTGATGGATTTCCCGAGGATTTTCGTCACTCCAATATCGAAAATTCTGCCTGATTACGGCGCCACAAAGGTGAAAATGGGCTTCGTCCGTGAAGAGCACAACATCGTCTATTGGGAGTTCTCGGAGATCGCGACACAGGTTCATACGGGTTTCAAAATCCCTTTCAATTAAATCCTGTGCAACAACCATTTTGTAGGGATGCATTTTGAGGTCCCGGTGCAAAATTCGCCGAATACTGCGGTTGAAAATCGCCAAAGCGAGCGAATATTTTCGTGCCGAACGACGCGGGGAACGTTTAATCGCGGCTCTCACATTGGCCACGTTTTCAGGTCCTGTTGCTGCCCTGGGGCGTCCAGGCGACTTCTTTTTCAATGCTGAACCCGTCTGTCGAAAATTTGACACCCACACTTTAATCGTAGCGTGATGTGGAACAGGATCATGACGCCCGAGTCCGAAATGAATTCGAAAAGCACGTTGTGTAGCAATTATCGAACCGCCGTTTTCGATAAACCGCTCAATAACAAAAGCACGATGTTCACCAGACCAAGGCATGTTGACTAGTGACAAATGGCATAAAACCGGCTTTCTAACGGTTTTTACCCCACTACTCTACCTGTTCCCTCTTCTGAGAAAAAGGGATTTGAAATCGGATAGCTTTTTCTGCCCCTCCCTGTACTTTCTCCGACATGCGACCATAGAAAGCATTTTAAACATTAATGAAAAATCCCTGGTAGGTGTTGGATTTTATATCAACATAATTGAATGCGTGTGGTTTTAAATGATAAGTATTAAAAAAAAGGTTGTTCGTGCAAAAACTTTGTTACAAATCTCGACGATTTAATTGTTTTATTGTTAGAGTATAGCCATGAATTAATAAATAAAATGAGTAGCCTAGTATCAAAGACGAACATTCGCCACATCATTTTTTGTGTTTCTGGAGACAAAACTTTACGTAATTTCTAGTTCCTTCTTTTTTAGCTGATTTACCTTGAGCATGCGTATAGCTTAAGGTATAGTATTTTTATTACCCATTTGGAATAACTCCATCCTTATTTATCAATCATGAATCAGATGAAACAAAAAATTACCAACAAAAATGAACTAGTAATCGACGTTCATTTTTGTTGGTAATAGATGTTACGTCAAAAGTTTTATGTCTGTTAATGTCATTAAATAACGCAAAAATACACTACAAAAATACGATATTCCGATGAATCCAAAAAGCTTATGCTTATTGTAGTAAGTTATTTTCAAAATGAATTGCGATCTTGATTTGAGGCAATTCAAAAAGCCTCCCAAGTCCTAACAGTTCCACAAAGCACGTTATAAAACCTACAAGATAAAAACAGATCAACGGATTTCGAATTTAGAAGGAATATGTCTGCAAACGTTTCCCTGAGCAAAACTTGAATTACGAAGAATACTCTGTATTTTTTAATGGTAATATTTTACAAAATGTATGCCCGAAAAATACATATTGCTTTAGAAACTATTCACGGCAATTTATGGAAGAATCGTCAGAAATTGAGATCTCGAAACGTTCGTTATATTTGGGAATTAAGAAAAAGCAGGACGGAAGAAAACATTTATTGGAAATGCCTGGAATCAGGTTGAAAAGAATTTTATTTTAAACAAAGATCATATTGCTAAAAAAGAGAATATTTATATAATATTTTGTGGAACTTTTAATAACATAACATAAGTTTAATTAGGAGGAGTCTCGCGGATGATGTGCACTAAATGTTATAACCCTATTGTGGTTTTCGCAGATTAACATATGTGTCTTTGTGCATATTTGTGATTCATGTTTTGTGTCTTACATTTTAGTTATATGTTTTTGGCTCTACATTGTAAATGGCTTGTCCGTTAATAAAGAATTATTATTATAACAGCATAACGTCCATATAAATTATTATATTCCATATTATCAAATTAATTAATATGTGTGACCCTACGCCGGCACTGGTTGTATTAAATATCAAGTTACTCCACCAATGCACTAAGAATAATGGTTTAGATGTCGGCCATTTGACATGACAAGTTCCTAACCTAATTTTGTGTGTGTGTTCAAGAAGGCGCACACGTTAATTCACTAAAACAACTGGTACTTCTAAATAGGTATTAAAATTACTATAATTACTCCTTACTTTTATAATTACAACTGTTTGAATATAACCATTACTAATTATTTTAATTATTTTAATATTACTATTACTTTTACAAAAATGGCGAATGTCCGTCTCTGATACTAGACTACTCAAATATTTGCGTGAATTTGATTAGAATATTTTATGATTTAAAAAAATTCTATTATTGGAATTTAACGAAGTGTTTTCTTTTGTAAATTATAGTTAAATATGTTTTACCACGTGAAATATGAGAAACTTGTTCAAGGCAGAATATTTTAACTCAAAAATCT
The DNA here is from genome assembly GCA_932526585.2 of Philonthus cognatus. Taxonomy (NCBI): domain Eukaryota; kingdom Metazoa; phylum Arthropoda; class Insecta; order Coleoptera; family Staphylinidae; genus Philonthus; species Philonthus cognatus. The sequence continues at coordinate 158,184,832 of OW052241.1, forward strand.
TTTCTAATCTTTTAATTCCCAAACTTTTTTAATCCAGATTAAATTCCGTAAAATGTAAAAGTAACATCTGCCGTCCGTCAAATTTCAACCCAATCAATAATTCCCGCATCGAATTTTTAGCCGAATTCAAACCCGAAAACGGAGATTAATCATTATTGTCCGCCAGGATTTCGCAAAAGGGCGACCAATTTAATGGCCCCCCTTGTTCCCCAGGCGCATTATCATCCGCGAGCGCGCCGGCAAATCAAGGGCCCATTGTTCGAACCTAAAAGGGATGTTTCATAGTTCTGTGAGGTCGTGATTAATACAGCTTAGGTAATTAATTAGCTAAGTCTGCGCGAATTGGAATTGGAATAGAGAACGGAAAAATTCGAGAATTTCCCTCTTGGAATAGTTAAAACAAAAAATGTAGAAGGGGAGAAGACTTGGGTTTAATTAGATTTAATAAATACATAGGGTTCTAGATATGACCTTCGGAGTATCACTATTAAATAAAGTACGGATTGATGAGCGCGATAATTAGTTTTCAGAATGGTGTAATAATTCTGCTAAAATAGATAGAAAAATTCGGGAATTTCCCCCTTAGAATAGTTAAAACAAAAAAAAGTAGAAGGGGGGAAGACTTGGGTTTAATTAGATTTAATAAATACATAGAGTTCTAGATATGAGCTTCGGAGTGTCACTATTATATAAAGTGCGGATTGTTGAGCGCGATAATTAGTTTTCGGAATGGTGTAATAATTCTGGTTAAATGTTTCGCGAGGAGTGTTTCGGTTTTTAGATTCGCTGTTCCCACTGAAGCGCGATTTTATGTTTTAATTAGTGGAATTTACGAGTTCGTTCTTTGTAAATTATTGTTTTCGAATTACTTTGTTAAACTGCTAAACTTTTGTTTATCAGATAGATACATTTTTTATCTCAAATCAAAAGCATTTTAAACTGTTAACGGTTGAGGCTTCTACTTCGTTACATTGGGTGTTTGATTAAGTGTGGCCATCAGCTGTATCTCAGAACTTATACATCGTAGCATGTTGCGGTAAAAAAATTCATTGTAAAAGTGGCCAGTATCCCTGGAAATTAATTTTAAGTTCATATCTTTTCTGCAAGAGTGCACTATCTCTATAGTAAAAGATTAAAACAATTTTCATCAAATAAATGCCAAAGTAAGCGATGTGAAAAATATGAAAATCTTAATATATGGTATTTGATTGAAATTCACTTGGTTTGTTTTACTAATAAATTGTTTTATTTTCAACTAGTTTCGGCTTAATGCCATTTTCAAGAATGGTGTACAAAAGAGCAAAATTGATTATATATACTAGATGTCGGCATTTCAGGTAATAAGCGCTCTAATTATCGGGGAATTCCAAAGGTCCTAGTTGTCATTGACCACGTTTTTTCCCGCCTTTATGGCATTACTTATTTCTAAACCCTCCTGATAATTCAAAACTAATCCCTTATTACCCGAATGCAACATTTTACAGTCGTTTGAGCTGAAAAAGTGATTAGCCGTGATGCAATGTTTTGCGAACCCCGTGGTCTGTTTATTATTTAGAATATCTTTCCTATGTTCTTTTAATCTCGTTTCAAAAGACCTGCCCGTTTGCCCTATATATATTGCATGGCAGTCATCACATTTCAACTCATATACTCGGCTTTTTTTATTATTACTATTGTCTGTTTTAATTTTATTATTCACTAATATTTTCCTTAAGTTAACAGAATTAGTCAAAATTATGTTATTGTCCTTTCCCTTAACTGTTTGTTTAATTTTCTGTGAGAGGTTATTGACGTATTCTAATCTATTCCAGTAGGTTTTCTCTATTTTTGTCACACTATAAAAATACTTCCGCAATTGTTTTTGTTTTTTCTTTTTAATCATTTTATCAACTAATGCCTGTTTATAACCGTTATTTTTTGCTATTGTTTTAATTGTGTTTAGTTCGATTTGATAATCTATTTTACTAAGTGCAATATTAATTAATCTGCGTATAAATGAATGAAAAGTACTATATTTAATTTGTTTGTGTGTGTTTGAGTTTATAGGTATTATTGTATCCGTATATGTTTCTTTTCTAAATATTTTATATGTTAGTGTATTGTTAGATGATTTCGTAATCGTTAAACCTAAAATGCTAAGACTATTGTTAAGTTCCTTTTCTATTGTAAATTGAATTAGACTATTTAATGAATTTAAATATTTTGTAAAAATTTCTAACTGTCTTATTGATCCTGTCCATATGCAGAAAATATCGTCTACATATCTCTTCCAAAATTGAATTCTAATAATTCTGTTAACTTAGGGAATATATTAGTGAATAATAAAATTAAAACAGACAATAGTAATAATAAAAAAAGCGGAGTATATGAGCTGAAATATGATGAAAATTGAAACGAGATTAAAAGAACATAGGAAAGATATTCTAAATAATAAACAGACCACGGGGTTCGCAAAACATTGCATCACGGCTAATCACTTTTTCAGCTCAAACGACTGTAAAATGTTGCATTCGGGTAATAAGGGATTAGTTTTGAATTATCGGGAGGGTTTAGAAATAAGTAGAGCCATAAAGGCGGGAAATAAACGTGGTCAATGCCAACGAGGACCTTTGGAATTCCCCGATAATTAGAGCGCTTATTACCTGAAATGCCGACATCTAGTATATATAATCAATTTTGCTCTTTTGTACACCATTCTTGAAAATGGCATTAAGCCGAAACTAGTTGAAAATAAAACAATTTATTAGTAAAACAAACCAAGTGAATTTCAATCAAATACCTATATATTAATAGAAATGTTTTACCAAGTGATCAATGAGAAACAAGTTAACGATATATGAAAATCTTAATCTACGGTAAATTTTACTTAATTTTAACTATCTTCTCGTTTTTTATGTCTCACATAAGATGCGCGGGAGAACAAAAATGTCTAATTATTTAAATGCCTGTAACTCTTGTTAGGTTCTTCTGAATTTAATAAACTTGGGATCATTTGATAGATTAGTTTCGAAATTAACCGCCACAGGGTGCGATTGAGACAATCGTCGAATTTTCTCAAATATCTTTATATTTTCAAATTCAACGATATACATGTTACGATAGTTAATTAAAATGAGAAATAGTGTGAAAACTAGCGAAAACCGCATCCTGATATCTTCATCCTAACTGGAGATATATTGAAATTTGTGCAGAATGGGGTATTTTGTACCAATAGCGCCCTCTGATTCTTACTATAGACACTAAATTAAATTAGAATACATAGTGTTAAAAGTGCATTGAATTATTTATCAATTTAGTCAAAGTTTATTAAATTCGGTTGAGCCTAATTAAAGTTACAACCATTTTAATCTCCTCCGCATCTTATGTAAAAGCAAATGAAACGAGAATGTAGTTAAAATAAGGCAAAATTTAAAGTAGATTAAGATTTACACATTTTTAAAATATGTAGCTAAATTTGGCATTGAATAAGATCTTGTTTTTATCCTTGCGATAGAGATTGCGCCCTCTACTAGCGAAGCTAGATTTAATTGTTTATTTGTTTTATTTTGTAATGTTTTGTTTGTTATTATTCTGACAAACTAAGTATTGTAATAAGTGTTTTTAAATTTAGTAAATATACGCTGTTTTAAACATTTTACTAATCTTACAGCTTCCTATACTTTGAGATTTTAAATAATCATGGATTTACTTACCTATTCTCATTCTAAAACATATAAATGGGGAAAAGTAATTTTCATTATTCTTTAAATTATTGTTTTTGTCCTCTCGAATATAAAACAAAAGAGCTTAATGGCCTACTAGATTTTAAAATATCTACCAGACTGTTTACTATATCTTTGGTTAGGATAAAGATATAAGGATGTGGTTTCCACCATTTTTGTCAGTGGTCCTTTCTGTAATAAACTAGTGTAAGAGAACTATAGCTTATCATTTGAACTTTTAAAGAAAATCTAGATAATCACTTTGAGTTTGAAAAAGACAAGTTAAAGTTATCAAAACTATAGTCACTTAATAAAGTCTCAGTTACACAAACAAAGGTAAAATCGTGTTTTAATTGTGAAAAGCATTTTAATTTAATCCTATCGGATGAATTACAGCTTGTCTCACCGAAACCGCGCATTAAAAGTGTATGAACTTGTAATAAATGTATTGTAATGAGAATTTTATGTAGAATCTAAATTTGAAATAAAAAATGTAGCATTCCATTTGAAACATGTCTGCTTTTTCTTGTTTACTTTAAAATATGAATCTCCGAACAAAATATAATTTAAGATATGCAATGTTATCTATAAAAAATCTAATAATAATATACAGAGTATGCAAACTTGCATACCACATTGTTCAACTTTAAACCAATAAATTTTGAAACATTAAAAGTGCGATTCTTTTCGCAATCTACAACAAGTTAGTCTTACAAAGACTATATCAAACACTCATTGAGACAACTACTTCCCGGGCTAAAACCCCGACGGGCATTGAATTATACAACAAGTGTTTGCTGTTACATACAGTAACCTACTGCAAATGTAACAATTTGGATCAAATTATTCAGGCCATATATAGACGCATTTCGAGATTTATCTCTCATCAGTATAGCTTTGCCATTCCCTCTAAACATATATAGATGGCCTGAATAATTTGATCCAAATTGTTACATTTGCAGTAGGTTACTGTATGTAACAGCAAACACTTGTTGTATAATTCAATGTCCGTCGGGGTATTAGCCCGGGAAGTAGTTGTTCAATGAGTGTTTGATATAGTCTTTGTAAGACTAACTTGTTGTAGATTGCGAAAAGAATCGCACTTTTAATGTTTGAAGTATTCTGCAACCAAGAATTGGCAATTTCATTTATAATAAATTTTGTTTGTTTTTGAATAGAACACCCTATGCGTTTTTACATATTCTGATGCAGAATTCAATTCTGCATTGATCTATACTTGTATTGCCTATATCTATATTTTTTTTATTATTATTAAAAATAATCTGAATTGAGAAGATAATTCTGATGCAGAATTAAATTTTTCATTGATCTGTACTACTATTTCCTATACTACTATAAAAACAATCTGAGCTGAGAAAATACAAATTACTAAAACTTTTTACACTTTTATAAACTATACAAATTCCGGGCCTTTATATTCAGGTTCCTCAATGTCATTCTCAGGGGTGTTTTCCACTCCCAAATTAAGCATGAAGTAAAATTTCGAGTTTAGAAAAGCCTGAAAATTTGGCTTGGTCGCGTAGCGACCAAGCCAAATTAGGCTTTTCTAAACTCGAAATTTTACTTCATGCGCCACGCGTATTAAACGCTAATTTAATATGAAATAGTCAATAACCAAGTGACAAGTAAAATAAGTTTAGGGCTAGTTGCATAAAGATTCGTGAACTTTGACGATATGCTTCTTTGTGTTAAGTGTTTTATAAAAATATTTCATTAAGATTTGTTGACGTTACGTTAACATTGCGCCAAGTCCATATTTCTGTTATATAAAGCCATTATTAGTGTTAACAGTGCGTCAAAAATTGATTAAGTCCTTTGTCAGTTAATCAATGCTCTGCCAGTGAATAATGAATAAAGTAAAAGAGGTTATAAAAAATATTTATACAATTTTTTTATTTATTATATTAAAACTAATGTAAATATTAAAAAAAAAATCGTTTTTATTTAAAATTAACGGTAATCATAATTATAGAAAATGTCCATATGTAGTTTACCTTCATTGAGTAGCGAAAGCGATGAAGAGCTAAGACCTCTTCGTCAATCGAGGCGATTTCTCCCAAGGAGGGACCCATTTCAAACTCATATTAAGTTAGACTTTAAAATGAGATACAGGATTAATAATTATATAAAATCACTTACCCTTAGCAATCATGCCATTCCAGCCAAACTACAAATACTTATTAATCTCCGTTTTTTGAGATAATTTTAAGAGGTACTTGCCGATAATGTTGGAATCCATAAACCTTCAGTCAGCAGATTTATTAGAAAAGTGAGTCGTTAAATAGCAGCTCTAAAATTATGGTTTATCGTTGTTGTGCCACTTTTGTTTTCAATAATAGTTTTGTATCTAAATAGGAAAGGATTGAATAAGTAGGAAATTAAGCTTAATGTTTGGAAAAACGTTCAACTAAACTAAGGCTTCGTATTGAGCAGAATGGGATTATCTCTAATAAAAATAATCATTACTTACTTTTTAGTTAGGTCAATTAATCGCATCTTTTCTCTGAGAGAAAAATTAGGGTCACGTTTTGTCATTTTGTAGAACACTACAGTGTAACACAACTCACAAGTCGCACAAGTCTAAAAACGAACGTTCAAAACAAACGGAGCAAACGCTTTTCCCGATCCTAAAAATTTGAGGTTATAACCCGTCTTACACAACTTACACACACCCAACGACGAAAACCGAGAAAAAGAAACAAGTTGAAAGGAGTGTGAAATTACATCTTATAATTTGATTATAATACTCTTAGAACCTTTCTTCAATACTTTATTTTGTAACCAAATGTACATTTCGGACACGAAGTGTCCATTATCAATGGTTTGATACTAATATTAGTATCAAACCATTGATAATGGACACTTCGTGTCCGAAATGTACATTTGGTTACAAAATAAAGTATTGAAGAAAGGTTCTAAGAAATTTTTAATCAAAGTATAATTATCTTCAAGTAACTCAATCAATCCAAACATCTTATAATATTCTCCTTTCCTTTTCCGAAATATATTTGTAAAACTAAGCCATTATATTATACAAGTTATAATTTTACATCAATATTCTAGTTCTCTTTTAACAGCGGTTGTAAAATAGGTTTCTGTTGTTACCAACCTTTGTAAATTGGACCAAACAAACCCTAATACATTTTGTCAACGTTTTGTCAAGCATTTTGATTTGTTAACATCATGTCAAATACTTTTTATAAAACCAAATAAGATTTGACGTAATGTTAACATGTTGTTAAATCTGACAACATGTTAGCTAACAACAGACTTAACAAAGCTTTATGCAACCGGGCCTTAGAATATCAATTAACAATTGTTTCAATGATGGGGTAAGTGTTATGATGGAAACATTAATTTTTGTTTCCAATTATGCACATGTGTGCCATATTATTATTTTTACAGAGTGTATTTTATTATATTACATTTATATTTTTAAAACCAATAACAATCAATCTTCGTTTGTCACCTAAAAATAAAACACATAAATTGGCAACAAAAATCACACGAACTTTTCTATTTCACCCTAACAGGTTGTCAATTTACGACGAATAATAAGCCGCACACAAACGCGGAAAATTATTCAATTCGTTCGTTCACTTCGACAGCAATTTTCAAATATAAAGTTATCACTTAATTCAATCTGCGAATACGCGAATACGACACGCCATTCCGGCATTCGTTTAAACGCCGAACGTGTGCACTTGATAATTGCGTTTTCGGTTGGTCCTTTGACTGCGATACAGTTATATAAATATAGGAACCCCCCGGTTTTCCCAGACGAGGGAAGCGGAATAATTTTAATTGAATTGCCATAGTTTGGTTTGTGAGAGTAAATAAGGAGTTATTAGTTAATTAATTAATTAATCAAAGTTTGCGGGCTCGGGGGATTAATTCGCCGTGTGCGATTTAGTTGATCCGGTAAATGCAGGAATTGTTGCGAGTTTTAGAATTATGTATGAGGATTAATTTATAATATCGTTTTGAAATTGGAATAGGTTCATCTGTTTTTTTTTTATAAAAGTATTGAAACTTCGAGCAAGTGTTTCCACTCCCAGATTGAACATGAAGTAATATTTCGAGTTTAGAAAAGCCTGAAAATTTGGTTTAGTCGCGTAGCGAAGCTACGATAATAGTAGATACAGGAAGTTTTTTTCAAGTATACATATTCTAATTATATGCTGTAAATCATCAGATATATTCGTTCTAAAGTCGAAATTTTACTTCATGCGCCAGGCGTATAAAACACTAGAATATTTTTGAAATTCAAAATACAGGGATTTTTTCTTGTCTACATATGCGTACGCTTTTTTTAAGACTTCAATCTTAAGCTTTAAACGAGTGTTTTCCACTCCCAGGTTAAGCATGAAGTAAAATTTCGAGTTTAGAAAAGCCTGAAAATTTGGATTTGCCGGCACGAGCGCAGCGAGTGACGGCAAATCCAAATTTTCAGGCTTTTCTAAACTCGAAATTTTACTTCATGCGCCACGCGTGTAAAACACTGAATTATGGTGAAATTGAAGAGCACACACATCATCCTTAATTCTAATTAAACTATTCATAGCCTGTATTCAACTATTTCCAGTGTTAATGACAAATAATAAGGTTTGCAATATTTTTTTATACAAACTGGTAACTGTTGGACTTGTAGATTTTTTCTTAGAATAAATCTAAATTGATTGGGTGAGTTACGTGAAGATTTTATTTAATTGATAAATAAAGCACTAATAACCCTTCTTCACACTTTTATTTGAATTCAAATAAAAGTGTGAAGAAAGGTTATTAGTGCTTTTTTGTTTATCAATTAGAATAAATCTGTTTACATTTTTAAAGCTTTATTTTATTTAATTGATAAATAAAGCACTAATAACCCTTCTTCACACTTTTATTTGAATTCAAATAAAAGTGTGAAGAAAGGTTATTAGTGCTTTTTAGTTTATCAATTAGAATAAATCTGTTTACATTTTTAAAGCTTTAGGATACTAACAAACAATTCACATTTTTTCAGAGTTCCACACGCGTGGCGCATGAAGTAAAATTTCGAGTTTAGAAAAGCCTGAAAATTTGGATTTGCCGTCACTCGCTTCGCTCGTGCCGGCAAATCCAAATTTTCAGGCTTTTCTAAACTCGAAATTTTACTTCATGCTTAATCTGGGAGTGGAACATACTCATTTAATGCTTTAAATTAAACTCCTTAAAAAAAAGCGTAGAATATGTATACTTAAAAGAGAAATTCCCTGTCTAAGGTCAATGCAATATACTGTTTAGTTAAGGCTGTTAGTTGTTGAAACTCGATAATATCACTTTAATAAAACACTTAATTTGTTTAGGTTTCAAAATTATATTTATTGTACTACAACAATTGTTTTACCACACTGTGGCTTCATCTACCTGATGAAGCTACAGTGTGGTGAAACAATTGTTGTAGTACAATAAATATAAGATAAATTCAAATTCAAAACTATTTTAATTCGAGAAAATAAGCTTACGCTTCTTATAGTTTGCACACTTTAAACATAATATATAAAATTACGAAACAACTATTCATGAAAATGCAAACAGTGTCTTAATTAATAAGACAATTTAAGACGATAAATATCCATTGAAACAAATACTTCCCGTGCAAATACACCTCCGGATATTGAAATATACAATGAAATATTTAAAATCTTATTTAATTTGATTTGTTACAACGCTCTATTAAAGTACATATACGTTACATATACTTTAATAGAGCGTTGTAACAAATAAAATTAAATAAGATTTTAAATATTTCATTGTATAATTCAATATCCGGAGGTGTATTTGCACGGGAAGTAGTTGTTTCAATGGATATTTATCGTCTTAAATTGTCTTATTAATTAAGACACTGTTTGCATTTTCACGAATAGTTTTTTCGTAATTTTATATATTAAACAATAAATATAATTTTGAAACCTAAACAAATTAAGTGTTCAATGCAATATGTTAAGGAATGAGGTTGGTACACATGTTTAAATATTTGCTAGTGTCTTTTAGACCCCACTGTACTGGTTACGGGTTAAATATTTTAGTAAAAGTTAACTGTTTTAGTAGGTTTTCACAATTACCACGACAAACAAGTTTCAACATCTTCCTGTCCCCCCCCTCAGACAAAACGAAATTACAAACAACCTTTCAAACTTCCCCCGCCGTAATCTTTTCCCCGATGCGGAAGATAAAAGCCCCGAAATCCGACAAAATCGATCGTCACGCAGAAATTGCGGCGCATTCCGCCGTCACGCGTCATGTTAAGCTGGCATTAATGGGGAAAATCGGAAAGAATCACAGATTTTTAGGGCGGATTGTAAAATAGCGTGTCGGGTGCCATCGATTTTTAGGTCCACATCAGAATGCATTTTTGATGGTGGTAAGTCGGAAATTATTGGCGTTATAACTTTCTGCGGGCTCTCTCTGCGGAATAATAAAGTTGAGTGGTCCCTGTGGGAGATGCACATGGGATCTACGAGGATTAGAAATTCGTTAGAGCGGTGCTTGGGAACAAAGGACTTGTGATGTTGGGTTTTGCATACAAAGTTTTTATTTATATTAATTTAAAAAAATAAAATTATCAACTTTCCGTGTTTACGCTTACAACAATTAGAATTTTTGACTAGAAAACCCTTGTACAAACAGAACCAATTTAAAAATATAACTCAAAAACATTGTTTATCTTGAAATTAGTCACATACTAATGATTCGACCCTAGGTATTACACATTTATAACTTGTATTACTATTTACGCTGTGTTGTGTATGTAGTAACCCTTTCATTTATTTTACCTACGCCCTATCTAGTAACCGCATCATACCACACTGTCAACTAGACAAGTATGATTGACATTACGTACACATGCACGTAATAGCTTTGACAAGTACATTACCTGCTGACAGCTTAACAGCTGATTGCTTACCGTACAACCAAATGATAATAGCACACATGCACATGCACACATGCACACATGCACGTAATAGCTTTGACAAGTACATTACGTGCTGACAGCTGAACAGCTGATTGCTTACCGTACAACCAAATGACATTTCTTTGATGTACAGGGAGTTTTTCTTTAAAGTATACGCATTCCAAATTCAGCTGATTTTCTTTAAATCTTTAGTTTTTTTAACTCGAAATTTTACTTCATGCGCCACGCGTATAAAACACTAAAATATTGTGAACTCTATGTATATTTAAACCTCACTAGAAATCAGTGTTTTATACGCGTGGCGCATAGGAGTGGAAAACACTCGTTTAATGCTTAGAATTTAACTTTTTTAAAAAACAACGAATGTCGGAAAATGTACAGCTTTATTCCTTGTATATTGATCAAGTAGTAATTTAGTTTTCATCATTGTCATAGTACTATTAAAAATGTTTAAAATAAATAAGTTGTTCTTTCAAGCTCATTGTTTATTTTGTTAATAATAATAATAATAATAATAATAATAACCCACGAACCCGGAACCTGCCCAACATGTTTTGCTGGATCAACCAGCAATCACAAAGGCCGGTAAACCACGGCAACGTATGATATGGACAACAGAAATGAATATCACAGTCATGCGCTGCTACTACATAGCAACCAGATTAGAAACAATAGCAACCGGATACAGACATGAATTACATAAGCTTTTCATAGAAGCATATCCACACTTAAGTGAAGCTATCTCTGAACAACGACTGGCGGACCAGAAAAGAGTTATTATCAATAACAACAAACTCACACCGCAAAATATACAAAAAATCAAAGAAGAAGTAGCTGCTGACTTGATCCAAGTAAACCCTAACCTCAACTTAACAATGAATGAAGTACAGGCTGAAATAATCACACAAGAAGAAACACACACGGGAATACCAGACCAGATTCAACCACACAACAGAGAGTCACTCACACAATCTAGCCAAAATCCCACACAGAACATAAGGGAGGAAATAGAAAAATATATAATTAAGTGGGAAGGAACCAATCCCACACAAAGACCTCGTCTACCAAAATTGAACATAAATAACTCCACACAGACGATAATTGAAATATTAAACAAAAATATAATCAAAAACTATCTAAGCGAAAGCTCAGACTTGGTACATATACACTTAATAATATATGCTTGCGCTAGTGCTACTATCACACTAAACAAACAAAATATAACAGATAAAAGTAACTATAAACCAAGAACAGCCCTGACACCCAAATGGCAATTAAGATTAGAAAATAAAATTGACACACTGAGGAGAGATATAGGTAAAACAACACAATACATAAACGGAAACCGGGGTAGGACATTCGTTAAAAAAATAAACCATATTATAAACAACAACACTGGTAGTCTAACAGAAAAACTAGAAACTATGAAACAAAAACTCGCAGTATATGCAGCAAGGTTGAAAAGGTATAAAGAGTCGCACAATAGGAGAATCCAAAACAATATCCATAGATCACAAGAGAAAGTATTTTACCAACAAATAACTAATGGCAAGACGAGCACAAATTCCACACTACCTACTAAAACACAAATAACAGAGTTCTGGAGTGGCCTATGGTCGAACCCAACTGAACACAACAAAGACGCAAAATGGATTGAAGACGAAGAACAAAAGCAACAACAGGAATTCATGATCACATTGGACGAGCTGACAAATACAACCAAGAACACCCACAACTGGAAATGCCCAGGACCCGATAACATACACAACTACTGGTATAAACAATTTACATCAACACATCCATTTATCACCGAACAAATTAATAATATAATCACATATCCACACCTAACACCAGAATTCATAACAGAAGGTAGAACATTTATAAAACCTAAAAACGAAGAAACGAACAACCCAGCGAACTACAGGCCCATCACCTACCTCCCAACTATTTATAAAATAATAACAGCTACCATAAGTAATAAAATAGACACACATCTCATGACACACAACATACTCACCGAACAACAGAAAGGATGTCGCAAGAAATGCTATGGATGTAAAGAGCAGCTGATAATAGACACCACAGTAATGAAGCAAGCAGAAATAGAACAACGAAATCTTCACACAACGTACATTGATTACAAGAAAGCGTTTGACATGATACCGCATACCTGGTTGTCCAAGGTACTAAATATATATAGAATTCATCCGAAGATACAGACATTCTTAACAACTGTCATGAAAATGTGGAAAACTAAAATTGAACTTAAATCAGACACAGGAATAGTACAAACAGAATACATAAATATTAGACGTGGCATATTCCAGGGGGATTCATTAAGCTCCCTGTGGTTCTGCCTCTGCCTAAATCCATTATCGACCACGCTCAATGACACCAAACAAGGCTTCTAAATCAAACATCGCAGAACAACAATCCATACAATAAACCACCTCATGTACATGGATGATATCAAGATTTATGCGTCAACACAATCACAATTACAACAACTACTCCAGACGGTAGAAACAATATCCAAGGATATTAAGATGGAATTTGGACTAAACAAATGCAAAACGCTACATATGGAACGGGGAAAAATAATAACAGATACGACCGAACAAACACTAAATAACGAGACATTACAGCAACTACACCACAATGATCTGTACAGATACCTAGGATTCAGCCAAAACTCTAAATTAAATCACACCAACATCAAAAAACAGCTGCAGACCGAATACGAGAAAAGGCTCAACCGACTACTGAAAACCCTACTTAATTCTGCGAACCTCTTTAAAGCAATTAACACCTACGCTATACCCATATTAACATACTCCTTCGGCATAATAAAATGGACTAAGACTGACTTAGACAACATTAACATACTTACAAGAACATCGCTAACACAAAACAGAAAATTACACCCGAATTCATGTAAGGAGCGAATAAACATAAACAGAAGAGAAGGAGGAAGAGGAATGATTGACCTACACGTACTTCTCGACAAACAAATAAATGGGCTGAGGAAATATTTTACATCAAAAGACCACCCACTACACAAATCAATTGTTAAAATAGACAAAAACTACACCCCCCTTAACCTATCATCACAAACTGCAATAGAAACCATGGGCAAGTCACTGGAAGAAAAGAACACGATATGGTCATCAAAAGCACTACACGGAAAACACCTCAATACTGTTAACAACAATCCCCACATAAGCAAACAACTCACGTACACATTCCTACAGAAAGGGCAGTTGTTCCCCGTAACCGAAGGCTTCATATTGGCTATACAAGACCAAGTAATAGCCACCAGGAATTACAGAAAGTACATACTAAAAGAAACAACAATTAAAGATTACAAATGTAGAAGATACCACCAACACCCCGAGACCATTGACCACATCGTATCAGGATGCAAATTACTTTCTGGCATAGAATACACAAGTAGATAATACACCAGGCACTTGCTCTAAAACATAAATTACATACAGACAACCAACCATTCTACAAATACAACCCGCAGACAGTTCTTGAAAATAAAGAGTATAAATTATACTGGGACCTCACCATACACACAGACAAAACAATCATGCACAATTAACCGGACATTACATTTCAGAACAAAACACGACACACAACATATATTATAGACATCGCAATACCAGCAGACCATAACATAGTGACTAAATACACAGAGAAGAAAACCAAATACCAACCATTGGCAATTGAAATGGAAAGAATCTGGAAACAAAAAACAGTACTCATAATTCCACTCATAATATCCACAACTGGTATCACACCACACACGATGACACAACATCTGTCGGAACTAGATCTGCCAAACAACATTCACACTCAAGTTCAAAAAGCAACCATACTTCACACATGTAACATAACAAGGAACTTCTTGAATCAGAAATAGATTATGTTTGGACTTGGCTAATGCCCGTCCAAATATAATATAACCGACAACAAGTCGAGATAAAATGGTTAATAATAATAATAATAATAATAATAATAATAATAATAATAATAATAATAATAATAATAATAATAATAATAGGGCGTTAGGGCGTATGTAAAGTATCGTACGTTTCTCGAGTGGTATGGCAATTACATTCTCGCGGAATACTGCACTTGCCGCTGCGCGGCCGTGCGCAACATGTCCGCTCATATGTAATATGCTGCAAACCACTCTCGTTACATAATATACTATAACAGGTTCGTTGTTTGTTCAACATGTATTATCACATGTAATACCACTAGTTGTTTGAAATTTTCGGAAAGGCTTGGATTTTTAACGAAAGCTCAGTTGCCTAGCAATGGAACGAGATGAAACTGTTTCTAAAAAAGGCACGAGCTCGTAGAGCGAGTGACTTTTTCTGACAGTTTCATTGAGTTAAAACAAAGGCTTTCTCAACGTAATTTTAAACGAGAGGTATTCGAATGTTTATTTAATAAAATTAAATAACAAAAAATAATTTATCGACAACGTTTACATTAGAGCAATTAAAATAAGTGGTTTATTGTTGTGATCGCTACGCGACCAAACCAAATTTTCAGGCTTTTCTAAACTCGAAATTTTACTTCATGCTTGGGAGTGGAAACACTTGCTTAAAGCTTCAAATTGAATTCTCTAAATAAACCGAGCGTCGGAAAATGTACAACGTATGCATATGTATACTTAAAAGAAATATTCTCGTTATAAAAATGTTCGGTGTTACTTGAAACTCTCTGTATAAGGCATTGTGTATTGTTTACACAATTGCATATTGACCAAAGAGACATCTTTAGGATATCTTACAAATTTATAACATTCTTATGTTCTTGAAATTTGACTTAATCAGAGGTCCAATCAATGATTAGTGGATGAATAAAGCTAATCGGTCGGGGTGCAAATGAACCTTAATGTATTAAATATTAATAATCCATATTGATTTTTCCCTATTTGATGATATTCTCGTAAAAGATTTCGTGAAGTAATAAATTACCTTTCTTGTGTCGATACATACACCAACACAAAATTATCCCTTCATTTTATTCGTCATAAAAACAGGGAAATAAGTTTTCATCGGAAACATGTACGAGTGCACAATGGTTCTGTTTCTTTTTACGATTGTTTCAAACGGGGGAAATTGTGTAGCTTTTGTATTCCCTCCAGGAATTACTCGTTATATATCTATTAGGAGTATTACATATAGACCCTTTTTGCGTGGTGTATGCTAGTAACTAATGTACTTATATGTGTGTGTGTATATAGCCTTTTCAGTACATTTTCCACATTGGATAGTTTATTATTAATGAAGCATTTTGTTTTGTTGAAATGAAAACAATGTTATTGAATTTCTTTGTGAGTATTGAAATAAACATATCAGCTACTGTTTTCTTATTAATCATTTGGTGAAACAGTTTCAATTTATTTATTTATTTATTTAATTTATTTACGGAATCTCCAGTTTACAATAGATTAATACATATACATCTTAATACAATAAACCGACTAAACAAAAACAAAATCTAAATATGCCAAACAAAATTTAAACTTATAACACTACAGAAATATTTTATTTCAAAATATATTGCATATTGATCCCAAATAGTTCAAAACGTAAGAATATGAAACAAGCTCCTTCCCACCTTCAAGTTACAATAAATAGATTAATTAATCAAACACTCAACCTTCAATCGATCAATTAATTATACAACCAAAAAGTTAATATATATATAAATATAATATGAATATAAATATAAAATATATGACAAAACTTAATAAAAGGAACAGTCCCAAACTCACACAAGATATCACAGCGATGTCAACAATACAAATTATCACAGATGGAACATAAATAGTATATGACGAATACATATTGAATAACAGACCACCAATATATATCTGTATATAAAAGGATAAAATGGTATCTTAACATGTACAACAAATGCAAATTATCACAGATTGAACATGAAGTGTAAATAACGAACACGTATTGAATTAGCAATAACAAATAATATAATAAATAGATAATAGAATAAATAATAAGAAGTATGTTCATGTTACATCAATGACAGCGGACAGATCGATATAACGTAAGTGGGTTTTAAAAATTGCAAAGGATGGCGCGAAGAGGAAAAAATTGGAATTATGTGACAAAACATTTGCCTGCCTCATCGTGCGGTCGATGGGGTTGTTCATACCATAGTTCGTGGTATGAAAGGCTAAACGAAATAATGCCCTATGCCTTGATTAAAGGCCCCAGGGTACATTGTAATTTAAAGCACCCACCAGTTCAGTGCAATTCACAAACCCATTCACCAACTTATACAAAAATAACAAGTCCAGAAAAATTCGTCTTTCAGCCAACGATCGCAAATTCAATAATGATAACATTTCGCTATGACTAAAATCTATAATATTTTTCTCCACACGAAAAGCCAATATCTTCAGAAATTTTCCTTGAATCATCTCAATCTGATGAATGGAGCTTTTTGTGTAGGGTGACCAAACTATTGAAGCATATTCCGCATGTGGACGTACCAGAGACAAATAGAGAGTTTTTACAGTTGCGTACTTAAATTGTCTACTAAACCGATTAATAAAACCCAACACTTTTAGTGACTTGTTACACACATGCGAAATATGCTCCCTAAAATCCAGCTTTGAAGTAAACATGACACCTAAATCCTTAACTCTGGTTACACGTGTCAACTGATGATTGACCAAAGAGAAATTAAAATGTTTTTCTCTTCCCCGGGTAAATGATATGCGAAAACATTTGTTTAAATTCAATGCTAGATTGTTTTCTATGCACCATTCTGCAATGACATTCAAATCATCTTGCAGCTGCTGCTGATCTGACTTACTACGATTTTTTTTATAAATCTTTAAATCATCAGCAAAAAGGAGAACTCTACTATTCCTCACATTAAATCCAATATCATTCACAAACAATAAAAATAAAAGAGGGCCGCAGTGCGAGCCCTGAGGTCCCCCAGATGTCACTGATATCGTATTGGACACATTTTGACCAATACGTACTCGTTGTGATCTGCCCACCAAGTAGCTCTCTATCCATTTAATATAAATATAAATGAAATTGCCAATTCTTGGTTGCACAATACTTCAAACATTAAAAGTGCGATTATTTTCGTAATCTACAACAAGTTAGTCTTACAAAGACTTTATCAAATACTTATTGAAACAACTACTTCCTGAGATAATACCCAGACGGACATTGAATTATATAAGAAGTGTTTGCTGTTACATACAGTAACCTACTGCAAATGTAACAATTTGGGTCAAATTATCCAGGCCATCTATAGACACGTTTCGAGATTTATCTCTCATCAGTGTAGCTTTGCCGTTCCCTCTAAACAATTTGATACCTTAGACTGGCGGTCACGTTCAAATTGTTTAGAGAGAATGGCAAAGGTATACTGATGAGAGATAAATCTCGAAGCGCGTCTATAGATGGCCTGAATAATTTGACCCAAATTGTTACATTTGCAGTAGGTTACTGTATGTAACAGCAAACACTTCTTGTATAATATAATGTCCG
This sequence comes from Philonthus cognatus, assembly GCA_932526585.2. NCBI lineage: Eukaryota > Metazoa > Arthropoda > Insecta > Coleoptera > Staphylinidae > Philonthus > Philonthus cognatus. The sequence goes on from OW052241.1 coordinate 158,203,053, forward strand.
TCGGGGTATTATCTTGGGAAGTAGTTGTTTCAATAAGTGATATAGTCTTTGTAGGACTTTCTTGTTGTAGAATCGCACTTTTAATATTTGAAGTTTCAAATATATTGGTTTTCGAAATTAAATTCACTTGGGTTTTGTTTCACTTTTATGTATTTTATTTACTACTAGCTTCGGATTAATACTATTATTAAGAATTATAATTATAACATTAAGCCGAAACTAGTAGAAAAATAAAATGATTATGAGTGAAACAAAACCAGGTGATTTAAATATAACACTTAGAGGGGGGTTAGTTTGTCAATTCTGGCTTAAACATAGCGTAGTACCATCTTTCAATTACCACTTGAACTTCTTATAACACTTTTCAACGTCATATAAGATGGCGGAATATTCAAATTGGTTACATGGAAGCAAAACTATTCTGACTCCAGAGAGATAATCGCTCCGAAGGATTGCTTTCTGTCTTTCACACGTCAAGAGTGACCATTATATAATAATATGGTGGAAATAGAATGTTTATATGAACTGTTATTGCCATTTGAACTTCTTATGTCCCTTTTTAACGTTATATAAGATAGCGGAATTTTCAAAATGGTTACATGGAAGCAAAACTACTTCGACTCCAGAGAGATTATCTCTTCGATATATTGCTTTCTGTCTTTCACACGTCAAGAGCATTATATAATAATATGGTGAAAATTGAATGTTTTTATCAACTGGTATTACCACTTGAACTTTGTATGTCAATTTAAAACGTCATATAAGATGCAGAACATTCAAATTGGTTACATGGAAGCAAAACTACTCCGACTCCAGAGAGATTATCGCTTCAATTTATTGCTTTCTGTCTTTTACAAATCAAGAGTTACCGTTATAATAATCAAACGGTAACTCTTGACCGTTACCGTTATAATAATAATCAAATTGAAGTGGCCATCCATGGCCGCCATGATGTTGGAGCGAGGGTCAAGCAGTTACAAGGCTCCTCGATAGTTTGGTTCACTGACGGATCCAAAACTGAGAACGGAGTCGGAATCGGTATCACTGGCCCTCGATGCGAGTTATCAAGGGCCTTGGGATGATCCCCATCGATATTTCAGGCAGAAATCGAGGCCCTGAACACATGCGCCCACATATGTTTAGACAGGGGATACAACAAACAGAGGGTTTGCATCTGCTCAGACAGTCAAGCTGCATTAAAGGCAATAAAATCGCCTACATCCTACATGCAAGTCTAAATCTGTCTGGGAGTGCAAGCTATTCCTAAAGCAGCTGGCTAGGAACAACAGAGTCAAACTGGTCTGGGTTCCGGGACACGCAGGGATCAAAGGCAATGAAATTGCCGACAACCTTGCCAAGGAAGGGTCCAAGACTCCATTTGTCGGACCAGAACCTTACAGTGAAATAACTAAAGTCCGCATCAAGGGGATGATCCGGGAATGGGAAGATGCTGCCAAAAGTGCTCACCTGAGAAACACAACTGGTCTGCGGCAGGCGAAAAGGTTCATCGCCTTCTCTGCCGTAAGAGCCGGACAGTTTCTCAGGTTAAGTAAGGGCAACCTAAGGCTCATAACCGGCCTTCTAACTGGACACTGTCCTCTGAAGTACCACCTCACCAAGATGGGTCAGACAACTGATGCCAACTGCAGGTTCTGCAACGAGGCACAAGAAACAGCAGAGCACCTACTTTGTGAATGCCCTGCCTTGTCCCTTCAAAGAGGGAACTACCTGTCATCGGCCACTTTAAACACCGAGGAACTGGTACACATTAACCCTCAAGTTATAGTAGACTTCATAAGAAGTCTAGACATTGAGGGACTCAAGTAGGTCAGGGATAGTTACAAAAGATCTTTTAGGTCGAGGTAACTTTGAAAGGCCCAGAGGCCACACGACCCACCGACCCCATAACATAACATAACATAACATATAATAATCAAATGGTGGAAATAGAATCTTTATTTGAACTTTTATTACCACTTGAACTTCTTCTGTCACTTTCCAACGTCATATAAGATGGCTGAACATTCGAATTGGTTACATGGAAGCAAAACTACTCCGACTACAGAGAGATTATCGCTCCGATGTATTGCTTTCTGTCTTTTACACGCCAAGAGGACCATTATATATAATATAATGATGGAAATAGAATCTTTATATGAATTTTTATTTCCATATAAATAAGAAATTCTTTCATTTCAAAATAGACCGCTAAACAAAAATGACGGAAACAGATTTTTTTAACTTTTCTATTTAATGCAGAAATATGCGTTAAATAGAAAAGTTAAAAAAATCTGTTTCCGTCATTTTGTTACGAAAGGTTCAAGGCATATCTTTGTGAACGAAAATTAGTAAAATATTATCTTATAACAATGCTGGAACCGTAGTCCCAGCATACCAATCCCCTTCTTATTGAGGGGGGCTAGGCCATGATTTTCAACTATTTTTGTGTATTTTACGACAATTGTCCAAGTGAGTTTACTTTACAAAACCAATGTTACTAAAAAAAAACGTTTATGAAGGTAACCGGGCGCCCTTATACCCTCTTGGCTACGCCCATGAACACATGCATTTAATACTTATTAACCCATTAACGGCCGAACAATTATAGAGATAACTCTAAAAGTTAATTAATAGGTACAATTCTGCAGTTCTTTTTATGAAATCTATGAATGACTTATTGTATTACATAATGTGATTTTTTTTAAATATAAATAATGTATATGCTCTAAAAGTTCAGGCATTCGTTTATTTTATATAAAAATGTGCAGTATGAAGTTTAGAACGAGTGATTCCACTCCCAGACTAAGCATGAAGTAAAATTTCGAGTTTAGAAAAGCCTGAAAATTTGGTTTGGTCGCTCGGCCAAACCAAATTTTCAGGCTTTTCTAAACTCGAAATTTTACTTCATGCGCCACGCGCATAAAACACTGAAATATTGTAAAGTTTGAAATACACACATAATTTTCATTTTAAATAAGTAATAATCGATATATTTTATTAACAAAATATTTACTTTTTTCTTTATACATTTTCAAGTCAGGTCAAATAATATAATATATCAAATAAACTTATTTAGTAATTTAATTAACAAAAAATTAATAATGATGCGTGTATGCATCAATGGCGCTTAATGGGTTAAGACATTCTTTGGAAGCATATTCTTTAAATTGTTATTCGAGCTTCTTAGCCCCTCTTCTTTTAATGAAATAAGCATAAATATTAAATATTTATACACAAACTTAGAAAACTGTCTCAGAACAAAATTTACACATTCTACTATTTTATTGCAGATACTGTTTATATTCTCTTGATATTTTATAGATATTGTGGATGAGTTACCTCAAAACATAAGGTAATATGCATCATAAGTCACCTATCCCATGAGTCCTTTGTTCAGTCGGGATGCCTTATTTGTAAAGTTTCTGAATGTAATTTTAAAGTTTTCCTTTGTCCCGGTTATACGTGTGCACCTTATGCACGTTTGTATATATCCTGGAAAATAAACAATTGGGTTAAAGCAGAATGGCAACTTTAACTTATAAAACGTTTACCCAAGTCTCCGGGCTTCTTAAATTGAGACCGGAAGCATTTTAATCGAACTTTATCAATATTTCTACAAAATATCAAAGACAAATATTAATGAGTATGTTTTTTATTTGTGTAATAACAATACAGGGAATTTTGCATTTATGTATACATATCCCGATAGTTACAGCATAAATTTGCAGGAATTCATTGTATTTTTAGAAACGGTCAATTTGAAGCTTCTAGCGAGCGTTTCCACTCCCAGATTAAGCATAAGGTAAAATTTCGAGTTTAGAAAAGCCTACATATTTTTAAAAGAGGTCATTTTTTGTTCAAATTCAAATTCAAATTATTTATTTCCAGGAAGAACAATTACATTCATGGGTTGGTCAATTTAAAATAGTAGCATCGTATGGATATAACAAAAGCTTACTGACTAGGTTGTATATATATACAAAACTTACTCACTAGATGTATAATTAATAAAAAAATATAAATTAGTAGTGCATATAAAACGATCTACATAAATAAAATAAGACAAACAATATGAACACTTTTTTTTTTTCACATGAGGTGGTATCGCTTAGCGTCCCTGCACTACGGTCTCCGTGGTCCTTTTGTGCTCCTCTGGTTATTTTACTCCCTGTATATTCCTGTGTCTTCTAAGAAGTCCAGGAGTTTGGGCCAGGGGATGTTCTTGAGCTGTTCTTCAGGAAGCACGGGCTTCCCGAGTTGCTCCGTGCGTTGCCGTTTATAGGCTTCGCATGTGCACAGTAGGTGTTGGGAAGTTTCCTCTTCTTCCAAGCACCCACGGCATAGGGGGCTTTTCTTAAGACCCATCCTATGTTTGTGCTTATTCAGGTCACAGTGCCCAGTAACTAGTCCTGTGATTTTCCTTAGTTTCATTCTGCTCAGTCCTGACAGCGCTAATGCGCTATCAGGTACCGAGCCATCTAGGAAGAGTCTCGTGTGCCTCATTCCCATTTGGTTGTGCCATGCCTTTGTATGCTCCTCTGCTAACTTACGTCGGATTATTTCCTTTCCGGTATGAACACTTTAAAAACGTAGGGATGAAATATATAATGTTTGGACAACAATCCACTGCATGCACAACATAAATATCATAAAATATCACACGAAATTATCACAGAAGTGGTTATATTCTTCTACAGTGTAGAATCCGTGTTCTTCTAGTCGTTTTTTTATTGTCTGTAGGAATTGCTTCCGAGGCAAATCACGAATACATTCTGGCAATTTATTAAATAGTTTCAGACTGTGGACAAGACACGAATTATGGTAGAAACTGTGGTGATGTTTGGAAAGTTTTAATTCTTTTGTACATGTGTTATAATTATGGTTTGTTTGATGAACGTTGAAAAGATGCATGTTACACTTTACGAATTTAAGGGACTCATAAATATAGAGGGTAATTATTGGCATAATTCGTTGCTGCTTAAAAAGGTCTCTACAACTGCAACCCGGGTTCTTCTTGCATATAGCTCGGATGAGTCGTTTTTGTGCGACGAAAACTCTTTTGATATTTATTTCTGTTGTAGAACCCCAAAACAGTACTCCATATGTGATTATAGGTTGACAGTAGGCCATGTATACCGTGCGCGCGGCATTCTCGTGAACGTCCTCCCTCGTTGCGTAAATGAGATATGAGTATTTTGCTAGTTTTGAGCATACTTCCTGTATGTGAGAATCCCACTTTAAATCATTTTGTATTGTAAGTCCCAGAAATCGTGCATCTTCCATTTCACTGATTGGTTCTCCATTTAGCTCAATACTTATTTGCCCCATTGGTACTCTATAGTTGATAACACTAGTTTTAGCTGCATTCATTTTCAATTTATTGTTGGTAAGCCACGTGTTTAGATCTTGTAGTGATTGATTTGTAGCTAGGTTGAGATTTTCCATGGATTGCCCTTTCATATTTATCGTTGTGTCGTCTGCAAACATTGTTATATGCGTGTTAATGGCGAGTGGCATGTCGTTGATATATAATAAGAATAGTAGTGGCCCCAGAATACTTCCTTGAGGTACACCAACAGTTGGATAGGCGAACTGCGAATCGCATAGTTTATTATTAATTGATACGCTGGTTATATGTTTTCTATCAGAGAGATAATTTGTTAGAAGATTGTGACAATTTCCTCTTAGGCCATAAGCTGTTAGTTTTGTAAGCAATCGTTCGTGAGGCGCCTTCGTTAAATTTATAAATATTGACATGACATTTATATTTTTGTCAAGATTTCCAAGAACAAAAGTTAAGAAATTAAATATCGCATGGGCGGTTGTGAGGCCCTTCCTGAAACCAAATTGTTCACTACACAATATTTTGTTCGATTTAATGTAGTTTACTATTCTGTTATACAGCACTCTTTCAAATATCTTAGAAAAAAAAAATAGAAAAAATTGATATTGGTCTATAGTTAGACATTTCATGGGGGTCTCCTTTTTTATGAATTGGAATTATTTTACCAATATTTAGTAGTGAGGGAAATATTCCATCTTCCATTGATTTATTTATCGCAAGCGTTAGTGGATATGCTATACATTCTATGATATGCTTAATAATTCTCGTTGATAAGCCATCGATGTCTCTAGAATTTATTGTTTTCATTTCACATAAGATTGTTCTGATTTCCTCTTCGGATGCAGGATTTAGAAATATTGACCCCATTACACTTGCTTCAGGGTCGTAACTTTCTGTGCATGTTTGTTTATCAGCGTTACCTATTTTACTAAATCATTCATTGGGGGCCCGCCGTGGCCGAACGGTTGAGCCGCTGGTTTCGCCAATCGTTCCCGGCGGTGATCTGGGTTCGATTCCCAGCCGGGGCGAGTAATTTTTCTAACAAAAAATATTCGTCCCGGAGTCCATGGGTGTGTGTGAATGTGTTGTGACGACCAAATATATAGTTATAGATAATTAGCAATAAGTTAAAGAAATAAAACAAATATAAATATAAATAAAATGATGTTGGCTAATGGGCAAGTTCCCAAGGCCAGGCAAAAGCCAAACCCAATAAAAAAAAAAAATCATTCATTGTATTTGATATCTCTTGTAGATTTGTTATTGTTTTTTGATTTGTATCACGAATGTACGTACTAGAATTATGGTTTTTATGTGCGGTTGAGCCCATTTTAAGTTTCAAGATGTTCCATAATGTCTTTGACTTGTTAGTTGAATTATTTATTTTTATTGAGTTGTAATTTTTTATTTCTAAACTCGAAATTTTACTTCATGCGCTACGCGTATAAATCACTAAAATATTGTGAAATTTATGTAAATTCAATTTGAAGCTTTAAACGAGTGTTGTCCACTCCCAGACTAAGCATGAAGTAAAATTTCGAGTTTAGAAAAGCCCCGTGAAAATTTGTCGAGGGTCGCGCAGCGACCCGAGACAAATTTTCTGGGCTTTTCTAAACTCGAAATTTTACTTCATGCGCCACGCGTATAAAACACAGATTTTAAGCGAAGTTTGAATATACATAAATTTCACAATATTTTAGTGATTTATACGCGTGGCGCATAAAGTAAAATTTCGAGTTTAGAAAAGCTCAGAAAATTTGTCTCGGGTCGCTGCGCGACCCGAGACGAATTTTCACGGGGCTTTTCTAAACTCGAAATTTTACTTCATGCTTAGTCTGGGAGTGGAAATCACTTGTTTAAAGCTTTAAAATGAACTTAAAAAAATAAAAACAGGGAATATTTTAAGATTTACAGAAAATAGGCTAAATTTGGAATTCGTATATTTTAAAGAAAAACTCTCTGTATAATGTAAATACATATTTTTTTCCCACTTTTCAACCTTGACGAAATTGAGTTAGCTCTCCCTGGCGGATTATTTTGTGCATTATTTCGACTGAATTTTACATTTTAATTTGTACATCACGATATATTTCACTGAAACCGGTTGGTTTTTTACTGAAACTGGTTGGTCGACACTTAACACTAACACAAAGTCTTATTTAAATAACACTTATTTTTAACACAAAATATTAAAAATCTATCTATGAAAGTACAGCAAAAACAAATATTAATGAGTATGTTTTCTATTTGTGTAATAAAAATACAGGGAATTTTGCATTTATGTATACATATCCCGATAGTTACAGGGTAAATTTGCAGGAATTCATTGTATTTTTAGAAACGGTCAATTTGAAGCTTCTGGCGAGTGTTTCCACTCCCAGATTAAGTATGAAGTAAAATTTCGAGTTTAGAAAAGCCTGAAAATTTGGTTTGGACGCTCCGCGAAGCGGAGCGTCCAAACCAAATTTTCAGGCTTTTCTAAACTCGAAATTTGACTTCATGCGCCACGCGTATAAAACGCTGATTTAAAGTGAAGTTCAAAAGTTGACATTATCAGACTCAAATTAAATCATTGATAACAATAAATCTATGACAATTGGTGACACGCATAACATTAATTTCGATTCAAATATAAACAATTAAGCAATGTTCACTGTGGAGGCTTCTACTTCGTTATACATCATTATTTACACAAATAAGACAACTATAAACAAAGTTAATTGTCTTATTTATGTAACTAAGCAATGACATTTGACCACTTAAGATAATTAATTTTCTTATTAATTTTTTGTTCATTGTTCACCCTGATGAAACGAAATATTTGGTCTCGAAAGCTCGGTATTTCAAAGCAGTAAATTTTTGGTGAAATTTGCTCTATTTAATACAAAGGGCAAATTTAAAAAAAATGTACTTCAAATAGTTCTTAACCCATTACGCGCCATTAAGAGCAAAATTAATTTGTTGACATTAAATGACTAAACAAGCTAATTTTATGCATTCTATTATTTGACCTGGCTTGAGAATGTGTTGAGGAGTTAAAAAAATTTTGTTATTCAAATATTTAGATTATTCCTTATTTAAAGAAATGTTTTTAGTGTTTTTCGAACATCACAATATACAGAGAGTTTTATGTAACACCGAACATTTTCATAACGAGAATTTTTCTTTGAATTATCCATATGCATACGTTACACATATTTCTATGCTTGGTTGATTAAAAGAATTTAATGTTAAGCTTTAAGCAAGTGTTTTCCACTCCCAGGCTAAGCATGAAGTAAAATTTCGAGTTTAGAAAAGCCTGAAAATTTGGTTTGGTCGCGTAGCGCGAAGCGCGGAGCGGCCAAACCAAATTTTCAGGCTTTTCTAAACTCGAAATTTTACTTCATGCGCCACTGGTACAAAACACTGACATATTACTAAGTTTAAAACACACCGCTAAACTTTACATTGAATAAGTGTTTTGTACCGGTGGCGCATGAAGTAAAATTTCGAGTTTAGAAAAGCCTGAAAATTTGGTTTGGCCGCTCCGCGCTTCGCGCTACGCGACCAAACCAAATTTTCAGGCTTTTCTAAACTCGAAATTTTACTTCATGCTTAGCCTGGGAGTGGAAAACACTCGCTTATAGCTTTAAATTGGATTCTTTTAATAAACCGAGCATCGGAAAATGTGTAACGTATGCATATGGATGCTTTAAAGAAAAATTCTCGTTATGAAAATGTTCGGTGTTACATAAAACTCTCTGTATAAGGGTTTTATATGCGTAAAGTAAAATTCCAAGTTTAGAAAAGCCGGAAAATTTGGTTTGGTCGCTCCGCAGAGGGACCGAACCAACGCTAGTTTGTGTATTTCAAAGAAAAAATCTAAGTTTAGTAAGTCACCAGAGAAATTCTAAAAATAAGTGCAGAATTTTACCTGCAACCAACTCTTAAAGTTAACTCTATAATTGCTCGGCCGTTAATGTGTTGATCTAGATATACGTACTAAAAATGTCTTATCAATGATAATTTTTAATTTAAATGTATGGATATCATTATTATTAATCACTATCATTTATCAAATATGCAATTTATTGCAAAATGACAACCCACATAATAAAGCACTCAAGCAAACTAGCGTTACAACTCTAACCCGATTGTGTAAGTCTAAGTCCACAATTCCATTATATGTCTGCGCTAATGAGATATCCTGAAGCAGATTTGTATTATTCATGTTTTCGTTAATTAACTAGATTACAGATTGGCTTGCTCTAAACCGCGCATATTAAAAACTACCACGATTATTGCATGCACGAGTGTGTATCAGTATATTATCAATCTAGACATTGAAACAATATATTATAATGTAGAATTGTTGTAGAGGGGTGATTGCATACGAAATTAAATCTGTAGTTAAAAACAAAAATATTATTTTACCGACAGATTAGGTCTTTTTGAAGAAACTCAATTTTAAATTAAATTTTAATGGTCAACGCCGCGGCTAGGGGGAGAGGGAGATTTGGGGCTCAACCAATCTTTCCCGTTGTTTTAATTTAAAGAAAATAATAACAATCTTCATCCAAAATTGACTTCTTAATGAATAGATTAAACGCAATTAAATCTAGACTTTGAAACAATATATTATAATGTAGAATTGTTGTACAGTGGTGATTGCATACGAAATTAAATCTGTAGTTAAAAATCAAAAATATTATTTTACCGACAGGTTAGGTCTTTTTGAAGAAACTCAATTTTAAATTAAATTTTAATGGTCAGCGCCACGGCCAGGGGGAGAGGGAGATTTGGGGCTCAGCCAATCTTTCCCCTTTGTTTTAATTTAAAGAAAATAATAACAATCTTCATCCAAAATTGACATCTTAAATAAATCTGTAGTTAAAAAACAAAAATATTATTTTACCGACAGATTAGGTCTTTTTGAAGAAACTCAATTTTAAATTAAATTTTAATAGTCAACGCCGCGGCCAGGGGGAGAGGGAGATTTGGGGCTAAACCAATCTTTCCCGTTCTTTTAATTTAAAGAAAATAATAACAATCTTCATCCAAAATTGACATCTTAATGAATAGATTAAACGCAATTAAATCTAGACTTTGAAACAATATATTATAATGTAGAATTGTTGTACAGTGGTGATTGCATACGAAATTAAATGTGTAGTTAAAAATCCAAAATATTATTTTACCGACAGATTAGGTCTTTTTGAAGAAACTCAATTTTAAATTAAATTTTAATGGTCAAGGGGGGGGGGGAGATTTGGGGCTCAACCAATCTTTCTCATTGTTTTAATTTAAAGAAAAAAATAACAATCTCCATCCAAAATTGACATCTTAATGAATAGATTAAACGGAATTAAATTTAACCGGTCAACGCCGTGGCCAGGGGTGCAAAGGGGGGCGAAATGCGGCTCAACCAATCCTTTCCGTTTTTTAATTTAAAGAAAATAATAACAATCTTCATCCAAAATTGACATCTTAATGAATAGATCAAACGCAAAGCGAGTGTCTATTTACAGTTAATTAAAGTGAATATTCATGTGCAAAATGTTAACTAGCAATTAGGAAGTAACGTCGCCCAAGGAGGGAAGTAACGCAGTAATTCTAGAAACGGCCTCTTAATGGTCGTCCTCACTAAATTATAATAATGAATAAATTCCCGCTCTCTCTCCGTCTCTCCTTGGCCGAAATTGTGTTTGTACGCCATGACTTAATAATCAGATTTGTTTGCATAAGCCTCCCTTCAGACCTACATATTTAATTTGAATCAAACCCTTGTTTAATGGAAAGCACATTACGGCTGAAAGTTTCATGAGTTTTACAGAATGCACTTCTATGTCGTGGCGTTAAAGTGAATAGTTTTTTGTTGTTGAAAATAATAAAGTTTAAAAGCATGAGTTTGTTGGAAAACTCACTTTATTTGCTTTTATAATTGAGTCGTGTAGATGCAAAACCAGCCCAGACATACACCTATTTCTTTGATTTTAAAGTTTTGGTATACCTGGATTCTATCCGTCTTAGGCTACAATTTTAAACATAAATTAACCTTCAAAACCCATCCTAAATATTTTGAAATTGAGTTTGGAAAATCCTGTCGAATAAAAAATTTGCTAAATTTCTCGGTTGCCAAAGTTGGCATATTTTTTCAGTTACAAAACCATTTTTTTGATTTTGAGATTTTGCTATCCCTGGATTTTATTAGTCTTAGGCTACAATTTTATAAATAAATTAACTTCGACAACCGATCCTCAACTTTTTGAAATCAAGTTTGAAAAACCCTGTGGAGTGCAAAACCTGCTACATTTCTCGGTTGCTAAAGTTGGCATACTTTTTTAGTTGTAAAAACTATTTCTTGATTTCAAGATTTTAGTATCCCTGGATTCCATCCGTCTTAGGCTACAATTTTAACAATAAATTATCCTTCAAAACCCTTACTATAATAATAATATAATAATAATATTTCTTTATTTTAAAGTTTACTAGCTACACGTAATACAATATATACAAATACAGATTATGTGTAATATAGTCAGTCGATGTACATGATAAGAACTTAAAATAGTGTCAGAGGTATAGTAAGGTAATCATAATATTTTGAGTTAATCATAGGCAAAAGATATCTAATTGTTTAAGAAAATCATGACGGTATATGGTTCCAGATCACATAAGTATTTAAATAGCTGTTTGTTTAGCTGTTTTAAAAATTGGGATTCCTTGATATATAGTGGCATTCTGTTCCAAATTTTAATGGAAGCGTAGAGTACACTCTTTTCATATACCGCAAGCCTGTGCTTAGGGATTACATATATATTTTTTTGTCTTGTACAGTAGTTGTTTTTCATCTTAAAGTCAATAAAGTAATTATTGTGTTTTAGCAGAAATATGACACATTTGTATATGTACAAAGCAGGGACCGTTAGCAACCGTGAACGTTTAAAAACGTCTCTGCACGATTCGTTGAATTGCATCTTTTTTAAAATTCGAATGGCACGCTTTTGCAGAAGAAACACTTTTTGTAGGTTTGCATTAATTCCTCCCCAGAAAATGATTCCATATTGTAGTACCGTATATATATTGCTGTAATAATTTTTTTTACAAATGTCAGAGTTAGTACATTTACGCAGAATTCGTAATCCATATATGCTTTTCGCTAATCTATTGCATGTAGTCGTCGTATGTTCTTTAAAATTTAGCCTGTTATCTATTGTTATACCTAGTAATTTTGAATGATTTTTTAATTTGTATTGAGTGCCGTCAATCGTAAGGTATTCTTCACTAGCACTATTGCTAAATAAAATAATGTTTGTTTTACTTTCATTTAGCACTAATTTGTTGCCCTCTAGCCAGACTTTAATAAGTTTTTTTGTATGACTACTAAGATCAGTTAATTCCATAATTGTGTTTGCTTTTATTATGACATTAGTGTCATCGGCATAACTGGTGATTTCGCTGTTATCCATATTACTTACTGCATCTCCAAGGTCGTTAACGAAAATTATAAATAATAGTGGTCCCAATATGCTTCCCTGAGGAACCCCAGCATTCATTACAGATTTCGTAGATAGGTGTTTTTCCCCGTTCTTACCAATACTTTTGTCGAATGAGTTCTATTGTATAGGTATGATGTGAACAATTGAAGTACTTTACCTCTTATGCCGTATTTTTCCAGTTTAGAAATTAATAACTGATGATCTATACAGTCAAATGCCTTCGTGAGGTCAATCATTATAGCACAAGTGACTTGTTTATTCTCTAAGGCTGTTAGAATTTCATTAATTATTTTAAATATAGCTGTTTCAGTGTTTTTTCCTTCAACAAATCCATGTTGGATACTATGGAAAAGATTGTGTTTTGCAAAGAACTCAATAAGCCGAACAGCTAAAAGTTTTTCAATAATTTTTGCCCATGAGGATATTATGTTAATAGGCCGATAGTTTTCGATGTTTTCTAATTGGGTTATTGAGTTATGTATTTAATCACAATAAAAAAACACTATTATTCCTTACTTCACTTTTATTTTTATTCGTTAGATGTACATTTCGAGGGCAAAGCACTCATTATCAATAACTATTAGTTATTGATAATGAGTGCTTTGCACTCAAAATGTACATCTAACGAATAAAAATAAAAGTGAAGTAAGGAATAAAAGTGTTTTTATTGTGTTCAAAACCCTTCCTTAACTTTTTGAAATTGAGTTTGAAAAATCCTGTCGATTGCAAAACTTGCTACATTTCTCGGTTGCTAAAGCTGGCATATTTTTACAGTTGCAAAATCTATTTTTTAATTTTAAGAGTTGGTATCCTTGGATTCTATCCGTCTTAGGCTACAATTTTTAAAATAAATTGACCTTTAAAACCCATCCCAAACCTTTAAAAATTAAGTTAAAAAAATCATATCGAATGCAAAACGTGATACATTTCATGGTTGCTAAAGCTGGCATATTTTTTCAGTTGCAAAACCAATTTTTTTATTTTAAGGTTTTGATATCCCTGGATTCTATCTGTCTTGGGCTACAATTTTAAAAATAATTTGACCTTAAAAACCCATCCTTTACCTTTTTAAATTAAGTTTGAAAAATCCTGTCGAATGCAAAACCTTCAACTTTTTTGGTTAAAGCTGGCATATTTTTTCAGTTCCAAAACCTATTTTTTTATTTTAAGGTTTTGGTATCCCTGAATTCTACCCGTCTTAGGCTACAATTTAAAAAATAATTTGACCTTAAAAACCCATCCTCAACCTTTTGAAATTAAGTTTGAAAAACCCTGTCGAATGCAAAACCTGCAACATTTTTTGGTTATTAAAGCTGGCATATTATTTCAGTTGCAAACCATATTTTTGATTTTAAGGTTTTGGGATACCTGGATTTTATTCATTTTAGGCTACAATTTTAAAAATAAATTGACCTTCAAAATCCATGCAAAACCTTTTGAAATGATATTTTTTTGAAAAATCCGGTCGAATGCAAAATCTGCTACATTTTTCGGTTGCTAAAGCTGGCATATTTTTTCATTTGCAAAACCTGCAAAGTTTGTACTTAGTTTAACATAATTGTTCTTATTTTCATTCGATACAACGCTTATTCAACACTATTTTAATTTATTTGAAAGATGCTGCAAAATCAGTTTTCGTCATTTTTCCACAAATTTGTCAAAACACAAATGGCTTGATTTTTGGGCGATTTTATTAAAGTGTTCAATTTGATGTTTCGAACGAGTGTTTTCCACTCCCAGGTTAAGCATGAAGTAAAATTTCGAGTTTAGAAAAGCCTGAAAATTTGGTTTGGTCGCGTAGCGCGAAGCGCGGAGCGACCAAACCAAATTTTCAGGCTTTTCTAAACTCGAAATTTTACTTCATGCGCCACGCGTATTAAACACTGAAATATTTTGAAGTTAGAAATACACTTAATAATACTTTTTTTTAAATGAGTAACAATCAAAATATTTAAATAACAAAATATTTCCATTTTTCTTGACACATTCTCAAGTCAGGTTAAATAATACTTGATACATTTAATTATTTGACCTGACTTAAGAATGTGTGAAGAACAATCTAAATATTTCGTTATTTAAATATTTTGATTATTACTCATTTTAATAAAGTATTATTAAGTGTTAATAATACTTTTTTTAAATGAGTAAAAATCAAAATATTTAAATAAGGAAATATTCACATTTTTCTTCACACATTCTCAAGTCAGGTCAATTATTTATTTAAATATTTCGATTATTAATACAATGTTTGATACATTGTATTATTAGACCTGACTTGAGAATGTTAAGAAAAATGTAAATGTTTCCTTATTTAAATATTTTGATTTTTCTTGACACATTCTTAAGTCAATATATTTTGACTATTATTCATTTTAAAAAAGTATTATTAAGTGTATTTCTAACTTCAAAATTATTCAGTGTTTTATACGCGTGGCGCATGAAGTAAAATTTCGAGTTTAGAAAAGCCTGAAAATTTGGTTTGGCCGCTCCGCTTCGCGGAGCGACCAAACCAAATTTTCAGGCTTTTCTAAACTCGAAGATTTACTTCATGCTTAGCCTGGGAGTGGAAAACACTCGTTCAAAACATTAAATTAAACACATTTATAAAATCGCCCAAAAATGTGACTTTATTAATAAATTAACAAATTTAGTAATTTTACTAATCTAATAACTCTTGAATTAATTTCTCACTTAATGCTTGGTGAAACATGTTTAAACAATAAGGTAAAAATTAAACACATAGTTTGTTTTACATACATGTAATAAATTTGTATTCTGACCAGTTTCGAATTTTCAGACATTTTTAAAAAATAGTACAAATTAAAGCTGATAATAGTAGAAAGACATAACTGATCTAATATTATTATAATTTTGACCCCACAAGTTGTAGGTTACTTAACTCTTACTTAGGCTCAAGGCGCCAACAAGTCCTAATTAATAACAACCGATCAAAGGAACTGCAATTATCATTTGGTGTTCCCCAAGGCTCTATTTTAGGACCACTTCTGTTTTTACTATACATCAACGACCTCTCTTATCAACCGGATAACTCATTAGTTATATTATTTGCTGACGATACGACGGTTAAGACCTCAGGAAAATCAGCAAATGATGCAGTATTAATACATGAAGAGTCGGTCAATCAGGTGTCTCGTTGGTTTGACACAAACAGATTATGCCTTAATGTAGACAAGTCCGTTAACATTAATTTTTCACTAACTAACACTGCTAGTATAACTTGTGTAAAATTTCTTGGAGTACACCTAGACAGCAAACTTAGCTTCCAAAAGCATCAAGAAGAAACAGCAAAAAAGCTATGTACAACGACATACCTGCTGCGGCAGGTGAAATGTTGGCTTCCCAGAAGTGCCCTGGTACAAATATATCATGCGTTATTTCAAAGTCATCTTAATTATGCAGTAATCATATGGGGTCATAGTAGCATTACCACCAGGCTTTTTAAGCTACAAAGAAGAGCAATAAGAACTCTAGGTTCTCTTAGCTATCGCGATGACTGTAGGCATATATTCCTACATCTAAAAATATTAACTTTGCCGTGCATCTTTATACTTGAATGCCTAACTTATGTACGTGAACATCTGGCATCTTACAGTCAGCGTAATGAAACACACACCCACAATACTAGATCGGCATCTGAAATTGACATACCGAAGCTTAGGCTAACCAAGTCACGAAGGGGCGTTAATTACTATGGACCTAAATTTTACAATAAATTGCCTGGGGATGTGAAGTCATTAAGTGTACCTGCATTTAGGAGGCGTATGAAGGAATACCTAGAGAGTAAAGCCTTCTACAGTGTAAAAGATTTTCTTAATAGCAGCATATCGGAGATTAAATGTTGAAATGCGTTTTATGATTATTCCCTTCTCTGTACAACTCTGGTTGTGCATTGATGTTTTAATATGTATGTATTTGTTTATATTTAGAAATTGTTAGATTTAAGGTATATCATTATCATTCCATTTGTATTTGACAAGTGTAAAACTTAATGTTATGGCACAATAAAAATTATTATTATTATTATTAATATACAAAATTCTTATTCTTGCTCCAGTCTTTCAGTCTTTAAACTTTATATACTTTGTACTCTGCGCTCTAAACACTAGACTTTTGACTTTAGTTATATATATATATATATATATATATATATATATATATATACAAAGCATAACACAAGTGGTCTCGCTGCTTCTTTGCTCTTCTTCGGGTGGATTAATCCCCGTAGTTCGGTGTTACATGTGCGACTTGGCGTGTTTATTTTGTCAGTTATCTTCCTCTATGTGTTTCTGTGTTCCGTTTTTGTTTTCCAGTCAGTTATTTCTATACTCCGTAGATCGTCCGCGAGTTGGCTTATCCATCGTGACTTCGGCCTGCCTCTTTGCCTCTTGTTACATGGTCTCCATTCCATAATTGATCTTATCGTTGCCTCGGGTCCTGCTCTCCAGACGTGTCCTAGCCATTTTAGCCTCATCCGCTTTATGTAATTTATGAACGTTTCTTCGCCTAGTTCTATTTCAATTTCTCTGTTGTACCGCTGTCTTATTTTATTTTCAGGAGTTCTGACTGGACCTAATATTTTCCTCATTAGTTTTCTTTCAAAAGTTGACAGAGTGCTTTGTTCCTTTTTTGTTATTGTCATTGTTTCTGCTGCGTACGCGATTATGGGTCTTATCATTGTTTTATATAGCTTAATTTTTGTGTTCTTGCTAACTGATTTATTTTCTAAGATCTTTTTGTTTGCGTAGTAGGCTCTATTCGCGATATGAATTTTTTCGTTTATCTCCAAATTTTCTTCATCATTTGAGATTGTTATTCCTAGAAATTTAAATTTAGTCACCTCCTCGAAATCGTACTGGCCAATTCTTATTTTATTTCGGAGATTCTCACTTCCAAATTTCTTAAATTTTGTCTTTTCGATGTTAATTTGTAAGAACATTTCTCTCCCCTCTGCAATAATTTTAGCTAATATTCCTTTCATTAAGTGTCTTTGTTTAGTAATGAGTACAATATCGCCAGCATAAGCAATGATCTGGTATCATTTTGTTCTTAATGTTCCTTTTTTGATTACTTTCCTCAATATGTGTTCAAGAGCCAGATTCAATAAGCTTGCAGACAGAGAATCTCCTTGTCTTACCCCCTTGTTTATTAGACTTTAGTTAGTGTACCTAATATTTAGTGTATGGATCCTACTCTGTACAGATTTTAGTCTGTAGACTCCAGTCTTTCAGTCTTTAGACTCTAATTACTTTGTACTCTATGCGATCTAAAATCTAGGCTTTTTGGGCAGCTTGGTGGTGTAGTGGTTAGAGTGTTGTACTGCCACGCCACGGACCGGGGTTCAAATACCGGCCTAACAAGTTGTCTGCATTTATATGGGTTAGGATAAAAATTCCAAACACTCCGTCTTCTCGGATATGACGTTAAATGCATGTAGGACCCGTGTACTGCCTGGATGTTGCGTGCACGTTAAAGATCCCTACCGGTGGGTTGGAACTCCCACCGGGTTCGGCAAAATTCCCGGATAGCTGTAGACCTAATCTCCGGCGTCATGATTGGCCTTAGCAGCGGAAATAGATGACGTAAAACCCAAAATAAAAAAAAATCTAGGCTTTGGATTTTAGTCAGTCGACCTAAACTCTAGTTTCTGGATCCTAAACAGTCTAGATTCTAGGTTAGTTTTAGGATTTTAGACTCGAGAATAAATAAATTAGTCTCTAGACAAGTTCCTTGTTTCTTGGGCTAGCTAAACTTTTCGTTCTAGACGCATAACTCAAGACTCTGATCTGTAAACCCTTAACTACAGACCCAGACTCTGGATTCCATGCGCTTGTGCCATAGTCTCTAAGGCCTAACCTAAATCACGGAAAAGAAAATATTTAAAAAATGCCAAAAGTCTTAAAAGCAAAAGTCACTGTTTGTAACTAAATAGTGACTTTTGCTTTTAAGACTTTTGGCATTTTCAAAATATTTTACTAAATGTTCAGGAACGTAAAATTACGTTTTTGTTATATTTTTGTAAATGTACATCATTTGAGATTGTTATTCCTAGGTATTTTAATTTAGTCACCTCCTCGAAATCGTACTGACCAATTCCTATTTTATTTCGGAGATTCTCACTTCCAAATCTCATAAATTTTGTCTTTTCGATGTTAATTTGTAAGAACATTTCTCTCCCTTCTGCAATAATTTTAGCTAATATTCCTTCCATTAAGTGTCTTTGTTTAGTAATGAGTACAATATCGCCAGCATAAGCAATGATCTGGTATCATTTTGTTCTTAATGTTCCTTTTTTGATTACTTTCCTCAATATGTGTTCAAGAGCCAGATTCAATAAGCTTGCAGACAGAGAATCTCCTTGTCTTACCCCCTTGTTTATTAGACATTAGTTAGTGTACCTAATATTTAGTGTATGGATCCTACTCTGTACAGATTTTAGTCTGTAGACTCCAGTCTTTCAGTCTTTAGATTCTAATTACTTTGTACTCTATGCGATCTAAAATCTAGGCGTTGGATTTTAGGCAGTCGACCTAGACTCTAGTTTCTGGATCCTACACAGTCTAGATTCTAGGTTAGTTTTGGGATTTTAGACTCGAGAATAAATAAATTAGTCTCTAGACAAGTTCCTTGTTTCTTGGAAACTTTTCATTCTAGACGCATAACTCAAGACTCTGGTCTGTAAACCCTTAACTACAGACCTAGACTCTGGATTCCATGCGCTTGTGCCATAGTCTCTAACCTAAATCACGGAAAAGAAAATATTTAAAAAATGCCAAAAGTCTTAAAAGCAAAAGTCACTGTTTGTAACTTAACAGTGACTTTTGCTTTTAAGACTTTTGGCATTTTAAAAATATTTTACCAAATGTTCAGGAACGTAAAATTACGTTTTTATTATATGTTTTTAAATGTACAGGGAGTTTTTCTTTTATATATTGATGCCTATGCATTTTGAGACGTATGCATTTAGTGTCGTCCCTTGTTGAGTTTTATTTGAAGTTTTGAACAAGTATTTCCACTCCTCGATTAGGTTAGTCATACTAATGCCCACCAATGCCCAGGCAGTCGACCTAGACTCTAGTTTTTGGATCCTACAGTCTAGATTCTAAGTTAGTTTTAGGATTTTAGACTCGAGAATAAATAAATTAGACTCTAGACAAGGTCCTTGTTTCTTGGACTAGCTAAACTTTTCATTCATAACTCAAGACTCTGATCTGTAAACCCTTAACTACAGACTCAGACTCTGGATTCCATGCGCTTGTGCCATAGTCTCTAAGGCAGTAGTTCTTAGCCTAAATGACGGAAAAGAAAATATTTAAAAAATGCCAAAAGTCTTAAAAGCAAAAGTGACTGTAACTAAACAGTCACTTTTGCTTTTAAGACTTTTGGCATTTTCAAAATATTTGACCAAATTCCGTTTTTATTATATTTTTTAAAGGTACGGGGGTTTTTTCTTTTATATTTTGATGCCTATGCATTTTGAGACGTATGCATTTAGAGATATCCCTTGTTCGTTGTTGAGTTGTATTTGGAGTTTCGAACAAGTACAGGGTTAATCAAAATAAAGGAACATATTTTTCTTGAATAATTTTCTCACTGAAGCAAACCAAGTGTAATTTAATTTAAACCTTCATTATCAATAAAGGAACATATTTTAAACATTTATTTCTTTGAAATTACAAAAGATAGGATTACAATTCTAACGTTCCTGGAAAGAGAAAAGTTCAGTTTTTTATGAATTCAATATGAGCACCATGTGTTTTCCGTGCTGTGGATTTTTTTGGGCTCCTTTCGTAAACTGTACGAATACGCTCGACATTTTCATTTGATGTGCGTGGACGTCCCGTGATTTTCTGTTGGTAGATGCAACCATCATCTACAAATTTTCCATGCCACTGGTAAATCTGCTTATGACGAGGCGATAAAAAGCACGTCGAACTTCAATAATGGACTAGTTTTGCTAATTGCAGTACACAAAGTGCTTTTTCTTGTTGTATCGTCATTTTACTACAGACAATCAAAATGATAAGCAACAGCGCCAATGCGGCCGTGGTTAGAACTTTTGCCTGGACTGTTTAAATTTTAAACTTTTGTCTGTCCAGGAACGTTGGAATTATAGTTCTACCTTTTGTAGTTTGGAAGAAATAAATGTTAGGAATCTGTTCCTTCTATTTGAATAGCCCAGTATTTCCACTCCTCGATTTGGGTCGGTATACTAATGCTCATTTGCTCGAAAGTCGATAAGGTTAATCAGTGATTAGTACCTCTTAAAAACACATCAATTTTATGTATAAATTATTTACAGAATCGCATAATGATAAAAGAGACATGTTTAGGATATCTTACAAATTTAAAACATTCTTGTATTCTAGAATTACAAGGGTTTAATCAATGATTAATAATTGATTAAAGTTAGTCAATGGGGGTGCAAATGGGGCACAAATGTATCAATTTGTTAAACTTACTAAATTTACAAAAATTAGTTCATGAAAGTTAATACTATCAACTTTCATAAGCTTAATGTAATATACAGAATTCTTTAATTAGTAAGTGTATCAAGTTGTTAACCTTTGTAAATTCACAAAAATAAGTTCATGGAAGTTAATACTTTCATAAACTTAATGTAATATACAACATTCTTTAATTAGTAAGTGTATCAAGTTGTTAACCTTTGTAAATTCACAAAAATAAGTTCATGAAAGTTAATACTATCAACTTTCATAAACTCATATTTTCTCTTTCCTTTGTACATCAAGTTTTATATTTTTTTCCTTTGTTCACTCTCTCAAGTAATAAAATAAATTCGTCGTATCGTGTTACTCTGGATTTATCGAATTTTTCTTCTGAAATAAGGGTCAAAGCGCGGAATGCCGGTGAGAAAAAGGGCTTTAATAACGTAAAAGAAGACTTCTTCCGACTGAGGAGAGAAAAACCCAATTAATACCCACCCTCAATAAAATTTATAGGATCTCAACAAGCAATTACCAAAGTTTTCCTCGGAGAGAGAGAGAGCGGAAAAAAGGAGTGTACTCTTTACTTTGCCAAGAAACCGGAAAGTTCATCAGGAGTGAAGGTTAAATGCATGGATGATTATATAAATCATTTTATCTTGCCTAACGTGATTAATAATAATAATAATAATAAGTCTTTATTGCCCAACAGGAAAATTACATCCCAATTACAAGACAATATGTAAAATAGATTAATTACATGGCCGTATGCGTGTATACATATACAAATAAACAAAAAAACGAAAAATACAGATACGTGAATATATTATGTTAAGTTATTTTCTCTTTCAAATGTGATAATAGAGATTTAATGTTGTCATAAAATATGTCGCAGGAATAAGGTAACGCATTATAAACACTACACATAATAAGTATTGGCGATTTAAGTTTATAGTTGGTTCTACATGGTGGTATACTAAACATAAACTTTTGTCTGCTGCAAAAAGTTGGTATGCGCAACCGCACTTTGTAAATAAATAATATACATCGATTAAAAAGCACATTTGGTTTATAATTATTAATGCATTAATCATCGCTTCCACAATAAGCGATGACTGTGATACATGGTTAATACTTTAATTAAATTAAAATACTTCGTTGGAATTACGACTTCCTTCGTTGGAAATAGTTTCTGGTATAAATGTGGTAAGGAAACAGAAACTATTAAAGTCTATTAAAATACTAACTATTAGTCATCTTAATTAATAGCTAGTAAATACTAAATCCAGGCAAAATGACAAAATCAAAATACATTTTTTTTTTACCGTAGCTATACAGCAGAGCTGGGACGAATCCTCGTGAAAAGGATTCCAATCACGAATCCGATTCACCGAATATGATTCGAATCACGAATACTCGAATAAAGGATTCGTAAGAGATAAATATGATTCGAATCCTGTTTTTCCGAATGACGAATACACATCCTTTAAGAATAAATTTGATTTTATTATTTTTTTGCAACCATTAACATATAAATATCGTTATCAGTTGTTTTAACGAAAATATTCAACTCGTTGATAACAGACTAAATATCTTTGTTACTCTGATTCAAGATGTATTTATGTGTTTTTGAACTTCACTTTAAATTAGTGTCTTATACGCGTGGCGCATGAAGTAAAATTTCGAGTTTAGAAAAGCCCCGTGAATATTTGTCTCGGGTCGCCGCGCGACCCTCGACAAATTTTCTACGCGTGGCTTTTCTAAACTCGAAATTTTACTTCATGCTTAGTCTGGGAGTGGAAACACTCATTCAAAACTTCAAATTGAACTCTATTACAAAATCGAGGAATGCCTGGAAATTACGGAAATAAAAAATTCACTGAATATCATTAAAACCGGGAAAGTCAGAGAAAAGTCATGGTATTTTATTCAAATTAGCTAAAACACTAACAAAAAAGCTATATGATATTATTAAATTTGTCAAAATCAACAGGCATTATAAAAATTATAAAACACGTACAAATTTATAACCAACTTAAATATTTCCGTAACATATAAATTTCAGTAACATATAAATATCGTTATCAGTTGTTTTAACAAAAATATTCAAAACTTAATTATTTATTATTAACACTGAACATCGTTGATAACAGACTAAATATCTGTGTTACTCTGATTAAACATGTATTTGTGTTTTTTGAACTTCACTTCAAATCAATGTTTTGTATGCGTGGCGCATGAAGTAAAATTTCGAGTTTAGAAAAGCCCCGTGAAAATTTGTCTCGGGTCGCTGCGCGACCCTCGACAAATTTTCTACGCGGGGCTTTTCTAAACTCGAAATTTTACTTCATGCTTAGTCTGGGAGTGGAAACACTCGTTCAAAACTTCAAATTGAATTGATTATAAAATCGACGAATGCCTGAAAATTACGTAAATAAGAAATTCACTGAATATCATTAAAACCGGGAAAGTCAGAGAAAAGTCATGGTATTTTATTTAAATTTAATTTAATTTAATTTACTTTATTGACGGCTTAACACCATTTTACAATAATACAATATAAATTTAATTCATGATACTTAATGATAAAAAAAAAACAAATAGAAAATAGATACAAATGTAGGCAGTGAACAAAAAAGAAATACATAACAATACATTCATATGAATCTAAATCTAAAAAAAAATAATAAGAATACATAACATTATAAACAGACGTATACATCAGTATTTAATAATAATTTTTTGAATTTATTTAATGTGTTACCAAAGATACAAATGTTTCTACTATCACATATTTTGTTCCAAATCGACACATTCTAGAAAGTGGTTCATTGTTCCCATAATTTGATTTAAACATTTTAATTCTAAAAGTTAGTTTGGATCTAGTATTGGTAGGGATACTAAAATTATTCATGTTAAGAAGCTCAACACAATCGCATAAACCATTTACTATTTTGTATAAGAGACATAAATCCAAATAAATCCTTCTTTCATGGAGTGATTTTAAATTTAAAAGTGCTAACATTTGTGATCTGCTGTAATTAACGCGAGATATGCCCATAGTAAATGATATATTTAATAAAAATTTGTTTTGTACTCTTTCAATGCTGTTCACAGAATTTTTATAATATGGCGACCAAATATTCGACGCATATTCTAGTTTAGATCTTACTAATGACAAATACAATGTTCGTTTAGTGTTAATAGAAAATTTGTAGCCAAAACGTTTTATAAATCCAAGTGATTGTAGAGCTAAATTGGTAATATGGTTTATGTGATTCATAAATATGAGCTTCGTATCAAAAATCACTCCAAGATCTCTAACGGAACAAACACGAGATAGAATACAGTTATTTAGGATATAATTATGTAGTGTAGGGTTCTTACTTCTGCAAAATGACATGACTGAACGTTTGCTATAGTTTAATGAAAGATCGTTGTCTGCACACCATTCACTTAAGTGATTAATATCTTGTTGCAGAAAATGTATATCGTCAATTGAAGAAACGGTTCGTAAAAGTTTAAAATCATCAGCAAAAAGCAAGAACTTGCTATTTTTGATATAACTACCTATATCATTAATGAACAACAAAAATAGGATTGGTCCGCAGTGCGATCCCTGACGGACACCAGATGATACTTTTATTGTTCGTGATATAAAGTTTTTTATTTTAACAAATTGTGTTCGTTCCGTCAGAAAGCTCGAAAGCCAATTTAAAACTGCAGTTCCAAAACCATAATTTCCCAATTTTCTCAACAAAATTGCATGCGATACACGGTCGAAAGCTTTTGAAAAATCTGTGTAAATGGCGTCGATTTGTTTATTATTTTCAAAAGCGTTTAAAAGGAATGATTGAAATGTTAGTAAATTAGTAACAGTTGATTTACTATTACAAAAACCGTGTTGTTCTGGGCATATAATTTGTTTGCAATGCCAAATAAGTTGTTTAGATACTAATTTGTCGAATATTTTAGGAATTACTGATTGGTAGCAAATTCCACGATAATTTCTGATATTCTCACGGTTGCCACTTTTGTATAAAGGAACAATATAGCTTTTTTTTCCAAATATATGGGAATATGCCACCCTCTAAAGATGATTTAAATATAAGATAAATAGGCTGACACAAAGAATAAACACATCTTTAAAGAAAGTAGGCTGGAGTACCATCAGGGCCTATAGAGCAAGAGTCATGCAAAGATGACAGAGCATTAAACACATCAATCATATTTAATTGTAACCTATTTAACATTATATTATCAGAAGTATAAACATGATTATTACGCACTGTATGAACTTTACTACCACAATATACTGATTCAAAAAAGTCTGCAAATAAGTTTACACATTCACTTCCTGAAGTCGATTTCCGTTCATCCAGAAACGTGTTTTTAGGTAAGCCATCAGTTTTTGTTGATGCACGGACATAATTCCAAAAATTCTTCGGTTTATTAATTAATTCATTTTCCAGATTATTAATTAATATAGTTCTTAAATAATTGTCTCGCTAAGTCTTTACATTCTCTTCTTAGTGAGGTAAATGTATGTAGGTCATCAACTCTGCCGCTATATTTGAATTGACGATGCGCTGATTGTTATCTTTTCGTAAGAGAGATTAATACATTATTATACCATTTTGGGTAAGTGGAGGATTTAATGCTTTTAACTGGAATGTATTTATTAAAAATGGAAAAGCAAACTTCATAAAATTTATCAACTAAAATATTTACATCCGTGTCTACTAGGTATTCTGACCATACTACACTTGATAAACACATATTAATATCATCATAATTTGCTGCTTTAAAATCAAATACAAAATCTTCATATTCCAACATATTGTTTATTAAAGTCCGATCTTCTTTTATCTCAATTGTGTATGATTCATGATGCATTGAACTGTGGGAGAGAGGATCGTTTGAAATGTAAATATACATATCCACAATATTAGAAAAAAATAGGTTCAAAAAAACACCTCTTTTGTTGGGAATTGTATTCTTTTGCCGTAGGTTATAGTATTCCAAGTTTTCTGCCAAAATTTGAGCATTTGTGGAACTATTCTCATCACATAAAACATTTATCCCATTTAAATCCCATGCAGCACGCGGCAAATTATAATCTCCACAGAATATGTATTTATGAGCAGAGTATAAGTTACAAATTAATTCTATAGATTCAAAATGGGTTCTATAATGTAGTTCATCGGACGCAGGAGGAATATATACTGATGAAACAATATATTTTCCAGCAATTGATACAAAAACTTCCTCTATGCTAGATGGTGTAGCAATTTTCTTAGAAGACATCCGATTGCAAACAGCAATCAAGACACCTCCACCCCGACTTTTGTTACTCGATAAAATTGATCTGTCACATCTATAAATGTTAAATCCACGAAATTTCAATTCTGCGTCATTTATAGATGAGTCCAACCAAGTTTCTGTTAAAACAATTATATCAAACGTAGTTACATTTAAATTAATCATTATATTATCAAGTTTACTTCTCATTCCACCCATGTTATGATAGTAAATAATTAGTTTTTTTGCTTAAGCGCTGTATTTGATGGATACTTTCTTTTATGAATGGAGGGGCACCCATTAAAATATTTGATAGAAAGATCAGTTTCACCATTGATTTTGCGATCATTCAATTCCGTGTACATATTTTTAATATAATCTCGTTGGTTAATGGCTAAATCAGGTTTAATAATAATTGTTTTAGTTTGTTCCTTGATTATCTTGGATTTCTTTAGTATATTCTCCACATGGGTTTTATTACTCAGAGTAATTTTTAAAGGCCTTGGTTTAGCTGATTTCGTCCCTAATCTAATAACATTGGTAACTTCAACCATTTCAATATTTTTTGTAGATTCAATAAACGCATTTAAATCATCGTTTTTGCGTGTACTTGGATTTTCAGATGACGATTCTTGTAAGTTGTATACTATAATATTACAACTCCTATGTTCTCTATCAGCTATTTCGCTTAATATATTTTCATTATTGTTGCTATTACTGAGTTTTTCAACTTCATCTTTTATGTAAAGTTAATTAAAGGAAAGGCACTTGGTATTGTTTCACAATTAAATCTTTATTCCGACTAGTTTCGGTTTGTTAGACCATTTTCAAAGGAATGCACAGAAAAAAATATTTTCTAAGTATATATACAATATTTTTGTTTCAGGTAATAAGAGAAGTCAGAATTGGGGAATTCCAAATCTCCTCGTTGTCGTTTACGATATTTTTCCCCATTTTTATGGCCCTGTTAATCTCCAGGCCCTCTTTGAGGTTTAGTGCGTATCCCTTATTACCTGAATGCAAAATCTTAAAATTATGCGGATTAAAGAAGTGATTGAATGCGATGCAATATTTGGAAAAGCCATCATCTTTTAGTTTTTTATTTTCTTGTTCAATCTCGAAAAGTCTAGCGTTTAATGTTGATATTGTGTCAACCATCGATGATAATGTTGAAGATATTTCATCTTTAAACGAAGTAAATTCTTGGCGAAAAAATTATTTGATTGCAACAAATGAGGGGCAACACATAGGGCATGACCATTTCAAACCATTAGTTTTTTTTATCTTCAGCGCGATAAAACGCAAGATTTTTATCTGTAACGTCTACACATTTTCCATGATACCAATTACCGCATGGTCCTAAACATTTTATCGATAACGAAACGTTTTTAGGAGTTATTGTAGTTTTACATTGAGCGCATTCTAACGACATCGTGATATACATTTACAAAAGTATAATATGTTGGATTTATAGGATATTTTAAGAGATTATAACAAGGTCACAAACTATTCACACCGACCGCGCCTATGGTGGTGACTAAAAAATACACAAACTAGACTAGGCGACGGAAAGGTGAACGAACACAAGATAACAAAGGACACACGAAATCGCAGATAGACAAAAAATTGCGCGGGGAAACAATGACTAATGGTTCAGTGAATCGTTTATTGAGGTTTATTTAGGTTAGCGCAAATATATTGCATTAATATTACTACAGCCACATGTAACGCTAAACCAATATGATATATGAACTCAGAATAGCTTAAAGTATACCTTAGATACGATGAAATATTTACTGAATTTTTTAATATCACAATAAAATCACTTTTGAATACCAATACACAAACAAAAAAGCCACATGATATTTTTAAATTTGCCAAAATCAACAGGCATTATAAAAATTACAAAACACGTAAAAATTTATAACCAACTTAAATATTTCCCACAAAAAAAGTTATATTAAAAGTTCAGAGAAATAAATCTTGAATCAGGAAAATGTCGGGAAACTTAAACATTTCAGACAGTGGCTACCATGTCAGTTTTACTTCAAATAATGTTGAACAAAATATTGAAAACTAGATTATTCTCTTTAAAAACATTTTCAGTAATTTAATGTTCTTATCAAAGCAATCAGTTTGAAGTTTCGAACAAGCGTTTCCACTCCCAGACTAAGCATGAAGTAAAATTTCGAGTTTAGAAAAGCCCTGCGTAGAAAATTTGTCGAGGGTCGCGCAGCGACCTGAGACAAATTTTCACGGGGCTTTTCTAAACTCGAAATTTTACTTCATGCGCCACGCGTATAAAACAGCGATTTAATGAGAAATTTAAAAACACACAAAACAAATTTTTCATGTTAATCCTTACAATTAATTCTAATTATTTTTGACGATTCAAATCCTTTTGTAAGTATTCGAATCCTTTTCTAAGCATTCGAATCCTTTTGTAAGTATTCGAATCCTTTTGTAAGTATTCGAATCCTTTTGTAAGTATTCGAATCCTTTTGTAAGTATTCGACTCCTTTTATAAGTATTCAAATCCTTTTATAAATATTCGAATCCTTTTATGGGGAGTTGAATAACCCGCATTTGGATTAGAATACGAATCCTCTTAAAAAAATGTAACGAATACGGATCACGAATCCAGGTTTACCAAAGTATTCGAATGCCTTTTTTGAATCCTCTAAAGGATTCGAATCCTGAATGAATCGAATCCGGCCCAGCTCTGCCATACAGTCATTTTACCGTAGCCATACAGTCATCTATCCATTATTTTTTGAACTTATTCAATTAATTTCGTCTTTTTTACTTATCACAAAGCTTATCTTATTAATTTAGGACGGCACAATACATTCACACACATCCATGGCTCCAGAGGGTGCTAATTTCCCTATAAGAAAGTACCACCCCCCGGTGAGATTCAAACCCACGACCCTCTGGCCCAAGAGCTGGGGCTCTACACACTGCCACACGAGGGTCCCTCTAAAAAAAAAACATTTCTTACTACTAACTGTATGTTTTTGAGTTTACGTGAAGTGATTATTACACATAAAAAGACTGTTATTCCTTACTTCACTTTTTATTTGTACCGTTTGATGTACATTTCGAGACAAAAGGTGCTTATTATCAATAACAAACTGTTTGTTATTGATAATGAGCACCCTGTGTCGCTAAATGTACATCTAACGATACAATTAGAAAGTGAAGTAAGGAAGAACAGTCTTTTTATGTCTAATTTCTTACTACATTAAAAACAATAGACATTATTCTTTTAATTGTTATTTCATTACTTATGCAAAACGCCTCATCAGATTTTTCACAAAAACTCGCTCTTCCCCCCCCTACTTTAACTTAAAAGAAAGTGTAATTAAAAAACTGCTAAGAAAAGGGAAAGTTCTCCCTTTTCCACTCTCCATTTTTTTATGGCCCATCTTAGTTTTAGGTCGCTGGGGGAAAAGCTGAAGGTTTGGCGAATAATGGAAATGTATAGGATAAGTAAAGTCAATTGTTTTTTCTGTCATTGTTTAGGGCAAGAGAAGAGGCAAAAAAGGCATTAATTTTTATTATAGGACCAGAAGGATTTTCGTGGCGGAGGGAAAAAATTAAGTAAAGTGGCGATTGGGTGTCCTTTATTGTTAAGATAGTTTGGAGAGGGCTTGTGGGATAAAAATAGCTACAAGTGGAAATTATTGAAGGGATTTTCTTTCATCTATTATGCTTTAGAAGCCTTGATTATATTCTCATAAATAATTATTACTAAATTTTCAGGCTTTTCTAAACTTGAAATGTTACTTTATGCTTAACCTGGGAGTGGAACACTCGTTCGGCACTTGTCTATGACTTATTTTGCCATTTTTTGTTTTATATAAAACAAAATGCGCGGTATTGATAAAAGAAGTAATAAATTATGAATACTTATCAAAGAAATTAATTAATAATTTAGATCATAAAGATTTTTATAAAAATTCATGATTTGAATTATTAATAAATTTCATTTCTTTGATAAATTCACCCAAAGCGTCAATATTATAAAAATCGAAAAATCTTGAAAATTCACAAAAAGCGTCAACAATTCAAAAAATGCAAAAAGGAAATATTAGAAATTCACAAATATTTAAAAAAATATACAATAAACGTAAATCGTCAGAAAGTTGACGGAAATCAAAAATTAACAGACATTTTGGAAAATCACTAAAATTCACGAAAGGTGGCAAAATATAAGGTCGTTCGGAAAAAAATGTCATTTAAAATGTGTTTTTTTTTAATTTAATGATTTTGTTTGCAAGACATATTATAGTAAATTAAAAGTAAAGAAGTATATTGTTTTAAGTTTATATATAATATTATTTAAGTACTGGGAGTCCTTGGTTATATTGGACGCTTTTCGAAAGATTTTGATGTTTCCGTTTTACTTAAATTATATACTTCCTTGGTCAGACCTCACTTGGAATACGCATCTGTCGTTCGGTCTCCTCATACGAGGGTACTTTCAGCAGAGCTGGAGAAAGTACAGAGTCGCTTTTTGCGCTTAGTTTCTGCTAGGCTAGGCAACACTAGATACCAACTCAGCAATAGTACTATGCATAATATGTTGCGTCTCAGCTCGTTGGAAAATAGAAGAATAATAAATGATTTGTGTTTTCTATTTACGCTTATACACGGCGAGATAGACTGCCAAAGCTTATTAGAACAATTAGACTTGTATGTGCCTGCTAGAGGTCCCAATAGATCGAAATTTTTATTTTATTTGCGCTATCATGCAGTTAATTACGCAAAATTTAATCCAATATGCAGAATGATGAGTTACTGTAACGAATTAAACAATAACAATCATTTTTTATTACATCATTCTTCATTTTCAACATTTAAGGCTAATTTGAAACGAATCAATTTATCCGCTATTGCTAATAATTATCTTAATTTCAATTACTTAGTTTGTGAACTCATATAATTTTAATTCGATATTATATTCTACAATCTAGTCTTTACTGTGATATTTTGCTCATCAATTACTGATATTTTTTTTTCCTGTGGGGGCCGTCTTCCTTTCGGATTACTGATATTAATTTCAATATGTTATTTGTACAATTTATTAGTTGTTAATGTATTTGTCTTCGTACCGATTTGTTGATTTTATCTCTAAATAATGTATTCAAGTATTTTTTATTATTATCATTTTAACTCGCGTAAAGTAAGAGTAACATGAACATGTCTAATACAATTGTTATTTTTCTGTTATCCACTCTGTATATATAAATATACTAATATTATAAATTTATGTAAAAGGAGATTCCGTAAATAAATGAAATGAATGAATGTATTTTGTGTAATATAATCATTTTGAATTAAAAAATAAAATGAGAACAACCTTATATTAATAATTTATGAATGGCGTCAAAATATTAAAAATTAACGAATGTCTTAGAAATTCACAACATGCTAAAATTTGAAATATTAACGAAAATCTTGTAAATTCACGAATACCGCCAATTTTTTTTAAATTAAAGAAAATTCATGAAAGTATCAATGTTTCAAAACTTGACGAACATTTTACAAACTATGGAAAACATTGGAATTTTATGAAAAGCTTCAACATTTTTAAAATTAACGAATATTTAAGACATTTACAAAAATTTGTATGCAAATTAACAGACATTTTGGAAATGTCTTAGAAATGTAAGAAGTGTCAAAATTCTAAAGATTAACAAAAGTCTTAGAAATTTACGAAAGCTGCCAACAATCTTTTAAAAATTGACTTCATGAAAAGTATCTATATTTTTAATATTGAGGAAAATTTTACATATTTAGGAAAACCTTGGAATTGTATGAAAAGCTTTAACATTTTTAACATTAACGAATATTTCGGAAATTTACGAAAATTGCTAAGAATTTTTCAAATTCTTAGCAATATTAGTAAATTCCCTAAATATTTGTTAATTTTAAAAATGTTGAACCTTGAAAATCTCGAAAATACATGAAAATTATCAACGTTTTGAATACTGAAGAGTGATTCTCATTAATTTTGAATATACCAACACTTTTTATGACATTTCGTTAATTCTTAAAACGCTGGCAGTTTCTGTGAATTTCCAGGTTTTTTTTCCATCAATTAAATTTTTAATGTCTTAACGAGTCTTATGAAATTTAAAGATTTCATCCAAATATTGACTATTATCAAAAAATTTAAATAATTTTAGATTTACAAGAAATTTACGAAAACCGTCAATTCTTTAAATTGCATGAAAATTGTCAACAGCTTGATAAAATTCTTTAAATTTCATGAAAATACTCAACATTTTGATGAAAATCTATGAAAATCGTCAAGATATTAAAAATCAATTAATATCCTAAAAAATCTGAAAATTCACAGAAACTGGCAGGGTTTTAAGAAACAACGAAATGTCACAAAAAGTGTTGGAGTTTTCAAATGAGAATCTAGGATATTTACAATAGAAAAACGTCAGAATTTTTAAAATCCACGGACGTTCCAGAAACCCAAGCAAATCAAAGTTTTCTGTTCATTTTAAAAATCTTGACGCTTTTCGTGAATTTCCTAGATTTTTATTAAAATAAAAAATGCTGACGATGTTCATGACTTTCGTTAATTTAAAAAAAACTAGACACTTTTCATGAATGCTTAAGATATTCGTGAATTTAGTAAATATTCGTTAATTTTAAAAATGCCAAAGTTTTCCATGAAATTCAGAGACTATGGTTGTTATTTGCAATATTTTTGTTATTTTGTTTGTAGACTGGTTTTGCCGTAATCTAAAAAAATGGTGATGTGTCCATCATAGTACTTTCCCCCGTAAATTGCGTATTAAATCACTTTTAAAATATTTGTAGCATTATTATTTTCAAAATGTCTTCAACTTTTTGATAACTACAACTTTTATTTGAAACATTTTTCAATTGGATTAACACATACTGACACAAACCAATGACTAGATAAAAAACACTATTTATTGAATATCTCAAAAACTAAGAGTGCTATGACAAAAAGTGAAAATACAAAAAATCTTTAATATTTTATTACCTAAAACTTTTATTTGAAATATTTTCCAATTGTATCAACACACACACTGACACAAATCAATGACTAGATAAAAAACACTATTTATTAAATATCTCAAAAACTAAGAGTGCTATGACAAAAAGTGACTCCATAAAAAATCTTAGTTTTTCATTTCCTACAACTTTTATTTAAAACATTTTTCAATTGTATCGACACATACACTGTCACACACCAATAACTAGATAAAACACACAACTTTTGAAATATCTCAAAAACTAAGAGTGCTATAACAAAAAGTAAGTGAACAATACATCTTCATTTTGTTATTTTCTACAACTTTTATTTGAAAGAATTTTTTGTTTGATGAACATTTATTGAAAAAATCTGAAAAGACTGAAAAACGCTAAGAGTAAAGTACCACTTCCGGTTTTCCGATTTTCACCAAAAGCTTTTCAGTTCTTCCGATTGTAACAAAAAGCTTAAGTTTCATCTCGATTTCTTTAGCGGTTTTTGCGGTACAGCGCACACAGACACACACACAGACACACAGACAGACAGACAGACATTTTTCAAAAATGGTCTTATTCGACTCAGGGGACCCCAAAACGGATATTTCAATACTTTCCCTTTGTATTACATACGGGGGAAAGTAAAAAAAAAACAAGTAATTTCAAAAACAAAAGGAATTGGAAAAGATGCTCTCTTGATTTTTAGAATTCCGACGATTATCATAAATTTCGTAGACTTTTGTTAGTTTTAAAAATGTTGACATCTATCAATTCTCAAAATGAAATTTCAGAAACTCAAGTAAATCGAAGTTTTCAGTTCATTTTTAAAATCTTGACGCTTATCGTGAATTTCCTAAATTTTTATTAAAGTTAGAAATGTAGACGATTTCAATGAATTTCCAAGATATCCGTTAATTAAAAACAAACTGTCCCTCCGTACTCTTACAAAACTTCGGCACCCCCAAAATCCTCTCTATAATCCCTCAAATACCCTCCTCTACCAAACAACAAAAATATTACCAATCAGCGACAGACTTCGATTCCTAGTAGAGCGATTTGCATGCAACGATAGTAATTACGATCTACTCAAACAAATGTGTATCCCCAGAAAACCTGACATTCCCCCCAAATTCAAAAACCCGCACATCACCCTATTCGAATATATATCCTCACTCCACCCTCCTTCCCCTACATAATTTAAAAAAAAGAAAAAAAACAAAGATAAAAACAAGGGCAGAAAGACTTATGGTCGATAGCCCTTATTTGGGAATGCAATATAAAAATAATTTTGTTTTGTTAATACTAAATTTATTGTACATAGTTCTCAAATAATAAAGATATATAAATAAAAAATAAAAACAAACTTGATACTTTTCATGAATTTTCAAGATTTTTGTGAATTTCCTAAATATTTGTTAATTTTAAAACGCTGTAAATGTTTATGAAATTCATAGATTTTAGTTATTGTATGTATGATTTATGATATTTTGTTTGTAAAATTGTTTTCCGTGAATTTCTAAATATTCGCTACATTTATAATTATCAACGCTTTTCATAAATTCTTCACGATTTGTAGTAATTTTCAAGTTTTTGACGATCTCTCGTGACGTTAATTAAAAAAAAAAAACTTGATACTTTTCATGAATTTTCAAGATTTTTGTGAATTTCCTAAATATTTGTTAATTTTAAAACGCTGGAAATGTTCATGAAATTCATAGATTTCAGTTATTGTTTGTAATATTTATGATATTTTGTTTGTAAAATTGTTTTTCGTGAATTTATAAATATTCGTTACATTTATAACTATCAACGCTTTTCATAAATTCTTCACGATTTTTGGTAAATTTCAAGTTTTTGACGATCTCTCGTGACTATGGGCCCGTTCATCAGAGACAACAGTTGCGAGTTTACTGCCAACTGTTGGGGGATTCTCCAATAACCTGACTTTTAATCGTGGACGTGTTTGCGATTTTTGCGATTAAATAGACCGGCCGGAGGACCGTTCATTAGAAACCAACATACATCACAAAAAAATCCAAACATGTTGAATGTTGAACATTTTGATGAAGGGCCCTATGACGAAATGTCAACAGTCTTGAGTTTAGTAATATTATGATTATGATTGCAGCCTGAAACTCGCTTAATATTTAGTCACATTTATTTGTGATTTCCGCTAGACAATTCAATTTCAAGTTCTTAAAAAATTCGAACGAGTGTTTTACAATCCCAGATTAAGCATGAAGTAAAATTTCGAGTTTAGAAAAGCCTGAAAATTTGGTTTGGTCGCGTAGCGCGAAGCGCGGAGCGGCCAAACCAAATTTTCAGGCTTTTCTAAACTCGAAATTTTACTTCATGCGCCACGCGTATAAAACATTGACCTATTATATTTTTTTTGTATGTGAAAGGTGGATTTTGAAAATTTCATAACTGTTATTAAACTATTCCTGATAATATTATTATTAATCTTACGTGAAGCTATTTTGAAAATTTTTTTGCAATATTAAAAAATAATTAATATTAAATCTAAAATATCTGGTATAAAAAAATAACGATATTTTGAATATCGATGCTTTTCATTATAATATTTTACTGTATCGATACTTTGTTATAGGATGTAATCGAAACTCAATATCGATACATTTTTGGGATCCTAATAATCCTTCCAATCTCAACCTGTATTTCTACAGGCCCCATAAGTATTTATTGGATAATTCCATTCCAACCTAAAATCATGCAAATTTGCTAATAAACAAAATCGCAGAAGTAAAAATGCAAGTGGATATTTTAAAATTATCTTATTTACGTTCTCCATGCCAACGACTGTACGATCGCGCTGAATTAGTGACGTTAAGTTCAATCCGTCAAATCACTACGCAATGCATAATTGTCACACAAATCGTTTCGGAACAATTTCCAAGGAGGAAATTATAAGTAATATAAATTTAACAGTGCCGCTAAATACCAAAAACAGTAAATCGTCAATTTGGACCCAATAAAGAGAAAAAATAATCCTCACTTTCTAATAGCGGTTTGCTGTTTAATTTAAAAGTGAGTAACTGATTAATTATTACTAATGCATTGAATATAAATTATTCTTGCGCGAAACGTTTCTACAAACTAAAAGAAATTTAATAGGACATTGGCAACGCTACAAGAGCGGATGACAGATTTTAGAATGACAATACACCTTTGTCATGGAATTATCTTATCAAATACCACTCGAGGTTTGGTTTTGGGAGGATATTTTTTCATTTAATAACTCGTGCGTGGTTTTCCAATTTTACTCGAGAAAACTTGTATAGACAAAAACACTCGAGCTTCGCTTGTATAGACAAAAACACTCGAGCTTCGCTCTCGTGTTTTTGTCATCCAAGTTTTCTCTCGTTAAAATTGCTAGGCAACCACGCACTCGTCTAAATAAAAAAATATCCTACCAAAACCAACCTCTTGTGGTATTACATACGATAATTTAGAAATACTTAAATTAATTTGAAAAATTAATGAATTAATTAATTTGAATGAACATTTGAATACATTGCATTATTTTTTCTGTAATTTTCAATCAACCGGATTGGAACATCCCTAATGCATAGTTTACAAAAGCCTGAAACTTTGGATTTGCCGAGCAGACCGACACGAATAATTAAAAATGTTCAGTTTTTAATGCAGACTTCTACCGCGCGATCGTTTATAATTTAGAGAAGGCTTTGAATTTAAATCAAATTGGCTCTACTGACTGTTAACACATAGTTTATCCTAACCTCAAATTTATTCCATCACTAAATTAGCATTCTGGGTAACCACACACAAAAAATGCTATAAATCATAATTTAAACGATCGCACGGTAGTATTTAAAAAGCAATTTAAAACCTGATGACAAACGACAAATCTAGTGTTGCTTTAAAAATCTATTTACTGAAAATTACATGCCTAGTTGTTTGTTGTTCAAATCCATCACACAATATGAGTAAATAGCGTTCCAAGAGATAACGTTGTTTTTTCCCGTGTACCTGTGGAGCACGTAGCGTGTGTGTATCCTTTTGTGATAAAAGCGAATTAAATGTGTAAACAATGGAAAAGGCATTTGGCCGACAAAAACACACACACACACACACACATGCACGGTCACATTCACAGTGCAGCGTTTTAATATTGTTCATTTCGCTGATTTAATTCGCGCACGGCGCGCAATCTAAAAATAATTCCATCCAGGGTTTGTGTGATGGTGTGTGTGTGTGGATATATTGCGCCAAATTGCATTTCGCTTCTGTGCGCGAATTAATTCAAAAACTGTGCATCGTTGAAGTATACTTGTGGATTAATTAAACAGGCGTGACGGGCCCGGCGAGGGCCCGATCGATGATGAAAATTGAGGATCACGGGACGGTTTAATTTAATTTTGTAATTTTCGTTATATCTCTGTAAAGCAAACCTATTTTTTAAAATTTGCAATTTATGGTATTAACTCATTAAGCACCATTGATGCGTCATTCAACGCAACATTCTTATTTGTTTTAAAATTACTAACTAAATAAGTTAATTTGATACAATGTATTATTTGACTTGACTTAAGAATGTGCGAAGAAAAATTGTTATTTAAATATTTTTATTAATACTAATTTTATGAAAGTATTTTTAATAAAAACTGGAGATTCCGTAAGTGGATAAATAAAATAAAATTATATTACTAACTTCACCTACAGAGTGGAATACAAGAAAGGAGACAAGATAGACTGCAATATTTATAGAGGTATTACATTAACAAGCATACCAGGTAAAGTAATGGCAAGAATACTTGAAAAAAGAATTAGAGACGAGGTAGACAATACAATAGAAGAAGAACAATATGGATTTAGAAGAGGAAGAAGCACCCAAGCTCTTATTTTCATACTAAGACAAATAAGCGAAAAAATAATAAAGAAGAACAGAGAGGCACATGTATGCTTTGTGGACCTTGAAAAAGCATTCAACAGAATAAAGAGAGAAGACATATGGAAAACTTTAGAAGATAGAGGAATAGGAAAGAAGACAATCAGAACAATCCAAGTCATCTATAAAAATAACAAGAACATCATAAGAACCCACGAGGAATCAACGGAGTTCACAACAAGAATAGGAGTTAAACAAGAATGTGTCCTAAACCCCCTCCTGTTCACTCTAGTTTTAGACTCTGCAATAAAAGAGGCAAAAAAGAGATGAAAACACTGAAAGTAGGATTTTGGAAATTGAGAAGGACGGAAATATCAGAACTGCTTTTCGCAGATGATATGGTCATATTAGCAGAAACTGAGAAAGACTTGCAACAAAATATGCAATTTCTAAACAGGGAACTGGCAAACATAAATATGAGGATATATTTACAAAAGACAAAATCAATAGTAATAACAAAGGAGCGTAAAACACATAATATTACGATAGGAGGAACAACAATAGAACAAATAGAAAGCTGTTTGGTGTTGTAGGCGTTCACTTTGTGGTACATCTTAAATACACTTGTAAATAAAACACTTTTTACTTTGTTTAACCACCGTTTTTTTCGATTCACTGGTTAAACAAAGTAAACAGTGTTTTATTTACAAGTGCAAATAGAAAGCTATAAACACCTGGGGACAATAATCAAAAGCAATGGAAAACTAGAAAAAGAAATAGAAAACAAAGTAGGAAAAACTGGAAAACTGTACAACATGATGAAACATACGTTCTTTGGTAAAAAGGAAATACCTAAGGAAATAAAAACAGAAATAGTAAAAAAAAGTGATAAGACCTACGCTAACATATAGCAGCGAAACCTGGACAATGACAGAGCAACAAAAAGGGAAAATAAACGCAACAGAGATGAGATTTTTTAGGAAGATAGAAAACAAGACAAAACTAGACAAGGTAAAAAATGAGGAAATTAGACAGAACCTAGACATCGAGCCAATTAATGAAAGAATAGCAGAGGGACAGATGAGATGGTTTGGACATATACTCAATGACATTAGAAGCGTAACACCAAGAAGGAATGATTTTTTTGAATTCATATTTTAGCAACAGAGTGACTATATTTAAAGCATACATTGATAACAATTTGCTGTTTAGTACAGATGTTTTTAGTTTTCCTGTTTCCGTTGAGTGTGTTAAGCTTAAATAAAATGCTTCGAGTCCGAAGACGTCCACAATATCACCATTTGAGCGATTTTGACCGGGGTCGAGATGTTGCTTATCGAGATGTCGGTATGTCCTATCGCGAAATTGCCCGCCGTATTGATTCCACTGCAGCAACTGTAATACGTGTGTATCAGGTATGGGCAGAAGAAGGTAGAGGAGCAAAAAGAACCAACCAAGGCGTACCACAGAACGTCAAGATCGGCGCCTAAGACAAATAGCCCTGCGAGACCGTTTCGCTACTACGCGTCAAATCGGTGATCAATGGATTGGAGAAGAAGGTAGGCCCGTTAGTATGCGAACCTTATATCGCCGCATTCAATCCTTTGGGCTTCTTTCGTACCGTCCAAGATTAGTGCTTCCTTTAACAGCGAGACACTGTCGCCAAAGGTTGGACTGGTGCAGAGAACGGCAGCATTGGGAGGCAGAATGGCACAATGTCGTATTCAGCGATGAATCACGTTTTTGTCTAGGCACGCATGATGGCCGTAGAAGGGTACGACGCTACCGTGGAGAACGACCTGATCTTAGGTTTGCTATTGAGAGGCATGTACACAGGACTGCTGGAGTAATGGTTTGGGGGGCTATTGCTTATGGTAGTCGATCACCTCTTGTATTCATTCGAGGCAGTATGACAGCTGCGCGTTATGTTGAAGACGTCCTACGACTGACTTTGATGCCTTATTTAGATGGCCGCCCAGACGTACTTTTTCAACAAGATAACGCACGTCCCCATATTGCTCGTCGAACTATGAACTTTCTTAATGAAGCTCGTGTTAATGTTTTGGCGTGGCCGCCCCGTTCGCCGGATTTAAATCCCATTGAAAATGTGTGGGATATCATGGGAAGAAGAATATTCTCTTTGCACCATCCTCCACAGACTCTAGCACAGTTGATCGATGAAATTCAAGTTGCTTGGAACGAGATGCCTCAAGAAGACATCGACCATCTCATTTTGTTGATGCCCAGACGTCTTCAGGAATGTATACAGCAAAGGGGTCGCCAAACACATTATTATTTTTTTTATATTGTTTTTTAATAAAATTTCTTGAAAATGTAATCATTTTATTCTTGATGTAAGACTACCATACTGGCAAAAAATCAAGTTAAAATAATAACTCCTTCTGGGTGTTACGCTTCTAATGTCATTGAGTATATAAACCAAATGAAAAATGAAACAAACACGAAACTGATATACGAAACAAGAGTACAAGGGAGGAACCAGAGAGGAAGACACAAAAACTTGGAATGATGGAATCAGGGATACAATAGAGAAAAGAGGAATGCATTGGGAAGAAGCAAAACAACTAACACAAGACAGAAAGAGATGGAAAGAAGCATACAGATTAAACAGATGATAACATAATTATGTATGAATATGTAAACCGCCTTACACCGCAATTTAAAAAGGATTAAGAATAAATAAAAAATAAACTAACTTCACACTATTTCAGTGTTTTATACGCGTGGCGCATGCAGTAAAAAAACAATGTTTTAGCATGAAGTTCTATAAGCACTCTTCATTTCTCTTATAACAGAAAAATAACGCCATAGAAACAAAGAGTCATATTTTAAAATAACAAAAAAAAATCATATAATTACAATTTTAAAAATGACTTATAACTTGTTTGCCTCATCACGTCTATTGTGTTTTATCGACCATTTAAATAAATTATTAATTAAGTATTTTGCTACCTAAAACAACGATACTATGATTTACCGGTAAATTATCGTTGTATTCACACATTCCCCGAATTGCAATTAAATAACTCCGTAAATTTACAATCACTAATTTTACACTTACAAACATTTCTGTGTTGCATTGTTATTTTCGTCCTTTTCAGTTTATACATTGAAAAACCATAAATTACTGTCACTCACGAATCGATTATCGTTATTTTTCCCCCACGTGAAATAATATTTACAAGAAAATTCCGGCGGCGTATTAATTATATAGGAAATACCCTTCTTTGTTCCGGTTTCGTTTGTGTTCCATTGTTTTGTGTATGACAGAAAAGCAATTTATTAGGAAACGGTGTTGTGAGGAGAGGAGGTCTCGTTTTATTATTGGCTTTTTATCTAATTAAATGTCAATTAGCGGCTGGAAGTAAACGTTAAAACGTCCGTAATTATTTTTTAATTGCAAACTATCTGTTCCGGTGCGTTAAACGGGAGCTGTTTTTTTTAAGCGCACCGTAATTTAGCCCGTTGATTTGTCATAGTGTTTACATTCTCTGTGATGTCAAGAATTTTTAATGAATATGGAAAAATAATTACATTTACACACCACTTGTGCGTGTGTGTATGAGGGGGGTTTTAATGTTGGAGGTATTTTAGTGGTGTAACTAGAATTTTAAGGTAAAGACATAGTAGAGTAGGAAGCCTAGATTATAGTTTTATTTATTTATTTCAACGGCTTGCCATTTACATGAAAAATACAATTTACAAAAAAACATATATATACACACACTGAACTTAAAACTAAACAAGAAAAGTTACAATTCTTTTAATAGGCGCTTTAATACTGAAAGAGACCCATTAAAAAAGTCAAATTTTAAAATATTGGCGTGACGCAAAACACGAACAGACGCGGAATATTTCGCATAATTCATGTCCCTGTAGCCGATATGAAATGTAATATCATTGGTTCGTATACGAACCAATTCCAACAGAACAAGGCAATCCAAATACCCATTGAGTAGTATAAATACTAACTTAATGTCAGCTTCTACACGCCTTTGCTTAAGGCTGCGAAGGCCAAAAGTCGCCAAAAGATCAAAGTAGGACTGATCAGTACTAAATTTATAGGCAAGGTACCTTACAAATTTCTTTTGAACTTGCTCAATTTTATTAATCTCCGATTCAGTTTATGGAGACCATACCGTTGAACAATATTTGCTAGTTTAATGTAATTATGTACAAACTATTAAAAATACTTTTATTATAAGCAATAACAATTAGGAATCAGTGCTTGAAATGTAATTATACCAGGAGTTTTTCTTTGTTGTATATGTATTCCAAATTCAGCCTATTTTCTGTAAATCTTTAGATACTCCCAGTTTTTTTTTAATTCAATTTGAAGCTTTAAACAAGTGTTTTCCACTCTCAGGCTAAGCATGAAGTAAAATTTCGAGTTTAGAAAAGCCCCGTGAAAATTTGTCTTGGGTCGCGCAGCGACCCGGGACAAATTTTCTGGGCTTTTCTAAACTCGAAATTTTACTTCATGCGCCACGCGTATAAAACACTAAAATATTGTAAAATGTATGTATATTTGAACCTAACTTGAAATCAGTGTTTTATATGCGTGGCGCATGAAGTAAAATTTCGAGTTTAGAAAAGCCCAGAAAATTTACTTCATGCTTAGTCTGGGAGTGGAAAACACTCGCTTAAAGATTCAAATAGAACTTATTTAAAAAACAACGAACGTCGGAAAATTTACAAATTGGGCGTGTGTTTACCTAAAAGAAATTATTTTCTTTAAATGTTATATATTCGTTGTTATTTTTTTATTAAGAGTTTAATTGGAAGCTCTAAACGAGTGTTTTCCATTCCCAGACTAAGCATGAAGTAAAATTTCGAGTTTAGAAAAGCCCCGAAAATTTGTCT
Organism: Philonthus cognatus; assembly: GCA_932526585.2. Lineage (NCBI taxonomy): Eukaryota > Metazoa > Arthropoda > Insecta > Coleoptera > Staphylinidae > Philonthus > Philonthus cognatus. The sequence continues at coordinate 158,246,415 of OW052241.1, forward strand.
CGGGTCGCTGCGCGACCCGAGACAAATTTTCGGGGCTTTTCTAAACTCGAAATTTTACTTCATGCGCCACGCGTATAAAACACTAAAATATTGTGAACTTTATGTATATTTAAACCTCACTTGAAATTAGTGGTTTATATGCGTGGCGCATGAAGTAAAATTTCGAGTTTAGAAAAGCCCAGAAAATTTGTCTCGGGTCGCTGCGCGACCCTCGACAAATTTTCACGGGGCTTTTCTAAACTCGAAATTTTACTTCATGCTTAGTCTGGGAGTGGAAAACACTCGCTTAAAGATTCAAATAGAACTTATTTAAAAAACAACGAATGTCGGAAAATGTACAGCTTAGGCGTGTGTTGACCGAATAGAAATTATTTTCTTTAAATCTTTAGATATTCGTTGTTTTTTTTATTAAGAGTTTAATTTGAAGCTTTAAACGAGTGATTTCCACTCCCAGACTAAGCATGAAGTAAAATTTCGAGTTTAGAAAAGCCCCGTGAAAATTTGTCTCGGGTCGCGCAGCGACCCGAGACAAATTTTCTGGGCTTTTCTAAACTCGAAATTTTACTTCATGCGCCACGCGTACAAAACATAAATATTGTAAAATTTATATAAATTCGAACTTCGCTTAAAATCTGTTGTATACGCGTGGCGCATGAAGTAAAATTTCGAGTTTAGAAAAGCCCAAAAAATTTGTCTCGGGTCGCTGCGCGACACTTGACAAATTTTCACGGGGCTTTTCTAAACTCGAAATTTTACTTCATGCTTAGTCTGGGAGTGGAAAACACTCGTTTAATGATTCAATTAAAACTTATTTAAAAAACAACGAATATTGGAAAATGTACAGCTTAGGCGTATGTTTACCTAAATGAAATTATAATCTTTAAATCTTTAGATATTCGTTGTTTTTTTTTATTAAGAGTTCAATTTGAAGCTTTAAACGAGTGTTTTCCACTCCCAGACTAAGCATGAAGTAAAATTTCGAGTTCAGAAAAGCCCCGTGAAAATTTGTCGAGGGTCGCGCAGCGACCCGAGACAAATTTTCTGGGCTTTTCTAAACTCGAAATTTTACTTCATGCGCCACGCGTATAAAATACAAAATATTGTAAATGTTATGTATATTCGAACTTCGCTTAAAATTGTGACGCTTTGGGCGTTCAATTTGATTTATTTACAAAATATATACAATATGTTATTTGATTTGCTCGGATTTTGGGTCGTGGGAAAATTTCTTCTCTCTCCTCGCTGAAGGATTGTGGCTTGACTGGAGTGCTACTGATGGTGGTGGCGTCGGGTCGCGTCCTGGTGGAGGCGCCGAGGTGTCCTGGTGGAGGAGCCGATATCTTGGGCGTCGGGGATCTGGTGCAGCAGTTCGTAGGTGTAGAGGATCTGGTTCGCTGGGAGCGTCTTCGTCCAGGGCCAGGAGTCTTCTCTGATCACTTGGTGTCGGCGGCGTAGTTCGTATCCGCAGGAATTAGTTTCACTTGGGATTTACGTTGTGTTTGTATCCGTGGGAATCACTTTTCCTCTTCGGATGGATATTGCTAGATTGACTAGTGAGCGGGCAATTAATTTCAACTGTGCACCTCTCAGAGTCTCAAGAGCAACTGATTTTTACTTTTTTTTTGCGGAGAGAGGAGGAGAAAATCCTCATGGATACCTTCTGTTATCCTGCCCACGGATGGGAGGGATAACAGTAGGTTATGTCAGACTCTTACTGACTAAAACCCCCTCTTGTATGTCAAGTCCAATAAAGAACTTTTTATACTTTATAGGAAGAAGTAGTAAAAATTACTTTGTAGAAAATTGACTGGTGTGAGTACTATGGCAGTATTCATATATTGGTTTCGGGTGGATGGGGTAGGATTTAGAAAGGAAGCGGTTTAAAGTTTCACTACTTTAAACTTTTTTCCTAAAAATTAAGTGACAACGTCTAGGTGGAGTAGACGTTTTTTCCTGGTTCGGAAATTTTCAGGTACACCTAAGTGATCCTGGAGGAGGGAGACATCGAATTTCGAGCAGTTTTTAATCGCCAAATCGCGAATGAAAACCTGGAGTTTTGGCACTTTCATTTCGCTTCGTAACTAGACATTACTGATAAACCACGGAGCGCCTACGATCCGGCGGATCATGACGCTCTGCGTGGCTTCCAGTTTGTTCATCTGCGTTTGTGAGATATGGATCCACGAGGGACATCCGTAAGGCAATTTTGACCTGATGATAGCTTTGTAAATGTGAATTTTACTAGCTAGGAAGAGAGTGGTATTTGTAAGCAGAAGTGACTTTAGTTGCCCGAAGGCGCATTTTGCTTTTCTGATTGCAGAGTTAACATGACTTGTCCAGTTTAGGTGTCTGTTCATTTGTAAACCAAGGTATCTTACTTCGTTTCCTCATGGAATTTGTGTGCCTCTGAAGGTGAGGTTATCTTGGGGGGTGTTTCTGGTTTGAGTTAAGTAGATAGCCTGGCTTTTCTTTGAGTTAATAGAGATACACTATTCATCTGTCCACTCTTCCAGTTCATTGAGTGCGGCCTGGATTTTAGAAATACTGTGTGGGATATTTTTACCACGGTACAGATAAGCGGTGTCATCTGCATACTGGGCCGTTAAGATGTTATTCGGAGTTGGGAGGTCATGTACAAAGATGTTAAACAGGAGTGGGGAAAGTACTGACCCCTGGGGGACACCGGCGGTCATTTCGCGCGGTGCCGAAGTTGAATTTTCGAAGCGAACCGATAAAGTGCGTTTTCGTATGAATTCTGCGATTATTTTTACCAAATAAGACGGGTAGTTAAGTATCATGAGTTTATACAGCAGTCCCTCGTGCCACACTCGATCGAACGCCTTCGCGACGTCGAGGAAAACAGCGAGAGTGCTATGTTTTCTATTAAAACCGTTGGTTATGAAGTCGCTGGTTCTAATAAGCTGGTGGTTACAGGAGAGGCCTTTAATAAAACCGTGCTAAGTGCGCGGTAGTATTTTGTAGTCTTCTGTCCATTCAGTCAGGCGAGAATGCAGAATTTTTTCGTAAAGTTTTCCTAACGTACACAGCAGTGAAATTAGCCGGTGGTTTTGCGGGAATTTGTGGTCCTTAAAAGGTTTCGGAATAAGTATCACTACTGCGTGTTTCCACGTTTGTGGAAAATAACCTATTCTTAGACAGGCATTGATTATATTTGTTAGGATAACTACTCCGGTGTTAGGGAGCTTTTTCAAGCAAGTATAGCTGATTTTATCGTGACCGGGCGCTTTTTTGTTCGGCGCATGCTTTATGATTGATCTGATTTCACCGGGGGATGTTGGTTTTGGTGTGTGGGATGTGGATTGCTCTAGGCTATCTAATGCGTCGTCAACTTCCTCGAGAAGCTCTTCGCTTGTTGTGAGCGGATTTGGTGAGAACTGAGACTCCAAGCTCTCCGCGAAAGATTTTTACTTGTTGAAGGGTGCGCTTTTATGTCATTCCAAATATTGGTATCCTTTTCCAACTCCTATTGCTTTTTCTCTTAGTAAGGGCGAAGTTTTGAAAACGCTGTACCTTTTGGAATATTCCAGAATCTTCGGTTCTATTGTTAGTGAGCGAAGGCGAGTTTTATGGCGCTTAGTGCGCGGTTATCGGTACCGAGCGTGGTAATGAGGGTCAGTTCGCGGGCGGACGGCTACCTGCATGGGTGGTTGAAGCCGATTTCGTACAGTTTTACAAAAAAAACTCTGTACGGTGTTTAGGATGTTACAAAATCTGTTTTATACGCGTGGTGCATGAAGTAAAATTTCGAGTTTAGAAAAGCCCAGAAAATTTGTCTCGGGTCGCTGCGCGACCCTCGACAAATTTTCACGGGGCTTTTCTAAACTCGAAATTTTACTTCATGCTTAGTCTGGGAGTGGAAAACACTCGTTCAACGCTTTAAATTGAACTCTTTTAAAAAACAACGAATGTCCGAAAAATCACAGCCTATGCAAGAAAAATTCCCTGTATAGTTATAAAAAATCTCTTTGTTAATATGTAAGTAACATCAATAGCAATACAATCCTGTTTTAAAATTCCTCCGGCATCGGCAACAATTTCGAAAAGATCCCCCGGAATTATATTTAACTATCGTATTATCCGGTTCGCAATTTTCCAGCCGGGAATTCGATATTTTCCGGCGTCCCGGTGCATTAGTATTTAGGGGCCGTCCGGCCGCTACGTACACACGTATTTGCGGTGATCTAATTAAGTCTCGGAAGCCCCTTTTAAAATGCAAGCCCGTGGACCCGGACTGGCTCCTTTGTCCCCGTCCTATCTCGTGTGTGTATGTGTGTGTGTGTGTATGCGAGTGTGTCGCGACACGAACCGACATTTTGTCGTCGGAGCCAAAGACTCCATGAATTTTCCTGGAGATAATTCACATCGTCGGGACGGCGTCGGAATTTTAATATTGCTTATGATAAAAGTTGACCCCCTTTGCTCGTGTGGATCGATGTTGTTTAGGGTATTTGGGTCATTAGATCAAAATACATATTCCCAGCATACTCTGGGGATGTTTCTCTAAGCCAAATTTTAAGACAATAACACAGAATAATGTATATATTTTAGTTCTTGCGGAGCACCTGTGGTCCTGTTATCTAGGTCAGTCTTCAAACTGTTTTCTTCGTGAGGCCACATACACAATTCTACATAATCAAGTACCTGCTGCTGTGTATGTGAGTGTTGTTTTTCAACTCATTTATCTCTTTCTGTAATATATTCGTTACCAAACGGAATGATAGTTTTTATGTTTGTTAAGTTGGCAGACGAATATGTGAGCCACCTGAAAGCATTGAAAAGCAGCGGTCTTTTCAGTTTAAACCAATTGGAAGCAGGGGTCTTTTTACTTGGAGCCAATTGGAAGCAGAGGGATTATCAGTAGTGATAATTACCTTCTTGAAATTGATGTTCTAAGTTTTTGTAGAATGCTCTGTGAGACGAAAATGGTGCACTTAGATTGGTTGTTTAATTTTGAAAGAACTTATCACATGGAATACCACTAGTTGTTTGAAATTTTCGGAAAGACTTTGTTTCTAACGAAAGCTGAGTTGTCTAACAATGGAACGAGATGAAACTGTCTCTGAAAAAGGCACGAGCTTATAGAGCGAGTGACTTTTTCTGGCAGTTTCATCGAGTTGAATTGCTTAAGACAACTAAGCTTGAATGTATAAAAACAAAGCCTTTCTCGACAAAAATTTCAAACAACGAGCGGTATTCGATTATATAATGAAATTAAATAACAAAAACCGTCTTGTTTGCTCATGTTATATGCCCTTAATTTTAAAATACTTGCCAGATCTGCCAATTAATGTCAATTTGTAGTTGTGGACGTTCCAAAGATTATGAATTGTTTTCAAACCTAATTATGGTTTTTAACCGTGTTTGTTGGAATTATTTTCTTCAAAAATTCATATATTTTTTGATCTGTGTTACTTCGGAAGCGATTTACATACGCGATAAAAAAAATCGATAAGACGAATTTGGAAAGACCACTGCGATAGCGAATGTTTTCACGGAAAGACAGTAATGACCACCGATCACAATCCGTTATTTAGATTTGAATTAAATAATCAACCTAATTTTACTTTCTAACAAAAATGGAATCTTTTGTCTAATTGAACCGTCTTCATATCTCAAACAGTTTACGAGATCCTAATAGAGAGCACGATAAAGCAAACGAAGAGTATATTATAAATATAGTCTATATATGATACCATTTTAAAGGATAAATAATCAAAATTATATACTAGTTTAAATCATTTTGAAGCATAAAGAGTATTCTAAGGATCAGTTTGGATTTAGGGATGGGTTAGGAATAAGGAAAGCTTTATTTGGAATGTCCGTTCTACAAAAGTGCAGAGACCAAAGGAAAGCCGTGTACACTTACTATATTAATTATCTCAAAGCATTTGACTGTCTAAAACACGAGTTAATCAACGCCCTGGTGACCAATGGACTAGGCTAAAAAGATATTACCTTTATAAAGAATGTATACGAACAACAAACAGCAGCAATGAAGATTGAAAAAGATATAGCTAGCTTATTCCTACAAAAGAGGAACAAGACAGGGCTGTGTTTTGTCCCCATAACTTTTCAATATATCCTTAGAACAAGTATTCCTGAAAGCGCTCGAAAATTTAAAAGACTGCATCAAGATTAACGGCGAATTATTGAGCAACCTTAGGTATGCAGACGATCCGACAATATTTACAAACAGCCCTGTTTTCGAATTTATCTATAAGTTCTCTTCGCATTCACCTGTGGCTTCATCAGGTTGATCAACCTAATAACAATTGTTGTAGTACAATAAATATAATTTTGAAACCTAAACAAATTAAGCGTTTTATTAAAGTAATATTAAACCATTATTTTGAAAAGGAGTGTGCACACAACGCTGACGTGTGACACAACACGCTCACTGATGCGTCAGCTACAAATATAAATTCCCAGATCTCATCAGTGTACGTCAGGCCATCAGCGATAAACTTAGACGAAAAGCTCATCGAGAATGTCAAAAAATACCCGGTTTTGTTTGAACAACTCACGTGAATTCGTCACGTCCCGTCAGCAAAGTGTGCACACCCCATCTGACGCTGACGTGTTAACACGGCAGCTGACGTTGTCATTGTGCGTCAACGCCTCACGTCAGCGTAGTGCGAATGCAGCCTAAGGCTTGGATTATGTGCAAAATGCATATTTGTTATTAAGAGGTATATCAAAGAACTGTAAGTTTTCTATACATACTAGGTCTGTAAATATGAAACCGGAATTTTTTAATAGAAGATACACATTTATTGTATGAAAATGGTACAAAATATTTTATTCAAAGTATTTCCCATCGCTAGCTATACATTTTTTCCATCTCTTTGCCAATTTGTGGATGCCACGCCAAAAAAATGGTTGATCGTTTAAGGCAAACCAATCATTGAGCCATTTTTGTGCATTTTGTAAGAAGTGAAGCGCTGCTCAGCAAGTGCGTGTCCCATCGATGCAAATAAGCAGTCATCGGATATAGCCAAGTCTGGTGAGTAAGCCGCATACGGAAGTATTTAATCACCAGTCAAAATTAGATAAGGAAATGATTTTCTTTTGTAGCTGGTGAGCAGTATTTCGTAGGCGGTTTTTCGGTTCTCCTGCCGTCTTTCATGTGGAACCCATCTTCCTACCTTCTAGATCTTTCTTATAGCGTTCAAACGTATGGAGGCGACTTCTCGAGTCACATTTAACTGATACGCAAGTTGTTGGTGCGTTTCAGCATCATCCTCATCAAACAATGCTTGCAATGCGGCGGCTTCAAACTTTCTCGGTGGTCTTCCATGTTCTTGGTGTTTCACGTGAAAATCGTCACTTTTGAACATTTTAAATCACTCAAAGCACTGTGATTTACCAAGAGCATGCTCATCTTAAGCTTCGACAAGCATTCGATGCGATTCTGCAGCAATTTTCTTCGAATGGTAGCAGAAAATCATTGCTGTCGGCGAATCATAATTTTTAGGCTCAAAAACAGTCACCTTCAACGCTATGAAAATATATGTATTTGTATTAAATTTGTATTCTTGTGAGTTAAAAGTCTTTAACAAATGTAAACACAAAAATAAGGGACCAATAACGCGACTTAACAGTCACAATATTGACAACTAGAGCCATTTATAAGCAAATTCCGGTTTCGTATTTACAGACCTGGTATATAATGTTTGGCTTATTTCAATCAATCAATAGAAGCCTTAGTTCTTACCATTATTATATGCTAATTGTAAGTTAACCGCATTGCGTAATTAACAACTAATCCAGACAGTAAATAAACGCTTTTAATTGACTGAATTTAACACGAGATAAAACAAAATACCAACTATGTACTCTAATTTATAAATGTATGCATAACTTGTGACATTTATTAAAGCCGTTCCAAGACCGCACTGAAATAAATACTAGGAACGTGATAAATTTAATTAACATCCTAATGGCCGTTTGATTAGCGCAAAGTTTGTGTGTAAAATTTAATATCTCGCGTTAAGTATTCCACCAAATTAGCAACAGGAACAACGAACGTTGGTCGTAATAAAATCGGCATCGGTTAATGCACGAAACTCGTTAAAGTGTAGTCTCCATTTTCTTTCACGGAATAAACGGAAAATTTTCCTAGTTTTAATTCACAGTTAGTAGTACCATAGATACAGTGCGATTGTTTAAAACATGATTTAAAGTAAGCTTTGAATTTTCAATTAGGCTGACACTACTGACTGTCAACTTATGGTTTACCATAACCTCAAATGTATTATTTCATTCAATACTCTAAATTATTTGCTTCGCGGAGCGATAAATCCAAATTTTCAGGCTTTTCTAAACTCGAAATTTTACTTCAAGCTTAATCTGGGATTGAAAAACACTCGTTTAAAATATATGTATACTTAGAAGAAAAATTCCCTGTATGTATACGGAACGTCAATTATTCTATGTAAAAGTCGATTTTGATGTGTCAGACGTCACATCACTTAGTTCAAGAACTATAATATACACGATTATTCATAAATACATTTTTATGATTACGTTTGGTTGTATTAGTACTTATACTTTTTCGCTTCCAGGTAACTCAATTGTATCAATAATGAATATTTATTTAAACATTTAAATCAGCTGTAATTTTGTAAATAATAAAAATCAGCATCACGATGGTTTTGACCGTTACTACATGGTAATCCATATCAAAATTAAATTAAACTATCACCATGTTTTTTATCACTTTTATAAACCCATTAACGGCCGAGAAATTATAGAGTTGACTTTAAAAGTTGATTTTTGGTAAAATTCTGCAATTCTCTTTATAATTTCTAGGAATAACTTATTATTAATTTTTTCGATTATTACTTATTAAAAAAAATACATCAGTGCGTTTTTAACTTCACAATATTTCAGTGTTTTATACGCGTGGCGCATGAAGTAAAATTTCGAGTTTAGAAAAGCCCCGTGAAAATTTGTCTCGGGTCGCTGCGCGACCCTCGACAAATTTTCTACGCGGGGCTTTTCTAAACTCGAAATTTTACTTCATGCTTAGTCTGGGAGTGGAAACACTCGTTCTAAACTTTATATTGCACGTTTTTATAAAGAAATCGATTAATGACTTAAAATGTCAGTGTATAGATTTGTCATATTTAAACGAAAAAATCACAGTATGCAGAATGTTTCTTTTAAATATGCAAAATGTATACTCTGTAAATTTTCAGGTATTAATCGGTTTTTTTATAAAAAAACGTGCGATATAAAGTTTGGAACAAGTGTTTCCACTCCCAGACTAAGCATGAAGTAAAATTTCGAGTTTAGAAAAGCCCCGTGAAAATTTGTCTCGGGTCGCTGCGCGACCCTCGACAAATTTTCACGGGGCTTTTCTAAACTCGAAATTTTACTTCATGCGCCACGCGTACAAAACACTGAAATATTGTGAAGTTAGAAATACACTAATGTATTTTTTTTAATAAGTATTAATCGAAAACATTTAATAACAAAATACTTACATTTTTCTTCATACATTTTCAAGTCATGTCAATTAATATAATATATAAAATTAACTCATTTAGTAATTTGATTAACAAAAAATTTATAATGTTGCGTGTATGCACCAATGGCGCTTAATGGGTTAATAATAGTTTCATTTAATAAAAATCGGACTTACGTTAATTAATCTATTGTCTTCAACTGAGCTCTTGAACAAGATGTGCATTTTTTTACATCTATTCTGAATCACCCTTTATTAAATAAAAAAACGAGATAGATTATAAAGGAAGAATATTTGCTCTGGGATCTTGACTGTATTATTATCTCCGCAACGCTATACTGCATTTAAAGCGCAGATATTAAATTTATGCGATCCGCGTCGTCCGAGGGTTCAATATTAATCCCAGCCAAAGTAATTCAACGGGAAATCTTTTTAACATAATTAAAATTGCAATATCCGCATGTACACGCCCGTCGCTCTTTCCGAATGAAATTTAATGGAATACTTAATTCGAGAATTATACACACACAAGTCGCTTTTCAATTCCAGGCGAAGTCGCCATTGTTAAATGAGAAGGAGCAAAAAAATAGAATTAATGCAAAGTTTTGGAAATGTAACAAGGGGGATTTAATCGCGTCAGGATGCGGGGTGTTGTAATGAATGTGAGGTTTTAGTGGGTAATTAACAAAGTACGTTTCGAGGAGATTAATTTATGTGTTTCTTGTTTTTGGCGCTTGTAGATCTAGGTGAATGGGATGTAACACTTCTAAGATGCCTACTTTGCTCGAATCCGGTGTGTATTAATTTTAATGTTTATGTTTTGCCCATAACTTGGTTATCTTGAGAATTTATGGGCAGCGTTCCAACAATGTAACTACCTTGTAAATAAACGTTTCAACAATGTAGTTATCTTGTAAATATGAAAAGCTTAATAAATTACACTAATAACTGTATGTTTTTGAGTTTACTTGAAGTGATTATTACATTAAAAAAAGACTGTTATTTCTTACTTTACTTTTTATTTGTATCGTTAGATGTACATTTCGAGATACAACTTTGTGTCTCGAAATGTATATCTAACGATACAAATAAAAAGTGAAGTAAGGAATAACAGTCTTTTTTAGTGAAATTACATCAACTCAAAATCATTTAGTTTATTATTATATGTAGGTACAATGGCGAATTTAAAATGTTTTCCTACTCCTACACTGAATTTCATATAATATTTGCACACTGTGCATGAACTAAGGACGAAGTCGGCAAACCTTAATAAATTAAAGGGACACTTACTGATGTAAATTCCTCTTTTCTTCCCGGTCTGGCCAGACTGAAGTGGACTGCATTTAAGGGTTGAAAAGCACGCAATTGTTCTTCATCTAACACACAATCTTAAAAATACAATGACAACGACTATCTCGGCGGACGTCTCGCGCAGAAGTGCCGAAAAGTATCCCAACGAAAAATAATAAGGCTTGCCAACATAATCCAAAATTATTATGATTCAATTTAGACACGACAAAATAAATAATCTTAAATTTTCGAAATTAGATAAATACACACATTGTATCAAAAAACAAATAAAATAAATGAATGAATTCCGAACATTCCGCCCACCAAAAATCATTAGATATTTTATGGATCGATTGCAAGTTTTACTATAACTCTTGCAATCCCATCTTCTCCGCGATGCAGTTTGATAATACGTCCCATCTGCCATTTCATAGGGGGCGCGTTATCCTGTTTTATGAGAACTAATGAATTTTCATACACTTCATATTTGAGTAAAAACCATTTAGACCGCTGTTGCAGCGTTTGCAAGTATTCAGTATGCCAGCGAGGCCAAAAATCTTGATGCACACGCAACAACAGTTGCCATCTGGATAAGCGTGAAAGTTTAACCTCCGCAAAATCTTCCTCTGGATTAGGACTCAATGGTGCCAAAGTAAGAAAATGACCAGGAGTTAAAACCGACATGTCATTGGGATCAGAGCTAACTGGGCACAAAAGTCTTGAATTGAGGATAGCCTCGATTTGAATTAAGACTGTGTTTAGTTTCTCATACGTAAGTCTGCTTACCAGTGACTCGTGTCGAGTGTGATTTAACCGATTTCACCCCTGCCTCCCAAAGTCCACCCATTTGTGGAGCACTGGGAGGATTGAAGTGCCATTTAATATACAATTTTCCAACAAAATTCTGTAATAGCATCTGATTAGCTCCTACAAAATTTGTTGCACAATCACCGCACAGATCAGTACAGCGACCACAACGAGCTACAAAGCGACGAAAGCAAGCTAAGAATGCTTCCGATGTCAACGCTAAGAATGCTTCCAAAGTCAACGAAGAAACCAATTCTAGATGGATAGCCTTCGTGGCAAAACATACAAACACACATATGTACGCCTTTGAGGACTTTGCTCTACGATGCTTACCCAAAGTGATGGTCACCGGGCCAGCAAAGTCAACTCCAGTACGCACAAATGGCTTTACCTGTGAGATACGAGAAATAGGTAATCTACCCATAATTGGTGTTTGAAATCTAGGTTTTACGCGAAAACAGCGTATACATTTAAATATAACACGTTTTATTTCACGTCGACATGACAAAATCCAGAACTGCTGCGCTAACAAGTAATGCAATGCCTGACAACCAGGATGAAAATTGTCTTTATGATATTTATTTATTTATTTTATTTATTTCCATTGACTGTAGATCATATACAAAAAATATACAATTACAATTTTGGAAGTGTCAAACAATCAAATAAAAAATTATAGAGAGCAAACAAATTACATCAAAACATAATTATCATACATGTACATTTAAAAATTATAACATATCACTCAAAGTGTAATATAATTTATCAAGCAAAAATTCTTTTAATTTAATTTTAAATAATTGGGTGGATATTGCATTTTTAATATAATGTGGTAATTTATCGTATAGTTTTGGCCCGAGAACGTTTGGTGAACGTTTTTTTTATATTTAGTTGGCAATTTTCAATGCTAAATGTATACAATGCCTTGTGTTGTAATTATGTATATCATTGTTTTTTGAGAATAAATGTTTATTTTTGCGAGTATACAACACTAGCTCATACATGACTAAACAAGGAAATGGTAGTATTTTATAGTACTGAAAGTATGGCTTGCAAGATTGGTTTTGCCGAATGCCTGCCATCGATCTTATGATTCGCTTTTGTGCAATGAATACGGAGTTCCAATGAACCGAAGTTCCCCATAACCATACACCATATATAAGTCGTGAATTAGCATTAGCGTAGTATACCTGTATCAATTGTTGTGTACTCAATACATTTCTGAGACATCTCATTTGAAACGAAGTTTTATTTAGATGTTTTATAATCGTATCACATATTGTTCAATGATAAGGCTTGTCAGCCAATGCTTACTTAGTAGAAGCATTGGATGTTTTGCATTATAATGCAAAGAAGAACGGTGTAGTCTACCGCCCACTCTTACAATTCCCCGTTCATCTAGAAAGGGAGCTAAGAAATGAAAGGGTTTACTACATATCTTTTCTTGATTAAGTTTCAAGATTTCCTCAGCGAAAACTGTAGCTTGTATGACACTCTGTTACTCACAAAGATCTTCCACCTGCGCGATAAAGATCTTATCCATGATAAACCCACCAATGAATCCGACCATGCAATTACTTGATTAAATGTTATGATGTCCTTGAACGTCTCCAAAACTGATTGTATGAGGTCTGCCAAGAGAACTGCAGCCCACAATTCAAGTTGAGGGATTGAAACTTTCTTTAAAGGAGCTACCTCTGATTTAGAACAACAATGAATTTGTCCATTTTATCTACAGACGAAACACGAAGATAAATGACAGCTGTAACTGATAATTTAATGTATTATCCAAAGCGAGACGACGAGGAATTTGCAAAAAAGCGATAGATGACAATTGCGGCTTAACCACTTTTATACGACATAAGATGAGGAACTTCATCCCAATCAAGATGAAGTGTCCATAAATGCTGAATAAACTTTTTTTGCAAAAAATGACAATGGCGAGATTAGTCCTAGAGGATCAAAGATGCAAGCAGCATCCGACAAAATAGTTCGTTTAGTGCAAGGTTTATCAACTAATCCTACTTTAAAGAACAAACAGTCTGAATCTGTCTGCCAATAAAGTCCCAACATTTTGGCATTAGGATTTTCATTGTCATGACGCATCTGACTTGTCTGCCACATCAGTAAGTAAGGCATAAACATTGCTTATCCACTTATGTAATTCAAAACCTCCTGATTTCAATAAATCAGTAATCTCTGTAACAAGAATGTTAGCCTCTTGTAATGACAAACATGCCGAGACAAGATTGTCCACATATACATCAGTAGATACGACACGCGAAGCACGAGGATATGTTGATTGTTTGATTCCGGCCAGTTCCAAAATTGTTCGAATAGCGAGGTATGGAGCAGACGAAATTCCATATGTAACTGTGTTTAGTTGATAGGTCACTAATTCATCTAAGGGTTCTCCCTTAGCCAAAATATTCTTTTAAATTTGCGATGATCTTCACGAACCAGTATTTGCCTGTACATCTGTTTGATGTCAGCAGTGAAGTTTGGGACCTATCAATAGATTATCATTCAGTGAGTGACCTTCCAAGCATTTTGCTGAAGCATCAAACACAACTCAAAGTTTTGTCGTTGTCCTATTAGGCTTCACTACATAATGATGTGGAATATAGTAACTGTCTGGAATTGAAGTCGGCGAAACAATAATTTTTTCCATATGACCTTCTAAATCAGTGATGGGGAAACTACGGCCCGCGGAAAGGTTTAATCCGGCCCGTTTAAGAGTGCCGTCGTGAGAATGTTTGAACGCGTTCTTACTTCGTAATGTGACGACCCGCATAAAAACTACCTACCTACGATTAAGCATTATTCTTTGGCTCGCTACGATTGTCTGGTTACTACAAATGGCCCGTCTTAAAAAAAGTTTCCCCACCACTGTTCTAAATAGTCTTTTATGAAGGCAGAATAAAGCGAACTAAGTTCGTAATTCTGAGACAATCGACGTTTAAGAGAAGCAAATATTTTTACAGCGATTTCATATGATCCAGCAAATGAAAATTGAGCATTAGGTTTGATCAATAAGGGCACGATAAATTGACCAGAATGGTCGATAAAATATTCCCCTTTAAAGATTTGTTCCCTTTGATGATCCTCAGGGGACAGCAAGACCTTCGGGGGAACCTGTTTTAGCTCCCAAAATCTCCTCATGTCAAAGTCAAGTGTAGTGCATAATGAACTAACCTGAGCCTGACTCGAGACGGATCCGAGAAACTCCACTTTACCCATTAAAATTCAGCCAAAAGGTGTATTTACTGTTATTGGAGCCGCATCACCTTCACGTAATTTGCCATCCAAAAAAACAGAGGAAAAAACGTCGGCTCCCAGGAGTAAATCGACAGTGCTAGGAATTCCATATTAAGGATCAGTTAGTTTTAAATTAGCCAAGTGCTCCCAACAACTATTTTGAGAAATGACCGACGAGGGCATATTAGCACAGATATTTGAAAGAATTATGCAATCCAAAGTAAATTCAAGTTCAGAATTTACAGGTTTTATAGTACACGATATAACACCTCGAGGGCAGAATGAAGACATAGAATTTATTCCTTGAATAGGAATATGCGAATAGAATTTATTCCTTGAATAGGAATATGCGAATAAGCACTTTGTAGCTTAAATTTTTGTATGCAAAGTTCAGTGATGAAATATAAGCATCACATCCATTTTTGCTAGCATATAGAAATTTGTTAGTTACGTTTGTTTACGTGCCCGGGTAACAACTCTAACTGAGCCGATTGAAGCTTTATTATTTATTTATTTAATTAACGAAAATATCTTTACAAACATAAAATTAATATTAATACAATACAACAAAGAATTGAAAAATAACGTACTGAAGTAACACCAATTACATTTCCCCATAACAAATTGAAGGACTTAAACTAAATGAAAATTAAATCCAGATTAACGACCACTACCGCCCTACGAAAGCATGAATAATTAGCGGCAAATAAGTCAAAATTTACTGAGGGTAGTAAACAATTGGCGGTGCGGGTTAATCCGGACAACGGGTTGTTCCTAACGGACGTAGCACGATGCAATTTCTCTCTAAATAAGATTTGCTGTCTTGTTGAAGGTCCCGATCTTTGGTGCCAAAAATCAAGACCTGCCAACAGCGCGGGACAGCAAATATACCCGTTTATTAATTTATACAAAAAACACATATCAAAATAATTTCTGCGGGAAAGTAACGTCGATAAATCTAAATTAACTCTAAGCAAACTATAGTTTTATTAACGACACATGTCAAGAGATTCCGTCATAAGAATTTTTTTTAAATTGTCCTTATAATTAATAACGTTATGGATAAACAGTGTAAAAGTGATTTGTGTACTTCCTTGGAGTTGAGACATTCTGCCAAAGATATAGAGCAAGAATACCTGCCCAAAAAAATCGCGCGATAAATATTAAATTTGTATATGAAAACATGTGCAAGAGGTGTACATTTTCTGATATTTGTTGTTTTTTTTTAAGAGTTCAATTTAAAGCTTTAAACGAGTGTTTTTCAATCCTAGACTAAGCATGAAGTAAAATTTCGAGTTTAGAAAAGCCCCGTGAAAATTTGTCGAGGGTCACGCAGCGACCCGAGACAAATTTTCTGGGCTTTTCTAAACTCGAAATTTTACTTCATGCGCCACGCATATAAAACACCGATTTCAAGTAAGGTTTAAATGTACATAAAGTTCACAATATTTTAGTGTTTTATACGCGTGGCGCATGAAGTAAAATTTCGAGTTTAGAAAAGCCCGAAAATTTGTCTCGGGTCGCTGCGCGACCCTCGACAAATTTTCACGGGGCTTTTCTAAACTCGAAATTTTACTTCATGCTTAGTCTGGGAGTGGAAAACACTCGTTTAAAGCTTCAAAATAAACTCTTTTAAAAAACAACGAATGTCGGAAAATTTACAAATATTTGAATTTGCAGTTCATGTCTGAACTGATTCATACATTTCTATGAGGTTTGAACTTACAAAAAACAACGAATGTTTTTTTTGTTAAGTTCAATTTGAAGCTTTAAACGAGTGTTATCCACTCCCAGACTAAGCATGAAGTAAAATTTCGAGTTTAGAAAAGCCCCGTGAAAATTTGTCGAGGGTCGCGCAGCGACCCGAGACAAATTTTCTGGGCTTTTCTAAACACGAAATTTTACTTCATGCGCCGAGCATATAAAACACTGATTTCAAGTAAGGTTTAAATGTACATAAAGTTCACAATATTTTAGTGTTTTATACGCGTGGCGCATGAAGTAAAATTTCGAGTTTAGAAAAGCCCGAAAATTTGTCTCGGGTCGCTGCGCGACCCTCGACAAATTTTCACGGGGCTTTTCTAAACTTGAAATTTCACTTTATGCTTAGTCTGGAAGTGGAAAACACTCGTTTTGAAGCTTCAAATTGAACTCTTAAAAAAACAACGAATATCTACAGATTTAAAGAAAATAATAAAATAATTTCTTTTAGGTAAACATACGCCTAGGCTGTACATTTTACCACATTCGTTGTTTTTTAAATGAGTTCTATTTGAATCTTTAAACGAGGGTTTTCCACTCCTAGACTAAGCATAAAGTAAAATTTCGAGTTTAGAAAAGCCTCGTGAAAATTTGTCTCGGGTCGCGCAGCGACCCGAGACAAATTTTCTGGGCTTTTCTAAACTCGTAATTTTACTTCATGCGCCACGCATAAAAACACTGATTTCAAGTGAGGTTTAAATATACAAAAAGTTCACAATATTTTTGTGTTTTATACGCGTGGCGCATAAAGTAAAATTTCGAGTTTAGAAAAGCCCGAAAATTTGTCTCGGGTCGCTGCGCGACCCTCGACAAATTTTCACATGGCTTTTCTAAACTCGAAATTTTACTTCATGCTTAGTCTGGGAGTGGACAACACTCGTTTAAAGCCTCAAATTGAACTGTTAAAAAATCAACGAATATCTAAAGATTTATAGAAAATAATTTCTTTTAGGTAAACGTACTCCTAAGCTGTACATTTGCAGCCATCTGTTGTTTTTTTAATTTGAAGCTTTAAACGAGTATTTTCCACTCCCAGACTAAGCATGAAGTAAAATTTCGAGTTTAGAAAAGCCCCGTGAAAATTTGTCGAGGGTCACGCAGCGACCCGAGACAAATTTTCTGGGCTTTTCTAAACTCGAAATTTTACTTCATGCGCCACGCATATAAAACGCTAATTTCAAGTGAGGTTCAAATATTCATAAAGTTCACAATATTTTACTGTTTTATACCCGTGGTGCTTCAAGTAAAATTTCATTAAGCAATCATAAAAAGTAAACTGAATAAAATTAATTTTCGGTTCATAATCAACATAATTAATTTAGTTCTTTTTTCCTCTCAAAGTGGGAAACCTTTTAACATATCAGCGCATTAATCCTCAACGGCACACGCTCTTTCAAAATTATATTCGAACACATGAAAAAAAAAGGCGTACGCATTTAAAATTCACCCTCGTTTCCATCCATCCCGAATAATTACTGATATTTTACGTGTGAATTTCGAGCCGGCTCCTGAGGGGGAAATAGGCTCCCTTTTGCCCACGCCCTAATTTTCAGCTTCCGCTTTTCGTTCATTTGCCGCCATCGCAAATATCTTAGGTGTATCGATGAACCGGCTCGTAAATCCGGAAATTTCGGAATTGTCGGATTCATAAATAGGTATTCGGTATTTTGTATTCGGCGCGGGGATCAGCTGAGATAATTGGCAATTTTCTGTGGTGGATGTTTTCGAAGGGTGAAGAAAATTGATATTTTTATCATTTCTGGAGGGTATCAACATTTTGATCTTTAAATCAGCGCTGTCTTATAGTGCAGATAAATGATCCAGTTTCAGTTAGTTAATGATGTTATAAATAAAAATCCCTTCACCTAAACAAAATTGCCAAAATTAAGCTAATTCCTTAAATTTTGAAAGCGGAAGATTTGTTTAGTCTAAAGAGATCAAACTTGAGTAGTTTATTTTGACCTTTTGGTCAAATTTTGTCAGCGCCAAATTGTATATGGGGCGGTTTTAGTTAATTAAAAATGTAATTAATAAATACCCTCGCTTAAGCAAAATTGCCAAAATTAAGCAATTTCTTAGTTTAACAAGTGGCGGATTTGTAGCAACATACGCCTTACAAATCGCCCTTATTGTATACAATTATACAAATCCGCCACTTGTTAAACTAAGAAATAGCTTAATTTTGGCAATTTTGTCTAAGCGAGGGTTTTTTTTTAATTACATCAGTAATTAACTAAAACCGCCCCATATACAATTTGGTGCCAACAAAATTTGACCTAAAGTTCAAAATATACTACCCAAGTTTGATCTTTTTAGACTAAACAAATCTTTCGCTTTAAAAATTTAGGGAATTTTGTTTGGGATATGTAGAAATTATTAAATGAAAAAATCCGAAAGCAAATTCATCACCTCGCTTGATTTTTGTACGATTAGGATACACAAAATAAAAATTTTGTAATATTAACTTGAGATTAAACTTAGAAGTATACTTATTTCGAACTTCATTTCAAATCAGTGTTTTATACGCGTGGCGCATGAAGTAAAATTTCGAGTTTAGAAAAGCCTGAAAATTTGGTTTGGTCGCTCCGCGCTTCGCGCTGCGCGACCAAACCAAATTTTCAGGCTTTTCTAAACTCGAAATTTTACTTCATGCTTAATCTGGGAGTGGAAAACATTCGTTTAAAGATTAAAATTAAACTGATAAAAAAAGCAACGAATGTCGAAAAATATGTATACTTTAAATAAAAATTCCCAGTATTATTACGTCATAAACACTTGTAAGATTTTGTCTGTATTTTTTCTCTATGATAAATAAAGACATTTATTATTGTTATTATTTATATTATATTTTATCTAACTTTGCATTTTAATTTCATTTTGAAATATTGTAATTAAAGTTAAAGTTTGTGCTAATGAACTTCACAAAAAATAACTGTTTTATGTAGTAAAAATTTTGATTTAAGAGCACTTTGAAAATTTGAATTTTTCGGACCCTCCGCTTTACTACGCACCGGGAAACCCCAATTTTTGAGGCTTTCTAAAATCGAAATATTTATTTCATGCTTAATCAAGCAGTGAAAAACATTCGTTAGAATTATATAATAATTAAATTATATTGGATACACTTCATAAACACTAAAAGTTCTATCTAGATGTCTATATTCCTCGCCTAGTTAAATAAAATGAGCTCTAGTATATGCATTTTTATTGATTTTTTCCAGAAATAAATACAACCTATTTTGTATTTATTTCTGGAAGAAACCTCTAAAAATACATATACTAGAGCTCATTTAATTTAACTAGTTGAGGAATATAGGTATCTGGGTAGAACAATTATTCCCAGTTCACCAGAAATGTTGAAACTCAGGTTCAAGCTGAACTCAAGTTCAAGATGACAGTTCCTAGTGTTCTAATGTCAGTTTGAACTCAAGTTTAGAGTTGAACCAGTTTTATGTGGACGAAACAGTGACCTGTATATGCACTGTGTGCACTGTGTCATTGACGATGCCACTATAGGGCAGTAGATGGCGGTATCTATCGAATTCGTTTAATAGTGTTCACATATTGGCTTGATATAGTCAGAAATGTTCAGTATTCCTCAGCACTGGATCGGGACCACACTGAAGAAGGCCTTGAAGTCCGAAACGCGTCTGTGGGTATCTAGTGCGGAATACTGAACTCAAATTCAATTTTGCCAGTGTTACGTGTTTAGTGCAACTGGCCCTTAGTGTTTGTGAAGTTTATCTGTGTGACTAATTAAATAATTGCCCTAAGCATAATTAATAATAAACACTACTAAAAAGAAGCACATTTCCCACTCCAATGTTGTCAAAATTATTACCGATCCTTCCCTTATTATGAACTAACATCAAGCTAGCACGCCCGATATCCTTTTATGTACTAATAACTTGAAACCCCTTATCCACTCAGTCTAACTAATTCCAGATCTATGATCAGACCATCTTTTAATTTCCTTCAAACTGAAAATCCAACACAATACTACTCAAATATTACCCGACACCATAACAGAATTCAAAAATGCAACATCCCACAAATAACAAATGATATTTTACAATTTATCGATATTCACCCAGAAATTGATAAAGCTGTACCACTTCACAGTTCAACAGGATACTTGCGAAATCTATAGAACAATATACCACCAAAATCTCCAAACAACACTACAAATATTCTTTACCCAAATTTATTCTTCGACTAATAAAATACAACAGACAGAAAAATTAAATTGACATTAAACACACTAAACAGGGACATAAAACAAATCATAGTTAAAAATAAAGCTCACAAATGGCTGGAAACATACAAAAATATCAATGACCTTCAAGGAAATAAATATTGGACAAAAATAAAAAAAAAACTCAGTAAATATATAACTTACAAGACTATCTCTGAAATTATCTTCCCAGTAATAAATGACGAACAACAGAGAAAGACATTTCAGAAATATTTGCAGACAATTTCAAAAATATATACAAAATGACAAACGACAATGACTTTTTTTAAACCATAAACAGTTGGTACGAAAACCGCATCCTCTCAGAACCTTCACCTCTCCCTCCTTCTAACGATAGACTCGACGAAGAGACGTACTTTGCGATACTCTACAAGACGAAAAATACAGCACCTGGACATGATAAAGTACACCGACTAATATTGAAAGCCCTCCCACAGTCCATTCATACATATATCCTAAAAATCCCTAATTTTAATTATATCCATCAATCATTTCTGTCTAAATGGAAACGTGAAATAATCACCTGGATCCACAAACCCTAAACCGATCCTATATATTCAAACAACAACCGTCACATTACCTTACTACCCGTACTCAGGAAACTGTACGAATCGTTACTTAAACAAAACATACTTAGCTATGTCCCTATGTACCAATACGGCTTCCCTCCAAACCGCACCACAACCCTACCTTTACCTATTTTTACATCCAACTGCCAAACAACGCATCTAGAAGGTAAAAACCTGCCATCCTATTCCTAGATATATCTGAGGCCTTTGATTTCGTTTGGCATCGGGGCCTTTTATTTATTTAAAAGGCCCCGGGTACGTTAAGGATACTGCATTTATATGCAGTATTCTTAACGTACCCAACCAACTTGCCAACCTAATCCAAAATGTCCTCAACCGCAAACCAAAAATCCGCATACGACAAACCATATCCTCGTCATTCCATCCTGAACAAGGTGTTCCTCAAGGTTCCCCATTATTACCCGTCTTATACAACATATATTGCTCCGATCTATACCGCCCCAACTCTAACAACATAAATCCATACTGTTATCCTCTACAATTTGCGGACGATACTGCTTTAATTACTTATTCATCAACTATAGCCTCAGCCCTTAACTCCCTTCAAGAATTTGCAAACTAATCCGCGGCTTGGTTTTCCAATTGGAGACTCAAAATTAATTCTAAGATATCCCAACTCCTTTTACCCTATGATAGTATTCCACCTAATCCTCTTTCCATATCGTTTAACGGGTCCACTATATACTCTTCTCCATTGTGCAAGTACCTAGGAATCCTTTTGTGTATTTTTGTACAAGTGTTAGTGTTGATTCCTTGGTTTTAGTATGTCAGGCAACGGGAGTGTTTTGCTCGCTTAACGATGTTTGCTTTTACTTTGGAGGTATGATTTTTGAAGCTTAGTTTTGGGTCTAAACTAAGCTTCAAAAATCATACATCCAAAGTAAAAGCAAACATCGCAAAGCGAGCAAAACACTTCCGTTGCCTGACGTACAAAAACCAAGAAATCAGTACACTTGTTTAAAAATATACAAAATGATTTGCCGTCCCATCCTAGACTACAGTTCCATCATTTTCTTCATGTACTCCCACTATTAATTACCTCAAAGTAGCCGAAAGATCCTTTCTCCGTACCCTCACTAAACTTCGACACCCCCAAAACCCCCTCCATAACCCATCAAATGTACTCCTCTATCAAATAACCCAAATTACCCCAATAAACTTCTATTTCTCGCAGAACGATTTGCATGTAACGAATCAAACTACGAACACCTCAGAAAAATGTGCATCCCTAGAAATCCTGCTATAACCCCTAAATTCAAAAACCCTCCTATCCCCTACTTTTCCACCTTGAAGTCGCAACAAATCATATCTAAGGCAATCTTCAGGCAGAAAGACTTATGGTCGATAGCTCTTGTGAAGAAAAAGGAATCAACAAATTATATTTAATTTTTTTATGAATGTAAAATTTATTTATTGTATTTCTTTTTAAATGAAGATATAGTAGTATAATGAATATATTTAAATTACTATATGTTTAATTAATTTCCCACTTAACCCGTGGTGAAACATTTTCGAAATAATTCTGGATATTTAAAACACTTGGTTAAAAATTAGTGAAACAAACCAAGTGTTTTAAATATCCAGAATTAATAAATTCACTTTTGATAAGTTAAACAAGTAGCTTCTAAGAACGTTTATTTTTTTGTGAACAAGTGTATTCCAATTTCTCTCCTAATTAAATGACATGAGTTCAACTAATAACAATTATTATTATACATAACCCTAAAATTATGATTTCTTTTGTAATATAAATAAAATATCAAATTGCAGCCAACTTGAACAGAATACGGAGGGTCTAGATTTTTCTCTGCGTAATTCGTCCCTAATAATGATGCAAATTGGAAATTTTCCGATAGGTTTGATCCGCGCAATAAAAATAGTCGACGCACTCGAATCTGTCAGCTGCATCGTATTTCTGGTAGATGTGCACAGAATAAAATATATATGTATGTATATATCATATCATTCGATTTAATTCCGTGCATTTGTCACTATCCTTCGTGCGGGTTGCACCTGGCGCACTTTTTACGCCAAATGGGTTTGCGGGAGGATCGTATCTGCATACGATCAATCATTCCAATCGGGAACTTTGCCTTTTGTTCACGTAGAGTTTTTTTTTTTACTTTATTTTTGTTTGTACAAAATAAGTTTAATGTAACTGATAAATAAAGCACTAATTACCTTTGTTCACACTTTTATTTTACTTCTATATGAGGGGTCCAATGCAATAACCAGCCAAGTCCAGTTTTATCAAATGTTGAGGAGAGACAAAAAACTGTTTACATGCAAGAAAAAAAAAACAGTAATTATTATGCATGCAACTAACAATACACCAATGCAATAAGTTTAATGTAATTGATAAATAGAGCACTAATAAAAGTGTGAACAAAGGTTCACACTTTTATTTTACTTCCATATGAGGGGTCCAATGCAATAACGAGCCAAGTCCAGTTTTATAAAATGTCGAGGAGAGACAAAAAACTGTTTACATGCAGGAAAAAAAAACAAGTATTATTATGCATGCAACTAACAATTCACCAATGCACTGCAAATTATTCAAACCAGATTGTTGCATGCTATAACACAGAATTTTAAACTTCATAAGAATATTGAATACTTAACCTAATTTCTCATAAAAATGGACATGGCTGATTATTGCATTGGACCCCTCATATGTAAATTTTTGACGCAAAGAAATATTAGTGCTTTATTTATCAATTACATTTAATCTTCACGTAATTCACTCAATCAATTTAAGTTTAATGTAGTTTAGTTGATATTATTATTATTATTATTATTATTATTCTTTATTTTCCCAACAGATATTTAAGTTTCCAATTACAGGGAACTTAATCTAATATAATGCTATGTTATATAGTTTTAAATCATACATACAGTGCGCAGAGAAAGAAGAGAAAAGAAAGAAAACAAACTTAAAGCCTAAAGATTTATAACAATATCACTGGTACCGATAAGTGACATTATTTCGATGAGCGATTTTCTGGTATCTACGAAAATATCTACTCTATTATTTAAACTATTAAACCTTCTAATCATTTTTAAAACGGGTGAATTAAATTGAGCTAGCGTATTCTAATCATTTTTAAAACGGGTGAATTAAAATGAGCTAGCGCATGTTGTTGAAAAAATAGGTTATTAATGCGGTATGATATGGAATTGTTAAAAAAGAAAAATAGATTACTTAAATTGGTTTGTGTTATATCTGGAAAACTAAAGTCAATAGAAAAAATCTGATAAAATTTTATTATTCACTGTAAACATATCCAAAACTTTGTTTCTTTCTATCTTTTTTAATAAGTAAGATCGAATTAAAAAAATCGACACTTTTCACTTTTTTCAAAAAATGTAGTTACTCTTGACTTTTTCGAAAAGTTTACAAATGTCATTTTATTCAGCTCGTAAAATTGCACTACTTGGCCCACTTAAACGTTTCTCTATCATTTCTATGTACATTTTGGACACAAAGAAATATTAGCGCTTTATTTATCAATTCTTCACGTAACTCACTTAATCAATTTAATTTTAATGTAGTTTAGTTGATATAGAATTCTTAAAGAAGAAAAAAAGGTTACTTAAACTTGTTTGTGTCATATCTTGAAAACTAAAGTCGATAGAAAAAATCTGATAACATTTTATTATTCAGTATAAAAATATCTAGAACTATATATCTGTAGTTTTGAGGAAGAACCAGTTAAGTCACTTTTTGGTCAAATTGAGTTAAGTGCGGACTTTGATACAAATTCATTTATATTTTCATATTCTTACCTCCAAACAATGTTATCTGACATAGGTTTCGCGTAATTTGAACAAAATCTAACCAGTGAAGTGTCATTTTTGAGGAAAAACCAGTTATGTGACATCTTTTGGGAAAAAAAGCGTTATGTTTCATTTAGATGCCCGTTAAATTATTAGCAAAATTGTTTACAAGTTATCAATGAATTTAATGCTTTTTTATGAAATATAAATAATATGAGATAGATATTTGCAACTATTTTAAGGTACTTAAGAAATTGACTTTTAAAACTTCAAACGCAAATAACTCGAAATAATGTAAAAGTGACTTAACTGGTTTTTCCTCAAAGCTACAGATATATGGCAACATATATAGGTTTTTTCTATCTCTTTTAATAACTGAGAAAAATCGATTTAAAAAAATCGACACTTTTCACTTTTTGCAAAATATCTAGTAACTCTTGACTTTTTCGAAAATTTTACAAATGTCATTTTATTCAGCTCGCAAAATTGCACTACTTTGCCCACTTAACCGTTTCTTTATCTGCCTAGATTCCCATAGAGAACATGACAAAAAACTTACCCTGTATATATATTTTATGATTTGTTTAAAACACAACATGAATTTACAGTTTTACTGATTCACTTTTTCGTACAATTTTAGTCAACTTCGAGCTACAGTAATTTATTTTATTCGCAATAACATACAAATAAAATGCGTTCACTTCCTACGTGATTTCTAAAAAAAATCCGATGTGTCAGTAATTCCTTGGTTTAAATTCGACATGAATTTACATTTTTTCTTTAAACTTTAGTCATTTCTGAGGTCCTGTAATTAATTTTCCAGTTGAAGAATATTATTCATGCCTACACAAAAATAAAGAGACCTGTACTTAATATGAGGATAAGATTTTCAAATAAAATTCGGTCAATTTAGTAACATTTTGAACTAAACATGGTATTTCGTCAAGTTGCTAATGAAATCTGCATACCTATACTAAACCCAACCCTCACATTTATACAGGGAGTTTTTCTTTTGAGTATACATACCCCAATATACTGTACACGCTGTAAATCTTCGGATATTCTTTGTGTTTCAAATGAATTCAAATTAATGTTAAAAACGAGTGTTTTCCACTCCCAGATTAAGCATGAAGTAAAATTTCGAGTTTAGAAAAGGCTGAAAATTTGGTTTGGTTGCGTAGCGCGAAGCGCGGAGCGACCAAACCAAATTTTCAGGCT
The DNA here is from genome assembly GCA_932526585.2 of Philonthus cognatus. NCBI lineage: Eukaryota > Metazoa > Arthropoda > Insecta > Coleoptera > Staphylinidae > Philonthus > Philonthus cognatus. The sequence goes on from OW052241.1 coordinate 158,272,861, forward strand.
TTTCTAAACTCGAAATTTTACTTCATGCGCCACGCGTATAAAACCCTGATTTCGAGTGAAGTTTAAAATATACTACTAAGGCAGTATGCTGAAGATATACACTAAGAACTTTACAATGTGTGTGTTTTATACGCGTGGCGCATGAAGTAAAATTTTGAGTTTAGAAAATCCTGAAAAAGCCTTTTCTAAGCTCGAAATTTTACTTTATGCGCCACGCGTATAAAACGCACACATTGTAAAGTTCTCAACGTATATCTTTAGCATATTTCTTTGGAAGTATATTTTGAACTTCACTCGAAATCAGCGTTTTATACGCGTGGCGCATGAAGTAAAATTTCGAGTTTAGAAAAGCCTGAAAATTTGGTTTGGTCGCTCCGCGCTTCGCGCTACGCGACCAAACCAAATTTTCAGGCTTTTCTAAACTCGAAATTTTACTTCATGCTTAATCTGGGAGTGGAAAACACTCGTTTTAATCTTCAATATCTCAATATTTACAGCGTATGCATATGTATAGCTAAAAGAAAAATTCCTCGTATGTTTGTATGTGGGAAGTAAGCTACACTATATCACTAACCATTGTATCTCTCCATTAACAATTTGTGTAATATAATGAAGATTAAAACGAGTGTGTTCCACTCCCAGATTAAGCATGAAGTAAAATTTCGAGTTTAGAAAAGCCTGAAAATTTGGTTTGGTCGCGTAGCGCGAAGCGCGGAGCGACCAAACCAAATTTTCAGGCTTTTCTAAACTCGAAATTTTACTTCATGCGCCACGCGTATAAAACAAACACATTGTAAAGTTCTCAATAAAAACGCTGATTTCAAGTGAAATTCAAAGTATACTACTAAAGCAGTATGCTAAAGGTATACATTGAGAACTTTACAATGTGTGTGTTTTATACGCGTGGCGCATGAAGTAAAATTTCGAGTTTAGAAAAGCCTAAAAATTTGGTTTTGTCGCTCCGCGCTTCGCGCTACGCGACCAAACCAAATTTTCAGGCTTTTATAAACTCGAAATTTTACTTCATGCTTAGTCTGGGAGTGGAAAACACTCGTTCTAATATTTGATATCTGAATATTTACAGCGTATGCATATGTATACCTAAAAGAAAAATTCCCTGTATGTTTGTATGTGGGAGGTAAACTACACTAAATCACAAACCCTTCTATCTCTCCATTATTAATTTGTATAATTATAAAGACTAAATATATTCAATATTTTTAATAATATGGAGAACAGAAAACATACCAAGTATTAAACACCACAAAGTCAAAAGCCTCCACACAAAACTATACATATACTTTGAATTCTGAAAATATAGGATACATCTTTATCAAGCTTCAATTAAAAATGTGTACTCATATATGAGTGGACTAACTGCAAAACTCACATTCTACACTTTTTGTGAAAATTGAGTTGGCGGTTTTTTTATGTCCGCCATGTTAAAGTACAAGTGTTTTTTGCTATTTCCCGAAAGTTTTCAAAAGTCAAGTGAGTTTTGCAGTTAGACCACTCATATATGGGTACACATTTTTAATTGAAGCTTGATAAAGATGTATCCTATATTTTCAGAATTCAAAGTATATGTATAGTTTTGTGTGGAGGCTTTTAACTTTGTGGTGTTTAATACTTGGTATGTTTTCTGTTCTCCATATTATTAAAAATATTGAATATATTTAGTCTTTATAATTATACAAATTAATAATGGAGAGATAGAAGGGTTTGTGATTTAGTGTAGTTTACCTCCCATATACAGGAGGAGGCTTTTAACTTTGTGGTGTTTAATACTTGGTATGTTTTTTTTTTTTTTTAATGAAGCTTGATAAAGATGTTGTATTCTATATTTTCAAAATTCAAAGGATATGTATAGTTTTGCGCAGAGGCTTTAACTTTGTGGTGCATTATCAACTTAAAAATATACGCTTTGTAACCTGAAAATAGGATATTAAATAGCTCTAACGAGCTTTTAATAAATGTGTAAACACACATGCATAAAATAATGAGTTCTCAAATTTATTTTTAATTTTGTTTGAGCGAAACTCATCAATCACTTGATTTTATTTTCAACCCGAAAATATCCTTATTAAAATCCATTTCTCATCACTCTTTTTTCTTTCTTCCAGGATAATGGGCGAGAGGCACTGGATCTCACAGCTTCGCCACTCCGCGCTCCGCCAGGACCCACCACAAGAAACAACCACCCCCCGCCCATGGTTATACAAGGAGACTTCCGAAAGGTAATCAATAACGCCAGACCGGATTAAAAATCCCAAAAAAAGACTCCCTTCCGGATACAAAAAAATTACAAAAATAACGACAGACTAACGGTTGGCCCCGAATGCTAATAACGGTATAATTCATCGGTTTTTTCTCATCCTCGCGGAAAAACGCGACTCATTTGTTATTGATTGCGGCCAGAGACCGTTCGATAAAGTTTACATTAACGTTACTTATTTGTGTGTGGTTTTTTGTTTGTTTGAAGGGGGTGTGAAGTAAATTTCAATCGGTCGTTACGTACATCAATCATTCAGATCGATTCGAAATTACAGTTTCAAATGTTTTTTTTTTCTTTATTGGTTCTTTAACAATTGTTTTACACTCGTCAATAATACATACAGAGTTTTATGTAACACCGAACATTTTCATAACGAGAATTTTTCTTTGAAGTATTCATATGGATACGTTGCACATATTTTGATGCTTGGTTTATTAAAAGAATTTAATTTGAAGCTTGAAGCGAGTGTTTTAAACTCCCAGGCTAAGCATGAAGTAAGATTTCGAGTTTAGAAAAGCCTGAACATTTGGTTTGGTCGCGTAGCGCGAAGCGCGGAGAGGCCAACGCAAATTTTCAGGCTTTTCTAAACTCGAAATTTTACTTCATGCGCCACCGCTACAAAATACTGGCATATTACGAAGTTTAAAACACACTGGTAAACTTTACATTGAATCAGTGTTTTGTACCGGTGGCGCATGAAGTAAAATTTCGAGTTTAGAAAAGCCTGCAAATTTGGTTTGGCCGCTCCGCGCTTCGCGCTACGCGACCAAACCAAATTTTCAGGCTTTTCTAAACTCGAAATTTTACTTCATGCTTAGCCTGGGAGTGGAAAACACTCGCTTAAAGCTTCAAATTGGATTCTTTTAGTAAACCAAGCATCGGAAAATGTGCAACGTATCATCCTGCTATTGTTCTCGAGATTGATTATTTTAATATATCTCAGCGCAACTCTAACTGGAATTCTAAGTTTGTTTATAATTTTTCACGTGCTGATTACAGTTCTATTGCCAATAAAAAATCGTACCTAAGTAAATTTAAATACCTCTTGGGACAGTTTGTTTCTAAATAATGATATAAATACTAATGTACATTTATTTTATACTGAGTTATATTCGATTATCGATTTATATACTCCTAGAACTTTAGAAAAACTATCTACCTGTCGGAAGCATTAGTTTCCGAAGTGGTTTAGCTTGGAACTTATTGCACTTATTTCCCTTAAGAAAACTCACCACCTAAATTTTAAGCGTTCAGTCTTGGAATCAGACTATGACATTTTTAAAGAAACCTTGTGTAAGATTTGCTATAGGAACCATGTTTAATCTGTTGAGGAATCTCTGCTTCGTATCCCCAAACTCTTCTGGAATCATGTGAACCTAAATCGACCAAGCTCGACTATTCCTGGTACTTTTGAACATGATGGCGTTCTAGTAAATAATATGCAGCACATTGTAGAGTTGTTTGCTAATTATTTTGGTTCAGCTTTATACATAATGATACGTTGCCTTCGTCTGTAATATATTCTTACAATCACATTAATTATAGCAAAGGTGATAAAATAAAAATTACAGATGTCCTAACCGAACTGGCCAATTTAAAAGATTCATACTGTACGGGCCCTGATGGTTTACCACCAATTCTGTTAAAACAATGTTCTTTTTCCCTTAGTCGTCCTCTATGGATACTTTATAACCAATCCCTAGTTTCAGGCTGTTTTCCTTCTCTTTGGAAAAGTGCCATAGTTACACCAATTTTTAAAAGCGGTAAAAAGAACGTTGTTTCAAACTATCGCCCGATCTCTCTTCTATCGCTTATGCCAAAAATATTTGAAAAATTAATCATTGCACCCCTATCTGAATGTGTATCTAGTGTCCTATCCGATAAGCAACATGGTTTTAGAAGTGGGTGTTCGACTTCCACCAACTTACTGACCTATAGTAATTATATTGTTACAGCCTGAGAAGCGGGATTTGAAGTAAACTCAATACATACCGATTACTCTAAGGCTTTTGACACAGTAGATCATAGCATCCTTCTTTCGAAACTTAAGCTTATAGGAATCTCCTCCTCCATGTTAGATTGGATACAGTCTTACTTATCCGGAAGGTCACAGGCCGTGCGGATTGGTAGTGATATATCGTCTCAGATACTTGTAACTTCAGGGGTTCCCCAGGGATCACACCTTGGACCTCTTTTATTTAATATCTTTATAAATGATGTGGTTGATTGTTTCCATAATTCCCAGTGCTTGCTATTTGCAGACGATATAAGATTATTTTTACGAATCGCGGATGATAGATCTTCTGCGTTGTTACAGGAAGACTTAAATAGATTTTCAGTTTGGTGTACTGACAACCGTATGAATCTCAACCCGAAAAAATGTAATTGTATAACTTTTACTAAAAAAAGGGCCTCGGCAATGAGAAAGTACTATATCTCTAACGTCCTTTTAATTCGCGTTTCGGTCATTAAAGACTTGAGTGTATTATTGTCTCACAACTGGAACTTTAACAACCATCTACGCAACTTAACTGCTAAGGCATACCGTGTTTTGGGTTTTTAAAACGTAACAGCAGAGATTTCTCAACCATTCATACCCTTACGACCTTGTATGTATCCTCTGTCCGCCCCCACCTTGAGTACTGTTGCACTATTTGGAATCCTTGTAGCAAATCGTCCAAGTTAAATTCACAAAATTTATCTCCTACAAGTTCGGGATTGTCGGCTCCTACAATGACGTCCTACAATCTTTAAATATTTATTTATTTATTTATTCCCAACAGAAATAATCCAATTACAGGGAAAATTTTAAAATATAACTATTATAACATATGAAAAATTAAACTAAATTATATATAGAGACTAATCTAAAAATATATTTATATATATATATATATATATATATATACTCGTACATAACGATAATTATAAAAAAATTAAAAACAAAAAAAAAGAAATACGAACGGCTAATGGCCAGTTTACAATTGTGTGAAAATTCAAAAAGACTTGACATAAATACATCGACATAATCTTCAACACTATGGTAACAATTTAACATATTATGCATAGGTGATTGAGAAAAGTGAAGTGTATTAGGTTTTTTGCTGTAGAACGTTAACGAATTGCGTGTGATAAATCTAGGAGCATGAACGCAAAGTATGTTAAGGAAAAACGGATTGTCCAAATGGTAGTGCACATGTTTGTATAAAGTTGGTAGCAATATATATTTGTGACGCTGTATCATTGATGGCATCGAAAATTCATTAAGTAGCATGTCATAAGTGACAGTATCAAAAGGATACGCACCATGTTTAAATATCCATTCGTTAGAGTAGAGACGAAGGAATGCAGACGTAATGCTAGGATACAATTTAATAAATGGGGCGATTGATTGCCCCTATTTACTAAGCCAACTTAAAATCAACGTGCCAGCGAGAAGTTTGCGTTCCTTCGATCTGTTCCATGTACCATATTGTAGGACGGACTATGGTAAAAATGTTGGTATATCCAGAATCGCCAATAATTGTAACGCCATCAATCCCGACTTTGGTGCAATTAGCAGGAATGCTTTGAAGAACATCTTCCGACAGGGTAAATAGTCTACATATCTTAAACAAATCAAATTAAATAAGATTTTAAATATTTCATTGTATAATTCAATATCCGGAGGTGTATTTGCACGGGAAGTAGTTGTTTCAACGGATATTTATCGTCTTAAATTGCCTTATTAATTAAGGCATTGTTTGCATATTCACGAATAGTTTTTTCGTGATTTTATATAATATATTTTAATCTGTTGTTTGTACCTAAATGTGTTGCTTGTTTTTTTACTCTATTATGTACCTATATTTATTATGTATTTGTATTTATATTTCATTTATTTAATTTTAGTTTTATAATATTATTGTACTTAAATGGACATCCGTTAATAAATAAATAAATAAATAAATATGGATACTTCAAAGAAAAATGTTCGTTATGAAAATGTTCGGTATTACATAAAACTGTATACATAATATACCATAAAAAACATTCATTATTTAAAACAATTTTAATTAAATTAATTAATAATTATAATAATAATATTTATTACCCACAGGAAACTTATCTTAATTACAAGGTAACATACAAAAAATACAAAATGTAGAATATAAAAAATTGATTAAACATAAACTTAAAATTTTCACAATAAAAATAAAGCACGTTGTTCAAAATAATAGTTTAAATTATACATTACGAATCAATAAAACACTTGATTGATTTCAGAGGGCTGTTAAACAAATCACAAATTTCGGGCAAACTATTAAATAAATTACACATAACAAAAAAATTACACATTACACACGTATTGGTGATTTCAAACCAACATTTGTCTTGAAAGAACTAATGCTGAAGGTATGCTTATGTCGACTGTTGAAAGCTGGAACATGTAATCCTTCGAGTTTCAACAAACAGAAGCAATTAATCATGCAATGGGTTCTAACAGCTTTAGACAATAAAAACGTCGTATGTGGTATGTTCCTTGACCTAACTAAAGCTTTTGACACAATTCAGCATTCAATATTAATTACAAAATTAGACCACCATAGCATACGAGGAGTTGCAAATAACGATCGAATCGTACCTAGGTAACTGCCTGCAATCAGTAAAATCATACAACGGAATACAGGAAGTTGTATCTGATGTACTACAGACTGATGTAGGGATTCCACAGGGAAGTATACTAGGGCCACTTCTCTTCATTATATTTTTAAACGATATATTAACAAATATAAATGCAGATAGTGGAATCTCCTGCTATGCTGACGAAACAAATCTTGTGATAATCAGTGAAACATACAAAAATCTAATTAACAACGGGAATATACTACTAAAATATATAAATGACTGGTTCATTAACAACAGATTGATTCTTTTTAGATTAGTCTTTATATATAATTTAGTTTTATTTTTCATATGTTATAATAGTTATATTTTAAAATTTTCCCTATAATTGGATTATTTCTGTTGGAAATAAATAAATAAATAAATAAATAAACTCACATAAAACTAATACATTACTTTTTAAAACCCGCAAATCATAACCTAATCCCGATTATATAACTTTAAATAACACCGTATTTCACTTTACTCATAATGCAAAATTTCTTGGAGTCATACTCGATGAAACCCTAAACTTTATAAAACATATTAACGCTCTATCTGCCAAACTCAGCAAATCATGTTATGGTCTTAGGATCTTAGTTAAAAATACTAACAGCGACATTGCAAACACTTTTTACTACGCTAACATTTACTCTCATATGAAGTATGGTATCCTTTCCTGGGGTGGCAGCACACATCTGTCTAGATACATGGTTTATAAGTAAAGTTATACAATGGAACACAGGAAGCTGTATCTAATGTACTACAGACTGATGTAGGGATTCCACAGGGAAGTATACTAGGGCCACTTCTCTTTATTATATTTTAAAACGATATATTAACAAATATAAATGCAGATAGTGAAAGCTCCTGCTATCCTGACGATACAAATCTTGTGATAATCGGTGAAACATACTAAAATTTAATTAACAACGGGAATATACTACTAAAAAATATAAATGACTGGTTCATTAACAACAGATTGATTCTAAACTCAGATAAAACTAATACATTACTTTTTACAACTTATTCCCGATTTTATAACTTTAAATAACACCGTATTTCACTTTACTTACAATGCAAAATTTCTTAGAGTCATACTTGATGAAACCCTAAACTTTATAAAACATATTATTGCTCTATCTGCCAAACTCATCAAATCATGTTATGGTCTTAGGATCTTAATTAATAATACTAACAGCAACATTGCAAACACTTTTTACTACGCTAACATTTACTCTTATATGAAGTATGGTATCCTTTCCTGGGGTGGCAGCACACATCTGTCTAGATACATGGCTTATAAATTCGTGTTGTATGGTTCTAAATTACATAAGAAGTCGAATAATAAACGTTGCATCAGGGTAAAATTATTCGCTTTTTTTATTCCTTGTGAAAGATAATTAAAAAGCTTACGACAGTTGTACAATGGCCCTCTTTCATACATGGTTAATCTATGAGATAGGTTCTATGCCTGGTGTTATGTGCGCTGTTTAGAGTCCAAGGATAGAATATACTTCTATTATTAGCTACAAATTTGATGCACTCGAATATGTAGATAGCTAGGATGGTTAGTATTGTTAGGTCTTTAAATACTTCCCTGCAGCTTTCGGTTCATTTCATGCTCCTCATGATTCTAATAGCCGGCTTTTGGGCCACAATTTGAAACTTGAAGCGAGTGTGTTCCACTCCCAGACTATGAAATTTGAAATCATTTAGATGTTATGTTACACTGTTTTTCTTTTGTTTGTAAAAATGGATTTCATCTGCTGAATTATTTGATTGAAATTTACTTCTAACGAGGGTTTTCATTCCCAGACTAAGCATGAAGTAAAATTTCGAGTTTAGAAAAGCCTGAAAATTTGGTTTGGTCGCGTAGCGCGAAGCGCGAAGCGGCCAAACCAAATTTTCAGGCTTTTCTAAACTCGAAATTTTACTTCATGCGCCACCGATACAAAACACCGATATATTACGCAGTTTGAAACACACCGCTATGCTTTATATTGAATCAGTGTCTTGTACCGGTGGCGCATGAAGTAAAATTTCGAGTTTAGAAAAGCCTGAAAATTTGGTTTGGCCGCTCCGCGCTTCGCGCTACGCGACCAAACCAAATTTTCAGGCTTTTCTAAACTCGAAATTTTACTTCATGCTTAGTCTGGGAGTGGAACACACTCGCTTCAAGTTGCAAATTGTGGCCCAAAAGCCGGCTAATAGAATCATGAGGAGCATGAAACGAACCGGAAGCTGCAGGGGAGTGGAAAACCTCATTAGAAGTAAATTTCAATCAAATAATTCAGCAGATGAAATCCATTTTTACAAAAAAAATCAGTGTAACATAACATCTAAATGATTTAAAATTTAATTAGGGTGGAGTTGGATTACACGAAAATGCGATGTTGCAACAAAAATTTTAATTTTGGCTGAAAATAAAAATAAAACCAAACGAAAAATAATTTGTATAAATTTGTATGTGATAGGTAAAAGACATCAAGGCACATTTTTGATATTTCACAGTGCTATTTACCTTTCAACAGAGTAAAAAAACCCTGATTTCAACAGTATAAAAAAACTGTATTTTGAAAAAACGATAGGTATATTTTTTCTTTTTGCGTAGGAAACTATTTCCTTTCTGGCAGGGGTCAAATTTTTATTTGTATCGATTTATTTATTATAATTTCACATTTGTAATTTGTATAAATATAAACTAGACCATATCAAGTTTATATTTATACAAATTACAAATGTGAAATTTTAATAAATAAATCGATACAAATCAAAATTTGATCCCTGCCAGAAAGGAAATAGTTTCCTACGCAAAGAGAATAAATATACCTATCATTATTAAAGTCGCTTACCTATATTTAATTTTATTGTCTTTACATTTTTCATTATTTAAATTATGTAAATATTATTATTATTATGTAAAATCGCTTACCTATATTTTATTTTCTTTATATTTTTCATTGTTTAATTTAGGTAAATTTAGGAAATAAATATTATTAAAAGATGGATTACACTCAATCGATACACTCGTAAAACCCATAATCATCAAATCACATTTCAACCCCTAAACGATATACTTACCCCTCTATTACAATCAAATCCACAATTTGACGCATTACTCAAATCAAACCCTAAAACACCGACCCCATTTATTCCATTGTAACCAGTCAGCAACGGAATTAATCAAACTTCCTTCGCCTCGTGCGATTTTTCACTTCGACTGAACTTTTATTGCTTCCCTCCAGACAAATACACTGCTGATTAATACACTTTCGTGTTTCCCATAGAATGATTCATTCGAAGATGCGTTTTGAGTTATAGTGGAATGTTGTATAATATTTGGGACACAAGTCGCGAGTTTCCGACGAGACGGGAATAAAATATGGATGGGATGGAAGTTCGGGATTTATGTAATTGGATTGGTGGAGGGATTTCTCTTGTAATTAATTTGAGGTCGTTTGAATTTTTAATGACACAAGTCATGAGCAATGTTCTCAGGAATCGATACATTCTAACTATTATCTATACTTGATAAATTTAGCACTAATAAAGGGTGTCTCAAAATTAACGCAAGATTTGAATTAAATAGAAAACACAATTTTTAGTCTTTAGATTGTTATCTTTTTATTGAATTATAGAGTACATAGGATAGGGTTATTTATGAAATAACATATCGGGCAAATGGTCTCCACGGCTTTGCTGTCACATACGTACTCTTTTGTTTAAATTTTCCATGAATTCTACATAAAAAAGACCTTTATTGGCATAATACTCTATTACATTCATATCTACACTAATCACTGCCCCCTCTCTTACTTCTGCTTTCCCTCTCGTCCCCTAACTTCTCCAGCATTCTTACTCCGGCCCCATCCTCTCTCATCCATTCCGTCACTCTTCTATTCCCTCTTATTCCCACCCATTCCTCCTTCACCCCCTCGCACTCTTCTGCCAGATGGCTCCACGTATCCCTCCCCCGTTCACACATTACACACCTCCCATACTCTTCCCCCATCCACACCTTCCTTCCTCTCTCCTCCGACCCACACCTCGCCCTCGCCAGCACCACCCTTTCCTCCCTACTCCATCCCCCCTCCATCGAATACCTCGGCATTCTCCCATGTACCTGCCACCTCCCGTACCTATCGTTGTATTCACTCCTCTCTATATACTCTTGCCTTTCCTGTGCTTCCACCTCCTTCTCCTTCTCTTTCACCCACGCATCCATCTTTACCCCATTCCCCAGCCACTCCATCACCTTCGCCTCCGACAAACCCACCCTCTCATACATTCTCCTTCTCTCGCTCCTCCATTTACCCTCTCTCCCATTCACGCACGCCACCCAAACCGCTCTTCCTCCAGGTCCCATAACTTCATCTCATACCTCACCATTTCCTCACACTCTAGCTTCTCTCTATTCGTTTCCTGTAGTACTATGTATCCGGGTGTCGACCTTTCCAACCCCAACATACGCTTCAAGAACCACAACTGCTCCCTCTCTATACACTCATACCCATTCGTCCCCCATACTTCCACCCCATACATTAACACTGACCCCACACACGCATTCCATACTTTACACGCCACTCTTACATTGTTCCCCATCCACTTCCCCCACTTTTCCCACGCTATCCCCCACGCCTTTCTACCACCCACCCTGCACCCACCTCACATGCACCCACCTGAATTTTTTAACCCTCTCAATCACCTTCCACTCTAATTCCTTCACCCTCCCCTCCCTCCCTTTATTTCTGAATCTCATCCATTTCGTTTTTCTCACATTCACGCTCAACCCCCTCTTATCCATAAACCTCTCCGCCCTTTTCAGCATATCCTTCATCCCTTCCCACTCTTGCCACCAGCACCATATCATCCGTATATGTCAACATCCACACCTTACTTCTACCAATTACCCCCCCCCCCTCCTGTCCTTTCCTCATCACCTCCTCTAACTCACTCGTGTATAGGTTAAACAACACCGGGCTCAATGGGCACCCCTGTCTAAGCCCCTTCCACGTCCTAAACTTCTCCGACTCTTCCATTCCCACTTTCGCCACAGCCCATGTTTCCTCATACACTCCTCTCACCCACTCTACCATTCCCTCACTCACCCCTCTTCTCCTCAGACACTCTAACAGTCCTACCCTTGGTACCGCGTCGTACGCCGCTTTCAGGTCCACAAACACCGCATACACGCTCCCTTTCTCTTCCATCACCTTCTCTACCATTCTTGCCAGGGTAAAGACCTGCTCCCTCGTCCCCCTACCCCTCCTAAAGCCCCCCTGCGTCTCCGGTAGCAGCCCCTTCTCTTCCACCTCCTCCTCTATTCTGCATAAATGTGGCTGAATTTCATTGATGCAGCGCCTAATTTCCTCCTGTACTGCGCAGATGCTTGTGGGCTTGCTGGCATAGACCTTTGCCATCAAATAACTTCATTAAAAGAATTCTAATTGTGTTAAATCACACGATGTAAGGGGCCAGTTCTGATCACCGAAGCGAGAGAGTACACGACCAGGAAATGTCTCGTGCAGTAATTGAATTGTTTCACGGGCTGTATGGCATGTGGCACCATCTTGTTGAAACCACGTATTGGTTACATCAATATCATAAAGTTTCTGAAGAAATAACTGTGTTATCATGTCGCAATATCGAGCACCAGTAAAAGTCACTGCTTGGCTAGCCTTATTTTAAAAAAAAGTATGGTCCAGTGATGCTTCCAACCCAAAATCCGCACCAAACAGTGGCACGTTGTGGATGCATTTGTTTTTCGACAACCACATGTGCGTTCTCCCCAAACACGGCAATTTTGGCGATTAACAAAGCCATCAAGGTAAAAATGTGCTTTATCGCTTACCATGATTTCGCTCGAAAAATCAGCATTCACTTGTTGAAGTTTAATAATCCATTCAAAGAATTTTCTTCGCTGTGCAAGGTCATTAGGCTTCAGTTGTTGTGTTAATTGAATTTTGTAAGCATGGAGATACGGATCTTTTATAAGTATACGCTGTGGAGAGCTTCTTGAAATTTGGAATTCTTGTCTACGACGCCGAATTGATATTCTGGGATTTTTACCAACACTCTAACGCAGTGCTTCGGTATTGACATTTGAACGGCTTGTTTTTGGACGACCAGTGTGCTTAGCGTTTCGAGTTGATCCAGTCTCCCTGAATTTTTCAATTAACCTCTTCACAGTTAACGAAGTTAAAACACTATTCCGACCATATTTTGTATGAAATTTTGCACTGTGGCCGCCAAACTTTCGTTATTTTTGAGATATTGTTTAATAATATTACGGTATGAGTTACGTGAAGATGATATTGAATTAATTAAAACTAATAATCCTTTTTCTTCACTCTCAACCAGTGAAGAAAAAGGATTACTAGTTTTATTTAATATTGTTCAATAATGAAAACACGTTGTTGTAACGTGTAACGCTCCATTTTTACTAACTCTAGCTGTCAAATTGTTTTTTTTTTTTCAGAGTTGCTAATAATTTACTGCGCAAATGGTGGCAAATTCAAACCTTGCGTTAATTTTGGGGCACTCTTTATAACCTATCTTTACACTTTTTATTGTACAAGGATATACCAACTAAGCAATTTCATTAGGTATATGTATGTATATACAGAGAGTTTTATGTAACACCGAACATTTTCATAACGAGAATTTTTCTTTTTAGTATCCATATGCATACGTTGTACATTTTCCGACGCTCGGTTTATTGAAAGAATTCAATTTGAAGCTTTAAACGAGTGTTTTCCACTCCCAGGCTAAGCATGAAGTAAAATTTCGAGTTTAGAAAAGCCTGAAAATTTGGTTTGGTCGCGTAGCGCGAAGCGCGGAGCGGCCAAACCAAATTTTCAGGCTTTTCTAAACTCGAAATTTTACTTTATGCGCCACCGGTACAAAGCACTGATTCAATGTAAAGTTTAGCAGTGTGTTTTAAACTTCATAATGTGTCAGTGTTTTGTACCGGTGGCGCATGAAGTAAAATTTCGAGTTTAGAAAAGCCTGAAAATTTGGTTTGGCCGCTCCGCGCTTCGCGCTACGCGACCAAACCAAATTTTCAGGCTTTTCTAAACTCGAAATTTTACTTCATGCTTAGTCTGGGAGTGAAACACACTCATTTTAAGTTTCGAATTAAACTCTTTTAAAAAAACAACGATTATCTAAAAATTTACGTCATATAATTGCTACATGTATACTTGAAAGAAAAACCCCCTGTATTTACAAGTCAAGGCATTAATTGCAATTGATTGGCTATAATTTATAATGGTCATATAGGCAACCCAATGTGCACATAACCTAAAGAATCAAAGGTGTCAAATCGTGCTTTGGTTTGATAAATAGAATATACGAAAATGAACATTGATATTGTTCGGTGTTACATAAAACTCTCTGTATAATTAGACATTAAAAAAAAAATGAATTCTGTAAACATAGAAATTCTATATAGAACTCCAAAACATAATTATCGCAACACAACAATTCTCCATTATTTTCTTATTCGAACAAACGACTGAAATGAAAGGATGCTTTCGCATTGTGCTGTGTGAAAAAAAAAAACTAGAATTCTCCGCAGACGGGGAGACTTCTCTTTTCCCGATAATCAATCAAACGGAACGCGGAGAATATTGCAATTCCAGCGAAACGCAATCGACGAAAAGTTAACATGTTCGCATGAGTTAGTGCCAGTTAAGCTTGAAAAATTATGACATCCATCCGCGCTGCCAGGCGACTGCTCACGTTAATTACAATCAGCCGACCCAGTAATGGGATCTCCAGTTTCGATAAGAGCGTGCCAAAGGCTTTTCTATAAATGCGAACCCTGCTGAACTGGCGTTTTTCCCTCTCTCTCTCTCTCTCTTTCTCACATTTTCAATTAATATTAATCTCAGTCATAAACCTTTCAGATGTTACGTAAAGATACTTTTGATAGTTTATGGACTCAATCATTTGGTTTCAGAAGTAATTATTCTTAAGAAGACTTCATTACCTCTGATCATTGTTTTTGTTTTGCTGTTTTGCTAAACCGGTGTTTCTTGTTTCTCTCTCTCTCTCTCTCTCTCTCTCTCTCTCTCTCTCTCTCTCTCTCTCTCTCTCTCTCTCTCTCTTTCGCCTTTTCAATTAATATTAATCTCAGTCATAAACCTTTCAGATATCAAGTATAGATACTTCTAATAATTTATGGACTCAATCAATTTATGGATTCAATCATCATGATTTCTGAAGTATAAATAATTAACACTGTTGTATCCTTTCTTCAAACTTAAAAATGTAAAGAAAGGATACAACAGTGTTAATTATTTATTGATTATACTCTTCACAAAACTCAAAAACATATATCGATTTCTGAAGTAATTATTTTTGAAAAGATGTCATTACCTCTGATTATTGTTTTTGTTTTGTTGTTTTGCTGATCCCCCGTTGTCTCTCTCTCTTTTTCTCCCATTTTCAATTAATATTAATCTCAGTCATAAACCTTTTAGATGTTACGTAAAGATACTTCTGATAGTTTATAGACTCAATCATTTAATCTCAGAAGTAATTATTCTTAAAAAGACTTCATTACCACTGATTATTGTTTTTGTTTTATTAGCATTAGCTTGACCATTTAGCCATTAACGCTAAGTTGAAATTAAAATTTAGAAAAGCTGTACAATATTGTAATTTACTTTTATTATTATTGCTGAAAACCTATTTTTGGTTTATTGGTATAGCTTTAACCATTCTGGCCCTAACGCTGATTTGAAATAAAATTTTAACCAAACTTTAACTACCATCGTGAAAATGCAAACAATGTCTTAATAAATAAGACGACTTAAGACTAGATATGGGTCGTTCGTGAATGATTCGTTCGAACAGAACGATTCTGTATGGTGATTTGAATGAACGGATTCCGTATTTCAAGAAGAATTTTTTTATTTATTTATTTATTTATACATATAGACGGTCAAGCCTTTTTGAAGATAAAATACAGATTTTTAAAATATTACAATTAAAACAAATATAAACATAAAATAAAAACACCTACATACTAAATACAATTAATAACATACAATATTTCATTTATAATGAGAACAAATTAAATTAAATTAAATTAAGTGCATTAAGTGTGCCTTGATAGTGTTGAGGGAGTTTCCAAAAAAATCGAGCGATAATGCGACACTGTTAACATGCCTGGCGATCCGTGGCATGGGACTGTTCATACCGTACGTGGTTCTATAGTGACCTATATGTAGAAGATCATTCGATCTTAAAGCTCGACCCTGCACATTGAGGTTAATCAAATTATGCAGATTTATGCAATTTATCATCCCATTAAGTAATTTGTACATAAATGTTATGTCCATTCCCTTCCTTCGAATGTGCAATTCAGTAAGACCAACATATTGACAGGATTGCTGGGGCGTAAGATATATGCCAACAATGCTCAACTTATATGCTAAGACCTTGGAAAATTTGTATTGTATAGACTCTAATCTGTCTACATGCGTTTTGAAGAATGGTGACCAAATAAGGCAGCAATAATCCAGGTGTGATCTGACTAGTGCATTATACAAAATCACAAGAGCACGTACATTAATAAAATCAGTTGTAGATCGTTTAATAAACCCTAGGATTTTATTAGCCTTGTTCACTATGTAGTCAATATGTAGCCTGTAAGACAGTTTAGAGTCCAACAGCACTCCAAGGCCCCGGATACTATCTACTCTGCAGAGAGAGGTATCATTCAAATGATAATTAAAATATGTTGGTACTTTACAGCGTGAAAACGGCATAAACTGACATTTACTTATATTTAGTGCCATATCATTATTTGTGCTCCAGCATTGTATTAATAACAGATTATGTTCAATGATTGAGCAATCATTGATGTTGTTTATTTGGAGGAATATCTTGAGATCATCCGCGAATAATAAGTGTGGACAAGTAAGTATATCGGATAGATCATTTATGAAGATCGAGAACAGAAGCGGTCCTAAGTGAGAGCCCTGCGGAACCCCTGATGTTGCCCATATTTCATTAGAAATGTACCCATTGATTTTGACGTATTGAACTCTCCTAGTTAAATAAGATCCAAGCCATTTCAGTAATGAATCACCTACACCATAAGCATGCAGTTTATGCAATAATATTGAGTGATTGACACAATCAAAAGCTTTGCTGAAGTCCGTATAAATAGAATGGACTTCATCTCCGCTTTCGAAAGCACGGACTATATAATCAGTGTAAATAAGAAGATTTGTTTGCGTAGAATGTTGATTATCGCTAATAATGTTTTTAAAAGTACTGAATAGCTGATTATATAGTAGTTTTTCAAATATTTTCGGTATGACTGACAATATGGAAATTGGTCTGTAGTGTTTCACATTAGATTTCGCGCCTGATTTGTGAATTGGAGTTATGAAGGCAGATTTCCATATATTCGGAAAGATACCAGAGCTTAACGACAACGAAAATAATTGGTGTAGTGGAATATAAAGTGAATTACTACAATTACGTAGAAATATAGAAGGTATGTTATCAGGGCCTGGACCTGCAGTGACGTTTAACCGAGAGAGTTCAAATAAAACTTGATCAGCCGTTAAACATATGCTGTTCAGATTAGTTGATATGTTAGACTTAAAGTCCGATGCTATTACAGACTCTACTTTATAAACTGAAGAAAAGTAAGTAGCGAATAGGTTTGCAATATCTTGACCTGACGATACACTAATTTCGTTGAGGGACATCATTAAGGGAGTTCCCGAAGACTTGTTCTTTTGATGAACGAAGGACCAGAAAGCCTTTATATTGTAGGGAATAGATTGTTCAATATTATCCAAATACTGTCTATAGCACAAATTAATTTCAGTTTTGCAAATCCTTCTAAGATTTGCAAAGGAGTTGTAGTATGATATAGCGGAAGAAAGTTTCCACTTTTTGTGGGATTCCTTTTTAGATTTTAATAAATTGATCAACTTACTTGAGAACCAGCTCGGATTAAAATCGTGTCTTGTGCGTTTCTTTGGTACGTAGAGGTCAAATACAAGGTAAATAATGTCATAAAAGATTTGAGTTGCCTTGTTAATATCTGAACAATCATATAATTGATTCGTTAATGATTCATTTACTCGAGACGACTGACCGAACGATTTTGGGCGAGCGGAATCGTATTCCCGATTCGGATTTATACATGCGGTCTGAATCCGCCCGAATCGGTTGACTAATTCGTTCGCTCGAATCCGCGCGCAACTTCAACTCCGCTTTGTACATTAGTTTTGTGAGTTGGCGAAAATTCGGCAGCACGTTCTCTGTGACCGAAATGGCGAAATATATGGAACGTTCTGTTAGGGGAGCGCATTTAGTCCGCTGTTTTCACGCGCGCTAAATGCGCCGTCATCAATTATCCTCCTCGCACACACTGTTACATTCTCTCTTTTTTTTAGCTAACTAAGGATATCGTCAAGGTTGCCAAATCAGTGATTTAGTCATCAAATCTGGATTTCGGATTCAGACAAATTGTTTGTGATTCAGTCGTGGCTAAATTCTGGTGTTTGTTGGAAGTTTTCAGTAACAATCTAGTGATTTACTGTCATCAGAAAATGATTAAAGTGAATACGGTTGAACGTGGCAAAATACTGTCAAAACTATTAAAAATTGGGAAATATTCAGCATGTCATTGATAAAATTGTTCATGTCCAAATGGTCAAACATTTGCAAGAGGATACTCTTTGATCAATCTTGTACGAATCATTTTCAAGGAGTATATTTTAAACTTCCTTTGAATTCAGTGATTTGTACGCGTGGCGCATGAAGTAAAATTTCGAGTTTAGAAAAGCCCAGAAAATTTGTCTCAGGTCGCTGCGCGACCCTCGACAAATTTTCACGGGGCTTTTCTAAACTCGAAATTTTACTTAATGCTTAGTCTGGGAGTGGAAGACACTCGTTCGTAAATTTTCGAATTATCATAAAGCTGTGTATTTATTATCAAAAAATCTTTCTCGGTTTATTGAACAAAAACAAAAAAGCTGAGGTGAAAAGTGTTAAGGTAAAAGTGAATTGTCTTTTCGTTGGCTACAACTTTTGTTTAAAATATTTTTTGATTGAGAGATGGAAAGCCATAGTCGGTGAGTTGTTGATCTCCACTAGATGTTTTAGTTACTAGTTCATAAACTAAATAACTGAGATGAAAGGTAACTAACCAAAAGTTTTGTGTTGTATTTTTTTGTTATCTTTTGTTTGAAACTTTTTTTGATTATGTTAATAATAAAGCAGCAATTTGTAAGTGATTATCAAATAAATATCTTCGCTAGGCTTCTTCGTATACTGATCATAAACAAAAGAGTTAAGGTGAAAAGTGTTTAGGTGAAAGTTGTGTGTTTTTTCATTATCTACAACTTTTGTTTTATTTTATTTTAAACTATATAATAATTTAATACATTAGGAAATAATAATAATACATTAGGAAATAATAATAATACATTAGGAATATGTAAGCATTAAATTGATAAAATTTTGAAAAGATTTTGCATAAAAATGTTTATAAATAAGTTTTAAATTCGGAAATATATTCCAAAAAGGCAAATAATATTAAAATCTATTTGAAAATTCTTCAGTCTCACAAAGATCTGAACTATTTAAAAGTTTTTCGTTGTTAACATAATTGAAATTCGTTTAATAAAGAAACCGAAACATCTAATGAACCCGATATCATTATATGTTTCGGTTTCTTTATTAAACGAATTTAAAATATGTTAACATAATACTTTTATACATTTGATGATATAATTAATATTAAATAACTAAAATAAGTATTTATTTTTTAATTTATTCGTAAATATACGAATAAATTACAATGTAAGAAAGAAAGTATAAAAATTAATAAGCGAGTACAATAGCTTTGAATATTAGTACTTAATTATTTTGCTAAGAGTTTATGGCGCGTTTTTTCTCTATTTTAATTTGAAGCTTTAAAGGAGTGTTTTCCACTCCCAGACTAAGCATGAAGTAAAATTTCGAGTTTAGAAAAGCCCCGTGAAAATTTGTCGAGGGTCGCGCAGCGACCCTCGACAAATTTTCTGGGCTTTTCTAAACTCGAAATTTTACTTCATGCGCCACGCGTATAATACACTGATTTCAAGTGAGATTAAAATATACATAACTTTTACAGTATTTTAGTGTTTTATATGCATGGCACATGAAGTAAAATTTCGAGTTTAGATAAGCCCAGAAAATTTGTCTCGGGTAGAACTATATTATTATTATTATCATTGTTTTTTTTATAAGTGATTCGTTTACGAACGATTCATAAAGAACGAATCACTTTCAAGAAACGACTTGGTTGATTCGAATCACCTAAAAGATTCGAACTTCCCATATCTACTTAAGACAATAAATATCCCTTGAAACAACTACTTCCCGTGCAGATACACCTCCATTGTTTGCATTTTCACGAATAACATTTTCGTAATTTTATATATTATGTTTTAAGTGTGCAAACTATAAGAAGCGTTAGCTTATTTTCTCGAATTCAATTATTTTTGAATTTGAATTTATCTTGTTTACCTACCATCTTTTTAATAGCCCTGAAAGTTCAAGATATAATAAAAACATACAAATAATATCCATCACATTTGATTCCATTACCATTCAACTCTAATTTAACACCAAGGACACTAAGAAGCCGTATATTTTTGCCGTTTCACATAAAAATAATTGACTGTATTGTTTCGAGTTTACGTGAAGTGATTAATCACAAATAGAAAGAGATTCCTTACTTCACTTTTTATTATTATGTTAGGTGTACAGTTTGTTATTGATAATGAGCACCTTGTGTCTCGAAATGTACACCTAACATAAAAATAAAAAGTGAAGTAAGGAATAACAGTCTTTCTATTTGTAAAAATAATTGACTTATCATAAGTTGTTAACTAAATTTGGCATACATTTCGACTAAGCATGACTAACCATAAGGAAAGTCTGGTTTAGACTAGAGATTACAAAAAAAAACAATTTATATCAGTTTAAGCAAGTTATCTGAATATCTAAACTCGCTTTTATACACGCCAGTTAACGTGCAAATATTGATCTTGTGTGTAAATTCACTTTTAAAAGTTTTTACGAAAGAGAAAGCGAGCCGATTTGTTCAAAGTTTTTTTTTTTTTTCTTTAGATATCGCCTCCTCTTCTGGTTGTTCGTTTTCGTTCGGTTGGCTTTAGCCTGGAATTATTAATTTCACTGGGAGAATTTATCGGCTTCTTCAGGATGAAATATGGAAATTGCCAGACGTCAAGATTAATGCCCCACGTTTCATTCTTGTCCGCCGGCTTCGACCTTCCTCCTCCATCCGCGATAATAGGTTAATTAAGTTCTCCCTTTGCGTAGGCACAGAAAAAAAACAAACGGTATCACGGGATATTTCCATTTGTGGAAGATTTTTTCATCCAACAAGAATTAAATCAATCTTGGTTGCGCCACTGACTACAAAACGTTTTCTGGAATCAACATATTTATTTTATTTTAATTATTTGGTGGTTAAGGCGGATACTTTGTGAAACATTTTAACTATTTAATTATATAACACTTTTAACTTTTTTGTATTCACTTTTTTATTTTTACGGTGACTAGTTTCGAACCGTTAGTCAATTGGTTTGAGAATGGCTCACTGACGATTCGAAACTAGTCACCGTAAAAATAAAAAAGTGAATACAAAAAAGTTAAGAGTGTTATTTAATTAAATATTGTATTTTATTTTATTTTATTTAAATATACGGGTTACACCGTTTACAAAAGAGGTGATTGCTCATCGAGCTTAAATTAAAATACATATTAAAATAATATCTAATTACTAACATAACATTAGGCAAAAATCAACTAGACAGCACGCTATTCTTTAAAGCAGTGGTCTCCAAACTACGGCCCGGGTACCAAATCCGGCCCGCGACTTGCATGAATCCGGCCAGCGATTGTTTGTATTTTTTTTTGTAAATGTCATATTTTGAAATATTGTAACAATTGTTCCTTAAATTTTTCATAATTTTATAAAATTAATTGGATCTTGGCCCGACTTTATTATGTAGAATTGTATTTGTAGCCCGCGAAGAAGATAGTTTGGAGACCCAGGCTTTAAAGTAACGACGTACAGACTTTATGTCGCTATGAAAAAAGTCAAAATTGCAAGCATTGCAATTGGCTGCTATTCTATATACAGAGAGTTTTATGTAACACCGAACATTTTCATCCAATACAATTTGACACCTTTAATTTTTAAGTGATTTGTAAATTGGATTGCCTATATGACTATCACAAATTGTAGCCAATCAATCGCAATTAATGTCTCAACTTGTACATACAGGTAGATATTCGTAGGGGTGGCCTCATTGGCCTGTACCACCGCGACCTTTTCAGATCTATTGTGGATACAGGTAGCTTTTCTTTCAAGTATACATGTCCCAATTACAGCGTAAAAGTCGTAAATTTTTAGACAATCGCTGTTTTTAAAAGAGTTCAATTTAAAACTTATAACGAGTGTGTTCCACTCCCAGACTAAGCATGAAGTAAAATTTCGAGTTTAGAGAAGCCTGAAAATTTGGTTTGGTCGCGTAGCGCGGAGCGGCCAAACCAAATTTTCAGGCTTTTCTAAACTCGAAATTTTACTTCATGCGCCACCGGTACAAAACACCGACATATTACGAAGTTTAAAACACACCGCTAAACTATACATTGAATCAATGTTTTGTACCGGTGGCGCATGAAGTAAAATTTCGAGTTTAGAAAAGCCTGAAAATTTGGTTGGCCGCTCCGCGCTTCGCGCTACGCGACCAAACCAAATTTTCAGGCTTTTCTAAACTCGAAATTTTACTTCATGCTTAGCCTGGGAGTGGAAAACACTCGTTTAAAGCTTCAAATTGAATTCTATTAATAAACCTAGTATCGGTAAATGTTCAACGTACTCATATGTATACTTGAAAGAAAAATTCTCGTTATGAAAATGTTCGGTATTACGTAAAACTCTCTGTAAATACCGAAGTTCCTGACATGGTACTCTCTTATTAAAGGTATATGAAAGGTACTTCTGCTGCATACTACTCTACTCGGAAAACGAAAGCTAAACGGAAATTACTTCTGCTGCGAACTACTCTACTCGGAACATGAATGCCAAACGAATAAACAAGGCTGGGAGAGTCAATCAATTGATTAATTGGTAACCGAGTAGTACATCACTATTTCTTCGTCGCTTTTTGAGATGTTGCATACCGACAGTTTGTAAGATAACATCGTAAGCTCCTAAAATATTAAATTTATAAGAGATATAATTTAGGAACGCTGAGTTCTCTCTAAAACCGAGATATCGTTTGCTGTAAAAGGGCACCATATAACAGAGCAATACTCCAGCTGTGGCCTAACCAGTGTCTTATAAAGATATAATACTGTTTCGATGTTAGTAAAATGAGCAGTGTTTCTCTTAATAAATCCAAGCATTTGGTTTGATTTAGATGATATAATGGAAATATGAACTGAAAAAGACCAATTACTGGTTAGAACAATCCCCAGATCTTTAATTTGGTATACCCGATTTAGTGGAATACCAACGAGATTATAAGCACTTCGTATTGCAGTTTGTTTTCGGGAAAAACATATAATGAAACATTTAGAGATATTTAATCTCAGTCTATTTGTATTGGTAATCGAATATCAATCCCTATTAAAGTTATCTCAGATGTGCCTCAAGGGTCTCACCTGGGGCCTTTATTTTTCAATATATTTATAAACGACGTTTCCAACTGTTTTAAATACTGCCAGTACCTACTATATGCCGATGACATGAAGGTATTTCTTAATATTAAAGATTACACTGAATCGCAGAATATGCAGGAGGAGCTAAATAGATTAAGCTAATGGTTTACGGTGACTAGATATCCTGCATATTCTGCGATAAAGATTACACCTTTAATATTAAAAAATACCTTCATGTCGTCGGCATGTAGTAGGTACTGACAGTATTTTAAACAGTTAGAAATGTTGTTTATAAATATATTGAATAATAAAGGCCCAGGTGGGACCCTTGAGGCACACCTGAGGTAACATTAATAGGGATTAATATTAGATTACCAATACGAACAGATTGCGTTTTGATTGTTAGATATGACTTAATCCAACTTAATAAACCACCAGCAATACCAATATCATGAAGCTTCCGTAGCAAACGTTTGTGGTCAACGGTATCGAATGCCTTGGAAAAATCAGTATAGACGGCGTCAATCGAAGACCCATTCTCCAAGGCATCCTAACAATAATGTTGCTAACATCAACCTGTCTCCATCTTGTCAACAATTCTCAAGATGTTTGATAAAATTATATCACAATATCTGACTTACCATTTAAACCCAATACTAATAGAACATCAACGTGGTTTCAAAGCTGGTTGCTCGACTGCAACCAACTTGTTGGTTTATGGTCAGTATATTCCGGGACCATAAACCAACAAGTTGCTTGAAGTCGAGCAACCAGCTCTGAAACCATGTTAATATTCTATTAGCATTGAGTTTAAATGGTAAGTCAGATATTGTGACATAATTTTATCAAAGATCTTGGTATATTCCGGAACCATAAACCAACAAGTTTGTTACAATCAAGCGACCAGCTCTGAAACCATGTTGTTGATGTTCTATTAGCATTGAGTTTCAATGGTAAGTCAGATATTGTGACATAATTTTATCAAAGATCTTGGGAATTGTTGACAAGATGGAGACAGGTCGATAGTTATCAACATTATTCTTAGGACCAGACTTATGATTTGGCGTGATTAGTGCATACTTCCAGCAGGACGAAAAATATCCCAGTTTTAGAGATACATTATATAATAGCCAAATAGGTCTGCTAAGTACGCATTCCTTGAGTAATATACTCGGTAAGCCATCCAAACCGAGAGAGTTCGATGCCTTCAGTTTTGACAATTCTTCGCATACAGTAGAAATCGCAATTTCAGGACCATGCTGTAACGAGATAAATTCAAATTCAAAACTATCTGAATTCGAGAAAATAAGCTTACGCTTCTTATAGTTTGCACACTTTAAACATAATATATAAAATTACGAAAAAACTATTCGTGAAAATGCAAACAATGTCTTAATTAATAAGACAATTTAAGACGATAAATATCCATTAAAACAACTACTTCCCGTGCAAATACACCTCCGGATATTGAATTATACAATGAAATATTTAAAATATTATTTAATTTGATTTGTTACAACGCTCTATTAAAGTATATGTAACGTTTAGGTCAAATTCTCTTCAAATCAAAAAAAAAAAAATTCCAAGAAATTAATAATTTTCTACTGGATTGAAGCTCTCGTAGAATCGTAAAAATAGCCTTTTTTGCTTGATGACATAAACTTAAAGACCATTTAATGGGCAGTAGAAGTAGAAGAAAAATACCAAGGAATGAATAATTTTCTACTGGATTGAAGCTCTCTTTTAGAATCGTAAAAATAGCTTTTTCTGCTTGATGACATAAACTTGAAGATCATTTATTAGGTAGTAGAAGTAGAAGAAAAATACCAAGAAATGATAATTTTCTATTGGGTCGAAGCTCTTCTTTAGAATCGTAAAAATTGTTTTTTATTGCTGAATGACATAAACTTAAAGACCATTTAATGGGCAGTAAAGTAGAAGAAAAATACCAAGAATTAAATATTTTTCTAGTGGATTGAAGCTCTCTTTTAGAATCGTAAAAGTAGCCTTTTCCGCTTGATGACATAAACTTAAAGAGCATTTAATGGGTAGTAGAAGTAGAAGAAAAATATTGAGAAATGAATAATTTTCTATGGGATCGAAGCTCTCCTTTAGAATCGTAATGATAGTTTTTTTTGCTTGATGACATAAACTTAAAGACCATTTAATGGGTAGTAGAAGTAGAAGAAAAATAGCAAGAAATTAATAATTTTCTACTGGGTTAAAGCTCTTCTTTAGAATCGTAAAAATAGTTATTTCTTGCTTGGACATAAACTTAAAGACCATTTAACGGGTAGTAGAAGTAGATGAATAATACTTAGAAATGAATAATTTTCTACTGGATTAAAGCTCTCCTTTAGAATCGTAAAAATCGTTTTTTTGCTTGATGACATAAACTTAAAGACCATTTAATGGGCAGTAGAAGTAGACGAAAAATACCAAGAAATTAATCATTTTCTACTGGATTGAAGCTCTCCTTTAGAATCGTAATAATAGCTTTTTTTGCTTGATGACATAAACTTAAAGACCATTTAATGGGCAGTAAAAGTAGAAGAAAAATACCAAGAAATTAATAATTTTCTACTGGATTGAATCGTAAAAATAGCTTTTTTTTAAATTCTTTAATCTCATAGAATATGCATTACAATGTATACAAATACAAGATAAATTAAATTACATATTAAAGAGAATGTGTCACAATAAAAGAGATACAAAATATATAAAAATCTAAATTATACACAAAAGAAGTTAATAACTAATTCTAATTATTATAATCTGCGGTAGAGTATATCTCTTGTTCACATAAATGATAAAATAACAATTGCTTAAAGCGCTCACAGTCAATATTAAATGACTTTAATTGAGCTGGCAAACATTTATAATATTTCATAGCTGCGTATTGTGGGTTTCTTTCATACACGGTTAAACGGTGTGACGGGAGTGCATAATTGTTATAAAAACGTGTGTTATAATTGTGACTATGTGCAGTACCTGTATCGGGTTTTTTTCTATTTAAAATAAGCTTATAAATATACAGACTGTGAACAGTCAAGAGGTTGTTGGATTTAAAATAGCCCCTGCACGATTCTAGGTATTTTAAACTTAATATGATTCTGACAGCCCTTTTTTGAAGAACAAATATCTGTTTAGATGATAACTGGACCCATAATATGTGATTCCAAACCGAAGTTTGGAGCAAAAGAGTGAATGATACACCAACATTAAAACATCACGTGGTGCTCCAGACTGCTTTAAAATGCGTAGCATATAACAGACGGAACTTAATTCTTTTTCTATTTTTGCTATGTGTGAGGCTCCGTTCAGAGTGTCATCAATGGGTATGCCAAGAAACCTGATACTTTGTATTGGTTTATAATTTCTATTTATAACTGTAATATTATCGGGATATGATATCCTCGAACGATTTGTTTTAAAAAATATAAATTCAGTTTTATCATTATTTAGGAATAGCATGTTCTTGAACAACCATTGATTACACACCGATAGAACCTCACTACATTTATTCTCAACCTGTTCGGTGCTTTGACAGCGAATTAATAAATTGGTATCATCGGCATACATGTCGATACAACTACCAGTATTGCTGACTACTGGAGCTAAATCATTGATGTAGATGATAAAAAGCAGTGGGCCTAATATACTGCCTTGGGGTATACCTTTAGAAACAGCAAGATTACCGGAGATTGTATTTCCAATTTTTACACACTGCCTTCGATTTTCTAAATAACTTGTAATTATATTGGAGGCTGTACCACGAATTCCATATTTATTTAACTTATTTAGTAATATTTTGTGGTCTAATGTATCAAATGCTTTCGATAAGTCCAATAGAACGCCTAAAGGAATATCCGAACGTTCTAGTGATGACATTATTTCATGTATGTAGTTATGCAGCGCCGTAATAACTGATTTTTGTCTCCTAAATCCATTTTGAGAAGTTGTAAGAATATCAAATTTGTTAAGGAAATTGAGGAGTCTGTCATTTAATACATACTCAAATATTTTTGAAAAACAAGAGATTACACTTTTTGGCCGATAATTATCGAGAACATTTGGATCTCCCTTCTTGAAAACTGGAGTTACTATTGATTGTTTTAAAATTTGTGGGAATATACCAGATTCGATGGATGCATTAATTTGCTTGATGACATAAATTTAAAGACCATTTCATGGGCAGTAGAAATAGAAGAAAAATACCAAGAAATGAATAATTTTCTACTGGATTGAAGCTCTCCTTTAGAATCGTAAATATAGCTTTTTTGCTTGATGACATAATCTTAAAGACCATTTCATGGGCAGTAGAAATAGAAGAAAAATACCAAGATATGAATAATTTTCTACTGGATTGAAGCTCTCCTTTAGAATCGTAGAAATAGCTTTTTTGCTTGATGACATAAACTTAAAGACCATTTCATGGGCAGTAGAAATAGAAGAAAAATACCAAGAAATGAATAATTTTCTACTGGATTGAAGCTCTCCTTTAGAATCGTAAAAATAGCTGTTTTTGCTTGATGACATAAACTTAAAGACCATTTAATGGGCAGTAGAAGTAAAAGAAAAATACCAAGAAATGAATAATTTTCTGCTGGATTGAAGCTCTCTTTTAGGCATTAAAAGTGCGATTCTTTTCGCAATCTACAACAAGTTAGTCTTAAAAAGACTATATCAAACACTCATCGAAACAACTACTTCCCGGGCTAATACCCCGACGGACATTGGATTATACAACAAGTATTTGCTGTTACATACAGTAACCTACTGCAAATGTAACAATTGGGGTCAAATTATCCAGGCCATCTATAGACGCGTTTTGAGATTTATCTCTCATCAGTATAGCTTTGCCATTCCCTCTAAACAATTTGAATACTTCAAACATTAAAAGTGCGATTCTTTTCGCAATCTACAACAAGTTAGTCTTAAAAAGACTATATAAAACACTCATCGAAACAACTACTTCCCGGGCTAATACCTCGACGGACATTGGATTATACAACAAGTGTTTGCTGTTACATACAGTAACCTACTGCAAATGTAACAATTGCAGTAGATTACTGTATGTAACAGCAAACACTTGTTGTATAATCCAATGTCCGTCGGATTAGCCCGGGAAGTAGTTGTTTCGATGAGTGTTTGATATAGTCTTTTTAAGACTAACTTGTTGTAGATTGCGAAAAGAATCGCACTTTTAATGTTTGAAGTATTCTGCAACCAAGAATTGGCAATTTCATTTATACATATGTTTGAACGGTAACGTGGCCGCCAGTCTAAGGTGTCAAATTGTTTAGAGGGAATGGCAAAGCTATACTGATGAGAGATAAATCTCGAAACGCGTCTATAGATGGCCTAAATAATTTGACCCCAATTGTTACATTTGCAGTAGGTTACTGTATGTAACAGCAAACACTTGTTGTATAATCCAATGTCCGTCGGGGTATTAGCCCGGGAAGTAGTTGTTTCGATGAGTGTTTGATATAGTCTTTTTAAGACTAACTTGTGGTAGATTGCGAAATGAATCGCACTTTTAATGTTTGAAGTATTCTGCAACCAAGAATTGGCAATTTCATTTATACTCTCTTCTAGGATTGTAAAAATAGCTTTTTCTGCTTGATGACATAAACTTAAAGACCATTTAATAGGTACTAGGAATAGAAGAAAAATACCAAGAAATAAATAATTTTCTATTGGATCGAAGCTCTCCTTTAGAATCGTAAAAATATTTTTTTTTGCTAGATGACATAAATTTAAAGACCATTTAATGGGCAGTAGAAGTAGAAGAACAATCCCAAGAAATGAATAATTTTCTACTGGATTGAAGCTCTCCTTTAGAATCGTAAAAATAGCTTTTTTTGCTTGATAACATAAACTCAAAGACCATTTAATGGGCAGTAGAAGTAGAAGAAAAATACCAAGAAATGAATAATTTTCTACTGGACTAAAGTTCTCCTTGAGAATCGTAAAATAGTTTTTTTTTGCTTGATGACATAAATTTAAAGACCATTTAATGGGCAGTAGAAGTAGAAGAAAAATAGCACAAAGGAGATAGTTGGATTGATGCTCTTCTTTAGAATCGTAAAAATAGCTGATGGGCAGTAAAAGTAGAAGAAAAATACCAAGAAATTAATAATTTTCTACTAGATTGAAGCTCTCCTTTAGAATCGTAAAAATAGCTTTTTTTGCTTGATGACATAAACTTAAAGACGATTTAATGAAATGAATCATTTTCTACTGGATTGAAGCTCTCTTTTAGAATTGCAAAAATAGTTTTTTCTGCTTGATGACATAAACTTGAAGATCATTTAATAGGTAGTAGAAGTAGAAGAATAATATTAAGAAATGAATAATTTTCTATGGAATCGAAGCTCTCCTTTAGAATCGAAAAAATATGTTTTTTTTGCTTGATGACATAAACCTAAAGACCATTTCATAGGCAGTAGAAGTAAATGAAAAATACCAAGAAATGAATAATTTTCTACTAGATTGAAGCTCTCCTTTAGAATCGTAAAAATAGTTTTTTTTAGCTTAATGACATAAACTTAAAGACCATTTAATGGGCATTAGAAGTGGTGGAGCGAATCTTGAAATCGGGAAGTATTTTTTTCTGAAAATCTCGTGGCTGTTTTTATGCCCCCCAGCAGATTTTCCCCCACAACTAATTATTATCATAAAGAATTAATGCTAACACGAACACAATTAACCACACCATAATAAGCACTTAATGAAGCAGAGAATTCATATTAATAACATAACATTATACCATTAGGCTTGGGAATATTTTCACATGAAGGAAATCCGGACACACGCGCGCAAAGGCAACAAATCGAAGGCTACGCTCCCAGTAATTAGCGGTTAAATAGATTTATTATGCGCTTGATAATAATCAAGCAGAGCATAAAACGCAGATGGTATCGAATGGTTCGGTAAGCTATGGATTCTTGCGGGTAAATAATTAAGGATTCCGTCCCGCATAAGCTTAACGGGGACGAGTGCGTAAATTTACGACCGTTAATTTATTTGCTCGGTTATTTTGTTTTATTTGTGCCGCACGGGGAGGTTTCGGGTTAATATATTTGTTCAAATCGATACTGATTGGTCGTTTGTTACTGTGATTAGTAACTAAGTACTTGTGATAACTACTGTAACAGATTTTGAATTGAATTGAATTGAATAAATCAGTCCAGCACTACATATCGGATTTTTATTTTAAGTATACATACAGAGAGTTTTGTTTTAAAGTATACGTATTCCAAATTGAGCTTATTTTCTTTAAATCTTTAGATATTCGTTGTATTTTTAAAAGAGTTCAATGTTCAATTAAACGAGGGTTTTCCACTCCCAGACTAAGCATGAAGTAAAATTTCGAGTTTAGAAAAGCCCTAAGAAAATTTGTCGAGGGTCGCGCAGCGACCCGAGACAAATTTTCTGGGCTTTTCTAAACTCGAAATTTTACTTCATGCGCCACGCGTATAAAACACTAAAATATTGTGAATTTTATGTATATTTAAAGCGCACTTAAAATCAGTGTTTTATACGCGTGGCGCATGAAGTAAAGTTTCGAGTTTAGAAAATCCCAGAAAATCTGGGCTTTTCTAAACTCGAAATTTTACTTCATGCGCCACGCTTATAAACCACTAAAATATTGTGAATTTTATGTATATTTGAACCTCACTTGAAATCAGTGTTTTATGCGCGTGGCGCATGAAGTAAAAATCCCAGAAAATCTAGGCATTTCTAAACTCGAAATTTTACTTCATGCGCCACGCGTATAAAAGACTAAAATATTGTGAATTTTATGTATATTTAAAGCGCACTTAAAATCAGTGTTTTATACGCGTGGCGCATAAAGTAAAGTTTCGAGTTTGGAAAATCCCAGAAAATCTGGGCTTTTCTAAACTCGAAATTTTACTTCATGCGCCACGCGTATAAACCACTAAAATATTGTGAATTTTATGTATATTTGAACCTCACTTGAAATCAGTGTTTTATACTCGTGGCGCATGAAGTAAAATTTCGAGTTTAGAAAAGCCCAGAAAATTTGTCTCGGGTCGCTGCGCGACCCTCGACAAATTTTCTTAGGGCTTTTCTAAACTCGAAATTTTACTTCATGCTTAATCTGGGAGTGGAAAACACTCGTTTAAAGTATCAAATTGAATTGTTTTTAAATACAACGAATGCCGGAAAATTTACAGGTAATGCATACGTTTACCTGCAGGAAAAATTCACTGTATAGTCATATAAGCGGCAATTTTTCAAATCTATGCTTTTTTTGTAAATTTAAATGCAGAGATGTCGATGTATTATTACTACAATTTCTTAAAATTAAGAAAATACTTGTGTTCTTAAATAAAGTACGATCATTTAAAATATACATTAGAGTAGGCTTTGAATTTTTAATTAGATTGACGCACGCCCCCTTAAAATACATAGTTTACTATAAACTCAAATTATTGTATCATGCTAATTGAATGATGGGTTAAATTTGAGGTTATGGTAATTTTTTGCAACAGCAATTTTCTTTAAATCTTTAGATATTCCTTGTTTTTTTTGTTCAGTTCAACTTGAAGCTTTAAACGAGTATTTTCCACTCCCAGACTAAGCATGAAGTAAAATTTCGAGTTTAGAAAAGCCCCGTGAAAATTTGTCGAGGGTCGCGAAGCGACCCGAGACAAATTTTCTGGGCTTTTCTAAACTCGAAATTTTACTTCATGCGCCACGCGTATAAAAAACTAAAATATTGTGAAATTAATGTATATTTAAACCTCACCTGAAATCAGTGTATTATACGCGTGGCGCATGAAGTAAAATTTCGAGTTTAGAAAAGCCCAGAAAATTTGTCTCGGTTCGCTGCGCGACCCTCGACAAATTTTCACGGGGCTTTTCTAAACTCGAAATTTTACTTCATGCTTAGTCTGGGAGTGGAAAACACTCGTTTAAAGCTTCAAACTGAACTCTTTTAAAAAAGTACATGAATATCTAAAGACTTAAAGAAAATAAGCTGTAGTTGGAAAACGTATACTTTAAAGATAAACTCCCTGTATGTATACTTAAAAAAAAAAAACTTTGTTCACGACAATCTTATAATATATGCATCATTTTATTGCGTGAACAGCATAAATGGGGTGCACTTAACACTCAAGTACATTTAACACGGGATTCGCGTGTTTAATGTGGTTTTTTAACACGAATATAAATACTTGCCTAGTTCGATTTTTTGCCGCTATGCAGCAACAGCGCTGTGCTAATTAAATCAGCTTCTTTTGTCTTACATTTGACCATGGTGGTGCTGACGTCGCCGACACCATTTTGTTAAAGTAATCACGTCAACATCTTTGCCGTTTTCACTAGTTTAACCCGCGTAAAACGCGTCTGTAATCACAAATCATTCTCAAATCGGTTAAACAATTGTGTCGTCGCGAGTGTTTTTTAAAGCAAAACAAACGTTAACACCGTGAAAACTTCATCCAAACGGAAAAGTTCGTTTTTTGTGCAAAGAGCGTGTTTCTATGTAAGTTAGGCGAAAGAGTAGACTGTGTGAGTATTATTTATTGTTGAACTATTGTTGATATTTGTGTTAAAGTGGAATTAACCCTATTACACATTCAAATCATAATACCGCAATCTGTTCTCATTTATATGTCAAATTATTATAAAACAAAACCGATCATTAAAATTGACGCGTATTTAATAAATATATACATATATATACATACAATAAATGTTGTGTTATATATTGTTGTTGTCTTAAACAAAGTATAGTGTATAACTCGCATTTATTGGCTATTAATCACTCGAACGACTTGCTCCACTCGCCTTCAGCTCGTTCCGCAAACATCGTTCTTGTGATTAATAGCTATCATTATATGCTCGTTGTACAATGTACTATTTTTTTAATTAATCTTCTAAATTAAACGATTCTATGACAACCAGTGAATTGATTAATTTAATTTAACAAGATCTAAAGTTATTAAGTTCATTACTAAAATGTACCAACAAAACGAATTTTCGTTGAGCTCGAGGGAGAATGAGATCTGGCCGCCTTTCAATATTTAATATCAAACAAATCGTCGCCGAGACGCGCACCCTTTTCAAAAAGCTCCTTTTAATAGGAGCGGTTCTTGTATAGTTAGGACGGGTCGCATTATAGATTTCTATCTTTCATCTCGAGATATCATTATTCTTTCACCCTCCGGGGGCGGCTCTAAACACATCACGGGCGAAAAAAGACCCGGTGGCTCTCAGCCAACGTGATAAACCCCTTTTTTTTCCCTTGCGCGCAATTAGGACTATGCTAAAGTGGTTTTACTTGTTGCAGGTTTCAGGAATTAGCACGGAAATTTTCAAACAGATAGAAACGGTAGAAAACGATCACGATGCTTCGACTGCTGCTGCATTGGAGGTAAGTGCACTTCGGATCGATACTTTTGTGCGGATTACCCGATACTGATGCAATGGGGGGTAATTGCGTTTGTCGGCTATTCGATAAGATGTTTCAGAGGAATTATTGGCTCGGCTGGCAAACAATTACATATCGGTCTGGCAGAGCAAATGCGCGATTATTTGATGCTGGGCGAACAAACGGTGTGCTGTGTTTTGCAATAACGGTTATCGAACAGTGATTGTATCAATGGTATTACGTTTATTAAGTGGAAATTGCAGTTGCATAACGTTATATTAATTTACACTGGTAGGAATAATGTTCTTTGTTGAGGGTTTACTTCATTTACATAAAACAGGTATCCACAGCAAGAAGTAAGAGTCGTATAACGTCTAGGATTGGACTATGGTATTAATAAACCCGACTTCGACTCCTGTTACGACTCCGAATAAGTCGTAGCAGGAGTTGGAGTCGGGTTTTCGAAAACCAGCGGAGTTGGAGTCGGAGTGGGATTTTCGAAAACTATCGGATGCTTGGAGATTAGTGCAGGTTTTTATGACGTTTATAGATTATTTTATGTATAAAATAATCTACAGATTATATATTCGTAGGTAAATAAACAAGATTATTTTTTACTAGGTTATAGATGCAATTATTACACGAATGTTTGGTTGTCACGGCAAAAACACGAGAATCAAGGGCATGAAGATGAGATTTTTTCTTTGTCCCTTGATTCAAGGGTTTTTACCAAGTGAAAACCAAACTGAGTGCAATAATAGCATCTATATCCGTAAAAAAAATAACCTCGAGTTTATTTTAGGAAGATTAATAAACAACTCAAGTATAACATTTGATTAGATAAATAACTAGTAAATTAAAGATTTATCATTATTACCATTCATAGTTTCAAGATAATTGTAGATAATATTACTGGCAATACTCACTGGTTTTCAAGATATTACTTTTACTTAATTAAACACAGTTATATTCCTTTCTTCACTTTTATTTTTCTTGCTAGATGTACATTTCGGATACTAAGTACCCATTATCAATAGCTAGCAGTTAGCTATCGATAATGGGTACTTAATACCCGAAATGTACATCTAGCAAGAAAAATAAAAATGGAGAAAGGAATATAACTGTGTTTAATTAAGTGACTTAACACCTTCACGTAACTCATACAACTACATTAATATTACTTTTAACTGTCTAAATTCTTTAGACGCACCACTAAAACGATTGTTATTATTACACATTTTAATTTTTACGTTTTGACGTATCTGTTATTGTACGAGAAACGTAAAATTTGAAACCCTACGTTGATATTATTAAAAAGGAACATAGAGCTTTACCAGCGATAAATGAACATTGCCTAGACAACGTTCTTCAATCGCTGATAAAAGTGACGTCGCTAGGAGATGTAAACAAAATTCTGTATCAAAATTGGTGGATCACAAGAGGTGTTTATTAATATATGAAATATCACCATTTTTTTTAAACTAAATCAGTAAGGAATATTCTTTTACACAAATAATTGCCTTTATTTATTTATTTATTTATTTGTAATACAACTACAGAAATATATTTTACAAATTTCCTAGTTATATGCTACTTATATCTAACTATAATCTACATAACAAAAATAAAGTTACAGTACTAAAGCAATAAACAAATTCTTTTTCTTTCTTTCGACGAATCCCATATCATTGAGATTTAATTTGCTCACTTCAAACGAGAAAACCCTCCCAACCTCGCCAAACAAAGGCATAACTCCAAAAGCGACTCTGTCCACTCTCCCCATCCGCCATTCATTTTTTCCCTCTCGCCGAGTTTTCCCCAGCAGAAAATGAAAACAAAGTGTAACTCGACTTTATAAAAGCGCATTAACGAAGTTGCCGGCTACCCTTTTTGTTCTCGTTGCGTATTCTTGGGGCCTCCCGCGGCAACAAAAAAATGCTTCGCTTCGGACGCGATGCCTACCTGAATATTTCACCAGGACGTGAGCTGGAATTCCGCCATTGCGGTGTATTCTATGTATTTTTTTGCGTTGTTTCGTTTCGCGGAGGGGGAATTGAGATTTTATACGGCAATTAAATCGGGTAGGGGGTGTTTTATTTCGCGATGGGGGTTTTATTGTGTTATTCGGTTCCGGGATTATTGGGGATTGTGTCTGGTTCAGGCCGAGGGGAGGTTTACTTTGGGAGAGCTCCAATTTGCACAAATGAGGGTGATAATTATTTTGATTTGTTTCGACGACTAATTAGTTTGAAGTAGAAGTTTAAAGGGAATCCGTTTATTTTCATTCGATTGTCAATTTCAAACTCTTAATGGATTCGATAGCTAACGCCATCAAATGCTCCATAGTGGCTTGTCAATGACGAATGCACAAAGTGCATATACCGGTCACTGTTTCGTCCACGCGTGACACTAGAAAACAAATATTAAAGTTGAATTTGTGTTCAGTATTCCGGCACTAGATACCCACAGACGCGTTTCGGATTTCAAGGTCCTCGTCAGTGTGGTCCCGACCCAGTGCTGAGGACTACTGAACATTTTTGACTATATCAAGCCAATATGTGAAAACTATTAATGGATTCGATAGCTAACGCCATCCAATGTTCTATAGTGGCATCGTCAAAGATACGTGTGCACAAAGTGCATATACAGGTCACTGTTTCGTCTACGAACGAGCGAAACTCTGTTCGCTAAACCGGAAAACAAATATCAAAATGAATTTGTGTGCAGTATTCCGACACCAGATACCCACAGACGCGTTTCGGGCGTCAATGTCCTCGTCAGTGTGGTCTTCCAAAAATTAAAGGAATTATGCCCATTTCTCAGAAAGATGCTATCCGAATTATTACTTCGTGCTTAATCAAGGAGTGGAAACACTAGTTAAAAGTATTAAATTGACCGATTTTATAAAAATAACGAATTCCTTTTGGATAATATACAAGCAATTTTACGACATTCGTTGTTTTTTTAAAAGATTTCAATTTAAATCTTTAAACGAGGGTTTTTCACTCCCAGACTAAGCATGAAGTAAAATGTCGAGTTTAGAAAAGCCTAAAAATTTGGATTGGCCGCGTAGCGAAGCGGAGCGGCCAATCCAAATTAAGCTTTTCTAAACTCGAAATTTTACTTCATGCGCCACACGTATAAAAGACTGAAATATCGTAAAGTTCAAAATATACGGCTATAGCAATCTATTATTAGGATGTGAATAAAACGTGAGTCAAATTCTGCGCTAAACAAATTGTTTAAAACTGATTATAGGCAACCCAATAACTCTAACGTATATTTCGTTGCCTATAATCGTTGTTGTATGTGTGTGTGTTTAAAACTTCACGGTAGATCAGTGTTTTTAAGCGTGGCGCATGAAGTAAAATTTCGAGTTTAGAAAAGCCTAATTTGGATTCTTAGGCTTTTCTAAACTCGAAATTTTACTTCATGCTTAGTCTGGGAGTGGAAAGCACTCTTTAAAAGTCTAAAATTTTACGACATTCGTTGTTTTTTTAAAAGATTTCAATTTGAATCTTTAAAAGAGGGTTTTCCACTCCCAGACTAACCATGAAGTAAATTTTCGAATTCAGAAAAGCTTAAAAAATTGGATGGGCCGCGTAGCGAAGCGGAGCGGTCAATCCAAATTAGGCTTTTCTAAACTCGAAATTTTACTTCATGCGCCACACGTACAAAACACTGAAATATCGTAAAGTTCAAAATATACGGCTTTAGCAATCTAATATGCAGATGTGAATAAAACGTGAGTCAAACTCTGCGCTGAACAAATTGTTTAAAACAGTAATTAGAGACAACCCAATAATTATAACGTATATTTCGTTGCCTATATTCGTTGTATGTGTGGTTGTTTAAAACTTCACGGTAGATCAGTGTTTTTAAGCGTGGCGCATGAAGTAAAATTTCGAGTTTAGAAAAGCCTAATTTGGATCGGCCGCTCCGCTTCGCTACGCGGCCGATCCAAATTCTTAGGCTATTCTAAAATCGAAATTTTACTTCATGCTTAGTCTGGGAGTGGAAAACACTCGCTAAAAGCCTAAAATTACCTGTATACTAAAAAAATGCCCTGTATAACCGTTGAATGACGAATAAGTAGAAGTGCAATTAAATAGTAAATTTAGCTGATGTTAAACTTAGCAACCTAATGCACAATTTTAATTTTCCCCTTTACAAATAGCGCCCTCTGCTATAATTCAATTCTATCTTTGTCAATGTTATACAGTATTAAATCGCTCTGTATCTTTCTTGGATTAGAAAATTCTGAAAATGTTAGTTCAAAAAGCTGATCCCATTCCGACGGCGCAAAATCACGCGATATCGGAAAAATTCAATTCCATCCCGAATGGCTCAGTAAAATGTATTCTGCGGAATATCTAAAACTGTTTAGAAAAACTAGTTAAAAGCTTTAAATTGACCGATTTTATAAAAATAACGAATTTCTTTTGGATAATATACAAGCAATTTTACGACATTCGTTGATTTTTTAAATGATTTCGATTTGAATCTTTAAACGAGTTTTCCACTCCCAGACAGCATGAAGTAAAATTTCGAGTTTAGAAAAGCCTGAAAATTTGGATTGGCCGCGTAGCGAAGCGGAGCGGTCAATCCAAATTAGGCTTTTCTATACTCGAAATTTTACTTCATGCGCCACGCTTAAAAGGACTGATTTACAGTAAAGTTCAAAAAACACACACATACTATAACAATTATAGGCAACTTAATATACGTTAGAGTTATTGGGTTGTCTATAATCACTGTATTAAACAATTTGTTCAGCGCAGAGTTTGGTTCAAGTTTTATTCACATCTACATATTAGATTGCTAAAGTAATTGTTTAAAACAGTGATTATAGACAACCCAATAACTCTAACGTATATTAAGTTGCCTATAATTGTTATTGGATGTGTGTATTTTTTTAACTTCACTGTAAATCAGTGTTTTTAAGCGTGGCGCATGAAGTAAAATTTCGAGTTTAGAAAAGCCTAATTTGGATTGGCCGCTCCGCTTCGCTACGCGGCCAATCCAAATTTTCAGGCTTTTCTAAACTCGAAATTTTACTTCATGCTTAGTCTGGGAGTGGAAAACACTCGCTAAAAGCCTAAAAATACCCGCTTTAAAACAACGAATTCCCGCAAATTTAAAAAACGCTGTATTGGGATATGTATACTCAAAAAATACCCTGTATAGCCGTTGAATGACGAATAAATAGAAGTGCAATTAAATAGTAAATTTAGCTGACGTTGAACTTAGCACAACCCAATGCACAATTTTAATTTTCCCCTTTACAAATAGCCCCCTCTGCTTTAATTCAATTCTATCTTTGTCAATGTTATACCATATTAAATCGCTCTGAAAGAAAGATATTCTTGGATCAGAAAATTCTGAAAATGTTAGTTCACCGTCGGACCTACACATGAATTTACTCAGTCAAAGTAAATGTACCGTAACGTTAAAAAGTGCCCTTCTATATGATTCGTCATTTAACGATATAATTAATTAATAGAAGACGATGTCATTCCGCTAAATATTTTATACATATATATTAAGTCGCTCAGGATCTTTCTTGGATTTGAAAATTCTGAAAATGTTAGTTCAAAAAGCCGATCCCATTCCGACGGCGCGATATCAAAAAAATCAATTCCATTCCGTATGGCTCAGTACAATTTATTCTGGGGAATATCTAAATCTCTTTAGAAACAAAGCTTTAAATTGACCGATTTTATAAAAATAACGAATTTCTTTTTGATAATATACAAGCAATTTTACTACATTCGTTGATTTTTTTAAAGATTTCAATTTGAATCTTTAAACGAGGGTTTTCCACTCCCAGACTAAGCATGAAGTAAAATTTCGAGTTTAGAAAAGCCTGAAAATTTGGATTGGCCGCGTAGCGAAGCGGAGCGGCCAATCCAAATTAGGCTTTTCTAAACTAGAAATTTTACTTTATGCGCCACACGTTTAAAACACTGAAATATCGTAAAGTTCAAAATATACGGCTTTAGCAATCTAATATGCAGATGTGAATAAAACGTGAGTCAAACTTTGCGCTCAACAAATTGTTTAAAATAGTGATTATAGACAACCCAATAACTCTAACGTATATTAAGTTGCCTGTAACTGTTATTGTATGTGTGTGTTTTTTAACTTCACTGTAAATCAGTGTTTTTAAGCGTGGCGCATGAAGTAAAATTTCGAGTTTAGAAAAGCCTAATTTGGATCGGCCGCTCCGCTTCGCTACGCGGCCGATCCAAATTCTTAGGCTTTTCTAAACTCGAAATTTTACTTAATGCTTAGTCTGGGAGTGGAAAACACTCGTTAAAAGCCTAAAATTACCCACTTTTAGACAACTAATTCCCGCAAATAAAAAAAAATCGCTGTAATTATCAGGTTATGAATACTCAAAACAATGCCTCGTATAACCGTTGAATGGCGAATAAATAGAAGTGCAATTGAATAGTAAATGTAACTGACGTTGAACTTGTACAACCCAATGTACAATTTTAATTTTCCCCTTTACAAATAGCGCCCTCTGCTTTAATTCAATTCTATCTTTGTCAATGTTATTTGGTATTAAATCGCTCTGTATATTTCTTGGATTACAAAATTCTGAAAATGTTAGTTCACCGTCGGACTTGTCGGACACATGAATTTACTAAGTCAGAGTGAATTTACCGTAACGTTAATAATTTCCTTTCTATATGATTCGTCATTCAACGTATAACTAATGAATAGAAGACGATGACATTCCGCTACATATTTTATACAGTATTAAATCGCTCTGTATCTTTCTTGGATTAGAAAATTCTAAAAATGTTAGTTTACCGTCGGACCTAAACATGAATTTACTCAGTCAGAGTGAATTTACCGTAACGTTAAAAAGTGCCCTTCTATATAATTCGTCATTCAACGATATAATTAATACTGGATGATTTAAATTAAATTTAAATTGAAACACTTGGTTTGTTTCACTTATTTATATTTTAATATACAGGGTGTCCCATTAGTGCGGTCTCGGAAGATATCTCAGCTCTCGTTAAAGATAGAAAAAAAATGTTTTCACGAAATTTGCTTGATTTTAAGAGCTGCATAACCTAAAATTATTTTCAAATATACAGGGTGTCCCATTATTCCATACTTAATACCAACTTTGTTATTTCAAATAGAACACCCTATATATTATTTTTTTATTTGATCCGCCTTTAAATAACCTACACAAAGATATATCATTATTGGCACTTTAGGTTATTTGTTACTTCAGAAAAAAATATTTTTTGAAAATTTTGGCAGTTTTAGTACTTTACTTAAAAATTCACTGTGTCCTTATTTTTTATATTATAACACATTATAATATTACTTATAAAACCTAATAAAAAACTACCTTCTAATATTTAATATTTAAAATGTACATAACTTCATTTTCTTAAATGGGACACCCTATATTTCTTTACTTTATCAGATCCGAAATGAAAAATGCTTTATTTTTTGTATACCCTATATTTGACAGAAAAATGTTAATATCTCCAAAACTAATGAAAATAGATAAAGGGTATGATATACAAGAAATAAAGCATTTTTTATTGCGGATTTGATAAAATAAAAAAATATAGGATGTCCCATTTAAAAAAATGAAGTAATGTACATTTTAAATATTAAATATTCGAGGGTAGTTTTTTACTAGGTTTTATAAGTAATATTAAAATGTGTTATAGTCAATGGATAGAGCATTCTTTACTGCATATGTGTGTAAAATTTCAGACTGGTATCTTAAAAAATACGAACACAGTGAATTTTTAAGTAAAGTACTAAAACTGCCAAAATTTTCAAAAAATATTTTTTTTTTAAGTAACGAATTACCTAAAGTGCCGATAATGATATATCTTTGTGTAGGTTATTTAAAGGCGGATCAAATAAAAAAATAATATATAGGGTGTTCCATTTAAAATAACAAAGTTGGTATTAAGTATGGAATAATGGGACACCCTGTATATTTGAAAATAATTTTAGGTTATGCAGCTCTTAAAATCAAGCAAATTTCGTGAAAACATTTTTTTCTATCTTTAACGAGAGCTGAGATATCTTCCGAGACCGCACTAATGGGACACCCTGTATATATATATATATATATATATATATATACAGGGTGGGCCACGAATAACGCCCATTAAAAGTTTTCGGGGTTCCTGACAAAGGAAAAATTTGAAAAAATTATACATTGCACGGTTAAATGCGATCACCTCATTGAAAATATTTCGACTTTCTATCATTTCCGGTTGTACCGGAAATGGCTACCAACTTTGTTATTTTAAATGGAACATCCAATATATAAATTTTTTTTTAGATTCCCCGTTCAATTGTCTACCCTCTCATATGAATTTATGTCCACTTAACTCTTACAGTTTTTGAGTTAAAAATTTATTTGTCAAATATTGACCTCAAATAGACGTTTTGAAAAATGCCTATAACTTCTAGTAGGGACAAGATAGACAGACGAGCGGCACCTTGAATTGTTACTTATAGATCCCTCTAGAATTAAAAAAATTGACATCTGTCAATTTTGACAATAGGTATTTCAAAAATGTCAATATTTCAGTGCCCACTTAAAAACATCATAATTCAATGTTTCAAATGGAATGACCAATATTTTATCTCATATGGTGATTGGCAAGACAATTTGCAACATAAAAGTATTATGTCTCCCTATATTTAGAGCAAGTAGTTTTTGAGTTATTTCGAAATTTCTTTCCTCCCAGAATGCTTGCACAATTGAATAATTCCTGTACAATTCACACATGCACCATACTAGGCTACTGTCAATATTCACTGAACCGAATCTAGAAAATTTCGTTTCCAAAGTGTCGGTATATATATATATATATATATATAAATAAGTAAAAGAAACCAAGTGTTTTAATTTAAATTTAATTTAAATCATCCAGTATTAGATTCAAAAATGTTTCACCACGGGTTAAGTGAGAAATTAATTAAAGATATAATTAATGAATAGAAGACGATGATATTCCGCTACATATTTTATACAGTATTAAATCGCTCTGTATCTTTCTTGAATTAGAAAATTCTGAAAATGTTAGTTCAAAAAGCCGATCGCATTCCGACTGTGCGAAATCACGCGATATCGAAAAAAAATCAATTCCATCCCGAATCGCTCAGTAAAATTTATTCTGGGGAATATCTAAATCTCTTTAGAAACGACGCTCCCCGGGGAGTAAATTGCGAATTCGATATTTTTCACGTATCCGAAATGACGCCTCACGTACTTAGTTGCAATGCGGTGTAATCTGCGGGAATAGAGTGAAAATGATAGTTTTTACGGCGATTGCTTTATCAAGACTTCGCGTAGCTGCATTTTCGGACCGCTTTATTGGCCGCCCTGTCCGGAATGGATCGCCCATGTAAGCCAGAAATCGCCGAGACAGCTCCACCAAAGTGCACGTATCATATAGAAAGAAAGAAGGAAGTATTATCATCACTGTTTTCTTTTTGTTAACATATTTATATTGTAAAGTTGTATTATTTTTAAAAATATTAAATTTAAAATAAAATCACTTGGTATGTTTCACTAATTATTTTTTAAATTAGTGAAACATACCAAGTGATTTTATTTTCAATTTAATTTTTTTTTAAATATTTAATCATGTTTCATCAAGTGATCAATGAGAAATAAGTTGAAAAAAAAGTTGTTTTACCTTATGAAGTATTCTGAGAATATTAGTGATGACGATACTCTAAATTGAGATGCAACGGATAGTAATTTGGCCGGATTAGGAGTTTTCCCTCCGATCGTCTTTGTGTCTGACCGTCAGACATGCTACTTGGACTTATACGAGGTGTGTAAA
This sequence comes from Philonthus cognatus, assembly GCA_932526585.2. Lineage (NCBI taxonomy): Eukaryota > Metazoa > Arthropoda > Insecta > Coleoptera > Staphylinidae > Philonthus > Philonthus cognatus. Next base: position 158,316,767 of record OW052241.1, read on the forward strand.
TGAGGTAATGAGACTGATCTTTTTAAAAATTTTGTAATCGAATAGAATTACAATTCAATATTGTATCCCTCAAAATAACTTCCATAGGAAGCAACACACCTCTGAAAACGGTTTTTATCGGGGTGATTGTTCTCGGGAAGGGGAAATAATCATCACAAGGACTCATAAGGAAATTGAGTAGCTATAGGCATATTTTTACTGGACAAAACTCGTTTATTGAAATTGCAATTTTTGTGCAGATTTTTCGTATCCCCAGTTTATTGGTCAAAATCTTATGAACACTGATATGAGTTATTTTTTTTTTTTTTGTTTGTTTGGCATAGGTTCTAGCCATTCAGCCACTGACGATGATTATATTAATTAATTTAACATATATTTGGACGTCACGACACATTCACACCACACCCAGGGACACGACAAGAAATTATTTTTAAATAAAGTCTCCCCGTGCACGGGAATCGAACCCGAGTTTGTGGCTCGCCGAGCGATACACCCCGACGACGTTACCGCTCGGCCACCACCTGCCCTCCTGATATGAGTTAAATTAAATTTTTTCCCGATTATTCTGACAGTCAACCAATAATCTGAAGATACAAGGTCCCGGATCTGTGGACATTTGAATCGATTCTTGAGGATGATGAATCGACTCCCACCCTTCCGTCTTCTAAAAATGCAGTAAACCACATAAAAACCTAGACAATACACTGTTTCCGTAGACCTGCTGAAGTTTTGCAAAAAGTTCCATTGAACTGTGCCAAATTCTAAAGTAAAACCTGATAGCAAACCTTTGCTCGCAATATATGTCGTTCATTTTTAGAACGCACTAGAAAACACTGTTTCACGATAAAAAATGCTACAGACAACCAAATGACTAGCGAGTTTTAACTCGTACTGATGGCATGCCACTGAGCAAAACACCAACAAATAACGTTATATCAACATTTTAGCAACATTAAACGTTGTATTAATGTTGATGAAACATTACTTGAATAAATTTGTTCAGTGGGGTATCACATGTTCACCTACCGCCCCTCTAAGTCCCACGTCCAAAATGTTGCCAGATCGAATGCTACGTTGCTAATCTAATGACTTAATTTACACACCTCGTATGATCAATTTTGTGGTAATATTTAATTTATAAAAAAAATCTATTTATCCTTAATGTTGTGCTGTTGGGGTCGGTGTAACTAATGGATGTTGTGTGTTCGTGTTGACAGCACGTGGAAAGGCGCGGTGAGATGATAGTCCGCATCCTCGACCCACGTCAACTGGGACGCACGGCCGGGGATGCAGCGAAACGCTTCCTGTCCATGCAGGACGCGAAGCACAACGTCCAGTTCGTCGAAATTGTGAAGAGACCCGGCCAGACCCTGGGGCTCTACATCAGGGAGGGAAATGGAATTGACAGGAGCGACGGGGTATTCATATCCCGGATAGCTCTCGAGTCTGCCGTTTACAACAGTGGATGTCTCAAGGTAAATATAATTATAATAACATACTGTACAATAAAGAAAATTACATTATATGTTTAATACAAAAAAACCTCTTGAGTGCCATGTAAAATATTGTAGATTAGCAACTCTAAAATTATATATTATAATTATTATGTCTGAAGAATTATATGTCAATTCTTAAAGCGTGTAGCCAACTTTAATTTAAAAAAAATGAAATCATGGCACTCTAGAGCCTTTAGTCTTTATGTATCGTATATTATATAAAATAATACCTCTAAAGTGCCTTGGAATGTATTGTAGGTTGGCAACTCTGAAATTATACACTATAATTATGATGTCTGACGTTTTATATGACAATTCCTATAGCGTGTAGCCAACTTAAATTTAAAAAAAGATTAAATCATGGCACTCTAGAGGTTTTTTTTATTGAACATACAATACAACATGTTTATTAAATTTTTTAGATAAAACGCGGCCATTCTTGAGTAGTAATTATGTGCAGAGGGTCGTAAAAAAATTGAGAATTACTTATAGTACGCGTCACACTTAAATTGTGCACAGCGTATTTAAAATTAAATATATCTGTTCAGACAAAAATAATTCATATTCAAAACTATTTGAGTTCGAGAAAATAAACTTACGCTTCTTATAGTTTGTACACATAATAATAATAATATCTTAATTGACAGTAAAGTGATTACAGTATATTTACAAGTATATTTACAAAACAATTTTATTATTTAAAATGGATGAGTGATACGAACTGTCACTGTCACTGTCAAATGGCTATCGACCTGAGTTCTTTCTGCCTAGATTGATGATTAGTGTCGTACGTCAGTCCTTAATGAGTGTATGGGTGAAATGATAAAATGAATTCAAATATGGTTGTTGGTGGTTTTTTATATTTAGGAAGAATAGTGGGATTTCGATGAAAACAGTAATGGGAAATGGTGCGGTAATTAAAATGATTATTAGAGAATTTTTCGGAAAGGTATTAGAGGCGTTCTTCTATGGGGGTTATCTCAGTTGAGTCGTAGAGGAGTTGGTTAGATGGGTTATGTAGCGGATTTATGGGGTGACGGATTTTGGTAAGGGTTCTTAGGGATGCTTGCTCACTAACTTGGATGTGGTGTAGGGTGGGATTTTGGGATGTGGAAAATAGGATGGAACCATAATCAATCAAGGGGCGACATATCATTTTATAGATGTTTACAGCAGTTTTAGTGTTTATTCCGGATTGTTTGTAGGTTAGGTTTCTGAACAGTTTTGCCCGAGTTGTTATTTTACTTTTTATGTTACATGCATGTTTTTTGAAGTTGAGTTTTTGGTCGAAAGTAAATCCAAGATATTTTACATGGGAGGAGGGGTGGATTTGGTTTTGTGAAATGGAGATAATAAATGGATAGTTATTGATTTTGCGGTAAGGAATAAGGAGTTGTGATTTACGAGGATTAATTTTTATTCTCCATTTTGCGAACCATCATTCAAGGGTACGGATGAGTTCTTGGAGAGTTTGGAGAGCTTTAGGTAGGGTGGGAGCGTGGGATATGAGGGCAGTGTCGTTGGCAAACTGTAGGATATATTTTGAGGGATTGAAGTATTTTGGGTCAGGATGGTATATGTCGGAACAGAATATATTGTATAGTAGTGGAGAGAGGGGGGGGGAACCTTAGGGAACACCTTGTTCTGCGGAAAAGGTAGAGGAGAAACAATTCTTGATTTTTACTTTGAGGGATCTGTTGAAGAGGAATGAATGTAGTATGCGGATTAGATGTGCAGGGATGTTAATGGAGTGACATTTAAAAAGGAGGCCTTTATGCCAAACAGAATCGAAAGCATTTTGGATGTCGAGGAAGAGGGTTGCAGAGGATTTGCCTTCGAGGTGAGATGTTTGTAGGTTAGAAGTAAGGATAGACAGTGGTAGACTGGTGGAGCGCTTGGGGAGAAATCCAAATTGGTAGTTGGAAATACGGTCAGAGATTAGTGAAAGGATTTTGTTTTTGAGGAGGGATTCATATAGTTTGGCAAGGACCGGAAGGAGAGTTATAGGACCGTAACTAGGAATGAGAGATGTGTTGTGGTCGCGTTTAGGTATGCATATGATGATGCCTGTCTTCCATTCAGGTGGGAAATAGTTGTTTTGGTAGTTGTAGTTGAGGATGTTCAGAATATGGTGGTGGATGTGAGGTGGTAAGGATTTAAGGATGCGTCTATGTACGTAGTTATGACCGGGTGCAGTATGTTTTCCCTTTTTCATGATGTTGTTGTATTCGAGTTCTGTAAAGAAGTCGTTTGGTTTTGTAGGGTTAGTGTTTTTTAGGAATTCTTAGTGCCATTCCTCAACATGTTTGAGAAAATTCTTGTCAAAGGTCGTGTCTTCTGTCATCTTATATGTTTCGTTGAAGTAGTCCGCAAATTTTTTTACTATTATGTCTGCGTCCGTAATTGTCTCGTTAGTGTCAGAGTCCGTTATTTGTCGGAGTTGGTCAGTTTTTTTATATTTTGATAGTTTTTTTATTTGTGTCCAGAATGACTTGCCGTTTAGGTCGTTTATGTCTTTGCAAGTCTTTAACCATACGTCTGTCTTATATTGAAAAATTAATGTCTTAATGTCTTTATTCAGTTTATTAAATGTCTGTCTAAGTTCCGGTGTGTCCATAAGTCTAATGTCGCGATATAATTGTCGTTTGTGTTTTAGGAGTCTTAGGATAAAATTAGGGAGGGGGTATTTGTAGAATGTTTTGATAATTTTTGGAGTATTTTGTTGAATGGAGTCGGATAGAGTTTTGTTGAATTGTTGAATGGAGTTGGGATTTATATCGGGGTTACAGGATATGAATTGAGTAAGGTCTAGTGAAACTTTGTCTATGTCACAGTTTTTAAAGTCATAGATGGAGTCAGGGAAAGTGCGGGGAATAGGTTCGTTGAATTTTATATGGAAAGTGATAGATAGGTAGTCTGAGCATAGTTCGGGGTGAGGTTTACAGAATGGATAAGATGTTGGATATTTTGTGTGCAGAGGAAGATGTCTGGAGTGGTGGATTGGTTTTGGTTCATTATAAATGTTGGAGGGGTATGGATACGTACAAAATTTGAATTGGAAAGGAAGGAGGATAGGTGGCGAGTTCGCACACATTAAACGTGATAATAAATATATAAGTATGAATATTATTTAAATAAAAATCACTTGTATGTTTCACAAAATATGAAACGAACCAAGTGATTTTTATTTAAATAATATTCATACTTAAATATTTAATCATATTTCACCAAGTGATTGATAAGAACATAGTGAAAGATATAATATAAAAAATTACGAAAATTCATTTTCACGAAAAACATTTTCGTAAATTTATATATTATATATCTGTTTAGACTTAAATAAAGCCTACTCTACTTTTTTCTGAAAAGATATATTTTACCTTGGGTGAATTTATTATCACCATCTTAAATACGGCCAGCGTAAAAAATCTACCCTTCAAATAAACAAACCGCCCTAAACTAATATATGGGAGAGCATTGCGTGAAAATACAAATAATGGCGGTGAACCGTTTAGGCAGATGATCGAGGTACTCGTGGAATTGTTTAAAAGCATCCCTTAATGCCGCTCTTTCATCACGAGGAGGGACTATTTTTTTAGGCGCCCATCATTTCACCAAAACATCCACTTCCACGTAATATATGGGATAATTTGGCTCCAACGTGCCGTTTCTCACCTCACGAACTGTCACCCCAAAACAAAAAATATTACCGAGAGGTAAAAATCCAAACAGCTACGAAAATAAACAACACTCATTCAAATCATCATAAAATATTGGTATAGACATATTGCTTTTTTTTATGCATTTATGATTTAACAACTTTACAAAACTACAGGTGTCTGTATCTTGTTCATAAATGAACTGCGATTAACAGATAATTAATCTATGTCGAATTTGAATGAAAGACATATGTTTTGTTTTACTTATATCTTTATTTCTCTAACTAGTTTGGACTTATCATTCTCAAGAAATAACGAAATAAAGATATATGTGAAACAAACCAAGTGCTTTTAATTCAAATTTAATATTAGTTGAAATGTTTCATCAAGTATCCAACGACAACCAAACTTTATTTAACATAAAGAAAAATAGAGTTTTTCAATAGTTTGCAATATATTTACAAAATATAAAAACGATGGCAGTAAGACCTCGGGTCGATAGCCTATTATAGGACAATTTTAAATGCAAGATCGTATTATAATGCTATTGAATAATGTATATAATCTCTAAATAAAGATATTTGTATACCGGGTGTTGACATGGCGAATGCAACATGGGAAATCCCAAGTAAATTTTAAAATGGTCAAATTTTGCATCCCTATTCATTTTAAAAACAAAATGTATGTACCTTTTTTATAGAGGGAAAAATTCTGAATTCATTTGTATTAACTTTTATCATTTTACGATTCTCGAAGTTAAAATAATTAAGAAAAAGTGTTGAGATTTTATAAAAATAATGACATGCCATGAAATTGAAACAACAACTGCGGATGACAAAATGGCAAATGATATCATAGTCACTTGATTACAGTAAATGTTTTTGAAATGATTTACACTATACAAGAAAAATGTCATTATTTTTATAAAATCACATTACTTTTTCTTAATTATTTTAGCTGTTTATTTTCTGACATTTGTTTATTTTTAAATGAGTTCAATTTGAAGCTTTAAACGAGTGTTTTCCACTCCCAGACTAAGCATGAAGTAAAATTTCGAGTTTAGAAAAGCCCCGTGAAAATTTGTCGAGGGTCGCGCAGCGACCCGAGACAAATTTTCTGGGCTTTTCTAAACTCGAAATTTTACTTCTTGCGCCACGCGTATAAAACAAAGATTTGAGGTGAAGTTCAAATATACATAAATTTGACAATATTATAGTGTTTTATACGCGTGGCGCATGAAGTAAAATTTCGAGTTTAGAAAAGCCCAGAAAATTTGTCTCGGGTCGCTGCGCGACCCTCGACAAATTTTCACGGGGCTTTTCTAAACTCGAAATTTTACTTCATGCTTAGTCTGGGAGTGGAAAACACTCGTGTAAAGCTTCGAATTGATTTAACAGAAAAAACAAGGAATAGCTGAAGATTTCTTGTTGGTCCAAACCTTATAGAAATGTATGAATCAGTTCAAACATGAACTGCAAATTCAAACATTTATAAATTTTCCGACATTTTTTAAGAATTTAATTTGGAGCGAGTGTTTTCCACTCCCAGACTAAGCATGAAGTAAAATTTTGAGTTTAGAAAAGCCCCGTGAAAATTTGTCGAGGGTCGCGCAGCGACCCGAGACAAATTTTCTGGGCTTTTCTAAACTCGAAATTTTACTTCATGCGCCACGCGTATAAAACACAGATTTTAAGTGAAGTTCGAATATACATAAATTTGACAATATTATATTGTTTTATACGCGTGGCGCATGAAGTAAAATTTCGAGTTTAGAAAAGCCCAGAAAATTTGTCTCGGGTCGCTGCGCGACCCTCGACAAATTTTCACGGGGCTTTTCTAAACTCGAAATTTTACTTCATGCTTAGTCTGGGAGTGGAAAACACTCGTGTAAAGCTTCGAATTGATTTAACAGAAAAAACAAGGAATATCTGAAGATTTCTTGTTGGTTCAAACCTTATAGAAATGTATGAATCAGTTCAAACATGAACTGCAAATTCAAATATTTGTAAATTTTCCGACATTTTTTAAGAATTTAATTTGAAGCTTTAAGCGAGTGTTTTCCACTCCCAGACTAAGCATAAAGTAAAATTTCGAGTTTAGAAAAGCCCCGTGAAAATTTGTCGAGGGTCGCGCAGCGACCCGAGACAAATTTTCTAGGCTTTTCTAAACTCGAAATGTTACTTCATGCGCCACGCGTATAAAACGCAGATTTGAGGTGAAGTTCGAATATACATAAATTTGACAAAATTATAGTGTTTTATACGCGTGGCGCATGAAGTAAAATTTCGAGTTTAGAAAAGCCCAGAAAATTTGTCTCGGGTCGCTGCGCGACCCTCGACAAATTTTCACAGGGCTTTTCTAAACTCGAAATTTTACATCATGCTTAGTCTGGGAGTGGAAAACACTCGTGTAAAGCTTCGAATTGATTTAACAGAAAAAACAAGGAATATCTGAAGATTTCTTGTTGGTTCAAACCTTATAGAAATGTATGAATCAGTTCAAACATGAACTGCAAACTCAAATATTTGTAAATTTTCCGACATTTTTTAAGAATTTAATTTGAAGCTTTAAGCGAGTGTTATCCACTCCCAGACTAAGCATGAAGTAAAATTTCGAGTTAAGAAAAGCCCCGTGAAAATTTGTCGAGGGTCGCGCAGCGACCCGAGACAAATTTTCTGGGCTTTTCTAAACTCGAAATTTGACTTCATGCGCCACGCGTATAAAACACAGATTTGAGGTAAAGTTCGAATATACATAAATTTGTCAATATTATAGTGTTTTATACGCGTGGCGCATGAAGTAAAATTTCGAGTTTAGAAAAGCCCAGAAAATTTGTCTCAGGTCGCTGCGCAACCCTCGACAAATTTTCACGGGGCTTTTCTAAACTCGAAATTTTACTTCATACTTAGTCTGGGAGTGGAAAACACTCGTGTAAAGCTTCGAATTGATTTAACAGAAAAAACAAGGAATATCTGAAGATTTCTTGTTGGTTCAAACCTTATAGAAATGTATGAATCAGTTCAAACATGAACTGCAAATTCAAATATTTGTAAATTTTCCGACATTTTTTAAGAATTTAATTTGAAGCTTTAAGCGAGTGTTTTCCACTCCCAGACTAAGCATGAAGTAAAATTTCGAGTTTAGAAAAGCCCCGTGAAAATTTGTCGAGGGTCGCGCAGCGACCCGAGACAAATTTTCTGGGCTTTTCTAAACTCGAAATTTTACTTCATGCGCCACGCGTATAAAACACAGATTTGAGGTGGAGTTCGAATATACATAAATTTGACAAAATTATAGTGTTTTATACGCGCGGCGCATGAAGTAAAATTTCGAGTTTAGAAAAGCCCAGAAAATTTGTCTCGGGTCGCTGCGCGACTCTCGACAAATTTTCACAGGGCTTTTCTAAACTCGAAATTTTACTTCATGCTTAGTCTGGGAGTGGAAAACACTCGTGTAAAGCTTCGAATTGATTTAACAGAAAAAACAAGAAATATCTGAAGATTTCTTGTTGGTTCAAACCTTATAGAAATGTATGAATCAGTTCAAACATGAACTGCAAATTCAAATATTTGTAAATTTTTCGACATTTTTTAAGAATTTAATTTGAAGCTTTAAGCGAGTGTTTTCCACTCCCAGACTAAGCATGAAGTAAAATTTCGAGTTTAGAAAAGCCCCGTGAAAATTTGTCGAGGGTCGCGCAGCGACCCGAGACAAATTTTCTGGGCTTTTCTAAACTCGAAATTTTACTTCATGCGCCACGCGTATAAAACACAGATTTGAGGTGAAGTTCGAATATATATAAATTTGACAATAATATAGTGTTTTATACGCGTGGCGCGTGAAGTAAAATTTCGAGTTTAGAAAAGCCCAGAAAATTTGTCTCGGGTCGCTGCGCGACCCTCGACAAATTTTCACGGGGCTTTTCTAAACTCGAAATTTTACTTCATGCTTAGTCTGGGAGTGGAAAACACTCGTTTAAAGCTTCAAATTGAACTTAACAAAAAAAACAACGAATATTTAAAGAGTTAAAGCAAATAGGCTGAATTTGAAAAACGCATACTTAGAAGAAAAACTCCCTGTATCTTAATATATCATAGGTTCAATAAAAACAAACTTCAAGAGTGCCATGCAAAATATTGTAAGTTGGCAACTCTGAAATTATACATATCTGACGTTCTATATGACAATTCCTAAAGCGTGTAGCCAATTTGAATTTGAAAAAAGGCTAAATCGTGGAACTCTAGAGGTTTTTTTTTATTAAACATACGATACAACGAGCCCAGTAATTCCTGACAAGATAGATGGCAGCTTAGCGCCGCCCTTGATAGATTATCCCAGTTTTTCACCTCGAATTGATTACCGGGCGAATTGTTCTACGTACAAATCTAATTTTATTCCGTGGGAAATAATAAGAGCCCCCGGCTCGTCGGGATTCATCCCGGGAGAGGGGGGTGGGTGCGATACTTTCCCGGGGAAATTCTCTGCACGTACGGCGATAGATGTGCGTATATGTGTGTTTTAAAGGGGGCTTGCGTCAGCCGTTTTCGCACGCGTGATGTATTATCTCTGCGTCAATATTTTTGCATAATTCGCGAGATGTCTTGGTGGGCTGGCTGCCGGGGGGTCGAGATTCAATTTGGACTATTGATTTTTATAACAGGAGTATAAACTTAATATTTACACGCGCTTGCAGAGTTTCAAGGATCTTCGATTCGAATTCGTTGCTCTGAAAGGGCTTTCATGTAGTTTTCAGTACGTACTCTCGGCAATTGCAAACAGTTTGCTTTGAATATGGGAATTCGTTACTTATTAATACACAACTTGCATTCTCCTGAAAAATATTGTTATCGTTGATTGTTGAGGCATTTAAGTGTTGAAAATCCATATTACTCTACTTATTTGATTTATTTAACAACAAAGACAATACATTTATGTATACAATTTAAAAATAAAACTCGTTGATTTAAAAAAAATTCAAACCAATTTTGGAAAATTAAAGAGTGTTTTCTTTAAAATAAGTAAAGAATTATTGATGTGTTACCATGTTAGCGCGTGTATTCTAGAACGATTTATCGTTTAAATCGAATGGACTGCGTCATATCTTAAAGAATAAAAAATCTATTTTATCAAAGATCAAATGCATAAATATTTGAATCTGCAGTTCAAATCTGAACTGCATCATAAATTTCTATAAGCTTTGAAATACCAAGAAATCTGCATCTACAGTATAGAGATCAACTTCAGTTCAAATCAACTTGTTTGGATTTGTTTGTGATGTATGTTGCTATGTAATGAACGGTACCACGGTCGGTCTATTTTGTACGATTGCAAAAATCCCAAACACGTTCCAGATTAACAAAACGGTCATCAGAGAATTCCCTAACAGTTGGCAGTAAACGCCCAACTGTTGTCTTTGATGAACGGGATTAAATCGAATAGACTGCGTCATATCTTATTTAACGTTAAAAAAATCTAGCTTGTACAAGGTGGGGCAGAAGTAATGTCATTAATTATGAATTGGCTGCCATTTTGTTAGAAATGAAGAAAACTGAGCTCTGTTTCACCAGACAGTTTATTTAAAGGTGTAAAATTGATGACATAAGGTTGAAAAAATGATATTGGTCAAATGACCACCTCCTGAGTTGATGCACGTTTGTGCTCGTTATACAGCATTGTGAATATGTTTCTCGTATAACATCTGGCTTCAAAATGGTGATTTCTTCTTTAATGTTGGCTTTCAAGACTTGCAAGGTTTCTAGTTTGTTGTGGTAATTGCGGGATTTTGAAATCCCCACAGAAACAAAGAAATCTGGCGATCTGGCCGGCCAGTTTAAATCGCCAAAAGAGAATATCACACGTCCCGGAAATTGGTGTTACAAAATCTCCATCGTTGTTAGAGCTGTGTAAGCGGTTTGTCCGTTCTGCTGGAACCAACAATGCTCGAAACTCAATTCAGCAGCTTGAGGCAACTCACCAGTTACAGTGATGCTTTAATGTTGGCTTTTAAGACTTGCAAGGTTTGTGGTTTGTTGTGGTACTTGCGAGATTTCAAAAAGCCCAACAGGAAGAAATCTGGTGATCTAGTCGGCCCGTTTAAATCGCCAGAAGGGAAAAAGATCACACGTCTCGGAAATTGGTATTTCAAAATCTCCATCGTTGTTGGAGCTGTGTAAGCGGTTTATCCGTTCTGCTGGAACCAACAATGCTCGAAACTCAATTCAGCACCTTGAGGCAACTCACCAGTTACAGTGATGCTTTAATGTTGGCTTCTAAGACTTGCAAGGTTTGTGGTTCGTTGTGGTACTTGCGAGATTTCAAAAAGCCCAACAGGAAGAAATCTGGTGATCTGGCCGGCCCGTTCAAATCGCTAAAAGGGAAAAAGATCACACGTCCCGAAAATTGGTGTTTCAAAATCTCCATCGTTGTTGGAGCTGTGTAAGCGATTTGTCCGTTCTGCTGGAAGCAACAATGCTCGAAACTCAATTCAGCAGCTTGAAGCAACTCACCAGTTACAGTGATGCTTTAATGTTGGCTTCTAAGACTTGCAAGGTTTGTGGTTTGTTGTGGTACTTGCGAGATTTCAAAAAGCCCAACAGGAAGAAATCTGGTGATCTGGCCGGCCCGTTCAAATCGCCAAAAGTAAAAAAGATCACACGTCCTGGAAATTGGTGTTTCAAAATCTCCATCATTGTTGGAGCTGTGTAAGCGATTTGTCCGTTCTTCTGGAACCAACAATGCTCGAAACTCAATTCAGCAGCTTGAGGCAACTCACAAGTTACAGTGATGCGTTAATGTTGGCTTCTAAGACTTGCAACGTTTGTGGTTTGTTGTGGTACTTGCGAGATTTCAAAAAGCCCAACAGGAAGAAATCTGGTGATCTGGCCGGCCCGTTCTAATCGCCAAAAGGGAAAAAGATCACACGTCCCGGAAATTGGTGTTTCAAAATCTCCATCGTTGTTGGAGCTGTAAAGCGATTTGTCCGTTCTGCTGGAACCAACAATGCTCGAAACTCAATTCAGCAGCTTGAGGCAACTAACCAGTTACAGTGATGCTTTAATGTTGGCTTCTAAGACTTGCAACGTTTGTGGTTTGTTGTGGTACTTGCGAGATTTCAAAAAGCCCAACAGGAAGAAATCTGGTGATCTGGCCCTCCCGTTCTAATCGCCAAAAGGGAAAAAGATCACACGTCCCGGAAATTGGTGCTTCAAAATCTCCATCGTTGTTAGAGCTGTGTAAACGGTTTGTCCGTTCTGCTGGAACCAACAATGCTCGAAACTCAATTCAGCAGCTTAAGGCAACTCACCAGTTACAGTGATGCTTTAATGTTGCCTTCTAAGACTTGCAAGGTTTGTGGTTTGTTGTGGTACTTGCGAGATTTCAAAAAGCCCAACAGGAAGAAATCTGGTGATCTGGCCGGCCCGTTCAAATCGCCAAAAGAGAAAAAGATCACACGTCCCGGAAATTGGTGTTTCAAAATCTCCATCGTTGTTGGAGCTGTTTATGCGGTTGGTCCGTCCTGCTGGAACCAACAATGCTCCAGATCCAATTCAGCAACTTGCGGCAAAAAACTCGTTTAACATCTGTCTGTAGCACTCACCAGTTACGGTTACAGTGGTGCTTTAATGTTGGCTTTCAAGACTTGCAAGGTTTGTAGTTTGTTGTGGTAATTGCGAGATTCCAAAAAGCCCCACAGAAAGAAATCTGGCGATCTGGCCGGTCAGTTCAAATCGCCAAAAGGGAAAGAGATCACACGTCCCAGAAATTGGTGTTTCAAAATTTTAATCGTTGTTGGAGCTGTGTAAGCGGTTGGTACGTCCTGCTGGAACCAACAATGCTCAAGATCCAATTCAGCAACTTGCGGCAAACAACTCGTTTAACAACTGTCTGTAGCACTCACCAGTTACGGTTACAGTGGTGCTTTAATGTTGGCTTTCAAGACTTGCAAGGTTTGTAGTTTGTTGTGGTAATTGCGATATTCCAAAGAGCCTGACAGAAAGAAATCTGGCGATCTGGCCGGTCAGTTCAAATCGCCAAAAGGGAAAGAGATCGCAGGTCCCGGAAATTGGTGTTTCAAAATCTCAATCGTTGTTGGAGCTGTGTAAGCGGTTGGTCCGTCCTGCTGGAACCAACAATGCTCCAGATCCAATTCAGCAACTTGCGGCAAAAAACTCGTCTAACATCTGTCTGTAGCACTCACCAGTTACGGTTACAGTGGGGCTTTAATGTTGGCTTTCAAGACTTGCAAGGTTTGTAGTTTGTTGTGGTAATTGCGATATTCCAAAGAGCCTGACAGAAAGAAATCTGGCGATCTGGCCGGTCAGTTCAAATCGCCAAAAGGGAAAGAGATCGCATGTCCCGGAAATTGGTGTTTCAAAATCTCAATCGTTGTTGGAGCTGTGTAAGCGGTTGGTCCGTCCTGCTGGAACCAACAATGCTCCAGATCCAATTCAGCAACTTGCGGCAAAAAACTCGTCTAACATCTGTCTGTAGCACTCACCAGTTACGGTTACAGTGGGGCTTTAATGTTGGCTTTCAAGACTTGCAAGGTTTGTAGTTTGTTGTGGTAATTGCGATATTCCAAAGAGCCTGACAGAAAGAAATCTGGCGATCTGGCCGGTCAGTTCAAATCGCCAAAAGGGAAAAAGATCACACGTCCCGGAAATTGGTGTTTCAAAATCTCCATCGTTGTTAGAGCTGTGTAAGTGGTTGGTCCGTCCTGCTGAAACCAACAATGCTCCAGATCCAATTCAGCAACTTGCGGCAAAAAACTCGTTTAACATCTGCCTGTAGCACTCACCAGTTACGGTTACAGTGGTGCTTTAATGTTGGCTTTCAAGACTTACAAGGTTTGTGGTTTGTTGTAGTAACTGCGAGATTTCAAAAAGCCCGATAGAAAGAAATTAAGAAATTTGGTGATCTGGCCGGCTAGTTTGAATCGCCAAAAAGGAAAAACAGTGATTATAGGCAACCCAATAACTCTAACGTATATTGGTTTGCCTATAATCGTTGTTGTATGTGTGTGATACAACGATTATAGACAACCCAATATACGTTAGAGTTATTAGGTTGCCTATAGTCACTGTTTAAAACAATTGGTTTAGCGCTGAATTTGACTTACGTTTTATTTACATCTACAAATTCGATTGCTGAAGCCGTAAATTTTAAACTTTACGATATTTCAATGTTTAATACGCGTGGCGCATGAAGTAAAATTTCGAGTTTAGAAAAGCCTAATTTGGATTGGCCGCTCCGCTTCGCTACGCGGCCAATCCAAATTTTCAGGCTTTTCTAAACTCGAAATTTTACTTCATGCTTAGTCTGGGAGTGGAAAACCCTCGTTTAAACATTAAAATTGAAATCTTTAAAAAAAAACAAAGAATGTCGTAAAAAAAGACTTGCAAGGTTTGTGGTTTGTTGTAGTAACTGCGAGATTTCAAAAAGCCCGATAGAAAGAAATGAAGAAATTTGGTGATCTGGCTGGTTAGTTCGAATCGCCAAAAGGAAAAAAGATCACACGTCCCGGAAATTGGTGTTTCAAAATCTCAATCGTTGTTGAAGCTGTGTAAGCGGTTGCTCCGTCCTCCTGGAACCAACCATGCTCGAGACCCAATTCAGCAACTTGCGTCAAAAAGACTCGTTTATCATCTGTCTATAGCACTCTCCAGTTACGGTTACAGTGGTGAAGTCGGCGTCCTCAAAAAATCAGGGCCAATCACTTTTTCATTGCAAGGGCTATTTGTAATCTCGCGTTTACCACGACAACCTACAATACTTGCAATTCTTGAAAGCATACATTTAAACCGCCGCACAGTGGGGTCAGTGGCCATACCAGGTCTGTAAATATGAAATCGGAATTTTTTATAGAAAAAAGTATTGCCCATCGCTAGCTACACATTTTTCCCATATCTCTGGCAATTTGTGGATGCCACGCCAAAGAACTGTTCCTCCTTTGAGGCAAACCAATCATCGAGCCATTTTCGTGAGAAATGAAGGTACTGCTTAGCAAGTGCGTGTCCCATCGATGTAAATAAGTAGCAATCGGATAGAGCCAAGTCTGGTGAGTAAGCAGCATGCAAAAGTATTTGCCACCTAAACGCTTCAATTGTTTCCTTGACCGGTTTTGCTGTGTGAGATGGTGCATTATCATGGAGCAAAATCACTTTGTGTTGCCTTTTTTGATATTCTGATCATTTTTCACGCAATTCCTGGTTCAAATCCATCATTTGTTATCGGTAGCATTGAGTATTAACGGTTTCGCCAGGTTTTAGCAGGTCATAATAGATAACACCGTTCTGATTCCACCAAACACAGAGCATTGCCTTTCGTCCATAGCGATTTGGCCTTGCAGTTGATGTCGCTGCTTTGCTTGGAGTTATCCATGATGTTTAGAAAATCCCCGTGAAAATTTGTCGAGGGTCGCGCAGCGACCCGAGACAAATTTTCTGGGCTTTTCTAAATTCGAAATTATACTTCATGCGCCACGTGTATAAAACACATATTTTCAGTGAAGTTCGAATATACATACATTTGACAAAATTATACTCTTTTATACGCGTGGCGCATGAAGTAAAATTTCGAGTTTAGAAAAGCCCAGAAAATTTGTCTCGGGTCGCTACGCGACCCTCGACAAATTTTCACGGGGCTTTTCTAAACTCGAAATTTTACTTCATGCTCAGTCTGGGAGTGGAAAACACTCGTTTAAAGCTTTAAATTAACTTAACAAAAAAAAAAACAAGGAATATCTAAAGAGTTCTTGTTGATTTAAACCTTATAGAAATGTATGAATCAATTCAGACATGAATATTTGTAAATTTTCTAATAACCGTTGTTTTTTAAAAGAGTTCAATTTGAAGCTTTAAACAAGTGTTTTCCACTCCCAGACTAAGCATGAAGTAAAATTTCGAGTTTAGAATAGCCCAGAAAATTTGTCGAGGGTCGCGCAGCGACCCGAGACAAATTTTCTGGGCTTTTCTAAACTCGAAATTTTACTTCATGCGCCACGTGTATAAAACACAGATTTTCAGTGAAGTTCGAATAAACATACATTTGACAATATTATAGTCTTTTATACGCGTGGCGCATGAAGTAAAATTTCGAGTTTAGAAAAGCCCAGAAAATTTGTCTCGGGTCGCTGCGCGACTCTCGAGAAATTTTCACGCGGCTTTTCTAAACTCGAAATTTTACTTCATGCTCAGTCTGGGAGTGGAAAACACTCGTTTAAAGCTTTAAATTAACTTAACAAAAAAAACAAGGAATATCTAAAGAGTTCTTGTTAGTTTAAACCTTATAGAAATCTAGGAATCAATTCAGACATGAATATTTGTAAATTTTCGAATAACCGTTGTTTCTTAAAAGAGTTAAATTTGAAGCTTTAAACGAGTGTTTTCCACTCCCAGACTAAGCATGAAGTAAAATTTCGAGTTTAGAAAAGCCCAGAAAATTTGTCGAGGGTCGCGCAGCGACCCGAGACAAATTTTCTGGGCTTTTCTAAACTCGAAATTTTACTTCATGCGCCACGTGTATAAAACACAGATTTTCAGTGAAGTTCGAATAAACATACATTTGACAATATTATATATAGTCTTTTATACGCGTGGCGCATGAAGTAAAATTTCGAGTTTAGAAAAGCCGAAAAAATTTGTCTCAGGTCGCTGCACGACCCTCGACATATTTTCACGGGGCTTTTCTAAACTCGAAATTTTACTTCATGCTCAGTCTGGGAGTAGATAACACTCGTTTGTAGCTTTAAATTAACTTAACAAAAAAAAAAAACAAGGAATATCTAAAGATTTCTTGTTATTTTAAACCTTACAGAAATGTATTCATTAATTCAGACATGAATATTTATAAATTTTCCAATAACCGTTGTTTTTTAAAAGAGTTCAATTTGAAGCTTTAAACGAGTGTTTTCCACTCCCAGACTAAGCATGAAGTAAAATTTCGAGTTTAGAAAAGCCCCGTGAAAATTTGTCGAGGGTCGCGCAGCGACCCGAGACAAATTTTCTGGGCTTTTCTAAACTCGAAATTTTAGTTCATGCGTCACCCGTATAAGACACAGATTTCAAGTGAAGTTTGAATACATATAAATTGTTTTTAGGGTTTCGCCACTTTAAAACCACCTCATTTCACCCTACATATTTTTTTCACTATTTTATCGATAAATGTTAGGTTGAATTCTACACGAATTTAAAGTTTCGGAATTTTATTCGGTCAATTCGATTTCCATCCCCCAATAACTACTATAATTTTTTATTGGTATTTTTTATATTATTTTTCTAGTAATCACAAGCTTATTTTAGATCAGTTTCATGTGTTTCAGAATTTCTGCCAAGAAATTTCCATTCTATCCCACTGTGCGCCGTTAAACGTTATCAATTTTACACTTTTAAATAAACTTTCAGTTAATAGTAATAAAATCGGGTTGAATTCCTTTTTTTACTGTTTCCATTTAAATACTATATGTACATTTCGGACAATAAGTGTCCATTATCAATAGTTAACTAACTAACTAACTAACTTTCAGTTAAAGCCTTTTTTTTCATTTCTAACAAATTGGCAGCTAATTCACATTATAAGATTACTTCTGCCCTACCTTGTATACATCAGAAACAAAAATCTGGTGATAATATTTAAAAATCCGAATAGAAAGGAGAAGAAAAAAAAGAAAAACTGGGTGGCGATAAAAGTGCATAAATCGGTTGATGGCCCTTGGATAAGTGTGTCAAGTCACGAATGGGGTTGTAGTGTTTCCTTTAGACGACAAATGCGATTATGGGGATTTCACGCTTGAAATATAACCGGGATTATCCCTGGACCCTCCCAAAACCCAGCGACGCGCTGCAAGCCTAAGAAAATTTCCAGCGACCTAGAATTTTACAGGATGTTTCAGAGAAGCGATGGATGTAAGCCCCGGCGATCAATACCACCCCCCTAACAATGATACTAACTTCCTCCCTCAAAAACTTCCACTTCAGCTACAATTTAATCCGAACGTTTACGAAATTAAGTAATTGTAATTCGAAACTGAACTAATGTATTAGGTAATAAAACATCGTGAAACTTCCTGGAAAATAGGAGTGTATCTTATGTTTGAGATAATAGGAAATATCCAGGAAGCTTCGCTACAAAATAGGCTTTTAATTAAAGTTTAAAAAACTATTAGCAGGTACAGTGCGATCATTTAAATTATGATTTAGAGTAGGCGGAATTTTGTTGTGCAGTTGCCCAGAATTCTAATTGAATGATGGACTACATTTGAGGTTATGGTAAACTATGTGTTAACGGTCAGTAGTGCTAATTTAATTTAAAATTAAGAGCCTACTCTAAATCATGTTTTATATGATCGCGTGGTATATTACAGTTTAAAGATAAATTACAGTCAAGATATTTAATAAATCTGAAAAATGTTACCTAATATGGGATGAAAACGAACTCAGATATTCAGGCTGTTGTAAACGATTTTTAGTGTTGATAATAATTGAAGACTTGTAATGAAAACCGTGCTAAGTGCCAAAAAAATCAAAATTAGTTTTATACCTAAAAAGTATGCTATGTATCAAGGCTAACAACCTGTAAAAAGCGCTAAGCGCCACGATCATTGGAAATGGTTTCAAAGTATTTTGATCGATGGAGGATGTGTCAACTTCATCGGTTCGAGTAAAGAAAGCCGTGCTTATGTGCCAGACGTATTATAACCTTATTATTATTTCCTGTTTACCGTGCGTTAGGTGTTTCAACTAAATTGCTGAATACAGGGTGGGCGGGCCATCTAGTGGTTTCTTTTTAATTAATAGGTTATTTTGACACTGACTTCTTTTTCCCGCTCAAAATCTTGACAGAAAGTCGGTATCATTCCTCCGCGGTACGAAATGAGTCGCTTTACGCTTGAACAACGTTGGGAAATATTGCAAACTTATTTCCAAAGTGAGTGCTGTGTAGCCCGAACAGTGCGTTTGTTGAAAAGAAATTTTGGCCGAAATGAATCACCCACCGCGCCTGCTGTACGCAAGTTTGCGCAAAAAGTTCGTGAGACTGGCATGCTAGTGGACAACACTCATGGTTCTCGTTCTCGCACGGTGCGCACAGACGAGAATGTGGCTGCTGTAACCGAGAGTGTGAGACTCAATCCACGAACATCAACTCGCCGTCGATCACAACAGCTCAACATTGCACGCACTAGCCTGAGGAGAATTCTGCACAAAGATCTCGGATTATTCGCTTACAAGGCTCAATTGACTTAACAATTGAAGGCGTATGACCATCCTCTTCGTTGTCGCTTCGCAGTTTGGGGCTTAGAGCAGCTTAAATTGGAGAACGATTTTGGGCTAAAAATCATCTTTTCTGACGAGGCTCATTTTCATCTTGGCGGCTACGTTAACAAACAAAATTGCCGCATCTGGGGCTTGCAAAACCCGCACGTTATTGTCGAGAAGCCAATGCATCTCCGCATCACCGGAGAGTAACAGTTTGGTGCGGATTGTGAAGTGGTATCATTGGACCATTTTTCTTCGAAAATGAGACTGGAAACAACGTTTCGGTTAACGGTGAGCGTTACAGAGCCATGTTATCCGACTTTTTTTTTATGAAATTGAAGACATGGATTTGGACGACCTCTGGTTTATGCAGGATGGCGCGCCATGCCACAAAGCCCATGCCACAATCGATCTTTTGCGCACCAAATTCCCAAATCGTGTTATCAGCCGTCTTGGCGTAGTCAATTGGCCGCCTCGGAGCTGTGATTTAACCCCTTTGGATTTTTTTGTGGGGAACCGTGAAGGACCGATGTTATGCCAACAATCCAGAAACGATTCAAGCACTTCAGGCCAATATCATCCAATCAGCCTGTAGCTCACGGAGTGCTTGGATGATATTGGCCGAAACCATCAACAAGGTCTTGGAAAATTGGAGTGACAGAATGCGCTACTGCTAAGCCAGCCGAGGCAGCCACTTGAACGAAGTTGTGTTCCATAATTAATGGGAATGTTTGCTCTTACTAATAAAGCCATAATACGTAGACAAAAAAATAATTTTGATCATTTTATTGCATTTTTAAAAAGAAACCACTAGATGGCACGCCCTTTACTTGAAAAATGGGTTCACACGGAAAAATTGTGTTCCCGCAATCAGTTTGAAAATTACTATTGATGCAGGGTGACCCTACTGGTTGGAGTGTAAAAATAGCTAGTCTGTAATCTTGTCTTTAACTAATTTATTGCATTACTGCTGTTTTTATTAAGACACAAGGAAATTGCTTATCTCCTAAAATGCACGTTTAAACTCGATGTCTGTCCAAACGAAATGTGTAATAGCTTGCTCATGGTGATGATGTGATAATGTTCCGTTCTGCAATCACGTTTTGTTACTGCAGGTCGGCGATGAGATCCTCGCTGTAAACTTGGTGGACGTGACGAGAATGAGCCTCGACGATGTGGTAATAATCATGTCGATACCGAGAAGGCTGGTGCTCGCGACGAGACAACGAAAGGGTAGCAAGGGGGGCCAGGGCTCGCCCAACGTTCAGCCCCGCGCCGAGCACAAGCCGCCCCCCGTCGTCGTCATCAAGCGGGATCTCAGGGAGGACGAGATTGATGAACCGGACATGGGCCAACACAGGTATGCATTGATGCTATTGCCGATAACGACACCTGATGCGGTCGCGATTTCGCCTCTCGGTGGCATGTGTCGGTAATAAATGACACTCTAGGGATGATAAATGGGGGTTTGATGTTTAATGGGATTATCTTTCTCGAGAGGGGTTTCATTAAAAGTACATCTAGGTCCTTCAATCGAATAATTTATACCTCTCTTAGTTCCCCATAATTATGTATTTAGACAGGAAAACTGGAAAATCTTCATATTATAGACTTCAAAATATTCTTACATCCAAATTTTATTAAATGTACATTTTATTAAATGTAATACATTTATTAAAATTAAAAATTTTAATAAATGTATTACTGGGATATTTTGTAAACCCGCATTTGGTGAATTTTAATTTAGTGTATATACAGGGCATTTTTTTTGAGTATACATAGCCCAATAATTACAGGGTTTTTAAAATTAAAATTTAAAATTTACGTAGTGTTTCAGAGCGGTTAATTTGAGGCTTTTAACGAGTGTTTTCCACTCCCAGACTAAGCATGAAGTAAAATTTCGAGTTTAGAAAAGCCTGAAAATTTGGATTGGCCGCGTAGCGAAGCGGAGCGGCCAATCCAAATTAGGCTTTTCTAAACTCGAAATTTTACTTCATGCGCCACGCTTAAAAACACTGATTTACAGTGAAGTTCAATAAACACACACATACAACAACGATTATAGGCAACCCAATATACGTTAGAGTTATTGGGTTGCCTATAATCACTGTGTAAAACAATTGATTTGGCGCTGAATTTGATTTTCGTTTTATTTACATCTACAAATTAGATTGCTGAAGCCGTATATTTTAAACTTTACGATATTTCAGTGTTTAATACGCGTGGCGCATGACGTAAAATTTCGAGTTTAGAAAAGCCTAATTTGGATTGGCCGCTCCGCTTCGCTACGCGGCCAATCCAAATTTTCAGGCTTTTCTAAACTCAAAATTTTACTTCATGCTTAGTATGGGAGTGGACATCCCTCGTTTAAAGATTCAAATGGAAATACCGTGAATTTATCAAGAGATGTTGATATGATGTACGAGGACTGTTTTTTTTTAACTTCCAATTGGCTTAAAAAAAAACAAGTGTATAAAAACAGTGATTTTTATTACTAAAAGTTGTGTAGACTTAAGGTTACGTTTTGACATAATCACCTTGGAGATTAAGGTATTTGTCGTATCTGTCAATAAGCTTTCCAATACCTTCTGCATTAAATGCTGCCGCCAATGGATTAATATAAGTCTTGGCGTTTTCTTCAAGATCCTTGTTATTTTGGAAGATGTTTAAGGATGAATACACTAACTAGAATGTAGCAATATCCAACTGGCGTCTTCCTTATTCCTACTAAAACATACAAGCATGCATTACATCAACAGATATTCCCGTATTATCTGAAATTCACGCTTATTCCATTTTCACAACTCCTATTCAAACGTGACTATAATTAATGCATTAACTTATTGATGAATCCTACGTAGGGATACGATGAGACAAAGGCACACCGGTGACGGTAGGGAGATGAGCGAATCGAGGTCGCGCCTCGGCCTAGGCTTAGACGGTAGGGGACACGGTAGCAGCGGACAAGACTCCAACGGTCTGGACCTCTACTACAATTCGCGGCCGCCGGATTCGTGGGGCTACCAGCCTCCGCCGCCCGTCATCACCGAACAGCCCAAGTCGAACATCCAGCATTTCCAGCCGTATGAGAGGAGTTACCCGAACACGCTGGAGAGCCTCGCGGAAAAGGTGCACTCGTTCGGATTACCCAACAGGAGGATGAGTGCCGGTAATCAACCAATACCATCAAGGTAACTTCAACAATTAAATTCCATTACTATGTATTTGTTCGTATAGGTGTGAATAAAAAAAATACCTTTTTTGGCATAATACTACATTACATCTCCACTAATCGCCGCCCCCTCTCTTCCTCCTGCTTTCCCTCTCTTCCTCCAAATTCTCCAGTGTCACTCTTCTATTCCCTCTTATTCCCACCCATTTCTTCATCACCCCCTCGCACTCCTCCGCCAAATGACTCCATGTATCCCTCCCCCGCTCAGACATTACACACTTCCCATACTCTTCCCCCATCCACACCTCCCCTGACCAACACCTCGCCCTCGCCATCACCACCCTTTCCTCCCTACTCCACCCCCCCTCCACTAAATACCTCGGCATTCTCCTATGCACCTGCCACCTCCCGTACCTATCGTTGTATTCACTCCTCTCTATACACACCCCTGTCTTTCCTGTGCTTCCACCTCCTTCTCCTTCTCTTTCACCCACGCACCTTTACCCCATTCTCCAGCCATTCCATCACCTTATACATTCTCCTTCTCTCGCTCCTCCATCTACCCTCTCTCCCATTCACGCACGTTCCACTGTAGATTTTTTTTACTAAGGATCGTCGTCATTTTTTTATTCCACAATGAGTGTCAAGATGTGTTTCTACTATATCAGATTAGGTAAATTTCGAATGCCGTGGTTTTTCCTATTTTTCTAACAAACAATCTCTACGTTTTTCTATCTTGTGCCATTGCAAATTCCTTTCACTGAAAATCTCCGCCATTTCTCTCACCATGTTCTAGGTCTCCCCCTTCTATTTCTACAGGTTGGTCTGGCTTTTCATGCTATTTTAATTCGTCTTATATTTTCCATCCGTGCTAAATGGCCGAACCGAGCTTTGCTACTTCCGATGCTATAGGTCTTATCCACTGTTCATCTCTAAATGTCGATTGTCTAATTTTGTCAATTCTTCGTACGTTGGCTGCTCTTCTAAGGTGAAGTACCTTGTGCTGCTTTCAGTCTTTTCTTCTGATTTTTAGTTAGAGTTCAGTTTTGACTTCTATATAGTAGCGTTGGTGGATAGATGGTCGAATATATTTTAATTTTAGTGTATTTCTTCAAGTTTTTATTAACCAAGAATTATCTGCTGCATAAAAGAAAGTACAATCAGTAACGCACGTCTATTCTGATATGTGATCTGATAAAATCTGCAATTAATAGTGTTCTAAATTTGAGAGGTAAATTGTCTGTTGCATAAATCAAAGTACAACCTGTTATAATAATAATAATAATAATAATAATCTTTATTTTATACAAATACACAAAATACATTCTGGTATAATGTAAAAATAGTGTTACACCCATCTATTGTGATATCTGATCTGATAAAATCTGGTTTTAATGGTGTTCTAATCTAATACAATCTGCTTCTGATGGTGTTCTAAATTTGAGAGGTAACTAGTACGTTTCGAATAAAGTATTGAATTGGTGGTATGTTTACCATTACATACCCAACTAAAAGATGACGATGATGGTAATAATAATAATTATGATGATAATAATACGACAGTCCATGCAAAAGTAAACATCATTTTTTTTTTTAAGTCAAAATATTGATTTTGAAAGAAGTGATCAACCACATCTTTACAAAATATTTGTCTCTTTTCAGATTATCATCACAACAGAGTCCCTCTTCACACTACTACGTGCAGCACACTGGCACCGGTTCCAGGCGGATAATGCCCCGATCCGGATCGGACCAGCACTTACCGCACACGGAGTACTCGGATTACACGAGCATAACCCCAGCCGGAAGGCACAGCCTGCTCAGATCAAGCCTGAAGTCCGGCTCGACGATGAGCAGGTACAACCAGAGGTACGTCGATCAGGGTTCCGTGGCCGCCCAACTGGCGCAGGCCAAATACGCCAGCTCCGGACAGTATTCTGGTGGGACCTTAACTAGGAGGAATAGGAGTAGCCTGGATTATTCTAGCGATACAGAAGCTACCTGTGGACCAAGGAGTAGTTATTATTATTATAGGTAACTATAGTCTCTGGTTATTACAGGTAACTATATTACCCCTAAATTTATTTCTACTTAAAAACTCTGTCAATGGTACAAATAAATAAAAACCTGATGGAGACAAATCAAGGCTATATGCAGGATGATGCAGAACTTCTCACATCAATTTTATCAGTGCTATCATCGTTAATGCGGCTGTATGAGGACGCGCGTTGTCTTGAAGAAAACGAACAGAGGCTTGTCGTTTTCGTCGTTTGGAACGAATTGCTGGTTTTACCTTTTCAGTGAGGAGTGTTGAGTAATACTGGGCATTGATGGCTCGTTGCTCTGTGAGAACATCCAGATAGAGTACTCCTCTTGAATCCCCCAAAAAAACTAGCCATAATCTTTTTTGCTGATGACACCACTTTTGCTTTTTTCGGAGTTGGAGCACAGTTCATATATATCCAGTTAGCCATTTACTGTAAACAATTTGGTAACAGCATTTGGAGGCTGTACCCAGAAGCAAGACCGGTGATTGGCTTAAATAGTTGCCTGTCTTACTCGTCCCCCCAATCTTGACCAAAGTCTCTCCTTTTCTACTCGATTTCCAGTTATCCCAAAAGCATTGGCTCCTCTTGGTTGGAGAAGTGGTGTGTTTTCACTGCATAGAGCTCTTTTTGACCCAGGGGTACAATGATAGAGCCATGACAATAGAGTCTAAAAATGCATCTTTTTCCCGTTCGTATCTTTGCAACAATTGCTTAGCTACCAACAAACGGGTTTCTTTTTGCTCTGGAGTTAAAAGCCGCAACACCCGCCTTGCACTAACTTTTTTGTACTTAAGCTCTGTTTTTTAAGTTCGTTGCCTTTTTTTGCCTCAACACTCTCCACACTTATGCCAACTTCTTTTGGCAATGTTTTCAGTTTTCCGACGATCAGCCCGTTCTGGTTCTGGTTCTGGTTTTTTGGGAAGTGCTCATTTCTGCACTGCACTTAGGCCTCAGTAGGGCCATTGTGCTTCCTCCTATCGATTACCCAGCCTCAGCTCAACCAGCCTACCTGGTTTAGGTAGTCTAGCAAAGCCGAGGTGGGTAGATCCCTTATGTAGGCCATTGTAGGCCATCTTTCACCCAGTAAGGAGCCTCTAGTTGATGAGAGTGCCAGGCAATCGCTAAGAATGTGTCCGGCAGTCTCGTCTTCCATTTCGGCCCGTATAAGCTGATCATTCGACCCAGCATTATCATGAGTCACGGATGTTTTCGGTCGTCTTAGAAGAGGTATATTTTTTACGGGATCTCGACCTTCTCGATACGGTTTGTCCAATCAAACACACTTGCCTTAGACATACATCTATCCTCCAACTGGGTTTAAAGTCTTGTAAAAATTTCAGACGGCAAAACATTTTCCTTCGCCAGGAATTTAACAATTATGCGCTGTGCAACAAAACATGGTACTTCTTTCTCTGACATTCTAATTATTATTAACAGGTGTACCGAAAAGTCGGAACTGTCAAAACATGACACAGAGTGCTTGTTTCCATCCATTGTTTTCTATACTCAAGGCAACTAGATTCTCAGTCATATATGAACGCTTCTTGTATATTCTCCCTTGTTGGATTCTTTAGTTGGAAAATAAAATTATTATTATTGTAGTAGGAATCAGCCAGCGCCGGTTCCTCATAGCACCATACCAACGATAGGTAGAGCAAACCCATTAACGTCCACAGACATCAGCACGAAATTCAACTCCTTGCCCCGAGATACAAGAGGCGCTACCAGGTAAAAGAAAACCTGCTCTACAAATCTTGTTTAATCAAATCACACATTCCAAATATTTCAGACTTGCAATGAATAAGAGATTTGGTGGATCAATCCTGCAGGACGAGGCCGACGGCAATCTCTCCGCGCCCGAGATGCCTTCGATACGACACCGAGGTATGTATGGTACACTAAACAATTCGACTTTTCGTGGGTGGCCCTTTTAATAACGGCCACACTACCCGGATTTAATTATAATTTAATACTTCTCAGCAGAATTTCCACTCGACACGTTCGGCCTGTAATTTGTAATCGCGCTGACTGGGCGAATATGTAAATTTTGTGTGGTGTTGTAAACACGGGGTTCATATATTATATTATAGTAAATAGCTGCATTCGATACGTGAAATTTTGGAAATATGTAGCGTGGCGTTGATTAATTTGCCGTCGTATTGAAATTAACGAAAACAATTCAACGCACGAATCCCAATTCATTGCTCTAAAAGAATTCACTGCTTTTATATTTCAAAACAAAGTCATTTTAATGTATTTGCAAATGTGTACGTTGTTTTTAAACCAGGGCCCGTATTCACAGCACTCATGCAATTTGTCATCGATGAGAGCTTGCACCACAATGACGTAATTTTACTCCATACGGATTGGTAAATTCTTTCCAAAATGACGTAATTTCAGTGCTATTTCTAACCGATAACAAATTGCATCGCTGCTTTCTTTTATGTTAATGTCTATTAAGATATTTATTGTGTTAAAACTATGTGCTTAAATTGTACTTTGCACAAAATGTACACTAATAATAACACAATTTTGTAACAACATTGTTTAATATTTGTAATCTTCTTTTTCCCAATAACTATGTCTACCTGTCACGCTTTCTTCAGCACAAATCATACCATACTCTCATTACTTCACGCTAAACGCCAGCACAGCCGTTTCCCTAAAGTTTTCTTTACAAAAAGAGGAATGTTCCTTAAGAAATGGATTCTCCAAATTCCTTTTAAAACGGATTGTTTCTTAAGAAATGTGATAAAAAATTATACAAGAGTCAAGGCGAAGTTAAAACAAAATGTACACTCTTCTTAATGTAAAGTTAGTCTTTCACTCCCTTCTAAATCATCTTGGGCTTGACCGCCTCATCATCTTTCTCATACCATCACCAAACAAAAATATAAAAAGGGAGGAAACCCTCGTCACCTAGTGTATTCACTTCAGATGAATATAGACAATGGCTGAGCCGGACACCTTCGACGTCCGCCATATACGAACAGATCCGAGCCTCAAGGGACGTGCTGAACCAGCAAAGGGCCGCCCGGTTCACGTACAGCGCGGAAAATATCCATGCCGCCCTCAAAGACGTAAGTATCCAGCGCCTTGATCGGCCCACCCGCACAATAAAAAGGAAAACAACCCGTTCCGCTTCATGTGATGAATTTTTATGAATTTAGACCGAGGGAGGATATTATAGCTCGTACGGACGGCCGGGAGTCGCGTCCACTTTAGATAGGCATTTTACGAGATCGCAACATCAAACTCCCGCTCGCTCATTGTCAACTCAACATATCACATCATCATCATCAGGTAAACGTAACAGTATGCACACCTATAGACATATTCGTTCCTTAGATGTTTTTAGGTTTAGAGTCTCCTGCACCTGTAGAGTTTGAACATCATTCTTTTTTTTTGTACGTAGAATGTTGTTTACTTCGCGGAGCACTCACGTGCTGATTTGTTTTTGCAGCGCTCGCTTCCTCGAGGTCTCCATCGATGAGGCGGATGAGGCAGCTGCTGGATCTGGATTCTGTGAGGACGGGTGCTCCCAGTCCTGTTCCTACACCTAGTGGCACTTTACCGAGAGGACAAAGACAATTAGATATAAACCCCGCAGGTAACTACCTATAATAATTATATTACTAATCTAGTTTATAGATGAAACTATGCAAGTTTAAGATTAAATATGAACATAAAAAACTGTAATACATGAAATGGCTGATAATAGGCGATAAACTGTAAATTTAATAATGAATTTTGGATTCTTTCATTAGCCTTGTAGTCAAAAATGATTCTGATTTGCAAATTTGGAGGTGAGAATATTCTCTAGGGCTGTATAATCACGCTTGGATTTAGAGGTTCTAAGGATGATATTGTTTTCAGATGATTAAAACGTTTTAGTAGATTACTAATTACTTTTGTTAGTTTACAACTATTAATTTAGAAACTAGTTCAACGTTTAAAAACAATCAAGGTATTTTTTTTTCTTTTTTAATTCTTATTCAATTTCGTTTTTTTTTTATCTTAAATTTACTAAATTATATTTTATACTACTTCATTAAGATTTTTTCTTTACGTTTTTAAATGTTAGCTAAATTGTTGAAGATATTTCACATAAGTTATAAAACATAACATTTTATTACAATAAAATATCACAACTGTGTGTGCATAAATGTGATTTTTAAATACAGGGATTTTTTTCAAGTATACATATGCATACACTGTAAATATGACGACATTCGTTGTTTTTTTTTAAGATTTCAATTTGAATCTTTAAACGAGGGTTTTCCACTCTCAGACTAAGCATGATGTAAAATTTCGAGTTTAGAAAAGCCTAATTTGGATTGGCCGCGTAGCGAAGCGGAGCGGCCAATCCAAATTAGGCTTTTCTAAACTCGAAATTTTACTTCATGCGCCACACGTATAAAACACTAAAATATCGTAAAGTTTAAAATATACGGCTTTAGCAATCTAATATGTAGATATGAATAAAACGTAAGTCAAATCCTGAGCTGAACAAATTGTTTAAAACAGTGAATATAGGCAACCCAATAACTATAACGTATATTAGGTTACCTCTAATCGTTGATGTATGTGAGTGTTTTTTTAACTTCACTGTAAATCAGTGTTTTTAAGCGTGGCGCATGAAGTAAAATTTCGAGTTTAGAAAAGCCTAATTTGGATTTGGATCCAAATTCTTAGGCTTTTCTAAACTCGAAATTTTACTTCATGCTTAGTCTGGGAGTGGAAAACACTCGTTTTAAGCTTCCAATTAAACTCTAAATATATATATATATATATATATATATATATATATATACATATATATATATATATATATATATATATATGTATATATATATATATGTATATATATATATATATATATATATATATATATATATAAAGACTTACAGCAGATAGTTGGGATACGTTTTCTTAAAAGAAAAACTGCCTGCATGCGACCGGACCAAATACTCTAAAATCTTCCGATTTCTATCTCTTTTCTAAAATGTTGGAGGGTAAGGGGAAATAGTCCGAGCACTCAAGGGGTAATCCATTATGAACACTATCCGCATTTTTTGGGTGTCAATGTCAACCCGATATTAGCAGGTAGTAATAAGTCCATCTGTTTTCAGCCGGCGCGTAGCGTTATCTTTTGTTCGGTTTGGGGTGGTTTTGATAGGAAGATTTATTTGATATTTATGAAATTATTTAAAATGTAATTATAATTAATACGACATTTGTAAAATAAAGTCGAGAATTATGTCTACGTGTACAATTTTAGGTATCTGACGTTTACATCTTGGTAAATATTGATCATTATCACATCTAAGCGTTATATATTTTTAACTTTACTGTAAATCAGTGGTTTATACGCGTGGCGCATGAAGTAAAATTTCGAGTTTAGAAATGCCCCGTAAAAATTTGTCTCGGGTCGCTGCGCGACCCTCGACAAATTTTCTACGCGGGGCTTTTCTAAACTCGAAATTTTACTTCATGCTTAGTCTGGGAGTGGACAACACTCGTTCTTAGAAGTTTTAAATTGAAGGATCACTCTAGATTACTAAGTTTATTACCATTTTACAAAGGCTACAGCTCGAAGGACCAATCATGGTCTTCGGAGACCGAAGGACTACATGGAATCGAAGTTTTTTTACAAGAAAATAACGAATATCTGAAGGTTTACAGCATGGATAGAAAATAACACATCCAATTTTGAAAAATATCGAAGTTGGGTTGGTTTTCAGTGCGTTTTTAACTTCACTTTAAATCAGTGTTTTATACGCGTGGCGCATAAAGTAAAATTTCGAGTTTAGAAAAGCCCCGTGAAAATTTGTCTCGGGACAAATTTTCTACGCGGGGCTTTTTTAAACTCGAAATTTTACTTCGTGCTTAGTCTGGGAGTGGAACGGTGCGACCTGCCATACAGCACGCGAAACAATAGTGTTACTGCGGACTAAGTTTCCAGACTATGTCATCTCTCAAAATTGACCACTAAGATCGTGCGATTTATCGCCGATGGACTTATTTCTTTGGGACTACGTCAAAGAAAAGATGTATGCGAACAAGCCACAAACAGTAGAACACCACAAAGAAGAGATATAGAGCCAGAGTTATGCAAAAACGTTATCCAGAATTTCAAAAAAAGATTTACGCTGTGCCAGAGATTTCATGGCAGTTTTATAACAAAGACAGCAGTATCCAATTATACTTAATTTGTTTATGAATCACTATTAGTGGCTGTTTACTACACTAAGCACAGTACGGTTTCTGTATTGACCATAGGCATTTCGAATTCCCCCAAAAAATAAATTGTTTGGTTGAATAGACCTCGAAGAAAAAAGTGATGGTCAAACACTGGTAGGCTATATGTGAAGAACCACCAATTTGTCTAAATTGGCTAATATAAAAATCTAAATCCACATATTTGAAGTGAAGCATTATCTTGGGTAAAATGTTTTTACATATTGTTGTCTTCCTTTCCCATATTTTTGCTTTGGTAAAATAATTCTTATCGTATTATACACCCGTATCAGCCTTTTTTTGAGAAAACGGCTAGTCCTAGAGTGTTGGGACAAAAAAATTTATTACAAAAACCGATTTAAAGAATCAAATGGTGATATTGTTTTTTTGCAAACAGGTTGGCATCTCTGAAAGTTTGCTTAAAAATGTCAATAAATCCAGATTTTTAAATGGCACGATAGGGCAAAAGTGGTATCATTGAAAAGGTCTTTAAAAAATAAGCAACTTTTGTAAAGAAACATAGTTTTGTTACTGGCATCGATTTTGAGTAATATCTATTTATTTTATTTATTTATTTATTGAATAAACGTATAAACTTTTACAATTTTACAAAAATTATATTACCTGTGGACAAATATATTAAAATAAAAAAAATAAACTAACAATAATAATATCGTATGCATGCTGAATTATGGCTAAATTATTATTAAATTGGCTTAACTAGAAAAATACAACAAAAAATGAATTTATGAATTTATTGAAGACGCCGCCAAAAAGCAACGTTTCCGAAATACATTACGTGATAAATTAAATAAATCAATGTAATTTGGCAATGAATTGTATGTGCGCATTACTCTAGAAATTAGATTATTGTAACCGTAATTAGATCTGATTAAAGTTATTAAATTTAAATTCTTCATGGCTAACTTATTTTGAAAGATTGAGTTTCAAATGTTAGTTAGATCTCTCAGATACATTCTAACCAATGCCGCGGAATCACTAAAGAAATAGTCGACTTAAGTGTCCATGTATATCCGAATATGTGCTGTAAAATTCCAAACATTCTTTACTTTTGATAAAGCGGTTAATTTTAGGTTTCGAACGAGTGTTTCCACTTCCTGTGTACCAAACCAAATTTTAAGGCGTTTCTAAACTCGAAATTTTACTTCATGTTGGACACGTATAAGACACTGAAATATTGAGAAATTAAAAATACAGTGCAGAATAAATCAGTATTATAAATAAACTGCTGAAGCAAGATTAAAAATATACTGCTAAATAGGAATATTTTGAATTTCACAACATTTTAGTGTTTTATAAGCATGGCGCATGGGGTAAAATTTCTAGTTTAGAAAAGCCTGAAAATTTGGCTTAGTTAAGGATTGGAAACACTCGTTAGTAGCTTCAAATGGAACGCATTGAAAAAACAACAAAATTCCTTATGTATTAAAAAAACTTATTACAAATTATGGCTTGCTGAAACAAATATGAAAATAGGCAAAATTTCAACATTCGATCAAAGATCAATACTTTTTTTGGAATGTTGTAACTTAAATAAGTTTATAAGGTATTTGGTGGTTTTGAATAAGTTAAACTTATTTACACTGTATAGTTTTTTATTAATTTAAATTATCACATTTTGTTTTGAATAAATGTTCGAATAATTTTCGAATAATTTTCGTTTCCTAAGAAAACAGCCGAATATCACACTTTGTCCTAAATAAATATTCAAATAATAGCTTGTGACGTTAACTTCAATTTAGCTAATTGTTCCTGGTCCAGCTTACTCAGTACGAAAGGGCCTCTACAAAATCTCTAAACCAGCAAATTTTGAAGAGAGACACCCTCTACAAGCGCGGGAGTATAATGGAAGATAAGAAACCACAATTTATGGGGTGTTGATGTTACAATTTATGACCGTATCTGTTAGAATAGCAGGTAGTTTCCCTTTTTTTTTCCTTTTTTAAAGCGTTTTAAACGGTCGTTCATGTTTACTTGATGACTCAAAAATTTACCACTTTAATCAATATATTATACAATGGTATTATTTGGTTAAGCTTTAATCAAATCGATTTAATAAAACACGCTAATCTAGCAATAAAAAAAAAAGATAAATAAGATTATGATTGATCATCTAACGAGTCTTTCCAATCCCAGTTTTAGCACGAAGTAAAATTTTCAGTTTAGAAAAGCCTGAAACTTTAGTTCGGGCGCGTAGCGCAGCAGAGCGACTGAGATAAATAAGGCTTTTCTAAACTCGAAATTTTACTTCTTGCGCGGCGAGTATAAAACGCTGAATTAGTTTATAACCAAGCAGTTAACAAGTAATATACGTTTAGTATGCCAATCATAATCTTGTTGGTCTTTAAAAAAAAGATCTGCAAACATTTTTGAAATTTCTCAAAAAATATTGGTTTAATCCAAAATAATTGTTAAGCATTACTCACTGAACTCTTCGCATTCTAATCGAAATATCAAACAAAACAACTTTTGTTCATACAAAAAAACTTGCAATTTACGTTTTCCATATATTAATTTTAAAATTACGAATACTACTAGAAATTATGATTTAGCAACATTTGGCCATAACAGTTTTCTTTAGAACGAACCTAGAGGAATATATTCCTTGCATCAGAACTACTACAGAAAATTTAATTTCAGCTTGATATAAGCAACTTAAGTTTATTTAATACACTCAGAAAAATACTACCAATAGCTTTATTTTGAACAATTAAACGTCAGATACATTTAAAAAAATCCCATTGACCTAAAATTATACACGTAGACATAATTTTCGATTGCATATAACTTTTCGCAATAACATTTTACATCTAAAATTATAATTAGAGCTTGTTCCACATTCTGTTTTTTTTTTTAAATTTTTGAACACTATATTAAATTTTAGATTTAATAATGTATAGAATTACTTGTCGAAAAAAAAAATACTACTATTCGGGCAGTAATCCGGGAATACACGGTACAGTTTTTTGAAATGTTGTTTAATGTGAGTAATTAACGGGTCGTTATTTACTTAGTTTAATTTTATTCAGCAGATTGCAATTGAATAGTACATACATTATTTGGTTAAAATATATTATAAACCTTACCAATAAATTTAACGCTGATAAAATAACACAGCTGCATTATTAGTGCGATTGAACGTTCCTTTATTAGAATTCATAAAGGGCTCGCTTATAAATTCCTTCTTAATTCATAAAATCGTATTTTTATCCATGTAATAATAAATGTACAGTGTGAATACCGATGATTTTATTAAAGGTTATAAAATTGGAGAATAAAAATAAAAAAATGTAAATTGTAAACGGCAGTCTATGCCGTTTACAATATCGTGCAGATGAATTATTTGTTGGTTTTTCAAATAATAAAACATTTGGAAATCTTATGGAAAGTCTAATACCCGAATTGGTTTCAAAAATATGGTAATTGGGTTAAACCCGCTTTTCGATCTTTTCTGGTTTCAACAGACATCTGGTCAACTGTATACAGTACGCTTTTAATATTTATTGTGGTTATTAAAAAATTTAAATGAAGTATAAGATTCCACTTCGTGCACTTTTTGTAAACTTATCACTATTTTCTTGTTTGCCGTGGTGATAACATGGATGTTATTCGCGATATCGGAAGAACCTATTTTGTTTTTGATATGTACATATATCAAAAAAGAAATGTAATAAATAATGTCACTTATCTCCGGTGTAGAGATCAAGCGTGTTCGGGTAGTGGCCGTATAAGAAACGGGGAGTTTGTGGTTGGACGCGTGCATAATCATCCTGTAGTACAACAACAGGAGATTGAAAAAATTAAATATCTAAAAGCAATTAGGCAAAGAAGCCAGGATAGCGGACGTAGATACCGAGGTATAATTTTAAAAGAGCAAAGCGTTAATCGGCAAGGTAAGAATTATACGGGTGTAAAATTAGCAATAGATTTTTTTTTCAGCTTAATTGACCTCAATTATCACGTTTAAATAGGAAAAGGTCAATAAATATCATAAACTTGACTAAGTATTTTGCGTTTACCTCTTAATTTTAACTCATTTTGTTACCACCATCAACTATTAGTTGTCAAACATATTCCGTATTCCGGCTGAACACAAATTCCCATAAAAAAGTAAATTGCAGATTCGGATTCCTTATACTTCAATCTGTTCACTAATAAAAAAAGAATATTCACTTCAAGATGATAGAATAAAAGAATCATTTCTACCCTCAAAACATATTCATTTTTTCATTTTTCATTTTCATTTTTTATTAGTGAATTTGTTAGATGAAAGTTTGTGGTTGGCCGCAATAACACAAAATATTTAATTATATAATTAATTTTATTTTACAAATGTCGTACTAATTATAATTCCATTTTAAATAATTCCATAAATATCAAAAAAATCTTCCTATCAAATCCATACCAAACCGAATAAAAGATAACGCCACGCGCCGGCTGAAAACAGATGAACTTCTTACTACCTGCTAATATCGGGTTGACATTGACACTAAAAAAATGCGGTCGGTGTTCATAATGGATCACCCCTTGAGTGTCGGTCTCTTTCCCCTTACCCTTCAACATTTTAGGAAAGAGATAGAAATCGGTAGATTTTAGGGATTTTGGTCTGGTCGCAGTACGAAGGGTGGGTTCTGGTTTTCTTTTTATTTATGTTTTGGGCGTCACGTAATTTACAGGAACATTTAATTAATCTTAATTGTTTAAATTACGAAATAACAACTAAGATAAGATTTTGTTGTAAATTGAATTTTGGGTTAATTTTTATTTTCCAAATTGTGAGTAAATATCAAAAGTTAGCCAATTGCAATGCTGCATGACCTAATTCTCGAGTGCACTAGAAATTACATTATTTATAAACTAAGGAGGTTGATTAAATATAAATAATTCAATTTGAAAAATAAACACAATATACAAGTTTTTTGGGTCTTATCTGTATCCTGGGCAAGAGTAATAGCAGTAATAGCAGTATCATCCACTTGGGATTGCGGTTAAAGACTAATTAAATACGGTTCAATTTCTTGATTTTTTCTTCAAGCACGGACATGTTCTTGATTTTCTCTTGACAATACTCTTCAAGCACGGACCGATGACCCGCAGAAACCAACTACCGCACTAACTATTTTTTTTTGATAGATTTTCTAAGGCAGCCTTCTCAAATAAAAACATACGTAAAAAATCAAAGTAATTAAAAATCATACCGTCAAAAGCTTTAAAAAATTGACTGATGGTATATTTTTGTCTTATAAAAAAATAAAATAATTCACAGAATCCTGTTGAGCACCAAGAAATCGCAATTTTTTACTTTTAAATAAAAACAGTTGATATTTTATAAGATTTTAACAAAAATTGTCATATATTTGGCCTCTTGTGGAACACATTTTTGACGTTTCATGATATTGAATTGATATTGAAACAGAATGTTGCGCTTTGTTTTTTTTTTACAATATTTTTAAGATAACATGAATTTCTTGAATAATTTTCTCACCCATCACTTAGTTAAACTTTTTTAAATGTTGTTGAAGGTTGAACAATCAAAGTGTAACATGAATTACTTCAGTATATCATACAGAGTTTTGTATAAAATCAAACATGCTATTTTCAATGTCAATGTTCGATTTGTACTGTGTTTCAAAGAATTGAGTTGGCTTTGGCAGGTGTCATTTTGATGTTAAGTGTAAATTGGATTGTCTATTATGAATTGTTTTTGTACAAATCGTGCATACAACAATGAACGTTGTATATGTTCGGTCTCACCTAAATCTCTTTGTATGTATTTTATTCTTGAAAAATAAACAACTTTGAGATTCTTATATTTTGTTCACGGTGCATCAATGTCATTACTTCTAATTCTAATAAATCGCTTAAATTGTAAATAATAATATTAATTAATTAGTCATTTTTTTAAATTCACTATAAGTTTTATAAAAATCTCAGTGATTTTTAATGAATTTCTAAAACAAATTATTCAAAATTATCTTTTAAGATAGATTTTCACTCCTTGGTTAAGCATGAAGTAAAATTTGGAGATTAGAAATGCCATGAGTATCACTGGTTCAATGTATAATTATTTTTTTTAAATTTGTGTTATTATATTATTCAGTTATCTTTAAATTATTTAATTCTGTCAATAATAATTCTTAATTTTTTGTTTTATATGAAGAACTCATTTTTTATTTCGCAAAATTGAAATCGGTTGTAATTTTGGAAATATTGAAAATTGGGCCTATGTTTATTTAGCCTATTGTCTATTTCCTTTAACACCATTTATCGCTATAAAATATAAATATAGAGTGAATATACATTTACATTTTAAAAATGTAAATGTATATTTATTGTCTTAGGTTGTCTTATTAATTAAGAAGCATTTTAAATAATGACAACCTAAGTCAATAAATATCCATTGAAACAACTAATTTTATATATTATGTTTAAAGTGTGCAAACTATAAGAAGCGTAAGCTTATTTTGTCGAATTCAAATATTTTTGAATTGGAATTATTCGAGTTTGAATAATTTATTTAAACATTAAATGAATCATCTCTAACCTACATTTGTGTGTAACTATTTTATCCAGATAACGAGTAAAAATCAAACACGAAATAATTTTCATCTATTTATTAACAACAGTACAACTCATAATGAATAATCACAAAACGTGACTTTTCCATTTTTCTGCCTTTTTAGCAAACACGTTCTGACGGTATTTTCACATGTTTGGTGGAAAGCAATTTCACATGTTTGATGGTGAGCAATTTCACATTGTTATAGTGGACAATTTGCGAATTTTCGTTTTATGGTAGCGGCGCAGCGAATCTCGGGACTTACTCTGGATTTCTGGGCATCTTGTCTCTGGGCTTTCAGTCTCTGGGGTTCTCATCTCTTCGCTTCCGCTATATGGGCTTCCTGTCTCTGGGCTTCTCATCTCTGAGCTTCCAGTCTCAAAGCTTTCTGGAGCGTTCGGCATTTGTGCCTCTTTCTTGTAACGATTATTTGAACTAATGACAGCGATAATATGACACAAACACTCACGATGTTCTCTTTGCCATTATATTTGGTCTTCATCCCCGAACTTGTCGATGACGAGCTTATGCAAAGTTGCGTATAGGCATAGCCCCTAAATAGCAGAGCTGGGCAGGATTCGGTTCATTCAGGATTCGAATCCTGGATTCGAATTTTTTTGGATTTGCTTAGTGGGCAAAAATAGGACATTTACAAAAAACACTCATAATAATATCAGAGCTGGTCAGGATTCGTATCCTTTTAGAGGATTCAAAAGAGGTATTCGAATACTTTTGTTCAACTGGATTCGTGATCCGGATTCGTTACACTTTTTCAAGAGCATTCGTAATCGAATCGAAATGTCGGTGATTCGAATCCTTATAAAAGGATTCGAATATTTATAAAAGAATTCGAATACTTACAAAAGGTTTTTAATCGTCAAAAATAATTCGAATTAATTGTCAGGATTAACTTGATAAATTTCTTTTGTTTTTTTTAAATTTCTCGTTAAATCATTGTTTTATACGCGTGGCGCATGAAGTAAAATTTCGAGTTTAGAAAAGCCCAGAAAATTTGTCTCGGGTCGCTGCGCGACCCGAGACAAATTTTCACGGGGCTTTTCTAAACTCGAAATTTTACTTCATGCTCAGTCTGGGAGTGGAAACGCTTGTTCGAAACTTTAAACTGAATGCTTTGATGAGAACATTAAACGACTGACATTTTTTAAAGATAATAATCTAGTTTTCAAAATTTAGTTAGTATTATTTGAAGTAAAACTGCGTTAGGGGTCATTTTTCCCCTACAATTTTTCCCCTAGGTTATTTTTCCCCGCGCTATTAATTTTCCCTTCAAATTTTCCCCCGGCTATTATTTTCATAAGAAGATGAAACTTAGACTCAGAAATGTATTCAATTGCGTGCAATGATTATAGCAAATGTTATATAAGCCAAACTCAAAGGATTTTTTTTTAATATTTAAAGAATATAAAGGGTGTTTCACCTAAAACTCCCCAGACTAAATAACAAGAAACTAAAAATGTTAAATTGCGTATTCCCAATTCGATTGTGTTTTAATTGACAGCAATGTTTTAAGTTCCAATGGGAAATTGTTTTATCAGAATTTGATGTTAATTAGTCTCAATTTGAAGTTGAAAAGTTATAGCTTAAATATCAGTTGCGTAGAATATGTTTGAGCTAAGTAGAACTATTTGTTTTTATTTTTATTAATATTTGAAAAATATGATATTTTGTATAAATATAAATAATTCAAATATTCGAATACTCTAATATAAATATTACAATCACTAAATTTTTAACTTTAAATCAGTGTTTTCTATGTCTAGTGCATGATGTAAAATTTCGAGTTTAGAAAAGCCTAATAATTTGGATTAGCCGGGCTTCGCTTCGCTTGCACCGACAAATCCAAATTTTCAGACATTTTTAAACTCGAAATTTTACATCATGCTTAATCATGGAGTACAAACACTTGTCATGACCATGATGCGACAACTCTCGCTAGGACAGCCTATTAGAAGAGCCAAATCGCATGACCAGAGAAGGATTGAACGTCGAATCAAAAACATAGTCGCGAAATATGATGATTACCGGAAGGAAGTCAAACTTTTAGATTATTTACGAAATATTGGTTGTAATATAACTTTATAAATTTTGTAATATAACTTAATTAATTTGATTGTTGCGTTATTATTCATTTGGGGGAAAATTAGATTAAGGGAATATTAATTTGGGGGAATATTAATTCGGGGGAAAAATATAAGGGGAAAATTTGCCGGGGGAAAAATTTTAGGGGAAAAATGAACCCCAATCGTAAAACTGCCATGGTAGCCACAATCTGAAATGTTAAATTTTTCCGACATTTCCCTGATTCAAGATTTTTTTCACTAGCCTTTTAATATCGTATGTTCAATAAAAAAAACCTCTAGAGTGCTACGATTTAATTTTATTTTTAATTTAGGTTGGCTACGCTTAAGAATTGACATATAAAACGTCAAACATAATAATCATAATACGAGGCGCATCCAGAATGTAAGTTTCCTGATTTTTTTCCGTTTAAAGTAAACGTAATTAGCCGTGTCAATTGCGCATGCGTAATAGATCTATGACATATCAATAATATGCCAGCCGAACAGGTCCCGCCTGGTGCCAGTAGCGTAGCAGCAGTAATCCGAAATGGAATTTCTTCTTCCTTCTTCCTTCTTCCTTCTTCCTTCTTCCTTCTTCCTTCTTCCTTCTTCCTTCTTCCTTCTTCCTTCTTCCTTCTTCCTTCTTCCTTCTTCCTTCTTCCTTCTTCCTTCTTCCTTCTTCCTTCTTCCTTCTTCCTTCTCCTTCTTCCTTCTTCCTTCTTCCTTCTTCCTTCTTCCTTCTTCCTTCTTCCTTCTTGGTGACTTGTTCCTTGTTCTTTGTTACTTCTTACTTCTTCCTTCTTCCTTCTTCCTTCTTCCTTCTTCCTTCTTCCTTCTTCCTTCTTCCTTCTTCCTTCTTCCTTCTTCCTTCTTCCTTCTTCCTTCTTCCTTCTTCCTTCTTCCTTCTTCCTTCTTCCTTCTTCCTTCTTCCTTCTTCCTTCTTCCTTCTTCCTTCTCCTTCTTCCTTCTTCCTTCTTCCTTCTTCCTTCTTCCTTCTTCCTTCTTCCTTCTTCCTTCTTCCTTCTTCCTTCTTCCTTCTTCCTTCTTCCTTCTTCCTTCTTCCTTCTTCCTTCTTCCTTCTTCCTTCTTCCTTCTTCCTTCTTCCTTCTTCCTTCTTCCTTCTTCCTTCTTCCTTCTTCCTTCTTCCTTCTTCCTTCTTCCTTCTTCCTTCTTCCTTCTTCCTTCTTCCTTCTTCCTTCTTCCTTCTTCCTTCTTCCTTCTTCCTTCTTCCTTCTTCCTTCTTCCTTCTTCCTTCTTCCTTCTTCCTTCTCCCGCTGCCTGCGAGGTTTGGTCGGTGATACAGTTTTTTAATGCACAAAGCATTACGCCAATTGACGTACCATTCAAAATAAGAGGCCTGGAATGCTTACTGCAGTGTTGTGCTCCTCCATGACAATGCTCATTGACATACGGCTCAGCTTACAGCAGCTGTTTTGACGAAATTTGGCTGGGAGTTGTTTGATCATCCACCCTACAGTCCTGATCTTGCTCCCAGCGATTTTCACGTTTTCTTGCACCTCAAGAAATTCCTGTCCTCCGGTGAGCGTTTTGGCAACGACGAAGAGCTGAAGACGTCTGTTACACGCTGGTTCCATTCACAGGCGGCAGAGTTCTACGACAGAGGGATACAAAAGTTAATCCCACGATACGACAAGTGTCTTAATTTTGGTGGTGGCTATGTTGAAAAATAGTTAAAACATTGCTGTACCTGTTGCCAATAATTTCTTTTCTAACAGTGTGTGTTATTTAAAAAAATATCAGGAAACTTACTTTCTGGATGCGCCTCGTAAATAATTTCAGAGCTGCCAACCTACAATATTTTTCATAGCACTCTAGAGGTTTTATTTTATCGAACATACGATATAACTTTTCTTTGGGAAACCCCTATTTTGTTAAATGAAATGAAAACATGAATGATAACATTGTTTTTATCAATATTTAAGTTAATTTTTACGTGTTTTGTAATTTGCCTGCTGATTTTGACAAATTTAATAATATCATATGGCTTTTTTGTTAGTGTTTTGGTCAATTTGAATATAATTCCATGACTTTTCTCTGACTTTCCCGGTTTTAATGATATTCTGTGAATTTTTTGTTTGCGTAATTTTCAGACATTCGTCGATTTTATAATAGAGTCAATTTGAAGTTTTGAACGGAATGTCCACTCCCAGGCTAAGCATGAAGTAAAATTTCGAGTTTAGAAAAGCCCTGTGAAAATTTGTCGAGGGTCGCGCATCGACCCGAGACAAATTTTCGGGCTTTTCTAAACTCGAAATTTTACTTCATGCGCCACGCGTACAAAACACTGATTTAAAGTGAAGTTCAGAAATACACAAATACGTCTTTAACCAGAGTAACAGAGAATTAGATATTTAGTCTGTTATTAACGATGTTCAGTGTTAATAATAAACAATTAGGTTTTTAATATTTTTGTTAAAACAGCTGGTAACGAGATTAATATATTAATGGTTGCAAGAAAATAACAAAATCGACTTTATTCTTAAAGTATTTGTATTCGTGATTCGAAAAAATAGGATTTGAATCTCTGATTCGAATCATATTTATCTCTTACGATTCCTTTGTTCGAGTATTCGTGATTCGAATCATATTAGGTGATTCGGATTCGTGATTCCAATCCTTTTTACGAGGATTCATCCCAGCTCTGCTAAATAGGCTGCACCAGTACAATACAAAAATATACAAAACGCGACAAGCTCATTGATCCTTATAAATGTTATTTAGTTTATGAATTGTATATACTTTTTGTTATTTGTCCTTTTATGGTATATCTGTTGGACAATAAAGATTGTTATTATGATTATTATTATTATCAATGCCATTACCGAACATACGCACATCGCTTTTATACACTCGTTGCTCTAATATGAAAATTCATGATATTGGACAGTTACGTTATTACAAGGTGTCTGTTTTAAACTGTTTAGTATTAATTAAATAAGGTCCAATTAACAAATAAAATTTAGAATAAGAAGTTGTATAATCATAATCACTTGGCAAAATAAAAAAAAAATAACAAAATTATTAATACAAAATTGTTGTACGTTCTATACATTGTTAAATTATACGCTTCGTTTTAGTCTTTTGCAAATTTTATTTTAGTTAATTCTTACACCAACTAGTACAAAAAATCGCAAAAAACATATGCCTTATAATTGCCCATTGCTTACGAGGATACTGGATATTTTGTTTCGTCGGTTAAAATTTAGACAATTAAATGAATCTTGATTGTAACATTGAATTAGTCGGTTAATTCAATGTTACTCTTTCAAATGTTTTTCAAAGTACAATTTGAAGCTTTGACAACAAGTGTTTTCCACTCCCAGGCTAAGCATGAAGTAAAATTTCGAGTTTAGAAAAGCCTGAAAATTTGGTTTGGTCGCGTAGCGCGAAGCGCGGAGCGACCAAACCAAATTTTCAGGCTTTTCTAAACTCGAAATTTTACTTCATGCGCCACGCGTACAAAACACTGATTTCAAGGGAAGTTCAAAGTATACTACCAAAGCAGTGTGATAAAGACGTATATTCTAAGCTGCACATCAATTCAGTGTTATATACGCGTGGCGCATGAAGTAAAATTTCGAGTATAGAAAAGCCTGAAAATTTGGTTTGGTCGCTCCGCGCTTCGCGCTACGCGACCAAACCAAATTTTCAGGCTTTTCTAAACTCAAAATTTTACTTCATGCTTAGTCTGGGAGTGGATAACACTCGTTCAAAGCTTCAAATTGAACTTTATAGGAAGAAAACAAATATCTGAAGATTTACAGCATATACGCTGTAATTGGGATGAGTAAATTTAAAAAAAAAAATGCCTGCATATTTTCTTTAGCTAGGGAACGAGATAAGCAAACAAAAACAATAAAACCAGAATATTAAGTAATATTTGTTTGTTTCTTTACACTGAAAAGCTAATTGCAAAATTAAAACAAAATTTCATCTATATCAAGGTTTCTAAATCTCTAAACACTGAGATTTAGAAACCTTGATATAGATGAAATTTTGCGATTTAATGTAAATGCTGCAAATTTTTCGACATCCGTTGTTTTAAAAAGGGTTCAATTTGAAGCTTTATCGAGTGTTTTCCACTCCCAGACTAAGCATGAAGTAAAATTTCGAGTTTAGAAAAGCCTGAAAATTTGGTTTGGTCGCGTAGCGCGAAGCGCGGAGCGACCAAACCAAATTTTCAGGCTTTTCTAAACTCGAAATTTTACTTCATGCGCCACGCGTATAAAACACTGATTTACAGTGAAGTTTAATATATAAGGCTTTAAAATATTGCTTTGGCAAATTTTATTCTACTTATTTCTTACACCAACTACAAAAAAAAGCAAAAAAACTAATCCCTTATAAAATAATATTAAAACACTTAACTTTGTTTTACCACTTTAATTAATTGACTATAGTTTCGACTAAAAGCTACTCAGTTTGATAATGAACTGAGATTCAGTTTGAGTTTGAGTTTGATAATGACTAGCTTGTAGTCGAAACTATAGTCACTGTAAAAAGTTAATTAAAGTGGTAAAACAAAGTTAAGTGTTTTATACTCTTTTATAAAGATGTACCACCAAACTAAATTTTCAGGCTTTTCTAAACTCGAAATTTTACGTCATGCTTAGT
The DNA here is from genome assembly GCA_932526585.2 of Philonthus cognatus. Lineage (NCBI taxonomy): Eukaryota > Metazoa > Arthropoda > Insecta > Coleoptera > Staphylinidae > Philonthus > Philonthus cognatus. Next base: position 158,360,930 of record OW052241.1, read on the forward strand.
CTGGGAGTGGATAACACTCGTTCAAAGCTTCAAATTGAACTTTATAGGAAGAAAACAAATATCTGAAGATTTACAGCATATACGCTGTAATTGGGATGTGTAAATTAAAAAAAACTTCCTGCATATTTTCTTTAGCTAGGAAACGAGATAAGCAAACAAAAACAATAAAACCAGAATATTAAATAATATTTATTTGTTTCTTTACACTGAAAAGCTAATTGCAAAATTAAAACAAAATTTCATCTATATCAAGGTTTCTAAATCTCAGTGTTTATTGCGATTTAATGTAAATGCTGCAAATTTTTCGACATCCGTTGTTTTAAAAAGGGTTCAATTTGAAGCTTTATCGAGTGTTTTTTACTCCCAGACTAAGCATGAAGTAAAATTTCGAGTTTAGAAAAGCCTGAAAATTTGGGTTCTTCGCGTAGCGCGAAGCGCGGAGCGACCAAACCAAATTTTAAGGCTTTTCTAAACTCGAAATTTTACTTCATGCGCCACGCGTACAAAACACTGATTTCAAGGGAAGTTCAAAGTAAACTACCAAAGCAGTATGATAAAGACGTATATTCTAAGCTGCACATCAATTCAGTGTTTTATACGCTTGGCGCATGAAGTAAAATTTCGAGTTTAGAAAAGCCTGAAAATTTGGTTTGGTCGCTCCGCGCTTCGCGCTAGGCGACCAAACCAAATTTTCTGGCTTTTCTAAACGCGAAATTTTACTTCATGCTTAGTCTGGGAGTGGATAACACTCGTTCAAAGCTTTAAACTGAACTTTATAGGAAAGAAACAAATATCTGAAGATTGACAGCATATACGCTGTAATTAGGATGTGCAAATTTAAAAAAAAAACTTCCTGCATATTTTCTTTAGCTAGGGAACGAGATAAGCAAACAACAACAATAAAATCAGAATATTAAATAATATTTGTTTGTTTCTTTACACTGAAAAGCTAATTGCAAAATTAAAACAAAATTTCATCTATATCAAGGTTCCTAAATCTCAGTGTTTATTGCGATTTAATGTAAATGCTGCAAATTTTTCGACATCCGTTGTTTTAAAAAGGGTTCAATTTGAAGCTTTATCGAGTGTTTTCCACTCCCAGACTACGCTTCGCGCTACGCGACCAAACCAAATTTTCAGGCTTTTCTAAACTCGAAATTTTACTTCATGCTTAGTCTGGGAGTGGATAACACTCGTTAAAAGCTTCAAATTGAACTTTATAGGAAGAAAACAAATATCTGAAGATTTACAGCATATACGCTGTAATTGGGATGTGTAAATTTAAAAAAAACTTCCTGTATATTTTCTTTAGCTAGGGAACGGGACAAGAAAACGACAACAATAAAACCAGAAAATTAAACAAAATTTATTTGTTTCTTTACATTGAAAAGCTAATTGCAAAATTAAAACAAAATTTCATCTATATCAAGGTTTCTAAATCTCAGTGTTTATTGCGATTTAATGTAAATGCTGCAAATTTTTCGACATCCGTTGTTTTAAATAGGGTTCAATTTGAAGCTTTATCGAGTGTTTTCCACTCCCAGACTAAGCATGAAGTAAAATTTCGAGTTTAGAAAAGCCTGAAAATTTGGTTTGGTCGCGTAGCGCGAAGCGCGGAGCGACCAAACCAAATTTTCAGGCTTTTCTAAACTCGAAATTTTACTTCATGCGCCACGCGTATAAAACACTGATATACAGTGAAGTTTAACATATACGGCTTTAAAATATTGCTTTGGCAAATTTGGTTTGACTTAATTCTTACACCAACTAGAAAAAAAAAAATTATCGCAAAAAAAAAAAACAAATCCCTTATAGTTGCCCATTACTGACGAGGATACTAGATATTTTGTTTAGTCGGTTAAAATTTAAACAATTTTATGATTCTTGATTGTAACCGACTAATTTAATTTAACACTTTCAATTTTTTTCAAGAAGAAATTATGATAAAATTGATGAATTACTAGAATGTTATTTTATGTTCATACCTGTTACTCTGTAATTGGGGTTTCGCCCGTGCTAAAATATCTTTGTATTAATAATATAAAATGAAATTGAAACACTTGGTTTTATTGAATTGTTCTAATTAATTTTCTATCATTAATTAAAAAATTATTCGCTTTATTAAAAAGAACATGTTTTAATAATAATAATAATAATAGAGCACTAATAAATAAAACACATAATTGGAATGCCCCAGGAATAGATCACATACACAACTTTTGGTACAAGAAGTTTACGTCCACTCACCTACAATTAACACATCAAATCAACCATGCTATCAAAGAACCTCAAACATGCCCCAAGTTTCTAACTGAGGGAAAAACGTATATTTTACCAAAGAATGAAGACACACAGAACCCAGCCAACTACAGACCAATAACTTGCTTACCCACACTGTATAAAATAATAACTGCAACAATAGCACACAAAATAGAATCTCACTTAACACAATATAATATAATAACAGAAGAGCAGAAGGGATGTAAAAAACACAGTCAAGGATGTAAAGAACAATTAGTTATAGATACTACGGTAATGAAGCAAGCAGAAAAACAGCAGAGAAACTTAGTAACATGTTATATTGACTATAAAAAAGCGTATGACTTAGTCCCACACAGCTGGCTTCTGAAAACATTGGACATTTATAAAATTAACCCCATCATACAAAACTTTCTTAGACATATAATGACACAGTGGAGAACCAGAATATATTTAATCAATAAAACAACGAACATAAAAACAGAAATTATTAAAATAAATCGAGGAATATTTCAGGGAGATACATTAAGCGCCTTATGGTTCTGCATAGCCCTTAACCCGCTATCACAAGCCCTAAATTCCACGAACTATGGATTCAGTATCAAACAGGGGAATACATTACACATTAAACATTAAAAGTGCGATTCTTTTCGCAATCTACAACAAGTTAGTCTTACAAAGACCATATCAAACACACATTGAAACAACTACTTCCCGGGCTAATACCCCGACGGACATTGAATAAAACAACAAGTGTTTGCTGTTACATACAGTAACCTACTGCAAATGTAACAATTTGGGTTAAATTATTGAGGCCATCTATAGACGCGTTTCGAGATTTATCTCTCATCAGTATAGCTTTGCCGTTCCCTCTAAACAATTTGACACCTTAGACTGGCGGTCACGTTACCGTTCAAACATAAGTATAAATGAAATTGCCAATTCTTGGTTGCAGAATACTTCAAACATTAAAAGTGCGATTCTTTTCGCAATCTACAACAAGTTAGTCTTACAAAGACCATATCAAACACTCATTGAAATAACTACTTCCCGGGCTAATACCGCACTTTTAATGTTTGAAGTATTCTGCAACCAAGAATTGGCAATTTCATTTATACTTATGTTTGAACGGTAACGTGACCGCCAGTCTAAGGTGTCAAATTGTTTAGAGGGAACGGCAAAGCTATACTGATGAGAGATAAATCTCGAAACGCGTCTATAGATGGCCTCAATAATTTGACCCAAATTGTTACATTTGCAGTAGGTTACTGTATGTAACAGCAAACACTTGTTGTTTTATTCAATGTCCGTCGGGGCATTAGCCCGGGAAGTAGTTGTTTCAATGAGTGTTTGATATGGTCTTTGTAAGACTAACTTGTTGTAGATTGCGAAAAGAATCGCACTTTTAATGTTTGAAGTATTCTGCAACCAAGAATTGGCAATTTCATGAATACATTACAACATAAAATCAACCACCTATTATACATGGACGACATCAAAATCTATGCATCAACAAAAACACAGATGAAATCCCTCCTAAAAATCACCGAAACCATAACAACAGATACATGCATGGAGTTTGGAATACAAAAATGTAAAACACTACACATGGAAAGGGGAAAATGGAAACAGGCAAACACTGACGAGATACTAAACAACGAATTACTCAAGAACATGACAAACACGACACATATAAATACTTAGGGTTTCAACAAAATACTAGGATAGACCACGGAAAAACGAAAGCCTTGTTAAGGGAACGATACAAAGATAGATTGCAGCAGTTAGTCTCATCGAAACTGAACTCCAGGAATATGATAAAGGTGATAAATACCTACGCTATCCCTATTCTGACGTATTCGTTCGGTATAATAAAATGGACAAAAACGGACCTAGAAGAACTAAATAGGACTACACGAACAACTATGACAAAATACCGAATACACCACCCAAAAGCATGTACAGAGAGACTTTACTTACCACGCAAGGAAGGAGGAAGAGGTATGATCGGCATAATACAGCTTCATACTAAACAAATTACAACACTCAGACAATACTTCCACACGAAAACATCAAGTATACACAGAGCAATTATAAGTGCCGACAAAGAATATACTCCACTCAACCTTAGCCTAAACAACATAGAATACAACTCTGACAACTCACAAAGTTTAGCTGAGAGATGGGCATCAAAACCTCTTCATGGGAAGCACATTAATATTACTAGCGATCCAAATATAGACAGATACGCAACATATCGCTGGATCGTACAAGGTCACCTATTTCCGTAGTCAGAAGGGTTTGCTATAGCCATACAAGACCAGGTTATTTACACACTTAACTACAAAAAATACATCATAAAAGAAAACATAGTAAATGATGCTTGCCGAAAATGTTACCTGTTCCCGGAAACTATTGACCATATAACCAGCGGCTGCAAACTTTTAGCGGCATCCCAACACACGGAGAGGCATAATAATGCTGCAAAAATCATACACCAAACACTGGAAAAAAATATAATCTTTCCACCAACTCGGACCCATACTACATATACAAACCGACACAAGTGATGGAATCAAACACACACAAATTATACTGGGACAACACAATACTCACAGACAAGACAATAACAGCTAATAGATCTGACCTAGTACTAATGGGCAAAGTACACAAAATAACATATCTTATTGACATAGCGGTACCTAGCGACCAAAACATACAAAAAAAATATAGGGAAAAAATTGAAAAATACCAACCACTTGCTATCGAAATAAAAAGAATATCGAAACAAGGGAAGGTCAGAATATTACCATTTGTCATCTCAGTAACGGGAATCACTCCTAAAACGTTTACACAAAATCTGGACGTACTAAACATACCTGTATATACACACGAAAATATACAAAAAGCTGTGTTACTGTCAACACTTTCAATAACCAGAACATACTTACAATAAATAAAAAGGTAACTTGGCTTAGCCCGTTTCCTTTTTATAATGCCAGGACAAACCCCTGAGAAACGCTCATAATAATAATAATAATAACCAGCTTTATTTCAAGAAATGTTAACAAAAATGAATTACAGTTCTGAGAACATAAGTGAAATTGTGTCAAAAGAAGGGATATACAACAATATTAAAAACAACTTAAACTAATGATTCTACTTAATAATATCCATCGCAAAAAACTCATTAATACTATATAGTTCCGCGTTTAACAATAAATTATACACAGTATTTTTATATTATTTAAAGTTATTTATTTCTTGTATCCTCTTAGGCAGGATGTTATAAAACTTAATACATCGGTACATCGCGTTTCTTTCTGTCAAGGTCAATCGGTGTACTGGATACATTATGCTTAATGTTCGCGTAATATATTTGCGCTCCTTTTCCTCGTCCTGGAAGAGATGTTTATTTTTGAAAACAAATATTAGGCACTCAAATATGAAGATTGAGTGCACAGTTAGGACTTTATTTGCCTTAAATATTCTTCGACAGGAGTCCCTATATTTTAATATAAAAATGGTTCGTATGCATCTTTTTTGAATTTTAAAAATCTTTTCAATTGATGAACTATTGCCCCAAAAAATTATCCCATACCTTAGAATTGATTCAAAACTTCCATAACATATCATTTTAATGGACTCCATGGTTACATATGACTTAATATTATTAATTATATAGCACATTTTAGCCGTTTTCATTACTAGGGAATCAACGTGTGAGCTCCAATCCAAATATTCATATTAAGAAATAAATGAGAATATAACAATACGATAAAAGAGGAAAATGCCGTTTAATTTATATTTTTGCAAAGTTCATAATAATCTTAAACTTGGACAGTTACAACCAATTACAAAAAAAAACTATGTTGCATGCATGAATATTTCATTTAAACTATTTTGCATTGAGCAGTTTGAGTTACATGCTTCGAATTCAAAGCAATGTTAAGATGAGAGTAGATGTTCACCAGAAAAAAAAAACAATTGCGGGATTTTAGTTATAACTCGATATAGACACGGATGTGTGTTGTTCTGCATGTCATTCAAATAGCTTACAATTTCTTTTATTTTAAACACGTGAAAACATATCGACTCATGACCTTAACATCACTTATTTTTCTGTCTGTGTTATCGCTGTGAAATATTTATTTGTATCTGTCTATAACTATATTGTGTCGATTTATTTGATACAGGCAAGTATACTGAGTATTTATTATATTTTATTTATTATTACATATCTTGAATTTACTAAAGTTATATTAAGTGTGTGAGAAAGTACATTAATAATTCAACATTAAATTGAATCGATCTTTTTAAGAAGGCGTCATCTCGATCTGAAAAAAATCACGTTTTGCACTTTCTGTCCCTTAGAACCGTGCGATCGTTTATTAGTATACATATTAATATATTACGTCACGAGAGTGGTATGCAGCATATTACATATGAGCGGATATATTGCGCACGAGCCGCGTAGCGACGAGTGCAGTATTCCGCGAGTATGTAATCGCCATACCACTGGAGAAACGTACGATACTTTACCAACGCCCTAACAAAATAAACAATGGGCATGAAAGAACAACTTATTTATTAAATAATTTTTTATAGTAATATGACGTTGATAAAAACTTAATTACTACTTGATCAATATACATCATGGCGTCATACACAGAGAGTTTTATGTAACACCGAACATTTCCAATGTTCATTTTCATATATTCTATTTATCAAATCAAAGCATCCAATACTATTTGACACCTTTCATTCTTAGGTTATGTGTAAATTGAGTTGCCCAAATGACCATTATAAATTGTAGCCAATCAATCGCAATTAATACCTCAACTTGTACATACAGAAGGTTTTTTTTTCAAGTATACATGTCCCAATTACCCTGTCCATGCCGTAAATATTTAGATAAACGTTGTTTTTATAAAAGACTTCAATTTGAAACTAAAAGCGAGTGTGCTCCACTCCCAAACTAAGCATGAAGTAAAATTTCGAGTTTAGAAAAGCCTGAAAATTTGGTTTGGTCGCGTAGCGCGAAGCGCGGAGCGGCCAAACCAAATTTTCAGGCTTTTCTAAACTCGAAATTTTATTTCATGCGCCACCGGTACAAAACACTGATTCAATGTAAAGTTTAGCGGTGTGTTTTAAACTTCGTAATATGTCAGTGTTTTGTACCGGTGGCGCATGAAGTAAAATTTCGAGTTTAGAAAAGCCTGAAAATTTGGTTTGGCCGCTCCGCGCTTCGCGCTACGCGTCCAAACCAAATTTTCAGGCTTTTCTAAACTCGAAATTTTACTTCATGCTTAGTCTGGGAATGGATCACACTCATTTTAAGTTTCAAATTGAACTCCTTTAAAAAAAAAAAACGAATATCTAAAGATTTACGGCATATACGCTGTAATTGGGACATGTATACTTAAAAGAAAAACTCCTTGTATGTACAAGTTGAGGCATTAAATGCAATTGATAAGCTACAATTTATGATGGTCATATAGGCAACCTAATTTACACATAACCTAAAAATTAAAGGTGTCAAATTGTATTTTATGAAAATGTTCGGTGTCATATAAAACTCTCTGTATATATGTATATACGATTTGACTTTCAAATTATTTAAATACCTGTATATAATTGTATATTTGAGGCTTCATATGGAGGGTCCCAGTTGTTACCTGTGTAATTTTTATTTGTAGAATTTTTGAAGTACAAATTAGATAAACCGAGTATGCCCGGTGCTGGAACGCTGGGCAGTTTATCAATGACTGGCCCTGGGGGCCTAATGGGCCCGGGTGACGAGCCCGTCAGCGGAATGCTGTGGGTACACCTCCTGGCCGGCAGGGGCTTAAGAGCTTCCACTGGGCAATCGGCGGCGACCACCCCCGTGACACCGAGCGGAGGCGGCGGCACGACGCCCAGCATAAGCGGGGGAGGTAAACCAACCCCCAACACACACACAAAAACAACAACCCTTGACGTTGGCATCAATTTCAGGCTCTACAGGTCTCCGCGATCTTTATTGCGTCCTCGAGTGCGATCGGGTGCACAAAGCGAGGACCGTCGTGAGGACCGGCGATCTTGTCTTTGACTGGGATGAGAGTTTCGAGCTGGATTTGGTTTACAATCGCGAATTGGACTTGCTTATATACTCGTGGGATCCGCAGTACAGGCACAAGTTGTGTTACAAGGGATCCGTTTATTTGCCTTCTTTGCTCAAAACTGGACCTTTACATCAGTTGGCTTTAAAAATTGAACCTCGAGGTAATGAATTAAATCAATCCATTGATTCAGTTGCCAGATTATGATTATTCTATTCCATTGATTCAGTTACCAGATTATAATTATTCTATTCCTTTGAGATAATTGTCTTTACTAATTAAAACCAATTAGTTTATTTTGCTTTTCCTTTTCTTCGTTGAAACACTTACTTTTTAAAATATCGTTTGTTTCCATTCAGTCCTTTTTATTTTCTTACCCTGACTTCCTCTTAAAATTCTTCTCTTCTATTATCATTTCTTTATTCTTAAAATGCCTTATCTTTATTTATCACACTTTTACTTTCCTTCTTGTTCCTTATCTTTCCTTGTCTTCTTATCAGTTTTGTTCTCTTCTGATCTCTTCTCGTTTTCCTTGCTTTCTTTTTCCTTCTTGTTCCTTTTCTTTCCTTGTCTTCTTCTTAGTTTTCTGATCTCTTCTCGTTTCCCTTGCTTTGTTTTTCCTTCTTGTTCCTTTTCTTTCCTTGCCTTCCTCTCAGTTTTGTTTTCTTCTGATCACTTCTCGTTTTCCTTGCTTTCTTTTTCCTTCTTTTCTTCTTCTTCTGAAATTAAAGGAAGTGAGAAGAGATCAGAAGAGAAGAAAACTGAGAGAAAGACAGGGAAAGAAAAGAAAAAGAAAAATCCTGCTTTGGCAGTTTATTCTTAATGCTGATTTAGCGGTATATTTTTAGTTTCACAATGTGTCAGTGTTTTGTACGCGTGACGCATGAAGTAATATTTCGGGTTTAGAAAAGCCTTAAAATTTGGTTTGGCCGCCCCGCTTCGCGGAGCGACCAAACCAAATTTTAAGGCTTCTCTAAACTCGAAATTTTACTTCATGCTTAGTCTGGAAGTGGAAACCGCTCGTTTGAAACTTCAAATTAAATTTTCTCTTTAGTTGTTTCTCTAACAATATAGCGCTTATGGACGCTTATAGAGCCACTACTCAAAATGACCTTTACTTCTTTTCTCTTTCTTTTATTTTTTTTTATCATATTTCTTTCTCGAAATCAATTGTTGCGTTAATTTCTGCTAGTTCCTTCTCTTTACTCTCTTTGCATTATTTCATGCCATCCTTCCTTTCCCTAACTTCTTCCCCCATATCTTTCATTTTTTCTTTTTTGTCGTTTTGTTTTTTCTCTACCATCTTCTTCTTCTTTCTTCTTCTTTTCTGTTCTCTTTCTTTCACTTGGGTCTATTTTGATCTCTCCTTTTCATTACTTCTCTTGTTCTGTTTAGTCTTTCTGCATCACATTTCCTCGTTCTTTTATTCCTTTACTTTTCTTCGCTTTGCTTTATCTTATCTTTTCATGACTTTCTCTCAGCTTTTTCACTTCTGTTTTCTTGATGTTTCGTCTTACTATTCACGACTCTTCTCTTCGTTCGCTTTGTTTCTTCCGATTTATTTTTATGCTCATTGGCCTTTCCTTGCAGGAAAGAAACTGTAACTTATTCTTTATTTCTTCTATTCTTTTCTGCGATATTTCTTTCTCTTTACTAATTTTTTACACAATATTCTGCTATATTCGTTCTCTTTCTTTTGCTTGGATCTATTTTGATCTCTCCTTTTCATTACTTTTCTTGTTCTATTTATTCTTTCTGCATCATCTTTCTTCGTTCCTTCATTCCTTTTCTTTCCTTCGCTTTCCTTTTCCTTATTATTCCTGACTTACTTTCAGCTTTTTCACTTCTTTTTTCTTAATGTTTCGTCTTACTGTTTACGACTTTTCTATTCGTTCCCTTTATTTCCTAAAACTTATTTTTATGTTCATTGGCCTTTTCTTGCTGCAGGGAAACTGTTACTTATTATTTCTTTCTTCTATTCTTTTCTGCCATATTTCCTTCTTTTCACTAATTTTTACATAATGTTCTGCTTTATTCCTTCTCTTTCCTTTGCTTGGATATATTTATATCTCTCCTTTTCATTACTTTTCTTGTACTATTAAGTCTTTCTGCGTCACCTTTGTTTGTTCGATTATTCCTTTTCTTTTCTATGCTTTCTTTTTCCTTCTCTTTCTGTGACTTCCTCTCAGCTTTTTTATTTGTGCAATCTTGATGTTCTGGCTTACTATTTACGACTCTTCTCTTCCTTTCCTTTTTTTTTCCTCCGACCTATTTTTATGTTCATTGGCCCTTTTTTGCTGGAAACAAACCGTTACTTATTCTTTCTTTCTTCCATTATTTTCTGCCATATTTCCTTCTTTTTACTAATTTTTACATAATATTCTGCCATCTTCCCTTCTCCTTACTTTTATGAACTTATCTTTCCTTTTGTTTCGCTTTTCTTTTATCTCTTTGTCTTTCCTTTGCGTGTTGTTATGTTATATTTTATGACATATACTTACGTAAAGGAAAGAGAACAGAAAGGAAGACAAAGAGAGTAAAAAAGGGAACGATGAGAAAATAAATTAAAGTACTGAAAAGTCTAATTTATTTTCTCTTCGTTCCCTTTTTCCTATCTTTGTCTTCCTTACTGTTTTCTTCCCTTTAGGTGGTTATATTTTTATCATTCCTGCCTGTCTATTACTTTAATTTATTTTCTTTTTTTTTTCGTCTTTCTGTATCGTTTCTTTCTGTTTTCCTTACTTTCCAAAGCAACAATTCTCTATAGATAGAGAATACAATTTTATCCTTCTGTAAAATGTAAGCTTTTCAAAAGCGTTGAGAAGATAAACCACACATCCTCTGCAATCCAAAATCTGGCAACCTACTAGTAATCGTTACAGGAATTCTTTTTAACAAAACAAATCGTTTTAGGTACATTATATCTCAGATTACGCCACACAGACTCAATAACTTTGTACAGAAGGCGAGGCCTCTCAAGCCTAACCCTCTCGCGAACCCAACCACTCTTCGGCGTCGATCTCGAAAACGTGGTGAGCAGAGAAGCGAAAACCGGGGGAATCCCCGGAGGCGTCGCCACCGGCTTAGCCGGAGGCATGCAGCAAGTCCCCATAATCATAAGGCGTTGCGTTGAGGAAATCGAAAGGCGAGGTCTGGATATAATCGGCTTGTACCGGCTGTGCGGCTCAGCGACGAAAAAGCGGATATTACGCGAGGCTTTCGAGAGAAACAGCCGTTCGGTGGACTTGACTCCGGATAACGTTCCTGATATTAATGTTATAACCGGAGTTTTGAAGGATTACCTGCGGGAACTCCCCGAGCCGCTCTTCACGAAATGTCTTTATCAGATGATGGTGGACGCGCTGGGTGTGTGCTTGCCTGATGATCCCGAGGGGAATGCTAAGCTTATGTTCTCGATCCTGGATTGTCTTCCACGAGCGAACAGAGTAAGTTTTGTAAAGCGTGAAAGTTTTAATGATTTGAGGATTCGGATCCTTTTGTAAGTATGCGAATCTTTTCATAAGGATTTTAATTAATAAATACGAATCGTCATAAAAAAATTTAACTAAACTGGATCAGTAATTCTTTTTCACTGAAGTATTCGAATATTTGTTTTGGATCTTCTGAAATATGGGTTCTCAACGTAGGCCCCCCTGTGGGCGTTTGAGACTTTCAAGGGGCAGTAGAAAACCTTGAACACGAATCGTCATAAAAAAATGTAACTAATCCGGCTCATTAATTCTTTTTCACTTAAGTATTCAAATATCTGGATCTTCTACAACATAGGTCCACAACGTGGTGATAACGCCCCCCTGTGGACGTTTAAGATTTTCAGGGGGCAGTAGAAAACCCAGAGAAAATTAGGGGGCGTATAATATTACACGTTTAAATATAATCGTAGCAATTGCTGTTTCAGATTCGCAACAGATGTTACTATCTGTCGCGAATCTGAAACAGCTATTGCCACATTTATGAAAAAATAGAGGACTAAAAAAAATATTCAGTAGGCAAAATAATGTTGAGAACCTATGATCTCAAAATATTCGAATCCTAAATGATTCCAATTTTGCCCAGCTCTGTATTATTGATATTCTCGACATTGTTGACGTTATCGACATACCCGACTTCGTAGACGTGTTGTCACGTTAACTATTAAAGTCGATACGTCAACCTGATCTTTACACAGGCTAGGCTATACAGGGAGTTTTTCTTTTAAGTGTACATATCCTAATCATGTGCTGTAATTTTTCAAATATTCCTTGTTTTTTCTTAAATTTAATTTAAAGCCTTAAACGAGTGTTATCCACTCCCAGACTAAGCATGAAGTAAAATTTCGAGTTTAGAAAAGCCTGAAAATTTGGTTTGGTTGCGTAGCGCGAAGCGCGGAGCGACCAAACCAAATTTTCAGGCTTTTCTAAACTCGAAATTTTACTTCATGCGCCATGCGTACAAAACACATATTTCAAGTGAAGTTCACTTGTTCACAATATTTCAGTGCTTTCAGTGTTTAATACGCGTGGCGCATGAAGTAAAATTTCGAGTTTAGAAAAGCCTGAAAATTTGGTTTGGTCGCTCCGCGCTTCGCGCTACGCGACCAAACCAAATTTTCAGGCTTTTCTAAACTCGAAATTTTACTTCATGCTTAGTCTGGGAGTGAAAAACACTCGTTTAAAGCTTCAAATTTAAAAAAAAGCGTATGCATACGTATACTTGAAAGAAAAATTCCCTGTATATGAATTGTTTCACTTAACCTAATTTATGTAACTGTCAGTTTCTTTATCTCTGGTGTTATCGTTACCCAAGGGTCAAATTCAATATAAATATGTGTGGTATACCTTTGTAATTTTTTTGTTGTTTCAGGCCACATTAATATTTTTAATGGATCATTTAGCATTAGTCGTGTCAGCGTCTGATAGGAACAAAATGTCGGCACAGAATCTGGCCACCGCTCTGGCCCCAGTATTAATCTTACACTCGAATGTCGATTCACATCCGAGCGGCGTGAAGCAATCAGAAGTCGATTACAATCAACCAATCGGCGTGCTGAAGTACCTGCTGCAGATCTGGCCAACACCCAAACATCACTCAGGTAATGTGTTGTTTACTCTCGAAACAAACTCCTTAATTAGTACTTGTCTCGCCCGCTCCCCCATTTAACCCATCTGAATGTTTTTGTTCTTTACAAACGAAATGTAAATCCGACACATTACTACATCTCATACTCAACTCACTAGCATAGTTACATCTTGTGAAACAGACAGACACGTTTTTTTGGAATCACTTTTTGCCATTTTGATGTAGCACTTGGGTACTTTTGTTGGTTACTGTTGGTGGTTTATTTTTGTGCATGGTTGAATTTAATTGTGAACTTAGCTAGTGTGGTTAGTTGGTCGCAAACGGCGCGTTGCGATTTGTGAGTGTATTGATGTGTCGGGGTGTTGTTGGTATTGAGAGGGGGACCTTTTCAGACAGGTCGACGCGGCAGGCTACCCGGGCCGCGTGGAGACAATCGCAGTGTGTATCCTCAGGGGGGACAACAACAGCAGGCCCGGGGAGTAGAGCAGTCTCGGCCCTCAGCGGCTCCGTTTCCTCCTCCTCCTCGCTCTCTAGTCTCGGCCCCACGAGGCCCTGCGCCACCGGTCCCATCACACCAGACACTCGTAAGTATCCGCTTTCACTTACTCCTGAATTCTTAAACACAACTTGTATATGACAGTATCTTGCTCAATATTACAAAACGATTCTCGGTAAATAATACGTGGGATATCATATTATGTCCATGAATGTTGGAAATTGAGGAATACAGAGAAATTGTTCATTGTTATCGGAACTTGCTTGTTTTTTGATAGACGATCGCTACTTTTCCCATAGATAGACGATCGTTACTTTTCCTAATGAATAGAGATGATAACTGATGCAAAGATAAAATTCAATTGACTTTAAAAATCTTCAAAGGCCTAATGTTGTCCACGAATGTTGAAAATTGAGAAATATAGAGCAAGTGGTCATTGTTATTAGAACTTGCGTTTTGGGATTGCCATTGTCTTGGTGGAAGCTCCTGGTGTTGTTTTTTTCATAAATCGGGCCCTTTTTTGTCTGCAGCCACACATCCCTTCCAGAAAAGCCGCCACTGCTGTTATCTCACATTGCTAAATATTTGAGAAATCATAACAGCATCATGTGCTTCTCAAACGTCTTGTTCAAAAAGCGACATGGTTTTAGAAGCAGTTGTTCGACTTCAATCAACTTACTCACTTATAACCATTATATCGTGTTTTTTGCACGAGGTTGTACTTAAAGACATTTGATACCGTTAGGCATGATATATTGCTTGTGAAACTTGATCTTGTTAGAATCTGTCAGGAGATGCTTAAATAGATTCGTTTATATCTAACCAGGAGGACTCGGGCAGTAAGAATAGGCAGTGTTGTATCTTCTGAGATAGCAGAAACTTCTGGGGTTCCTCGGGGGTCACACCTCGGGACAGTCCTATTTACCATTTTCGTAAACTGTATTACTGACTGCTTTTATTATACGGATTTGGTGTGCTCAGATTTTTACATTTCGGTGTATATCTTTTGAGCGTCCCTCTAAGGACTGGTGGATCACCGCCATATCTGCGAACCACTGCCCGTCGGAGACCAACCTATGTGTGGACCGGAGGGGCGAAAAGGCACCCCTGGGCTTTTCAAGGCCCACCCCCGACTCCTCATTTAGCGGCGACAAGCACCAGAGCTGAGCCAACCTCGTCGTGTGCAAGTTAGCCCTATCCAAGATAGGGACACAGAGATTAACGCCTCCTGTTAAGGTGCTATGCTGGACCTCCGCTTTTATGATACAGAATGTCCTGATGATATAAAAATATTCACTGAAATATCAGATAATTTAGCATCATCATTACAATATTGTAATTAAGTTATTAAAATCTAAGGGATACTAATGAGTAAACCCTTAGTATTAAACCTTTAGTAAATTAAGTTAGCTAAATATTACTCATTGATCCATTTGTGATCAAATTGTAATTATAGTAAAATACAACTAAGTGTTTTGCAAATAATAAAAAAAATAAAAAAAAATAAAAAATTACAATATTATTTAGATAAGAGCAACTGCTGTGAGAAATAATTATCTTAAAAACACACACTTGTTGCGTGTCTCACTGGTCAAGGACTTAGGCGATACATTGAGTTTATATTGGAATTTTAACTCACATCTATCTAATATAGCGTCTGAGGCCCATCGTAAGCTAGGTATCACACGACGAAACACCAAAGAGTTCAGCAATATCAGTACTATATTTACATTATAGTTATCTTTCGTGTGACCGCAATTTGATGACTGTCCAATCCGCATAGCAAGTATGAGATAAGTTTAGCCGAAAGAGTCTAGACTAAATTTATACACTTTATTACGTACACTTTATTAGTTTCAAAGTTCTGGTTCCTACCAAGAAATTCTGCGGTACTTCCAATTGAATATGTTAGATTAGAGGCAAAGGAATGGGGATGTAATGCTTGGCTTTAATTTGAGGAATGGTTGGATTGACTACACTTACCTTCTCAGTCAGTTAAAAATCAATGTGCCTAGCTTAAGAGGTATCTTTCAGCTCCCCGCTAGTCCACATACAAGACTGTAGCCATAACGCATGCCTCTTTTCTCACGTAAGAGTCAATACATAGTGAGCAGGCAAGAGATACGGTTTCACGCAATAGGGGGAGCTAAGAGGTCTTCCCCGCTCAGCCTCAGCCGGGAGCTAAGGGCATCTCCCTCAGCTCCCCGTTAGTCCATACAAAGTTTCTAGCCTCTCCGCTTATCTCCTCCCTATGTTAAAGCCGGTTCAACAAATTGGCTCACATGGCCAGGCCAACGTTTGTTCCCACATTTGCTGTTCTTTAATACATCACAAGTGGATATCCATATATTCGCTCCACACATTGGGCGTACAACATGGCAAGTATCACTTAGCCAACGTGTGAATGGAGAAGTTGGCGCTTGTGAAGGAGTTCCTCTAATGCGGCAAGTGGCAATACAAAGTGAGGAGGCAAGTGACAAGGCTTCGTGTGGAATAGCTGGGAGCTGAGAAATCTTCTTTCAGCCTTAGTCGGAAACGAAGGGCATGTCCCTCAGCTCCTCACTAGTCCATACAAAGCCTTTAGCCTCGCCGCTTGTCTCATCACTATTTTAAAGCTGGTTCCACACATTGGACAACATGGCCAGGTCCATGTTTGTTCCAACATTTGCTGTTCTTTCACACATCACAAGTAGATATCCGTATATTGACTCCACACATTGACCATACTACATGGCAAGCGTCACTTGGCCAACGTGTGGATGGAGAAGTTGGCGCATGTGAAGGAGTTCCTTTGACGCAGAATAAAAACCGCAAGCGCCAACGTTCAAAAACTCTAATTCTGAATATTTAATTAAAACACTTGGTTTGATTCACTGATTTATATTTTCTCCGACTAGTTTCGACCATTGGTCATTTTCAAGGTGGAATGTACAAAAGATATCTAAGCAACAACTCCTTCACAAGCGCCAATTTTTCTATTCACACGTTGGCCAAGTGACACTTGACATATCGTATGGCCAATGTGTGGAGCCAATATGTGGATATACATTTGTGATGTGTGAAAGAACAGCAGCTATGGGAACAAACGTTAGCCTGGCCATATGAGCCAATCTGTGGATTACCATTTGTGATGTGTGAAAGAACAGCAGATATGGGAACAAACGTTGGCCTGGCCATGTGAGCCAATGTGTTGTACCGGCTTTAACATAATGAGGAGACAAGCGGCGAGGCTAGATACTTTGTATGGACTAGCGGGGAGCTGAGGGAGATGCCCTTAGCTCCCGGCTGAGGCTGAGCGGGGAAAACCTCTTAGCTCACCGCTATTGAGTAAAGCCTTGTCACTTGCCTCCTCACTATGTATTGACTCTTACGTGAGAAAAGAGGCAAACGTTGTGGCTAGAGTCTTACATGTGGACTAGCGGGGAACTGAAAGAGACCTCTTAAGCTAAGTGTAGTCGATCGAGCCGTTCCTCAGATTAAAGCCAAGCATTACATCTCCATTCCTTTGCCTCTACTCTAACATATTCAATTGCAAGTACCTCAGAATTTCAAGCGGCGAAGCTAGAAACTTTGTATGGGCTAGCGGGGAGCTGAGGGAGATGCACTTAGCTCCCTGCTGAGACAAACGTCAAGGCTTGCTAGTAAGGAGTTGAGGAGACAACTCTCCGCTAGTCAACATGCAAAAGCCTCGACGCTTGCCTGCTTGTGTTGCGTTACTATGAGCATACTCTGAGACAAAATTTGTCAATCAACAGTCACATACTACTTACGGAGCCGGATCACCTTTTTACATTATGCTGGCGCTCTTATTAGTTGAAATAAACATCGAAATAGGGTCTAAATCAAGTCTATTTGTTTAATCGAAATCTGCGACGAATTTCTGACAAAGCACCTTTTAGTTTCGGCTGTTGTGTTTCTGAGACGCTTCGGCGGACCTCACGAAATGGCGCAATGGGCTGCAAGTTGCTCACCCTTGTCTAGAGTATTATTGCATTTTTTGTATGGACTTTCAGTGAATAATCATTAAACATTAAAAGGTATAATTATAGGTGATGTGATTTGAATTTATTTTATATTTAGGGCCAATCATCAGTAAACAAAGGTCCCTACCGTCCGCTCTCACCGCGAGTAGGGCCACCGGCAGCGGCTGCGGCGGGCGGTCTCAAGCCCCGGCAGGTGATAGTCTCTTCGCCAGGCTCGCCAAGCAGCAGCAGTGACTCCCAGTCGGGGTCCGACTCCGTCAAACACTGCCTGCCCAGCCGCGTCCAGTCGCCAGCCATTAGGGCCTCGCCCTCCTCGATGCGCAACTCGCCCTCCGCGACAATACGCAACTCCCCGTCGACCACGAACGGCCTCCACAACTCACCGACCTCGACCAGCATCACCACCAACTCTCCAGGACCAAGAAACTCACCGTCAATCACCAGTTTGAGCCGCGCGAGTCCGTCGATTTTACAGAGCACCACCAGGAGCAGCTCACCGGCCATGCAGGGTAGCTCAGCGGGGTTGGCAGTCACGTTGTCTTCGGGAACCAGCGCCCTCTCGACTCTTTCCGGCTTGCAATCGACCATTTCCAATATAAGCACAACGGCTAACAACCTCTACAGCTTGAACTACGGCCAATCTACGAATTACAGCCAGCCCGCAAACTACAGCCAACCAACCACGTTCGCCAGCACCAACCCCTTCCTCACTGGAGCCTACATGAACTACAGCCCGGAACCCACTTATATGTCCAGCGAGAAGTACAACACAATCGGCTCCAGCAAGGAGATTAAACCATTCGCCTTCGACAACGGAAAGGACAAACCGTTCAGCTTTGAATCCAACGGGAAGGAAGTCAAATTCAGCTACGATAACAATAAAGACAAACCCTTCGCCTACGAGAACGGGAAAGAATCGTCGAAAGTCTACACCTACGAAAACGGCAAAGACAACAAACCTTTCAGCTTCGAAAACGGAAAGGACAAACCCTTCTCCTACGAAAACGGAAAGGACGTCAAGGGCTATAGTAGCTACGCGGATAGCTACCACGCCAAAACCACCTACGAAAGCAGCGAATCCATGTACACCAGCAGCGATTCCTCTTCGAAATTCAGCACAATGGGATCTAAATCAGGGTACTTGGCGACCTCCTACGGCGGCTCGGAACTGAAATACAGCCCCAACAAGGACAGGTTCGACACCAGCCCGAATTCGGGCCTGCTAGGGGTTGAGGAAACTCCCACTCCCACGAGCAGCATCGAAACTGAGGATAGTAACACTAGGGAGGTGGGGGAGAAGGATGTGGAAGGGGATGGGGAGCAGAGCGATTAGATTTTTGAGAGGCTGGTGAGTGCACACTTTTTTTGAACTATTTACGGCAGCATTTACGATAAAAGACAAAATAGGGTATGATGCGGGGAAAACATATGTTAATACGTACCGTGCGCGGTTCACTTCCATTTCGATATTCTTTTGTTTGTTTGTTTGTTTGTTCGTTTGTTTGTTTGTTGAGAGAGCAACGTAAGGATTAATAAATGGTGGAACACTGAAGTATATGTCTGCTTTTTAGAATCAAACGTATATTAGGATCATTGTTAACTATTAAATAAATTATATTTGTACAAGATGGATCAATACTGCATGGACTGGTTCTTAAAGCCTTGGAGTTTTTTAAAAATTAATTTTTTAAAGGAAATGGTGTTTTCCACTCTAAGACTAAGCATGAAGTAAAATTTCGAGTTTAGAAAAGCCCCGTGAAAATTTGTCGTGGGTCGCGCAGCGACCCGAGACAAATTTCTGGGCATTTCTAAACTCGAAATTTTACTTCATGCGCCACGCGTATAAGACACAGATTTTAAGTGAAATTCGAATATACATGAATTTCACAATATTTTAGTGTTTTATACGCGTGGCGCATGAAGTAAAATTTCGAGTTTAGAAAAGCCCAGAAAATTTGTCTCGGGTCGCTGCGCGACCCTCGACAAATTTTCACGGAGCTTTTCTAAACTCGAAATTTTACTTTATGCTTAGTCTGGGAGTGGAAAACACTCTGTGAAGCTTCAAATTGAACTCTTTTAAGAATAAAACAATTTACAATTATTTGAATTTGCAGTTCACGTCAGAAATGATCCATACATTTCTATATGGTTTGAACTAACAATAAATCTTTAGATATTCCCCGTTTTTTTTTTGTTAAATTCAATTTGAAGCTTTAAACGAGTGTTTTCCACTCCCAGACTAAGCATGAAGTAAAATTTTGAGTTTAGAAAAGCCCCGCGAAAATTTGTCGAGGGTCGCGCAGCGACCCGAGACAAATTTTCTGGGCTTTTCTAAACTCGAAATTTTACTTCATGCGCCACGCGTATAAAACAGTTATTTCGAGTGAGGTTCAAGTATACATAAGCTTTACAATATTTTAGTGTTTAATACGCGTGGCGCATGAAGTAAAATTTCGAGTTTAGAAAAGCCCAGAAAATTTGTCTCGGGTCGCTGCGCGACCCTCGACACAATTTAACGGGGCTTTTCTAAACTCGAAATTTTACTTCATGCTTAGTCTGGGAGTGGAAAACACTCTGTGAAGCTTCAAATTGAACTCTTTTAAGAAAACAACGAATGTCGGAAAATTTACAAATATTTGAATTTGCAGTTCACGTCAGAAATGATTCATACATTTCTATATGGTTTGAACTAGCAATAAATCTTTAGATATTCCCCGTATTTTTTGTTAAGTTCAATTTGAAGCTTTAAACGAGTGTTTTTCACTCCCAGACTAAGCATAAAGTAAAATTTCGAGTTTAGAAAAGCCCCGTGAAAATTTGTCGAGGGTCGCGCAGCGACCCGAGACAAATTTTCTGGGCTTTTCTAAACTCGAAATTTTACTTCATGCGCCACGCGTATAAAACAGTGATTTCGAGTGAGGTTCAAGTATACATAAGCTTCACAATATTTTAGTGTTTAATACGCGTGGCGCATGAAGTAACATTTCGAGTTTAGAAAAGCCCAGAAAATTTGTCTCGGGTCGCTGCGCGACCCGAGACAAATTTTCACGGGGCTTTTCTAAACTCGAAATTTTACTTCATGCTTAGTCTGGGAGTGGAAAACACTCGTTTAAAGCTTCAAATTGAACTCATGTAAAAAACAACGAATGTCGGAAAATTTTAAATATTTGAATTTGCGGTTCATGTCTGAACTGATTCATACATTTCTATAAGTTTTGAACTAACAATAAATCTATATATATTCCTTGTTTTTTTGTTAAGTTTAATTTGAAACTTTAAACGAGTGTTTTCCACTCCCAGACTAAGCATGAAGTAAAATTTCGAGTTTAGAAAAGCCCCGTGAAAATTTGTCGAGGGTCGCGCAGCGACCCGAGACAAATTTTCTGGGCTTTTCTAAACTCGAAATTTTACTTCATGCGCCACGCGTATAAAACACTGATTTCGAGTGAGGTTCAAATATACATAAGCTTCACAATATTTTAGTGTTTAATACGCGTGGCGCATGAAGTAAAATTTCGAGTTTAGAAAAGCCCAGAAAATTTTCATAGGGCTTTTCTAAACTCGAAATTTTACTTCATGCTTAGTCTGGGAGTGGAAAACACGCGTTTGAAGCTTCAAATTTAACTTTAAAAAAAAACAAGGGACATCTAAAGATTTACAGAAAATTGAACAGACGATACACTCTAGAGGTTTTTTTTTTTTTTAATGAACACACGATACACTCTAGAGGGTAATTGTTTTATTGAACATACGATACATCTTATTTAATGAATTAATATTAATCGTCAGTTTGGGATATCGATCGGAGGTCTTTCTAAATTTTTTTGAAAATAATTTACCAAAACACCAAAGGCTATAGCATTATTGATCCAACCTGTATACGATTTTAGTTAGTAGATCAAAATAAATAAATTAAAAAAATATTTACAAATGAACGAGGAGACAAAAGGAGACAACTATGTTAATCTAAGTGGGTGATTAGATCATTGTTATATGTTTGCACAACAAATTTACTTTCCTTGATTATTGGAAAAACCTATAATTTTTCGATTCGGATTTTTTATGGACTATAATATTTAAACTGATAATAAGGAAAATAACCATTTTATGAAAAATATACATATATATTATACATATATAAATATTATTCGGTGTTAATGACTACTTACATATACATTAAAATAATGGATATATAAACCAAAGAAAAAAAACATACATGCACAAAGTAATACTTTTTTGAGAGGATAATGTAAGGAACAACACTGCCATTTATATTCGTATTATAGGCAGACCCGATTTTTTTTATTTTTCGGTTGATTTTTTAGGTGAGATTATTGTAGGAATCCCATCACGTGATTGTGATATGATTTAGTTTGTAAATTAGAATAGAATTAAAAATGAAATTACAATTAATTGCGCGTTTGAAATTTAATTTCATTACAATAAATAAATAAGTTACTGGATTGAAATTAAATTTCATTACAATAAATAAATAAGTTACGGGATTGAAATTTAATTTCATTACAATAAATAAATAAGTTACGGGATTGAAATTTAATTTCATTACAATAAATAAATAAGTTACGGGATTGAAATTTAATTTCATTACAATAAATATATAAATTACGGAAATAAAATTTAATTTCCTTACAATAAATATACAGCGTGTTTCTAAATTGATGCAATTTCTTTATTCAAAACCCCTTCTTTTCCAACTTTGAGCCCTTTAAAGTTAGGAGACAAAAATTGTTTTTATTTGAGATATCCACCAGCGATGTAATTTAATTTCATTACAATAAATAAATAAGTTACGGGATTGAAATTTAATCTCATTACAATAAATAAATAAGTTACGGGATTGAAATTTAATTTCATTACAATAAATATATAAATTACGGAAATAAAATTTAATTTCCTTACAATAAATATACAGCGTGTTTCTAAATTGATGCAATTTCTTTATTCAAAACCCCTTTTTTTCCAACTTTGAGCCCTTCAAAGTTAGGAGACAAAAATTGTTTTTATTTGAGATATCCACCAGCGATGTAATTTAATTTCATTACAATAAATAAATAAGTTACGGGATTGAAATTTAATTTCATTACAATAAATAAATAAGTTACGGGATTGAAATTTAATTTCATTACAATAAATATATAAATTACGGAAATAAAATTTAATTTCCTTACAATAAATATACAGCGTGTTTCTAAATTGATGCAATTTCTTTATTCAAAACCCCTTTTTTTCCAACTTTGAGCCCTTCAAAGTTAGGAGACAAAAATTGTTTTTATTTGAGATATCCACCAGCGATGTAATTTAATTTCATTACAATAAATAAATAAGTTACGGGATTGAAATTTAATTTCATTACAATAAATAAATAAATTACGGAAATAAAATTTAATTTCCTTACAATAAATATACAGAGTGTTTCTAAATTGATGCAATTTTTTTTATTCAAAACCCCTTCCTTTCCAACTTTGAGCCCTTTAAAGTTAGGAGACAAAAATTGTTTTTATTTGAGATATCCACCAGCGATGTATAATGCGGGCATGCGAGGGAAACTGTTCGGTGGGGCATCCGGGGTCTGCGTGCGCGAAGTGCGATCGTAACCTGAGTCAGCGTATTTCGCTAAATTCGGTCGGAATGACGGTCGGTCTGGTTTGTTCCTTCGAAGGGAATCGCAAGTCTATTTTCGCTGAAACCGAATACTGTGTAATCGGGTATCCTTATCGCGTTGTTTGAACTTCGAGTTTATAAGAGAATCTTACTGTTTAAAATGATGTATTTTATATAATATATAAAATTACGAGAAAACTATTCGTGAAAATGCAAACAATGTCTTAATTAATAAGACAACTCAAGACGATAAATATCCATTGAAACAACTGCTTTCCGTGCAAATACAATGGATATTTATCGTCTTGAGTTGTCTTATTAATTAAGACATTGTTTGCATTTTCACGAATAGTTTTCTCGTAATTTTATATATTATGTTTAAAGTGTGCAAACTATAAGAAGCGTAAGCTTATTTTCTCGAATTCAAATAGTTTTGAATTTGAATTTATCTTGATTTATTTTAATTTGATTTAGAAATAATGAATCTATTTTAATATTCTAATTCAAATTCAAATTGCTTTATTAACGGCAATGAACCCTTTTACATCAGAATATAAACATTATAAATAACAATTAACAAATTATACTGCTACTAAATCAACAGAGACTAATTATAAGTATTGGCGTAAGATAAAATGCAAGTTAGAGTAATAAGAAACTGTTCGGTGATAGTTAATTTAATTTACATAAATAATTAAAATGTATTAGTAATTATTATTATAATCATCTTTTAAACATGAAATAATATCAAAGTAAATTTAGTTAATATTATGTGCTCATTTTGAATATGTAAATTACAATGTTGACAGTGGCCTTATATTTTAATTTTATTTACTAATATTTATTTAAGATGTCTTTTTGAAATTATTGCAAATAAATTGTTATAATTTTAATAAATCTAAATCTAATAAATATAGAATTTTAATGTAAAGTAATTAGTAGGTACAAACAATTCAGCATTTTAAATTGTAATATCTTCTTTTAAACATGAAATCTAGACAACGCAATAAGGATATCCGATTACACTGCATTCGGTTTCACCAAAAATAGGCCTGCGATTCCCATCGAACGAGCGAAACAGACCGAAATTCGGCCGCGGATTTTAGCGAAATATGCTGACTCAGGTTGCGATCGCACTTCGCGCATTCAGGTACCCGCATTCAGGTCCCCTTCGAACAGTTACCCCCGCATGCCCGCATTTTACATCACTAATATCCACTATGGAAGAATTTCGAAGAACGAAATTTGGCAGATAACAAAATAGACAATTTAACATAAAGAAAAATTGAGTTTTTCAATAGTTTTCAGAATATTTACAAAATATAAACACGAATTAAAATTAATATCGACTTTCTGCGAAATGTTTGTCTCATTGAGACAAGTCTCCAAATATTCATTGAAACAACTACTTCTCATGAACAATGAATATTTGGAGACTTGTCTCAATGAGACAAACATTTTGCAGGAAGTCGATATTAATTTTAATTCGTTTTTATATTTTGTAAATATTCTGCAAACTATTGAAAAACTAAATTTTTCTTTATGTTAAATTGTCTTTATGTTTGGCAGATAACTGTTTCTAATAAAATAGCACTTTTTGAAGATTTTTGTAGCCCTTATATGTTATTACAAGGGAGTGAAAGAATCAACCCCTATAATAATTTCAATCAGAACTTTTTAATCCATCTACATTTTTCTATTTAAAAACTTGATTTAAATGGATCGATTCAATCTGTAACTTTTTTGTCTCTTGACATTTTCTCTTAAAATTATTAGTTTGATTACAAAAAAATGAAATAATACATACTCTCATTTGACATAATTCAGAGATTGCTTTTTATTTACTAAGAAAAATCAAGTAGGCTGATGTCAAATGAAGTCATACTATTTTCTAAAATATCTAAAGAGTTTTATACGTATAGACTAAAAACATTTTTTATTTCAAAACTTAATTTAAATGGAGGGATTTAATCTGCAACTTTTTTGTCTTTTGACATTTTCTTTTAAAATTGTTAGTTTGATCACAAAAAAATAAAATAATACATACGCTACTTTGACATAATTTAGAGATTACTTATTATTTGTTAAGAAAAATCAAGTAGGCTGATGTCAAATGAAGTCATACTTTTTTCTCAAATTTCTAGAAAGTTTCATACGTATGGACTGAAAATATGTTGCACAAGTAAATAAGACTTTATTGAAAGATTGGCATTTTCTGTAACTTGTAGAGGACGAGGTTTTGAGCAAAATATTATATGAAACAATAAAACACTTCTAATTTTGTTTGTACAACACTTTTTTATTTTACGTGACTGCAATTTCGGCAACTTTAGCTTGCCATTATCAAACATCAAGTAGGCTGATGTCAAATGAAGTCATACTATTTTCTAAAATTTCTAGAGAGTTTTATACGTATGGACTGAAAATATGTTGCACAACTAAAATAGGCTTTATTGAAAGAATTGCATTTTCTATAACTTGGAGCGGAAGGGCTTTTGAACAAAAAATTATATGAAACAATAAAACACTTTTAACTTTGTTTGTATAACACTGTTTTATTTTACGTGACTGCAGTTTCGGCAAACTTTAGCTTACCATTATCAAACGTGTAGTTTGATAATGGGAAGCTAAAGTTGCTGAAACTGCAGCCACGTAAAATAAAACAGTGTTATACAAACAAAGTTAAAAGTGTTTTATTGTTTCATATAATTTTTTGTTCAAAAGCCCTTCCGCTCCAAGTTATAGAAAATGCAATTCTTTCAATAAAGCCTATTTTAGTTGTGCAACATATTTTCAGTCCATACGTATAAAACTCTCTAGAAATTTTAGAAAATAGTATGACTTCATTTGACATCAGCCTACTTGATGTTTGATAATGGCAAGCTAAAGTTGCCGAAATTGCAGTCACGTAAAATAAAAAAGTGTTGTACAAACAAAATTAGAAGTGTTTTATTGTTTCATATAATATTTGTTATACAAACAAAGCTGAAAGTCAAAATTGACTTTGTGTTCAGTGTTCCGGCACTAAATACCCACAGACGCGGTTCGGACTTCCAGGTCCTCTTCAGTGTGGTCCCGACCCAGTGCTAAGGAATACTGAACATTTCTGACTATTTCAAGCCAATATGTGAAAACTATTAATGGATTCGATAGCTAACGCCATCTAATGCTCTATAGTGGCATTATCAATGACACGAATACACAAGTGCATATATAGGTCACTGTTTCGTCTACGAACGAGCTATACTTTGTAAAACCAGAAAACAAATATCAAAATTGAATTTGTGTTCAGTATTCCGGCAGTATACGAGACCACGCTGAAGAGTCCGAACGCGTCTGTACCCACAGACGCGTTTCGGCACCAGATACCCATTTGGTGCCGGAATACTGAACACAAATTCAATTTTGATATTTGTTTTCTTGTTTCACAAATAAAGTTTAGCTCATTCGTGGACGAAACAGTGACCTGTATATGCACTTTGTGCATTCGTGTCATTGACGATGCCACTATGGAGCATTAGATGGCGTTAACTATTGAATCTATTAAAAGTTAAAAGGGTTTTATTGATAAGTTTAAAAGGCTATTATTAAACATGTATTGATGAATGTTATATGAAAGACCTCCCCTAATTTTTGCTAAAAAATCACCCATTAAAATCTTTCGCATCAATTTAGAACACCCTGTATATTCTCTAGAAGTCAAATAGTTTTGAATTTGAAACGTAATTGCATTACAATAAATAAATAAATTACGAGATTGATATTCAATTTATTACAATAAATACAACAAATTACTAGATTAAAATTTAATTACATTTGAATAAATAAATAAATTAGGAGATTGATATTCAATTTCACTACAATTTATTTATTTATTGTAATAACATTAAATTTCAAACTAGTAGTTTGATGTATTTAAATTACTAAATTGAAATTTAATGTTATTACAATAAATAAATAAATTACGAGATTAAAATTCAATTTCATTACAGTAACTAAATAACTTACGAGATTGAAATTTAATTTTATTACAATAAATAAATAAATTACCAGATTGAAATGAAATTTCATTACAATAAATAAATAAATTACCAGATTGTAATTACATTTTTAATTTGAAATTAGGCACATGAATTACAATGAATTTCATTGTACTGTATAAATAAATTACTGGATTGTAATTAAATTTATAATGAACTTCATTGTATTAAAATTCGTTTATTGTCTAATTTATATGTTAAATAAAAAAATCAGATTAAATCTGACTAGTTGTAATTATTTTTTTATAATCTAGAATTTTTTGACATGATTGTGATTTAATTTTTGTATAAATTAATTTTCCGTTGATTTTTTCATTGCATCAAATTCGATTCATAATTTATAAAAATTAAAATAATTTATTAAATTATATAAATTGACACAGATAAATTATTTTTTAATCATGAAGCTTGCAAAATGTCGCAAGCAACCTCAAATAAAAATCTTTTCATCAAACAAAACTCTTTTCATCAAACAAAACTCTTTTCATCAAACAAAACTCTTTTAATCAAAGAAAATATTAAATCAGAAAATATCGATTAAAATTCGTTCGATCAAAAATATTAAAACATGCGATAATTTCGCAATTTGTCTTACAAAAACGAATTTGAATGCTAATACTTTTCGAAATTATTTTGTGTTTTAGCATTAAAATTCGTTTTTGTAAGACAAATTACAAAAATTATCGCATGTTTTTATATGTTTGATGGAACGGATTTTAATCGATATTTTCTGATTTAATATTTTTAACATTTTTATTTTCAAGTTCAAGTTATGTTTGAGCATTTGAATTTGTTTTTAAAAGACAAATTGCAAAAATTATGGCATTTTTTAATATTTTTGATCGAAAGGATTTCAATCGATATTTTCTCATTTAATTCCTAATTTCTATGATATTTTCTTGAAATATACGAGATCAGCGGTTTTTTCATAAAGTTTTATTTTTGTAAAGCGCGTGTTTGCCACTCCCAGACTAAGCATGAAGTAAAATTTCGAGTTTAGAAAAGCCTGAAGCCTGAAAAATGTTCAGCCTTTTTTAAACTCGAAATTTTACTTCATGCGCCACGCGTATTAAACACTGAATTAGTGTGAATTTCGTTGCCCATACAACTTTCATTATTTATGTAAAAATTATGTTTCTTATAGAAGAAAATTGCGAAAATTATCGCATGTTTTCATATTTTTAATGGAACGGATTTTAATTGATATTTTTTGATTTAATATTTTTAACATTCCTATTTTTAATAATATTCAACAAAACTCTTTTCAAATTATTTTATATTTGAGCATTTGAATTTGTTTTTAAACGACAAATTACAGATATTATGGCATTTTTTAATATTTTTAATCGGACGGATTTAAATCGATATTTTCTCATTTAATATTTTTACCGTTCCTATTTTCTATAATATTCAACAAAACTCTTTTCATCAAACAAAACTCTTTTTAAATTATCTTATGTTTGAGCATTTCTATTTGTTTTTGAAAGATAAATTTTAAAAATAATGGTGTTTTTTATATTTTTGATCAACCGGATTTTAATCGATTTTAATTCCTATTTTCTATAATATTTCTTGATATCTACGAGATCACCGGTTTTTTGTCAAGTTTTATTTTTGTAAAGCGCGTGTTTTTCAATCGTTAGTTAAGCATGAAGTAAAATTTCGAGTTTAGAAAAGCCTGAAAATTTGGATTTGCCGGCAGCGCGTAGCGCGCCGGCAAATCCAAATTTTCAGGCTTTTCTAAACTCGAAATTTTACTTCATGCGCCACGAGTATTAAACACTGATTTAGTGTTTATTTTTATATTTTCAACCAGAGATAGAAAAAAAAAATGTTTTAGAAACTTTAATATTTGTAAATTATTACACAATTGAAACACGATTTTAACTTTGTTTGTATAACTGAGACTTTATTAAGTAACTATAGTTTCGACAACTTTAACTTGTCATTTTCAAACTCAGGGTGTTTTTTGAGTTTGAAAATGACAATTTAAAGTTGTCGAAACTATAGTCATTTAATAAAGTCTATGTTATACAAACAAAGTTAAAATCGTGTTTCAATTGTAAATTATTATGTATAACAAAGTATAAGCCTCCACCGTTGGCAGTTTTTTAAATTATTATATATATTTTTTTTAAATCTTTGGTAATAACAAATAAATACATAATATATAATTTCCACAGAAAAAACTTAAGGTATTTTCTCTATGTCTTAGAAACTTTAATAATTATAAATTATTGTATATATTTTTTTCAATCTTTGCTTTGAAAGTATAAAATAAATACATGTATAAGAAACATAATTTTCACAGAGAAAATCTAAGATATTATCTCTATGTCTCAGAAACTTTAATATTTATAAATTATTATGTAATTTTTGTTCAATCTTTGGTTGAAAGTGTAAAATAAATACATAATGTATAAGAATTATAATTTTAACAGAGAAAATGTACGATATTTTTTCTATGTCTCAGAAACTTCAATATTTATAAATTATTATATATATTTGTTTTCAATCTTTAGTTGAAAGTATAAAATAAATGCATAATGTATAAGAAACATAATTTTCACATAAATAATAACAATTTTATGAGCAAGGAAATTCACACTGAATCAGTGTTTAATATGCATGGCGCATGAAGTAAAATTTCGAGTTTAGAAAAGCCTGAAAATTTGGTTTGGTCGGGTAGCGCTCCGCGCTACGCGACCAAACCAAATTTTCAGGCTTTTCTAAACTCGAAATTTAACTTCATGCTTAGTCTGGGAATGGAAACACTCGTGAGAAGTTTAAAATTTGTAAAAAGCAACGAATGTTTGAAAATATACAAAACTGAAAGAACATTTTTCAGTATGTTTTTCTCAATTAGTGCAAAAATAATTCGATTTATTTTAAATGAACAAACATTAAATCATTTTTATTATAATTTATTTTTTTAATATTGAATCATTTAATTTTATTGTGTTATATGTTTTTAACAAGGGAGTTTTTTGGGAATAAAGATATTATTATAGACATATGGTTTTTTGAGTTACGTAAAGATTTATCTAACTTGGAATGAAAACACTAACACTTTCTTCACAATATTGTTTGTTTATATTGTGAAGAAAGTGTTAGTGTTTTCATTCGAATTTAAAGATATATATATATATATATATATATATATATATATCTTTATTTCTGAATTATAATTACACAACACTCATATTACAGTCAATTAACATAAACTACACAACATTTTTCTTTTTTTTTTTCAATTCAGAAATTATCTATCGACCGTAGTTGATCTTTTCGCCTTTAGAGATATTATTATTAAAAAAAAGCGTTAGTGTTTTCATTCCAAGTTAAAAATATTATTATTATTATTATAATTATTTGATAAAAATTTAATTGTTTTTAATGCAAAGAGAAAATCAAAAGAAAGGAAAAAATATGAGGTAAACATACAATTCGTAAAATTAATCAACGTTATTTCTATGAAAGTTAGAAATACCGGGTGTGCTAATTAATAATTAATTAATAAATTAAATAAGACATCCTAAGAAAAAATAAACTTATTTACTAATTGTTCTGTATATATAAAAAACCTTCATCTAATTTTATGTAATTGTGAATAGCGATCTCATCGATCATTGTTGTTTAAATTTTAAGTAACTGTACAGCGATTCTTTTCATCCTCATTAAACTTAGGAAAAAATCATCATCAAGTCATCCCCTGCAGGGTTAAACTTAATTCATCCACAAAACACCCTGTATTAAAAAAGAAAGTAAAGTAACACACAAACAATAATTGCTTTTCATAGCAATAAGATGATTAACTAACTATAAACTATATAAATAAAATAAATGTAGCTACATAAGTCGTGCGTGTATAAAACAATTACGATTCGATCTGCTTTTTCTACAAAACCCTTTTCAAAAATTTGAGTTGCTAGTCGCGAACACGGAGACATTCAAAGTTTGTTTTGAAAAAAAATCAATGTAATGCACACTGAAGTAAATAAGGAAATGTGTGTCGGGCATATCATAGCTAACCTTCCACTCGCCTAATAGCCTGTCTTTATAACTGTGGCTGAAAAAAAAACTAATTATGGGAAAAAATATTAAAAAAATAAATTATGTACATGTTAGTAGTGTGTGAGAGAGAAAATAATTAACAAAAAAATAACACTAGTCAATTTTAAGTTTTGTCAATTTTAGATGAGTAGTTAAATTTTTAGACTGTTGAATATTGCACTGGCTATAAAGAAAAGAAAAAAAAAATAAATTATTAATCGTGGTTTATCTGATATAAAAGAATTTATTTTACGTTAAATTCGCGATGATTGTTTCGTATGGGATAAATATAATGTAGACAGATTTTAGAATATTTATGAATATATATTTGCAAATCAAAAATATATTATAAGTATATCGTATTTAAAAAAAGAAGAAGAAGAAGATGTGTGAGAGTTATTAATGCAACATAGGGGATAGTGTACATCGCTGTGGGTTATTTATTGATACATATTTTTACGCCACAGATATATAATATATTGGAGAGTATATATAACATATTTATTTAAGAACATATAAATATATTATTATTATTATACAATACCTTTTCATTGCTAACTATTTATTAATACCTTTTACATCGAAATGAATCACAATAAAAAACTCTTTTATTAGTTACTTCACTTTTATTTTTATTCGTTAGATGTACATTTCGAGTGAAAAGCACTCATTATCAATAACTAAAAATAAAAATTGAAGTAAGGAATAAAAGTGTTTTTTATTGTGATTAAATACTCCACATAACTCAATAAAACAATTAGTGATCGAAATGAATATTAACATTCTCAATACTTCTCATAAAATAAAAGAAAACAATGTGCATCATGCTTTAGCATTTTTGCCGTCAACTTTGCAAAAGATGAATTGAATCCCCCAGAGATAAAACCAGCCATATGTGATTTGACAAACTTGTGGCACAATGACAAAAACTAATTTTGCAGCGACTTTAAAATAAATGAATAGTGTTTTAACACTTTTTATTTATTTAAAAGTCGCTGTAAAATCAGTTTTTTTTTCAATTACAAAATCTGCCAACTTTTTACTAAGTTTTACATAAATTGTCCTGTCCAGTTTGCGAAACATGAATTAAATGCCCCAGAGACAAAACCAGCCACATGTGATTTGACAAACTTGTGACAAAATGACAAAAACTGATTTTGCAGCGACTTTTAAATAAATGAATAATATAATAATATAAATTTATTCAAAAACAATGGTACACAATCATATACCAACATACAAAATGTAACATGTTTGAAACGTGAAAATAGAAAAAAAAGATAGAGAACAACTTATCCGCTAAAATAGTCACTAAATTCTTTGACTGAATACGGTTCTATATTTAAAATCAAATCGAATACGGCTGACCTAAATTTGTTAGAGCACGTGATTGTTTTAATTTCGTTTGGTAAAATGTTATAAAGTTTGGTGCATGCGTAGAATGCTGTTTTTTTCTGTCAGAGACAATTTATGACTTGGATATTTCAAGTGATACCTACATATAGAAGTTGTTCGCTTACTTTTTTCAAAATAAATGATGTGAGTAGAACAAAATTTGAGACATTCAAAAACATATAAGCCGGAAACTGTGAGGAGACGATTCTCTTTAAATTTGCTGCGGCAAGAGTATTGATAAGAGTAATTGAAAATTATTCGTAGCGCTTGCTTTTGCAAAATGAAAATTCTATTAAGTTCAGATGATCCTCCCCAGTGTATTATTCCAAATCGAATATGCGAGATGAACATGGCATGATACACGTCTACTAAGGCCTTTATTGTTACGATGTCTTTAAGTTTCCGCAGACAAAAACATTTCGCACTTAGTTTTTTACTGAGGTTTTCAATATGACATTTCCAATTGAGATTTTCATCCAATTGTACTCCTAAAAAACGAATATTATTTTTTAAGATTATTTCTTGGTTGTTCAGATTAAATTTGTTTATGTTGTGATTATTTTTCTTGTTGCTTGCCTTGAATACGATGAAATGAGTTTTACTCTCATTTAAGATCATTTCATTGCGCATGCACCAATTTTTAATAAAGTTAATTTGTTTTGTAATGCACCTCCATTGTTAGAAGAAATTATGAGATTGGTGTCATCTGCATAGCTGGGAATGTAACTATTGTTAACTGATTCTAATGAAAACAAATCATTTAGGTAAATTATAAACAAGATTGGGCCCACCATACTACCCTGTGCCACCCCTCTCTTAAGGATTAAACTATTGGATCTCACTGATTGACCATTTTTAGTTATTTCCACTAATTGCCTCCTGTCGGTTAAGTACGATTTGAACCAGTCGTTTGTTATACCGCGTACACCGTATTGGTTCAATTTATCTAAGAGTATAATGTGGTTAATGGAGTCAAACGTACATGAAAAATCTAAAAAAACACCACATGTTATCTCTCCGTTTTCTAGAGAGGACATTATACGTTTTATAAATTTAAACAAAGCTAAATCGATATTTGTGTTGGGTAGATAACCGTGCCGTCTCAAATCAAACATTTTATATTCTTGAAAAAGTGTGTTAACCTATCTGCTATTAGCGATTCTAATAGTTTAGAGAAACTAGTTAGCATTGTAATCGGTCTGTAGTTGTCCAAGTCGTGCTTGTCACCTTTTTTGTGTAACGGTTTTATTAGTCCGTATTTTAAAATTTGGGGGAATGTTGCTTCTTGCATAGAGCTGTTAAATAGTTGTGCCAGTGGTTCAGCTAGTAGGTGGATTATTTTTTTCAATAAATAATTTGACACATTATCGATTCCCGCACTTTTTTTGTTTTTTATGATTTTTGTTTTTGTTATTAATTCTTTGGTCGACACAGGTAGAAAATACATGGAGTTAGTTTGCATTGGAATAATATTGGTGTATTTAAGCTGAGGCGAAACGGCAACTAATCGGTCGGATTTATTAGTGAAGTTGTTGTTAAAATCGTTAACCAATTTGATAACGTTTTCATCACCTGTAATTACTTCTTTCCCCGGACTTCGTTCTATGTTGTGTTTTACAATATTCAAAGTCATTTTGGATTTATTGTCAGCATTCATTATTTTATTATCGTAATATGTCTTCTTTTCTGTTTTTAACTGCTCATCATACTTTCTTTTATATTTTTTATACAATTGAGTGAATTTCGCGCAGTGACTACTTAGTGCTCTACATATTGACATTTTATCTTTATAAAATTTTATTTTTTGTGTGTTAAATATTAACTTTTTTGATTTGGCTCTTAACGTGGCCAGGGGGAAGGATTTCCAAAAATATCTGTTAAAGGTCGCCATAAAATGATTGAACTTTGTATTTATGTCTGCTATATGAGGCACAGTTCATCTTTGAATAGTTAAATAGTGAATAGTCTTTTAACACTATTAATTTATTTAAAAGTCGCTGTAAAATCAGTTTTTTTTCAACTGCAAAATCTGCCAACTTTTTACTAAGTTTTACATAAATTGTCTTGTCCAGTTTACGAAACATGAATTGAATCCCCCAGAGACAAAACCAGCCATATGTGATTTGACAAACTTGTGGCAAAATGACAAAAACTAATTTTGCAGCGACATTTAAATAAATGAATAGTTTTTTAACACTATTAATTTATTTAAAAGTCGCTGTAAAATCAGTTTTTTTTTTCAATTGCAAAATCTGCCAACTTTTTACTAAGTTTTGCATAAATTGTCTTGTCCACTTTGCGAAACATGAATTGAATCCCCCAGAGATAAAACCAGCCATATGTGATTTGACAAACTTGTGGCAAAATGACAAAAACTGATTTTGCAGCGAATTTTAAATAAATGAATAGTGTTTTAACACTATTAATTTATTTAAAAGTCGCTGTATAATCAGTTTTTTTTTCAGTTGCAAAATCTGCTAACTTTTTACTAAGTTTTACATAAATTGTCTTGTGCAGTTTGCGAAACATAAATTGAGTCCCCCAGAGACAAAACCAGCCATATGTGATTTGACTAACTTGTGGCAAAATTATAAAAACTGATTTTGCAGCGACTTTTAAATAAATGAATAGTGTTTTAACACTAATAATTTATTTAAAAGTCGCTGTATAATCAGTTTTTTTTTTTCAATTGCAAAATCTGCTAACTTTTTACTAAGTTTTACATAAATTGTCTTGTCCACTTTGCGAAACATGAATTGAATCCCCCAGAGATAAAACCAGCCATATGTGATTTGACAAACTTGTTGCAAAATGACAAAAACTAATTTTGCAGCGACTTTTAAATAAATGAATAGTGTTTTAACACTATTAATTTATTTAAAAGTCGCAGTAAAATCAGATTTTTTTTTCAATTGCAAAATCTGCCAAGTTTTTACTAAGTTTTACATAAATTGTCTTGTCCACTTTGCGAAACATGAATTAAATCCCCCAGAGATAAAACCAGCCATATGTGATTTGACAAACTTGTGGCAAAATGACAAAAACTGATTTTGCAGCGACTTTTAAATAAATGAATAGTGTTTTAACACTATTTATTTATTTAAAAGTCGCTGCAAAATCAGTTTTGTTTTAATTGCAAAATCTACCAACTTTTTACTAAGTTTTACATAAATTGTCTTGTCCAGTTTGCGAAACATGAATTGAATCCCCTAGAGACAAAACCAACCATATGTGATTTGAAAACTTGTGTCAAAATGACAAAAACTGATTTTGCTGCGACTTTTAACTAAATAAATAGTGTTTTAACACCATTTATTTATTTAAAAGTCGCTGCAAAATCAGTTTTTTTTTTTTTCAATTGCAGAATCTGCCAACTTGTTACTAAGTTTTACATAAATTGTCTTGTACCTATTCAAAACAACGCTCATTTATGAGGAAGGCAGAGCATTTTTATTTGTTCAATCATTGTATGTCAAATTATTCCAAATGTTTACATTTTTTTAATTAGTCTTGGAATTTATTTTGAAAAACAGAACACACAAGACATTCAGAGAGTTTTATGTAACACCGAACATTTTCATAACGTTGCACTTTTTTCGATGCCCGGTTTATTCAAAGAATTTAATTTGAAGCTTTAAGCGAGTGTTTTCCACTCCCAGGCTAAGCATGAAGTAAAATTTCGAGTTTAGAAAAGCCTGAAAATTTGGTTTGGTCGCGTAGCGCGAAGCGCGGAGCGGCCAAACCAAATTTTCAGGCTTTTCTAAACTCGAAATTTTACTTCATGCGCCACCAGTACAAAACACTGACATATTATAAAGTTTAAAGCACACTGCCAAACTTTACATTGAATCAGTGGTTTGTACTGGTGGCGCGTGAAGTAAAATTTCGAGTTTAGAAAAGGCTGAAAATTTCGTTTGGACGCTTCACGCTACGCGACGAAACCAAATTTTTAGGCTTTTCTAAACTCGAAATTTTACTTCATGCTCAGCCTGGGAGGGGAAAACACTCGCTTAGAGCCTCAAATTGAATTCTTTTAATAAACCGAGCATCGGAAAATATGCAACGGATGCAAAATGTTCGGTGTTATATAAAACTCTCTGTATTTTTTAACCCAAAGAAGGATGAAGAAGAAGAACACGGGTTTGAGCAATATCATTTCTTTGATAATTCTATGTCAAATTATGCCAAATATTTTCTTCACTTTTATGAATGGTGAGAAATATATGTCTTTATTATTGGTTTAGTAAACTAAATTTAAATAAAATTTGAAATAAAAAACACTTGGTTTGTTTCACTAACGTTTTACTTATTATTCCGACTAGTTTCGGCTTCTAGCCATTATCAAGGAATGTACAGAGAATACTTTTTTACACGATATTTATATACAAAATCAGGTAATAAGGGCGTTCATTATTGGGGAGATCCATAGCTCGTCATTGTCATTGACCACATGTTTTCCGGATTTTATTGCTTTATTTATCTCCAAGCCTTCTCTGAAATTTAAATAAAAAGAAGTAAACTTTCGTAGATTAATTAACCAATTTACTGTTAATTTTAGGAATTAATTAAAAGATAAGTTTACCTCTTCTATTTAAATTTAATTTACTAAACTAAGGATTTCATTTCAATTCTTTTAAAAGTCTCTATACAGAGATTTTTTTCTTATAAACATACATATTGCAACGCATAATTCTCTGGGCGCTCAAATTTTGAAAGATTTGTTCTAACGAAATAAATTTTTATGAAATGTATTAACGTGGGATCAAACTTAAGCAGTATATTTTAAACTTCATTAGAAATCAGTGTTGTATACACGTGGCGCATAAAGTAAAATTTCGAGTTTAGAAAAGCCTGAAAATTTGGTTTGGCCGCGTAGCGCTACGCGCTACGCGACCAAACCAAATTTTCAGGCTTTTCTAAACTCGAAATTTTACTTCATGCTTAATCAAGGAGTGGAAACACTCGTTAAAGATTTTCAAATTAATACACTTGATAGAAGTTTCACTATTGAAAATTTATAGCGTATGCATCGGGATAGGTATTCTTAAAATAATAGAAAACACTCGTTAGAAGTTTCACTTTAAAAAATGTATAGCGTATAAGTTGGGATAGGTATATTTAAAATAAAAGAAAAATACCCTGTATACAGAGAGTTTTATGTAACACCGAACATTTTCATAACGAGAATTTTTTGACGTTGCACATTTTTCGATGCTCGGTTAATTAAAAGAATTTAATTTAAAGCTTTAAGCGAGTGTTTTTCACTCCCAGGCTAAGCATGAAGTAAAATTTCGAGTTTAGAAAAGCCTGAAAATTTGGTTTGGTCGCGTAGCGCGAAGCGCGGAGCGGCCAAACCAAAACCAACCCAAAACCAAACCAAATTTTATTACGAAGTTTAAAACACATCGCTAAACTTTACATTGAATCAGTGTTTTGTATGCGTGGCGCATGAAGTAAAATTTCGAGTTTAGATAAGCCTGAAAATTTGGTTCGGCCGCTCCGCGCTTCGCGCTACGCGACCAAACCAAATTTTCAGGCTTTTCTAAACTCGAAATTTTACTTCATGCTTAGCCTGGGAGTGGAAAACACTCGCCTAAAGCTTTAAATTGAATTCTTTTAATAAACCGAGCATCAGAAAATATGCAACGTATGCATATGGATACTGAAAGAAAAATTCTCCTTATGAAAATGTTCGGTGTTACATAAAATTCTCTGTATGTGTTTGTCATTTTCAAAAAAAAATTGAAATTACACATTTTAAAAAATAAATCCTGAAATTGTAGTACGTATGTACTGCTCAGGTTATTTTACATTTATTCATTGTAATATTAGTTGTAACATGATTTGTTAACCACTTCTTGGTTTTACTAACTGAAATTAAATAAATAAATCAGGAGATTTATACTTAAAAGAAAACAATTCTGCGTCAATTTTCATAATAAATAAGTATAATTTGAAAAAGAAAACACTTGGTTAAATTTCACTAATATTTTTTTTTTATTCCAACTAGTTTCGACTTTGAGTCATTCTCAGTGTTTTCGTATTCAAATCATAGTTAAATATGTTTCACCACGTAAAAGATGAGAAACTTGTTCAAGATATAGTAAATAAGTAATGAAAAGGTAATGTAAATATATTTTTGTTTAAAATAATTCTACCCTCCAGATATCTATAATACTTTAAAACTGAAACATAATTTCATTCCATAATAAATAAATTTACTAATATATTGTTTCACCAATATATTGTTTTATTTTTCAAATCATAGTTAAATACACTGCTCAAAACAATTAGCGGGTTACTAATTTGTGCCTCCATAAAATTCACACGGGAAATTACATGCAAATAAAATTAAGGATATCTGAAAGACACTCTATTTATTTGTTTTAATTGGCACATATGGAAGTGTCAGCATCAAGTACTTTTAAAGTACCTGTAATAATTAACAACAACTACCAAAACCAAAGTGCAAAACGAAATTAAATTAATTATCAATGTAAACTGTTGTACATAAAGTGGTAACATAATAACGAGTATGTGCTCCCATAGCACGAACAACGGCATTACACCGTCTTGGCATGCTTCGCAAAAGTCTTCGAAGGTCTTCCTGTGGTATAGCGTCCCATTCTTCAATAAGAGTCGCCGTTAGCTGCTGGATGGTCTGAGGAGGATGCGGGCGACCACGAACACGTCTGTCGAGCATATCCCGAACATGCTATATGGGATTTAAATCAGGACTTACCGCAGGCCACACCATTGTTTGAATTTCCAGTTCTTGTAGGAAGTCTAAAGTGATTCGCGCAATATGTGATCTTGCGTTATTCTGCATTAACAAAAAGTTAGGACCTATTCCATATGCCACAGGGACAACATGTTCTCCTAACACAATGTCAACATAAAGATTAGCTGAAGAACAAGTGATTAACTTAACCTGTTTATAATACAGACACAAATTAGGAAAATACATAAAAAATAATAAAGATAGAATATCCAGAGCTCGACATAGCGGTGTCTATTTGTTAAGTTGCGGTGACTGCCCTAAAGTATACGTCGGCCAAACTGGGAGAGCCTTTCAAGAAAGGATGAACGAACATAAAACCAGCTTCGAGAAAAAGAAAAACAACTCGACTTATTCCAACCACTTGCTAGATGAAGGCCACAACTTCAACGAAGACTTCCAAATACTACACATCGAGAAGAAAGGAAGAAAATTAAACATCCTGGAAAGCACCGAAATAAACAAAAGAAAATTCAGCGATCAATTACTAAACGATCAGACAGATATTAATAACTCCCCATTGCTCAATTTAAAACTGTAACCCCCACCCCTCTTAAAGATTAGCGTTAAGATTTCCTGGAATCACAACAAGGTCGGTTCTACTGTCGATACTAATCCCACCCCAAACCATAACTGAACCACCTCCAAATCTTTCGACTTCCTGGACAGTAGCTGCTGCGTAGCGTTCTCCTGGGCGTCTGTAAACACGTACTCGACCATCGCAACTAGTAATACGGAACCTTGATTCATCCGCGAAGAGCACAGACTTCCATTGTCAAAGTTGCCATGCGACATGTTCAAGAGCAAAATTAATCCTTGCTCTTCAGTAGCGTCGTGTCAAAGAGGGTTTTCGGACGGGTCGTCTTGCCCTCAAATTTGATTCCCTCAACCTATTCCTAATTGTCTGGTCTGATACAGTGACTCCATGTGCCGTCCTGAGGGAAATTAAGAGGTCTTTCGCCGTAGAAACTCTATTGCGATGACTCGAAATCAGTAAAAATCGGTCTTGATGTTGAGTTGTATTTCGCTTGCGACCTTGCCCACCTCGCCTGGTATATTGACCTGTATCTAAGTACATGTTCCACAATCGCTGAATCACAGACAGACTTACGTTGAAGTTTCTTGAAACTTGTCGAAGGCTTTCGCTATTTTCAATTAATGTTATAGCACGAAAAACTTCCACTTCGTTGAGATGCCTCACTTTCACTTAACTTAAGTCAAACTGTCAGTTGCAAACATTTTCGTTTGTTTATTGATCTCAACAAGGCTTTCCTAGCTCTTTGAATCAAATTTGGGAGACACTATTTCACTTTAGTTTTGGTAGTTCTTGTTCATTATTACGGATACTCCGGAAGTGTGCGATGCTGATAATTCTCTATGTGTCAATTATAACAATTAAATAGGGCGTCTTTCAGATGTTCTTAATTTTATTTGGATGTAATTTCCCGTTTGAATTTTATGGAGGCACAAATTAGTGACCCGCTAATTGTTTTGATCAGTGTATGTTTCACCACGTGAAAGATAAGAAACTTGTTCATTAATTTTTTTTATTCCAACTAGTTTTGACTCTGAATTATTCTCAAGTGTTTTCTTTTTCAAATCATAGGTAAATATGTTTCACCACGTGAAAGATGAGAAACTTGTTCAAGATATAATAAATTAGCAATGAAAAGGTAAAGCAAAGATATTTTTGTTTAAAATAATTCTACCCTGCAGATATCTATAATAATTTACAACTGAAACATAATTTCATTCCATAATAAATAAATTTACCACACACACACATACCCATTGTTAGAATTTGTTATTCAATTCATAAATCATTACTAATATCAACTTTT
This sequence comes from Philonthus cognatus, assembly GCA_932526585.2. Taxonomy (NCBI): domain Eukaryota; kingdom Metazoa; phylum Arthropoda; class Insecta; order Coleoptera; family Staphylinidae; genus Philonthus; species Philonthus cognatus. The sequence continues at coordinate 158,402,574 of OW052241.1, forward strand.
ATTTAAGTTGTTTTATGTTGAAAGAAACAAAGATTATCTTAAAAAATATATACCTAAACCTAATATTGTAATAAATAAAAATAGACTCGAATTATATTTAAATAATATCGATTAGATTGAAACAAAATATATTTAGTAAAATATAATAAAATAAATGCATATATACGATTGAAGTAACAAAAATGAAAGCAACGATGAATTATTGAACATAAAAATAAATATACATTATGTAAAAATACAAAAATTAGAGGTTTATATAAAATGACTCTCTTAAACAAATTCTGTGGATGATATTTAACTCCCATGTAACTCTCTATATATAATAGAAACATTCCTTGATGAATATTAATAGAATTTGTATACTAGGGTTATTTATTTATATTAAAGTATATACCTGAATAATATAAATAAAACAAACATACAAAATACATGACTAATTGAAATGAAAAATAAAATGAAATTGAGAGTATAGTGAATATAATTGGAAAGGATTAAATAAATTCAAAATATAGTGAATATAATTTGATGGGATTGAGTAAATTGAAAATATAGTGAATATAATTGGAAAGGATTGAATTAGTTGAAAATATAGTCAATATAATTGAAAAGGATTGAATTAATTGAAAATATAGTGAATATAATTGAAAAGGATTGAATTAATTGAATATATAGTGAATATAATTGGAAAGGATTGAATTAATTGAAAATATAGTGAATATAATTGGAAAGGATTGAATTAATTGAAAATATAGTAAATATAATTGGAAAGGATTGAATTAATTGAAAATATAGTGAATATAATTGGAAAGGATTGAATTAATTGAAAATATAGTCAATTTAATTGGAAAGGATTGAATTAATTGAAAATATAGTGAATATAATTGGAAAGGATTGAATTAATTGAAAATATAGTGAATATAATTGGAAAGGATTGAATTAATTTAAAATATTGTGAATATAATTGGAAAGGATTGAATTAATTGAAAATATAGTAAATATAATTGGAAAGGATTGAATTAATTGAAAATATAGTGAATATAATTGGAAAGGATTGAATTAATTGAAAATATAGTGAATATAATTGGAAAGGATTGAATTAATTGAAAATATAGTGAATATAATTGGAATTAATTGAGTAAATCGAAAATATAGTGAATATTATTGGAGAGGATTTAATAAATTGAAAATACAGTTAATATACTAAAAAAGACTGTTATCCCTTACTTCACTTTTGATTTGTATCATTAGATGTATATTTCGAGACACAAAGTGCTCATTATCAATATATTATTGATAATTGCACTTTGTGTCTCGAAATCTACATCTTACGATACAAATAAAAAGTGAAGTAAGGAATAACAGTCTTTTTTAGTGTAATAATCACTTCACGTAAACTCAAAAACATACAGTTAACGGTAAATTTAATTGGAATGGATTGAGTAAATTGAAAATATAGTGAATATAATTTGAAAGTCAATGAATGATATTCCTGTTGGAGTTACGTGAAGTGTTAGTTATAGATAAGTAAGTAGTTGAATTCCTTAATCTTCACTGTTTTAATTCAATTCTAAATGTGCATTTCAGGCACGATGTGCCCTTTTTCAAATACGTTAAACTATTAAAAAAGGGCACATCGTGCCTGAAATGTACATTTAGAATTAAAATTAAACAGTGAAGATTAAAGAATTTAACTGCTTACATATCTATAATTGGAAAGGATTGAGTAAATTAAAAATATAGTGAATATAATTGGAAAGGATTGAATTATTTGAAAATATAGTAAATATAATTAAAATGGATTGTGTAAATTAAAAATATAGTGAATATAATTGGAAAGGATTGAATTAATTAAAAATATAGTGAATATATTTGAAATGGATTGAGTAAATTAAAAATATAGTAACTATAATTGGAAAGGATTGAATTATTTGAAAATATAGTGAATATAATTGAAATGGATTGTGAAAATTGAAAATATAGTGAATATAATTGGAAAGGATTAAATTAATTACAAATATAGTGAATATAATTGGAATGGATTGAGTAAATTGAAAATATAGTGAATATAATTGGGAAGGATTGAGTAAATTGAAATCGTACATAATCAATGAAATTGAAAATCTGCTGATAATAATTTGAAACGTTCAAATTAATTGAAAACATACTTTTTACGAAATAGGCTATAGTAGAGAGTTTTATGGCTCTACTAAGGGATAAAGCATGATATCTTTACAAAATCTTAAAACTATCTCCTGACAAAATCTTAACCCTTTCGGCCCTGATGGTGGCCTGTGCCACCACTAAAATTTAGTAAACATACTGGGAATTTTTCTTTTAAATATACATACAAGTATGAATGAGCTGTAACTTTTTCGATAATCATTTGTTTTTAAAATAGTTCAATTTGGTCTTAAACGAGTGTTTTACAGTCCCAGATTAAGCATGAAGTAAAATTTTGAGTTTAGAAAAGCCCCGTGAAAATTTGTCGAGGGTCGCGCAGCGACCCGAGACAAATTTTCTGGGCTTTTCTAAACTCGAAATTTTACTTCATGCGCCACGCGTATAAAACAGTGATTTAACGAGAATTTTAAAAAACACGCAAATAAAATTTCGAGTTTAGAAAAGCCTGAAAATTTGGTTTGGACGCGTAGCGCGTAGCGCTACGCGGCCAAACCAAATTTTCAGGCTTTTCTAAACTCGAAATTTTACTTCATGCGCCACGCGTATAAAACACTGATTTTAGGTAAGTTCAAAATATTCTACTAAAGCAATATGCGTGTATTCTGAACATCACATCACATCAATGCTTAGTACGCGTGGCGCATGAAGTAAAATTTCGAGTTTAGAAAAGCCCAGAAAATTTGTCTCGGGTCGCTGCGCGACCCTCGACAAATTTTCACGGGGCTTTTCTAAACTCGAAATTTTACTTCATGCTTAGTCTGGGAGTGGAAAACACTCGTTTGAAAGTTTAATTTAAAATATTTGTAAAAACAACGAATATCTGAAGATTTACATCACATACAGTATATTGAGATATGTATACTTAAAAGAAAAGCTCTCTGTATATCTGAGATGGTAAAAAATAATATGCAGTATACTAAACATTTTTTGGGCACCTGAAAAATTCCAGGGCTGAAAGGGTTAAAACTATTGACTTCTATCCTTATAAAAAACGATTGATTTCAATGGATTTACTAAAGAATATAATCGGAATTAAATCATCAATATTCTTCTTTTAGTTAAGTGAAGTTGTTTCTAGTATTTTTTATTATTTAATTTATTTTTTTACTTTAATGTGAAGAAAGGAATAAAACAATTAAAAAAAACACCAATAACTAAATCCCTATTCCTTTGTTCACTTTAATGTGAATTATTTATTGGTATTTTTCATTGTTTTATTTATTTCTTTACTTTAAAGTCAATTCTTTATTGGTATTTTTTATTGTTTTATTCCTTTCTTCACTTCAAAGTGATTTACTTATTGGTATTTTTTATTGTTTTACTTCTTTCTTCAATTTAAAGTGAAAAAAGGAATTAAACAATAAAAAATACCAATAAATAATTGACTTTAAAGTGAAGAAAGGAATAAAACAATAAAAATACCAATAAATAATTCACCTTAAAGTGAAGAAAGGAATAAAACAATCTTCAATATTCTTCTTTTAGTAACGTAAAGTTATTTCCAGTACTTTTTATTATTTTATTCCTTTCTTCACTTTAAAGTGAAAAAGGAGTAAAACAATAAAAAGTATCAATAAGTAAATCACTTTAAAGTGTAGAAAGGAATTAAAAAATAAAAAATACCAATAAATATTTCACATTAAAGTGAAGAAAGGAATAAAACAATCTTCAATAATCTTTTTTTAGTAACGTGAAGTTGTTTCTAGTATTTTTTATTATTTTACTCCTTTCTTCATTTTAAAGTGAAGAATACTAATAAGTAAATCACATTAAACTGGAGAAAGGAATAAAACAATAATAAATACCAATAAATAATTCACATTAAAGTGAAGAAAAGAATAAAACAATTTTCAATATTTTTCTTTTAGTAACGTGAAGTTGTTTGTAGTATTTTTTATAGTTTTATTCCTTTGTTCAGTTTAAAGAGAAGAAAGGAGTAATACAATAAAAAACCAGTAAGTAAATCACTTTAAAGTGAAGAAAGGAATAAAATAATAAAAAATTCCAACAAGTAAATTACTTTAAAGTGAAGAAAAGAATATAACAATAAAAAAATACCAAAAATAATTCACATTTAAGTAAAAAAAGGAATAAAACAATCTTCAATATTTTTCTTTTAGTAACGTAAAGTTGTTTCTAGTATTTTTTATTATGTTATTGCTTCCCTCACTTTAACGCGAAGAAAGGAGTAAAACAATAAAAAATAACAATAAGTAAATCACTTTTAAGTGAAGAAAAGAATAAAACAATAGAAAATACGAATAAATAATTGACTTTAAAGTTAAAACAGAATTAAAACAATAAAAAATACCAATAAATAAACACTTTCAAGTGAACTAAGGAATAAAACAATAAAGAATATTAATAATTAAATCTATTGACAAAACAATAAAGAATACCAATAAATAAACACTTTCAAGTGAACTAAGGAATAAAACAATAAAGAATATTAATAATTAAATCTATTGACTAAGCCTATTAATTGGGCAAGCGTTGAAGTTAGATTGCTCTATTAATAAATACTAATAGATGCTTTTAGGACTTGCCTAAGAAATTTATCTAATTAATTAGTAGATTCTTAAAATTGCGATTCCACAAGAAAGTATGCCAAAGTTAGTTTAAATCTTAAGAAATGTAAATTATTATTGTTTCTTTCTAACACAGGTTTGTAATCTTTGTTCCAGTCAATGATTTTAGTTTAAATCTTAAGAAATGTAGATTATTATTGTTTCTATCTAACACAGGTTTGCAATCTTTGTTCCAGTCATTGATATTAATGTTTTGTGTAAGGATGTCATGTTTTCCATTAGTTGAGCCTTAAAACTGTCATCTACTAAACTCCCCGCTGAGCAAAAAACAAACAAATAACGTTTTATCAACATAACAACATTATATGTTGTTTTAATGTTGATAAAACATGTATTTGCTTAGTGGGTCTATAAGTAAAATAAGATTAGAGTAAATATACTAAATTTTATTATGGATATCTTTTCAATTTATATAAACAAAGTAAAGTGGACACGTATCATACATAAAAATTAAATTAAGTTAGGCGAACAAATGGGGGAGATAAAATGCATTGCGGTATATTTAAAGTGACGTTTACAACTTTATTAAATATAAATATAGATCATGTTCAGTATATCACTTTTATATATGATAATATAAAACGTGTAATATTAAATAAATTGTATGAATGAAAATACGACTTGACACATATGAAATTTATTTATTTCCCAACGTTCATTTATTATCTTTAAATCGTGTAGACAAATGTTAATGAAAATTCGACTTGACACATATGAAGTTTATTTATTTTCCAAGTTCATTTATTATGTTTAAATTAACAAATGTTCATAAAAATAAATTAAAACATTTTTTAAAGTATAAAACGTTAGTAGATAACTTGTTGCTAAAGCCACTGAACAAATTGATTAATCAGCGTTTTATATGCGTGGCGCATGAAGTAAAATTTCGAGTTTATAAAAGCCTGAAAACTTGGTTTGGAAGCGGAGCGGCCAAACCAAATTTTTGGGCTTTTCTAAACTCGAAATTTTACTTCATGCGCCACGCGTATAAAACGCTGGTTAATCAATTTGTTTAGGAGCTTTAGTAACATAACAAGTTTTCTACCAAGGTTTTATTCTTTAAGTTTTAATGCACCAAGGAGAGTTAAAATTGTGTATTTACGTCTCATAATTAGACAGGCAGTAATTGTTTTATAATTTTTTCAAAATATTTAATTTAAATAATCAGTTTGTTAAGTGACCCCAATTATTAAATTAAATTTTAAATAATCCAAAAATACACAAAAATAACTTATTTTTAAAATAAATTGTTTTATATTTAGTGTTGAGGATTAATTAATAACAATTAGCATTTATATAATTCAAAAATACATTAATATAAATCATTTTTCAAATAAATTGTTTTATATTCAGTGTTGAGGATTGATTAATTACAATTGTATTTTAATTAATTCAAAAATATATAAAAATTAATTATTTTTTAAATAAATTGTTTTATATTCAGTGTTGAGGATTGATTAATTACAATTATATTTTAAATAATCCAAATAATTATCTATTCACTTCTCATAATTAGACAGACAGTAATTATTTTATAATTTTTTCAAAATATTTATATTAATCAGTTTATTAGGTGACCCCAATTATTAAATTAAATTTTGAATTATCCAAAAGTACATAAAAATAAATTATTGTTCAAATACATTGTTTTATATTTAGTGTTGATGATTAATTAATTATAGAGTAATTTCAACGTAGTTTCATTACAATGAAATTAAATTATAAAACAATTAAACTTAATTTCCTTTCTTTCGTGACTTTTAATTTGAACTTCAACTTATTGAATGCACTAAAATATCTACAAAATTATATTTTGAGTATCATTCTCATTATTGATTTTTAATGAAGTTGATGTTAGGAAATACAGGCACAAGAATGTTAAAAACGACATTATAGTAAACAAATAATTATTATTCCTGAAGGTTTCTTCTTAAAACAATCTTCTAAAGTCAAATTAAATGGCTTTATCGTATCTAAGAATTTCTTTCAATCGTTATTTACTTATTTTCAAAATCTGATACTACATATCTTTAAATGGATACTTTACTTACTTTAAAGAAAAAAAACTTGTTGATTTTCAAAAATTGGAATATTTAATTTCAAAAATTAACGAGTTTTTTATTATTATTATTCCTGAAGGTTTCTTTTTAAAAAAAATCTTCAAAAGTCAAATGACCTGGCTTTATCATATGTAAGAATTTCATTCAATCGTGATTTACTAATTTTTAAAATCTGATACTACAAATCTTTAAATTTACTTCAAACAAAAAACTCGATTTTCAAAAATTGTAATGTTTATTTTTGAAAATCAACGAGTTTTTTCTTTAAAATATACAAAGTAATATGGATTTTTAAATGTTTTAAACATAACAACCCTGCTAATAACCTTTCTTCATACGTTTATTTAAATTACATACATGGCCTCTACCTAATCTAACCTACAAATCGATATGCAATTGCTTCTTTACCTAACCTTACCTGCAAATCCATGTGGCCTCTACCTGGAAATCCATGTGCATTGCCCTCTCTTGACATAATCTGAAAGTCAATCGAAAACAAAAACTTCACCATAAATAAAATCACATTCGTGAACCAGACTTGGAATTTTATTTATTGGTTAACCTAACCTGAAAATCCACGTGAATTGGCCTGACACAACCTGAATACATTTCGGACACAAAGTGACCATTATTAATGGATTACCAGTGTGTTAATCCATTGATAATGGTGACTATGTGTCCGGAATGTGTGTACATTTGGTAGTTTAAATAAACGTGTAAAAAATGTTGTTAGTGCTTTATTTGTGAAATTAAAATGCAATGTTTGCAACTGTAAACCAAATACATGAATAAATATAAAATGGTTTGTGCGATCATTAATTAAGAATGGTTGATTTTTCATCAGGAATGGTCAATTTTGTTTAAGATACATAAATTTTCAAAGAATTTTAATTCAATCCATGCATTTAAAAAAAAGTATACAGATTTAGCTAAAGTTATTGAAACACATTCATTTTAATTCAATCCATGCATTTAAAAAATAATATATAGTTTTTGTTTAAGTTATTAAAACATATTCATCATTCATTCAATCCATTCATTAAAAACCAATTTTTAATTTTAGTTAAGTTGATTTAAACATATTTATATATTAGCCCATTGAGCAAACACATTCAAGTAAAGTTTCATCAACATTAATGCAACGTTTAATGTTGCTACAATGCTGATATAAAGTTATTTGTTTGTTTTTTGTTCAGTGGAAGTATTGTATTAAGCGTTACTAAGTGCTAATCCATATTAATCAATGATTGAGGCGTATTTCAATTTATTTATACAACTTAATAAAAAGTTGTCTAAAAGCCTTGAAATACTCTTCAATCTTTGTATAAATAAAATTCTAAATAAATTTATGATTTTCAAAAAATTGTGATTATTTTCACAACAATTGTTTCGCAAATTTATTGCATCTTCAGGTGAATGAAAGTTTACAGTGAAATTATCAATCATTGATAAACAACCCACTGAGCAAACACATTCAAGTAATATTTCATCAACATTAATACAGCGTTTAATGTTGCTACAATGTTGACATTATTTGTTTGTTTTTTGCTCAGTGAGAATTTATTGAATTATGACCCGTATTACTAAACTCAACTTGCATAAAATTCAAACTTCATCGTTTTTATAATTACAAAAACAGCACATTTGCACAAATTACAGAAGAAAACTTGTACTTGTATATTATTGTGATACGTTTGATATTTTGCGAAGAAAAAATAAAGCAGAGCAAAGGAATAATAAAAAATTCTTTTTATCAGATAACACTAGTGAAATGAGATGGTTAAATGTTAGGTAGGCATAAAGTACGAATGTGTGTGCACATATCATACGATTTATACTTTTCCTAAATGACTGAAGGGTGCGTGAAGGGCGCCGGCGCCCGCGCCTCGCGGGGCCGCGGGCGCCGACACCGACGTGTGTACAATAAATACAATACTGTCATGCCTCGAGACCATTCCATGGAAATAAATGAAAATAAAAAAAAACAAGAAGAAAAAAAACAGGGGGGCTGGGCCGGGATCCGGGGGTCCAGACTTATAACTTTTGATATTTACACTGTTCCCGGTGTGTCGTATTTAGGACATTTTTATACGAAGCGAATATAACCGGCGCCCCAACAATAAATATAACGGACGTCCCGACGCCGCCTCCCGCCTATAGACTTTCCTCTAATCTATAGACTCTATGAATTGTTATGTATACAATTATTTGTGGAAATATTTTACCAGTTTTTCTGTTGAACGTGGCGCCGTCGATTTTTTTGGGCGCCCCACTTGTAACTAACTAACATGGTAGCAAATGAAGAAAAAAAAAGATGATAAATAATTAAATAAACGCGTTGTTTCCTTCTTTTTGTAACTTTTGTATGGTAGAATATTTCTGCTACTCCATTAAATATAGATGTTAAAGAATATACAATAAATTATCAGTATTTAAATATTAGCTTTTCAAATGGCTAGACCCTCCTACGATGTACTTACAAAATAACGAAATAAATCTTTCAGTTGAGTTCTGTTCATTTTAAAAAAATGTAAGCCTTTTATTGCACCCTGAATCACATCCAAATCCTATTTTTGATCATTTACAGATTATCTATTCGAGGTAAGTAAAAAATAATTACACAGTCCACTGAGGAAAAAACAAACAAATAACACTATATCAACATTGTAGCAAAATTAAACGTTGTTTTAATGTTGATGAAGTATTACTTTAATGTGATTGCTCAGTGGGAGAGGTACTTGCTGATAATGTTGGAATCCATAAATCTTTAGTCAGCAGAATTATTAGAAAAGTGAGTCGTCAAATCGCAGCTCTAAAATTATGGTTTACCGTTGTTGTGCCACATTTGTTTTCTATAATATTTTTGTATCTTTTTATTTTATTTAATAGAGATGGGAACACAACTGGACGAGCCCCACTTTGTTACATTTCTACAAGCTTAACTTAAATTACATAGAGAATAATTATTATTACATAAATGAAAAATATGCAACAGATTACAATGAGGTATGTGCAAGTATAAGTATGATATATATACTGGTATTTAAAACAAATTAGTCTGACAATCTCTGTAGATCTTGATTTAATAATAGACACTCTAGTGGTTTACTAATTTTGTGAAAAATCTTTACGTCATCTGCATAAATTAAGAATTTGGAATGTTTAAAAGATGTGATGTCGTTTATGTAAATTATAAAGAGAAGTGGTCCCAGTTTTGAACCCTGTGCCACTTCCGAGTTAGTTTCAATGAATTTAGAAGAGTGCCCATCAAGCTTTACCGCTTGCGAACGATTTTTTATGTAGGAAGTAAACCACCTGAGGAGGTCGCCATGTATGCCAAATTCAGAAAGTTTATAAATTAATATTTCGTGATTAACTGTGTCAAAGGCTTTGCTTAAGTCAGTATAGATGGCATCTACTTGCGTTCTGGTATCCAAAGCTTCAAGTATGTATTGTACATAGTGTATGAGGTTTGTATCAACAGACCTACCTCTAACGAAGCCATATTGTTGTTCTGTAATTGAATTTCCTACTAAACTGTAAAGAACGTCGTACATTAGTGTTTCAAATACTTTGGCAAATACATTGAGAATTGAGATAGGTCTGTAGTTTGTAACATTACTCTTATCACCACATTTAAATACCGGTACTACATACGCCTTTTTCCATAACGCAGGGAATACTCCTTCAGATAAAGATTTGTTAAAAAATAAGATGTAGGGGTTCTGAGTGTGTGTGCGCGCATTGTTTTACAAATAATGGCGGTATACCATCCGTTCCACAACCTTTTTCTATATCCAGCGCTAAGAGACAATTAAGAATTTCACTTTTTTGAAAATTAATAGAGGATAAGGTATTAGATTGATGTACCTTGTTTCTCATGTTATGCATAGTTGTTACACTATTCTTATACACCGAACCAAAGTAGTCAATAAACAGTTCGCACATCTCAGGACCTCCGGAAGCTGTTACATCGTTATATGACATTTTGGATGGAGTACTTAAGGACCTTTTTTTATGAGCTACAAAACCCCACAGGCTTTTAGGGTCGGATATAATTTTTTGTTCGACATGTTTAGTATAATTTGAGTAGTCCAATTTAATTAAATACTTAGAACGACCTCTGAGTAAGCTAAAAGTTAGATAATCACAATCATTTTTATATCTTTTCCATCTACCATGATATTTGTTTTTCTCTTCTATGGCTCTAATAGTGGATGCAGAGTACCAAATTGGATATTTGATGTATTTTCTTTTCTTGCTAGGAACATGCGAACATTTTAGCAACTCCAGCTCGGAATACAGATAGTCTAGTGAGTCGTTAGTTTTCAATTTTAACATTGAGGCTTGCCATTGAATTTGACAGATAGCATTATTAATACTGTCGTAATCTGCGGCTCTATAATTGAATGAGATTTCGTTTTTTTTTTGTAAGATTTTTTGCAAATAATAAATGTATTTCTATAAAAATCGGAACATGATATATATCTTCGTTAACTAATGGTTCTGTACAACGATATACTGATTTTATACAATTTTTATTGGATAGTACTAGATCCAAGACATTCATTCTTGGATTACAGAGGGAGTTGATCTGGGTTAAATCTGCGTAATTATAACAATTCTTAAATAATGTTGACCTACAGTCGTTCGTATGGTTCACCGGAATTAAACTTGGACCAATTTGTTGCCATGTTATATTGGGCAAGTTAAAATCACCACATATAATTATCGTGTCGTCTGGATTTTGGGATGACATTTGCGCTACGGAATCGGCGAAAGCCTGAAGGGCCGCGTCATCTCGCGGTGGGAGGTAGACACAGCACAGATGACACACACGCGCACTATTCGCTAACTTGATTGAGACCCAGATATCTTCAGCAGTTGAGTTCCAGTCTGTACGTCTACGAGTGATAATGTTCTTCTTTAGGGCAATAAGCACGCCCACTCCTAAGGATTGTCTGTCTCTCCGAAAAACGTTGAATTCTTCACTAAATAATTCGCTATCGTTTATGTCGGTGTTTAGCCATGTTTCAGTGAGCATTACAATATCTGCACATGAGTTTAAAGTATTTTGATAAAACAGTTGAGTTTTTGTGCGCAGTCCACGCACATTTTGATACAGTATATTATACATCTTGACTATTAGTTTATTTTGTGTTGTACTTAGCATTCTCAAGTTTGTTACATTTTATTTAAATCAGTTCTTGATTTGATAGTTATGCTTTGGCAGGTGTCTGATTTTCTAACGTATATATTTCCATTAGAAATCCAAGTATATTTGTAATTTAACGATTTTGCCTTAGTTCTAACATCTCTAAAAAGCTCTTGATAACTTGGATAACTTTATAAATAAAGAATCAGAGATATTCATGATCTGAATTCCAGTATTTTTGTTAGTGGTCCAATTATTTTTCTTTGCGACTTTTGAGGCTGCGAGGAATCTGTCTCTTACTGTTTTAGATACGAAAGATATTATGATGTTTTTTGGTCTCATGTGTGTACTATCTCTAAGAGAAACCCTATTGACACTTTCTATATCATCAGAAGAAATGTTGCATTTTATAGCTGTGCCTATCTTATCGATAATATCAATTAGATTTTCATCTTTTTTAAGGGGAACTCCTTGCACCTCAAGATTCTTCTGTCTTCCATATTTTTCTATTTCAATGATTCTAGTTTCAAAATTGCTTATTTGATTTTTGAGTTTTTCATTACTGGATTCTAAGACGTCAATGGCTTTACATTTATCATTTAACACCGTAAGTTTTGATTAAAAATCACTAACTTTGTCACTACAAAATTCAACCGATTTCATGAGAGTATCATATTTTGTATTGAGTGTTTTCAGTTCAATTTGGATGTGTTGTAATATATTCATGATTTTATCACTGCTAGATAGCTCATCAGTTCTAGCTGGTGTTACTTCATCAATTATGATGGAGTTGTTAGTATCCGAACGGCAGATCGGACATTTCCACGAAGCGCCGGGCGTTTGAAATGACTGGAGCGTCAATGGTGATATTTCAACACATTTAGCATGATAGAATCTATTGCAATCTGAACATTCAAGTCCAGGCGACTTCTTGGTGACAGATTTAGTGCATGTTGAACAGGTTGCCATTTTTTAATTTGTTTAAATTTTTATATATTATTTAGTAATATTTAGCAAATTAAAGCGATTGATTTAAATTAAATGAAATTATGAATGTAAACGGAGTAAAATTAAACAATGAATGAATGAAAATCTGAATGGAAACGGAAAAAAATATAACAATGGATACACTCTTCACACCAACGCGGCCTGTCGTGGTGACTGATAGAAAGACAGACAAGGTGAAAAGGCCACGGATAGGTACAAATATAAACAAAGGATTAGAAACATAGAATGTGCGATGAATGCGACCTTGAAAAATTCGAGAATCGTGTCTGTGACCGGGATTGAGGTTAATTATAAAAATTAAAAACAATTCAAGTAGTGCTTACGATTGTTTTGTGATACTTGCACTACTCACTTGTTTATGTTATCTGCTCCAGATGAATCTACTCACAATTATTATTGGTAATAAATAACTAGCTCTAAAGTAAATTAATTATCACGAACACAGCACTGGCGCACTCCTGAGCATGTAATTGAATCTAATTAGGAAAGGATTGAATAAGTAAGAAATTAAGCTTAATGTTTGTAAAAACGTACATCTAAACTAAAGCTTAGTAATCAGCTGAATCTCTAATAAAAATAATAACTTTTCTGTTAGCTCAATTAATCGCATCTTTTCTCTGAGAGAAAAATTAGAGGCACATTTTGTCATTTTGATGAACATTACAGTGTAACACAACTCAAAAGTCGCACAAGTCTAAAGACAAACGTTCAAAAGAAACGGAGCAAACGCTTTTCCCGATCGTAAAAATTTGAGGTTATAGCCCGTCTTACACAGCTTTGAAGCAATTGAACTCACACCCGAGGACGAAAACCGAGAAAAAGAAACAAGTTGAAAGGAGTGTAAAATTACATTTTATAATATAAATAGTTCTTTTAGGTAAACATATGCATAAGCCGTAAATTTGTGGGAAAATTTACGGCTTACGCATATTCAAATATTTGTAAATCTTCCGACATTCGTTGTTTTTTATAAGAGCAATTTGAAGCTTTAAAGGAGTGTTTTCCACTCCCAGACTAAGCATGAAGTAAAATTTCGAGTTTAGAAAAGCCCCGTGAAAATTTGTCGAGGGTCGCGCAGCGACCCGAGACAAATTTTCTGGGCTTTTCTAAACTCGAAATTTTACTTCATGCGCCACGCGTATAAATCAATAAAATATTGTGAAATTTATGTATACTCCAACTTCACGCTAGATCTGTGTTTTATACGTGTGGCGCATGAAATAAAATTTCGAGTTTAGAAAAGCCCAGAAAATTTGTCTCGGGTCGCTGCGCGACCCTCGACAAATTTTCACAGGGCTTTTCTAAACTCGAAATTTTACTTCATGCTTAGTCTGGGAGTGGAAAACACTCGTTTAAAGCTTCAAATTGAACTGTTTTAAAAAACAACGAATGTCGGAAGATTTACAAATATTTGAATTTGCCGTTCATGTCTATATTGACTCATACATTTCTATAAGGTTTGAACTAACAATTAATCTTTAGATATTCCTTGTTTCTTTTTGTTAAGTTTAATTTGAAGCTTTAAACGAGTGTTTTCCACTCCCAGACTAAGCATGAAGTAAAATTTCGAGTTTAGAAAAGCCCCGTGAAAATTTGACGAGGGTCGCGCAGCGACCCGAGACAAATTTTCTGGGCTTTTCTAAACTCGAAATTTTACTTCATGCGCCACCCGTATAAAACACAGATTTCAAGTGAAGTTCGGAAATACATAAATTTCGCAATATTTCACTGTTTTATACGCGTGGCGCATGAAGTAAAATTTCGAGTTTAGAAAAGCCCAGAAAATTTGTCTCGGGTCGCTGCGCGACCCTCGACAAATTTTCTCTGGCCTTTTCTAAAATCGAAATTTTACTTCATGCTTAGTCTGGGAGTGGAAAACACTCGTTTAAAGCTTCAAATTGAACTGTTTTAAAAAACAACGTCTGTCGGAAGATTTACAAATATTTGAATTTGCAGTTCATGTCTATATTGATTCATACATTTCTATAAGGTTTGAACTAACAATAAATCTTTAGATATTCCTCGTTTCTTTTTGTTAAGTTTAATTTGAAGCTTCACAGAGTGTTTTCCACTCCCAGACTAAGCATGAAGTAAAATTTCGAGTTTAGAAAAGCCCTGTGAAAATTTGTCGAGGGTCGCGCAGCGACCCGAGACAAATTTTCTGGGCTTTTCTAAACTCGAAATTTTACTTCATGCGCCACCCGTATAAAACACTGATTTCAAGTGAAGTTCGGAAATACATAAATTTCGCAATATTTTACTGTTTTATACGCGTGGCGCATGAAGTAAAATTTCGAGTTTAGAAAAGCCCAGAAAATTTGCCTCGGGTCGCTGCGCGACCCTCGACAAATTGTCACGGGGCTTTTCTAAACTCGAAATTTTACTTCATGCTTAGTCTGGGAGTGGAAAACACTCGTTTAAAGCTTCAAATGAAATTTAAAGAAAAACAAGGAATATCTAAAGATTTACAGAAAATAGGCTGAATTTAGAATACTTACACGTAATAGAAAAAAATCCTGTATTTATAGTTACTATATATATATAAATCTTTATTGGCAGATTGTACAATAAATAATTAACATAAAAATAATGTTGATGGCTAAAATAACAAATAAATTCTTCTGCCAATTGGCTATCGACCATTGGTCTTTCCGCCGGAATTTTAATTGCTTGTCCTTGTCCGTTCTTGTGTAAAAAACCTCTTGTTTGTTAGTGTCGTCCAATGTCTGTCAGATGATTACTGTTCACAAATTGTCATGATCACTAATGTCATGGAACGATGCAATGAAATCATGAATGGTGATAGTGAAACGTTTACACTTGGGAGTGATGTTTTCGTTTCGAGGGATACATAAAGGGTGAAGGAGATTGTAGAGGATAGGATTTGAGGTGAGTGTGATAGTCGGGTTTCGATGGGAGTGACTGCTGTTAGTTCATAAAGTAGGGTATTGGATGGGTTATGTAGGGGGTTTTGGGGGTGTCGGATTTTGGTCAACACTCTAAGAGCCGATCTTTCGGCGACTTGCAAATTCTTTAGGGTGGTAGGATGGGGGTTGTGATAAAGGATTGAGGCATAGTCAAGTAAAGGGCGACAGATCATTTTATATATATATATGTACGGCTGTGTTTATACTGATGCCTTGTCGTTTGAAGGTCAGACTTCTAAAGTGGGTCGCCCGATTCTTGACTTTTGTTTTAAGGATTGCGGAGTGGGTTTTGAATGTGAATTTGGGATCAATGTGAATACCTATGTACTTGCAGGTGGCGGAGGGGAAGATGACTTGGTCGTTTATGGTAATTGAGAAGGTGGAGTTGTTTTGTCGATGGAAAGGAATCAGGAGCTGGGATTTGTTTGGGTTTATGGAAATTCGCGGACCACGTTTGAATAGTGTCGATTAGGCCCTGAAGGGTGCTGAGAGCTTTAGGGAGAGTGGGGGCATGTGCGATTAACGCAGTATCATTGGCGTAGAGGAGAGGATAGGCAGATTTATTTATGTGATTAGGATCAGGATTGTAAATGTCATGTACTAGGAGATTATAAAGGAGTGGTGATAAAGGGGAGCCTTGAGGTAAACCTTGTTCAGGTGTGAAGGAACTGGAAAAGGATTGGCGTATTTTAACTTGGAGGGATCTATTGTGAAGGAAGCTGTCTAGGAGATTAATCAGGTGTGGGGGTATATTAAGGGTATTGCATTTAAACAGCAAGCCCCGGTGCCAGACAGAATCAAATGCTTTTTTGACGTCTAAGAATAATACAGCAGATTTGCGGCCTTCGAGGCTCGCTGTTTGGCAGTTTGATGTTAGAATGGTTAGAGGTAGTGCTGTGGAACGATGTTCAAGGAATCCAAATTGGTAGGTAGGGATAAAGTCAGAAATGTAGGTCATGAGATTATTTTTTATAACGGATTCAAATAATTTTCCAAGGGAGGAGGGTAATGGGACGGTAGTTGCTGCGTTCTAATGGATCATTTCCGGGTTTATGAATGCATGTAATTATCCCCCGTTTCCACTCACTGGGAATAACCTGCGTGGAGTATATGTGGTTAAATATTTTGAGGATATATTCGTGGATGCTTGGTGGAAGGGATTTTAGGATAGATCTAGGGATATTGTCATGACCGGGCGCGGTATTCTTGCCTTTTTTGAGAATATCGAAGTATTCTTCATTCGTTATAGTATCATTGGGAATATGCGGGATTTGGGTAGTTTTGAAGGACGTGTACCAGGAATTTACATTGCTGAGGAAGTCGTTGTCAAAGTCATTGTTATCTGTCGATGTGTATGATTGTTTGAAATGTATTGCAAATATATTCGTAATGTGAGTATCGTCCGTCGCTGTATTTTTAGTCGTGGGGTCTGTAATTTTTTGGATAAAATCTGTTTTTCGATATTTGCTGAGTTTCTTTATCTCGTTCCAGTACTGTTTACCGTGCATATCATTTATTTCCTCACATGATTGTATCCAAAGATCACTTTTGTATTGTCCGATTAGCGAATGAATGTCTCTATTAATTTTGTTGAATTTTTGCTTAAGGGTCGAGTCGTCAGTCTGTCTGAAGTCCCTGTATAACTGTCGTTTATATTTTATTAGACGAAGAATGTATTTAGGAAGAGGATATTTGTAGGGTTTTTTTGTAACGGTTGGTGTGTTTTGGTGTATTGATTTGGAAAGGGTCTCTAGGAAAAGGGATATAGTGTAGGGGTTAATTGCTGGATTTGCTGTTATATGTGTTGTCATTTCGTCAGTCACTTTAGTAATGTCGCACAGTCTGTAGTTCAGAATTGTCTTCGGTGGGGAAGGGAGAGGGGTGCATATGTTGAGGGAGAATTGGATTGCCATGTGATCTGAACTTAAATCAGGGACGAGGGTAACATTGTTTATAAGGTGCTGGATATTACTTGTACACAAAAGGATATCAGGAGTGGTGGATTGGCTGTTAGACATGATAAAGGTAGGGCTGGTATGTATTGGTCTGAAGTTGGAGTTGGTTAAAAAGGTGGAGAGTTGCCTCGATTTAGTTTTATTCATGTTGAAGTCTCCAACTACAACAACATAGTCATACAGGGTTATAGTTACTATTTATTAAGATTAATAAAGTAAATATAATAAGGTAATATCAACTGTCTTTATTACCTTATTATATTTACTTTATGAATTGCTATTGTTTACAATTATTTTATTTGTCAGCATGGCTTTCTTGATAAATTGAAAAAACTTAAAATAAATAAATAAAGTTAAATCAAAATATGGCAAATGATATATTTTTGGATAGCTTACGAAAAATGGAAGCGATTAAAGACATGGCCAACCATGATTTGTATTTAAAATAATACAACTTAATGTCATATCTCATAAAGATTAAACTTTAAAGAAAATCTGACATGGACAGCGAATTCTACTTAAAAAGGTGTCTTAAGAAAGTTTTCACCGCATGATAATATCTTTTTGAATAAATAAACTTATTTCAATATTTCAAAGTAGCTAAATTTTGAGTTTTCACGTATAACTTGAAAACAATTGATGACAGACAAATTTTGATTAGCCACATAAAATATGCTCTAAAATAGAGCTATGAAAGTGTATATTGGTTTTTGTCTATCATTCATATTTCTGGTATTTTACTTGAAGAAACCAGCGAAAATGCTACACCCTGTACTTAGAAAATTACGAGATAAATTTGACATATAACTCTAAAACAATTGATGATAGACAAATTTTGATTAGCCACATGAAATATGCTCTAAAAAAGAGCTATGGAAGTGTATATTAGTTTTTGTCTATCATTCATATTTCTGGTACCTTACTTGAAGAAACCATCGAAAATGCTGCACCCTGTACTTAGAAAATAACGAAATAAATATTTTAGTCGAGTTCTGTTCATTTTAAAAAACCGTAAGCTTTTTAATACACCCCGAATCACATCCAATTCCTATTTTTCGTCATTTACAGATTATCTATTCAGGTAAGTAAAAAAAATCCCACTGGATGTTGAAAAGTATTACAAAGTGAAACGTCAAACGGATATTTCAGCTCCAAATTCAATTGTTTTTCTTGCACCCCGAATCACATCTGAATCCAATTTTTTGTAATTTACAGATTATATATTCGAGGTAAGTAAAAAATAATCACACTAAATGTTAAAAAGTAATAAAAAGAAAGAAAATGTGAAACGTTGAATGGAAATTTTAGCTCAAAATTCAATCGTTTTTCAAATTTGCAATTAATTTATTCATCCAAATTCAATTGTTTCTCTTGGACCTCGAATCACATCTAAATACTATTTTTTTTTTTAAATTTACAGATTACCTCTATTCGAGGTAAGTTAAAAATAATCATACTGGATGTTAAAAAGAAATTAAAAAAAATTAAATGTGAAGCATTAAATGGACATTTTAGCTCCAAATTCAATTGTTTTTAAAATTTGAATTAAATCAATTCATGGTAAGTACAGAAATCTTGAATGCATAAAGGAGAAAATTATACAAGCTGTTATTTTACCTCTAAATCATATTGTTTTCCAATTTTCAGTAGATCAATTCAAGGTAACTGTAGAAATCATGGGAGTAGACAGGATTTTCCTTAGAGGGGCTTGCGAGATAAAAAAATATGCCATATTAAGTCAAACGTCAGAAATGTCGTAAAATTATAAATATCAAATAAAAATACATTTCTATATTTTTTTAGTAAGTACGAAAATAAATCAACAATGAGGCCAAAAAACGGGTATAGGAAAACTGAAATTATTAAAAGCAATTTTCAAAAGTGCCATTAGGTGGCAGCACGATCTACCTTGATATTGGTGAAGTGACACTGTTTAAAATCTAACCTAACCTAACTTAATGTTCACAAAAGGTTATTATAAAAACACTCAGTGAAACAATTTTCACTGAGTGTTTTTATAATAGCCTTTTGTGAACAGTAAGTTAGGTTACGTTAGGTTAGATTGGGTAAGGTTACTTTAGGTTAGGTTAGGTTAGACATACAGGGATTTTTTCATTTGGGTATATTTTAACATATTCAGTATAAACATTTGTACATTTAATTAACATGTGATCAAACCTAAGCTGTATATTTTTAACATCACTTTAAATCAGTGGTTTATACGCGTGGCGCATGAAGTAAAATTTCGAGTTTAGAAAAGCCCAGAAAATTTGTCTCGGGTCGCTGGGAGTGGAAAACACTCGTTTAAAGTTTCAAATTGAACTCATTTGAAAAACAACGAATGTCGGAAAATTTACAAATATTTGAATTTGCTGTTCATGTCTGAACTGATTTATACATTTTTTCTAAAAGGTTTCAACTAATAATAAATCTTTAGATATTCCTTGTTTTTTTTTTAAGTTTAATTTTAAGCTTTAATCGAATGTTTTCCACTCCCAGACTAAGCATGAAGTAAAATTTCGAGTTTAGAAAAGCCCCGTGAAAATTTGTCGAGGGTCGCGCAGCGACCCGAGACAAATTTTCTGGGCTTTTCTAAACTCGAAATTTTACTTCATGCGCCACGCGTATAAAACACAGATTTCGAGTGAAGTTCGAATATACATAAATTTCTCAATGGTTTAGTATTTTATACGCGTGGCGCATGAAGTAAAATTTCGAGTTTAGAAAAGCCCAGAAAATTTGTCTCGGGTCGCGCAGCGACCCGAGACAAATTTTCTGGGCTTTTCTAAACTCGAAATTTTACTTCATGCTTAGTCTGGGAGTGGAAAACACTCGCTAGAGGCTTAAAATTTAACATTTTTAATAAAACAACGAATGTCTGAAAATTTACATCGAAAAATGGTGATATGTATACCTAAAAGAAACATTTTCTGTATAACTTATTGCACAGCAAAAAAATCATGTAGTCCCAAAAATTGTAGAGTAGAATTTATGGTCATTTCATTATTTTTTCTACCATTGTACTCGTATATGAAACTAGAATTGATAAGAAATTTGTGATTTTTTTGGGGCATTTATAAAAAAATTGTTTTGCATTTTCCATTTTTAATCTTAAAAATGGCACAGATATTCTCCTTGGATATTATTTTAAAGAAAGTTTAGTGTTATCATTCCAAATTCTATTCGATTTTATGAATAACAAACCGGTTTATTCTTAAAGAAAAAAAATACTTCACACAAATTACAAATATTCAACAACAACAAACAATCTTTATTGATAACAGTAGGTATTACATAACATGTATAATTAATTATTTATTTTATTTTGTATGAGTGCTAATCCTGTTGCCAATCGGCTATCGACCCGTGGTCTTTCCGCCAAAATTGTCAATTGTCATGAAATTGTCAGTAGGTACGTCAGTTAGTGTCCTGATGAAATGATGAGATGAATTGAAATATGGTGGTGGCTGGGTTTTTGAATTTAGGAAGGATGTCAGGATTACGTGGCAGGCACATATGGAGTAAGGTCTCTATATTATATGGGTTGGTTGCGAATTTTTCGGCAAGGTAAATTAGGCGTTGTTCAATGGGAATTATTTTTGTTTTTTCGTAGAGGAGAGTATTCGAAGGGTTGTGTAAGGGATTGTTGGGGTGTCTCATCTTAGTCAATGAACGAAAGGCTGAACGTTCACCA
Organism: Philonthus cognatus; assembly: GCA_932526585.2. Lineage (NCBI taxonomy): Eukaryota > Metazoa > Arthropoda > Insecta > Coleoptera > Staphylinidae > Philonthus > Philonthus cognatus. The sequence continues at coordinate 158,424,142 of OW052241.1, forward strand.
ACCTGAATGTGTTTTAGCACAGATGGACGTGGATTGAGGAAAAGGATGGCTGCATAGTCAAGAAGAGGGCGACAAATCATTTTATATATATGGACCGCGGTGTTGGTCGAGATTCCTTGGTTTTTATATGTAAGAGATCTAATGTGACGCGATCTCTTCTTGACTTTGTCTTTAAGGGTTAGGGCATGGGTTTTAAAAGTAAATTTGGGGTCGAAAATCACGCCTAGGTATTTGCAGGTAGAGGAAGGTGAAATTAGGTTATTAAATAGGGAAATTGAAAATGGCGAATTGTTTGGGCGGTGGAAAGGGATAAGGAGTTTGGATTTGTTAGGGTTAATAGAAATTCTCCATTTTGCGAACCACGTTTGAATAGTGTCGATAAGGTCTTGAAGGGTGGTTAATGCATTTTCAAACGTGGGCGCGTGTCTGATAAGGGCTGTGTCGTCTGCGTATAGCAGAGGGTACGCGGTAGGGTTAAGGAATTTTGGGTCTGGATTATACATATCTAGGACAAATAGGTTGTATAGAAGAGGTGAAAGAGGTGAGCCTTGGGGAACCCCTTGTTCGAGGGTAAAGGATCTTGAGAGGGTGTTGCGGATTTTGATGTTTATGGATCTGTGCGAAAGGAAGCTGTCAATTAAATACAGAAGGTGGTGAGGCAAATTTAGTGAGTGACATTTAAACAGCACACCTCGATGCCATACCGAGTCGAAAGCCTTTTTAATATCTAAAAAAAGAACGGCAGTTTTTTTTCCTTCGAGGTGTGCTGTCTGGCAGATTGAAGTTAGCATGGACAGGGGAAGCGAGGTGGACCGGTGTTTGATAAACCCAAATTGGTATGGGGGAATAAGGTTTGAAACATGGTCCAGGATTTTATCATTAATTATGTCCTCAATCATCTTGCCAAGGACCGGAAGCAGTGTAATTGGACGATAACTAGAAGGTGAAAGAGGGTCATTTTCGGGTTTAGGGATACAGATAATAGTACCCTGCTTCCACTCCCGTGGCAATTCTTGTGTCTGAAATACATAATTAAAGATTTTTAAGATGTAAGAGTGTATATTTTCTGGGAGGGATTTTAGGACTATACGGGAGATATTGTCATAACCGAGTGCCGTATTTTTACCTTTGTGGAGTGATGCGTAATATTGCTCCTCCTTTATTTCATCGTTGTGGGTGCGGGGTTCGGAAGCTTGTTTCGGGGACATATACCAGTCGTTTACGTCATTTAGAAAGTCGTTGTCATATGAGTCGTCATTAGTCATTTTGTAAGATTTTTCAAAGAAGTCCGCAAAAGTATCAGCAATTTGTTGTTGGTCAGTGATGATGTCATGTGTTATGGGATGTTTTATTTTCTGGAGGAAATCAGTCTTACGGTACTTGGTTAATTTCTTAATCGCATTCCAGTATTCTTTACCCTGTTTTTTGTTAATGTCCTTGCACGAATTTATCCACATGTCAGTCTTGTATTCTTTGATTAGTCTCTGTATGTCTCTATTTAATTTGTTAAATGTTTGTTTCAGATTAAAGTCGTCTGTTAATCGGATGTCCCTGTAAATCTGAGTTTTGTACTTGATTAGTCGTAAAATGAATTTTGGGAGGGGATATTTGTAGGGTTTTTTAGAATAAATTGGTGTATGTTTGTGTATACTATTTGATAGTTTTGCTAGAAATAGGGAAATGGATGTTTGGTTTATTTGTTGATGGGATTGTATAAAGTTTGTAATTTCTCTTGTCACTTTGTCAATGCCACAGTCTTTATGTCTATAAATAAATGTGGGGGGAGTGGAAGCGGGGGGATCCTTGCTAAGAGAGAATTGAATTGAGAGGTGGTTGGAACCTAGATCAGGATTTATTGCTACATTATGAATTAAGTGTTGTATATTACTTGTACATAGCAGGATATCAGGAGTTGTGTCGGGATTATTTGGCATTATTAATGTAGGAGGGGTTTTAATACGTACAAAGTTTGAGTTTGAAATAAAGGAGGAGAAATGTTTAGATTTTGCTTTGTTAGTGTTAAAATCCCCGATTATGATGACATTATCGAATAAGGATGCCTTGGAAATATGGAATCTTCGATGGGAGAAGTGAGGTGGATATATACTAGGAAAATATGGAGGGGGGAGCAGGGCAGATCAATAGTGCAATAGAGACATTCATTTAAAATATTGTTTATTTTGGGAGGGTTTGCTTTACCCAATTTAATTTCTGGTTTTGTTGCAACTATTGAGCCACCTCGTTGGTTTTCGTTAGGGGTGGATGCAGGGATTTGGATAGTAGACCAGTTAGAAAAGGAAAAGGGTTTAGTGGATTTCGTTTCAACCAACATGTTTACGTGAATGGGATTATTAGTTAGGAAATGGTTAAGGAGATGCTGTTTGTTATGAATTGAGTTAATGTTTGTGTATATAAAATTGATGTAGTTAGCCATTGGAGGATACTTGGGTGAAACCTGTATGAATGGATGATGTAGGGGCTACTGGTGGAATATGATTTGGTGCATCCATGTCGAACATGACGATAAACATTTTGTTCCCCTAGAAATTTACATGTGTGTCAATTCTGAATGAGTCCATAAATCTGGCTTTGAGTTTTTTTAAAAGGGCTTCTCTGTCTACGTTTGAGGGTGAGTTAATTTTTGTAGTGTATGTGTCAATGATATAGTCATGTAATGTTAGTGATGAATGTATGCGTGAATTTTTCGTAAGGGACGGGTCGATAGCTGATGATTTTTTATTAGCCGACTGTATTTTCACATTCGGGATGCCTTGAATGGGTTGAAGGGGCCTATTCGAGCACTTGGTTGACGATGCTCCGTGTGTCGTTTCCCCGCAGGACTTGCACTTAGGTGGAAGGGTCGTTGTACATAGTGTAGTCGGGTGATCTCCACAAATATTCAAGCTCACTAGAAAACTGTTAAACGGTCGCGTTTTTATCTTCACAATAAATTCGTGTTTTGTACGCCTGGCGCATAGAGTAAATATTTCGAGTTTAGAAAAGCCTGAAATATTTACTTCATTTTTAATGAAGGAGTGGAAAACACTCACTGGAAAATCCAAACTAAACGATATTAAAATCAATACTTTTTACCCATAATTTGTCATATTAATAAACATGTAAAAATTAAATAACTAGCAGCAAGCAATAATATTTATTAAATGTTTCGGTATGAGTTACTTGAAGATAGATTTAATGTTAAATGAAACAAGTAATCCTTTTTCTCCGCTGGTTTATATTTATCTAGATGTACATTTCGTTCACCAAGTAAACGTGTTTAATAGTTGTACTAATCTACATTTGCAAAGCGATTGTGCGGCAAAGATCACCTCTTCTTTACAACCTATGTGTCCTAGATATTTATAATCCAGACCCTAACTTCCGTTATCCTTGTGCTTATCCTCTGCTATATGCAGATGACACTGCCCTATTGACACATGCGACCACGTTTGTAAAAGCTCTAAATACCCTCAAACGTGGTTCGCAAAATGAAGAATCTTAATTAACCCCAATAAATCCAAACTCCAGATGCCTTTTCACCGCCTCAGAAATTCCCCATTTTCAATTATCTATCTACAACAATCAAATTCCACAATTCTTATCCTGCAAATATCTCGGTTTAATATACGTCCCTAAATTTACATTAAAATCCCATGCCCTAAACCAAGGTACGTCGATAGGCGTAACACATATATGTTACAAGGTATGACAGAATTGTATCTCCATGTTTTCCCCTACCCCTTTCCCCGCAGGCCCTAGTTCGTGCGAGAGAGAACAATGACGTTTATTTGCTTACGTTTTTGAGTCTATCATAACCTCTCTTTTGGGTTTCGCTGTACTTATAGATTTTTAATATTTTGTGTTAAAAACAAGTCTTTGTGTTAGTGTTAAGTGTCGACCAACCGGTGTCAGTGAAAACCAACCGGTTTCAGTGAAATATATCGTGATGTACAAATTAAAATGTAAAATTTAGTCGAAATAATGCACAAAATAATCCGCCAGGGAGAGCTGACTCAATTTCGTCAAGGTCAAAAAGTTGAAAAGATCGTTAGATATATATTTACATTATACAGAGAGTTTTTCTTTAAAATATACGTATTCCAAATTTAGCCTATTTTCTGTAAATCTTTAGATATTCCTTGTTTTTTTTTGTTTTGTGTTAGTGTTAAGTGTCGACCAACCGGTTTCAGTGAAAACCAACTGGTTTCAGTGAAATATATCGTGATGTAGAAATTAAAATGTAAAATTTACTCGAAATAATGAACAAAATAATCCGCCAGGGAGAGCTGACTCAATTTCGTCAAGGTCAAAAAGTGGAAAAGATCGTTAGGTATATATTTACATTATACAGATAGTTTTTCTTTAAAATATACGTATTCCAAATTTAGCCTATTTTCTGTAAATCTTTAGATATTCCTTGTTTTTTTTGTTAAGTTTAATTTGAAGCTTCACAGAGTGTTTTCCACTCCCAGACTAAGCATGAAGTAAAATTTCAAGTTTAGAAAAGCCCCGTGAAAATTTGTCTCAGGTCGCGCAGCGACCCGAGACAAATTTTCTGGGCTTTTCTAAACTCGAAATTTTACTTCATGCGCCACGCGTATAAATCACTAAAATATTGTGAAATTTATGTATACTCCAACTTCACGCTAAATCTGTGTTTTATACGCGTGGCGCCTGAAGTAAAATTTCGAGTTTAGAAAAGCCCAGAAAATTTGTCTCGGGTCGCTGCGCGACCCTCGACAAATTTTCACAGGGCTTTTCTAAACTCGAAATTTTACTTCATGCTTAGTCTGGGAGTGGAAAACACTCGTTTTAAGCTTCAAATTGAACTGTTTTAAAAAACAACGAATGTCGCAAGATTTACAAATATTTGAATTTGCAGTTCATGTCTAAATTGATTCATACATTTCTATAAGGTTTGAACTAACAATAAATCTTTAGATATTCCTTGATTTTTTTTTTTAAGTTTAATTTGAAGCGTCACAGAGTGTTTTCCACTCCCAGACTAAGCATGAAGTAAAATTTCGAGTTTAGAAAAGCCCCGTGAAAAATTGTCGAGGGTCGCGCAGCGACCCGAGACAAATTTTCTGGGCTTTTCTAAACTCGAAATTTTACTTCATGCGCCACCCGTATAAAACACAGATTTCAAGTGAAGTTCGAATATACATAAATTTCGCAATATTTTACTGTTTTATACGCGTGGCGCATGAAGTAAAATTTCGAGTTTAGAAAAGCCCAGAAAATTTGTCTCGGGTCGCTGCGCGACCCTCGACAAATTTTCACGGGGCTTTTCTAAACTCGAAATTTTACTTCATGCTTAGTCTGGGAGTGGAAAACACTCGTTTAAAGCTTCAAATTGAACTTTAAAAAAAAACAAGGAATATCTAAAGATTTACAGAAAATAGGCTGAATTTGGAATACGTACACTTAATAGATAAACTCCCTGTATTTATAGCTACTATTTATTAAGATTAATAAATTAAATATAAAAAGGTAATATTAACTGTCTTTATTACCTTATTATATTTACTTTAATTATCGTATATTGTTATTGTTTACAATTAATTTATTTGTCATCATAGCTTTCTTGATATATTGATAAAACTTAAAATAAATAAATAAATAAAGTTAAATCAAAATATGGCAAATAATATATTTTTGGATAGCTTATAAAAAATGGAAGCGATTAAAGACATGACCATTTATGATTTGTGTTTAAAATAATAAAACTTTATGTCATATCTTATAAGGATTAAACTTTAAAGAAAATCTGACATGGCCAGCGTATTCTACTTAAAAAGGTGTCTTAAGAAAGTTTTTACCCCATGTTAATATCTTTTTAAACAAAAAAGTTATTTCAATATCTCAAAATAGCCAAATTTTGAGTTTTGGCGTATAACTCGAAAACAATTGATTATAGACAAATTTTGATTAGCCACATGAAATATGCTCTAAAAAAAGAGCTATGGAAGTGTATATTAGTTTTTGTCTATCATTCATATTTCTGGTACCTTACTTGAAGAAACCATCGAAAATGCTGCACCCTGTACTTATAAAATAACGAAATAAATCTTTTAGTTGAGTTCTGTTCATATTAGAAAATTGTAAGCTTTTTATTACACCCTAAATCACATCCAATTGCTATAATTCGTCATTTACAGATTATCTATTTAGGTAAGTAAACAAAAATCACACTGCATGTTTTAAAAAATATTATAAAGTGAAACGTCAAACGGATATTTTCGCTCCAAATTCAATTGTTTTTCTTGCACCCGAGTCACATCTGAATCCATTTTTTTGTAATTTACAGATTATCTATTCGAGGTAAGTAAAAAATAATCACACTAGATGTTAAAAAGTAAAAAAAAATGTGAACTCAGGTTCAAGCTGAACTCAGGTTCAAAATGACAGTTCCTATTATTCTAATGTCACTTTCAACTCAAGTTTAGAGTTGAACCCGTTCAACATGTTTGGTGCACTAAGAAATCATGAGAAATATAGAAATACGAAATTAGCAAGTTGACACAACTGACAATTCTGACATTTTGACAGGTTTTTGTTATTGGCTATTATCTCGAAAATTACACGATATATAGAAAAGCGATTTGAAGTATTTCGACGAGATCTACAACTTGTATTTGAAACATTTCTCGATATGATCAGTATTTATGGAAATATTTAGAAAAATGAAATAACCAGTATTGTTAATACATTTTCCAGTTTTCGCATTTCTATCAAACGCTTTTCAGATCCTAATATTGTAATAAAAAGCTTTAATTTAAAGTTTCATCTTAATATTTTTAGCGGTTTTTGTTGTATAGCGCAAACAGAGACAAACAGACATACATTTTTCAAAAATGGTCTTCATCAAACCAGTAGCCTCCAAAATGGATATTTCCGTAAAAAAAATTGATTTGAAAATATTCATGAAAACAATACTTTCTTTGTTTAACATACGGGTAAAGTAAAAATCACATGAAAAAAGAATATTCACAACAATATTTAAGGCTCTGTTTGTGATAACAGATCCACGATTGGTCTTTGAAATAATGTAGATTTGAATCATCCTGAACTGTGCGTCCATAAAAAATCGTAATCTGCTATAAAATTAATTTGTATCAAAAACATTATAAAATAATTAACACACCATAAAATTACCCAATCTCATCCTCGAACAATTTCCATACATCACCACAATAATCATAATTAAGTCACCCACTGAACCAGCCAGAGTGTCCCACTATGCAAATTCACCCAAAATAAATCAAAAAGTTTCACTTTTTCATGGGTCCACTACCACGCACACAAGTATGTCACATCTATTGCAAAACCCAGCATTTTCACCAGACCGCATTCGTCGCAACAATAAAACCATATAATTTATACAATCTAAAACAATAAATATTTAAAACCCGCCTTTTAAAAGTCCACATTACGCAAAGTACACAGTAACCATACACGCACTTACATTTCACCGAGTTAAGTATTAATCTCATTAACTGCATGGAAAAATATATGACACCTAATGAGGTTTATTATGTTGTGTGCATTTCACTGGTTTATTGTCATTAAGTCAATGACAAAATAAGTTACACTTAATGAGTTTTAATATGTTGTATGTTTCACCGGTTTGAAGATTAATGTCATTAAGTGCAGGGCAAAATGAATGACACTTAATGAGTTTTAATACGTTGTGTTTATTTAGCCTCGGGTATTTACATCTGCAAACAGATATGTCGAAATTCGCACTTTAGCTCTCCACCAAAAAGGGAACTCTCTGAGTGTGTTTGTGTATGTATGTGAGGAATGGCATTGGTCAAAATTCCGATGATAGAAAAAGTGAAAGCCATACCGGCGAGTGTGGTTTTTGTTGGTATGGTTTTGGTCGCTAGCTTGCCAAGCCAATTATGCCGGTTATTGAAATGCGAGAAGCGCTTCGCGTCGGGACGCTGCTCTGTTAAGATGAACTTTTTGGTGTGCTTTTTGGTGGTTTGTGGGTGTACTTTGGTGATTAATTGCATGCAAGTGGTTAGGAATAGGCGATTGCCTAGGCAGGATACTACTACAGCAAGGACAAGTTTGAGGGATAGGGTTGCCAACAGGATTCAGAGGCATAGGGAGAGGTCTACTTCAAGAGTTTGCTATGGTAAGAATTTTCTTAGAATTTTAATAAATCCTTGCACTCGTTTAAGAATCTTCAGAAAACGTTAAATTCAAATATAATACATAAAATTACGAAAAAACTATTCGTGAAAATGCAAACAATGTCTTAATTAATAAGACAACTTAAGACGATAAATATCCATTAAAACAACTACTTCCCGTGCAAATACACCTCCGGATATTGAATTATACAATGAAATATTTAAAATCTTATTTAATTTGATTTATTACAACGCTCTATTAAAGTATATGTAACATTTAGGTTAAATTCTCTTCAAACTAACTAGCAATACAAATTTAAAATGAAAGGAGAGATAGAACAAATTAGAAGTGAAAGGACTTGGATTAAAACTAATGTCTTAGGCCTTCTATAGACGCGTTTCGAGATTTATCTCTCTTCAGTATAGCTTTGCTTATGACGTTTAAAAAAATGAGGAATAAAATTAAAACAAACTTACTTGGAAAAAGTGTTGTGTGTGGAATGAATAGGTACACAGAAATGGAATTAAGACATTGTTTGCATTTTCACGAATATTTTTTTCGTAATTTTATATATTATGTTTAAAGTGTGCAAACTATAAGAAGCGTAAGCTTATTTTCTCGAATTCAAATAGTTTTGAATTTGAATTTATCTCGTTAAGTTCAAGATGAGAAGAAAACGATGAAAGAGAAAAATTGTACGAAAGTATTCCATTTATGCAAAACCAAGCCATACGTGTTTTGACAAATTTGTGACAAATTGAAAATAAAACTGATTTCACAGAGTCTTTTAAATAAATGAGAGAAGAAGAAGAAATTAACCTTTATTGGCACAATAAAAAAGTACATACTATTATACAAAATCAAACATATTTTTCTCGTATCTTACATTAAAATAAATGAAAATTGTGTTGAATGAGTGTTGTCTTGTATTAGGACAAGAAAAATTATGTGAAACTAAGTAAAAAGTTGGCAGGTTTTGCAATTGAAAATATATTTAGGATTTTGCAATCGAGAAATAAAGCAGGTTTTGTATTCGACAGGATTTTTAAAACTTAATTTTAAAAGATATAAAAAGGGTTTTAAAGGTCAAATTATTTTTAATATTGTAGTCTAAAACGAGTAGAACACAAGAATACCAAAACCTCAAAATCAAAAATTAGGTACATGGCTGGTTTTGCATTTGGGGGACTCATATATACAAACAAATTTTTCAATGAATCCAATAACTTAAGAACATTGTAAATACAAAACGACAAGAAGAAAAATACGCACAATGAAATAATTGATGAATTTAGAATTTGGTTAATTGATGTGATTGGTTTATAATTACAAAAGAAAACTTGCAGCAAAAGTTTATATTTGGTGGATTTCTTAATAATAATAATAATAATAATACTTCTTTATTTCATATAAATATAACAATCTACATAATGTATATGATATTATATATGATATGTAATAATAATAATAATAAACAAACTTTATTTCAAGAATGCTTACAAAAGTAAAATATAATTCTGGAAGAACATTGATGAAATTGTGTCAGCGTAACAAGTATATGTATATATCTATTATTTACAAGCTTCAAAATAATCACTCAGGGCATATAATTCTGCTTCAACGAGGAGATTAAAAACCGATGTCTTAAATTTGTTAAGTGAATCACCATTTTTGATTTTCGTAGGTAGCGCGTTATAAAACGTTATGCATCGATGCATAGCGTTCTTTTCCGTTATCGTGAGCCTGTGCATCGGTTGTTTAATGTTCACATTTCTTGTGTTGTAAAGTTTGTCACTGTCATTACTGAAAAGACTTTTATTTTTGAATATAAAAATTAATGATTCGTATACAAAGACTGCATATACTGTCAGTATCCTATTCTTTTTGAATATACCGCGACAGGTCTCTTTAAATTTTAGTCTAAAGATGGATCGTATGCACCTTTTTTGTAGCACAAACACTTTGCTTATTGTTGTGCTATTTCCCCAAAAAATCACCCCAAATCTTAACAGTGAGTCAAAACAAGCATAATAGATTGTCTTAGTCGACTCACTACCAAGAGTCGACTTTTAGCACTTAGTACAGAACAAATGTTGACTAAAGGTAGACAATTTGATGATAGTATGAGAAATTTATGTAAAACTGCCTACATTTCTTATGCTGTCATCAAATTTTGTACCTTTAGTGAAAATTTGTTAAGAAGTGTTTACTTAACCTCAAGAAATCCACCAAATATACATATTTGCTACAAGTTTGCTCTTCAAATTATAACCAATTACATCAATTTAACAAAATTCTCCATTCATCAATTATTTCATAAAGTATTAGTTTCAGTTTTTGGCAGATTGGTCAGATTTAAAATTTGGTTTAAATTGCAGTGTTAATCAGTACAAAAAACTCTTAGCAAAACATGGGGAAAGCCAAATAAGGAGAAAACTTAAATTTTAAGATGAAAAGAAACAGAAAACATCTTCTTTTGTAAAATTGCTACTGAAATTATAACGAGACTTTAGACATTTTTTAAACAAGAAAAGAAAAGAAATTATAAAGACAAATCTCGCCTTCTAAATTTTCCCTTAGTGCCATCAATGTTTCCAATATATATGGTAACTTAAGAAAAGTTCTAATACAAGATTTGAAGAAGCTTAAATAAGATTTTAAATATTTCATTGTCAATATCCGGAGGTGTATTTGCACGGGAAGTAGTTGTTTCAATGGATATTTATCGTCTTAAATTGTCTTATTAATTAAGACACTGTTTGCATTTTCACGAATAGTTTTTTCGTAATTTTATATCTTATAGAAGCTTTTTATATTTAAAATCTCAAAAATAATAATCAAGTTGTAAACCGTTTCTTTATATATACACGAACATTTTCTTTAAAGTATAGACAAATTTTCCGACGTTCGTTGTTTAGTTTGAAGCTGCAAACAAGCGTTTTCCACTCCCAGATTAAGCATAAAATAAAATTTCGTGTTTAGAAATGCCTTAAAATTTTCAGGCTTTTATAAACTTGAAATTTTACTACTAGTGAGTTTATTTTAGTAAATAAATAAATTGAATAAGTCAGAAATGATCGCAAAGGAATATACCTCTAGAAGTAAAAAAAGAAATACACAGCGAGTTTTTCTTTAAAGTATACGTATTTCAAATTCAGCATATTTTTCTTAAATCTTTAGACATTCGTTTTTTTTTTAAAGAGTTCAATTTGAAGCTTTAAACGAGTGCTTTCCACTCCCAGACTAAGCATGAAGTAAAATTTCGAGTTTAGAAAAGCCCCGTGAAAATTTGTCGAGGGTCGCGCAGCGACCCGAGACAAATTTACTGGGCTTTTCTAAACTCGAAATTTTACTTCATGCGCCACGCGTATAAATCACTGAAATAGTGTGAAATTAATATACTTTAAACTTCACTTCAAATCAGTATCTTGTACGCGTGGCGCATGAAGTAAAATTTCGAGTTTAGAAAAGCCTGAAAATTTGCTTTGGTCGCTCCCCTGTATGTATGTTAACAATGTTCCATAAATTACACGGTCGATAATTTTTACGCATTGTATACACTTTTTTTATGGTAATTGTTTCAAATATTTTATAAACTGAGTTATAACAATTGCTTACAACAATGAATGATTCATTGAACCAATTTCTTAATCTTCTATTTTAATTGGATTTTCATGCTTCGCGTAAATGTAATCCATTTAACACACTTTCTATAATTTGTGTTTAGCAAAGTTTATTGCAGAACACTGGATGTGTCAGAGAAAATTGTTAAGCTCTAATGAAAATGTCATAATTTGCAAGCAATTTAGAAGGAAACTATGATGTAAATATTTTACAGTACACTGGATGTAACAGACACAGTTTTAACACTAATGGAGTAGTCATCATTTCCAAACAATTTAATGAGATATGATGATGTAAATGTTATAAAGAAAATTGAATATGTTAGAAAAACCTCGTTTAGCTCAAATTAAATGATAATACCGTGCGATCATGTACATTATGATTTAGAGTAGGCGGCATTTTTTTGTGCGGTTGCCCAGAATGCTAATTGAATGATGGAATAAATTTGAGGTTATGGTAAACTATGTGTTAACGGTCAGTAGTGCCAATCTAATTTAAAATTTAGAGCCTACTTTAAATCATGTTTTAAATAATCGCACGGTAGATTACAAATATGTTAATAAGGGTTTTGTGCTGTTTTACCAACTTCAATTACAATTTATTAGACGATTCAAATATTTTTTGGCTTTTTTTTTGACTACTATAATTATTTTTTTTAACTACCAACATTTTTATTTGTGGAATTTAATGTGTTTTTGTACTTTAGAATAAATCAGTGTTTTATAGGCGTGGCGCATGAAGTAAAATTTCGAGTTTAGAAAAGCATGAAAATTTGGATTTTCCGGGGCGCGACTGGCTTTTCTCGCGCGCCCCATCAGATCCAAATTTTCAGGCATTTCTAAACTCGAAATTTTACTTCATGCTTAATCGAGAAATGAAGAAACATGTTTTAAACAAGATAAATTCAAATTCAAAACTATTTGAATTCGAGAAAATAAGCTTACGCTTCTTATTGTTTGCACACTTTAAACATAATATATAAAATTACGAAAAAACTATTCGTGAATATGCAAACAATGTCTTAATTAATAAGACAACTTAAGACGATAAATATCCATTGCAACAACTACTTCCCGTGCAAATACACCTCCGGATATTGAATTATACAACGAAATATTTAAAATCTAATTTAATTTGATTTGTTACAACGAATAGTTTTTTCGTAATTTTATATATTATGTTTTAAACATATTTCTTAATTATTCTTTCTTCTTTCTTAATAGAAAGGTTTGCAATATAATAAATGACTAGATAATTTGTATTTATTCTACAAACAGAAAGAAAGGTTTGCAATATAGTAAATTACCATAACATTTGTGGAAAAAAAAGGATAAATGTTCGTCCTTTTCATTGTTTAATAATTCTGAATTTCTACAGATCATGATAAATCAATCATTATTAGAGGAATTAAATTTAAAATTTTATTACATAGAATTATATTTTGAGCGTTAATAAATTTTTCACAGGAACTTTAATATAAATTGCAACTTTTGCACTTTCTGATTTTGCAATTGTAATTGAGTTGCAGTTAAAGAATTGGGCCTTTAAAGACATTACTGTTGAAATAAATATATTATTTTGTCGTTAACCTCCTTACATCAATGATTTCAATTTTGATGACGAAATATTAAAGGAAATTAAATACAAAATAAAAATTTTGATAGATTAAAATTCAAGCAGTGGAAAAATAATTAGTTCAAAGAATCTTTATTTGTAAATCATTCATATATTACCACTTACACGGCTTATACATGGTTTGTCTGGAAAGTAATGAGATATATTTTATTTGTATTTCATGCCAAAAGGATATACAGAGAGTTTTATGTAACACCGAACATTTTAATAACAAGAATTTTTCTTCTAAGTATACATACGTATACGTTGTACATTTGCCGATGCTAGGTTTATTAAAAGAATTTAATTTGAAGCTTGAAACGAGTGTTTTCCACTCCCAGGCTAAGCATGAAGTAAAATTTCGAGTTTAGAAAAGCCTGAAAATTTGGTTGGGTCGCGTAGCGCGAAGCGCGGAGCGGGCGAACCAAATTTTCAGGCTTTTCTAAACTCGAAATTTTACTTCATGCGCCACCGGTACAAAACACTGATGCAATGTGAAGTTTAGCGGTGTGTTTTAATCTTCGTAATATGTCAGTGTTTTGTACCGGTGGCGCATGAAGTAAAATTTCGAGTTTAGAAAAGCCTGAAAATTTGGTTTGGCCGCTCCGCGCATCGCGCTACGCGACCAAACCAAATTTTCAGGCTCTTCTAAACTCGAAATTTTACTTCATGCTTAGTCTGGGAGTAGAACACAGTCATTTCAAGTTTCTAATTGAACTCTTAAAAAAAACAATGGGTATCTAAAGATTTACGGCATATACGCTGTAGTTGGGACATACTTGAAAGAAAAACTCCCTGTATGTGCAAGTTAAGGCATTAATTGCGATTGATTAGCAACAAGTTCTAATGGTCATATAGGCTTCCCAATTTACACATAACTTAAAAATTGAAGGTGGTAAATTGTATTGGATGAAAATGTTCGGTGTTATATAAAACTCTCTGTATGAGCCGTTTGTTTTGAAAACAGCCTAAGTTCATGTCTCAATGTTTTGTTGTTAACTGTAACAACCTTCGTAATTTCTCGTTTTTTGTCACATAAAACTATTTATAGTTAAGTAAATTCAAAATATATAAAATACTGTAATGTACCCATCTGTATATTTATTTCATTTATATAATTTAATACTTTAGTATCGTGAATTTTCGATAATCATATTTAAAGTTATTTATGTTTGTTTCACTTATTGATGTTTGTAGTTTATTTTTACTTAAATATTATTCATTGCTAAATGTTATTATCAGAATGCATTTGCTAATGCTAGAGCACAGATAAGCCTGGGAAGAATAAATAGTTAATTAGAATTTGTACTTAATGGAAAAATTCCGCTAAAGATGATAAAGTTCACCCCGGCTTATGCGTGCCCCTTCTTACGCATTGTTTGCTTAACGAAGAACCATTATTCATTACTATTAGATTTTATTTCGGGCACTTCTGATTTGACTCTCGAACGCAAGACAGTAAATATATTACTTACTCCGAATAAATTCAATAAACTTCGTTAAGCAAGCTAGTTAAAGTTTCTAAATATATTATATTGTAATATTCACAAGTTTCTCAGTTAAGAAAATAGAATTGATATTCGTTATATAAAAACATCAAATTATTTTAACCTCACCCAGAATAAAAGAACCTACTTAATATATAAATAAGTGTTAAATATTGAAAATACTAAATAATTAATTTTACAATTGGCGCAGTCGAAATTGGAGTTCTGGGAATCTTTAAAAATTGTGATACTTGTGTAATTCGCAACCAATTAAGTGAGTAGTACTTTTCTAATCGGGGACACGTGCCACGTGGACATCACCACCTACGAAATCTAAGACTTGGACTTCGGGAGGAAAGGACAATCAGAACACGGTTCAACCTGGACATCATCACCGACGAGATCCGAGACCTAGACTTTGCGAGGGACCTGGAGCCACCTGGACAACCCCACTGACGTGACCTAGGATAAAGACTCCACGAGCCCACATCAGGACCCGGAGCTACCTGGACATCACCACCGACGTGCCCCAGGATTAGGACTCAGTGAACGTCCTCGCAGAACAAAATCAGGACCAGGATCATCATCGAGATTCCAAGAAACCGAGCCTACAATGTTCGTAATTGTCTTAATGTGAGTGAAATAATTTCTACTTAACTGGGTACCATTTTACGCAATTTTCTTTAGAATCAATTTCCTTAAATTTTATTTTGAATAGCAATTTTTTTTTCTTTTACTTAAAATTAAAATCTATCAACGAAAAAAAAATGGCAGCTAATGGGGATATTAACACATTAATTCATTTTAGTAGTCAATTAACTGTAACTTTTGATTTTACTTCCAATAACTTAGAATATTTTATTAATTGCTGTAGCGATGTTTTTCAATATATACCCGAGAACTTACAAGGTCAGTTTTTGCTTTCAATAAAAAATAAAATTTTAGGCGAAGCGGGTGTTTTAACTAGAAATAGGGTAATAAATACATGGGACGAACTTAAACAATTTCTGAGAGATAATTTTTCATTAAAAGCTAATTATGCCAGTATTATAGCCGAATTACATTCATATTTTCAAAAATCAAATGAAGGTGTTACAGCATATCAAATAGAATAAAAAAATACAGGGATCTTTTGATTAAATCACTAGACAGAACATTAAGCGAGGAAGCCCAATTAGCTCAATTAAATTTAACAAATAAACAATTATTAGCCGTGTTTATTAATGGTTTCAAACATAATATTAAGGCATTAGTAAACCAATGAGACCAGAAACACTAGAAGAAGTAATACAAATTGCAAAAGGTGAAGAAGAATCGGATGTCACTAGAAATCAATTAGAAGCCACTAATTCTTTAAAATTTTGTCATATTTGCAATTTAAATTCACATGATACTCGCAACTGTCGTTATAATAACTTAAATAATAAAAATGTATCTACTGTTCAGTGCAATTATTGCAAAAGATTTGGACACGTTATTCGTGATTGTTTTAAAAGATAAAATTCATCCGAGTTTTGGAATAATGAAAATTCAAATATTCGTAGAAATTTTAATTCAAATGATAAATTTAATTCCAAGGTTTCTGATAATGAGTGTAGTAATTCTTTTAATTTAATTGAAAGTAATATTAATTTCATGTCTAAATTTATAACTACCAACTATAAACATCAAATTCCAATAAAAGCATCAGATTTACAAGAAAAATATAAATGTAGCCAAAATATTCCTGAATCAACTCTTAAATCTACTGAAGTTGATAATGACATAAGTTGCAATGATAAAGAAGTTAACGTAGATAATGATAGTAATCTTAAACATAATCAAATTATTTCTGAAAACTCGAGTCTTGATGTAAAATTACAACTAAATAATGATAATAAAACAAGAAATAAGATACTTAATAACAATATAAATAATATATTTCCTAATGATAAAATTATTTCAAAAGTATGTACTATTGATGTTTCTCCTGATACAACAGAAAATGTAATTAAAAATCCTAATTATGTTTACAGTGAAATTAAAGAAAATTGTGATAATAATAATATAGAATTTGGTATTAATAGTGGAATTAAAAATGATTCTATTGTTGAAGTAACGTCAGATAATTATTGCAATTTAAATATTATTTCAAGTCAAAAAAATAATAATAGTGATGAAGATACGGTAAATATTTGTGCTACATTTGAAACTGAAAATGTTAATAATAATCCTGAGTCTAATATTTTGTTAGATAGTAAATTTTGCCATTCAAATAGTGATATATTAGGAAATTCGTTACCAAATTGCGTAATAACAAATTATAATTTGAGTGATATTGTTCAAAACAAAAATAATAATTTTTGTATTTCAACAGAAACATTAGAAAAAGATATTAGTAATCATTTCACAAATCTTTCGAAGAGAGAAGAAGTTAAAAATAAAATAAGTAATGTTTCTAGTCAAAACCACATTTTATGTAATGATCATATTAATAATAAAAGAAACAGTAATCTTGGTAGAATTTACTCTAATTATTCTATAGATGAATTTAAAAATAATTTTAAGTTAAATTCACGATTTATACCAAAAAAAAATGAAAAATGTGTTCAGAAATCATCAAATTATAAACAAAAATTGCAAACATGATAAGAGTATTGGAGAAAGGTTTAAACATCTAAATTTAAATAATGATTTAAGTATAATTTCTGTCAAAAATACAAATAAAAGATTTTTAAGAGGAAGTCAAATTAGGAAAAATAATCGTCGACAATTAAAGATTTATAAAAATAATTTAATGAACTGTTATAAAATAAACTTTGGAAATTTAAAAATAAATGATAATTATCAAAAAGATTTGTTAAATAATAGTAAATGTCGTTTTAAAAAATATTTCCCAAATTTTAGCAATAGAACTAAAAATTATAAAATGTTTTGTGTAAAATATAAGAAGATTTTGAAAATAAAATGTATTTTCAAAGCAGATTTCAGTGATGAATTAATAAATTAACATAAATTCATTCTTATTTTTATTGAAGTTTACTTACGTACATGTATTTTATTATAATAATTTAGATGCAATCAATTAAATTAAGAATATATTCAATGAAATATTTATCTTTTGTTTTGTTATAAGATTAAATAAGTTTTATTTTTTGATATTCAAATTTGATATTTTATTGACGAGAGCATTATGTGCAATATTTAATTAAAATTAGTTGATTTATGTTTTTATATGGTTCTTCTTGCAAAATATTGTTTGTGATTTATTAGGAAAAAAGTATAACGAATTTAAAATAGGTTTCCATTGTGACAAGTGTGTTCGATATAATTACGGTCTATAGTTAAAATAATAAAAACGAAACTTTCTTTAAGTCTTGATAGATAATTATTATGTATTTGACATAATGTCAAATTCTTAAGGAGAGCAAGTTTATTTGGGTCTTAAAGGTATTGTATTCATGCTGCTATATTTGGATTTCACTATGTTTCTTATATTCCTTTATTAAAAAGAGTAAATCAAATTATCTAAAAAGAAATTTTTAAAACGTATTTCATTTTTTTTTAGTAATTGGAAATATTTTGTTATTAAATTAGGATCTTTTATGTTCTTTTGTTGATTTACTCAATATAAATAAAATTGTATGTGTTATTAATAGGTGTTATTATGATATGTTTCTGTACTATTGTTAATTGTTTAGTCAATATAACCTTACTCAAAATGAGTGTGTTTTTCAGGTTAATTGAACTATAACATAGTATCCATATCTAAAACATTTAAAAAGCACAGTTTACTTTTCATTTTAAGATTATTGTTTTGGTAAATTGATAACATTGGGTTCCTGGTTTGTAAAATTATATCAATTACATAAATAATGTGTTATTTTTTTCAGGAAATAGTGAAGTGAATTTTATTGTGTATGTATTTTTTCTATATGTTTTTGTATAAATCTTATTTATTTTATTGCAGATTTTTTAATACTTAGTAAATGTTGAAAATGTTTATTGTTGTTTTAATTTGAACAATATAAAATTGATCTAAAATAAAGATAAAAAAAATAACAAGATTCTCTTTCAAACTTAAAATTGGGTTTATTATTGCGTGTTTTGTATATATCTTTGATTTTTATTGACTTTTTTTCTGTGTTTTAAATAAAAAATAAAAAAAAGGAAAAAAAATAGTATCTCAAGTTTTCACAATGATTTATCTATGTATTGTATATATGTTGTTTTGTAACTTGACTATTTTATCTTGAATTTGTTTTAATATTTAATTCTAAAAAAAAATACTTATGTGCAAGAATCTTTTTCAAATTTATGTTATTGGGTTAATTATTGTGTTTATTGTATATATATTTAATTTCTAATGAATTATTTTTTCTGTTTAAAATTTGAAAATATAATAAAATGATAAAAAAAGAAGATAAAAAAAATAAATATCTCAACTTTTAAAAAATGTTTTTGTAAAACTGTGTGCATATATGTTTTGTATATAATTATGTATGTTGATTTGGACTTTTACAAATGTATTTTATATTCTTTTTAAACTCTAATTCTAAAAAAAAAATATCATATTACATTGATCTATTTTTTTGTTGTTTAAGGGGGAAAGTGTAATGTACCCATCTGTATATTTATTTCATTTATATAATTTAATACTTTAGTATCGTGCATTTTTGATAATCATATTTAAAGTTATTTATGTTTGTTTCACTTATTGATGTTTGTAGTTTATTTTTACTTAAATATTATTCATTGCTAAATGTTATTATCAGAATGCATTTGCTAATGCTAGAGCACAGATAAGCCTGGGAAGAATAAATAGTTAATTAGAATTTGTACTTAATGGAAAAATTCCGCTAAAGATGATAAAGTTCACCCCGACTTATGCGTGCCCCTTCTTACGCATTGTTTGCTTAACGAAGAACCATTATTCATTACTATTAGATTTTATTTCGGGCACTTCTGATTTGACTCTCGAACGCAAGACAGTAAAAATATTACTTACTCCGAATAAATTCAATAAACTTCGTTAAGCAAGCTAGTTAAAGTTTCTAAATATATTATATTGTAATATTCACAAGTTTCTCAGTTAAGAAAATAGAATTGATATTCGTTATATAAAAACATCAAATTATTTTAACCTCACCCAGAATAAAAGAACCTACTTAATATTTAAATAAGTGTTAAAATATTGAAAATACTAAATAATTAACTTTACAATACTTATTTTTAATATACTTAACGAGAAATTTGTGTTTGTGACAAAAAAAAAACACAAATTATAAAAGTTATTACAGCCAACAACAAATATTTGAGAGATGGACTTATATGTTCAAGAATACTAAATTAATTTCATAATATTTTCGAATACAAAAAAGTTCTAGCATCGTTCTTATTAATTAATGAGAATTTTATGTTTCTGTATTTTACATTATATAATTCTTCGTTTAAATGAGTTTTCCGTATAGACAAATAAATTTAATAAAAATGCTTTCGATTTTATTCATGTTTTAAGTTAAATATTAGCTTTGTTTCAAATTAATGTGACTTGAAGTCGGATTATTGAACCAGTATTATGTAATTATTTTGCCTTAATAAAGAATACTATAAATAGTACAATATCAAATTTATACAAATGACCATCGATCTACGTCCATTAACTTAGTTGCCTTATTAGTAGTAGTCAATTTTAAGATAAACTAAAACTCAAAACGCTTAAAAAGATGAGTGACGAAATTGCTAGATTATTAAAAACTAAAAAAATCCATTAAATAATTACATATGGATATTTAACCAAAAATCTTTTTTAGATTTGTGAAACAATACCAAGTGTCACTTAATATAATAGCAGACTATTTATGATTTTCAACTTTTTATTTACTCACTACAATTGATTCGCTACACTGTAGTTTCTTCAGGTGACCTGAACCTGAAGAAGCTACAGTGTAGCGAAACAATTTTAGTGAGTAAATAAAAAGTTGAAATTCATAAATAGTCTGCTATTATATTAAGTGATAATGGATTTTTAAAAAATAAGTGCCTTAACAATCAACGAGAAATACCAAGTGTATTGAAAATATTGTTTCTGAGATTAAGATAAGTAATTTTATTTCTTGAATAATTTTCTCACTTATCACTTGGTGAAACATTTTTAAATATTTTAAACCTTCATTATCAATAAGTAATTTTATAAAATATTGTTCTTATCGCAGACCGGGATTTTATGAATTTCATATGAGTTGTCTAAACCTAAATGTTCCAGTACGAAATAAAGTATTATTAGTATATATTACATCATTTGTTTGCAAAGGCAATAAAATATGTATACCTGGTGTTGACTTGGCGGACGCAACATAGAAAATCACATGTTAATTTTAAAGTGTTCAAATATTGGCTTTCCTATTTATTTTAGAGACAAAATGTATTTTACTTTTTTGTAGAGGTGCAAATTCTAAATTTATAAATGTTCACACTTAACACTTTACGTTTCTCTAAGTTAAAATGATTAGGAAAAAGTAATGTGATTTTATAAAAATAATGACATACCATGGAATTGACACAACAATTGCGGATATTCCTTGTTTATTTTTAAGTTCAATTTAAAGCTTTAAACAAGTGTTTTCCACTCCCAGACTAAGCATGAAGTGAAATTTCGAGTTTAGAAAAGCCCCGTGAAAATTTAGGAAGAAAACTGTCATTATTTTTATAAAATCACATTACTTTTTCTTAATTATTTTAGCTGTTAATTTTCTGACATTCGTTGATTTTTAAAATAGTTCAATTTGAAGCTTTAAACGAGTGTTTTCCACTCCCAGACTAAGCATGAAGTAAAATTTCGAGTTTAGAAAAGCCCCGTGAAAATTTGTCGAGGGTCGCGCAGCGACCCGAGACAAATTTTCTGGGCTTTTCTAAACTCGAAATTTTACTTCATGCGCCACGCGTATAAAACACTATAATATTGTCAAATTTATGTATATTCGAACTTCACTTAAAATCTGTGTTAAATACGCGTGGCGCATGAAGTAAAATTTCGAGTTTAGAAAAGCCCAGAAAATTTGTCTCGGGTCGCTGTGCGACCCTCGACAAATTTTCACGGGGCTTTTCTAAACTCGAAATTTTACTTCATGCTTAGTCTGGGAGTAGAAAACACTCGTTTTAAGCTTCAAATTGAACTATTTTAAAAATCAACGAATGTCAGAAAATTAACAGCTAAAATAATTAAGAAAGAGTAATGTGATTTTATAAAAATAATGACATTTTTCTTGCATAGTGTATATCATTTTGAAAACATTTAAAACTTTAAACAAGTGACTACGATATCTTTTGTCATTTTGACAACCGCAATTGTTGTTTGAATTCCATGGCATGTCATTATTTTTATAAAATCACATTATTTTTTCTTAATTATTTTAACTTGAGAAACGTAAAGTGATAAACGTTAACACGAATAAATTCAGAATTTTTCCCTCTACAAAAAAGGTAAATACATTTTGTTTTTAAAATAAATAGGGGAGCTAAAATTTGAACATTTAGAAATGTACATGGGATTTCCTATGTTGCGTCCACCAAGTCAACACCCGGTATAGTAAATCTTAATAACTTAAATATTGATTTTGTATTATTAATCATTACATAAGAATTTACTTAAAACATTTCTACGGCGTGAAAGTTGTAAAAAAAACGAACCATCACACAGGTCTTGTTTGGGCCAATGTTATTAATCCAGTGAAAGCACAGCAAGAAAAAATGGGCACTTACATAATCACTAAAAAAATGTCGATGCCCGTATAATGACCTCATATTCATGCAAATTTCAATGTCGCTCATTTATTTATATAAATCCGATAAACTGTATCAAACACGCATAAATAATTAAATATACAATTTCCAGTTATTTCATAATTGCAAAGATCATGATTAATTCATTCATTACGTGAGTGAGTTATTCAAATTGAGTATTACCTTGATAATGGGTTTATTTTTTGTAGGTCAATTTATTATAGGTATTATGAAAATCAATAAAATATTGCTTATTAAATCAATTTATCACCAATATATTAACTGCGATTTAATTGATATTATATAAAATATTTACAGACTTAAGTAACATGGGATCATTTTTTTTTGCTGTTGCCTGGCCTTGGGAACTTGCCCATTAGCCATCATCAATCTATATATTTTTGTATCAATTAATTTATTACAATTTACAATTTGTAGTATTTAACTATTCATTCGGACAATCACACACATTTATACTGGCACCCAGGGTCACGACGAGATATTATTTTTGAAATAAAGTCTCCCCGTGCACGGGAATCGAACCCGAATTTGTGACTCGCCGAGCGATACTGCCCGGCGGCGATCATTTAAAAGATAAATAAGAGTACTCTTTGTTAAAATGCAAAGCCTACTCTTATTTATCTTTTAAATGATCCCACGTTACTAAAGTGTGTATATATTTTGTATAATATCAATTAAATCCCAGTTAATATGTTGAAGGTAAATTAATTTAATAAGCAATATTTTATTGATTTTCATAATACCTACAATTAACTGACCTACAAAAAATTAACCCATTATTAGATTGGCACTACTGACCGTTAACCAAGGATGATGGGCGGCGTCAACAATGTCACGTCGACAATGTCTTTGTCGACGCGTCGAATTTTACGTCGACATCGACTATTAGTACAACATTCCTGACGTCGGCAATCGTTCTAATTAGTACAACATTTGAACTATTCAGCTTAATGCGATGCGATTTTGGCAAATAGGTTGGAAATTACCAGAGTATCCAAAACTCTCAAAATCACCCAAAACAGCAGCATATACATTATAATAACATAACCTTTAAATAGTATTGTTGACATTGTTGACGTTCTCGACATTGTCGACGTGCTGTCACGTCGACTATTAAAGTCGATGCGTCGAGGCCCATCCCTGTTGTTAACACATAGTTTATCATAACCTCAAATTTATTCCATCATTCAATTAGCATTCTGTACATCCGCGCAAAACAAAATGCCGCCTACTCCAATTTATAATTTAAATGATCGCACGGTATTAACGAAGGAGTTTTAAGCGAAATGTAGCATGCTTAATAAAAGTCTACTAACTATATATCAATTGATTTTATGTTATTTTATAGATACTGTTGGCTGTTTTGATGTGCCACATTCGCGTTCGCCTCTACAAAAGTCACCGGAATCTCCAGAAATCTTAGATACGAAATTTTTCCTTTTCCGAAGGAACATCAATTTTTCAGAACCGCAAGTTTTGTATTACGCCGATAACGCCACCAGCGTGGCAAATTCAAAATTTAACTTTAAGCAAAATTTGAAGATCTACATCCATGGCTACATGAGCAACTGGAATCAGAAAATTGCTTTCGTTGCAGCAGATGCATATCTAAAACTTGTAAGTACTCACTTTTAACTGAAATATTTAATAGTAATTGAGGGGATCAGTGAGAAAGTTGTATAAGTGCTATTTTCTCAAAAATTTGGTATAGTTCTGATACTTCTGATACATATGAGATTCATATTTATTGATAGAAAAAATGATACAATTATGTATGTGTATCTCTCAATATAATATATCGTTCGTTAAATAAGAAAAACCTCTAGAGTAACATGATTTCAAATTTGAGCTGGCTACACGCTTTTGAATTGTCATATAAAACGTCAGACTTAATAATTCTAATGTTTAATTTCAGAGTTGCAAACCTACAATATTTTCCATGGCACTCCAGAGGTTTTTTTTTATTTAACACACGATATAATGTTATTGATTAGACGTCCACAGATTTTTCTATAAAAATTAAACTTTATCTAGAATTTACACAAATCAATATCATGTCGCTTAACAATGATATTCTTACATTAAAAGTGCAATTCTTTTCGCAATCTACAAGTTAGTCTTACCAAGACTATATCAAACACTCATTGAAACCACTACTTCCCGGGCTAATATCCCGACGGACATTGAATTATACAAGTGTTTGCTGTTACAATGATATTCTTGTTGGACTTACGTGAAGTGTTAGTTATAGATATGTAAGTAGTTAAATTCCTTAATCTTAACTGTTTTATTTTAAATCTTTGATTTGGTTGGCGTTCACTTTGTGGTACATCTTTATAAAATAATATTAAAACACTTAACTTTGTTTTACCACTTTAATTAATTAAAGTGGTAAAACAAAGTTAAGTGTTCTAATATTATGTTTTATTTTAATTCTAAATGTACATTTCCACTGAGCCCCTCAATTACTTACAATTATAATTAATTTTACTAGTAATTAGTTATTTATAATCTTTATATAGGAGTGTGATTTAATTATTCTTTTTACGTTTTTTATAATAATGATTTATTTTTGTGTGCTCGATTTTTAATAGCAATAACCTTAAATTAATTATTTATGACAAGCTTTATTACACACATTTGTTTTTTTTTCTATTATCAAAAATACTTTGGTTTATTTAATATTTTTCCAAATAAGAAGTCATATCTTTCTTGTAATTATAATATCACTGGTCTGCAAAAAAAATATTTTTTCGAGCCCTGACACCATTCCTGCTGATTCTTATGTAAAATGACCTCCTGAATCCGAATATGACCTCCGTTTTCCCCCATCACCCACCGTTTTCGGGGGAGCCCCCCCCCCCCCCCCCACACCTATTTTTATCACTTTTCGATAATTTGGAGGGATAAAAAGGATTATTTTAGCCTTTACATTTCTTCTGAGGGGCTAGAGAGGTAAGAAGTTCCAAAACATGAACATTTGTAGCAAGGAGGTAGATTTGGGGGGGGATTTGCCCCCTTAAATTGTAAAAAAATCATTAAAAATGATTAATTTTTTCCGTTTTTTTCGCAGTTTTTTCACTTGTTTTCTACATATTCCAGCTTCCTCCCCTCATCCTCCCCCAAACACCCCCAAATAATAAAAATATATTGCAACAATATATAGCAACAATAATAAAAATATATAGCAACGATAATAAAAATATATAGCAACAGTTCGGAAGATTCACTGTACCACGCTGGCGCTCTCAATACTTCCCCCGTTTCCCCCATCCATTAGAGGGGTGAAAAGGATTATTTTAGCTGTAAAGAATAATAAATAAAAAGTAAAATAATAAATGTAAAATAATAAATGTAAAGAATAATAAATAACTAAGATAAGTACCTTCATTTGGTGCTTGCTTTCCTTTTGTACCCTGAGGTAGAAGTTTCTCGTATCAAAAACCAGCAGTACTCTGCTAACATGCTCGCATTCCACTTCCCCGAAAATCTCCTCTCGAACTTAGAGATGTCTTTATGAAACCGTTCCCCGTGTTCATCCAAAACTGCTCCTAAATTTTCAGGGAAGAAGTCCAGGTGTGAGTGAAGGAAATGCACTTTAAGAGACATGTTACACCCCATGGCCTTGTACGCTGACAGCAAATCCTCGACATGAGCGACATAATCATCACTTTTGTTGTTACCCAAAAAGTTCTCACACACGTTTTGGAATGCAATCCAAGCTCGTTTATCTTTTCGATTCAAGTGTTCAATAAACGTCGAATCTTGGAAAAGTTGTCTAATCTGGGGGCCCATGGAAACTCCTTCCTTGGTTTTAGCCTCACTAAGACGAGGGAATTTAGTTTTTAAAAATTGAAATGCATCACCGGTCTTGTCCATTGCTTTCACAAACTGTTTGATCAATCCGAGTTTGATGTGCAAAGGCGGCAAGTAAATATTTTCCTTCGGGACCAGAGGATCGTGAGCGACGTTTTTCTGACCGGGAGTAAAACTTTCTCGCAGAGGCCAGTTCCGTGTAATGTTTGTCTCGGGCTCGGCTGTCCCATTCGCATAGGAAGCAGCAGTATTTTGTGAAGCCCGATTGCAGGCCCATGAGTAGAGCAACAACTTTTAAGTCAGCGCAAAATTTCCAATTATAATCATGATATTTGATTTTATCAAGGATCCGGCTGATGTTTTCGTACGTCTCCTTCATATCCACAGAGTATGCAACCGGGAGTGATGGTAACTCATTCCCATTGGCCAATAGGACAACTTTCAAGCTTGTCTTTGATGAGTCTATAAACAGTCTCCATTTGTCTGGGTCACATGGCATCTTCAGTTCTATCATCAATGCATTTGAATTAGGGCAGAACACTAAGCCTTCATCTGCCGAAAAAAGTAATTTCAGGGTTGACGGCCTAGTCCTGTAAGAAGAGATTTTTACACCCTTTTCTAAGAGATTCCACTGCTGAATTCGAGATCCAAGAAGTTGAGATTTAGTCTTAGGTAACTCCAAATCGCTGAAGAGATCATTCAATTCCGACTGAGTAACGAGGTGAGGTTTTCGATGAGCTGAATCAGAAGAACACTCTTCATCATCGGTGAACGTATCATAAGATGGTCCAGGCTGTGGCTCAAAGTCTATCAAATCCGTTTCTGGCTCTAGAGTATAGGTTTTTGGGGGCACTGGGATTGGCAAAGATTCGTTGTGAGGAACTGGTCTTAGAGCTGAAGGGATATTAGGATACTGAATTGTATGCTTACTTTTGCTAGATAACCCGACGGTGGAAGTCATACAAAAGTAACAATCTGTGAGATCAAAATTGAATTTGTGTTCAGTATTCCGGCACCAGATACCCACAGACGCGTTTCGGACTTCAAGGTCCTCTTCAGTGTGGTCCTGACCCAGTGCTGAGGAATACTGAACATTTCTGACTATTTCAAGCCAATATGTGAAAACTATTAATGGATATCGATAGCTAACGCCATCTAATGCTTCATAGTGGCATCGTCAGTGACACGAATGCACAAAGTGCATATACAGGTCACTGTTTCGTCCACGAACGAGCAGAATTCAAAAAATTTATAAGCAGTTTTAAGAAGCGGAGAAAGGGGTTTTCGTTGCACTTTTAAAGTCAATTCCCCGCAAACATAGCAGAAGCTATCGGGATGGTTTTTACACTCGCGTGGCATAATTAAACAGTAAATAAATGCTCGATATTAATCACAACTCACACTCACGTACTGTAATTCACTTGGAAAAAGCCGGAATTAAAAAATTTCTACCGTTATACACAATTTAAACAACTTGGAAACACAGAATCCCCGCCTAGAGCACCGACAAGTTGACTCTACGATCGCTAGAGATGTACTGAGGGAAGATAAGGATTACAGTGCAGGTCTATAGTGACAAGAGCAATGCAAGTTTAAACTGCGAAAAAAACGGAAAAATCGATCATTTTTAAGGATTTTTTTACAAATTAAGGGGGAAAATCCCCCCCCCCCCCAGACCTACCTCCTTGCTACAAATGTTCATGTTTTGGAACTTTTCACCTCTCTAGCCCCTCAGAAGAAACGTAAAGGCTAAAATAATCCTTTTCATCCCTCCAAATTATCGAAAAGTGATCAAAATAGGTGGGGGGCCTCCCCCGAAAACGGTGGGTGATGGGGGAAAACGGGGGTCATATTCGGATTCAGGAGGTTATTTTACATAAGAATCAGCAGGAATGGTGTCAGGGCCGATTTTCATGCCGACCAGTGTAATCTATGTACCCAATTATAGTGATATTATCATGTGCAAAAGTCTATTTAATTTTAACACCTTATAGATCTGTCTATGATTTCAATGTATTTTGTTTAAATAAAGATTCCGTAATGAATAAACAAATACAAATCTAAATATATAAGCGATATATTTTTTCATATAAATACTTTTTTATCTGATATTTTTTTAAAATAGTTAGGGGAGCCACTGACTCCAATTATTCAGTTTTACATACAAATTCTAGCAATTTTAAAAAGATATTTATTGTCTTCTTTATAATATACAATGTAATAACTTTACTTTTAATTGCACTTTAATAAAACATTTAATTTGTTTAGGTTAGGTTAGGTTAGGTTAAGTGTTTTATTAAAGTGATATTATACAGTATTACTTTTAATTATTGTTTCTTCCCACTGAGCAAAAAACAAACAAATAACGTTATACCAACATTGTAACAACATTAAACGTTGTATTAATGTTGATGAAACATTACTTCAATTTGTTTGCTTAGTGGGTTTTTATATTTGTCTTTAAAATATATACAAGTAAAAAAAATACTACCGTGCGATCGTTAAAAACATGATTTAGAGTAGGCTTTGAATTTTAAATTATATTGACACTACTGACTGTTAACGCATAGTTTACCATAACCTTAAATGTATTTATCATTTAATTAACATTTTGGGCAACCGCACAATAAAAATGCCTCCTACTCTAAATTATAATTTAAATGACCGCACGGTATTTCTATTACGAGTATTTATTTATTCGTCCTTTATTTTTATATATTTTATACACGAATATGTCAAATTTAAAAAAAGTAACAATAAGTAAGCCATTAACATTCTTCACCCGAAGAAGCTACAGCGTAACGAAACAATTGTAGTGAACATAAATACAAAAAGTTAAAAATCAGAAATATATTATTTCTTAATTTATTAAAAATATAATGGCTTTAATATTTTTATAAGTGATTATAAAATGAATTATCTTTGTTCATGGTTAATTACGTAAAGATGATTGAAACTAATTACAATAATGTTTAAATGTGTCAATGCAAAAAATAAATAATAGTTTGGTGAATGTAATCGGGTAATTAAGTCATGTTGCAAAAGTGATGACATTGTTATCGAATAACTTCAATGAAATAATAGCAAATAGCGTGTCATTATGGAGCTTATTATAGCATTATTATCGTTGCAAATTACAGTTTGATTCAATAAAGAGTAATTGGATAAATGTTCTTTGCATACTTTTAATTTATTTCTATAATTAATACAAAACGGTTTGACTTTGTATAACACAATTTATTTTTATGTGACTGGATAAAATGCAAAAAATAAATTGTGTTATACAAACAAAGTTAAACCGTTATTTATTAATAAATTAACATGTATTACAAAGTAGAAGCCTCCACAATACAAATTCCTTTTACAAATTTATTTCTATAATGATACAGTAAAATTATTACCCTTAGAAAAATTTAAAAAAATTACTTTCGATAATTTTAGTTACTAAACATAGTGTATTCTTAGCAGTTAGACAGGATTAGAATCTTGAATTTGATTCCTTTTAGAAGAATAAAAAGAAGTCATCGAATACTTTACTCAAAATGGATTCGTGTTTCGGATTCGTTAAATTTTTTGTAAGAGGATTCGTATTTAAATCCACATGTAAATGATTCTTATAAAAAGATTCGAATCTTTCTAAAAGGATTTGAATTCTTGTAAAAGGATTGGAATCCTAATAATAGAATTAGAATTAATAAAATGATTCGAATACTTACAAAACGATTCGAGCCCTCCAAAATTCTTTCTTTTTCTTCTAGGTAAACATATGCATAAGCTGTAAATTTTCCGACGTTCGTTGTTTTTTAAAAGAGTTCAATTTGAAGCTTTAAACGAGTGTTTTCCACTCCCAGACTAAGCATGAAGTAAAATTTCGAGTTTAGAAAAGCCCCGTGAAAATTTGTCGAGGGTCGCGCAGCGACCCGAGACAAATTTTCTGGGCTTTTCTAAACTCGAAATTTTACTTCATGCGCCACGCGTATAAAACACTAAAATACTGTGAAATGTATGTATATTTGAACCTCACTTGGAATCAGTGTTTTATACGCATGGCGCATGAAGTATAATTTCGAGTTTAGAAAAGCCCAGAAAATTTGTCTCGGGTCCCCCTCGACAAATTTTCACGGGGCTTTTCTAAACTCGAAATTTTACTTCATGCTTAGTCTGGGAGTGGAAAACACTCGTTTAAAGCTTCAAATTGAAAAGGATTCGAATCCTAATAAAAGGATTAGAATTTTAATAAAACGATTCGATTACTTACAAAACGATTCGAGCCCTAGAAAATTCTTTATTTTTCTTTAAGGTAAACATATGCATAAGCTGTAAATTTTCCGACATTCGTTATTTTTTAAAAGACTGCAATTTGAAGCTTGATACGAGTGTTTTCCACTCCCAGGCTAAGCATGAAGTAAAATTTCGAGTTTAGAAAAGCCCCGTGAAAATTTGTCGAGGGTCGCGCAGCGACCCGAGACAAATTTTCTGGGCTTTTCTAAACTCGAAATTTAACTTCATGCGCCACGCTTGTGAAACACTATAATACTGTAAAATTTATGGATATTTGAACCTCACTTGGTATCAGTGTTTTATACGCGTGGCGCATGAAGTAAAATTTCTAGTTTAGAAAAGCCCAGAAAATTTGTCTCGGGTCGCTGCGCGACCCGAGACAAATTTTCACGGGGCTTTTCTAAACTCGAAATTTTACTTCATGCTTAGTCTGGGAGTGGAAAACACTCGTATAAAGCTTCAAATTGAACTTAACAAAAATACAAGGAATATCTAATGATTTATTGTTAGTTCAAACCTTTTAGAAAAAATGTATGAATTAGTTCAGACATGAATTGCAAATTTAAATATTTGTAAATTTTCCGACATTCGTTGTTTTTTAATAGAGTTCAATTTGAAGCTTTAAACGAGTGTTTTCCACTCCCAGGCTAAGCATGAAGTAAAATTTCGAGTTTAGAAAGGCCCCGTGAAAATTTGTCGAGGGTCGCGTAGCGACCCGAGACAAATTTTCTGGGCTTTTCTAAACTCGAAATTTTACTTCATGCGCCACGCTTATGAAACACTATAATACTGTGATATTTAAGTATATTTGAACCTCACTTGAAATCAGTGTTGTATACGCGTGTCGCATGAAGTAAAATTTCGAGTTTAGAGAAGCCCAGAAAATTTGTCTCGGGTCGCTGCGCGACCCTCGACAAATTTTCACGAGGCTTTTCTAAACTCGGAATTTTACTTCATGATTAGTCTGGGAGTGGAAAACACTCGTTTAAAGTTGCAAATTGAACTCTTTTAAAAAACAATGAATATCTAAAGATTTAAAGAAAATAAGCCTAATTTGGAATATGTATACTTTAAAGATAAACTCCCTGTATATACCAAATATTAATAGATTTTAATAATTCCTACAAATTATAATTTATTATTGCATTGTTTATAAACGCTGTGACCAAGAGAGCAATCACAATAAAGTCAGTAGCGTTGTATGAAATTGATCTTAAACTCTCGAATAATTTAACATGTAATAACTTAACCAAACGCTGACAGATTTAATAAATTTTTCAAAATTACAACTTAAAATTATTTGTTTATAAATGTTGTGACCCAGAGTGCAAGCACAACGAAGACAGTGGCGTAGTGAGTGATTGATTTTTAATCCTCAAATAATTGCAATGGAACAACACCACCAAAAACATCAATCGCTTACTACGCCACTGCCTTTCTTGTGCTTACTCTCATGGTGACAGCATTTATGAACAATGCATTGGTGAATTATAATTTGAAAGATTTTTTGAAATCTGTTTGTATTTGGCGGAGTTATTACATGTTAAATTATTGTAGGGTTGAACATCGATCACTCACTACGCTACTGTCCTTCTTGTGCTTCATCTCCCGGTCACAGCATACATTAACAATGCATTAGTGAATTATAATTTAAAATATAATATGAAATCTGTTGGTATTTGGTGGAGTTATTACATGTTAAATTATTCGAAGGTTAAATATCAATCACTCACTACGCCACTGTCTATCTTGTGCTTCCTCTCCTGGTCACAGCATTCATTAACAATGCATTGGTTAATTATAATTTTTGAAATCTGTTGGTGTTTGATGATGTTATTACCAGCACCGCGGTAGGAAGGGCGAAGACCCCAGGCGCACTTAACGGAAGGGCACACCAGTAATTCTTTGTCATCTAGAAATTGTCCAACATCTTAAAAGTTGTAAGTGTGTTCTTAATTATCTAGAAATTGTCCAATACTTGCAAAAATTTGAGGTTTTTTGGCGCCCAACGTGGGGCCATGCTAACGCTGGGCCCTTGTTGGGCGCCATAAATTGCGAAAGTAAAAGTTATAAACTTCACACTAAATTAGTGTATCGTACGCGTGGCGCCATGAAGTAAAATTGCAAGTTTAGAAAAGATTGAGTTTGGACGCTACGGGTCTAAATCCAAACGCTCAGGATTTTCTAAACTCAAAACTGTACTTCATGCTTAAGCTGGGAGTGGAGAACACTCGTTTAAAAACGCTTACAACTCTTGCATTTGAGGTCTTTTGGCGCCCAACGTGAGGCCAGACTAACACAGTGGCCCCTAGTTGGGCGCCA
The DNA here is from genome assembly GCA_932526585.2 of Philonthus cognatus. NCBI lineage: Eukaryota > Metazoa > Arthropoda > Insecta > Coleoptera > Staphylinidae > Philonthus > Philonthus cognatus. The sequence continues at coordinate 158,457,213 of OW052241.1, forward strand.
TAAATCGCAAGCATCTAAATTTAAAACTTGCCACTGAATCAGCGTTTCGTACGCGTGGCGCATGAAGTAAAATTTCGAGTTTAGAAAAGCCTGAGTTTGGATTTGGACGCGTAGCGTCCAAATCCAAACGCTCAGGCTTTTCTAAACTCGAAATTTTACTTCATGCTCTGTCCTGGAGTGGAAAGCACTCGTTTAAGCTTCAAAATGAACGCTTATTAATTTAATTTTTTTAAACTTATTGATTAATGACTAAATACGCTTTAATTTGATTCGTAATTTTTTTTTATATACTGATTAAGAATTGTAAATTACCCGTGATTCAATAAATTAGTGAATCTTAGCCGGTTTACCGATAATTCACCGTGAAATCATCGTTATTTCAGGGGTAAAATTCATTAAATACGTTACGTGGATAATTAATACAATTTAAAGATTTACCTTTACCAAGTGTTTTCCACTTTCAGACTAAGCATGAATTAAAATTTTGAGTTCAGAAAAGCCTGAGCGTTTGGATTTGGACGTAGCGTCCAAATCCAAACTCAGGCTTTTCTAAACTCGTAATTTTACTTCATGCGCCACGCGAACGAAACGCTAATTCAGTGGAAAGTTTTAAATTTAGATGCTTGCGATTTATGGCGCCCAACTAGGGGCCAAAGCGTTAGCCCCACGTTGGGCGCCAAAAAACCTCAAATGCAAGCGTTTTAAGGATTTTTAAACAAGTGTTTTACACTGACCATATTGTGAAGTTGGAGATATACTGCTTATGTTTAATAAATTTTAACCAAATCTCGCGCTATCAAAATTCGAGCAATTTACAATAAATTGTAAGGAATACTCATAAGAAAAAAAATGTGTATACTATTTTCTATTTGTCTATATTATCTATAACCTGTCGATCGCCAAATAACTTGGTATGCTAAAGTAGCTCGCGTATGACAAAAGGTTGAACACTCCTGACATATAACATACTTTCTTCCTCTATGTGTGCGGAATGTTTCCTGAAGATTTGGTTATACCTTTTTGTTTACTGGCTTAATCTGGGAGTGAAAAACACTCATTTAAAAATACCAGAAACGCTTGGATTTGAGGTTTTGGCGAAGCAGAGCGACCAAACCATATTTTCAGGCTTTTCTAAACTCGACAATTTACTTCATGCGCCAGGCGTATAAAACATTGATATATAGTGAAATTTAAAAACACATACCTCATCGTTGCTTAAAGAAACACACAAAATCAACTAGTGAGTAGAATATGTTATATTCTGCAAAAAAAGTCTGAACATACGTTTTAACAGAAAATAAAAAAATAAACAACAGTCAAATCTTATACTTTATTTACAAGTTACATTGTTAAATTCTATTAAAAAAAAGTTTAAACATACGTTTTAATAACAGAATAAACAAATGGCTTTACCTTGAACCAAAAAAGTTCCGCTAAAAAACAAAATATACACACCCCAATCAGCGACAAATAATAAACAAAAATCAACTTAAAATCCGCATACTCTAAAATTCTGTCAGAACTCTCATCCTCAGAATCACTTTGGAACTTATTCATATTTATAATAGTCCTCATAGCAAGCGTGCTCTTCATCAAATGAGCTGTGATCCCAGCATTCCTCAATTTTCTAATAATTTTATCAAAACGATCCTTAAACACGAAATTCTTATTCATGAAAAACCGAATGTAATTAAACGCCAAACTATCGCCGAAACAATGCAACAAAAACTGCCCTTTTGCATTCGTATATTTATACTGGCTATAAAGCAGGAAGTTTAATTGTGTTCCAATTGCAGCGGAGCGATTAAAAGCAGCATCGGCCAAACACTTATCGACTTCAGCGCAACCTTGATTTCTCAAAATTATCTCTTTATCAATTGCTGAATCCTCAGAGAGATATCTGTGGAAGCTAACTGGAATTTTTACGTTGAGCTTACTTTCAATCAGCTCTATTTTACTGCTAACTTGCTCTTCGTAAATTAAAGTATTTAGAATGCTAAAAAGTAACGTATAACAAGTTGTGTTTAGCAGAAGCACAAAAAACAGCCAAAAAGCGTAAGTTATACGCAACGTGAGTGTTTTCGGTAAATGCGGCATTGAAATGTAAAGCCATGCCCTTTCATACATCAAAATTTGATTCGAGAGGGATAAAAAAAGCTTCCTCTCCTGAAGAATTCTACTGAAACCCAGCGAAATCAAACTATAGATAATTATAGGGATAATCATGATAAACTGCAAGTATAAAAGCAGCTGTAACCGTTTCCAGTCTTCTTTAATAGCCGATTTCGGCACACAAATTGTGTCAGATTCAGTGAAATACCAGTCTGAGTAATCCAAAAATTTCCTTCTTGCAGGTGTTAAAATTGCGCTGCACATTACAACATCAACTTGTTTGTTGATTAATGAATAAAAAATGCTTTCTGGGTGTAGGTTAGTTAAATTTTCACTCCAAACTTCTTGAGGGTTAACGTATTTATAAACTAAGCTTATATTCATGATTTCCTGAAGGAATTTAAACAAAACTATTTCCACTCCTTCTTCAAAAATACAAGAATTTGTTTCTTTAATGTGTTTAACTGAATCGTAAATGTAGGGATGAAAGGTTTCTGTTTTTATCACGACAGGACAGCCGTTTAAATATTTTGGGATTTTCGGCGGAAAAATCTCGCTGCTATTAAAAAACGATCCATTTTCACACAATCCAATTTCCTCAATTGTTTCGTGATCACCTCCACAGTTGTTTGCTTTAAAAGGAAACCAAGTGGTAAATCTAACCAAGTTCGTAATCACAAAATTGATCACACTGTAACTCCAAAGAACATTTATCAAATCAGAATTAATGCTTCTTGTTATAATCAAAAATTTTAAACCCTGTCTAAGCCGTATTGTTGCTGACAACTTTTCTAACTTATCGTTGAGCTCGGTTGAATTTTTACAAAAAATTATGTAAAAGTTGCTTAAGAATTTCGGAATTAGAGGGGCGTAATCATCATAACTTCCATCACACATTAAGAGACTCCATTTGTTGAAAATAGCAGCGATTTTATTTGATAAATCTTTATAATCCTCGCCCCTAACAAGAGTTACAGCTTGGTTTTCAGTGAAGACAATTTCTCCAAATTTGTATAAGCAGCGAGTGAAGTTATTTTCCTCAATTTCCTCCTCGCATATTATTGATGATGTTAATATTATTAAAAATAATATAAGATTGTTACTCATTATTAAATGAATAAGGTTAGATTATTATTATTTTATTTTGGCAATTTCATTATACTTATGTTTGAACCGTACAATAACGTAACGGCCAGTCTAAGGTGTCAAATCGTTTAGAGGGAATGGCAAAGCTATACTGATGAGAGGTATATCTCGAAACGCGTCTATAGATGGCCTGAATAATTTAAACCAAATTGTTGCATTTGCAGTAGGTTACTGTAACAGCAAACACTTGTTGTATAATCCAATGTCAGTCGGGGTATTAGTTTGGGAAGTAGTTGTTTCAATGAGTGTTTGGTATAGTCTTTGTAAGACTAACTTTTAGATTGCGAAAGTAATCGCACTTTTAATGTTAGATTATTAGTTTCACATTAATTAGCAATTTCTATTTTTACTTAGTTACTAATTTTATCTCAAAAAAAGTTAATTAAGCTCAAATATTCACTATATAATTCAATATCTGTCGGGGTATTAATTAGTACGAGAAGCATAATCCGATGTCCGTCGGGGTATTAACTCGGGAAGTAGTTGTTTCAATGAATATTTGATATAGTCTTTGTAAGACTAACTTGTTGTAGATTGCGAAAGGAATTTCACTTTTAATGTTAGATTATTAGTTTTACATTCATTAACAATTTCTATTTTTAGTTAATTACTATTTGTATCTCAAAGAAAATTAATTAAGCTCAAATACTCACTGTATAATTCAATATCTGTGAGGGTATTAGTACGAGAAGTAGTTGTTTCAATGAATATTTAGAGACTTGTCTCAATGAGACTAAATTTTTGCAGGAGGACGATATTAATTTGAATTCGTTTTTATATTTTTAATTAAAATTGATTTTTTTGTTATTTCAAAAAAGAATATTTTCTTCAATCACTACTTTCATTCAATTCGTTCTATTGAATATTTTATCTCTACTTGTTGTTAATCAATATTAAATTAAATATATATGTGAATGTGTAGTTATTTTAATGTATATAATTTATTGTTTCGATTATGATACTTTTAATGGAAATTATAAACGATATGCACGTTAATTCGTGTTTAATGGAAATGTTAGAAACTTTAATTGATTGGATTAAAATCAACGTTGGTAAATTATAATAATGTTTTTGCCAAAGATATTTTCACATTTGTATGAAAGTCATCGATGTAGTCGAAATTTCGAGATTAATAACATTAAACTCTTGTTATTCTATTCTTGCTGAAAAGGTGTAATAAATTTGTGACAACATCAATTTCACGATTGTTATTGAAATTGTTTTATCCATAAAAGCGTATTGTTTCCTTGCACACAGAAAAATTAATTTACAGGGTTGTTCTCGGAATTTTCGTATTTATAAAAGTAACAAGATCTTGTATTGTTTCCTAACACAAAGTAAGTTGTTTATGTTTTATTCGTCACACAACGTAAGATTATTTTTTATCAATCTTCCTTCAAAATTTTCTTATTCATAAAGGCAACTAGATCTAGTATTGTTTCCTCACACAAAGTAAGAGTATTTTTTGTTTCCTCGCACAAAGGAAGATTATTTTTTCTTAATCTTTCTTCGAAATTTTCTTATTTATAAAAGCAACTTAATAAATTTGTGATAACATCATTTTCACAGTTATTATTATAATTGTTTTATCCATAAAAGCGTATTGTTTCCTTGCACAGAGAACAATTAATTTACAGGGTTGTTCTCGGAATGTTCGTATCCATAAAAGTAACAAGATCTCGTATTGTTTCCCAACACAAAGTAAGTTGTTTATGTTTTATTCGTTACACAACGTAAGATTATTTTTTATCAATCTTCTTTCAAAATTTTCTTATTCATAAAGGCAACTAGATCTAGTATTGTTTCCTCACACAGAGTAAGAGTACATTTTGTTTCCTCGCACAAAGTAAGATTATTTTTTCTCAATCTTTCTTCTAAATTGTTTTGTTCATAAAAGCAACTAGATCTAGTATTGTTTCCTTACACAAAGTAAGAGTATTTTTTGTTTCCTCACACAAAGTAAGATTATTTTTTCTCAATTTTTCTTCGAAATGTTCTTATTCATACAAATAACTAGTTCTAATATTGTTTCCTCAGACAAAGTAAGAGTATTTTTTGTTTCCTCACACAAAGTAAGATTATTTTTTCTCAATCTTTCTTCGAAATGTTCTTATTCATAAAAGCAACTAGATCTAGTATTGTTTCCTCACACAAAGTAAGAGTATTATTTGTTTTCTCGCACAAAGTAAGATTATTTTTTCTCAGTCTTTCTTCGAAATGTTCTTATTCATAAAAGCAACTAGGTCTAGTATTTTTTCCTCACACAAAATAAGAGTATTTTTTGTTTCCTCACACAAAAGAAGATTATTTTTTCTCAATCTTTCTTCGAAATGTTCTTATTCATAAAAGCAACTAGATCTAGTATTGTTTCCTCACACAAAGTAAGAGTATTATTTGTTTTCTCGCACAAAGTAAAATTATTTTTTCTCAGTCTTTCTTCGAAATGTTCTTATTCATAAAAGCAACTAGGTCTAGTATTTTTGCCTCACACAAAATAAGAGTATTTTTTGTTTCCTCACACAAAAGAAGATTATTTTTTTCTCAATCTTTCTTCGAAATTTTCTTATTCATAACAGCAACTAGGTTTAGTATTGTTTCCTCACACAAAGTAAGAGTATTTTCTGTTTCCTCACACAAAGTACGATTATTTTTTCTAAATCTTTCTTCGAAATTTTCTTATTCATAAAAGCAACTAGATCTAGTATTGTTTCCTTACACAAAATGAGAGTATTTTTTGATTCCTCGCACAAAGTAAGATTTTTTTGTTTCCTCACACAAAGTAGGATTATTTTTTCTCAAATCTTCCTTCGAAATTTTCTTATCCATAAAAGCAACTAGAGCTAGTATTGTTTTTTCACACAAAGTAAGAGTTTTATTTTGTTTCCTCATAAAAACTAGGATAATTTTTCTCAAGTTTTCCTTCGCAATTTTCTTATCCGTAAAAGCAACTAGATCTTGTATTGTATTTTCACACAAAGTAAGAGTTTTATTTTGTTTTCTTACACCAAGTAGTATTTTTTTTTTTCTCAAATTTTGTTTCCAAATTTTCTTATCCATAAAAGCAATCAGATCCTGTATTGTTTTTTCACACAAAGTAAAAGTTTTTTTGTTTGCTCGCACATAGTAGGATTATTTTTTTCTCAAATCTTCCTTCGGAATTTTCTTATCCATAAAAGCAACCACATTTCACACATAAAAATAAAGCCTATTAAGTTTCTGCCAAAGATAATTTCGATTTTTATTTAATTCAGGAAATTACAAAATAGACAAATATGCATATCTCGCATTTTTTCGTAGAGAAAGTTTATGAAATATTTACCAAAGTTTTATTTAAAATTATTGGGAGATTTAGGTTGTATATTAATTGTGCTAAAATCGTTATAAATATTATTATTTCAATATTCAAACTAGCTTTGTATTCATATTTTTATATATTTTCTTTAATCATATTTGTTTGTTTTTTTTGCTTATAATATAACACCAAGCTATTTGCTAATTAGTTAGTTATTGCTATACTAAAGTTCAGCTGCAATTTTTGTCCAATGAATCTAATTATTTTATACTGTCCTGCTTCTACACAATCACATTTTTGATTGTTACATTTAACGACAAAAATAATTCACTTTATTTATAGAAACAACATTGTGTTTCATTTTAATTTTTAAATTAATTAAATAATTTTCATTTCCATAAATATTAATCACTATCTACTAAATCAGGGGTTCTTAACCTTTTTCAGGTCGCACCTCCCCTCATAACTCCACGGCCTCCCTCCCTGATTTAATTTGGGTTTTTTAGTTAGATTGAAACACCATTATAGCCTTATTTCACTTCACCTACTTTTCAGGAAATCTTCACCTACTCTTTAGAAAATCTTCACCTACTCTTTAGGAAATCTTGACCTACTCTTTGGGAAATCTATCCCCCCCCCCTGAAATCTTGCCGCGCCCCCCTAATGGGGCGTGCCCCCCGGTTGAGAAACCCTGCACTGAATGAAAGAACTGTAAGGATTATTGCTTTTATTATTATTTATAACTTTACTGCTGATCTTTTAGAACTGAACTTGCATTTTTTGTTTATTGAGTACAATTGTTTTATACTATTCTGCTTCTACACTATCATATTCTTCTCAGTGATTTTTGTATGTAACGTTAAAAGTACATTACTTAATTTTTAAAAACAACAGTGTTTTTTATTTCAATCTGTATAGCTATTATTTATACACAACTTGTTTGTTTTTATCAAACCAATTATTTCACACTTCATAAGTAGTTTCCATTTTCAAAAATATTGGTCAATATCTACCAAATGAAAGAAGTTCTGTCTTTTAAACTTGCAGCAACAATTTTAACTTAGTCTCAGTTATACAAACAAAGTTAAAATCGTGTTTCTTTTGTGAATTTTAACTTATGTCTGACATTGATTTAAAGTTAATTCTACAGGTGACTTTTATATGTAACGACAAAAATAGTTCACTTACTTTTTTAAAACCAACATTGTTCCTTATTTTAATCTGTAAATTCATTATTTTTTTAAATCTTGCTTTTTTATCAAATCAATTATTTCACATTTCACAAATAGTTTCCATTTTCAAACATATTGGTCATTATCTACCAAATGAAAGAAGTTCTGTCTTTTAAACTTGCAGCAACAATTTTAACTTATGTCTGACATTGATTTAAAGTTAATACTGCAGGTGATTTTTTTATATGTAGTGACAAAAATAGTTCACTTTATTTTTTAGATAAACATTGTCCTTTATTTTAATCTGTAAATTCATTGCTTTTTTATATCTTGTTTGTTTTTATTTCAATCTGTATAGCTATTATTTATTTATAAGTTGTTTGTTTTTATCGAATCAATTATTTCACATTTCACAAATAATTTCCATTTTTAAAAATATTGGTCATTTCACAAATAATTTCCATTTTCACAATGGTTGGTCGTTATCCACTAAATAATCGTTTAAGAAGTTCTGTCTTTTAAACTTGCAGCAAAAATTTGATCTTATGTCTGACATTTTGATAATGTCAATACAGCATAGCTTTATACAATTACTAGAAACACAAAAAATCAACTTTGCGTGTAAATTGTGTATGAATAATTGAACTTCATGCAATATACAACTTAATATTTAATGCTGTTACCTTTGAAAAATATGTTATATGAGTCGGTTGTTAATGAAACAATTACGCAGAATAATATCATGTTTTTTTCTGAAGATAAAGTGGGATTATTGTATTTGTTTGTTTTCCATTGCGTGTCAACTGATTATATACGTTGTTTTAAGTAAAATTATTTATTAGTATACAGGGTGTCCCGTTAATGTGGGGAAATCGCTTAGATTCCTGGGATAAAAATATGATGATTTAACACAACTTATCCATATCCAAATATTTACAGTTAGGTTAATTTAGGTTAGGTCTTTAAAGTTCAAAAAAAAATAAATCATGTTCGATTGGTGAACATCAGTAAAGACACTGTTTTCAGAGTTAAGAAACGGTGCACAATGTGCCACGAGCACGAGCGCCAGGGGGGGATTTGGAGGAAAAAAATTAAATTAAAAATTTCGAGAAAAAAAACATATCCACTTCATTGTAGATACATAAAACCCTTATAATTATGCATGTTTATATTTTTTAACCCCCTATATTATTAACAATTAACGCTTAAAGTTGAGCAATTTAGAAAACATCAATTTTACGGCATTTCACTCGCAAGTTAGAAATAATTTATTACATGGATAGTAGGCGTACTATAAATATAACATTATACACTATTGTTTATAACATAATACTGTATATTATGGTTGAAAGATCAAGTCTCTAAATATTTTAGAAAAAAAGTTCAAAAAATTTGAATATGAAATATATTATAAATATAAATTTTAACTTTAGAAAGTGTTATAAAAAAAATGCCAACTCGATGAGGTCTGTGACTATCACTAAAAATTAGTTCTATGTTTTTTCTAACTACCCTCAAAATTTCGTATCTCCACCGGTGCGTTTTTGGGGTCTTTTTAATTTTTTTATTTGACGCCACCAATTAAAATTAGGTCGGGCGAGGCCCGTGTGCGGTGAGCATCGCGGAGTCGAGCGCGCTATTCTCGAGCAGCACGCAACATGATTTCTACGTTGGCCCCGAACAAAAAAATAATAAAAAACGCACTTAAATCGCACATGTAAAAATTCAACAAAATTAGGGCTGTTACAGAAAATATTGACAAATGTTTATATAATAGTCATAATCCTTACAATCTACAATTTTTCTAATATACAGGTATATATCAAAATCTCTGAGTATTTTTTGCACCATTTAAATCACATTTACAAAAATAGTTTTATGGGTTTTTTTCTTATTGATATATAAGGGTGTACATCTGTTACTGATAAAGATCATCTGGTTTGTGTTTACATTTTTATTAGGGGTCCGATTGGAGCTGTCATTTACCGTAACAAATGGCATTCTTGTCACACAGTTTTTACGGTTTAAGTATCTGAAATGGATTTTTCTTAATTTTCTTGAAAGCAAAATATGCGTTTAGTGTTGAACGAAGTCTCCAACAGTTCACATATTTTTCTGATCCCTAAGCGAACGATTGAACATTATAAAGTAGTTATTAATTAAGTTAGTGTTAAGTGTTATTTAATTTGTTGACTATATACTCTTTCTTTGATTTAGTGTTTTTTGTGTATAAAATAGTTTAGTTTAGTGTTTAATAGTTTACTTTAATTAAACTAGTGTTTATTGTTAGTGTAATTTAATTAATCCAAAACGCTGAGTGATAATGGAGAAAATTAAAATTACAAACGGTGATTTATATAAGGTATGGTACGAAATAAAACCTAAAAACCTTATTCAGTCAAGCAATACCATTGATTATTTAATAAAATATATTGAAAATGTTTCGACGAAAATCAATAGTGAAAATGATGACATTCTTAAAATAGTTAAAGGTTTCTGCAGTACTCTTAATAGAAAGTGGAAAATGTGCTCAAGATCTCATATCAATTTCATTTAAAAAAATAGAAATTGGTTACTGCTGCCTTTTAAATACACCGAGGGAAAAAAAATATTTCACCAATACCAAGTACATCAGGTACACAGTTCACAATACAAAGTAATACATCTAAAAGAAGACAAACTAATTTATTGATCACCGAAAATACACCAGAACAAATATTTTCAGCAGCAAAAAAAATTTTACGCGATAAAGGAAATATACCAGGGGCCAAATTAGTGGAAAGTGCTTCCTCGGATTCACAGGAAAAATTAAAAAAAGTCTTAACTTATTTAAAAACAAATGAAGTTGAAACTGTAAAAAAATTTACAGATGAAGAAGCTCTATCAATTTTTATTGATTCAAAAATGACGGCAGCAAGTTATAAAAATTTAAGAAAAAAACTACGTTCTCATGGAGCAAAAGACCTTTTACCATCTTACAATAAAATTAAAATAATGAAGACAATGTGTTACCCAGCTAATATTTCTATTTCTCAAAATGGAGCATCAGTACCTTTGCAGAGCCTTCTTGAGCATACTTTATGTAGATTAATATCAACAATTAAATTTCCTCAAGATACATCATTTAGTAAATTAATTTTGTTGTGTAAATATGGTTGCGATGGCAGCTCAGGGCACTCTACTTATATGCAAAAGCCATCTGATGATAGCAGTACAGATGAAGAAGAAATTACAGAGAAGAGTGTCTTTGTGTTTTCACTGGTTCCACTTAAATTATTTTCTGATAAATGTGTTATTTGGAAAAACGAAAAACCTTCATCTATTAAATTATGTAGACCGATAAAATGTATTTATGCTAAAGAAACAAAACAGCTTATTCTAGATGAAGTTAAGAGTATGAGGCAAGAGGTACATTTATTGGAAAAACAACAAATTTATATTAATGGTAACCATGTAGAGGTAAAATTTAATTTGTTGTTTACAATGATCGACGGCAAAGTTATAAATACCTTAACAAATACTCCGAGCTCAAATTGTTTTATATGCAAATGTTCTCCGAAGGAGATGAATGATATTAAAAGAATTAAAAATATTCCTATTATAGAAGATAATTTAAATTATGGTATTTCTTCCCTCCATGCATGGATTAAGTTCATGGAATGTGTTCTTCATATCTCCTATAAATTAGATTTGAAGAAAACAACTACTCACGAATGTACGATAGAAGAGAAAAATAATATATTTAGTCGGAAAACTAGAATACTAAAACTATTACGTAAAGAGTTAGGGATATGGGTTGATATTGTTGTGCAAGGAGGAGGTACTTCAAATACTGGCAACTTTGCTCGAATATTTTTTCGAAATTATGAGAAAGTAGCTGTCATCACTGAATTGAATGAAGAATTATTGAACAGATTTTATACAATTCTTATAACAATGTCGAGTTCTCGTAAAATAAATGTATTGATGTTTGATAAATATGCAGAAGATACGGCCCGACTTTACACCTCGTTATATGGATGGTATAGAATGCCTCCTAGTGTCCATAAAATTTTAATTTACGGAAGCAAAATAATTGGACAATGTCTTTTACCAATCGGAGAACTTTCGGAAGAGGCACAGGAAGCAACCAATAAAATATATAAGAGAGTTAGAGAAAACCATACTAGGAACCACTCTAGGCTTAATACAATTCGAGATTTATTTAATATGCTTCTTGTATGTTCTGATCCAATAATTTCTTCTTTGAGAAGCGATGTAAAAATTCATAAAAAAACAACTACCTGCAGACGCAAAAAAATTAGTTATTTGTGAAACGGACACAAGTGACAGCGAAGACGAACAGACTGATGAGGATACTGACAATTTTTCATTTTAAAAAAGTAAGTAAATAAAACAGTATACGGCGTTGTGCAAAATCAGAAAAATGTAATGTATATTCTGATTAAAAATTCATATTTTAAACAACAGATTAAATTATTTTTTAACTACAGCAGATACTTTTCACATTTGTACGTTTTTTTGAGGTGCTTTATTTTTTATTAGGCGCAACCGATAAAGATCGACTCGGTCATTCGCAAAAACCTGACACAAAACGCACATGTAGAGATACGAAGTTTTTAGGGCATTTAAAAACATACCACATTTTTTGGTGAAAGTCACAACCTATGTAATGATTATAACAATTGTATATAATTTTGCTGCCTTGAATTATTATTATATTATTTTTTTTTTAGAAGATTGCAAACCGGAAGAACTGTGACTATCATATAAACATTTGTTAATATTTTCTGTAACTGCCCTAATTTTTTTGAATTTTTACATGTGCGTTTTAAGTGCGTTTTTATTATTTTTTGTTCGGGGCCACCGTAAAGATCATGTTGCGTGCTGCTCGAGAATAGCGCGCGCTCGACTCCACTATACTCACCGCACACGGGCCTCGCCCGACCCAATTTTAATTGTGGCGTCAAATAAAAAAATTAAAAAGACCCCAAAAACGCACCGGTGGAGATACGAAATTTTGAGAGTAGTTAGAGAAAACATAGAACTAATTTTTAGTGATAGTCCCAGACCTCATCGAGTTGACATTTTTTATAACACTTTCTAAAGTTAAAATTTATATTTAAAATATATTTCATATTCATTTTTTTTAACTTTTGTTCTAAAATATTTAGAGACTTGATTTTTCAACCATAATATACAGTATTATGTTATAAACAATAGTGTATAATGTTATATTGATAGTACGCCTACTATCCATGTAATAAATTATTTAAACTTGCGAGTGAAATGCCGTAAAATTGATGTTTTCTAAATCGCTCAACTTTAAGCGTTAATTGTTAATAATATAGGGGGTTGAAAATATAAACATGCAAGATTAGAAGGGTTTCATGTATCTACAATGGAGTGGATATGTTTTTTTTTCTCGAAATTTTTAATTTAATTTTTTTCCTCAAAATCCCGCCCTGGCGCTCGCGCTCGGATTTGGCACATTGTGCGGTGGGAGCAGTAAAGAAGTGTTATGGTGTTTTATTATTTATTGAAACTGCTGCTAGGCAATTAAAACAGACCCGAATTATACAACTAGAATATTGTAAAAAATAGTTAGTTATAAGACTTGTGCTTAATTTTATTGCACAGAAGTGTACATGAATAATTTGTAGCAATGCATTTGTAATTTACATAATTCAACAATTTTAATTTTGTCCTGCTAGAACGGTGAAATCGTACTCTGTGTGTCGCTGAGACTTTTCAAAATATTCATTGTTTCAATGAAAATTTGGAAACGTTTCAATGAAACTAAATGTTTACAGAAATTAATTTAAATTGATTTATATTAAATATTTATATACAATGTAACTTTATGCAATACATTGTAGATTTTATAATTTTAAGCAATCTTTATTACATATTCTCTTAATTTATAATATCGTTGGATTTTGCTTTACATAATTTAGGAAGATTGTAATTTTATCGTAATGGATTGGTCGAAAGGAGCCAGAGGTCCTCAATACACGACAGCAGCAGCAAACACCGAAATCGCTGGACGCCAACTTGGAATACTCCTTTTACATTTCATCAACAGAGGGCTGAATCCAAAACAGATTCACATGGTTGGATTTTCTTTAGGCGCTCACGTCGCTGGGTGCGCTTCTGAGCTTGTCAAAACGAAAGGATCACTAGTTGGTCGAATTACAGGTAGGTTAGGTTGGGGGTTAGATAATAATTGAACAGGTGTGTTTGTAAATATGGTATAACAATCGGATGATCCTAGTTCAAAGTAGGCTTTATTTTTCTTTAATTAAAATTCTTATCTGAGGGAAAAATTCAAGAGACTAAAACTCTATACAAAATAACAACACAAAAAACAGTTTATTTATGTTGCAGTTATCAAATCATAAAAAAAACTTTCCATACGTCTAGATTTTTTTTTAAGTATTATAAAACAAAGAAATTTAGAATTTTTAGAATTTTAGAATCATAATTACAATAAAATATTTTTTTTACGATTAACCCATTAAGTGCCATTGATGCATACACGCAACATTATCGTTTTCTTGTTAATTAAATTGCTATATAAGTTAATTTGATATATGATAATATTTGACCGAACTTAAAAGTGTATAAGGAAAACTGTGAATATTTTGTTATTTAAATATTTCGATTATTCCTCATAAAAAAAATGGCAGTGTATTTCAAACTTTACAATATTTCAGCGTTTTATACGCGTGGCGCATGAAGTAAAATTTCGAGTTTAGAAAAGCCCCGTGAAAATTTGTCTCGGGTCGCTGGCGCGACCCTCGACAAATTTTCTACGCGGGGCTTTTCTAAACTCGAAATTTTACTTCATGCTTAGTCTGGGAGTGGAAACACTCATTCTAAACTTCATATTGCACGTTTTTATATAAAATCGACGAATGCCTAAAAATGTACATCGTATATATTATGTATATTTATAAGAAGAATTCACAGTATATCATACAATAAGTCATTCATAGAAATCATAAAAATAATTGCAAAATTTGTACCTAAAACGAACTATTAGAGTTAACTCTATAATTGCTCGGCCGTTAATGGGTTAAAAATTAAATCACATTATTAATCGTCGAACATTTTTTTAGTGTGAATAAAATTCCTATCTGAGGGAAAATACAAGAGCTTAAAGTTAACTAAAATTCTACACAAAAAAACCACCGAAAAACAGTAAATTTATGTTGGATTTGACAAATCTTAAAAAAAACTTCAAATGCATCCACATTTAATGACTTTTTAGGTATTATAAAATAAGGTTATGTGATTTCGTTATTAAGCGTAAAAAAATCATTGTTTGTAATTAAAATTCTTATCGCGAAGCCCAACCCAATGTTCAATTTACTTCAAATTAGTGTTTAATACGCGTGGCGCATGAAGTAAAATTTCGAGTTTAGAAAAGCCTGAAAGTTTGGTTTGGCCGCTCCGCTTCGCGGAGCGACCAAACCAAACTTTCAAGCTTTTCTAAACTCGAAATTTTACTTCATGCTTAATCTGGGAGTTTAAAACACTCGTCCGAAACTTTTAACGCTTTTCTAAAATGGACGAATGTTTGAAAATTTACAGCATATACAGGGTGTCCACAAGGGTAGTAACAAACCACGAACTGTACTGCAATTGATAGACAACATCCGCACCGAAATGGCCGCAGTGCCCAGAGAGATGTGTAGACGTGTAGCAGCTAATTTCCGTTTTTGGTTAGAGGAGTGCCAGCAGCGTGAGGGTCAACATTTGGACAACGTAATCTTTAGCACTTAATTTTCCAAAACTTTGTCTAAAAATTAATATAAAACTTTATTTTTTCTGACATTTATTATTTTTAATTCAATTTACAAATACCCCCTACCCTTTGTGGACACCCTGTACATTAGGTATGTTTAAAAGAAACATTTCCAGTATGTAATACAGTAAGTCATTTATAGAAACCATTAAAAGACGAGCAGAATTTTACTTAAAATCAACTTTTGGAGATAACTTTATAATTGCTCGGCCATTAATGGGTTCATTGAATTTTAAATTCTTTTATTGATTTTCTGGGATTCCCGAGAACGTTAGATTTTGAAATGTTCTATTATTTTACAGGTCTTGATCCAGCTGGTCCATTATTTAGAAACAACCACCTAAAAGAGAAATCGAAAAAGTTGGACAAAACAGACGCAGATTTCGTTGATGTCGTACACACTGACTCAAGCCCTGTAAGTTCACAAAATAATACTCTTGCACAAAATCTTATTCAAATTTAGGTGTTTGTAGATGGATTTGGTTTGTGGGAACCAATCGGACACGTGGATTTCTTTGCCAATGGTGGCATGGAACAACCAGGTTGCACAGACCAACACGCTTCCGTAGTTGTTACAACTTTAGGTACGAACTTATAAGTTATTTTACCTAATTTTTTTAATTAATAATCCAATTATTGAACCCAAAAAAGTTACAAAAGGCCATTGACCAAGGTCTTTGTAATATAAACCTTTTTTTACCTATTTATGAAAGTGCTTATAAATTAACTCTGAAACAAAAGCAATTGTAGATACACTAATTCCGCTTGCAAATATCCATAAAGACAGTAGCACGTGGTCAATACTGATAACATGAAACTTATTGTCTTGGCTGATGGGAATGTTATGCATCTCTAGAGGTTTCCATTTTTCCAAAAAGCCATTCTCCATAAATCTGATAGTTTCAACATCAAAAATCCGTGCAAAAGGCGATCCTCTTTTCAGACCGTTGATTGACACGATGGAGTAACTTTGATCTAAACGTCTGACAATTCCGGGCTCGTATTTAGCCAAAGCCCCGCCGGCTAGAGTTAATGAAGTTACAATCGAGCATTTGCCTTCAACGAGTTCTTTCCAGTAGGGGGCAGATAAAGACACAACATTTTCAACACGGGAAAATAAAGTGCGTATAGCCAAACGATTTGAGTCCCTCATTACATTAGAGGAAGATTTGATGCTGTATAATTTAAGATTGGATTCGGCCAAATCTTCCACTGTGGATATTTGCTTCTCATGCGCTGAATTGAACATGAATGAGATTAGCAGCGATTGGAAAGAGCTTATTATAATAAAATTGAACAACATCCACATAACGTATAAAATCCGTGGTTTGTCAGAAAGAGGTAACGTTTCTTTGGGTGATAAATAACTCGTTGATATATAGAAAAAACTTGATGATATCCTTTCGCCTCTATTAATATCCTTCATTAAATACCAAATTGGAGTGATTAAAATAAACGCTACAGCAAAGCTGAGCCAAACTACTTCAGAAAAAATTTTCGTTATATTCATCCAAAGTGGTAAAGGCTTTGCTCTAGGCACAAAGAAAGTGATTTTTGTAAATAAATTAGGATAAGGTCCATGAAAATCCTCCATATAAGCAAAAGCTATACCGGCTACGAAAATATCAATTTCTTTTTCATACAACATCCTAAATAACCCGAAATAACTTCCATTCGGTAATTTCTCAAACATATAATGCAGTTTGCCATCACCTAATATAGCAGTTGTCGAGATGTATTTGTGCGAAACTTTGATTGGGATTAAGCCTTGTTTTTTGGAAATTTCCCTGAAGAGGATGACTGAACAGCCCTTGTTTGTTTCCAAATCTTCACCGTCTACGTAAGGCCTCATTGGGATGTGTGCATATTTAATTGGGCATCCACGCATTGATTTTAATTTGCTTTCTTTGGAAAAGTGGGATTTTTTCAAAAGTGAATTATTAAAGCAATTGCAAATAAATTCCGCCTTGATTTGCATGCACTTTCCTCTGCTGATTGGGTGGTATGTGAAAATATCGAAATTTTCATTAATTACAATTGCATTTACTATATTAAAATACCATAGAGTATTAAAAATATCAGTTAGAAGTTTATATAAAACTTTGGGATTTTCATTATTTAAAATTGTTAAATTATTATTATTCAAAGTTTTTGTAACTAATTCATTTTCATTTGAGCGGTTCCTAATTATTGCATCAAATATTTGATTATCTTTGTTATTTAAATTTATTTCATTGTATTTATTTTTAGTTATTGGATTTTTAATGCTCATTATTAAAAAATAACTATCATAATTAAAAAAATGTTTCTGAAACATCAGCTCCAATTGAGTTTGCAATAAATGCAAGTCATCATTTTCAATGACGAGTATTAAGCAGTCGTTGTGTTTTAAATTCTCCATGGATATAAAATCGTTGAGAATAATCCATGATATCCTTGTGTTTGTGAAAAACTGAAAATGTTTGATGGGGTAATTTGAATTTGAAAAATATAAACAAGTGCGTGTGGCGTATTTGTTGATTACTTCAGCAGCACACTTTGCTAAATTTAATGAATCTAATGAATTTGATGTTCTTGTAAATAATATTATTATTATTGAAGAAATTAAGTAGATTTGCATTGTACTCTGTGAATGTCTATTTTAATGTTAGGTTTAATGTTAGTATATTTTAATATTAGTTTTAATGTTTTATTTAATGTCTTATTAATATAGGGTAATTTGAATTTGAAAAATATGACAAGTTCGTAAGGCGTATTTGTTGATTACTTCGGCAGCACAGGTTGCTATGCTAAATTTAATGAATCTTATGAATTAGATGTTCTTGTAAATAATATTATTATTGTTGAAGAAATTAAGTAGATTTGCATTTTACTCTGTGAATGTTTATTTTAATGTTAGTTTTAATGTCAGTATATTTTAATATTAGTTTTAATGTTTTATTTATTGTCTTATTAATATAGGGTAATATGAATTTGAAAAATATAAACAAGTTCGTGAGGCGTATTTGTTGATTACTTCGGCAGTACAGGTTGCTAAATTTAATGAATCTTATAAATTAGATGTTCTTGTAAATAATATTTTAATTGTTGAAAGAATTAAGTAGATTCGCATTGTACTCTGTGAATGTTTATTTTTATGTTAGTTTTAATGTTAGTATTTTTAAATGTTAGTTTTAATGTTTTATTTATTGTCTTATTAATTAAGCCTTTTTTTAACTAAGACTTATTTTAACTAACGCATTTTTTCCTGTGGGCCGTCTTCCTTGCGGATCCGGATGCACTGCAGCCTACGTGGCTTATTGTACTAATTAATTAAGACTTATTGTTTGCAGTTTATACGAACGTTTTCATAATTTTATGTATTGTGTATTTTAATGTTGATATTTATAAAGAACTACATAATTATAGCTCAATGTAGAAAGGCAATTAGGTGAAAAATTGAACACCGATTTATTTTACAACGTAGGGAAGTTTTACTTCGTGTAAGTAATAAACTTTCAAGGATTAAATAAACTTTAGGGGTTTATTGTGTAAGGAATAAACTTTCAAGGATAACATTTTTGAAAGTTTAATAGTGTTACATGTGCAATAATATTCTTTAAATTTTGTATTTTACTTAAATTTAGATTTAATACATACACAGTTTTATGTTTTCTATTATAGCTATTGAAATTCATGTATTCCTCAGCATTATTATTATTTATTTTACTGAAATTTCTATAAATAATAATTTTACTAAAGTTTGTATTAGTAATAATTTTACTGAAATTTCTATTAATAATAAATTTATTGAAGTTTCTATTATTAATAATTTTACTGCAATTTCTATTTTAATGATTTTACGGAAATTTCTATTAATAATAATTTTATTGAAGTTTCTATTATTCTTAATTGTACTGAAATTTCTATTAAAAGTAATTTTACTGAAATTTTTATTAATAATAATTTTTCCGAAGTTTCTATTATTAATAATTTGACTGAAATTTCTATTAAAAATAATTATACTGAAATATCAAATAATAATAATTTTAATAACATTTCTATTAGAAAATTTCAGAACTTCCAAGTTTAATATATTTTTGTATCGTTGCTGTTTAGCTTTAATTTAACATACTATTAAATTTCATAAATTGTTAACAGTTTTTCTTGTGGCAAGGCCCTTATTTAATCATTCATTTATTTTTGTTTTTAATTCATATATTCCTTAGGATTTCTGTTTTACTGAAATTTCTTTTAGAAAAATCCAGAACATCCATTTTATTTTTTTTTTTTTCGTTTTATTTAGCGTTAAGTTTGAAAAAATGCAATATTTTTGAATTCCATAAACTGTTTATAGTTCTTCTTTTGCCGTACCTTATATTTCAGAGTTGATGTTTGTGTAGTTATTGTTTATATTTTTGTTTTACTGATGTTTACATTAGAAAAATCCCGAACTTCCAAGTATTTTTTATTGTTTTGTTTACATTTTTTACAGTTTTCCTTATGCCGAGGCCCTTATTTATTCATTAATTTATTTTTGTTTTTAATTCATATATTCCTTAGAATTTCCGTTTTACTGAAATTTCTATTAGAAAAATACAGAACATCCAAGTAATATTTTTTATCGTTTTATTTAGCGTTAAGTTTGAAAAAATTCAATATTTTTGAATTGCATAAACTGTTTATAGTTCTTCTTTTGCCGTAACTTATATTTCAAAGTTCATGCTTGTGTAGTTATTGTTTATATTTTTGTTTCACTGAAGTTTACATTAGAAAAATCCCGAACTTCTAAGTATTTTTTATCGTTTTGTTTAGATTTTTTACAGTTTTTCTTATGCCGAGGCCCTTATTTAATCATTCATTAATTTTTGTTTTTAATTCATATATTAGGATTTCTGTTTTATTGAAATTTCTATTAGAAAAATCCAGAACATCCAAGTTATTTTTGAATCGTTTTATTTAGCTTTTAGTTTGAAAAAATGCAATGATTTTGAATTCCATAAACTGTTTATAGTTTTTCTTTTGCCATAACTTATATTTCAAAGTTCATGTTTGTGTAGTTATTGTTTATATTTCTGTTTTACTGAAGTTTACATTAGAAAAATCCCGAACATCCTAGTATTTTTTATCGTTTTGCTTAGATTTAAGTTTAAAAAATGCAATATTTTTAGATTCCATAAACTATTTATAGTTTTTCTTTTGCCGTAACTTGTATTTCAAAATATTTGTTTGCGTAGCTATTGTTTATATTTCTGTTTTACTGAAGTTTACATTAGAAAAATCCCGAACTTCAAAGTATTTTTTATCGTTTTTGTTTTGCTTTCAATTTGAAAAAATGCAATATTATTATATTCAATAAACTGTTTATAGCTTTTCTTTTGTCGTAACTTGTATTTCAAAATGTTTGTTTATGTAGCTATTGTTTATATTACTGTTTTACTGAAGTTTACGTTAGGAAAATCCTGAACTTCCAAGTATTTTTTATCATTTTTTGTTTTGCTTTCAAAATGCAATATTTTCAAATTCCATAAACTGTTTATAGTTTTTCTTTCGCCGTAACTTGTTTTCAAAATATTTGCTTGAATAGCTATTGTTTATATTTCTGTTTTACTGAAGTTTCCACTAAAAAATCCGGAATTTCTAAGTATTTTCTATCATTTGTGTTTTGCTTTCAGTTTGAAAAAATGCAATATTTTCTAAATTCCATAAACTGTTTATAGTTTTTCTTTCGCTGTAACTTATATTTCAAAATTTACGTTTGTGGTAACTATTGTTTATATTTCTGCTTTACTAAAGTTTCCACTAAAAAAATCCCGAACTTCTAAGTATTTTTTATCGTTTTTGTTTTGTTTTCAGTTTGAGATAATGCAGTATTTTTAAATTCCATTAACTGTTTATAGTTTTTCTTTGCTGTAACTTATATTTCAAAATTTACATTTGTGCAGTTGTGTTTGAGCTTTATTCGTTTCTCAGTTGCAGTGTTTATTTATTTTGTCAAGGAAGTCCGTTTAAAAAATACATAATATACTACGACTAAGAAGATAAAATTAACAATTAACAATAAGGTTATATATTCTTTATATTGTCTTGAATTGGCTTTAGGTTACAATAAAATAAGTATATTCTTTTGTTCTTTTGCAATTGTTTACAACTCACAATTATTGTACAATTTATAATTTTTTCAACTCACATTTATTGTACAATTCATACCTTTTACAAATATTGTAACTATCCATGAATCAGAGATTATATAATTTATTTTTTCAGAAAAATTAAAGCTTCTTTGTGATTAGGTAGAACCGTAATAATTACCATATTGAATAAAAGTTGAACTAAAAGTTTGCTTTTATGTTATAGTTTACAGCCGCTATTGAAAGACTCTAATGTTCTTATAATTATGTTTTTTTCTTTGGAATAAACTTTTTTTTTGTTCTTTAGATTACACTTTTTCTAACAATTATGTTTGTAGCAAACAGTTTTGTGTATACATTAAGAGAAAAGCCAAAATGTATTTCTATTGTTTTGATTATCTGCTGTAAAAGTAGGATCCATATATTTATTGAAAAATTAACTATGGCATTAATATTTATCTCTATTGAATTGAGAATTATTACAACATTTCAAAAAATCACCTGAAAATTGCATTTTTTGCAATTTTCACATAAAAATTTCAACTATTTAAAAGATATTTCAGTATTTGTCATTCGTATGTAGTTCGAGTTTCTTTATTTGAGGCTTTCAAATCGTTAATTGCCGTATTTTATCTGATTGTATTTGTACAACATATGTTTTCCACTCCCAGGCTAAGCATGAAGTAAAATTTCGAGTTTAGAAAAGCCCCGCGTAGAAAATTTGTCGAGGGTCGCGCAGCGACCCGAGACAAATTTTCACGGGGCTTTTCTAAACTCGAAATTTTACTTCATGCGCCACGCGTATAAAACACTGATTTATTGTGAGATTTATTGGTAACACACCAATAATTATTAAATATATTTTTTATATAAATCTTTGTAATAATTGTCCTGTGGCGTACCCTCGAGGAATGTGCAGGCGAGAGCGTGGCAAACAAGGAGCTCCAGGCATCAGTGAGGCGGATGAAAAATCCTGGTTGCCCTGGATTTTTCATTCAAAATAAATATTTTAGACATATAGAGAATTTTGCATGAAAAACGTTAGTTTACATTCTTTGGTATTAGAATAAAGAAATAATATCTATTTTGACAATTTTTCCGAGTAATTAATAACAAACCTCACGCTTCAGTACATAAGTAGAAGTTTGTTAAAACAAAACCAAAAATTCAACATTGGTGACCCCGAGGAGCATCACCGCTGCACTTGGTATCGAAATCCGATGGTTCTTGGCGACCGTGCGGAGCCTATCGTGCACTTAACAAGGTTACAATTCCTGACCGATACCCTCTGCCCATATTGCATGATTTTACGTATAGCTGTTTTGGTTGCAAAGTCTTTTCTAAAATCGATTTGATTAAAGCTTATCATCAAATTCCAATTCACCCTAATGATATACTGAAGACTGCAATCACAACACCATTTGGCTTGTTTGAGTATACGCGGATGAGTTTTGGTTTGAGAAACGCCGCACAAACCTTTCAACGGTTTATGGACTCGGTTCTTCGCGAGCTACCATTTTGTTTCGTATATTTGGATGACATTTTAGTCTTCAGTAAAGACGAACATGAGCACGTACAACACCTCCGACAAATTTTTCAACGATTAACAACTTTTGGAATCAAAATCAATAACGACAAATGTATTTTCGGCGAAACAAAATTAGATTTCTTAGGTCATAGAATTAACAATTCAGGCATCAAACCATTACAAATTAAGGTTGATGCAATCATGTCTTTTCCACAACCATCTGACCAGAAATCACTTCAACGTTTTCTTGGCATGGTAAACTTCTACCACAGATTTATAAAATCATGCTCAAGAATACTTGCACCGCTCAACCAACTTGCATCTCAAACTCCAAGCAACAAACCCCTGGTATGGTCACAACCTGCACTACAAGCATTTACGGCAGTCAAGGCTGTACTAGCCGACTGTGCTATACTTAGCCTACCAGACCCAAATGCGGAGTTAAGCATTATGGTAGACGCATCTGATTCCGCTGCTGGTGCGGTCTTGCAGCAGAAGGAAAAATCTGGCGTTCTTCGACAGCTAGCTTTCTTTTCAAAATCATTTTCAACAACAGAACGCAAATACAGTACATTCGGTCGTGAATTACTGGCCGTTTATTTGGCAATTAAAAAATTCAAATATTATCTCGAAGGTCGTAATTTTATCATTTTTACAGACCATAAACCATTGATTGCTGCCATAAATTCAACTTCAGATCGTTATTCAGGACATGAGCACAGTCATTTAACTTTTATCGCGCAATTCACTACTGACGTTAGGTTTGTTCCCGGTAAAGAAAACGACGTCGCGGATACGTTATCGCGTGTCGAAATTAATATTTTAGAATTACCGGACCTAGCCAAATTTCAGTCAGAAGACGATGAGCTTAAATTTTTGTTAACAAACGGCACAAATTCACTGAAACTGGAGCAGTTCACTCCGCCTGGCACTAGCACACCCATTTACGTTGACATTGTTTCGAAACGACCTTATGTTCCCGGAGAATTACGACTTAACATTTTGCAGTCACTCCACGGGTTAACTCATCCTGGCGTTCGAGCAATGAAACGTCTAGTAAATTCACGCTATGTATGGCCGCGGATGAACCACCACATCACACATTTTGTCAAATCCTGTTTGCAGTGCCAGAAAGTCAAAATACACCGTCACACAGTATCCCCGATTACTAAGTTTCCTGATCCAGACGACCGATTCACTGACATCCACATCGACAATATCGGCCCTTTGCCAGTTTGTCACACATACAAATATATTTTAGTCTGCATCGATCGATTCACGCGTTGGCCTGAAGTCCAACCACTTCTCGAAATTACTGCAGACTCTGTTTCTCAAGCTTTTTTAAATTGTTGGATCTCACGTTTCGGTATACCATCTACGGTTCTCACTG
Source organism: Philonthus cognatus (assembly GCA_932526585.2). Taxonomy (NCBI): domain Eukaryota; kingdom Metazoa; phylum Arthropoda; class Insecta; order Coleoptera; family Staphylinidae; genus Philonthus; species Philonthus cognatus. The sequence goes on from OW052241.1 coordinate 158,481,773, forward strand.
ATCGTGGACGTGAATTTCAATCTCACGTTTGGAAACATTTTTGCAAAAGTATTGGCAATACACACAAATCCACAACCGCCTATCATCCGCAATGTAACGGTTTGGTAGAGCGGCTCAATAAACAAATTAAAGACTCGATCCGAATGAGTAATGATCCAAAGAACTGGGTGTCACAACTACCTTTAATTTTATTAGGTTTACGCACTATTTTTAAAACTTCACTTTCGGCCACAACAGCCGAATACGTTTATGGTAATACATTACGTTTACCAGGCGATTTCTTGTTTTCAAGTTTAATTTCCGATTACCTTCCTTCAGGCTCAAAATTTATTGATGACTTACGAGTCAAAATGCAGATACTACGACCTGCGTTAAGCCGCCCGGCCTCTCGCAAAAGTTTTGTACACCCCGATTTAGGTAATTACACACACGTTTTCATTAGGAAGGATTGTATTAAGCACCCTCTTCAACCCGCGTATGACGGACCGTTTCAAATTTTAATGCGACAATCAAAATATTTTTTACGATTTCTGTTAACGGAAAAATCACAAATGTTACCGTTGACCGATTGAAGCCTAGCTTCCAACCAACATTATCTGTTGCTTCATCTTCAAATTCTTTATACTTTTCTCCATTCCCTACTATACCTCTTCGGTCTATTCTTAAACGTCATGGATCTGTAACCAAAAAAACTACTCCTACTAGAGGGGTTTCCTACTCTTTTCCCCTTTCCTAGTTTTCTCTTTTACTTCCTTTTTCTAAAGGGAGGGTGGTGTGGCGTACCCTCGAGGAATGAGCAGGCGAGAGCGTGGCAAACAAGGAGCTCCAGGCATCAGTGAGGCGGATGAAAAATCCTGGTTGCCCTGGATTTTTCATTCAAAATAAATATACTGCCTTTCAAAAAAAATCAGAACACAAAGTATTTATTGGAAGATTTTAATGAAATTTACAGAATTTGATCATGTAAATGAACTGCATCGATGATAAAAAAATCAATTGTTTTGGTTACTATTTAATGGTATTTTTCCTTGATTTCACCATTATGAAGAGCTGCTGATTTTTTAATGTAATTGCTTCTAATATCCAAGTAGCCTCTGAGTAGTTTGACGTTTCAGTTTGTAAAACATAAAAAGATGCCCCGTGTTCGTCGGCGTGCACAATATCATCATCTAAGTGAATTTGAAAGGGGTCGCATTGTTGGAATGCGAGAAGCGGGTTTTTCGGTTCGTGCTATTGCTGAAAGGGTAGGCCGTAGTGTATCGGTGATGGTACGCTGCTGGTCTAGATGGTCCGAAGCTGGGGAGAATCGACGTAGACTTGGATCAGGACGTCCAAGAAGCACCACTGAGCGTGAAGATCGAGCTCTTCGTCTTACAACTTTAAGGGACAGATTTACAAGGTCGCGGGCATTGGGAAATGACTGGTTGGCTCTAAATGGCCAAAGAGTATCCATGGCTACTGTTTACAGAAGAATCCGCAGTTTTGGTATAAGATCCTACCGTCCACAATTGTGTCTACCTCTTACTCCGCAGCATCGCAGAGCAAGACTTGATTGGTGCAGGGAAAGACAACATTGGACCCATGAATGGTATAACATTATCTTCAGCGATGAGTCTCGGTTCTGTTTATGGGCTCATGATGGTCGCAGAAGAGTGAGACGTCGACGCGATGAACGCAGAAGTTTACAATTTGCTGTTGAAAGACATACGGCTCTTACACAGGGAGTTATGGTTTGGGGGGCGATAGCATATGGTAGTCGGTCTCCTCTAGTTTTTTTAGAAGCAAGTCTTAACGCGATTCGGTATATTGACAACATTTTACGGCCAGTGTTAGTGCCCTATGTAAATGGCTTGCAGAACCCCATTTTTCAGCAAGATAATGCTCGACCTCACACAGCGGCCATTACAAGACAGTTTTTTGATAGTGCCGAAATCAATTTGTTACCTTGGCCATCTCGTTCTTCAGATCTATCGCCAATAGAACATGTTTGGGATATGATAGGTGTTAGAATAAGTAACTTACAGCGCCCCGCTAACACTGTAATGGAACTTAGAGGTCAAATTATCGAAGTTTGGAATGAAATACCCCAAGTCGATATTGACAGCCTGATTTCTAGTATGCCTCGACGTGTTAATGAGTGTTTGGGAAATCGTGGAGGCCCAACACATTATTAATTTTTATTCATTTGTTTTTTTGTTAAAATCGTACAATAAATACTTGGTGTTCTGATTTTTTTGAAAGGCAGTATATTTTAGACATATAGATTTTGCATGTAAAACGTTAGTTTAAATTCTTTGGTATTAGAATAAAGAAATAATATCTATTTTGACAATTTTCCCGAGTAATTAATAAAAAACCTCACGCTTCAGTACATAAGTAGAAGTTTGTTAGAACAAACCAATCTAAACTCAACAGTCCTATGAATCAGAGACTGGAAAATTCGAATTCAATATAAATGAAATAATAATTTACATACAAAAAATATTACCATATGAGACAATTATTTAATGAACAAAAAAAACCTGATTTGATGCATTTACGTACCGAAAATCAAACAATTGAAATCATATAAATGGCAGTAAATTTGATTAATAGGTAATTAAAGTAAAGTTTTGATTATCTGCTGTAAAAGTAAGATCCATTAGTTTGCTTGTATTTATTAAAGAATTAAATATGGGATTAATTTTTATCTCTATTGTATTGAGAATTATTACAAAATTTTTAAAAATCACCTGAGAATTGATTTTTTTGCAACTTTTACATGAAAATTTTAACTATTTAAATAATATTTTAGTATTTGTCATCAGTATGTAGTTCGATTTTCTTAATTTAAGGCGTTCAAATCGTTAATTGCCGTGTTTTATTTGATTTTATTTGTACAACATGTGTTTTCCACTCCCAGGCTAAGCATGAAGTAAAATTTCGAGTTTAGAAAAGCCTGAAAATTTGGTTTCTGCCGGGGCGCGCGAGCGAAGCGAGTCGTGCCCCGTCAAATCCAAATTTTCAGGCTTTTCTAAACTCGAAATTTTACTTCATGCGCCACGCGTATAAAACACCGATTTATTGTGAGATTTATTGCTAACATACCAATAATTATTAAATATATGTTTTATACAAATCTTTGTAATAATTTTCCTATAAATCAGACTGGAAAATTCGAATTCAATATAAATGAAATAATAATTTACGTACAAAAAAAATTACCATTTGAGACAATTATTTAATGAACAAAAAAAACCTGATTTGATGCATTTACGTACCGAAAATCAATCAATTGATATCATATAAATGGCAGTAAATTTGATTAATAGGGAATTAAAGTAAAGTTTTGATTATCTGCTGTAAAAGTAGGATCCATTTGTTTGCTTATATTTATTAAAAAATTAAATATGATCTTAATATTTATCTCTATTGTATTAAGAATTATTACAAAATTTCAAAAAAAACACCTGAAAATTGCATTTTTATAGTTTTCACATAAAAATTTCAACTATTTAAAAAATATTTCAGTATTTGTCATTCGTATGTAGTTCGAGTTTCTTAATTTGAGGCTTTTAAATCGTTAATTGCCGTATTTTATCTGATTTTATTTGTAAAACATGTGTTTTCCACTCCCAGGCTAAGCATGAAGTAAAATTTCGAGTTTAGAAAAGCCTGAAAATTTGGTTTGGTCTCGTAGCGCTTCGCGCTACGAGACCAAACCAAATTTTCAGGCTTTTCTAAACTCGAAATTTTACTTCATGCGCCACGCGTATAAAACACTGATTTATTGTGAGATTTATTGCTAACACACCAATAATTATTAAATATATGTTTTATATAAATCTTTGCAATAATTTTCCTATAAATCAGAGGCATTTTTTACAATTTTTGCATGAAAATTTTAACTATTTAAAAAATATTTTAGTATTTGTCAATAGTATGTAGTTCGATTTTCTTAATTTAAGGCGTTCAAATCGTTAATTGCCGTGTTTTATTTGATTTTATTTGTACAACATGTGTTTTCCACTCCCAGGCTAAGCATGAAGAAAAATTTCGAGTTTAGAAAAGCCTGAAAATTTGGATTTGCTGGGGCGCGCGAACGAAGCGAGTCGTGCCCCGGCAAATCCAAATTTTCAGGCTTTTCTAAACTCGAAATTTTACTTCATGCGCCACGCGTATAAAACACCGATTTATTGTGAGATTTATTGCTAACATACCAATAATTATTAAATATATGTTTTATACAAATCTTTGTAATAATTTTCCTATAAATCAGACTGGAAAATTCGAATTCAATATAAATGAAATAATAATTTACATACAAAAAAAATTACCATTTGAGACAATTATTTAACGAACAAAAAAAACCTGATTTAATGCATTTACGTACCGAAAATCAAACAATTGATATCATACAAATGGCAGTAAATTTGATTAATAGGGAATTAAAGTAAAGTTTTGAATATCTGCTGTAATAGTAGGATCCATTTGTTTGCTTGTATTTATTAAAAAATTAAATATGGTATTAATATTTATCTTAATTATATTGAGAACTGTTACAAAATTTCAAAAAATTTCAAAAAATCATTAAGTAAAGTTTTGATTATCTGGTGTAAAAGTAGGATCCATTTGTTTGCTTGTATTTATAAAAAAAATTAAATTTGGTATTAATATTCATTTCTATTGTATTGAAAATTATTACAAAATTTAAAAAAATCACCTGAAAATTGCATTTTTCGCAATTTTCACATAAAAATTTGAACTATTTAAAAAATATTTCAGTATTTGTCATTCGTATGTAGTTCGAGTTTCTTAATTTGAGGCTTTCAAATCGTTAATTGCCGTGTTTTATCTGATTGTATTTGTACAACACGTGTTTTCCACTCCCAGGCTAAGCATGAAGTAAAATTTCGAGTTTAGAAAAGCCTGAAAATTTGGTTTGGTCGCGTAGCGCGAAGCGCGGAGCGACCAAACCAAATTTTCAGGCTTTTCTAAACTCGAAATTTTACTTCATGCGCCACGCGTATAAAACACTGATTTATTGTGAGATTTATTGCTGACACACTAATAATTATTAAATATATGTTTTATATAAATCTTTGTAATAATTGCCGTATGAATCAGAGACTGGAAAATTCGAATTCAATATAAATGAAATAACAATTTACATACAAAAAAATTACCATTTGAGAAAATTATTTAATGAACAAAAAAAAACTCTATTTCATGCATTTACGTACCGAGAATCAAACAATTGATATCATATAAATGGCAGTAAATTTGATTAATAGGGAATTAAAGTAAAGTTTTGATTATCTGGTGTAAAAGTAGGATCCATTTGTTTGCTTGTATTTATAAATAAAAATAAATTTGGTAATAATATTTATTTCTATTTTATTGAGAATTGTTACAAAATTTCAAAAAATCACCTGATAATTAAATTTTTTGCAATTTTCACATGAAAATTTTCGTAATTAAAAAATATTTCAGTATTGTTCATTAGTATGTAGTTCGATTTTCTTAATTTAAGGCGTCCAAACCGTTAATTGCTGTGTTTTATTTGATTTAATTCGTACAACATGTGTTTTCCACTCCCAGGCTAAGCATGGAGTGAAATTTCGAGTTTAAAAAAGCCAGGCTTTTCTAAACTCGAAATTTTACTTCATGCGCCACGCGTATAAAACACTGATTTATTTTTTCTTTTTTTTGGTTTTTGCCTGGCCTTGGGAACTTGCCCATTAGCCATCATCAATCTATATATTTTTGTATCAATTAATTTATTACAATTTGTAGTATTTAACTATTCATTCGGATAATCACACACATTCATACTACACCCAGGGTCACGACGAGATATTATTTTTGAAATAAAGTCTCCCCGTGCACGGGAATCGAACCCGAATCACAAATTCGGGTTCGATTCCCGTGCCACAAGCTCGCCGAGCGATACAGCCCGGCGACGTTACCGCTCGGCCACCACCTGCCCCAAACTGATTTATTGTAAGATTTATTGGATTTATTGGATTTATTAACACTTTTTCTAACAATTGTGTTTGTGGCAAACAGTTTTGTGTATATATTAAGAGAAAAGCCAAAATATATTTCTATTGTTTTGATTATCTGCTGTAGAAGTAGGATCCATTTGTTTGCTTATATTTATTAAAAAATTAAATATGGTATTGATATTTATCTCAATTGTATTGAGAATTATTACAAATGTCAAGAAATCACCTGAAAAATTGCATTTTTTACAATTTTGACATGAAAATTTTAACTATTTAAATAATATTTTAGTATTTGTCATTAGTATGTAGTTCGATTTTCGTAATTTAAAGCGTTCAAATCGTTTATTGCCGTGTTTTATCTGATTTTATTTGTATATCATGTATTTTCCACTCCCAGACTAAGCATGAAGTAAAATTTTGAGTTTAGAAAAGCCCCGTGAAAATTTGTCGAGGGTCGCGCAGCGACCCGAGACAAATTTTCTGGGCTTTTCTAAACTCGAAATTTTACTTTATGCGCCACGCGTATAATACACTGATTTATTGTGAGATTCATTGCTAACCCACCAATAATTATTAATCATATTTTTTATACAAATCTTTGTAATAATTTTACTATAAATCAGAGATTTCAAAATTTGAAGTTAATACAAATAACAGAATAATTCACCAACAAATTGCTATCTGAGAAAATTATTTTATGAACAAAACAAAACTGTTTTTATATTTTTAAGAAACGAAAATCAAACAATTGGTACGATATGAATGGCAGTAAATTTTATTAAAGGGGAATTACAGTAATTTTAAACATAGCCAAATATTTTGCTGTACTAGTTTTTTTCTCTCGCAATATTTTTCTGTACTAGTTTTTTTTTCTCTCGCAACTGTACATCTGTTGTCAACCTATAATTGAATGAGGGATATTATAAAATGTAACATTGCACTACACATAACCAAAAAAAATGTAATGACATAACTAAATTTTTAGTCACTTTTATTACTACCAACAAAAATGTCACACGAACAATGCCTACTGCGGGGAGAATAAAATGTGAACTAAGTTTAGTTTATAGTATCGTATGTTCAATAAAAAAAAACTCGAGTGCCATGATTTTATCTTTTTTTAAATTTAAGTTGGCTACACGCCTTAGGAATTGACATATAAAACGTCAGACATAATAATTATAATGTATAATTTTAGAGTTGCCAACCTACAATATTTTCCATGGCACTCTAGAGGTTATATTTTATTGAACATACGATACTTCAAGTAACGGTGCTAATTTACATAGAACACGCAAAGAACACAGAATTGGACAAATTGCTTTTCAGATTCAAACTACTTAACTTAATTTTCCATTTATATAACTTTATACAACCACTATGGAATAATTTCTGTATATGTTCAAGCTGCATTGTACAATTTCAAGGAATCGCAGAAATGCTTACAATGCAAACGGCGTTCCCAAGCAAACATCTCTTTATCCACGTCACATACAGACACATATCTTTGTGGAATTTCAGAAACGCCGCAATTTTTATTTCGCATCATTTCGTGTATGAATGCGGGTTTGTCTTGTCCACAGAGAGAAGTCTGACGAGGGATTCGGCGTGCAGCCACATCAGAGCGCCCCAGTTATTCTTTGAGAGTCTGACGAACAAAGTTTCCGGCAACAGTTGCGAATTCGTAGCGTACAAATGCCCCGGGGGACTTCCCTCTTTCGAGAAAGGACAGTGCTTCCCGCAAATCGAGGACAAATCGTCGAGTCCTGTCGTACTGAATAGGAAATTCCGCACGGATCTGGGGATGATGGGCCAGTTTGCTCAAGGAGAAGGTGTCCATTATTTTGTTACGAGAGATACAGCACCGTATTGTGGTAAATTTATATTATTTCAAAACATCTGTTCTGCAATATAAGAAAAACAACTCACCAGCTTAGGCCCAGTTGCACCAAAAAAGGAAAAACTCGAGTTCGAGCTGAAGTTGAGTTCAAGATGGCAGTTCCTATTCTTTTAATGTCACTTTGAACTCGAGTTCAGAGTTGAACCAGTTCAACGTGTTTGGTGCAACTCTCCCTTAGTATCTATCCCATCCCACTGAGCAAAAAACAAACAAATAACATAATACTATTTGAAATAAAACAACACAGTTGGGAGGGTTTCACTTTTAATAAAAGTGAAAGTGAAACCCTCCCAACTGTGTTGTTTTATTTCAAAATATTATGGAGTTTCATCATGTATCCGCCTCATCAATTAAATAAATAACATAATATCAACATTATAACAGCATTAAACGTTGTATTAATGTTGATGAAACATTATTTCAATGTGTTTGCTCAGTGAGATTTGCCTATGAATATTCGAAGATTTACCTATATGTGTTAACTATTTCCTTATCAGTTCGATTTTCTTATCAAGAAATTGTTTAGACACCAGAAGCCGGAGAAACTCATTTCCAAAATCAACCTCAAAACTAATTTCAAGGTTCCTTGCTTCATTATTTTGGAAAATATTAGGCTGTATAAACAAACTTACATAATCAATTTATTTTTATTTTAATAAAATAACCACAGGAGCACAATTAAGAACAACTATCAGTATATCGAAATCATCAGTAGCAACCAGAGGAATGTTATATCTAATTCTTGAGCATGGGAAGAAAAGTAGGACAACTTTTAAAATAATTAGTGAGTAAGTTGAGGTATATTTGGTTTTAATCTGGAATCATTTTACTTAATCTAAATCACAATTTTACAGCGTCATTGATCCTTCGAAAGGTATTACACTCAGAGGCGTTGCAGCAGCGGAATTCAACAGCATAAAACCGAGTGATGAGATAATTTTGGCTCATATGAGCTTCTACAATTATGAGTATAAGGATCAAGAAAATAAGACGGTTATGTATCCGAAAAAAATTCGTTTGGATAAGGTTGTTCTTACAGATATCAATACTAACAGGTAAATAATGAATAGCTATATGCCAAAAAATTAAAATCAATAATACATCAGATTGTGATAAACATTTGTGTAAATTATTAAAAAAAAATTAAACTTATCTATCGTTACAACAAGTCAAACAAAAACTTGAATGACTAATGAAATTCAAATGCTTAAGGTTGGCTGGAATATATTTGTTTTACAAAGTTAAAAAATAGTTCATTTTATTATAATTACAACATTCCTGAATCATCAACATCACATTTTAATTAAATTAGTAGATATTGTTATTTTTGTTTATCATTTTAAAATCATAGAAATTCTATTGAAAAACAGTGAGAAAAATTGTTTTGAAATCTTTAAATAAATCACTGGTTTAATTTTACAAGAAATAAATCAAAATTACTTAGCGACAAAATACAATAGCTCAAATTAACTAAAATATATAATTAGTTTAGTTTATTGACGGATAATCTCCTATTACAAAAATATACACAAAAAAAGAGTATCAGTAAACAATATACAAAAAATATATATACAAGGTGGCCAGAAAAGGTGTGATAATTTTCAGGTAGTGTGATTCGTTGATTAATTTTGGATACAAAATCTAAATAAAAAAATATTGTATTCTTCCTCGTAACATCTCACGAGGTCGTTAAAATATTAAACGTTTCTCTGGAAATTAGTGTTATTTTCTATTATTTTGTAAAAAATCAATAGAACTTACAATCAATTACACATATGTAAAATTTAAATGACATAGGTGATAAATAAATTGGAAACTTTAACAAATTAATAACTTCTTCAGAAGCATTTTTTTAATAAAAATAGACCTGGCAACTATGTATTTTCATATGTAACCTTATTAAATTTCACTTGACTTTGACATATACTTGTCATAATTTATTTGTGTAAGTTTGTATAAGTTCATCATACTTTTTGAAGATGTACATGTTATGTCCAGTTGTTGTAATCTCCTGGTTCTCGAGATTCAACCGGGGTTTGAAGATGTGGTGTAAAATAAAATACTTGATTCTAAGATGAATTTTGTATTTTACACCGGAATGAAATAAAATTATGACATTCACAGCAAATGTTGAAAGTTTACAAGGTGTTTCTGTTGCAAGATTACAAGAGTAGGTGGTAAGAAAAAAATGTACAAGTTTGAAAGGAAAAAATATACAAGTGAGTGGGGGAGTGAATGGGGGATGCGACGCATGTTTAGAAGGATGGTGTTTCGGCGGTCAAAAATGCTAATTAGGAGGCCCAAAAAAGGTTTCAGCATCGGCGTAGCAAAAATAGCCGTTAGTCACTTTCACTGAACCCCAAATGACAAAGAAATTTCATCCTTTGTTGGATCACGTACAAATATTCCTCCGCTGGAATACCGAGAAGGAATATTTGTCGTGAACACCAAAATTTATACAATCGAGGAAAATAAAATTCATCTAAATTAAAATTAAATTGAACTCCTGAACATACCGCCCCCCTTGAAAGACTAAATTATGTCTTTCGAAAGACACAAGATACACAAAAATACTATACATATATACACAACAAATAAAAATATAGATATGTCTGGGATAATAATGTCAAATTCATTCGCGGACTTCACTATCGACGCCCTTAGGCAAAACACACAAACACTTAGCCGATTGCCTTTGAATGCCGTTAGGCGTTCTAACGGAGGCAACGCGCACTACGCCGTCTGCTCCAGGATGTGTTTTGACGATTCCTCCAAGTCGCCAACGAAGGGGCGGCAGGTTGTCCTCTCGAATGAGCACCAAGTCATTGACTTTGATATTGACTAGGCCCTCGCGTTTCCACTTGGTTCTGCTTTGAAGACTGGACAAGTATTCTTGAGACCATCTCGTCCAAAAATGTTGAGTAATCTTCTGCAGCAGTTGGAATCGGCCAAGCCTATTTTCCCGTATGTGGCTTACATCAGGGTCAGGAAGTCCAGTTAAAGAACGCCCAATTAAGAAATGTCCAGGGGTTAAAGGGTCAAAATCATCAGAACTACCGGAAAGTGGAGTCAAGGGGCGGGAATTGAGGACTGCCTCTATTTGAATTAAGCAAGTCAATAGCTCCTCATACGTTAGTGCGGCATTACCAACCGTTCTACGAAGGTGTGTTTTAATTGATTTTACGCCCGCTTCCCATAGACCACCAAAGTGAGGAGAGCGAGGGGGAATAAAGTGCCAATTTATATTATCATCACTTGCAACATCGGTCATTTTATTTTGAAAATCGCTCTGCTTAATAAATTTACCTAGATCTCGTAGTTCAGATTTAGCCCCAACAAAGTTAGTGCCATTGTCTGAATAAACATGTAACGGCTTACCACGCCTTGCTACGAATCTCCGCATTGCGGCTATAAACGATTCTGTCGTTAAATCACTGACCAACTCCAGGTGCAATGCCTTTGTCACAAAACAGACAAATACACATATGTAACATTTAGTCGACCTTGCACCTCTACCTCTTTTGTTTTTTATTAAGAGTGGACCTGCGTAATCAACGCCACATGTGTGGAACGGAGGTGAGGGTATCACTCTTGATGTTGGTAAATCGCCCATTATGTGACTCAAATGAGCTGGTTTTGTGCGGAAACAGTTAAGACAACCATGTATGACCCGCCTACATATATTCCTTCCATTAATAGGCCAATATTGATTTCTACCTATTGCCAGTAAAGTTTCTGGTCCACAATACGCATTTTTTATATGTAAGTTGGTTAAAATTAAATGCGTTAATCTGTGCTTATCTGGCAAAATAATGGGATGCATTTGGTCTTGACTTAATGAGCTATTTCTTAAACGTCCTCCTACCCTTAGAATGCTATTTTTATCCAGTATAGGATTTAGGGAAAGTATTGAACTTTTTGCAGCAATTTTATGACCGGAAGCAAGTGAGTGCATTTCTGCAGCAAAGTACTGTGATTGAGCAATATGGATAAGTTTGTTCGTTGCATTGTTCAGTTCATCTAAGGATAGCGCATTAGTGCGTCTAAGTTCTGGAGGGTTTGTACTATTGAACTTAAATCTCAGACAATAAGCAATCGTTCGCTGTAATGTTGCGAATTTAGAATATTTATGAAATACATCTAGCTGTGGAATAGCGACGTTGCTAATTTGTATATCACTTTGTGCTTCAGGCATGTTAATAGGCGGCACAATTTGGTGTATTTGCCAAACTGGTCCCATTTTCCAGATATTTGAATTTGCAAGCATTTGAGGGGTCGTACCCCGGGAAATCAGATCAGCAGGATTGCAATTAGTTTTGACGTGATGCCACGAGTTAATATTGGATTTGATTTGAATTTCACTGACCCGATTTGCTATAAAGGTTTTCCATCGATTTGACGGGGACCTTATCCAGCATAGTGTGATGGTGGAATCGCACCACATGTACTCTTTATCAAATTGTATTCCTAAAACGCTTCGAACTTTATGCGCAAGTCTTGTCAGCAAGAGGGCGCCACATAATTCTAGTCTAGGAATACTAGTTTTATGTAAGGGGGCCACTTTAGATTTTGCACATAATAAATTAATATGTACAGTTCCAGATTCGTTAATGGACCTCAGATAGAGGCACGCCCCATAAGCTACTTCGGACGCATCGCAAAACCCATGAAGTTGAATTTCTCGAGGTTTGTCACAGAGAACATGTCTTTTGAATTGCATTTTATTTAGGTGATCCAAATTTTCAAGAAATGCAACCCATTTGGTGTGCAAGTCAGTGGGAATGGATTCATCCCAATTTAATTTTAATTGCCATAATTTCTGCATAATTAATTTGGGAACAATTATAATAGGCGCTAACAAACCTAATGGATCATATATTTGAGCAATTATGGATAATATAATACGTTTAGTTACGCGTACGTTACTAAAATCTCTGTTTAAATAATGAAAGTTATCAGTTTTACAATTCCAGGCAACACCAAGCGTTTTTACTTCTTCTGTGTTTGCCAAATCAACAAAATCGGTAGTTAAATGATTTTCGGTTATTCCATGTAAAATTAAATTGTTATTTGATGATCATTTACGCAGAATAAAACCAGCAGAATTCAGAATAGTAGAAACATCATTTCTAATTGAAATTGCGCACTCAATGGTGTCAGCTCCAGTTAAAAGGTCGTCAACGTAGAAATCATTTTCTATGACTGATGAAGCGAGAGGAAATGAAGCTTTATTTTCAATGCCCAACTGTTTCAAGGAACGGATTGCTAAGAATGATGCCGATGCTGTACCGTAGGTTACAGTATTTAGTTCAAAACATTTAATCGGTTTATTTGGTGAATCTCTCCACAGAATTCTTTGCAGCGACCTCTGTTCGGGTGTTATTAGAACTTGCCGATACATTTTAGCAATATCAGCTGATATAACATATATGTGTTTTCTAAAGCGTAATAGTATTGAAAAGAGATCGAGTTGAATAGTGGGACCTACACACTGAATGGAGTTTAAAGAGATTCCTATATCCGATTTGACTGATCCGTCGAATACAACTCTTAATTTAGTTGTCGAGCTAGCTTTCTTGAAAACAGGGTGATGCGGGAGATAACAAATAGGATTAGATTCAATTTTTCATTCTGAAATGGGTGTCATATGGCCTAATTGCTCATATTCATGCATAAAATTTGAATACAATTGTTTTAACTTCGGGTTTCGAGACAATTTTAATTCAATTGAATAAAATCGCTTCAAAGCTATCTGCCGTGTGTCACCTGGTTGCGCAAGGTTTTGGCGTAAAGGAATATTGACAACAAATTTGCCGTCAATTCTTTTTGTCGTGTTTGCAAAAGTTGATTCACAATAATTCTCTTCCAGGGAAAGAGCAGGAGTGCTGTCTAGATTTTGTTCTATTTCCCAAAATTGACGAATTTGTTTCTCCAAACCAACACATGTGTGGGATGTGATTGTTGTGTTAACATTGTTAGACTTTGATACAGATCCCCCGATTATCCACCCAAACAAAGTTTTCTGTAATACGGGCATATTTGCTCCTAATTTAATTTGACCAATGCACATCAGGTCCCAGAATAATTGTGTCCCGATGAGCATGTCAATTTCGCCGTTTTTATTAAAAGTAGGATCAGCTAACGTTACGTTTTTTGGAATGTTCAGTTTCGTTGAATCAAACGTAACTGTTGGCAATCTTTCTGTTATTTTGTCTAAGACAAAGCATGATATTACATTTTTATATGCGCTGTGATTAGATTCTACTTTGATATGTGTTTTGAACGTAACATTAACTGGTTTACTGTTAACACCTAAAATATTTATGTTAGCCCTTTCCAAATCACTGTGCAAAATGTTACATATTTTTTTTGTAATAAAATTAGCATGTGAGCCCGAATCTAACAAAACTCTACAATTGTGCGCCTTTCCAAATTTATCAATGATTTTTACATAAGCTGTGGCCAATAACATGACCGAGTTAAACATGGTGTGATTTGATACAAATGACGTTGAAGGTTGAGGATTTGAAATTATACTATCATTTGAATCAATATGCAACAGTGTATGATGACGCTTGAAACATTTTTTGCAAACGAACTGACTTTTACAGTTTTTGTTTAGATGACCCTTTCGAAGACAGTTTGTGCATAGAGCTAGTTCCCTTATATTTTTAAGCCTATTATTAGCCGACATAGAAACAAATGTTTCGCATGAAAATATACCGTGTGAGCCTTTGCACAAATAACAGTTGATCGTATTGGCAATTGATGAGTGCACATTAAATTTTTGTAATTGTTTATTCTGAGTTGTGCTGATCTTTTCTGTATTAGAGTTGGATTTTTTGTTGTATAATGTGTCTAGAAGAGCACATCTGTTTTTCAAGAATGTTGAAAATGTTTCGAACGTGGGCATAGTATTAGTGTTTGTTTGTGATTTCCACTCAAATTTCGAAATATCATCAAGTTTTTTGGTCATTAAGTAAATAATAAGATTGCTCCACTCTTTTACTGGTTCACCTAAAGAGTTAAGAGACCTTAAGAATGATTCATGTGAATTTGTTATTACATTAGGTAACTCGACAATAGCCTGTATATGATTTATTGTGATTATTTTTTTTATTGTCAAAACGTTCTTCAAGTAAATCCCAGGCAGTTAAGTAATTAATTGAAGAAATCTCTAAAGATTCAATAGTTGAAGCAGCGTCGTTTTTCAAACATGATTGCAGGTAGTAAAATTTTTGAATTTCATCAAGAGTGTCATTTCTGTGAATTAGGGACATGAACGTTTCTGCAAATTTATTCCATTTCCCATACGAACCGTCAAATGTAGGTAGATTAAATATTGGCAGATGAACGCTGGGAGCTGGTTTAGTATTTTGCGAGTTTGTTTGAATGTTTGAACTCGCACTTGCACCTGAAGTTAGATCATGACTAGTTTCATCTAATGTTCTTTCGAAATTTAATTTTACCCGATAAAATGAGTCCTCAAATGCCTCTCTTGCGGCGTTATGAACATCCACATTATCTTTATCGATTGTTTCGATTTCATCCAATATTTCATTAAACGAATCAATGATCGGTAAAATAATATTTAAGCGAGTTTCCAGCTCTTTGCGAATATTAGCAGTGATTTTACCTGCGGTATTATGCTTAAAAAATGTGTCCGCACGAGTTAGAATTGACTTTAATGTTCCGCGTTTGGTAATAAGCGATTTTAACGTATCAGTAGCAGTCATGACTGCTCGTTAATTCAAATAAAATAGGAGGAAAATAATAGAGAGAAAAGAAAATGGAATGGACTTACAATTGAGTTTAAAAATCAGCTTGGAGTGGTCGCCTGGACGGGTTGTGCTGCAGGCGGCCGAAGTTGATCCGAACGCTTCCTGGTGCTGGACTTGTTGTCGCTAGGTGGACGTGGAGTCGCTGAAGGAATGCCTCGGTGATGTTGCACAAGTAAAACAGCTCCCTCTCGGTGGTGCACCTGGTGCCGCTGAACCCGCGAGTGTATTTTACTTGTTGACTTTGAAACACTTTGTATCGAATATTCGAAGGACCGTGATGATTTTTTAAATTAAAAATCAACCAAACTAATGTTAATATCCGGTTCGAAAGGACCAGTGTTATGTCCAGTTGTTGTAATCTCCTGGTTCTCGAGATTCAACCGGGGTTTGAAGATGTGGTGTAAAATAAAATACTTGATTCTAAGATGAATTTTGTATTTTACACCGGAATGAAATAAAATTATGACGTTCGCAGCAAATGTTGAAAGTTTACAAGGTGTTTCTGTTGAAAGATTACAAGAGTAGGTGGTAAGAAAAAAATGTACAAGTTTGAAAGGAAAAAATATACAAGTGAGTGGGGGAGTGAATGGGGGATGCGACGCATGTTCAGAAGGGTGGTGTTTCGGCGGTCAAAAATGCTAATTAGGAGGCCCAAAAAAGGTTTCAGCATCGGCGTAGCAAAAATAGCCGTTAGTCACTTTCACTGAACCCCAAATGACAAAGAAATTTCATCCTTTGTTGGATCACGTACAAATATTCCTCCGCTGGAATACCGAGAAGGAATATTTGTCGTGAACACCAAAATTTATACAATGGAGGAAAATAAAATTCATCTAAATTAAAATTAAATTGAACTCCTGAACAGTACACATTCAACCAGTATGCAGATATGTACATGATATTTGGATTCTGCAATGGTAATGCAACTAGTGCCAAAGATGAGTACCAAAGAAGATATCCAAATCGCCAACAGCCCTGCGTAAATACGTTTAGAAAATTAGACCAAAGACTACGTACTTTTGGGTCGTTCGTTTATAATAACATAGATGGAGGGAGACCTAGGTAACGTCGCACTGTTCACCTAGAAGAACAGATATTGAATGCAGTTCAAGAAGATCCCAATATTAGTACGAGACAAATAGCTCAACAGTTAAATTTCCCCAGTAAAACAACAGTCCATGCAGTTTGAAAGAAAATCGAATGCGTCCATTTCATGCAAGAAAAGTTCAACCACTGTATGAAAATGATAACGAGCGTAGACGTATGTTTTGTGGCAGGATTTTAGATGAAATTCGGGAAGAACCAAATTTTTTATTTAAAATTCTTTGGAGTGATGAATGTACATTCACTAGAGATGGGGTATTTAATTGTCATAATTATCACTTTTGGGCAGAAGAAAATCCTCGGGCGGTTAGAGAAATGGGACATCAAAGAAAATTGTCAGTTAACGTCTGGCTTGGTATTCTAAATTTACGTGTAATTGGGCCTTTTTTATTCATCAAAGATTAAATGCCTTAAATTATGTAAATATTTTAGAAGAAGTTTTGGAGAATGTTCCACTAAATTTAGTAAACAACATGCTGTACATGCATGATGGTGCACCACCTCATACAGCAAGAATTTCAAGAGAATGGTTGGACGAACATTTTCCAAATAGATGGATTGGGCCCAATAGACCCATACTATGGCCAGCAAGGTCGCCGGATATGAATCCACTTGATTTTTTCGTTTGGGGATTTTTAAAAGAAAAGGTGTATGCAACACCTCCAGTGGACAATGTAGACGTCATGAGTAGAATTCGTGTTGCAGTGGAATTAATTACTGAAGAGATGTTGCTCCGAGTAATTAATTCTATCCCACGACGGCTCCAGATCTGCTTAGAAACGGATTGTTATCAATTTGAACATTTACTTTAATCTTTCATTTTTGATGTATACTTCAAATATTAATTTTTGTAGATTTGTTAAATTTATGATTATTATTAAATTAAACACTTGTTTGATCCATTGTTGCCAAATTTACATTTCTTTAAATTGGCTCGTGAGGAGTTATAAGCCACAATACAATATTTTTTTAATTAAATTTTCTGCTTGAAATTAATCAATGAACCACTCTACCTGAAGATTATCACACCTTTTCTGGCCACCTTGTATATACATAAAAACTAAATTCATGTAACCTTAAGAATGCACATTTAAACTTAATAATATTCAACAATAATTATAAGAAAAACTAGATAAGTAAAAGTTTAATTTAAATATAAAAAAAAAGAAAAAATAGGAAAAATGGAGTTAATAATAATATACTAAAACTAAAATAAAAGAAATAATATAACGATAATAAAGTATAAAGAATTAGTATTACAAACAAATATTTAAATCAATAAGCCGCAAATGATTCTTAAATCTAATAATCGAGTTATCAAATATATCAAAATTAGGATTTGAATATATACAGGGTGTCTACGCTAAACCGTTCGTTAAAAGTTTATGGGGTTGCCGTTGTACTAAAAATTTGAAAAAAATCCTTGTCATATGGTTGAATCAGCTCGCCTCATGTGAAATATTTTCAATTTTATATCACTTCCGGTTCCACCGGAAGTAGCACCAAGTTTGTTATTTTAAATAGAACACTCTATATATTAGTAATTTTTTGGGTTTCTCGTTTAAGTTCCAATATATTTTATTCGAACATATGTACACTTATCTCTTATAGTTTTCAAGAAAAAAATATATTTCTAAAAATCTGTCCTCTAAAAGGCATTTTTAAATCTGTCTGTAACTTTTCTTAAGAATAAGATAAAAATATGATTTATATCTCCACTAGTACCTAGAGGATGCCTCTATGAGTGAATTAATTGGAAACTGCCAATTTTCACAATAAGTGTTCTTAAAATGTCAATATCTGAGTGCCCTCTTCAATATCTAGTAATTCAATTTCTTTTTAAATGGAATGACCCAATTTTTTTCACATGGTACGATTGGGGAGAAAATTTCCTACAAAAAAGTACTATAAAACTATACTCCTAAAGCAAGTAGTTTTCGAGTAATTTCGAACATTCGTTTTTCGTTGTATTTATGCAGGGAATAATGCGCGCATAAGTCGCAATTGAATTTTAGTAGGCCAGTAGTATGCTTTTCTTTTGTCGCGATTGTATTGCGAAATGTCAAATAATAAAAAGAATTAGTACAAACTTTTACAGAAATCAACAAAATGAATAATTACACTAATCAACAAATTATCAATTTATTCTTTATACATGGCAACTGCCAATTGAACAAAATTTGATTCCAATCTTCTAAATCTTGTTTTATTCATCAGCGGCAAATGTGGATAAGTTTCATTAAATATTCTACATGTTTGAGTAACAATTCTATGGCAGTTGCCATGTACAAAGAATAAATTGATAATTTGTTGATGGGTGTATTTATTCATTTTGTTGATTTCTGTATGACTTTGTACTAATTGTTTTTATTATTTTACATTTCGCATTACACAAGCCACAAAACAAAAGCATTACTACTTGCCTACTAAAATTCAGTTGCGACTTAGGCGCGCATTATTCCCAGCATAAATGCGACGAAAAACGAATCTTTGAAATAATTCGAAAACCACTTGCTTTAGGAATATAGTTGTCAATACTTTTTTGTAGCAAATCTTCCCCCCAATCGTACCACGTGATGAAAAATGGGCCATTCCATTAAAAAAATTGAATTACGAGATATTGAAGAGGGCACTTTGATATTGACATTTTAAGAACACTTATTGTCAAAATTGACAGTTTCCAGTTAATACACTCATAGAGGCATTCTCTAGGTATAAGTAGAGATATAAATCATATTTTTATCTTATTCTTCAGAAAAGTTACAGACAGATTTCAAGATGCCTTTTAGAGGTCAGAATTTTAGAAATATTATTTTTGCTTAAAAACTATAAGGGATAAGTGTACATATGTTCGAATAAAATATGTTGCAATTTAAACGAGGAATCTAAAAAATTACTAATATATAGGGTGTTCCATTTAAAATAACAAATTTCGTGCTACTTCCGGTGGAACCGGAAGGGATATAAAGTTGAAAATATTTCACATGAGGAGAACTGATTCAACCGTATGACAAGGATTTTTTTCAAATTTTTCGTGCAACGGCAACTCCGTAAACTTTTAACGAACGGTTTAGCGTAGACACCCTGTATAGTAGGGTGGTCCTTATTTTTCAATGTCGGACTGTTGGGTGCAGGACCCCCTGAAACTGTTCTTTTTACTGAAAAAATAGTATTCTTCAAGTTTCAAGTCGAAAAATAAATATTAACCCGTGCCGCAAAGCGATTGAAAAAGTTGAAAACGCACAATTAGGAAGGAAATTTGTGTTTTTTATTTTTATTTTTAAATCAATAATGATGATACACTACTTAATGATTATATATAAGTGAAATTAAGTAAAATTCAATAAATATTGGTAATTGTCATATTTCTATACTTAAAAAATAATTGTATAAAACATGTTCACCATTACTCGTCGAATAGTGCATTCATTGCTTTTTTCCTGCACTGGGGATATTTCTTCCTATATTTCTGTACAACCTACAACAAAACAATCGAATGTTAAATCCTGAATTCGAGGTACCCCTTCTTAAGTTTCACTTACTTGAAGAATATACTGTTTTTGGAATTCGTTTTTGGTAAAAGATTTGTTGAATTCTTCCATCAATTTGACTCCCCTTTCAGCAGAATCGTTAACTACATCAATGGAACTTATTATTTGTTTCCCTTTCATATAACCGTCGTTATAAAACCACTGAGTGGCATCAGTTAGGAGAAATGAAGTATCCATATTAAAACGTTTAAATAAATTCAAGGAAGTTTTAATTATTAAGTCACTTGATAAATTTTTCTTAAAAAAATTAGATAGCTCTGTATAAGATAATAAATATTTTTTCGAAGAAGAAATTTCGTCTTCGATGTCTTTTATTTGATCATCATTCAAGTATTCGCGATTTTTTCAGCCATTCTCTGTTTTTCTTCGAGTGGTACGTTTTCATCAAACAGAGCAAAGAGGATCGGTTCATCTGTCAGATACCAAAGATGATTTATTATTTTTTTATACAAGCTTCTGCAATATCAGCATCCTTTTCTATGTATTTCTTCAGTGTCTTGAGTAGTGAGATGTCATTCCATGGGGCTTCTGTTGTTTTATTTGCAGTAAACCAAGGCTTAATATAATTTACTACAATGAAACCGCATATCCTAATTAAGGCCTTTTCCTCATGTTATGTTAAGGTGAATTCACCTCGCAATACAAATATTTTCAATGAATACATCGCTTTGCTCATCCACCTTGCCTGATGATATGCGCCTGGTGGACGTATTCTATTTCCGTTAGAAAGAGTTCCTCCCAAAAGGATTACGGTGAGTTCTAAGAACTCTTTATAGTCATCGCGAGGCTGTTGTTCATCCTTGAGTTTTGTGATGCAGAAATGAAGAATTTCATCGCGTTTTTCATCAATAAGTTTTACCAACTCCATGCAGGAGTCGCAGTTCGATATATTACTGAAATTGGTTTTTGGAAAACATGCTCTGAATTTCTTGAATAATGGAATATCGGGGCCAGTTGAAGAAAATAATTTCGTTGTCGAAATAGCCACCTGTATAATCAATTCGAAAATATGATGACGGCAGGCTAAAAACAGTATATCACGTCCCAATTTAATTTCCAACAGTGCACAAGCTCCATTAATTCTGC
The DNA here is from genome assembly GCA_932526585.2 of Philonthus cognatus. Taxonomy (NCBI): domain Eukaryota; kingdom Metazoa; phylum Arthropoda; class Insecta; order Coleoptera; family Staphylinidae; genus Philonthus; species Philonthus cognatus. The sequence continues at coordinate 158,503,182 of OW052241.1, forward strand.
CAGTATTAGAAGCTGTGGTATCGAACACAAATCGAACACAAATGCCTGGACTTTTTCTTGTAATGACCAGTTTTCCAATGTATCAAAAACTGCTCTAGCAATTTCTTGGCCAGTTCCTGAAGGAATCTGCGGAACTCCCAATAGCTGCTCCATTATTGGTGTTTTTACTATAACAGGTAGCCGGACGACTTTTTCAATCCCAGTGACATTTGGAAGTAATTTTGTATCCCAATGCACTATAGCATAATCGACTTTCAATTGTAAGAAATCTGCTTGAATTTTGTTTGCAGTCTCTTCGCGAATTCGCTGCCGTTCTCTTCTTATTGATGCTCGATTTATAATGTAATCCATCGGGTTTAACGACAAACATTCCACGCATGCACTTAATATATGAACCGCATCTCGATCACTTACTTTGCATTTATCCAAGGCTGCTGATAGTCTTTCAGTCATAATTGATAGCTTCGCTCTTTGAACAACAGTCCTAGGAGAAACTTGGGAGAGATTATAATGTTTGTTGGATACACTAGGACCAGGAAAATTGGTGACGTCAGAAATTCCCATCCGGAGATATTCTTTATTCGAAACACTTTCTGAATCGGAATTTTCTGAATCTGAACTCAAAAAGGTGGAAGTCTGAACTGAAATGTGATACAATTTTAATGAAGATTATTTAGATCAAATACATTAAACGTAATTTTGTTTAACTCACCTAATGTTAGTTTTTCCATTTCTGCTTTACCTTTCCGCTTTCTTAGTTCTTCCCTTTCTTCTCTTTCGGCTTTTCTTTTTTCTGATGTCGTTACTTTTAAATCAATCCCAAGCATACTACCTTCTCTGTTCGGTTTTCGTTGTGCAAGCAAAAACGCTTTGTCCTCTTCAATAATTATCAAGTCCAAAGCACTTGCATGGGCAATATCAAACAAATTATTCAAATTTTCTTCAAACGTTTTTACGTTGTTTTTATGTGTTTCACTGATTCGTTTGCAGCTTTTTTCTAAATTTCTCCAAGTTTCATATAATTTCTTCAATTTTTTTAACACAATCACTTCGATCTTTTGTTGGAATCCGAGCTTTCTTCCAAAAAATTAAACACTCATCGATAACTAAATTCGCAGCATCCGATATATTTAATTTCACTACTCGCATGTTATAAAATAAAACACTCAAACAATCTTTCTGTGAAGGGAGTTTGCTACCAAGAATTTGATTTTTCACTGTACCGATTAAATATATTTTAGATCGCGGCATTTTGAAGAAATACGAAACACGTTACCGAATTTGAGAAAAGTAAAACAATTACAACACAAACGTATTAAACATCTGGTATGTTTACAGTGCGGGTAAATCTGAATGGAAAACTGTTCAATATAAACAATACAAAAAGCGTAATCAACAAAATGCAGTAATTGGTACGGCAGCAATAAAAGAAAACAATCACTTTAAAGCCCGCGATAAAAATGCCTGGATCTATGTAGGTAAATGCGCGGAAAACGTCTCCAAGGAAATGATCATTGAATTTCTAAAAAATAATAAGAAACCAATTACACCGATAAAAGTAGAGGAACTGGTCACAAAGGGGAGAAGCAAGGCTTTCAAGGTAGGGGCGGATTTTAAATATTTGGATTTATTAATGGATTCGTCTACATGGCCAACGGGAATTCAAATACAAAGATTCAATTTCAACGGGAATAGAAACGACTCTAACTTAGAAAAAATCCATCCAAACGATGTGAACAAAAGAGATGAGAAATGACTAGGACACACTATTATTCACCAAAATGTATGTTCACCGGGAAACTGTACCGATAAAATAAGAAAAGCAATGGAAGAAAGAAGGGATTGTGAGATATTATGTGTCACGGAGCACTGGAAATCTAGAGAGGAATTAGAACTTTTGCATGTTAACAATTTCAAATTAGCAACAGCGTTCTGTAGAAATAGTGGGCAACATGGGGGCTCAGCAATATATTGTAGAAATGCTATAAATTTTAAAGTGCGAAAACAGTTAAACAATTTTTCTGTTTGTAATTTTTTTGAGTGCGCGGCGGGTGAATTTGCGATCAGCTCGCTTTCCGTAATTGTTGTAGTGATTTACCGACCTCCTAATAGAAGGAAAGATATTTTTTACCGACAACTAGAAGGAATGCTGGAGTGTGTAAATACAGAACGCAAAATTTTATTTCTGTGTGGCGATTTTAATATTGAATTATTAAAAAATAATGAAGACAAACAACATTTTTTATCTATTGTAAATTCTTTTGGCTTAAATATAACGATAAATGAACATACTAGAATTGTGGGTGAGTGCAAAGGCTGTCTGGATAATATTGTTACCAATTATAGTGGTGAGTATACATCTGACGTAATAAATGTTCACATTTCCGATCATCTTGCGCAGAATTTCTCTATGCAGTTGCCAAGTGTTTTACCACAGCGTGAGCGCCAGTTAAAGCGATTGTACAATGAGGAAAATAAAATTATTTTTAAAAATAAATTAAACCTGTGCAATTGGGAATATGTTTATAGCGTAAAAATTAATGATGTCAATGCTCAGTGGAATGCTTTTATGAATGAGTTTAAGATTATTTTTAATATTACATTTCCTCTGTGCAACGTAAATGTTAAAAAACAATCATGCAAGGAATTATATCGAGACTCTCCAAAGCTAAAACAGTGTAAACAAGATTTAGATGTTCTTTTCGTTTTATCACAATTTGATGAAAATTGCAAACAGTTGTACAAAATTAAAAAAAAAACGAATATGATACACTTCTTAAAACGTTAAGGTGTAAGAAATATGACAACAAAATTTTGAACGCTGACAATAAGACTAAGTGTTTGTGGGGAATATACAACCAAATAAAACAAAAAACAATAAAATCATGAAAGTTAATCCATCCATAATTTCAGAAAATTACAACAATTTTGTATTAAATGCAGCAAAACAGATAGGAACAGATAATGATGATATTCCAACATGTAATTTAGATCAGTCATTACAATATAATGAAAAGCTTTTCCTATTACCCGCAGTGTTAAGGGCAGAAGTTATACGTGCAGTAGGAAAAATGAAGAGCAAAGAAAGCAGTGGAGATGCCGAGATTAGCAATAATTTAATTAAATATTGTATTGCCTCAATTGCTGATGTGCTTGCGTATATCATAAAAAATTCGTTCAAACATGGAATATTTCCTGATAAGCTAAAACTTGCCTTAATAAAACCAATACATAAAAAAGGGGATGCTGAGGTAATGGATAATTATAGACCTGTAAGCCTTCTGTCGTCCTTTTCAAAGATTTTTGAAATCATTATCTGTGACCATCTGATGAGATTTCTGAATAGTTGCAATATCATGAATAACTCGCAACACGCGTATATTAAAGGAAAGTGTATAAGTACCGCAGTATTTGAATTTACAAACCATATTAACCAGGCAATTGAAAATAGCGAATTAGCACTTTGGGTATTCCTGGACCTTTCAAAGGCCTATGATACTATCAATCATTGTCTATTGCTAAAAAAGCTAAAATATTATGGTATAAGAGACAACGCTTTAAATTGGTTCAGGTCATTTTTAGCAAATAGGGAGCAAAGAACAGCAATAGAGAGTGATGGTAGAATTTATAAATCAAAAATAAAGAGATGTGAGGGCGTAGGAATACCTCAAGAGAGTATTTTAGGCCCTGTTATGTTCATAATATATATAAATGACATACATACAGTATCATTACCAGATAATAGTACACATATATCTAACTATGCGGATGATACCAGTTTCATAGTAACAGCGAAAACCTATATTGAGCTAGCCAATATAAGTATTCGTTTCTATGGAAAACTAGCTGAATGGTTCAAAATAAACATGTTAAAATTAAATAAGGGCAAATCACAGGCTATGATATTTAAAACAAAACAGAGAAAGATTGAAACACCAGCTCAGCTGGTTTTAGAAGATGTCACTGTTGATTTAAATAGTGATATAAAATTCCTAGGTATTATAATTAATGAATCGCTTGATTGGCGCTCACATGTGGACCATGTGGTAACTAAACTTGCGAGAATGTGCTATATAATAAATATAACGAAATCATATCTCAATGTTGAGACAAATAAGGCAATATATTATGCATGTTTTGACTCAATTTTAAGATTTGGGATAATTTTTTGGGGGAATAGTTCAACAATTGGGAAATTGTTTGTACTACAAAAAAGATGTATACGAACTATTTTTTCATTAAAGTACAGGCAGCCGTGTAGAGGTATTTTTAAGGCAAATAAAGTTCTGACAGTCTTTGCAGTCTTTGTCTATGAATGTCTGATGTTTATTTTTAAAAATAAACATCAATTTAGCACCAACACAGAGAAGTGTCACAATACACGAAATAGGGATATATTGTACCCGAGACACAGACTCACGTTATCTGAGCGAAATTCATTTCATAGGTGTGTTAAATTAAATGTTCTGCCAAGCAAAATAAAGAATTTAGATTCGTTAAAGCCATACAAGTCAGCGGTATATAAACTTCTCATGGAATCAGAGATATACAGTGTGGAAGAATATTTTGAAGCCTGTAATTTATTTACATAATGTTATTTGTCTGAGTATTTAACAGCATATAATTATATATGTATGTTTTTTTTGTTATGACACAATTTCTTTTATGTTCCAAAATTGTGATAATTTTTGTGACCATTTATTTAGAAATAAAGTTTGTTTATTATTATTATTAAATCTAGAACTACATTCCAACAGCTGACTACTTTTTGGCAGCCATGTTGCATTTTAATTATTTATACATACATTTATTCATTATTTATACATCTTCCTACAATATATGTTATGTATAAAACGATATTTTCCTGTATAAATCTGACTAAAAACGTGAGTTAGCTGTACACTACCACGGAGTATTAGTCTCCTTAATTATACTGTGTGGAAAAATCATAAGCAAATTTAATCGCTTTGCGGCACGGGTTAAACTTATTTTATTGACATAAGACTTTGGGAACACCGTTTTTTCATTAAAAAAGAACAATTTCAGCCGGTCCTGCAAAAAAAATCTACATTTTTTTTTTTCACAATATAACTAAGGACCACCCTACTGTATAGGTATATTTGTGAAGTGAAGACAATTTTTCCTTTCTTCTAAAAAATCAACAAATCAATTTTACTTTATGTTTATGAATTTTGTTTATTTTCAGTTGGTATTACTGTGGTAAAAACACGCAAATCGGCGGGAAAGCTGGACAGCAACAAAAAGCAGTCGTCTTAAAACTGAGCAAAAAGAAATGTTAATTAATTAGCATTTCATTTCTTACTTCAAATTACGTATTATTTTATTAAATTATATTTTTTTAAGAGTCTAATCGAAACCAATGATATTTAATGTTAATGTGTAAATTTTATTTAGAAATTATTGAATAAATCATTTTTTATACAAAAGGTTTTTTGTTCCTTATTCATTTTTCGTTTTTATTGAATTTGCGTTCAGTATCAGTTTAACACGTGCGGATGTTGGAATTAAAAGTTAAAGTCTACATGATGGAAACCTACGTAAAATTAAAGGAGTTGGGCAAAGGAACATTTGGGTAAGTAAATAAACATAATACATTCATTGTTAGTGGCTGTATGTTTTTGAGTTTACGTGAAGTGATTATTATACTAAAAAAGACTGTTATTCCTTACTTCCTTCCTTACTTACCTTACCAAGTAATGAATAACAGTCGTTTTCATTGTTAATGGCATTAAGCGCCATTGGTGCATACACGCAACATTATACATTTTTTGTTAACCGAATTACTAAATGAGTTAATTTTGTATATTATATTATTTGACCTGACTTGCAAATGTATGAAGAGAGATGTGAATATTTTGTTATTTAATTTTTTCGATTATTACTCATTGAAAAAAAAAATACATCAGTGTATTTCTAACTTCACAATATTTCAGTGTTCTATACGCGTGGCGCATAAAGTAAAATTTCGAGTTTAGAAAAGCCCCGTGAAAATTTGTCTCGGGTCGCTGCGCGACCCTCGACAAATTTTCTACGCGGGGCTTTTCTAAACTCGAAATTTTACTTCATGCTTAGTCTGGGAGTGGAAACACTCGTTTTAAACTTTATTTTGCACGTTTTTATAAAAAATCGATTATTGAATGAAAATCTACAGTGTATACATTTTGCATATTTAAAAGAAAAATTCACAGCATGTAAAATTTTTCTTTTGAATATCCAAAATGTATATTATATTATTTAACCTGACTTGAAAATGTATGAAGAGAAATGTGAATATTTTGTTATTTAATTTTTTCGATTATTACTCATTAAAAAAAAATACATTAGTGTATTTCTAACTTCACAATATTTCAGTGTTCTATACGTGTGGCGCATGAAGTAAAATTTCGAGTTTAGAAAAGCCCCGTGAAAATTTGTCTCGGGTCGCTGCGCGACCCGAGACAAATTTTCTATGCGGCGCTTTTCTAAACTCGAAATTTTACTTCATGCTTAGTCTGGGAGTGGAAACACTCGTTTTAAACTTTATTTTGCACGTTTTTATAAAAAATCGATTATTGAATGAAAATTTACAGTGTATACATTTTGCATATTTAGAAGAAAAATTCACAGCATGTAGAATTTTTCTTTTAATTTTGCAAAATGTATATTATATTATTTGACCTGACTTGAAAATGTATGAAAAGAAATGTGAATATTTTGTTATTTAATTTTTTCGATTATTACTCATTAAAAAAAAAAACATCAGTGTATTTCTAACTTCACAATATTCCAGTGTTCTATACGCGTGGCGCATAAAGTAAAATTTCGAGTTTAGAAAAGCCCCGTGAAAATTTGTCTCGGGTCGCTGCGCGACCCTCGACAAATTTTCTACGCGGGGCTTTTCTAAACTTGAAATTTTACTTCATGCTTAGTCTGGGAGTGAAAACACTCGTTCCAAACTTTATATCGCACGTTTTTAGAAAAAATCGATTAATGCCTGAAAATTTACAGTGTATACATTTTGCATATTTAAAAGAAAAAATGATTTTTTCTTTTAAATATGCAAAATTTATACACTGTAAATTTTCATTCAATAATCGGTTTTTTATAAAAACGTGCAAAATGAAGTTTAAAACGAGTGTTTCCACTCCCAAACTAAGCATGAAGTAAAATTTCGAGTTTAGAAAAGCCCCGCGTAGAAAATTTGTCGAGGGTCGCGCAGCGACCCGAGACAAATTTTCACGGGGCTTTTCTAAACTCGAAATTTTACTTCATGCGCCACGCGTATTAAACACTGAAATATTGTGAAGTTAGAAACACACTGATGTATTTTTTTAATGAGTGATAATCGGAAAAATTAATAATAAGTTATTCATAGAAATCATAAAGAGAAGTGCAAAATTTTACCAAAACCCAACTTTTAAAGTTAACTCTATAATTGTTTGGCCGTTAATGGGTTAAGGTTGCGATTTATGATTGGTAAAATCCAACGTTTTGGGTAGCGGAGCTGGGACGAATCCTCGTAAAAAGGATTCGAATCACGAATCCGAATCACGTAATATGATTCGAATCACGAATACTCGAATAAAGGATTCGTAAGAGATAAATATGATTCGAATCAAAGATTCGAATCCTGTTTTTTCGAATCACGAATACAAATCCTTTAAGAATAAATTTGATTTTATTATTTTTTTTTTCAACTATTTATATATAAATATCGTTACCAGTTGTTTTAACAAAAATATTCAAAACCTAAATATTTATTATTAACACTAAACGTCGTTAATAACAGACTAAACATCTGATTCCCTGTTACTCTGATTAAAGATGTATTTGTGTGTTTCTGAACTTTACTTCAAATCAGTGTTTTGTACGCGTGGCGCATGAAGTAAAATTTCGAGTTTAGAAAAGCCCGAAAATTTGTCTCGGGTTGCTGCGCGACCCTCGACAAATTTTCACGGGGCTTTTATAAACTCGAAATTTTACTTCATGCTTAGTCTGGGAGTGGAAAACAGTCTTCTATATAATATCGATCGCCTTCTTGATTTAGAAAAAAAAACAATCGACTTTTTCTTTTAGATACTTTATGAATCACCCTGTATAAAAACAAATACGCCCATCTTGTAGATCTCGCCACAATAGCCTAAATACATGTATTATACTTTTCTGTAGCTCGAATAGTATTTGAGTTATAACGTTTTTGTCAAAATTGAGGAAAGTCGAGAATTTACGCTATTTTGTATTTCGCAAAAGTTGCGAATAACTCAATAACTAATGGGTTTTTATTGTGCGCGTTGATAGAGATGATAAAGTTTGTTAATAATCTAAGCATTATAACATAAAAACATTTTATATTTACAGAGAGTTTAAAGTTTAGTGACCACGATTTTTGCGTAACAACAATTTTTCATCACTTTTAGTAAATAACACACTTGGTTAAGATTTCACTGTTTATTATTTGATACTGCAACACTTGTTTTGCCACACAGGCAGATAAATGATGACAATTTTTCAGTTGAAACAATTAAAAATGTTCGAAATAAAAATAAACACATTAATCACTGCACGCTGTATAAGTTCCAATTGAAAAAATCCAAATTGGGAAAAAAATAGTTGCAGTCCTCTCGATGAAGGTGCTATGACAATTGAAAATGTCAAAGTCACAGAAAAATTTCATTAGATTATGAAAGCAAACATGGCTGTGTATCCAGCCATGGCAGTGTAAACTGAACAAATAATCATAATGAAGAGACTAAATATGGACTTGGCAACTGCTTTCTAATCGAAACTGGAAGAATTTTATAATAGAGAAATAAAGCTGAAGTGCCTGTAACTTTTTTCAAAAATTACTTAAGAAATCGCACTCAGCGGGTCAAAGTTAAAGAAAATCTCTCGAATAGCCTACCAGTTCCCTCAGGTGTACCCCAGGGATCCATTTTGGGACCCCTATTATTTTTAATATATTCTTCCTTTCTTCATAAATCTATTAAATTCTGCGAAACCCACTCCTATGCTGATGATACTCAGCTGCTTTATTCTTTTCATAGCTGCAATACAGTGTTAGCGTGTAGTCAAGTCAATGAAGACATTTCAAATTTAGTTAGAGCCTCAACAGAACATAGTCTCTATGTTAATCCTGACAAATCGAAATTAATTGTCTTCGGCCCAAAAAAAGCTAGAGAACGCCTTATGCAAAACAATTTATTCAGAGTAACGATTAATAATACTACTACGACTACAGGTTTCGCTTCAAATCACATGTAAATCAATGTATTAGAAATGCCTATAGTAACTTAAAAAATGTATACAGTAATCGCTGCCTCTTATCTATCCGATCAAAAAAAATGTTGTGCGAGTCGCTCGTCTTATCACATTTCAACTTTGCGGATGTCCTCTATGATCCATGTATTGATTGCGTAGATATTATGCGAATACAAAGAGTGCAAAATGCAAGTATGCGCTTTATTTTTGGAATAAGGAAGCATAACAGAATTAGTTATAAACTCACGGATCTAAATTGGTTAAATATGAAAAACAGAAGATATTTACATAGTGCGTGCTTATTTCAATCTATTATAATTAATAACAATCCGCCCTACCTCTACAATAAAATAAAGTTTCGCACAGACGTTCATAGTCTTAATATTAGGTTTAAGGGAACACTAACACCCCCAAAATTTCGTTCAGCTCTTTTTATGCGAACGTACTCCTATGTAATTACAAAAATATATAATAACATTCCAGGTAACTTTAAGACTATGAACGTCCTACTTTTCAAATCTAGACTCAGAACTTATGTTCAGCAACTCGGTTAATACTGCTGTGTAATCCAAAATATATCATTCGTTTCTTCAATTTTTATTTCTTATGATTTTTATTTACTTTTTTTGTTATATTGAATCCATCACATTTGTTACGGTAATTTATTGGTTGAATGGAAGATCAGCCGCACTTCGGTTGCGCTGAATTCATACCTTTTTATTTTCCGCCTGGTAGGATCATTTTGTAAAATATTCATTGTAATGTTAGTTGTAATGATTGTAAACAACCTGTTGATTTTACTTGGTGAAAATAAATAAACTTTAATAATAATAAAAACTTTATCAAAACGTTGCTTTGGAAAACAAATTACATATCTGAGATTGTGCTATACGAAACGGTAAAACGGTGTAAGTGTGTTCTTAATTATCTAGAAATTGTCCAATACTTGCATAGATTTAAAGTTTTTTTGGCGCCCAACCTAGGGCCATGCTAACGCTGGGCCCTTAAATTGTGAAAGTAAAAGTTAAAAACTTGACACTGATTAGTGTTTCGTACGCGTGGCACATGAAGTAAAATTTCAAGTTTAGAAAAGATTGAGTTTGGACGCTACCGGTCTAAATCAAAACGCTCAGGCTTTTCTAAACTCAAAATTTTACTTTATGCTTAAGCTAAGAGTGGAGAGCACTCGTTTAAAAATACTTAAAACGCTTGCATTTGAGGTTTTTTTGGCGCCCAACCTGGAGCCAGGCTAACGCTGTGGCCCCTAGTTGGGTGCCATAAATCGCAAGCATCTTAATTTAAAACTTTCCACTGAATCAGCGTTTTGTACGCGTGGTTTTTTGGCGCCCAACCTGGAGCCAGGCTAGCGCTGTGGCGCCTAGTTGGGTGCCATAAATCGCAAGCATCTTAATTTAAAACTTTCCAATGAATCAGCGTTTTGTACGCGTGGTGCATGAAGTAAAATTTTCAGTTTAGAAAAGCCTGAGTTTGGATTTGGACGTTCAGGCTTTCCTAAACTCGAAATTTAACTTCTTGCTTTGTCTGGGAGTGGAAAACACTCGTTTAAGCTTCAATATGAACGCTCAATAATTTTTTTTTTACTTATTGATTAATAACTAAATACGCTTTAATTTGATTCGTACATTTTTAATACAGGGTAATTATAAGGGTAATTTACAATTCCTAATAAATATACATATATTTATTAAGAATTGTAAATTACCCGTGATTCAATAAATTATTGAATCTAAACCGGTTTACCGATATTTCACCGAGAAATCATGATATCGTTGTTTCAGGAGTAAAATTTATTAAATACGTTACGTGGATTTATTTATTCCTTTGCCTATCTACCTTTCGGTGTAAGGCTTACATTACTAATTTTTATAGTATTCTCTCCACTTCTTCCTGTCCTTTGTTATTTCATTTATTTCTTCCCACGTGTTCCCTTTTCTTGTTGCCTCTTCTTTTATTACGCTGTTCCATTCTCTTCTTGGTCTTCATCTTTGTTTTTTTCCTGTTGCTCGTGTCTCATATATTTTTTTGGTATTTCTTTCTTCGCTCATTCTTCTTATGTGTCCATACCACCTCATTTGTCCTTCCGTGATTTTTTCCTGTATTGGCTTTATTTGTAGGTTTTTCCTATGTGTTTCGTTCCTTATTCTGTCTCTTATTGTTTTGTGTTCGATTTTTCTTAGGAATCTCATCTCCATTGTATTAATTCTTTTTATTTGCTTTCCTGTCATCGTCCATGTTTCACTACTGTATGTTAGCGTTGGTCTAATTACTTTTTTCACTATCTCTGTTTTTGTGTCTCTTGATATTTCCTTTTTACTAAAAAATGTGTTTTTCAACATGTTATAGAGTTTTGCCGTTTTTCCTATTTTATCATCAATTTCTTTATCTAGTTTGCCATTACTCTGAATAATGGTTCCTAAATATCTATATTGTTCTACCTGTTCTATTTTTTTACCGTGTATTTTTATTTCGTGTTTCTTTGTTCCTTTGGCAATTATCATTGTTTTTGTCTTTTCATAGTTTATTTTCATGTTTATTTTCGTAAGTTCTTTCTCTATTATTTCCATGTTGTTTTGTAGGTCTTCTTCTGTTTCTGCAATTATTGCCATATCGGCTGCGAAAAGTAGTTCCGCTATTTTTGTGATTTCCAGTTTGTAATATCCAACTTTCAGCATCTTCATTTTTTGTTTTGCTTTTTTCATCGCCGTGTCCAATACTATTGTAAATAGTAGAGCGCTTAGCACACATCCCTGTTTCACTCCTTTCTTCGTTTCGAATTCCTTTGATTCCTCGTTATTTGTTCTTACTATATTTCTGTTATTTTTGTACATGGTTTTAATTACATTTATTATTTCGTTCTCTATTCCTCTTTCTGCTAGTTCTCTCCATATGTCTTCTCTTTTTATCCTGTCAAATGCCTTCTCGAGGTCTACAAAGCATATGTGCATTTCCCTATTTTTCTTTATTAATTTTTCACTTAGTTGCCTAAGTATGAATATTTGGTCTTGTGTACATCTCCCTCTTCTGAATCCGCATTGGCTGTCCTCTATTGTTGTCTCTAGTTTGTCTCTCATTCTTTTTTCTAGTACTCTGGTCATTATTTTGCTTGGTATGCTTGTTAGCGTGATCCCTCTGTAGTTTTCGCATTTTCTTTTATCGCCTTTCTTATGTATTGGTAAAATTATTCCTTTACTCCATTCTCTTGGTGTTTCCCCGCTCATTATTATTTCATTTATTAGTTTTGTTATTTGTGTTATTCCTTCCTTTCCCATGTATTTTATCATTTCCGGGGTTATGTCGTCGATTCCTGGTGCTTTCCCGTTTTTTAGCTTTTTTATTGCTTCTTTTACTTCTTCTTCTTTAATTTCCTCAAATTTTTCTGTTCGTATTTCCTGTGGCTCTTCTTCCCGTTCTTGTGTTTCGGTATCTTCTTCTTCTTGTTCGGTTAATTCTTTGAAGTATTGTCTCCATCTTTCCATTATCTTGTCTTCATCCGTAATTATTGTTCCATTTTTATCTTTTATGTTCATCATATTGTGTTCTTTTTTTTGTTTTAGTCGTTTTAGTGTTCCATAAAATAGTTTTTGGTTCTGCCTGAAGTTCTCGTTCATTCTTTTTCCGAAGTTGTCCATGATTGTTGTTTGGCTTCTTTAATTATTCTTTTTGTTTCATTTCTCTTTTCTTTGTATTGTTCGTAGTCTTCGCTTTTTTTAGTTTGTAGGTATCTTTTCCATTTGTCTTTTTTGTCTTTTATCTCCTTTTTGATTTCCTCTGTCCACCAGTTTGTCTTTTTCATTTCCTTGTTTCCTATTTTTGTTGTTCCGCAGCATTCCTCTGCCGCTGCTAGTATATTTCTTCTGAATGTTTCCCATTTTCCTTCTATGTTTGTCCTTATTTCGTTCTTCCTCAACTTATTTTGTAATATCTCTTGATATTTCTCTTGTATTTGTGCTTCTCTTAGTTTGTATGTTTTTATTTTCTCCTTGACTATTGTCCTCCTCTTGTCCAGTTTTTGTATTTCCTTCCATTTCATGTCTATTCGTAATAGGTGGTGGTCGCTTCCTATTTCTGCTTGTCTTTTTACTTTTACGTTCGTTATTTTGTTCCAGTTTTTCCTATTAATTAGGTAGTAGTCTATAATCGATCTTTCGTTTCTGTTTGGTTGCTCCCTTGTGTACTTGTGTATGTTTTTGTGCTTGAATTTTGTATTTGTAATCACGAGGTTGTTTTCAATGCATAGTTGTATTATTCTTTCTCCATTGTTGTTTTTAATTTCTTCTCCTTCTTTTCCCATTATCTCTTCTATTCCGGTACGTGGATAATTAATATAATTTAAAGATTTACCTTTACCAAGTGTTTTCCACTCCTAGACTAAGCATGAAGTAAAATTTCGGGTTTAGAAAAGCCCCGTGAAAATTTGTCGAGGGTCGCGCAGCGACCCGAGACAAATTTTCTGGGCTTTTCTAAACCCGAAATTTTACTTCATGCGCCACGCGTATAAAACAGCGATTTAACGAGAAATTTAAAAACACACAAAAGACATTTTTTTATGTTAATCCTCACAATTAATTTGAATTATTTTTACGATTCGAATCCTTTTATAAATATTCGAATCCTTTCATAAGGATTTGAATCCTTTCATAAGGATTCGAATCCTTTCATTCGAATCCTTTTATATGGATTCGAATCACCCACATTTGGATTCGAATACGAATCCTCTTGAACAAAAGTAACGAATCCGGATCACGAATCCAGTTGAACTCAAGTATTCGAATGCCTCTTTTGAATCCTCTAAAAGGATTCGAATACTGAATGATTCGAATCCTGCCCAGCTCTGTTGGGTAGCCACTAGTGCTAGCACCATTGATGTTCTGATTACGAGACAACATTGCATAATACATCAAAATAATGCTAAAACTTGTAGGATTTTAATGTAACCAATTTAACACGATTAAGATATTTAGTTTTTTTGTAAAAAAATCCTGAAAATAGCTGTTTTTGCGTAAATAATTTACTCATTTTTAGGAAAAAAAAAACTTGTGCTAGGTAAAAATTCAAAGGTTTCTGTAAGTTCTGCATTCAATTAGCTCAACATTCATTAAAAAAATAGTTTATATCTTATGTATACCTTTTTTATGCTGGAAATGGTAATATAGGTCCATTGAAAGGTGTCTCTCTTACTCTAGCTAATGGCTGGAAAGAGTCTGTCTCACTCTAGTAAACCGCAACCTTAGGCCGAAACTAGTAGAAAAATAAAGTACATATAAGTGAAACAAAACCAAGTGAATTTAATTGGCAAAACCAATATAATACGTTACTTAAATCACAGAAAATATTATACAGGGTGGATGTTCTCCAGAACGGAATACTAAGATTTTTGAGAGTTTGCCAGCGGAACTGGAAGTAAGTGTGTGTGGGACGCAGAAATGATAAGATAAAGTTCTTGCGCCGACTTACCGTTTAGCCGCAAATTGTATTTTAAGTTCCGATTTTGAGGTTAAATAGGTTGGTATTTTTGGGTAAATAAGTATATTACAGGTATAAATTGTACACATGATGAAATTATTTCCAAAATTATGACGTAAATAATCAAGATTATAGTATTACCTTAATTTATACAGCCAAAATCACGATATTTATTTTACACTAAGTATGACGTGTATACAAAATTCCATTTGTTTCTGGATCTCGCCTAGCTATGGAAAAGTGACAGTTTAAGTATTGTAAATGGGGCTGGTTGTGTTTTAAATCAGGGTTTTTAAATGTCACTGTCAGATGTTCGATTTTAAGGTTATAATTTCTGACTATTGTGATCTTACACTGTTGCCTGTTTTACAAAATTTCAGATATAAAAGGATAATAATATGCAGTTTTAAGATTAACAAAATTTACTACTTGGTTTTTGTACATACAAACACAGCAATAATATTGTATATAACAAATATAATGAATTCGGCTCTGCAAACTTATTTCGTCATCCATTTGTATTTCTCGCTTGGGTCTTCCCGTTAACACATTTTGATTAACTCCATCCATCCACCTCAATTTTGGTCATTCTCTCTTCTGTTGGCCCTCAGTATTTTTTTGTAGAATTGCAAATTTATTCCCACCCTCTTGTGATACTGATAATTTTCATGTCAAACAATTTTTAAGCCCTCATTCCACTTTTATTATTTAGTCAAGAGAACCTGCATCTGAATCTTCTGATGTTTGTTCTGAGCCAGATTCCCCAAGCGAAATAATAAAAGGAGGAATGGTTTCAAAAGAAAGGTTCCCCATGTGTTTTGTCCAGTCATCCGAAATAAGTTTTTCACAATGATCACAGAAATGTTGCCACATATCGGATGTACATTTTGAGAGAGACTCAAGATATAAATTCTAAACACGATCCTTAGATGGTTGCTTAGAATTTATGTGCTTATTGTAGTAAGTCTTACAAAACCCCCATGCCATTTCAATTGGATTGTATTGACAATGGTATGGCGGTAATCTAAGAACTTCGTGCCCGTTCTTTCTCAAAATGTCAGCAACTACTACTTGCAACTACTACTTGATTAACCACCAAATTTTGAAAAGTATTACCATCCATTGTGGCATGGTAATCTCGGTCATTGTTTTTCGAATGTAATAAAAAATCGCACCCATCCAAAAACCCACCCCTATACCCAGCATGTAGAATGGTGAAGCGTTTGCCTTCATTTTTGAATTTAGTTGGATTACTTTTTATATCCGTTTCATGTACCCAGCGTCGAACCACGGATCCATTCTGATATATCCATGTTTCATCCAGGTATACGAATTGGATATCTTCACTGGAATTTTGATACTGTAAACATTTTCTAAGGAAAATAATTTTAGCTGCAACAACATGTTTTTGTTCACAGAGAATTTTGCGCCCATTAATTAATTTGAATTTATACCCCATACTTATGATATTATAAATTATTGCAACACTGTTAAAATAAGGAATCAGGAGTGCCAATTAATAAAAAATGTAAATGTTGATACTGCAACATAACAACACGAAAGCATGGCTAGGCGAGATCCAGAAACAAATGGAACGGTGTATACTGACGTTTATTTGAAATAATGGATACATAAATTTGATCCATTAAAATATTACATGTATTTTAATTTATTATATAAAAAAATAGATGGCGTTACCTTTACGCGGAAACGAGAATATTATGATGGCAAATCATATTTTAATATTTATTTATCCACGCAAATAATAATACATTTATAAATTTATTCAATCATTTATAATGAATAAAATGTAATGATGTAAGTTAAATTGTAATCTTGTTTATGACTTAACGTTAGCAACTTGCAGCCTACTTTACCGACCGATAGAGGAAAGTTTGAAATGTTTTTGTTTTCTTGTTTATTATAACAAAATATTATATTTTCGTGTCATCACACACGTAATTTAGTTTGATCAGTGCAAAAAGTGTTAAAACAGTACTTTTAAGTGCTTATTTGTGGACAACTTTGAATTGAAAGTAAGTTAAACCATTTATTTTTATTGAAAAATAATATTAAATTTAATATTTTAATTACTTTTATACCAATTGTTTAGCATAATTATTCTGCATAATTTCAATTGCTTACATATTATAAATTCAACACTACTATTCTCATAACACTTTGCAATATTTATATCCTTCTAAAACTTAATGTACTAGAATGTGGAACCAGAAAAAGTTCATTGAGGAGTTTGGCACCGAAGAGCGAGCCTTCAGATACTGTCAGGGCAATGGTTTTTTGCCAAATGCAAAAATGTGCTCAAGGCACAAAAAACTAATGAATTTCACCTCATCGCAATCGGGGCTGGGAGCATTTAGATGCAACAAGGGGGGCCACAATTTAAATGTGCCTATTGCAAGGGGTACATGGTTTGAAAGAACCAAGTTACCACGCACTAAAGTGTTTAGGTAATAAATTTATACAATACCTAATTTACTATATTTAAATAATATTTTTATAGTATAATGTACTCCTTTTGTGAGGACTACACTTACGAGAAGAGTCGCAAGGAGGCCAGAGATGAAAGGGATGATACCTCTGTGTCTGATCAGACAATTTGTGATTGGTAATATAAAATAAAGCATTTTTCTGTAGTGTAAAATGAATCATTATATTCCTCTATAAAGGTACAACTTTTGCCGTGAAGTCGTGGTAGATGACTTCCTCTTAAATGAGAGAAGCCGCGGTAAAATTGGTGGTCCAGGAAGAGTCGTCCAAATAGACGAATCCAAATTTGGCAAACGCAAATACAACCGGGGAAGGCAAATTGAGGGTCACTGGGTCCTCGGAATGATTGAGGATGGGTCGGAAGACTTCCGTCTTGTGGTCTGCCCAGGAAACGTCAGGGATGCTGAGACCCTGATACCCATAATTAAAGCCCATGTGGCAGAAGGCACAGAAATCAGAACCGACATGTGGCGTGCGTACACCAGACTTCCGGAGCATGGTTTCCAACACAAAGTTGTGAACCACAGCGATCCTGAACATCGTTTCGTTTCTAAGACTGGAATTCACACTCAACGGATCGAGTCCTGTTGGAGGCCTGCGAAGGACTGGTTTCGTAAGCGGCGTGTGCCACGTGATAGGTTTGTGGAAGTGCTAGTGGAGTATCGATGGCGAAGGGAGTGCCGAAAGAGTGGAGTAGAAACTTTCTCTAGCCTCTTAAATTCAATACGTTTGGCATACCCAATTTGGTTAGTAGACATACATAAATTTAATAATGATTTTTTGCAAATATTTAACATTGTCATATTTTTTGATAAAAAAATAATAAGACACAAGATATATCCAGAACTGCGTGCGCAGTTTCAACTTCTTGCTTTGGCAAAACATTTTTATTTACAAATATAATTAAACTGGGTTGCCCGATACTACAAACATTTATCTATTGCTTATCCATATTTTAAGATTAGAGGTTGTGCCTGCACGCGCAGTTTCAAATCTTGGCTATAGCAAAACATTTTTCGTTTAAAAACAAATTAATTGCTTTAAAGAATATTTTGTTATATTCTGACCAGTTCTTGTACTTAAGATCAAGCGGTCCGGCCCGAACAGGCCAGCTTCTTGCAGAGTTTGAAGAGTAGACTCGGCCCGGCCTCAACCAGCACATGAGGCCGGGTGAAGCCCGGCCTGTTCATTACTCAGGCCCAATACTAAAAATGTTTGTCAATTGCAAAACTTTTTTCGTTTAAAATAGATTCTAAAATTTAAGTGCTTTAAAAAAAAATTAGCTAATGTGTAGAACACGGCACATCCACATTAAGATCCGCGAACCTGCATGCTCAGTAGCGCCTACTCCAGTGATTCACAACAGGTTATTTGTATTAGTGTGTGGATGCATATGCTTAGGTTAGATGAGTAAAAAAGAGGTTGAATAGAATCGATGACGTTTATAGAATCAATAATAATGTTTTTAATTAAAGAAATTAATAGAATTGTTCAAATTTTAATAGAAAACACACACATGTACACAAATAACCTATTGAGGACTACTGAAGTGGGCGCTACTGCACATGCGGGAACCTGTCAAAATGGAGTATGTGCCGTGTTCTACACATTTACCAAAAATGTTTGTTATATTCTGACCAGTACTTAATACTTAAGATTGGTGGTCCGACCGAACAGGCCAGCTTTTTAAAAAATGTTAAGAGTAGACTCGGCCCGGTTCTGACACGCCGGACTAGGCTGGGCGAAGCCCGGCCTAGTTATTATTCAGGCCCAATACTAAAAATGTTTGGCTACAGCCAAGATTTGAAACTGCACGCGAACTTTCAAATCCTAGCTGTAGCTAAACATATTCCGTTTAAAAAAAATATTAAATTTAATTGGTTTAAAAAAATGTTTTGTTATATTCTGTTATATTCTGGTGGTCCGGCTCGAACAACCCAGCTTTTTGAAGAATTTGAAGAGTAGACTGTAACCAGTCTTGAACCGCCGCACTAGGCCTGAGTATTAACCAGGCCGGGCGAAGCCAGGCCTAGTAAACACTCAGGCCCAATTCTAAAAATGTTTGGCTATAGCCAGGATTTGAAACTGCGCGCGCAGTTTCAAATCCTGGCTATAGCCAAACATTTTTCGTTTAAAAAAAATTATTATATTTAATTGGTTTAAAAAAAATATTTAAAAAAAATATTTGTTTTATTCTAATCAGTTCTTGTACTTAAGATTGCTGGTCCGGCACGAACAGGCCAGCTTCTTGAAGACTAGACTCGGCCCGATCCTAAACTGGCGCACCAGTTCATTACTCAGGCCCAATACTAAAAATGTTTGGCTATAGCCTGGCCAGATCTGTTCTTATGTTTAAGATGGGTAAGATTAGAGGTCCGGTCCGACCTGACCTTCTTGAGGAAATTTGGGCGTAGGCTCAGCCCGCTCCTGGCCAACTAATCTGTCTGAATGAGATATCTAATTTTTCATTTCTTTTTTCTCACAGATTTATCATTCAACTGAGTAAAGGGGGGGTGTATTGTATGAGGCAGAGGTTCATGGTGTGTTTTTGTTTGGCACTTAAAATTTAAACAACATTTTTGGGATTAAGAGATTTAATCTCAGGGTTGAGGATGCGTATTGTAACGCCTCTTCTCAATTAAGACCGTCTGTGCATGACGAAAGTGCATGGGAGGTAGCCACGATTAATATCGGATGTTCAGCGGTCAATTATTTTCACTTAAAACATCTAAAATATACATACGTTTCTTAGTGTTTGGCTATACCCTTGCAAAAGTCATATCCTTCACGTTGTTTACTGTTTACACAAAACACAGCGGATCTATGCCAGATAAGGCAGAAATAAAATTATTACTTACCATCTAATGTATTTAAAAAATAAAATTTATTATTTCTATTATTCTTTATTATTAATAGGTAATAAGCAACTTTTTCAACAATAATAAAATGGAATACATTAAGTTCCATTTAATTAACACGGCATATAACAGGTGGTTTTATTAGTACCTCCTTAATGCGAATACAAAATTAAATTATAATTGTTAAATACTTTTTTAGGTTATGCTATTAAGGGGAATATAACAGTGGTCTGAAATTTAATGTTAGGTTTATTTAAAAACTAAAGGTCCTAGAAAGTTGAAATTTTTACAGCGTATATTAAGCCCAATTATCTAGTAAAATATGGAAGTACTTTTTTTTAAACAATTTGCTTTCAGATGTATGAAAAAAATAATGTTAAATTTTTCAAAATTAAAAAAAATATTCCCATATCTTACTAGTTTATACTATAAGGAATATAATGTGAACATTTCATAAGGATGCAATAGCTCATGCCCGAGTCAGGTTAAAATAAAAATCTTGAAAAATAAGACCGTAAAATACCGCCGCCTTGCGGATCTTCTCTTAGTTGAACGCGTTGTACACTCATCTGCACAATTATTGGAGGGGCGAGCAGCATGCGGCCAGCGTTTATCTCTGGGCCGGTGAACGCTGTGCGGCTTCGCGTTTGTTTTTCTTTTCTTTTTTCAATCATAGTTAACAAAAACGGCTCGCGTCGTTAGCATTTATTCTCGTAAAATTAATATTTCGCAATTATAATCGATATTTTATTGTACTAGTGTTTTATTTTCATGCTTTCTGACTACTAATGGAATAAGTATTTTTTTATACTGCATGTTCACTAATATAGAAAACACGAAATGTTTCACTAATTTAAATAAAGATGTGTAATATACCTTTAATATTGGCTTTCCTTATTATTTGACAGTGTCGGTATTATTAAATTATTGTTAAAGTTTTTTAAGCTGATTAATAAGCCAGAAGCAATCGAATAACAATCAGTCTTGTTCAAATCATTATTTCGTCTTAAATCTTTCGTTATTAAAGCAGTTGTTAAATGCCATTAAACTTCTCGCAATAAAACTATTAAAGTAAATTGTAAAGTTTCTAGCAATCGGACCTATTTGAACCAACTGCGACTTCATCAACGAATCAATGATATCAAAACTATAAGAATAGTAAGAATAACACCAATATGACGTTGTCGTAGATTAATGTTACAAATCAACTATTTTTTACTGAGCACAGGTAATATTTGTTTGACGAATGTTTAAAAAAATGTAGGGTTTAACTGCGTGCATATTCCTTGTTAATTATTTTAGAAAAAATAGAACTATAATAATAATAAGGTAGTTATTATAATGCATTTCAAATAATAAGCTTCTTGCTCAACATTGCACCGAGCCCAATATATTTTTTTCAAATTTGGCTGATTTATAATGAGTCATATTTTGATAGTAAGTAAATAAGGAATAAATGAATTGAAATTGAATGTTATTGCAATCCTCTATTTATACGGCTCAGTCAACTTAGCCCCCCGAAGTTCGACTTTTTAAAAAATAACTGTTGCGCTAGACGGGCCTTAGCTAGCGCTAGTTAGCGCCACAAAAATTAGATCTAGCGCCGTTTAGACAAGAAAGTTACGGGGGTTTGAACTTTCGGGGGGCTAGGTTGATGCTGGATGTTTCAAGTTTTCTTACAGTATTCGGATTCCTCAGAGCTAGCGCTACCAATTTAAAAGCTAGCGCCACCCCCACAACCCCAAAAGATTATACAACATTTTAAACCCTAGCCCCCCGAAATGAGATTTTTTAATCAAATTGGGTGCAAAAGTTCAATTCAAGGCTTTAAACGAGTGTTCTCCACTCCCAGACTAAGCATGAAGTAAAATTTCGAGTTTAGAAAAGCCCCGTGAAAATTTGTCGAGGGTCGCGCAGCGACCCGAGACAAATTTTCTGGGCTTTTCTAAACTCGAAATTTTACTTCATGCGCCACGCGTATAAAACGCTGATTTCAAGTAAGGTTCAAATATACACAAATTTCACAAAATTTTAGTGTTCTATACGCGTGGCGCATGAAGTAAAATTTCGAGTTTAGAAAAGCCCAGGAAATTTGTCTCGGGTCGCTGCGCGACCCTCGACCAATTTTCACGGGGCTTTTCTAAACTCGAAATTTTACTTCATGCTTAGTCTGGGAGTGGAAAACACTCGCTTAAAGCTTCAAATTGAATTCCTGTAAAAACAACATATATCTAAAGATTTAAACAAAATAAAGTGAATCTGGAATACGTCTACTTTAAAGAAAAACTCCCTGTATATCGTAGAATCAGGATATTGAGATAGATTGTGTTAGAATGAAAATAAAGTCAATTGAATAGCAACGAAAGGAGCTTAATCACAATTTTGTAGCATCGAAAAGATACCCATGTTTTGATTAGGTACATACATAACCCGATGTGTACTAGGTAAATTTTCAGGCATTCATTGTTTTTGAAAAGCGTTCAGTTTGAAACTCCCAACGAGTGTTTTCCACCGAGTAATAATGATTTAAGTTATCATAAAACAAAACAACCGTGAGGTACGCCACTGTCTTGCTAGCACTAGCTATCTCTTGAATAACTTTCTGATTTATCACTTGGTGAAACATTTTGAAATAATAATAAAGGATAAATTAAAAACACTTGGTTTGTTTCACTATTTGTTTCTATTTACTTGACTAGTTTCGCTTTTTTACGGCATTATCAAGAGTGAATCAAGAGTGAACTTTGATAATGCCGTAAAAAGCGAAACTAGTCGAGTAAATAGAAACAAATAGTGAAACAATGCAAGTGATTTTAATTGATCCTTTAATATCACTAGCTATGTCGTTGTTAGTGTTTATAGACTTCAGTATAGCAATTACAATGCCAAAAAAAAATTTGAAATCGTACGGTTAGTTTCCGAGTTATAACGATTTCAATTATCAAAAACAATCGTCAGTTACGCCACTGTCTTACTAGTGCAAGCTATCTCGTTGCCAGTGTTTATAAATATTAGTATAGTAATTACAATGCCAAAAGAGTTTCTTAAATCGTACGGTAAGTTCTTGCGTAATAACGATTTAAATTAGCTAGGAGTGAAAACACAATTGTCAGTTACGCTACTGTCTACTAGGCATCATGTTTCTAATAGCCAGTGTCTATGAACATAAATAAAGTAATTACAACGCCGAACTATTTGTTGAAAGCGGTATATTATATGCCAAACATCATTTTGTATTAAAATTCAGGAAGTAAATGGTAATACGCATACAGGATCTGAAAGCTCTTGCATCAAAATTTGGACGTGAACTTTTTTTTACCTGATATTTTTGAGAGAATATTTTTGTCATATTCTGTTGGCGCTAGCTCTAAGTTATATTTTCCACCCAATTTGATTAAAAACATCTCATTTTAGGGGGCCAGGGTTAAAAATGTTTTATCATTTTTTGGGGCTGTGGGAGTGGCGTTGGCTTTTAAATTGGTAGCGCTAGCTCTGAGGAATCCGAATAGTGTAAAAAAACTTAAAAAATCCAAACTCGGGGGGCTAGCATCAACCTAGCCCCCCGAAAGTTCAAATCCCCGTAGTTTTCTTGTCTAAATGGCGCTAGCTCTAATTTTTGTGGCGCTAGCTAAGGCCGGTCTAGCGCAATCGCTTTTTTCAAAAAAGTCGAACTTCGGGGGGCTAAGTTGACTGAGCCTATTTATACACATCATCATTTTGTAAACCCTGTACTAAACATAAAAAGAACAGGGCAGCTTTCCGTTTAATTTTTTTCAATCTATTATTTATTTGTTGCATTCATAAAAACGAATATTTGACCGAATATAAATTGAAATTCTCCCCAAAATTGGGGGTATTTACCCAATTGGGCAGAGGCCAAATTAATACACATTATTTTCATGGCAATAGCAGTTAGGGAAGATAATATTCCCATTTAAAAAATATGATTAAAAATCCTATGTTTTTTTTTTCATATATGTGCGGCATATAAATATTCACAATGAGCTTATGAACATGAATTATTTTATTATTATATTTTTAAGAATCAATCTATAATTTAATAAAATAAAACACATAGTTTGTTCGGCTGTCGAAACTGTAGTCTTAAAAGTAAAAATAATGTGTTATAATGACAAGAATAAGAATCATCAGTTTTGTAAATACCGAAAAATAACACAAGATCCGATAACTCTTTCTAACGAATTGAAAACAATACATAGCTTGTATGTATTATCAGCGTGTTTAAATAATACGAATCGACACTTTCATTCGATCCGTCTTTTTTATACGCTTTGTTTTTTTCGTTTATTCCACGCGACGCGAGACCCCATCCGTTCATGCCAAGGAGCAATGCACAAATGCACAGCGAACTGCCGCTTTTCTCTCTGACTGTATTCTCCCCACTTGTGCTGTAAATTTGGCATCGGATGAGCTACTCTAAACTATGTGGGTCTTTCCAACACGATCGGCGTGTTACACTGCAATAATCCCCTTAAGTTTACTTTACTATACTATAACTTTTTAGTAAATTAATCTCGTGACAATATCACAGTAACAATAAAATCACTATGTACTCAGTTATGTATAAAATTACAGTAAACACTAATCTTTTTATTTTTAATAAATTCTCATTTGCCGTTTACGAAAATCAACTCAGGTTGCAGCAGTGGAGTAACAACAAAATTGTTGGCCATCAACGCAACTAAAAATTACGTTTATACAAGTTAGAGACAAATTAGAATATTTTAATTACAAAATTATTTTGTTACGTTATAATCTAAATCATTGGAAAAACATTTTAGTAAGCGGATCTTTTTTTAAATTTTAATACACTTTGCGCCATCTATTTTTTTATACCAAAAGCTAAAATACTCATAATCTAAACATTAATAATAATCAATCTAGAAATATATATCCATTAGTTTAAATAAACGTCAGTAGACGTCAGATTTAGTGTGAAATTAATATTGTGATTTTGGCTGTATAAATGAAGATAATATTACAGTTTCGATTAATTATGTCATAATTTTGGAAATAATTTCATTATGTGTACAATTTATACCTGTAATATGCTTATTCACCCAAAAATACCAAAGTATATAACCTCAAAATCGGAACTTAAAATACAATTTACGGCTAAACGGTAAGTCTGTGCAAGAAATCTATACTAACATTTGTGTATCCCACACATGTTTACACCCGGCTCAATCTAAAACAATTCAAAAATCGGAGTATTTCGATCTGGAGAGCAACCGGCTAACTTCATTTTTTTCAACGGCACGGGTGGTAAAATTTGTTAATTTTGAAAAGAACATTTTCTTCTCAGTTCAGTGTTGTAACACATGCATATCTTGTTTTGATCGAAACTTTAAAAAAAATTACCAAACTAATAAAATTTTGAAAAATGTTAAGATTGTTAGCTTTGGAAATGTTGTCTTTATCTATCGTTAGTCCTTTGCCGCCTAAACATTGACCAAAAAATAAATAAAAGTCAATAATATATGTAAAAATAAGACATTTAACTGAGACCGAACACATTTTAATAAAAGAAAAAAGCTTAAACGCGAAATAAATGTTTCAATTTTTTTTTTACCTTTTAATAAAAATAAAGGTGAGCATGTGTTACATTACTGAGTCAAGAAAAAAATTATCTTTTTAAAAATAACAAACTTTACCACCCGTGCCATTTAAGAAAAATCAAGTTCGCCTTGTATTTTCAAAATAAATGATGGTATAAAATCTGAGATGATACAATTTAAACACTTCTAACTGTATCCCAAATTTCAACGAGCTCCGCTAAACCGTTCTGAAAATATTTAGCTGTATCCATACTTTTAAGCGACCCTGTATGTTTTTTTTAAATTATTTATAATATTTCACTAAGCAATCAAATTCAAGTAATATTGTACCTAGATAACAAACACTGTTCATGTTGTAATGCTAATTAGATTAGGCTTTTGCTCAAAGGAATGTTTCACAAAGTAGGTAATAGAATTAAATAGTTCAAGATAATTTAATATTTTTTCCTTCAATTAATTTCTCATCTGGCACTTGGTGAAACATATTACAATTTGTAAAGTTTTTTAAATTAAAAACACTTTCTATTGCTTCGCAAATTATTATTAAAAAATGAATGTATACAATACCAAGTGTTTTTAATTCAAATCACTTTACATAGTATAATTTTATTTCTAATTCTTTGTGGTTTAGGGTGGTATATTTATATGCAAGAAAACACAACAACCAAAAATTCGTCGTGAAAGAGATCAACAGTGATTTGGACAGCACTCAAATGCAGGCTGCCAAAAACGAGGTTTCCATATTGAAAAAACTGAGCCACCCCAACGTGATCCAATATTTTGACAGTTTCACCAAAAACGGCGTGTTTTACATCGCCATGGAATACGCGAGACACGGCTGTCTTTACGATTTCATTTGTAAACGGAAACCTAATCACTTTTTAACAATTGATGTAAGTAAAAAAATCACACTCTATCAACAAGCAATTGAGAAATAATATGTACATAATTTATTGTAAATCAATTATTTAGAGTAATATGTACGCTTTGTTATTTTTTATAATGTTCATTCATTGCTAACACAATTAACGTTTGATGTTTATATATTTTAATATTTATAGTTAATCAGCCCACTGAGCAAATCTATTTAAGTAATGTTTCATCAACATTAAAACTACGTTTAATGTTGCTAAAATGTTGATATAACGTTGTTTGTTTGTTTTTTGCTCAGTGGGAGAAGTTGGATTATTTCCACAGGTCACAAAAATTTAAGTTTACAATAATGTTTCATCTTGTTGTATTATAAGAAGGTGAATCTAAACGCTATAAAGTCGGCATTCCGTAAAGGGAGCAAAATGCCGAACGTTTATCGTTTATCCTTGTTAAATGATGAAATATTATGGAAACATAGGTATACTTTAAGGGCGCTCTTATATGGACGTTTTAAACGCGAGGCGGAATGGGAGCGGGCGCAAGCGTTTGCGTTTTAACACATGGATTTATATGAGAGTTCCTAGACGGACGGGTGCGAGGCGGAGAAAACGCCAGCACCCGTCCGTCTAGGAACTCTCATATAAACCCATGTGTTTAAACACAAACGCTTGCGCCCGCTCCCGTTCCGCCTCGCGTTCAAAACGTCCATATAAGAGCACCCTAAAGAATGTATACAGTTTTTGCTCGTCTTAGTTAAATGTTTCCTACTTTTACCGTTATTTTATTTAAAAAAAAAATTGGAATAATAAACATTGGTAAACTAGCATAATCACATCTTAAACTTATTTTTTTCTAGAAAATCTATAAAATATATTGAAAAACTAGTTTAGTGACGATGTAAAATATTCTTTTGCAACAATAATATTTTTCATCTAATTATTAATTAAAATAAACTCTCTGGGCACGATATTCAATTTTATGAACAATATTCAAAACTGTTTTACGTGCAAAATTCAAGTGAGTTTATTATATCGTATGTTCAATTAAAAAAAATCTCTAGAGTGCCATGGAAAATATTCTATGTTGGCAACTCTGAAAATATACATTATAATTATTATATCTGACGTTTTATATGTCAAAAAAGATGAAATCATGGCACACTAGAGGTTTTTTTATTGAACATATGATAGTAAATACATAAATTAAATAAGTCAGAATTCTTCGGAAAGAAATATACCTCTTGACGTTAAAAAAAAGGAATATATAAACATTTAACTTAAATTGTATTAGTGGATTATTAACGTTATTCAAGTTTGATGCAAAGTTAATAATATCCCGTATTTTAATTTTATCAAGACGAAGTGTTAATAATTCGTCTTTTTTGATATTTTAGAAAATCTTATCCGTTTGGAGCCAAATCCTAATGGGAGTAGAACACATACATTCAAAGAAGATAATCCATAGAGATTTGAAATGCGAGAATATATTTTTAAGTGGAGGAAATGCGGAAGTTATTAAAATCGGCGATTTTGGCATTTCAAAAGCTCTCATAACGTAAGTATAACCACAGACAATTATTAATTGATCCAGATATTTCTTGAATCTTGGAGGCGTTCACTTCGTTTTATATAAAAAAAAACACTTAACTTTTTTGTACCACTTTTATTTTACTTCTGTGACTAGTTTCAATTACACGGTAATCATTGTCAAACACTTAGTTTGACAATGATTACCGTGTAATTCAAACTAGCCACAAAAGTAAAATAAAAGTGCTGTAAAAATGTTAAGTATTTTCTTTAATCCTTATATGTATAAGTACTACTTTTCAAACTGTTTTGAGTAATTATGATTTTGGTTTTTGCCTCGTCTTTTTCTTATGTCTTAAATTTTGATTTTCAGTAAATTGGAAACGATAATTTTTGTCAAATGAACTGGAAATTACATAAAATATTGTGATATAAAACTGGAAGCATATTTAAATTAATTATTTAATAATTGCATGTGGTATAACTTATTTATTTAAACATTCCTACTAACCAAAAACCAAACAACTAACGTTTAATCAAAAGAATAACATCATGAAATGTTGATATAATGTTGATCAAATCTTACTTTATTCTGTTTACTCACTGGTTTGTGAGAGATTAAAATATAGTTAATTAATCTAAATTTTAATCTCTTTGCATGCATTTTGTTTCCTCTGGGCCATAAACCAGTGAGTAAACAGAATAAAGTAAGATTTGATCAACATTATAACAACCCACTGAACAAATCCATTTAAGTAATGCTTCATCAACATTATTAAAACAACGTTTAATGTTGCTGCACTGTTGATATAACGTTATTTGTTTGTTTTTTGCTCAGTGGGAACATTGTATTAATTTTTGATTACATTTTCAGGAATAATAACAAAGCCAACACAGTTATTGGAACTACAAATTATATAGCTCCTGAAATTTGCGATGAACAACCATACGATACAAAATCTGACATTTGGTCCATTGGGTGTATACTTTACGAATTATGTGCTTTAGAACGGCTGTTTGATGGCTCAGTAAGTACAAAAATACACTAATAAAAGAAGGTTTGATTTCCTTTACTTCACTAATTGGTGAAGAAAGGAAATCAAACCTTCTTTTATTTGTGATTGATTACTTTACATAACTCAAAATAAACAGTGAATATACCAAAACACACATTTTGAGTAAGGGCTAGTTGCACCAAACACGTGGAACTTGGTTCAAATTAAAATTAAATGAAATTGTAACATATGTGTAACAATTAGCAAGCGTGCTAATAGGGTTGCCTACTACATGATGTACAATACACGACATGCAATAAAGACCGGTTTCCATCGAACCGTTGTTTGACTAACACCACAGAGTATGGAGTAACCAGAGTATTCACGCTGGCTGTGCGGGTCAGGGGGGGCGGCTCTGTCAGGTGGCTCACCCAGCAGGCGTGTGATTTAGAGTAACTACTAGGTTTCCCCACTCTTTCCAATTCATTTGTATATCGGATCCGCAGAGGAATGTTTATATTTTTTCCTCTCTAACGGTACCGACGGAACGAAAAATGATGACGCTCGGTTTGTTTATTTTATCAAAATAAACAAATCGAGCGTGAATCTACACCATTCAATTTTTAATTCCACATATAATATTGAAATCTAGATTTACTCTCATGTAATGCAATTTAAATTAAAATAAATACAGTTATATGATACAGGTAGGGATTGGAATACCGGCATACCGGTTAATCGCAAAAATTGCTCTTCAAAATGTACCGGTATTTTGGTAAATCATATCAACATTATGTACATTTATTTCACATCTTCAACTATACTTCTGACAAAAATAGTAGATCGATTATGTGTTTTTGAACTTCATAATAAATCAGTGTTTGTACGCGTGGCGCACGAAGTAAAATTTCGAGTTTAGAAAAGCCTGAACTCGCTTCGCTCGTGCCGCCAAATCCAAATGTTCAGGGTTTTTTAAACTCGAAATTTTACTTCATGCTTAATCGGGGAGTGGAAAACACTCACACAAATCCATGTTTTATATTTATAGATTTTTTAAATAGGTTTTTCACTAATTTCCACGATTTTTTATTAATCCACTTCTTTTGAAATGTTGTAACAGGTTTCAAGTTTTTGCCAAGATTTTATAAATAAAATTTAATATTCAATATAATTTGTCAATCAACCGAACAAAATAAAGGCTAGTATTTTTGAATTTTACAATATGTCAGTGTCTTATACGCGTGGCGCATGAAGTAAAATTTCGAGTTTAGAAAAGCCCCGTGAAAATTTGTCTCGGGTCGCTAGCGCGACCCTCGACAAATTTTCTACGCGGGGCTTTTCTAAACTCGAAATTTTACTTCATGCTTAGCCTGGGATTGAAAACACTCGTTCGAATTTTAAATTAGACTCTTTTATAGAATCAACGAATGTCCGCAAATGTACAGAGTATACGAATATATAAGGATATGATATATAAAGAAAGTAAATTATTATGTCATATATTAAACATTTTTGTTTATTTTTAGAGTAAAAAACCTTACTTCTTTGGATGTACATGGCAAATCCTCTTCCAATTTTCGGGTGTACATGTGAATGGGCTTTAACACTTCTAAATCGGAATCCGAATCACTTAAGGGGAATATAACAGTGGTCTGAAATTTAATGTTAGGTTTATTTAAAAACTAAAGGTCCTAGAAAGTTGAAATTTTGACAGCGTATATTAAGCCCAATTATCTAGTAAAATATCGAAGTACTTTTTTTTTAAACAATTTGCTTTCAGAGGTATGAAAAAAATAATGTTAAATATTTCAAAATTAAAAAAAATATTCCCATATCTTACTAGTTTATACTATAAGGAATATAATGTGAACATTTCATAAGGATGCGATAGCTCATGCCCGAGTCAGGTTAAAATAAAAATCTTGAAAAATAAGACCGTAAAATACCGCCGCCTTGCGGATCTTCTCTTAGTTGAACGCGTTGTACACTCATCTGCACAATTATTGGAGGGGCGAGCAGCATGCGGCCAGCGTTTATCTCTGGGCCGGTGAACGCTGTGCGGCTTCGCGTTTGTTTTTCTTTTCTTTTTTCAATCATAGTTAACAAAAACGGCTCGCGTCGTTAGCATTTATTCTCGTAAAATTAATATTTCGCAATTATAATCGATATTTTATTGTACTAGTGTTTTATTTTCATGCTTTCTGACTACTAATGGAATAAGTAATTTTTTATACTGCATGTTCACTAATATAGAAAACACGAAATGTTTCACTAATTTAAATAAATATGTGTAATATACCTTTAATATTGGCTTTCCTTATTATTTGACAGTGTCGGTATTATTAAATTATTTTTAAAGTTTTTTAAGCTGATTAATAAGCCAGAAGCAATCGAATAACAATCAGTCTTGTTCAAATCATTATTTCGTCTTAAATCTTTCGTTATTAAAGCAGTTGTTAAATGCCATTAAACTTCTCGCAATAAAACTATTAAAGTAAATTGTAAAGTTTCTAGCAATCGGACCTATTTGAACCAACTGCGACTTCATCAACGAATCAATGATATCAAAACTATAAGAATAGTAAGAATAACACCAATATGACGTTGTCGTAGATTAATGTTACAAATCAACTATTTTTTACTGAGCACAGGTAATATTTGTTTGACGAATGTTTAAAAAAATGTAGGGTTTAACTGCGTGCATATTCATTGTTAATTATTTTAGAAAAAATAGAACTATAATAATAATAAGGTAGTTATTATAATGCATTTCAAATAATAAGCTTCTTGCTCAACATTGCACCGAGCCCAATATATTTTTTTCAAATTTGGCTGATTTATGATGAGTCATATTTTGATAGTAAGTAAATAAGGAATAAATGAATTGAAATTGAATGTTATTGCAATCCTCTATTTATACGGCTCAGTCAACTTAGCCCCCCGAAGTTCGACTTTTTAAAAAATAACTGTTGCGCTAGACGGGCCTTAGCTAGCGCCACAAAAATTAGAGCTAGCGCCGTTTAGACAAGAAAGTTACGGGGGTTTGAACTTTCGGGGGGCTAGGTTGATGCTGGATGTTTCAAGTTTTCTTACAGTATTCGGATTCCTCAGAGCTAGCGCTACCAATTTAAAAGCTAGCGCCACCCCCACAACCCCAAAAGATTATACATTTTAAACCCTAGCCCCCCGAAATGAGATTTTTTTAATCAAATTGAGTGCAAAAGTTCAATTCAAGGCTTTAAACGAGTGTTCTCTACTTCCAGACTAAGCATGAAGTAAAATTTCGAGTTTAGAAAAGCCCCGTGAAAATTTGTCGAGGGTCGCGCAGCGACCCGAGACAAATTTTCTGGGCTTTTCTAAACTCGAAATTTTACTTCATGCGCCACGCGTATAAAACGCTGATTTCAAGTAAGGTTCAAATATACACAAATTTCACAAAATTTTAGTGTTCTATACGCGTGGCGCATGAAGTAAAATTTCGAGTTTAGAAAAGCCCAGAAAATTTGTCTCGGGTCGCTGCGCGACCCGAGACAAATTTTCACGGGGCTTTTCTAAACTCGAAATTTTACTTCATGCTTAGTCTGGGAGTGGAAACCACTCGCTTAAAGCTTCAAATTGAATTCCTGTAAAAACAACATATATCTAAAGATTTAAACAAAATAAAGTGAATCTGGAATACGTCTACTTTAAAGAAAAACTCCCTGTATATCGTAGAATCAGGATATTGAGATAGATTGTGTTAGAATGAAAATAAAGTCAATTGAATAGCAACGAAAGGAGCTTAATCACAATTTTGTAGCATTGAAAAGATACCCATGTTTTGATTAGGTACATACATAACCCGATGTGTACTAGGTAAATTTTCAGGCATTCATTGTTTTTGAAAAGCGTTCAGTTTGAAACTCCCAACGAGTGTTTTCCACCGAGTAATAATGATTTAAGTTATCATAAAAAAAACAACCGTGAGGTACGCCACTGTCTTGCTAGCACTAGCTATCTCTTGAATAACTTTCTCATTTATCACTTGGTGAAACATTTTGAAATAATAATAAAGGATAAATTAAAAACACTTGGTTTGTTTCACTATTTGTTTCTATTTACTTGACTAGTTTCGCTTTTTACGGCATTATCAAGAGTGAATCAAGAGTGAACTTTGATAATGCCGTAAAAAGCGAAACTAGTCTAGTAAATAGAAACAAATAGTGAAACAAAGCAAGTGATTTTAATTTATCCTTTAATATCACTAGCTATGTCGTTGTTAGAGTTTATAGACTTCAGTATAGCAATTATAATGCCAAAAAAAATTTGAAATCGTACGGTTAGTTTCCGAGTTATAACGATTTCAATTATCAAAAACAATCGTCAGTTACGCCACTGTCTTACTAGTGCAAGCTATCTCGTTGCCAGTGTTTATCAATATTAGTATAGTAATTACAATGCCAAAAGAGTTTCTTAAATCGTA
Source organism: Philonthus cognatus (assembly GCA_932526585.2). Taxonomy (NCBI): domain Eukaryota; kingdom Metazoa; phylum Arthropoda; class Insecta; order Coleoptera; family Staphylinidae; genus Philonthus; species Philonthus cognatus. Next base: position 158,536,725 of record OW052241.1, read on the forward strand.
CGGTAAGTTCTTGCGTAATAACGATTTAAATTAGCTAGGAGTGAAAACACAATTGTCAGTTACGCTACTGTCTACTAGGCATCATGTTTCTAATAGCCAGTGTCTATGAACATAAATAAAGTAATTACAACGCCGAACTATTTGTTGAAAGCAGTATATTATATGCCAAACATCATTTTGTATTAAAATTCAGGAAGTAAATGGTAATACGCATACAGGATCTGAAAGCTCTTGCATCAAAATTTGGACGTGAACTTTTTTTTACCTGATATTTTTGAGAGAATATTTTTGTCATATTCTGTTGGCGCTAGCTCTAAGTTATATTTTCCACCCAATTTGATTAAAAACATCTCATTTTAGGGGGCCAGGGTTAAAAATGTTTTATCATTTTTTGGGGCTGTGAGAGTGGCGTTGGCTTTTAAATTGGTAGCGCTAGCTCTGAGGAATCCGAATAGTGTAAAAAAACTTAAAAAATCCAAACTCGGGGGGCTAGCATCAACCTAGCCCCCCGAAAGTTCAAATCCCCGTAGTTTTCTTGTCTAAATGGCGCTAGCTCTAATTTCTGTGGCGCTAGCTAAGGCCGGTCTAGCGCAATCGCTTTTTTCAAAAATGTCGAACTTCGGGGGGCTAAGTTGACTGAGCCTATTTATACACATCATCATTTTGTAAACCCTGTACTAAACATAAAAAAAACAGGGCAGCTTTCCGTTTAATTTTTTTCAATCTATTATTTATTTGTTGCATTCATAAAAACTAGAATATTTGACCGAATATAAATTGAAATTCTCCCCAAAATTGGGGGTATTTACCCAATTGGGCAGAGGCCAAATTAATACACATTATTTTCATGGCAATAGCAGTTAGGGAAGATAATATTCCCATTTAAAAAATATCATTGAAAATCCTATGTTTTTTTTCATATATGTGCGGCATATAAATATTCACAATGAGCTTATGAACATGAATTATTTTATTATTATATTTTTAAGAAATAATCTATAATTTAATAAAATAAAACACATGATTTGTTCGGCTGTCGAAACTGGAGTCTTAAAAGTAAAAATAATGTGTTATAATGACAAGAATAAGAATCATCAGTTTTGTAAATACCGAAAAATAACACAGGATCCGATAACGCTTTCTAACGAATTGAAAACAATACATAGCTTGTATGTATTATCAGCGTGTTTAAATAATACGAATCGACACTTTCGTTCGATCCGTCTTTTTTATACGCTTTGTTTTTTTCGTCTATTCCACGCGACGCGAGACCCCATCCGTTCATGCCAAGGAGCAATGCACAAATGCACAGCGAACTGCCGCTTTTCTCTCTGACTGTATTCGCCCCACTTGTCCTGTAAATTTGGCATCGGATGAGCTACTCTAAACTATGTGGGTCTTTCCAACACGATCGGCGTGTTACACTGCAATAATCCCCTGGTTTTGTAATTGCTGATTATAACAGTCTATTTTGTTGGTAATTTGTAAAATCACTTGCTCGAAAATGTTTATTACACAGGCGCTTTGAAGAAAGTTTCTTTTCGGACAAAATAAAAAAATCCATATTACCACAATTTTTTAACCAATGATCACATCTTTCGCTATTATTTACAGGAAATGTAATCCTCGGTTTTCCTCGCGCCGCAATCACGATAGGTGCATTTTAAATAATTAGCCATATTTTTACAACTAAATATCACTAGAACTACAACTATTATGTAAAAATACTAAATGTTCACTATACTTAATTAAATTATAGTTTGTCCGTATAAAATTAGAAACCGTTAACGTGCACACTGGAGAGCGAAAAACATACTGATTATTTTTTTTTAAATATTTCTTACTGACGATTTCCTATAAGTACTTTGAAGAGGGTACTTTTACAAATATTTTTCTATGTATTTTTTACATCCTTAGGCTTAAGGACAAAGGCAGATAAGAAGGGTACGAATTTGGACTGTTTTTTTAGATCATCTGTGGGGCGAGTGAACACTTGAAAACGAAAGCTTTAAACCAAATTATCAGTAGATTTATGGGTTTCCAAACAGTCGTATGATGCATTATTTTTACTAAAAAATTTAACTATATTAAATAAATCGATAAAAGTTGTGATAAAAATATAATTCATTGCTCTCTATAAAGAAAATACAGTATGTCCGTTTCAAGACGCATATATACTTACGATTGAAAAATAGTTTCAATATACAGGGTGTCCCGGTTAAGCAGTCCATGCATGTGTATCTTCTAAACGGCAAGAGATACAGATCTGTTAAATGCGAGATAATATGCAAGACGATGAGTACCAACAATACCCGGTGTTAAATTAACAGAAAAGTTGAACCATCAGAGCACATTGCGAAAAAACTGATTTTTGCGATTTTTTTATTTTCCTTTATAACTTGGTTATTATTGATGATAGAATGATATAGAGCAAAAACCGCTGGAGATATCGAGATGAAACTTAAAACTTAAGCTTTTTGAAAAGAAAACCGGAAGTGGTACTTTACCCTTAGCGTTTTTTTAGTTTTTTCCAGATATTCACAAAACTAAAAAATGTTTCAAATAAACATTGTATACAATAAAAAATGAAGATATATTGTATATTCACTTTTTATCATAGCACTCTTAGTTTAGGAGTTATTTAAAAATAGTGTTTTTTTAGATAATTATTGTTGGTTATAACACCGATAGGCCATGAAGTGTCGTGGCGCAGGCGGTAACGCGCCGGACTCATAATCGAGAAAGGTCCTGGGTTGAAATGCAGTCGCCAGTTGCTTTTTCTTTTTCATTAATTTATATTTAATTACATTTAATTCAAAAATATTAAATCTAAACGGGGAAAGTACTATTAGACACATCACCATTTATTTTATATGGCCATGATATCATTTTGTAGACATTTCTTTTTTAATTTGATGTATCATATGGTAGGTTTGTTTTCATTAATAGGATATCTGGACGATATTTTCATAGTATTTGAAGTTGGCTATGAATATACCAAAATAAATGAAATAAGAACAATAACAATACTAACATAAAGCGTTATTTGTTTTTGAAAAAATAAACATATCATATGATATACCAAATTAAAGAGAATTAAAAATCTATAAAATTAGCTCATGGCCAACTTTGACGCCCATATAAAAAAAATGAAGTTAGTATGCATATATTGGAAAACATTTGCTTTATGATAAATCTGACTACATATTATTAAAAAGCATAAAAAGTGCCCTAATAATGTCAAAATATTATCCTTCTATCATCAATAATAAGTATGGTCTGAACTTTCAACTGTTTTGTTAATTATATAACGGATATAGCTAGTACTCATCGTCCTGCATATTTTCTCCCCTTTAACCAAATCTCTATCTCTTACCATTTAGAAGATACCCATGCATGGGCTGCTTAATCGGGACACCCTGTATAGATTATTTAACTTTTCTTTTAATTTAGTAAACCTTCATGGAATTCGTTTAAATGTCAATTTTGAACTTGAAAATATTACAAAAAGCATTTCAGTGTTTGCCTCCCGGCAAATCCAAATTTTCACGCTTTTCTAAACTCGAAATTTTACTTCATGCTTAACCAGGTAGTGGAAAACACTTGTTTATAGCCTCAAATTGAACTTTTATAAACAATAGAAAGTCGGAAAATGTGTACTTAAATATTACATACTTACTTAATTTTAATATTTTTCATTAGAAGAATATTTATGTAGGAACAATAAATTGTAGGCGCTAATTCCAAAGACAATATATGTATTAAATAATCATCAATTTTATTTATTAAATTTGATTATACAATAAACAAAATATCCAAATTTTCAGGCGTTTCTAAACTCGATTTTACTTCATGCGCCACGCGTATAAAACACTGATTTAATGAGATGTTTAAAAAACGTATTCTTTTTAATCACTCTTGTTCCCTCATGAACACCGATAATAATAAAATAAACCGTTCAAAATACACGTTTTTATTTTTCAAATATTATATTATAAGCTCCCCCAGTTAGCCCCCCCCCCCCCCCCGTGGATCCGTGCCTGATTGACATAATTAGTTCTCAGGTAATACCTCGGCAGTGGCGGAGAACTTTGCATAATCGCAGAGGAAACAATATTATTGTTTACTCTGTGGCTATATATTAGTGGAGATATAAAAGATCAAATTATCTATAAACTGAACGCATTAAAACAATAATGTTTTTATTTCACATCTGTCAGTCAGCAGTAAATTGGTGTATGGGTCTATTGAAATATGAGTATATTTATGTTTACATTAACATTCCAATGAACGAATCATCCTTTAACATATGTTTTGGTGCCTTAAATCGCCATCAAAATTACAGGAAACTGTTTTGGTTGAAGGTTTTAATAGGTAGATGTTTTGATAATTGCCTCAGAGATGGCTACACTATGCAAACTGTGGATTCCGAGTTACAGGCGTGATTACTCTGTTATTCTTTCCTCTGTGCTAACACACATATAACATGGCGCAGCTAAGAAAATAAAATAAATCATAGAAAAATTGAAGTGAAAAATAAACAATTAAGTGAAAATGGAGAACAGAGGAATTCAACCAATTAAACTAACCGGCAATGCAAGTGAACATTGGAGGTACTGGAAACAGAGGTACGAAATCTACTCCACCGCCGTCGAGTTAGACGCCAAGCCTGAAAAAACACAATGTGCTCATTTATTGCATTTAATGGGTGAAGAGGCCATCACAATTTATAATAGCTTCGCATTCGAAGAAGAGGAAAAGGACAAGATCGACGTTTTAAAAAATAAATTTGATAATTACTTTAACCCGAAACAGAATATAACCTATGAGAGGTATAAATTCTTCACGTCCCGCCAGAATGAGGACAGCACAGAGCAATACGTCACAACCTTAAAAAACCAAGCAGGACAATGTGAATTCCCAGACAACTTTAAAGTAGAACTAATCAAAACAATGCTGATCATTGGAATTAGAGATGAGAAAGTAAGAGAACACCTACTTCAACATCAGGAGTACACCTTGGAGAAGGCGATAGAAACATGTGTGCTGACAGAGACATCCAGACAACAACTACAAGAAATGAAAAAAACAACAGTGGGAGACTCAAGATTCGATAAAGAAGTGGACCAAATAAACAACAAGAAATATGTGAAGAAATTTCGAGAAAACGCTTCCAGCTCAAAGATAAATAAAAATTATAATCAGGTACAAAAAGAAATTAAAGATTGTTGAAGGTGTGGTAAATCACATCCAATAAATAAATGCCCAGCATACGGCAAGCAATGTTTAAAATGTAAAAGAAGTAATCACTTTGCAATAAAATGTAAAAATAAATCAGTAAATCAAATTGAACAAACTAATACAAAAAATGATGAAAATCTATGCGTAGATACAATTAATAATATAAATAAGAATAAGTTTAATCAATGCATAGTAAAATTAGGCATAAATAAACATTCAGATAACAAAATCACATTCAAAATAGATACAGGCGCAAGTGTAAATATAATTTCTTATAATGAAATGAAATGTGGTGAATTAACAAATATAATAAAGAATAATGAAACTTTGGTAACATACACAGGTGCAAAAATTCCAATAGTAGGAAAATGTTATTTAGACATAAATGATAAAAGACAATGGTATAATAAAATAGAATTTTTTGTTGACGAAAGTAACAATAGGTCAATCTTAGGTTTGAAAATATGTATTCACTTAGGAATAATAACATTTGACAAAGACAAAGATATAAAATTCATAGATGTAGTAAATAAAAATGAAACCAATAACTATGAGGAACTAACAAATAAATATAAAGATGTCTTTGAAGGTATAGGCAAAATAAATAAAAAATATCACATTGAAATAGAAAATGAAGCAAAACCAGTAATAAATCCAATAAGAAACGTACCATTTGCATTACAAGAACAATTTAATAAATGTTTAAACGATTTAGAAAATTTAGAAATAATAGATAAAGTTAAAGGCAGTTCAGAGTGGGTAAATTCATATGTACTAATTAGGAAAGAAGATGGTTCATTAAGAATTTGTTTAGATCCCAAAATTTAAATGAAGTCATAATAAATAGAAAATATAAATTACCAAACATCGATGAAATTGCAAGGAACTTAAATGGTTCAAAAAAATTTACAATTTTAGATGCAGCTAGTGGATTTTGGAATATTCCACTAGACGAAGAGTCAAGTAAATTATGTACTTTTGCCACCCCTTATGGTAGATATAAATTCAATAGGATGCCATTTGGAATTAAAACTGCTAGTGAAGTATTCCAGGAATATTTTCAAGAATTCTTTCAAATTAACGGTGTAGAAATGTATATGTCATCTACATAAATGTCTACACCGTTAATTTGAAAGAATTCTTGAAAATATTCCTGGAATACTTCACTAGCAGTTTTAATTCATGCAAAGACAAAGGAAGAACATGATAAGATTTTAGAACAAGTATTCAAAATAGCAAGAAAAGAAAATATAAAATTTAACATTAAAAAATGCAAATTTGGTTTAGACGGAGTAAAATACTTAGGTCATAAATTCTCAAGTAAAGGTATATTAATGGACGCAGACAAAATTGAGGCGATAATTGAAATGCCCAAACCAAATAATAAAAAAGATGTACAAAGATTCCTTGGTCTCATAACATATGTAGAAAAATTCATTCCAAATTTATCCCAAATAACACAACCACTAAGAGATTTAATTAAAGAACAAAATGTATTTTCATGGGAAAATAATCAAGAAAAAGCTTTTAATGAATTAAAACAGATAATATCGCAAGAACCAATTTTAAATTATTTTGATCCCAGTAAATCAATAACAATTTCAGTGGATGCATCAAGTTTTGGTCTAGGAGCAGTACTTCTGCAAAACGATAAACCATGTGCTTATGCTTCTAGAGCCATGACCGATACTCAACAAAGATACGCTCAAATTGAGAAGGAGCTTTTAGCAATTTGTTTTGGTGTACAAAAGTTTTATCAATATGTTTATGGAAGAGAATTCACGGTAGAAACCGATCACAAACCACTGATATATATATATTCAAGAAATCTTTAAATTCATGCGTAGCTAGATTACAAAGAATGCTCTTAACATTGCAGAAATATAAAATAAATTTAGTATACAAACCAGGTAAATATTTAATAATAGCCGATACATTATCAAGAGCAACAGTAAATAAAATATATGAGGACAACTTAGAATTAAACGCTCAAGTATGCTTAATTAAAAAAAAAATTATAATAAATGATGATAGGTTAAAACAATTGCAAAAGGCAACTGAAGAAGATGAAGAATTAAAAATGATAATTAATTTTATACAGAACAAATGGCCAAATAGCATAAATAAATTAAGTAGTAATTTAAAGCCTTATTATAAATTAAAATCTGAAATTACACAAGGAACAAATAAACTGGTTTATATGAATCTAAGAGTTATTATACCAAAATCGTGGAGAAATAAGATTCTAGAAGACATACATACAGGACACTTAGGTATAAACAAATGCACATCAAGAGCAAAATTTTCAGTTTATTGGCCTGGTATGATGATACAAATAGAAAATTTAATTAACAGATGCTTCATATGTAATAAATACTCAAACTCAAATAAAAAAGAACCAATGATAAATCACAAAATAATTAAAAAACCATGGCAAAAAATAGGAATTGACTTATTTGAAATTAAAGGTGAAACATTCCTAATTGCAGTAGATTATTACTCAAAGTATCCTGAAATTATGACACTAAACAAAAACTTAACCTCTATAAATGTAATTAACAAATTAAAAGCAATATTTGCCAGACACGGAATTCCTAAAATTGTAGTATCCGATAGTGGAAGACAATTTATTAGCGAAGAATATGAACAGTTCTCTAAAGAATGGAACTTTCAAATAAACAAATCATCCCCGTATCACCAACAATCAAACGGTCTAGCGGAGAGATCAATTCAAACTATTAAAAAATTAATCAAAAAGACAGTAGAAAATAATGAAGACATATATTTAGCTTTATTAACTTACTGAAATACACCTGTCTACGACACCTATACACCGTCACAAATATTAATGTCTCGATACTTAAGAGACAACCTTCCAATTAAAGACAATAAATTAAACCCGCAAATTATAAATAGAACAAAATTTAACAATAAAATTGATACAAAACAAATGCAATCAAAACAACATTACGATAACTCAGGTGTACGTACAAATTTAGATTTTACCAATGGAATGAAAGTGCGGTACCAAGAAAAACCTAAAAGCACTTGGAAAGTAGGAAAAATAAAAAACAAAATAAGGGAGAGGGCATATGAAATAGAAAAATATGATGGAAGATGTATCATTAGAAATAGAATATACATAAGAATATTTAAAGGTAATAAAGATGCAACGGTGCAACTTTCAAACTTTGTTTATAAGCCTGGCAATATAGTAAGCGAAACTGATGTAAACCTTAGAAATGTAAGTGATAACAATGTAAGCGAAAATGATAACAATGTAAGCGAAACTGATGTAAACGATAACAATGTAAGCGACAATAATGTAAATGATAACAATGTGAGTGACAATATTGTAAACGGAAAAAATGGTCGTAACACTACTAACAAAAAAAAAAAAAAAGACCTTTATTGGCATATCCTACAGTTATTTACAATGTCGACACTATATTACATCTTGCCCTCTTTCTCCCGTCCCACTTTCTCCAGCGTCTTTACCCTAGCTCCGTCCTCCCTCATCCATTCTGTCACCCTTCTATTCCCTTTCACTCCCACCCATTCCTCACTCACACCCTCACACTCCTCCGCCAAGTGCCTCCACGTATCCTTCCCCCATTCACACAACCTACATCTCATATATTCTTCCCCCATCCATCTCTTCCTTCCCCTCTCCCCAGACCCACACCTTGCCCTCGCCATTATCACCCTTTCATCCCTGTTCCACCCATCCTCACTCATGTATCTCGGCACCCTCCCATATACTTGCCATCTCCCAAACATATCATTATATTCACTTTTGTCTATCCGTCCCTGTCTCTCCTGCGCTTCCACCTCCTTCATCTTCTCTCTCATCCACGCCGCCACCTTCACCCCTCTACCCAACCATTCCTGTACCTTCCTCTCTGCCAGTCCTCCCATTTCATACATTCTCCTTCTCTCTTCCCTCCACCTCCCCCCTTCTACTTTCATGCACGCCTCCCATACTATTCTCACCAATCTCTCCTCTTCTACTCCGCATAATTTCATTTCATACTTCACCACTCTCTCCACCGCCTCACATTCCAATCTCTCTCTATTCGTTTCCTGCAACAGTATATATCCTGGTGTCGACTTCTCTAGTCCCAGCATCCGTCTCAGGAACCATAGCTGTTCTCTTTCAATCACCTCATATGCTCTCGTTCCCCATGCTTCTACCCCGTACATTAGTATCGGTCTTACACAGGCGTCCCACACCTTGCATGTCACCTTAATACTGTTCTCCATCCATCTCCCCCATTTTCTCCATGTCATTCCCCATGCTCTCCTCGCTTTTTCTTGTACCCACCTTATATGCTCTTCATACCCACCCGTCCCTTTAAAAATAAATCCCAAGTATCTGAAACTTTTCACTCTCTCAATCACCTCTCCCTTCCATTCTAGCACTCCCACTCTCCCCTCTCTCCCTTTATTCCTAAACCTCATCCATTTCGTCTTCCCCACATTCACACACATTCCTCTCTTATCCATATATCTTTCCACCCTTTTCAACATGCCTTTCACTCCCTCCCAATCTCTCGCCATCAACACTATATCGTCTGCATACGCCAGTAACCATACTTTCTCCTTTCCAATCACCACTCCCCCTTCCTGCCCCTTTCTCAACACCTCTTCTAGTTCGCTTATGTATATATTAAACAGGACCGGACTCATGGGGCACCCCTGTCTCAAGCCCTTCCATGTCCTAAACCTTTCCGATACTTCTTCCCCCACCTTCGCTTCAACCCATTTTCCCTATACACCTCCCTTACACACTCAACTACTCCGTCACTCACTCCCTTTCGCCTCAGACATTCTACCATATCTTCCCTCGGTACTGAATCATACGCCGCTTTCAGATCTACAAACACCGCATACACACACCCTTTCTCTTCCATCACTTTCTCTGTCATCCTCGCTAGGGTAAATACCTGGTCCCTCGTTCCCCTCCCCCTCCTAAATCCCCCTTGCGACTCTGGTAGCATCCTCTTCTCTTCTACCTCTGCTTCTAGTCTGTTCTTCACCATAACCATCAGTATTTTGTATCCCGTGCTCATAATCGTCACCCCTCTATAGTTCTCTGCTTTCCTCTCATCTTTCCCTTTATATATCGGGCATATCCTGCCTACTCTCCATGCCTCTGGCATGCTCTCCCATCCCCTCCATATTCCATTTACTAGCTCTCGGAATTTCTTCTTTCCCCCTTCTCCTATCTCTCTCCACATTTCCGCCTTCAATCCATCTCTTCCGGCCGCCTTTCCTCCCTTCACCTCCTTGAACGCTCTTTCTGTTTCCTCTTCCGTAAATTCCTCTCCTCCAATCCCTCGCCCTACTTCTCTTATTGTCCCTTGTTCACCGCACTCCTCCTTACACTTTCTGGTCCAGTCTTCTAACGACACCCCTATCCTCCTCATCTCTTTCCCTCTCCTCAATACATTCCATATTTCTCTCTCGTTCCTACACTCCTTCATTTCCTCCCCTGCTCTCTCTGCCACTTCCAGTTTCTTCCTTTCACACACCTTTTCGTATGCCCTTCTCGCTTCCATCATCCTCTTTCCCTCTCCTCCGTTCTTTATATATTCTCTCATTACTTTCCTCACCTCCCTCTTCGCTCGTTTACATTCTTCATCAAACCACTCTTGCCCCTTCCTCCTTGTTCCCTTCATCTTTCTTCCGCATCCTATTATGGTCTTCTCCATCTCCTCCATTGAACTTATCTCCTCCCATTGTACCTTCTCTAATTTCCTCCTCATGGCCTTAATCGCCTCTCTCCCACTCTCTAGCTTCTCATTTCCTTTCTCCTGTTTCCCTTCTTCATTCCTTCCTATCCTTAGTTCCACTCTCAACGGCAGGTGATCCGATCCCAGCACCTCCTCCACTTCCATCTTCCTCACTTCCTCTCTTGCTATTCCCTTGATTATCGCGTAGTCAATTACTGTTGATCCTTGTGCTCCCACGTATGTTTTCTTCCCTCCCCAGTCTCCTTCTGTGCACCCATTCAGAATTTCCCAACCCTCTTCCGTCGTCCACTCCTTCATCCTCCTCCCATCTCCGTTTATACATTTATCTTGCGATCTCCTTTCTATTTCCATGCCGTCCTCCCCAATCCCTCCTCCCTACTACTAACAAAAGAGTGTCTAAAAGACCTAGAAAACTAAATGACTATGTACTGTAATTAATAATAGAGATGTAACATATGTGTAACAATTAGCAAGCGTGCTAATAGGGTTGCCTACTACATGATGTACAATACAGGACATGCAATAAAGACCGGTTTCCATCGAACCGTTGTTTGACTAACACATATAACAGAAATCAAACTGGAAAAAAATGCAGAAATTGTTTATTTATCTTTAAACTGAGTTTAAAGATGAATAAATAATTTCCGCATTTATTCCATGGCTCAGTTAGTACCAAAATACACCAATAAAACAAGGTTTGATTTACTTTCTTCACTAATTAGTGAAGAAAAGAAAATAAACTTTGTTTTATTAGTGATTGATTACTTTACATAACTCAAAACAAACAGTGAATATACCAAAATACACATTTTAAGTAAGAGCCAGTTGCATCAAACATGTAAAACTTGGTTCAAATCAGGGTTGTTAAAAAAACCTCTTTTTCATTTTAATTAAAACAAACAGTTTTTTTTTAAACAAACCGTGTTTTTTTATTGAAACAGCGTTTAAAACATTCACAATTAAAAACATGTTTAAAACAGAACATACAGGGCATTTTTTTTAGTATACATATCCCGATAATTTTAGCGTTTTTTTTAAGTTTGCGGGAATTTGTGTTGTAAAAGCGGTCAATTTGAGACTTTATCGAGTGTTTTCCACTCCCAGACTAAGCATGAAGTAAAATTTCGAGTTTAGAAAAGCCTAAGAATTTGGATTGGCCGCGTAGCGAAGCGGAGCGGCCAATCCAAATTAGGCTTTTCTAAACTCGAAATTTTACTTCATGCGCCACGCTTAAAAACACTGATTTACAGTGGAGTTCAAAAAACACACACATACAACAACGATTATAGGCAACCTAATATACGTTAGAGTTATTTGGTTGCCTATAATCACTGTTTTAAACAATTTGTTCAGCGCAGAATTTGACTCACATTTTATTCACATTTACATATTGGATTGCTAAAGCCGTATATTTTAAATTTTGCAATAATTCAGTGTTTTATACGCGTGGCGCATGAAGTAAAATTTCGAGTTTAGAAAAGCCTAATTTGGATTGGCCGCTCCGCTTCGCTACGCGGCCAATCCAAATTTTTAGGCTTTTCTAAACTCGAAATTTTACTTCATGCTTAGTCTGGGAGTGGAAAACCCTCGTTTAAAGATTCAAATTAAAATCTTTTCAAAATACAATGAATGTCGTAAAATTTATAGTGTATGCATGTGTAAATCTGAAAGAAAAAATCGCTGTATTTAAAAATCACATTTATGCACACATATTTGATATTTTGTTGTAATAAAATGTTATGTTTAATAATGTAATTTGAAATATTTACAACAATTTACCTTAAATTTAAAAATGTAAACAGAAAATCTTAATAAACTAGTATAAAATATAATTTAGCAAATTTGAGATAATTAAAAAAACGTTTTAAACAAAACGTTTAAAACATATTCTAAACAAATTTAAGATTTAAAACATGGTGAAAACAAAACCGTTTAAAACACGATGGCTGTATATTTAAAAATGTTCAAATCAAAATTAAATCATATCAAAGTGGAAAAATGCGGAAATTATTATTTTCATCTTTGAACTCAGTTCAAAATTATATTACAACAATGGAAGCTATCATTTTAAACTCGAGATTATTCAAAATTCAAGCGCAATATTTGGTTCGTTTAACCAAATCTTGCGCTATCAAAATTCGACATATTTTCTTCGGGAAAATATAACAATAATGAAAAGAAACAATTCGAAAGTAAATTACTCCAATTTACTTTCGAATTGTTTCTTTTCATTATTGTTATATTTTCCCGAAGAAAATTTGTCGAATTCTGATAGCGCAAGATTTGGTTAAACGAACCAAATATTTGAAAAATTTATCCAAAACTTGCGCTTTCGAAATTTGAGCAATTCTCTTTAAGATACGTTAGTATAATTAAAAGAAATAATCCGAAAGCAAATTGGTCAAGGCGCTTGAATTTTGAATGGTTTGGTTGTACAAAATAAACGTGTGGAATATTTATTTACGTGAGATCAAACTTAAGCAGAATATATTGAACTCACTGCTTTTTCGTCCAAATCAGTTTAGAGTTTAGAAAAGCCTGAAAATTTGGTTTGGTCGCTTCGCTTGTTTCAATAGCTTTTCTTTGAAATTATAATAACTGCAAAATGTAATTAATAATAGCCATTTCTTTGGATTTTAACAACAGTCTAGTTGTAGAAATATTTGTTTTCTTTTTTAGATTGGAAATGTGATTCTTTCAATAAAATCTGGTAAAAAGAAGATGATAAATGTAGAGATGTACGGGCATGATTTGCAGCGTTTAATCGATATAGCGACACAAGTTAATCCATCTTACAGACCTTCGGCAACTAATTTCCTGGCGGATTCCTATATTTTTCCAGTAAGAGCAAGACTCATGCTGGACTTGGGAAACTGCGTTCAAAATTAAAATTGTTTGTGTTTTATCTGTAGTGTTTTATATTTAATTATGTTTATGTGAATTTTTACCACTGATATATCGATGGCTTAGCGCACAAATGAGTTAATTGCACTTTTTTGGCTAAAATGAGTTGAGTGTGCCATCTCAAACTTCTGAACTTAATGTATGAGATGGCACTCCAATGAGCAAACACATTCAAGTAATGTTTTATCAAAATTAAAACAACGTTCAATGTTGTTGCAATGTTGATAAAATGTTATTTTTTAGTTTTTTGCTTAGTAGCACTTAACTCATTTTAGCTAAAAACAGCACTTAACACATTTGTGCGCTAAGCTATCGATATTATTATTACAAATTATTTATTTTATCTTTACCATTGTTATATTATTAGTAGAAATGAATTATTTTATCTTTACTACTAATATATTACTTTTACAAATTATTTATTTTATCGTGTGAAGATCGTCTATTTCAAGGTAAAATCCTTATTTAATTAGTTTTACCTATAAACAGACGATATATTTATTTTATAATGATTTTGAAATGTTAAATAAAAATGACCTTGATATATTGTAGATAAATTGTTTGCACTTTATATATTATGTCCTTAAAGCCGGGTTCCCCCAACGTCAGTTAAATCGAACAATCATTATACATCGAATAAAGTTTAGTAATAGTTACATACGAGAAGTGAAATCTACAGTCATGGATTAGGCTTCTTCACAGCTTATACACCTTATAAAAAATAGCCCTCCTACATCCCAAAATATCACATCACTTTTTTTTATACGGATGACATGGAAAATGTTTATTTCAATCGTCAACTAAATTTAATCTATGAATAAGATTTAAGTGAAATTCGTAAAACTAGAATATACGAGGTCTGTTCAGATAATAACCAAACTTTATTTTCTTAAAATTTATTATTTATTTTACAGACTATTGGTCCTTGTCTCTTTGAAAGTACTTCCCTCCCTAATTCACACACTTTTCCCAGCGGTGTTTCCATTTCGCGAAGCAGTCCTAGATAGCTTCATTTGAGATGGCCTGTCAGGTCAGTGACGAATTTGCTTAGGAAGTGGGGATCCTTTGCCAATCCATTGTGATGATTGAACTTTCGTCATAAACCTAGCTTTTGTCTCCCGTTATGATCCCAAATTGAACTCTTTTAATAAACTACGAATATCCGAAGATTAACGTATACGCGCTGTATTTGGGATATGTTTATTTAAAAGAAACATTTCCTGTAGGTTTTGTTTGTGAATGTAAAAAAAAAGACCTTTATTGGCATAATACTATATTACATCTATATCTACACTAATCACTGCCCCCTCTCTTCCTTCTGCTTTCCGTCTCTTCGTGAATGTATATATGTTGAAATTCTTGTATCGAAATTTTACTTCATGCGCCACGGGTAAAACACTAAAATATTGTGAAATTTATGTATATTTAAACTTCACTTGAAATCAGTGTTTTATACGCGTGGCGCATGAAGTAAAATTTCGAGTTTAGAAAAGCCCAGAAAATTTGTCTCGGGTCGCTGCGCGACCCTCGACAAATTTTCACGGGGCTTTTCTAAACTCGAAATTTTACTTCATGCTTAGCCTGGGAGTGGATAACACTTGTTTATATTTCAACTTGAATTCTTTTAAGAAACAACGAATATCGGAAAGTTTACAACGTATCCATTTGTATACTTAAATAAAAAATTCCCTGTATACAAACAATTCATTACACATAACAAATACCAAGTTTAATTAGAAGGTTATTACTAGTGATTAGTACTTCTTAAAAATACGACAATTTTATGCACAAATTGTTTACACATATGCATTTTGATGCAAAAGAGATGTTCAGAATACCTTAACTAATTTACAGAGCCGTGGCAAGGGTGGTGCGGGCGGTGCAACGGCACCAGGCGCCATTACGAGGGGGGCGCCGCGCAGGGATGGGTTTTATATAATTTTTTTTTCGTGTAAAATTGAAATATTCTGGGTAAACCCAGGCGCCGAGAAGTTTATTTATATTTTTTCATGTAAAAGTAAAAACTCCTGGGTTAACGAACACACAAAAAACATACAATAGCAGCGCCGCGCCCAGCGCGAGACATGAGCCTCAACGTTTTCAAGTGGAATCATCGCTGCTGCCAGTCTCCGCGCTTTATATAGGGATCCGATTGCCTTACCGCCGAGTAACCTATGACGTAACAATGCTGCGCGACATCGCATTCAGACCGTGTATGATGGTATTAAATACACACGTGTACTAACTTAAATATTAAAAGTTTAAATCTGTAAATTTAAAGACTTTAAAACCCGAATAATTGAGGAATTGTCAGCCCTGGTGTTAACCGAGCAGTGATATCACGGAAGAATTATTTTCGTGTTTGCGTAAAAACTCGCATTGTTTAGGTTATTACTTTTTGTGTGTGTGTATAGTTTAAAATTATAAGTGGTAACTAGTTTGAGATTTGGTAAGTATTGTTTTCTTTTTATTTAAACTTATATAGGTGATATAATATCATCTATAAAAAATGCGCCGAATCTCATGATGAAAATTGAATATTTATAAACTTTTTTTTACATTTTTTTCCATGGCGCCATACCCTATATTTTTATCTTCTCACAGTTTTTAGTTAGTTCAAATGCCTGGGTTAAATTAATTATGCAGCTTTTACAAATTTTGATGATATTTAACATGAGATATATACTATTATTGAATGGTTATGTATAAATTTAACTATATCATCTGAAGATACTTTTTATTCAGATATAAATAAATATGTATATGCAATATTCACTTCACATAAACAATTCTAATTGTTGTTTGTACTACGGAAATTATATTATAAAATGAGAATAAAGTTAAAATATCTAATAATAATATTCGAGATTCTTAGCTTAAATATTCTTCGTTATAAAAATAAGTACGGTTTTTGTTTGTCAAATATTTTACAATAATGTCTCTAAGTCTAACTTAAACAATTATATTATTAATACTTATAATACATATATGTATAATGATTTATAAGAAATCATATTCGAAGGAAATGTCATATCTTAACTAATCTTATCCAACACATTATAATTATCAGGGACTGAGAACGGAATGAAAACGAAAACGAAATAACGAAAATAACCAGAATTTTTATAAAAACGAAAACGGAAACGAGAATCTATATTTTTCGTTTGAGATCGAAAACGGAATAAATAATATTTAAATAACGTTTTTTACCGGCTTTTATCGTTCATTATTTTAAAGTTGGCGTATAGCTTATGATGTTAAATAAATCTGTAACTTTTGCCACAAAGATTTAAAGTTAATATTAATGTAGGATAGTCAATTATTACATAAAAATTACAATTTTAATATCTTTTACAGTATTTGAAGGGAAATAAGTTCGAACTGGTTGAAGATAAATAATTGAAGTGTCTTACTTTACATTTATTTGATTTATGGAAAAATATTTTTTTATATGATATATCCTCGGATATACCTTCAATTATTTCATACTTATTTTAATTCAAATACCCTTAAATTGTAATATTAAAATGATGTTACGACAAAAAATCTTGTACATGAGCTATTTCGTTTGTATTTGATTTGAAAAATTTCACTTAAAACGCTATAAGTAGTATTTGATTTTTTTCTGTAATATGGGTAATAAAAGTTATAGAGGGTTATTATGAATAAATGAAGTAATAACCGTTATTTCATTTCGGTTATCGAAAACGGAGATTTTAAGTTTCATGCGAGAACGTAAAGAACGAACAAAAATAATTCGTTTTCGTTCCGATCAGAAGCGAACGTAATTTTTTTAGTTTTTAGTCCCTGATAATTATATTATGATATTAAAACGATCGATTAATTGAAGGCTTTGTAATTAAGGGGGATCTTCTATATTGTTAGATATGGATACATTTTATTTCTACAAATTCTTTATAAATAATATTTACAAAGGTCGCTTATTCTGCTTTTTTCTATAATTGTTTGTATAACTACGCAAACATTATTTTTTCTTAAAACCACGTGGCGAAAAGTTAATCCCCCTTAAAATTATAATTTGATAACAGTATATGTCTAATTATAATTACTTTTTGTTTTCTTTTATTACTAGATTTATTATTTGTCCAAGAAGAAAGAGGTAATATGGCACCTTCAAAAAAGAAATCAGGAGCTCAAAATGAAAAACAAAAAAGAAAGAGGGCCGAGGATAACACACATTTGTCTAAACAAATGAAGAAATGGGTATCGGTTACTACATCTACACATAACAAGAAAGAGACTCCAATAAACATTGATGATCCTTCCAATTCGGAAAACTTACATTTAGATGTCGAAGAAAATAATTTGCCACCTCTTCAAAAACAACCAGACAACAAAAAAACAGAAGATCAATCTTCTGAAAAAGAAATCATATCGAAATCACCACCTGAAAATAATAATGAACAAATAATACAATATGAAGATCCAGCTACATGGCCGCTCATCACCGACAAGTTTAAATGTCATTTAATACAACTTGGACCATTACAAGTTAATGAACATTTAACTTTCTTTCCCCTTTCAGAAGATGGTAGATGTTTTAAAAAAACTTGGTTCTATAAAACATTACCGAATGGTAAAATGGTTAGACGAAATTGGCTCTTATATAGTGTAATGAAAAATACTTTATTTTGTTTTCCCTGTTTGTTGTTTTCAGTTGAAAGAAAATCATATTTTAGTGATATTAAAAAAGGATTTAGTGATTGGAGGCATTTAAGTCCGCGGCTACAGCGTTGAACATAGAAACTGTTATATTAAATGGAAAGAATTTGAGAGACGACTTCGTGATTGCAAAACAATTGACGACGAACTCGAAAAAGCGATAAAATTAGAATCCGAAAAATGGCAAGAAATATTAAAAGTAATTGTGGATGTCATTTTGTTTTGTGGGAAAAATAATCTCGCATTACGAGGATCAACTAATGAAATCGGTACTCCAAACAGCGGCATTTTTTTAAATTTAATTGAACTTATCAGCCATTACAATCCTGTTATTTATAATCATCTACAAAATATTAAATCAAATAAGCCATCTGTTACATACCTGTCATTGGACATTCAAAATGAAATGATAAATTTAATGGGAAATAAAGTAAGACAAGAAATTCTCAAAGAGATTAAAGAATCTAAATATTTTTCAATATTATTTGATGGCACACCAGATATATCAAAAAAGGAACAAATGTCACAAATTCTTAGATATATTAAAATTACAAAAAATGTAATATCAATTGAAGAAAAATTTATTGACTTCATTGATACACATGAAAAAACTGGAGAAGGATTAGCTGAGGAAATTTTAAGTAAATTAGAATTCGATGGTTTAGACATTAAAAATTGTAGGGGTCAAGGATATGATAATGCTGCCAATATGGCAGGGAAGTATCGTGGCGTACAGGCGAATATTATCAGGAAAAACGAATTAGCAACATTTATACCATGTGTTAGTCATTCCTTAAATTTAATCGGAGTACATGCCTCAGAAATACTACCTATCATGATTACGTTTTTTAGCATTGTAGAAAACATTTTTGTCTATTTTTCTAAATCTACGTCCAGGTGGAATAAGTTGATGGCAGTATTAAAAATTTCTTTAAAGGGACATTCCACAACACGATGGTCTAGCAAGAAAAGAGCTGTAACAGCTTTATACACACAAATTGAACAAGTACACTCAATTCTTAAAGATATATCTCAAGATCTTAGTTTAAATGTTGAAACAGTTTCGGGTGCTAATCAAATATTAATCCAAATTGATTACAAGTTTATATGTCTACTAGATATATGGTGCAAAATTCTAACGCATATTGATCGGGTAAACATTCTACTACAAGGAGAAAAATTGTCCCTAGACGTGGCATCAAAGTTATTAAAAGGATTAACTATGGCTCTACAGGAATTAAGGAATGAAGGATTTGAAACCACTTTAAATAAAGCAAAAATAATCTCCACGAAATTAGATATAAGTCCTGATTTTCCTAATAAGAGACAGAGGAAAGTGAAGAGGTTTCATTCTGAAGAAGCTATCGACGAAGGATATTATTTAACACCATCAGAATTATTTTCTAAAGATTGTTATATGGTGTTTGATAATATTTTAGGTCAATTACAGTGGAGATTTGAATCAATGCACTCTATTTGTTCAGATTTTAACTTTCTTTACGGGAAGTCTATAGAAACCATGTCTTCTGGAGAATTACGGAAACAAGCAGAAATTCTAGCTTCAAAATATAAAAACGATTTAAATGCTGAAGAATTTGGATCTGAAATTGAAAGTTTTAAGTTTCAAGCACTTTCAATGTGCGAAAATATTCAATTAACAACTCCACTTGAATTGTTAAATATAATTCACACATATGAACTGAGTAGTGTATACCCCAATATAGACATAGCTATTCGAATATTTATAACGCAACCCGTGACAATTGCATCTTGCGAACGTAGTTTCAGCAAACTGAAATTAATTAAAAATTATTTAAGATCGTCAATGGGACAAGACAGGTTAACAAACTTAGCCATATTATCAATTAATTATGATGTAGCGAATGCTTTAAAATATGATGAAATCATCAAAGAATTCGCATTACGCAAAGCAAGAAAAGTGAAGTTTTAGATTATTATTTACTTAAATTTCTTTTATTATTTGTTCATTCAATAGAAAAAATTATAGGTTTTTTTCGTTATTATCTTTGTATAATTAATTAACTTGACAATAAATGTTCAAATGTTTGCACAATCGCTTTTTGTTTCATATTTTTTAAATATACAAATTGGCCTTATACCATTATTCTCATTTATATGAAATTTACTATGTAAGAAAAGGAGGGGTGCCATATCAAATTTTGGCACCAGGCGCCAACCTAGCTTGCCACGGCACTGCTAATTTAAAACATTTTTATATTCTCGAATTTTGACTTAATCAGCGGGTTAGTCGTGACTAACTTCCTAACTACAATTAATTACCTGCGGTGCAAGGAATTTCAATAGAAAATATATTCTACTTCCAAGAAAATGCGTCTGAAGGAATAAAATCAATTAAAAAAAATAAATATACCGCTATATTTTACTAAGGAAGCGCCACCTATCAATTGTTGCTTTGACTAAATTTTATACATGACGACAATGGCGCTTATGCGAAGCGCGAATGAACTAATATAAAATGGGGCAACTGCGTATATTTATCTATGATTTCTTAAACATCGGGCCAGTTCATCAAAATGTTCAACATTTAACTTGTTTGGATTTGTTTGTGATGCATGTTGGTATTTGATGAACGCTACTCGGCCATTTTAAAAATTTAAACCCGTCATCACCAATCGCCAACACCAATCGGTCTATTTTGTTGATTGCAAAAATCCCAACAGGCTTACGATTAACAGTCCGATCATTAGAAAATTCCCTAACAGTTGGCAATAAACTCCCAACTCACGGGGTGTCAACAATATAGGGAATTGCGAAACCAAAATTTATTCCTTGTCTAACAACAGTAAAATGCCTTTAGCTCTATTTATAATAGGAAACTGTAAAAATGCTCTAACGAAAATTCACTAGATGTCTCTACATCTGTCTGTTTACCTCCAATTTTGTGTTCTACACGTGACACGTCATTTGTAATTATTCTTTTGCTCTGTTTGCAGGTTAGACCGATTTTTCTGGACATTTTTGGAGCCAAATTTGCAATGTGAGTCGAGAGAGAGTGAAATATTGCATGATTTGTGGTTGTACAGAAGATGAAGTGAAGAAATTGTTCTGTTTACCACGAAATCCGAAATTGTAATTATTTCAAAGTATTTACAATTACTCATTTCATCCTTAATACCTGTTTCGTTGCACTTTTTCGTTACGTTGGGTTTTGAGTAAAAATAAAACACGATTTACGTTTTGTTGTTTTTCTTTTTACTTCTCGAGAGTCAATCACACAAATATACATATTTACAAGCTATTTAATAACTTACCCCCACAGATCGAGGGTTTGGGTGCATTCTCCTATTGGTCAAAGTATTTAGTGGGAGGACACTGCTAGATAGGGATAAGGCTAGGAGACGGAAGATAAAGGGTGTATTGGCAACAAGGCCCAAATTTCAGAAAATCTCTGCTACAGCAAATTAGAGATCTGCGTACCATAGCAAGATATTTACAATAGATATATATACATAAATTCCGTTGGCCTTATGACCCACCAATAAATCTTTCTCCAGAATGCCTTTCACGGTCGCTGTGGATTAGGGAACAAAATAAATGCCCTGTGGCGACGGATGCTGGTCAGGATCCCTTTTCTGACCTGCTCTGGGAATCGCGATTATGAAACGCGACAATACCATAACCATTTATATTCACCGAATACTTATATTATTACAGAATTACATAAAGTGAAATCGCGTGAGTTTTAATTTTAAAATATGGGCTATAGCTTAAATATGTAACAATGCACGCTTTTGCACAGGTGATATCTATTTTATAAGATTTTAATTCAGTTATTATATTAGGAATAAACATATTCAATATAATGTGATGAGCTGAATCGATTGTTTTAACTAATTATAATTTGAATTGTGATTTAATCGAACGGCACTTCCTTTTTATGTATGCACAAATGTACCATTTCAAAGATTATAACTGATTATGCACATCACTAATATAATGCATATGCATGTTGTTTCTGTGTAACAAATAAAATATGATAACAAATTAACTTAATTTATTGTTTAATTAGCACTAAAATGTAGTATATATTATCTGTTTGTAAAAACCTGTCTTGTTAATTTGAGACAAGATGTATTAAACTTAAAAAATCCAATTGATCTGTGAAGTTGGTAAAATAGATGTTGGTAAAGGGCTATAGAAATCCGATAGTTACGGATGTTAATCTTACCTATTAACAAATTGTGAACTAAAATGGAGTAGATTTTTGTTGTTGTTGTGACGTTAATTACTGCCTCCTGTGATGTTATATAATCAACCTAAAATCGGATTATGATTGTCAACATTTAATGCTGATATGATGCTTGTTTGCTTGATTTCAGCTGTTTATTAAAACAGTGTTTAATTTAAATGTATGATTTTAGATGTGAGACTTGGAAACATATTCTCGGAATTGTATCTGATGTGTCCCAATGCAATTGGAGAATCTGCGACAGGCATTTTTCTAAGGAATGTTTTGTTCCCTTTAATGTAAGTATGCGATTATTACAAGATGCTATCCCATCTCTTTTTGTTGCAGACCTGAGTACTGTTTCTTCTAATATCGACAGTGATTTAATTCCACTATAGGTAAATGTGTAACAAGGAAATATGTGCATATTTATAAAAGTTTTTTTTGGTCAACTTGTCGAATATAGTCTTCACCTCCGATTTCGACGAAACTTTGCGAAAAAATTCCTCTCAGCAAGCACATTATGAGAAAAATAATAACTAGTGGCGGTCGGAATCGTATGACCTTGAAAAACTTTTTTTTTTTTATTCACCTATTTATTCAATGTACCGTGTGTGTGTGTTCGCGTGCGTGCGCGCGCGCGTGTGTGTGTGTGTGGGTGCGTGCGTGTGTGTGCGCACGCGCGTGTTCGGGTACATGCGTGTTTACGCGCTAAATGTCTTGCCGATTTTCTACTTTCGTCCTTGTTTATGCACTGGAAAAAGCATAGTTGTTATTTTTCCCATAATGTGCTTGCTGCGAGGAATTTTTTCACCAAGTTTCATTGAAATCGGAGGTGAAGACCAACCTAACCTAATTCGCTTCCGACCGCCACTATTTGTTATTTTTCCCATAATGTGCTTGCTGAGAGGAATTTTTTCACCAAGTTTCATTGAAATCGGAGGTGAAGACCAACCTAACCTAACCTTGAGGTATCGGTGCCACGCAACGATAACCGATTCCGACGATTCGAAAAAGAACCTAACCTAACCTATCCTAACCTAACCTAATTCGATTCCGACCGCCACTAGTTGTTATTTTTCCCATAATGTGCTTGCTGAGAGGAATTTTTTCACCAAGTTTCATTGAAATCAGCGGTGAAGACCAACCTAACCTAACCTAACCTAACCTAATTCGCTTCCGACCGCCACTAGTTGTTATTTTTCCCATAATGTGCTTGCTGAGAGGAATTTTTTCACCAAGTTTCATTGAAATCGGAGGTGAAGACCAACCTAACCTAACCTAACCTAATTCGATTCCGACCGCCACTAGTTGTTATTTTTCCCATAATGTGCTTGCTGAGAGGAATTTTTTCACCAAGTTTCATTGAAATCGGAGGTGAAGACCATATTCGACAAGTTCACCTTTTTTTTTTTTAGGTTACATGTACGGAACTGTCCACTTCATTAACACTTCCTCACATTTATACTCCCCCTATTAGACAGCTCAGAAAGCCTTTG
Source organism: Philonthus cognatus (assembly GCA_932526585.2). Lineage (NCBI taxonomy): Eukaryota > Metazoa > Arthropoda > Insecta > Coleoptera > Staphylinidae > Philonthus > Philonthus cognatus. The sequence continues at coordinate 158,561,018 of OW052241.1, forward strand.
TTTGTTTGTCCAAATATTGACATTACCCCTCAAAATAAAGCTTGAGTAAATACTATTAAAAAAGAAGGAACGTCATATCAGGGTATTGAAAAATGGCAAATGTCAGAACCGTGTAGCATTCCCATTTTTTTTTTTTTGTAATAAATTGTTAATAATTTAATATTGCTATAATTGATTTCCCTTCATTTGTATTAATATTTTGTTTCAGATAGAAGTGACTTTATGGATATAATTAAATAAATGAAATTAACTTAGTAATGTGTTTTATTTATTGTGTACCCTTAAATAATATTCATAATGAAATTATTGCTTACATCAGTGAAAGCAATAATTTTATTATGGACTTAGATTTCAATTAAATATTGAATATAAACGAATTTTAAAAAACGCCATATTTTGCATTAATCGACTGTCACGCCACCACAGTGTGGTTTGCCATGTCGCGACCGTTTTTTTCCCCCATAGTTGTGTATCTGTAATCTGTGCTCCCAACTGTTGGTTTTGATAAAGGGGTCATTTATACTATGCGAGTGCCCTCTATGTTTAGTACCCCTAACTAAATTTGTAATTTCCCGCGTATCATTGGTAGCGTTGTTACGACGCGGGTGGGAACTATTTTAAAATCTGTTTCAATAAATAAAATAATTTCTAGGATCGCAAATATCCAAAACACGCTCACGATTAACAGTCCGATCATCCGAGAATTCCCAATAGTTGGCAGCAAACTCCCAACTGTTGTCTTTGATGAACGGACCCAATTATATTATGCGAGTGCCCCCTATGCTTAGCCCCCCTAACTAAATTTTTAATTTCCCGCGTATCACTGGTGGCGTTGACACGACTATGCGAGTGCCCTCTATGTTTAGTACCCCTAACTAAATTTGTAATTTCCCGCGTATCATTGGTAGCGTTGTTACGACGCGGGTGGGAACTATTTTAAAATCTGTTTCAATAAATAAAATAATTTCTAGGATCGCAAATATCCAAAACACGCTCACGATTAACAGTCCGATCATCCGAGAATTCCCAATAGTTGGCAGCAAACTCCCAACTGTTGTCTTTGATGAACGGACCCATTTATATTATGCGAGTGCCCCCTATGCTTAGCCCCCCTAACTAAATTTTTAATTTCCCGCGTATCACTGGTGGCGTTTACACGACGCCGGTGGAAACTGTTTTAAAATCAGTTTCAATAAATAAAATAATTTCTAGAATTGCAAAAATCCAAAACAAGCTCACGATTAACAGTCCAATCATCAGAGAATTCCCTAACAATTGGCAGTAAACTCCCAACTATTGTATTTGATGTTTAGTACTCCTAACTAAATTTGTAATTTGACGCGTATCACTGGTAGCGTTGTCACGACGCGGGTGGGAACTGTTTTAATATCTGTTTCACTAAATAAAATGATTTCTAGAGTTGCAAAAATCACGCTCACGATTACCAGTCCGATCATCAGAGAATTCCAAATAGTTGGCAGTAATCTCCCAACTGTTGTCTTTGATGAACGGGCCCATTTATATTATGCGAGTGCCCTCTATGTTTAGCCCCCCTAACTAAATTTTAATTCCCCGCGTATCACTGGTGGCGTTGACACGACGCGGGTGGGAACTGTTTTAAAATCTGTTTCAATAAATAAAATAATTTCTAGAATTGTAACAACATTGAAAATAGTAAGTACTTTTTTGAATTTACGAATAAGCCACTAATACCCTTTTCTTCACACTTTCATTTGAATTACCAAATGTACATTTCCGACTTTTCCCATTATTAAAAAAAAAAACGAATTTCTATTTAATGTAAATTACTCAAGAAGAGAATATAATTTTCTCTTTATTGAGTAATTTAATTTAAATTTTTCATATTCATCATGACTCAATTATCAGATTGTTGATGAAACATGCCCACAAAACCAACAGAGCATGACATATGCACATAACGCAGGAAATAATTATCATCGTTTAATAAATCAGTAAAAGTCATCAAGTGCTGTAAATTTCCCGTGCACTTAATAACTTTTATGTTAAGTTAATATTAAATTATAACGAAATGCCAGTTTACAAACCCATGCAGACCTATACAATTTAAGTAACTCTAGTTAATTAATGAAATTAGTCTCGAGTTCGTCTCAAGGTTGAATTTTCATTGTAAATAAAATGTGCGTTTTACGACTAATGTTGTATTTCGAGTAGATTAAAGTGATATTTAATAATTTTGTACGCATTCGCAGTTTTTACAAAACCACCCAATTTGAAACTTTTAGCAAGTGTTTCTACTCTATTTTCATGTCTTTGATTAATACTAACGAGTGTTTTCTAATCCTTGATTAAGCATGAAGTAAAATTTCGAGTTTAGAAAAGCCTGAAAATTTGGTTTGGTCACGTAGCGCGTAGCGCTACGCGACCAAACCAAATTTTCAGGCTTTTCTAAACTCGAAATTTTACTTTATGCGCCACGCGTATAAAACACTGATTTGATGTTAAGTTCAGAATACACGTCTTTAGTATACTGTAAATAGTAGTATATTTTGAACTTAACTTGAAACCAGTGATTTATACGCATGGCGCATGAAGTAAAATTTCGAGTTTAGAAAAGCCTGAACATTTGCGACGAAAACATTCGTCAAATTTAATTAGAGTGAAGTTGAAACACATAAAAACGTGATGTTGCCACTTTACCTACTGAGCAAACACAGTAATGTTTAATCAACATTAAAACAACGTTTAAGGTTGCTACAATGTTGATATAACGTTATTTGTTTGTTTTTTGCTCTGTGGGTAATTTAATCAATAGTTTGGAATTAATTAATAGTATGCCCACTGAGCAAATCCATAAAAACGTGATGTTGCCACTTTACCTACTGAGCAAACACAGTAATGTTTCATCAACATTACAACAACGTTTATTGTTGCTGGAATGTTGATCTAACGTTATTAGTTTGTTTTTTTGCTCAGTGGGTGTAGATTAAGTTCTACTAATAACAAATATTAGTATCATGTTTGTACGGATTTAGTAAGAATCAACTAGCATGAAACTATAATGGTATTAACGGAAATTCTTCTAATAAAGCTGTTGTTAATTAGTTTTGCATCTTACATTTTAAGACTCAATAAAAGTTCATTTACTTACAAGAATTAATTTTTGTTAATACACAGAAGCAAATTCTTTAAAAATAAATTGTATTTCTAACAATTAAAATTACATAAACAGTTGTGTTGTTACATTATTTACTAATTATTTTTGTTTATTTACAACAAAAGGCCGTTGAAACAATTTGAATCCGGTAAAACAAAAATTTAAAAGTCCGAGCGCTATTGCCAAACCTACACGAACCCCGAGGCTTCCAACAACGCCCCACTCGCGAATCTGCAAATCCCGCATACGCGGGATCAATGGAATCCGCAAGGTCCTCAACTTTACGCCGTATCTTACATTTCATTAACACCCGACGGCGAATTCACAAACGCGAATCCGTGTGCGGAACGGCATGCGAAGAAAAGGCAACGCGGCCTCCAAACAGTAAACACCACAACAAACATGGCGTCGAGCGACGATGACAGCAGCCACAGTTTGGACGGTTCCGATTCCTATACGTCCTATTCACTCAATACGCAAAGCCACCAGGAGGTGTTTTACCTGAAAAAGGAAACCGGAAGCAATGAAACGATACCAGAAAACTATAAGGACGTTAATATTATAGGAAAATTAGCGAATAGACAGGTAACTAACCTATAAAACCAGCAACGAATTTTACGCGAATCTATTTATTTCCGCTTTAAATCGACAGGAAATAACGCCGCTATTCGGTTTTAAATTAATCTGCAAGCGGAGATTTAATAATTGATTGTTGTATGAAAGCTCTAATGTCTTAATAAAATCAATAAATGTGAGTAATCCTCAGGGGTTCAAACACAGAAGCATTGTATTTGCAAACAATTGCTAGTTTCTTTTTTTTTAATTAAAACCCTAATGCTTTTCAATTGAACATGGATGGGGATTTGCTTGGACCCCATTTAACCCTGTAACCTTAGTGGAAACTGGTTTTCATTGAACTTTCATCCAAACTTATAAATAGGGAGGAGTTTTTTGAATTGCTGTGATTAATTTTTTTAGCATCATTCATACTTAGGGCCAAACATGTTGAACTGGTTCGACTCTGAACTCGACTCGAATTAGAACAATAGGAATTGTCATTTTGAACTCAAGTTCAGTTTGAACTAGAACTCAAATTTATCTTGAACTAGAACTCAAGTTCAGCTTGAACGTTTTGTTCAAGCTTCGCTTTGCTCCGCCCGGCAAATCCAAATTTTCAGGCTTTTCTAAACTCGAAATTCTACTTCATGCTTAGTCTGGGAGTGGAAAACACTTGTTCAAACCTTAAAATTAAACTTAAAAAAAAAAAACACGAGATATCTGAAGATTTCCAGGATATACGCTGTAATTGGGATATGTACTGTGTGATTATTTAAATTATGATTTACAGTAGGCGGCATTTTTTTGTGTCGTCCAGAATCCTAATTGAATGATGGAATAAATTTGAGGTTATAGTAAACTATGTGTTAATGGTCAATAGTACCAATCTAATTTAAATTTCAAAGCCTCTTCAAAATCATGTTTTAAATGATCGCACGGTATATTTAAGGAAAAACTCCCTGTATATCATGATTCTACTGATTCTTGCATTTATTACACATTCGTGTTTTATAATCAATAAGACATAATTATTAGATGGTGATTATTAGACACAGAATGGAGTTATTTAAAAAATGCATTTCTTTACACTTGTCTATTCTCAGTAGTTTTTGTTGGAATTGCGTACAAAACATTTTTCTCAAAATTGTGTTTTGCGTAAGACAAATGATCTAATATTAAGGTTACAAAGATTGCAATTAAACGTGTATATTTTGTAACCTTACTTTTTGATGAACCCCCATATTTACGTTTTTTTTTTACTATTTTGGCTATATTTTTGCTTTATAGCTTTTCGGTAAAGCATCTAGGACTCCTAAAAGCAAGACTGAACCCATATTCAACCACACCCATCACAAATGCAAAATCAAATTAAGAGAACTGATCATAGATTCACAATTGTTGTAAGTTGCGACAAAATTATCGATTATTATTTATGACACGATTGAATTTTTTCGTGTTGATTTTTAGAAACCATGTTTTTATGGGCTTCACGATATGTGGCAAATATTTCATTAGTTATAAAGAGGTGATGGTGGACCTGTCCACCATTTTGATTCCGACGATTGAGTACGAACTGTACGTGTGGAGGTTCCTGCCGGGAAAGGCTCTAACGTTTATCTCGAAGCATAGGATATTCAAATTGTTAAACGGACCCGAGTTGGATGAAATTATGTTCCTACAATACCCCACTGATCCGTACAAATTGTATTGTTACGGAATTGGGTAAGTATTCAATAATGTAATTAAAAAATCGCAAATTGTGAAGTAGTTCATCAACAACATTTTATAGAGAGTGTTTCATAATGTGTGATGCAAAATGTAAGAAGATTTTGCTACAGGGTGCTAAATTGTTTAGGTTATTATGCACTTCTTAGCTTCTCGAACCTACTTGAATAAACGGCGAGGATGCCAAACAATTTTGTACGTTATAACATCTGATACGCAGTTGATATGCAACACGTCCCACTAACGGAAATATATAATTGTGTATTGTGGAGGCTTCTACTTCGTTATACATGTTAATTACACAATGAAACACTTTTAACTTTGTTTGTATAACACGTTTTATTTAATGTGACTGCAGTTTCGACAAATTTAGCTTGTCATTATCAAACATGGAGTAAAAACTCCATGTTTGATAATGACAAGCTAAATTTGTCGAAACTGCAGTCACATTAAATAAAACGTGTTATACAAACAAAGTTAAAAGTGTTTCATTATATATAATTGTATATACCACGACGTATTTTATAAAGTGCATCATATGTGTTACTCCGTGCAGTGAGGGTTAATATTATTAATTTACGATTATTTTTAGTTATAAAATGTACAATCCAGGAATGTCATACTTGACGATATTAACACTGCCCATACAAGAAAACTGTCGATTTTGCAAAGCGAACGTCCGCCAAATAGATGGTAAATACAAGTCGTTGGCTTCTAAAAACATTCTAATTTCATCAAATCATAATTTTTGCTTATAGATTCCTTAGCTCAGGGTTGGTGTTTAACGCACGGCTTCATGCTACACTACATGTTCACGATGTCCAACCCGATTCCCTCATTCGACCCGCACATATCACTCTCGTACCCCGATCACATAGTGATCAACACCGGCCACTACATCCACGTACTGAACACCTCCATCTACAAACCCACCTCCTGCAGCATCCCGCCCTTTTCGCAGTTGATGAACGAAATTTGCGATAACGCCTCGGAGGCGTCCGAAGCGGCCAGTGATAACTTTAGTGCGAACAGCGTTGTCGAGGCAATCCTGGAAGACTTTAGTGAGTATGATTTAGAGAGTAACGACTGCAACAAGCCGTTTCATGAGCTGAATATCAGTTGCGAGCCGCTCAATGTTACGGGTAAGAGTTATCACAACACGTTAGTGCAGAATATTGTGGATCCGCGTTTGAAGCGGTTGCAGAATAAGGATTATCTGTTTTCGATGCCGCACAGTTCGTGTAGTCAGAAAAGCGCGGATAAGCCGAAAATCGATAGGAAGATCGCGGAAAAGGCGTACGAGTTCACTGAGGAGAACGAGAAGTGCGAGAAGTTGAGTTCGTTCCGTAAAAAGCGCCTCGCGGATAAAAAGTACGAATTCTCGGAGGACAATTCAGAAAACATTGTGCCATTTAACTCGCTACGTCGCGAACGCCGCTACCTCTACAAATCCAAGGGCCTTAAATCGCCCGAATTCTCTTCCGGTTTATTCCTCAGCCCGCGCTCCCCGGGCATCCGTTCCCCGATGCAATCGCCGAATTCCCGCAATGGGCAGTTCAGTCCCGCCGGTAGGAATATTTACTGTCCCAGTTTGCGCAATTCCCCGCATCATTCCAAATCCCCCATCAGTCCCCGTGAGTCGGTGAGAAAGTTCAACGTTTACTCGCCGAGCGTCGACAGCGACTGTTCCGATTCGGATTCTAAGCTGGTGTTGCGGCAAATTCACAATTTTCCAAATTCGCACTTCAGCGATTTAAGAATCCTGCAGCAGCAACAGCAGCAGCCCCATAACCAACAACCGTTCGGTTTGCTTATTGTAGATTCCAAGAAGGACGAGTCGATCAAGTGGATCAAGAAGGTGGTGCGGAGGTATTCCAGCGTCGATTTTGAGAATGGATCGCTCGTTTCAGGACAAAGTAGAGGTATATACAAGTTTTGCTAAATTCGACATTGTTTTTTCTTGCTTTACTTAATTGATTTTATTTTTTATCAGATGACTACAATATTCCAATAGAAATTCCACTAATAGTACAAACCCTGACCGAACAACACTTGGACATTGTGCCCGAGTTCAAGGCGGATCAGATATCAGAGACCCAGCTGATTGTGACTCAACGATCGTTTGACTGCGAACAATTTGTACAAATAAGAGCGCAAAGACTGTGCACCGAGCAACAACTCGAGTTCCTTTACTGCGAAGATTATGATATTAAATTATTAGACGTGAGTAATTAACACACCAACATTATATTTTTAAGGCTGCCACAAGAGTTGAATACTACTCGCTTGTACTTTAGGCTACGCGGCACCGTGTGAGTTTTATACGATTGCACGGTAGACTTAGTTCTAAGGCATAAAAAACTAGTGCGGCTTCCAGGCACCTTTGCCAATTTGAGATGCAGCAGTTAATGTGTTAAAGTAAGAGTCACCACAGTGGAATCAATAGCACTTAATGACTTTAACCTTTTAAGGAATGATGTTTTAAAAATCGTTTGTTGATTTTCGTCTTGTTTAAAATGGTATTTAATTTCATCATCATATGGTTTTAGTCTCCTTACACCTAATGGTAGAAAGAAAAAAGATTAAAAAAAAAAATGGTTTTAGTTTGATATTATTTTTTTTATTATTTTTTTTACTTTTTATTTTATTATTATTATTATTATTATTACATAACATGAGTACATATATTTTCAACAAATTAACATCCGTTCTATAATATATTTCTTTTATATTGAGCAGTGTTCTGCTCAACGTAATGAATATCCAGATGTAACAATAATAGTTCAAAGCACCTATTCTATTCTATTGAAAGTGAGTGGGTAGTTATGCTACCCTCCACTGCGACCGCAAGGATCTATTGTGGCTCACAATTAAGGTCGAACATCCGACCTTACAGTTCACCTTCCAAGTCCATCTTCTTGATGAAGTCAAGGATCTTGTCAGGTGAAGTTTTCTCCAGGTCCTTCAGGTTTAGCTTTGGTGTGCCAAACACCGTGGTCCTGATCTGGTTGCCAGCTGGACAGGCACATATGACGTGCTCTGCTGTTTCATCATCCTCTAGGCATAGGCGGCACTCAGTGGTGTCGCTCAGTCCTAGTTTGTTAAGGTGATGCCTTAGACGGCTGTGTCCAGTGAAGAGAGCAGTTAATGTGTGAACATCTGATCTGCTCAGCTTCAACCATGAGGCCGTCCTGGCCGCAGATGGTCCACTTGCCAGAAATCCTGTGCCTCGTGTCTCATCCATCCGTTGTTACGGTCTCTAGCTGTTGATCTGGGTATCCCCAGAGCGGGTTCTGGTCCGATGTAGGCTGTACGCGCCCCCTCTCTGGCTAGGGAATAGGCTAATTGGTTTCCCTCCACGCCAGAGTGGCTTGGCACCCACATCAGACTGACCCCGTTTACCTGTGCCATTTGGCAGAGGGCTTCCTTGCAGTTCCGTACAGCCAGCGAGGAGCATCTAGAAGATGCCAGGGCCCTAAGGGCCGCCTGGCTGTCCGAACATATTTTTATTGTCCTGCCCGCCCAACCCTTTGAAAGGATTTCGTGGGCGCACATTTCAATGGCGTATATTTCAGCCTGAAGTATGGTAGCATACCTGCCAAGGCTGTAGTAAAGTTCAGTCCTTGGTCCGACGACTGCGGCTCCTGTTCCAGTGGACAGTTTTGAGCCGTCAGTGTACCAGTAGGAGTCAGCCTTTTCTGGGGTGATTTTGTGTCGCTCCCAGTCGTCCCTGCTTGGGAACAGGACCTTGTACGGCTGATCCTCGCAGTAGTCCGTGACTGCGTAGTCAGTCCTCATACTTAGGGTGTCATCCGCCTCAATGGCAGTTGACAGCCCATTTGGTGTGAAGACTATCACCTTCGGATCCAATAGGGCCGCGTGGTGATATCGATACGTTGCCAATCTGGCCTCGCCCTGTATTAGGATATGCAGGGGGGTGAGGTTCAGTAGCATTTCTAGCGCCGCTGATGGGGTAGTGCGTATGGCTCCAGTTACCGCCACTGTCGCCATTCTCTGCAGTGAGGAGAGCCTTGATATGGCCGTTTTTCGAGTTGTAATCGGCCACCAGGCGATACTGCCATAGGTTATTATTGGTTTTATGACCGAACCATATAGCCAGTACATTTGCTTGGGGTTTAATCCCCATGACTTCCCGCAAATTCTATGGCACGTCCACAGGGCGTACCTTGCTTTGCGGATTGTCTTGTCCAAGTGGGAGTTCCAATTCAGCGATTTATCCAGGGTGATTCCTAGATACTTCGCCTCCTCCACAAATGGTATGGTTTCTCCCCGTAGAGTAAGAGGTCTCAATTTCAGGATCCTCCTTCTCGTGAACGGGACAACTGATGTTTTGCTAGGGTTTACGTTTAACCGTTCCCCTATACACCAGTTCTGAGTCGCATCCAGTGCCTCCTGCATGGCTTCACAGATTTGGTTTTCATCCGTGCCCCTTGCAAGAATGACTATGTCATCAGCATACGCTTGCACTTCGACGTCAAGCGTATCTATTATTGCAAGCAGATCGTCTACCAGTAAAGACCACAGCAGGGGGGAAAGAACCCCTCCCTGCGGGCATCCCCTGGCAGTCCTCAGCTTGACCGTGTCGCCACATAGTGATGTTGTCACGGTTCTGGTGTCGAGCATTGCTCTGATCCAGCCTGTAATAGCCGGTGGAACCCCTCTGTCCCTCGCGGATTTGCAGAGTGATCCCGTCAGAGCAGCGTTGAAGGCCCCTTCTATGTCCAAGAAAGCTGTTACCGCAATTCCCTTGTAGTCCAGGGTTTGCGCAACTTTCCCGGCTAGGTTATTCAGCGCCAAGTCCGTTGACTTCCCTTTTTGGTAGGCATACTGGTGCACACTAAGAGGGTTAATACTCAGTATCTCCCTCCTGATGTAGCCATCCAGCACCTTTTCCAGGGTCTTTAGGATAAATGACATCAGGCTTATAGGTTGGAAGGATTTTGGTAGGGGATCTGTTTTTCCCACCTTAGGTAGATAGACTACCTTTACTTCCGACCAGCTAGTTGGAATGTAATTCCACGCTAGGCTCGCCCTGAACAGTCTTATAAGGTGGAGGATTACTTTCTCCAAGCCTTTTTGGAGTAAGACAGGGAAGACCCCATCTATTCCTGGTGCTTTGTATGGTTGGAAGGATTTGACCGCCCAACTTACTGATCTGTAGGTAACGATTTTGTTTACCACCTTCCAGTCCTGCTTCCCCGGTCTCTTAGTTCGATCCCGTGGAAGCATTGTATCCGGTGTTTCGTTACTTAGAAGGGAATAATCTGGGAAGTGATTTTGGGCCAGGATCTCTAACGTCTCTTTACCAGAGGCCGTATATGCACCTAAGTGAGTGAACACTTGTAGCGTGCTGACATGAAGTTCTTAGAAATTTTGTGCAATATATGATACATAAATGTTGTTTTAGTTTACATAATGAGTACCGAAAAATAAATATATGATATGTGTTTATTATTCTAATATTTTTGAGAATTGAGGATAATTTTCGAAGATATAAGATTTTGAAAGTTGTGAGAATTTTTTTTTGTTATTTTGTTTGATATGTTGGGGAAGGAGAGTATAGGTTTTGGGGATTGTGTAGGTGAATGATCTGAGGCTAAAGGCTGATTTGCAATTAGGGATATAGAGTCTAGTCTTACTTCGTGTGTCATGGTTTGATCTCATGTAGTTTAAGGCATTACGATGTTTATAAGCATATGTACAGAGACTGTGGAAGTACAGGCATCTAATATTGGGTACATTCACAGAATATAATAGATGGGATGGGTAGCGTCTCTTTTGTTTAAAAATAATCTTAAGGATGTACTTTTGAATTATAGTTAGTTTTTGTAAGTGATTCTTGTACGTTCCGCCCCATACCAGTATACCATAGCGGATTAATGATTCAACAAGACTTTTATAGACTATAATTAATAATTTTCTTGATAGGAATTCACGTAATTGATAGAATTTATAAATTAGTTTTCTAATTTTATTTGTTATGTGGTCAGTTTGGTTATTTCATTTTAAATGTTGATCTATTATAATGCCCAGGTACTTAACCGCCCTGCTCTCCCCGATCTCGACACACATGCCATCAATTGCTATAGATGTGAAATTGGGTCTATTTGCCTTTGTCATTGAGAATGCTACATACTGAGTTTTGACTATATTTAGAGAAAGTTGATAAGTATCTAGCCAATATTTAATTTTTTTCATTTCTCTTTGTACTTTTGCTATATTTTATGTTTTGTTTGTTTGTATGTTTATTTAGATTTGTCCACTAGATGGCCATATAGTATGTCAGGCTGTGATAAAAATAGGCGCGTTGAAGATGAGCGACCCGAACACGAAGATGTCGCCCAACTGCTACGTGTCGACCTGTGTCTTCACTTGGAACATAGGGACGGACGCGTTCGAACTAATCGAGCCGCCTGCGGAGTACCGCATGCAGCCGCACACCGCCAACGTGCCCAAGTTCCACATCGATATACCTCGCGTCGTCACCAGGAAGGTCCTCGTCATGGACCTCAACTGCGACGAGTCCAAAGGCTGTCTCAGGGATTACAACAATCATTATGAAATCGTCATGGACAATTTCGACAGGCAATGTAAGTTAACTGCGTCATTATTAGGGGTGTTTTTCACTCCTAATAATGTCACTTTCTAATTTCTGATGAATAATTTGAGGTTTTGGTCATTGTTCACGTCAAGTTCTAACCTAACATGATAATATACATTTTAAAAGTTGGGCTATATCAATTTTCACTTTCCTTATATAAGTATTGCCAAATTGGGTTTTTTCCCCCAAAATAAGGGTAAATTATCACATTAACCGCCATAGATGCGTGTAAGTGTATTATACAGGGAATTTTTTGTTTAAGTATTCATATGCATAAGATGTAAATTGTTTGACAATCGTTTTTTAAAAGAGTTCAATTTGAAGCTTTAAACGAGTGTTTTCCACTCCCTAACTAAGCATGAAGTAAAATTTCGAGTTTAGAAAAGCCTGAAAATTTGGATTTGCCGGGCGGAGCGAAGCGAGCCCGGCAAGTCCAAATTTTCAGGCTTTTCTAAACTCGAAATTTTACTTCATGCGCTACGCGTATAGAACACTGGATTTAAGTGGAGTTCAAAAAATTAGTCTGTAGAATACTGCTTAAGTAACATATTGTAAACTTCGCAATACTTTTGTGTCTTAGACGCGTGGCACATGAAGTAAAATTTCGAGTTTAGAAAAGCCTGAAAATTTGGATTTCATCCAAATCCAAATTTTCAGGCTTTTCTAAACTCGAAATTTTACTTCATGCTTAATCTGGGAGTGAAAAACACTCGTTAAAAGTTTCAAATTTAATTCTTTTAAAAATCAACCAATATCTGAATATTTATAGAATATATGTTGCAAACGGGATATGTATACCTACTAGAAAAGGTCCCTGTATAATTAATAAATAATTTATATAACAACCTTTTTTTTTTAATTTTAGATGCAGAAGATGGTGATAATTTATTTGATTGAAATCTAAATGTGTTGTGTAAGTGAAAAGGAGGAATTCTCAATTTTCTCATGCGTTTGTTTAAATGATAGTTCTAAAGAAGAAAAAAACGTACATTGTGTATTAATTTGTAAGCATTTACAACTATTAAGTATTCCCTTCGAAATATGTAAAATAAGTTCATCTGTGATTATCAAAGTTGTGACGTTGAGGAGGATTTAAATTAAAAATTGTATCGTTGTCTCAGAATTTGGTTTTGCTGTGCAATTACTCGGCTCGATTTAATTCCATTTGTTTTTTTTTTACTTCCAATTTGATATTATTATTTTTTAAGTGTTTATAGTTTTTGCGTTTCTTGCCCTGAAGATGAGTTCGGCCTCTCTATTTTTTTTTTTTTTTGTAAATTTATGTGTATTTAATTTTTGCCAGTGAATTCTCTGTGGTTGAGACTAATGTGTCAATAAATTTCAATTTGTATTTACTTTTTTTGTTTATTTATTTATCGTTATTATAAATTGGTTTATTTGGATTTATAATCTAGATGGCTTTTTTTCTGCACCGAATTTACAGAATGGTAAGAAATAAATAAAGTAGATTTAAAAATATGTTCGCCACCAGCGTTATGTATATGTGACACTAAATTTTTGATTTCATTATAATGTGCTCTACAAAATCGTGCCGCAAACAGATTGATTGAATTTAACAAATGAAAAGCCGACAGCGCGATCTGGGCTAAAAGACAATTACCTTTTTGTAGCCTTTTAAGCAATTGTTCAAATCAATAAACAATTATAAAGACAAGTGGTTTCGAATTTGTCTCTTTGGGCCTAGTAGTGAACGTGTTGAGTAAATTAATGAATATTTTTAGTTTATCGTTTGCTTCAAAATCTTGCTTTAACCCTGTAGTGTAGTGTATGAGCCAAGTTCAAGATCCAGAACACTGGACTGACAAATCAAGAACATCATATTTTTGAGTAAAACTTGATTTAATCTATATTAATTTTTCGACGAAGAAACAAAAGTAGAGCAATAAATGGTTGAAAAAGACTACAGGAAATTAATTTTAAATTGAATAATTTATTTTTGAGCTCACAGCATTGTTTCAGTTTCGAGTACATTTTTCAGCATCTAAAAATGTCACAGATGCGAAGCAAATTTCTTATACAGGGTGTTGATTTGTCTAGGTATACATGGGGATTTAAAACATTTATGCATTTTTCTGCTTCCCAGGTCATTTTAGAGGAAACATAGAAGAGTAAACAAAAATTAAGAAAAAAATCCTACGTATTTACTTTGTATCAACATTGTAACAACATTAAACGTTGTATTAATGTTGATGAAACATTACTTCAATGTGTTTGCTCAGTGGGTATTTGGTTAAAATTCGACGTCGTTTACTATTTTTAACCAATTTTGTAAATATACGAAAATTTAATAATTTAACTTCAAGCTGGGTATAAGAACTAATTGTTTGATTTGAGTTATGTGGAGTATTTAATCACAATGAAAAAACTGTATTTATTCCTTACTTCACTTTTATTTTTATGTGTTAGATGTACATTTCGAGTGCTAAGCACTCATTATCAATAACTAATGCTCTTACAAACTAGGTGCGCAATTATATATACCTGAACAAAAATGGTGGAAACGGCAAAACCTAAATATAATTACATTTGTGTCGCAAGGTTGAATAACATTAAGGGGATTACATTATGGACTGTTGAGGGGATTACGATTTTTCGGGTTTTTCAAGAGATTTAAGAGTGGATTGTCTAACGGGCTTAAATCGAAATTCAATAATTTATCTTTCTGTTTGTGCATTTCTATGGCCTCCAACATATTTAATCGGAAATGTGATGATTGTTTTAGTAATTTGATATTATGTTTCGAAAAAGAATGTCCTGTCTTTAAATTATGGTCAGCTAAAGCGGATTTATCTATGTTTCTATTTTTGACGTGGTATATGTGTTCTTTGAATATTTTTAACAAATTCCTTTGGGTTTGGCCTATGTAACATTTGTCACACTCATTGCATGCAATTGAATAAATTCCGGACTCTTCTAAGTGGCTCCTTTTTGTAAATTGATTGCCTAGTAATGATCCTAATTTGTTGTTATTATAAAATGAAATGTACATCTAACACATAAAAATAAAAGTGAAGTAAGGAATAAAAACAGTTTTTTCATTGTGGGTATAAGAAAATGATATGGGTATTTACAGCACCTGATTCCGGCTATGTAGAGGTCTAATACTTGATTTTTATGGCTAAAATCATCAACCCCGCATCCGTAGCTTTCATTTAATACCCTTTCCGCGATTCTCTTGCGTCTATATCAAAAATAATGAATATGGACGGGTGTTCATGAAACTATTTATTTTAAATTTTCGTAATTTTCAAGACTGGATAAAAAAATAGTAAACGAAGTCAGATTTTACCAAATAACGATTTAAATACCTAGGGTTTTTTTCTTGATTTTTGTTTACTCTTGTATGTTTCCTCTAAAATGACCTAGGAAGCTGGAAAATGCATAAATATGGTTTTATATGTTAAATCCCTATGTATACCTTTATTTTAAATTCACTTGGTTTGTTTTACTAATAAATTTATTTTTCGACTAGTTTCGGCTTGATTCCATTTACAAGAATTGACAAATTTCTTATTGGTAAAACTTGGCACTCTACTGATACTTTATCTAAGCTTTCATAACTGTTTCAAACTTACCTGTTACAAATTAACAATTTTAAATCTTGTGAATGTCACAACATTTTTTGTGCTAGCATTGTCACTAATCACTTTTGATTTTGTGCAACAAATATTTTGATAAAATAAGGTCTTGGATAGTTAATCTTTTCAACAATTTGTGCATAAATAATCGTGACATAATTAAAAATATGCCAATATTAATGTGATATGAATTAACATTTGTAGTAGATAAATTCAAGGGTAGACAATGCTTATGGGAGAACTGGATTCCGAGTTTTCGAGGATAGAAAAGGAGAGACTGTGGTCGGGAAGTGGGTCCATCTACTTATGAATAGAGTAAACGTAGAAGTATTCTAGAGAAAACTGCTCCGGTCGCGTCTACACACACACACACAGGCAAACGCGCTCGCTCTTATTTCGTCGTGTAATTTGATCCCGTCTACACCACTTGTACGATGATAAATTTGATGACCTTCAGAAAAAATAAACTGTTCCGAAACATTTCTTTTATTTTCAGATTTCCAGCGTGTTCGAAATTATGGACTTTGGGAATCAGATATATTTAAAAAGCTCCTAAATAAACCTAACATTTAACTAAAAATCAAAAAATTAAATTCAATGAGTTTACATTAAAGAATTCATTTGATATTATTTTTATCATGATTGTTTTTTTTTCTTCATAATTTCAATTATAACTTTAGGATGTACTAAATTTGGCAAATAATTTATATTATTGATTAGTTAAACAGAGAGTTTTTTAAGTATAAATAACTCAATATACAGAATACACTGTACATTTTCCGGGCTTTTCTAAACTCGAAATTTTACTTCATGCGCCCCGCGCACAAAACACTGATTTTACGTGAGGTTCAAATATACTTAAATTTCACAATATTTTAGTGTTTTATACGCGTGGCGCATGAAGTAAAATTTCGAGTTTAGAAAAGCCCGAAAAATTTGTCTCGGGTCGCTGCGCGACCATCGACAAATTTTCACGGGGTTTTTCTAAACTCGAAATTTTACTTCATGCTTAGTCTGGGAGAGGAAAACACTCGTTTAAAGCATCAAATTGAACTCTTTTAAAAACACAACGAATATCTACAGATTTAAAGAAAATAAGGTGAATTTGAAATATGTATACTTTAAAGGAAAACTTCCTGTATATGAACTGTGGTAGACGAATTATAAAATTTATTATCACCACAAAAAGTCTATTCGAAAATATTTTTTTTATTTTGAGATTTCAAGCGTGTTCTAAATTATGAAATTCGGGAATATATTTTATAAAAACAAATTTACAATTCTAAAATATATTTTCAACGTTTTTAGTTATTTAATATATTTTTAATAAAAAAATTGTTAAAATTATTAGATTAATCGATTATTGTTCCAAATATTCATAATTTGTATAAATAAACAGTCATTTTACAATGAAAAAATGTAAAATATATTTCCAACATTTTTAGTTATATATATTTTTAATAAAAACGTGTTTAAAAATTACATTTTTAATATATTTATGTTATTAAACATTTTTTATTTAAAAGTTAGATAAATACAAAAATCTATTTCCAATGAAAAAATCAAATTGAAAAATGTTTGATGGGTATTTTAATTGGAATTGATAATAAAAAAACAGAAATTATTTCAATAAAATAGATAAATTATTTACGAATACACAAAACTAAAAACATAGAAATATAGATGTTTTAGAGATGGTTTAATCTCTGTGGTGATTTCCTTTCGCACTGGTTCGAAATTACCACTATTTCCGATGCGGGTGAATGAAGTTGAAATAAAATACTTCGTAGCACTTATTAAAATTTTAAACTTATATTCACCGTAAATAAAATGTACAGAGTTATATACACTGATTTAAATATAAAATATTTTGATGTGTTGAGGTTAGATTTTGAGTAAAATGTTGAGATGTTTGTCGTTTCAAGAATAGAATTGTTATGTCAGTTTCTACATTTCAAAAGAACCAAAAACTGAGTGTTGCAAAGTGGGGGTTGTGTTGTTATTGGTCAGCGATGGTCACGGGATGCAAATCTGTGGCAAAGGAAGGGATGCACCCTTCGTTTACCTAGATTGTATTATGCGTCGAAGGGACGCATTTCTAGGAATTAGCCACATGGCCATACAAATTATTTTTTCTGCGAATATTTCCCGAACGGACGAACAACAACACAACACCCCTCGTAGCTAACAGAGCCGTTCAACTTTACAACGGTCTATTAAAAGTACATTAAGATTTGAACTACATTCTTGTCGAAAATATACAAATATCTGGAGAAAATACAATCCAGCAATAAAGTAATAAAATAAAGATTAAGCAGAAAACATAAAATTGAATATTGAAACTGAAATGTGTTATAAAAATAAAATATTTACAGATACAAATATATGAATAAAAAAGGCTAAATATACAAATAAATTTACACATAATTTATGTACAATAAAGTGCCGCAACAATAGATTCATATAAACTTTCATGTATACAAAAAACTAACAAACATTAAAAAACTATATTAAATATACATATAACTGTTTTCTTATTTATTAACGATATTTTAGAAGCAGTTTTTTCGTTTTTTTTTTATTCAGTAATAATTATACAGAATAGATCGAAGTGTAACACAAAATCAACAGAATATATTTTAAATTAAAAGCCAACAAATCAACACCTCATCATTTGCTTGTTTAATTTCATGACACCCCGGTTTTTAAAAATGCAATAAATAGCAAAGCTCGGTGTGTATATTTTTACTTTAACCAAATGAATATCATAATTTCCCTGAAATAATTAGGGAAGATAATATTTTAATTTTGAGAAATTAACATTAAAAATGCTACGTTCCGTTTCATCCATTTACAAGGAAAAAAGTTAATTCGATATTCATACACGTTATTCAGGTGTATGAATATCGAATTAACTTTTTTCCTTGACTATTTTCTTTTTGGACAATATTCATTATTTTAGTGGGGATAGCTTTATAGAAGGGATGAAAAATCAAATTCTTCGAAGTGATCTAGCTGTTTTTACCTATTTGTAGGCATTTTTTCGACCACGTTTTTATTATGGTGTATACCCTCAAGTATTGCGCGACCAGAGCAATACCACTGCAACTTACAGATAATCCGCAACCTTCTAAAAACCATAAATATTTTGGGATTTAAAAAGATTATTGACTGTTGACACATTTAATCCGTATCCGCAGAATCCAATTCGGTAATTTCTTATCATGTTTTTCACTAACCGATATTTTAGTTAGACACTTTTTGATCGGGTTTTCTTAAATCATTTTGAATTATTTTTACTTACCTATTTAGTATGAGTATGTCAAAATCAACGGGACAACTCGAAAACTTGTTCGTATAGATAATAAACAAATAACTGTACATTTTAAGCCATATTGAATATCGCGTAACCTAGCCCTAGCCCTTTAAGTTTGTAAAAGTTGATTTATTACTTTAATTCATTTTGGTCTACCCTAATATTAAACGGTCTACGGTAATGGCCAAATTATATATTGTATCGATAGAGTAAGTTAATACCAATCCAAAACAAATTTATTTGTTGAAACTGGACTGAAATTGCCGGAATTATGAATTTTTTTAGTTATATCATACTTGTATATTTTGATGTTTCATACATTTTTGTTTAAATATTAAAAATTATTATATTTTTTGCTATACTCCTCAATAGTTAATAATAAAAACTGCTTTTGTTCCTCGTCATTGGTTAACAAAGTATTAAACTCTTGAAATAATTTGACTTTTAGTCATTCACAACAAGAATGTTGCTAAGAATCTCACGGCCGGCAGTATAATCCTGACATAAATTTGAGCCTCACGGTTGTTTTTTTTACTACGTGATAACTTAAATCGTTATTACTCGGTGGAAAACACTCGTTGGGAGTTTCAAACCGAACGCTTTTCAAAAACAATGAATGCCTGAAAATTTACCTAGTATACATCGGGTTATGTATGTACCTAATCAAAACATGGCTATCTTTTCGATGCTACAAAATTGTGATTAAGCTCTTTTCGTTGCTATTCAATTGACTTTATTTTCATTCTAACACAATCTATCTCAATATCCTAATTCTACAATATACAGGGAGTTTTTCTTTAAAGTATACGTATTCCAGATTCACTTTATTTTCTTTAAATCTTTAGATATATGAAAACTATTAATGGATATCGATAGCTAACGCCATCTAATCCATTAATAGTTTTCACATATTGGCTTGAAATAGTCAGAAATGTTCAGTATTCCTCAGCACTGGGTCGGGACCACACTGAAGAGGACCTTAAAGTCCGAAACGCGTCTGTGGGTATCTGGTGCCGGAATACTGAACACAAATTCAACTTTAGATATATGTTGTTTTTACAGGAATTCAATTTGAAGCTTTAAGCGAGTGTTTTCCACTCCCAGGCTAAGCAGGAAGTAAAATTTCGAGTTTAGAAAAGCCCCGTGAAATTTTGTCGAGGGTCGTGCAGCGACCCGAGACAAATTTTCTGGGCTTTTCTAAACTCGAAATTTTACTTCGTGCGCCACGCGTATACAACACTAAAATTTTGTGAAATTTATGTATATTTGAACCTTACTTGAAATCAGCGTGTTATACGCGTGGCGCATGAAGTAAAATTTCGAGTTTAGAAAAGCCCAGAAAATTTGTCTCGGGTCGCTGCGCGACCCTCGACAAATTTTCACGGGGCTTTTCTAAACTCGAAATTTTACTTCATGCTTAGTCTGGGAGTGGAAAACACTCGTTTAAAGCTCAATTCAAGACAAATTTTCTGGGCTTTTCTAAACTCGAAATTTTACTTCATGCGCCACGCGTATAAAACGCTGATTTCAAGTAAGGTTTTTTTAAAAAACAAGGAATATCTAAAGATTTAAAGAAAATAGCTAAATTTGGAAAACGTATACTTTAAAGAAAAACTCCCTGTATATTATTATGTTGTATTCAACTTAAATATTTTTAAGTTATTACTCATATTAAGATTAAGATTCATTTCTTGCTTGATGAACATAAATATCTAATCCATGTTACATATCAAATATTTAGCTTAAATGTTTTGATAGTTGTTGCTTACATTATACGGCTCAGTCAACTTAGCCCCCCGAAGTACGACTTTGTTGAAAAAAACTTGTCAGTTAGGCTACTGTTTTCTAGGCATCATCTTTGTAATAGCCAGTGTCTTTGAACATACATAAAGTAATTACAACGCCAACATATTTCTTGGAAGCGGTATTTTATATGCCAATCATGATTTTGTATTGAAATTCAGCAAGTAAATGGTAATACGCATACAGGAGCTGAAAGCTCTCACATCAAAGTTTGGATGTGAACTTTTTTTTACCTGATATTTTTGCGAGAATATTTTTTTTCATATTCTGCTGGCGCTAGCTCTAAGCAATCTTTTGCACCCAATTTGATTAAAAAAATCTCATTTCGGGGGGCTAGGGTTTAAAATGTTTTATAATCTTTTTGGGTTGTGGGGGTGGCGCTAGCTTTTAAATTGGTAGCGCTAGCTCTGAGGAATCCGAATACTGTAAGAAAACTTAAAAAATCCTAAACTCGGGGGGCTAGCATCAACCTAGCCCCCCGAAAGTTCACACCCCCGTAACTGTCTTGTCTAAACGGCGCTAGCTCTAATTTTTGTGGCGCTAGCTAGCGCTAGCTAAGGCCCGTCTAGCGCAACAGTTATTTTTTAAAAAGTCGAACTTCGGGGGGCTAAGTTGACTGAGCCGTATAAATAGAGGATTGCAATAACATTCAATTACAATTCATTTATTCCTTATTTACTTACTATCAAGATATGACTCATCATAAATCAGCCAAATCTGAAAAAAATATATTGGGCTCGGTGCAATGTTGAGCAAGAATCTTGTTATTTGAAATGCATTATAATAACTACCTTATTATTATTATAGTTCTATTTTTTCTAAAATAATTAACAATGAATATGCACGCAGTTAAGCCCTACATTTTTTTAAACATTCGCCAAACAAATATTACATGTGCTCAGTAAAAAATAGTTGATTTGTAACATTAATCTACGACAACGTCATATTGGTGTTATTCTTACTATTATAGTTTTGATATCATTGATGCGTTGATGAAGTCGCAGTTAGTTCAAATAGGTCCGATTGCTAGAAACTTTACAATTTACTTTAATAGTTTTATTGCGAGAAGTTTTATGGCATTTAACAACTGCTTTAACAACGAAAGATTTAAGACGAAATAATGATTTGAACAAGACTGATTGTTATTCGATTGCTTCTGGCTAATTAATCAGCTTAAAAAACTTTACAAATAATTTAATAATACCGACACTGTCAAATAATAAGGAAAGTCAATATTAAAGGTATATTACACATCTTTATTTAAATTAGTGAAACATTTCGTGTTTTCTATATTAGTGAACATGCAGTATAAAAAAATACTTATTCCATTAGCAGTCAGAAAGCATGAAAATAAAACACTAGTACAATAAAATATCGATTATAATTGCGAAATATTAATTTTACGAGAATAAATGCTAACGACGCGAGCCGATTTTGTTAACTATGATTGAAAAAAGAAAAGAAAAACAAACGCGAAGCCGCGCAGCGTTCACCGGCCCAGAGATAAACGCTGGCCGCATGCTGCTCGCCCCTCCAATAATTGTGCAGATGAGTGTACAACGCGTTCAACTAAGAGAAGATCCGCAAGGCGGCGGTATTTTACGGTCTTATTTTTCAAGATTTTTATTTTAACCTGACTCGGGCATGAGCTATCGCATTCTTATGAAATGTTCACATTATATTCCTTATAGTATAAACTAGTAAGATATGGGAATATTTTTTTTAATTTTGAAAAATTTAACATTATTTTTTTTATACCTCTGAAAGCAAATTGTTTAAAAAAAAAGTACTTCGATATTTTACTAGATAATTGGGCTTAATATACGCTGTCAAAATTTCAACTTTCTAGGACCTTTAGTTTTTAAATAAACCTAACATTAAATTTCAGACCACTGTTATATTCCCCTTAACCAAAACACAGACAATGTTTCTATAACTAGCGTTGTACTGTCGCGTAAATTCATCTTAAGGGGAATATAACAGTGGTCTGAAATTTAATGTTAGGTTTATTTAAAAACTAAAGGTCCTAGAAAGTTGAAATTTTGACAGCGTATATTAAGCCAAATTATCTAGTAAATCGAAGTACTTTTTTTTTAACAATTTGCTTTCAGAGGTATGAAAAAAATAATGTTATATTTTTTTTTTTTAAAAAAAGTATTCCCATATCGTACTAGTTTATACTATAAGGAATATAATGTGAACATTTCATAAAGATGCGATAACTCATGCCCGAGTCGAATAAAAACCTTGAAAAATAAGACCGTAAAATACCGCCTCCTTGCGGATCTTCTCTTAGTTGAACGCGTTATACACTCATCTGCACAATTATTGGAGGGGCGAGCAGCATGCGGCCAGCGTTTATCCCTGGGCCGGTGAACGCTGCGCGGCTTCGCGTTTGTTTTTCTTTTCTTTTCTCAATCATAGTTAACAAAAACGGCTCGCGTCGTTAGCATTTGTTCTCGTAAAATTAATATTTCCCAATTATAATCGATTTTTTATTGTACTAGTGTTTTATTTTTATGCTTTCTGACTACTAATGGAATAAGTATTTTTTATACTGCATGTTCACTAACATAGAAAACACGAAATGTTTCACTACTTTAAATAAAGATGTGTAATATACCTTTAATATTGGCTTCCCTAATTATTTGACAGTGTCGGTATTATTAAATTATTTTTAAAGTTTTTTAAGCTGATTAATAAGCCAGAAGCAATCAAATAACAATCAGTCTTGTTCAAATCATTATTTCGTCTTAAATCTTTCGTTGTTAAATGCCATTAAACTTCTCGCAATAAAACTATTAAAGTAAATTGTAAAATTTCTAGCAACCAGACCTATTTGAACCAACTGCGACTTCATGAACGAATCAATGATATCAAAACTATAAGAATAGTAAGAATAACGTCACTAATATGACGTTGTTGTTACAAATCAACTATTTTTTACTGAGCACAGGTAATATATGTTTGACGAATGTTTAAAAAAATGGAGGGTTTAACTGCGTGCATATTCATTGTTAATTATTTTAGAAAAAAATAGAACTAGAATAATAATAAGGTAGTTATTATAACGTATTTCAAATAACAAGCTTCTTGCTCAACATTGCACCGAGCCCAATATATTTTTTAAGGCCCGGCTTGGCCCGACCCGGTCATAAAATAAGAGAGATTGAGTTTTGCCTGACCCGGCCCGGTCAACATTTCAGGTCTAAATAAATAAAAAATATGCTTATCTGATTATAGGCGTAGTTTTTAGAAAAAGTAAAAAAATATATAAAATTAAGATAATTTAAATATTGAATATGATACAGGAAAATCGCCTAAGAAAAATTCAGGCCCGTGCAGTGCTCCAATTGACATATCTTCCCTAAATATTTTAGATGACAAATCTCAAATATATTTTATGTTGAGTATAAAATGTCTGCCTGAAGTCATTTTATTATTTATTTGCTGCATTCATCAAAACTAGTATATATATTTTTTTATATTAAGACGGCTTTTGCCTGGCCCTGGAATTAACATCCATTAGCCAACATTACTATTATATTTAATTTTGTTTATTTTTACTCCATACCACTCATTTACTCATTCATTTTTACCTTTTTTCTAAATTTTTCACTTTCAATTATTTTTCCTTTCCTTCTTTCTTCCTTTTTCTCTTTACAACTCTAATCTTATCATCTAATTTTCTAACTGGGATAATACAGGGATCACACTCTTCTCGCCTAGGGGCTCATCAAGGCATTTTAGACACAAACAACACTGAGCCGCGGTACATGGGATGCCCAACGAAGGATGAAACATAGGAAATAATAAACCTAAAGCTTAACCTAAATATTAATACTAAAAAAAAAAAAAAATAATAAAAAATTTAAAAAATAAAAAAAAAGAACTTATATAGTTATGTTAATTGATTGGAAATATTTAAAGACCTGCTTGTACACATATATATTTTTTGAGTCCATAATTGTTCTAAAATTCAATGGTAGAGTCAAATGTCTATTTATTGAGTTTAACAGTATATCTCTTTCGGTATCAAACATTTGACAACACATCACTATATGATCTAAGGTCCCAACTTCCCCGCACTGGCAGAAAGGGTCGGTTTTAACCTTAATCTTGTTTAAGTAATAAGGACAAATTCCTTGATTACAACGTAATCTTGTAAGTGTTTTCACAAACAATTTAGATGCATCCGTGTCCTTTATAAACCATGGTTTCTGAGGAACATCTTGCACAATGCTTTCATAGAACAACCCAAGATTACTATTATTAACAAAAGTCTGACATTTCTCGTCTAGTTGTCTGTTTAAATAAATGAACAAATCCGAGGGAGTGAGCGAATAGTTTAAATAACAATCACCATTTAAGCCTTCTCTTGCTACAGAATCAGCTACCTCATTGCCGCTGATACCCGAATGCCCCTTTATCCAGATCAAGGACACATTCATTTGACAATAATTTATGTATTCCATTACCCCTGCAGAAATTTCATTTAATTTGGATGAAAATCCGAATGATTTATAAAAATCAAGGATGCTTCTGCAATCAGAAATGTCTGTAACATAATCTCATCGGTACCTTTTGTAAATGTAATGTGACTAAGAATAATACCCTTGAAATAATTGAATTAACCTGACATACAAAACGTAAACTGGAAATAGAGTATTCAATAATTTTTGCAATTACACTTCTCAGAGAAAATCTATTATACTTATTCTATTAAAAGACATCTTGTTGTTTTCTAAATGTTTTTGATTATCATCACTTAACGAGACTTTTCATCATATTTCAATATTTGAGCCAATTATCTCAAATATTAGGGATAACACTTGTTTCTGATTCCTGGGACCCTAAAACGTATATTTCCCTACAAAAAAAGATAGCCATGAGGTCGGTAACAATTATTAAAATGTAAAATTTATAATGTTATTAATGTGACTAATTACTTGATTTAACAAGTTTGTTTGTTTCGCAGTTTTTGATAATATTCTCAATTATAAAGTTTCATGATTTTTATATAATTTGTACTTTCTCTATATAACATTTCGTGTATCTCGGGAAGTATTGAGAATATCGAAAAATATTTCTGCTTATTCTTTTTCAAATTATCCCTATGCAGCCGCACGACGGATGCCATAAATTTTAATCCAAAAATTAGGTAACATTTTAGTGCCCACTGAGTATTGTTGGTGTTGGTCAAATGGCACACAATAAGCGTTTATAAAATTTCAATCGGAAAAGTACAAGTTGATCATGTAACAATCGTTCAAAGTAAACGGATAATTAATGTAGTCAGTGCAAAAACCACAAATTTCTGAAATTGTTAATATTTATTAAAAGTATGGTTCATTTAATAAAAAAACGCATCGTGATTAAAATATATACTGTGTCCATTTTGGGATCTGATTTTTATCTTTTGCAGAATAAACACTCATGTTGAATTGAATTATTGCTTTGTGTTTTAATAAATTTGATGCCAAACACTGACTTTTCGTAGCAACTACTGTTTTGACGATTTTATTTTCGTATAATCGTTCACTATTTTCAAGCTATATTTTAAATTAAACTGAGGAGAACTCAAAAATAATACCTCGAAAATACTGCTAGTAGGTAAAGAAATGATTTTAATTTTATTGTAATCGTTTTCGTTCAATAAGCGATACAAATTCAAATTCCAATTACATTGGAAATCTTTACATGAAACATACAATGCGCCTTGAAACGGGGCACATAGTATATTTAAAACTATTTTAACCCATTAACGGCCAAGCAATTTTAACTCTAAAAGTTAATTTTAATTAAAATTCTACACTTTTTTTGTGATATCTATGAATTACATACTGTGAATTTTTTCTTCAAATACACATAATGTATACGTGAATTTAATAAAAAGTTAAAAATCATAAATAGTTTATTATTATATTAAAGTGATAATGGATTTTCAATAAATTAGTGCCTCAACAATGTAATGTATTCGCTGTCAATGTTTAGGCATTCGTCGATTTTATATAAAAACGTGCAATATGAAGTTAAGAACGAGTGTATCCACTCCCAGACTAAGCATGAAGTAAAATTTCGAGTTTAGAAAAGCCTGAAAATTTGGCTCGGGCGCGTAGCGAAGCGGAGCGACCGAGCCAAATTAGGCTTTTCTAAACTCGAAATTTTACTTCATGCGCCACGCGTATAAAACATTGTAATATTGTAAAGTATTTATAATACACTTTAAATAACAAAATATTTAAATTTTTCTTGGTATATTTTCAATTCAGGTCAAATAATATAATATATCAAATAAACTTATCTAGTAACTTAATTATCAAAAAAATAATAATGTTGCGTGTATGCACCAACGGCGCTTAATGGGTTAAAAACTTCAAACGGTAATAATTCAAAAACTAAAAAAAATGACTTAACTGCATTTTGCACTGACCCCTTTAATTAAAAAAGAAACCCTTATCGATCAGTAGATTTGATCTGATCAATAAGATTGATCTGATTAGTTAATAAAATGATAAGTTGATGTATTTGTTTTACTTTTTATCAAAAGTTAAATAGTTTTGTATTTTAAGATTCTTGTACAAAATAAATAATACTTAATGAATTTTACAACGTTCACATATAATTTCATAAAATCTATTCTCTAATAACGCAGAAAATAAAATTGTAGAAGGAAACGCATGAATGAATGTAACACGCATCCTTAGCTCGTTAAAAGAAAAAAACGTGTTTTCAAGATTGAAAAATCAACATCTGGAATATGATACAACGAGAAGCGCGGAATAGAGGGAGAAAGAAATTTCTCTCTCACTCTCTCTCTCTCTGAGACTTGATTTCGCGACATCTGGAGTAAAATAGTCGTAACCGACCGACCGCAAGAAGCCAGACTGGTGTATATAGGCAGCCATATACACCAATTTGGCATCCAGCGCTCTGCTCCCATTCGCGTGTACCCAAAATTTATATGGGGACTGGCTAACTGGATATATATGAACTGTGATAAATTGTTGTGTAAAATTCATAGATATACAAAAGAATACTTATTATTATTCCGTCCGCTAATTTTTATTGATCATGTAAATACTAATCTAGGTAAGGTAATACAGTAGTTATATTGTATACTTATTTTAAAATAATTGCTTTTGATTGGATTAAAGATAATTCCATATTCTAGGTGTATGTTGGGTTGCCAACATTGCGCTCACGTTTAAAGATGATAATTACATTTTTGTTCAAATAATAATCCGCTAGTTGTTATTCAACAAATAATAACCTAAGTAAGGTATTACAGTAGTTATATTGTATAATTATTTATAAATAATTGCTTTTGATTGAATTAAAGATAATCCCATATTCTAGGTGTATGTTGGGTTGCCAATATTGCGCTCATGTTTAAAGATGATAACTACATTTTTGTTCAAATAATAATATTCCGCTAGTTTTTATTCAACAAATAATAACCTAAATCAGGTAATACAGTAGTTATATTGTATACTTATTTTAAAATAATTGCTTTTGATTGAATTAAAGATAATCCCATATTCTAGGTGTATGTTGAGTTGCCCATATTGCGCTCATGTTTAAAGATGATAATTACATTTTCGTTCAAATAATTCTCGTAATTATTTAAATAATATCCTAGATAACAGTATATTTACTTTGAACAACATTATATAGTTTAATTTTGAAAGGACTGTCATTCTTTACTTTCTCTATGTGAATAGGATTTGATTTTGTAGTAATTAGGTTGCCTATATTACGTTCCGGAAATTAAATGGAAATTGATTTTTACTTTCCCCCGTATGTAATACCGGGCTTTCATTAATTCCCGAACCCCACGTGACCAAAAATAATAGGCAACCAAATGTACAAGGTGGTATGGCTCACACAAAAATTCCCTAGATTTAAAAATATTTATTCGCCGGCGTATTTATATGACGACTGAAAATATTATATTTAAAATGATTAAAAAATAGTCTCATCTTCAAAAATGTAACTAATTTTTATTAATTTTTGCAGTATTTGCTTATCCTAGCAAATTGACTCTGCAAAATAAATAGAAATAAAACTCAATGTTTCAGAATAATTAAACAATTTTTGCTTACCTGAAAATTCCGGGCGAATCTTGTAAGATCTCAAAGGTTGGTTTAACGATGCACCGCACATAAACGTTTATGTCAATTTTGACTTTAGTAACGTTTGGTTACTTTTTTCAAAGCCTCCAACGTACAAATACAATAATTTACGCGGCAATTTTAAATTTAGTCACGTTGGGTTCGGGAATTAATGAAAGCCCGGTACAAAGGGAAAGTATTGTTTTCGTGAAAAGTTTCGAATCAAAATTTTTAGCGGAAATATCCGTTTTGAGGTCCCCTGAGTCGAATAAGACCATTTTTGAAAAATGTCTGTCTGTCTGTCTGTCTGTGTGTGTGTCTGTGTGCGCTGTACCGCAAAAACCGCTAAAGATATCGAGATGAAACTTGAAACTTAAGCTTTTTGTCACAATCGGAAAAACTGAAAAGCTTTTGGTGAAAATCGGAAAACCAGAAGTGGTACTTTACTCTTAGCGTTTTTCAGTTTTTTCTGATTTTTTTATTAAATGTTCATCAAACAAAAAATTCTTTCAAATAAAAGTTGTAGATAATAACAAAATGAAGATGTATTGTTCACTTACTTTTTGTCATAGCACTCTTAGTTTTTGAGATATTTTAAAAGTTGTTTGTTTTATCTAGTTATTGATGTGTGACAGTGTATGTGTCGATACAATTGAAAAATGTTTCAAATAAAAGTTGTAGGAAATAAAAAAGTAAAGATATTTTGTGGATTCACTTTTTGTCATAGCACTCTTATTTTTTGAGATATTTAATAAATAGTGTTTTTTATCTAGTCATTGATTTGTGTCAGTGTGTGTGTTGATACAATTGGAAAATGTTTCAAATAAAAGTTGTAGGTAATGAAATATTAAAGATTTTTTGTATCTTCACTTTTTGTCATAGCACTCTTAGTTTTTGAGATATTCAATAAATAGTGTTTTTTATCTAGTCATTGGTTTGTGTCAGTATGTGTTGATCCAATTGAAAAATGTTTCAAATAAAAGTTGTAGTTGTAATGCTACAAATATTTTAAAAGTGATTTAATACGCAATTTACGGGGGAAAGTACTATGATGGACACATCACCATTTTTAAATTAATCGTTATCATTTAAATAAAATCGGGCCAAATCTGTTAGAAATAATCTTCAATTTAACGTACATGTTACCGATTCGACTTCACATTCTTAGCAGGTTTCGTGTTTGTTATGTTTACAAAACCCACTTGTAATATAATTCTTGATGGATAACGATCATATTATTTTGAAACTTTTCGACACGAAATTGACATGAGTAACAGAAATAACAGTATTTTGCATTTTCCTAATCGATATTTGGAGTTTGCTTAATTTTAAATCAATAAATGTATTATTGATAGTAATTTTACTTGGCAGTGTGTTGGGTTGCCTATATTGAGTCCAAGTTATTACATTTTTTAGTGTAGAATATCTATTTAATAGTCGCAGTGTATATTTTTATTTATCTAAATAGAGATTTTGGTATGTTTACAAAATCCACTTGTAATATAATTCTTGATTGAGAACGATCATGATATTTTGAAACTTTTTCATACGAAATTGGCATGAGTAAGAAAAATAACAGTATTTTGCATTTTCTAAATTGTTATTTGGAGTTTGCTTAATTTTAAATCAATAAACAATAACAATAAAATCAAAACTAAAAATTGTAAATTAAAGAAAAGTGGTATTTATGAATTAAAATGTGATGATTGTGATGCAGTGTATATAGGACAAACCGGCAGGTCTTTTGATATCAGGTTAAAAGAGCATAAGAAAGACATAGAGAATAAAAAAACAAACAACCGGTTTTTCTAAGCACTGTATCACATCTAATCACCATTTTTCTTCAAACGATTTAAAAATTCTGCATACAGGTAATAAGGGATTAACGCTTAACTACCGGGAGGGTTTAGAAATTTCAAAAGCCATAAAGGCAAGTAAAAATGTGGTCAACGACAACGAAGACCTTTGGAATTCCCCGATATTAAATGCCCTTATTACCCAATAAAACCTAAAACTCGAAACTGTATATATTCCCAAACAAATCCATTTGTACATCATTCTTGATAATGGCATTAAGCCGAAACTAGTAGAAAATAAAATACATATAAGTGAAACAAAACCAAGTGAATTTAATTTACAAACCTACCATAAATGTATCATCATTGCCAGTCATTATACCGGGCTTTCATTAATTCCCGAACCCCACGTGACCAAAAATAATAAGCAACCAAATGTACAAGGTGGTATGGCTCACACAAAAATTCCCTAGATTTAAAAATATTTATTCGCCGGCGTATTTTTATGACGACTGAAAATATTATATTTAAAATGATTAAAAAATAGGCTCATCTTCAAAAATGTAACTAATTTTTATTAATTTTTTCGTTGTAAATACCATTTTCGCAGTATTTGCTTATCCTAGCAAATTGACTCTGCAAAATAAATAGAAATAAAACTCAATGTTTCAGAATAATTAAACAATTTTTGCTTACCTGAAAATTCCGGGCGAATCTTGTAAGATCTCAAAGGTTGGTTTAACGATGCACCGCGCATAAACGTTTATGTCAAATTTGACTTTAGTAACGTTTGGTTACTTTTTTCAAAGCCTCCAACGTACAAATACAATAATTTACGCGGCAATTTTAAATTTAGTCACGTGGGGTTCGGGAATTAATGAAAGCCCTGTACTTAAAGGTGTATTGGGTTGCCTATATTGAGTTCCAGTTATTACATTTTTTAACGTAGAATTTTACAACTTCTCAATCCAATGAAAACAATAAGAGTAATTGCAATTATATTTATTTAATAGTCGCAATGTACATTTTTATTTAATCTAGATAGAGATTTAAGTTAAGTATTTTTCGCGTAATCTCCGTATGTGAATTTTGTTTCAACGCTTAAATAGCGATGAGTTACAAATTTAATCATTAAAATAACAATTTTCTCAAATTGATTATCATTCGTATCATCATCGTCGTTACCTTGATTTTAAATAATTGAATTGAATTGTGTAAATCTTTATGAAATGTGCAATCTTTGATGAATGTACACTTTCGGTGTTGGTAACCCTGTCAAATAAACAAAATCTTGTGTTTTCGTTTGTAATTTCGCGTACGCCTAAAATATCGTGAAGTTTAAAATATACTAGTAACAGCGGCGGTTAGCAGTTTCGGGGTAGGCCAGAGGCCGAAGGTAATATGTATCCGTTATTGAAAGGTGACTTTCTTGTGCAATTCCTTGTATTTATAAAGCGCGATCCTAACCTCAAATTTTGTATGCCTTGGCGCTGTGGCCTACGCTGAAGTTAGGCTACGAGCCGCCGCTGACTAGTAAAGCAATATATTTCGAACTTCGCAATACTTTAGTGTTTAATACGCCTATTTAGCAGTATAGTTTAAAATTCTCGATATTTCAGCGAGTGTTTAAAATGTGTAAATTTGGATATGTATACTTAAAAAAACTATCTGCTTGTGCACTTCAATGGGCCTAAAACTGGGTCAAAGTGGACGCGGCTGCGGCTGCCCTCCCGACAACCAATCCTTAATCCTAATCTGCTTGTGTAACAGGTAAATATGGTGAAGTTTAGAATATACTAGTAAAGCAATATGTTTCGAACTTCACAATATAATATATTCCATTTGTTTCTGGATCTCGCCTAGCCATGCTTTCGTGTTGTTATGTTGCAGTATCAACATTTACATATTTTATAAGTTGCCACTCCTGATTCCTTATTTTAACAGTGTTGCAATAATTTATGATATCATAAGTAATCCTCTTTTTAATTTTCAAGAGGTTTATTGTTAATCTTGCAACAATTATTTCGCCACGCGGTCGCTTCTTCGAGCATTTTATTATTAAATCAAATTAATCTAGTGTTGCAATGCTGTGTCAATGTCAAAGTGAAAAATAATTTCAGGCACATATTAAATATTAACATGCCAAAGATTATCTCTGAATCAAAAAGGTTACAAATTCTGAAATCCTACAAACATTTTAGGCAAAGTAATCCAAATCTACAGCATCACAATCTTATTACGATTTTCATAGATATTTTTGGGGTATGTCTAGTATTTTAATTATCATAGATATTTAATTAAAGATAATTACGTTTCAGGTAGGGAGATCTTCATTACAATTAATTTTACGACAAAGACCTGACGAATTGAAATCTACTACTTCTCACAAACGATCTAAAAACAGCCATTTTTGGAATCACCTAGCTAGAAAAGATCTGCAACAACTAATTTGGCAATATAACTCTAGAAATCAGTATTTTACTTTGAGAGATCTTTTGAATGATATGAAAGAAAATTATGAGTTCCATGGGAGTAGAACAACACTTTATAGGGTTGTTAAAAGTATGGGGTATAAATTCAAATTAATTAATGGGCGCAAAATTCTCTGTGAACAAAAACATGTTGTTGCAGCTAAAATTATTTTCCTTAGAAAATTTTTACAGTATCAAAATTCCAGTGAAGATATCCAATTCGTATACCTGGATGAAACATGGATATATCAGAATGGATCCGTGGTTCGACGCTGGGTACATGAAACGGATATAAAAAGTAATCCAACTAAATTCAAAAATGAAGGCAAACGCTTTACCATTCTACATGCTGGGTATAGGGGTGGGTTTTTGGATGGGTGCGATTTTTTATTACATTCGAAAAACAATGACCGAGATTACCATGCCACAATGGATGGTAATACTTTTTAAAATTGGGTGGTTAATCAACTTATTCCTGCTTTGGCTAAGCTTTCAGGGAAATGTGTAGTTATTATGGATAATGCTGCATACCATTCTGTGCAATTAGACAAAACTCCTTCATTTTCTTGTAAGAAATGCGAAATGCAGGAGTGGTTGGTTAAACACAATGTAAAATTCAATCCAAAATTAACCAAAAAGGAACTATGGGCTTTATTTATACCTTTTCGATCAAATGACAACATTTACGTAGTTGATGACATTTTGAGAAAGAACGGGCACGAAGTTCTTAGATTACCGTCATACCATTGTCAATACAATCCAATTGAATTGGCATGGGGGTTTTGTAAGACTTACTACAATAAGCACATACATTCTAAGCAAGTATCTAAGGATCGTGTTCAGAATTTATCGCTTGAGTCTCTCTCAAAATGTACATCCGATATGTGGCAAATTTCTGTGATCATTGTGAAAAACTTATTTCGGATGACTGGACAAAACACATGGGGAACCTTTCTTTTAAAACCATTCCTCCTTTTATTATTTCGCTTGGGGAATCTGGCTCAGAACAAACATCAGAAGATTCAGATGCAGGTTCTCTTGACTAAATAATAAAAGTGGAATGAGGGCTTAAAAATTGTTTGACATGAAAATTATCAGTATCACAAGAGGGTGGGAATAAATTTGCAATTCTACAAAAAAATACTGAGGGCCAACAGAAGAGAGAATGACCAAAATTAAGGCGGATGGATGGAGTTGATCAAAATGTGTTAACGGGAAGACCCAAGCGAGAAATACAAATGGATGACGAAATAAGTTTGCAGAGCCGAATTCATTATATTTGTTATATACAATATTATTGCTGTGTTTGTATGTACAAAAACCAAGTAGTAAATTTTGTTAATCTTAAAACTGCATATTATTATCCTTTTATATCTGAAAATTTGTAAAACAGGCAACAGTGTAAGATCACAATAGTCAGAAATTATAACCTTAAAATCGAACATCTGACAGTGACATTTAAAAACCCTGATTTAAAACACAACCAGCCCCATTTACAATACGGTGTATTGGGTTGCCTATATTGAGTTCCAGTTATTACATTTTTAGCGTAGAATTTTACAACTTCTCAATCCAATGAAAACAATAAGAGCAATTGCAATTATATTTATTCAATAGCCGCAGTGTGCATTTTTATTTAATCTAGATAGTTTTAAGTTAGGTATTTTTCGCGTAATCTCCGCGTGTGAATTTTGTTCCAACGCTTAAATAGCGATGAGTTACAAATTTAATCATGAAAATAACAAATTTCTCAAATTGATTGTCATTCGTATCATCATCGCTGTACCTTGATTTTAAAAATTCGAAAGAATTGAATTGCATAAATCTTTATGAAATGTGCAATCTTTGATGAAGGTACTCTTTCGGTGTTGGTAACCCTGTCAAATAAACAAAATCTTGTGTTTTCGTTTGTAATTTCGCGTACGCGTAAAATATCGTGAAGTTTAAAGTAACAGCGGCGGTTAGCAGTCTAAATTCGGGGTAGGCCAGAGGCCCAAGGTAATATGTATCCGTTATTGAAAGGTGACTTCCTTGTGCAATTCCTTGTATTTATAAAGCGCGATCCCAACCTCAAATTTTGTATGCCTTGGCGCTGTGGCCTACCCTGAAGTTAGGCTACGAGCCGCCGCTGACTAGTAAAGCAATATATTTCGAACTTCGCAATACTTCAGTGTTTAATACTCCTATTTAGCAGTATAGTTTAAAATTCTCGATATTTCAGCGAGTGTTTAAAATGTGTAAATTTGGATATGTATACTTAAAAAACTATCTGCTTGTGCACTTCAATGGGCCTAAAACTGGGCCAAAGTGGACGCGGCTGCGGCTGCCCTCCCGACAACCAATCCTTAATCCTAATCTGCTTGTGTAACAGGTAAATATGGTGAAGTTTAGAATATACTAGTAAAGCAATATATTTCGAACTTCACAATACCTCAGTGTTTTATACAACTATTTAGCAGTATATTTTGAAATTCTCGATGTTTGAGTGAGTGTTCAAAATGTTCAGCGTATAAATTTGGGTATGTATACTTAGAAAAAAACTATCTGATTGTGTAACAGGTCTTGTTCAATTAATTGTTACAAAATGGTGAATGCGCCAGGAATTCTGAGACTAATTTCATATAAGATGACTGGAAAGTGAGTTAATCAGATAACAAGGCATATTTGTCGGTTTTGGAGGTAGGAGTCGTTAACCACATACAGAATTTATGGATTTTGAGTACATTCACCTTAAAACCGATATATTAATAAATCTTGTCTTTTACTTGCGTTTTACGTTAAAGGCTTTTTCTTCGGTTTACTGCCAGCCAGTTTATTTATCAAACTAACATACTAGTTTCTATGTTTCTTAAACTAACATGGAGTTTTTCTTTTAAGTATACATATCCCGATGTGTACATACTCTGTAAATGTTTAGGCATTCGTTATTTTTTTGTATAAGTGTTGAATTTGAAACTTTAAACGAGTGTTTTCCACTCCCAGAATAAGCATGAAGTAAAATTTCGAGTTTAGAAAAGCCTGAAAATTTGGTTTGGTCGCGTAGCGCGAAGCGCGGAGCGGCCAAACCAAATTTTCAGGCTTTTCTAAACTCGAAATTTTACTTCATGCGCCACGCGTACAAAACACTGGTTTAAAGTGAAGTTTAAAACTCACTGCTTAGGTTTGATCACATGTTCATTAATTTTACAAATGTTTGTATGAAATATGTGAAAATATACTTGAAAGAATAAATTAAATAATTATTACTATTTTAAGTAAATTTGTTAAAACCAACACTCATCATAAAAACTTCAGAACTGTAAAAATTTAGATAAATTGACAAAAATGTACCAAATCAACAAAAATGTTAAATTATAAACGAGTGATTGATTAGTGGAATTTACCTTAAATTTTAAAACTGAAAAATAATTGCTTCCTAAAAATCGCTTTCTGGATCCGCTACTGGTTCAGGAAGAAGGGAACAATTCAGCGGCGGCTCGCAGCCTAACTTCAGGACTCAAGGTAATAAAGGGTGATCAACAATGATTGTAGACAAGTTAAATTTCCCGCCGAAAAATCTGGGGAATTTGTTTGCTCCAAGTTCATGCCAAGGAAAAATTAATAAACAGTAACTCGATTTGACAGTAGCAGCGTCGTGCGTCGTATTTTGCCATTGTGTTAGTTCATACTTCGAATTAAGTTATTTTTCATTCTGTTTCATAGACATCAATTCTTATCAGGACTACTTTGTATAAGTCTTTGTTTTGTGGTAAGTGATTTGCTGTTTTTAAGGTTAGAAAATTAGAAAATTTAAGTTTAATCCTAAATTTACAGATTTTAAGAGAATTCGCTTCTGTTTACCGTGATGTTTGCACCACAGCATGATGCTTTCATCCTGAAGGCTCATTATCGAAGTGTAACTATGAATGAAGATGGCACATGGACTTACTTACTCATTACAATCGTGTCTGAATCAATTTATTCAAGCCTTCCCTGATGTCCACATTCCTTACAAAACATTTTCCTCGCATAAAACCCGCATTGTTGACCGTTTTGAGGGAAAGAATTGTATCTGTAAGGGCAACTCAGCTGGAAGACTGCCTATCTTAACAGAAGAGGTTGTTGGCGACATTCAACAATGACTTGAACAAAGACCAACAAAATCTTTAAGAAAACTTTCAGCTCAAACGGGTATATTCTTAATTTTAAGGTGCGCACAAATTTTAATGTTTAATCCTTTTACAGGAGTATCGTATGGGAGTTGCATAAAAGCCGCAAAAAAAAATCTGCATTTGCACCCGTATAAGGTATCGGTAGTTCAACACTTTCAGCCACTTGATTGATTATTGCAATTGGTTTAATCAGAATTTAAATGATAATGGTATGTTGGACAAGACCTTTTTTACTGACGAGGCGTGGTTTCACTTGTCAGGATATGTAAACAGCCAAAACTATCGTACGTGGGCTACAGAAAATCCTCATACTTTTATTGAAACGGATTTACATCCACAAAAAATTGGTGTTTGGGTTGCAATTTCGAGACGTCGGATAATTGGCCCAATATTTTTCAACGAAATAATCAATGCGGAGCGCTACCGAATACTCATTCTAGATAAATTTTTGAATCAATTGCATGATGACGAACAGATAATGGGTTATTTTCAGCAAGATGGAGCCACTCCTCATACTGCGTTGGCGACATTAAATTACTTGAGGGAATTTTACGATGATCGCTTGGTAAGCGACGGATTATGGCCACCACGTTCGCCAGACCTCACTCCGTGCGATTTTTATTTATTCGGGCATTTAAAAAATAAGGTTTTTAAAAATCGAATGCATACCCTAAACGAGCTTAAAGCAGCAATTGAAGAAGAGATAAGGAACATAAATCCGGACGAGCTTCAACGAGTATTTCAAAATAAAAAACGTAGAGTTAACATTTGCCTAGAAAATGAAGGCCATCATTTTCAACATTTATTATAAAATTAGGGATGCTAACTCTACGTTTATTAAAAATACACAATACCTTAACTTACTTCAATTTACTTTGTATATTTAATTAAAATTGTAAAATATTAATTTTTGTAGATTTGTAAAATTTATGATTATTATTAAGTTAAACACTTGTTTGATCCATTGTTGCCAAATTTACATTTCTTTAAATTGGCTCGTGAGGAGTTATAAGCCACAATACAATGTTTTTTTACTTAAATTTTCTGCTTGAAATTAATCAATGAACCACTCTACCTGAAGATTATCACACCTTTTCTGGCCACCTTGTATAGTTATGATTAAATATTTAATTTATTTTGGGAAAAAATGTTTGCTACCCCAATGGAAAAGCAATCTAGGGCATTTGCTTTTCATATAATCAGTTGTACCAACATTTTTTGGCGGGAAATTTAACCTGTCTACAATCATTGTTGATCACACTGTATGTATCCGTTATTGAAAGGTGACGTTGTTGTGCAATTCTTTGTATGAATAAGGCACACAAAATTTGAGGTTGGGATCGCGCTTTATAAATACAAGGAATTGCAGAGCAAAGTCACCTTTCAGTAACGGATACATATTACTTTGGGTCTCTGGCCTACCCTGAAGTTAGGCTGCGAGCCGCCGCTGAATTGCTCCCTTCTTCCTGAACCAGTAGCGGATCCAGAAAGCGATTTTTGGGAAGCAATTATTTTTCAGTTTTAAAATGTAGGTTAAATTCCACTAATCAATCACGCGTTTGGAATTTTGGCTGTGGTCGACCCTGAAGTTAGGCTGCGAGCCGTCACTGGAGCAACTATATTCCCCTGTTTCTCCTGGGCCACGCCCATGGGTGTTTTTTTACCATTTTTGGAAACAGTCCAAAAATTAGATGAATGAATTTAAACATGTGATTTCCATGAATGTGTACTTGTTGCATCAGTTTTCTAAATATGAGTTAACAGAAATGCAAAGCAAGTCGTTATTATATATACCGTTCGAACGCGGGGATATAATACCAACAAACAAGTGGAATTTTATAATTAGTCATAAATAATAATGAATAAATAAATTGGAAAAAAATGCGAAAAAAGCATAATCACGCGACCTTATGAATAAAAATGCCGGGTTTTTTCATCTCGGCGCAAAGCGTGTCCTTGTTTTAGGTATGTCGCGGATAAAAGGTGTATATCCACAGGATTGCAAATGCACTCCGATTGTACTGTTATACGACAATATTTTTGTTTGTGCGGAATCGTAATAGGTCAAGGGCGCCATTTATTTATAGATTTTTTTCTTTTCGCGCGCGCGATTCAAACACACACACACACATACACATGCATATGCATTTTTATGACTTTCCATCAATTTCGATTCATTATTCAAATGCGCGCGTGATTCAGCCGCGACACGTGAACGCGTTTTACGATTAGTGGATTTTATTCATTTTTACTTTCGAAAATGTGCGCTAAATTACGCAGCTCGGGCGTTCGATGTTCGCGCCCCTTCCAGTTTTTTTCCTCCTCGCCCCGATTTTTCTTTTCGCTCGAAAAGAAAAAAGTGACCGCGTCGCCATTGTTGCTCTTTAATCTTTAATTATTGAAATCGTATGCGCTCGAGAGAGGAAGAAAGACCTTCGGTTCTAATGATATGCGTTTATGTTTTAGTGCAATCTTTATTCAATATCTACGCAATAGATTTTATATCTCGTACAGTAATCATTTATTTATGGATATACATCCGTTACGGGAATAGAACTTATAAGTATACATTTTATCGAGTTTTTCTTAGGTGAGAAAAATCATTCACACTTCTTCAATGAGCGAATTTTTTTTAAGTATACATATCTCGATGTATATATACATCGCACATTTTCAGAAATGTATTCTATTTTCATTATTATTATTCCAAAAAAAGTAATTCTTGAAATGTTCGCTACATCTCAATCAATATTGATTACCATCACATCTAAGCGTTATATATTTTTAACTTTACTGTAAATCAGTGGTTTATACGCGTGGCGCATGAAGTAAAATTTCGAGTTTAGAAAAGCCCCGCGTAGAAAATTTGTCTTGGGTCGCGCAGCGACCCCAGACAAATTTTCACGGGGCTTTTCTAAATTGGTAATCGTAATAAGCGTTATATATTTTTAACTTTACTGTAAATCAGTGGTTTATACGCGTGGCGCATGAAGTAAAATTTCGAGTTTAGATAAGCCCCGTGAAAATTTGTCTCGGGTCGCTTCGCGACCCTCGACAAATTTTCTACGCGGGGCTTTTCTAAACTCGAAATTTTACTTCATGCTTAGTCTGGGAGTGGAACACACTCGTTAGTTTAAAATACATCATAATTGTTAAAATATGTATCGTATTAGTATTTTGCAGAGCTGGGACGAATCCTCGTAAAAAGGATTCGAATCACGAATCCAAATCACCTAATATGATTCGAATCACGAATACTTGAATAAAGGATTCGTAAGGGATAAATATGATTCGAATCAAACATTCGAATCCTGTTTTCTCGAATCACGAATACAAATCCTTTAAGAATAAATTTGATTTTATTATTTTTTTGCAACCATTACTATATAAATATCGTTACCAGTTGTTTTAACAAAAATATTCAAACTGTTGTTGACTTGGCGGAGGCAACATAGGAAATCGCATGTTAATTTTAAAGTGTTCAAATATTGGCTTCGCTATTTATTTTAGAAACAAAATGTATTTCACTTTTTTGTAGAGGGAAAAATTCTAAATTTATGAATGTTCACACTTAACACTGTAAGTTTATCTAAGTGAAAATAATTAAGAAAAAGTAATGCGATTTTATAAAAATAATGACATACCATAGAATTGATATAACAATTGCTGATATTCCCCGTCTTTTTTTAAAGTTCAATTTAAAGTTTTAAGCAAGTGTTTTCCACTCCCAGACTAAGCTTGAAGTAAAATTTCGAGTTTAGAAAAGCGCCGTGAAAATTTGTCGAGGGTCGCGCAGCGACCCGAGACAAATTTTCTGGGCTTTTCTAAACTCGAAATTTAACTTCAAGCGCCACGCGTATCAAACACTATAATACTGTCAAATTTATGTATATACTAGCTTCATTTAAGAATAACTTTGATTTTATTATTTTTTTGCAATCATTATTATATAAATATCGTTACCAGTTGTTTTAACAAAAATATTCAAAACCTAATTATTTATTATTACCACTGAATATCGTTGATAACAGACTAAATATCTGACTCCCTGTTACTCTGATTAAAGATGTATTTGTGTGTTTCCGAACTTCACTTCAAATCAGTGTTTTGTACGCGTGGCGCATGAAGTAAAATTTCGAGTTTAGAAAAGCCCGAAAATTTGTCTCGGGTCGCTGCGCGACCCTCGACAAATTTTCACGGGGCTTTTCTAAACTCGAAATTTTCCTTCATGCTTAGTCTGGGAGTGGAAAACACTCGTTTAAAGCTTCAAATTGTACTTTTCTAAAAATCAACGAATGTCAGAAAATCAGCAGGCAAATTACAAAATACGCAAAACTCTATAAAAATAACTTAAATATTGGCACAGAAGAAAGTTATATTAAAAGGCCAGGAAAAAAATCTTTAGTCAGGGAAATGTCGGAAAAATTAAACATTTCAGATTGTGGCTACCATGTCAGTTTTCCTTCAAACAATATTAAACGAAATTTTGAAAACTAGATGATTATCTTTAAACACATTTTCAATTATTTAATGTTCTTATCAAAGCATTGACTTTGAAGTTTCGAACGAGCGTTTCTACTCCCAGACTAAGCATGAAGTAAAATTTCGAGTTTAGAAAAGCCCCGTAAAAATTTGTCGAGGGTCGCGCAGCGACCCGAGACAAATTTTCGGGCTTTTCTAAACTCGAAATTTTACTTCATGCGCCACGCGTACAAACCACTGATTTGAAGTGGAGTTTAGAAACACAAACACATCTTTAATCAAAGTAACAGGGAGTCAGATATTTAGTCTGTTATCAACGATGTTTAGTGTTAATAATAAATAATAAGGTTTAATAAATTTTGGTTAAAACAAGTGGTAACGATATTTATATATTAATGGTTGCAAAAAAATAATAAAATCAAATTTATTCTCAAAGGATTTGTATTTGTGATTCGAATAAACAGGACATCTCGAAGTCTCTCAGTGTATTTTGGAGTCTCTCAGTATCTCTTACTGTATCTTAAAGTCCTCTGGAGTCTCTCAATGTATCTCAGTCTCTTAATAGGCCCGTTTACACGTACGTTCCAAACCGGCGCTCCTGGCGCGCCGCTCCGGAGTGCCGCTCCGGAGTGGCGCGCCAGGAGTGTGAGGTTGGATTGTGGTAGACAAAAAGAGCGACACTCCTCGACCGCGCGCCTGGAACGTGAGTTTGGAGCGTACGCGCCAAAACCCTCCGTGTAAATACAATATACAAAGGTTTTGGAGCGGTGCGTGGAGTTTCCGCCTTGGTGGAAACTCCACGCACCGCTCCAACGCTCTGTGGTACTAGTCAGTCGAATTGAACATTTTGCAGTGCCGGGATCACCTTAACATGAGTTCAAGAAAAAAGAAAACTGCTATTGCTTGTGTGGCGCTGTATGTCTTATCATGTAAAAAAAAAGAGAGGACCCGGCGAAAAATATGGGTTAAGCAGTGGAGATTAAATAGAGAACGATTTGGCCATATGCCTCTATTGAAGGAACTCAAAGAAAATAACCCAGAAGATTATAGAAATTACTTAAGAATGGACGACAAAACGTTTCAGGTTATTTTAAATTTAGTTCGCCCTTATATCACAAAAAAAGATACAATTATGAGAACTAGCATAAGTGCAGAAGAACGTTTGGCTGTTACTCTCCGTTATTTAGCAACTGGACGATCACTTCAAGATCTAAAATTTTCATCTTGTATCTCAGCACCTGCCTTGTGTTCTATCATTCCATTCCATTATCATGTTGGGCTATTTATACTGCAATGAAAAATAATTCTTTACAGGTAAGTTTTACAAAAAGAAACAACTACTTTTTTTATGAATTATGTAATTTTGTATGAAAAAAAATATAAATAACATTTTCAGCAAAAATATTGAAAACACTTTGAATGAAATAGTCATTAATTTTACAAGTTTGTGAATTCTCTTTCAAAAAATGATGCGTGAGATGAATTTAAAGATGGGCTTGAAGTGGACATCGCGTCAAATTCCATAATTGCAGTGTTTGGTGTGATTTGGTTCAGTAAACCTTTGCTTAAAATTACATTTATCAGGCTTTCAGCATAAATTGCTTGAACATTGTCCATCTTTTCCAACTTCTTTGTCACATTTATTCCCACTGCTTCATATTCGGAGGTATCAGCTTTTTCCAATGCTACTTTACAGGTTTCTATGAAGTCTTGAGTTTGCTGCGTAGCTCTTTTTCTTTTTAAAACTTTTGGTTTCACAAAGGATGGTTCATCTTTTTCAGTTTCCTAAAAACAAAGAAGATTGGCTACGAATAGCAGACGTATTCGAAAAGAAGTGGAATTTCATTAACTGTGGAGGAGCTATGGATGAAAAACATATTCGGATTGTACAGCCACCGAATACAGGAGCATATTATTATAATTACAAAAAATATTATAGCATTATATTGATGGCTATTGTAAATGCCAA
Source organism: Philonthus cognatus (assembly GCA_932526585.2). Classification (NCBI taxonomy): domain Eukaryota; kingdom Metazoa; phylum Arthropoda; class Insecta; order Coleoptera; family Staphylinidae; genus Philonthus; species Philonthus cognatus. Next base: position 158,604,760 of record OW052241.1, read on the forward strand.
TTATGAATTTATATTTGTCGATGTGGGTAAAAACGGAAGGATGTCTGATGGGGGTGTTATTGAATATACTGAATTTTTCACGAGACTACAATCGAATAGACTTAATCTACCTACAACACATGAAACAAACAAAAATCTAAATTTTGTTTTTTTAGGAGATGAAGCGTTTGCCCTTGGGAACCATTTCTTAAAACCATTCCCTAAAAAGAATTGACCCATAAAAGACGCATATTTAATTATAGGTTGGCAAGGGCGAGAAATGTTTCTGAAAATGCTTTCGGTTTAGTGAATAGTAGATTTAGAGTTTTAAATACATCCATTAATATGTCTCCTGAAAAAGTCAGCTATATCGTTTTAGCAATTTGCACATTGCACAATTGTTTAATTAAAAATTCTTCTTCTTATGTGTCAACATCAACATTTGATAATGGTAACATAAATGAAATCCCAGGGGAATGGCGAGTTGAAACAAGCCGCTTAGAAAATTTGCAGCCTTGTAGGCCTAGTAATGTATGTTCAAAAGCTGTACAAAATCGAAATTATTACATGGTGTACTTTAATAATGATGGGAAAGTATCGTGGCAAGACGATATGTTAAGGAAAGGATTTATATGAATGAAAATAAAGATAATGTACTTACTTCTGTGTTTTTATCGGCCTGCTTGTCTGTCTCGCTTAATTCTTGTACAACCTCTGAATTTTGGTACAATTCCTCTTCAACCTCTTCCTCACAATCAATATTACACTCACTTTTTGATGGTTCCTCTTGGTCCTTGGTAAATAATAACAAATGAAAATACCACAACGTCGGCTTGTGGACTTCTTCGGTGCTACTTCCACTCCTTTGAGAATCATGAATATTTTTTAATTCCTTCCGGAAAGCGCCCCGAATACCTTGTACTTTTTTTTACAATAAAATCTTTGTTAGCTCCCGGGTCAACATGCTGCTTGCAGAATTCACACAATTTGTCGTACGCAGAATTTTTTAGATTTTTATTTTTATATTCATCGCTTTTCATTTTCTATAGGCACGGAAAGTTTCTATATAATTCAATAAATCTTTCAAGGTTGTCCTGAGTCCACATATTGCTGGTTAATTTTGTAAATAAAGAGTCATAAAGAGTAACAGGTGTCTGAGGCGCACTGCGAGCGATCTTAGATGGGAGCGCGTGTGTAAACATACAGTGCAGGTCTAAGCCTGCAATCCTGGCGCGTCGTTCCATCCCCACACTTCTGGCCTCTCGGCAGCCAGCATTCACACACACAGGATTGGAACGCACGTCTGGAGCGTCCGCGCCAAAACTGTCGGAAAAACTCTGTGTGTAAACGGGCCTAATATCTCTTAGTGCATCTCACAGTTTCTAAGTATATCAGAGTCTTTCAGTGTATTTCAGAGTCTCTCTCTTAATTCATCTCAAAGTCTTTCAGTGAATCTCAGAGTCTCTTAGTATCTCTTAGTGTAACTCAGAGTTCTCCGGATTCTCTTAGTGTATCTCTTAATAGATCTCAAAGTCTTTCAGTGAATCTCCGAGCCTTTTTGTAGTCTCTTAATATCTCTTATTGCATCTCACAGTTTCTCAGTATATCAGAGTCTTTCAGTGTATTTCAGAGTCTCTCTCTTAATTCATCTCAAAGTCTTTCAGTGAATCTCCGAGTCTCTAAGTATCTCTTAGTGTATCTCAGAGTCCTCCGGATTCTCTTAGTGTATCTCTTAATAGATCTCAAAGTCTTTCAGTGAATCTCCTAGCCTCTTAGTAGTCACTTAATATCTCTTAGTGCATCTCACAGTTTCTCAGTATATCAGAGTCTTTCAGTGTATTTCAGAGTCTCTCTCTTAATTCATCTCAAAGTCTTTCAGTGAATCTCAGAGTCTCTTAGTATCTCTTAGTGTAACTCAGAGTTCTCCGGATTCTCTTAGTGTATCTCTTAATAGATCTCAAAGTCTTTCAGTGAATCTCCTAGCCTCTTAGTAGTCTCTTAATATCTCTTAGTGCACCTCACAGTTTCTCAGTATATCAGAGCCTTTCAGTGTATTTCAGAGTCTCTCTCTTAATTCATCTCAAAGTCTTTCAGTGAATCTCAGAGTCTCTTAGTATCTCTTAGTGTATCTCAGAGTCCTCCGGATTCTCTTAGTGTATCTCTTAATAGATCTCAAAGTCTTTCAGTAAATCTCCTAGCCTCTTAGTAGTCTCTTAATATCTCTTAGTGCATCTCACAGTTTCTCAGTATATCAGAGTCTTTTAGTGTATTTCAGAGTCTCTCTCTTAATTCATCTCAAAGTCTTTCAGTGAATCTCAGAGTCTCTTAGTATCTCTTAGTGTATCTCAGAGTCCTCCGGATTCTCTTAGTGTATCTCTTAATAGATCTCAAAGTCTTTCAGTGAATCTCTGAGTCCGGATTCTCTTAGTGTATCTCTTAATAGATCTCAAAGTCTTTCAGTGAATCTCCTAGCCTCTTAGTAGTCTCTTAATATCTCTTAGTGCACCTCACAGTTTCTCAGTATATCAGAGTCTTTCAGTGTATTTCAGAGTCTCTCTCTTAATTCATCTCAAAGTCTTTCAGTGAATCTCAGAGTCTCTTAGTATCTCTTAGTGTAACTCAGAGTTCTCCGGATTCTCTTAGTGTATCTCTTAATAGATCTCAAAGTCTTTCAGTGAATCTCCGAGCCTTTTTGTAGTCTCTTAATATCTCTTATTGCATCTCACAGTTTCTCAGTATATCAGAGTCTTTCAGTGTATTTCAGAGTCTCTCTCTTAATTCATCTCAAAGTCTTTCAGTGAATCTCAGAGTCTCTTAGTATCTCTTAGTGTAACTCAGAGTTCTCCGGATTCTCTTAGTGTATCTCTTAATAGATCTCAAAGTCTTTCAGTGAATCTCCGAGCCTTTTTGTAGTCTCTTAATATCTCTTATTGCATCTCACAGTTTCTCAGTATATCAGAGTCTTTCAGTGTATTTCAGAGTCTCTCTCTTAATTCATCTCAAAGTCTTTCAGTGAATCTCAGAGTCTCTTAGTATCTCTTAGTGTATCTCAGAGTCCTCCGGATTCTCTTAGTGTATCTCTTAATAGATCTCAAAGTCTTTCAGTGAATCTCCGAGCCTCTTAGTATATTTGAGTGTATCTCAGAGTCTTCCCAATTTTCTCAGTGTATCTCTCAATACATCTCAAAGTCTTTCAGTGAATCTCAGTCTTTCAGTATCTCTTAGTGTGTCTCAGAGTCCTCTGGAGTCTCTTAATGTATCTCATAGTCTCTCAATATCTCTGAGTGCATCTCAGAGTTTCTCAGTATATCAGAGTTTCTCAGTATCTCTCAGTGCATTTCAGAGTCTCTCTCTTAATACATCTTAGTCTTTCAGTGAATCTCAGAGTCTCTTAGTATCTCTTAGTATATCTCAGAGTCCTCCGGATTCTCTCAGTGTATCTCAGAGTTCCTCAATATAACTGAGTGTATCTCATGGTCCCTCAGTATCTTTAAGTGTATTTTTGTGTTTCTCTCAATATTACTCAAAGTCTCTCAGTGTATCTGACTTTCTCTCTCAGTATCTCATAGTCTTTCTCAGTGCATATTAATATCTCTCAGTGTATATCAGAGTTTAATAGTATTTGAGTGTATCTCAGAGCGTCTCAATATCTGTCAGAGTATCTCAGAGTCTTTCTCAGTGTATATAATAATAATAAATCATTTATTGACCGATAATATACATATTATAAGGTATATAGGTACACAATAATACATTCTAATATCGTCAAATGGACCTAAATCAGTGCCATTAATTCCAATTTCTTGGTGATTAATAGCACTGTTCTGCCTTTAGGACATAGCAAGACTAAATTTAAGTACAACATGACACATATACACACATACAACCGTTACAATGAATACTGTGGTGGTTGGGCAAGAAAAATAGTAATCAAAAATAGGCAAGTATATATTAACCTGGGGTGTCAGTAATTGGTGATAGATTCACGAAGATGCTTAGCAAATAATCAGAGTTTAATAGTATTTGAGTATATCTCAGAGCCTCTCAATATCTGTTAGAGTATCTCAGAGTCTTTCTCAGTGCATATTAATATCTCTCAATGTATATCAGAGTTTAATAGTATTTGAGTGTATCGCAGAGCCTCTCAATATTTGTCAGAGTATCTCAGAGTATTTCTCAGTGTATATCAGAGTTTAATAGTATTTGAGTATATCTCCGAGCCTCTCAATATCTGTTAGAGTATCTCAGAGTCTTTCTCAGTGCAAATTAATATCTCTCAGTGTATATCAGAGTTTAATAGTATTTGAGTGTATCTTAGAGCCTCTCAATATCTGTCAGAGTATCTCAGAGTCTTTCTCAGTGTATATCAGAGTTTAATAGTATTTGAGTATATCTCAGAGCCTCTCAATATCTGTTAGAGTATCTCAGAGTCTTTCTCAGTGCATATTAATATCTCTCAGTGTATATTAGAGTTTAATAGTATTTGAGTGTATCTCAGAGCCTCTCAATATCTGTCAGAGTATCTTAGAGTCTTTCTCAGTGTGTTTCAGAGGTTAATAGTATTTGAGTATATCTCAGAGCCTCTTAATATCTGTTAGAGTATCTCAGAGTCTTTCTCAGTGCATATTAATATCTCTCAGTGTATATCAGAGTTTAATAGTATTTGAGTGTATCTCAGAGCCTCTCAATATCTGTCAGAGTATCTCAGTCTTTCTCAGTGTATATCAGAGTTTAATAGTATTTGAGTATATCTCAGAGCCTCTCAATATCTGTTAGAGTATCTCAGAGTCTTTCTCAGTGCATATTAATATCTCTCAGTGTATATCAGAGTTTAATAGTATTTGAGTGTATCTCAGAGCCTCTCAATATCTGTCAGAGTATCTCAGAATCTTTCTCAGTGTATATCAGAGTTTAATAGTATTTGAGTATATCTCAGAGCCTCTCAATATCTGTTAGAGTATCTCAGAGTCTTTCTCAGTGCATATTAATATCTCTCAGTGTATATCAGAGTTTAATAGTATTTGAGTGTATCTCAGAGCGTCTCAATATCTGTCAGAGTATCTCAGAGTCTTTCTCAGTGTATATCAGAGTTTAATAGTATTTGAGTATACCTCAAAGCCTCTCAATATCTGTTAGAGTATCTCAGAGTCTTTCTCAGTGCATATTAATATCTCTCAGTGTATATCAGAGTTTAATAGTATTTGAGTGTACCTCAGAGCCTCTCAATATCTGTCAGAGTATCTCAGAGTCTTTATCAGTGTATATCAGAGTTTAATAGTATTTGAGTATATCTCAGAGCCTCTCAATATCTGTTAGAGTATCTCAGAGTCTTTCTCAGTGCATATTAATATCTCTCAGTGTATATCAGAGTTTAATAGTATTTGAGTGTACCTCAGAGCCTCTCAATATCTGTCAGAGTATCTCAGAGTCTTTATCAGTGCATATTAATATCTCTCAGTGTATATCAGAATATAATAGTATTTGAGTGTATCTCAGAGCCTCTCAATATCTGTCAGAGTATCTCAGAGTCTTTCTCAGTGCATATTAATATCTCTCAGTGTATATAAGAGTTTAATAGTATTTGAGTGTATCTCAGAGCCTTTCAATATCTGTCAGTGTATCTCGAATCATATTTATCTCTTACGACTCCTTTGTTCGAGTATTCGTGATTCGAATTATAATAGGTGATTCGGATTCGTGATTCGAATCCATTTTACTAGGATTCGTCCCAGTTCTGATTCTTACTACCTTTTGAAGCCAACACACTATTCAGTTATGGGCATAATGGGCATAATTGTCAATTAGTTTTATCCCCATTATATATTTGTGTGGGGTCTCGCAGTATGTCAAAATAATGCTTTTCTTTTAGGTAAGTTTCTATCATCAAGAACCAATTTCGGAGATCCTTTTTTGATATATTTGCACTAGCGGTGGTGACTGCTTCCGCAGTTCTTATTGCAAGATTTAGATGTCGGCGTAAGAAGCTTTTGTACCAGCAATACCCAGAAATATAGTTTTTAAAGGGATTAGATCATTGGCAGTTATCCAAAAAAGATTTAACTGATAATTGAATATCTTCCATTCTCCTGGGAAAACCTTTATTTTGACTTTCAATAATCCATTCAGCAAATGTGTCTTCCTCCTTTTGAGATAAACAGGTATTTGGACCAAAAGCAGTTTTAGAAAATTTGTCACTTAATCGGAACTGCAAGGTTTGTCTAGGAACACCATATTTTCCCATGCTTTCTTCTTAGACATACCCTCATTATGTATAGCATCTAAAGCAAGGGCTTTATCTGATTCTTTGTACATTTTCTCATAGTTTCCATTTTTCTTTGTTTTTGGCATTTTATTATTCTGAAAATCTAAATATTTAGCTTTTGAAAAGCACGAGCATAAATTATAAACTAGTAATAATAATATGATGATAGTAATAATAATGTTTATAAATAAATGAAAGGAAACAATATGCCTACTATCAAACAAAAAAAAAACTGGATGACAACCACTAGGCAGTTGTAAAATATATAAAATGTGGTAGTGATTGGCATAGTGTCAATAACTGAAAATTACATAAATATTGTTTTAATCTGGGAGTGGAAACACTCATTCAAATGTTCAAATTCGCTATTAGACAATCAACGAATGCCTGAGAATTTACAAAAAAATGTGATATAAAAAGTCATTCATAGAAATCACAAAAAGAAGTTCAGAAGAATTTCAAATAAATTAAAAAAATTACAGGGAATGAATATTAATTGTCTTAAGCCATCTCTAGACGCGTTTCAAGATTTATCCCTCATCAGTATAGCTATTCTTTAGACTTTCAATTCAAAGAAGAATTTCAAGAATTTCACCTAAAACCAACTTTTACAGTTAACTATATAATTGTTCGGCCGTTAATGAGTAAATCATTGGAATAGCAAAAAATGTATTATTAAAATGAAAAAATAAGTTAGGTTATAGATAATATCATACGTTTTAATCCATATTAGCTTACTGATCCAGTTATACATACAGAATCTTCAAATTAAACAAGTTATTAAACTTTAAGTAGGACCCGTATCTTATGAATTTCATTAGAACTTATCCAAAATTATGTAGCACTCACTATAACATAATTTTTCCGCCAAATGTACAATCGTGTAACATGAAGTTACATACATACGGGTAGCCAACATAGTAAACTTTCGGAATATAAAAATACAATCTCAGGCAGACTTACCAGACAGTATTTATTAGTAAAATACTGTTATTATGCCATTAACTAGTACAGTGCCGATGACTGCTTAACTTACTCTACATCATTGAATTCCGAAACAAAAATTCTTCCAAAAAAATATGAAATGGGGCCCATAGGAAAAACAAAGGTTGGATATGGTCCCTGGGTGAATATTATAGTTATCTTAAAATAAAATATGTTACTAGATTTCTTGTTAAAGAGTGCCCGTATAATGTCAAAGTTGTAAATGTCTCGATTCAATAGTTTTTGAATAAAAAAATTAAAAACGAAATTTCAAAAAATCCGTTTTCTGACAATATCTCAAAAACGAAAGAAGATATTTCAAATTTGTTTTTAGATTATTATTGGGCTCTAAATTAAATTAATTACCCCAATTTACAAGAAAGGTAATCCATCAGATCCGAGCAACTATAGACCAATATCGTTACTAAGCGTGGGCAGGTGGTGGCCGAGCGGTAACGTCGTCGGGCTGTATCGCTCGGCGAGCCACAAAGTCGGGTTCGATTCCCGTGCACGGGGAGACTTTATTTAAAAATAATTTCTCGTCGTGACCCTGGGTGTGGTATGAATGTGAGTGTTTGTCCGTATAATAGCATACTACAAATTGTAATGTTAAATAATTAATTAATACAAAATATTTATAAATAAATAATGTTGGCTAATGGGCAAGTTCCCAAGGCCAGGCAAAAGCCAAATACAACAAAAATTACTAAGCGTTTTTTCGAAAATTGTAGAAAAAGTTATTGCTAATCGATTAGTCGATTTCTTTGATGATAATAATAATCTATTTAGTTCATCTCAACACGGTTTTCTGAAATTGAAATCAACCAGAACGGGTTGATTTAATTACTTACAGTATATTGTCGAAGCTTTGGAAAGGTCAGAAATTCCCATTGGAATATACCTGGACCTCTCCAAAGCTTTTGACACCATGAATCATGGAATATTGCTATTAAAACTTGAGATGTATGGAGTAAGAGGAGTATGTCTAAATCTAATAAATTCATTCCTAAAAGATCGCCGCCAAAAAACTGGTTGTAATAAAACATACTCGTTGGTCGGAAAAACTAATATTGGGGTGCCCCAAGGAAGCATTTTGGGCCCTTTGTTATCTGTTATTTACACCAATGACCTTCCCAATTTGGTTGATGGAATTATTGAAATGTATACAGATGATACTAATATATTAGTTATTAGCCAAAATATTAACGATCTTCAGAGCAAAGCAGCTAAAATAGTCGGCATTACTAAAAACTGGATGTTAAAAAATAAATTAATTCTGAATGAAAATAAAACTAATGCAATACAGTTTCATACAAAACGTACGAATATAAAACTAAGTCGATAAAATCTTGGAACTTTTGATATTTCGCTAGATTCTAGCTGTAGAGTACTCGGAATTATCATGGACAGTGAACTAAATTGGAATGGTTATTGCGTGGAATTAAATTCCAAACTAAACTCGTTGTGTTTCGCTATGAGAGTACTTAAACCATTGGTTAACTTTAAAGCACTTTCTATGGTTTATAAATCCAACATTGAGTCAATTATGAGGTATGGTATTATTTTTTATGGAAATAGTACCATTCCGAATAATTTATTTATTACGCAGAAACGTGCTGTTCGAATATTATTGGGATTGAAATACAATGAAACCTGTAAGAGTCAATTTAAAAGATTAGGTATATTAACAATACCAGGGCTATATGCATATCTACGAAATTTTAATATATAATTTTAAATACAAGCCAACATTTCAAGCCTATATAACTAACCACAATTATAACACGCGGAATAACAATTTGTATGCTTATCCTGTACACTGGCTAACCCTCTCAGAAAAATCTCCCATATATAACGGACTTAAATTTTACAACAAAATGCCACAATATATACAGAATATTAAAACATTGAAACGTTTTAAGCAAGAATTACTTACTTATCTGGCGGACAAAGAAATCTACAATATTAATGAATTATAATAAAATAAACATCTATGCACAATTTTATAATTTCGATTCTGTTACGTTGTAGCTTAGTATTCTAGTTATCTGACGTTATTCTCTGTAAGGTGCAACCTTTTGTTTATGTGTATGGTATTTATGAATAAAGATTATATTATTATTAAATTACGCAACTTTGCCCCGATTTAACCGACTCTCTATCTCTTTAAATAACCGAGATCCCCATACATTCTGTTGAAATACGGGCACCCTGTATAATTAAGAAGAATTATTAACAAAATAGCACTAATAATGAACTTTATGGAAGTATAAAAAGTTGAAGAACGGAATATATGTTCTTCTACTTTTTATACTTCCATAAAGTTCATTATTATTGCTTAGATTTAAAAATAAACAACAGAGATAATCAAAGAAGCAAATTCTCAAAATTGAAATTTTAAAAAGAGAAGGACTAATCTCTCGTAGAGAGAAGTCAAGGGTACATCTTCTGGAGATTAAAACAAAACGAAAAAAAGAGAACTTCATATGTGGTCAACCACCGAAGAGGAGATGCACACGAAACAAAATGAAAGAAAAAAAAAGAAGAACGCTTGGTATTTATAAATCTATTATACGATAGTCTATCATGGAAACTCGTTCTTCCTGGGTGAGGGACCTATTTTTATATTTTATCCCAACAACAGTTATGTTTTACTCATACGCTACCCTTTAATCTGAGAAGAACCGTTTAAAAACACCGGTTTTTATCACTCACACACACACATACGGATATTGTATATAGGCTCACATACACGTACCCGATCACAATGTGAGGTGGTTAACTTCGTGGAACACGTTATTTATCACACGGCGTGAGTTTTTAGAGTGTTCCTTCCTATTCTATTTAATTTTCGGATGGAAAATCCTTAATTACCGAGAGCTCTATGGGTAGATTAGAGGAGAGATGTCGTCTTAGTTTAATTACGTTATTAATACGATTTTTTTTTATTCAATGTGGAGACCACCCGTTTGTTGAAAAGTGGGCCCACTTTGGTTAATGTTTGATCGGTGTGTTTCAGAGAGAAGAAATGTGAGGCCCAAGACAACACATTTTTTGTTTGCTGTTCAAAATTTTATGTTATTGCTTTACGTTTAGTAATAAAAGAAGATAGAAGTAAAGAGTATCAAAAGCAGAGTTCGGAAATATGTATATACCGGGTGTTGACTTGGCGGAGGCAACATAGGAAATCGCATGTTAATTTTAAAGTGTTCAAATATTGGCTTCCCTATTTATTTTAATGACAAAATGTATTCCACTTTTTTGTAGAGGGAAAAATTCTAAATTTATGAATGTTCACACTTAACACATTACGTTTCTCTAAGTGAAAATAACTAAGAAAAAGTAATGTGATTTTATAAAAATAATGACATACCAAGGAATTGATACAACAATTGCTGATATTCCCTGTTTTTTTTTAAGTTCAATTTAAAGCTTTAAACAAGTGTTTTCCATTTCCAGACTAAGCTTGAAGTAAAATTTCGAGTTTAGAAAAGCCCCGTGAAAATTTGTCGAGGGTCGCGCAGCGACCCGAGACAAATTTTCTGGGCTTTTCTAAACTCGAAATTTTACTTCAAGCGCCACGCGTATAAAACACTATAATACTGTCAAATTTATGTGTATTCTAACTTTATTTAAAATCTGTGTTTAATACGCGTGGCGCATGAAGTAAAATTTCGAGTTTAGAAAAGCCCAGAAAATTTGTCTCGGGTCGCTGCGCGACGCTCGACAAATTTTCACGTGGCTTTTCTAAACTCGAAATTTTACTTCATGCTTAGTCTGGCAGTGGAAAACACTCGATTAAAGCTTCAAATTGTACTCTTTTATAAATCAACGATTGACAGAAAATTTGCAGCTAAAATAATTAAATAAAAGTAATGTGATTTTATAAAAATTATGACATGCAATGGAATTGATACAACAATTGCGGATATTCCCTGTTTGTTTTCTAAAGTTCAATTTAAAGCTTTAAACAAGTGGTTTCCACTCCCAGACTAAGCTTGAAGTAAAATTTCGAGTTTAGAAAAGCCCAAATTTTCTGGGCTTTTCTAAACTCGAAATTTTACTTCAAGCGCCACGCGCATAAAACACTACAATACTGTCAAATATATGTATATTCTAAATTCATGTAAAATCTGTGTTTTATACGCGTGGCGCATGAAGTAAAATTTCGAGTTTAGAAAAGCCCAGAAAATTTGTCTCGGGTCGCTGCGCGACCCTCGACAAATTTTCACGGGGCTTTTCTAAACTCGAAATTTTACTTCATGCTTAGTCTGGGAGTGGAAAACACTCGTTTAAAGCTTCAAATTGTACTCTTTTAAAAATCAACGATCAACAGAAAATTTGCAGCTAAAATAATTTTAAAAAAGTAATGTGATTTTATAAAAATAATGACATGCAATGGAATTGATACAACAATTGCGGATATACCCTGTTTTTTGTCTAAAGTTCAATTTAAAGCTTTAAACAAGTGTTTTCCACTCCCAGACTAAGCTTGAAGTAAAATTTCGAGTTTAGAAAAGCTCCGTGAAAATTTGTCGAGGGTCGCGCAGCGACCCGAGACAAATTTTCTGGGCTTTTCTAAACTCGAAATTTTACTTCATGCGCCACGCGTATAAAACACTATAATACTGTCAAATTTATGAATATTCCAGCTTCACTTAAAATCTGTGTTGAATACGCGTGGCGCATGAAGTAAAATTTCGAGTTTAGAAAAGCCCAGAAAATTTGTCGCAGCGACCCTCGACAAATTTTCACGGGGTTTTTCTAAACTCGAAATTTTACTCCATGCTTAGTCTGGGAGTGGAAAACACTCCTTGAGGTTAATCGAAACTTTAATCAATTAACGTGAAGTTTAGAATGTCCCCTTTGAGCATACTGCTTTAGTTGTGTATTTTAAACTTCATTTAAAATCAGCGTTTTATACGCGTGGCGCATGAATTAAAATTTCGAGTTTAGATAAGCCTGAAAATTTGGTTTGGTCGCGTAGCGCTATGTGACCAAACCACGAGGAATCCCTATTGAATTAGCGAATCCTAAAAATATTAGTTCGCCGTCGGACCCACAGATGTCACCGTATCACGAAAAGTACATGGAGTTGCACTTCTATATGATTCGTCATTCAACGGTCAAAATTTGAGTACATGGAGTAAATGTACTCAAATTTTGAAGGTACAACATTAGGTTTGCTCCAACCACTTCACGATAGGCAATCCTTTGATTAGTAATATTAATGGAATTGCTTTCATCCTAGCAATCATATTCAGTTTTCTCCAAGATTTTATTTTGTTTTCATCTAAGATTTATTTAGTGCGTATTTGTCTTAGTTCGATGGGTTAAAATAAATATGTTATTAGACAGAAGAAGAAGTATTAGGGTTTTATTTATCTAGGACGGAATCCCTATTAAATTAGCGAATCCTGAAAATATTAGTTCGCCGTCGGAGCCACAGCTGTCGCCGCATCATTGTGCCTGAGAATCCGAATCCTACATACAGTAGTTTTAAAAGTGGAGGACCGTTAACATCATTAGAAACTCTTCAGGACCCTAATAATTGGGAAAAAGGAATCGCTATTGGAAGATTCCATTTTTTTCAAAAGCGCAGAGACCCTCCGCAGAAGACAGATTGAACAACGTAAACAACGTAAATTCGAAAGCGCACATCAAAATTCTACATCAGAATGTTCAAAGCTTAACTAATAGCATAAATGAATTAAGATCCTTAACTGTAAATATCAAAAACCTTCAAGTTATTTGCATTGTCGAGCACTGGCAAAATGCTGATCAACTCGAACTGTTTAGAATTAATAATTTTGATTTATTACCTTCATATTGTAGATCTACTGACGAACACGGCGGCGTTGCTATTTTCTGTAAACGCAATGTCACAGCAAAACCTATGCATAACATTAAAAATATATCATTGAATAAAATCTTCGAGAGCGTTGGTATTGAAATTAAAATTTACAGTATTTTTATAAACATAATATGCATCTATAGACCACCTACCGGTGATATAAATACATTTCTTGAAAAATTAAATAACATCCTTAATTTATTATTTATTAAAAATAACACTTATTTTATTGTCGGTCGATTTTAACATAGATCGGCTAAAAAAAAAACAGTGATTGTTTACAGTTCGAAGATCTTGTGGAATCATACAATGCTAAATTAATCGTCAAAGATGCGACAAGAACTCATTATAATGGCTCAGTGTCGTGTCTCGATAATTGTATAACAAATGTTGGGACTACAATTCCAGTCACTATGATAAAGACTTGTCTTTCTGATCACAGCGCTCAGCTCTATAACTATTGTTTGACGGATACTCCTACACAACCTCAATTAATAAGAAAAAGGTTCTTCACTGAATCTGCAATAGATAGTTTTAGTTCGGACATCGGTGATGAATATTTCTCTGAGGTCTTTGTGGATGGCAACGTATGTAAAAAATTTAATTCATTTATGAATATTTTAATCCCTTACATTAATAAACATTTTCCGCTGAAAAAAATGTCCATTAATGAAAACAAATCGCACTGTAACTTCAAGTCAAAAGAAGTCGAAGAATGTAGAAACCAAATAAACATCATTAATACAATATCTAATTTTATACCCGAAGCTAAACATGAATTGAGGCGTCTAAAATCAAATTATAACCAACTTCGCATACAAGAACAAAATACATTTTACGAAAATAAGTTAAATAAGTCAAAAAATAGGTCAAGAACATCTTGGAATATAATATCGAATCTTATGGGAAACAAAAGAAAGCACATGAAACTACCTGAGACAAAAAACTTGCACAAATTAGCAAATGACTTTAACACATTTTTTAATAGAATAGGAACTAAACTCCTTACTGCAAATAATAATATCACAAATAACACCGTCTTTATACCCTCCATTCCATATTATAGTACAGAATTCACCATAGAACCGACATCTGAAATTGAAATTCGTAATGTAATTAATAAGCTTGAAAACAAACCCTCTTGTGGTTATGATGGTATATCCATAATATTAATAAAAAATAGCATTGATGCATTAGTAAAACCTCTTCAACATATTTTTAATGAATCTTTTCAAACCGGAGTGTTCCTGACCAACTTAAACTCTCAATTGTTACACCAATCTTTAAGAAAGGAGATGTAGAAAATATCGACAATTACAGACCGATTAGTATCCTAAGTACATTCTCTAAATTACTTGAATCAATTATGGCTAGCCGACTGACAATTTTTTTCAGAAATAACAATCTATTTACTTATACACAACACGGATTTATAAAAGGACGTAGCATTGAGACTGCTCTATTTGTTTTTGTACAACCAATATACAGTGCATTGAACAAAAATAATGCAGCCTGTGGAATGTTCTTGGACTTATCCAAGGCGTTTGATACAATAGATTATAAAATCTTGCTAGCAAAGCTTAATTACTACGGCATTCGTGGCACTCCCAATAAATGGTTAGAATCATACCTGTTATCTAGAAAACAATCAGTGAACTTGAGGAGTAATGCACAAGAAGTTGTATCAAGCCTCTTGGAGGGTACCATGGGTGTTCCCCAAGGCAGTATTTTAGGTCCCCTTTTATTCAACGTTTTTTTAAATGATATCAATTGCTATTCCGGAGTAGGCTGCCAAATTATAAACTACGCGGATGATACTAATATAATATTAACGGGTGAACATTTCGCGGACGTTGAATCAGTCGGCAACATACATCTTAACAAACTCCAAACATGGTTCTATAATAACAAGTTATTACTAAATAAAGATAAAACCACATGTATGCAATTTAAAGTTAGTAATAGGATAGAAACTCAGAACTACATTTCTTTAAATAGTACAAACTACGAAGTCACTCAAACTTCAAAATTTCTTGGTATTACTATTGATGAGAATCTTAGCTACAAGAGTCATGTCAGTAATATCTCAGCAAAATTAAACAAAGCCTGCTACGGTCTACGAGTACTGTCAAAGTATACCAATCCGAGCATCACTCGAACTTTCTATTTTGCAAATTTTTTCTTCCATATGAAATACGGCATAATGTTCTGGGGTAGTAGGAGTAACCTTCAAACAATTTCAATTGCCCAAAAACGAGCAATTCGAGTTATGTGCAAGATGAAGTATACTGAAAGCTGTAAAAACGTGTTCAGGGCAAATGGACTACTAACTTGCACTGGAGTGTATATATATATGAATCAATGAAGTTTATGTGGAAACATAGACATCTATATGACGAGTATAGACTCCTTAGTTTACACAACACTAGACATGGCATCGAATACAACTACCCATATCATAAGTTGATATTCTATGAAAAGAGTCCATTATACAATAGTATAAAAATATATAACAACCTCCCCAAACATGTACGGGGCTCTACAACGTTTTCGAACTGGAAACAATCACTAAAGGAATTCTTACTAGTTTTAGAACCTTATAACATGGATGAGTATTTTCAATAATGATTATTTCTTGTAATTGACCCTATTCCGTGCAACAAATGTATGTTACTGTATATTCTGTTTTCATTGGAATAAATACATATTATTATTATTATTATTATCACGAAAAGTACATAGAGTTGCACTTCTATATGATTCGTCATTCAACGGTCAACTTAGTTTTGTACCTTCCAAATTCGAGTTACTCTATGTACTCAAATTTTGAAGGTACACAATTAGGTTCGCTCCAACTACTTCACGATACGCAATCCTTTGATTAGTAATATTTATGGAATTGCTATTATCCTAGCAATCATATTCAGCTGTCTCCAAGATTTTATTTTGTCTACATCTAAGATTTTTTCTAGTGCGTATTTATCTTAGTTCGATGGATTAAAACGAATATGTTTTCAAACAGAAGAAGAAGTATTAGTGTTTTATTTATCTAAGACTTATTTAAAAATGTGATTTAGAGTTGTCTTGTACAAAGGAGTCTATAAGGTTTGTAAAGTCATTGTTAAAAGATTCACATGATTTTTTTGTTTCGTACCAACTCCTATTTAGACACGAAAAATCTATAAATGGCGATCTCCCTTGAGCGGCATTTGCCAAATTCAAATGCCAATCAATTGTCTGGTGAGCGGACAGGCATGCCCAAATTTGCAACAAGAAAGACAGCCCGCGAACCACATTTCTCACTTCTGGAACACGGAGAGCACGGGAACTTTTTTACATCGAGTGAAGATTCACAAAAAATAGTAGAAAAGTGCGAACAAGTTCTGTACAATTTTTTTATTCCCCGATTTAACATAAAGTAGCAGTTAAAGTTTTGAAAAGCCGGATATTTGGATTTGCGTAACGCGTCGGAAAATCTAAATATTCAGGTTTTTCTAAACTCGAAATTTTACTCCATGCGTCAGTGTTTAAACCCCCCTATCCCTCCCTCAACCTTGTTGTTAGTTAACTATTAAATCATTCAGGGAATTTTTCTTTTATGTATACATAGCGATTCCAGAGCTTTGGCTCTTTGTCCAATTAAATAATTATATAAATGTTAATATGTATGAACAAGAATAGTTATTAAGAAGTTGATATATATATATATATATATATATATATATATATATATATATATACAGGGTGGGCCACGAATAACGCCCATTAAAAGTTTTCGGAGTTCCTGACAGAGGAAAAATTTTACATTGCACGGTTGAATGCGATCACCTCATGGAAAATATTTCGACTTTCTATCACTTCCGGTTGTACTGGAAATGGCTACCAACTTTGTTATTTAGAACATCCTATTTATTAATTTTTTTTTAGATTCCCCGTTCAATTGTCTACCCTCTCATATGAATTTATGTCCACTTAACTCTTACAGTTTTTGAGTTAAAAATTTATTTGTCAAATATTGACCTCAAATAGACGTTTTGAAAAATGCCTATAACTTCTAGTATCTTGAATTGTTACTTATAGATCCCTCTAGAATTAAAAAAATGACATCTGTCAATTTTGACAATAGGTATTTAAAAAATGTCAATATTTCAGTACCCACTTAAAAACATCATAGTTCAATGTTTTCAAATGGAATGACCAATATTTTATCTCATATGGTGATTAGCAAGACAATTTGCAACATAAAAGTATTATGTTTCCCTATATCTAGAGCAAGTAGTTTTTGATTTATTTCGAAATTTCTTTCCTCCCAGAATGTTTGCACAATTGAATAATTCCTGTACAATTCACACATGTACCATACTAGGCTACTGTCAATATTCACTGAACCGAATCTAGAAAAATTCGTTTCCAACGTGTCAATATTTTTGAACACTTCGAGTAATATTATAATAAATAAGTGTAGCAATCGAGAAATTATGAATTTATTCGACATATATGGCTAGTGCGACAGAATTGTTGTTTCAACGAAACTTATCCACACTTACAACTTACAAACAAAACAAAAGCAAGAAGATTGAAATAAAGTAATTTTCAAACGAATAATCAAATGCAAGAACAGAAAAAAAAATTATAACAATTGTTCGAAATGATGACCATTAACGTATAAGCACTGTGCAGCACGTGTTGCGACACTCTCTGTGGTTGCTCGCCTAATTTCTTCCGCACTTAATTCCGCGAATGCAGCTCGCACCCTTGCTTCCAATTCTTCTCGGGTATTGACGACAGTGGCATAAACTTTATTTTTTATACGACCCCAAAGAAAAAAGTCGAGTGAAGATCTGGAGATCTAGCGGGCCAGTTCCACGGACCTAACCTTTGAATCCATCTATCTTCGAACATATTCGTCAATTGCTGCGATACTTCGTGTGTGCAATGAGCTGGGGCTCCATCGAGCTGATACCATGAACTTATCCTTAAATTCAAAGGAAGCTCATCCAAAAAATTCTTTACAAAATTTCTTAAAATTTGTAAATATCTGCCACTATTTAATCTTTCGTGGTACAAATAAAAAGTAACACGCGTGTCCATCAAAAGGCAAAATACGTTGAAACTAAATTTGTGTTGGGATTTATGTACAAGCGTTGCATGTGGATTTTCAGTTGACTACATGTGATTGTTTTTTCTATTGAAAATATCTTCACGAGAGAAATTTGATTCGTCGGTCCAAATAATTTTTTTTAAAAAGTCATTGTCTTCTTGATTTTTAACCAACAAAAACTCACAAAAATCAATCCTGTTCACTGCATCTTGAGGAAATAATTCTTGCACCAAATTAAATTTATAATTATACATACGATATATTTTCAAAATTCTTCGCAGTGATGTTCTGCTTACTCCCAAATCCTCCTGGCAACTACGGGTGGATGCGCGTGGATTTGCTTGAAAATAAGCCAAAACATTCACTCGAACTTCCTCGTTCTGCGTTATTGGCTTTTGTTGATTTTTTCTGCGTTTAGTTTTCCAAATTGTACAAAATTTGACTCCAGTCTTCTACATTTTTTTTCTATCCATCGGCGGTAAGTGTGGGTAAGTTTTGTTGAAAATTCTGCAAGGTCTCTCAACAATTCTGTCGCACTGACCATGTATGACGAATAAATTCATAATTTCTTGATTGGTATACTTATTCATTTTAATATTACTCGAACGGAGCGTTCAAAAATATTGACAGATTCGGTTCAGCGAATATTGACAGTAGCCTACTATGGTGCACGTGTGAATAGTACAGGAATTATTCAATTGTGCAAGCATTCTGGGAGGAAAGATATTTCGAAATAACTCAAAAACTACTTACTCTAGATATAGGGAGATACAATACTTTTATGTTGCAAATTGTCTTGCCAAACACCATATGAGATAAAATATTGGTCATTCCATTTGAAAACATTGAATTAAGATGTTTTTAAGTGGGCACTGAAATATTGACATTTTTGAAATAACTATTGTCAAAATTGACAGATGTTAATTTTTTTAATTCTAGAGGGATCTATAAGTAACTATTCAAGATGCCGCTCGTCTGTCTATCTCGTCCCTACTAGAAGTTATAGGCATTTTTCAAAACGTCTATTTGAGGTCAATATTTGACAAATAAATTTTTAACTTATAAACTGTAAGAGTTAAGTGGACATAAATTCATATGAGAGGGTAGACAATTGAATGGGGAATCTAAAAAAAAATAATATATAGGATGTTCTATTTAAAATAACAAAGTTGGTAGCCATTTCCGGTACAACCGGAAGTGATAGAAAGTCGAAATATTTTCCATGAGGTGATCGCATTCAACCGTGCAATGTAGATTTTTTTCAAATTTTTCCTCTGTCAGGAATCCCTAAAACTTTTAATGGGCGTTATTCGTGGCCCACCCTGTATATATCCGTATTTCTATAGAATGTATGGGGATATCGGTTATTTGTAGAGATAGAGAGTCGGTTAAATTGGGATAAAGTTGCGTAATTTAGCGCCCAATAATAATCCAGAAACAAATTTGAAATATCTTCTTTCGCTTTGAAGATATTGTCAAAAAACGGATGTTTTTAAATTTCGTTTTAATTTTTTTATTTAAAAACTATTGAATCCAGACATTTACAACTTTGATATTATACAGGCACTTTTTAACGAGAAATCTAATAACATATTTAATTTTAAGATAACTATAAAATTTACCCAGAAACAATAGCTAACTTTTGTTTTTCTCATTGGCGCTATTTTGAATTTTCATATTTTTTGGAAGAATATTTTTTTACTGAATTCAATCATGTATCACACTTATTGTTAATTGTACATTTTATATGTAAAATTTTAATCTTTTTGTTTTTGTATAGAGTGCCTTGGAAACAGCTGAGCAACTCCTAGGACCCATAATTTGCTTTCATATCACCCCTGAAGACGGGCATCCGACGATTCAGATTTTAACTGTTTTGGTGTATTTTAAACTAACAAGTGTCTTCTACTCCTAGACTAAGCATGAAGTAAAATTTCGAGTTTAGAAAAGCCCCGCGTAAAATTTGTCGTGGGTCGCGCAGCGACCCGAGACAAATTTTCGGGGCTTTTCTAAACTCGAAATTTTACTTCATGCGCCACGCGTATTAAACACTGGTTTATAGTGAAGTTTAAAATATACTGCCAAATCAGTATACTAACGCAGTATATGTTGAACTTCGCGGTAAATCACTGTTTTATACGCATAGCGCATGAAGTAAAGTTTCAAGCTTAGAAAAGCCTGAATACTTGGTTTGGCCGCTTCAGGTTTTTCTCAATTCAAAATTTTACTTCATGCTTAATCAAGGAGCGGAAACACTCGTTAGAAGCTTCAAATTAAACTCATTAAAAAAAAAAAAATAACAGCGAATTCCTCAAAATGCATACGCATCAGGAAATGTATACCGAAAAGAAAAATTCCCTGTATCTTTGTTTATATTTGTAGCCGCACCCTAAAAACAAGCAGCCACTAGATTTAGTATATAGCTACAACATTTAAAAAAAATGGAGTCTACAAGAAAAAAGCACCGGTAAAACCCCCTTAAAATAGATTCAATTCTATTCATTCACTCAGAACCATAATTAGCACCCAGATTATTGCTACACATAAATGATTTACGCCATTAACAATATAAATAAATCAACGCGCGTTTCCCAACACGCACACTACACTACGTAATTAATTTTTAAACGAATCGAGTCCAATTAATTAAACGATCCGGAGATGCTATCGGACAAGATTTCCTGTACAAAACGCACGAAATGAACTATGACACGCGTTTAGTTCGTTTTTTTTTCTTCTTCTTTTCGAATTGGCACCACTTCCTCAACGGTTTTTGAGAGCTATTAAATCCAGAGTTTATTGACACACGATTTGGATTCTTTGGCCTGGTAATAGGTTTGCATCTGCGTGGATGGGTAAAATTGAGATTTTTTTTTAGTTTGTTGATGAAATCGATTGAAATTTTACGACCTATTTCCGGCTATAAATAACTGTTAATAGGTATTGCCTATGAATGTTTGATGTAAAATGGCAGAAAAGTTAATTTTGTGTTATCAGCAGATACTTATGCAGCGCCCTGAAGCAAGTAAAATACATGCGCCCCTTATTTCTTAGAAAAAGGTGTTAAATACTTATTTAAACATTATAGCTTGTAACAAAATTTATTTGAATGTTTTATACAGGGTGAAACAAACCCCTAACTAATTAGCGAATCCTGAAAATGTTAATTCGCCGTCGGACCCACAGATGTTGCCGCCGTATCACGAAAAGTACATGGAGTTGCATTTCTATATGATTCGTTACTCAACGGTCAACCTAGTTTTGTACCATCCAAATTCGAGTGTTAAATAGTTATTTGAACATTAATGCTTGTAACAGGATTTATTTCAATGTTTTATACAGGGTGGAACAAACTCCTATTGAATTAGCGAATCCTGAAAATGTTAGTTGGACGTCGGAACCACAGATGTTGCCGTATCACGAAAAATACATGGAGTTGCACTTCTATATGATTCGTCATTCAACGGGCAACCTAGTTTTGTACCTTCTAAATTCGAGTTACTCATTCCAAATTCGCGTTACTCTATGTACTCAAAATTTGAAGGTACAAAGTTAGGTGTCCAATACCACCTGGAATATCGTCAGAACCATGGACCGAATGAAAAAATGTTTCCAATAAAAATTTAATGATTTGGAGGGGAACATCCAATTCTATAATAATAATTCAACCCCCCCCCCCCTCCCAAGGAAGGCTTTTTATTACAGATTTGGATAGAGCGTGTAAAAGTAAGTAAGTTTTATCTAAAACATTTTTTGTTACTTTGATAGATGGCGCTGCAGTCAAAAAATTGAACAATTGATAATTGACATACTAAATTTATTTTACTTTAACCCAGTGGTCTCCAAACTACGGCCCGCGACTTGCATGAATCCGGCCCGCGATTGTTTGTAATTTTTTTTGTAAATGTCATATTTTGAAATATTGTAACAATTTTTCCTTAAATTTTTCATAATTTTATAAAATTAATCGGATCTTGGCCGACTTTCTTATGTAGAATTGTATTTGTGGCCCGCGAAGAAGATAGTTTGGAGACCCCTGCTTTAACCAATTAGTTGAAGATTTCACTTGAAGTTAGTGATTTATACGCGTGGTGCATGAAGTAAAATTTCGAGTTTAGGAAAGGCTGAAAATGTTCATTAACAATTAAAAACAGGTTTTAAACGTGTTTCAAACAGAACATACAGGGCATTTTTCTTTTGAGTATACATATCGCGATAATTACAGCGTTTTTTAAATTTGCGCGAATTCGTTGTTTCAAAGCGTTTAATTTGAGGCTTTTAACGAGTGATTTCCACTCCCAGACTAAGCATGAAGTAAAATTTCGAGTTTAGAAAAGCCTAAGAATTTGGATTGGCCGCGTAGCGAAGCGGAGCGGCCAATCCAAATTAGGCTTTTCTAAACTCGAAATTTTACTTCATGCGCCACGCTTAAAAACACTGATTCACAGTGAAGTTAAAAAAACACACACATACAACAACGATTATAGGCAATCTAATATACGTTAGAATTATTGCGTTGCCTATAATCACTGTTTTAAACAATTTGTTCAGCTCAGAATTTGACTCACGTTTTATTCACATCTACATATTGGATTGCCATGCCCTATGTTTTAAACTTTGCGATATTTCAGTGTTTTATACGTGTGGCGGATGAAGTAAAATTTCGAGTTTAGAAAAGCCTAATTTGGATTGGGAGCTCCGCTTCGCTACGCGGCCAATCCAAATTCTTAGTCTTTTCTAAATTCGAAATTTTACTTCATGCTTAGTTTGGGAGTGGAAAACACTCGGTAAAAGCCTCAAATTAAACGCATTGATACAACGGATTCGCGCAAATTTAAATAACGCTGTAATTATCGGGATATGTATACTCAAAAGAAAAGCGCCCTGTATGTCCTGTTTTATATACGTTTTAAACCTGTTTTTAATTGTTAATGTTTTAAATGCTGTTTCAATTTAAAAACACGTTTTGTTAAAAAAAACTGTGTTTTATTTAGATTGGAAAAAAACTTTTTTTTAACAACCCTGCTACAATCATTGAATTACTAATATATAAAGGTGCAACCGAATAGTCAGTTTAGGTGACGCTAAACTTATGCAACCCAATGTACAAACGGTGGCTGAGTGGGCAGAGACCCTGCCCACAGACTCAGAGGTTGCGGGTTTGAAACCCATCAGGTGGAATCATTTATGAATAATAAATGATTACATCTGGGTCCATGGGTGAAGTGTGAATGTATTGTGACATCCAAACGAATTAAAGAAGTGTGAGAATCAGTTAATTAATTAAAATGAAACATATTTAAAAATAAATACAATGGCAGAAAATCCGTTTTTTTTTTCGAAGTACATCGAAACAATTGAAGATATTTTAAATATGAAAGCAGATTATTACTATGTACTAAAATACGCAACTTTGCTCCCATTTAACCAATTTCCTATCTCTTCAAATTAACGAAATCCCCATAGTGCTGCTCAAAAAATCAGGTACCCTGTAGATCAATGCAGAATTTAATTCTTGTTCCATTTAAAAAAATCGAGATTTGAGGGTTTAATGTTGACCAAATATGGTATGAACTTTTGAACACTCTGTATATTATTATTTGAAAAATTAATCACTATACGGGTATTGGCTTTCTATAGCCAACATTCCATCCATTTGATTTTCTTTTGTTCGAAGATACGAATTTTAAACTGAATCATAAAATAGCACAACATTTCTTTAAAATCTCAAATATCTCTTTTTGATCTGAAGTTAATATATTTTGCAAATGCTACTGAAGCAATTTGCTTTGGGATGTACATATTTACTCTCTTGGATTTAGGATTTTATCTTTACTATACTAGTAATAAATCGTGATAACTAATGACACATAAATAGTATTAAGGAAGATACAAAACCATTTTTTCTGTTTCTTTTTATTTTCGCCTGGCCATTTAGGGAGGGAGGGAAGAATTTCCCCCCATTCTCCCTCTTGTGGATCAGCACCTGATTCAGGTCGCCAATTGGATATTTGTCCCCAGGTGCAAATTTTCCTTTTTTTTCTTTTCTTAATTTAATTATAAATGTATCTTCTTTTTTTAGAAATAACTCATTTTTTTCTAAAATGCAAGAAATAAATACTATATTTCATTATCTACACCTAATCAATTGGGTTTATCCTGTTGGACAATAAAGTTATTATTATTATTACGTGTAATTACTGTAAGACAAGGTTGAATATTGTAAAATATATCACTGTGCACGGGTGCAAAGTGATTAATAACTATATAATTTTATTATGTTAGCGATTTTATTGGTTACACGTGATATGGGGCTTATGTAACTCTGGCATTGCAGCTGAAAACTGAATAATTATGTGGCAGTGTCTGTAGGTCAGCAATAGGTTCAATAACTCCGTCGTCCGCGGAAGTGATTGAAAATTATTTAGATATGGCAATTATTTATTAGAAAGTGCAGCGCAAGTAAAATTTCCGCGTTTGTGCATAATCGGTAAAACGAACAAAGTGTATTTTTAAATACGTTTGCCGTGTTCGGAAATGAATGTACAATTATTGGAAAGTTTTATTTATTAACGGTTTGATTATAAAGAAAATACAGAATTTTTCTTTCAGGTATACGTATGCATACACTGTACATTTTACGACATTCGTTGTTTTTCTGGAAGATTTCAGTTTGAATCTTTAAACGAGGGTTTTCCACTCCCTGACTAAGCATGAAGTAAAATTTCGAGTTTAGAAAAGCCTGAAAATTTGGATTGGCCGCGTAGCGAAGCGGAGCGGCCAATCCAAATTAGGCTTTTCTAAACTCGAAATTTTACTTCATGTGCCACATGTATAAACGCTGAAGTATCGCAAAGTTTAAAATATACGGCTTTGGCAATCTAATATGTAGATGTGAATAAAACGTCAGTCAAATTCTGCGCTGAATAAATTGTTCAAAACAGTGATTATAGGCAACCCAATTAACTCTAACGTATATTAGGTTGCCTATAATTGTTGTATGTGTGTGTTTTTCGAACTTCACTGTAAATCAATGTTTTTAAGCGTGGCGCATGAAGTAAAATTTCGAGTTTAGAAAAGCCTAATTTGGATTGGCCGCTCCGCTTCGCTACGCGGCCAATCCAAATTCTTAGGCTTTTCTAAACTCGAAATTTTACTTCATGCTTAGTCTGGGAGTGGAAAACACTCGTTAAAAGCCTCAAGTTAAACGTTATGAAACAACAAATTCCAGCAAATTTAAAAAACGCTGTAATTATCGGGATATGTATACTCAAAAGAAAAATGCCTTGTATGTTCTGTTTTAAACACGTTTTAAATATGTTTTAAACCCGTTTTTAATTGGTAATGTTTTAAACGCTGTTTTAATGGAGAAAACACGTTTTGGTAAAAAAAACATGTTTTTTTTGTTTTCTTCCTGTGGCGGCCGTCTTCTTTGCGGATCCGGATGCACTGCAGCCTAGGTAGCTTATTGTACTACCCCATATTGTCTTACTCGCGCAATTATTCCAAACTCGATTCCCTGCACTAGCTTGTGCAGGTCCTTCAGGGGTTGCGTGTGGAAATCATTTGGTACCATTTGACTGTTTCCAAATATGAGCTGTCTCTTGTTTTCCAGAATATTGCAGCTACACAGAATGTGCATTGTTGTTTCCGGTGCCCTATCACAGAGCCGACAAGTGGTGTCGCCGTTGTATAGACCGATTTTCCTTAGGTGTTTTTTAACAGTCATGTGGCCTGTTAGTAGTCCTATAGTTGTTTTTAGCTGTGTCTACTTAGTGTCGGTAGTTCTGCAACTTGCTTAGAGTTAGGTCCATTTATAATGGCCTTACTGTGGTTAAAGCCTGGTCTGTTTACCCAGTATTGTGTTTGTTGCGAATCCACTTTCTGACTTCTAGGCGACTCGACTTTTTTGTGATGCTTAAGACAGGTTTAGGTCCCATAAATGATTAGGTAGCTTCCTGCCTTGCTAACTCGTCTGTTTTTACATTTCCCTCGATACCTGAATGATCCAGACAAGTGTGACCTTGTTCTGTCTCGCCAGGTGATTCAATGTGTCGAAGCAGTCCAACACCAGTTTGGATGAAGTCATCTAGCTCTTTAGAGTATAATAAAGATTTGCCTGTCACGACAGTCCTTCTCTATGTTGGTTCTCGCACATTCTATAATTGCGAGTATTTCGGCTTGAATGACTGATGCCAGGCAGCCCAGCGAGTGGGCATAGTCTATCTTCATATTTTCATTGTAGATTCCCGGTCTAGTACCTGTGTCTGATTTAAAACCATCCGTATAACAGATCATGCTATGTTTGTGAATGTCTTCCCTAATGTGAAACGACTGCGGTCTGGAATTTTCAAGATATCTGACTGTCATATGGTCCGACCTCATCTGCAAAAGAGGTCCCCCTATGTCTGTCAAGAGTCTTCTGTGTGGCGCGTCAACTCTTATATTGACTAATGATAGCTTCAGCCTGTAATGTGCCAATCTGGCCTCCCCCACTATCAGAATATGAAGTGGTGTGAGGTCTAGGAGCGTCTCCTTGGCTGCAGTGGGCGTGGTTCATATAGCCCCCGTTTGCTGATACAAGCAAGCTGTAGTGTCGTAGTCGCCGTTCAATAAAGGTAAAACAGGAGTCTTGCACGAAAACGACTTTTTATTTCATTTTTGGTTTTTCATTTTTAATAATAATAAATTTTTATTATGCCATTTCCATGGCTACGCCTGGCGCGCCACCGCCTATCCGATTTATCCCGCTGTGCACCACACAACCCCCGACCTAGAAAAAGGAAGAAGAAAAAGAAACAGAGAAAGAGAACGCTACACGTTTAAAGCGTTTATAAGATCGGTTCGGTTCAGAGTGTTTAAGAATTGATTTAAGAGGTGTGGTGTGTGAAAAAAGAGAATCAGAGTGTTTTTTTGTAAAAGTGGTGACCGAAACTTATGAAGTATAGTAAGGTTTAAGTCGGTCGATGGAAACACAATCGATTCTGCCAAACATTTAACGTAAAAAATTTAGAATTTCGATGCAAACTAAAAGGTATCTGTATGTGTGACAAACTGGCAAAGGGCCGATGATGTCGATGTGTATGTCGGTGAAATGGTCGTCAGGATCCGGAAAAGTAACTATTGGTGATACAGTGTGACGATTAACCATAATGCTTAACTCCGCAACAGGGTCAGGTAAACCAAGCATAGCACAGTCGGCGAGTGCAGCCTTACCTGTTGTAAATGCTCGAAGAGCGGCTTGTGACCAGATAAGTGGTTTGTTGCGTGGAGTTGTAGCGGAAAGCTGGTTAAGCGGTGCTAAATTATCCGAGCATGACTTAATGAAACGGTGTGACGATTTAACCATAATGCTTAACTCCGCAACAGGGTCAGGTAAACCAAGCATAGCACAGTCTGCGAGTGCAGCCTTAACTGTCGTAAATGCTTGAAGAGCGGCTTGTGACCAGATAAGTGGTTTGTTGCGGGGAGTTGTAGCGGCAAGGTGGTTAATCAGGCCAACGTGTAAAACGGTCGATGCAAACTACAACTGACTTTCTCAACGGCAGGGTCGAATTGTGCTTCTTCCATGACGTAGGAGATGAAAAAGTAAGGGAAGCAAGCAAAGTAGAATAAAGAATAGGTCAGAAAAGGTCCTTGAAATACGTGGGGGTAAATGTCACCTGAGATAACTCGGACTGGCGGCGGGGAAAATAACGAAGTCTTCGAAGTCGGAGGGAAATTTCGAGAGACGGGGTTTGGCATTCGATCGGGAACGGCTCCTGTCTTTTTGTGCGGTGGTCGGGAACGGCTGCTGTCTTTTCGTGCGGTGGTCGGGAACGGCTGCTGTCTTTTCGTGGGGTGGTCGGGAACGGCAGCTGTCCTCGCGTGAGGTCAGGAACGGATGCTGCGGTGGTCTCTAAAGAGGAGTCACCAGCTGTGAAGTGGGTTAGGAGTAACAGTTGCTGCGGCGGTGTTGCGCATGTCTCACTAGCGATCACGTCGGGGTCACCATTTGTAATGTCGTAGTCGCCGTTTAATAAAGGTAAAACAGAAGTCTTGCACGGAAACGACTTTTTATTTCATTTTGTGGTTTTTCATTTTTTATAATAATACATTTTTTATTATGCCATTTCCATGGCTACGCCTGGCGGGCCACCGCCTATCCGATTTATCCCGCTGTGCACCACAAAGCCTTTGAATCTTGCTGAGAGTTTGTATGGTTGTGTGTTGCGTGACTTTAGGCCACCACACCAAAGTAGCATACATGATTGCGGGTCTGACCACTCTAGTATACAGCCAGTATATCCCTGGTCTGAGCCCCCATTGTTTGTCGTACGTTCGTCTAATTACCGCAAGGGTAGTTTCCGATTTACGTTTGATTTTTGAGATGTCCGAGGTCCAGGTGAGCTTGGAGTCAAAGATTACTCCTAAGTACTTCACCTCACCCGACATTTCTAGGTTAACACCATTTAGAAAGAGAGGTCCTAGGCCCTCCAGTTACATCCTGCGTGTAAGTGGTACAAGGGTGGCTTTAGAGGGTGAGACTTTAAGTCCTCTAACACACCATTTGTTCACCACGTTCAATGCGCGTTGCATGCGGTCTCTGATTGTGTTGTTGAATGTTCCCTCAACGAGAATAACTAGGTCATCTGCGTATCCTTGGGAAGAGTATTCTTCATTGTTGAGCTCCACTAGCAGTCCATCCATGACCTGATTCCATAGCAGGGATGAGAGAACTCCTTCCTGAGGACAACCAACGGCGACCCTGGATGCTAGTGTCTGGTCTGCAAATGTAGTGTAAACCATCCTTTGTCTTAACATGCAGTCGATCCACCTGCGGTTAGTTTCCTCCAACCCTCGCTTCCTCAGGGCAGCGGTTATGGAGTTGAAGGATGTATTGTCAAATGCACCTTTTATATCCAAGAAGGCAGCCAGTAGGATATCCTTGTTTTTCAGAGCAGTTTAAGCACTCCTTGCTAGTCGGCTGAGAGCTGTCTCCGTTGATCGTCCTGGATGATAGACATATTGATCTTGGGATGTTAGGTTGGACATCAGTATCCCATCTTTAATATGCTTGTCCATATTTTTACTTTCCCCCGTATGTAATACAAAGCGAAAGTATTGTTTTCGTGAAAATTTTCGAATCAAAAATTTTAGCGGAAATATCCGTTTTGAGGTCCCCTGAGTCGAATAAGACCATTTTTGAAAAATGTCTGTCTGTCTGTCTGTGTGTCTGTGTGTGTGTCTGTGTGCGCTGTACCGCAAAAACCGCTAAAGATATCGAGATGAAACTTAAAACTTAAGCTTTTTGTTACAATCGGAAGAAATGAAAAGCTTTTGGTGAAAATCGGAAAACCGGAAGTGGTACTTTACTCTTAGCGTTTTTCAGTTTTTTCAGATTTTTTCAATAAATGTTCATCAAACAAAAAATTTTTTCAAATAAAAGTTGTAGATAATAACAAAATGAAGATGTATTGTTCACTTACTTTTTGTCATAGCACTCTTAATTTTTGAGATATTTCAAAAGTTGTGTGTTTTATCTAGTTATTGGTGTGTGACAGTGTATGTGTCGATACAATTGAAAAATGTTTCAAATAAAAGTTGTAGGAAATGAAAAACTAAAGATTTTTTGTAGATTCACTTTTTGTCATAGCACTCTTAGTTTTTGAGATATTCAATAAATAGTGTTTTTATCTAGTCATTGGTTTGTGTCAGTATGTGTTGATCCAATTGAAAAATGTTTCAAATAAAAGTTGTAGTTATCAAAAAGTTGAAGACATTTTGAAAATAATAATGCTACAAATATTTTAAAAGTGATTTAATACGCAATTTACGGGGGAAAGTACTATGATGGACACATCACCATTTTTTTTCCATTGTCTTCAGTACAAATGACATCAGACTAATGGGCCTGTACGACTTTGCACGAGAATACTCTGTTCTGCCAGTCTTTGGTCTGAAAACCACCCTGGTTAGCCTCCATATTTTTGGCAGATATCGTAGGGCCATGCTGGCCCTTAGGATCTCGCAGAGCCTTTGCTTGTTTGTTTTAAATAAAATGAAAAAAAAAAAAAACGTTAACAACCCTGCTACAACCATTTAATTACTAATAAATAAAGGTGCAACTGAATGGTCAATTTAGGTGCCGCTAAACTTATGCAACTCAATGTACAATTTTAGGTTTGTATTTCAGAATACAGCGCCGCCTGCTTTAATTTAAATTTATCTCTGTCAATGTTATAGAGCAGGGGCCGACAACGCGGTGTCCGGGAAGCATTTAAACATGAACATTTTAACACAAGATGTGGATTTTATGCAATTATTCCCCACAGTTTGAGCTTACAGAAAGGTACAAGACTGGGGGCTATTTTCGTAGTTGCAAAATTTGTATTTCATTATTCATTATTAGTTGGGTCAGCTTAGATTTTTTTAAGTTTACAATTTTTTAAAGTTTATAAAGCATCATAAGAATAGTAAATCTGGCCCGTTTTTATTTTTTTTTTAGATTAATCGGTCATTTTGAAAATTAGTCAATTTGAAAATTGGTCATTTTGAAAATTGGTCAATTTGAAAAGTGGTCATTTTGAAAATCGGTCATTTTGAAATAGGGACATCTTTTCAAAACGACCGATTCAACTTCAAGTATTAATTTTTATAACATCATTAATTAATTACACCAACATCATTAAAGAAAAACGAACTGAAAAAGCTTGGAAATCAAGTTAGGTATACACTGTATTTTTTACGACATTTGTTGTTTTTTTAAAGGATTCAATTTGAATCTTTAAACAAGGGTTTTCCACTCCCAGACTAAGCATGAAGTAAAATTTCGAGTTTAGAAAAGCCTAAAAATTTGGATTGGCCAATCCAAATTAGGCTTTTCTAAACTCGAAATTTAACTTTGTGCGCCACACGTATAAAACACTGAAATATCGCAAAGTTTAAAATATACGGCTTTGGCAATCTAATATGTAGATATGTAGCCCGTTTTCATTTTTTTTTAGATTAATCGGTCATTTTGAAAAGTGGTTATTTTGAAAATTGGTCATTTTGAAAATCATTAATTTTGAAATAGGGACATCTTTTCAAAACGACCAACTCATCTACAAGTATTAATTTTTATAACATCATTAATTAATTACATCAACATTATTAAAGAAAAAGCAGCTGAAAAAGCTTGGAAATCAAGTTAGGTATACACTGTAATTTTTACGACATTTTTTTTTTTTTTTTAATATATCAGTTAAAATCTTTAAACGAGGGTTTTCCACTCCCAGACTAAGCATGAAGTAAAATTTCGAGTTTAGAAAAGCCCAAAAATTTGGATTGGCCGCGTAGCGAAGCGGAGCGGCCAATCCAAATTAGGCTTTTCTAAACTCGAAATTTTACTTTATGCGCCACCCGTATAAAACACTGAAATATCGCAAAGTTTAAAATATACGGCTTCGGCAATCTAATATGTAGATATGTAGCCCGTTTTCATTTTTTTTTTAGATTAATCGGTCATTTTGAAAAGTGGTTATTTTGAAAATTGGTCATTTTGAAAATCATTAATTTTGAAATAGGGACATCTTTTCAAAACGACCAACTCATCTACAAGTATTAATTTTTATAACATCATTAATTAATTACACCAACATCATTAAAGAAAAACGAACTGAAAAAGCTTGGAAATCAAGTTAGGTATACACTGAAATTTTTACGACATTTTTTTAATATTTCAGTTCAAATCTTTAAACGAGGGTTTCCACTCCCAGACTAAGCATGAAGTAAAATTTTGAGTTTAGAAAAGCCTTAAAATTTGGATTGGCCGCGTAGCGAAGCGGAGCGGCCAATCCAAATTAGGCTTTTCTAAACTCGAAATTTTACTTTATGCGCCACCCGTATAAAACACTGAAATATCGCAAAGTTTAAAATATCCGGCTTCGGCAATCTAATATGTAGATATGTAGCCCGTTTTCATTTTTTTTTTAGATTAATCGGTCATTTTGAAAAGTGGTTATTTTGAAAATTGATCATTTTGAAAATCAATAATTTTGAAATAGGGACATCTTTTCAAAACGACCAACTCATCTATAAGTATTAATTTTTATAACATCATTAATTAATTACATCAACATCATTAAAGAAAAAGCAACTGAAAAAGCTTGGAAATCAAGTTCGGTATACACTGTAATTTTTACGACATATGTTGTTTTTTTTAATATTTCAGTTAAAATCTTTAAACGAGGGTTTTCCACTCCCAGACTAAGCATGAAGTAAAATTTCGAGTTTAGAAAAGCCTAAAAATTTGGATTGGCCGCGTAGCGAAGCGGAGCGGCCAATCCAAAATAGGGTTTTCTAAACTCGAAATTTATAAAAATACGTATAAAACACTGAAATATCGCAAAGTTTAAAATATACGGCTTTGGCAATCTAATATGTAGATATGTAGCGCGTTTTAATTTTTTTAGATTAATCGGTCATTTGGAAAAGTGGTTATTTTGAAAATTGGTCATTTTGAAAATCATTAATTTTGATATAAGATTTTTTTAAAACGACCAGCTCATCTGCAAGTATTAATTTTTATAACATCATTAATTAATTACATCAACATCATTAAAGAAAAAGCAACTGAAAAAGCTTGAAAATCAAGTTAGGTATACACTGTAATTTTTACATTTGTTGTTTTTTTTATATTTCAGTTTTTTATAACATCATTAATTTTTTTACTCTGACGTATGGCTAAGTTTGTTAAAAGATACGAACATAAATATCATTGTTGACAAGTTCTATGATGTATTGCATACTGGCATAAAGTCTTATATACCATCCAAATTCATAACGCTTTCGGATACAAGTTACCCAAAATGGATGCCAAACGCTCGCAAAGAAACAATTCGCCGTAAAAAAGAAGCACACAAGCGCTTCAAGGAGACGGGCTTATCAATTGACTACACACATTTCTCCATATTACACAAAGAATGTAAATCTAAATCTATATCTTGCTACAACGATTACTTATCTGTTGTTGAAAGCAAAATTACTCACGACCCTTCGGGATTCTCGAAATATGTTAGAAATCAAAATAACGAGAACGTCATTCCTTCTCTAATGGAGTACGCAAACAACACTGCTTCAGATGGCGACCACATTGCCAATTTGTTTGCAGATTTTTTTTCGACAGTATATACAACCGATAACACTCAGTCCCCAACTCGTAGTAATGATCACCATGATCAATCTGTAAATGATATTAAACTTTGTGTCTCCAAGTCAGACGTGTTTAATCATATCACAAAACTCAAATTAAGCAAACACGTTGGACCAGACGGAATCTCGAACTATATCCTACTAAACTGCATCTTCTCTTTATCCAGTCCCATTTATGATCTAATGTCGAAGTCACTTCAGATAGGAATTTTCCCGGAAAGGTGGAAATTAAGTTATGTGTTGCCAATATATAAGTCTGGGGCGCGTAATCTAGTTTCAAATTATAGAGGTGTCTGCATTCAATCAGCAATTCCCAAAATTCTCGATTCTTTAGTTGCAAATCAATTAGCATACATGTCTTCTCATATTTTCGCCTCACAACAGCATGGTTTCATTGCAAAATGATCTACTGTAACGAATTTCCTCTGCTTTAGACATTATCTGTCCGAATCAATAGACCAAAATGTTCAGGTTGATGCGATATACACCGATTTCGCTAAAGCGTTTGATAGTGTCAATCATCGCATTCTCTTGGACAAATTCATTCTTAGTGAAACGTACACAAAGGGTATGTGTTAACAACTTCGTTTCAGACACAATCGATGTATCTTCTGGGGTCACACAGGGCTCTCATTGTGGTCCTATTTTGTTTTTACTATTTATCAATGATATCCAGTATGTAATTAAGAATTGTAACTTTCTGATGTTTGCTGACGATTTAAAATTGTTTAGAAGGGTAGAAACAACTTAGGACTGCAAACTTATTCAAGAAGACATCAACAACATAAATGATTGGTGTGTACGTAACCAACTTTTATTAAATATAAATAAATGTTACGTGATATCATTCTCCCGAAAGTTAACGAAATTTGCTTATACCTGCTCTATTGATAGTTCCTCCATTACGCGTGTATCTGAAGTCAAGGATTTGGGAGTTTTGTTTGATGAAGGCTTATCTTTTAAAACACATATAGCAAAAATCCGTAATAAAGCTTAGAAAATGTGGGGATTTGTCTGGCATGTTGGGAAACAATTTAATGTAAAGTGTTTGAAAACTTTGTATTGTTCCTTAGTTCGTTGTCATCTAGAGTATGCTTCAGTAATATGGTCACCCTATACTATCGCAGACTGCAAATCGCTGGAAATTATCCAAAATACATTTCTCAGAATAATGGAGCACAAACTAGGCAGGACACATAGTCCAGGGAATTACACTGACATAATGGACCTGTTACAGATGCATACTCTGGAATCCCGCAGACGGATCAACGATCTGAGTACTCTGCATAGCCTCATAAACGGCTCCATTGATTGTCCAGATATTTTAAAATATCTGGATTTTTACTTTTCCGCCAACAGCCGTTTATTACGATCAAGACCGCTATTTCGCGAACGAAAAATCTCTTCGAACTTTGGTCGCAACAACTCCATTGAATGAGACTCGCTAATTTATATAACAACTGTGAATGGTTTGATATATTTAACAGTCCTCTAAGGAGAAAATATTTTAGGATAATAAATCAATTTCACTATTAGTTTTCCTTATGTTATTATTGTTTTTAGATTTTGTTATTTCTATATAGAATAATTACTGTAATTATTACCACCATTTATTAAATTTTAGTTATTAATGTTAATACGTTTTATCAATTTTTAAATATTATTGTTATTATTTTGTACATATTCTTTGTAAAAGGGGTTTCCCGTGAGAGAATAAATAAATAAAAAATAAATAAATTATAACATCATTAATTAATTACTTCAACATCATGAAAGAAAAACGAACTGAAAAAGCTTGGAAATCAAGTTAGGAATACACTGTAGTTTTTACGACATTTGTTGTTTTTTTAAAGATTTCAATTTGAATCTTTAAACGAGGGTTTTCCACTTCCAGACTAAGCATGAAGTAAAATTTCGAGTTTAGAAAAGCCTAAAAATTTGGATTGGCCGCGTAGCGAAGCGGAGCGGCCAATCCAAATTAGGCTTTTCTAAACTCGAAATTTTACTTCATGCGCCACATGTATAAAACACTGAAATATCGCAAAGTTTAAAATATACGGCTTTGGCAATCTAATATGTAGATTTGTAGCCCGTTTTCATTTTTTTCAGATTAATCGGTCATTTTGAAAATTGGTCATTTTGAAAATCGGTCTATTTGAAATATGGACATCTTTTCAAAACGACCGATTCAACTACAAGTATTAATTTTTAAAACATCATTAATTAATTACATCAACATCATTAAAGAAAAAGCAACTGAAAAAGCTTGAAAATCAAGTTAAGAAGTATTAAAAACCTAATTAGAACATTCACCATTTACTTATTGTAAATTCGTCCCTGATTTTTCAAACGAAAACCGTTTGATAACATTTACGATTTAATCCAACCAATTACCAATCAAGTGACATTTTCATTATCATATTATTTTATGCACCTCATTTCCATAACACGCGATATATCGATGATTCTATTTGCCTCTCATATATTCATTAACAGTACTTTGCGGTTGGAAAAATAGCGCCAATAGCCGAGATAATCATCAGCGTCATTAATTTTCCAAAATGACATTTTGCCGGCAGCGAGCGCATCATTTTCTTCAATTTATAACGGTCAGTTTATAAATATTAATTATCGTGCCGTTTGTCGATTGTTTCAGAGTGACTTCACTTAAAGCAATTAATGATCAATGAAGAAGAAAAAATTGTATAAATTATGTATAAGGTAAATATGTGCACGATTTATACGCATGATATAAAATCACAAGTAATGTTTACGCATTTTTTTAAATAATTTTAATTTAAGCGGCGGATTCAATATTTTAAGGTGCTACGCAAATGTAGCTTTGAGACCCCTTTAAATACTTTAGGTATCATTGGTTTTTGATGTTACTATCAGACTTCTTCGCATGACGTGAAAAGTCAAGGTTATTCCTTTTATTAAGTACGCTCACGTTGGTATTGACGTCATGTACACTCTATTCCATGAATGTTGACATTCACGTCATCAATTCCAAAATTCTGAACTTCGGAATTCAGAATTCCGGTGGGCACTATTGTCGGTACTTGTTTTAAGAGTCACAAGGCATAAGTTTCTACTATTTGCTACGATAATGCGCATATAATAGTATTACATGGCAAAAAACTGTTCGTCTTTGATACGTACATAAATTGATGACGTGAATGCCATGATTTCCGGAATAGACTATATGGAATTCCTCACTTGATGTCAAAAGTCAAGGTTATTAGTTTTTAAAGGTCAACTCCATTTAGTATAGTGCAGGGATGCCCATGACGTGACTTTTCCTCAATCACAACCTACAAAAGACGATTTGAAGACATGCAGTCGCAGATTTCCCAGTAACGATAACACAATAGAAATAATACGTAAATTTGTATTTTTGCTGTGGTTACTGAAGAGTTTATTAGGTATAGATTTAAAAATAAATCGGTCATTTTGAAAATTGGTCATTTTGAAAATCGGTCTATTTGAAATATGGACATCTTTTCAAAACGACCGATTCAACTACAAGTATTAATTTTTATAACATCATTAATTAATTACATCAACATCATTAAAGAAAAAGCAACTGAAAAAGCTTGAAAATCAAGTTAAGTATTAAAAACCTAATTAGAACATTCACCATTTACTTATTGTAAATAAAGTTAATCCTGTACAGGGTGTTCATAGATTTATTCTCAACATAAGGATCTCCGTTATTATAAGAGATAGAGATTTGGCTAAATGGGATGAAATACTCCTCAGCTAAAATTGAATAAAATTTTTTGATATTTTACGTTGTTCAGACGTTATGGTAAAAAAAATAATTTTTAATTTTCTAATTTTCTATTATAGGTAATTTATTTTCTGAGGAAGTCGAGTTTAGTTTGCGTGTTCCTAAGGCACTTTTTTTAATAGGAATCTCGTAGTGTAATCATATTTTCAAAAATTATTATCATATTTGAGTTACAAGGGTCAACTTTGTTTTTTCTTATGGGGCTGATAGTTGGCTATGGTACCTTTAAAAACAGATGTTTCTTTGCTGTTCTGAAATTTATAATTTGTTGTTTCATGTGAAAACTAATGGTGAAAACAACAACATAGATTATTTTAACACTGACAGGTTGACAATTGGAGACTCTGAAAACAAAAGAATAAAGATAATAATAATAATTATTGATTAGAAACAGAACGCTTTGAAAAAATTTAGACTTTACATGAGTCAAAGGGATAATAGGAAGTTACAAAAGGTGTTCAAATACGCCTTATATTAAAAATGAATCTGTGGACACCCTGTATATTCATGGAAATGTACAGAAATTGGACACCCTGTATATAGAAGTCTACCACTGGTAAAGTGGACCTAGTGCAATTTGTAGACCTTAGATATTGATGACACGCCTAAAGTTCCTCCTAAGACGCCAAAGGTCGAGGTTATTAAACTTCTAAGTTCGATTCAATTTAATATAGTATAGAAAGGCTTCTCTAAACTTAATTTGGTTTGGTTGTCAATTATTAAATTACGATCGACATTTTTATAATTTTAAGGTTTGTTTATATATTTTAACAAATATTCACCAAAACGCAGTTATATTAATTTCTTCACTATTATTTTTCGATGCTAGATGTACATTTCGGGTACTATGTACTAGAGATGGGCCGTTCATGAATGATTCGTTCGGAAAGAACGATTCTGTGCGGTGATTTTAATGAACTGATTCCGTATTTCAAGAAGAATCGATTCGTTAATGTTTCCTTCACTCGAGACGACCGTCCGAACGATTTAGGCCGAGCAGAATCGCATTACCGATTCGGATTTATACATGCGGTCTGAATCCGCCCGAATCGAATTTGTTCGCTTGAATCCGCGCACAACATTTAACTCCGCTTTGTACATGCGATCTGAATCTGAATCCGCCCGAATCGGATGACTAATTCGTTTGCTCGAATCCGCGCACAACTTCAACTCGGCTTTGTACACTTCTGTGCAATAAAATTAAGTACCCAAAATATGTTATAGTTTAAAGCGGATATGATGAGTTTCCTAGTTACGTAAATATGTCAATTCCTTAATGTCAAAATGCTGCGTCATTTAGACAACAATTCAAAACTTGGAATTCTAACTAAAATAGAAGATGGTTCTTCTATCAGACAAATTGTTCGATTGGTGAACATCAGCAAAGACACTGTTTTCAGAGTTAAGAAACGTTGGGAGCAGTAAAGAAGTGTTATGGTGTTTTATTATTTATTGAAACTGCTGCTAGGCAATTAAAACAAACCCGAATTATACAACTAGAATATTGTAAAAAATAGTTATAAGACTTGTGCTTAATTTTATTGCACAGAAGTGTACATGCGGTCTGAATCTGAATCCGCCCGAATCGGATGACTAATTCGTTCGCTCGAATCGGTTGAAATGATTCCTCAGCCCGCATTTGTATTTTGTATGACTCGACCGTCGCGCGTCTAGCCGTTTTATAAATCTCTAGGTTGAATACGTAAGGCTTGCACGAATTTAATCTGATCAGCT
The DNA here is from genome assembly GCA_932526585.2 of Philonthus cognatus. NCBI lineage: Eukaryota > Metazoa > Arthropoda > Insecta > Coleoptera > Staphylinidae > Philonthus > Philonthus cognatus. The sequence continues at coordinate 158,643,641 of OW052241.1, forward strand.
GTTATGTAATAGTAATGTTCTTTTTAGGTCTAAATTAAGTGTACATTTCTTTGTTCACTGCAAATAAGGCAACGTATTTTTATCAGCTGATGTTTGTTCTCTACTTATGAGACAAATCACAGAATATTTGCGAGACGAATTCAAGGCACCGAAGTGTTATTTAGAACAGCTCTGCGAAGCTTACGACTAAAAAGGCAAAATGTGAATTGTGTTTAGCGACAATATAAATTAAATGTGGTTCAACAACCAATTTAATAATGTAAGATCACCAGCTTAGTAGGTATTTCGTTCGTTTTTCCTTCTCTTTTAAAATTATAATTATTATTATCAGTGATTCGTTTACGAACGATTCATGAAGAACGAATCACTTTTAGCGAATGATTCGGTTGATTCGAATCTCATGAAAGATTCGAACTTCCCATATTGACTATGTACCCATTATGAATAGCTATTGGTAACGGATACATAGTACCCGAAATGTACATTTAGCATCGAAAAATAAAAGTGAAGAAAGAAATATAACTGCGTTTTAATAACGATTCATGAAGAACGAATCACTTTTAGCGAATGATTCGGTTGATTCGAATCTCATGAAAGATTCGAACTTCCCATATTGACTATGTACCCATTATGAATAGCTATTGGTAACGGATACATAGTATCCGAAATGTACATTTAGCATCGAAAAATAAAAGTGAAGAAAGAAATATAACTGCGTTTTAATAACGATTCATGAAGAACGAATTACTTTTAGCGAATGATTTGGTTGATTCGAATCTCATCAAAGATTCGAACTTCCCATATTGACTATGTACCCATTATGAATAGCTATTGGTAACGGATACATAGTACCCGAAATGTACATCTAGCATCGAAAAATAAAAGTGAAGAATAAGTGAAGAAAGAATATAACTGCGTTTTAATAAAGTGACTTAAAATCTTCACGTAACTCAAATAACTAAATTAAATATTCACCAAAAAACCTAGATTTTGCGATGGATGTGTTAGTACACACAACCAAGTACAAAAAATATCAATTGTGTTATTTGAGGTTTTTAAAAAAGAACTCTCTTTATTCTAGAAGTGACATTTTCTTACATACCATATAATGAATCCTTGAAGTAATTCTGCACACGTGATCAAAAGTCCAGTTAATCGATAATCAATCAACTCCGCATAATCCAAGCGCACTCGCAATTGACACCCGACATTCGCGTTTAGCATTTAACACATTCACATATTATTACAAATTCGAAATGTCTTAATGCTCGAAACAGTTATCATAAGTCGCGAGAGGGAGAGAGAGACGGAGATTGCGTCATACGACATTAACAACAGTTAAATGGCTCGGCTAATTATGCTGCACGTCATAATAAATGTTGTGTTTACACCGATAATATCGGTATCAATCAGGAGTTGGTTGCATTTAGCCATTTTTTTGCGTTTAATACAGAAAATTATGCTATGGTGTTATGTAAGGACGATTAGTTGCGTTTTCTTGTGGGCAGAAATTTTAACCGGCGTTTAATCGTTTGAAAAGGTAGTTTTATTATCCTTGGATAGTGTAAGAAGTGTAACGAAGTTTTTTTTTTATGTTATTGTATAAGTTATGATAAAAATAGATTAATTGAGTCGCCTGTTTCCAAAAACCAGTAAATCCATTGTTTTCAAATGGATTTAGGGGTTTTTGGAAATAGGCGATTAAATTGTTTTCCTAAGGAAATCTAGATGAAAGTTTTTTGGATTAAGTTACGACTCTTTAAAATTAAAAATGGGTTATTAGACAAACCTTATAACTTAGGAAGTTTCCCAAATAACAAATAATATTATATTTTGCTAATACTATCAAATACATAGTATAGTAAAAAGGGATTTTTTTTAAGTGTACATATGTATACGCTTTCTTAAAAAAGTTTAACTTAAAGCTTTAAACGAGTGTTTTCCACTCCCAGACTAAGCATGAAGTAAAATTTCGAGTTTAGAAAAGCCCCGTGAAAATTTGTCGAGGGTCGCGCAGCGACCCGAGACAAATTTTCTGGGCTTTTCTAAACTCGAAATTTTACTTCATGCGCCACGCGTATAAAACAAAGATTTCAAGTGAAGTTCAAATATACATAAATTTCACAATATTTTATTGTTTTATACGCGTGGCGCATGAAGTAAAATTTCGAGTTTAGAAAAGCCCAGAAAATTTGTCTCGGGTCGCTGCGCGACCCTCGACAAATTTTCACGGGGCTTTTCTAAACTCGAAATTTTACTTCATGCTTAGTCTGGGAGTGGAAAACACTCGTTTAAAGCTTTAAATTGAACTCTTTTAAAAAACAACGAATGTCAGAAAATTTACAGCTTAAATAATTAAGAAATAGTAATGTGATTTTATAAAAATAATGACATACCATGGAATTGATACAACAATTGCGGATATACTCTGTTTTTTTTTTTTAAAGTTCATTTTAAAGCTTTAAGCAAGTGTTTTCCACTCCCAGACCAAGCATGAAGTAAAATTTCGAGTTTAGAAAAGCCCCGTGAAAATTTGTCGAGGGTCGCGCAGCGACCCGAGACAAATTTTGTGGGCTTTTCAAAACTCAAAATTTTACTTCATGCGGCACGCGCATAAAACACTATAATATTGTCAAATTTATGTATATTCGAACTTCACTTGAAATCTGTGTTCTATACGTGTGGCGCATGAAGTAAAATTTCGAGTTTAGAAAAGCCCAGAAAATTTGTCTCGGGTCGCTGCGCGACCCTCGACAAATTTTCACGGGGCTTTTCTAAACTCGAAATTTTACTTCATGCTTAGTCTGGGAGTGTAAAACACTCGTTTAAAGCTTCAAATTGAACTCTTTTAAAAATCAAGGAATGTCAGAAAATTTACAGCTTATATAATTAAGAAAAAGTAATGTGATTTTATAAAAATAATGACATACCATGGAATTGATACAACAATTGCGGATATACCCTGTTTTTTTTTTAAAGTTTATTTTAAACCTTTAAGCAAGTGTTTTCCACTCCCAGACTAAGCATGAAGTAAAATTTCGAGTTTAGAAAAGCCCCGTGAAAATTTGTCGAGGGTCGCGCAGCGACCCGAGACAAATTTTCTGGGCTTTTCTAAGCTCGAAATTTTACTTCATGCGCCACGCGTATAAAACACTAAAATCTGTGTTCTAAACGTGTGGCGCATGAAGTAAAATTTCGAGTTTAGAAAAGCCCAGAAAATTTGTCTCGGGTCGCTACGCGACCCTCGACAAATGTTCACGGGGCTTTTCTAACCTCGAAATTTTACTTCATGCTTAGTCTGGGAGTGGAAAACACTCGTTTAAAGCTTTAAATTGAACTCTTTTAAAAATGAACGAATGTCAGAAAATTTACAGCTTAAATAATTAAGAAAAAGTAATGTGATTTTAAAAAAAAAATGACATACCATGGAATTGATACAACAATTGCGAATATACCCTGTTTTTTTTTTAAGTTTATTTTAAAGCTTTTAGCAAGTGTTTTCTACTCCCAGACTAAGCATGAAGTAAAATTTCGAGGTTAGAAAAGCCCCGTGAAAATTTGTCGAGGGTCGCGCAGCGACCCGAGACAAATTTTCTGGGCTTTTCTAAACTCGAAATTTTACTTTATGCGCCACGCGTATAAAACACTCTAATATTGTCAAATTTATGTATATTCGAATTTCACTTAAAATCTGTGTTTTATACGCGTTGCGCATGAAGTAAAATTTCGAGTTTAGAAAAGCCCAGAAAATTTGTCTCGGGTCGCTGCGCGACCCTCGACAAATTTTCACGGGGCTTTTCTAAACTCGAAATTTCACTTCATGCTTAGTCTGGGAGTGGAAAACACTCGTTTAAAGCTTTAAATTGAACTCTTTTAAAAATCAACGAATGTCAGAAAATTTACAGCTTAAATAATTAAGAAAAAGTAATGTGATTTTATAAAAATAATGACATACCATGGAATTCATACAACAATTGCGGATATACCCTGTTTTTTTTTAAAAAGTTCATTTAAAAGCTTTAAGCAAGTGTTTTCCACTCCCAGACCAAGCATGAAGTAAAATTTCGAGTTTAGAAAAGCCCCGTGAAAATTTGCCGAGGGTCGCGCAGCGACCCGAGACAAATTTTCTGGGCTTTTCTAAACTCGAAATTTTACATTATGCGCCACGCGTATAAAACACTATAATATTGTCAAATTTATGTATATTCGAACTTCACTTAAAATCTGTGTTCTATACGTGTGGCGCATGAAGTAAAATTTCGAGTTTACAAAAGCCCAGAAAATTTGTCTCGGGTCGCTACGCGACCCTCGACAAATGTTCACGGGGCTTTTCTAACCTCGAAATTTTACTTCATGCTTAGTCTGGGAGTGGAAAACACTCGTTTAAAGCTTTAAATTGAACTCTTTTAAAAATGAACGAATGTCAGAAAATTTACAGCTTAAATAATTAAGAAAAAGTAATGTGATTTTAAAAAAAAAAATGACATACCATGGAATTGATACAACAATTGCGAATATACCCTGTTTTTTTTTTAAGTTTATTTTAAAGCTTTTAGCAAGTGTTTTCTACTCCCAGACTAAGCATGAAGTAAAATTTCGAGGTTAGAAAAGCCCCGTGAAAATTTGTCGAGGGTCGCGCAGCGACCCGAGACAAATTTTCTGGGCTTTTCTAAACTCGAAATTTTACTTTATGCGCCACGCGTATAAAACACTCTAATATTGTCAAATTTATGTATATTCGAATTTCACTTAAAATCTGTGTTTTATACGCGTTGCGCATGAAGTAAAATTTCGAGTTTAGAAAAGCCCAGAAAATTTGTCTCGGGTCGCTGCGCGACCCTCGACAAATTTTCACGGGGCTTTTCTAAACTCGAAATTTCACTTCATGCTTAGTCTGGGAGTGGAAAACACTCGTTTAAAGCTTTAAATTGAACTCTTTTAAAAATCAACGAATGTCAGAAAATTTACAGCTTAAATAATTAAGAAAAAGTAATGTGATTTTATAAAAATAATGACATACCATGGAATTCATACAACAATTGCGGATATACCCTGTTTTTTTTTAAAAAGTTCATTTAAAAGCTTTAAGCAAGTGTTTTCCACTCCCAGACCAAGCATGAAGTAAAATTTCGAGTTTAGAAAAGCCCCGTGAAAATTTGCCGAGGGTCGCGCAGCGACCCGAGACAAATTTTCTGGGCTTTTCTAAACTCGAAATTTTACATTATGCGCCACGCGTATAAAACACTATAATATTGTCAAATTTATGTATATTCGAACTTCACTTAAAATCTGTGTTCTATACGTGTGGCGCATGAAGTAAAATTTCGAGTTTACAAAAGCCCAGAAAATTTGTCTCGGGTCGCTACGCGACCCTCGACAAATGTTCACGGGGCTTTTCTAACCTCGAAATTTTACTTCATGCTTAGTCTGGGAGTGGAAAACACTCGTTTAAAGCTTTAAATTGAACTCTTTTAAAAATGAACGAATGTCAGAAAATTTACAGCTTAAATAATTAAGAAAAAGTAATGTGATTTTAAAAAAAAAATGACATACCATGGAATTGATACAACAATTGCGAATATACCCTGTTTTTTTTTTAAGTTTATTTTAAAGCTTTTAGCAAGTGTTTTCTACTCCCAGACTAAGCATGAAGTAAAATTTCGAGGTTAGAAAAGCCCCGTGAAAATTTGTCGAGGGTCGCGCAGCGACCCGAGACAAATTTTCTGGGCTTTTCTAAACTCGAAATTTTACTTTATGCGCCACGCGTATAAAACACTCTAATATTGTCAAATTTATGTATATTCGAATTTCACTTAAAATCTGTGTTTTATACGCGTTGCGCATGAAGTAAAATTTCGAGTTTAGAAAAGCCCAGAAAATTTGTCTCGGGTCGCTGCGCGACCCTCGACAAATTTTCACGGGGCTTTTCTAAACTCGAAATTTCACTTCATGCTTAGTCTGGGAGTGGAAAACACTCGTTTAAAGCTTTAAATTGAACTCTTTTAAAAATCAACGAATGTCAGAAAATTTACAGCTTAAATAATTAAGAAAAAGTAATGTGATTTTATAAAAATAATGACATACCATGGAATTCATACAACAATTGCGGATATACCCTGTTTTTTTTTAAAAAGTTCATTTAAAAGCTTTAAGCAAGTGTTTTCCACTCCCATACCAAGCATGAAGTAAAATTTCGAGTTTAGAAAAGCCCCGTGAAAATTTGCCGAGGGTCGCGCAGCGACCCGAGACAAATTTTCTGGGCTTTTCTAAACTCGAAATTTTACATTATGCGCCACGCGTATAAAACACTATAATATTGTCAAATTTATGTATATTCGAACTTCACTTAAAATCTGTGTTCTATACGTGTGGCGCATGAAGTAAAATTTCGAGTTTACAAAAGCCCAGAAAATTTGTCTCGGGTCGCTACGCGACCCTCGACAAATTTTCACGGGGCTTTTCTAAACTCGAAATTTTACTTCATGCTTAGTCTGGGAGTGGAAAACACTCGTTTTAGGCTTCAAAGTGAACTCTTTTAAAAATCAACAAATATCAGACAATTTAGAGCTAAAATAATTAAGAAAATGTAATGTGATTTTATAAAAATAATGACATGCCATGGAATTGATACAACATTTGCGGATGTCAAATTAGCACAAGATATTGCTGTTACTTAATTAACGACAAAAAACATAACGCAAACATCGTGATAACTGTGGTCTGCAAAATACCACTTTATTAGGAGGATTTTTTCTTGTATAGTATAAGTCATTTCAAAAGCATTTACTTCAATCAAGTGACTGCGATATCTTTTGAAATTTTGACATCCGCAATTGTTGTTTCAATTCCAAGGCATGACATTATTTTTATAAAATCACATTACTGTTTCTTAATTCGCTATGTACGCTCGCTTCGAATAGGTCACCCGTGTGTTGCTCGTGTACTTTTTTTCTAATATTCTCATATTTATCGGTGAAAATAAATCAAAATGCCTGCTGAAAACAAAATACCTGCTGGAGTAAACACAAGAAGTAGCCCAGATGAAATCCTCACCAAAAAAGTGGTTGAAAGAATTATCGCAAGTCCCGACTTCATCAACAAGCTGATGGACACGATTTTTTTTTTTTTTTTTTTTTATTAGGCGTAGAGGAAATGCTAAAAGCACCTCAGGGGAGACCGTTCCCTGGTGTGTGGGACTTTCACCCACTAAAACCCCTCTGATTCAGGCAAGTAGCCACCCTGGAACCGTCAAATGACATTACTTCAAGGTGGTTACGTAGATTAAGTTGTTATTTTCTAGGTCTCTTGTTTCTTCCGTTTAAACAAATCCTCGATGTAAGAGGCTACTGCGTGCCATGCGTCCGCGTTTGACAACATTATGTCGATAATAGTGTGCGGCGTAATCGTGCCGACTCTCTCCTCTAACGTGTTCCTCTCGTTTATCCACCTGCTGCACATGAATATGGTATGTTCAGCGTCGTCTTCGTCTGAGTCTCCATACGGGCACGCTGGGCTTTCTATCTTTTTTATTTTTGCAAGATAGGAGTTGAAATAACCGTGACCAGACATGAATTGTGTCAGGTAATAGTTTACCTCCCCGTGCGCTCTATCGTTCCACTTGGACACATTCGGGATTAATTTCCTCGTCCATCTTCCTCTGGGATCCGCTTGCCACTCGTCCTGCCATTGACGTGAGGAATTTTCCTTTGCTTCGATCTGTGCTTGTTCTTGGCCCGATACGTTCCTATTTGTATACACGGTCTTTCTCTCTACTGCCAGGATGTGAATAGGAGTAACCCCGGCAATTACCAGCACCGCGGGCTCTGACACAGTTCTATATGCCTGGCAATGCGTAATGCGCTTGTTCGCTGTATTCTTGACATTTTCTTTGTCAACGTTCTTGTTATTTTATCTGCCCATAGTCCGCATCCATATAGTAGGATTGAATGCACGACAGACATAAGCAATCTGCGCCTTCCTGCCAACGGTCCCCCTACATTTGCCATGAGCCTACTCAACATGGACGTCACTTTCGCTCGCCCGCTCACATACCATGTCGATGTGTGGTCGGAAAGTCATTCTGTTGTCTAGCCGTAATCCTAGATACTTTAGGCTTGTTGTAGATGTGATGCTTTCGGTTCCCACTTGTAGTGGCACTTCTAGTGGTACTCTTTTCCTCGTAAGTATTACAACTTCGGTCTTCTCGGCCGCGAGAGTTAACCCGTGCTCGCTCATCCATACGATCACTCTTTGCATTATCTGGTTGAGTTTTCTTTGGGTGTTCTTTAAATCTCGTGCCACAATCACTTCAGCAATGTCGTCAGCATATCCTACCAGAAATGTGTCATCAGGCATGTCCATTTTGAAGATGCCATCATATGAGATGTTCCATAGTATGGGTCCCAGAATTGACCCCTGAGCAGCGCCGGCGGTAAGTATTTTTATGTTCTCAGCATTGCTGGTGTCGTACAATAACTTTCTGTCTTGTAGATAACTTGTCATCATGCGTAGAAGGTAAGGAGGTAATTTCAGATTACAGATTATGTGATGGACACGATAAATGATCGTATAAATACAATGATCAAGGTACCGGAAGAGAAGGTGGACTCACTTCAAGCCCACATCGCTAGACTGGACGAAAGGGTGGATATATTAGACCAACAACAAAGAGGTAGTAACCTGCGAATCTTCGGGCTCGCGATGAAGGATAGAGAGAGTTCAGAGGATACTTTCATTAGTTTATGTAATACTAAATTGAAAATTCCAGTATTATCGACGGACCTGCAGTCATGTCGGGTGTTAAAACATCAGAAAGACTCCTCCATTCTGGTATCCTTTTATAACCGCCAATTAAGAAATAAAATATACACCGCCAAACGCCACTTGAAAGGCACAAAAACTATCATCAGAGAGGACCTAACTCCGTCGCGATTGGCTCTAGTCAAGACAGCCTGTGCTAAATTCACGTCGTCTAAGGTATTTATTAATTACGGAATTATCTACGTTAACGTCGCCGATGGCATCAAGAAACTACGAAACTTAAACGATCTACACGATATAATTAATACATTTAAATTAGTACAATGAGCCGACCTATGTATTTTACATTGACCACACGCTAGTTTGAATCGAACAATATTTTTTTATCGTTCTTTATTTGTTTTTGTTTATAAATCAATACAATAGGATACGATTTTTTTATACTCTTAAAATAATCAATTTATTTTATCTTGCTATCATCATTGAATCGAACATTGGTGTATTGATTTTATCCAGCTGGTTAATTACCAATATTCATAATTTAATCTTTTAAAATCTCCAATTTTATTAAATTTATAATAAGTTAAATAAGTATTTTGGTAAAATGTTACGACATGAACTTAAAGTTGCACACGTTAATATAAGGTCTCTACTTCCAAAAACTATGGATGTAAAGGAACTTATAAATTATTATAACTTCGACATATTAACTATCTCAGAAACGTGGTTAAACGCAAATATTCCAGATAACGCCTTATTTATTGATAATTACATATTTATCAAAAATGATCGTTTGGCCAAAGGCGGGGGTGTCGGAATATATATAAAAAAATGTTTAAACTACTCCTTCGTGACATTGGATACTGATATTGAAATTATTTCCATCATAGTCAAAAGACAAAATTATAAAATTGCTGTGACGGCCGTATACCGACCGCCTAACTGCGATGTCCCCACGTTTCTAAATGAGTTTGAAAACGTGTTAGCTAATAATTTTCCATATACTGAAAATGTAATTTGTTGTGGTGATTTAAACATCGATATGCTTAAGCATGAAAATAGTAAGTACTCTCTTCTGTGTGACGTGTTGGATAGTTTTGAACTAACCCAAATTATCAATGAACCCACTAGAATTACAGATATTACTTCATCTCTTTTGGACGTAATTATTATCTCTAATTAATTGCATTATACAAGTAGTGGTATTTTTGACTGTCCTTCTTCTGACCACGATGGAGTTTACTGTACTGTTGCACTTAATATTGAACAGCACAATAACGAACAAGTATTTACATCACGTTACTGGTTCTGGTTCTGGTTCAAAGGGGAGTGTGCAGATCTGCACTGCGCTTAGGCCTCATTAGGCCCATTGCGCCACCTCCCGTAGATCACCCATCCTCAGTTTAGCCAGCCCACCTTGTTTAGGTATTCTAGCATAGCTGAGGTGGGTAGATCTCTTATGTAGGCCAATATGGATTCCCTGATTGACGATAGTGCCGGGCATTCACAAAGAAAATGCCATGCAGTCTCGTCTTCCATGCTACAACCTCTACAAGATGGGGAGTCAACTATCCCCATCCTATAGAGGTGCCCGTTTAGTCCACAGTGACCAGTAAGGATGGCAGTTAAGCGCCTGAGATTCCCTCTAGCCAGCTGCAGGTACCGTTTCGCTGATCTCTCATTGGGATACACAAGTGTTTCCTTAGAGAGCTTGCAGCCCTCGATATCATCCCAACGCATCCTGAATTTCTCCAGGGCATTGGTTTGTAACATGTTACACAGGGAGAGAGGAGCTAACCGCACTAGCGGCTCCGGTGAGAGTATATTCATCCCAGCCGCAGCTCTTGCCAGCGCGTCAGCTCTCCCGTTACCTGTCTGTATCATGCCCTTTCACCCAGCAGACTTCAATGTTGTTGTGCATTGCTGCCTGTCTGAGTTTCACGTGGCACTCTATTTCGGTCTCTGACGAAGCATAGGCTGGCTTTCTGCAGAGACAGAATCGCTTGCCTGCTATCCGTTAAGATTAGTATGGCTACATTTGTCACCTAGCGGTTTATGATGTACTCAGCCGCAAGTGTTATTCCCATCAGCTCCAGTTGCGTGATGGTTCCATGAATTCTCATCGGAACCTTTGCTTGGATTTTTAGGGTTACTTTCGTAATATAAATATAAATTTATTTAAAAATGATTTACACAATCTACCTATGCATCATATCATTAGAACCAAAGACGTGAAAGACAAACTATTTTTGTTCAATAAATACATAATAGATCTATTTGATTGTCACGCCCCTCCAATCCCACGTAAGAAATCCAAAAGATCTAGTCCATGGTTGACGGATAATCTGAAATTATTGTTTAAGTTACGAGATAAGGCAAAATCGCGTTACAGGAAATCTGGTAGCCCGTCACATTGGGACTACTATAAAAGCTTGAGAAATTTCACTAATACTGCTGTAAAAAATTAAAAGAAAGCATACTTTACATACGTTTGCAATAATCGCGGTACACATTTTATGTGGAAACACATCGAGTCTCTAGGCCTTTCAAAAAAACAGATTAGCATTCCCAAATCCTTATCTAATACTGATGCAATTAATAATTATTTTTGCAAGAGTTTACCCAGTAATAGTAATTCAGCAAATGCTAATAGCCATTTCGCAAATAGGTATCATCGATCTAGTGCTTCTTTCAATTTCAAATTAGTAGATGAACACACCGTAGCGCAATTTTTTTTCAAATAAAATCTTCGGCCACTGGATATGATAATATCAATAATGTCATGTTATTCCTATGTTGTCCATATATTGTGCTTTATCTGACCCATATTGTAAATTCGTGTATATTAGATAGTGTATTTCCTGATTGCTGGAAATATGCAATAATTAAGCCTGTTCCTAAAATAAATAATCCATGTGAGCTTAAGGATTTAAGACCGATAAGCATACTGCCTACACTGTCTAAATTATTTGAGAAAATAATTAAGTCTCAACTATATGATTATGTTAATAAAAATGAAATTTACCCGACTTACAATCTGGATTTAGACCTGGTTGCAGTTATGAAACCACACTGTTAAAAATTACTGATGATATTTTGTCATCTACAGATAAAGGGCTTATGACAATATTGGTGCTGTTAGATTTTAGTAAGGCCTTCGATACAGTCAGGTATGACACTCTTAAATTGATCCTGCGCTTTATAGGGCTTGAGAAATCTGCTGTACTATTATTGTCAAATTATGTTAGCGACTGAAAAAAGTGTGTACAACTCGATAATTCTAAGTCAAACTTTATTGATATAAGACAAGGTGTACCGCAGGGTTCTGTGTTGGGCCCTTTATTGTTTTCTATCTACACATCAAATATTCTTTCCCAATTGCAGTTTTGTTGTGGGCACATGTATGCAGATAATAGTCAACTCTACTATTCTTTTCACCCAGAATCGTATCGTGAGGCTGAAACAAATATTAGCTCCGACTTAAAACGGATTTATGAATATTCAGGTATGCTAGATTTAACCCTAAACCCAGTCAACTCATCTTATCTCATTTTTGAAAAAAAAAACAATCATGTAATCAACTTTCAAATGAACTTAGACTTTCAATAAATGGAACAGTGATACCGTATGTGAAGGATGCTAAGAACTTAGGCGTAACTATCGATAATACATTCCGATATAAAACTCATATAAACAGATTTATTCGCGCTGCTTATATTAATTTGAAGAAATTGTATTCTCATCGGGCATGCATACCTGAGAATATGAAGATTGCTCTCTGTAACGCATTTGTCTTGTCACACTTTACCTACAGTGCATCATTATATAATGCAGCAATTGACAAAGTTACGTCAAATCGTATTCAGAGAGACCAAAACTCTTGTTTGCGTTTTATTTATGGCATTCGGCAATTTGACAGAATTTCTCATAAATTGGTGGATACGGGATGGCTGAACATGTCTAATAGGAGAGAATACCAGTCTTTATGTTTATTTCATAAACTAATAATTACCAAATCACCACCATACCTGTATAATAAAATTACATTTCGGAATGACGTGCATAACCTCAATACTCGATCTAAAGGACGCTTATCCCCTCCGAAACATCGCACTTCCTTATACGAACGGTCATTCTCATTTCAAATTTACAAAATGCACAACTCGATACCACCTGAATTAAAAATATGTAGCTTAAATAAGTTTAAAGTCGCAGTTAAAAAACAATTATTACAGCAATGTATTCAATGATGATAGTATTTTTCATTTTTCTTTTTGTTACTTTTCTCTTAGGTATAAATGTATTATAAATAATACATTTCTATTATATACTCGATCTCTAAATTTTATATAGATATCACCGTATGTTTAATTCTTTTCATATTGTAAATCTTATTAGTTCTAAGGTTTGGATAGCAGAACAGTTTGGGGTATACTCCAAAACTGAATCCCGCCTTAAGATTAACTAGAAGTAATCTTTTTTGTTATTTTGGTCACTCATATCAACCATGTATGTTATGTTTTTACTATTTAGCTAATACAGAAATTTATTATTATTATTATTATTATTATTATTATTAATTATTTTAACTTAGAGAAACGTAAAGTGATAAACGCTAACACGAATGAATTCAGAATCTTTCCCTCTACAAAAAAGGTAAATACATTTTGTTTCTAAAATAAATACGGGAGCCAAAATTTGAACATTTCAAAATTTACATGGGATTTCCTATGTTGCGTCCGCCAAGTTAACACCCGGTATATACACCACGCGTATAACACACTGATTTAATGTGAAGTTCAAAATATACTCCTTATAAATTATTTGCCATTTTATTTATAAAATAAAGTGATGTTTCCAGTAGGTAATTTTTATTTCAATGTAAAATCTTGGAACGCATTTTATCTAGTATCCCTTGACAGATAAATGCAATTTTGTAAATAAACTTGTAAATATTTTACTTTGTTTAACCACTGAATCTTACATTTAATTGTGTGACTAGTTTCGACTATCTAGTAGTCATTCTCAAACTAAAGTAAATACAAATTACACGTTAAAAACTATTTATACGGCTTCGAAAAGAGGGGTGTACATTAGGTCAACCTGGTCATTAAGAAGGGATATTCCGGGATTAATTCGGGCCTTGTGTATTTCTAGTGCTTCCAGTAAATCCATTTTACGACCTTTTTCGGCAAAATGGATTACTGAAAGTACATCCTCGCCAAAAGTGTGATTCTCTTCTAAAAGATGGTTAGCATAGGTAGAACTATTATGTTTTAATCTAAAGGCTCGCTCGTGTTCTTTCAATCTTATTTCGATTCTACGACCAGATTGCCCAATGTACATACACACGTTTACAATTTTCGCAGTTCAATTTATAAATGCCTGATCTAACTAGGGGATTAAGTATTGTTTTTGGGTTGCAATTTTATTCGGCTATTATCTAAAAACCTTAGACAATTCGCGTTTTGTTTCCGCATTCGTGTTTTATCGGTAATATATAAATATAATAGATAAAAATAAACAATTCAAGTGATTTTATTATAACTGCATATTGTTTAAAATAGACAATCTATATTTAAATATTAATTAATAAGACTAGTCCTCAAATTAAAAAGAAACAACATTTTTACAGCACCGCCCAAACTAACTAATCCAACCAGCTAACAACACCATCCAACAAGTCTAGACGAGTCCAACATCAATGAAAGCCCCGGTAAATTCCTTCATGAGAACAAGTAATAAATTTATAACATTCGATTTTACTACAGCCGATGTGGATGCCACTTGTTCTTTACCGACTGAATAAAAAGAGAAGAAAAATAAAAAAAAAAACAACCATAACAACAGTACCGTAGGTTGTAAACGAAAAGAGATTCGAAAATTAAAACTCGATTATTTTAATCAAATGCCAGAGGATATTTGTACTCACAGACGGAACTTTCACCGCATTCACTTTCTCACCATTTCTTTTTAAGGAGAGTCACAGAGATTGGGTTAAGCTAGGTCTTGTATTCGTTCCATTGAGGATTCGTGGAAATCTATAGGTTGATTTATTTACCACGCGTTTTGTTGTTGGTGATTGTTGGAAACTGCGTATTACGATTCTATTTTTTTTGTGCACATGTTTTCATTTCCTTCTATGTTACTGACGATAGTCATTCTTCAACATGATTCATTTGATTTTGCAAGGTTATTATTTTATAAAAAAAATAATTTATTTATTTATTTATTCATACGGGTGTCTAATTACATAGAAAAGAAATAACATATACAATAAAAAAATACAATAATACAATAATACAACAATGCAATAACGTTACTTATGAGTTAGAATCTAAAACTACACGACACGTACGCTTAAAATACTTCAGACAAACTCCGAACATATCAATTAAATTATAATATTTGTTAACGTTATGTATTAACCGGCCAGCAGAGGTTCGATTCCCCAATAAAGTACTTTTTTAAATAAATAAAATTAATTTAACCGAAAGTATCTGTAAATACCAACTTCCCACACTCAAATAATATCATCAAATTAAAAAACAATAATGCCAAATAAAAAGAACAAAATTACAAGAGCGAATCAAAAACAAGACTCGAGCGAAAACGAGGAGGAAAACACAACATACAGAGAAAAAACAGCATACAAGGAAATCGTTGCAACGCTAAAAGAACTAAAAGAATCGGTAGATTATATGAGTAATAAACTCGATGAACTACAACAAGATAACAAATCATTAAAACAAAAATTAAAAGAATCCGACAAGACTAACGAACACTTGAATGCGCGAGTGCAATGTTTGGAAAATCAAATGGAAAAAATAGAAAGTGAGAAGATACAAAATAACTTAATAATAATAGGAATAGCAAGACAAGAAAAACAAGACAAAACTGAAGAATTGATAACAAAAGTCCTAAAAGGTATACACGTTAAAATTGAAAAAGAAGACATTGACAGCGTTTATAGAAAAGATCATTATAACGAAAAATGTCCCATTATAATAAAACTAAGAACAAAAGAAGCAAAATTAAAAGTGCTAGAAGCTAGAAAAACTATAGGATCCATAACCACTATCGAATGCGGTCTCAAAGGTGCCAATAACGAAATTTACATAAATGAACAACTCACAACATTTAAAAACGCTCTGTTCTATAGCGCAAGAAAACTAAAATAAGTGAAAAACTATAAATACCTATGGACAAGAGATGGCTCTATTTACATAAGAAAAACAGACACAAGTGAAAAATATAAAATCAAAACGTATATCGATCTAGAAAAAATTATGTAATAGAAAAAAAATCTAACAATTCGACAAATAGTAAAGACACCGCCATGGATAATATATACCTTCATAATATAAGAAGCCTGCAAAATAAATACGACGAACTAGAACTAATCCCAACTATATACAACAATCCATTAGTAATTGCAATAACAGAAACTTGGCTATCATCCCACAATGAACACCTCTATAACATAAATAATTATAAAACTGTATATAACTCTAGAAATAAAAGAGGAGGCGGAATCGCCTTATATGTCAGACAAGATACAGAATTTGAAACAATAGCAAACATAATAAAACATAACATACAAATACTTACTATACAAATAAAAAACATTAAATCTACAATATCACTAATATACAAACCGCCAGAAGTTACGCTCGATCAACTTAACACTACACTCAAACAACGACTAATAAATAAGAAAAAGAATCACATAATTATAGGAGACATCGACATCAACTTACTAGACAAATCCAATACAACGAGGCAATACAAAAATATCCTGCTAGAAAACAACTACACAATTATGAACAAAATAACGAAATCAGCATACACGAGAGCAAATCCAAATGGAAAACAATCTATACTAGACCACATTATCACAAATAACGAGTCCCTTATAAATAGCACACAAATATACCACACAAACATATCTGATCATAGTGCTATCAATATAGAATTAAACATACCAAACAAAAAAAAACCAATGTACTAATTTTTCCACCACACGAAAACAAATTATACACAAATAACTAAAGAAATTAAAACCATTGACATACTGAAAATAGAAACATTCGAACAACTGTCGAAAGCACTACAAAGAATAATAGAAAATAACACACACACAACAAAAATCAAGAGGAAGAAAGAATGTCCAAGGGTAACCAAAGAAATAATATCAGAAATAAACAAAAGAAATAAAATGTATAAAAAACATCAAAAAAATCCTACAAACAAAGTTATCAAAGAAGCATACCAAAACCAGAAAAAAAAAACACTCAAAAAACTATTAAAAACATAAAAGAGCAGTACTATAAAAATAACTTCCAAAAATATAGCAATAACTCACACAGACTATGGAAAACCATAAATACACAAATAAACGCAAAAAATAAAAAGGAAACCCGTATACAAAAAATCCGAACAGACAACAAGACACTAACAACAGACGTAAAAGAAATTGCAGATACAATAAACTCGTACTTTGCAAACATCGGAAAAGTACTGGCAGAACAACAAATTAAAAACGCAACTACAAAACCAACCACAACACTAACAACGCAAACAGACATTCCAACTATGAATTTCAAACCAACCACATCTCATGAAATTAACCACATAATAACTAATTTAAAAGACCGAAAAACACCCGGATTTGACAACATAACAAATGACATTCTAAAACAAAATAAAGAAACCCTAACACCCATACTAACAAAAATAACAAACACCGTACTAAACGAAGGAACATTCCCAGACTATATGAAGAACACTATAGTAATACCGATACATAAAAAAGGCGACAGAACAAACCCAGAAGCTATTATTAGCTAATTGTAACTTGAATTTTATAACTATCATGTGCATTGTAGTATTTGTTATATGTTTAATTTACACATATTTATTATTATATATATATTTAATGTAAAATGGAGATTTCCGTACAAATAAATAAATAAAAAAATAAAAACTACAGACCGATATCCCTCCTATCCTCATTAAATAAAATACTCGAAAAGGCAATTCAAATCCAACTATGCGATCACCTATACAAAAATAAAGTTATCCACCATCAACAATATGCATTCCAGCAGAACTTTGGAACATTGTCGGCAGCGTATGAATTAATTGACACAGTAAAAAACAACCTAGATAAGAAGAAAATAGTGGCAGCCATATTTATAGACATGAAAAAAGCCTTCGATAGTATATCAAAAACAATGCTAACCGACAAACTTAACGCCATTGGAATCAAAGACATCGAACTAAAATTAATGTAGTCATATCTTACAAAAAGACCACAGGTGACAAGAATCAATGAAACTACAAGCCAGCCAGAATACGCACAATTTGGAATACCACAAGGAGGGAACCTACCACCAATCCTGTATATAATATATATCAATGATATATTAGAACTAAATATAACAGGAATGCCATTTATATACGCCGATGACACGTGCATCATATATACCGGAAACGACGAAAAGAAAATAGAACAAAAAATAAATGAAGACTTAAAAATTTTAGAAAAATAGTTCTACAATAATCTGGTAACAATAAACGAAGAAAAAACCACTTTCATGATCTTCAATCCCAAAAAACAACCTGTAAAAATAACGAATAGAATAAATGGAAAGTACATTAAACAAATCAATAACACTGAATACTTGGGCCTTAATATTAATATTAATTTAAAGTGGGATAATCACATAAATAAAATTTTGAAAAAAAAAACTCGACAACAATAGGAGCACTATGGAAAATAAGAAAATATATACCCGAAAACAGAAAGAGAGCAGTATACCATGCCCTATTTACTTCCCACATTAATTACCTCTCCAATATATGAGGAAATACAACCGCCAAAAACATTCAGAAGCTACAACGTCAACAAAACAAAGCACTGACAATACTGTACATACTAAATAAAAGAACAAGAACGCAAAAACTATTCGAAATCACGAAAAAAACTAATAACTTACAATAACCTATTACTTATATACAAAATACAACATAACTTAATAAAAACAAGGATCAAAATTAAACCCACCAAACAAATACACAGTTATAAAACCAGAAGAAAATCAGACCTCAGAACCGATAAATTCAACACCAAAAAGTATACGAAAAACTTGACGACAGACACGATAAACAATTTCAACAAACTTCCAAAATACGTAAAATCTCTAAAATTTATTCCATTCAAAATAAAAATAAAAAACCTACTAATAAATAACGACATAAACTGACAGAAAATATGAAAACGTAAAACTCACAAGAATCCTTCAATACCGTTAGCCCGAGATCAGGTACTACCCAGACATCACGAGGCGAGGAAAGAAGGAATGAAACCCAAGGTACCAACTACAATGAGGCGCAGATGAATACAAATAATTTTAACTTACGTTACTATATATGTATATATATATATGTATATATATATATGTATATATATATATATATATATATATATATATATATATATATATATATATATATATATATATATCATTGTAATTGTACGAAATAAACTCTTTAAAAAAAAGTAATTACGAGGGCTATTAAAACCAAATACAGATTTGTGAAATTCACAAGCGAGAAGTTGCTGATGCCGCGTTGCATGTCTGGGGATAAACAATGATATAGATGACAATACATCTGAGCAATCGATTAGATTTTTAAATAAGCGATAAGCAAAGCAAAGCGAAGATAAATTCTTCGTTTATATAGTGGAAGGATGTCAAGATATTTGAGCATCATATCAAAATTGTAATAATATAAATGACAACGAGAACAAATAAGATTAACCATTTTCTTTTGGAGCTCAAGTATAATTGAGAAGTGGAATACATTTATTGTTTTCCTTTAATGAGACGACTTCGATTGCGGAAAATGTATTACAGCCATATTAATAGAATTGCTATTAAAATCATTAGAGTTTAATGCTAGTTAATTTCTATCAGACACCATATCAACATTTCGTATTAAAATAACAAAATTTACATGCTATTAGTTAGTTGATTTCTATGTATATTCTCTTTAACACATAAAAACTATGTTTTATTGTACCTATTACCTCTAATTAATAATGTTTTTATCTAATAATTGTATATAATAGTTGACGAACCCCTAATATGTATTATGTTCTGTGGTAATAAATTTGATTGAATTTGATTTGATTTGATTTAGTTTTGAACTATTGATAAAAAGAACGCGGCAACATCGCATTTTCATATGCTGCAACTTCACTCTAATTAAATTTAAAGTCATTTAGAGGTTATGTTTGGGGCTTTTTCAGGCTTTTCTAAACTCGAAATTTTACGTCATGCTTAACCTGGGAGTAGAAAACACTCGTTTATAGCTTCAAATTGAACTTTTTAAAAAAAGCAATGCATATTTGAAAATTTAATAATACATTAAAGAAAAACCCCCTGTATGTATATTGAACTTCGGTTATTTAGAAAAAGTTTAATTTGAAGCTATAAACGAGTGCTTTCCACTCCCAATCTAAGCATGAAGTAAAATTTCGAGTTTAGAAAAGCCCCGCGTAGAAAGTTTGTCGAGGGTCGCGCAGCGACCCGAGACAAATTTTCACGGGGCTTTTCTAAACTCGAAATTTTACTTTATGCGCCACGCGTGTTAAACACTGATTTAAAGTAAAGTTGAAAATATATACTGCTGAGATATGATAGATATTTACTAATATATAGCGAAAAAGTGCAAGCAAATCATTTTTTGAATAGTTTCGCTATATCTTAGCAAATTGCATTTAAAATAAAAAAATGCAATTGAATATTTTCTAAAAATGATAATATAAATAAAAGTAGAACAAATTAAGTCTAAGAGACTTTTCCATATTCTTAATATTTAAATCATTACAGAAAGGAAAGTGCTATCAACATTTTTTTGATACATATGGGAAAAGTAATAAATTGCTAGAGCAGGTTTTAAAATATGCTGCTAACAGGAACATTTTGAATTTCACAATATATCAGTGTTTAATACGCGTGGCGCATGAAGTAAAATTTCGAGTTTAGAAAAGCCCCGTGAAAATTTGTCTCGGGTCGCTGCGCGACCCTCGACAAATTTTCTACGCGGGGCTTTTCTAAACTCGAAATTTTACTTCATGCTTAGTCTGGGAGTGGAAAACACTCGGCTTGGTCGCACTTAATCAAGGAGTCTAAAACAGCCGTTATACTTAAAAGAAACATTTCTAGTATGGTAGTTTAAACAAAAATGCGAAGAAATATTACTAATGCTTTCTTAATGAATAATTAAAAAAAACACACTTGGATTTTATTGAACTTTATTAAAAATATATTTTGTTATTCATAAATACACATTCTACTATAAAAAATTGTATTTGTTTATAAATCGATAGTATAGCAAGACACGTGCCGTCGTTTTTTGTGAGTTGCAAAGCAAAGCGAAAAATAAATTCTTCGTTTATATAGTGGAAGGATATCAAGATATTTGAGCATCATATTAAAATTGTCATAATATAAATGACAACTAGAAAATATAAGATTAACCATTTTCTTTTGGAACTCAAGTATAATTAAGAATTGGAATACATTTATTGTTTTCCTTTAATGAGACGATTTCGATTGCGGAAAATTTATTACAGCCATTTTAATAGAATTGCTATTAAAATCATTAGAGTTTAATGCTAGTTAATTTCTATCAGACACCATATCAACATTTCGTATTAAAAGAACAAAATCTACATGCTATTAGTTAGTTGATTTCTATGTATATTCTCTTTAACACATAAAAACTATGTTTTATTGTACCTATTACCTCTAATTAATGTTTCTATCTAATGAATGTATTTAATAGTTGACGAACTCATTATTTGTATTATGTTCTGTGGTAATAAATTTGATTGAATTTGATTTGATTTAGTTTTGAACTATTGATAAAAAGAACGTGGCAACATCGCATTTTCATATGCTGCAACTTCACTCTAATTAAATTTAAAGTCATTTAGAGGTTATGTTTGGGGCTTTTTCAGGCTTTTCTAAACTCGAAATTTTACTTCATGCTTAACCTGGGAGTAGAAAACACTCGTTTATAGCTTTAAATTGAACTTTTTAAAAAAAGCAATGCATATTTGAAAATTTACAGCACATAATTGTGATAAGTATACATTAAAGAAAAACCCCCTGTATGTATATTGAACTTCGGTTATTTAGAAAAAGTTTAATTTGAAGCTATAAACGAGTGTCTTCCACTCCCAGTCTAAGCATGAAGTAAAATTTCGAGTTTAGAAAAGCCCCGCGTAGAAAATTTGTCGAGGGTCGCGCAGCGACCCGAGACAAATTTTCACGGGGCCTTTCTAAACTCGAAATTTTACTTCATGCGCCACGCGTGTTCAACACTGATTTAAAGTAAAGTTGAAAATATATACTGCTGAGATGTGATAAATATTTACTAAGATATAGCGAAAAAATGCAAACAAATAATTTTTTGAATAGTTTCGCTATATTTCAGCAAATTGCATTTAAAATAAAAATGCAATTGAATAATAATAATAATAATAATTTATAATAATAATAATAATAATAATAATAATAAGTCTGGCCATGTAGGCACTGTTGCCAGCAATGTCGATTTGCTACCGTAATGCCAAGTCGGTACTGCCAGCACCGCCAGCTGACCGCTGACCCAACGGCCTTATCCTGCCCCTCATAACTCCCAATGATTACCGATACCCATCCCATCCACATATCCATACAAGCACCAGAGGTCTAATAGAGCTACATATTCTCCCTCCAACTCCCAAAAGAATAAGTAGCACACCCATGGACATGGAGGAAATAATGGATAATGAAATAGGACCGCTGCCTGGGGATCGCCAGGGCACGTTTGGAGCAGGTGCTGAACGTGACACCGAGCAAACCACCTGTGGTAGAGCACTGACCAGGCGGGTCTCTACCGGGGTACCCGAAACAAATACAGCCGAAAACGGAACAGCTCACCGAACTATAAACGCTGAAAGTGTTTTGACCGATGAACAGCGATCAACCACCAAAACAGGACATATTAGGAAGCGTATAAAATGGACCACACAGATGAATCAAGATGTAATACGCTGCTATATGAGAAGCACCAAGGTAGAAACTAACCTAACAATGTATAGAACAGAACTCTATCAAATGTTCCTCAACATCTATCCAGACCTTGCCGGGAGACTAAGTGAGCAAAATGTGGCAGATAGAAAAAGAGCCATTATGACCAGAAACCTAATATCTCACATCGAGATTTCTAACATAAGGGAAGAAGTACTAAGAGAAATAAATTCAGTAACCAATCAAGAACATAACCCGAGGGATGAACTAAATAAAGAGGATATAACAGATACCGTAAATGAAGGTGAAAATAACGACGAAGAGAAAAATCAAGAAGGAGTGGAAAGAGAGAACAAGAACGAGGATATGATGGGACAGGAAGATTTAAGATTTAAGAAAGCAGATAAAAAATGAATTCAACACCACCATGGCTGAACATGCAGAATCCGACCCACCCGCATTCATGAAGATCCCAAAAGTAACATTAGACATACCTACATAGCACATTATAAAAATCCTGAACGAAGAAATCATTCCTGAACAAGTACAAACTTGCGACAACCTGGGACATTTACATGCGATAATATACTGTGCAGCAATCACGACAGTTAAAAGCACAGGAAAGGAGATCAAGAAATCAACGGGAAGACCGACAACATGGAAACAAGAAATGAAGCCTGCATGGATGTTAAGAATCGAGCGACGAATTGCGAACCTAAGAGCAAAAATAGGTCAGCTCACACAATACAGAAGAGGGGTGAGAACACGAAAAATAATAAAGAACATAAAGGAAAGTATTAAACCAATGTCAACACAAGATCTGAACAGTAAGCGAATTACTGAACTAGTGGATCAAAATACCCAACAGCTACAAGCACTCTCGAAACGCTTACGTAGATACAAAATATGCACAACCCGCAAGACGCAGAACACACAATTCTACCATAATAGGAAGAATTTCTACCGAAATCTTGGAAACAAAGATTGTGACCAAAGAACGGACTCACCATCCATGGCAGACGTAACAGAATACTAGTCAAACATCTGGGAAAAGCCTCAAAGCCATGACGGAAACGCAAATTGGCTAAAAGAAGAGAAACGGAGATCAGAGAGTATTCAGAATATGCAAGAAGTGATTATAACCAGGGAAGAGGTATCCAACGCCATAACAAAAACAAGCAACTGGAAAGCACCGGGAATCGATGGCATACGCAACTTCTGGCTCAAACAACTTACGAGCGTACACGATGCCCTAGCAAGATGCTTCAACAAAATCCTCAACAGTAATGAAAACGCGCCATCTTTTCTCACAAAAGGTATAACCTACCTCCTACCTAAAGACGAAGACACCTCGAACCCTTCCAAATATCGACCAATCACATGCTTACCAACAATCTACAAAGTATTAACTGCTGTAATGAGCGAGAAGATATACAATCACCTACACGATAACAACATTATGACGGAAGAACAAAAGGGATGCTACAAACACTCGAGAGGATGCAAGGAACAGGTAATAATTGATGAAATAATAACACGAAATGCAGTTTTAAAACAGAGGAATCTGAGCATTGCCTTCATTGACTATCGAAAAGCATTCGACTCGATACCACATACTTACCTTATACAAATCCTTAAAGTATATAAAATAGACCCGAAAATAATCCAGCTTATGGGATACCTAATGAAACGGTGGTCAACAACGTTAAATATGTCAATAAATGGAGATACACAAACATCCCGGAAAATAAGGATATCCAGAGGTATATACCAGGGTGACTCGTTAAGCGCCCTATGGTTCTGTATGTGCTTAAACCCTCTAAGCCGGATGCTAAATAGAACAAAATGTGGATACATACTAGGGAAGAATAGTGAAAGAAGCATATATAATCACCTACTCTATATGGACGATATAAAGTTATACGCCAAATCAAAAGCTGAGCTGGCACGTCTCCTTCACCTAACAGAAAGCTTCAGTAAATCAATAGCCATGGAGTTCGGCATCGACAAATGCAAGATTATACACCTCCAAAAAGGACTACTAAGAGAAGAGGACGGCCATCTAATGAACAACCATCAAATAATTGAACAATTGAAGCACGGAGATTCATACAAATATCTTGGATTCAGTCAGCTAAGAGGCATAAACCAAACTGAAATCAAAAAGAAAATACAAAGTGCGTTCCACAAAAGATTGGAACTAGTACTAAAAACCTATTTACACGGGTGCGCCAAAATCCAAGCTATTAATGAGTATGCAATCCCTCTGGACACTGGACAAAAACAGATCTTGAAAGTATGTCCCGAGATATAAGAACAACGCTGACAAAATATAGAATGCACCACCCAAAAGCCGCTATCGAGCGGATAATCTTACCACCAAGTGAGGGAGGCATGGGAATAATAGACATAAACAGACTATGTATGTCACAGATAATAAACTTAAGGGAATATTTCAATAAAAAGAGACAACAAACAAAGATGTTCAAAACATTATGCAAATATGATGACAACATAACACCATTAAACCTGAGCGATCTGCAGCATGACGATACCAACGACCCTATTGATGACCCAAATATGGAAGCAGAAATGATAACTTGGAAGCAGAAACAGCTTCACGGAACACACCCAAACTATCTAAATGAAGATCACATCGACAGAGAAGCATCAAACATCTGGCTGAAGAAAGGATGCCTATTTGGGGAGACAAAAGGCTTTATGATGGCAATACAAGACCGTGTCATAGCAACAAGAAACTATCGAAAATATATCCTCAAAGAAAATATTATCGATAAGTGCAGAAGATGCAACGTAAGCGCAGAAACAATCGACCACATCATAAACGGGTGCACAACACTCGCACACATGGATTATACCAAACGACACAATAACGTTGCCAAAATAATCCATCAAGAACTGGCAAAATTATTAGATCTTCTAACGACTTCAGAAGCATATTATAAATACGAACCTCAAGCCGTATTAGAAAACGCCGATTTAAAATGTACTGGGACCGGTAAATCAGAACAGACATTAAAATAAAAGCCAACCGACCTGATCTTCTAGTTTATGATAAACTATCCAAAACAGTCGAAATAATCGACATTGCTGTTCCGCTCAACAAGAACATACAAACAGCACAGGCCATAAAAATAAATAAATACACGGAACTAGCATATGAGATCAAACAAATGTGGAAGCTCAAAAATGTAACCATTAGACCTCTAGTAGTATCAGCCACGGGAATTGTCCCAAAGTCACTAATAACACAATTGGATATACTGAAAATTATAACCGATTAATCGGCAGCGCAAAGTTATTGTAGTGTCTAGTT
Organism: Philonthus cognatus; assembly: GCA_932526585.2. Taxonomy (NCBI): domain Eukaryota; kingdom Metazoa; phylum Arthropoda; class Insecta; order Coleoptera; family Staphylinidae; genus Philonthus; species Philonthus cognatus. Next base: position 158,669,828 of record OW052241.1, read on the forward strand.
TGATAGTTATGTTGATGGGTGGTATGTTGAATATTTTCTAAAAATGATAATATAAATAAAAGTAGAACAAATTAAGTCTAAGAGACTTTTCCATATTCTTAATATTTAAATCATAACAGAAAGGAAAGTGCTATCAACATTTTTTTTATACATATGGGACAAGTAATAAATTGCTAAAGCAGGTTTTTAAATATGCTGCTAACAGGAACATTTTGAATTTCACAATATGTCAGTGTTTAATACGCGTGGCGCATGAAGTAAAATTTCGAGTTTAGAAAAGCCCCGTGAAAATTTGTCTCGGGTCGCTGCGCGACCCTCGACACATTTTCTACGCGGGGCTTTTCTAAACTCGAAATTTTACTTCATGCTTAGTCTGGGAGTGGAAGACACTCGGCTTGGTCGCACTTAATCAAGGAGTCTAAAACAGCCGTTATACTTAAAAGAAACATTTCTTGTATGGTAGTTTAAACAAAAATGCGAAGAAATATTACTAATGCTTTCTTAATGAATAATTTAAAAAAAACACACTTTGATTTTATTGAACTTTATTAAAAATATAATTTGTTATTCATAAATACACATTCTACAATAAAAAAATGTATTTGTTTACAAATCCATAGTATAGCAAGACACGTGCCGTCGTTTTTTTGTGAGTTGTTGCAATTTGGAACCCAATTAGTTGCAACTATTTAAATTTATAATGCCCTCGAGCAAGGTTGTAGCCTTAGTGACAATCTATAATATTAATGAAGAGAGAAAAAAAGTCGTAGATTCGTTTTGTGCGCAAAAATTATTGGACGTGCATTAAATTGCGCGGATTTATTTATAGACTCGTGTCAACATAACTATAAAAATATGTTAATCGCACGTGGATTTTCGATAGGAAATGTTTCAATCAAGATTAATATTGTTTTAAAAATCTTAATATAGTTTTTTTTTGTGCAAGCGTATGTGATTTATAGGTTGATGGATTAAGTTATTCATCTATTTATTTGAATTATTCAATAATTAATAACGCTAATTTTTATAAAATGTTGTATACGTTTTAATTTAAGGGTAAAGGACACTTAAATAAAACCTAATGCAACCTCGCTTCGCTTGCGCGCCGGTACATCCAAATTTGGATGCTTTTCAAAACTTTATACGCCATGCGCATAAAATAATGATTTAATTTTTTTTTTTTGGCAATTGCCTGGCCTAAGTTGCTGTGACTATTGGCCAACATCAATTATTTATTTTTAAATTATATTATTTAATTTTTATAACTTATTTCGTAAGCTGTATTAACATATATTGGACATCACAACACATTCACACCACACCCAGGGACACGAAGAGTTATTATTTTTAAATAACAACTCCCCGTGCACGGGAATCGAACCCGGTCTGTGGCTCGCCGAGCGATTTACCGTCCGGCGACGTTACCGCTCGGCCACCACCTGCCCTATTGATTTAATAAAACGACCAAATTTTCAGGCTCGAAATAAAAGAAAAAACTCGAAATTTTACTTTATGCACAACCAAGGATTGGAAACACTCGTTAGAAACTTTAAATCGGACGCATTTAAAAAAACAACGAATCCCTAAAAAAATACAGTTTACTCGTCAAAAGCTTTAATTTGACCTCTTTTATAAAAACAACGCATTCCTGCAAATTTACCAAACGCTGTAATTATCCTAATATGTATTTTTAAAAGTATAAATCCTGTCTATGCTGCAATACGTACAATTGCAGAATTCTACTTTTGAAAAGAATTTAGGTATGTAAGCTGTGGTTTTTTTTAGGCTAATATTGGATCGTTTATTACAGAGACATTGGGCTCGTTCATCAAAATAATAATAATAATAATATAATAATAATATGTCTTTATTTTCAAAGTGTCAAAATTTGTACAAAGTGAAATTTGCGTCAGGTTAACTAAATATAATAACAAAGCAGAACAAAATAAGTAAATATTGGATAGATGAGGCTGTTACTTGGTGAAATTTCATAATATGTAGGAAATAAAACACGATCGTTTGAGAATTTTCACGGTTTTTAATGTCGAATACTGCGACAATTGTTTCGCCACACAGTGGCTTCATCAGGCAGATGAGTAATGATCATTACTCATCTGCCTGATGAAGCCACTGTGTGGCGAAACAATTGTCGCAGTGTTCGACATTAAAAACTGTGAAAATTCTCAAACGATCGTGTTTTATTTCCTACAAAATAAGTAAAGTATACATTCACACTACATTCCTATACATATACAAAATATTCAACATTCAACATGTTTGGATTTTGTTTGTGATGTATGCTGGTATGTGATAACCGATGGTTCGGCCATTTTGATTTTGTGTGTTGTTTGTTTTCGTTTTAGCTGTATATTAAATACATTTATTGATGGATAATGCCCAATTACACTTTATTTTATTTGATGGCAGAAAAAATTTAGTTCCATTGCTAAATATAATTAGTTAAATACTCATTTAAACAAACAATACACAAGCACTAATATTTTCTGAGCTTTAAGTAATTTACGAATCACCTTACGTTTAGTAATTTCATAATAGATATTATTAAATACATAATTTCGCACATTCATAACCGCGACTAGCTTAAAAGTTTAACCCGCCAATACCAATCGCCAACATCAATCGGTTTAAATAGCATGATTGCAAAAATGGCGACCGCTACCCTAACATGTTTACGATTAACAGATCGGTCATCAGAAAATTCCCTAACAGTAGTTAGCAAACTCCTAACTTGTCTCTGATGAACGAGCCCAATCATAAACAAACCACACAGTTTAAGATACAATTTTAATAATAATTTTGATATGGATTACCATGCAGTAGTGATCAAAACCATCGTGATAATACAATTTTAATACCTAACTTTTACCTCAAACAAAATTGGACCGTATCATATGGACTCCAAAAGTTTTAAGTTAAGTTATCTTACAAAGTCGTCGAGTATATAAGCGCGTATGTATATTTCAGTCTGCCTCGGAAGGGAATGTTATTTAATTAGATACATAATTATGTAATTGCCGAGCAGACAGACGTGTTTTTGAGGAAACGCGCCAGTCCAATTATTGCTTCAAATTACCCACTCTATGTGAGTGAGGACTTGAAGAAGTAGAAGAAGAAAAAAAAGAGATTTTGTTTGGAGAGCGGTGCGGGCTCACACAATAAATAATTTGTATTTTTTACGGGGGTGAAGACACGCCAACACGCAACTGAAAACGAACGTCTTCCTTGAAAATTGATTTTTATAATAAATGCAAGATTAGACATTAATTAAAATTATCCGACTACTAATCACAAGTTGAGCTTTCAAACAATTTCTTCACCTGTACAGGGTGCAGCATTTTTGATGGTTTCTTCAAGTAAAGTACCAATAATATTAATGATAGACAGAAACCAATATATGCTTATTGTTTGTACCTCATCAAAATGTGTCTATCGTCAATTGTTTTCGAGTTATACGCCCAAACTCAAAATTTTGAAATATTGAAAAAACTTCTGTATTTACTTCTTTAGGCACTTTTTTTAAATAGAACACCCTGACCATATCAGATTTTGTTTTAAGTTTAGATTTAACTTCAAAACAAAATCTGATATGGTCAGGGTATTCTGTTTAAAAAAGTGCTTAAAGAAGTAAATAAGGTAAACAAAATTTAACGGCACTGTTTTCAGTAGAATACGCTGATTATATCAGATTTTGTTTTAAATTTACCATTTTTGAAATATGACATAAAGTTGTGAAATTTTAATTACAAATCATAATTGGCCATGACTTCATTCGACCATGTTCTTTGTAAGCTTTCCAAAAATATATCATTTGCAATACTTTAATTTAACTCTCATTATTTATTTAAATTTTATTTAATTTTTAATTACTTATCAAGAAAGCCATGATAAAATTAAATTAATATATTATATTAAAACAGAAGACATTAAAAGAAAAACATTAAACTCGTAATATAGTCCACTACTCTACTGTATTTCTACCATTTTGTATTAATGTTTATTTTTAGTATTAATGTTTATTATTAGTTAGTATATTTTAAAAAAAACTGTATTTTTCTGTAAATTTCTCTGTAAATAGAATTTATTCTGCTGAGAAATAAACGATTATTATTATTATTATTATTATTATTATTAATATAGCTTAACATAAAATGATAAATACAATAAAATATTTAGAAATACTTTAGGTACATTTTGAATTTGTTTTTGCAATAACTTGTCATGTGATTATCAGCAAAATGTTTTTTACCTCCTCCCAATGTCAATAGTGTTGGAAATTATTTCAATTTAAAATTTCCTAGTATGTAGTTGGTTTAGAACACACGGACCTAAACTTTCTTTCTGAGGAATATTATAAAGAGATATCGAAGAACTTAAAAATAATATTCTCTTTGAATTTATAAAAATCACTTAGAATTTTTTAGAAAATGCAATAAATATATATGAATATAGATAGGGCTTAGTTTGAAAAATATTTATAACTACTATTTATTAAGATTAATAGAGTAAATATAATAAGTTAATATTGACAGTTGAGGTTTTATATTGTTATTGTTTATTTTTTATCATTGCTTTCTTGATATCGTCGGCTTACAAGTGAAATCCACTAAGTCCTTAGTTACACTAGATTTAGTTGATAGCACAAGTATGTAGAAACCCATGAGTACAAGAGCTTGGTGGACTTAACTAACAACAGCCAAAAATTGACTTAGTGGATTTTACTTGTAAGCCGACGATATATTGATTTAAAGTCAAAAAAACTTCAAATAAATGAATATAACAAAATATTTACTTTTGAATAGCCGACAAAAAATGCAAGCTATTAAAGCCATGGCTAACTATAATTTGTATTAAAAATAATACAACTTTATATCATATACGGTAAACTTAAAACAAAATCTGATATGGTAATCTTATTCTACTGATAAAAGTGCATTAAGAACATGTTTACCGCATGTCAATATCTTTTTAAATAAGGAAGTTATTTCAATATTTAAAAATGGCCTTATTTTGAGTTTTGACGTAGAACTCAACTCAACTCAATTGAAGATAGACAGATTTTGATTAGGCACATGAAAGATGCTTTAAAAAAGACCTCTAGAAGCATATATTAGTTTTTGTTTATCATTCATATGTACTTTACTTGAAGTAGCCATCGAAAATTCTGCACCCTATATATATTTAGATCAGCTTTGTTAATAAATTCAATATTTTTTCAATAAAAAAATTAAGGTCAACCTTGACTTATTAACAATAAACACAAAAATATCGCCTTGAATGGATCCAATCAGCAGCGGAACGATGAATGAATTTTTTTGATTTCCATATTAGAATTGTAATGGCCGTTTATGAAATTTGACCATATTTAAAATATTGCCACTTAATAAATCCTGCATGTTTATTTGACAGTCTTCCTTATTATCAACTTTTAGACATGCATATTCATCATACAATCGTAAAAATTTTAATAGAATTGTTTGTTTTAGCGAACAAAAAAAAACTTGACATTTTCTTACTGTTTCATATCATTGCAATGTTTCAAACTGAAATTTTGAATCGTTGATTTATCAATCAACCAATTGAAACAATTCAGTATTGAGAATAACCTTAAGCATATTTAACGTTATACATATATCGAATTAGAGTGGGGCGGAATGGAAGGGCGTTTTTGCAATGTGATAAACTTAGCTGTTTTTGAAATGAGAATAACTGAGCTGTATTAAAATTTAATTACGAAAAATTAAAGCTTAGATGTTACCATTCAACAATAAAAATGTGAATTTATCTTCTGAAAATGATATCGGGCAGATAGAGAAGCAACTGTAACTGTAAAATGTTTTTATGTTGCAACAAAGTTTTGATCCTAGAATTGCGAAGAAGAAGAATTAACACAAGAAATGTTTCGTTCCAACAAGATGGTGCCATAGGACACACAGCCAGGACCTCAACGGAAGTTTCCCTGGACACTCAATCTTCCGTTTTGTAACCCTCTGGTTCCCCTTAACTTACAGAATGTGATTATTATTTATGGCGACACGGAAATGCGAAGGTCTACGTTGATAAACCTTGAAATTTGCAAGAGTTTAAAGAAGTCATCTTAACAGAAGTTAGGACCATTGACATCGACTTGTGCGAGAGGGTGATACGAAACTATGAAGACCCACTATAGCAGTGCATTGCAGAAAACGGACGTCATCTGCCTGATGTCATTTTTAGAACATAATTTCACTTTTTTATTGTTAAATGCCAACATCTCAGCTTTCATTTTTCGTAATTAAAATGTTGTTAAAGTTAAAAAAAAACAGTTGAGTTATTCTCATTTGCAAGAGTTTAAAGAAGTCATCACAACAGAAGTTAGGACCATTGACATCGACTTGTGCGAGAGGGTGATATGAAACTATGAAGACCCACTATAGCAGTGCATTGCAGAAAACGGACGTCATCTGCCTGATGTCATTTTTAGAACATAATTTCACTTTTTTATTGTTAAATGCCAACATCTCAGCTTTCATTTTTCGTAATTAAAATGTTGTTAAAGTTAAAAAAAACAGTTGAGTTATTCTCATTTTAAAAACGCCCTTCCATTCTGCCTCACCCTATAAGTAAATAGAAAATAAAGACATTCACATTTTATTACTGATTTTTATCAATGTCAAAATCTTTGTGTAAAACTTATGCAAATAACACGAAATAGAATCCCTTGACAGAATAAATTAATAAATAAACTATTATTAGTACAATGTTTTAAACTGAAATTTTGATTTTTAATTAATTTGAAAATTAAGTCTTTGATTTTTAATGATATTTATAAAATGAAGGAAAGGAAAAAAGGTGCAAGAAACTTAACGATGATTAATGGCACATTTTGGTGTTGAAATTAATTTTAAACACAAAATTCTTGAAAATCTTGTATTAATGAGCTTATTTTGAATACCATTTAACTCTAAGAAATGGTAATTAATGAATCTTTTTATTTTTAATACCATATAACTTTTAAAAAAAAGGTAATTACTGAATCTACATTAAATTAAAAAATGTTGCATCATTATTGATGTTCATACGTTTATTACTATTTTTCTTGTGAATATTTGACTGAAATCAAGAAAGAGGGTTCTTAAATCATTTAATGCACGAATTAAAATTCAAACTGTCCTTCACTGATTCGAGTCCGGTAATCCAATAAACATTCCCGCTCATGTTGGCTGTGCTGCCTTACTGAAAACGAACGAGAAAAAATAATGTGAGAAATTTCAAGTTCCGACAGTTCCCAAACGGGCGATTATTCTGAGTGATTTGCATAAACAGCCACTTTGAATACGGAAAACTCAATGCAAATCGGTAATTCGGTTTTGTATTTATTGTACGCGTATCTTAACTGCACATTATTTTCCTTTTTTTTTCTTTTTGTTTATTACAACATCGAGATATATTGTTTAATCATAAAAGGTAACATGCAGATTGTATGATTTGAATGGTAGGAAAATCTACGATTAAAAGCTGCTTTAATGTTATAACAATAACACTGTAAGTAAGTTATCAGATATTTAAACGTTAGTTATAAATACATAAAAGTGTCTATATTTTGAGAAAAATAAAATACATTCAGCCTTACCAATAAAATTGCAGTTAATATCAAAATAACTGTATGTTTTTGAGTTTACGTGAAGTGATTATTACACATACAAAGATTGTTATTCCTTACTTCACTTTTTATTAAAAAGTAAAGTAAGGAATAACAGTATTTTTATGTGCAATATCAATTTAGTTTAATGCTAGTTAATTTATACTAGACTAGTGTAAACACGATACTAACACGATACTAACACTGAACATTTAATTAATAAAATGTTAAAAAAGAAATAACACAAACAATTACGAAATTACTTTTATAGTGGGACAAATTCAGACACAATAACATGGAATAGATTAGAATATATTAAGCCACTGTCTTTACAAATCAAAAATAATTTAAAAGGAAAGAATAATAACATAATTTTGACAAACACAAATCATTTAGGAAAATTAATAGTTAACAATAAAATCAAAACTAAAAATTGTAAATTGAAGAAAAGTGGTATTTATGAATTAAAATGTGATGATTGTGATGCAGTGTATATAGGACAAACCGGCAGGTCTTTTGATATCAGGTTAAAAGAGCATAAGACAGACATAGAGAATAAAAAACAAACCACCGGTTTTTCTAAGCACTGTATCACATCTAATCACCATTTTTCTTCAAACGATTTAAAAATTCTGCATATAGGTAATAAGGGATTAACGCTTAACTACCGGGAGGGTTTAGAAATTTCAAAAGCCATAAAGGCAAGTAAAAATGTGGTCAACGACAACGAAGACCTTTGGAATTCCCCGATATTAAATGCCCTTATTACCCAATAAAACCTAAAACTCGAAACTGTATATATTCCGAAACAAATCCATTTGTACATCATTCTTGATAATGGCATTAAGCCGAAACTAGTAGAAAATAAAATACACATAAGTGAAACAAAACAAAGTGAATTTAATTTACAAACCATTATACGATACTAACATTTCTTGTATACAAAATATACATGGGTGTAAATGAAATTGCCAATTCTTGGTTGCAGAATACTTCAAACATTAAAAATGCGATTCTTTTCGCAATCTACAAGTTAGTTTTTTAAAGACTATATCAAACAGTCTTTGAAACAATTACTTCCCGAGCTATACCCCGACGGACATTGAATTATACAACAAGTGTTTGCTGTTACATACAGTAACCTACTGTAAATGTAACAGCTTGAGTAAAATTATCCAGGCCATCTATAGACGCATTTCGAGATTTATCTTTCATCAGTATAGCTTTGCCATTCCCTCTAAATAAATTGACACCTTAGACTAGCGGTCACGTTACCGTTCAAACATAAGTATAAATGTTTAATATTTGAAGTATTCTGCAACCAAGAATTGGCAATTTCATTTATACTTATGTTTGAATGGTAACGTGGCCGCCAGTCTAAGATGTCAAATTGTTTAGAGGGAATGGCAAATCTATACTGATGAGAGGTAAATCTCGAAACGCGTCTATAGATGACCTGAATAATTTGACCCAAATTGTTACATTTACAGTGGGGACTGTATGTAACAGCAAACACTTGTTGTATAATTCAATGTCCGTCGGGGTATTAGCCCGGGAAGTAGTTGTTTCAATGAGTATTTGATATAGTCTTTGTAAGACTAACTTATTGTAGATTGCGAAAAGAATCGAACTTTTAATGTTTAAAATATACATGGTATTAGGTAGTTTTGAACTATTGATAAATTGTATTTAAATTATCAAAGACAGTTTTAAAATCCCTAACCAAAATGAATGTTCAGAACTGTAATTACCAATTGACAAAATTCGATATAAGTTAGATCACTTTTAAAACAGCTCACATATTTTCGAAAATCCATGATCCATTAAATTCCGAATCAATCTACATAAACATATTATTGTATATCGAAAATCCATGATCTAATAATTCCAAATCGCGAATTAACAAATAAAAATTTCGAGTGATGCAATCCGATGTTTATGTAAATCACGTTTTATAACTAATAAACATTTATATCAATAATAATCATAAGAATAAGTGAAGTAGGCCAAAAAATGAATATCATTACACCGTTGAAAATCAACATAAAATATTAATTACCAGTTGTCTTTCAAATTATAATGCCTCGACAAGGCGAATCGATTTTTGGCCACCTGGTTACGCGTTCCGGCCACAATGCGAAATATGTAAATGTTTTTTTATTAATCGGTAACCTTCCGAAATATTCCACTTGATTTCATTTTAAAATGGATAACCTACATCTTAATATTTTTTATGTTGGTTTTTCTTTATGAAAAATGTTTGATCTGAAACGTACTCAGTATATTTTGGAATTCACAATATTTCACTGTTTTATATGCGTGGCGCATGAAGTAAAATTTCTAGTTTCTGAAACTGTAACTGTAACCTCCGAGCGATATGTTTTCATGTTGAAACAATTTTTGATACCAGAATTGCAACGACGAAGAATTAACACAAGAAATGTTTGGTTCCAACAAGATGGTGCCACACCACACACAGCCTCAACAGAAGTTGTGCGTTGCATTTTTCCTAGACACGTAATCTTATGTTTTGTGACCCCCCTGGTTCTACGTTGATATACCTGGAAATCTGCAAGAGTTAAAAGAAGTCATCACAACAGAAGTTAGGACCATTGAGATCGACTTGTGTTTTATACGCGTGACGCATTAAGTAACATTTCTAGTTTAGGAAAGCATGAACATTTGGTTTAGTCGTTCCACCGAATTTTCATGCTTTTCTAAACTCGAAATTTTACTTCATGGTTAATCTGGGATTCTAACAAGTGTTGTTAGAGGCTTTAAATTGAACACATTTAAAAAAACAACAAATGCCTGAAAATGTACAACGCATACAACCAAGATATGCATTTTTAAAAGAAAAATTCTCTCTTTAATTAGAAATAAGTATCCTTAAATTTCTGTACCTATATAAATATTATACATTTTCTGATAGTTTTTCTTTCAGGTATATCAACCAATTATGTGCTGTACATTTTCTGATATTCGTTAAATGGTTTAATTTGAAGCTTCAAATGAGTGTTTACCAGTCCCAGATTAAACATGAAGTGACATTTTGAGTTTAGAAAAGCTTGAAAATTTGGTTTGGTTGCTTAGCGCGAAACTTTTTCTTAAAAGTTCAATTTGAAGCTTTAAACGAGTGTTTTCCACTCCCAGGTTAAGCAAAAAGTAAAATTTAGAGTTTAGAAAAGCCTGAACATTTGGTTTGGTTGCGTAGCGCGAAGCGCGGAGCAACCAAACCAAATTTTCAGGCATTTCTAAACTCGAAATTTTACTTCATGCGCCACGCGTATAAGAGACTGATTTCAAGTAAAGTTCACTTGTGCACAATATTTGGATGCTGTCAGTGTTTAATTCGCGTGGCGCATGAAGTAAAATTTCGAGTTTAGAAAAGCCTGAAAATTTGGTTTGGTCGCTTCGCGCTACGCAACCAAACCAAATTTTCAGGCTTTTCTAAACTCGAAATTTTACTTCATGCCTAATCTGGGATTCTAACAAGTGTTTTTAGAGGCTTCAAATTGAACACATTTAAAAAAAACAACGAATGCCTGAAAATTTACAACGAATACAACCATGATATGCATTTTTAAAAGAAAAATTCTCTCTTTAATTAGAAATAAGTATCCTAAATTTCTGTACTTATATAAATATTATACATTTTCTGATATCCATGGAGTTTTTCTTTCAGGTATACATATCAAGCAATTATGTGCTGTACACTTTCTTATATTCGTTAAATGGTTTCATTTGAAGCTTCAAATGAGTGTTTACCAGTCCCAGATTAAACATGAAGTGAAATTTTGAGTTTAGAAAAGCTTGAAAATTTGGTTTGGTTGCTTAGCGCGAAGCTTTTTCTTAAATGTTCAATTTGAAGCTTTAAACGAGTGTTTTCCACTCCCAGGTTGAGCATGAAGTAAAATTTCGAGTTTAGAAAAGCCTGAAAATTTGGTTTGGTTGCGTAGCGCGAAGCGCGGAGCAACCAAACCAAATTTTCAGGCTTTTCTAAACTCGAAATTTTACTTCATGCGCCACGCGTATAAGAGACTGATTTCAAGAAAAGTTCACTTGTTCACAATATTTGGATGCTGTCAGTGTTTAATACGCGTGGCGCATGAAGTAAAATTTCGAGTTTCTGAAAATGATATCAGGCAGATGGAGGGGCAACTGTAACTGTAACCTCCGAGCGATATGTTTTCATGCTGAAACAATTTTTGATCCCAGAATTGCGACGACAAAGAATTAACACAAGAAATGTTTGGTTCCAACAAGATGGTGCCACACCACACACAGCCTCAACAGAAGTTGTGCGTTGCATTTTCCCTAGATACGTAATCTTCTGTTTTGTGACCCCCTGGTTCTACGTTGATAAACCTGGAAATCTGCAAGAGTTAAAAGAAGTCATCACAACAGAAGTTAGGACCATTGAGATCGACTTGTGTTTTATACGCGTGACGCATAAAGTAACATTTCTAGTTTAGAAAAGCATGAAAATTTGGTTTGGTCGTTCCACCGAATTTTCATGCTTTTCTAAACTAGAAATTTTACTTCATACTTAATCTGGGATTCTAACAAGTGTTGTTAGAGGCTTCAAACTGAACACATTAAAAAAAAAAACAACGAATGCCTGAAAATTTACAACGCATACAACCATGATATGCATTTTTAAAAGAAAAATTCTCTCTTTAATTAGAAATAAGTATCCTTAAATTTCTGTACTTATATAAATATTATTCATATTCTGATCTACAGGGAGTTTTTCTTTCAGGTATACATATCATATTGCAGTTATGTGCTGTGCATTTTCTGATATTCGTTAAATGGTTTAATTTGAAGCTTCAAATGAGTGTTTACCAGTCCCAGATTAAGCATGAAGTGAAATTTTGAGTTTAGATAAGCTTGAAAATTTGGTTTGGTTGCTTAGCGCGAAGCTTTCTCTTAAAAGTTCAATTTGAAACTTTAAACGAGTGTTTTCCACTCCCAGGTTGAGCATGAAGTGAAATTTCGAGTTTAGAAAAGCCTGAAAATTTGGTTTGGTTGCGTAGCGCGAAGCGGGGAGCAACCAAACCAAATTTTTAGGCTTTTCTAAACTCGAAATTTTACTTCATGCGCCATGCGTACAAGAGACTGATTTCAAGTAAAGTTCACTTGTTCACAATATTTGGATGCTGTCAGTGTTTAATACGCGTGGCGCATGAAGTAAAATTTCGAGTTTAGAAAAGCCTGAAAATTTGGTTTAGTCGCTCCGCGCTTCGCGCTACGCAACCAAACCAAATTTTCAGGCTTTTCTAAACTCGAAATTTTACTTCATGCTTAACCTGGGAGTGGAAAACACTCGTTTAAAGCATCAAATTGAACTTAAAAAAAAGCTCATTCATCATATGTATACCTAAAAGAAAAAGCTTGAAAATTGATATTCGTTAAATGGTTTAATTTGAAGCTTCAAATGAGTGTTTACCAGTCCCAGATTAAACATGAAGTGAAATTTTGAGTTTAGAAAAGCTTGAACATTTGGTTTGGTTGCTTAGCGCGAAGCTTTTTCTTAAAAGTTCAATTTGAAGCTTTAAACGAGTGTTTTCCACTCCCAGGTTGAGCATGAAGTAAAATTTCGAGTTCAGAAAAGCCTGAAAATTTGGTTTGGTTGCGTAGCGCGAAGCGCGGAGCAACCAAACCAAATTTTCAGTCTTTTCTAAACTCGAAATTTTACTTCATGCGCCACGCGTATAAGAGACTGATTTCAAGTAAAGTTCACTTGTTCACAATATTTGGATGCTGTCAGTATTTAATACGCGTGGCGCATGAAGTAAAATTTCGAGTTTAGAAAAGCCTGAAAATTTGGTTTGGTCGCTCCGCGCTTCGCGCTACGCAACCAAACCAAATTTTCAGGCTTTTCTAAACTCGAAATTTTACTTCATGCTTAACCTGGGAGTGGAAAACACTCGTTTAAAGCATCAAATTGAACTTTTAAAAAAAGCTCATTCATCATATGTATACCTAAAGGAAAAAGTCCCCGTTTATCAGTAAGTGAATCGTCATCCTAATTGAATTGATCGCGAGCCTGAGGAAAATCAATTTTTATCGTTTTCCCGCCGCAGTAAATCACGCTTAATTACGTTTAATTTGTAGAAAATGTCAAATGATATAAAATATTACAAGGTTAAGTACATATTCAACGGCGGTGTACAATTATTCGATTAAAATTAATGCGCGCCGCGCAGCTAATAACAATTGTTTTCCCTTGCGAAACGGCCTTAATGACGGGGAATTAGCTCCCTCTTTATTTTCTATTAAATCTTCATCATTGTAGAAAAAAGGCTTGATCTCGATTATGGCGAAATCTTGACCGCAAATCACCAGCAACCTTAAGAATAATGTTATTCCTCTTTGTCTATTTTAATTAATAAAAACACACTCGTGATAAATAATATTAGGAAAATCTATTTTTTCAATATTCCACCGAGCTCTCTAGAGTAAATCCAACCATTAAAAACAAATAACAAACATAGTAAAATAGCTGTTAACTGCGGAAGCTTCTACTGCGTTATACATCATTATTTACACAAATAAGACACTTACGCACGGTATTATGAACACATTTTAAAGGACAGTCAAGCTTAAATAATATTTAAGTGTGAATATGCAGTATTACCAACCAGTTTCAATGTCGTTTAGCGGATAAATACCCGTTAGCGGAACATGTCAAAATTTCTCCCTGTAACAATTTGAGTGACGATTTAACTTGACGTTTCTAATTTTGAGGTTAAATTACAGTGATTTCCGTTCGGTTGTCGTTATACAAGGTGCGGCAGGGAAACTTGCTGATTTGAAAGGTCAATAATAGAAAAAGTATTTCACATATCGATTTAATTCTTTTTTATTTGAAATAAAACAACACAGTTGGGAGGCTTTCACTTTAATTGTTGAACACTGCAACATGTTTCACCACACAGTGGCTTCATCAGGCAGATGAAATAATGATTTGACAAAGTACAGGTAAAAGCTTATATACTAATGCAATTAAGTTAATAGAAGGGGGGGGGGGGGTAATGAGGTAATTAGGCTGAAACTAATACAAACAATTTTGAGCGACTAAATATTGATTAAGGGTGAATTGTTTACTTCTATTTGGTCAATTAATAGAATACCTTTTTTGTTATAATTATTAATTTCTAATTCTTTTAATAAGTTTAATTTACGACTTTTGTTACATTCGTGCAAAATTTTGAATTTAGGGTTAAAGTTATGTTGGTATTCGATTAAATGATTGGCGTAGGTTGAGGAGGTTTTCTTAAATTGTAAGCATTTTTGATGTTCTGAAATGCGATCTGGGAAGCTACGTCCAGTTTGTCCAACGTATACCTTAGGGCAATCCCCACACTCCAGCAAATACACGCCAGAGTTCGTAGTTTTATCAGATTTGTCCTTAGAATTATTAATGAATTTATTAAGTGAATTGACCGTTCTAAAGGAAGGAGTTAGGTTTAAGGATTTGAGTTTTTTGCTGATGGCAATCGAAGGGGGACCGTTAAATGTTAATGAGCAATATTTATTATTCTGATTTTGAAAATTGGTGGGATATACTAATTTCAGGGCTTGTTGTTTTTGTTTTTTAAATAGGATGTCTAAGATAAGCTTTTGACGAAAGCCGTTGTTATTAGATATTATGATTCTTTTTTTATCGTATTGTACACATCCTGAATTTTTGTTTCAAGTGGTTTTAAAAATGACGTCGGACAAATGGCGGCCCTCATTAGCGATACACTGATCCACCCGCTTTTTGAAGTTTCGCTTCACTCTTTCGAGCATATCGACGCGAATGTTGGCGATGGCTTGGCGAATGTTGTCCTTTAGGGGTTGCAGGGTCCGTGGTTTGTCATTTTAAACAATAGATTTGAGATATCCCCATAAAAAGAAGTCACAGGGAGCCCCTCATTCCTCAAAGAGATTAGGCGCTCGTGGAAGTGTTCCCTCAAAAGTTCCATTAAAGTTCTCGCTGTGTGTGCCGTGGCTCTGTCCTGCTGGAACCATACGTCCCCAAGTTCCATTTCTTGAAGTTTCGCTAGAAAAAATGCCTCAATCATTCCTCTCACCCTCTTGACGTTTTCTGGTGTTCTGGAAGTCCGTTGACCTCAAGGCCCTTTTCATGCCACACTGTCACTTTCCCTGAATTCGCGTGGCACATGAAGTAAAATTTCGAGTTTAGAAAAGCCCAGAAAATTTGTCTCGGGTCGCTGCGCGACCCTCGACAAATTTTCACGGGGCTTTTCTTAACTCGAAATTTTACTTCATGCTTAGTCTGGGAGTGGAAAACACTCGTTTATAGTTTCAAATTAAGCTCTTTTAGAAAAACAACGGATGTCGGAAAATGTACAGCTTATGCATTTGTTTACTCAAAAGAAAAATTCCCTGTATAACCAAACACGTGTTTTATAAAACGACACACGAACGAATTGACTGCAAAAATTAGAAGTTATAATTCAGTGTTGCCTACCTGCGAATATGAAATATACCAAAACGCGATATACAATATATAGCTAACAGATCTTAAAATGATATTAACTTAAAAATCCTTCATTCATTCATAACACACATGACAATTTTAAATGTATCATTTACCTAAACATCATTTAACTAAATGACTGCTTAAAAAAAGTTGATAATACCGGGCGTTAATCCTTGTTTCTATAACAGGTTTTTATTGTTTTATTGATAATGACAAGTTAGAGTTGTCGAAACTCTAGGCACAATAAAAACCTTAGTTATATCGTATGTTCAACAAAAAAGCGTCTAGAGTGCCATGATTTAATTTTCTTTTTAATTTAGGCTGGCTGCACAATTTAGGAATTGACATACGATACAAACAAAGATTTCTCCAAGGCATTTGATAGAGTCAACCACGCTGTACTCATAAATAAAATCACTTCCCTTTGATTTGACAACTTAACTATTCGTTGGTTAACCTCGTTCCTGACAAATAGGACACAGATAGTGAAGATTAATAACTTTGTATCAAATCCAATAGCCGTAACATCTGGGGTGCCACAAGGAAGTCACTGTGGTCCTATTTTGTTTTCACTGTTTATTAATGACATCGATGATTATATAGTAAATAGCATGCATTTGTTGTATGCTGATGATATAAAGATATTTAGAAACATTCGCTTAATTGAAGATTGTATTCTATTACAGGATGATCTGATGAGATTATATAAATGGTGTGAAGTGAATAAACTATATCTAAATACCGAGAAGTGTAATGTATTAACATTCACTCGTAAACATAACATCGTCGATTTTACTTACATAGTTGGGGATCATAAATATTTGTAGCGGATTATTTATGTTAAAGCTGATAGATGGGTTAGTCGATTCACCCGATTTGTTATCAAAAGTAAACTTCCATATTCCACGTCTTTCGTCTCGTCAACCACCAACGTTTTTAATACCAACTGCGACCTCTAACACTCTATTAAGAGCACCTATTGTTCACATGAGCAAGAACGCGAATTCCATTTATAGTGACATTTTTATTGGCATTAAAAATATTTAAATTTTGTTTTAATAATAAGTATTTAGTTCATAATTTAGTGTTATCTCCTCTTATTATTTTTATATATTTGTTATGTTATATTTAGTTATTGTAAGAATTATATTATGTATTTCATAATTGTCCGTTTTGGATTTTTTCCGTTGGATAATAAATGGTCTTATTATTATTATTATTATTATTATTATCATGTCATTTCAAAAACATCTGAACTGAAAGACCTGGGGTGATGTTTGACACAAGAATGAATTTTAATTCGCACATTGCATCTATTTGTTCTAAATCGTTAAGAACCTGGGGCTTTGTTTGGAGATTTTGCAAACAATTAGATGCTACTTGTTTAAGTCGTTTGTATTCTGCCCTTATACTACCGAACTTGGAATATGCGTCAGTGATTTGGACACCTCACACGCAATGTAATATTAACCAATTAGAAGCGGTCCAAAAGAAATTTCTGCGTACACTCCAATTCAAGCTAGGTCTTGTTTCATGAGCAGGGAAAATATGATGATGTAATGGAGAAATTCAAATTGAAGCAGCTTGCTGAGCGGCGTCATATCATCGATCTATGTACTCTTCATAAATTGCTGAATGGACTGATTGATTGCCCTGAACTTCTTTCACAATTGGATTTTCAAATATTATCGAGCACGCGTCGACATAGAACAATGCCTCTTTTCCGATTGAAGACTTTCGGATCAAACTACACCTATAACAACCCTATAAGTAGGATGATGAGATCGGCAAATATATTTAATTCACAGCCATGGTTTAATTTGTTTGAGTTGTCACATAACCACTTTAAACATAACTTGTATAAATTTATATAATTGTTAATTCAATATTTTAGTGTATAATGTATAATTTTAGTGTATAATCTAGTTATTCTAATTAAGTTTGCAATATTTTATTGTATGTTAAGTATTTGTTATGTATGTATTATATGTAATAGGGGTTTCCCGTTTAAATAAATGAAATAAAAATGAAATGAAATAAAAGCTTAAGTATCTAGTTTATATAGTAAAAGAACGTCGAAACGAAACCCAATTAAAATGCTTAGTTCTACATAATAATTACATTTAAAATTCATGTCTACAACATTAATAAAAAATATCTCTATTGCAAAATCGAGAACGAACCGCCCGAAACGTAAAAACGGTAGCGGATTAGCGGGCGCCGCACACTTGACTCGATTGCAGCAAATGTCAGGTGAAGTTCAGAGCGAGGCTACTTTCCTACTTAACCTACTTGCGAAGTGCAACAATCCAAAGGAGAAGGCAACAATTCGCAATTCCCAACTCGCAACGCATGTAAAATTAATTTACCTGGCAATCCGGCGATTTATTGGTCATTGTGTTAATAACTATAAAATGCGCACGTCTTCGTGTTATTGAATATTGGATTTTTTAAACGCGTACGTTTGTAAATTTTAAGGATGTGAATATTAACGTTAGTGATTTATGTTGGTGTACGTGAAAGAGAAGTAATAGATGGATTGTATTTGAGCAATACATAAAATAAAACAATTGTCGGTGTGAATTTTATGTTATTTACTAAGAACTGTTAACATTTATAATTATTCAAAAAATCTGTAGGGGCGAATTGTATCATCGTGGCTACTACAAATTTCAAAAAACATCGTTAAGTTAAACAAAAATCATATAGTCTCAAGTTTCCTTGAATTTTTTTCTCAATGTTTTGAAATCGAAAATTCAGAAGCTGTGAAATCTGTCACTTTAATAACCGATTAAATTATAGCCAATTATTCCAATTAGCCTCCAATTTGTTGTTTCGAACGCTTTATTATATTTTCCACACGAAAATATCCATTCAAATGGCGATTTTATGCAAACGACCTTATTCGTCATTGTTTACATTTTTATACGCATAAACAAGAAGCACAATGGAAAATGTCAATGTTATTTATTTCAAATCGCACATAAAAAATAATCACAATAAATTAATGTCAATTTATACACAAAACTTTATTCAAAGCTTTACTTTCAATACCGTGGAAGATTAATTAACCGTTGCTCACGTTTATGTTCGAATGATATTAAAGTTTTTGATTATAAAACTGAAATTTTGAGGCGTTTCACAATGGTTTTTGTATGCTTGTGGTAATTTTTAGATTTAATTTAAATTTAGATATATTTTTATTATTGTTATACCGAGTGTCTGGGATAAGGGGCGAACATAGGAATTTAACATGCAAAATTAAATATGTGTAATTATTAGCCCCCCCTATTAATTTTAGAAAATAATCGTAATGGAATATTTTTTAGAGAATTAAAAACTGTATTAAATGTATTCATTTAATTTACGTTTGTACCAGAATCCACCTTAAAAATAATAAAAATAAGTTGTACAATGTACCATTTAATAAAAACCCTTGCCATGAGTTTGAGAAATGTCATGTTATAGTGAAAATAATTTTGCTAGTCAGATATCAATTCACGCATTATTGCTTTTGAATAATAATCTGAGTTATTCCAATGAAGAGAGGGTATTCATTATAAAAACATTTTACAGTGGCGTCAGTTTACGCAGAGTTCGTGACTTATTTTCGGTTAAATTTAACAATCGACCAATTCCGTCTGTATCAACAATTACCAAGTTTGTGAAAATTGAAAATGCAGAAAGTGTACCGGTAAATGATTCAAAAGGTATTTTAATAGTCCAATTTCAACAAATAATAATTCAAAAACATTAACCTTACAGGCAAACGGAACAGAAGATGCAATAATGAATTGGAAGAAAGAGTTTTGGGTTTGATAAATGCTGAACCAACAACTAGCATACGATGTATTGCTCGTGAGTGCAACATGTCTAAATTCTCTGTACATAAGATTCTGAAGAAGCATGGATATCATCCCTACAAACATCAATGTCATCAGGAGATGCTACTAGTGGATGAAGAAAGCAGGCGTGTATTCTGTGAAATAATGCAGGATCGATCAAACACTGACCGAAACTTTTTGCAGTCTATCTGTTTTACTGATGAATGCACCTTCACTCTTAATAACGAGCCCAACACACAGAACACGCGATACTGGACCCAGCAAAATTCACGGACACGCTTGCAAACTAGAACCCAGTTCCCGCAAAAAATAAATATTTGGGCTGGTATTTTTAACAATAATATTATTGGGCCATTTGAAATTTATGGAAATTCGATTTCTTTTTATGGGGTCACCTGAAAAACAAAATTTATAAAAAACGCCATCCAAATATTGAATCTTTGCGGGAAGCAATTTTTGTGAATTGCAGATTAATTACAGAAAGGCAGTTGGCTAATGTAAGGCAGGCATTTTATAACAGATTGGGTTATTGTTTACACCAGAATGGAGAACTTTTTGAGTACTTGCTCTAACATTTCCCATTGGGCGTAGATACAGTAAAATAAAAATTTAAACAAAAATAAATCACGAACTGTTTGTAATCTGATACCACTATAAATTATCTTGATAATAATTTAATTATCTTTCTTCCATTAATTACGTGTTATTATTATGATTTATCCCAAACGACAAGCATGCATTAATTATTTTTCATCATTTAAATTTCTTTGGTAACATTTCGATAATATGGATTCTGGTAAAAACGTAAATTAAGTCGATACATTAAATACAGTTTTTAATACTCTAAAAAATATTCCTTTGCGATTTTTCTCTGAAATGAATAGGGGAGCTAATAATTACACATATTTTATTTTACATGTTAAATTCCTATGTTCGCCCCTTATCCCACACACTCGGTATATGTAAAATGTTGTTTTGACGTCAAATAAATAAATAAATTATTATTCTGCACCTTTTAAACCCTATATAAACCGGTGGAAGGAATCATACATAAAAAATAATATTTTTGCAAACTAATTTAATGTAGGATTTGAAGTTTCTCAATATAAACTAATTAATTAAATTTCGTTTACTGTACAATCAAACATCCTACAAATGGCTATCGACGTAATGGTGCTTTTATATACTAAATGACATTAGAAGCGTAACACCAAGAAGGAATGATTTTTTTGAATTCATATTTTAGCAACAGAGTGACTATATTTAAAGCATACATTGATAACAATTTCAACCTTGTGCCTTTTATATTTATTGTGAAAAAAAAATATTTCACTTTTTCTTTTTTGATAAAACTATTTATATGAGCTGTTTAGTACAGATGATTTTAGTTTTCATGTTTCCGTTGAGTGTGTTAAGCTTAAATAAAATGCCTCGAGTCCGAAGACGTCCGCAATATCACCATTTGAGCGATTTTGACCGGGGTCGAGTTGTTGCTTATCGAGATGTCGGTATGTCCTATCGCGAAATTGCCCGCCGTATTAATTCCACTGCAGCAACTGTAATACGTGTGTATCAGGTATGGACAGAAGAAGGTAGAGGAGCAAGAAGAAGACCAATTGGTCAACCAAGGCGTACCACAGAACGTCAAGATCGGCGCTTAAGACAAATAGCCCTGCGAGACCGTTTCGCTACTACGCGTCAAGTCGGTGATCAATGGATTGGAGAAGAAGGTAGGCCCGTTAGTATGCGAACCTTATATCGCCGCATTCAATCCTTTGGGCTTCTTTCGTACCGTCCAAGATTAGTGCTTCCTTTAACAGCGAGACACTGTCGCCAAAGGTTGGACTGGTGCAGAGAACGGCAGCATTGGGAGACAGAATGGCACGATGTCGTATTCAGCGATGAATCACGATTTTGTCTAGGCACGCATGATGACCGTAGAAGGGTACGACGCTACCGTGGAGAACGACCTGATCTTAGGTTTGCTATTGAGAGGCATGTACACAGGACTGCTGGAGTAATGGTTTGGGGGGCTATTGCTTATGGTAGTCGATCACCTCTTGTATTCATTCGAGGCAGTATGACAGCTGCGCGTTATGTTGAAGACGTCATACGACCGACCTTGTTGCCTTATTTAGATGGCCGCCCAGACGTACTTTTTCAACAAGATAACGCACGTCCCCATATTGCTCGTCGAACTATGAACTTTCTTAATGAAGCTGGTGTTAATGTTTTGGCGTGGCCGCCCCGTTCGCCGGATTTAAATCCCATTAAACATGTGTGGGATATCATGGGAAGAAGAATATTCTCTTTGCACCATCCTCCACAGACTCTAGCACAGTTGATCGATGAAATTCAAGTTGCTTGGAACGAGATGCCTCAAGAAGACATCGACCATCTCATTTTGTCGATGCCCAGACGTCTACAGGAGTGTATACAGCAAAGGGGTCGCCAAACACATTATTAATTTTTTTTAGATTGTTTTTTAATAACATTTCTTGAAAATGTAATCATTTTATTCTTGATGTAAGACTACCATACTGGCAAAAAATCAAGTTAAAATAATAACTCCTTCTGGGTGTTATGCTTCTAATGTCATTAAGTATACTTTCTTTATTTTCAGCTGCAACTTTTAGTTGCAGTTTTAGAGTTGCGGTTTACTAGAGTGAGGCTCTGCCCAGCCAATTTGCTAGAGTGAGATAGACTTATAGCATAAAAAAGTAAACGTAATATATCATGGACATTTTTTTAAATTAATGTTGAGCTAATTGAATCCGGAATGTACGGATATACTTGAATTTTACATGGTAAGAGTTTTTGTTGATTAAAAAGGAGTAAATAAATTACTCAAAAATAGCTATTGTCTTCAATCGGTAACAAATCCTTACTGTGCTCGATATTTAGTATACTATTTCAATCTTTTGTAAACCCAAAAAGAAAATTTACTTTACGCGTAGTCACTCGTTAGATGCTTTAAAAATTGAATGCGTTTATAAAATTGACGAATGCCTGAAAAATTACAGCGTGTACATTGAAATATCGCTGCTTTGCTTTGATAATGGCGCAAGTGAAATTTGTCAATTTTTCAGGAGGAGCCTGCAAAAGTTTACAAGATACTTTTATTCAAATATTGAAGTCTCTTTCTTTACTCG
Source organism: Philonthus cognatus (assembly GCA_932526585.2). Classification (NCBI taxonomy): domain Eukaryota; kingdom Metazoa; phylum Arthropoda; class Insecta; order Coleoptera; family Staphylinidae; genus Philonthus; species Philonthus cognatus. The sequence continues at coordinate 158,692,961 of OW052241.1, forward strand.
ATTTATCTTATTATTTGGACGTATTTTTATTTGTGCTTCTTAAAGCTGTATTCATTAAATAACTGTATTGAAAAACAAACACTTCTTTTTAGTTGTGCCACTATCAAAGCAAAGCAGCGATATGTATACTTAAAAGTAAAATTCTCTGTATGTTTATCGATTCCATGCTGTATAATGTATTTTAATGTACATTGTTACTTTTTTGAACTTAACACACAAGAAAGGTTTCCGAAAGAAATGTATTTACGTATTGTTTTTCACTCACTCATTGTGGATAATTGATATTATTAAATAGAACTGTCATTATTAGAAATCCATAGAAATTTACTAGTCTATTTAAAAACTAGAAGGAGTAAGTGCCAAAGCCCAATTTACACTATAAAAAGTTACCAGAAATATCACTAGATAAATTTAGCGGCAATTTTACATAATTTCATAATTACTCTTTAATTAACATCAAATATCCATTTTGTACTTCTAAATTGTGGTTAAGTACTTTTTTTCTATCGTACGATATCGTCAGTTCAATTAAAATGCTTATACGGCATCTTGCCATATATCTGTGAAATAAAACACATTTACATTATGTTCATAATATAATATGGAATTTATATAATAATGTGTCTCTATCAAAGCTGGGATGAATCCTCGTAAAAAGGATTCGAATCACGAATCCGAATCAACTAATATGATTCGAATCACTAATACTCGAATAAAGGATTCGTAAGAGATAAATATGATTCGAATTGAAGGTTCGAATCCTGTTTTTTTAAATATGGTTACCAGTTGTTTTACCAAAAATATTCAAAACCTAATTATTTATTATTACCACTGAACATCGTTGATAACAGACTAAATATCTGACTCCCTGTTACTCTGGTTAAAGATGTATTTGTGTGTTTCTAAACTCCACTTCAAATCAGTGTTTTGTACGCGTGGCGCATAAAGTAAAATTTCGAGTTTAGAAAAGCCCGAAAATTTGTCGAGGGTCGCTGCGCGATTTTGCGAAATTTTACTTCATGCTTAGCCTGGGAGTGGAAACACTCGTTCAAAACTTCAAATTGAACTTTATTATAAAATCGACGAATGCCTGAAAATTACGTAAATAAAAAAATCACTGAATATTATTAAAATCGGGAAAGTCAGAGAAAAGGCATGAAATTTTATTAAAATTGACCAAAACACTAACAAAAAAGCCGTTAATAATATCATTTATTAAATTTGTCAAAATCAGCACGCAAATTACAAACACGTAAAAATTTACAAAATTAACTTAAATATTGACAAAAACAATGCAAACAATTTAACAAAATGGGGGTTTCCCACATAGGAAAGTTATATTAAAAAGCCAGGGAAAAAATCTTTAGTCATGGAAATGTCGGAAAAATTTAATAAATGATATTATTAACTGCTTTTTTGTTAGTGTTTTGGTCAATTTTAATAAAATTCCATGACTTTTCTCTGACTTTCCCGATTTTAATAATAATAAGTGATTTTTTTATTAACGCAATTTTCAGGCATTCGTCGATTTCATAATAAAGTTCAATTTGAAGTTTTGAACGAGTGTTTCCACTCCCAGGCTAAGCATGAAGTAAAATTTCGAGTTTAGAAAAGCCCCGTGAAAATTTGTCGAGGGTCGCGTAGCGACCCGAGACAAATTTTCGGGCTTTTCTAAACTCGAAATTTTACTTTATGCGCCACGCGTACAAAACACTGATTTGAAGTGGAGTTCAGAAACACACAAATACATCTTTAACCAGAGTAACAGGGAGTCAGATATTTCGAGTTTAGAATAGCCCCGTGAAAATTTTTGGGCTTTTCTAAACTCGAAACTTTACTTTATGCGCCACGCGTACAAAACACTGATTTGAAGTGGAGTTCAGAAACACACAAATACATCTTTAACCAGAGTAACAGGGATATCTGACTCTCTGTTACTCTGGTTAAAGATGTATTTGTGTGTTTCTGAACTCCACTTCAAATCAGTGTTTTGTTCGCGTGGCGCTTAAAGTAAAATTTCGAGTTTAGAAAAGCCCAAAAATTTTCACGGGGCTTTTCTAAACTCGAAATATCTGACTCCCTGTTACTCTGGTTAAAGATGTATTTGTGTGTTTCTGAACTCCACTTCAAATCAGTGTTTTGTACGCGTGGCGCATAAAGTAAAATTTCGAGTTTAGAAAAGCCCGAAAATTTGTCTCGGGTCGCTGCGCGACCCTCGACAAATTTTCACGGGGCTTTTCTAAACTCGAAATTTTACTTCATGCTTAGCCTGGGAGTGGAAACACTCGTTCAAAACTTCAAATTGAACTTTATTATGAAATCGACGAATGCCTGAAAATTACGTTAATAAAAAAATCACTGATTATTATTAAAATCGGGAAAGTCAGAGAAAAGTCATGGAATTTTATTAAAACTGACCAAAACACTAACAAAAAAGCCATTAATAATATCATTTATTAAATTTGTCAAAATCAGCAGGCAAATTACAAACACGTAAAAATTTATAAAATTAACTTAAATATTGACAAAAATAATGCAAACAATTTAACAAAATGGGGGTTTCCCACATAGGAAAGTTATATTAAAACGCCAGGGAAAAAATCTTTAGTCAGGGAAATGTCGGAAAAATTTAAGATTTCAGATTGTGGCTACCATGTCAGTTTTACTTCAAATAATATTAAACAAAATTTTGAAACTAGATTATTATCTTTAAAAACATTTTCAATCATTTAATGTTCTATCGAAGCATTCTCTTTGAAGTTTCGAATGAGCGTGTCCACTCCCAGACTAAGCATGAAGTAAAATTTCGAGTTTAGAAAAGCCCCGTGAAAATTTGTCGAGGGTCGCGCAGCGACCCGAGACAAATTTTTTGGGCTTTTCTAAACTCGAAATTTTACGTCATGCGCCACGCGCATAAAACAGTGATTTAACGTAAAATTTTAAAACACACAAAAAAACATTTTTCATGTTATTCCTCACAATTAATTCGAATTATTTTTGACGACTCAAATCTTTTTGTAAGTATTCGAATCCGTTTACAACGATTCGAATCCTTTTATAATGATTCGAATCACCCACATTTAGACTTGAACACGAATCCTCTTAAAAAATGTAACGAATCCAGTTAAACTAAAGTATTCGAATGCCTCTTTTGAATCCTCTAAAAGGATTCGAACCCAGGATTCGAATCCTGAATGATTCGAATCCTGGTCAGCTCTGGTCTCTATCTTACTTAAAATTGATTTATTTCATAAAACTAAACACGGTAGAACGACTCATCTTCGGCATCCCTGCATGATCGTTTACTTCTTTTAAAACTGTATTTAAAGTTGGCAGTTCATTTTTATAGAAGAAACTATGCACGGATCTCTTCACTACGTCATCAATTGTAATTATGTCCTTTATGCTGTTTAGGGCTACATATATACACAACCTTTATTTGGCATATTATTTGCAAACATCTTACAATAACTATCATAAACTAACCATAAACCATGAAATAATAATAAAACTCTTTAGCGACATACAAACAATAAATAAAACTATAAACAATTCTTTAAATAGCCGTTTCGCTTCTTCTAGCTACACCTCCCCGCTTTCATTCTCATCAATTTTCTACATTCTATAATCCCCTTCCCACTCTCACACAACACTTCATTCAAACTTTTACTCTTAAAACTCGGTCCCTCCGTGCATTCAAACAACCAATGTTCCCATACATCTTCTCCTATGTTACAAAATCCACACCCCGCATACTCCGTTCCCATCCATACCTTTCTTCCTCATTCTTCATTCCCACACCTTAGCCGAGCTAGCATTCTTACATCCTCTCTATTCTGTAGGGCAATGTAGCGCGGGGTTGTTCCAAAAACTTGTAAGGTTTTGTAGATCGGGCGGGTCCGACTCTTAGCTATTTTGTTTTGTCGAAATTGTAGTTCCTTTGCCCTCAGTTTTTCTACTACTTCTTCTTCCACATTCTGACCCCGCCCTAGCTTTTCCTCTACATACATCACAGACATTCCAGCTCTTTCATACAGTTTTACCCTCTTTTGCATCCATTTTGTACTTTCATGTTTTTGCTCCCATTCCCTATAGCATACTTTCCAAGTTTCTTGCACTAACCTTCCATTCTCCTTTTCAGTCAACCTCCTTTCAAACTTCACCACTCTCTTTGCCGCCATACACGTCACAGACATTCTGTTGCATTCCTGCAGCACCACGTATCCGGGTGTGGTCCTTTCCAGCCCTATACACCTTTTGAGGTACTGCAGCTGCAGCCTTTCCACCTTTTCCTCTACACGTATACCCCACACTTCTGCTCCATATAATACTATTGTTCTAATGCATGCATCCCACCAAATCATTTGAATTCTCACATTGTTTCCTAACGCATCTTCCTATGTTCTCCTCAACCGTTCCATCGCCACTCTCGCTTTCTTACACACGTAATCAATGTGCGCTGCTTTATTACCCGACTCCGCGAACATAAAGCCTAGGTACTTGAACACTTTCACTCTTTCCACTCGCTTCCCTTCCGTAACAATTCCTCTTTCCCTCTTCTTCCTGCATTCCGATTTTCATCCATTTCGTTTTCTTCACATTCATAACTAACTTTCTCCTATCCAAGTACTTTTCAAGCCTTTTACTCATCTCTTGCAATTCCCTGAACGATTTAGCCAACAGTACTACGTCATCTGCGTAAGCCAGGCTCCAAATTTTCGATGCCCCTATGACGACCCCCCCTGCTTGTCCCAGTTCTAAGACTCTCTCCATATCTGCCACATATAAATTAAATAATAGTCGACTGAGGGGGCAGCCTTGCCTTAGTCCTTGCCTTACTCTAAACCGTTCGGACACATTCTCTCCAACTCGTACCTTGCACCAAGTTTCTCTATAAACCGCTTCTATCCAATTCACCAAGCATTCCGACACCCCCTTATTTCTCAAACATTCTACAAGCACACTTCTATCTACTGAGTCATACGCCGCCTTAAGGTCCACAAACAAAGCATATCCTCTTTCTTTCTTACCCAGTGCTCTTTCAATCACCCAGTTCAGTGTAGCTATTTGCTCTGTAGTCGACCTCCCTTTTCTGAAGCCAGCTAGGACCTCCGGAAACTAAAACTTTTCCTCAGTTTCCTCTTCCAATCGCTCCTTCACCATGCACATCACCACCTTGTACAGTGAGTCCGTACATGTTATGCCTCTGTAATTATCAGGCTGGCTGGCTTCGCCTCCTTTGTATATAGGCACTATACTGCTCTCCTTCCAATTGTCCGGAAATGGTTCTTCTCCCTTCCAAATTTTGTTTATAACTTCCAGTAACTTCTGTCGCCCTTCATTGCCACAACCCTGCCACGCCTCGACCTTGATCCCATCTGGACCGGCTGCTTTTCCCCATTTCATGCACCTTAATGCCCTTTCCAACTCCCCTATGGTAAATTCTTCCTCCGCCCTGCTTATTCGCCTTGTACTCACATCGGACTCTTTACTACTTGTCGCACCCAACAGCACTTCGAAATACTCCTTCCACTTGGCAATCTCAATTCCCTCTCCTGTTTTTTTCGTATGCGCGGACCTTTGTTTTATGTATTCCCAGAGCTCCATTTCCCTTTGTAATTTCTTCACTTTACATATCTCTTCTTTCGTCCACAGCTCTTTCTTAACCTATTTAGGGCTACAAATCTCTCCGGATTTCTTATATTCGCTAATGGTACGATAGACAGTAGAATTTACAACTCCTAAAAATTAAACATTTTATTAAGTATAAATGAAAATGCCAATTCTTGGTTGCAGAATACTTTAAACATTAAAAGTGCGATTCTATTCGCAATCTACAACAAGTTAGTCTTACAAAGACTATATCAAACACTAATTGAAACAACTACTTCCCGGGCTAATACCCCGACAGACATTGAATTATACAATAGATGGCCTGAATAATTTGACCCTAATTGTTACATTTGCAGTAGGTTACTGTATGTAACAGCAAATACTTGTTGTATAATTCAATTTCTGTCGGGGTATTAGCCCGGAAAGTAGTTGTTTCAATGAGTGTTTGATATAGTCTTTGTAAGACTAACTTGTTGTAGATTGCGAATAGAATCGCACTTTTAATGTTTAAACATTTTATTATTTGATGGATATTCATATGCTATTTGATATCTCATCTACTGCACCAACAATGTCTGATACAACAGCAGTCATTTTGATATGTGGATCATCTGTTATCATCTGCTTATACATATTTCTTATGCACTGTTTTTCACACAGATATAAATGACCCAAATCCAACTTCTTACGCTTTTTTGGAGGTGAAGGTGATATTATCACCGAATTTATATTGAGTCCATAATCCATCACAACAATATAAACAAAACTAACTTTTAACTATACTAAAGAAACACCGCACAAAAGGTTATTACGAAACAGACAAAGTTGCAACTCGGTAACGCTTCGAATTAAGGTTATGTCAGCTGTTGCGTCTAATAATGACGTAATTAGCATAGTGTAAAATGGGCGTGCTCTCGGCCAATCAGAGTTATAGGTTTTGGCGCGTGAAATTTAAAACGCTCCTTCTAGTTATTAAACAGATTATAGTAATAGATGCATTATTTAAATTTCATCTATAGATAATTAAAATCCAATATACGCTTAATTGAAATGAACTAAATGAAAATTGCTCTTCACAGAAACACTTGATGCGTCCAAAGAAAACTTAACAGTATGATGTAATTGAATTGATCTAAAGACGAGTTTTGTGCTAGCGTTCGAAACGTACATCAGCAATAATTCATTATAATTGAGGATTTTGTTTGTTAAATTTAAATCAGTTTTTAATATGGAGGCAGTCTACCGAGAGAGCGTATTCTAGTCGTTCCTCCCTTTACCATATTTAGTCGGTTTCGTTTTAATTGCACGCTTTAAGACAATGACAATTGAATGGATTAAGAGTGATTTGCAATTCGACATAGAAACGACAGACAGACACCAAATTTGGTCATAACGAAAGAGGGAAAAACGAACAGGCGAGTAGTTGTACTGTTTTAATGACATTTAGAGATGAGAAATTCAATTTTAAAAAGAAAAATATCAGTTATAATTATGTGTTAGTCTGGAAAACCTTTCTATTAGTGCTTTGTTTATAAATTTATTCAAAATTAATGTATACATAATTTTGATATAAACTTATAAGTGAAGCACTAATAACCTTTCTTCGCACTTTTATTTGAATTACTAAATGTAGTTTTCCTATACAAAGTGACTATTATCAATGGTTTAACACTATTAATCGATTGATAATAGACACATAAAGTCCGAAATGTTCATTTGGTAATTCAAATAAAAGTCTGATTAGAAACATGAGCGTCCGTAGAATTTTTTCCAATTTTTTAAATTTAAGTATACTTTTTGATATTCCGTATAAACGTATAAGAAAAAATATTACATGTTTTTACATCAATATGCAAGGTATAAAAAATAAGTTCGAACTGTCTGCATTAATCGAATCAAACACTTTTGATGTGGTTTGTATAAGTGAATATTGGTTAAAACCACTTGAATCTGATGTGTATTGTGTAAACAACTTATTTACTATTTCACATTTTTCAAGAACTACTTTTATTCATGGTGGTGTATTAATTTTAATTAAAAACCACATAAAATGTGTTAAATTATCACACATAAACCAATTATCGGTCGAAAAACACTGTGAAATTGCTGCTGTTCAACTAGTTGATATTAATATTTTATATATTGTAGTGTACCGTTCTCCTTTGGGAGATTGTAATGTTTTTACAAATATACTTGTTAATGTTTTGAATTGCTTAGATGTTTTAAATTCTACTGTGATAATAGGAGGAGATTTCAATGTTCATTTTAATAATATAAAGAATGCAAATACAAGTACTGTCTGTGATATTTTCCAGAGTTATGGATTACATCCTGTTGTACGTTTTGCGACTCGAGGAACAAATACTTTAGACAATGTATTTACTAACATGACAGCAAACAACTGCTATACAGTTAATTGTATCAACACCTTACGTTCCGATCATAGAGGAATATCGTTAAACAATGAAATATACACAAACACCGAAGATACGTATTCAAAAAGGGTAATACAACCTATTACAGACTCAGGTAAAATTAATTTGTTTAATTTATTATCTCAAGAGAATTGGGCGAAATTATCCACTGTAACTGATAGTAATGTGAAGTACAATATATTTCACAATATTATTACTAAAAACTTTAATTTATCATTTCCGACTAAAGCTATTAAAAACTTAAAGTCAAATATTAATAAAGTACATTGGTTTACAAATGATTTGAGACACATGAGGGATGGATTAGAATTTATTTAAGAATATTGTAGTAAACATAATACGAAAGAAAACATAAAACCTCTGCATTATCATAATAACCAATACCGTAAGGCAATCCAAAATGCAAAACGTAATGCTAATTCTAATTTTATCATTAACTCTAGCAATAAAAATAGAGCCATGTGGCAAATCATAAATTCAAATAAAAAATTAAAATGTGATAGAAAATGTGATATTTCACCTGATCAATTTAATCATACATTTGTAATTTAGTTGATGCAATTTCTCCCGTACATAACCCTCTACAACTTCTTGGGAATAGACAAGGCAGTACTTTCACATTTAATCCGGTGTCTAGTATAGAGGTTAGAGGGGTAGTGCGCTCATTGAAGAATGGCAAGAGTAAGGACATATACGGAATGTCAATGAATTTAGTAAAAAATTGCATAGATGTGATAATATCACCTCTAACGAATATTATCAATTTCTGTTTTCTAACATCAATTTTCCCCGAATCGTTGAAAGTAGCAATGGTAATACCTTTAGCCTTTGACTGCGTGAATCATAACCTACTGTGCGATAAGCTGCTGCATTACGGTTTTGACATGGACAGCACAAATTTAATTAAATCTTACCTATCAAATAGGAGCCAAATTGTTAAATTTGGCAGTGAGGTGTCTACCACGGTTGAAATAAAATATTTCGTTCCTCAGGGATCCATTTTGGGCCCTCTATTATTTTTGATTTATATCAATGATTTCACAAAATATCAAACAATAAGTAAAACCATCTTGTATGCTGATGACACTTCATTGCTAAACAATGGCCGAAATTTGCCTGAGTTGGTGCGTCTGAACCGTGATGCAAAGCATGTCTCAGGTGAGTGGTTCAGCAGTAATGGACTAACAATTAATGAGACTAAAACGATTGATCTGTGCTTTACATTTAGTCCTTGTGAACATGACTTTGCTACCTCATCTAAATTTTTGGGTGTGGTGTTGGATTCCTCTCTAACTTGGAGCTCTCATGGTGATATGTTGGCAAGGAGATTGTGTTCCAACATATTCTTTCTACGGAATATCTCTCATTCAGTATCTCCGGCAGTTTTGAAAACAGCATACTTCGGCACGTGCCATTCTTTAATGACGTATTGTATACTCGCCTGGGGCCACTCTGTTGTTAGACACAGGATTTTTGGACTACAAAGACGGGCAATTCGAATTTTAGCAGGTATAAACTACCGTGAAGAATGTAAACCTTTTTTTATAACTCTAAATATAATGACATTTCCATGTCTTTATATTTATAAATGCCTTATATACATCAAAAGACACCTGAACACCCATCAGTGCACTGATACTTTACACAGGTACGATACCCGTCAAAAACACAATTTGATAATTCCATTCTTTAGGTTAAATAGATCACGAGATGGACCCAGATACTGGGGGTTCAAATTTTTTAATAAAATACCTGTCCTCGTCCGATGTTTACCTATGAAACAATTTAAAAAGCACTTAAAATTGTTTTTTTAGTACGGTGTACTACTCGTGGGACGATTTTTTTCAGTCCCAATAGGGTTATCAAACTGTGATATGTTTCATATGTTTCATATATGTTTCTGGCCATTGTAAGCAGGTCTCCTCCTACTACCATTCTTAATTTGCACGTGTTTTATATATATTGATATATTTTAATATTTGTTCTTTTTTTGAATGACTTGTGTAAAACTTCCTTGTAGTTATGGCATCAATAAATTATATGAATATGAATATGAAACATTTACAAAATTAATTAACATGAAATCAAACCTAAACAGAATATTTTATATAAACTCAAGCTTTTTATTACATTAATGGTATTCGATCAACTTTTGGTGGTAGTTTGCTACTCTTAGCATTTTCTAGGATTTTTCTTTAATATTGATCATATAAAAAATCTTTTTAAGAAAAGTTGTAGATAATACAAAAATTTTCATTTAACGTTTATAGACATATGTCCGAAAATTTTATAAATTGACGAAAATCTCGAAATATTGAAAATCTCATAAAAATCTTCAAAATTACGACAACCTAAGATATTTACGAAAACTGCTAAGTTTTAAAAATCGACTGAAAATTTAAATATTAAATGAGTAGTATATTTTGAATTCCACTTAAAACCAGTGCTTTATACCCGTGGCGCATGAAGTAAAATTTCGAGTTGAGAAAAGCCCGAATTTGGATTTGGACGCTGCGCGTCCAAATCCAAATTCTTGTGGCTTTTCTCAACTCGAAATTTTACTTCATGCTTACTCTGGAAGTGGAAAACACTCGTTAGAGAAAAATAAATAACTTTTTCAAAGATTTTCATTCATTTATAAAATCTTGATGGTTTGAAGATATCAGTCAATTTTAAAATATTTTCAGCTTTCGTGAATTGTTATCACTATCATTAATTTATTAAAAAATTACTTTTTCATGAATTTTCAAGTTTTTTATTAATTTATAAATTCTTGTTATCAGTAAATTTGTTTAAATCTTGTCGGTTTTTGTAAACTTCCAAAATTTTATTTAGTTTTCAAAAGTTCAGATAAATTTTAGAATTTCCTAGATTATCGATAACTCGAATAATTCTGATACTTTTTAGGCAACATTAGGATTTTCGTTAATTTTTAAATTCTTGGCAATATTCGTGAATTTTCTTAAAATTCGTTAAATTAAAAAATGTTGAAGTTTTTCATGAAATTGTAAGATTTATGTTTCTAATGAATTTTTACCCTGTTTTTTATATACAAAATCAGGTAATAAGGGCATTCATTATTGGGGGAAATCCATAGCTCGTCATTGTCATTGACCACATGTTTTCCGGATTTTAATCCTTTATTTATCTCCAAGCCTTCTCAAATTTTATTAATAATACTTTTTGATATTCCGTATAAACATTTACAAAATTAGTCAACATGAAATCAAACCTAAACAGAATATTTTATATAAACTCAAGCTTTTTATTACATTAATGGTATTCGATCAACTTTTGGTGGTAGTTTGCTACTCTTAGCATTTTCTAGGATTTTTCTTTAATATTGATCATATAAAAAAATCTTTTTAAGAAAAGTTGTAGATAATACAAAAATTAGCATTTAACGTTTATAGACATATGTCCGAAAATTTTATAAAAACGAAAATCTCGAAATATTGAAAATCTCATAAAAATCTTCAAAATTACGAAAATCTAAGATATTTACGAAAACTGCTAAGTTTTAAAAATCGACTGAAAATTTAAATATTAAATGAGTAGTATATTTTGAATTCCACTTAAAACCAGTGTTTTATACGCGTGGCGCATGAAGTAAAATTTCGAGTTGAGAAAAGCCCGAATTTGGATTTGGACGCTGCGCGTCCAAATCCAAATTCTTGGGGCTTTTCTCAACTCGAAATTTTACTTCATGCTTACTCTGGAAGTGGAAAACACTCGTTAGAGAAAAATTAATAAATTTTTCAAAGATTTTCATTCATTTATAAAATCTTGATGGTTTGAAGATATCAGTCAATTTTTAAATTTTTTCAGCTTTCGTGAATTGTTATCACTATCATTAATTTATTAAAAAAATTACTTTTTCATGAATTTACAAGTTTTTTTTTATTAATTTATAAATTCTTGTTATCATTAAATTTGTTTAAATCTTGTCGGTTTTTGTAAACTTCCAAAATTTTATTTAGTTTTCAAAAGTTCAGATAAGTTTTAGAATTTCCTAGATTATCGATAACTCGGATAATTCTGATACATTTTAGGAAACATTAAGATTTTCGTTAATTTTTAAATACTTGGCAATATTCGTGAATTTTCTTAAAATTCCATAAATTAAAAAATGTTGAAGTTTTTCATGAAATTGTAAGATTTATGTTTCTAATGAATTTTTACCCTGTTTTTTATATACAAAATCAGGTAATAAGGGCGTTCATTATTGGGGAGATCCATAGCTCGTCATTGTCATTGACCACATGTTTTCCGGATTTTAATCCTTTCTTTGTCTCCAAGCCTTCTCAAATTTTATTAATAATACTTTTTGATATTCCGTATAAACATTTACAAAATTAGTCAACATGAAATCAAACCTAAACAGAATATTTTATATAAACTCAAGCTTTTTATTACATTAATGGTATTCGATCAACTTTTGGTGGTAGTTTGCTACTCTTAGCATTTTCTAGGATTTTTCTTTAATATTGATCATATAAAAAAATCTTTTTAAGAAAAGTTGTAGATAATACAAAAATTAGCATTTAACGTTTATAGACATATGTCCGAATATTTTATAAATTGACGAAAATCTCGAAATATTGAAAATCTCATAAAAATCTTCAAAATTACGACAATCTAAGATATTTACGAAAACTGCTAAGTTTTAAAAATCAACTGAAAATTTAAATATTAAATGAGTAGTATATTTTGAATTCCACTTAAAACCAGTGTTTTATGCGCGTGGCGCATGAAGTAAAATTTCGAGTTGAGAAAAGCCCGAATTTGGATTTGGACGCTGCGCGTCCAAATCCAAATTCTTGGGGCTTTTCTCAACTCGAAATTTTACTTCATGCTTACTCTGGAAGTGGAAAACACTCGTTAGAGAAAAATTAATAACTTTTTCAAAGATTTTCATTCATTTATAAAATCTTGATGGTTTGAAGATTTCAGTAAATTTTTAAATTTTTTCAGCTTTCGTGAATTGTTATCACTATCATTAATTTATTAAAAAAATTACTTTTTCATGAATTTACAAGTTTTTTTTATTAATTTATAAATTCTTGTTATCATTAAATTTGTTTAAATCTTGTCGGTTTTTGTAAACTTCCAAAATTTTATTTAGTTTTCAAAAGTTCAGATAAATTTTAGAATTTCCTAGATTATCGATAACTCGGATAATTCTGATACTTTTTAGGTAACATTAAGATTTTCGTTAATTTTTAAATTCTTGGCAATATTCGTGAATTCTCTTAAAATTCGTTAAATTAAAAAATGCTGAAGTTTTTCATGAAATTCTAAGATTTATGTTTCTAATCTAATTTTTATTTATTTATTTATTTAATCCAATCCAATTTATGACTTATTTTCTATTTCTTTGTCGAGGGGTACTTTCCCTTCTGCGTGGAAATTAAGTTATATACATCCCATCTTTAAATCTGGTAGGCGTGAAAGCATTACAAATTATAGAGGAGTATGCTTACAATCATGCATACCTAAGTTATTATAATAATAATAATAATAATAATAATAAATTGTCTTTATTCAAAAATTCAGGAATATTACAAAAGAGAATAACATACAGTAGTGCAGGCGAAGTTCAACTAGTCTGTGTGACTTTAGTTGCTCTTCCACTTAACCTGCTTCGGTAAAAAAGATAATCCATAGATGAGTACATAATTATAATAATAAGTCTTAAAAATTAAATGAACAAACAAAAGATACAACTTTAATTAACTGAGAAAATAGACAAAAAAAACTCCAATCAAATCAGATACCTAGAATTTTAGATCTAATTTGTCGGGACATGGCTTTTTTTAAAAGTAAAGGGTGACAGTTGTTTGAGGTTAGAGGGAATTTTATTAAAAATGTTGTATATATTGTATTTAAAACATCTCTTAAAAAAGGTGGTTTTGAATTTAGGAGGTGAGATGGTTCCTCTAAACCTCAAATTGATATTGTGGACATCAGACCGATAAACAATCTTGTTGTAGAGGTAGGGGGGTGTGCGGGTCTCAATAATTTTCTTATACATCACACAGCAATGTAACAATCTGCGCTCCGCCATATCTAGCCAGTTCAGCTCTTCAAGTTTACCTGAGATGTGGTCAAATTTGCGTATGCCAAAAATAAGTCTAATACAGGCATTCTGGACCTTTTGTATGCGTTTCGTTGTTACAGAGTCTAGGCAGGCATTGTATACGGCATCCGCAAAGTTGAAGTGGCTAAGTACCAAAGTGTCGCATAGCAGTCGCTTAGTTTTTAGGGTCAACACATTACGGTTAGAGTAAATCATTTTTAAATTAATATATGCACGAGATATGCATTTATTGATGTGTAATTTGAACCGTAGCTTATCATCAATTACTAGACCTAGGTTTCGTACAGAGTCAACAAAAGGGAGTATTGCATTACCTATTTTGATTTTTAATTTTGATTTTGCTATTTGAATTAATTTTTTTGGACCGAAAAGCATAGCTGATGATTTAGATGGATTTATTATAAGTGAATGACTGTGCGATGTATCGACTAGCTTACTGATGTCAGAGTTAATGTTGAGGTTAGCGGTGGATATATCATTAATATTGAATGCGTATGATAGTTGTGTGTCATCAGCGTATACATTTACGGAGCAATGGTTTAATACTGACGGTAGAGAGGAAGTATAAACACAAAATAAAACTGGTCCTAAGATGGATCCCTGAGGAACACCCGCCTCCACACTACATGTATTTGAGATTGCGTCGTCTATCTGTACAAACTGGGTACGACCTTTTAGAAAAGAACTAATCAAGTTTATTGATGAATTAGTAAGTCCTAGATAGTGAAGTTTAGCTATAAGGATATCGTGATTGATAGTGTCAAAAGCCTTACTATAATCCAGCAGTACGATTGATGTGAGTAAGCCATTATCCGTTGAGGAAATGATGTCGTCTGTAACATTAAGTAAGGCAGTTGTACAGCTATAATTTGGCCTAAAACCGGATTGAGCTGAAGGAAGGAGTTGGTGCTTCTCAAGAAAATCCAAAAGTTGATTTTTTATTATGCGTTCTAAAATCTTTGATAAGGTCGGTAGAATGCAGATTGGTCTGAGATCTTTGAAACTGTTAGGAGAGGTTGTTTTAGGAATGGGTAGGATTTTACCGTGCTTCCATATGGTCGGAAAGACTGATTGCTCAAGACAGCAATTAACTATGTGTGTTATGTATGGGATAATATAGGGACAGCATAATCTAATCATGTTGATGTCTATTTCATCAGAACCAACAGCCTTTGTTTTTATATGACAGATAATATCTTCAATGATCTCCTTATTGACTAGTTTTAAAGAAAAATGACTTGAGACGTTGGGGTGGATATTTTGACAATAGTAAGTAATTAGAGAGTCATTCGGTTGACTTTTTACCGAGTTAATAAGGTAATTGTTGTAGCCATTAACGTCCTTTAAGTTATTTGGAATGGCAGTTCGCTTTTTTACAACAACATCATTACTTTTAAAACATGACCACATATTTTTCCTGTTGGTATTAATGATATGTGTAAAATAAGCTTTTTTTTCATGGGTAACAGCAGAGTTTACAATATTTCTTAAGCGTTTATAGTAAGTGAAGTCATTTGGATTTTTCGTTGTTTTAAATTTATTGTAACTGTTATTGCGTACTTTCATCATATCTTTTATGGTGTCAGTTAGCCAGGGAGCTTTCTTTTTTGTCACTCTTGAGGTTACCAGAGGTGCGTGTAAATCAAATAATTGTAAGAGGCAGTAGTTAAGATATTTAATTTTGTCATCGATATTTTGTATGTAAATCAAGTTGCCGATATTAATCAGCTCAAGGTCAGATTGGAATGTATTTAAGTCAATATTATTAAGTTTTCTGTATTTTACTAAGTTCACAGGCCGTTTGGTGTTGAAAACTAGCTTACAGTGTATCAAATCATGATCTGCTATGTCGTGAACCTTAATTACACCGGAGTCTGTGCAGCAGTTTTTGTTAGACAAAATGATTAAGTCGATTAGAGAGCTGGACTGACTATTAGATAAAATGGTTGCTGTACTGGATGTGCAAAAATGTTTTATCTAGTAATCAACATGGATTTGTCCCAGGACGGTCAACACAGACTAATTTTTTATCCTTTGATCAACATCTGGTGATTGCTTTGGAGAAAAAAAGCCAAGTCGATTGCATTTATTTGGATTTTTCCAAAGCATTTGACAGAGTTAACCACAAGATTTTATTGAATAAATTAAACCTATACGGATTTAGTAATACGACTACTAACTGGATATCGGAGTTCCTGACAAATCGATTCCAAATGGTAAAAATTAACGACTATATATCGAAACCAATTCCTGTAACATCAGGGGTGCCGCAGGGCTCACACTGTGGGGCTTTGCTATTTATAATGTTTGTCAACGACATAGAAAATTTAATTTCTAACAGCAAGATCCTCATGTACGCTGATGATATTAAAATATTTCGTGTAGTGGAAACCTTAGACGAGTGCGTTGGCCTACAGCAAGATTTGGACAGAATCAACAACTGGTGTCAGAATAATAATCTATTTCTTAATGTGAGTAAATGCAACAAGATGTCTTTCACTCGGAAAAAATCAACTCTGTCTTACACATACGAAATCGACAACAATCCAATAGCTAGTCTATCCGAGGTGAAGGACTTAGGCGTAATTTTCGATCCAACGCTCTCATTTAACTCACATATTCTCAATATTTCTAACAAAGCACTAAAAATGTGGGGTTTTGTATTAAGAATAGGTAAAGATCTGGGTCCAACTGCTTTACAACGACTCTACTGTGCATTTGTTCGCTCTAATATGGAGTATGCATCTGTGGTTTGGTCTCCGTATTCGATAACTCACTCGAATAGACTGGAATTAATCCAAAATAAATTTCTTCGCTCAATAGAGTTTAAACTGGGTCGACAACATATACGTGGCTGTTATTCCGATATAATGAGCGAACTGAATATCAGAAGCTTAGCTGATCGTCGGGTTATTATGGATTTATGCACACTGCAGAAAATAATAAATAATAATAATAATAATAATAATACTTTATTGGTGCTCATAACGGAAGTTTTACACAGGTCAGATAAGATACATTACATAATATTATAATTAATTTGCAGGACATCACAGCAATATTACAATAGTAATACATATACAGTAAAATATTGTCGCGAAAAGATATAATATAAATAATAATATTTAAAACCTAAAACTTAAAAGCTAAAATTTAAAAATTAAAACTTAAGGCTAAAATTTAAGAAACAATACTTAATATCTAAAATTTGAAATTCAAATCCTAAAATCTAGAACTTAAACTGTAAGATCAAAAATCCAAAACTAATAAGTCAAAATTTAAAAATTACGAGCCTAAGCATAAAATTTAGGACCCAACATTTGAAATTAAGTAGACAGCCCGTATCTATTGGAACAGCTCAATTTCTACGTGCCAGCTCACTCAAGGACCCACAGGAATTCTCATATATTTCGGTTGAAGACCTTCACCAGCAACTACTGTCATTTCAATCCAATAGCAAGAATGATGAGAACAGCAAATCAACTCTCGGAAAAACGCTGGTTCAATTTATTTAATTCAAGTTTATATCACTTTAAGTATACGTTAAGGAAACATTTGTAATCATTTTGTCTATTTCAATTCATTTTCAATTTTATTATATATATGTGGCAACAAATACTGTTATAGAACATAATCTTTTTGTTATAGATTTTATTATATATGTATATATCATCGCTATATTATGTAATTATATTGTTTTTGTTAAAAAAGGGAATTCCCGTCAATAAATAAATAAATAATCTAATTTTAAAATGGTTTTAACATGTAGTATTATGTAAAGTATTTATTTTGTATCTGGTATTTTATATTTTCACGTTTGTATTAACTTAACTTTTATACCTTATTTGTATTGATGTTTGTAAACCTTTGGTGACAGCAAGAATAAATTTACTTACTTACTTACTTACTAATGAATTTTTACCCTGTTTTTAAATCATAGCAGTTTTCGTAAATTTCCTAAACTTTTGTTATTCTAAGTTTTTCGTGAATTTTCGAAGATTTCAATTAAATATTTCTATTTTAACCAAAAAATTTCATTCATTTTTATAAGTTTTCGTGAATTTTCTAGGATTTCATTAACTTATGAAATGTTCAATTAATTTCACTTATTTAGTTCGTTAATAATTATCGGACAATTATACAAATATCTTCAATTTAATTAATTATTTATTTTAGTATTGCGACTTTTTCATTTAGGTATACATATCAGGATTTTTCGCTGAAAATTTAAAGATATTCGTTGTTTTTGTGAAAGCTTTCAATTTGAAGCTTGTAATGAGTGTTTAAAATCCCAGATTAAGCATGAAGTAAAATTTCGAGTTTAGAAAAGCCTGAAAATTTGGTTTGGTCGCGTAGCGAAGCGGAGCGACCAATACAAATTAGGCTTTTCTAAACTCGAAATTTTACTTCATGCGCCACGCGTATAAACACTGAAATATTGTGAAGTTTATAATATACTTCATAGGTTTATTCCCATGTTGATTAATTTTGTAAATGTTTATATGAAATATGTAAAAGTATACAAAAATAAAAAAAAAACTAGTATATGGTTCGTAGTACTAATATTTATAAAAATGTAATAAATGTTACTGTTATTATTTACATTACTTTGCTTATTTTTAACAAATTGCCTAACAGTTGATAATTTTCCTCAAGTCTAAACATTAAATCTTTCTAGAATCTTAATTTTATTAACATTTTTCGAAATTGACTTACAAAAGAATTGTGTTTGATTTCGACCCTTGTACAAGATTAAGAAACGTACGATAATTAAAAAGTTATCAGAGATTGCGAAAAAATTACGAAACAAAACAAAAAATTAATTCGTATTATTAATAGTATACATATCCCAATACATACGCTACCAATTTTCAGGCCATTGTTTTTGAAAACCGTTCAATTTGAAACTTTTGACGACTCTTCTCACTTTCTCTTTTCTAAACTAGAAATTAGTAATGTCCTGTATATTAAAATATATTGACTTATTTTAATATTACATTATTTTACCTTACATATAGTTTGTAAAAATGATTGGGACAAAGTCCCAGGGAGAGAGCAAGTGCCCCCCTTGCCATTGTGTGCCCTTTCAAATTCAGAATCTAATTTTAAATGCATTGGAGATAAATATTATAAATATCTTAGTCTTTGTATGTACTCCTTTCATAAACGAATAATAAACTGTTAAATTGGTCGTTTACTTCAGAATTAATTGATTTACGTGAAGATTAAATTAAATTGACCAATAATGTACTAATCATAGGCGCCCATGATTAGTCTTTTATTCGTCAATTTACTTTTATCTTCACGTAAATCAATTAATTTTGAAATAAATGACCAATTTTTATATATTTTTTTATTCATTTATGAAAGAAGTACTTACAAAGAAAAAGGTATTTATAATATTTATCGCTAATGCATTAGTTAAAATTAGATTCAGAATGTGTTTGTTGATGTATATAAACACAGCCAGCGTGTGTGTGTCCAAAGCGATTGTTTTATTTTTTTGTTTGTTATTTTGGGAGTGACTATATACGCCAACATGGACATGCAGATGGGTTTTTAGAGGCCCAGGAGCGCACCCACGCGCACTGTTGCCGATGTCCGCGTGTCCAAATAATGAACCCGCGAAAAGCCGCGTGTCGTTTACACCTTCGCACACATTTCTCTCTTCTTCTGCTTGTTCTTCGGTCACCAGTCATTGCTCCTTCACTTCAAACTTCAAATACGTCAAATACCCATTTATATATTATCCGTGACCGGTCTTAAGTCTTTCCATCGCTTTTTCGCCATCTCACACAACAAATAATGATTCTACTCAAAATTACATTAAATTTGAAGACTTTTATTTTATAAGAAATATAATTTTAATGAGTGTTTGCATTCCTTGGTTAAGCATGAAGTAAAATTTCGAGTTTAGAAAAGCCTGAAAATTTGGATTTGCCGGGGCGCGCGAGCGAAGCGAGTCGCGCCCCGGCAAATCCAAATTTTCAGGCTTTTCTAAACTCGAAATTTTACTTCATGCGCCAGGCGCGTAAAACGCTGATTTAGAAGGGATTTAAAAATCACACACAATAATTATTATTTTGACACGAAATCAGATATTTATGCCCGTTTGCACCCAAGTTGATAAACTTAATCGGTGATTAGTACTTTTTAAAAACACAACAATTCTATTTACAAATTGTTTACACAATTGCATATTAATGAAAGAGACATGTTTAAGATTTCTTACAAATTTATAACATTCCTATGTTCTAGAAATTTGACTTAATTAGAGGTTTAATTAATGATTAGTGGATGATTAAAGCTAATCGGTCGGGGTGTAAATGGACCTTTGTCTGTAATCAACGATTTTTAATGCTGATAATTTTTTTTTGTATAATAACTGGCGTAGCTAATGGGTTTAAAAATTTTTAAATTATTTTTATATTAATAATAATAATAATAATAGTAATTTATTTTCAAGAAATAAGTAATTACAAGGTAATACATATAAATGAAAATGTGTTATAAGATCGTATAATTGACAAAAGTATGTTTTGTTATCGAAGTTCGTCCTAGATGTTTCAATGTCCATAGATTTTTAGTTCATAGAAGTTTGAGATATATTTTCATCTAATTTGGAAAAATGAATGATGATTTTACAGAAAACAAATTCAATTTATATAGTTCTATTAACAAATCACTTTTCTGAAGTCCCTATTATTATTTATTTTTCTCATACGATTTCATGCTACTGTCCATCATATGTTGAACGAAAAAAAAAAAAACCGCAGAGCGGCACACCTGACGTCTTACCTATAAAAAAAGCGCTAGTCTATTAATCAAAAAAGGTCCCCCTCGGGAGGAGAAGACCCTACGATACAATCGCAAAGAAACGAGCAGGCGATATTCCACAAAAACGAAACGGAAAGTAATGGAATGAAAGAGAAATAAAAGCCCTCGAGATTCACTGATATATAGCATGTGGGATACCACCGAAAAATCCAAATTAAAACGTCCGCTTCGGTTCCCACAGTATTCTCTTCCGCCTTCTCGATTACACATTTTTTTTCATCAACATCGAAAAGTGCCCAATTAGGCGCTAATTGGTATGCAAAAATTTGTGAATCTTTTGGATTTTTTTTTGGGAGGGGAAAAAGCTTGTCCTAACAGGTTAAATACTCATTCATATTATTTCAATGAATTACATTGATTTTTAAAATGCGAAAATTGAAAATTCGTAAAATTAATACATTTTTAATTTCGAAAAATCTAAATACTGTTAAGAATGGCTAAATTGATATTTTTTTGCA
The DNA here is from genome assembly GCA_932526585.2 of Philonthus cognatus. NCBI lineage: Eukaryota > Metazoa > Arthropoda > Insecta > Coleoptera > Staphylinidae > Philonthus > Philonthus cognatus. Next base: position 158,714,404 of record OW052241.1, read on the forward strand.
CTTACTAATTGTAAGTGTAAACATTATTAATTTAGCCATTCTTAATAGAATTTAGTTTTTTTCGAAATTAAAAATGTATTTATTTTACGAATTTACCATTAAGAAAACATCTTTATGGTACCAACTAGGGACGGCCCTTCACGTCAATTCCTTTACTTGTTTTCTACGTTTAAAGGGTGCATGTTCATTGTTTTACAATTGACTAGTGGGAACACTCTTTCCACGCTTAGGTAGATTCTGAACGTAAATTGCGTTATACAATTAACCACAGACAATCCCTATAATTGTCTGTGGTTAATTGTATAACGCAATTTACGTTCAGAATCTACCTAAGCGTGGAAGGAGTGTTCCCACTAGTCAATTGTAAAACAATGAACATGACAGTCTATCCAATGAATAAAGGATTGTTTGCGAGACAATTTTTGAAATCTAGAAAGTTTTTACGTTTAAATAAAATAATAACATCAATCAATTAATAGTGTACTTTGAATTTACAATAATTATATTGGATTAATAATGAAATTGCTAATGGAGATGCCATATGTTAGATATTTTTAATCATATTTTGGTTTTCTGGATTCTATATGCCATAGACCACATATGGGCAACCCCCGGCCCGCGGGCCGGATCCGGCCCGCTCTAAGATATGATCCGGCCCGCGAGACATTTTGAAAAAACCCAATTAAAAAAAATATTACATTAGGTACTTATACTCACGGGAGTGACAGTGAGGCGGCAAACATCAAATTCTTTGATGTTTGCCGCCTCACTCTTTGATAATCGCCGCCACTCGACTTGCTCAATCAAATTCTTTGAGGTTTGCCGCCTCACGGGCGACACATCAAAAGATTTATTGCTTCTCAATTATACTAAACTAGTTTATTCCAGATTATTCGTTCATTTTGCCTATATAAGCGGGTGGATGGCCCGAACGTTAGTTCAGTTCTATCTGAGCTACCGAGGTGATAATTTGGACAAGCGATATCCTAGCGAACTGCTCGAGCCGTCAACTTGCTTTGTGACTTTGTGTGCATCTTGAGTGGTTACTAACTATAGTTTGTTATTAAGTTTATTGAACGAAAAGTAAACAAAAATGATGTCTGGTGGAAAGAAACGAAAAGTAGATACAGAGGGTCGCCATTTTCAAGAAAAATGGGCTGAAGAATTCTTTTTTATCTTGCACAATGGTAAGCCTAATGGTTTGCTGTGTAATGAATCCATTTCAGTAATGAAATAATTCAATATAAAGAGGCATTACTCAACTAAGCATGCTACGCTGCACTTACTGACAGAACAATTAAGAACAGACAAAATCCAGAAGCTTACCGCAAATTTGGAGAAACAGTAACAAATGTTTCATAAACAAAGAACACAACTTGATAATGTTGTGAAAGCTAGTTTTATAGTTAGCTCAAAATTGGCAAAGGCATTAAAACTATTTGCCGAAAGAGAATTTATCAAGGAGTGTATGTTAGAAGTTTGCGGTATTCTGTGTCCTGAAAAGAAAAAATAATTTGAAAAAAATTGTTTGTCAAGACGAACTGTTGTAAGAAATGATGGCTAATGATATAAAAACAACATTCACTGACCGTATGGCTGGTTTTGAATCATTTTCCATAGCATTAGACGAGAGCACCGGCACCGATTTGTCTGACACAGCTCAACTGGATATATTTATTCGAGGTGTTGATAAGGAGTTCACTGTTACTCAAGAATTGCTTACTTCACAGCCGCTAAAAGGAACCACTACAGGAGAGGATATTTTTATTAAAGTTCAAAAGGTATTCACAAGTTTTGGCTTGCCTTCTATGGTCGGCTTACGTAAAGGTTTCATCGGAATTTTGAATAAAAAGCAACAGAATTAAATGTGCAAAAAGATGATTTAATAGTCCTTCATTGCATTATCCACCAACAGAACTTGTGTTCTAAGTCCATTCGACTCCAGAATGTTATGAATGTGGTAGTAAAAACTATCAACTTTATTCGATCCCGAGGGCTTAACCATCGTCAGTTCAAGGCGTTTTTGGATGAAATATCAGCTGAATATAACGACGTAACATATTATTGTGAAGTCAGATGGCTGAGCAAAGGAAAAATGTTGAAACGGTTTTACGAGCTTAGAAATGAGATAGCAGACTTTATGAAAATAAAAGATAAACCACTATCTGAATTAAGTGACACAAAATGGATATGTGACTTAGCATTTCTGGTCGATCTTACAGGCTATTTGAATGATTTAAATTTGAAACTTCAAAAACAAGGACAGTTAGTAAATGATTTGTACAGCCATTTAAAAGCGTTTCAGATCAAACTACGCTTGTGGGAGTCACAGATGCTGTCTGGTAACAGCTTATGCTCAATATGCTGAAGAACTCAAGTTACTGTCGGAACAATTTTCGAACAGATTTTGCGACTTCAAAAACATGGAAGACTGTTTTAGTTTATTTGCTACTTCTACAACATATATTATACAAAATGTTCCAATACACTTACAAATGGGGTTGATCGAGATTCAAGAAAACTCACTCCTAAAATCCAAATTTGAAGACGTAGAGTTGTGCGATTTCTACAAAAAATACCTAGAAGAAGACAATTTTCCGCAGCTTAGAAAATTCGCAAGAAGATTGATTTGTGCGTTTGGCAGTACTTATAAATGCGAACAGTTGTTTTCATTGATGAAAGTTAATAAATGAACACATGGTACAAGACTGACACGATAATTTGGAAAATTCTTTACGTCTTTGTGTCGGTGGAATTAATCCAAATATCGATGGATTAGTTTCCCAAATTCAAGCTCAAGTGTCTTATTGATTTCGGTGTATTTAACTTTCGTAGTTTGTAACAATAGCAAATTTAACGATTTAATTATAATGTACCAATTTTTTTAAATTTCATTTTGTTATTTTAATAAATTGTACTAGAATAACATTGTCGTATTATTTCATATCTAATATCTATCGCAGTAAATGTTATCACTACTTTAAAATGCATTAAGTACTTTTAAACGCGGCCCGCGAACGTATTTGCACGTTAAAGTTTGGCCCTCAATATGTCAAAGGTTGCCCATACCTGCCATAGACTGTCTCTATAGTTGTCTGTCTGAATTAAATAGTAGGAATATACCTCCATGGTACTAAATTAGGACAACCCTGCATGTCACTCGTTTTCATACATCCAACTAGTCAAAGCACTCCTTCATTTTCCATGTATCTGTCGCTCCTGCACGTTAATTCATTGTTACTATTAACTAGTACGAACACTACTCCACATGATAATAGTAGATAGATAGATAGATATTCATAGGGGTGGTCTCATTGGCCTGTACTACCGCGACCTTTGCAGATCTATTGTGGATCCCTATTATCCTAAACGACGTGCTCGTAATAGTAACAATGAATTTACGTGCAGAAGCGACAGATACGTGGAAAACGAAGGAGTGCTCTCACTAGCTGACATGACATATATAAAAATGATTGACATGCACACAACTTCACGGTACTAACTCGGGACGACCCCATTCTTATGGGAATACACCTTCGTTTTCAATGGATTGACCCTGTACGTTAATTGTTCTGGGTTTTAGTCGATCCTGCACGTTAATTGTTTGCTACAATTAACTTGTATAAACACAACTTCATTCAGACTACCCAATTATTTTGCACAACCAGCTAGTGGGAACACTCCTTCTTATATTATAGATCGACCCTGGACGTTAATTGAGTCGCCTATTTCCAAAACCCCTAGATCTATTGTTCTTAAATGGGTTTAGGGGTTTTTAAAAATAGGCGACTCAATTTTTCTTGGCGTCTGTAGATCCTGCACGTTAATTACTTGCTACAATTAACTAGTAAGAACACAACTTCATGGTGCTAACTCGCAACGACCGAATTATTTTACACAGCCAGCTAGCATCGCCATTACAAAAGCAGTAAACAAATGCTTTCCAAAGCCTACTCCCTACAATTTTGAACAGTTTTTTTTAACAAGCTGTAATGATTCGACCCTAGGTATTGTACAAATTTATAATTTGTATTATTGTTTACGTTGTGTTGTGTGTGTAGTAACCCTTTTATTTATTTACCAGGTTCGTTGTTTGTGTCAATATGCATTATTGTAAATACTGTGTCCTTCTTCCCTTTTAATTTGACTAGGAGGATGTGTGGACAATAAATAAAACAGGATATGAGCTTAACGTATGCAAAGTTTATTGACCTTTCATGACATTTCTAATAAATTGGTATGTCTTGTATTAATTATATTCACAAAATATATTATCCAACGTTTATGCTTGTGGGAGCCAAATTAACTAGCCCCTGCATTTGCATTACGAGATGGAAAACCCACAAAAACCATCTCGGAGCTAGCATCACACACTCGACACACTTGCGATTAGTTAGTGGGACAATCTCTCACGTCGGCCCTACACATCAATCGCCATACATTCTCGATTATGAGTAGAACGACCTTTCACCTTGTTTCACTCATAATCGATTTTTTTTTCTTGTGATTAGTTAGTAGGACATTAGCGCAATAGTAACTCGGATTGGCCTTACACATGAATCGACTAGGTCGATTAGTTAGTAGGACATACCTCGTTTTCTCGCTCAATTCGGCCTCACACATCAACCACCATACATCACTCATTCTCCCCCACCCTCCATCTTCCTCTTTTCCCAGATGTTTAAATTATTTCGCCGGTTTTGTTTGTTTGATTTCAACTTAATCGGTTTCATGTAGAATTAATTTTACTCTTACGTGATAGTCTCTCCAACGTTGTTATCCTTAACTCCATTTTCCATTCTCTAACTCCATTCTCAATACTTAACTATTTTTATCAACATTACTTCACTAACTCACATCCCACTGAAATTTCCTATTCTCAACTGTACCCATTTACATTCAGATACTGACTGTCCCCGTCCCGGTCCCAAAATTAACTCCCCTTTAAAATCGTTTCTTTGCTGCTCTCAAAGTTCTCCCCTCCCTTGATTTTGTTGTGTAGACGTTATCTACTACCATATATAGTCACAAAACCCTTTGCTCTCTGACGTCAACGTAATTTTCCTGAATTTGCACACTTGTTGTGTTTGCGTTCGTTAAACCCTGATCTAAATCTTTCTGTATGTCTTAGCATTTCTCCACGCGCCGGTACTTGTTTATTATTTTAAGGCGATGCCGCAATTGTTATCTCTTTTATACAAAACATTTTGATCGACTATTGTTATTCTCCTATTTACTGGATGTTGATTTTTCTTTATTATTCTCTTGGATGATTTTTATATTAATATTTTAATTTAATTTCGTCAAAAATAATATTTGCACATGACCTTTACTGACCGATTACAAAGCCATAATTCACTTACCTTTCTGAATCGGAACCTATGTTGATATAACTATTTTTGCTTAAAATGACCTAAGTAATACACCCCTGAAGTTTGGCAGATTCCTCCCGGGATACCCTGTATACAGGAATTTCTTGCTTCTGTTTCTACTCCTTGATTAAGCATGAAGTAAAATTTCGGGTTTAGAAAAGCCTGAACATTTGGAAAGTAAGGCTTTGCTAAACTCGAAATTTTACTTCATGCGCCACGCGTGTAAAACACTGATTTAAAAGGAAATTCAAAATATTGCGAGGAATTTTTAAAATTGATGTATTCGAATATTCATTTAAAAACATTTATTCGATTATTCTAATTATTAAAATATTTATATATTCGCGAGTGGTCTTTATGTATCGGAGGCACTGATTTACGTCGGAATTGAATTAGCCGGGGGTCTCATTCGGTCTCTGCTACGCAAACCGAGCGTATTAAATTTAAAATTTCTGACGTTTTGTCAGATTATCGTATTCCAGGTCGCACTCAGTTAAGATTTGTTTTATTATGTGGTCGTAGCTATAGAAACCATTACAGTTCTACGGTTACAATACACCGATTGTAATTCTAGAACTACAAAAATTCGGAGGGGGTTATAAAAATTTCGAGGGGGGGTTAATAGTAAAAATATTGTTTTTTTCTCTTGCGGGGCCGATTTTACATACAAAAAAGTACCATTTTAAAAATTTCGGGGGGGATTCAACCCCCCATATCCCACCCCGAACTACGTGCTTGGTTTCTATGGCTTTGGTTTCTATAATAGTAAACATATTGTTTTTGCTCTTGCACATGAGCGGTGTAATGTATAATTAAAAATAAAATATATTTAAATCAAAAATTAATTCTTATTATACCTGTAATTAAAGAGATTAGAATAGTTTGGGAAGGGGCCAATTTTACATACAAAAAAGTACCATTTTAAAAATTGGGGGGGGGGGGGGGATTCAACCCCCATATCCCACCCCGAACTACGTCCTTGGTTTCTATGGCAATGACCACAATAAAAAATCGCATATATGGTATTAAATTTTCTGATTAGTGATGGACCCATAAGTTAGACATTTCAGAATATCAGGAGAAAAAAAACATATTTTCAACAAACACACGTATTTCTTTTGTAAGCAGTAAATGATTAGATTTCAAACAGAACGTAGATAAAACCTGAAATTTCCTTGTAGATGATCCGATATGAATTAAGTCATTAACACCGAGGCATAATTTATGATTTACGTGTACCTACGAGCGCGGTGGGTCCGTGGGGGTTCCTCACGAAGACGCGATCTGCCTCTCATCAGAGTTCGTTTTGAAAATCCCTTAGAACTCCAAGTGAAGTAAGGGCAGAAGAAGAAACGACCCGGGCCAGGTCCAGGTCAACGCCCTGGTAAAACACCGCGCGTCCAGCCTCTGTTTTTTTATATTTATTTTACCAACATCGTTCTTTTTTTTATCTTATCTCGGAGAACACGGGGTTCTTAAGCCACCTAGTTAAGTACGTGAGTGAGTATTTACATACAGGTCCGAGGACTATCGATTCATAATAAAAATTTTACGGGGGGGACCGGATAACAACAACGGGCATAGAGGACGGACTGGAATGTTACCTTTCGCACTTTAAGACGATTTAAAACTGTTTGTGATATAAATCACGGAGGTAATGATACATTTATAAAAACGTAATTAATAGGGGGATTTTTACTTACTTAATACCGTTTGTAGTGACGCTTTTTCTATAATAGATACAGATTTTGAAATATATTGTTTTGATAATTCTAGGATAGTGCAACTATTCGTCCCAAATTTTCTCTGATTGTAGTCACGGAAAATATCCCAAAATTTACAATTCGTTTATTATTGAAATAAATAAACTTTGATTTTAGTTTAAATAAAATACGCGGAGCGACTAAACCAAATTTTTAAGCTTTTCTAAACTCGAATTTTTTGCGCCACGCGAATAAAACACTGATTGGGAAACTTAAAATATTCCTTTATAACAGTATTTTTTTGTAATTCTGCTATAGCAATATATTTTTAATACTGATTTAGCAATTTATTATTTAATTAACGATATGTTAGTGTTTTGTACGCGTGGCGCATGAAGTAAAATTTCGAGTTTAGAAAAGGCTGAAAATTTGGTTTGGTCGCTCCGCGCTTTGCGCTACGCGACCAAACCAAATTTTCAGCCTTTTCTAAACTCGAAATTTTACTTCATGCTTAATCTGGGAGTGGAAACACTCGTTCGAAACTTTAAATTGAACGCTAATCAAATATGCAATATTTACATGTTTTTATACTTTACTGTTTAAAAACGTATGTACGTTGATTTTATCCATCTGCTGTGTTAAAATTATCTTATTGATGAAATTAGAAAACGTTTAAAATACAGGGATTTTTTCTTTTAGGTAAACATATGCATAGGCTGTAAATTTTCCGACATCCGTTGTTTTTTAAAAGAGGTTACTTTAAGCTTTAAACGAGTATTTTCCACTCCCAGGCTAAGCATGAAGTAAAATTTCGAGTTTAGAAAAGCCCCGTGAAAATTTGTCGAGGGTCGCGCAGCGACCCGAGACAAATTTTCTGGGCTTTTCTAAACTCGAAATTTTACTTCATGCGCCACGCGTATTAAACACTGATTTCAAGTAAGTTTCAAATATACATAAATTTCACAATATTTTAGTGTTTTGTACGCGTGGCGCATGAAATAAAATTTCGAGTTTAGAAAAGCCCAGAAAATTTGTCTCGGGTCGCTGCGCGACCCTCGACAAATTTTCACGGGGCTTTTCTAAACTCGAAATTTTACTTCATGCTTAGTCTGGGAGTGGAAAACACTCGCGTATTACACACTGATTTCAATTGAAGTTCAAATATACATACATTTCACAATATTTTAGTGTTTTACACGCGTGGCGCATGAAGTAAAATTTCGAGTTTAGAAAAGCCCAGAAAATTTGTCTCGGGTCGCTGCGCGACCCTCGACAAATTTTCACGGGGCTTTTCTAAACTTGAAATTTTACTTCATGCTTAGTCTGGGAGTGGAAAAAACTCGTTTAAAGCTTCAAATTAAACTTAAAATAAACAACAAATCAAAGATTAAATAAAAAATAAGTTGAATTTGGAATACGCATACTTTAAAGAAATACTCCCTGTATATATAGCATATATGCAGATCTTTGCCGATTTTAATCAATAATAAATGAAAGCAATAATCCGGATTTTTTTTCATTCGTTTTCCCGTATATCTTGACAGTTTCAACATAAAAAAAAATTGTTATGCGAAGAAACCAAATTTTCAGGCTTTTCTAAACTCGAAATTTGACTTCATGCTTAATCTTGGAGTGGAATTACTCGTTTGAAAATTCAAATTGAACGCTAATCAAAAAAAGCAATAAATACCAAAAAGGTAACCGCGAATGCGTCGGAATATTTGCACTTTAAAGAAAAATTCCCTGTGTGTATTTTTATCTAGAATAAATGTTCGTGATTTTATAAGTAAAGGGGAACTATAAAATAAATAATGTCTATCAATATTATTATTTAATAAATAAATAAATAACTTGTATATAAAGAGGTAATTTACATAATCTATTATTATTATTTAGTTGGAAGATTACATAAGTTATGCAAGTGAAGAAAATAGATGTGATAATAATTTTCAGCTCAAGGGCGCCTCTGTGAGTTGAGTCTGCCTCGATAACCAACCGATTTGATTTGTCGGATTGTGCAACAGTTGGGCTATAAAGTGTGTAATGAGTTATTAAACGAATATTTTAATCAGTCCTAGATTAATGGCTGTTATTACATTTCTTCAGCGTTTTCTGCGTTATTTGTATAATCGAATTAACGTTATTGTCAGTTTAATCATTCTGCTGCTATAAATCAATCCGCAAAGGTATGTACTTTATTTTCTGTGTTATATATAGGACAAAAAATAAATTACCATATACAAGATAGGTAATTATAAAATTGTTTACTTAGAAATAATAAACGTTTTAAGTCTCAACGAAATGATTTAATGAAAAATTAATCTATTTAGTCTACATTAACTAAAATGTTCATGAAAACGAACGCAGAATTGTTTAAGTTACGATTTGTTGAAAAACATGTTTCATAATAAATCTGAAAGGGGCAGTTTTAAATCAGTAAAAATTTTATGAAAATTCATAAAGAAATGTTTGAGTTATGATGTGTTTAAAAAATTGTTTAATTTCACTAAAAATTTCATGAAAACTAATGCAATATTGTTAAGATATGCTGATAATCATGTTTTATAACAAGGATATGTTTCATTAAAAACTTGGCTGAAAAACGAGATTCATGACAAATCTGCAGGGGGTAATTTTAAATCTCCGAAACATTTTATGAAAATTCGTAAAGAAATGTTTGAGTTATGATTTATTAAGTATAATAAATGAAATTGCCAATTCTTGGTTGCAGAATACTTCAAACATTAAAAGTGCGATTCTCTTCGCAATCTACAACAAGTTAGTCTTACAAAGACTATATCAAACACTTATTGAAACAACTACTTCCCGAGCTAATACCCCGACGGACATTGAACTATACAACAAGTGTTTGCTGTTACATACAGTAACCTACTGCAAATGCAACAATTTGAGTCAAATTATTCAGGCCATCTATAGACGCGTTTCGAGATTTATTCTCATCAGTATAGCTTTGCCATTCCCTCTAAGTAATTTGACACCTTAGACTGGCGGTCACGGTACCGTTCAAACATAAGTATAAATAAAATTGCCAATTCATGAAAATTTCATGAAAACTAATGTAGAATTTAGTAATAAATTAATATGTATAACGAAGTAGAAGCCTCCACAATACAAAATAATGTAGAATTGTTTAGGTTAAGAAATGCTGAAAAAAGAATTTTCGTAACAAATCTGAATTTTTTTGAAAATGTACAGCGTATGCATAGGAATTCGTATATTTTCCTCTATAATTTTAATCCAAGTTCTCAACATTTGTAATGTTGGATTTTAAATAATTTGTTATTTTAATAAGTGCAGTATTTAATGTTTTCTGACGAGTCTTTTCCACTCCTTAATTAAACATGAAGTAAAATTTCAAGATTAAGCCTGAATATTTGTTGTATAATATACTAGTTTATTCAAATTTCGTAAATAAAAAAGATTTTATATTAATATAACTTAACTATTTAATTTTACATGGAAGTCTAGGAAAGAATTTATGTGTGTTCATCAAGTAAAAAAAAATCGAAAGTTTTTTTATATACTTATATATAAAAATCAAAGGGTCGAGGGTGTGTGTGTGTTTTGTTTGTGGCGAAACGACCTGCGGTTGCCTGACCTTTGCCGTAGGTAGAAATAATGGGCAAGGGTTGAAGACCCTAACCTGGCCAACTCGATCCCGTTACTCACCCCGCTGGTTAAATCTTCCGCATTCCGATGGCTGAATGGGTTGAGATTCTCTCTCGGCTGTTATTTGGGCAGGTTGCGCCTTTTTGTTCTTTTTCATCGAGAGCCAGTTTTATTTTCCCGTTCTCACCGCCTCGCTTTTTTTCCCTCTCCGCCCGCCTTCTTCTTCATTTAGAGGTTAATTCGTTTAATTATTAATTTAGAAAAGATTCTACCTGATGTTTTTTCATTAAGATTTTCTTATGTAATTAAGTGAACATTTTTATGTTTCATTGTCTAAACAATCTAAAAATCTAAATTTTAAAACAAATATTAAGTAACACAGAGCAAGAATTCCAGACTGTAACAATTTATAATAAATATTTTTTATACTATGAGCCAACATAATAACAACTTGTTGAAAGAGTGTTTTAATTTTATAAAATGGCCAAATATGTGAGATTGCTATGCATCAATTTCAAAAAATACAAGAATACTTAGTATCAAATTGACGACTGAGCTACTAAAGTTACTAGATCAGTATACAAAATTTAGTACAAGTGTGCTAGTTAGGTTCTACTTAGACCGAAAGTAATTTTTTGCAAATATAATTGAAACAACTATTGTAGGTTTATGTTGTACTGCTTATTTATTACAATCGCTATATATAAAATGCATAATTTATTCATTGGATGTTGGAGAAAACATTAATACACTATTAATAACAATTAACACTAAATGTGTACTTGTTTGTTCATCATTCAAGGCATTCCATACATATTTATGTACTACTAGATATTCATTATAGTAAAGGTATTTTGTTTAATGGTAATCATCAAATCAATAACCATACATTAATCTAGATCCGTGTTGGATGATGAATTTCTTGAATGAAAAAAATATGCAACTCATTTTCCATTATAAATAGAATGAATAAAACTTAACTTTCTATCATTCAAAATTTTATAAATCTAGAAGAATCATACATTCTTGTATCAATAATGAATATCATTGATCCTTCAATATAAATATTTAATACATGTACAATAAGCGAGGATTTGAGGGAATGTAAGAACGAGGCGGACATGTGGAGAATTTTGAGGAGAGGCGAGAGGAGGAGGCAGGTAGGGGTTTCGCTGAGGGAATGACAAGGAAATGCAGAGAAGGAAGCGGAGTACCAGGGGAGATTGGAGAAAGCAGAGGTGGAGACAGAGGGAAAGAGTTCACGGAGGAGGAGGTGGAGCGGGCGTTCAAGGAAGTGAAGAGTGGAAAGGCGGCAGGGAGGGATGGTCTCAAGGCAGAGATGTGGAAGGAGATTGGGGAAAAGGGAAAGACGAAATTTAGGGAACTGATGAATCAGATGTGGAGGGGGGAGGTGAGCTTGCCGGAAGAATGGAGGGTTGGGATGATGTGTCCGGTGTATAAGGGAGGGGATGAGAAGGAGGCCAGTAGTTATAGGGGTGTAACGATCACAAGTATTGGGTATAAGCTGGCAATGATGATAGTGAGGAATCTGATGGAGGTGGAGGTGGATGAGAAGGGGATACTGCCAGAGACGCGGGGGGGGGGGGTTTAGAAGGGGGAGGGGGACGAGGGAGCAGGTCTTTACCCTGGCGCGAATGGTGGAGAGAGTGATGAAAGAGAAAGGATGTGTGTATGCGGTGTTCATGGACCTGAAGGCAGCATATGACTTGGTGCCGAGGGGAAGCTTGATAGAATATTTGAGAAGGAGAGGGGTGAGTGAGGGGGTGGTGGAGTGGGTGAGAAGAGTGTATGAGGAGACATGGGTGGTGGCGAAAGTGGGGAAGGAGGTGTCGGGGTGCTTTAGGACGTGGGAGGGTTTGAGGCAAGGGTGCCCGCTGAGCCCGATGCTATTTAATGTATACGTAAGTGAATTGGAAGAGGTGATGAGGAAAGGTCAGGCGTGGGGAGTGGTGATGGGTAAAAGGAAGGTATGGATGCTGGCGTATGCGGATGATGTGGTGTTGGTTGCAAGAGAGTATGAAGGGATGAAAGAGATGTTGAAGAGAGTGGAGAGGTTTGTGGATAAAAGGGGAATGAATGTGAATGTAGGGAAAACGAAGTGGGTGAAGTTTAGAAATAAAGGGAGGGAGGGGAAGGTGAAAGAATTGGAGTGGAAGAGGGTAGTTATTGAGAGGGTGAAGAGTTTCAAGTATTTGGGGTTTTGGTTTAAAGGAACGGGAGGGTATGAGGAGCATGTGAGGTGAGTACAGGGTAAGGCGAGGAAGGCGTGGGGAATGGCGTGGGCCAAGTGGGGGAAGTGGATGGGGAACAATGTGACGGTTGCGTGTAAGATATGGGATGCGTGTGTAAGAGCGGTGCTAATGTATGGATTGGAAGTGTGGGGGACGAAAGGGTACGATGTGATAGAGAGGGAGCAGATGTGGTTTCTGAAGCACATGTTGGGGGTGGAAAGGTCCACGCCCAGCTACATAGTGCTTCAGGAGACCAACAGAGAGAGGCTAGAGTGGGAGGCAATGGTGAGGGTGGCGAGGTACGAGATGAGATTGTGGGTACTGGATGAAGAGAGATTGGTGAAGGATGTATGGGTGACGAGTGTGTGTGGGGGTGAGGGTAGATGGAGGGGGGAGAGGAGGAAAATGTATGAGAGGTAGGGCTGTCGGAGGCGAAGGTAATGGAATGGCTAGGAAATGGGGTGAAGGTGGATGAGTGGGTGAGGGGGAAAGGGTAGGAGGTGGAAGGGCAGGAAAGGCAAGGGTCTATTGACAGAAGTCAGTATAATGATATGTATGGGAGGTGGCAGGTGTATGGGAGGGTGCCGAAGTATTTGATAGAAAAGGGATGGGGTAGAGAGGATAGGGTGATTGTGGCAAGGGCGAGGTGTGGATCGGAGGAGAGAGGAAGGAAAGTATGGATGGGGGAAGAATTTGGAAGGTGTGTGTTGTGTGGACAGGGGAAGGATACGTGGGGACACTTGGCGGAGGAATGTGAGGGGGTGAAAGAGGAGTGGCTGGGAGCGAAAGGGAATAGAAGGGTAGTGGAGTAGATGAGGGAGGATGGGAGCGGGGTAAGGACGTTGGAAAAGCTGGGGAGGGAGAGGGAAAAGAGAAGGAAGGGTAAGAGGGATACAGGAATGTAGTGAGGTAATCAAATGTAAATGTGTAATCAAATGTAAAGGTGTGGAGATATGCCAATAAAGGCCTTTTTTTTTACATGTACAATATTATATCAATCGTATCATTCAATATATATATTTATATATATATATATATATATATATATATATATATATATATATATTCAATTTCTGTTCAATATTGTATCAATTATAAATATCATTTATTCTTCAATATAAAGTTTCAATATATGCACAATTCAAATTCAAAACTATTTGAATTCGAGAAAATAAGCTTACGCTTCTTATAGTTTGCACACTTTAAACATAATATATAAAATTACGAAAAAACTATTCGTGAAAATGCAAACAGTGTCTTAATTAATAAGACAATTTAAGACGATAAATATCCATTGAAACAACTACTTCCCGTGCAAATACACCTCCGGATATTGAATTATACAATGAAATATTTAAAATCTTATTTAATTTGATTTGTTACAACGCTCTATTAAAGTATATGTAACGTTTAGGTCAAATTCTCTTCAAACCAACTAACAATATAATTTAAAATTAAAGGAGAGATAGCAACAAATTAGAAGTGAAAGGACTTGGATTAAACTAATATCTTAGGCCATCTATAGACGCGTTTCGAGATTTATCTCTCTTCAGTATAGCTTTGCTTATGACGTTTAAAAAAATTAGGAATAAAATTAAAACAAACTTACTTGGAAAAAGTGTTGTGTGTGGAATGAACAGGTACACAGAAATGGAATGAGTGAAAAAGATGGTCGGTATTTATAGGAAAAAAAGGGGATTATGTCATTAGCAGGTATGAAGAATGTGAGACCTTATTATTTACCTTACGGTACAGTTCAAACAAGATAAATTCAAATTCAAAACTATTTGAATTCGAGAAAATAAGCTAAGAAGCGTAAGCTTATTTTCTCGAATTCAAATAGTTTTGAATTTGAATTTATCTTGTTTGAACTGTACCGTAAGGTAAATAATAAGGTCTCACATTCTTCATACCTGCTAATGACATAATCCCCTTTTTTACCTATAAATACCGACCATCATTTTCACTCATTCCATTTCTGTGTACCTGTTCATTCCACACACAACACTTTTTCCAAGTAAGTTTGTTTTAATTTTATTCCTAATTTTTTTAAACGTCATAAGCAAAGCTATACTGAAGAGAGATAAATCTCGAAACGCGTCTATAGATGGCCTAAGATATTAGTATAATCCAAGTCCTTTCACTTCTCATTTGTTGCTATCTCTCCTTTAATTTTAAATTATATTGTTAGTTGGTTTGAAGAGAATTTGACCTAAACGTTACATATACTTTAATAGAGCGTTGTAACAAATCAAATTAAATAAGATTTTAAATATTTCATTGTATAATTCAATATCCGGAGGTGTATTTGCACGGGAAGTAGTTGTTTCAATGGATATTTATCGTCTTAAATTGTCTTATTAATTAAGACACTGTTTGCATTTTCACGAATAGTTTTTTCGTAATTCTATATATTATATGCACAATATTGTATTAACGGCATCATTTAATATAGATATTTAATATAAATTGAAATTTCTCAACTCGATTTTCAGAATTATTAAACTAAATTTGAAACATTCCGAGAACAAATTTTTCATTTGTTTCCTATTAGTTAAAGAAAATGTAAAAACAACAAATCACTTAAAATAAACGGCATATTCAGTACATTTCCATTTCTAGAGCTAATTCAGAGAAAATCAAGACATTTCAACATATTTTTAAAAAACATGTTAGATTCATTTTTAAGAAACATGTCAAAATGTTTTAATTTTCTCTGAGTTAGACATTTATGAAATATACTACCAATTTAATAATTGTATTATATTATTAAATAATAAATGGAAAATTCAATCAACATTCATTGGATTTACAAAGAAATGAAAATATTTGGTTTGCTACAATAGATATTTGAATTTGTAGACTGGTTTTTCAAAAATATCAAACTAAAGGGAAAAAGTCACTAAAAACGATTAATTAAAGACCGTATTTGGTTAGCAAATTAAATAAATGAAAAACTTAAATTTCACTCAATTTACTTAGCATTCATTGAACTTTAACCTTGTAATGTAATCTAATTCTGAAGTTTATGGCGAACGTATCGACTCTTTGATCAAGCATGAAGTAAAATTTCGAGTTTAGAAATGCATGAAAATTTTTATTTTTAAATTGTCAGGCTTTTCTAAACTCGAAATTTTAATTCATGCGCCAAGCATATAAAACAATGAATTAATGTGACGTTCAAAACATACTGCTCATGTTTAATATCTCGTTAATAAATTGTACAAATATCCCCTAGAAGCAAAGAGAATGATAAAAAACATATAGAAATCCAGTTTTAAAGTTCAAGTTAAAGTTCTATATATATGTATACACTATTGTAAAAGGTGAAACCGTTAAATAAATAAATATAAAATAAATAAGTTGTATTAAAACCCACAAACAAAATAGCAGCGTGGTCACGCGGATTTACAGAAAATATATCTTCTTGCTAATTGTCAAGAAACTGTTGCCCTTGCATGAACCCCATTTTTCTTAAATTGATACTCTCACCCCTTTGCATCAAAATGCCTTAAATGTTTATGTCGTCAAACCTAATGTTGTGCTATAAAGTGTACAGAAAGGACACACCAGTATTATTTATTCGCTGAGATTGCGCTTTCGAAATTCTAGGAATTTTCTTTAGGATATATATACTTAAAAGAAAGCATCTCAGTACAATTTACAAATTAAATAGCAGCAATTATTAATTTACATACAACATAATAATAATAAAGCAATAAATTCAAACGTTATTATATTTTCCCAATGTAACCTAATAGAATCGCACAAATAAACTAATAAAACCAGCAATTAAACATCAAAAGAGATAAACGACTGCATTCAAACGTCGATAAAAAAAAACTTGATATCAATTGTTTATGCTGACATAATTATTAACTCCCGATAGAGCTTATGTTAATTACAACTATTCGCAGTTTACAGTTAGATCCAGCAACAATTCCACCATTATTAATATAAAGGTGTGAATGTGCAATGAAATGCATTGGATAATAAATTATGGACGAGGTACACTAATAACACACCTCTGACCGAAATTTGAAATTTAAATCCAATCATTAAGCCTTGATGTAGTAAGAAACACACAAACTTAAACGTTCGATCATCTTGCTTTTACCTTGGATTTCGGTTGAATTGAATTATTTATAATTTACAGGGGAAATGCCTTTAGGGGGGCTGCGTTTCCTTGATAAGTTTTTCGTAGTATTTTTGTACATCCTTGTCAAATGATAGAGGAAAAAAGGAAATTGGATATTTTGAAATTCATAATCGATTTTGCTATATCTTATTTCACACTTATTAAGTGAAGCAAGGTTGAAGGCATATGTGTGTGTATTTAAAAAAATGCATATCATTTCTTAATAACTAGAATCATAGATTGCGTATGTTAATATTAGGTTTTTAATTTCTTTTTGTGATTAATAAATCAAGTCTGGAGTGATACTCATACAGGGTGTCTTGCGAAGCTCTCCTGGAACTTAAGGGCCCTGTTCTTGAGATCATTTCAAGCAAAGAAGTTCATATGAATATGTGTCCCATTCTCGTTATATCTACTGAGCTATACACATTTCAAAATAAATTAAACTTGAATAATTTGTATTTCTATGACATCAAAATTTACAAAATAAATGACTGCATACTATTAGTTTTTAACTTTGAAAATAATTGTATGGGATCGAAACACGTGTTAGGCAACTGAAAATAAAAACATGGAATAATACAAGTGTTTACCTTTACTCGATTTGCATATTGATAATTTGAAAGAACATTGTCATAGATGTTCAAAGCACGGCCGTGAATACCACGCGTTCCATTCATTACCTAATTTTTTCCTTAAAATGATCTCAAAAACATGTCCCTTAAGTGCCGGAAAAACTTCGCGAGACCCGATGTATACAATTCATAATCAAAATAGTTTTCTTATTTTAGAATATTTTTGGGGTTTCGTCTTTAAATGTTAATGTAAAAAAGAACATTAAATACGTGATATATCAATAGTATATGCATTTTTTTAAGTAGCTATAAAATAACCAAGTTGGTCAAAATTTTATAAATTTGGATTTGCTAGCGCAGAGCGGAACAAATTAAAACATTTAGGCTTTTCTTATCTCGAAATTTTACTTCATGCACTAGGCGTACGAAACACTGAAATATTGTAAAGTTAAAAAACACAGTGATCACCGTCTGTAGAGGCTTTTCTAAACTCGAAATTTTACTTCATGCGCCAACTGTACAATTCACTAAATTCAAGTGAAATTCTAAACTAATTGTTTAGAGTAAAATAAATTTACTATGTTAATTATCAATTGTTTAAATAGAGTGGAAAGTGCTATGATAGACACATCACCATTTTTTAAGATGTTATTGTTATCGTTATTTGTTGCATCTGTAAGTATTTATTCTATAGTATTTATTTATTGTTAATGTTGTTTGTTGCATCTGTAAGTAATTATTCTTGTAATCTATAGTATTAATGTATTAAAAAATGACAATATTGTACAAGTACATAGTTGTGCAAAAATTCCGTAATGAATATCATTCAGTTATACAATTTGTTATATATTGTGGAATACCAGAGTCCGTGCAGGAGTAATGACTTTGTGCTATGTGAGAAATTGCATATAGCCGGACGGCAATCCCATCTACTTGAGGCTAATACCATATAATCAACACCTATTCTCTTGAGAACTTTATTTGTTGCTTTCGCGTCCATCTATTCGTCCGCTTTCATCGCGCTTCGCTGCTGCTTTTCTGCCAGTCGCCGCAGAGTTTGCCCGAAAACGATTCCCACAGCTTAATTAGCTTGTTCCGATGGTAATCAGCAATTAATTAGCGAATTAAAAACGACTCGAATTGAGTGTTTGGATAAAAGTTTATTTGTAATATAAAATACGCGAGTTGTTTTAGTTTAGGTGTCATTGACAGGTGGGATTGTATCTTTATTATTTATTGTTTGTATTTACATTATATTTGAGTACAGTGGCGTAGCTACATATGAAGCACACTAAAGCAAATAAAATCAAGCCTATTGTTTCTCAGAAAACGGTTTTGAATATTTACCACCAATTTGAAAAGCATTGGCTGTTTTAGTAAAACCATAAATTTCAATATAATAAAATCATGCTGACCAATTTTAATAAAAATTTTGGCAAAAAGTACTGCTTTTTGCCGATTTTTATTAGAATTGGTTAACATGATTTCTTGATATTTAAATTAAATACTACAAATATATTGTTTATGTTTTGTAATGTGTACATTATATTCTCTATTTACAAATTTTAAATTGTCATGTTTTGTCCAATCTACAAATTTTAATAGTTATGTCATGTCCTGTATACAAATTTTGAAACGTCTTATTCTCTCCAATTTACTTTCAATTATCATTTTATGTCTATTTTTTATTGTTGTACAATATACATCTTTTACACTTTCCGTGCCATATACAAATTTTAAATTGTCTTGTTCTGTCTAATTTACTATTTTGAACTGTTATGTCCTGTCCATTATACAAATTTTAAACAACACTGTAGAGTTAGTAATATTTCTATTTTTTATACATTTATTTATTATTATACATTATTAGGTTAATTTATCCAACCTCCTGGCTATAGACCTTCACTAGTACTAGATTATTTATTATTGACAATTTTTGTTTTTGTTTTTTTTTTTGTTTAAACAATTCTTATATATTATTATAAAATTTTCTTTCTGACAATGTGATGCCAATTTGGTGATAAACAATAAAGATTTATTATTATTATTATTATTATTATTTATTATTATTCTACGCAACTGATATCTAACCTAACCAAACTGACCTAACTAATAACAAATTAAAACATGATTCTATAATTATTCGAAAAGAGTATAAAAAACATAAAATTACCTCTCACCCAGTGGCGCCAATTGCATGCAGAATAATCCGGCTTCGATAATATCGTGCAAGCCTAAACCAAACGTTTAACCATAATAACACAAATTAACATTATTTATCTGGTGCAAATTATCTTGCATTGTTTACAGCCCACAAAAAATTGATTCATAGATTGTTATTAAAAATAAATTATAGAAAAAAGCAACATTGAAATTGCATGGCCAATAACACACATCCTTGAGCGGTGAATTTCGGTCTAAAATTAGTTACAAATGGACCAGCAATAAATTATAAATGCGATGCATATTAATATGCGCTCCGTGAAAAACAAGCATATAAGACGGATTGTCATTCGGGTGTAATTTATTCAAATTGCATAGTTAATGAGATGCCGAACTGGCGCCTATCCGTGAACTTCGTCACTGGAAGGAATTAATTGAGGTGCATACTAATTATTTTTCAAAGCTTGAGTTTTTGTTTCTGTTAAAGTTTTTTTCTAGAAGGAAATTAATTAATTTCGAATCGATTAATAGTTTTCACATATTGGCTTGAAATAGTCAGAAATGTTCAGTATTCCTCAGCACTGGGTCGAGACCACACTGAAGAGGATCTTGAAGTCCGAAACGCGTCTGTGGGTATCTGGTGCCGGAATACTGAACACAAATTCAATTTTGATATTAATTAATTTCATTGCATGTATACCGGGTGTTGACTTGGCGGACGCAACATAGGAAATCGCATGTTGATTTTAAAGTGTTCAAATATTGACTTCTCTATTTATTTTAGAGACAAAATGTATTTCACTTTTTTGCAGAGGTAAAAATTCTAAATTTATAAATGTTCACACTTAACACTTTACGTTTCTCTAAGTTAAAATAATTTAGAAAAAGTAATGTGATATTATACAAATAATGGAATTGATACAACAATTGCGGATATTCCCTGTTTTTTTTTAAGTTCAATTTAAAGCTTTAAGCAATTGTTTTCCACTCCCAGACTAAGCATGAAGTAAAATTTCGAGTTTAGAAAAGCGCCGTGAAAATTTGACACATTTTCTAAACTCGAAATTTTACTTCATGTGCCACGCGTATATAACACAGATTTTAAGTGAAGTTCGAATATACATAAATTTGAAAATATTATAGTGTTTTATACGCGTGGAGCATGAAGTAAAATTTCTAGTTTAGAAAAGCCCAGAAAATTGGTCTCGGGTCGCTGCGCGACCCTCGACAAA
This sequence comes from Philonthus cognatus, assembly GCA_932526585.2. Taxonomy (NCBI): domain Eukaryota; kingdom Metazoa; phylum Arthropoda; class Insecta; order Coleoptera; family Staphylinidae; genus Philonthus; species Philonthus cognatus. Next base: position 158,735,469 of record OW052241.1, read on the forward strand.
TTTTCACGGGGCTTTTCTAAACTCGAAATTTTACTTCATGCTTAGTCTGGAAGTGGAAAACACTCGTTTAAAGATTCAAATTGAACTCTTTTAAAAACCAACGAATGTCAGAAAATGTACAGCTAAAATAATTAAGAAAAAGTAATGTGATTTTATAAAAATTATGACATACCATGGAATTGATACAATTGCGGATATTCCCTGTTTTATTTAAAGTTCAATTTAAAGCTTTAAGCAAGTGTTTTCCACTCCCAGACTAAGCATGAAGTAAAATTTTGAGTTTAGAAAAGCCCCGTGAAAATTTGTCGAGGGTCGCGCAGCGACCCGAGACAAATATTCTGGGCTTTTCTAAACTCGAAATTTTACTTCATGCGCCACGCGTATAAATCACTATAATATTATCAAATTTAAGTATATTCGAACTTCACTTAAAATCTGTGTCTTATACGCGTGGCGCATGAAGTAAAATTTCGAGTTTAGAAAAGACCAGAAAATTTGTCTCGGGTCGCTGCGCGACCCTCGACAAATTTTCACGGGGCTTTTCTAAACTCGAAATTTTATTTCATGCTTAGTCTGGAAGTGGAAAACACTCGTTTAAAGCTTCAAATTGAACTATTTTAAAAATCAACGAATGTCAGAAAATTTACAGCTAAAATAATTAAGAAAATGTAATGTGATTTTATAAAAATAATGACATACCATGAAATTGATACAACAATTGCGGATATTCCCTGTCTTATTTAAAGTTCAATTTAAAGCTTTAAGCAAGTGTTTTCCACTCCCAGACTAAGCATGAAGTAAAATTTCGAGTTTAGAAAAGCTCCGTGAAAATTTGTCGAGGGTCGCGCAGCGACCCGAGACAAATTTTCTGGGATTTTCTAAACTCGAAATTTTACTTCATGCGCCACGCGTATAGAACACTATAATATTATCAAATTTAAGTATATTCAAACTTCACTTAAAATCTGTGTCTTATACGCGTGGCGCATGAAGTAAAATTTCGAGTTTAGAAGAGCCCAGAAAATTGGTCTCGGGTCGCTGCGCGACCCTCGACAAATTTTCACGGGGCTTTTCTAAACTCGAAATTTTACTTCATGCTTAGTCTGGGAGTGGAAAACACTCGTTTAAAGCTTCAAATTGAACTCTTCTAAAAATCAACGAATGTCAGAAAATTTACAGCTAAAATAATTAAAAAAAAGTAATGTGATTTTATAAAAATAATGACATACCATGGAATTGATACAATAATTGCGGATATTTCCTGTTTTATTTAAAGTTCAATTTAAAGCTTTAAGCAAGTGTTTTCCACTCCCAGACTAAGCATGAAGTAAAATTTCGAGTTTAGAAAAGCCCCGTGAAAATTTGTCGAGGGTCGCGCAGCGACCCGAGACAAATTTTCTGGGCTTTTCTAAACTCGAAATTTCACTTCATGCGCCACGCATATAGAACACTATAATATTATCAAATTTAAGTATATTCGAACTTCACTTAAAATCTGTGTCTTATACACGTGGCGCATGAAGTAAAATTTCGAGTTTAGAAAAGCCCAGAAAATTTGTCTCGGGTCGCTACGCGACCCTCGACAAATTTTCACGGGGCTTTTCTAAACTCGAAATTTTACTTCATGCTTAGTCTGGGAGTGGAAAACACTCGTTTAAAGCTTCAAATTGAACTCTTTTAAAAATCAACGAATGTCAGAAAGTTTAGAGCTAAAATAATTAAGATAAAGTAATGTGATATTATAAAAATAATGACATACCATGGAATTAATACAATAATTGCGGATATTTCCTGTTTTATTTAAAGTTTAATTTAAACCTTTAAGCTAGTGTTTCTCACTCCCAGACTAAGCATGAAGTAAAATTTCGAGTTTAGAAAAGCCCCCTGAAAATTTGTCGAGGGTCGCGTAGCGACCCGAGACAAATTTTCTGGGCTTTTCTAAACTCGAAATTTTACTTCATGCGCCACGCGTATAAAACACTATAATATTGTTAAATTTATGTATATTCGAACTTCACTTAAAATCTGTGTTATATACGCGTGGCGCACGAAGTAAAATTTCGAGTTTAGAAAATGTGTCTCGGGTCGCTACGCGACCCTCGACAAATTTTCACGGGGCTTTTCTAAACTCGAAATTTTACTTCATGCTTAGTCTGGGAGTGGAAAACACTGGTTTAAAGCTTCAAATTGAACTCTTTTAAAAATCAACGAATGTCAGAAAATTTACAGCTAAAATAATTAAGAAAAAGTAATGTGATTTTATAAAACTAATGACATACCATAGAATTGATACAATAATTGCGGATATTCCCTGTTTTATTTAAAGTTCAATTTAAAGCTTTAAACAAGAGTTCCACTGCCAGACTAAGCATGAAGTAAAATTTCGAGTTTAGAAAAGCCCCGTGAACATTTTTCTAGGCTTTTCTAAACTCGAAATTTTATTTCATGCGCTACGCGTATAAAACACCATAATATTGTCAAATTTATGTATATTCGGATATTATCCTTTTGATATTTTATCGACACTTCAGTAACGAGGAAATAATTTACCTTTATTTTTAGAAAGAAATTAATTCATTTCATTGCACGTAAGTATGTTTATTCAAATCTAAATTAATTTTTTTTTGTACAGAAACGAATAATATGAATGATTTTAGAAGGAAATGAATTAATTTCATTGCATGTAAGTATATTTATTCAAATCTAAATTGATTTGTTTTATACATAAACGTATGATAGTAGTAGTATGATAAAGAATTATTGATTAAGGATACATTTCCCAGGGAACAATTGGAGCAAACTTTACCAAGCGCTCGAATTTTAAACGCTCAATTTATAAAATATATTTTACGAATGTTCGAATTTCTAGGACGAACATTGAAATAAAAAAATCTGTAATTCTTCTAGCACTCTTAAACGATATATATATATTTTTTTTTTTCCTTACAGGTTAAGGGGATTATTGCAGTGTAACACGTCGATCGTGTTGGAAAGACCCACATAGTTTAGAGTAGCTCATCCGATGCCAAATTTACAGCACAAGTGGGGCGAATACAGTCAGAGAGAAAAGCGGCAGCTCGCTGTCCATTTGTGCATTACTCCTTGGCATGAACGGATGGGGTCTCGCGTCGCGTGGATTAGACGAAAAAAATAAGCGTATAAAAAAGACGGACCGAAGGAAAGTGTCGATTCGTATTATTTAAACACGCTGATAATACATACAAGCTATGTATTGTTTTCAATTCGTTAGAAAGCGATCCTGTGTTATTTTTCGGTATTTACAAAACTGATGATTCTTATTCTTGTCATTATAACACATTATTTTTACTTTTAAGACTCCAGTTTCGAGAGCCGAACAAACTATGTGTTATATTTTATTAAATTATAGATTATTTCTTAAAAATATAATAATAAAATAATTCATGTTCATAAGCTCATTGTGAATATTTATATGCCGGACATATATGAAAAAAACGGAACATAGGATTTTCAATGATATTTTTTAAATAGGAATATTATCTTCCCTAACTGCTATTGCCATGAAAATAATGTGTATTAATTTGGCCTCTGCCAAATTGGGTAAATACCCCAAATTTAGGGGAGAATTTCAATTTATATTCGGTCAAATATTCTAGTTTTTATGAATGCAACAAATAAATAATAGATTGAAAAAAATTAAACGGAAAGCTGCCCTATTTTTTTTATTTTTAGTACAGGGTTTACAAAATGATGATGTGTATAAATAGGCTCAGTCAACTTACCCCCCCCCCCCCCCCCCGAAGTTCGACTTTTTTGAAAAAAGTGATTGCGCTAGACCGGCCTTAGCTAGCGCCATTTAGACAAGAAAACTACGGGGATTTGAACTTTCGGGGGGCTAGGTTGATGCTAGCCCCCCGAGTTTAGATTTTTTAAGTTTTTTTACACTATTCGGATTCCTCAGAGCTAGCACTACCAATTTAAAAGCCAACGCCACTCCCACAACCCCAAAAAATGATAAAACATTTTTAACCCTGGCCCCCTAAAATGAGATGTTTTAAATCAAATTGGGTGGAAAATATAACTTAGAGCTAGCGCCAACAGGATATGACAAAAATATTCTCTCAAAAATATCAGACAAAAAAAGTTCACATCCAAATTTTGATGCGAGAGCTTTTAGATCCTGTATGCGTATTACCATTTACTTCCTGAATTTTAATACAAAATGATGTTTGGCATATAATATACCGCTTTTCGGCGTTGTAATTACTTTATTTATGTTCATAGACACTGGCTATTAGAAACATGATGCCTAGAAGACAGTAGCGTAACTGACAATTGTGTTTTCACTCCTAGCTAATTTAAATCGTTATAACTCAAGAACTTACCGTACGATTTAAAAAACTCTTTTGGCATTGTAATTACTATACTAATGTTTATAAACACTGGCAACGAGATAGCTTGCGCTAGTAAGACAGTGGCGTAACTGACAATTGTTTTTGATAATTGAAATCGTTATAACTCGAAAACTAACCGTACGATTTCAAATTTTTTTTTTTTGGCATTGTAATTGCTATACTGAAGTCTATAAACACTAACAACGACATAGCTAATAATATTAAAGGATAAATTAAAATCACTTGGTTTGTTTCACTATTTGTTTCTATTTACTCGACTAGTTTCGCTTTTTACGGCATTATCAAAGTTCACTCTTGATAATGTCGTAAAAAGCGAAACTAGTCAAGTAAACAGAAACAAATAGTGAAACAAACCAAGTGTTTTTAATTTATCCTTTATTATTATTTCAAAATGTTTCACCAAGTGATAAATGAGAAAGTTATTCAAGAGATAGCTAGTGCTAGCAAGACAGTGGCGTACCTCACGGTTGTTTTTTTTTTACTACGTGATAACTTAAATCGTTATTACTCGGTGGAAAACACTCGTTGGGAGTTTCAAAGTGAACGCTTTTCAAAAACAATGAATGCCTGAAAATTTACCTAGAACACATCGGGTTATGTGTGTACCTAATCAAAACATGGGTATCTTTTCGATGCTACAAAATTGTGATTAAGCTCCTTTTGTTGCTATTCAATTGACTTTATTTTCATTATAACACAATCTATCTCAATATCCTAATTCTACAATATACAGGGAGTTTTTCTTTAAAGTATACGTATTCCAGATTCACTTTATTTTCTTTAAATCTTTAGATATATGTTGATTTTACAGGAATTCAATTTGAAGCTTTAAGCGAGTGTTTTCCACTCCCAGGCTAAGCAGGAAGTAAAATTTCGAGTTTAGAAAAGCCCCGTGGGCTTTTCTAAACTCGAAATTTTACTTAATGCGCCACGCGTATAGAACACTAAAATTTTGTGAAATGTATGTATATTTGAACCTTACTTGAAATCAGCGTTTTATACGCGTGGCGCATGAAGTAAAATTTCGAGTTTAGAAAAGCCCAGAAAATTTGTCTCGGGTCGCTGCGCGACCCTCGACAAATTTTCACGGGGCTTTTCTAAACTCGAAATTTTACTTCATGCTTAGTCTGGGAGTGGAAAACACTCGTTTAAAGCCTTGAATTGAACTTTTTTTAAAAAACAAGGAATATCTAAAGATTTAAAGAAAATAAGCTAAATTTGGAAAACGTATACTTTAAAGAAAAACTCCCTGTATGTTATTATGTTGTATTCAACTTAAATATTATTAGGTTATTACTCATATTAAGTTTAAGATTCATTTCTTGCCTGATGGAGGAGCAACTCTCTAAGCAAACCTAAATATCTAATCCATGTTACATATCAAATATTTAGCTTAAATGTTTTGATAGTTGTTGCTTACATTATACGGCTCAGTCAACTTAGCCCCCCGAAGTACGACTTTGTTGAAAAAACTTGTCAGTTAGGCTACTGTTTTCTAGGCATCATCTTTGTAATAGCCAGTGTCTTTGAACATACATAAAGTAATTACAACGCCAACATATTTCTTGGAAGCGGTATTTTATATGCCAATCATGATTTTGTATTGAAATTCAGCAAGTAAATGGTAATACGCATACAGGAGCTGAAAGCTCTCACATCAAAGTTTGGATGTGAACTTTTTTTTACCTGATATTTTAGAGAGAATATTTTTTTCATATTCTGCTGGCGCTAGCTCTAAGCAATCTTTTGCTCGAAATTTGATTACAAAAATCTCATTTCGGGGGGCTAGGGCTTAAAATGTTTTATAATCTTTTGGGGTTGTGGGGGTGGCGCTAGCTTTTAAATTGGTAGCGCTAGCTGGCGCTAGCTCTGAGGAATCCGAATACTGTAAGAAAACTTGAAAAATCCAAACTCGGGGGGCTAGCATCAACCTAGCCCCCCGAAAGTTCAAACCCCCGTAACTTTCTTGTCTAAATGGCGCTAGCTCTAATTTTTGTGGCGCTAGCTAAGGCCCGTCTAGCGCAACGGTTATTTTTTAAAAAGTCGAACTTCGGGGGGCTAAGTTGACTGAGCCGTATAAATAGAGGATTGCAATAACATTCAATTACAATTCATTTATTCCTTATTTACTTACTATCAAAATATGACTCATCATAAATCAGCCAAATTTGAAAAAAATATATTGGGCTCGGTGCAATGTTGAGCAAGAAGCTTGTTATTTGAAATGCATTATAATAACTACCTTATTATTATTATAATTCTATTTTTTCTAAAATAATTAACGACGAATAAGCACGCAGTTAAACCCTATATTTTTTTAAACATTTGTCAAACAAATATTACCCGTGCTCAGTACAAAATAGTTGATTTGTAACATTAATCTACGACAACGTCATATTGGTGTTATTCTTACTATTCTTATAGTTTTGATATCATTGATTCGTTGATGAAGTCGCAGTTGGTTCAAATAGGTCCGATTGCTAGAAACTTTACAATTTACTTTAATAGTTTTATTGCGAGAAGTTTAATGGCATTTAACAACTACTTTAACAACGAAAGATTTAAGACGAAATATTGATTTGAACAAGACTGATTGTTATTCGATTTCTTCTGGCTTATTATTCAGCTTAAAAAACTTTAAAAAATAATTTACGAATACCGACACTGTCAAATAATAAGGAAACACAATATTAAAGGTATATTACACAGCTTTATTTAAATTAGTGAAACATTTCCTGTTTTCTATATTAGTGAACATGCAGTATAAAAAAATACTTATTCAATTAGCAGTCACAAAGCATGAAAATAAAACACTAGTACAATAAAATATCGATTATAATTACGAGAATAAATGCTAACAACGCCAGCCGATTTTGTTAACTATGATTGAAAAAAGAAAAGAAAAACAAACACGAAGCTGCGCAGCGTTCACCGGTCCAGGGATAAACGCTGGCCGCATGCTGCTCGCCCCTCCAATAATTGTGCAGATGAGTGTACAACGCGTTCAACTAAGAGAAGATCCGCAAGGCGGCGGTATTTTACGGTCTTATTTTTCAAGATTTTTATTTTAACCTGACTCGGGCATGAGCTATCGCATTCTTATGAAATGTTCACATTATATTCCTTATAGTATAAACTAGTAAGATATGGGAATATTTTTTTTTAATTTTGAAAAATTTAACATTATTTTTTTCATACCTCTGAAAGCAAATTGTTTAAAAAAAAGTACTTCGATATTTTACTAGATAATTGGGCTTAATATACGCTGTCAAAATTTCAACTTTATAGGACCTTTAGTTTTTAAATAAACCTAACATTAAATTTCAAACCACTGTTATATTCCCCTTAAGTGGAAGAGCAGAGATAGTTTTTTTAAGCTATCGCTGAACTTCGCCTGTATTTTGTTTTTTGTTTACTTTGTACTTTCTTTCAATTGAATAAAGACAATTTATTATTATTATTATTATAATGTTTATTTTATCTATCTTACTTGAACGCTTGGATACATTCTGTTAACAATTTAACTAAAACGCTTAACTTTGTTTTGCCACTTTTATTTTACTTTTTAGTGACCATGGTTTCGACTACAAGCTAGTCATTATAATGTTATAGTTTTTATGTTTCGAAATTTCAATTACCCTATTAATATATAGGGTTTTAATTGAATTCACACAAAAATCTATTTGGTAATTGGAATTTTTTGGCAAGTGATCAATGAGAAACAATTTATTCTATTAGATATAAATTTTTAGTTTAAAATTTTATTTATAATTTTCGCATTAATCAAGTTTATGCAATCAGTTCTACTTTTCGAGGCCTGTCCCATTTGACGGTCGTAATATAGCCGATAAAATGAATAAAAATGCAGATAAACCTGTCTCGAAACACGGCATTAGGAATTGCTTCATTACAGATATCAGATTTTGTCTACGAATGCATCCGTTGATTAGATAGATTTATGTATGTGTATTTTTCACAAAAAAATATCTCATATAATATAAATTCTGTGTACATGCAGAAAATATTTTGCTTTTACATTGTAGTTCAAATAAATACAGGTATATTAAAAAAATATTAGAGGTGTCACAATATACTTTTAAGTATATTTTATTTTGAAAGTCTGCATCTCGTCGCCAAAAATTGTGTATTTCTTTCCTATATGTACAGGGTGGTTGTTTTTCGTTGATATTATAGGGTATAGGCTAAACGGTAAGAGATATAAAAAAACTAAGAGATATGTCCCGTTCTCTTTTTTAGTATTTAGTTTAATGCCGCAATCAGATTTACGCTAACTAGATTGGTTTAGAAGATACAGGGTGATTCTCAAAATCAACTGATTTTCATTATCTCATAGAACTTGGTTATTTATGGAGATACAAACAAAATTTAAATACAAAAGTTTTATGACTTTTTACTTAGAATCCAGTTGTGTGCTTAAAGAAATATAGATGTTTTAATTTTTGAGATGTTAATTTTTGAGATGTATCTGAGTATCTTTTTCTTGGGATTGCAACAATGTGTAACACTTGATATTTTATTTTATCCTAAATAGCTAAAATACTAAAAAACAAAAAAAAATATTTTCTAGATGGCCATGAATTGAATTCTGTAAGCTTTTGTTTTTGTTAGTTTACATGTCATAAAATTCAATATTAATTACGTATTGGTTTTGATATTCCCTTGTTATCATCAGACGGTCGCCAGGGTGCAACAAGGACGGTTTGGGTTCCATGTATGGGTGGCGCTTTATCAAAACAGAGTCCTTAACTACAGGATTTTTAATGAAAATTTGAATGCTAAAGGATAAATCCAAATTTTGGAAGAATGTGTAATAATCGAGTTGGATAACATGTTATTGGCTATAAGAAATAATGTTTATTTACAACAAGACGGTGTTCCAGCACACAATAGCCATATGGTAGGGCACTTACTAACTGCCAATTTTGGCAAAAACGTTTAATATACTTGCGCCAATGTATTTTTCAATATTGCAGCTAGATACCGTCGGATCTTTATTTTTGTTTTTGTAAATCTTACCTCTTGGTTTTGATCCACAATCACTTAAATTGTGATATAATCTTTGAAATATTTCTTTTTCTGGCTGTCGTCGGTCCGGCTAAAGCTCAAAATATAGGTCTAAAGCTGCGTCTTTATTTTCATAACGGCTATATTGAGGGTAATGAAAATAAAGTCCTAAAATGTTTAATTTTCCATAGTTTTAAAAAATATTCAGTTTAGACTCCTTTTTTAAAGAAGTATAATCGAAAATATCAAAACCAATACGTAATTAATCTTGAATTTTATGACATGTAAACAAACAAAAACGAACGCTTAAAGAATTCAATTCATGGTCATCTAGAAAATATTTTTTTTGTTTTTTGGTATTTTAGCTATTTAGGACAAAACAAAATATTGAGTGTTATATATTGTTGCAATCACAAGAAAAATGCATTTTTTTGAGGTACTCAGATACAGGGTGTCCCATTTAAGAAAATAGTAGTTTTGATAATATCTCAAAAATTAAAACATCTATATTATTTTAAGTACGCCACTAGATTCTACGTAAAAAGTCATAAAACTTTCGTATTTAAATTTTGTTTGTATCTCCATAAATAACCGAGCAATTAGAGATAATAAAAACCGGCAGGTTTTGAGAATCACCCTGTATCTTCTAAACCAATCTAGTTAGCGTAGATCTGATTGCGGCATTAAACTAAACACTAAAAAAGAGAACATACATACATACATACATCTTAGTTCTTTTGTATCTCTTACTGTTTAGCCTATACCCTATAATATCAACGAAAAACAACCACCCTGTACAGTCGACGCAATCCAAATGTGAACGCTCTTTGGTTGGCTTGGTATTTGTTACTAAAATTCATTACTGTAATTCTGGCTTTGGTCAGTGGTATTACAAAGAGACGCGTCATCGAAAATTTGTGACAATAATTGTTGAGAGCTGCAAATTTAATTGCGACGAACGACTATGATGCAAAGTGTAAATTACACACCAAATTTTGGCGTTCAGATTTGGGCTGCGCGACTGTCCTTCTCTACAATTCTGTTGATTCACCTGACTTCTTAAATTAATTTAGTCTGAACACTCCATCTTTTCTTAGCACTCAGTTTTCTACATTTGATACGAGGGGTGATCAAAAAGTAAGGTTACAAATTGTACACGTTTCATTGCAGGCGTTGTAACCTTACTTTTTGATCACCCCTCGTATCAAATGTATTTGTTACTAAAATTCATTACTGTAATTCTGGCTTTGGCCAGTGGTATTACAAAGAGAGGCGTCATCGAAAATTTGTGACAATAATTGTTGAGAGCTGTCAAATTTAATTGCGACGAACGACTATGATGCAAAGTGTAGATTACACCCCAAATTTTGGCGTTCAGATTTGGGCTGCGCGACTGTCCTTCTCTACAATTCTGTTGATTCACCTGACTTCTTAAATAAATTTAGTCTAAACACTCCATCTTTTCTTAGCACTCAGTTTTCTACATTTGATGCGAGGGGTGATCAAAACGTAAGGTTACAAATTGTACACGTTTCATTGCAGGCGTTGTAGCCTTACTTTTTGATCACCCCTCGTATCAAATGTAGAAGACTTAGTGCTAAGAAAAGATGGAATATGATCAAAAAGTAAGGTTACAAATTGTACACATTTCATTGCAGCCTCTGTAACCTTACCTTTTTATCACCCCTTATATATTAGTACATAAGCTGATATTGGTATATAACCCCCTGTTAGTATTGTATCCAGATGCTTTAATACAATTCCTTCTTTCTATATATATATATATATATATATATATATATATATATATATATATACGAGGGTTGCCTTTGATATTTCGGGATTGGGCAACCCTAGTGTTGCAATCTGGCAACTGAGAGCTCTATCGTAAAGTTTGACATTTTTGAGGTTATACGTACTCAGAACGTTTTGTGTCGTTTACACTAACTTAAAAGATTTATCTCGGCCAAAGAATGGAATTAAATCGTGAACATTTTCGTGCGATTATTTTTTACAACTTTCGACGTGGAACTTAATTCAATTCAATTTTTGGCGATGAAGCTCCATCAAGGACCAGTGTTTATCGATGGTATGGTGAATTCAACCGAGGTCGTAGTTCACTCCAAGACGAATTTCGTGGAGGTCGTCCAAAATCAGTTGTTGTTCCGGAAACCATTGATGCTGTGCGCAAACAAATATTGCAAGATCGTCATGTGACCTATCGTGAGATTGAGACAACCTTAGGCATTAGTGGGACCAGCATACATTCAATATTACATGAACTTTTGACTGTCAAAAAAATTTGTTCGCGTTGAATCCCACACAATTTGTCAATCGCTCAAAAAAAGGCTCGTGTCGATTGGTGCAAAGAAATGCTCAACAAATACGAAATCATGGATTTACGCGTATGAGCCCGAAAGTAAACAGCAGTCGACCGTATAGGTGTTTCAAGATGAGCCAAATCCAACAAAAGTTGTTCGCGCACGAAGCACTTCCAAGCAAATGGTCGCCTGTTTTTTTCGGAAAAACTGGACATGTCGCAACCGTACCACTAGAACAACGCAGAACAGTCAATTCTGAGTGGTATACAACCATTTGTTTGCCAGTTGTCATCCAAGAAATCAGGAAAACCAACCGCCGAAAACGGATCACTCTTCACCACGACAATGCGAGCTTTCGCACATCGGCTCAAACAACTGCATTTCTGAGCACGCAAAACATCGATTTGATGAGTCATCCGCCATATAGTCCTGACTTGGCACCGAATGACTTCTTTTTATTCCCAACCGTAAAAAATTAAACGAGAGGTCAACGTTTTTCGACACCTGAAGAAGCGGTTGATGCGTTCAGAATGCATGTTTTGGAGATACCTCAATCAGAGTGGCAAAAGTGCTCCGACAATTGGTTCAAACGCATGCAAAAGTGTATAGATCTTAATGGGGAATATTTTGAAAAACAATAAAGCGATTTTCAATGATTAATATTTAAATTCACTTGGTTTTGTTTCACTTATATGTGAAACAAAACCAAGTGAATTTAATTTACAATCCATTATATTTTAAAATGTTTTACCAAGTGATTAATGAGATAAAAGTGTCCGATAGATTAATATTTATTTTTGTTCTCTAATCCCGAAATATAAAAGGCAACCCTCGTATTTCACGATAAAGTGAAGATTCTACTGACACAGCCTTAGACAAAATACCATTACTATGAGTTGTATTTACCAAAATGTAAATAAACAAATAGGGTTTTAGCAAAATGTACCACACATTTACATGTTCTTTATATTGAATTATTTATGTAGTATTTTTATATCTTATATTATTAATTTATTAATTAACTATATTTTTTTTTTGTTATTAAAATATGTTTCCTGTTGGACAATACTGATTTATTAATATTATTCAAAGCTTAATTTTAACATAAAATGATGTAATTATTGATTAAGCTTTTAATGGGATATACACTGCAGGCAAAATATTTTGATACACCTTATAAATACTCATAAGAAATGTGATATATTCTAATTTTTATAATAAGATATAATCAAAAATAAAAGGAACATGTTAATATTAATATTTTGAATTGATTACATTAAAACTAATCTTATTTAAAGTTCCAAACAACTTTTGTTATGTAATTATAACGCATAAATAATGGCTCTTAAAATAATATCAAAGAGTTTTGGTACTGACAGAATTCTTTTACAGTAATTAACTTGTTTTCACTTTCTCACTTCATCTCCAAAGTTGAAGGCATTAATATTTCCTAAATTGATTTTATTAAAGTGAGTTTATTGTAGGTTTAGGATTAGATTAAATATTTGTTAATTAGCAATTTTTATAATGGGCATTTACTTTAAAGAAACTACTAAATGTATCTAAACTTTTGGCCTGTACTAAACATGCACACTATAATGTAGTACACTACTGAAAACATTCAACAATAACGAAATAGTATTTACCTACTCCCTATCTAGTAATCAAATCATACCACACTGTCATCTTGACGCGTATGATTGACATTACCTGTACATGCACGTAATAGCTTTGACAAAAGTATTTTACATGCTGATAGATGAACAGCTGATTGATTACCGCACAACCAAATGGCATTTCTTTGATGTATATTGATCAAGTAGTAATTTAGTTTTTATCAATGTCATGTTACTATCAAAAATTATTGAATAAATAAGTGGTTCTTTCATGCTCATTGTTTATTTTGTTAGGGCGCAAGTAAAGTATCGTACGTTTCTCGAGTGGTATGGCAATTACATACTCGCGGAATACTGCACTCTCCCCTGCGCGGCTCGTGCCCAACATATCCGCTCATATGTAATATGCTGCATACCACTCTCGTGACTTAATATATTATTATATGTTATATTTAAAATTAACCTCATGATTAATGTAGAATATTAAGTGAAAATTCAACAATAACGCAATGGTTTTCATATGTTACATATTTAAAGTTAACCTCATGATTAATGTATAATATTTACTCTAGCATTAGTACATTTATTTAATTTATACGAGTTTCACTTTCCTCAGTCAACGTGCTCAAAAGCTGGAACGCCAACAAAACGGAAGCGCAGATAAAAGCCCTAATTACTTAAATGCTCGGATCACATTTTTATTCAACAATTGTTAAGACTTGTATAATTAAGTGCAGGGGTCTCATAACTTTGTTTATTACATACCCCGCATGAAGTAAAATTTCGAGTTTAGAAATGCTTCGCGAAGCGACCAAACCAAGTTTTCAGGCTTTTCTAAACTCGAAATGTTACTTTATACTTAATCTGGGATTAGAAACATTCGTTAGAGGCTTCAAATTGTAAGTTTTTAATAAAACAACGAAGGTCAGAAAATGTACATTGAAAAATTGTGATACGTATACCTATAAGAAAAATTCTTTGTATTATCTTTTCATTTAATTGATTTCAACATTTTTCTAGTATTTTTACTAATATTTTTTAACGTATTTACTTAAAATCGTGATACATATACCTGAAAGAAAAATTCCTTGTATTTATCTCTTCATTTAATTGATCTAAACATTTTTCTACTATTTCAAATAATATTTTTTAACGTATTGTTTAAATTGTAACACCTATTTTTAATAAAATTGTAGCAATTTATTTTGTATATGGATCTCGAAAATAAATAAATAAATTTAATTCGATCGATTTGAACGAAACATTTGAAGCTTCTAACGAGTGCTTCCAATCCCAGATTAAGCATGAAGTAAAATTTCGAGTTTAGAAAAGCCCGAAAATTTGGTTTGGTCGCGTAGCGCGAAGCGCGGAGCGGCCAAACCAAATTTTCAGGCTTTTCTAAACTCGAAATTTTACTTCATGCGCCACGCGTATAAAACACTAATTTAAAGTGAAATTTAAAATACACTCTCCCTTTATGTTTAACCCTCACTTCAATACATTCTACAAATGTTTACTATTTGCTAATATACTATACTAATTTACTATATGAATAAGAAGAAATCAGTATTTTTTTAATAATTTATTTGTGCTAACGACATACAGTTTTCGACAGGTTAAATAATGGTAAACAATTTTCTTGTTATTGAAATGGTGATTAAATATAAAAAAAAATATCTCAAAATCCAAGAGTTACAACAGAAAGTGTATTAGCATTACATCATATGTTCAATTCAAAAAAAAAACCTCTAGAGTGCCATGATTTCATATTTTTTTTCAAATTTAAGTTGGCTACACACTTCAGTAATTAAAAAAAAAACGTCAGACACAATAAATATAATGTATATTTTCAGAGTTGCCAATCTAGAAAATTTGCCATAGCACTCTGGAGATTTATTTTTATTCAACATACGATATAATGCTAATAAACTTTTTGTTGTTACTCTTGGATTTTGAGATATTATTTTTTTGGTATTTAATCACCATTTCAATAACAAGGAAATTGTTTACCATTATTAGACCTGTCCAAAACTGTATGTTGTTAGCGCAAATAAATTATTAAAAATAATACTGATTTCTTATTTTTACTCCAACTAGTTTCGACCTTGATGACGTAAGGTCAAAACTAGTTGGATTAAAAATTAAAAATTAGTGAAACAAAACCAAGTATTATAATCAGTTTTCAATTATCTGCTACTAAGTAGATGATATTTAATATTTGCTTTTCTTCAAAGAAAATTATCAGTTAGAATAACTAATAATTATAAAATATGTTATTCGATTCACATTTTTTTACTTCAACTAGTTTCGACCTTGATGACCTAAGGACGAAACTACCCAGCAAACCAAATCATACAATATATACATAATATTTATTTAATACATATAAGATATATATATATATATATATATATATATATATATATATATCTTATATATATAATATATGTGTGCTTGCTGGGTAGTTAGAGTAAATATAGAAAATCGAGTTTTTAATCTGTATTCTATCTGCTACATTCGAAGAGTCGATGATATTCAATATTTTCTTTTCTACAAAGATTGTGCTATCAGTTGCTCTCACCAATAATTAAAATTATAAAATATGTTAATCGATTCACAATAACATCAATCATTATGTAATAATTTATTTTATTGATTGATTATACGGTGAAAATTCAGTTTCACTGAGTGATAGTGAATTGTGAAAGTCTTTGTGTAAAATAACCGAGTAGAATGTTTTTCCTTTGTACGTGTTTCGGTTAAATAATTGTGCATTTGTTTATTTATAGAATTGTCCTCATACTTTACACTACGTTTTACAACTTGATAGTAATAACCCATTAACTGCATGAACTAATACCTGAATTTGTTTTTTGCAATAATGTATATTTACATTTATGTAATACGTTTTCTAATTTCTAATGTATGATCGATAACAACAAATCAATGAAATAGAAGAGAAAGTGTGTAATAAAAATAAAAATATAATTTACTGAAAATAAATTGTAAATCAAAGATTCATCGTATTTTCAATCAATTTCGAATTATGGAAATTGATTGAAAATACGATAATCCTTTGTTTTACAATTTATTTTCAGGAAATTATATTACAGTTCATTTTTTTTATCAACTGTTTTAATTGTTTTCATAGTTGAATACAAAGATTTTTTCTTTTAAGTATACATAACCCGATAAATGCGCTCTAATTATTTAGGTATTCGTTGTTTTTGAAAAGCGTTCAATGGGAAACTTCTACAAGTGGCTTAGTCCGTAACTAAGCATGAAGTAAAATGTTGACTTTAAAAAGCCACGCGTATAAGCTACTGATTTTAAGTAAAATTAAAAATATTTACAGCATAGATGTGATGGATCAATATTTACCTTGACACAGCAAAAATATGCAAAAATTACTTTGAATATTTTCTAAATAATAATAATAATAACAAAAGTAGAATAAATTTAGTTTAATCAATTTTTCTATATATACAAACATCTTTATTCAGACAATACAATATACAGGGTGACATAGAAAAAAGGTACATTGCATAGTGCCACACAATGGAGGACACTAAAATAAGAAAAAAAGTTCCTATAAACATGGGTCCGCAAGGCCTTCGGTTCAAAGATACGGGGTGTTGAATTTTAATTTTTTTTTATTTATTTGCAAAAACAATGATAAATACTTGAACAATTAAATTTTAATTGTATGATGAAAAATATGATTAATTAAAACACAACATTAAGTTTTTAGAAGATGTTCAAATTGTTGCCCTTGTACTTCAATACATTTTTCCATTCTTCTTCTTAATGATTGACGGCATCTTTGAAATATTCCTGGGTTATTATGAAATCTATCTGCCGATTCCATAATTCGTATCCATAATTGTTCTTCATTATGTATTTCTACAGCATAAATTTCATTTTTCATAAATCCCCAAAATGAAAAATCGAGGGGATTAAGGTCGGGACTACGAGCTGGCCATGGTACAGGCCCCCCTCGACCAATCCACGTATTTCCAAATCTCCTGTCCAAATAGTCCCTTGCCACTCGAGAAAAGTGAGCTGGCGCCCCATCATGCATGTAATACATTCTTCCAATAATGGCCAATGGGACATTCTCTAATAATGTGTTTAAATCATTCTCAAACAAATTTCGATACAGTGCACCTGATTGGGCAATCGGAATGGGCCAAATAAGTAATTGTCAATTATACCTGCCCACACATTAATAGAAAACTTATATTGGTGACTTCGAATTACAGTTTGATAAGGATTTTCATCACTCCAATGGTGCAAGTTATGTAGGTTCAGAATACCATCACGACTAAAACCAGCTTCGTCAGTAAACAAAATTGATGAAATAATGTTTTGTCTTTGGTTTTGCAACCATTCGCAAAATTGTACAAGAGGAAAAAAGTCATGTTCCAATAGTGAATGAATTTTTTGTAAATGATATGGGCGAAGAAGTTGTTCCTTGAAAATTTGTCTAACTGACTCACGGTTAAGGTTTCGCACCGCTGAACTCATTTTTCTGGTGCTTGTTCTCGGATTATTTTCTACCATTCGTAAAACAGTTTCTTCGGTTCGCACAGTGCAACGAGTTCTGGAAACCCCACTATTCAATTTTGGTTTTCTAAAACAGCCATCTTCTCCCAAACGCCTATGCACATCAATAAATGTTCGAACATTAGGAACTTGTCTTAAAGGATATCTTTCTCGATAGATACGTTGAGCTTGGTAAGAATTTGATCTAGCTTCACCGTAACACATAATCATGTCCCTGTATTTTTCAAAAGTGTAGCGAACCATTTCTGAAAGCAATTTTGAATAACCAGTGAGAAATCCAATGAAAAACTTAATCACGAACACAAAATACTTCAAACAATTATTCCATTATTTTGACAAGTGTCATTATGACACATTATTTAATTGTTATTTATCATTGTTTTTGAAAATAAATAAAAAAAAAATTAAAAATCAACACCACGTATCTTTTAATCGAAGGCCTTGCGGACGCATGTTCAGAGGAACTATTTTTCTTATTTTAGTGTCCTCCATTGTGTGGCACTATGCAATGTACTTATTTCTATGTCACCCTGTATACGTCACAAAACTGTATATATCTATCATACATGTTAGTGTTAGTCTGTCCGCGCTATCGACCAAAGGTCTATCTGCCCTGTCTAAATTTATGGTGATGTGCAATGAAATGTCTGTGCTAGCTAGCTTAACTGTTTTGGAGCGAACTAACGAATTCATGAAGTGTGAGAGTAGGATATTTGTATTTAGGATTGATATTAAGATTTCGGGGGATACAGAACTTCCTAAGAAGGGGTTAATTATAGGGATTATTTGCAAACTTTTTAGTAAGGTTGGTAACACGTTGGGATATGGGTGTGATTTGAGTGGAATTGTAAAGGTATTGATTGGAAGAATTGTGGAGAGGATTGTTGGGATGTCTAAGTTTAGTAAGGATTCTTAGAGAAGATCGTTCGGCAACTTGGAAGTGGTATAAAGAAGATGGTCTGATGAGTGTAAAAAGTATAGCTCCGAAATCCAATAAGGGCCGGCAAATTGTTTTATAAATATGTGTGGCGGTTTTTATGCTTATGCCTTCTTGCTTATAAGTAAGCGACCTGAAATGGCGGGCCCTTACTTGGATTTTTGTTTTCGTAGATAGGATGTGGGGTTTAAAGGAAAGTTTGGGATCGAAAAGGATGCCTAGGTATTTGCATGTGTGGGAGGGAGAAATTATGAAATTGTTAAAAGTCATTGTGGGGGATCGAGGTGTGATTTTGTGGAATGGGATGAAAAGTTGGGTTTTAGACGGATTTATTTTGGTCCGCCATTTGGAACACCTGGCTTGGACAGAATCGAAGGATTTTTGGAGGGCATGTTGGGCTATTTAAAGGCAAGGAGCGTGGGTAATAAGTGCGGTATCGTCTGCAAACAAAAGGGCGTATTGAGAAGGGTTAAAATTGTTGGATTAACGGTATGGATATCATGGCAGTAAATAATATAAAGGAGTGCGGATAATGGGGAACCTTGAGGGATTCCTTGCCTTGTAAGATCGGGAGTGTTTGACGATATCTTACTTGGCAGGATCTGTTGGAAAGAAAGTTATGGATAAGAATGATTAGGTGGTGTGGAATTCGCAAAAGGAAGCATTTGTAGAGGAGGCCAATATGCCAAACCGAGTCAAAAGCTTTTTGTATATCTAAGAATAGCACTGTCGATTTTCGTCCTTCTAGATGGATGGCTTGCAAATTGAAGGTGAGAATGGATAAAGGGAGTGTGGTTGATTTTTTGGAAAGGAAATTAAACTGGTATTCTGGGATAAATTTAATGGATGCGGTAAGGAGTTTTTCTTTAACTAAGAATTCAAATAGTTTTCCAATTACTGGGAGAAGGGTAATGGGGCGGTAATTGGATACAAGGGAGCGATCGTTATCTGGTTTGGGAATGCAAGTAATTATACTTTCTTTCCATAGGGGAGGGAAATACTGGTTAGAGTAGCAATAGTTCAATATTTTGAGAATTAAGATGTAGATTTCATCAGGAAATTTTTTGAGGATGGAGTTGGGAATTTGATCAAAACCTGGAGAAAAATGTTTGACGGCGTGTAATATAGTAAAGTAATCATTTAATCATTTCATTTAATCATATAATCATTTATTTATTGTGTTATGAGCCTAAGCCTTACACTTGTCATTACATGTTTGAAGCTTAAAAGTAAGTATTAAAATATATAATCAGATAGAAACAATGTATAGTTAGATAAAAATAACAGATTTAAGTGGCACGTGGTATTGAGGTATTGAATACATACAAATCTATAAAAATAGGTAAAAATAATTCAATAATAATAATAAATAAAACAAAGTACAATTAAAAATAGCACACACTAAAAGCTACAGATAAGTCACTTAATAAAATACATAAAAAAGAAAAAAGGTATACATCACATGATTTCGAATTAAAATATACACACAATAATTTAAATCAAGTCCAGTAAGTCAATAAGTAAATATAGGTTAATAAAATTAAAGTGAATCATATAAAATACGTTCATTTTTGTATTCATACCACTCAATTAAAATTAAAAAGCAGGTACTCATTCAAGTCGTAAAAAGCATTTTTAACCAGAATACATTTTAGACGGGTTTGAAAACTGTTGAATGGTAAATCCGTAATTTCTCTGGGTAATACATTGTAAAACTTGATACCGTAATACCTTACCCCCGTTTGAGATTTGGTTAGCCTGAGTGAGTTTGGGTATATCTTCTCACTTTGTCTGGTACAATAGTTGTTACAACTCGGATGTGCTTTGTACAGATTTAAGTTTCTCTTAATATATGTCAGACATTCATAAACATATAGAGATGGTAGAGTGAGAATATCCAAGTGTACAAAACTAGCTCGACAATCTTCCATAAATGCGAGGTTATCTATGATGCGTACAGCTTTGAGCTGTAAACCGAAAATCCTACGCCCGATTGCAGAGTGACCCCAGACTAGCAAACCGTACGACATGTGTGATTGGAAAAGTGAGAAATATACCGTTCTCAGTATCTCTTTAGATACCTGCTTTGACAGTGTGCGCAAAACGAACAAACTCGAACACAGCTTTGATGCTAGGGCATTGCCGTGGTTTTGCCACGACAAGTTGGACAAAATGTTAATTCCTAGAAATTTAACTCCTTCAATTGCATCATTATTTCTTAGAGAGAAAGTCAGTGTGACAGATTTGCTGGTGTTCAGTTTAAGTTTGTTGCTTTCAAACCAACTACTCGCTTTTAACTGTGCCTCCCTGTTTTCTGAATTACACGATTCACAAAATTTCGATGTATTATTTATCGTGGTATCATCGGCATATAAAATCGATTTACTATTTCCGATAGAGCTCGGTAAATCATTTATGTATATCACAAATAAGAGAGGCCCGAGGACTGATCCTTGTGGTACACCATGTAAGATAGGCACTGCTGTGGACTTTGTACTATTGACCAAGACATGCTGCATTCTATTGGATAAATATGACATAATTAATCTGCAGCTGTTTGGGTGGATGTTATAAAAGTAAAGTTTTCTTAGGAGTATTGAGTGGGAGACACAGTCAAAAGCTTTTGAAAGATCGAGGAAAGATGCTTGACATACGTGCTTATCCTCAAAGCAGTCATTGATTAATTTCACGAAATTACTAATAGCAGTAGTTGTAGAGCGATTCTTGCGGAAGCCGTATTGATTATTGCACAACACTTCATTGTCCTCAAGAAAGTCAGATAATTGCAGTTCCAAGATTGTTTCGATTATTTTGGAAAACACAGGATCAATCAATCTATTTCATCTATTGTATCATCCCTAGGAGCAATTTTTCTATATTGTTGGTATTTAATAAATCATTATATCTTTAAAAGGAAAGTGTTATGAGGGACACATCACCGTTTCATAATTTATTTCCTTTTTGGGACAGAGTTGACTATGATTTTTTCTTTTCAGGTTCGAATAACTGATTTCGTGATGTAGCAAATGCGACCCTCGACAAATTTTCACAGGGCTTTTCTAAACTCGAAATTTTACTTCATGCGCCACGCGTATAATACACTGATTTCAGGTGAAGTTTAAATATACATAAATTTCACAATATTTTAATGTTTTTTACGCATGGCGCATAAAGTAAAATTTCGAGTTTAGAAAAGCCCAGAAAATTTGTCTCGGGTCGCTGCGCGACCCTCGACAAATTTTCACGGGGCTTTTCTAAACTCGAAATTTTACTTCATGCTTAGTCTGGGAGTGGAAAACATCCATTTAAAGCTTCAAATGGAACTCTTTTACCAAACTACGCATATCGGAAGATTTAAATATATACGCTGTAATTGGGACCTGTATACTTAAAAGAAAAACTCCCTGTGTAACAATTAGCATAGGTGCTTAATCACAAAAAGTGCTGAAATTGTGCCAATATCTCTCTCAATATTTCAGATAGATACAGTCGGATCAGCAGCAACAGAAGCTAATAAATTTATTTCATCTCTCTCTCTATTTTCTTTATTGTAAATCTTATATATATATATATATATATATAGATTCTATATATATATATATATATATATATATATATATTATCAAAAACCCCGTCTACCCATAAAGAGTGTGGAGTGTGTAAATTAACATATTAATTCTAAAAATAATTCTAAAAATAAAGTTGTATATAACAAAATAACATTTCTTAATTATAAATAGTTATGTGATTCTTTGTAATAATTCTGTTGTTATGTTCTGCATACGAAATTTGTCCAATTTTTCCTGTGTTTTGTCCATTCTTTGGCCTCTGTCCATGATGTTCCTCGGTCTTCCAAGATCATCTCTATAGCGCTGTTCCATGATCGTCTAGGTCTTCCCCTTTTTCTGTTTTTGTATATTCACTCTTCCCATATCTGTCTAGTTACTCTTCCTGGATTTAGTCGGTGCAGATGACCCCACCATCCGAGCTGCCTTCTCTCGATGTACTCTAAAACTGGCAAGGTATTCAAGTCATTTCTGATTATTTCGTTCCGTATTCTGTCAAGTTTGGATACTCCCTTAACTCTTCTTAAATATTTCATCTCTAATGCTTGTATTCTGCTTTTTAATTTATTGTCCAGTATCCACGTTTCACAACCAAATGTGAGAATAGGTCGGTATATGGATTGGAATACTTTAAGCTTAGTCGATTTCGATATTTGTTTATTGTCTATAAAGTTCTGTTTCATTGTATAATATAGTTTAGTCCAGTATCCACGTTTCACAACCAAATGTGAGAATAGGTCGGTATATGGATTGGAATACTTTAAGCTTAGTCGATTTCGATATTTATTTATTGTCTATAAAGTTCTGTTTCATTGTATAATATAGTTTAGTCGTTTTTTATATTCTTATGTTCAGTTCAAGGTCATATTTTCCGTTGTTATTTATCTGTACTCCGAGATATTTATATGATTTCACTTGTTCAAGTTTGTCGCCTTCTATGTATATATTTATTTGTTCTTCTTCGTCTCCTATTGTCATGACTTTAGTCTTAGTTTTGTTGATCTTCATTTTGTATTTCTCGAGTATTTGGTTCCATATCAGTAGGTTGTGTTGTAGATCTTTTTCTGTACCGGCAATAACAACAACGTCGTCTGCAAACGCACCTTCCGATATTTGTATTCTCTGTAGATGTCTGAATCCCACATGATATTTTTTTTCTCTGCTTTCGCATTCTTTTATTATTTCATTCATATAAATGATAAAAAGAGTGGGGCTCAGACTACCACCTTGCCGTAGACCCGTGTATGTTTTGAAATATTCTGAGTATTGTCCATTTTTTATAATTGCACTTGTGCTTGTCTCATATATGTTCTTTATAAGTCTAATCAGATTTGCGTTTATACCTCTCATGGTAAGAATTTCTCACAGTTTCTTTCGATTAACTTTATCGAAGGCTTTTTCTAGATCGATAAACCCTAGGTATATTTTTCTATTCTCTTTGTTTGCCTTTTCTGTTATTTGCTGTATGATGAATATATGGTCTTGAATACTGCGGCCAACTCTAAAACCGCATTGTTGTTCCGCCTATGTGTTTTCTAGTTTGTTTCTCAGGCGGTTACTTATTAATTGTTCTATTAACTTTATTATGGTGTATATTAAAGTTATGCCTCTGTAGTTGGAGCCTGTTTACCTGTTTTTAATCTGTACATAACCTCTTCTTTTAGTTATATACAATTTTATCTGTTTCCTTTCTTCCTTGTATCTTGAACCTTTTCCACTTTACTTCTTTTTCACTTTGTTATTGTCTTCTTTTTTCACAACAAATTTCACTTATTAACTCTTTTGATTTCTATTATTTTCGGTCGCACGTAACAAGGCCGTATTTACGGTTAACTCGTTGCCATTTTTTTTTTTTAGAGTTGATAATATTTTAAAAATGAAAACATATATATTTTAAATGAGATAAATTCAAATTCAAAACTATTTGAATTCGAGAAAATAAGCTTACGCTTCTTATAGTTTGCACACTTTAAACATAATATATAAATTTACAAAAAAAAACTATTCGTGAAAATGCAAACAATCTTGAGTTGTCTTATTAATTAAGACATTGTTTGCATTTTCATGAACTGTTTTTTTTTTCGTAATTTTATATATTATATATATATATATATTTTGTTTAAATACACCACTGGATTCTACGTAAAAAGTCATAAAACTTTTGTATTTAAAATATCTTTTATCTCCATAAATAATCGAGTCATATGAGATAATAAAAAAC
The DNA here is from genome assembly GCA_932526585.2 of Philonthus cognatus. NCBI lineage: Eukaryota > Metazoa > Arthropoda > Insecta > Coleoptera > Staphylinidae > Philonthus > Philonthus cognatus. The sequence continues at coordinate 158,760,115 of OW052241.1, forward strand.
AGTAGATTCTGAGAATCATCATAATGTCGTCTAATACAAGCTCAAGACAAATAATTTATGAAGTGTGTAAAAATAATATTAATTTCCGTCAAAGAAAAAGTCAAACGCTCAACAATAAGTTTGTAACAACAAAAAAATGTCCATGATGCGATGCTACTCTCAATTTGAAAAGGACAAATAATTTTAATTTTTCATCCTTAATTTAAACAGAGATCCGGCAACAATCTACCTTTTCAGAAAATATAACCTTAAACTGAAAACAACCTAACCTAAAAAATGTCAATGTTCATCAGAGGCAACAGTTGGGAGTTTCCTGCCAACTGTTGGGGAATTCTCTGATGACCGGATTGTTGACCGTGAATGTGTTTGGGATTTTTGCAATCGTACAAAATAGACTGACGTTTATTAGATACCAACATACATCACAAACAAATCCAAAAATATTGAATATTGAATATTTTGTTGAACCATTTACTGTCAATTTCTATTAGGAAGTTTAGTTGCCACAGAGGTACTGCCAACAAAACTACTAGATGATCATAGCCTTCCCTGACCCAAAAAAATCGTGAGTGAATTTTAGAAAATTGTATACTATTAGAATCATGTGACGTCAGAGATAACTCAAGTTAAGTGTTGGTGCAACCGAGCACAAGATATGATTACAATGTTATTTAAGTGATTCGTAATTCGCTAAAGTAATTGTTTTAATCATTTTATTTTATTTATGATTTTTGTATTTCTTGGTTCTGTCGCTATTAAATCTTACCAGAATCACCGAGAGCCAAGTCAAGTGTACACACCGAGTATTTCAATTCCTCAAAAGGGTCAAGTTGAAGGTCAAACGCTGTGACATGAACACATCCAGACGAAAAAAAAAGCGAAAGTACTACCACGTAATACCTCCTGGGTACTTCGAAAGATGGCATTTCGTGCGACGGTCGCGAGGCAGAAAATCAAAACTCGGATTCGTAATGGGTGCTACGATAGCTTCACTGAGAGCCGAACTTATAAATCTCTTTCGAGTGTGTGGCGTTTGCGGTAGGTCGAAAATCCGCGACCGAAATCGAAAATTCCGGCCAGGCTCGGTTGTTCACCTCGGTCTATTAAAATGGAATAATATATCATCACACGATACCATCGGGCTTTGTGTTTTCGGGCTTCGTCTTTCCGATATTAATCCGTGCATGCTGAATAGATTAGTTTATAATGCAAAAATCACGAATTACATTTGGGTGCAGTTATCTTTTTCGCGTCAATTATACTAATGGATTTTTTTATAAAAATATTTGTTTAAGGCTACAAAATTTAGACTCTAACATATGTAGTGGTTGTAAATCAGAGGTCTCTCCTTCAGTAGCCAGGGGAAATTATTTTTTGGGTTTGGCGATCTATATGTGTGTTTTATCACATTAAAGATGTTATTGTGTGTTTTTAAACTTCACTTCAAATCAGTTTTTGTACGCGTGGCGCATGAAGTAAAATTTCGAGTTTAGAAAAGCCCCGTGAAAATTTGTCTCGGGTCGCTGCGCGACCCTCGACAAATTTTCTACGCGGGGCTTTTCTAAACTCGAAATTTTACTTCATGCTTAGTCTGGGAGTGGAAGTCACTCGTTACTTTAAAATATGTCACAAGTGTTAAAATGTGTAGCGTAACTGTCAGAATGAAGAAAAAATTGATATGTCTATCATAGTACAGGGTGGCGCAAAACTACCGATATGGTTTGGATTTTTTCTTTCATCCACACGCTATGAACCTTCAGATATCCGTTGTTTTTTTTGTAAAAAAAAAACTGTAGCCTTTGTAAAACGGTCCTTTTAATAATAAACTTAGTAATCTAGAGTTATCCTTTAATTTGAAACTTCTTAGAACGAGTGTCGTCCACTCCCAGGCTAAGCATGAAGTAAAATTTCGAGTTTAGAAAAGCCCCACGTAGAAAATTTGTCGAGGGTCGCGCAGCGACCCGAGACAAATTTTCACGGGGCTTTTCTAAACTCGAAATTTTACTTCATGCGTCACGCGTATAAAACACTGATTTAACGATAAATTTAAAAGCACACAAAACTAATTATTCATGTTAATCCTTAGAATTATTTCGAATTATTATAAACGATTCGAATCCTTTTGTGAGTATTAGAATCGTTCTATAAATATTCGAATCCTTTTATAAAGATTCTTTTGGATTCGAATACGAATCCTTTTAAAAACTGTAACGCATCCGGATCACGAATCTAGCTTTACTAAAGTATTCAAATGCCTCTATTGAATCCTCTGAAGGGATTCGAATCCTGAATGATTCGAATCATGCCCAACTCTGCTTTCTTCTTAGCCAACTTTTGGGTAATTTTGGCGATCCATAAAATCATCTTCTATTGCGTTTTAATTGACGCTTATACTTTGAAAGCTGATATAATTGAATCGGTCATTTTGAAAATGGACTATTTATTATTTTCACGGGGCTTTTCTAAACTCGAAATTTTACTTCATGCGTCACGCGTATAAAACACTGATTTAACGATAAATTTAAAAGCACACAAAACTAATTATTCATGTTAATCCTTAGAATTAATTCGAATTATTATAAACGATTGGAATCCTTTTGTAAATATTCGAATCGTTCTATAAATATTCGAATCCTTTTATAAAGATTAGTTTGGATTCGAATACGAATCCTTTTAAAAACTGCAACGCATCCGGATCACGAATCTAGCTTTACTAAAGTATTCGAATGCCTCTATTGAATCCTCTGAAGGGATTCGAATCCTGAATGATTCGAATCATGCCCAACTCTGCTTTCTTCTTAGCCAACTTTTGGGTAATTTTGGCGATCCATAAAATCATCTTCTATTGCGTTTTAAGTGACGCTTATACTTTGAAAGCTGATATAATTGAATCGGTCATTTTGAAAATGGGCTATTTCGGAAATTTTAAAATGTTAGTTTCAATGAAAAGACTGTCCAAGTTCCAATAATTTATAGTTAGGTCAACGTTATGTTACGTTTATAAAGCATTACAAGAATAGTAGTTCTGGCTTGTTTTCATTATTATTATTATTATTATTATTATTATTCTTTATTTTTCCCAACAGATATACATGTATCCAAATTCAGGGAACTTAATCTAATATAATGCTATGTAACATAATTTTAAATCATACATACAGTGCACAGAGAAAGAAGAAAAAAGGAAAAAAACAAACTTAAAGCCTAAAGAATTATAACAATATCACTGGTACCGATAAGTCTGACATTATTTCGATGAGGGATTTTCTGGTATCTACGATAATATCTACTCTATTATTTAAACTATTAAACCTTCTAATCATTTTTAAAACGGGTGAATTAAAATGAGCTAGCGTATTGGCATGTGGTTGAAAAAATAGGTTATTACTGCGAGATGTTAGTCTAGGAACCTGAAACTTCAGCTTACCTAGGATGTTAGGGTCATCAATATCGTAATTTACTACCCCATATAAAAATAGAATTGAAAATTTCGTACGCATGTCACTTAATCTTTCGACATTAAATGTTTGTAAGAGGTTATCATATGTAATGGATACAGATGGATATTCCTTAAATTTTTTAAAAAACAACATTTTCAAAAACTTTTTTGAATTGCTTCGATTTTACTTACAGTATTTTCGTAGTAAGGTGACCAAATAAGAGAGGCAAATTCGAGGTTAGAACGAACGTATGAAAAATACATTTTTTTTAAAACGTTAATGTTACGAAAGTCCTTACAAGTGCGATGGAAAAAGCCCAAAAGTTTGATACTTTTGTCACAATTTTCATGTGGAATATATGAGTCGAGGTACTAAGAGAGGTTATTTTACAAAAAAATGATTATTTTTTTCAGATTAAGGTGATGTCCTATTTTCAAAATGACTGATTCAATTCGATGTTCGTTTTAGTAACTAAAGCTAAAGTTTAAGCTCTTGTAGTATTCTGAAAATAAATTGATCCACCGGTACGTTTGGGTAACCTATAAATAAGTAGACCAACTCTTCCAATTCTACTTGTCGCAATGACATTTTCTGAAATAACTGGAGGAGAACTGTCTCAAGGACAAAAGGGTATCCTCCCTCCACGACCGATCCTCTCCACTCATCCATCAGCATCTCGTTATGAGCACGTGTACCGGCTCCGGTTGGCAGCGAACCTCGAGCCATATTTGACTTTTCAGCGGCCGCATCTACAAATTTGGATTCGAGCCAAATCCGAAACGCATACCTTCGGACCCGATCGGGAGAAGGGTTCAGGAGACGTCGCAATAAGAAGTGGTCTCTTCCCTATAACGCGAACAAAGACTCAATCAAATCAACATGCGCTTCGGAGGAGACTGATGTAAAACCAGATGGACCGCGAGAAGGTGCGCGCATCTGTGCCGAAGCCTTACCATAAATAGGCCATCGGGATTTTATATGCATACGGGGAAAAAAGTCATCATAAATATTGACACCGTAAAAGTCCTCGTGGAAAAATGTAACAATCGGAATGCTTGTGAAAAAGTTAAATAAAAGTCTTCGACTAGAATCTAGACTAATAATATTCTGAACCAATGCAGTAAATAATAAGTAATCCTAATTAGCAGGCTTTTAAGAGGAAATGTTCACTATTTGATAAGTTCATACCTGTGATTACTAATTATTAGAGCTGGGACGAATCCTCGTAAAAAGGATTCGAATCAAAAATCCGAATCACCTAATATGATTCGAATCATGAATACTCGAATAAACGATTCGTAAAAGATAATTATGATTCGAATCAAAGATTTGAATCCAGTTTTTTCGAATCACGAATACAAATCCTTTAATAATAATAATAAATTCCTTTATTCACATTTACAAATACATACATAAATATACATTTGTAGTGCAAAACGTCACAAAAGAAAATACCAAATCACTAGTAACTATTATGTTTTACAAAAAAATTCCGATAATGAATACGGTTCTAAATCACAAAGCATATTAAGTAGCGCACACTTACATTTGTTATATTCTTCAATATTTTTGAAACTAACCGCTAGACTATTGTATATTTTGAGACACGTATAGAAACAGCCACTTGCATATTTATTTAATCTATGTTTAGGGAGGTTGTACTGCTGTCCTCGTCTGTTGGAATATTTTGAACAATAAAAAACAAAATCATCAAAATATGACCGATTTTTCATAAAGAATTTTACACATTCGTAGATATAACACATGGATCAATAAGTCCCGGGACTAACAATGAAAACAACATTTTTTTTGCAAAATTTTTTTTATTCATCTACATAATCACCTTTTAGGGTGATACAATCGTTCCACCGCTTTTCCAATTTTTCAATACCATGTTTAAAAAAATTAATATCTTTCGCTTCAAAATAAGCTTCTGTTTTAGCGATGACCTCCTCATTTGAGCCAAATCTTTTTCCCTGGAGCATTTTTTTAAGGTCAGCAAAAAGCCAGTAGTCACTGGGGGCTAAATCTGGCGAGTATGGGGGGTGGGGAAGCAGATCAAAGCCCAATTCGTCCAATTTTGCCATTGTTTTCATTGACTTGTGGCAGGGTGCATTGTCTTGGTGAAAAAGGATTTTTTTTCTCTGCATGTGCGGTCGTTTTTTTGCTATTTCCTTCTTCAAACGCACCAGCAAGTCAATATAATAGTCGCTGTTGATCGATTTACCTTTTTCGAGGTAATCAATAAAAATCACGCCATGCGTATCCCAAAAAACTGACGCCATGACTTTTCCAGCTGACTGCTGCGTTTTCGCACGCTTCGGACGGCTTTCGTCAGCTGTACGCCACTCAGATGACTGCCGCTTCGACTCTGGAGTGTAGTGATGTATCCATGTTTCGTCCATGGTCACGTAACGACGCAAGAAATCTTTTTTGTTACGAGTCAATAGCGATAAACAGCTTTCTGAATCATCGACTCGTTGCTGTTTTTGTTCCATCGAAAGCAATCGCGGCACCCACTTGGAAAAAACCTTTTTCATGCTCAATTTTTGATGAACGATAGCAAATACACTTCCATATGATATCTGTGTCATCTCAGCAATCTCACGGAGCTTCACTTTACGGTCTTTCATGATAATTTTTGTCACTTCACTCACATTTTCCGGTGTAGAGGCTTCCACAGGTCTACCCGAGCGTTCCGCGTCATTTGTGTCGGTACGACCACGTTTAAACTCGGTAAACCACCGACAAATCGTTGTTTTTGATGGAGAAGATTCCGGGTAACATTTTTCAATCCATTGTTTCGCTTGCACGGTGTTTTTACCCATTAAAAAACAATGTTTTATTAGAACAAGAAACTCGGTTTTTTCCATTTTTTAAACTGACTACAAAATGACTTTACTATAACCTCGATAACTCAGCTGTTTCTGGTCCGATCGACTTAAAATTTTGACACGTTTCAAGCAAAGGTTAGTACTCTAGAAAGGCGTGGTTACTGGTTTACTACGAGCGCCATCTCTGGGTTAGTCCCGGGACTTATTGATCCATGTGCTATAGGCCGTATACCGTTAATATGCCTAAACTTTTAAATAGACCCCTGCAGGATGATCTGGTATTAGATTTAGTTAATATTCGAACTGCTTTTTTTTTGATATAGGAAAATTGTGTCCATATCTTTTGAACTGCCCCAAAGAATAATTCCATAACGAAAGTGTGATTGTATATTTGCTAAGTAAAACAATTTACTGATTTCTGAGTTTGTACCGCGCATCAATACACGGAGTCCAAAACAGGTGCTGCTAATTCGTTTGCATAGAAATGCTATGTGAGGGACGAATGAAAGGGTTTCATCTAAATATATTCCCAAACATTTTACATTTTGAACAAACTTATATTGCGCGTTATTTAATTTTAAGTAATCTGGCGTGTCTATTGACTGATTAGTTTTAAACAAAATGCATGCTGTTTTTGACTTATTTAATATTAACTGGTTGTCGTAGATACAGATTAGACTGTGCCAAAAAAAATCGATATTTATTTATTTTGCTCTTCATCAAGTATATTGTTTCCTATTTAAATTCATTAGAATTCCCTAAATTTTAATCAAATCGAATAGTATTTAGAGGTCCATCAAGTCCAAAACGTTTAAGGTACTTTTTCTCAATTTTTGACGTTTCATAACACCAATCTGCATTAACCTATTACGTGCCATTAGTACATATACGCAAAATTATTAATTTTATGTTAGTTAAATTACTAAATAACTGAATTTGATATATTATATTATTTAACTTGACCTGAAAATTTATGAAGAAAAACGTAAATATTTTGTTATTTAAATATCTTGATTATTACTCATTTAAATAAAATGTTTTCAGTGTATTTCTAACTTCACAATATTTCAAAGTTTTATACGCGTGGCGCATGAAGTAAAATTTCGAGTTTAGAAAAGCCCCGTGAAAATTTGTCGAGGGTCGCTGCGCGACCCTCGACAAATTTTCTACGCGGGGCTTTTCTAAACTCGAAATTTTACTTCATGCTTAATCTGGGAGTGGAAATACACGTTCTAAACTTTATATTACACGTTTCTATACAAAATCGACGAATGCCCTACATTTACAGCGTATACATTATTTATATTAAAAAAAAAATCATAGAATGTAATACAATAAGTCGTTCGTAGAAATCATATAAAGAAGTGTAGAATTTTACCTAAAATTCACTTTTAAAGTTAACTCTATAATTGCTCGGCCGTTAATGGGTTAATGACAGATTTGAATATGGGGATAAATTATTCCAATAAAAATTAAAATATTGGTTGCGTTTCATTAGCCACATCCGTTTTTTATAGTTTATATTGGTGATGTTCTGCCCGGCGTTTTGACGTTACAATGTGGATATATAGACTTTTCAAACAAAAGAAGTTTAGAAATCGTTTAGTTTCTAAACACGTTATAAAAATAACTTGTTCCTTATGTAATCTTGAATGGCGTTGTGATAAGCATCTAAATTATCATTATAAATAAAGCTATGTATTCTTGCTCAAAGCTAAAACTTCATAAGGTACATCCCGACACTAAAAAAATTAAGTTGTTGAAGTGGAAAGTGGAAATCACGGTTTTCAGGCCTCCAAAAATGGCTTGTATTTATCAATATAAACTTCAAAGAACGGATGTTGCTAATGAAACACACAATATTTTGTTTTTTAATAAAATAATTCATCCCCATATTCAGCTCCGTCATTAATGCAGGTTGGTGTTATGAAAGATGTGAGCAATTGGGAAAAAGTATCTAAAACCACGTTTTGGACTTGATGGACCTCTAATTACTGTTTGATTAGATTGAAATTTAGGGAATCCTAATGAATTTGAATAGGGAACAATATACTTGATGAAGAGCAAAATAAAGAAACATCGATTTGTTTTGGCACAGTCTAATACAGATACTACCCTGATCGACAATGTCAACGAATGTTTTGCCATCAATTAGTACATTGGTGTCATCAGCGTAGTTTAAGATGTTACAGCTTAACGGGATACTATTGCTTATGTCATTAATAAAAATAATGAATAGTAAGGGCCCTAGTACACTTCCTTGCGGAATGCCCTTATTTGTTATTAGTTGATTTGATAAAACTGCTGTACCATCCTTGAGGGATTTTATTTTCGTGTAATGTGAACGACCAGTGAGATACGATTGAATTAGTGAATATGGGATACCTCTTACACCATATTGATATAATTTACCTAATAATATGGCATGGTCGATACTGTCGAACGCTTTAGATAAATCTAATAACATTCCGCATGACAGGTTTTTATCCTCCATATTATTAAGCACAGCATTTGTGAATTCAAAAAGCACCGTTTATATACATTTTCCTTTTAGGAAACCGTGTTGATATTTGGAGAGTAATTTTAACTTCGAAAAAAGGGCCATCAGTCTATTGTAAATAATTTTTTCAAATATTTTGGAAAATGAGTTAATGATGCTAATCGGCCGGTAATTATCTAATAAATTGCTGTCTCCTTTCTTATAGATTGGGGATAGTATTGCTACTTTAAGGCTATCAGGGTATACACCGGTTTAAAAATAGAGTTTAATATATTACACAACGGAGATGCAATTTCCTCGATGCATTTTTTTATGATAGTCATTGGGATTTCATCAATTCCTGCACTATTGATTTTTGATATGTTTTTGACAATATCGATTATTTCTGTTTCTGTTGCGGGCTGTATAAACATTGAATTGTTATTAAATGCAACGTTATTAATAAAGTTATTCGAATTAGTTATTGGAAAGTTATTTGCAATTGTATTGTAGAAGGTATTAAACCTGTTAGCTAATTCGTAGGTATTATCATGTGCAGGAATTTTAAATGACTTATCTTTTCATACCATTTCACCTATAATGTGCCATGCAGTTTTTGATTTATTTGTACTGTTACTCATTCTAGTTTGTATATTCATGTTCTTTTAGTCTTTAAGTAATTTATGATAGATAGACTGTTCTTGTTTATATATATTTTCATATTCTGGGATGTAATTACCAATTGTTTTATATATCAGTAGCCTCTTCTTGCTTTGCTTTATAGCTTCTGACTGGTAGAGCTTTTTTTCTTATTTAATTTATATCTCGAAAATATTTTTATTGGGAAATATTTATGAAAATAGTCGATTTTTTAAGAATAAATTTGATTTTATTGATTTAATAAAGAAAACACTTGGTTGAATTTCACTAATATTAGTGAAATTTAACCACGTGTTTTATTTATTAAATCATAGTTAAATATGTTTCACCACGTGAAAGATGAAAAACTTGTTTAAGATATTGATTTTGTCGTTTGTTAGCAACTATTAACATATAAATATCGTTATCAGTTGTTTTATCAAAAACGTTATCGGTGATAACCGACTAAATATCTGATTCCCTGTAACTCTGATTAAAGATGTATTTGTGTGTTTTTGAACTTCACTTCAAATCAGTGTTTTGTACGCGTGGCGCATGAAGTAAAATTTCGAGTTTAGAAAAGCCCGAAAATTTGTCTCGGGTCGCTGCGCGACCCTCGACAAATTTTCACGGGGCTTTTCTAAACTCGAAATTTTACTTCATGCTTAGCCTGGGAGTGGAAACACCCGTTCAAAACTTCAAATTGAACTCTATTATAAAATCGAAGAATGCCTGAAAATTACATAAATTAAAAATTCACTAAATATCATTAAAACCGGGAAAGTCAGAGAAAAGTAATGGAATTTTATTCAAATTGACCAAAACACTATACATGATAACAATTACAAAACATGTAAACATTTATAAAACTAACTTAAATATTGACAAAAACAATGAAAACAATTTAACAAAATGGGGGTTTCCCACAGAAGAAAGTTATATTAAAAGATCAGGGAAAAAATCTTGAATCAAGGAAATGTTGGCTACCATGTTAGTTTACCATTTCAGTTTTACTTCAAATAATAATAAACAACATTTTGAAAACTAGATTATTATCTTTAAAAACATTTACAGTCATTAAATGTTCTTATCAATGCATTCAGTTTGAAATTTCGAACGAAGGTATCCACTCCCAGACTAAGCATGAAGTAAAATTTCGAGTTTAGAAAAGCCCCGTGAAAATTTGTCGAGGGTCGCGCAGCGACCCGAGACAAATTTTCTGGGCTTTTCTAAACTCGAAATTTTACTTCATGCGCCACGCGTATAAAACAGTCATTTAGCGAGAAATTTAAAAACACACAAAACAAATTTTTCATGTTAATCCTCACAATTAATTCTAATTATTTTTGAGGATTCCAATCCTTTTGTACGTATTCGAATCCTTCTTTAAATATTCAAATCCTTTTATAAATATTCGAATCCTTTGATAAATATTCAAATCCCTTTATAAATATTCGAATCCTTTTATAAAGATTCGAATCCTTTTATAATATGATTATATCTGATTCCGTGTAACTCTGATTAAAGATGTATTTGTGTGTTTTTGAACTTCACTTCAAATCAGTGTTTTGTACGCGTGGCGCATGAAGTAAAATTTCGAGTTTAGAAAAGCCCGAAAATTTGTCTCGGGTCGCTGCGCGACCCTCGACAAATTTTCACGGGGCTTTTCTAAACTCGAAATTTTACTTCATGCTTAGCCTGGGAGTGGAAACACCCGTTCAAAACTTCAAATTGAACTCTATTATAAAATCGACGAATAACTGAAAATTACGTAAATTAAAAATTCACTAAATATCATTAAAACCGGGAAAGTCAAAGAAAAGTAATGGACTTTTATTCAAATTGACCAAAACACTAATAAAAAAGCCCTATGATATTATTAAAGTTGTCAAAATCAACGGGCATGATAAAAATTACAAAACATGGAAACATTTATAAAACTAACTTAAATATTGACAAAATCAATGAAAACAATTTAACAAAATGGGGGTTTCCCACAGAAGAAAGTTATATTAAAAGATCAGGGAAAAAATCTTGAATCAAGGAAATGTTGGCTACCATGTTAGTTTACCATGTCAGTTTTACTTCAAATAATAATAAACAACATTTTGAAAACTAGATTATTATCTTTAAAAACATTTACAGTCATTAAATGTTCTTATCAAAGCATTCAGTTTGAAATTTCGAACGAAGGTTTCCACTCCCAGACTAAGCATGAAGTAAAATTTCGAGTTTAGAAAAGCCCCGTGAAAATTTGTCGAGGGTCGCGCAGCGACCCGAGACAAATTTTGTGGGCTTTTCTAAACTCGAAATTTTACTTCATGCTCCACGCGTATAAAACAGTGATTTAGCAAGAAATTTAAAAACACACAAAACAAATTTTTCATGTTAATCCTCACAATTAATTCTAATTATTTTTGAGTATTCGAATCCTTTTTTAAATATTCAAATCCTTTTATAAATATTCGAATCCTTTTATAAATATTCGAATCCTTTTATAAGGTTTCGAATCACCCGCATTTCGATTCGAATTCGAATCCTCTTAAAAAGTGTAACGAAACCGGATCACTAATACACTAATACAGTTTAACTAAAGTATTCGAATGCCTCGTTTAAATCCTCTAATAGGATTTGAATCAAAGATTCGAATCCTGAATGATTCAAATCCTGCCCAGCTCTGCTAATTATGTTATCGTGATCACAATTCTGTATCTCCATTCTCTGAAGTTACTTTCTCCCACATCTCTGATCAGGCGATCTTGACTGCGATTTGGATAACCCCAAGTTCAATATAATCACGTTCATTTGAATAGAAACATTACTTGTTCCTTGTGTTAATTACCTTATCTTCGACTCATGCTTTATTTAAATGATAGCAGCTACCATTGCAAAGATTAATAAGTCTCTTTTTTCAAAATTTTCTTACACCTGGTACCATCTGACCTTGCTACGCCACTGCGCTGCGCAAAGAGATGTTTAACAAACATACTTATTGTGTCCGATTCATATGCCATTAAATGCTTATAATTTGTTAATACATTAATTTTTTGTTTGTTTGTTTGGCATAGGTTTTTACCATTCAGCCACTAACGTTGATTTATATTAACATATATTTCGACTAATTTGGACGTCACAACACATTCACACACATCCATGGAACCGGAGACGAGTATTTTTCGTTAGAAAAATTACTCGCCTCCGCTGGGAATCAAACCCAGATCACCTCCGTGACCGATTTGGCGAAACCGGCGGCTCAACCGCTCGGCCACGGCGGGCCCACAATAATTTGATTATTATCAAATTGTTTTCTTACATAAATCTAGATTATTAAAAATATTATAATAATGTGAACTTGCTCTGGATTCATTTGTAGGTATAATGCGTGCGTACACGTCTTCGAATGTAGACAAACACGATTTCTCGCGTATACACATATGACCATAGGAAACAACACCATATAAACGCAGTGGTTATTGTTCTAGTTAGGCCGGCATATGCAGCATACATATTCAGCCCGTTCCGAGATCCGAGATGCGAGATGATTTCTTATCTGCACTCCCACAGACATGCGCGACTTAATAGGGCATAAAAAGCGAATTATATCTATAGGAGTGAGCCATTATGGTCATGAAATGCCCGACTACGAGTCTGCCATATACCAAATAAATCTGTAGCATGTTTGTATTACATACGCACACCATTTGGTCGATATTTTCAATCACGTGGGAATTTATAATGCTTAAAAAGGAATCTACTAGTAGAATATTTAATTTACTGAAGATATATTGTATACCTACTTAGGGAATATATTTGCTTAATTTAATAATAGGCTAATGATTTTTATATATTTTTATTGTTAAAGCTTTTTTTCAGCAGAAAGTTTAGGTAGGTTCAGAGTGTCCAATTTTCAAGATACGACACCCAAATTCCATTTCCCTTATGGCAATAATATTAGATTTTAATACCATCATAATGGCAGGAAATTTAAGTTGGAAATTATGTCTCGTATGTCAAAATAAAATGGTAATTGTCTCATAATTCTGAATTGTTATGTAACACCGATTTTAATGTACCCAGACTATTCTCTACATATAAACAAATCTTTAATTATACGACGCCCCGTACTAATCACTACATGGTTTCCCCATTATATAAAATGTTGCGAAATTATCACGAAATTCAATGCTATGTCGATATTTTTTCACCCTGTATAGAACAGTTTATGTGTGATGTTACCGAATGTGTTTTCTGAATTTTTTAATTAACTTATTAGTTTGTACCCTACTCACTTACACTGTAAACCTATATTTAGTTTATATATTTCTTTGTAATTAGGCTATGCTTGTTGAGAAATAAATTATTTTTATTATTATTATAAAATGGAACAACCTGTATAACATTTAACAATTTAATCGTATTTATCACCTATTATCATTACGTTTATTTCCTGATTACCGGTTGTCTTTTATTCTTTTTATATTAACTAAAATCTTGCTTTTTATTTTAAAATTATAACTCTAGTCTCGTTTTTGTACAAATTTACTGTTTATATATAAATATTTATTATTGCATGCTCCATTTTGGCAATTCTATTTTTATGACAAATGTAAAACTTGTACTAGTTAAAACCATTAACAAAATATATTAAAATTTATGGAAATTTGATAAGGAATTTTAGGATTTTTAGACATGTTCAAAGAGTAATATATGCTTAATATCGACACAAAATTTCAAACGGATATTCCAAAAAATTATCAAGTGAATCTTTGAAATGTTCATCTTTCCAAAAAATCGCATAAACTTAATCTATTTTTACGTTCAATTGGAAATAACTCAAAAACTATTGATAGGGTATTTACAGATTTTTACACATTTTCAAAGAGCAATGTTTGCTTAATATCCACACAAAATTTGACATGGATATTCCAAAAAATTATCAAGATATGAATCTTTGAAATGCTCATCTTCCCGAAAAATCGCATAAAATTAATCTATTTTTACGTTCAATTGGAAATAACTCAAAAACTATTGATAGGGTATTTTCAGATTTTTCCACATTTTCAAAAAGCATTGTTTGCATAATATCCACACAAAATTCCGCACGGATATTCCGAAAAATTATCAAGATTTGTATCTTTGAAACGTTCATCTTCCCAAAAAATTGCATAAAATTAATCTATTTTTACGTTCAATTAGAAATAACTCAAAAACTATTGATAGGGTATTTTCAGATTTGTACATATGTTCAAAGAGCAATATTCGCCAAATATTCATACGAAGTTTCACACAGATATTCCAAAAAATGATCAAGATATGAATCTTTGAATCGTTCATCGACCCAAAAAAGCATAAAATTAATCTATCATTACGTTCAATTGGAAATAACTCAAAAACTATTGATAGGGTATTTTTATATTTTTATACATTTTCAAAGAACAATGTTTACTTAATATCTACTCAAAACTTCACATGGATATTCCAAAAAATTATCAAGATATGAATCTTTGAAATGCTCATCTTCCCGAAAAATCGCATAAAATTAATCTATTTTTACGTTCAATTGGAAATAACTCAAAAACTATTGATAGGGTATTTTCAGATTTTTCCACATTTTCAAAGAGCAATGTTTGCATAATATCCACACAAAATTCCGCACGGATATTCCGAAAAATTATCAAGATTTGTATCTTTGAAACGTTCATCTTCCCAAAAAATTGCATAAAATTAATCTATTTTTACGTTCAATTAGAAATAACTCAAAAACTATTGATAGGGTATTTTCAGATTTTTACATATGTTCAAAGAGCAATATTCGCCAAATATCCATACGAAATTTCACACAGATATTCCAAAAAATGATCAAGATATGAATCTTTGAATCGTTCATCGACCCAAAAAAGCATAAAATTAATCTATCATTACGTTCAATTGGAAATAACTCAAAAACTATTGATAGGGTATTTTTAGATTTTTATACATTTTCAAGGAGCAATGTTTACTTAATATCTACTCAAAACTTCACATGGATATTCCAAAAAATTATCAAGATATGAATCTTTGAAATGCTCATCTTCCCGAAAAATCGCATAAAATTATTCTATTTTTACGTTCAATTGGAAATAACTCAAAAACTATTGATAGGGTATTTTCATATTTTTACACATTTTCAAAAAGCAATGTTTGCATAATATCCACACGAAATTCCGCACGGATATTCCAAAAAATTATCAAGATATGTATCTTTGAAACGTTCATCTTCCCAAAAAATTGCATAAAATTAATCTATTCTTACGTTCAATTAGAAATAACTCAAAAACTATTGATAGGGTATTTTCAGATTTTTACATATGTTCAAAGAACAATATTCGCCAGATATCCACACAAAATTTCACACAGATATTCCAAAAAATTATCAAGATATGAATCTTTGAATCGTTCATCTTCCCAAAAAAAGCATAAAATTAATCTATCATTACGTTCAATTGGAAATAACTCAAAAACTATTGATAGGGAATTTTTAGATTTTTATACATTTTCAAAGAGCAATGTTTACTTAATATCCACTCAAAACTTCACATGGATATTCCAAAAAAATATCAAGATATGAATCTTTGAAATGCTCATCTTCCCGAAAAATCGCATAAAATTAATCTATTCTTACGTTCAATTGGAAAGAACTAAAAAACTATTGATAGATTATTTTCAGATTATTACACATGTTCAATGAGAAATGTTTGCCTAATATCCACACAAAATTGTATACAGATATTCCAACAAAATTATCAAGATATAAATCTTTGAAATTTTCATCTTCCCGATAAATTACATAAAATGAATCTATTTTACGTTCAATTGGAAATAACTCAAAAACCTTTGATGGAGTATTTTCAGATTTTTACACATTTTTAAAAAGCAATATTTACTTAATATCCACACAAAATTTCACACTGATATTCTAAAAAATTATCAAGATATGAATCTTTGAATTGTTCATCTTCCCGAAAAATCGCATAAAATTAATCTATTTTTACGTTCAATTGGAAATAATTCAAAAACTATTTATCGGGTATTTTCAGATTTTTGTACGATTTTAAAAAGCAATGTTTGCTTAATATCCACACAAAATTTCACACTGATATTTAAAAAAACTATCAAGATATAAATCTTTGAAATGTTCATCTTCCCGAAAAAACGCATAAATCAATCTATTTTTACGTTCAATTGAAAATAACACAAAAACTATAGATAGCGTATTTTCAGATTTTTACACACGTTTGAAGAGCAATGTTTACTTGATATGCACACAAAATTTTACACAGATATTCCAAAAATTATCAAGATATGTATTTTTTAAATGTTCATCTTTCCGAAAAATCGTATAAAATGAATCTATTTTTACGTTCAATTGGAAATAACTCAAAAACTATTGATAGGGTATTTTTAGATTTTTACACATATTCAAAGAACAATGCTTGCCTAATATCCACACAAAATTTCACATGGATATTCCGGAAAAATATCAACATATGAATTTTTGAAACGTTCATCTTCCCAAAAAATCGCACAAAATTAATCTATTTTCACGTTCAATTGAAAATAACTTAAAACAATTGATAGAGTATTTTCAGATTTTCACACATGTTTAAAGAGCAATATTTGCTTAATATCCACACAAAATTTCACATAGATATTTTAAAAAAGTATCAAGATATGAATCTTTGAAATGTTCATCTTCCAGAAAAATCGCATAAAATTAATCTATTTTTACGATCAATTGGAAATAACTCAAAAACTATTGGTACGGTATTTTTAGATTTTTGCATATTTTCAGAAAGCAATGTTTGCTTAATATCCAAATGAAATTTTACACGTATATTCTAAAAAATTTATAAGATATAAATCTTTGCAACGTTCAGCTTCCCAAAAAATCGCATAAAATTAATCTATTTTTTTTTGTTCAACGAGCAATATTTCCCTACCACACAAAATTTCACATTCATATTTCAAAATATTATCAAGATATGAATCTTTGAAATGCTCATCTTCTCAAAAAATCGCATAAAATTAATCTATTTTCAAGTTCAAATGAAAATAACTTACATATGTTCAAAGAACTATATTTGCCTAATAAAAAATTTCACACGGATATTCCAAAAAATAATCAAGATATGAATCTTTGAAACGCGTATCTTTCCTAAAAATAGCATAAAATTAATATATAAAATTACGAAAAACTATTCGTGAAAATGCAAACAGTGTCTTAATTAATAAGATAATTTAAGACGAGAAATATCCATTGAAACAACTACTTTCCGTGCAAATACACCTCCGGTTATTGAATTATACAATGAAATATTTAACATCTTATTTAATTTGATTTGTTGCAACGCTCTATTAAAGTATATGTAACGTTTAGGTCAAATTCTCTTCAAACCAACTAACAATACAATTTAAAATTAATTTTATTCCTAATTTTTTTAAACGTCATAAGCAAAGCTATACTGAAGAGGGATAAATTTCGAAACGCATCTATAGATGGCCTAAGACATTAGTTTTAATCCAAGTCCGTTCACTTCTAATTTGTTGCTATCTCTCCTTTCATTTTAAATTGTATTGTTAGTTGGTTTGAAGAGAATTTGACCTAAACGTTACATATACTTTAATAGAGCGTTGTAACAAATCAAATTAAATAAGATGTTAAATATTTCATTGTATAATTCAATAACCTGAGGTGTATTTGCACGGGAAGTAGTTGTTTCAATGAATATTTATCGTCTTAAATTGTCTTATTAATTGAGACACTGTTTGCATTTGCACGAATAGTTTTTCGTAATTTTATATATTATGTTTAAAGTGTGCAAACTATAAGAAGCGTAAGCTTATTTTCTCGAATTCAAATAGTTTTGAATTTGAATTTATCTAGCATAAAACTAATTTATTTTTACGTTCAATTGGAAATAACTCAAAAACTATTGATAGGGTATTTTCAGATTTTTACACATTTTTAAAAAGCAATGTTTGTTTAATATCCACACAAAATTTTACACGGATATTCTAAAAAATTATTAAGATATAAATCTTTGAAACGTTCAGCTTCCCGAAAAATCGCTTAAAATAAATCTATTTTTACGTTCAATTGAAAATAACTCAAAAACTATTGATAGGATATATTTAGATTATTACATATGTTTAGAGAGCAATATTTTCCTAATATCCTCACAAAATTTCACATGAAGTTTCCAAAAAATTATCAAGATATAAATCTTTGAAATGTTCATCTTCCCGAAAAATCGCATAAAATTAATCTATACTTACGTTCAATTGAAAATAAGTCAAAAAGTATTGATACGGTATTTTCAGATTTTTACACATGTTTAAAGAGCAATATGTGCCTAATATTTACACAAAGTTTCACACAAATATTCCAAAAAAATATCAAGATATGAATCTTTGAAATGTTCATCTTCCCAAAAAATCGTATAAAATTAATATATTTTTACGTTCATTTGGAAATAACTCAAAATCTATTGATAGGGTAATTTTAGATTTTTGTACATTTTCAAAAAAAACAATGTTTGCTTAATATCCACACAAAATTTTACACGGATATTCCAAATAATTATCAAGATATGAATCTTTGAAATGTTAATTTTCCCGAAAAATCGTATAAAACAATCTATTTTTACGTTCAATTAAAAATAAAAAAAAAACTATTGATAGCGTATTTTTAGATTTTTATACATGTTTAAAGAGCAATATTTTCTTAATATCCACACAACATTTCACACGGATATTTTAAAAAATTATTAAGATATGATTCTTTGAAACATTCATCTTCCCGAAAAATCGCATAAAATGAATGTATTTTACGTTCAATTGTAAATAACTTAAAAACTATTGATAGGGTATTTTTAGATTTTTATACATTTTCAAAGAGCAATTTTTACCTAATATCCACTCAAAACTTCACATGGATATTCCAAAAAATTATCAAGATATGAATCTTTGAAATGCTCATCTTCCCGAAAAATCGCATAAAATTAATCTATTTTACGTTCAATTGGAAATAAGTCAAAAACTATTGATAGGGTATTTTCAGATTTTTTCACATTTTTAAAAAGCAATGTTTGCTTAATATCCACACAATATTTCACATGGATATTCATAACAAATATCAAGATATGAATCTTTGAATCTTTCATCTTCCCATAAAATCGCATAAAATTAATCTATTTTTACGTTCAATTGGAAATAACTCAAAAACAATTAATAGGGTATTTTCAGATTTTTACACATGTTCAAAGAGCAATATTTGCCTAATATCCACACCAAATTTTACATGGATATTCCAAAGTATTATCAAGATATGAATCTTTGAAACGTTCATCTTCCCAAAAAATCACATAAAATTAATTTATTTTTACGTTCAATTAGAAATAACTCAAAAACTATTGATAGGGTATTTTCATATTTTTGCACATTTTCAAAAAGCAATGGTTGCTTAATATCCACCCAAAATTTCACATGGATGTTCTAAAAAGTTATCAAGATATGAATCTTCAAGCCCATATGCGCGGGCGCCCATGCCTTAGCGAAAAGAACAACTATTAAGACTACTATGTATAAACGTGTGTAGAATTTAATTTTCCTTGAATTTGGTCTGGTTCAATATGTATCATAAAATAAAGGTTTGAATAATTAAGCTTATAAAATTGATTATTCCTACACATTCTTAACCTTATGGAACTTGCATTCGAGGAATAATATAGTTTTCTCTTAAAATAATCTTGAAAATTTAAAAATAAATACATGATATAATAAAAGGATAATTCCATGGTTAACCCTGAAAATATAAGCAGCAATTAAATATAATTGAAATATTATTAATATAGAACGGATTGCAAAAGTTGATCGAATTCTAACTGTACCGAGCAATAAAAATATAATTCCGATTTTTTCCGCACGCATAACAACTCACCGATATTATTCAACATATACACCATTATGTCATAATAAGAACTGTGAGCTATGAATGCATAAGTAAACAATTTCTTAGCCGGTATCCGATTGCACGTAAGTGCGAGTATCGGATTAAAAAATCGTCGACCTTCGCGTTTGAAAATTTTTACGATCCGCATTGCATATTCCCCCGTTTGCGATATTATTATAATAAATTATTAACTAGACCTTCTAGAAGAGCGTATTATGGTGACTGGTTGGGTAGATAAAAATGTCTAATTGGCAGGATTGTATAAACCACAGACTGAAAAAACAATCTGTATGAAATACATCTGATTTATAAACAATTACCGTCGACGTGTCTTTAATAATATAATATAGGATAATTTATGTATGGGTGCAAGTTTGAATGTTGTGTTTTATCCAGAGACATAAAGCTTGGATGAATATTATCAGAGAGATTTAACTATTTTGCTTTAATCAAGAAAAAGAATGTATTCAACTTATTAATTTCATTTGACGAATAAAGCACTAATAACTAAAATTAATTTCATCTTCACATAACTCAATCTATCAACTTATTAATTTTATAATCTTAATTATCCAAACAATATACCGGGAATTTGTCTTTTTTTTGTATGCGTAATTATTGCATTTGTAGAAATGTTCAATTTATTGCTTCTAACGAGTGTTTCCACTCCCAAACTAAGCATGAAGTAAAATTTCGAGTTTAGAAAAGCCCCGTGAAAATTCGTCGAGGGTCGCGCAGCGACCCGAGACAAATTTTCTGGGCTTTTCTAAACTCGAAATTTTACTTCATGCGCCACGCGTATTAAACACTAAAATATTGTGAAGCTTATGTATATTTGAACTTCACTGAAAATCTGTGTTTTATACGCGTGGCGCATGAAGTAAAATTTCGAGTTTAGAAAAGCCCAGAAAATTTGTCTCGGGTCGCTGCGCGACTCTCGACAAATTTTCACGGGGCTTTTCTAAACTCGAAATTTTACTTCATGCTTAGTCTGGGAGTGGAGAACACTCGTTTAAAGCTTCAAATTAAACTTAAAAAAAAGATATCTAAAGATTTATTGTTAGTTCAATTTATTGTTATAGAAATGTATCAATCAGTTCAGACATGAACTGTAAATTCAAATATTTGTAAATTTTCCGACATTCGTTGTTTTTTTTAAAAAGTTCAATTTGAAGCTTTAAACGAGTGTTTTCCACTCCCAGACTAAGCATGAAGTAAAATTTCGAGTTTAGAAAAGCCCCGTGAAAATTTGTCGAGGGTCGCGCAGCGACCCGAGACAAATTTTCTGGGCTTTTCTAAACTCGAAATTTTACTTTATGCGCCACGCGTATAAAACACTAAAATATTGTGAAATTTATTAATATTTGAATTTCACTTGAAATCTGTGTTTTATACGCGTGGCGCATGAAGTAAAGTTTCGAGTTTAGAAAAGCCCAGAAAATTTGTCTCGGGTCGCTGCGCGACCCTCGACAAATTTCACGGGGCTTTTCTAAACTCGAAATTTTACTTCATGCTTAATCTGCGAGTGGAAACACTCGTTAGAAGCAACAAATTAAACTCTTTTATAAAAGCAATAAATACGTATACAAAAAAAAGACAAATTCCCGGTATATAGTTTCTTTCGCGTCCTAAGAATTTGTATTTTCACATCTTCAAAAAATGTTATAAATTTAATATTTAGCGAATTTTTTTATAAATAATGAATATGCTTTTTGCATAATACTTATATTTTTGTATTATACTTTTTATTATATTGTCCTATAAGTAGGAAATCCTATTGGACAATAACGGCTGCTATAATTATTATAATAGGACCGAATTTGTACGTAATCTTAAGTTATGTTTAAGCCTATAATAAACATAACTTAAGATTACGTGAAAAATTAAGTTAAAAATATTGTTTACTATTTTTTGTATTATTATACATTTCTTTATAATTAGGCTTAGGTCTGTCGAGGAATTAAATAAATTAAAAAAAATATTATTTTATTTCATAGATCGATAAATTCAAAAGAAAAATAACCAATATTTTACAATTTCAATTCATTAAAACTATTCGAACTACAAAAAATGCAATCAACTTAATTAAACACTTGTTATACATAATTACAACGATTTTAATCAATGAAATTACAGTTATTAAATACCCATAAATTGTACAAACTGCTAGTTTGTTTTTCCCTCTCTTCTTATTAAATCTATCAAACAATCAGTGCAAATTTTGATAAATTGCACAAGGATATCCCCGACCCGAAATTAGCTCGGTAACTTTTTTCTTTCTAAACAAGAAAAAAATGTAATTGAGATATTTATAAACACACACAAGATATGGTAATTTATCATTTAACCCAGTTCTACAAAAACGAAATCAATCCGTTTATCGCCTATGGACACGCTTTTTCAATGGCACAATTTACAACAAACACAAAAAAAACGTTCAAAAATCAGTAATTGCACGCTTGAAAATTTGTTTATTTATAATTATAAACGTTTTGCATTGGATGTAATTTGGAAATGTTTGATGGTGATTATTTTGTATGTGTGTGTGTGTGTGTGTGTGTGTGGTTACGAATCTTAAGGATAATAGTATATTATCACTCAGTGAAAGAGTTGGCTATTATTAAAGAAAATAAATATGTAATATAATAGAGATATTTTTAAGAGAGGCAAAACATTTTACATTCAATTGATTTCTTAGGAATTTAAAACAAAACAGAAATATTGTAATTCTGTGCAAACATTAAAATTTATTACTAATAATCATGAAAACGAAATGTGTGGTTGTAATTTATTTAAATCTTAAGGATAATAGTATATTATCATCCAAGGAGTGAAAGAGTTGGCTATTATTGAAGAAAATAAATATATTATACTATAGAGATATTTTTAAGAGAGGCAAAGAATTTTGGATGCAGTTGATTTCTTAGGAGTTCAAAACAAAACAGAAATATTCTAATTCTATGCAAACATTAAAATTTATTACTAATAATCATGAAAACGAAATGTGTGGTTGTAATTTATTCAAATCTTAAGGATAATAGTATACTATCATCCAAGGAGTGAAAGAGTTGGCTATTATTGAACAAAATAAATATATTATAGTATAGAGATATTTTTAAGACAAGCAAAGAATTTTATATTCAATTGATTTCTTAGGAGTTCAAAACAAAACAGAAATATTCTAATTCTATGCAAAAATTAAAATTTAATTCTAATAATCATGAAAACAATAACTTCACAATATTCTAGTGATTTATACGCGTGGCGCATGAAGTAAAATTTCGAGTTTAGAAAAGCCTGAAAATTTGGATTTGCCAGGGCGCGACTCGCTTCGCTCGCGCGCCCTAGCAAATCCAAATTTTCAGGCTTTTCTAAACTCAAAATTTTACTTCACGCTTAGTCTGGGAATGGAAACCCTTGCTATATGTCACAGATTAATCACTTTTACAGAAAAAGCATATGTTAATATTATAGAGATATTTTTAAGAGAGACAAAACATTTTGCATTCAGTTAATTTCTTAGAAAAAACGAAACAGAAATATTCTAATTCTATGCAAACATTAAAATGTATTACTAATAATCACGAAAACGAAATGTGTGGTTGTAATTTATTCAAATCTTACGGATAATGGTATATTATCATCCAAGGAGTGGAAGAGTTGGCTATTATTGAAGAAAATAAATATATTATATTATAGAGATATTTTTAAAAGAGGCAAATAATTTTACATTCAGTTGATTTCTTAGGAGTTCAAAACAAATCAGAAATATTCTAATTCTATGCAAAAATTAAAATTTATTGCTAATAATCATGTAATCGAAAACTTCCCAATATTTCAGTGATTTATACTCGTGGCGCATGAAGTAAAATTTCGAGTTTAGAAAAGCCTGAAAATTTGGATTTGCCAGGGCGCGACTCGCTTCGCTCGCGCGCCCTGGCAAATCCAAATTTTCAGGCTTTTCTAAACTCGAAATTTTACTCCATGCTTAGTCTGGGAGTGGAAACCCTTATTGTATGTCACAAATTAATCGTTTTTAAAAAAAAGAGTGAAGGTTAAAATTTAAGAAAATATCGTTAAATTTTATTAAACATGAAATATCATAAAGTATTTTTATTTTAGAAATGCTTCTTAATATTTGTACATTTATCAAGAAAGTAAGCATGTTTTAATCATAATAACTATTGGCTAACTTAATTTTTCTATATTTTATAATTTTATAATAGGTAATGTTTTACAATATTTTTACAGGGTACAGTATGTTCAATGGTATTTTCGAGTAAAGTACCATTTTTATGAATGAAATAACTTCTTTATTAAAAAAGATATTGACATGCTGTAAAAACACACGTATGCACTTGTTTAAGTAGAATACACTGAGGATATACTCTCTAAGATGTGTTTTTTTGTATAAGCCATAATTGATTAAAAAATGTTAAGAATTAAAGTAATAGTAACTAACTCATGACCCGTCGCGACTTATGGGCCACCTAGTAGTAAAGTTCATAGTATCCCTTTCTTCTCTTCGTGGATGATTTTCAAGTTTTTGTTGAACTTGTGGTCTTCTTCTAACAGGTGGTTCGCGTATGTTGAATACTTCTTCTTGTTGGTGAAAGATTTATAGTGTTCATTTATGTATGCAATAATTGAACATTTCATGATAAATTATTTACTTACGCAATTAATCAAAAATTCAGGCAGAGCATTTCAATTGAATTTTTTCTTCCTTTTAACGTTAAGTAATTTTTGCGTGTGTAATAAATAATAATTTCAGTATAATTTATTTTTATGCATTTTTATTTTGGCACTGTATATATAAATATTTTTTGTCGATGGAGCTTAGAATAGTGCGGTGTTTAATTAAAGCGCAGCAATAAATTAGTTTGATTGCATTCCGGTGTTGTTAATAATAATTAATGGGCTTCTCCCACATTTCGCCCATTGATTTACGATTAATATATGCCAATTAAGTTATTTTCTGTGTGATTAATCGGCCCCACAGATAGTACGTTGATGTATATGATGAATTTGTTAATTAGAAGGCATTAAAGTCAATTATTATGTACGCGAATAAATTAAATTATGTGGAAATAAATAATTTAAGGTTATAAATATGTTGTATTAGATTTGTACACTGTTGACTTAATAATATACTGCTTTATTAATAGACTTTAGTAGAACATTTAAAAACTCTACCTTAATAATGTAGTTATTGCTTGTTGCGCTGCACTCTTGTTGGAACCGGACTTACAAATTTGATAAAGAAACACACTTGTATATTCCATGGTTTTATTTTCAGTTTGACAAGTGTTTCGGTCAGAATCCTATGAAAATTTCCACACTATTTGTGCCAGCCGTAATGCTGGTCTTCATCTACTTGTTTGGCATAATTTTGATCATTTCTTTTAAATCAAAAAATAAAGTACTAATTAGTATGTACAAACTTTAAGAATTTTAATGACCTGTTATATTTTGCAGTTTGTCCAACAAAATGTGCAATTTACATTAATAGAAGTCTGCTCAATGTTTCACGAATTGTAAACATTTTCTTTAAAACCAACTGTGTTGGTTTTGTTTTCGAAACCCACTTTGCTTAAACAAAAGAATTAATTTTCTAAAAGAAATCTCTGCTCTATAAAATGTCATTCTTAGGCATGTTTCAGAGAAACTATGTGGATGTTTTGATCGGTTTAACCATTGATAATGTCTGTAAGAACCGAAACACGTGTCAGGAAAATTAAAATAAAACCATGGAACATAACAAGTGTTTTTCTTCATCAAATTTGCCTAAATATTAGTTTGTTTGATTCTACATTAGTAAAAAGTTGTAATAAGACCTCTGTTTTATTAATATAGTAGAAACATATCGTGAAGTTAATAGAATGTTTAAAGGCTTTAATACAGTTTTGATAATGCCTATTTACGTCTATTAATAAGCCAGATATTAGTTTATAATTATAATAGAAAATTATAGTTAAAGTATATTATTTTCATTCAAAATTGTAAAGCCCACTTGTACTAAAACTGATTAACTTTCATCATCCATTAGTCATTGGTTAAACCTTTGATTTTGTCAAATTTCCAGGATACAAAAATGGTAAAAACCTATAAGATATTGCACACATCGATCATTCCATAAATAAGTGCACACTTTTTGGGGATACATCAGCTATATTAGCGAATTTCATATATATGATCTTTTTCATCAATATAGTAATAATAATAATAATGTATTGATACCTTGTATTGCATAAAATCTACATAGATAATAATAGCCTAGCAGGGATTTGCGTTCCTTCGACCTCTTCAACGTACCATTTCATCGTACCAATTATGGTAGAAACTATGGTATGGCTAGAGTTGCCGCACACTGCAACTCGGCGAATATAGACTTTGCTACCACAAGCAAAAAGAATCTTAAGTCCATGCTCCGCGAGACAAATTAGATTTTTATTTTTGTTCACATTTTAATCTGTTTTGTTTGTTTTATTTGTATATTGTTTGTGATTTATATTTTAACCTTATTTATTACTTTTAGCATAGTGATGAGCATTTTGATTTTAATCTGTTGTGTATATTGTTTGTGATTTTATATATTTTAACTTAATTATTACTTTTAACTTATTTTAGACTAAGCATTATGTATTTATTTTAAATGGATATCCGTAAATAAACAATAAACAACAATAAACAATAGCAATAATAGCGCAACAGTAATGTAATTAGGTCAATAGGAATTTGTTTAGGTGAAATCAAAGGGTTTTTCTGATTTTCCACAAGTTCCTGTATAGATTGCAATTATGTTTACAATTTGTGAATAAAATGATTATTTTTAATGAAGTGCTAATCACTCATTAAAGTTGATTAACTTTGGTTTAAGTTTGCCTAAATCATTAAACTTTTAAAATAAACAGTGCATTTCAGAGAAATTCTGAGGCTCTAGACAATATTTTTGAGTGCCTCAAAGTTTTTTTATATTAAAATAAACAATGCATTTCAGAGAAACTCTGAGACTCTATTAAATATTTTTTAGGCCCTAAAATTTTGATTATCAAACTAAAAAGTGAATTTTAGAAAAACTCTGAGACGCTGGAAAGTACTTTTGAGACCCTGAAATTCAAAATATTAAAATAAACTGTGCATTTTAGAAAAACTCTCAGACTAGGAAATATTTTTGAGGACCCAAATTTTTAAATATTAAAATAAACAGTGCATTTCAGAATAACTCTAAGAATCTAGGCAATACTTTTAAGGTCCCTAAATTTTAAATAAATGTGTCTTGCCACTTAAATTTCATATTTAAAAAAAGTTCATATTAATTTTGTTTCCTGCTCTTTTATTGCACATATATTGCTCCCTCTCCCTTTTTGGTACCTTCAAGTAATAACATGAGAAACATGTGTTTTTTAACTTCACTTAGGATCAAACCATTGTATACGCCTGGCGCATAAAGCTAATACGGTGCGATGATTTACAGTAGGCTTTGAATTTTAAATTAGATTGGCACTACTGACTGTTAACACATAGTTTACCATAACCTTAAATTCATTTCATGATTGAATTAGCATTCTGGACAACCGCACAACAAAAATGCCGCCTACTCTAAATCATAATTTAAACAATTGCTCGGTGTTACGAGTTTACAAAATCCTGAAAATTTGGATTAGATTAAATTTTCAGGGTTATTTAAAACTCGCTTTTTTATACTTGAAATATTTACTTCATGCTTATTAAAGGAGTGGAAAGCATTGGTTAGAATAAAATTGAGTACTTAAATAAAAAGTGAGAGTTCGAAATATCAATGTTAATGATGATAATTCTGCACATTTACGTGCATGTGCCCGGCTCCTTCACCATAAGTGCTCTATATAGAGCATTTTTCACTGACCTTATCGCTGTATAATTTTCATGGCCAAGAGTGGAAATCCTTTATAATATTAAATAAGCGACCTAACGTTAGTGACCTAATTTCAGGTTAAACAATAAATAAAGTTCTCTTGGTTTAGCGGGACTTGCAGCGCACACCGCGATCCGGGCCATTACACCAATCAGCGGGAGCGCCTCATGTCAATGCAGCGCTCGTGTAAAAAATCATATCTCAAAAAGTTTTAAAGTGCCCATACTTTTGAAAGCAGAAAAATAATTAAAAAGGATCAGGGTACAACATATTTTTTTTAAAAGAAAATTAAAACAAGAGTATTTGATTATATTTTGAGATATGTTTTAGTACATTTTTTTTTATCTAAATGAGGTTTTTTCGTTTTGAATAAAAAAATGTAATTTAAACTTTGAACATTAAAGCACAAAAAAAGCAGAGAATAACTTTTGAAGTACCGGTAACAGTATACGATATTTTTGAATTCAAAATAAAAGTGTACCAAAAGTGTATATTGTTATAACTTTTGACACAATCATTTATTTAACCTCTAGTAACAACTTAAAGCCTGTCTTGGTAGCTTTTATAATATATGTGAAATTCGCTAAAGTCCCTGATGCACCCCTAAAATGTGCGCACTTATTTATGAAATGGTTTGTTCAAAAAAAATATACAGTCTTGGAAAAATGTGATATCGATTTTTCGTCATCGATTTTTCGGAATTTTGTCCTTTAGGTATACATATCCTGATTTGTAGATTTTTTTATGTAAAATGGTTGTTTTTTCGGAGGCTTTATATTATAAATATACTAGAAGATTCTTCTGTTTCTAGGTTAGATGCAAGTTTTAAACTGTTATTTAATGTTACGTAGTTACATTATGTAATCCTATCATTATTCTATTTTAAAAAAATATAATTGACTCAATAAATATTACATTTTTTTAAGACTGTATATTTTTTAAAAACAAATCTTTACGTTATCTTATCTCAACTTAACATGTTTGCTTTTCGAAGGCTTTACATTATAAATATACTTGAAGATTCTTTTGTCTCTGAGTTACCTGCAGGTTTTAAATAACTATACAGTGCATTTTATTTAAGTATGGCCATATGGATTTACATGGTAAAAATTGTACCCCATGTTTATTTTTTTTTATTTATTTATTTATTTATACGGGAAAACCCCTTTTAACAAAAATAGAGCACTAATAATTCAAACAACAATCAAAATTACATTACATTAAATAATACTATTAATATTATTAATTCGAGCCATTCAAAAAATTAAAACTATTCACAAAATAATAACAATAAAAATCACAAATCTAAAGCATCCTCTTCAGTTTACACTTAAAACTATCAAAATTTGAATTAAATAAATCGAACCACTCCCTATCGGCCAAGCTATTTGCTGTCCTCATCATTCTGGCCAGTGGATTGTAGTGGGAGTAGTATGTAGTGAATGTCTGCAAGCGGAAAATGGGCGTGTTCCTCAGATTTCGGCAGTTGGATGGAGTATAAAAATGAAGTTGCTCCAAAATATTAGGACAATCAATTAAATTGTTTACTATTTTGTAGATCATGCATAAATCTGCTGTTAAGCGACGATTAGCTAGAGATCTAATGTTCAAATCGGTCATTATTTCCTCGTAACAACCTTGCCTATGACATCTACCCAATTTGAACTCCATGCTACGTAAAAACTTATGTTGTATTTGTTCCAATCTATTAATATGTGTTGATTGATATGGCCTCCGAAAAAACAACCATTTAACTGTTGTTGTACAAATATGAAACAATTTTTTGGTTTTATCAATGAATCAAATATTTTTCTACGAAATTTTCATTGTTAGAATAACATACACATGTTAGAATCTTTATTATCGTTTTCATAGTTGAAATTATTAACGCATATAATTAAGTAAAAAGGTCAACTTGGCGAAAATGTTGTAAACAGATATTTTCTTCAAAAATTCACATTAACAAACTTTCGTGCTATTTTATAAAATTGACTTGTTAATAAGCATTATGATATTTTCACCAAGTTGATTTTTTTGCTAAATATTAGTGTTATCAAGTTTAACTTTTAAAGCTAAAATAAAGAAATCTAACATGTTTATGTCCTTCTAGCAATCAATGTACATTTCGTAGAAAAATGTTTGTTTTATTAATAAAATATTAAAAAAATGGTTCAAAATTTGTACAACAAAACTTAACAACATGGGGTACAATTTTCAACTTGTAAATCCCTATGGCCATATTTAAATAAAACGCACAGTATAATGTAATCCTGTCATAATAATCTTTTAAATAAATATAATGAATGCACATTTCTATTATGTTTTGTATTGTGGAGGCTTCTACTCCGTTATACATGTTAATTTAGCAATAAAACACTTTTTACTTTGTTTGTATAACACTTTTTTATTTTACGTGACTGCAGTTTCGGCAACTTCAGCTACTACATGTTTGATAATAGCAAGCTTAAGTTACTGCAGTCACGTAAATTAAAAAAGTGTTATACAAACAAAGTTAAAAGTTTGTATAAATATAATTCTCAATAATTTTATGATTTTTAAAAGAAAGTGTATTTATTTTTACAATTGTTTCGCAAATTTATTGCTTCTTCAGGTGAATGAAAGTTTACAGTGAAATGGGAAAGTGAAATTAGAAAGTTTAAAGTGTTTTATTGTTTCTATTATGTAATTGAAAATGTAAATAAATCTTGAATAAGTTTTTTCATCTTCTAATTATAATGCAAATAAAGGATATTATATATAGAAATATATTTATTTAGGAATTATATACATTACTCAATAATATTATAATAAGATCTTGTATTTAAAATTGTCCTATAATAGGCTATCGACCCGAGGTCTTTCTGCCAAAAAGGGTATTATTAACTTTTATAAAATTAATTAACTTAAGGAATTTGGGGTGGAAAATAAAACGCTCATTTTTTTTTTAAATAAAAAATATATTCACATCTCCAGAATATATCGATCAATATACATAAAGAAAGAAATATTTACAAAAATAATAATCATTGTGGAAGAAGGAACTTAACCTAATATATAATTTAATATAACAAATATACTAGTAATTAATAAAAAACAACAATCAGTCTTAACGCATCCATTTGTCGATGGGATGGTAACTAAGTGGCAGTGTTTCTTTTTGAAGCCCATGGTTACCTCCTGTAACAAAAACAAAAAAAAAAAACATTAGCATATTATGTCAGATGAAAACACAATTAGACAACATAAAAATAAGTAGAACTGTATCATTTTAAAGAATAACAGAATTCTAAATAGATATCAATAGAATTTAAGTTTGATAATAAGAAATTAAAATTGGTGAAACTTTAGTAATTTAATAAAGTTTCAGTTATTCTAAGTTCTTATTATTTGTTGTAATTCGTTATTATTCGTTACTATTTATTAATATTCGATAATATTCGATAATATTCGTTAATATTCGTTATTATTCGTTAATATTCGTCAATACTCGTTAATATTCTTTAATATTCGATAATATTCGTAATATTTGTTAATGTTCGTTATTATTCGTTAATATTCATTATTATTCGATAATATTCGATAACATTCGGTTATATTCGTAAATATTTGCTAAGATTCGTTGTTATTCGCAGTTATTCATTGTCTATCGTTGTTATTCGTATATTATCAATAGTCATTTAACCCATTAGGCGCCGTTGAGAATGAACGCAACATTATTAATTTTTTATTAATTAAATTACTAACTAAGTTAATCTGATACATTGTGTTATTTAACCTGACTTGAGAATGTGTGAAGAAAAATGTAAAATTTTGTTGTTTCATTATTTCGATTGTTACTCTGTTATTTTTTAATGTTTTCAGTGTATTTTTAACTTCACAATATATCAGTGTTTTATACGCGTGGCGCATGAAGTAAAATTTCGAGTTTAGAAAAGCCTGAAAATTTGGTTTGGCCGCTCCGCTTCGCGGAGCGACCAACCCAAATTTCCAGGCTTTTCTAAACTCGAAATTTTACTTCATGCTTAATCCGGGAGTGGAAACACTCGTTCGAATCTTCAATTTGAACGCATTTATAAAATCGATGAATTTCTGAAAATTTACAGCGTATACTATACAGGGAGTTTTTCTTTTAAGTAAAGTATCTTCGGTATTCGCTTCAATTTGAAGCCTTAAATGAGTGTTTTCCACTCCCAGACTAAGCATGAAGTAAAATTTCGAGTTTAGAAAAGCCCCGTGAAAATTTGTCGAGGGTCGCGCAGCGACCCGAGACAAATTTTCTGGGCTTTTCTAAACTCGAAATTTTACTTCATGCGCCACGCGTATAAAACACTAAAATATTGTGAAATGTTAAAAGTTCATCTTCACTTTTATATAAATGAAACAATTTAAACACTTTCAAATATATATTGTATAACGCTACAACTGTTTCGCCATACTGTGGCTTCTTCAGGCGAAGAAAATCATTTCTTCGCCCGAAGAAGCCACAGTGTGGTGAAACAATTGTAGCGTTATACAATAGATATTTAAAAATGTATGTATATTTGAACTTCACTTGAAATCAGTGTTTTGTACGCGTGGCGCATGAAGTAAAATTTCGAGTTTAGAAAAACCCCGCGAAAATTTGTCTCGGGTCGCTGCGCGACCCTCGACAAATTTTCTACGCGGGGCTTTTCTAAACTCGAAATTTTACTTCATGCTTAGTCTGGGAGTGGAAAACACTCATTTAAAACTTCAAATTGAACTTTTTTTTAACGAATATCCGAATATTTTTCAAATTTTCTACGCGGGGCTTTTCTAAACTCGAATATAACTTCATGCTTAGTCTGGGAGTGGAAAACACTCATTTAAAACTTCAAATTGAACTTTTTATCTTCGGATATTCGTTAAAAAAAGTTCAATTTGAAGTTTTAAATGAGTGTTTTCCACTCCCAGACTAAGCATGAAGTAAAATTTCGAGTTTAGAAAAGCCCCGCGTAGAAAATTTGTCGAGGGTCGCGCAGCGACCCGAGACAAATTTTCGCGGGGCTTTTCTAAACTCGAAATTTTACTTCATGCGCCACGCGTACAAAACACTGATTTCAAGTGAAGTTCAAATATACATACATTTTTAAATATCTATTGTATAACGCTACAATTGTATCATCACACTGTGGCTTCTTCGGGAGAAGAAATGATTTATATACACTGTAATTGAGAAATTTATACTTTAAAGAAAAATGCTCTGTATGTATATTTAAAAGAAATATTTGCAGTATGTAATACAATAAGTCATTTATAGAAATCATTAAAAGAATTGCAGAATTTTACCTAATATCAACTTTTCGAGTCAACTCTATAATTACTCGGCCATTAATGGGTTAGTAAAGTTTCAGCTATACAAGGTCATAATTCGTTATTATTCGGCAATATTCGTTAGTATTTGTTAATATTCGTTGTTAATCGTAGTTATCCGTTGTTTATCGTTGTTATTCGTATATTATTTGATTGAATGGACTGAAAATACTTAAGTTGCTGGTCTTTTGTATAGAGCAACAAAAGGCCAGCAACTAAAGTCTTTTTAGTCTATTCAATCAAATAATATACGAGTAACAACGAAAAAAACAACGGAGTTCTATAGAGTGTAATAATGTGTGTTCAATTTTTTTAAACTTCTAGAGTGCCATGGAAAATATTCTAGGTTGGCAACTCTAAAAATATACATTATAACTATTATGCCTGACGATTTATATGTCAATTCCTGAAGTGTGTAGCCAACTTAAATTTCCAAAAAGATTAAATTATGGCACTCTAGAGTTTTTTTTTTTATTGAACACATAATACTATTGGCTTTATAAAGTGTTTATAGACCAACAATAGTTAATACATCAGATAAAAATATTTAATAATACAGTTTTTTCGGATGAATAGATAAACTCAAGGTAGTGCAAACGATCCGAGTGATTGTCGCAGCACGTGACCTCAAAGAGGGCCGAAAATCGCAATTTGCAAGAAGTGCGAGCGCAGTAGCCTTGCGTGCGTTGCACAATCCGCTGGCAAGGACGAAGGCGCGTTCTTGCTTTGGCCGGTGTGTGCATTGAGGAAGTGACCAGCAACAAAACGAGCCGAGAAAACCGAACGCGACGAAAATGCGCTCGTTACGCGCTCACCTTATCAGCAGCTCTGGCCTATTTAGATAAAAACAACCCGGTAAACGGTCAGACGCTTAATTAACGTCAATCACTTGAAAACAAACACACACACAAAAAAACATTCGGAGAAGAAAAAAAATGGAACACACAAACGGTGCGAAGCTGTGCTCGGCGTGTGTATTTATTGCATTGCCCCGAGCTTTAGAACGGTGACCTTCGTGTGCAACGCAATCCGGAACTTAATCCCGGTATGCGATTGTCTCGCTCCGATCGCGATGGGTATTTGTTGGGGATTTTATCTATGTGTACGAGGTCTTTCAACTACTGGAGGTATATATGGGTGTGTTTATGGTACTTTTGACGTTTGCTTCCGACTTGGGAGAATATATCTTTTAATGAATGGGATTATTCTCCTTAATTAACCACTTTCATACTTAATTGGAATAATCATTTCAAGTAATACTAGATCTAAACATCCTAGATCTAAATATAGTTTAGTTTTAATGGTATCCATATCCTAGTTCCTTAAAAAAAACCTTTAAGCATTACCTATGATATTAATCTAAAAAACAGGCTAATTCTGATGGTATTTCAAAAAAAAAATATATATTAAATGGTATCTATATGCTAAATACTTAAAAATTTCTTCAAATGCAATCAACTATGACAGTGATCTAAATGTACTTAGTTTAATTCTGATGTACCAACCATAATAGCAATTTAAACATAGTTTAATTCTGATGGTATTCTTAAAAATATATGTATTG
This sequence comes from Philonthus cognatus, assembly GCA_932526585.2. Classification (NCBI taxonomy): domain Eukaryota; kingdom Metazoa; phylum Arthropoda; class Insecta; order Coleoptera; family Staphylinidae; genus Philonthus; species Philonthus cognatus. The sequence goes on from OW052241.1 coordinate 158,795,289, forward strand.
GGATCCAAAACCTAGATCCTTAAAAATCTCTTGAAATATAATCTACCATGATAATAATCAAAATAAATTTAGTCTAAATCTGATAGTATTCAAAAAAAATATATTTAATTGTATCCATATGCTAGATATTCAAAAATACCTTCAAGCATAGATGCTAGATTGCAATGATATAAATATAGTCTAATTCTCATGATAACCTTAAAAATATATTTAATGGTATCCATAACTAATATCCTTAAAATCTCTTCAAGCATAATCTACCATGATGGAGATCTAAATGTACTTCGTCTAATTTTTATGTACTTAACTTAAAAGTAATATAAATATAGTTCAATTCAGATGGTATTCTTAAAAATATATTTAATAGGATCCATAACATAGCTCCTTAAAAATCTCATCAAATATACTCTACCATGATAGTGATCACAATGTACTTAGTCTAAATCTAATGGTATTAAAAAAGAAAAAAAATGGTATTCATATCCTAGATTCTTAAAAATATCGTTAAGTATAAATAGTAGATTGACAGTGTATATTAAAACCCATATAATCTGAGGTAGGTTTTTGGAAAATATGATAATATGACTTAAACTCTTAGTATTTATCAAGTAAGATTTTTAAGAATACCATCAGAATTAGACTATATTTTATTATTTAGGTAATGCTTGACACTCTTGATGGAACCGAATATACAAATTTGGTGAAGAAAAACACTTGTTTTGTTCCATAATTTTATTTTCAATTTCCTGACACGTGTTTCGGTCTTTACAGATCATTATCAAAGGTTAAACTAAATTATAAAGACCGAAACACGTATCAGGAAACTGAAAATAAAATCATGGAATAAAACAAGTGCTTTTCTCTACCAAATTTGTACATCTGGTTCCATCAAGAGTGTAGCGCACAACCATAAACTTTATATTGATATAAATATAGTCTAATTCTGGTGATATTCTTAAAAATCTTACTTGATAAGTACTAAGAGTATAGGTCAAATTAACACATTTTCCAAAAATTTACCTCAGATTATATGGGTTTCAATTTATACTGTCAAGATCAATTTTACTTGTTTAAAAAAACTATACTGCACTGACTTGTACTGTTAGAACACCTATCTGGCAGATGAAGGCACACCAGATAATGCAATAAAAGTGAAACCAACAAAATAGACTTATGTTCTTAGTACTTGCCATGTCACAAATATATTTAATGGTATCCATAACCCAGATCATTAAAATCTCTTTAAGCATAACCTTTTATGGTCAGTTATGATCTAAATATAGTCTGATTCTAATGGAATTCTTAAAACTATATTTAATGGTATCCATATTCTAGCTCGTTGAAAATCTCTTCAAGCATAACCTACCATGATAGTGATCTAAATATAGTCAAATCAAACAACAGAGTTTAATACAATCAACAGACATTGTTAAAAAATAAACAAACTTTGTTTAAACATTGAAACCACGAAATCGTCAATTAAAAAAAAAAAAAGAAAATACAGACGCTCAAAATTGATTGACATTTTCTCCATTTAACCAAAATTAGTAAATATTTTAGTTTTTTGTTAAATCAAAACATTTTGAAATCATAAACTTGTTAAATGGTGGAATTAATCATGAATAATAACAGACCGTCAATGATTTTAGAAAATAAGCAAATGTTGTTTAAAAGATACAAAAAGTACCATTTAATTTTGGCTTGTCTAACGCTCGTAAAAAGGCAAATCAAACGGCAAATCTTAATAAAATCAACAGAGATTGTTAAGAAATAATTAAACTATAAACTTAATTTAAAGAAAATTAGTGAATTATTCAGTTAATTCAGTAAAATTATAAAAGAAATCGAATCAATCTTGAAAAATAACAGATCGTCAATGATTTGATTAAAATTAGTAAATATTGTTAAGAACAAACAAAAGGCAATTTCGTTTAGGTTTTTGTAACGCTCGTAAAAAGTCAAATTTAATGGTAGATTTTAATAAAATCAACAAAGATTGTTAAGAAATAAAGCAACTTTGCCTTAACGTTGGAAAAATTGAATCTACATTTTTTTAATAAAATTATAGACGTTTAATATTGATTGAAATTCTCTCAATTTAATCAAAATTAGTGTCACATTCAGTTTCTTCTGTTAAATCATAAAAACATTTGAATTAATCATGAAAAACAAAAATTCCAACTATTTAATAAATATGAGCAGATATTGTATGAAAGAAATATACAGCAATTATTTAAATTTTAATATTGGAAAAAGAAAAATTAACAGAAGCTCAAAATACAAAATTCATGAATTTTGACGAAATCATGGAAATGGACGATAATCGTCGAAGTTCACTAACATTATTTTTTGGGGGTACGAACATAACAAAAATTTAGATTTGGTTTGTGTGTTAATTTCCATGATTTTGTAAAAATTCATCACTTTACACGTCACGTGTCCATGTACACGCTTTCTGGGGGCCACATACGTAACTGCAACCTTGACAAGCATACATGATCAATTTTTTGTACAAGCATACTTGAACATCTGTATGAAAATATAACTCATAGCTTACTAGAACGAATTTTCAACCAATGAGATGCAAGGAAAGCCGTAGGTACATGTCTATCACCGCGATGATAAAAAACAAAAAAAGCGAAGATAAGTTGTTCTGTCATTCGAAACGTCAAAATGGACGAAAATTGCTGGTGTAAAGTTTCGTGCGGTGATATTAATAGAAAAGTAAAAAGTGCGACGCCAAAAAACACCGTCATAAACAAAGAATAGCAGTGGCGGAGATTACGAACTTTTGTGCGGTTAAAAATTCACAATCAATAGGGAAACGACAATTTCACATCTGTCGATAATGTTGAGGGACTCGCATTATTTTATTCGTTATATTCTCTCACTAAATATAACTCGTGATATGATTAATTATCGATGATATTTTGTCGTTGAAACCGAAGCAGCACTCATTGAATCTGCAGCTCGGTTTCAACTTCAAAATATCATCGATAATAATCATACCACTCGTTTTATTACGGCTGATAAATTTGTTTGCTTGCTTGAGAAAAATTATCATACAGACTTTCAAGCATGAGGTGGTATTGATGTAGCGAACTAAACGCTCGCAGTAACGTACATTTGGTATGTTCGTACCCTAACACTAAACAAAAAGTGTAATCATCAGTCAAAAATTCGTTGTGATTCAAACGAAAAACAAATATTAATTTAATAAAATACAACACTTTAACTTTGTATAACACAATATTTTTTATTTTTGTGACTGCGGTTTCGGCAACTCAACTTGCCATTATTAAACAGAGTTGATAATGGCAAGTTGAGTTTCCGAAACTGCAGTCACAAAAATTAAAAATATTGTGTTATACAAACAAAGTTAAAGTATTTTATTTTATTGAATTAACATGTGTGACAAAGTAAAAGCCTAAACCGTTCATAATTTAATTATTAATTTCCTATTAATGCTTTTTCTAAGGGCACGAACAGTTTCTAAATATATTCTATTCTATTTTATTGTTTACAATTCAATAGATTGTTCAATGCTTAGGGCCTGTTGCACTGGTTCAACTCTGAACTAAAGTTCAAAGTGAGATTATAACAATACTGTCATCTTGAACTCGAGCTTAGCTTAAACTCAAGTTCAACGTTTTTAGTGCAACTAAGGAATTTATTTCACTTCTGATGATTGGGCTTTGTGATCTCTGCAATAAAAACGAAGTTTGTTAATTTCTCAAAAACTACGTTGATTACTAATTCTGACATTTCTATCATATTTTTAATGTGTCCACATAAAATACCAATTTCTAGTGTTTTTTTTTTACAATTCCAGTCAACTGTAAGTATCTATAATTTTGTTTAGTATTGCTCAATTTAGACTTTTCTTGAATTAAAGCAAAGTATTTTCGTTTCTTAACAATTTACATCAATTTAATAATAAAAATTATACATAGCTATTTTATTTTAAAAATGTATATCAATTTTATTAATATCTGATATTTATTTGTTTTTTATGATAAAAAAAGAAATATAAATTGTTTTAAAAATTGCATTTAAATTAAAGGATAAACCTTTGTAGTCACACCAATAAAAATCAATAATTATTATATTTATAATTTTAATTGGTGAATGTTTCCTTTTCTTGCGTCATAACAAAGTTTGTGCTTTTAACGAGTGTCTTCCACTCCCAGACTGAGCATGAAGTAAAATTTCGAGTTTAGAAAAGTCCCGTGAAAATTTGTCTTGGGTCGCGCAGCGACCCGAGACAAATTTTCTGGGCTTTTCTAAACTCGAAATTTTACTTCATGCGCCACGCGTATAAAACACAGATTTTAAGTGAAGTTCAAATATACATAAATTTGACAATATTATAGTGTTTTATACGCGTGGCGCATAAAGTAAAATTTCGAGTTTAGAAAAGCCCAGAAAATTTGTCTCGGGTCGCTGCGCGACCCTCGACAAATTTTCACAGGGCTTTTCTAAACTCGAAATTTTACTTCATGCTTAGTCTGCGACTTGTTTAAAGCTATAAATTGAATTAAAAAAAAAAACAGTGAATATCCGCAATCATTGTATCAATTCTATGGTATGTCATTATTTTTATAAAATCACATTACTTTTTCTTAATTATTTTAGCTGTAAATTTTCTGACATTCGTTGATTTTTAAAAGAGTTCAATTCCAAGCTTTAAACGAGTGTTTTCCACTCCCAGACTAAGCTTGAAGTAAAATTTCGAGTTTAGAAAAGCCCCGTGAAAATTTGTCTCGGGTCGCGCAGCGACCCGAGACAAATTTTCTGGGCTTTTCTAAACTCGAAATTTTACTTTATGCGCCACGCGTATAAAACACTATAATATTGTCAAATTTATGTATATTCGAACTTCACTTAACATCTGTAAAAAAAAATCTATAAAACACTATAATATTGTCAATTTATGTATATTCGAACTTCACTTAAAATCTGTGTTTTATACGCGTGGCGCATGAAGTAAAATTTCGAGTTTAGAAAAGCTCAGAAAATTTGTCTTGGGTCGCTGCGCGACCCTCGACAAATTTTCACGGGGCTTTTCTAAACTCTAAATATTTCTTCATGCTCTTAGTCTGGGAGTGGAAAACACTTGTTTTAAGCTTCAAATTGAAAAAAAGAAAAAAAACAGTGAATGTCCGCAATCGTTGTATCAATTCCATGGTATGTCATTATTATTATAAAATCACATTACTATTTCTTAATTATTTTAACTTAGAGAAACGTAAAGTGTTAAGTGTTAACATTAATAAATTTAGAATTTTTCCCTCTACGAAAAAGTGAAATACATTTTGTCTCTAAAATAAACAGCGAAGCCAATATTTGAACACTTTAAAATTAACATGCGATTTCTTAAGTTGCGCCCGCCAAGTCAACACCCGGTATAACAGTTTAATGTTTTCTTTGTATCAGAATTATTTCTAACTGTTCAATTTCGTTTTTTTTATCTGCAATCAAAACTGCGTTTACTCAGCCCTTAACAATACTAAAAAAACTTGATACTAGTTACAGAGCTTTAATAAGGAAGTCATTTCGTATAATGTGAAAATCGCCGGTGCGAAAAATAATTGAAGAGAAAAAAGAGAAATCTTTCCGCGACCAGTTTTCTAAGCGAAACGCATCTCGTTTTCACTTTCGCGGTCAATGCCAATGACATAATTTCGCGATCGATCCCGTCCTTCGACACGTAATGCATATTTAATGGCATTATCATTCGCACGGTTCCAGTGCATTTCAGCCGCAGTAATGTCGACTAGTGGCATTTAGAAATCACAAAGGTCAAGTCTAAGACTTGTGCTTAGGACAAGCTCGGACACGACAATCACGGGGTTAGATCGAAGGAAAAAATGTTAAATCACGTTTGGATGTTTTCGAAACGCGAAATTGTTGGAATTTTATGGAGGAAATAGCAGAATCAATACAGGTTGATAAATTTGAAGGATGGATATTTTTGCATGATTATAATTTAAGAATATTGACCTCCAAAATTTCATCTGCTTTTTATATGTTGAATTAATTTCTCACTTAACCCGAGGTGAAACATATCATCTGCTTTGAATCATTTTTCCTGTATTTGAGAATGTATCACGTTTTGATCTTTCTGAAAACAAAAATCGCCGAGATTTGGTTTTTGATTAATGTTTCTTGTTTAACACATGTGAAAATTGGTATGTTTTGATCTTTCTAACATTAAAAATCGAGGAGATTTGGATTTTGATTAATGTTTTTTGTTCGATACACGTGAAACAAAAATTAATACAGGTTGATGAGTCTGAAGGATTTTTGAAAACAAAAATGGTGGAGATTTGGTTTTTGATTAATGTTTCTTGTTTAACACATGTGAAAATTGGTATGTTTTGATCTTTCTAAAATTAAAAATCGAGGAGATTTGGATTTTGATTAATGCACTGACTATAGAGGCTTCTACTTCGTTATGCATTGTTGAACATAAATAAAACACTGTTTATCACTTTGTTTGTATAACAATAACCAATTGTTATACAAACAAAGTGATAAACAGTGTTTTATTTTGATTAATGTGTTTTGTTCGATACACGTGAACAAAAATCAATACAGGTTGATAAGTCTGAAGGATGGGGATTTTTGCATGATTATAATGTAACAAGATTGACCTCCAATATTTTATCTGCTTTTAATCATTTTTCCCGTGTTTGACAAGAATGTATAACGTTTTGATCTTTCTGAACACAAAAAACGTAGAGATTTGGATTCTGACTCATGTCTCTTATTTAATACATGTGAAAAAATGGTATGTTTTGATCCTTGTAAAAATAAAAATCGAGGAGATTTGGAGTTTGAAGGATGGAGATTTTTGTAACAAGATTGACTTCCACTATTTCATATGCTTTTGATCATTTTTCCTGTGTTTAACGAGAATGTATCACGTTTTGATCTTTCTAAAATTAAAAATCGTAGAGATTTGGATTTTGATTAATGTTTTAACACGTACAAAAAATGGTATGTTTTGATCTTTCTGAAAATAAAAATCGAAGAGATTCTAATTTTCATTAATATTTCTTGTTTAACACATGTGAAAAAAAAATAGAAGGATAGATCTATTTGAAAACAGAAACAGTGCAGATAAAGAATTTTGCATTGTTATAATGTTACAAGATTGACCACTATTTCATCTGCTTTTGATCATTTTTCCAACATACCAATTGTTTTGATCTTTCTAAAAATAAAAATCGAGGAGATTTCTATTTTGATTAATGTTTCTTGTTCGATACATGTGAAAAAAAAAATCGATACAGGTTGATAAGTCTGAAGGATGGGGATTTTTGCATGATTATAATGTAACAAGATTGACCTCCAATATTTTATCTGCTTTTAATCATTTTTCCCGTGTTTGACAAGAATGTATAACGTTTTGATCTTTCTGAAAACAAAAATCGTGGCGATTTGGATTCTGATTCATGTCTCTTATTTAATACATGTGAAAAAATGGTATGTTTTGATCCTTGTAAAAAAAATTGAGGAGATTTGGATTTTGATTAATGTTTCTTGTTCAACACAAGTGAGAAAAAAAAATTGATAAGTTTGAAGGATGGGGATTTTTGTAACAAGATTGACTTCCACTATTTCATATGCTTTTGATCATTTTTCCTGTGTTTAACGAGAATGTATCACGTTTTGATCTTTCTAAAATTAAAAATCGTAGAGATTTGGATTTTGATTAATGTTTTAACACGTAAAAAATAGTATGTTTTGATCTTTCTGAAAATAAAAATCGAAGAGATTTTAATTTTTATTAATATTTATTGTTTAACACATGTGAAAAAAAATGGTAGGATAGATCTATTTGAAAACATAAACAGTGCAAATGAAGATTGTGTTTAATGTGTGTTAACCAAAGATGAAACAAAAATTGGAAGGCTAGATCTGATTCTTGTTCAACACATCTGAGAAAAAAAAGTTGATAAGTTTGAAGGATGGGGATTTTTGTAACAAGATTGACATCCATTATTTCGCATGCTTTTGATCATTTTTACTGTGTTTGACGAGAATGTCTCACGTTTTGATCTTTCTAAAATTAAAAATCATAGAGATTTGGATTTTATTTATTGTTTTAACACGTAAAAAAATGGTATGTTTTGATCTTTCGAAAAATAAAAATCGAAGAGATTTTAATTTTCATTAATTTTTCTTGTTTAACACACGTGAAAAAAAAATGGAAGGATAGATCTATTTGAAAACAGAAACAGTGCAGATGAAGATGTTGTTTAATGTGTGTTAACCAAAGATGAAACAAAAATTGGAAGGATAGATCTTCGGGGAAGCAAAAATCATGGAGATTTGGATTTTGGTTATTTCTTCTTCAACACAGGTGAAACAAATTGGAAAGATAGATCTTTTCTAAAACAAAAATCGAGGAGATTTGGATTTTGATTAATGTTTCTTGTTCAACACATATGGAATAAAAGATGTTAACAGTCTGAAGGACAAGGATTTTTGCATGGTTATAATGTACCCTTGTGTTTCCTGATTGATAATTCTATGAGTTCTGGTATATTCCCCGAAAAGTTAAAAGTCGCTATAGTGAAACCGGTTTACAAAAAAGGTGATTCGTCAAACATAGAAAACTTTAGACCTATTTGTTTTTTGTCGACGTTCTCTAAGATATTTGAATACATTGCAGCTGAGCAATGTAAATCGTTTTTTTTTTAATTTAAACTTTTTTCAGAACATCAGCATGGTTTTACGGAAGGTAAAAATATCAATACCGCACTATACGACTTTACCCAATCCATTATAGAAGGAATGGAGTCAGGTGAAATGGCTTGTGGCATTTTTTTGGACTTGTCCAAGGCGTTCGACTGTATCGACCATAGTATGCTGCTCTCTAAATTGTATAATTATGGAATTAGGGGTGCAGCATGTGATTGGTTTAAAACCTATCTTATTGGCAGGAAACAAATGGTAGAAGTAGTATCCGAAAACACAACATATCGTTCGGATGCCTTGGATATTGTCCTGGGGGTGCCGCAGGGGAGTATTTTGGGTCCATTTCTTTTTAACGTATACATAAATGATGTATTTAAAGTGATAGATGATAACAAATACAACATCGTTAACTATGCTAATGATACGAACATCTGTGTACGCTCTAAAAATATTACCGATCTAGAGATAAGCGTAACTTCCACGTTGAACGCATTAAAAATATGGTTTGATAACAACCAACTGATCTTAAACGAAGATAAGACCAAATACGTAATTTTTAAAAAATCGGAGGCAACACAATATCCCTTGCAAATTACTATCAACTCTACCAATATTGATTTAACAAATGACACTAGATTTTTGGGAATATTTATTGACAATAAAAATAAATGGTACAAGCATATTGAATATATTTCTTCGCGCTTATGCACAGCATGTTATATGTTAAAAATCTTAAAGCCAAATGTATCTTTCCATATACTAAAAACTGTGTATTTTTCAAATTTCATATCATTAGTTCGCTATGGCATAATTTTCTGGGGTAGCTCCTCGCATTTAAATAACATACTAAGTTTACAAAAACGTGCGCTAAGAACCATGCTAGGTTTAAGTCCTCAAGAATCTTGCAGGACGTTAATTAAAAACAATGGCTTACTAACAGTTGTTGGTATATATATTTTGGAATGTTTGGTATTTGTCAAGAAATATTTTCATTATTTTAAGCCAAATGTTAACGAACATTGCTATTCTACGAGAAATAAAAGTACGCTAGTGTACCCTAAACATAAATTTACATTAACAGAGAGGGGTGATCACTACTCGTGTCTGCGACTTTACAATAAAATACCAATATTTACAAAAACTGAGTTAAATCCGGTGAGATATAAAAATTACGTGATCGATATATTGCGGGAAATTGAACCGTATACTATAGAGGAATTATTCTGTTGCGAAATTGATTCCATCCTTTTTTGACGCCGTTCCAATATAAAATAGCAGTAAGTAGTGTGCGGTGGTATTATTGTTAATATGATTGTGTGTTATCGCTGTATTATTTATTTATTTATTGGAATAAAGCTTATTATTATTATTATAAAGATTGACCTCCACTATTTCATCTGCTTTTGATCATTTTTCCTGTGTTTGACGAGAATGTATCACGTTTTGATCTTTCTAAAATTAAAAATCCTAGAGATTTAAATTTTGATTAATGTTTCTTGTTTAACACATGTAAAAAATGGTATGTTTTGATGTTTCTGAAAATAAAAATCGATAAAATTTTGATTTTGATTAATGTTTCTTGTTTAACACATGTGGTAAAAAAATGGAACGATAGATCTATTTGAAAACAAAAACCGTGCAGATGAAGATTGCGTTTACTGTTCCATCTGTGTTGAACAAAGGTGAAACAAAAATTGGAAGGATAGTTCTTCGGGGAAACAAAAATCATGGAGATTTGGATTTTGGTCATTTCTTCTTCAACACAGGTGAATCAAATTGGAAAGATAGATCCTTTCGAAAACAAAAAATTGTGAAAATTTAGATTTTGCCTATTGTTTCTTGTTCAACGTAGATGAAAAATGGAAGGATCGAGAACTTTACATAATTATAATTTAACAAGATTAACCTCCAATGTTTAATCTGATTTTGAAGGTATTTTTTTTAGCAGAATCTAAGTAAAACTATCCAATGTTTAATCTGATTTTGAGGGTATTTTCTAGCAGAATCTAAGTTAAATTACCCAATGTTTAATTTGATTTAGAAGGTATTTTTTAGCAGAATCTAAGTAAAAATACCCAATATTTAATCTGATTTTTTAAGTATTTTCTAGCAGAATCTAAGTTAAAATACCCAATATTTAATCTGGTTTTTAAGGTATTTTCTAGCAGAATCTAAGTAAAAATACCCAATATTTAATCTGATTTTTAAGGTATTTTCTAGCAGAATCTAAGTTAAAATACCCACTGTTTAATCTGATTTTGAATACACAGTTAATATATATTAGGTTGCTTAAAATCGTTGTTACATGCGTTTTTGAACTTTACTCAAATCGGCGTTTTATACGCGTGGCGCATGAAGTAAAATTTCGAGTTTAGAAAAGCCTGAAAATTTGGTTTGGCCGCTCCGCGCTTCGCGCTACGCGACCAAACCAAATTTTCAGGCTTTTCTAAACTCGAAATTTTACTTCATGCTTAGCCTGGGAGTGGAAACCCTCGTTAAGGGTAAGTCATTACATTTCTATTAATTGTCCATGTATATAATAAGTTATACCGCTGAAACGACGATATTGTGGTTTACTATTTATCCAATATTTAATTTCATTTTCAAGGTATTTAATTATTTTGTAGCAGAATGCTAGTTAAAATATCTACAATATATTCTCAAAGCAGTAAGTGAACAGACCAAGCAAAGATCTTCAAAAAATCTCCTCAAATGAAGAAAAATCAAACAAAAATCCCTTTTATTTTATGTTTTTTAAGACTACAAATTTTAAAAATCGTAAAAATTCTTGTGTTTTATTTTTCCATAATCAAAGTAAGGGAAATGATAAAGAAGTTAAAATACCCAATGTCTAATCTGATTTTGAAGGTATTTTCTAGCAGAAGCTAAGTTAAAATTCCCAATGTTTAATTTGATTTTGAATATACAGTTAATATATATATATTGGGTTGCCTATAATAATAATAATAATATTTGAATTTCACTTCAAATCGGCGTTTTATACGCGTGGCGCATGAAATAAAATTTCGAGTTTAGAAAAGCCTGAAAATTTGGTTTGGTCGCTCCGCGCTTCGCGCTACGCGACCAAACCAAATTTTCAGGCTTTTCTAAACTCGAAATTTTACTTCATGCTTAGCCTGGGAGTGGAAACCCTCGTTAAGGGTAAGTCATTACATTTCTATTAATTGTCCATGTATATAATGAGTTTTACCGTTGAGACGACAATATTGTGGTTTTCTTTTTATCCAATATTTAATTTCATTTTCAAGATATTTAATTATTTTGTAGCAGAATGTAAGTTGAAATATTTTCAATTTATTCTCAAATCTTTAGGTAAGTAAAGAGATAAACATCTTCAAAAATTCTTCTCAAAGATATTAGATGATAGATAATTCTTGTTGAACATTGGTAAAAAAAAAAAATTATTAAATGATTCGAGACTTACACTCGCAGTAAAGTACATTTGGTATGTTAGTACCCTAACACTAAACCAAAAGTGTAATCATCAGTCAACAATTCGTTGTTATTTAAACGAAAAACAAATATTCATTTTCTAGGAATGCTTTCAAGGCATTTGATTATTTTCTAGCAGAATGTAAGTTAAAATATCTTCAATTTATTCTCAAATCTCCAGTTTAGTGAAAAAATAAACATCTTCAGAAATTATTATCAAAGATATTCGATGATGGATAATTCTTGTTCAACATTGGTAAAACAAAAAATTAAAGAATTCGATGGTTTTTCCTATTTACAATTCAACAAGATTGGCCTCCAATATTTAAAGGTTTTTTAACAGAATTTACTGAATCTCTAAAATGCATAAATCTGTATGTAGGAGGTAAACTACACCTAGTCAATTTTTTTTTCAAAATACTATTTTATATACTGTTGGAATCAGAATTTTCAGCGTAGTTTCTCTCATATACAAAAATGTATAAATAACACACTGTTTCATCAAAATTGGTGACGAAGGATTTAGATTAATGTTTCTGTATTTTATCATTAGTAATATAATTTAAAATTTTTGGTTAAAAAAGCAATTGATTCAGGAATTTGGAAATTTTTTATAAATGCATAAATAACATACTAATTTAGTTTAACATTAGTTATGAAGAATTTAAATGACTTTTTCTGAAATATATCATTAGTGTTATAATTATAATTTTTCGGTTAAAAATTCAATTGGTTTAAGAATTTAGAAAATCACACGAATTTATATATAAAATGCGGAGGTTATCTTTTCACGTTGAAAAGTGAAACCGCTCGAAACATGCCCTGTGAAATAATTAGCATAAAGTGGATCGTCTAGGAATTAATTGGGTGGAATCTCGTTAATAGTTGGTTATTAATGAAAGTGAAAGATGAAGAAGATAAAAAAATATAGAAAATTGCTTTGGACGCGGTTTAATCACGAAGCTTCGAAACTGGACAAGATCACATGTATTTACTATTTAATACGAGTACAGGAAAAAACGAACGCTCAAAAAGTTCACTTCAGGAACTTCTGATTAGTTTTTTGACTAATTTGATTTTATGTGCATCTTTGATTAATATAAGGATTAAACAAATAAATTAATAGTTTATATAGAGATTCGGTTTTTTGAGTTACGTGAGGACTTAAATTAAACTTGGAATCAGAACACTAACACTTTCTTCACAATAAATTTTATTTTAATAGATACGCATTTCGAGTATTATCTACTTATTATCAATAGCTTACTGACTAGTATACAAAAGTTGCTCTGTATTTATACCTTTGAACTATTTGGGATTGAAATCCATTATATCTGGAAATATTTTTGTACTGGTTTGAGTTTAAATTTTGCTATGATTTTTTTTGTCAAATCATTGCAATTTAAATGTAAATGTATTATTGTATTATTAAATTGGAGATTCCGTTAATAAATTGAATTAAATTAAGACTTAAAAAGGTATTTCGGGAAATTTCGTTTGTTGAGAGATGGTTGTGAAAACCCTGGATAAGGTTAACAAGTATGGTTGCCGGGTCTGATTGAGATTATTAAATCTAAAAATGGAGTATCAAAAAATGGATTAAATATAATATAAAAAATTACGACTACTCGTGTAACTATGAGAAGCGTAAGCTTATTTTCTCGAATTCAAATAGTTTTGAATTTAAATTATTCTTAGATTAAATATGTTGGAAGCAATAGAAAACAGGAAAACTAACCTTCATTTTAATTTAAACCCATTTTAAATCAAAATAAAGGTTAGTTTTCCTGTTTTCTATTGTTTCCAACATATTTAATCTAAGAATAATTTAAATTCAAAACTATTTGAATTCGAGAAAATAAGCTTACGCTTCTCATAGTTACACTGGTAGTCGTAATTTTGTATATTATATTTAATCCATTTTTTGATAAACCTTTTAGAAGTTTTTTGTTGTTTATCGATAATTCATCCCTTTTAGGTACAAATACACCGTATCTTTGGTAAACTAGCTAGTAAGCTATTGATAATGAGTACATAGTACTCGAAATATACATCTAGAAAAATAAAAATTATTATGAAGTATGTGTTGGTTTTTTCATTCCAAGTTTAACAGTTTATAGTTCAAATTGTTTCACGACGGGTTAGGTAAGAAATTAATTAAATTCAATACTAAATACACACATTACAAGTTTCACAAGATTAGAGAAACAAATCGAGTGTTTTTATTTGTTTTATTATTTTTAACTTTATCACCAAGTGTGACACTTATTCAAGAAATCTTTGATTAGAGTTAGCTATAATATTCGCTACCCTCTCCGCGACCAAACCAAATTTTCAAGCTTTTCTAAACTCAAAATTTTACTTCATGTTTAGTCGGGGAGTGGAAGCACTCGTTTGAAGCTTCAAATTGAACGTTGTTATAAGATCGACGAATGCCTGAACATTTACAGCATATACAAAATCTATATTTAAATGAAAAATGCCCAGTTGATTGTTAAGGCACTTATTTTTTTTTAATCCATTATCACTTAATATAATAGCAGACTATTTATGATTTTCAACTTTTTATTTACTCACTACAATTGTTTCGCTACACTGTAGCTTTTTCAGGTGAAGAAATATAATTATATTTCTTTACCTGAAGAAGCTACAGTGTAGCGAAACAATTGTAGTAAGTAAATAAAAAGTTGAAAATCATAAATAGTCTGCTATTATATTAAGTAAAAATGCCTAGTATGTAATATAATAAGTTATTCATGGATAATAAAAAGAAGTGCAGAATTTTACCTACAATCAATTTTTAGAGTTAACTCTATAATTGCTCGGCCGTTAATGTGTTAATATGATCTAAGAGATAGAACAATAGAGGGATTTTCACGGTTTTTAAGATTATATAATATTATCCGGATTACAAGCCTTTTACGAAGATCAAAGTCAAGTAATCGAGTAAATCCACATGAGGGGTTGCACTAAGAGCGCCTGGAGCGCTCAAAGCCGATTTAAAACATCCGAGAAGAAGCTCGTCAAGCATAAAAGTATTTATATATATAAAAAAAAATAAGATGATATAATACGTTCTCGTTGGGCATTGTAACGAAATTCCTGGGTCATTGTCCTCCAGCTGTCATTCATCCGTCCACAGCCGGAGGAGAGCTCTAGGGTCCATACCTTCAAATATTACTAGGTTAACACCATACCAGGTGAGCCAGCCTCACGATTATTAGCACCGAATTACAGGTTTTCACGGTGATGAATCACCGTTTTACGTTTTCCGGTCGGCTTTTCGCGTCCATTACAATTTACACATACCTGTACGCCATGGCGTGGAGCTAATGAACTATGTAGGAAGTGCTCCTCGTCGGCACTTGTCGATTAAAACAAAAAAACGGGGGGTTTTAAAATAAATAAATAAATTTCGGGCTCTTCTCCGGCGCGTGAGAGAATACCCGGTGGTGGAAGTGAAGTGTAGGTAGACGCCTCTATTGTAAATGGGTTTGATGAGTCGGAGCGTTGTTGAGGTGGACTGATGATCTTGCGGTGTCAATGATCTTACGAACACAACCATAAAAGTGAACTTGGTGTGTATTATTTTGGTGGGTATGTGTACTGAATTTTTAAAGGCGAGTGCTAATCGCGTCTTGGAATTTAAATAAAACTCGCCCGAACGAGTGTTTTTCAAATAATTTAGCTTTTTATTCATTCACAAAAAGACAATACTTTAAATTTAATCAACATTCCTTGAGTTATTAGGAAAAAAATCTTAAAGAACCAATGTTTTGCTTAATTGTTGAGAAGGTATAACCGCCAAGGTCATTGCCCGTGAGTATTCATTGCAAATTTTGTATGTGGAAATTATTTATGTTTATGACAAGATGTTTTATACTCAAGGCCACTGCATTTTCTTCTCAAGGTCACAATAAATTACAAAACACTGCAATTCAAGTTAAAAAATCTTAAATAAAATATATTTCTGTTTTTTTTTTCTCTCAAAAAAAATCATTATGCATTTGATATTTTAATACATTTCACAGGCCTAGCCAGGGGCGGATTTGGCTCAACAAGCCCGGTCTAGGTCGACACAAATGAGGGCGCCACATTGCATTCGAGTGCAAACAAAAGAGCAAGTAAATAGTTTATTCTAGACAAAAGTAGCTTTCATTTTGTAATTTTGCCTGTGCGGCCAACTTTTTCTTATTAAGCCGTGGATTAAGGATTTTTATATAAAAATGTAAACTGTTTTTTTACTTTTAAACATACCATGTTATACATAAATATAAATCATTGCACATGTTATCGAATTTTATTCAAATGAATTATATGAAAAATAATCATAAAGTTGGTGACTTGTATAGTCCTCAATTTTATAATTATTTTTTTAAATATTATACATTTTTTGTTGTCATTTATACCTAAATATTTAAGTTGTTTTTTTTGCTTTTAAACATACCAAATTGGTTACATAATGTACATAAAAATGAAACATTGCACATGTTTTAAATTTGTTTTAAAGAAACAATGCCATCCTATATTCCCACAAACGAATTCTCATCATTTTAAGCATAGAAGTATTTGTAGAATTTTTCTAAAAGTTAGTATTTTTCATAGCAATAACTTCAGAAATGTAAATTTTAAGAATTTTTTACATAATAAAGGGTGTTCAAATAAGTATTTGTAGAATTTTTCTAAAAAAATGTATAAAAATGAATTCTCATTATTTTAAGCATAGAAGTATTCCTTGATAATGGCTATATGCCGAAACTAGTCGGAATAAATCAAATATTTTGTGAAACGAACCAAGTGATTTTTATTTAAATAATATTCATACTTATATATAGAAGTATTTGTAGTATTTTTCTAAAAGCGAGTATTTTTTGTAGCAAAAACTTTAATAATGTAAATTTTAAGAATTTTTTAGATAATAAAGGGTGTTTAAGTTTGGAATTGGCTGTGATTCAGATAACTTGCGTCTTTACTAAGACCTTCTGCGCCAGTCACATTAGGCATTGCCAAGGATCAACGTTAAAATAAAGAATCACTCTGTTTGATAATGGCAAGTTGAGTTGTCGCAACTGCAGTCACGAAAATAAAAATATTGTGTTTTACAAACAAAGTTAAAGTGTTTTATTTTATTCGAAATAAAGGGTTTATTTTGGCATAAACCATTGTTCAGGACTCAATAATGACTAATAATAACTAACTAATAACTGTGACTCAATACTTGATCCGACTGAATCATATTTAACTTGAATATGATTCAAGTGAAGCGGAGCGACCAAACCAAATTTTCAGCTTTTCTAAACTCGAAATTTTACTTCATGCTTAATTTGGGAGTGGAAACACTCGTTCGATACTTTAAATTAACCGCTTTTATATAATCGCCGAATGCATGAAAATTTACAGCGTATACATTATGTATATTTAAGAGAAACATTTAAAGTATGAAATACAATGTCATTCATTGAAATTATTAAAAGAGAAGCAGAATGTTACTTAAAATTAACGTTTAGACTTAACTCTATAATTGCATGGCTATTAATGGGTTAGAAAAAGCTAAGAAAAATTCATTAAAATAAATCAATTTTGTAACACATTATACACAAAAAACAATACTTTCCCTTGGATTTTTTGTTTAACATATTGGGAAAAGTAAAAATGAATCATTGCACAAGCAAGATAAACTAATAAAAGAAAAAAAAATATTGGAAGTAATATTTGCTTATACTTTTATTTTTCTCACATAAAAACATATTGTAGCAGGTAGACAAAAAGTTAAACTAGCTTTAAAACACGTAAAGATAAGGTATTCTTTAACCTTGTTGCACAGAGAAATTTCTGGCTGACAAAAAAAAGCGAAAGGGTTAAACACAATAAAACAATTTATTGTCGTCACTGAAAAATACAGAAGCCTTTCGCCCAAATTTTTTGTACCTTTTTCAATCAATAAAGGGTTGTTTTTTACGATTGACAATAAAGCAATAAAAAAATGTGCAATGCTATGATGCAATACAAAAATACAATATAAAACCCGATTTTTTTTAGATGACCAAAAAAAAACAATATCATACAAACAGTTTCAAAATATATATTTGAAAACAACCCAAAACACAAAAAAAATGTGACGGAAACAGTTTTTATAAGCTTACAAAAAAAAACGTTACTATGTAAACAGATAGCAATGTTATTTTTAACGTGTACTGAAACAACTGTGTTGTAAAACTTATAAAATATTTTCTTCATAAAATGAACTAAATTAAAATTGTAATGTACTCTTAAACAATTTTCACAATTCTTTGTAAACTAAAGAAGAATTATGATGTAAACAGTTTGTATAATTCTTTATAAAATTAATCAAAACACAATTTATAGTTTTAGTTTATTAACTTAAACTAAAGGCAAAAATAGTATTTTTCCTATGATAAATAAAGTTATTTATTTATAAATATACTCTAGTTTTAGTTAATTTTTATAATAAACATTAACTAAAAAATGTGTATTACTTAATTTTATATTGAATTGTTATAACTAAAAACTTATAGGAATATGTTTTTTTGAGTTACGTGAAGATATATATTATATTCAATAAATTGCAATCAATGTGATAAATTTTATATAGGACAAACACAAAGAAATGTAGGAACCCGATTTAAAAAACACATTTATCACATAAAAAATCAGAATCCCGAGAAATCATCGGTAGCACATCATACAATAACTACAGGTCATGAATTTTCGATAAAAATACAAGCCTTCTAAAATGTTCATCAAAAAATAAATTAAATATGTTGGAGGCAATAGATATGAAAAAGCAGCAGAACGAACTTCTTAATTTTGATTTAAGCCATTAAGTAACCCTTTGTTAGATTTAATAGCCTCAATCAGCCCCGACTAACACATTTGTTAACCTTATCTATAATTTTTCCCGATATTCCCCTTACCCATGTAATTTCCCGAAATATTTGTAGGTATAAATACGTCGCATCCTTTGTAATCTAGTCAGTAAGCTATTGATAATGAATACTTAGTATTCGAAATGTACATCTAGCAAAATAAAAACTTATTGGGAAGAAAGTGTTAGTATTTTCACTCAAGACTAAAAACTTAGTTTTGTTCAAGATGTGTAAAAACTGTTAAATTATAATTACAATCCTCAGTGCCGAGATTCTTTTCGCAATCTACAACAAGTTAGTCTTACAAAGACTATATCAAACACTCATTGAAACAAGTTAGACTAACTTGTAGATTGCGAAAAGAATTCTGCAACCAAGAATTGGCAATTTCATTTATAATTACAATTCACATCTTCACTGCCGCAGTTTAAAAACCGATTAAAGCGCATTAAGTTGACAAATTTCATACAATGACCAGTGATCATAATTATTTATATTTATCTTTTAATTCAATATTTTATTCCTACATGTTATTTATTGCTTTAATGTTGTTCATTTCAATTGTAAAAAAGGTGAATTCCGTAAATAAAGAATAATAATAATAATAATAATTTTACTTTAACATTTTTTATAAAGTACTAGAGTAAAGAATGAGAAAATAAGTTAATATATTTTGGTAGATTTTAGAATACAGGTTTATACAATAATAAATTGAATTTTCGTAATATCCACTGACACAGAATTTATTTAAAATTTTCATAAACCACTCAGAAACAATCATTTAAAGGAATCCTTTCTTGGCGATTTTTTAAATAAAATTCTTTACTAAACTGAAACGATTTCTGAAAATATTGACTATCAAGTATCGTAATTTTAAATATATGAGTAGTTTAATTATATGCAGTAATTTGTTAGTTCAACTTAATTTTAGTACATTGCCGCCTCATTTACGTAAATATAATAATCATTTTAAATTAAAATTCCATTCGTCAAATTACGGATTTAACAATACTATATGCAGAACTATGAGATTATTTAACACATTGCCGAATGATATTGACTTGTTTAATTCATCATTCTCGTTGTTTCGTAAAAAATGTTTAGACTACTTAAACTCTATTAATGAATAACATGTGTCTTTATAGTTTATAGTTCGTAGGTATTTTGTTACTCATACAAGTATAATTTAACATTTAGTTTATTTGAATAATCTTGTAGTATCTAAGCCAGCATAAGCGCCCATTTTTGTATTTTTGTTATCGATATGTTTAATTTTTGTATTATTGTAATAGTCGAAACGTAAATAAATAAATAAAAGACTCAAACATTCATTATTCTGACAATTAAATCAATTGAGTTTTGAAAAGATGACATTAATTGTATGTGGAATATTTTTATAATTGACAATAAAAAAAACGAATTAAAATGAATATCGACTTTCTGCAAAAATTTAGTCTCATTGAGACAAGTTTCCACATATTCATTAAAACAACTACTTCTCTATCTAATACCCCGACAGATATTGAATTATACAATGAATATTTGAGTTACTCGACAGCTTTACTGTTCTATGCACAATTTATATGCAAAATGCAACATCAGGCCAAATTATTCTCTCACAAAACTAAATGAATTAACAGGAAATTTAAATAAATTTAAAAAAATTAAAATTACAGCGAATGAATTTTAATATTAATTAAATTATATTTTTTTAATATTTTTGTTTGCCATTAAGTTGACAATATTAATTGGGGTATAGGTTCTAGGGGCGAAATTAATTCTAAAAATAAAATGGAAACGCAGACTTTATTGTAGAAATTTGTATGTAATTTATTTAAAAAAAAAATCATAAAAAAAAATATATGTCCCTATATTTGAATTTCAGAATTTTGCCCTGAAGAAGCCAACAAACTTTAGTGAAATATAGGCACATATATTTTATATAAAGAGTTAAAAAAAATGCATACAAATTTCTACAATAAACCCACTCAACAAATCCATTTAAGTAATGTTACTACAATATTGATATAACGTTATTTGTTTGTTTTTTGCTTAGTGGGAAGTGTCCGTCTATATTCTAATTTTTGAATTACTTCCGATGAATATTTTTATATTTCAACTATTAATACATATTTGTTTCAAGGAGAATTATTTTGTTACTACATTTTTCAGTTGCTTTTTTTAAAAAATCAAAACACTTTATTTGTAATGTATTACATTTTTGTACATTCATTGTTTTGTTCAATTTGAAACTTCTAGCAAGTTTTTATTCCTTGATTAAGCACGAAAACAAATTTTCAGGCTTTTCTAAACTCGAAAGTTGTCTTCATGCGCCACGCGTATAAAACACTGATTTATTGTTAAGTCCAAAATCATACACACACATCAACAAAGTGTGCATTATATAAGTAAGTCATTAGAAATTCGAAGAAATTTGTCAAATGTTTTACAAGGTGTTTTATTTTTTTGGATGTGAACATTTTTATTATAAACATAAGTATAAATGAAATTGCCAATTCTTGGTTGCAGAATACTTCAAACATTTTTTTATTTGGCATATGACACATGGTTTCCAGCTCAAATATGCTGTTTTTTTTAATAGTGTAAAAATTAAATAATAGTGCACAAATCAAATATGACTGCCATAAGAAAAATAAAACTTTAATGTCGTATCTTGAAAATGGGACGCCCTGGTATTAGTGTTGATAATTTTGCTGTGCTTATCAGTTGCTTTTTTGAGAGCATTTCAAATGTCAGCTTGTTATTGTTCTAATTAACCCATTAACAGCCGAGCAATTTTAGATTTAACTCTAAAAGTTAAACTTTTATGATTTCTATGAATGATTTGTTGTATTACATACTGTAAATGTTTCTTTTAGATATACATAATGTATAAGCAGTAAGTTTTCAAGCATTCGTCGATTTTATATAAAAACGTGCAATATGAAATTTAGAACGGGTGTTTCCAGTCCCAGACTAAGCATGAAGTAAAATTTCGAGTTTAGAAAAGCCTGAAAATTTGGTTTGGTCGCGTAGCGCGAAGCGCGGAGCGGCCAAACCAAATTTTCAGGCTTTTCTAAACTCGAAATTTTACTTCATGCGCCACGCGTATAAAACACTGAAATATTGTGAAGTTGGAAATACACTGAAATTTTTTTTAAATGAGTAATAATAGAAATATTAAAATAACAAAATATTTACATTTTTCTTCATACGTTTTTAAGTTAGATCAAACAATATAATATATCAATTTAACTTATTTAATATTTTAATTAACAAAAAAATAATGTATCAACCCACTGAACAAACTCATTCAAATAATATTTCATCAACATTAATACAACGTTTAATGTTGCTATAATGTTGATATAACGTTATTTGTTGATATTTGCTCAGTGAGAATAGCGCTTAACAAATAAAGAAAATCCGTCATATATTGGCATCAAATGCTATAACAAAATAAATAATATTGACATGTTCAAGAATGCGGACAGATGAAAAGTCTTTAAAAATAAATTATTAGTATTAGTGTTGATAATTTTGCTGTGCTTATCAGTTGCTTTTTTGGGAGCATTTCAAATGTCAGCTTGCTATTGTTCTAATTAACCCATTAACAGCCGAGCAATTATAGATTTAACTCTAAAAGTTTATTTTATATAAAATTCTGCACTTATTTTTATGATTTCTATGAATGATTTGTTGTATTACATACTGTAAATGTTTCTTTTAAATATACATAATGTATAAGCAGTAACTTTTCAAGCATTCGTCGATTTTATATAAAAACGTGCAATATGAAATTTAGAACGGGTGTTTCCACTCCCAGACTAAGCATGAAGTAAAATTTCGAGTTTAGAAAAGCCTGAAAATTTGGTTTGGTCGCGTAGCGCGAAGCGCGGAGCGGCCAAACCAAATTTTCAGGCTTTTCTAAACTCGAAATTTTACTTCATGCGCCACCGGTACAAAACATTGACATATTACGAAGTTTAAAACACACCGCTGAACTTTATATTGAATCAGTGGTTTGTACTGGTGACGCATGAAGTAAAATTTCGAGTTTAGAAAAGCCTGAAAATTTGGTTTGGTCGCGTAGCGCGAAGCGCGGAGCGGCTAAACCAAATTTTCAGGCTTTTCTATACTCGAAATTTTACTTCATGCGCCACGCGTATAAAACACTGAAATATTGTGAAGTTGGAAATACACTGACATTTTTTTTAAATGAGTAATAATAGAAATATTAAAATATCAAAATATTTACATTTTTCTTCATGCGTTTTTAAGTTAGATCAAACAATATAATATATCAATTTAACTTATTTAATATTTTAGTTAACAAAAAAATAATGTATTAACTCACTGAACAAACTCATTCAAATAATATTTCATCAACATTAATACAACGTTTATTGTGGCTATAATGTTGATATAACGTTATTTGTTGATGTTTTGCTCAGTGGGAATAGCGCTTAACAAATAAAGAAAATCCGTCATATATTGGCATCAAATGCTATAACAAAATTATTAATATTGACATGTTCAAGAATGCGGACAGATGAAAAGTCTTTAAAAATAAATTAAAATTATATTTAATTGACCGTTTCTTTTATTGATTATCGCAATACCTCAAGTATTAAATTTGGTTTTCTTTTAATTTACATTTTAATGTTATTTAAGTTTTTTAATCTATATTCATTAAGAATTCTAATACTGTACTTTTTTGACGAACCCACAATATGTATATTTGTATTAAGTGGTCTATAAAGATTTGATTTTATTTGATTTGAAGTTATGGCAAAAAATAAATTTAATATTTAATATTCGAAATAAAACAACGCAGTTGGGAGGGTTTCACTTTTATTGTTGAACACTGCAACATGTTTCACCACACAGTGGCTTCATCAGGCAGATGAAATAATAATTATTTAATAATAATTATTTCATCTGCCTGATGAAGCCACTGTGTGGTGAAACATGTTGCAGTGTTCAACAATAAAAGTGAAACCCTCCCAACTGCGTTGTTTTATTTCAAATAGTATTATAGAGTTTCATCATGTATCCGCCTCATCAATTAAATATATAAAATAAATTTAAACAATATTCACGATCGTTGCAGTATTGTGAAAACAAATGAGACTAGTTAAAAGTTGTTAGAGTAATATAATTTTGTGTTAAAAATGGAAACTTTTGCCCAATTTAACATGTTTTCGTATCTTTAATAGTTCAAAAGATTCTAATAGGGAGCCACTATACAACAAATGAACGGTATAATGAAGATATAATAATTTGCTAATCACTTTGATATATTACAAAATTTTAAATCGATAAATAATGACTAATATTTTGATATTTATTTTGACCACACAATGGCTCCAAAGGCATGGCTCCAAGGGGCATGGCTCCAAGAGGCAGATGAATGTCATTTTAGGAAGTTTTTTTTAGATATAAAAATTATCTCATGTATACTAATTTAATAAAAAAAACTTCTATAAACTTTTTGGGGAAAAACGGCAAAATTCAAAAATTATAGTTGTATTTTTCTAGCTAGAACTTATTTTTATTTAGCAAATATTTCAAAAGTTTATAGAAGTTTTTGAAACACTACTAAATGTTATTTTAAGAAGTTTTTTTTAGATATAAATTATCTCATGTATACTAATTTAAAAAAAAACTTCTATAAACTTTTTGGGGAAAAGCGGCAAAATTAAAAAATTATAGTTGTATTTTTCTAGCCAGAACTTTATTTTTATTTAGCCAGTATTTTAAAAGAGTATAGAAGTTTTTGATAACACTACTAAATGTTACTAATTTAATATTTACTTTTATCAAGTATTAGATCTAAAAGTTTCATAAAAATGATGTTTTGAATTTTTCACGTTTGAAGAAGTTTTTTTTGTTACTAATTTAATATTCACTTTTATCAAGTATTAGATCTAAAAGTTTCATAACAATGATGTTTTGAATTTTTCACGTTTGAAGACGTTTTTGATTGAGAAATAATATTGTGATATTCTGATATTTTACGAAATGTTACAAATTTAATATTCACTTTTATCATGTATTAGATCTAGAAGTTTCATAATAATGATGTTTTGAATTATTCACGTTTGCAGAAGTTTTTGATTGAGAAATAATATTGTGATATTCTGATGTTTTACGAAATGTTACTATTTTAATATTCACTTTTATCAAGTATTAGATCTAAAAGTTTCATAACAATGATGTTTTGAATTTTTCACGTTTGAAGATGTTTTTGATTGAGAAATAATATTGTGATATTCTGATGTTTTACGAAATGTTACTATTTTAATATTCACTTTTATCAAGTATTAAATCTAGAAGTTTCATTATAATGATGTTTTGAATTTTTCACGTTTGCAGAAGTTTTTGATTGAGAAATAATATTGTGATATTCTGATATTTTACGAAATGTTACAAATTTAATATTTACTTTTATCAAGTATTAGATCTAGAAGTTTCATAATAATGATGTTTTGAATTTTTCACGTTTGCAGAAGTTTTTGATTGAGAAATAATATTGTGATATTCTGATGTTTTACGAAATGTTACTAATTTAATATTCACTTTTATCAAGTATTAGATCTAGAAGTTTCATTATAATGATGTTTTGAATTTTTCACGTTTGCAGAAGTTTTTGATTGGGAAATAATATTGTGATATTCTGATGTTTTACGAAGTTTTTGATCGTGAAGTATTTTATTTGTAAGTAGTTTTGTATTGAAGTTTGGATCAAATAAATAATATTTTGATAGTCGGGTGTTTTCTGAAGTTTCTGATCGAGAATAACTTAATTTATAAATAATTTCGGATCAAATAAATTATATTTTGATAGTCGGATGTTTTACGAAGTTTCTGATCGAGAAGAACTTAATTTGTAAAAAATTTCGGATCGTAGTTTAGATCACATAAATAATATTTTGATAGTCTAATGTTTTACGAAGTTTTGGGCTGAGAAATGTGTAAATAATTTGTTTGACAGTCGGTTGTCGAGTTCAAAAATATTTAGGGAATCACTTTGCATATCACAGGCGTCGCGAGTTATTACCGAAAGTGCAATGACACATTCCGCCGAAAATTGCTTTCACGTAACGAGATGCCACCGCGAATCCGCGAGTTGCCGAAATAAAACAACGAAAAAAAAAAAAGAGGCCCGCTGGCAAACCGCACACACCGGGCGAGCGAGCCAAGTGTTGCGTTAAATGATGTTAATGAAATTTAGCGAGAGACTCTATTGATTTAGACAATCTAGGAAGGGCACGGTCAACAACCGGATGACCGGAAAACCCGGAAGCGTGTGTGTTTGTGTGTGATGCGGTACTCACCGGAGTCTCCTTCGTCGGCAACTGGATGTCTCCTTGCGACCGCCGTCGCCTCCGCCGCGATGCCACATCAGTACAGCCCTGTTGGATCCAAACTTTTTCCACCATTCATCTTGCCCATTTGAAGAAATTTTTGAGAAAGTTGCGTTGTTTTAACGAAGAATCCTTCCTCTCCGGAGTTTGGTCGAAGAACGAAGAACTTCACTCGTTTTCGGAATTTAATTTAATTTATAAAAAAAACCGCGGTTTGTTGGTGGGTGGTACTCCTTAATATTGGCCCGTGGGGTCCAGGATCTTCTTGCCTCCGTCCATCTCGATTAATTCTCCAAAATACGTTCCGTACGCGAAAAATCGATTAATCCAAGAAAATAACGAAACTTTCCGTTTAATTCAACTCGGCTTATATTTTTAGTGATTTAATACAAGCCTGTAGGATCGAGTCCTGACATAATCAATCGTGCTGTGATATAGTACTCAAAGTGTGTGTTTTTTTGGTGAATGGCGCGTTCGGTCACTCACACAGCGCGCTAATGCGAATGAGCCGAGGTTGTCTCGAGCGTACCTTAAATGTGAATCGGTGCCAGAGTGGGGGTAAATTCAGGAGACGTTCATGATTCTATATCTATTCTGCCTATTTTACCTATTCCACCCATGACCCACTCACTTGCCGGCCCTTTGCGAATCGTCCGTGTGGCCAATCAGACACCTTGCCGGAAATCAAAAGTGGGCGGAGCTTCCTCTTTTTTTATTGTCGCTGCACACTTTGTGGTTTTAAATTGCGGGCTTCTTTAAAATTTATCTTTTTTTAACAAACGAGTAGCAGATGCAGAAGTAATAGCAACAGATTGTTAGACAAATGAAAATATTGCTATTTAAAATTAAAATATGTGCTCTATTTCGATTAGAATATTGCATTCATGCAATCTTTCAACCCATTAAAGGCCGAGCAATTAAAGTTTACTCAAAAAGTTGATTTTAGGTTAAATTCTGCACTTCTTTCGTTATGATTTTTATGAATTACTTATTGTATTACACTCTGGTAATGTTTTTTTTTAATATACATAATGTATTCGCTGTGAATTTTCAGGCATTCGTCGATTTTATAAAAGCCTTCAATTTGAAGTTTCGAACGAGTGTTTCCACTCCCAGACTAAGCATGAAGTAAAATTTCGAGTTTAGAAAAGCCTGAAAATTTGGTTTGGTCGCGTAGCGCGAAGCGCGGAGCGACCAAACCAAATTTACAGGCTTTTCTAAACTCGAAATTTTACTTCATGCGCCACGCGTATAAAACACTGATTTGAAGTAAGGTTCAAATATACATAAAGTTCACAATATTTTAGTGTTTTATACGCGTGGCGCATGAAGTAAAATTTCGAGTTTAGAAAAGCCCAGAAAATTTGTCTCGGGTCGACAAATTTTCACGGGGCTTTTCTAA
This sequence comes from Philonthus cognatus, assembly GCA_932526585.2. Classification (NCBI taxonomy): domain Eukaryota; kingdom Metazoa; phylum Arthropoda; class Insecta; order Coleoptera; family Staphylinidae; genus Philonthus; species Philonthus cognatus. The sequence continues at coordinate 158,823,110 of OW052241.1, forward strand.
ACTCGAAATTTTACTTCATGCTTAGTCTCGTTTAGAGTTTCAAATTGAAGTCTCAAAAAAAAACCAACGAATAACTAAAAATTAAAAAAAAAACAAGCTGAATTTGAAATACGTATACTTTAAAAACTCCCTGTAAATCAAAGAAATGTCATTTAGTTGTACGGTAAGCAATCAGCTGTTCAGCTGTCAGCACGCAATGGTTAATAAATCAGCGAAAGCGATTGATCAATAAAAACCGTTTTAACTTTGTTTGTATAACACTATTTAAGGAATTGACTCTGATGATATTTACAGATAAGTTAGATCAACGATGTTTTAAGACTCGCTTAGGCATTACTTTAACTTTAAAAATCATGTAGGTAAGTCAATTGTTTATATTAATTTATTTATTTTAAATTTTTGAATATGTTCATCAAGATAAATTTAAGTTTTTACAATAATACAATTAATAGTATATTTTTTTAACTTCACGACGAATCAGTGTTTTATACGCGTGGCGCATGAAGTAAAATTTCGAGTTTAGAAAAGCCTGAAAATTTGGATTTGCCGGGGCGCGACTCGCTTCGCTCGCGCGCCCCGGCAAATCCAAATTTTCAGGCTTTTCTAAACTCGAAATTTTACTTCATGCTTAATCTGGGAGTGGAAAACACTCGTGAGAATATTATTGAGACAGGTTAAAAAAAAATCGAAATTTGCAATTTAATAAATGTTTTGATATTGTTAATTTTGTATGTGATTTTTTAAAAGATTAGTTGCAGCGCGGTTTAAATTAGGAAATAAAAACATTACTGATTAAATAATTATGCAAGAAAATGTATGCATGTTTAACCACTTAACCGCAGCCTCTAGTGGAAATATTTTGCACTGAAAAAAAAAATGTCTCAAATTATATTTTTTTAACCCATTAAGCGCCATTGATGAATATACGCAGCTTTATTAAGTTTTTGTTATTTATATTACTAAATAAGTTAATTTGATATATTATTTGACCTGACTTGAAAATGTATGAAGAAAAATGTTATATTTTGTTATTTGAATATTTCAATTATTACTTATATAAATAAAATGTTAATGTATTTCTACATATGCTAATATTTTTTTAGAATTTTATTTGCAAAAATAACATGTTTAACGAGTGTTTACAGAAAAATTTAGGGTTTTTTCATGGACTTTTCAAAACGGTCGAGTTTTACTGCGTGTATATTCGTTATTAAATATTTTAGAATAATGAACAAATCATAAATTTTTGTATAATTTTATTGTTAAATAACTGAGAACTTTTTTTTCAAAATAGGGGTTAAACCGGTTGAAATAATAATCTATATATGTTTTTACATATATAGATTAATAAAGAATTTATCTATTTAGTGTTTTTTGTTCTATATTTATACATAGTTAATAAATTTGAAAAAAAAACGTTGAAGTAGACCTTTCTAAAAAAATAATTGTGATGAAAATTGGATTTTTTTTAAAATATATAGAAAACCTGTGTTCATTTTCTTTCTGTAATTAAAAAAAAAAAAACAGCATCCGAAAGTGACATGCCTCGCTTTTTGAAAGGGTTATTAGTTCTGTATTTTATTAAGATTTATTTGAGATGTAATGAAATATTAAGACAATTGCAGCAATTTTATTAAAATTTATGCAACAATACCACAACCTTCATCAGAAATAAAAACATTACTGAGAATTAATTAAAACTGTACAAATTAGATTTATTTTGATTTGACACGCTAATATCGATATGGATCATTTGTCATCATCACCTCAACCTCCGATATAACTGAATTATTTGATGGGAATATACAGGGCGTTTTTCTTTTAAGTATGCATACCCTAATTACAGTGTATATGATCTAAATCTTTAAATATTCGTTGTTTTTTTTTTTATTCGAAACTTTAAGCGAGGATTTTTCACACCCAAGTTAAGCATGAAGTAAAATTTCGAGTTTAGAAAAGCCTGAAAATTTGGTTTGGTCGCGCAGGCTGTTCTAAACTCGAAATTTTTCTTCATGCTTAACCCGGAAGTGGAAAACACTCGTTTGAAGCTTCAAATTGAAATCTTTTAGAAAAAGCATATGCATATGTATACTTGAAAGAAAAATTCCCTGTATATTATAATGTAATATAAATATTCAGTAATGTTTAAACTTAAATCATTTTGTAAAAAATAAATTAAATTACTAATTCCAATATATGACGGGATATTAGCCTGGGAAGTAATTATTTCGATAAGTGTTAGACAAATTTGTTGTAATTTGCGAAAAAAATCGCGTGGGGTAATAAACAAGTTGCCAATAAAGAAGAATATGCGCACCTGCTCAAATTGTAACCAGGCGCGTAGATAGAAATTATTTTCAGGGGTGAGTTATGACTTCTTAATAAACTAACAAATTGCATCGGAAACCGAAAATACCTTATAATTACGATTAAATATTAAAATTTCGGGGGGGGGGAGCTTATAACCCCCTAACCCCCTTCTATATACTCCACTGATTGGATTGTAACGCTTCGCGCGCTGATAGCAAAAAAATTGAACAGGAACTCGGATTCAAAACGCTGAATTTTCTAATAATCTTTTTAATAATCTATTTGGATTAAAAACTAGAGATCATCTTAGAAAACCTAAACAAAAATTTACAGATTGACATTTAAACCCCTCATATATTAAATGTTGTTATATAAATAAATATATAATGGAATATATCAATAATTATTCAGAAAATAAATTAATACTTACAGAGATTTTTTTAAGTATGCATTTGCATAACCTTTAACTTTTCCGAGATTCGTCGTTTTTCTTAAGAGTTCAATTTTAAGCTTTAAACGAGTGTTTTCCACTACCAGGTTAAGCATGAAATAAAATTTCGAGTTTAGCCTGAAAATTTGGTTTGGTTGGGTAGCGAAGGTAGCGAAGCGAAGCGACCAATCCAAAGTTTCATCCTTTTCTAAATTGGCCACGCGTATAAAACACTAAATAATTGTTAAATTAAAACTATACGTCTTTAGCTCACTGCTCTAGTGGTAAATTTTGAACTTCACTTTAGATCAGTGTTTTATACGCGTAGCGCATGAAGTAAAATTTCGAATTTAGAAATTCCAGAAAATTTGGTCGCCTAGCTCGACGTTCACTACATTCTAGATCACTCTGTATTTTTAATAAAACACAATATCATAATATTTACTTATTTTTATAAGGGTGTTAATATTCATTTACAAAACGTATTCAGTGATTGATAACATGACGTCTACGAAATGAGGATGCAAATTGTGGTAATTCCTATTTGAATAACCAAGTACTAAGAAAAATCCGAAACTATTATTTTTAGCCTAATATTTTCATGTTATTAATTGACGTTGCGTTTAATAGCTTAAAAAATCCAAATTATCGGCGATTGCGTTTTGACGTGAGTGTGTGACATAATTTTATTTCGTCACCCAAAACATTATATGAATCAAATTATGTTCATTCACTAATTACTTGTATTTATCGATGGATTTTTATGACGCACTAATAATATCATCATGAAAATCGATTTCGTTTCAATTGCATCATAATGATTTTTAAATTTCTCAAAATCTCACTTTGATGACTATTATGTTATCTATTTGTAATATGTGATAATTAATAAGAATATACGATAACATCTTAATATTAATATATTATAATATAAAAATAAAGATAAATTTAGTAAATTCAGAACCATTTTAAGTTACTTACATATATTAACTATTGGTTTTGAGTTATGTGAAGTAATCAATCACTAAAAAAAACACAGTGTGACTTCCCTTTTTCACTATTTTTATTTTATTCTATTTTATTATTTTATTGAAGAGAAGAAATCATACCGTGTTTTTTTTTACATGTATATAATTTGATTTTTTGCCAATTTTTAATTTTAATGTAAATTTAATAAACACTCAAGATCTTTTATGATTTTTTTCGCAATAATACATATTTATCAGAATTTTATAACGATTAAAGAACCTATGAGCCAATGTTTTAGAAAATTTGTTATCAACAAATAAGAAATAGCAAGACATTATTGAGAATAAATTCCGTCAATCCTATATTTTCACAAAAGCTACAAGGAAAATTGATTAAATAAAATAATGGAATTGTTCATAATTCACCGATTTTAATACAGGCAATTTTTCTTTTAAGTATATATACCTCCATGCATGCACTATAAAATTCCAAGCATTGATTGTTTTTTAAAAGCGTTTAGTTTCAAGTTTCGAACGAATGTTTCCACTCCCAGACTAAGCATGAAGTAACATTTCGAGTTTAGAAAAGCCAGAAAATTTGGTTTGGTCGCGTAACGCGTAGCGCTACGCAACCAAACCAAATTATTGAACTCCTAGAGGTACAAAAGGCCAGCAACTTAAGTCTTTTCATTCTATTCAATCAAATATTATACGAATAACAACGAAAAGCAACGGATAATCACGATTAACAACAAATATTAACGAATATTGACGAATATTGCCGAATAACAACGAATTATAACTTTGTATAACTAAAACTTTATTCATTAAAAGTGCGATTCTTTTCGCAATCTACAACAAGTTAGTCTTACAAAGACTATATCAAACACTCATTGAAACAACTACTTCCCGGGCTAATACCCCGACGGACATTGAATTATACAACAAGTGTTTGCTGTTACATACAGTAACCTACTGCAAATGTAACAATTTGGGTCAAATTATTCAGGCCATCTATAGACGCGTTTCGAGATTTATCTCTCCTCAGTATAGCTTTGCCATTGCCATTGCCATTTGCCATTGAGGAGAGATAAATCTCGAAACGCGTCTATAGATGGCCTGAATAATTTGACCCAAATTGTTACATTTGCAGTAGGTTACTGTATGTAACAGCAAACACTTGTTGTATAATTCAATGTCCGTCGGGGTATTAGCCCGGGAAGTAGTTGTTTCAATGAGTGTTTGATATAGTCTTTGTAAGACTAACTTGTTGTAGATTGCGAAAAGAATCGCACTTTTAATGTTTGAAGTATTCTGCAACCAAGAATTGGCAATTTCATTTATACTAAAACTTTATTAACCCATTAATGGCCGAGATATTATAGAGTTAACTCGAAAAGTTGATATTATTTAAAATTCTGCAATTCTTTTTGTGATTTCTATAAATGACTTATTGTATTACATACTGCAAATAATTCTTTGAAGTATACATATCCTAATTACAGCGTATATACTTAAATCTTTAGATATTCGTTAAAACAGTTCAATTTGAAGCTTTAAATGAGTGTTTTCCACTCCCAGACTAAGCATGAAGTAAAATTTTCACGGGGCTTTTCTAAACTCGAAATTTTACTTCATGCTTAGTCTGGGAGTGGAAAACACTTGTTTAAAGCTTCAAATTGAACTCTTTAATACGAGTCAGTCTGTAATTATTATTTGAAACAATAGTCTATAATTCGTTTTTAACCAATATATAATTATTATTGCAAATACGTTGTTATTTTGTGACAACAAATCTGTGTTAATTATTTTCTTATTTATTTTCCGGTTTTTTACAATGGACTTGACCATCTGTAATATTTACATAATATTAACATTATATTTCTGTAAATACACGCAACGAAAATTTAAATTTCATATTTGGATATGTAATTACTTAGATATAAGCTTATCGAAGTGTGTCAGGCCTGATAAACCATAATAATGCGGAAAATTATTGCCAAAATATACGCGACACACATTAAAATTTATGCTATTTAGAAACGCTTCGCATTAGTTTAGTCTGGTTAATATTGTTATTTTTCAAAACATGAAATTTTTCCATTTTAACGAAAGGCTTTAAACTGTCGGCATCTTGGTTGCTTTCAAAAACAAATTGCACATCTTAGATTAAGTCATACGATTCAGTAAATCTCGGAAGCGTCAAATAACTTTAATTGTATGTCTAATTACTACGTATGTTTCTGAGTCAGAGCCTACTGGGATGCCGGCAGTTTATTGACACTCGTTAGATTTATACAATTCTAAAAAAAATTGCTGTGGCCAACACAGGTACCGACAGCAAATTAAAATGTTATAGACTTAGTATATTGGTTATTCGTACAATGTATTTTCACTGCGCTGGCAAATCTAAATTTGAAGGCTTTTCTAAACTCTAAATTTTACTTCATGTTAATGAACGTTCCCGAGAAATGTTGTCACAAACAGTTTCTACATTTTTTATTTATTAAGGAATTAGTTCTGCACAGTAGTATGTCATAAAGCTGATTTCCCCTTGTTAGATTGAATAGATAGTAATTTTAGGAATAGCGATAAAAATATGTATGACGCCATATTTTCTCCATGTGTGGTAAATAAATACATTTCTTTTCCAGCAATCACAACTTTCATTCAAACCGAGAAATAAATTATTGATCATCAGATTTATAAGAAACGTAAGAAGCATTCCGAAAATTCTAGATTTGAGATTTATAGCGTTTCCGAATAGATTATTGAAAGAGATTTTAGAAACAAGTTGGGATTTTTTTGTACACTATAATCATAATTTGTGGTGTAAAGATTTTCAGTTCATGCATATTTAATTTGTTAGCTCCGGTTCAATTTTTCGGATCTACAAAATGATTTATTAAATATTAAAAAAAAATAAATGTAAAATAAAATCACTTGGTATGTTTCACTAATTTTACTTCTTTATTCCGACTTGTTTCGGCTATCAGCCATTTTCAAGGAAAATGGCTGATAGCCGAAACTAGTCGGAACAAAGAAGTAAAATTAGTGAAACACATCAAGTGATTTTATTTTAAATTTAATTTTAAAAAAAATATTTAATCATGTTTCATCAAATGATCAATGAGAAAAAAGTTGAAAATATATGATTTATTAATTCCAATTTACGGTTTAAATTTTTACTTTTAACTGATTTTTCTCTTAATCAAATTTAAAAACTACATTTTTATAGAGCCAAACACAAACAATTTTAATAACATTGCAATTCCAGAATTCTATCCATCTAATCCCCACTTACAAACACTTTCACTGCATTTTCCAGCTTTCACAATTCGCTAAATACACTTCCGAGAAAGTTGATCAATATCATTAACGAATGCAGCGGAGTCCATTAGAAAAAATTACCCACCAAGGAAATACACACACATTCAACAAATCCACTGATGGTTTGGTGATTTCATGGTTATTAACCGATTTCGATTTGCGCTCGAGACGCGAAATCTTTCGAAAAGCCGCGCTGAGCCTCTGGGAAGCCGACAATTTTCGCAAATTGCTCTTTTCCCAGTTAGAGTGTTTAATAACGCAGATCGTAAATCCGACTTTAAGTATTATTAATAACACGTTTTAACGTAATCAATCATATGGTGTGTTGTTTGATTAACGGGTTCATATTTGTGTTTCGATTATGTGATAAAAAGGGGCTTTTGATAAAATGCTTATTAAATTGAAAAAATTATATTCACTTAAGTTTATTATAGTACAAAAAGTATAAAACACTAAAATATTGTGAAATGTATGTATATTTAAACTTCACTTGAAATCAGTGTTTTATACGCGTGGCGCATGAAGTAAAATTTCGAGTTTAGAAAAGCCCAGAAAATTTGTCACAGGCCTTTTCTAAACTCGAAATTTTACTTCATGCTTAGTCTAGGAGTGGAAAACACTCATTTATAGCTTCAAATTGAACTTTTTTAACTAATATCCAAAGATTTAAATATATACTCTGTAATTGGGATATGTATACTTAAAATAAATATTTGCAGTATGTAATACAATAAGTCATTTATAAAAATCATAAAAAGAATTGCAGAATTTTACCCAAAATCGACTTTTCGTCAATCAACAATTGTAAGAACATTTTTTAGAAAAATAAATTTCAAACACTAATTTTTGTGATACAGTTAATTTTTATTTTAAGTTTACAAAAATGGATGCACACATTTTCTATACATTTTCAGGCATTCGCTCTTTGTGGAAAGGCCCAATTTCAAGTTTCTAACGAGTGTTTCCACTCCTTGATTAGGCATGAAGTAAAAGTTTAAAGAAGCCTGAAAAAATTTAAAATGTTATAGACTCAGTATATTGGTTATTCTTACAATGTATTATCAATGTGCTTTGTGAGCGACCAAACCAAATTTCAGGCTTTTCTAAACTCGAAATTTTACTTTATGCTTAATCTGGGAGTGGAAACACTCGTTCGAATCTTAAAATTGAACGCATTTATAAAATCGACGAATGGCTGAAAATTTACAGCGTATACTATACAGGGAGTTTCTCTTTTGAGCATACATATCCCAATTACAGCGTGTATATACTTATATCTTCGGTATTCGTTAAAAAAGTTCAATTTGAAGCTATAAATTAGTGTTTTCCACTCCTAGACTAAGCATGAGGTAAAATTTCGAGTTTAGAAAAGCCCCGTGAAAATTTGTCGAGGGTCGCGCAATTTTCTGGGCTTTTCTAAACTCGAAATTTTATTTCATGCGCCACGCGTATAAAACACTAAAATAATGTGAAATTTATGTGTATTTGAACTTCACTTGAAATCAGTGGTTTATACGCGTGGCGCATGAAGTAAATTTCGAGTTTAGAAAAGCCCCGCCACTAACACTAAAATATTGTGAATTCTATGTATATTTTAACCTCAGTTGAAATCAGTGTTTTATACGCCTGGCGCATGAAGTAAAATTTCGAGTTTAGAAAAGCCCAGAAAATTTGTCTCGGGTCGCTGCGCGACCCTCGACAAATTTTCACGGGGCTTTTCTAAACTCGAAATTTTACTTCATGCTTAGTCTGGGAGTGGAAAACACTTGTTTAAAGCTTCAAATTGAACTCTTAAAAATAACTAAAGATTTAAAGAAAATAAGTTGAATTTGGAATACGTATACTTTAAAGAAAAAATCCCTGTACATCAAAGAAATTTGGTTGTACGGTAAGCAATCAGCTGTTCAGCTGTCAGCACTTAATGTACTTGTCAAAGCTATTACGAGGCTTATCTAAACTCGAAATTTTGCTTCATGCTTAGTCTGGGAGTGAAAAACACTCGTTTAAAGCTTCAAATTGAACTCTTTTAAAAAACAACGAATGTCGAAAAATGTACAGCTTTACTCCCTATATATTGATCAAGTAGTAATTTAGTTTTCATCATTGTCATGGTACTATTAAAAATTATTACAATAAATAAGTTGTTTTTTCGTGCTCATTGTTTATTTTGTTAGGGCGTAGGTAAAGTATCGTACGTTTCTCGAGTGGTATGGCAATTATATACTCGCGGAATACTGCACTCGCCGCTGCGCGGCTCGTGCACAACACGTCCGCTCATATGTATATATGTATGCTGCATACCAATCTCGTTACGTAATATACTAGTACTACATTTTGTACTTGATTTGAACAAACGCCTTGAAAACATCTGAATTAAATATGTGTTCAAGGCGTTTAAGTAAAGTACAAAATATACTCCTGGAATAAGTAATTATTTAGTATTACCAAGTGCGATTTTCAAAATTTTGAAAATATCTTTTTACAAAAATATCGGTTTTGGTCATCGCAAAATTGTTGTATTGTGTCGGGATTTTTATTTGTTATTCTAATTACCATTATTCTATAAATAGTTTCCGAAATTGTTGAAAAACAATCGTGATTTACTTTTTGCAATACTGATCTCGTCAATGCAAACTATTTCCGATGAAAACTGCGGTGTGCAACGCATAAATCTGAATGTAATTATTATTCAGGTAGTGTTTTTTTCTGATCTAATAATAGATTTGCATATTGCAATTTTTCATGCACTTATATCCGCAATGAGTAAATACTGTAAAAAATACTTCCCCGCTTCCGAATCTATTACTAATATCTTATTACTTGGATTATAAATTAGTCACAAGTGTTTTTTTTTTTCTATACAGGAAGTATTTCTTTAAGTAAATCTTTAGAAAAAAGTTCAAATTGAAGCTTTAAACGAGTGTTGTCCGCTCCTAGATTAAGCATGAAGTAAAATTTCGAGTTTTCGAAAGACTGAAAATTTGGTTCGTATATTTAGCATTTAGTTAGGGAAAATAATACTGCCCGTTACGTAAAAAAATATCACTTATTTACTTCTAAATTGTAACATAATTATCGTTTTAAGCTTGTTACAGCTTAGGATTGTATTTTGGATAACTATTAGTTCCGAGTTTTTTTTTATTGTTTTTTTTTTTTGGATCCGATGATCCTGGCATAGGTTCTCACCACAGCCATATCTCATTGCATAAATATATAATTAACATATATTTGGACGTCACGACACATTCACACGACACCCAGGGACACGACGAGATATTATTTTTTAATAACAACTCCCCGTGCACCGGAATCGAACCCGGTCTGTGGCTGCCCCTTTTTTATTTTTATATTTAAACTAAAATATTGCATTGTGTTAAAGTAAATTATTTCTAAAAAATCCATAATTTTAAAAATCGAATTAGTGCAGTCCATATACTTCATAGGATTGGGGTACAGTTCTCCTAATATTATTTTCCTAATGATTTTTTTCCCTAACTTATTATTTTCCTAATTTAACAATTTTCCTAAGCACCTCCAAGCACCTCCTGCATTCAAATCGGTGGTCGACTATTTTCGGGTATTTTTTCTTTTTCATCAGTTCGCTATCAGTCGGCTCATCAGTTATTTTTTACAAGTATTACTATCCCGTAGACGACGTACGTAAAAGGACAGACAGCTCGAGGTAGACGTCGAGCCGTTGATGCCCGATACCCACCAGATGTTTGGAACATGTATGATGCGACGCTCCAAAACCTATCGAGAACCAACAACCTTTCAGAAGGTTCCTTTTCCTTTTTCCTTTTACTTTTTCCTGAATCCAACAACTGTCCTTTATCCCACATCTTATCTTACAGGTTGGCATACTCGTTTCGCACTTGTGGTGGGAAAGAACCATCCGGGTTTGTACACTCTCCTCAAGGAACTCAAGAAAGAGCAATCTGACACTGAAGGCATGATCCGCGACCTAAATTTAGGGAAAAGAGTCCGGCGAGACGTGAGCAAAGCTATGGAGCAGAACGAAGAAAGGATTACGAACGTCGTTCTCCAGTATGAAGATCGGCGGGAGGAAGCTATGGAGTACTTAAAGGACGTCGGTTGCTACATTGGTTTTTGAACTGTACATTTGGAAATGAGTCTCGGAAATAAAATGTGAATTTGGAAAATAGTATTAGGAAAATAATAATAATAGAAATTAGGAAAAAAAAATATTAGGAAAAAAGGATTAGGAAAAAAAAATTAGGAAAAAAGGATTAGGAAAACTGACCCCATACCACTTCATAGTTATGCTTTTTAATCGGATTGATTCAAAATTAGTAAAAAAAAAAACTAAATAAACAAAACGTTTTTCTGAATTTGTTGCCTAGTGTTATACTAAAGTAAGATCATAGATAAAATCAAGTTCAGTTAACGTTGAATCATAAACATAAATATCTATTTCTTGAATAACTTTCTCATTTATCACTTGGTGAAACATTTTGAAATAATATTGAAGGATAAATTAAAAACACTTGGTTTGTTTCACTCCTTTTTGTGAAATAAACCAAGTGTTTTTAATTTATCCTTCAATATTATAAATATCTACGTAGTATATTTTGAATTTCATATTGCAATGATTTATACGCGTGGCGCGTGAAGTAAAATTTCGAGTTCAGAAAAACATGCAAAAACATGATTTGGCAAATGCAAACTTTCAGGTTTTTTTTAAAACTCGAAATGTTACTTCATGCTTAATCAAGGAGTGGAATCGAACGCCTTTTGAATTGATCTAATCTGTTGAGAAATTTAAGGCAAGAGAGCGTGAGTGCGTAAAGTGAAAAATTTGTAAACGGGATTTTTTCAGCTTGAATTTTACTAAAAAATTATTTGATTTTTAAGTTAGTTGATTTTTTTTTATAAAACATAGTATTTATTAATAAAAGGGCTTTATTTTGAGTTGACGACACTTTTTGTAACTAAAAAATAGTGTTTCGTACAAGCGCACACAGTTAAAACTATTGATGGTGCACTACAATAAAGATTATTATTATCATTAATTAACAAAAACTTAATAATGTTGCGTGTATGCATAAATGGCGCTTAATGGGTTAAAACAAAAATATGATTTGAGACAATTTTTTTTCCACTGCAAAATATTTCCACTGAAGGCTGCGGTTAAGTGGTTAAACATGCATACATTTCCATGCATAATCACTCAATCAGTAATGTTTTTATTTCCTAATTTAAACCGCGCTGCAACTAATCAATTCACTTACGTGCTTGTACTTTTTTTTCTCAAACATCCGCGATCGATTCTCGCTGTACAAGACCAAGATACAAAAAAAAAACTGATTCAATAAATGTCCTCGATTACCGAAAATTTGCGAAAACGAGGTCAAAACGGCTACACGGAAATTCCGATGCAATTGGCCACGTGAGTAATCCGTCCGAAATTTTTGGAGGTGCGTGAATCCATTGCTATGCCAAGAGGCAGGCAGCTTTGAAATTTTTCGAAACAGAATATACGCCTTACACCACACGCATAATGATTTTTACTAAGAATGTTTTGTTACTATTATTACTACTTGCATTGTTTTTTTTTTGTAGTGATGCAATCCCAATGGGCAAAAAACAAACAAATAACGTTGTATCATCATTGTAGCAACATTAAACGTTGTTTTAATGTTGATGAAACATTACTTAATTGGATTTGCTCAGTGGGATTGTTTGAAATCATTATTCGCATGTAAATTAACATTGGAAAGTATTCCCTTACAATTTTATTTTATTACAAAGAATAATATTTCGCGAATGTAACACAAAACAACAGACATGGTAATCCAATAACGTGGAAAGTTACCTGCAACAAAAGCTCGAATCTGCTCCGTTTGCTTAAATAATTTCCTGAAAATTAATATAAGGCTGGAAATTCGAATATTCAAATATCACATGTGGTAAAACTAAATAAATCATTTACTTATTCATATATTTTAGTATTTAAACTAGTATTAGAATGAATTTAAAAGAAATAACCAAGTGTGTTCTTTTAAATTCATTCTAATACTAGTTTAAATACTAACATTTTAGTGTTTTACTCCAACTAGTTTCAACTTTGAGTCATTCTCAAGGAATACTGAGAATGGCTCAAAGTCGAAACTAGCTGAAATAAAAAACAAAAATAATAGTATAATTTAACAATTTCATTTTTTGTAAACACCCAATTTTTTTTTTGTAAAATTCTTAACAAGACAAAAAATTTTTGCAAATGACGTTAACTAAAGTTGATATGTTGAAGTAAATTAAAAAGAAAATTAGGACAAAATACAAGTTAACAAAATATGCAGAATCAGCAGACTGTATAGGTGACATTTTTTAAGCCTTAGTTATTAGATTTAAGTTAGTTTTAAGTTTTATACCTTTACTATTGTCATTCATGTTTATATTTATGTATTTTTGTGAATGGCTTCCGTTGATTTGACAAATAAAGCGTATCTACCCATTTTCCCGAATACATTTTCCCGAATATATTTGTTTCCCGAATTACGTTTTTCCTGAATAACACATTTCCCGAAAACACTTTCCCGAATACTACTTTCCTGAATCAACTTTCCCGAATGATGTTTTTTCCCGAACTAAACTATCAAAACCCAAATAGGGTTTTTCTAGTTTAGGTGAATACTTCCAGAAACTGAAGTCAGAATTTAGCTTATATTTACTGTTTAGTTGAGGCTGTCAGTTGTTAAAACTCCATAATATCACTTTAATAAAACACTTAATTTGTTTAGGTTTCAAAATTGTATTTATTGTATTTATTTCTTTCGAAAACGGAAAATCTCCAATTTTATACAATGATTACAAAATATAACTTATATCTAATACCTAAAGTCTATTTTCCTAAAAATAGGTACATTATGCACATTAATGAGGAACAAAAAATATTAAGGTGATGGAGTTTTGCAAAAATACTTTCTAAATTGGTACGCAGCAAATTACGTTTAAAAGTATTTATAGAATCAGCAAATAAATCAAAATTTTCAAAACGCTGTAACAAATTTGCAAAACGCATTATCCTCGAAAGTGGACTGCTATAAGTGTAAACCGTACGATGATATTCTGTTCTAAATAGTTTATATTTTATTCAGGAACAATACCTTTCGGGAAATTGGATTCGGGAAATGGGATTCGGGATTTCTATTTTCAGGAAATATGGCGTTCGGGAAAATGACCTTTTTCCCGAACGCCATATTTCCTGAAAATAGAAATCCCGGGAAAATATATTCGGGAAAGTGTACGGTAACCCAAATAACGTGTTTCCTTTTGAAATCATAATTAAAAATGTTTCACCATGTGAAAGATGAAAAACGTATTCTAGTATTAGAAAATGTCTAATAAGGATAGAAACATTAACTCAATCTTCAATTAAGTACATGTGTTTTTAAACTTCAAGGTTAATCAGTGTTTTCTACGCCTGGCGCATTAAGTATAATTTCGAGTTTAGAAAATCCTGAAAATTTAAAAAAAGGTTTATTATTGAAAAATCAGGTTTTGTTTAATATTATTGGAAGTAAAAGTGATACCTACATTTTTTTATTTAATATTAAACGAGGGTTTACAGTCCTTGATTGAGCATAAAGTAAAATTTTGAGTTTAGAGAAGCCTGAAAATTTGGATTGGCCGCGTAGCGAAGCGGAGCGGCCAATCCAAATTAGGCTTTTCTAAACTCGAAATGTTACTTCATGCGCCACACGTATAAAACACTGAAATATCGTTAAGTTTAAAATATACGGCTTTAGCAATCTAATATGTAGATATGATTAAAACGTGAGTCAAATTCTGCGCTGAACAAATTGTTTAAAACACGGATTATAGGCAACCCAATAACTATAACGTATATTGGGTTTCCTATAATCGTTGTTGTATGTGTGTGTTTTTTGAACTTCACTATAAATCAGTGTTTTCAAGCGTGGCGCATGAAGTAAAATTTCGAGTTTAGAAAAGCCTAATTTGGATTGGCCGCTCCGCTTCGCTACGCGGCCAATCCAAATTCTTAGGCTTTTCTAAACTCGAAATTTTACTTCATGCTTAGTCTGGGAGTGGAAAACACTCGTTAAAAGCCTCAAATTACTCGCTTCTAAATAACGAATTCTCGCAAATTTAAAAAACGCTGTAATTATCGGGATATGCATACTCAAAAGAAAAATGACATGTATGTTCTGTTTCAAAGTGTTTTAAACACGTTTTAATCATGTTTTAAATTGTTAATGTCTTAGACGCTGTTTCAATGAAAAATACACGGTTTATTAAAAACAACTGTTTGTTTTAAATAAAATGGAAAAAACATTTCTTTAACAACCCTGCTGTGTGGTAGTCTGTAGTATTTTTACTAAAAAAAGTCTGTCGTGACTGAATGCTGAAAACTAAAATCAAAAATGTAAAAATAAAGCTTTTCTGTTTTCGAAAATAACAGATTGTCAATTACTTTTTTAAGATTTTTTGTTTACATTTTTAAATTTTAACTAAAGAGATTTCAAATTACATTATTTACCTTAACATTTTATTACAATAATATATCACAACTGTGTGTGCGTAAATGTGATTTTTAGATACAGGAAATTTTTCTATCAGGTATACGTATGCATACACTGTAAATTTTACGACATTCGTTGCTTTTTTAAAAGATTTCAATTTGAATCTTTAAACGAGGGTCATCCACTCCCAGACTAAGCATGAAGTAAAATTTTGAGTTTAGAAAAGCCTGAAAATTTGGATTGGCCGCGTAGCGAAGCGGAGCGGCCAATCCAAATTAGGCTTTTCTAAACTCGAAATTTTACTTCATGCGCCACACGTATAAAATACTGAAATATCGGAAAGTTTAAAATATACGGTTTTAGCAATCCAATATGTAGATGTTAATAAAACGTGAGTCAAATTCTTATTTAAAGAAATTGTTTAAAACAGTGATTATAGGCAGCCCAATAACTCTAACGTATATTAGGTTGCCTACAGTTGTTGTATGTGTGTATTTTTTGAATTTCACTGCAAATCAGTGTTTTTAAGCGTGGCGCATGAAGTAAAATTTCGAGTTTAGAGAAGCCTAATTTGGATTGGCCGCTCCGCTTCGCTACGCGGCCAATCCAAATTCTTAGGCTTTTCTAAACTCGAAATTTTACTTCATGCTTAGTCTGGGAGTGGAAAACACTCGTCAAAAGCTTCAAATTAGCCGCTTTGAAATAACGAATTCCCGCAAATTTAAACAACGCAGTAATTATCGGAATATGTATACCTGTATGTTCTGTTTTAAACACGTTTAAACATGTTTTTAATTGTTAATGTTTTAAACGCTGTTTTATTGAAAAAAGCACGTTTAGTAAAAAAACTGTTTGTTTTAATTAGAATGAAAAAAAAAAACGTTTTTTTTTAACAACCCTGGCAATAACCAAGTTATAGATGAAAATAAAAAATCGCCAACATCGGATTTTTCGCAGTGTGCTTCTGAACGTTCAACTTATAGTCTATGTTGCTTTAATAGCAGTATAATTTGTTATTTATAATATTTATATTCTGATATAAAAAGGTTTATTGCCGTTAATAAAGGAATTTGAATTTGAATATGAAAAATATCTTCTCCCATTTAACCGAATCTCTATCTCTTACCGTTTAGGAGATACCTATGCATCGACTGCTTAATCGGGACTCCCTGTATATATTTAACGTCAAATTTATTATATTACATGTTTTGCGTTTAACAAAATATAACATATTTTTTTTCTTCTTAGTGAAAATTCTGGCTACGCCCATGAATTTTTAATAATTTTTTAACGAGTGTTTCCACTCCTTGATTAAGCATAAAGTAAATCTTGAAACTTTTTATTAGAACGCAGACGCGTAGCGTCCAAGTCCAAATTTTCAAGATTTTCTAAACTCGAAATTTTACCTCATGCGCCAGACATAAAACACTGATTTAAAGTAAAGTTTAAAAACATATGATTATAAGCAACCCAACATACATTAAAGGAATTAGGTTGCCTATTATAACTGTTTCAAATAATTAGTTTAATGTATTTAACTACCATTTTATTTACAGATGAAAACGTTTTCTGTATACTAATCGAATAGCTAAATAATTCAGAAATTCAAATAGTTTAATAACTTAAATACTTGGCTATTTTAAATATGTTAAAAATGCGATTATTTGAATAACTGAAATCCTTAGCTAAAACTTAAATACTTGGCTATTTTAAATATGTTTAAAATGCGATTATTTGAATAACTGAAATCCTTAGCTTAAACTTAAATACTTGGATATTTTAAATATGTTCAAAATGCGATTATTTAATTAATTGAAATCCTTTGCCCTAATTATTAAAATTATTATACTTTCTTACGGATTAAACAGCCAATCTTCTTCGCAGACAGTTTTCTTGTTTTATTATTTTGTTATTTTTGGTTGTTCTTTACTTTCCAAGTCCTTTAAACGAATATCCCGGGGCCAATAGAAATCGCGACACTCTCCTCTGGAAAGTCTTGGCTTACTTTTGAAAAAACAGGAACGAGACGAATCCCAACAAGTTTGATGGACGTCGATCTCTTGTTAATTGACAGAAAACGTCATTAAATTAACATACACGAAAATTCCCGTTTGGCGATTTTTTCGATGTGTAATTTACCCACATTGTGTGAGGTGTGAAGTTTTTCTGAAAGTCGGTCATTTAAAGCCTTAACGGTACTGTCATGTTTAAATTTAATTAATGTGGAAGAAAAAAGCAATCGGTCATTTCTGGTTGCTTTTTCATCTTCAGGTGTCAAAGAATATTTATGGAATACAAAGAAAATCAACTGCAATCGAAAAGTGACTTGATGTAGGCCAGAGAGTTCAGTCTTCGATCATAAAAGAAATTCAATAAAATAAAACACGTTAACTTTGTTTGTAAAACACATAACACATATTGTGTTATACAAAGAGTTAAAGTGTTTTATTTTATTGAATTGACATGTATAACGAAGTAGAAGCTTCCACCGTTCATAATAAAAAAAATTGTTTTTTGTTAAGAGATAGGTATAAATACAGCGAATATCTAAGGAGCTCTTAGATTTTAAATGAATTACTTTACATGCACTAAATGTAAAAAAAAGTAGTATTGAAAAAAAAATTCCGAGTTTAAACTAAAAACTTTTATATAGAGGCTCAATTTTTCGTTGTTTATTTTAAAAAAGACCTAACTCCATTTCTCAATTTTTCGTTGTTAACTGAAATAATCTTCAAAATTTAAGGTTTAGTGTCAGAAACAACAATTTTAGGTTAAATATATTCAAAATACATAATATATGTACGAGGGGGTTCCGATATTAAAGGTACAGGTGCCTGTGAAACAAACACAGCAAACGAAATATTGAAGCAGTTAAACTTTTGCACGATGGCGCAAGATCGATTTTTATTTATTCGGACCACTGAAGACATTTTTGGCGGAGAAACGCTTTACAAATCAACGACATCGCAACACATAGTTATGGACTACTTTAATCAACTTGACAGGCAACACTACCATGAAGGGATGTTCAAACTACTGTCAAGCTAGAATAAATGTCTCAATCTTTACGGAAAATATGAAGAGAAATAAACAAAAGTATGTAGTTTTTTGTAGAATGTATTAAATATTTTCTTTAAAAATATATGTTAGTAAATGTTGGCCTGTAGCTTTAATATTGGACCCCCTCGTATATTTTGAATATAATTAACCACAAATTGTTAATTCTGACTGAAACCTCAAATTATAAAGGTTATTTCACTCAACAACAAAAAGTTGAAAAATGGAGTTAGGACAGTTTTAAAATAAACGGCTCGTATGTAAAACAAACTATTTGAAATTTAATAAATTCTTAGATATTCTCTGTTTTTATAAAAGCGTTCAATTTGAAACTTCTAACAAGCGTTTTCACTCCTAGAAAAGCTTGAAAATTTGGATTTGCTTTTGCGAAGTGAATCCAAACGAAGCGCCTTTTGAGGCTTTTCTAAACTCGACATTTTACTTCCTGCGCCAGGCGTATGAAACACTGAATAAATGTGAAGTTTAAAATATACTGCTTAGGTGTGTACGTTTATGCTTTATAGACGACTCAACTTGATATTACACACGTTAATAAATTTTAAAATATTTACTTTGTCTGACCTAATTTTGCACCTTGAAAATTCGAGTTCAAACCGCTAGTTTGTGTAGTAATAAATTAATGACTAGAATATTTCTACAATACTTTATCATTGATATTTTTACAATTTTTTAGTGGTGACTGTAATTTAAACAAATGAATCACATCAATATTAAATTTTATTTTCCAAAGATTATTAGAAGTAATAATTCATAATTATATTTGCATTGTTATTAATGATTCATTGTGAACATTTTCCTTGCTTGATTGCAAGTGACTCACTTTAATAAACTTTATCACTTTTTTTTATTATCAATTAGACTCAATTTTAGTACTGTATGCATTCTGATCATTCATAGATATCTAATTTGTTGAATAAATATTAAAGAAACTGCTCCAGGCGCTCGTATTTTTAAGGCTCAAAATTGGGTTAGACGAAATTCACACTTTTACAATGTATTAACTTAATAATAATAGTATACATTTATTACGGACATTCCCATTTTACAAAAAAAATACAAAACGTAATACAATTACATGTAAAATGAAGAAAATATAAGAAAAAAAAATTGGTTTAGCCGCTCCGCGCTTCGTGGTACGCGACCAAACCAAATAGTCAGGCTTTTCTAAACTCGAAATTTTATTTCATGCTTAACCTGGCAGTGGAAACACTCCTTAAAAGTTTTAAATTAAACTATACAAAACACCTGCCTAACATTTACATGCACTTGAAAGAAAAATTCCCTGTATTTTAGCTGGAATTATTCAAATACGTATTTACTCATTCAGTAGTAATTAACCCAAGGGGAATTACTTCCTCTCAACAAACCATCACGATGCATCTCATATCAAAACAAAACAAAATAATAGCAATTATAATTAAAAAGAAAAACAAGTTTATGCAAAACATATTGTACCTACTATTTATTAATCCACAAATGACGCTCGCATAAATTAATCTGGAGAGAAAAATATTTTCTGTACAAATCGTTCGGTTTTCAATCGAATTTGCCCCGCGAACTTTGTTTAGTCATCCCATGAGGAAATACTATAATATTATTTGTGATATTTAATGATATAACGATTGTTTTGGAAATTCGATGTCGAAATCGATCTGCGTCACAAGGTGGTGCACATAGAAAATTCGTGAAAGAGTTACCTAATGCTCAAGATTGTTCGAACTGAGTCATATTCATGAATGAAATCCGATAAACGGGGTCAGCTTACTACGAAGCGGATTTAAGAGTTGTCTTTTAGAAATTTCTAATAGGAAAAATGGAACATTAATACAAACATAAACACACGTTATTATATATCGGTAATTCGAAACTCCCAATCCTAAATGTTTTGTTAACTGAGTTAAAAAATAAAATCAATGTAGGTTTTTGAGTTTCGTGAAGAGTGAATCAATTAATCAATAAACATCAACACTGCTGTATTCTTTTTTACATTTATTTATTTAAAGGTAAAGACTATTAGCTGAGTTAAAAATAAAATCAATGTATGTTTTTGAGTTTCGTGAAGAGTTAATCAATAAATCAATAAACATTAACACTGTTGTATCCTTTCTTCACATTTATTTATTTATAGGTAACGAAAGAATACAACAGTGTATATTTTTATTAATTGTTTGGTGTTGTAGGCGTTCACTTTGTGGTACATCTTAAATACACTTGTAAATAAAACACTTTTTACTTTGTTTAACCACTGGATCTTACATTTTTTACTTTAGTTTGAGAATGACTACTAGATAGTCTAAACTAGTCACACAATTAAATGTAAGATCCAGTGGTTAAACAAAGTAAAAAGTGTTTTATTTACAAGTATATTTTTATTAAAAATGAAATGAAAGCATTTTCTGTGATGTAAGATTTAATGCAAATCATAATATCTGGGTTAAAAGATCTAAACTGTAAAAGATGGAAATATTTAAAGAAAAATAGGATTTAATAATGGTTGACAAAAGAAAACACTTGGTTAAATTTCATTAATATTTTGGTTTTTTATTCCAACTAGTTTCGACTTTAAATCATTCTCTCCTTGAGAATGACTCAAAGTCGAAACTAGTTGGAATAAAAAACCAAAATATTAGTGGAATTTAACCAAGTGTTTTCTTTTTTAAATCAAAGTTAAATATGTTTCACCACGTGAAAGATGAGAAACTTGTTCAAGATAGGAATTATTAATACAAATATTTACACACAATATCTACAGAGATTTTTTATTTTAAATGTACCTATTCCGATGCATGCGCTTAAGCATTTCAATTATTTGTATTTCTATAAGCAATCAATTTAAAGTTTCGAACGAGTGTTTCCACTCCTTGATTAAGCATGAAGTAAAATTTCGAGTTTAGAAAAGCCTGAAAATTTGGTTTGGTTGCGTAGCGCGAAGCGCGGAGCGACCAAACCAAAATTTCAGGCTTTTTTAAACTCGAAATTTTACTACATGCGCCACGTGTATAAAACACAGCTTTAAATTGAAGTTCAAAATATACTGCCTAAATTTGATCGCACTTAAATACATTTCTCAAATATTTATATCGTCTAATCAAATCTTGCGCTTTTGAAATTTCAGCAATTTTTCTATAATTCCTATATTTAAAAGTAAAAATCCGAAACCAAATTACTTAGCAAGGCGCTTGAATTTTGGAAGATTTGATTTGATAAATTAATCATTCGTGATATTTATTAACTTAAGTAATAAAGTAAATTTTCTGGCTTTTCTAAACCCGAAATTTTACTTCATGTGCCACGCGTATAAAACACTGAAATATTGTGAAATTAAAAATATACTGCAAAATTAGTATTTAATATATACTGCTTAAGCAGGATTAAAAATACACTGCTAAACAAGAATATTTTCAATTTCACAATATGCCAGTGTTTTATACGCGTGGCGCATGAAGTAAAATTTCGAGTTTAGAAAAGCCTGAAAATTTGGTTTGGTCGCGCTACGCGACCAAACCAAATTTTCAGGCTTTTCTAAACTCGAAATTTTACTCCATGCTTAATTAAGGAGTGGAAACACTAGTTAGTAGTTTCAAACTGAACTCATTGAAAAAATACAACGAATTAAAAAATCCCTATATGTAAATAGAGTATTATTCTAAATGTTTTTAAATCATTAACTGCCTTTTTATTGTCCTTAAAACAAAACTAAAGATGTTATGTCCATATTTGTATAGCGTGGTTTTTAATTTGTATTTAAATAATTAACACTTAATTATTGTCAAGAGACAGTATTCAATTATTAACTTGTTACAGTTTTAAATTGCATTACACAATCATTATTGATTGGTTGAATTATTTAGCAATGTTTCATTAAATGAATAATCGATCGTTCAACAAATATTATTATATAGTAGTATAGTATTTAATTGAAATGTAATTTGTTGATTTTATAATTTGAAAAATGAGTTGCCAAAATGATTTCTATGATGAATTAATGATGCAAGAAAGTTTCTATTTCGCGTTATCTAGGTCAGTAGATCTAAGTTCAAGATTTTATTTTCTTTTATGATGAAATTTCACCAACTGAAAATATTACTACGAGTAGGTATATTGGAAAATTTTTTTAAACCATTCTAAAATATGTTGATTTCAATTTTACTACACCTATAAAATTCTTTTATAAACTAATATAAATATAAAAGGTGTCCCTAAATTAACGCAAGATGTGAATTAAATAGAAAACACAGTTTTTGGTCTTTTGATTGTTATTTTTTTATTGAATCATATATGTACGTCATGATTCAATAAAAAAATAACAATCTAAAGACTACAAACTGTTTTCTATTTAATTCACATCTTGCGTTAATTTTGAGACAACTTTTATATTTATTTTAGTTTATAAAAGAATTTTGTAGGTGTAGTAAAATTGAAATCAATATATTTTAGAATGGTTTAAAACTATTTTCCAATATACCTACTCGTAGTAATATTTTGAGTTGATGAAATTTCATCATAAAAAAATAAAATCTTAAATTTAGATCTACTGACCAAGGTAACGTGAAATAGAAACTTTCTTGCGTTATTAATTCATCATAGAAATCATTTTGGCAACTCATTTTTCAAATTATAAAATCAACAAATTACATTTCAATTAAATACTATACTACTATATAATAATATTTGTTGAACGATCGATTATTCATTTAATGAAACATTGCTAAATAACACATCGGGCAAATGGCCTCCACTGCTTTGCTGGGGCTGCATTTAAAAAAAAACTCAAATTTTTATAGATAGGAAAATCATTTATTTATCATAAATTCAAGGCTACCCCTGCTTTAATATGAGTTGCAGTTCGTTGAATTCTGTCTATTCGTTTTGCCGCAGTGAATTTATTTGTTAGTGATTTCAATGGATGTGAAGGTTTTTTTTTTTTTCGATAACTATTTGCTTTGCGCAAGTATTTTTGGTGGTGCTAAAGGGTGCTATAGAAATGCTAAAGATTGGTCAAGTTCAATTTAATTTTCTTGAAAGTTGTTGGGCCAGGGTAACGTTACCCTGGCCCAAAAATGACCTACCTCGATTTTCTGGAAAACGCAAGGGGTGCTATAGACACTTTTGATGGTTCTATAGGTTGCTATAGGAGTGCTATAGTTTAGACCAGTGGTCTCCAAACTACGGCCCGCGGGCCAAATCCGGCCCGCGACTTGCATGAATCTGGCCCGCGATTGTTTGTAATTTTTTTTGTAAATGTCATATTTTGATATATTGTAACAATTGTTCCTTAAATTTTTCATAATTTAAAATTAATTGGATCTTGGCCGACTTTATTATGTAGAATTGTATTTGTGGCCCGCGAAGAAGATAGTTTGGAGACCCAGGGTTTAGACTATAAAAAATTGAAATTATCGAAAGTCGTTGGGCCAGGGTAATGGACTCTTTTGCTGGCACATACGCAGTCTTTTTTAAAAAATGTCCATGCCCATTCTGCATAAATGTGGCTGAATTTCGTTGATGCAGCGTTTAATTTCCTTCTGTAATGCACGACTGGCTGTGGGCTTGTTGACATAGACCTTTGACTTCAAATAACTCCATAAAAAGAAATCGGATGGTGTTAAATCACACGATCTAGGGTGCCAATTCTGATGACCGAAACAAGAGACTAGACGACCAGGAAATGTCTCATGCAGTAATTAAATTGTTTCGCGGGCTGTATGGCATGCGGCACCGTCTTGTTGAATCCACATATTGGCCACATCAATATCATCCAATTTCGGCAGACAGAACTATATTATCATGACGCAATATTGAGCACCAGTTACAGTAACTGCTTGACCAGCCTCATTTTCAAAAAAGTATGGTCCAATGATGCCTCCAGCATTCTGAACACCGAAACGAGAGACTACACGACTAGAAAATGTCTCGTGCAGTAATTAAATTGTTACACGGGTTGTATGGCATGTGGGGCCGTCTTGTTGAAACCACATATTGGCCACATCAATATCATCTAATTTCGGCAGAAAGAACTATGTTATGATGTCGCAATATCGAGGCACCAGTAACAGTCACTGCTTGATCAGCCTCATTTTCAGTGAAGTATGGTCCAATGATGCCCCCAGCCCAAAATACGCAACAAACAGTGACACGTTGTGGATGCATTTGTTTTTCGGCAATCGCATGTGGGTAGAATTTTTCAAAAATCATCTGAACTTAACGATGGAAAGAGTTAAAAAGAAGCGGACAAAATAGTTAAATTTTCTCAATAAGTAAATATTTAGTTAGCTAGTTCTTACAAACAAGTCGCTAGTACAGAAAAAAGATAATTACTATAAAATACAACTATACAAGATTTTTTTAAGTATATCTTTAATCCTTATTAAACGGAAGACCAATACATAAATATAAACATACAGAACAAGAACATATAAATAAATAATACAATACAGAAATCAGCACAATAAAAACATGGTACTAATAATAACAATTAAGGACAAACCAAAATAAGAAAAAAATCAATATATATACTCTATAAATTTTCAGTCTTTCGTTTTTTTCTTAAAGCGTTTAGTTTGAAATTTCGCTCAAGTATTCCTACTCCCTGATTAAGCATGAAGTAAAATTTCGAGTTTAGAAAAGCCTGAAAATTTGGATTTGCAGGCGCGCGCGAGCGAAGCGAGTCGCGCCCCTGCAAATCCAAATTTTCAGGCTTTTTTAAACTCAAAATTTTACTTCATCCGCCACGTGTATAAAACACAGTTTTAAATTAAAGTTCAAAATATACTGCCTAAGTTTGATTGCACTTTAATACTTTTTACAAATATTTATTTCGTTTAACTAAATCTCGCGCTTTCAAAATTCTAACAATTTTCTTTGGAAAATGTAAGTAATTAATAATGTAATTTTCAGTAGTTATAAATAATGTAATTTTCAGTAGTTAATGCAACACCGACGCAAGACAAAACCTAAAATTCGATGTCTGGTTTTGAAAATCTATAGATGGTAAGTTCCCTCCTTCGATTTGACGAATAACGCACTAATAACCTTTCTTCACACTTTTAATTGAATCACCAAATGTACATTTCGGACACAAAGTGACCATTATCAATGGATTAACACTAAATACAAAAGTAATTTTAAACAATATATAGACAGGCAGATTATAATACAAAAACGTAAATTAGGAGGTGAGCCGAAGGAATACTTCGAAAATGCACTCCTATAAGCAATAGTTTGCCTGCGATTTTACACTATTTGGGATTAATTTCAACATTTTATGAAACAAATAAAATACAATAAAACATACACAATGCATACGCGATGTTAATAATGTATGAGAGTACTAAGACAATAGATGCTCTTGTTGGCCCTTTAACTCATTTAATTAATATCAGTTTTGAAAACGGAATTTTTCCACAATGCCTAAAAGAAGGCGTTATAACACCAATATATAAAAAGGGCGATCCGACTAATTTTGGAAATTATAGACCTGTCACACTTCTATCCGTCTTTTCTAAAATTATTGAAATGTGTATAGCTGAACGGATTACAGACTATCTTAAAAAATATGATATACTAGTTAGTGCCCAAAATAGCTTTATAAAGAAAAAATCAACAAATACAGCAATTTTTGATTATATAACAGAAATTATGAAAGCTCTGGAGAACTCGGAAATGCCACTTGGTATATTTCTTGACTTATCCAAAGCCTTTGACACAGTAAGCCACGAAATGTTGTTAAAAAAATTGGAGCATTACGGGGTCAGAGGCGTTGGAAAAAGCTTAATTTATTCGTACTTAACAAACAGAACATATCGAACAAAAATAAATGAGATAGTATGACAACTAATATAGGGATACTACAGGGTAGCATATTAGGCCCCATTCTATTTGTTATCTATGTTAATGACTTGCCATCAATAATTGAAAAAGAAAACGTCTTTGTAACTACATATGCAGACGACACGAATCTCCTCATTTCTAGGGCGAATGAAACAGAACTTGTAAACAAAGCAAGTAGTGTTCTAAGAATTACCCAGGAATGGTTGAGGAAAAATAAATTACTAATGAACGAAACGAAAACAAATTTAGTATTATTTCAAACAAAACGGAAAGAAAATATGCTAACTAAGATAACACTGAACAACCAATCATTTGATGTCAATGGTGAAACAAAATTATTAGGTGTTGTAATTGATAAAAACATAAATTGGGATTCACATTGTCAGCAATTAGAAAATAAATTGAATGTTGTATGTTACACCCTTCGAATATTGCGTCAAGTAGTCAACACTGATACGTTACTTATACTTTACAGATCCAATTTTGAAAGTTTGGTCAGATATGGCCTAGTACATTATGGATGGTCAAGTGCAGCAAAACAAATATTTATCACTCAGAAACGAGTAATATGAATCATATTTAATATGAACTATAACGAAACTTGTCGGGGAAAATTTAGAAACAACCGTTTACTTACTATCTGTGATCTCTATCTGTACGAAATCTTACTTTTTAATTTTAAATATAAACATAAATTTGAGATGTTCAATGCAATGCATACGTATAATACACGTAATTCAGAAATGTATGCATACCCTACTCACAGACTTTTTCTCTTTGAGACATCACCTATATATTACCTAAAAATTATTAAACATGAGAATAGATTTAAAACAGATTTGATAGATTATTTGATCGAACAGGTAAATTACTCTATTTTAGATTATATGAATAAGTGAATGAATGCATACATAAGTATATGTACATATACACGATTCCATTTGTTTCTGGATCTCGCCTGGATCTCGCCTATGGAAAAGTGACAGTTTAAGTATTGTAAATGGGGCTGGTTGTGTTTTAAATCAGGGTTTTTAAATGTCACTGTCAGATGTTCGAATTTAAGGTTATAATTTCTGACTATTGTGATCTTACACTGTTGCCTGTTTTACAAATTTTCAGATATAAAAGGATAATAATATGCAGTTTTAAGATTAACAAAATTTACTACTTGGTTTTTGTACATACAAACACAGCAATAATATTGTATATAACAAATATAATGAATTCGGCTCTGCAAACTTATTTCGTCATCCATTTGTATTTCTCGCTTGGGTCTTCCCGTTAACACATTTTGATCAACTCCATCCATCCACCTTAATTTTGGTCATTCTCTCTTCTGTTGGCCCTCAGTATTTTTTTGTAGAATTGCAAATTTATTCCCACCCTCTTGTGATACTGATAATTTTCATGTCAAACAATTTTTAAGCCCTCATTCCACTTTTATTATTTAGTCAAGAGAACCTGCATCTGAATCTTCTGATGTTTGTTCTGAGCCAGATTCCCCAAGCGAAATAATAAAAGGAGGAATGGTGGCGAAATAATTATTGTAAGATTAACAATAAACCTCTTGAAAATTAAAAAGAGGATTACTTATGATATCATAAATTATTGCAACACTGTTAAAATAAGGAATCAGGAGTGCCAATTAATAAAAAATGTAAATGTTGATACTGCAACATAACAACACGAAAGCATGGCTAGGCGAGATCCAGAAACAAATGGAATATATTATAGCTACATGTATTAATAGTTTTTCTTTTTAGTCAAGTATTATTTTAGGAATTGTATAGTTTCTTCTTTTTTGGCGCATTCGATTGGCAACGGAATATGTTACTGTTGTAATTATCCTAGTAATTATTGTATGATCATGTACTGTCTCCATTTTGAATAATGATTATTATTATTATTATTATTATTATTATTATTATAAATAACCATTGAAACAACTACTTTCCGTGCAAATACATTGCCAGATATTAATATGTTCAGTTAAAAACCCGTTCAAGTTGGCTTTAAAATTTTCAAAACATCGTGAAGTATATCGTACGTGAATTTGTCAGTTACTTCTGTCAATATTAACCTAAACCAGTTTTCTAAAAGTTTTTTTATTTCATTCGGTGTTTTAAAGCCCAATCATACGAAAGAAGAAGAAACAACACAACAACTATAAGAACAAGACAAATTAATGAGCTACTGATTAACACAATCTGACATTTATATCAGGTATGACAAAGCGAAAATTAAGCTGCGATTTCACTTTTTCGTTCCATTTCCTTCTATCAAAAAAGCAACGCCTTCTCGTTTAAGTTTTACATAAACACCTAATACAATGAACATTTAAAACATCTTCTATGTTTAGTATATGTAATTTTTCTGTCAATTTTTTTTCAAACCAACAATGAAAAAAGTAATGAAAAGGACTTAGATTAAAACCAATGTCTTAGGTCATCTATGTTATCTATATTTCTCTCTCTTAAGTATATCTTTGCTTATGACATTTTATGGTTATGGTTAAAACTTCATAATTTATCATCAAGTAAGTAACCTAACCACATTAAAAAAAATAACGACAGTAATTGCCATCTAACCTACCTTAATTAACTCCACAGCGCGACATCTAAATAATCTAACTTTACAATATGTCATTCATCCCATTCGAACTAAACCTCTGAGCTATCAGCTAATATACCTGATAATTTCTTTAAGTTAGACGTCAAGATGTGGAATAGAATATGTTTGATATTCACGTATAAATGTGTTTTGTTAAATATGTTGTACAAATTATTCTGTAAAGATTATATATGATTTCTGCAACAGGACTTGAAATTCGTCTTCATTTTTTAAATTTAAAAACATGTTTTTAGTTTTCAACAAAATCCTCAACTAAAAAAAATTGTTATTAGTTTTATATCAAGAGAAACATTAATTAAAATATAATGTGCTGCGCATAAATTGTCAATTTTTATGATTTTAGCAATTTGTATCTGAAAAATAATTATGAATACATTTTTAACGTTTCTAATTTTGACAGTACACCATGTCCAATAAAGTCTAAAAATTTTAATATCAGCAAACATAATAAAGCATAATTTTTTTTTTAAGTTTAATTTGAAGTTTAAAACGAGTGTTTCCACTCCCAAACTAAGCATGAAGTAAAATTTCGAGTTTAGAAAAGCCCCGTGAAAATTTGTCGAGAGTCGTGCAGCGACCTGAGACAAATTTTCTGGGCTTTTCTAAACCCGAAATTTTACTTCATGCGCCACGCGTATAAAACACTAAAATATTGCGAAATTTATGTATACTCGAACTTCACTTGATCTGTGTTTTATACGCGTGGCGCATGAAGTAAAATTTCGAGTTTAGAAAAGCCCAGAAAATTTGTTTCCAGTCGCTGCGCGACCTTCGACAAATTTTCACGGGGCTTTTCTAAACTCGAAATTTTACTTCATGCTTAGTCTGAGAGTGGAAAACACTCGTTTAAAGCTTCAAATTGAACTCTTTTAAAAAACAACGAATGTCGGAAAATTTACAGTTTATAGATATGTTTGCCTAAATGAAAAATTCCCTGTATTTATTTATACAGAGCAAAAAGTATATTTCATTTATGGAAATACCTATAAAAAATGTCAGAATATTGGTTTTCTGTAAACGTTTAAATATTTCTTGTTTTTTTTAAGTTCAAGGGAGTTTTTCTTTAAAGTATACGTATTCCAAATGCTGCCCATTTTCTATAAATTTTTAGATATTTCTTGTTTTTTTATTCACTTTCAAGCGAGTGTTTTCCACTCCCAGACTAAGCATGAAGTAAAATTTCGAGTTTAGAAAAGCCCCGTGAAAATTTGTCGAGGGTCGCGCAGCGACCCGAGACAAATTTTCTGGGCTTTTCTAAACTCGAAATTTTACTTCATGCGCCACGCGTATAAAAAACTAAAATATTGTGAATTCTATTTATATTTGAACCTCACTTGAAATCAGTGTGTTATACGCGTGGCGCATGAAGTAAAATTTCGAGTTTAGAAAAGCCCAGAAAATTTGTCTCGGATCGCTGCGCGACCCTCGACAAATTTTCACCGGGCTTTTCTGAACTCGAAATTTTACTTCATGCTTAGTCTGGGAGTGGACAACACTCGTTTAAAGCTTCAAATTGAACTATTTTAAAAAACAAAGAATGTCAGAAAATTTACAGTTTATGGATATGTTTGCCTAAAAGAAAAATTCCCTGTATTTATTTATACAGAGTAATTAGTATATTTCATTTAAGGAAATACCTGTAAAAAATGACAGAATACTGGTTTTCTGTAAATGTTTAGATATTTCTTGTTTTTTTAAGTTCAAGGGAGTTTTTCTTTAAAGACAAGAAATATCTAAAAATTTACAGAAAATGGGCTGCATTTGGAATACGTATACCAAATGCAGCCCATTTTCTGTACATTTTTAGATATTTCTTTTTTTTAAGTTTAATTTGAAGTTTTAATAGAGTGTTTTCCACTCCCAGACTAAGCATAAAATAAAATTTCGAGTTTAGAAAAGCCCCGTGAAAATTTGTCAAGGGTCGCGCAGCGACCCGAGACAAATTTTCACGGGGCTTTTCTAAACTCGAAATTTTACTTCATGCGCCACGCGTATAAAACAATAAAATATTGCGAAATTTATGTATTTTTGAACTTCACTTGAATTCTGTGTTTTATACGCTTGGCGCATGAAGTAAAATTTCGAGTTTAGAAAAGCCCAGAAAATTTGTCTCGGGTCGCTTCGCGACTCTCGACTAATTTTCACAGGGCTTTTCTAATCTCGAAATTTTACTTCATGCTTAATCTAGGAGTGGAAAACACTCGTTTAAGTTTTAATCGAGTGTTTTTCACTCCCAGACTAAGCATGAAGTAAAATTTCGAGTTTAGAAAAGCCCCGTGAAAATTTGTCGTGGGTCGCGCAGCGATACGAGCCAAATTTTCACGGGGTTTTTCTAAACTCGAAATTTTACTTCATGCTTAGTCTGGGAGTGGACAACACTCGTTTAAAGCTTCAAATTGAACTATTTTAAAAAACAAGGAATGTCGGAAAATTTACAGTTTATGAATATGCTTGCCTAAAAGAAAAATTCCCTGTATTTATTTATACAGAGTAATTAGTATATTTCATTTAAGGAAATACCTGTAAAAAATGTCAGAATACAGGTTTTCTGTAAATGTTTAGATATTTCTTGTTTTTTTTTTAAGTTCAAGGGAGTATTTCTTTAAAGACAAGAAATATCTAAAAATTTACAGAAAATGGGCTGCATTTGGAATACGTATACCAAATGCAACCCATTTTCTGTACATTTTTAGATATTTCTTTTTTTTAAGTTTAATTTGAAGTTTTAATAGAGTGTTTTCCACTCCCAGACTAAGCATAAAGTAAAATTTCGAGTTTAGAAAAGCCCCGTGAAAATTTGTCGAGGGTCGCGCAGCGACCCGAGACTAATTTTCACGGGGCTTTTCTAAACTCGAAATTTTACTTCATGCGCCACGCGTATAAAACAATAAAATATTGCGAAATTTATGTATTTTTGAACTTCACTTGAATTCTGAGTTTTATACGCTTGGCGCATGAAGTAAAATTTCGAGTTTAGAAAAGCCCAGAAAATTTGTCTCGGGTCGCTTCGCGACTCTCGACAAATTTTCACAGGGTTTTTCTAATCTCGAAATTTTACTTCATGCTTAATCTAGGAGTGGAAAACACTCGTTTAAGTTTTAATCGAGTGTTTTTCACTCCCAGACTAAGCATGAAGTAAAATTTCGAGTTTAGAAAATCCCCGTGAAAATTTGTCGTGGGTCGCGCAGCGATACGAGCCAAATTTTCACGGGGCTTCTCTAAACTCGAAATTTTACTTCATGCGCCACGCATATAAAACACTAAAATATTGCGAAATTTATGTATTTTTGAACTTCACTTGAAATCAGTGTTTTATACGCGTGGCGCATGAAGTAAAATTTCGAGTTTAGAAAAGCCCAGAAAATTTGTCTCGGGTCGCTGCGCGACCCTCGACAAATTGTCACAGGGCTTTTCTAAACTCGAAATTTTACTTCATGCTTAGTCTGGGAGTGGACAACACTCGTTTAAAGCTTCAAATTGAACTCTTTTAAAAAACAAAGAGTGTCGGAAAATTTACAATTTATGGATATGTTTGCCTAAAACAAAAATTCCCTGTATTTATTTATACAGAGTAATAAGTATATTTCATTTACGGAAATACCTGTAAATCAGACAACACTCGTTTAAAGCTTCAAATTGAACTATTTTAAAAAACAAAGAATGTCGGAAAATTTACAGTTTATGGATATGTTTGCCTAAAAGAAAAATTCCCTGTATTTATTTATACAGAGTAATTAGTACATTTCATTTAAGGAAATACCTGTAAAAAATGTCAGAAAACTGGTTTTCTGTAAATGTTTAGATATTTCTTGTTTTTTTTTTTAAGTTCAAGGGAGTTTTTCTTTAAAGACAAGAAATATCTAAAAGTTTCTAGAAAATGGCTACATTTGGAATACGTATACCAAATGCAGCCCATTTTCTGTAAATTTTTAGATATTTCTTTTTTTTAAGTTTAATTTGAAGTTTTAATCGAGTGTTTTTTACTCCCAGGCTAAGCATGAAGTAAAATTTCGAGTTTAGAAAAGCCCCGTGAAAATTTGTCGAGGGTCGCGCAGCGACCTGAGACAAATTTTCACGGGGCTTTTCTAAACTCGAAATTTTACTTTATGCGCCACGCGTATAAAACACTAAAATATTGCGAAATTTATGTATATTCGAACTTCACCTGAAATCTGTGTTTTATACGTTTGGCGCATGAAGTAAAATTTCGAGTTTAGAAAAGCCAAAAAAAAATTTCACTGGGCTTTTCTAAACTCGAAATATTACTTCATGCTTAACCTGGGAGTGGAAAACACTCGTTCAAAGCTTCAAATTGATCTTAAAAAAAAACCAAGGCAGTCTCCCTGAATACTTAAAAGAAAAATTATCTGTATATGATTATACTGAATACTATTCTTGGTAACATTAATACCTACAAATATTTGAACATGCCTACCCTGTAGAATTAGTTTGGTTGTACCATAAATTTCGAAGAGGAATTTAAACACTTTTTTCTATGAGGGGTTCTGAGTTTGTTGGTTTAATTACCATGAAATTTGGTTTTTATTTAGTCAGTAGGGAATCAGATTACATGAAGGTCCACGATAAAGAGCGTGTATGTTTTTTTGTGTTCGATTTTCGTAGGCCTCGGTAATTAAAAGAAGGTAATTGCCGCGCGGTGGAATTCCGAATCCTATCATGTCTTAATGTGTGCGCGTCCTCTCGAAAAGGTACCCACACCAATACTATTCCCAATAGGTATGCCATAAGATGGTAAGAATTATAAGTCGGCGTAAGGTCATCGTCCTCGGTTAGTCACCCTTACCCCAGTGAACCGACGTCGGGCAGTTGCACAGTGACCGGCACTCTAGGTCGAGAGTCTCAGTTACCTCTCGAAGCCCCTTCCTTCACCCTCTTCTTCTTCTTCTTCTTCTTGTGCTTCGACTTCTTTCAGTCTTTGAGTCTAAGTACGCGGAACCGCGACACATACGCGACCTGACCTACATCGTTCACCAGGAAGCGTCGCGATGTCGTGAGTCGTGACACGGTGTCATCGAACCTTGCGATCAGCTGAATATTCGAGGTTGTTGACTTTGTCCGAACTAGGTCTCGGTCCGATACGACTCGTATACGCGACTCATGCAAAACCCTTCTTCTTCTCCTTCCTCCTCCTCGGCGCGGCTTGTTCGCATCTCGAGATTGTCTTGGTCTTGCCTTTCCTCCAGCTGCCGGATAATCCGTCATTTCGCGTCCAGCAACAGGCTAATTATACATTTTTTTGGGAGGTTTTTGGCTGCACAACGACCTCTATATGTAGCTGATATATATTCTGCAAGTGCATACGTACCAACAAAATTCTAGCAAAACATGAAAAAAGAACTATCTAACAAAATGAATTAAGTAGCAGTGATTTACTTTGATTCCTAATATTATCACAAACATGTTTCATATAGCTGGTATATTTTGCAAGTTTATATATACCAACAAAATCCCAACCAAGCATGAAAAACGAAATATCTAACAAAATTAAATTATGTAGTAGTGTGTAAAGTTTATTATTTAGTATTTTCAATATTTAACACTTATTTAAATATTAAGTAGGTTCTTTTATTCTAGGTGAGGTTAAAATAACTTGATGTTTTTATATAACGAATATCAATTCTATTTTCTTAACTGAGAAACTTGTGAATATTACAATATAATATATTTAGAGACTTTAACTAGCTTGCTTAACGAAGTATATTAAATTTAATCGGAGTAAGTAATATTTTTACTGTCTTGCGTTCGAGAGTCACATCAGAAGTGCCCGAAATAAAATCTAATAGTAATGAATAATGGTTCTTCGTTAAGCAAACAATGCGTAAGGAAGAGCACGCATAGGCCGGGGTGAACCTTATCATCTTTAGCGGAATTTTTCCATTAAGTACAAATTCTAATTAACTATTTATTCTTCCCAGGCTTATCTGTGCTCTAGCATTAACAAATGCATTCTGATAATAACATTTAGCAATGAATAATATTTAAGTAAAAATAAACAACAAACATCAATAAGTGAAACAAACATAAATAACTTTAAATTTGATTATCAAAAATGCACGATACTAAAGTATTAAATTATATAAATGAAATAAATATACAGATGGGTACATTACAAGTGTTTTACTTTGATTATCAATATACATAATCATGTTTCATCAAGTATAAATTTAACCCATGGGCAGCTAAAGTAGTATGCAATATATACCGTGCGTTTTATTTAAGTATGGTACATGGTTTTTTTTTTAAATAACTTTATTTTTTATAATAATGACTTGTATTACAATACTTGTAAGAAATTATCATTACATTGTTGGTCTTCTTCCCTTCGTCCTCACCTCGGGATTGTTGGGCGTTGACTCCCATCTCGGGTTAACGGTATTGAGGGATGTAAAATGTTTTTTGCTATGTGTTTTTTCGTCGTGTTTATATGTTCTTGTTTATAATTAGGTTTCTAATTTTTAGAATATATTGAAGATTTTTTATATATTCGTCTAATTTGTTGTATTGTCTTATTGTTTCCGTTGTTAGAGCTTGCGTGTGTTTCATTGTGGTAACATTTTCTGTTCTAATGTCTGATTTTCTTCTCGTTTCATAGTTGTGGATTTGTTTGTTTATTTTTAGTTTAATTTCTGATTTAATTTGTTTATTGTTGATTTTGTATATCAGCAATAGATTGCTAAGTTTGATCATATTTTTTATATTTAGTTCTTGTGTTTGCATATATAGTTGATGTGTGTCGGTTCGTTTATCTAGTTTGTATAATATTTTTAGTATTTTATTTTGTTGAATCTGTAATTTTGCTAGGTTTTTGAGTGATGTATCTCCCCATATGTTGTTAAGGTATATGTTTTGTGATGTAAAAAGTGCATTATATATAGGTTTTCTGTTTGTTTTTGGGATGTAATTTCTGATTTTTAGTAATGCTGCTATTGTTTTGGCGTTTTTTCTTGTTAAGTTGTTTATGTGGTCGTCCCATTTGAGATCTTCCTGGATTTGTAATCCTAGGTATTTTGTTTGGTTTATTGGATGTATTTCTGTTTTGATTTTCATGTTCAATTTCACTGTTTTATCCTTGTTGTTAAATATATATCATGTATTCCGTTTTTTTTTTTTCGTTTATTGTTAGTAGGTTGTTGAAGTACCAGTCTTCCAGTTTTTTAATGTCGTTGTTTATGTTTGTTTGTATATTCTGGTAATTATTTTCTGTGTATACTAGGCAGGTATCGTCTGCATATATATAAGGGCGTCCGGTTAGGTCTATTCAAATAATGTACAGTATGGGTGGCAGGTTGCCTCCTTGTGGTATTCCATACTCAGCTTCCGTCGATTTGCTTTCGGTTCCATTAATTCTTGTTGTTTGTGGTCTATTTGTTATATATGTTTTTATTAAGTTGAGTTCTTTTCCTTTTATGCCTATTGCTCGCAGTTTTTGTAATAATTTTTCTTTTGATATGGTATCAAACGCTTTCTTCATATCAACGAATAGGGCTACTACTGGTTTTTTTTTTTTTGGTCTAGGTTTGTTTTTATGAAATTTACCAGGTCATTTGCAGCTGATGTTGTCCCAGAGTGTTTTTGGAAAGCGTATTGGTTTTGATGGATTATGTTATGTTTATTTAGATGGTTGCTTAGTTGAACTTGAATTGATTTTTCCAGTATTTTATTTAATGTCGACAGTAGGGATATGGGTCTATAGTTTTCTGGAAGTGTTTTATCTCCTTTTTTGTGTATTGGGATTATGATAGATTTTTTTAAATAGTCTTCGTAGTTTCCTTCGTCTAGTACTCTGTTTATAAGTTTTGTTAACAATGGTGTTAATATATTTTTGTTTTCTTTTATAACTTTGTTTGTAATTTTATCAAATCCAGGTGATTTGTTATCTTTTTGTTCTGATATTATTTTGTCTACTTCTTGATCTGTCATATGCTGGAATTGCATGTTTTGGTATTTCTTTTTCGTTGTCGTTGTTATGGGGATTATTTTTGAATTTGTAATTTGTTTTTGTGCTAGAGTTTTTCCTACATTTGCAAAATATGAGTTTATTTCGTCAGCAATTTCTTGATTGTTGTCTGTTTGGGTTCCGTTTTCATTGCGTATTTTCTTTATGTGACGTTCTTCTTATTTTCCACTTTAATTTATATGTTAATTGTTTTCCATAATTGTTTAGAGTCATTTTTGTTTTTTTCGAATATATTTTGATAATATTCCATTTTTGTATCTCTTATGATTTTGTTTGTTGTTTTCTTTTGTTGGCGGTACGCTTCTTTTATTACTGTGTTAGTTGGGTTTTTTAGATGTCTCTTTTGCATTGTGTTTCGTTGTTTTATTTGTTTGATTATCTCATCATTTATCCATGGATTTTCTCTAGTTCTTTTTAATTTTTGTGTGGATGTACATGCATCCAGTATTGTTTGTAATTTCTTCGATGGTTGTTCGAAGTGGTCTATTTTATTTATATTTATTTTGTTTATTTCTTCCGTTATTCGTTTATAATCTATTTTTTTAATGTGGAACTGTTGGTATATTAGTTTGCGTTTTTTTTTTATTTCTTTCAGTTTTGTTATTATTGCACAGTGGTCTGATGTTGATGATTGTTCAATGTTTATGTCCTCAATGAGTGCTATGTTATTAGTTATTACGTGGTCTAGTATCGAGTTATTGCCATTTGTATTTATTCTTGTATATGCTTGTTTGGTTATTTTATTTATTATTTTGTAGTTATTTTCTTTAAAGGTGTTTTTATATTCTCTGGTTGCATTGTTGTTTTCTAGAATGTTTATATTCATATCTCCTATTATTAATTGTTTTTTTTTTCCTATTTATAACATTATGTTTTAAGATGTATTGCAGTTGTTTGTGTGTAATATGTGGTGGTTTGTATATCAAAGTGATTATTAAATAGTCTTCTTTTATTTGTATAGAGAGGATTTGTATCTTTTTTATTGTTAATTTATTTAGTATTTTGTATTGTGTGTCTTTTCGGATATACAATACGATGCCGCCTCCTTTTGTATGTCTCGAGTTGAATTCTGCGTTATAGTTTGGTAGTTTAAAAAGATGTTCATTTGTCGGTGTTAGCCAAGTTTCTGTTAGTGTAATTATTTTGGGGTTTTTGTGTGTATGTGGGATGATTTCTATTTCGTGGAATTTGTTTTGTAAGCTCCTTACATTATGTAGGTATATGGTGTACATTTTGATATTTGTTTTGTATATTCTTTTGTTTGTTCTTTTTTATTTTAGTTTATCTTATCCAAGTCGGAATATGTGTTAATTTTGATTTTTTTGCTTGTGTCTGTTTTTCTGATAAATATGTTACCGTCCCTAGTTCATGCGTGTTTATATTTGTGCTCTTTTTTCAATTCTCTTGCTTTATAAAAAAGAATATTTTTTAAATATGTCAGTTGTTCGTTTATATAGATTTCATTGTTTTTTCCTTTTAAGTTACATTCTTTTGTAGTAATTGACCCTATGGTCTTTCGAGCGTTTATAATAGTGGCTTTTGTTTCAATTGATTTTATTTTAACAATTATAGGGCTTTTTTCGTTTTGTTCATCTTTTCTATAAGCAGAAATAATTTCGTGCTATTCTATTTTTGAGTCTAGGTTTTTTATAATTTTTGTTGCTATTTCTGTAGTATCTTCATTTTTATTTGTTTTTTCTACCCCTGCTATTATAATATTGTTTTTAATTTGTTCGCGTTCAGTTTTTTCTAATTGTTGTTCTATTGATTTGACGCGTTGTTCCAATATATCATTTCGTTTTACATTGGCTTCTAATATTCTTTTTAGGTCTTTATTTTCTTTTTTCTTGTCATCGAACTGTTCGCTAAGGAAGTTGACCGCTTGTTTTAGTTCCTTTAGCATTTATATTATTTTACTTTGTTCATAGTTGTTTTCGTCTTCACTCTCGCTCGAGCTACGCATGGGGTACGCTCTCGTGTTTTTTGATTTTGATTTTTTGTTTGTCATTTCAGATTATTTGATTTTTGTTTTTGTGTATTATTGTGACGAAATTGAGGTGTTTATGTTGATTTTTAATTCATTAATTCAAACAAAGAGTTAAAGGATAACGAGACAAGGTTACACTCTTCACACCAACGGGGTCTTTCGTGGTGGCTAACAATAAGACGCATAGGCTCAATAGACCGCGGATGGGTAAAAAATGTAAACAAAAGGATAAAAATGTACCCTATGTTAACTTTTGTTGTCGTATAAATTTGAAACAATTTTTTGTTTTTATTGATAAATCAACATTTTTTCTACGAAATGTATAATGCTAGAAGGACATAAAAAATAATACAAATAATTAAGTTACAAAATTTATGGCGATTTATGGCAACAAGGGGTCACAGCCTGACCTTTACGTTGGACGCCAAAAACCTCAAATCCGTAGAGGTTTTTAAACGAGTGTTGCCACTCCCAAATTAAGCATAAAGTAAAATTTCGAGTTTAGAAACGCCTGAGCGTTTAGATTTTGACACGTAACATCCAAAACTCAAAAACTCTTTCACTCAATCTTTTCTAAGCTTAAAATGTTACTTCATGTGCCACGCATACAAAACACTGATTCTCTGTGAAGTTTTCAACTTTTACTCTTGCAATTTTTGGCGCCCAACAAGAGCCCAGCGTTAGTTAGCCTGGCCCTACGTTGAGTGCCAAAAACCTCAAATTTATTCAAGCAGATGATTAATTTTTACAAATTAATTTACATATATTTTTATCATCTTTTATCAAGTGAAAACTGAAAATGAGAATGTTGTGTTACGTGCGTTTTTCGAATTAATTTTAATTATATAAATCTGATCTTTATAAGGTGATCTTTTTGTTCAAAAACTTCGAAACTTCATATCTCGATAAAATCCTTAAATGACCTAACATCCCAAAAAAACAGTTTGATGTATTTTTTTCTTTCTCACAAGTTTTTCATTTTTGTTTTTAGATTTCAATTCACAATTTTAGTGTCGCATCGTGTAATTGATTGCTTCGAAATATCTTTTGAAGCGAAATTTTAATTCATGTTTAATCTGGGAGTGGAAAATACTCCTATAAAAATACTTGAAACCCTTGAATTTATATTTTTTGGCGCCCAACGTGGGCCCAGGCTAACGTTGTGGCCCCTAGTTGGGCTTCATAAATTTGAAGCGTCCAAATTTAAAACTTTCCACTGAATCAGCGTTTCGTACGCGTGTGCTTGGTCTTGAAGTGGAAAACACTCGACAAAGGTAAATTAATTATCCACGTAACGTATTTAATAAATTTTACCCCAGAAATAAGGATATCATTATTTTCCTGTGAATTATCAAAAATTCAGAACACCAAAAAAATCAGAACACCAAGTATTTATTGCACGATTTTAATAAAATTTACACAATTTGATCATGTAAACGAACTGTAGTGATGATCAAAAAATCAACTTGAAAAACAAAAAAACAAATGAATAAAAATTAATAATGTGTTGGGCCTCCACGACTTCCCAAACACTCATTAACACGTCGAGGCATGCTAGAAATCAGGCTGTCAATATCGACTTGGGGTATTTCATTCCAAACTTCGATAATTTGACCTCTAAGTTCCATTACAGTGTTAGCGGGGCGCTGTAAGTTACCTATTCTAACACCTATCATATCCCAAACATGTTCTATTGGCGATAGATCTGGAGAACGAGATGGCCAAGGTAACAAATTGATTTCGGCACTATCAAAAAACTGTCTTGTAATGGCCGCTGTGTGAGGTCGAGCATTATCTTGCTGAAAAATGGGGTTCTGCAAGCCATTTACATAGGGCACTAACACTGGCCGTAAAATGTTGTCAATATACCGAATCGCGTTAAGACTTGCTTCTAAAAAAACTAGAGACCGACTACCATATGCTATCGCCCCCCAAACCATAACTCCCTGTGTAAGAGCCGTATGTCTTTCAACAGCAAATTGTAAAATTCTGCGTTCACCGCGTCGACGTCTCACTCTTCTGCGACCATCATGAGCCCATAAACAGAACCGAGACTCATCGCTGAAGATAATGTTATTCCATTTATGGGTCCAATGTTGTCTTTCCCTGCACCAATCAAGTCTTGCTCTGCGATGCTGCGGAGTAAGAGGTAGACACAATTGTGGACGGTAGGATCTTATACCAAAACTGCGGATTCTTCTGTAAACAGTAGCCATGGATACTCTTTGGCCATTTAGAGCCAACCAGTCATTTCCCAATGCCCGCGACGTTGTTAATCTGTCCCTTAAAGTTGTAAGACGAAGAGCTCAATCTTCACGCTCAGTGGTGCTTCTTGGACGTCCTGATCCAAGTCTACGTCGATTCTCTCCAGCTTCGGACCATCTAGACCAGCAGCGTACGATCACCGATACACTGCGGCCTACCCTTTCAGCAATAGCACGAACCGAAAAACCCGCTTCTCGCATTCCAATAATGCGACCCCTTTCACATTCACTTAGATGATGATATTGTGCACGCCGACGAATACGGGGCATCTTTTTATGTTTTACAAACTGAAACGTCAAACTACTCAGAGGCTACTTGGATATTAGAAGCAATTACATTAAAAACTCAGCAGCTCTTCATAATGGTGAAATCAAGGAAAAATACCATTAAATAGTAACCAAAACAATTGATTTTTTGATCATCGATGCAGTTCATTTACATGATCAAATACTGTAAATTTCATTAAAATCATGCAATAAATACTTTGTGTTCTGATTTTTTTGAAAGGTAGTATATATACAAAAAATTATGAATTAAATTAGAACGCATTTAATTATTAATCACTAAAATTAGTTAACTGCAAAATGTGTAAACTGTAGAATTAATAAACTGATAATATCCAGAACTGATGATCTGTTTGCTTGTTCCGTAAGATCAACTACGAATTTACTGGCCTTCAGTTTTTTCCAGTAAATTCGTAGTTGATCTTACGGAACAAGCAAAACGTTTTCAAAAACACTTTGGACATCATCCGCACTTCAGCTGGCGACAATCCGTCAATTCCCGTCGACTGGTCAACAAAAGTCCTCATCTCGGAAACGAACTGACCGCCAAAGGTGGTTTATCTCGCCATCTGCAGATAAACCCCGGCGCGCTCCTGCAAGTGCACGACAATTTCGACAAACACCCCAAAAGTCCACTTGAGGAAAAAGGGGTTTTAATCCGAAACGACAAAGCCGAGATTTATGACGCAATTTACGCAGCTTGTTTACTTTGTCTTGCAAACGAGTAAAACAAATACATCAGAACTACTAATAAAGCAGTAAATACGATGCAATAATGCATACATAAAACACAACACGCTTGATTATTATCCAACTCTACAATATTCCACGGTCCATGAATAGACTTACTAGTAAATTTCTTTGTTGTGTTTTATCTATTATTTCTTCCGGTTGCTTCTTATGGATTGGATCGATGGGGATCGGGCTTATTTTTCTTCATTGTTCAAGGAATCGAACGTTCTCAATGCTACTACTCTCACAACTAAGACAAATAAATTGTTTAGTTCTTTGAAAACATTTTTATTTAT
Source organism: Philonthus cognatus (assembly GCA_932526585.2). Taxonomy (NCBI): domain Eukaryota; kingdom Metazoa; phylum Arthropoda; class Insecta; order Coleoptera; family Staphylinidae; genus Philonthus; species Philonthus cognatus. The sequence goes on from OW052241.1 coordinate 158,865,733, forward strand.
ACTTTAAGAATTAATACTCAACAAAAAATTATGAATCAAATTAGAGTGTATTTAATTATTAATCAATAAGGTTAAAAAACAAATATTTAGCGTTCATTTTGAAGCTTTAAACCAGTGAATTCCACTCCCAGACTAAGCATGAAGTAAAATTTCGAGTTTAGAAAAGCCCCGCGTAGAAAATTTGTCGAGAGTCGCATAGCGACCCGAGACAAATTGTCACGGGGCTTTTCTAAACTCGAAATTTTACTTCATGCGCCACGCGTACAAAACGCTAATTCAATGAGAAGTTTAAATTTGGACGCTCGCGATTTATGGCGCCAAATAAGGGCCACAGTGTTAGCCTGGCCCCACGTTGGGCGCCAAAAAAACTTAAATTCAAGCGTTTCAAATATTTTTAAATGAGTAGCATCCAAATCCAAACTCAGGCTTTTCTAAACTCGAAATTTTACTTCATGCGCCACGCGTAAGAATCGCTGATTCAGTAGGAAGTTTTAAATTTGGACGTTTGCGATTTATGGCGCCTAACCATGGGGCCACAGCGTTAGCCTGGCATTTACGCTGGGTGCCAAAAAACCTAAAATCCAAGCGTTTCAAATATTTTTAAACGAGTATCCCCACTCCTTGATTAGGCATGAAGTAAAATTTCGAGTTTAGAAAAGCCTGAGCATATAATTTTGGCCGTGGAGCTTACTCAAGGAAATTTTAAATTGAACTTTTTCAAGAACAACGGGCGCCTGAACATTTACAGAAAAATTCCCTAATTTTGACTTTTACTTCTTTTAGAGTTAACCATTGATTATCTTCACCAACTCTATGAAATTCTAGTTGTCACGCTGGTTAAAGCAAGATAATATTATATATTTATTCTACAGTTTACACATTTTGCAGTTAACCAATTATAGTGATTAATAATTAAATACGCTTTAATTTGATTCATATTTTTTTTTATATACTTATAAGAAATTGTTGGCATTCAAGTTTACCAAAACAAATACTTACATAATGACATTTTCGCCAAGTTTATTTTGTAGCTTAATTATATGTATTATTAATACAGCAAATTTTTCTTTTAAGTGTATATATCCTAGTAATTATAACGTTTGATAAATTCGTATTTTTTATAATTTAATCCTTCTCGCGAGTGTTTCCACTCCCAGACTAAGCATGAAGTAAAATTTCGAGTTTAGAAAAGCCCCACGGGGCTTTTCTAAACTCGAAATTTTACTTCATGCGCCACGCGTACAAAACGCTAATTCAGTGGGAAGTTTAAATTTGGACGCTCGCGATTTATGGCGCCCAAATAGGGGCCACAGTGTTAGCCTGGCCCCACGTTGGGCGCCAAAAAAGTTCAAATCCAAGCGTTTCAAGTATTTTTATATGAGTAGCGTCCAAATCCAAACTTAGGCTTTTCTAAACTCGAAATTTTACTTCATACGCCACGCGTAAGGAACGCTGATTCAGTAGGAAGTTTTAAATTTGGACGCTTGCGATTTTTGGCGCCTAACTAGGGCGTTAGCCTGGCATTTACGTTGTGCGCCAAAAAAACCTCAAATCCAAGCGTTTCAAGTATTTTTAAACGAGTTTCCCCACTCCTTGATTAAGCATGAAGTAAAATTTCAAGTTTAGAAAAGCCTAAATATATAATTTCAGGCGCGGAGCTTACTCAGGGAGTGGATACACTCGTAAGAAATTTCAAATTGAACTAAGTATTTACAGAAACATTCTTTGAATTTTACTTCTACTTCTTTTAGAGTACTGACAAATTATTTTTTTAATACACAAATAGTACCAACCATTAATTATCTTCACCAACTCTATGAAATTCTAGTTGTCACGCTGGTTAAAGCAAGATAAAATGAGCCCCTCAAAAGTTTTCATTTTCTTTGAAAGCGAAAGTTGTAGCCACAAATAATAAAAAATGACAACTATTTTTGTATATAAGTTCAGAAATAACTTTTTAAAAAATCTTGACAGGTAATTAAATCCTAAGTCACTCTTGTTGGGCACCAAAAATTGCAAGAGTAAAACTTGAAAACTCCATTTAGAATCACTTTCGTACGCGTGGCACATAAAGTAAAATTTCAAGCTTAGAATAGATTGAGTTTGGGTTTGGACGTTTCGCGTCTAAATCCAAAAGGTCAGGCTTTTCAAAACTCGAAATTTTACTTTATGCTTAATCTGCGAGTGGAAAACACACGCTTGGATTTGAGGTTTATTGGCGCCCAACGTACAGGCCAGGCTAACGCTGTGGCCCCTAGTTGGGCGCCATACATCGCGAGCGTCCAAATTTATAACTTCCTACTGAATCAGCGTTTCTTATGCGTGGCGCATGAAGTAAAATTTCGAGTTTGTATAAGCTTGAGTTTGGATTTGGACGCTATTAATTTAAAAATACTTGAAACGCTTGGATTTGAGGTTTTTTTGCGCCCAACGTGGGGCCAGGTAAACGCTGTGGCCCCTAGTTGGCGCCATAATTTGCGAGCGTCCAAATTTAAACTTCTCGCTGAATTAGCGTTTCGTACGTGTGGCGCATGAAGTAAAATTTCGAGTTTAGAAAAGCCCCGTGAAAATTTGTCTCGGGTCGCTGCGCGACCCTCGACAAATTTTCTACGCGGGGCTTTTCTAAACTCGAAATTTTACTTTATGCTTAGTCTGGGAGTGGAAAACACTAGTTTAAAGCTTCAAAGTGAACGCTAAATAATTTTGTTTTTAAACTTATTGATAATTAATTAAATACGCTCTAATTTGATTCATACTTTTTTTATATACTTTTAAGGAATTATAAACCGGTTTACCGATAATTCACGGGAAAATAATGATATCCTTTTTTCTGGGGTAAAATTTATTAAATACGTTACGTAAATAATTAATACAGCCTGTACATAAATGGTAGTCGTTATGTAACCATGTAAAATATTTTTATGCCGCTCTTGTAAAATGGGTTGAATTGTTATCTAGCCAACTTAATTTACACACTATGAATTTAGCAATTAAAGTTATATTCATGCTACTTCAAATAATATTTGCTTCAAATGCAATGGATGGTTTATTGACCAAAATATAAAACAAAAGCTCGAATTCAAACCTCACATCTAGTGTTTATTGAATACATTTCAGACAAATAAAACAATCAAAATAATCATAAACATAATTATAAGTGCTGAAAATGTTCACCATTTGCCTGTAAACACATTTGAACCCGTCTTCTTTTATTGTCAAAGATATTGATCAGCATTTCAGGTGTTATCGTTTGACATGCAGTTATAATCGCTGCCCTCAATTCTTCCAACGTATGTAGTCGTTGTCGAAAAACTCTGTCTTTCAGGTATCTAAAAATAGAATAGTCCAGCGGACTTAGATCTGGAGAACATGTAGGCCATAATCCTTGACTAATTAGTCTATCACCAAAAAATTCTCTAAGATAGTCCAATGTTGCTCTAGCTGTATGAGCTGTCGCACTATCTTGTTGAAAATATCCGTTCTGTAATTCTTCATCGTCCAACTGGATTATAAAAGGATTGATAAGTTGTTGCCGATATCTCTCCCCATTTATTGTGCCATCAAAAAATACCGGCCCAAATATTCTACGGCGAGACACTGCTAGCCAAATTCCAACCATCCGAGGATGTAATGGTGTTTCAATAAAAAGGTGAGGGTTTTCCGAGTGCCAGAACCTATTAAAGTTTTGCGAATTAACATATCCCGAGAGATAAAACCAAGCCTCATCACTGAAAAACGTTAAATCCAGTGTTCGATCTTCATTTAAATTTTCTAAAAACCATCGACAATAATTCATTCGGCGTTCTGGATCAACTGGTAATAATTGATGAACCACAGACAGTTTATAGGGATATAAGTTCAACCTCTTCCTCACAATCTTATGGCACGTGCTCGAAGGAATTGCAGTTTGCAAAGCCAATTTGCGAATAGATTTCTGCGGGCTTATAGCGAGTCGTTGTCTGACATCTTCGACAACCTCTTGTGACACAGAGGGCCAGCCTGACGATGTACCTCTCTGCACACTACCAGTTTGCCTGAAACGATTCACTATTCGTAGAATATGTTTTGATAACACCGAATATTCAAATTGGTGATCCGGAAACTTCTGCTGAAATTCTCGACATACTCTGGTATTGAATAGATCCATGCACCATTTTCTAATGGCCCATTCCGAAAGTACGACTCGATTATGAAAGCATTATTCCCATCAGAATACATTTCGATAAATTGCTTAATTTTTGTTTGTTTGACAGACGACAGTAACAGTTTAGTTCAGGTGCACAATTTTAAAAAGGGGGCAAAAGTGAATTGAAGTGATTAGATAATTCCAACCATTGATGTACACGCTGTAGAATTTACCTTTGCCGAGTGTTATCCACTCCCAGAAATTGTTTTCTTTCAAAACATTTTTTTTAAACTTTAAAAATTATTACTCAACAAAAATTATGAATCAAATTAGAGCGTATTTAATTATTAATCAATAAGGTTAAAAACAAATTATTTAGCGTTCATTTTGAAGCTTCAAACTAGTGTTTTCCACTCCCAGACTAAGCATGAAGTAAAATTTCGAGTTTAGAAAAGCCCCGCGTAGAAAATTTGTCTCGGGTCGCGCAGCGACCCGAGACAAATTTTCACGGGGCTTTTCTAAACTCGAAATTTTACTTCATGCGCCACGCGTACAAAACGCTAATTCAGTGGAAAGTTTAAATTTGGACTATCGCGATTTATGGCGCCCAAATAGGGGCCTCAGTGTTAGCCTGGCCCCACGTTGGGCGCCAAAAAACCTCAAATCCAAGCGTTTCCGGTATTTTTAAATGAGTAGCATCCAAATCCAAACTCAGACTTTTCTAAACTCAAAATTTTACTTTATGCGCCACGCGTACGAAACGCTGATTGAGTGAAAAGTTTTAAATTTGGAGCTCGCGATGTATGAAGCCCAACTAGGGGCCATAGCGTTAGCCTGGCCCCATTTTGGGTGCCAAAAAACCTCAAATGCCAGCATTTCAAGTGTTTTTATACGAGTGTTTTCCACTCCTAGATTAAGTATGAAGTAACATTTCGAGTTTAGAAAAGCCTGAGCGTTTGGATTTGGACGCGAAGCTTGAAATTTTACTTCGTGTGCTATGCGTACGAAACACTGATTCTGAGTGGAGTTTTCAACTTTTACTCTTGCAATTTTTGGCGCCCAACAAGAGTGACTGAGGGTTTAATTACCTGTCAAGATTTTTTTTAAAGTTATTACTTAACTTATAAACAAAAATAGTTGAAGAATCTTTAAATAACCTTTAATAAAATCTACATGCAAACATTGTTCAATCGTCTGTTTAAACACGCCGGCATTTTTGTAAGCAGATGATAAGTACCTTCAGTCGGACCTCCCATCGAACTGACCAGTGTTAAAGGATTACTCGAGGAAGTTCAGCGATAAAAGGGGCTTGCGGTCTTATTAGTCCCGGATTTGTCCGGACTCCTCGACTCCATTACACACGCCCGAAAGACGCATTGTGTTTTTTACATTGTCCGGCATAATCTACAAACACCTGGGTATACCTCTTTTTCGGAGGGCCGATGGTCAGTACAGCACGAGTCGGCAGAAAAAGGAGTATAACAAATGGCTTTATAAAGACGTACAAATTGTGGCCACTGTCCACCGTTGAATGGGGATTATGACGAATATATCTATGAATTGACATGCTTGTGTTAATTGGGATGACGAGGGAAGGCCAAAGGTGTGTGCCATCTAGCAAGGAAAAGGATTAGAAGTTTTCGCCAGATTGCTCTGCTCAAGCTTCTTTTGTTGGGATTAAGGGTGATTGGGTGCTTAGTTAGTCTTTGATACGAATAATGTTCCTCATGCTGTACATTTTCAAATATGCCAAATTGGCTGATTGATAGGTACATATTTTCAACTAATTTACACACACGTTAGAAACAATTCTTATAATGTAGCAGAAAGCAGCTTAGCTAAGAGATGCAAGACCTCATACTTGATATAATGACAGTTCAAATTCAAATTGATATTCCTTTATTAATAATAACAATAACAATCATAACTATTGAACAAAAAATTCTACAAAGAATATAATCAAAAAGATACATATAACCTAAATATAAAAATATATATAATTTAATAGCACAATAAAGAAAACATAATTAACTAGACTAAACTAATATTAGACTCCTGTAATTGTTTTTGATGAACGGGCCCATTTTTGAAATGATTCAAGTGTGTCTAAAAATTAATCAATTTTATTGGTAGTTGAAAATTTGATAAATTATTAAACTAAACCATCAAAAAATCACATCAATCCACAATTAATTATTAGCCAGAGAGTCGAGCGAGTTCATTGGCACTCAATTTAAATAACCGCAAACCGATGATTTTGCGTTATTGATTTTTTCCACTTTTTTTTTCTAATCGCCCGGTGTCGGTCTCTTTCCAACATTTTTTTCCCTACCTCTCGGTAATTACAGCGTTCTTTGCTCTCCACTCTTCTTCTTCACAGCTTGTCGATTCTGTTGTTTGCTCGAAAAGAAAGTGCACGCGCGCCACTCACACTTTCTCTAATAGTGCATTTGACAGGTGTTGATTCCTGGTTAGTGCACCCGAAGAAATTTCGGTTTCGATTTCGGTTTCTTCGGGGACAACTTACACTTGTGTCCGTGGTGTCTGTAAACACGAACGATAGATACGAAAAACGAAATTTTTCGTATCGAGAGCGTAACCTGAATATTTTTGGAGAAATTGCTGTTTCTAATTATGTGTTTCTTGTTTACAAACAATTATGTTTATAACTTTTTCGGTCATATTTGGAAATCACAAAAATCGAACAGTTTATTTTATTATGATTACAAAAAAAGTTAAAAATTCATAGTAATTATGTTTTTAATGCATAAACATAATAAAATTGAAGGGGCAAGTTATGTTGTAGAAGAACTTTCGCGGACTTGAGCTTCTTTTATAAATCAATTAGTAACCAAGCGGATTGTTTATATCTATTTAATCAAATTAATTTCTGTATTAACCCTTCGAATCGACAAATCAGACATCCAACACTGTTTTCCATTCCGTTCCATAAATCCAACTACGGTCTTAATAGTCCACTTTCTCGGTTCATGTATCCTAAATTTATATCTAATCTTAAGCGGTTAAATGTTTGTTGTAATTTGCCAATTTGTAGACATGTTTTTGTATTTATATATATTTTGTATTATGAAATGTGAATTGTATTACTATAACATATTATGTATAATGGATTTTTCCATAAATAAATAAATAACTAAATAAATAAATAAATGAGTATTAATTGTCTTAGTTGTCTTATGAATTAAGACGTATTGTTTTCGTAGTTTTATATGTTATTTTCTTGATATAATTTATTATCTGGCACTTGGTGAAACCATAGATTTTAAAACAAGATTATTTTTCATTTTAATTAAAACAAACAGCTTTTTTTAATAAAACGTATTTTTTTTTTTCATTGAAACAGCGTCTAAAACATTAACAATTAAAAACGTGTTGAAAACATGTTTAAAACGTGTTTAAAACAGAACATACAGAGCATTTTTCGTTTGAGTATACATATCCCGATAATTACAGCGTTTTTTAAATTTGCGGGAATTCGTTGTTTCAAAGCGGTTAATTTGGAGCTTTTAACGAGTGTTTTCCACTCCCAGACTAAGCATAAAGTAAAATTTCGAGTTTAGAAAAGCCTAAGAATTTGGATTGGCCGCGTAGCGAAGCGGAGCGGCCAATCCAAATTCTTAGGCTTTTCTAAACTCGAAATTTTACTTCATGCGCCACGCTTAATAACACTGATTTACAGTGAAGTTAAAAAAATACACGCATACAACAACGATTATAGGCAACCTAATATACGTTAGAGTTATTGGGTTGCCTATAATCACTGTTTTAAACAATTTCTTCAGCGCAGAATTTGACTCACCTTTTATTCACATCTATATATTGGATTGCTAAAGCCGTATATTTTATACTTTGCGATATTTCAGTGTTTTACACGTGTGGCGCATGAAGTAAAATTTCGAGTTTAGAAAAGCCTAATTTGGATTGGCCGCTCCGCTTCGCTACGCGGCCAATCCAAATTTTCAGGCTTTTCTAAACTCGAAATTTTACTTCATGCTTAGTCTGGGAGTGGAAAACCCTCGTTTAAAAATTTAAATTAAAATCTTTTTAAAAACTAACGAATGCCGTAAAATTTACAGTATATGCATATGTAAACCTGAAAAAAATTCCTTGTATTTAAATATCACATTTATTTATTTATTTAATAACCAAACAGATTGTGAACGTTCAATAACAAGATCATATCATTAGTACAATATAAATACAATATAGCATCATATGGATAATATTACAAATTACTACAGTATGAAAAGAAAACTATAAACTAAGGTAACGCAGATAATATTTTTATACAATCACTAACATTAAGATTAAATACTGAAAATGTTGGCGTAAAAATGTCTACATTATACGCGTAATTATTGTAGAACTGCGATAATCTTATAATGGGAGAATTAGAATAATGATTTCTAGTTGGAGTGTCTTAAATAAAAGTCCTACTAAATCGTGAACAAACTCGAGGAACATTAAATTTAAAGCGACTGACAAAGTGCATGTCATCAATCAAATTATGCAACAATTTATAGAGGAAGCAAATATTTATAAATATAATTCTGTTATGTACAGAAATTAATTCAAATTTTGTAAGAAGACCACCACTGTAAGGTAAATCAAAACTGTAATTGCGGTATTTTATAAAATAAAGATATCTCAGAAATATTTGTTGGATATTTTCGAGCATGCCAATATATTTCATGTACATTGGTGTCCAAATTAACACACAATTTGATATTTTACTCAATATAAATGTGTTGAATAATAAAAGTAACACCTTTATACTGGAAAATTCTCTGCAATTACGTATTATAAAACCCATCATACGGTAACAATTCTTGATTAATGATTCAACATGAGCATTTAATGTCAATTTGCTATCAAAAATTACACCGAGATTCTTTATTTCTGTAAATCTTTGCAATTGCGTATTATTAATTTTGTAAGGATATAATATTAAATTTGATTTTCTCGAGTAAGTAACAACAGAACATTTTGATATATTAAGTGATAGTTTATTAACAGAACACCACTCTGTAAAAATGATTATATAATTCTGCAACTTCACACAATCTTCAATCCCACTAACGCCTTTTGATAATTGAGACTTCCAGAACCGAATCTTCTCCTACTTTGTCTAATCAGGCTTCGATGGTGGATGAAATTGAAGAACGACAACGTAGGGCTGCGAACATCATGGTTTTCAATCTTCCAGAGCACAAAGGCAATGCTGATGATAAGAAGAAAAAGGATATCGAAGCTCTTAAAACTATCTTAGGGCCCTCAATCTCATTTGTGCCTAAATTAGTAATTCGCTTAGGAAAAGAGTCCGGCAAACCTAGGCCACTGAAAGTGTCTTTAGCTGATCATCACTCAGCAATTCAAGTACTCAAAGCTGTGCGTACTTTGAATACTGGTGCGGTGAAATTTTATTCCGATCGTACGAACATTCAACGAAATCAGCTAAAGACTTTAAACGACGAACTTACTTTACGCAAAAATTCGGGTGAAACGGACTTGACAATTAAATATAGGAATGGAGTCCCGAGTATAGTCAGTACTCGGTCATCAGGAGTTGCAGTTAATAAGCCAAAAAACTAGTTGTGTATTTCCAGAACATCGGAGGCCTTAAATCAAAAATTCGTGATTTACATCTTAAGATTGCGAAAAGAATCGCACTTTTAATGTTTGAAGTATGAAGTATGAAGAATTGGCAATTTCATTTATACTTAAATACATTGTTATTAATTGAAATGAAAATACACAAAGGTACAGTTTCTCTTTCCTGATCCGAAATTACGAAGGAAATGTCGCTCAACGTTGAATAAAATGTTATCATTTTAAATGAAGGATAAAAAATACAAAAAAAGTAGTGTCTCTATTTCTGATCTTAAATTACAAAGGAAATGTCGGATTTAACAAAGTCAACAGAGATTGTTAAGAAATGAATAAACTTAAGAATATTTTCTCAAAGGAATTTATAAAAAAAAATCAGCAGATTGTTTAATTAATCAATTTACTTCGGTGAATTGTAATATTTTATATTTGCAAGACTCAGCAGAACTGTATTCATTTTATGTGTATATTTTTTATGAACTTCATTTTCACGTATATCGACTAATTTCTGTTCACTTTGATTTATTGCAAATTGAAATTATTCAAAATGCGTGGATTTTAACTTGACATTTCATTATTAATTGTTCGATTTGATTTTTTCTAACGTTAAAATAACAATTGGTAATTTCCTAGTAATAATAATAGAATTATTTTATTTTAAATATTATATAATGTAAAATTATTGATATAGGATAAGTATGTCTTGAATTCAATAATATTTTGAATTCTAAAAAATGCGCTTATTGTCTAGGTCTTATTAATTAAGACCTAATGTTTGCGATTTATACAAATTTTACAATAAATATAATGTATATTTATAATAATTATCGATATAGTATTGTGTTTATGGCCTATGTTTAATTCATAGACTTAATTTTTGTTATTATCACTATCTCAAAATGTGTTCTTATTTTTGTAAAAGGTGTTTACCGTTGATGAATAAATAAATAAATAAACAGCACTATAGAGTTTAATGTCATCCGCGTAAAGCACCATATAACATTTGAGAGCCTGTCACACATCGTCCATAACAAGTAGAAAGAGCAGAGGTCCTAGATTCGATCCTTGGGGTATCCCGCTGGATGCAACGTACCATTTGGATTTGTGACCGTATATATATAGATCTCTCTTGCTGGAAAAACAATAATTATTGAAATATTTCACTTGTTATTTCAAATTAATCATAAATTCTAACATGTGCGTATGCATGTATAAGCGTATATTTGTGTATACTATATATGTACCTGTATGTCTGTAAATTGTACATTTTTTTATTTTTTATATTATTCTGTAATTTAGTTTAATTTTTCCTGGTTAGGTGGAAGAACAGTAAGTGTCCTTATCGGACACAATACACTGAACCTCGCCATATTCTTACTGTAGTGTTGTTCTATGTTTTGTATACTTATTTGGTAAGAAATAAAGATTATTATTATTATTATAATTATTATTATATCACGACAAGTTGCCGGCGATTAAGTAGATATGACAAGATAACATTCATGATGTTGTGATTTAAGCCAAACGAGACAAATTATTAAACAGAATCTTGTGATCCAGCTTATCGAACGCTTTCGTTAGATCACCGTAACTAACGTCCACCTGATGTCTCTCGTTCATAGTGTCATATATATCCTGTGTAATATCTATAAGATTTGTTGTTGTAGATCTACATTTTACAAAGCCATGTTGTTGCGTGGAAATATATAGATTAACATGATTATATATATGATCAGCTATTATCGATTCGAAAACTTTTGATAAATTGCATAAGATGGTAATAGCTTTGTAATTCTGTATAGCTTTACTTGACCCAGATTTAAAAACATGGCAGATTCGAACTTCTTTCCATTTGCCAGGAAACTTGCCTGTTTTGAAAATTAACTGGTATAAATAAGTAATCGGGTAGTATAAGACGGATGATGTATCTTTTAATAGCAGTGTCGGTATCAAATCCGGTCCCATTGTGAAATGAGGTTTAAGGCTTATCAACTTTTTTAAAACATCGGGTGAATCTATTATGTAGTCACCAAAGTGACTACATAATAATATAATAACGATGTTCAATATGATCAATATTGGGAATATTAGAATTGTCTTAATTTGTCTTATTAATTAAGACGTATTGTTTGCATTTTACACGAATTTTTGTAATTTTATATGTTATATTTAAAGTGTGCAAACTATAAGAAGCGTAAGCTTATTTTCTCGAATTCAAATAGTTTTGAATATGAATTATTCTAGGTCCAAGTAACTATTGAACAAATCCCATGTTCTAATAATCGTGACAATGATTTTTGACCCCCTAGTAAGCCACCAATAAACAATTAGACTTTAAAGTCATTGAAATCTAATCTCTAAATGATTGATCGTGTCCACCATGGTATACTCGTTTCTAAACTTTCCAACATGGGTCTAGATGATATGAGTACGAAATGGATTAATAGTTACCTTACCAATAGAACTCAATTTGTTAAAATCGATAACCACGTTTCTAGGTGTATTGATGTCACCTCGGATGTGCCCCAAGGCTCGCATTGCGGGCCTTTGTTATTCTTATTATTCATCAATGACATTTCGCTCAATTTGAAAGCTTGTACATTTCTTATTTATGCCGATGACCTAAAATTATTTAAACAAGTTTTAAATGAAAGTGATTGTAAGGCAATTCAGGATGATTTAATGCATTTAGAACGGTGGTGTTTTATGAATAAACTTGATCTTAACGTAAAGAAATGTTGTAAAATTACTTACTCCCGAAAAAGAAATATCTTTCATTACACATATACAAGTAACAATAGTTCGCTCTCATCTGTTAAAGTTGTAAATGATTTAATTGTTTTATTTGACCAAAAATTGACTCTTAAGGAACATATATCTCAAATCACATGCAAGGCCAGTAAAACGTTGGGGTTTGTTAATCGGTTTTCGTATAATTTCTCAGCTAATATTTTGCACCACTTATATATTTCGTTAGTACGTCCTATACTCGAATTTGCTGCACCTGTATGGTCCCCTCATATCAGCTGTGATGTCACCAGAGTGGAGAGAATCCAAAATAAATTCTTGAGACTTTATGCCTATCGAAGTGGACTGAATAATTATGATAAATTGTACATTCGCAATGTTTTAAATATTCCCTTGTTACACACACGTAGACTTGTTGCTGATTTATGTATTTTATATAACTTAATTAACGGAGATTTGATATGCAGTAATTTGTTAGTTCAACTTAATTTTAGTACATTGCCGCCTCATTTACGTAGACATAATAATCTTTTTAAAATAAAATTCCATTCGTCAAATTACGGATTTAACAATACTATATGCAGAACTATGAGATTATTTAACACATTGCCGAATGATATTGACTTGTTTAATTCATCAATCTCATTGTTTCGTAAAAAATGTTTAGACTACTTAAACTCTATTAATAAATAACACGTCTTTATAGTTTATAGTTCGTAGGTATTTTGTTACTCATACAAGTATAATTTAACTTTTAGTTTATTTGAATAATCTTGTAGTATCTAAGCCAGCATAAGCGCCCATTTTTGTATTTTTGTTTTCGATATGTTTAATTTTTGTATTATTGTAAAAGTCGAAACGTAAATAAATAAAATTAAGCTACAAAGTGAACAGAAAACTAGATTTAAAAAGCATACCTTTGCTTTCGGTAAATTTATAAGGTTTACAAGTTATTAACTTGTAAAGGCCAATATTTTGTACAAAGCGCCGATTTTTAATCCGGATTAAGGAATTAGTCCCCTGTCATCAGAAAAGTTATTACTCATCCATCTTCATAAAACGAATGCAATTTAAATTGGAGCAGGTAATTGTGGAGAAGTTGAGCAATTTGAAGGGAGGAGTATTCTCGGAAGGTTCATGCTTGTGTAATTAGGGGAAAATCCGGGAAATAATTAAACTGGTTTTGAAAGTCATGAAAATTATTAGCTCTTCAATAAATCAAATATGCATGAGCTGGGAATACAAGTTTTCGAAAATTAATTTTTATTCCTTCTTAATTTTGAAAAAGTACTATTTCACTACTCAGTTTCATATTGTTTTACCTTTGATTAAAACACTTGTTTCTTGAATCTTTGAAGTGTTCACTTTCTGGTACATTTTCAATTTAATATAAAAAATAACGCTTAACTCTTTTATACCACTTTTAATTTACTTTTGTCACTAGTTTCAATTACACGGTAATCATTGTCAAACTAACTTATTTTGACAATGATTACCGTGTCTATCTTATATTTGAATATATATATATATATATATATATATATATAATTCGAATATATATATATATATATATATATATATATATATATATATATATATATATATATATATATATATATATATATATATATATATATATATATATATATATATATATATATATATATATATATATATATATATATATATATATATATATATATATATATATATATATATATATATATATATATATATATATATATATATATATATATATATATATATATATATATATATATATATAAAGTATACGAAGTCGCCTCATAAATAGGTACAGACTATACGTTCACGACTATAAAACGATGTCACCTCTTTTTCGTGAGGTGACAACGTTTTGCATTAAAAATTATACCATTCGATTCAGAATGTTCCGAAACGTGTAAATCCGAAAAAAGTGTCTGAGGTCACAAGGATACCCCCAAGCATGTCATATATAAAAATAGTTCAGCGGTTGACCGCTGACGTTAGCATCTTTTCTCGTAACACGCAAACTGTACCTTGATGCTTCGGAAGTATTGGCAACACAGCATTGTGTATATGCGTTTATAAGAGATACGTAAACACCTCACGCTATTTAAGTCTAGTTTTGTAATAAAATCAAGTGTAGTTATAGTAAAAAATTAAATCTTCAAAATGATATCTAGAGGACAGATGATGGTGGCACTTGCAAAGAATAAAGATAAGATACATTACACTATTACAAGTATAGAATTAATCAATTGTAATTATTTTACGACAAATAATAAAAATAATATGTAGGAACTATGCAATATGCCGAAACATTTTTCGTAAATATTTAGTATACATGGAGGTTTTCTAATAAGTATACATACTCTCAATCAGAGCTGGGCAGGATTCTAATCATTGAGGATTTGATTCCAGGATTCGAATCCTTTTATAGGATTAATTAGAGGTATTCGAATACTTTAGTGAAAACGGATGCGTGATCCGTATTCGGTACATTTTTTTTAAAGGATTCGTATTCGAATCCAGAGGTAGGTGATTTGAATCCTTATAAAAGGATTCGAATCCTCATAAAGGATTTAAATCTTCCCAAATAATTAAAACCATCGCTAATAAGGCTACGATTCGAATCCAATTAATTCAAATAATCGAATATTCTAATATGAATATTTGAATCACAAAATTATTCATATTTAAATATGTTTTATACACGAATAAATCGAAAATTTAAATATTGAAAATATTCGAATAGTTCAATATTTGTGAATGCATATTCGGGTACTTAAACTTGAAAATTTGAATCTATTTGCAACCATTAACATTTTTAATATCGCCGTCAGTTTTTGTTAACAAAAATGTTCAAAACCTGATTATTTACAGACTAAATATCTGATTAATTAATTATTTTAGTAAATGATGAGTTATTGATAATATTTGAATATTTGATAAATCAGTATTTTATACACATGGCGCATGAAGTAAAATTTCGAGTTTAGAAAAGCCCCGAGAAAATTTGTCTCGGGTCGCTGCGCGACCCGAGACAAATTTTCTACGCGGGGCTTTTCTAAACTCGAAATTTTACTTCATGCTTAATCAAGGAGTGGAAACACTCGTCAGAAATTTAAAATACTTTATTACCACCCTGAATAAACTTCTGAAAAATAGTTATATTCTGTTGTAAAAACATCTAGATGATTTTGTATAGAATAATATTTTCTCGCAAAGTTGACAATAAAAACGTGTTCCACCTATCCTGGGACAATCTGTACGTGTACTTAGCAGAAAAAAATATTTGTGCACTTAGTTGCCATACTTTCTTGTCACGTGTAAGATATTTATATCAAAATATTATTAAATTAACAAAATTGATTTCTCTGGGTATACTTTTAAGTAGTGATTCTTTTCAAGTAATTTCAGTTGTAGAATGAACTTATATTTTTATTTATTTTCAATTTGTAAAGAGATTTTTTCCTTAAATAAATAACCAACATATTTTAAATGTTTCTACAAGTCTTTTTTTTGGAATAAACAATTAATCGAATTCATTTCTATCCGTCCACTTGTAATAGATGAATAATTGATAATTTCGTAACCGTCATAAAACTAGTCTTGGTAATATTATTAATCTTAGGTGAATGCCTTTAAAAAATAATTTACAGCAATAAATAATTGTAAATATTACATCTAAAATATCTGGTATCAAACATTACCGATATTTTCAATATTGATATATATATATAATCATTTAAAATCCCTTTTACCCTTTAGGGTGTCGAGATTTTTCAATATTGATACTTTTCACTATGATGTGATGTATTTTAAACTAACGAGTGTCTTCCACTCCCAGACTAAGCATGAAGTAAAATTTCGAGTTTAGAAAAGCCCCGCGTAGAAAATTTTTCGAGGGTCGCACAGCGACCCGAGACAAATTTTCACGGGGCTTTTCTAAACTCGAAATTTTACTTCATGCGCCACGCGTATAAACCACTGATTTATCCTGAAGTTCAATAACTCATATATCATCATTTACTAAAATTATGAATTAATCAGATATTTAGTCTGTAAATAATTAGGTTTTGAACATTTTTGTTAATAAAACTGATGATGATATTAAAAATTCAAATTAATTTTTAAAGGATTTATATCCGTGATTCAATAAAGAGGATTCGAATCTTTGATTCGAATCATATTTTTCTCTTACGAATCCTTTATTCAAGTATTCGTGATTCGAATCATATTAGGTGATTCGGATTCGTAATTCGAATCCTGTTTTTGAGGATTCATCCCAGCTCTGCTCTCAATATACTGTATATGCTGTAAATTTTCGGACATTCGTCGTATTTAAAAAGACATCAAATTGAAGCTTTAAACGAGTGTTATACACACATTAAGCTGAAAATATATTACTAAAGCAGTATGCTAAAGATACATACTTTGAACTTTACAATATTTTAGTGATTTAGACGCGTGGCGCGCATGAAGTAAAATTTCGAGTTTAGAAAAGGCTAATATAATTGTCTGAAAATTAGGCTTTACTAAACTTGAAATTTTAGGTCATGCTCGCCACGCGTATAAAACACCGATTTATTTGAATATCATTTACACACACATCAAGCTCAAATAATATTACTAAAACAGTATGCTAAAGATACATATTTTGAACTTTACAATATTCCAGTGATTTAGACGCCTGGCGCGGCGCGCATGAAGTAAAACATAGAGTTTAAAAGACGCCTAGTTTAGTTCGGTCGCTCCGCTGCGCTACGCGACCTTGTCAATTTTTTTAGTTCTATGAATTTATTATAATTCCAATATACTATAACTTCTATGTTCCGTTTGATCTATCTACTACATAAAACTCTGTATGTATTAAAATTACGAATTTACTTGTAGCCGTATATTATTTAATCAAAAATCATAAGATACGTTTTTTTAGAGATCAAAAAGTGGGTCTAGGTCTGGAACAGCCATTTGATTATATCTATATTTAAGTATACATTATAAGCTATTATCTTAGTTCGAAAAATAAATTATTTAAAAATCATTACCCCAAAAATAATAAAGTCACACATACACCTGCTATTCTTTATTACCTGTATTTTACTCTGTTAAAAGTACTTCTAAAATCCATTCGGTGTATTCAATTAACAAAAAAATAAAAATAGGGACATAGTTCTAGCCATGTTTAGGTAAAATACTTAAACGGGTACTTGTAAGAGTACGTTTAACAGCGTTATTACTTGAAATGTTCATTGTAATATTGAATAACAGGTGTAAGCGCAAGACTATTATTTTAATATAATAAGAAATAAAAAACAAAACAAAACGGTGTACTAAAATTGTTTAAAGTAAGCATACGCTTCTGATAAATTACATATTATTAAATGAATATTATATATTTATACTAATACAGTATGGAGAGGAGATTGTTATTCTTATATTTTTCAGAATGGACAGATGATGAAATTATATTATTAAAACAACATTTTAAAAATTATATTCAGAAAAAATAGTATCCCAAAGGAGTCGCAATAAAGGCATTTTTAGAGAAAACGGGCATAAAAAGAACCGCGGTGGTTTTAAGAAGTAACTTACAGCATCTGATGAAATAACTTTAATTTTCCTCATATATTTTTATTAACTGTTAAATTATGTTTATACTAATTGTTTTTTATTACTATTAAGATCTCAATTACAGCATGTGATGAAATATGTTTCTTCTTTTTCCCATATTTTTATAAATCACAATATAAAGTGTTTAAAGATATGTTTATTTAATAATATTTCTTATTATAAAATTATAGTTTTTACTCATTAATTACTAATTAACACACACATAAAATAATATCAATTATTTAATTTTATAAATTCATTGAAATATGAAGTAATTGTGAAATTTTAAATTTATTATTATAATTTGTTGTTTTCTCTACAAAATAATGTTTCATTTAAATGAAATATTTGTGTGGATTTACATTTCCTGATATTAGAAAACTAAATGACTTTATTTTGTTAATAATAATAATTATCTTATGTTCGGTTTCACAAACTTCAAATAAATCTTATTCGCTGATTAAACTTATTTGTCAATTGGAATAGACATTTTCCATGTCATTAACATCAATGTCATGTGAACTGATTGATTTTTTGACATGTATGTAACAATTACTAGATTTGAATCGTTGAATAACTTGATCGATTAAATTGATAGGGGTGAAATCCAGCATAAGTGTTTAATTTTAATTTATTGTTTATTTATTTAGATGATTTTCTTGACATTTGTTCAAATATCTACCCAATTAAAAAGCTATTTAAATAACAATTGTTAAGAATCAAGATATACATTTTTCCTTACTAAGAATTGCGAAAACCGAAATGTTTTTAAGAAAAGTTGTAAATCTCATTGAAACACATTTTGTAAAACTACTCACGTATCCAATGTTTATATACAAAACGTATACTGCCTGTCGTTATTACCTCACATCGTATCGGCAACACTGTGTGAGGTGAAATCGTTCATTGGATATCTATTTTATATAATATATATAATATATAATTCCTGAAGTTCCCCTCATCACAAATATGACTTTATTTTTGCGAAAAAAATGTTTCCTTCATGGTGAGGCGAGGTCGCCTTTGCAACTTAATGGCGACATGGTAGAAAATATTAATATATATATATATATATATATATATATGTATATATATGTATATATTAGAATATATATATATATATATATATATATATATATATATCTGCGACAGTTAGTATCTGCAAAAAAATCCGATCGCAGCTGTGATAAAACACATTAACAAATTGTTTTCTAATTAGATTGGGCAGCAATCTGACGTCGTGCTGCTTAGCTAGTCAACGTTGAGCCAATTATTTACATCAGCTACAATGTTCGGGGATTAAACCACTCAACTTCACTCCACTCAGCTATATACATATCCTAGTACATAACGTAATCAACACTTATTTCGTTTTCCTAATTAACAAACAAATAGAACAACGAAAAACGAAAAACCTAATTATTATTTGGAGAAATAATGACAATATTACAACTTGATTGATATTTTTGTTTTTTACTAGTAACACTATAGAAATATACAGGGAATTTTTTTTTGAGTATACTTATACATTCGTAGTAAATTTTCCTGCATTCGTTGTTTTTTATAAGAGTTCAATTTAAAGCTTTAAAAAAGTGTTATCCAGTCCCAGACTAAGCATGAAGTAAAATTTCGAGTTTAGAAAAGCCTGAGAATTTGGTTTGGTCGCTCCGCGAAGCGGAGCGGCCAAGCCAAATTCTCAGGCTTTTCTAAACTCGAAATTTTACTTCATGCGCCACGCGTATTAAACACTGATTTGATGTGAAGTTTAGAATAGAGGTGTTTAGCATATGAAATCAGAGTTTTACACGCGTGGCGCATGAAGTAAAATTTCGAGTTTAGAAAAGCCTGAAAGTTTGGTTTGGCCGCTCCGCTTCGCGGAGCGACCAAACCAAACTTTCAGGCCTTTCTAAACTCGAAATTTTACTTCATGCTTAGTCTGGGAGTGGAAAACACTCTTTTAAAGCATAAACTAAACTAATTACAAAAGTAAAATAAAAGTGGTATAAAACAGTTAAGTGTTTTTTGAATATACAACACTTGGAACCTTCCTTCAACCAGTTATTTGTGACCAGATGTACATTTCGAACACAAAGTGACTATTATCAATGGTTTGATAATAATAATGAATAATTAATAATGTTAATGAATATACAGGTAACTTTTTCTTTGAGTATACTTATAAATTCGTAGTAAATTTTTCTACATTCGTTGGTTCTTTACAAGAGTTCAATTTGAAGCTTTAAAAAAGTGTTATCCACTCCCAGACTAAGCATGAAGTAAAATTTCGAGTTTAGAAAAGCCTGAGAATTTGGTTTGGTCGCTCCGCGAAGCGGAGCGGCCAAACCAAATTCTCAGGCTTTTCTAAACTCGAAATTTTACTTCATGCGCCACGCGTATTAAACACTGATTTGATGTGAAGTTTAGAATAGAGGTGTTTAGCATACTGCGTTAGTAGTTTATTTTGAACTTCACTTGAAATCAGAGTTTAACGCGCGTGGCGCATGAAGTAAAATTTCGAGTTTAGAATAGCCTGAAAGTTTGGTTTGGCCGCTCCGCTTCGCGGAGCGACCAAACCAAACTTTCAGGCTTTTCTAAACTCGAAATTTTACTTCATGCTTAGTCTGGGAGTGGAAAACACTCTTTTAAAGCATTAAATTAAACTAATCACAATAGTAAAATAAAGGTGGTATAAAAAAGTTAAGTTTTTGTTTTTATATAAAACACTTGGAACCTTTCCTCAACCATTTATGTGTAACCAGATGTACATTTCGGACACAAAGTGACTATTATCAATGTTTTGATAATAATAATGTTTTACTGTGCAGATAAAATGCAGAAGGAAGTGAACATCTCCAAAATTCAAAAATTAAATTTGAGAATTTACTATAAATGGGCTTATCTTCATACTCTAGAAATCCATAGTCAACATAGTTACTTTTTTTTATACCATATATTGGCTATAAAAATTGATTTTTGCACTCTTAAATACAATAAAAGTCCACAATATGAGTTAGCTTAAAATTTAAAATTTTGAAAACATCAATTTTTGGATTTTAGTAGCAAACTGTGAATAAAGAAAGTAAATATTGTGCATTTTATGAAATCCAATCGAATTGTGGAAAAAAATTGTTTACTTAAAGTGTTTTGATTTGATGTTTTGCACTCTTATTTACAACAAAAGTCCACATAATGATTTAGTTAGAATTTTAAAATTTTGAAAACATCCATGTTTGGATTTTAGTAGCAAACTGTGAATTAAGGAAGTAAATATTGTGCATTTCATGAAATCCAATCGAATTGTGGAAAAACATTGTTTACCAAAAGTGTTTTGATCCGAGGCGGTGGGAGGTCAATCGAGGTCGCACTTTGAACCTGGCGTGTATTACACGGCGAGCCCCGGCATTTGCATATTGGAAACTATAAATAATTTCATTGATTCCCCGTAACGACTCGATAAATTTCCTCTCGCGAAATTGCCCATAGCCGTTCCAAATTTGGAGCCACAATTTACATTCACGGAAACGAAACGCGACGGTTTGACCTCTTTTGGGGTCTAACTGTTCCTAAATATTTTTCCATCTTTACACAATCTCGGAGATTTACATATTATTATGCGAGTGAAAAAATAAATGTATGTTTATGACGAGAGAAATTTTGTTGATTGGTTTTAATCCAATCTTATCTGATTTGAGTTTAACTCAAATTTAAAATTAATTCGGAATCGCTTAAAATCTCTTAAAATTGGAGATAGCTAAATTAACAACATTTCTGGCTTCACTATAAATAATTTTACTGGCTTTATCTGTAAAAGATATATAGTAAGGCTAGTGAAAACTTGTTCAATTAAAAATGCCACCAAGTAATGATAAAGGATCATAAAAACATACATCAAGTGATTCAAACTAAATGATGATAATCAATTTCAAATAAAATTAAAAATGAAAAATGATCAGATAATAAATTACTATAAAAATAGAGTTCAAATAGAATCAAGAAAATTATAGTTTACTATCAAAAATTATACTTCATGCTTACTCTAGGAGTGAAAACACTCGCCAGAAGTTTAAAGTAATGATAAAGGATCATAAAAACATACATCAAACTAAATGATGAAACTCTTATCATAAATTTGTTGAGCATAATCAATTTCAAATAAATTGAAAAACATTTTAAATTAGATAATAATAATAATACTTTATTTCCCAACGGAAGAACCAATACAAGGAAAGATTGAACATTCGCATGTAAATAAAAATTATTAGATTAAAAATAATAATAATAATACTAATAAATGAAACTTAAAGATATGATAAATTACCAAAAAAATAGAGTTCAAATAGAATCAAGAAATGTTAGTGTACTATCAAAAATTATACTTCATGCTTAATCTAGGAGTGGAATAACTCGTCGAAAGTTTGAAATTAAACACTTTTTCAAAAACCAACTATTATCTGAATAGTTTCAGCGGTTTTATCAAGATATGTTTAGTTGAAAAAAGAATCCCCTGTATGTTAATTAAAAGATGTGTAATTTTCGCAATTCACCAGCAAACAATTTTTGTATACATTCAAAGTTCATTACTTCTTCAAATCTAAATATATCAATGATTTCTCATGACATCACTTAGGCGTGTTCATTGTTCGAAAAAAATGCTATCCTAAAATCTCCCGTCACATAAATTAAGCACACACATTAAAGGTAATAAATTGAGAAGCGTTAATTATTTTTTTTTTGCACTTTTGTGTTTTAAATATTGATTGAATAAGTTATGATTTTCACGCAATGGTTGCGAAATTGGCAGGGATTAATTACCATATTATTGAAAATTGAAACCGTTTCCAGTGATTAGTTGAAATTTGTTTTTGATTTATGAAATTGGGATTGTATAAAGTAAGTGAAAAGTTATAGAAATACAATTTCCAGAAAAAAAAACTGTTCTCTCTAATATCCAGGATTGTTAAAAAAAAGTTTATTTTATTTTATTTAAAACAAACAGTTTTTTTAATAAAACGTGTTTTTTTCATCGAAACAGCGTTTAAAACATTAACAATTTAAAACTTGTTTAAAATGTGTTTAAAACAGAACATACAGGTAATTTTTCGTTTGAGTATACATTTCCCGATAATCAGCGTTTTTTAAATTTGCTGGTTTAAATGCGGTTAATTTGATGCTTTTAACGAGTGTTTTCCACTCCCAGACTAAGCATGAAGTAAAATTTCGAGTTTAGAAAAGCCTAAGAATTTGGATTGGCCGCGTAGCGAAGCGGAGCGGCCATTCCAAATTAGGCGAAAACACTGTTTCAACTTCTTTAGCACATAGCAGAGCTGGGCTACGCATAGCACTCGAATTTTGTATCTAAAGATTAGGAAATATATGTGAAGGAAGGATAGTGTTAGTTTATATTTTTTTAAGGAAATAATCGATATACATTTATCTTAGTAAGAATTCCAAACAATAATTAACCCTCGAAAAAAAGTAATAAAAAATCCTCGAAAAACCTTTTAATCACGTCGTAATATTATTTAAAACTGGTCATATTTTCTCCAGTCATTATGCATGTAATCCCATAATACACTACATAGCGCACACAATCAAAACGAATGTACCATAGGTCAATAAACCAACATTAAGCCATCATAAATACACAGCCACTAGTCGACGATTTTTATTCTTATTTTATTCCTCCTACCATCTAATTTTTTTTCAGTTTTATTTTCGAGCTTTTGTTGGCGTCGGAGAACTCATCAATTCCGTGTTGGTAAACAGTGAAGGTGATGTGGATATTTGAATTTGGTTGTAGGAAAAGAGATGGGAAGATTAGTATGTTGGGAATCCTATGGATGGACGAAGGAGTTGAAGGTAAGATTACCCGATCGTTTTTGTTGCTTTATTTTTAAGTCAAGGGTGGTCTCTTTAAAAGTGTGTAGGTATAATTAATTTAAAATGATGTGAATTTATTTTAGGACAAAATATTACAATATTTATAAATAATGGTGATGTGTCCAGCAGAGCATTCCACGTTTCTTCAGTTTAAGCTTAATTGGAAGAAAATGAGTTTTAATTTAAGTCGTTTCCCGTTTTTATGAGAGAATGCTTAGCCTTAATTTATGTTTATATTGCTAGATATTTGAATAAATATTAAATTGTTTATTCGAAAATTAAAAGTTTCAGATCTCAGACCAACGTATTGAAAGAAATCACACAGTTTTTTACTTAAAAATCTTGACGGGTTTTTTCGTGAGTTTCTTCCTGAATCCAGATTTTTTTTTTAATTTTCATTAATTAATTAAAATCTAGACGTTTTTTCTATAAGTATACAAGATTTCCGTTGATTTTCAATTTTTTTTTTTGGTTTTGGCTTTTTGCCTGGCCTTGGGAACTTGCCCATTAGCCATCATCAATGTTTATTTTTGTATCAATTAATTTATTACAATTTGTATTATTTAACTATTCATTCGGACAATCACACACATTCATACCACACCCAGGGTCACGACGAGACATTATTTTTCAAATAAAGTCTCCCCGTGCACGGGAATCGAACCCGAACTTGTGGCTCGCCGAGCGATACAGCCCGGCGATTTTACCGCTCGGCCACCACCTG
Source organism: Philonthus cognatus (assembly GCA_932526585.2). Lineage (NCBI taxonomy): Eukaryota > Metazoa > Arthropoda > Insecta > Coleoptera > Staphylinidae > Philonthus > Philonthus cognatus. The sequence continues at coordinate 158,890,458 of OW052241.1, forward strand.
CCCATTGATTTTAAATATATTGATTCTTTTCGTGAATTTCCAAGATTATCGTTAATAAAAAAAAAAAGACCTTTATTGGCATTCTTTATTACAAACAACAAACAACACTTTACATTCTATAAAACTAAACCCCCTCCCTTCTTTTTTCCCTCTCCCTCCTTAGCTTTTCCAACGTCCTTACCCATACCCCATCCTCTTTCATCCACTCCATTACCCTTCTACTCCCTTTCGCTCCTATCCATTCACCATTTACCCCCTCGCATTCCTACGCCAAGTGGCCCCACGTATCCTTTTCATGCTCACACAATGCACACCTTACATATTCTTCCCCCCATCCACATTTTCCTTCTTCTCTTCTCCGATCCACACCTCGCCCTTACCACAATCACCCTCTCCCCTCTACTCCATCCCACCTCTATGACGCTGAAAACCGTATCGGTTACCACTCTTTGGAATATTTACTCCATGTTAATATGTTTAGTGGTCACGTTTGTCTTCGAGAATTCGGAGGGGGTTCAAGTTTCGTGATTTCTACTATAGCTAAGAAGTTGTACCGTGCGATCGTTTAAATTATGATTTAGAGTAGGCGGCTTTTTTTGTGCGGTTGCCCAGAATGCTAATTGAATGATGGAATAAATTTGAGGTTAAGGTAAACTATTTGTTAGCAGTCAGTGGTGCCAATCTAATTTAAAATTCAAAGCCTACTCTAAATTATGTTTTAATAATAATAATAATAATGAATGCCTTCATTAAAAAAGATAATAATTATAATAATCATAAATTCCTTTATTATAAAAGAGGTATGATACAGTATAAATAAAAGTGTAGGCGAAGTTCAGTCAGCATTATCTGTTACTGTTCTTCCACTTAACCTACTTAAAACATAGCATAGGTAATAGTGAGTATTTTATAAGAAAAAAACAAACAATTTTTTACAGCTTAAAACATAACATATGTATTACATATGAGTATTAGTAGAAAAGAAATAAAAATATTCTACATCACCGATCACAAAGATCACCTTGGAACAGCAAACTACGCACTTGTTGTTTAAATCCTTTAATTGGTAGTGATTTTAGATTTGAGGAGTTTATTGTATAGTTTATAAATATTGTAACTCAAACATCTTAGAAAGATAGATGTTTTGTGCCTCGGTGGTGAGATAAGCTCTCGAAACCTGACATTAATATTGTGCACGTCAGTTCGAGAAACAATTCTTTCGTAGAGATAGGGAGGCGTCTTAAAGTGTATTATCTTATAATATAATGTATAAGAGTGTAGCGTTCATCGATTGGCCATATTCAGCCAGTTTAGTTTAGAGCACTTCCCAGAGATATGATCATACTTGCTAATTCATAAAATTAACCGTATTCAAGAGTTTTGTACCTTCTGTATACGATCTTTTGTCACTTTATCCAAGCAAGCAAACTACATCAGAAAAATTAAAATGACTTAATACTAAAGTGTCGCAGAAAACTCGTTTTGTGTTTTTAATTAAGATTTTCCTAATCGAATAAATCATTCTTAAACTATTGTAGGCTCGCGAAATACATCGACTAATATGAGTTTTAGGACGTAAATCAGAGTCTAACATCAATCCCAAGTTCCGTACGGAGTCTATAAATGGTATCATGGTGTTTTCAAGCTGAATATTAAACAAGTGTTTAGCAGATGAGACTATTTTTTTAGGGCCAATTAAAATAGCTGATGTTTTGTTAGGATTTATTTTTAGGGAATGTCTTTTGGATACCAATGAAAGATTTGATAGGTCCTGATTTATATTATTATTAGCCGTGTTTAGGTTATTGAAGGTAAAGGAATATAAAAGTTGAGTGTCATCTGCATACAAATTACAAATACAAAAATTAAGCGCTAAAGAAATAAATGATGAATAAATGGAGAATAATAGAGGACCTAAAATTGAACCCTGAGGGACACCTGCATTAATATTTAATTCATTAGATGTGTAACGATTAATTCTTACCTGTTGCCGGCAATCATATATAAAATGACTAACTAAATCTAGGGCATTTGAATCAAGGCCAATATAATTGAGCTTAGCTAATAAGAGATCGTGATTGACAGTATTAAATGCCTTTTAAATGTTCGCACGGTACTATAATATAAATAAAACACAGCCAATAATAATATTCAATTAAGTTTAGTATGTGGTTACAGACCTTAGACTGAAACTGAATCAGAACCTTTTAAACAATAATTTTATATTTATCATTTTATTTCTTTAATTATATAATTATATTTGTACATTGTATGGTCAATGAATGATTTATTGTTACTATTATAAAAATGATATAATAATTTATTTACAATTGTGAAATATTATTTTCAAAGAAAAATCGTCAATATATTTCCTGCGTTATCTACAATTCAGGAAATATTTGTATTTGTAATAAATTCTACTTTGTCATTCACTTGAACAACCGCTTATGGTCCTAACCACAATACTCAAACCGTTCTATGCAAAATCGTGAGTAAATAAACACAGTAGCCAAAAAGGGTTGTCAAACTTAAGCCCTTTTCGCAAAGAAGGCAATTACCACATTAGCACTGGCAAAGTCAATAAATTTTACAGGTTGTTTGAGGTTGTCCGGTTTACCTGGCCACTCGACCGGACAGACACTTCGACTATATAAATGTTTATTCAGAAAAGTCGAAAATAAATGAAAATTGTAATAACACAAAAGAAATTCACGAAAATACACAGCTTCAAACGCGAGTACAAACCAAACCAGGATGCGATGAGGTTGGTTGTAATAGGTTAGTAACAGAAATCGCATTCAAACGTATTCCGCGATCATTTTTCATCGTTTGTCTGGAATGACAATGTGCAAACTGAATTGAAATGTATGGTAATGCGTTTGGCGTTAGGAAGGCATTCCGTGCCCATTACTTACACAAGTGTTGTGTGTTGTGCTGGCGAGGAAAGTGGTCAGCGAGGGGGAGTGAAAATTGAAAACACTTTCGACGTTTCGTGGAAAATTGCACTTGTAACAATGACCGAGAATAACACTGCAATAACATTGCGACTGACTTTGAATTAATCAGCATAACATTACTCTAAGAGTCTTACGTTGCATTCTTAATATTTCCGCACATATTTCTCATATTGTGCAATGTTATTATTTACTAAATTAACATGAAAATAGCATAAATTTGACTGTTTATAAAAGTAGTTCTCAACCGTTTTTTTGATCAGGGACAATTGCTATGTTTTTGGTCTTAGCAGGGACCACAAGGTTCAAGTGTGTTAATCTTAAAAATTATGATTTAAAACACTTGGTTAAATTTCACTAATATTACACATATCACATATTAATATTAGTGAAATTTAAGCAAGTGTTTTAATTTTTAAATCATAATTAAATATGTTTTACCACGTGAAAGATGAGAAACTTGTTCAAGATAACTTAAAATTTATTTTAATTAGTAATGGGAATAATCGTGATACGATAACCGAATTTGTCAATTATTAAAATGTTTCGATATAATCGATATTACATCGATTATCATATATCGATTGTTACATCGACTGTTTTATGATTCATTTACATTAGCGTTTGATGCGCGCGTATAAAACACTGATTTAATGTGAAGATCAACGTCTTACGTTAATACATTTTATAAATGATTCTTTCATCCAATCAAACCTTCATAAATCAGTTTATAACGCTTCCTAGAGTCGAGCGATTTGTTTTAGGATATGCAATTAAACTCGAATGAAAACATTTCATGTATAAATGAACACTTGTGATTTTTTTGGCGTAAGATGAAGATGGACCTCGCAATATTTTAGTGTTTTATACGCGTGGCGCATGAAGTAAAATTTCGAGTTTAGAAAAGCCCAGAAAATTTGTCTCGGGTCGCTGCGCGACCCTCGACAAATTTTCACGGGGCTTTTCTAAACTCGAAATTTTACTTCATGCTTAGTCTGGGAGTGGAAAACACTCGTTTGGAGATTTCAATTGGACTCTTTTGAAATAAGTGTATGCATATGTATACCCAAAAGAAAAATTCCCTGTATATTGAATTTTTAGAATTTAAAACAAAAAAATCTCTTTGAATCGAGTCATATCAATTAAATATTAATTATGACTTAAAATTAAAGACAAACTAGGCAAACTATGCGAGATATTAATTATTAAACTGCATTCATTTTTAAATTAAGTTTGTGATTTTTGAAATAATTCACAAAGGGATTTTTTTAAGTTAATAAAGGCTCAAAATTACAGAAACAGGTAGATTTTAATAAAATATTTGCTGATCATTTATTAACCTCGTAGTACATTTAAAATATGCAACAAATTATCCAAAATCCTGCACAAACCTTGCATGAAATATATACAAAGTGAATACTATTTATACAATCGAATTATCAATATAGTTAATAAAGCAGAACTAACGTTTTTATATTGTAAATTAAATAAAAGTCACTTGGTTTGTTTCACTACTATTTTTTTATTCTCTCCGATTAGTTTTGATTTATCGTCATTCTCAAGGAGTAACTTTTTTTTTAAATTCATAATTCCAGTCGAACGAGTGTCTTCCACTCCTTGTTTGAGCATGAAGTAAAATTTTGTGGTTAGAGAAGCCTGCAAATTTTGATATGGACGCGGAGCGAAGCGTAGCGTCCAAATCCAAATTTTCAGGCCTTCCTAAACTAGAAATTTTACTTCAAGCGCCAGGCGTATAAAACACTGATTTATAGTAAGTTAAAATATAGCTAATTCATCTCTGATTATTGTCAACATTGATGTTATATACCGGGTGTAACACAAAACAGGATTTAGTTTTTTTTATTAATTGAGATATCAATTTGAAATATTCAACATTTATAATAAAAACAATTTAAAGTTCAGTGGGGATTACGAACATTTAATAGCACTTCCGGTTTCACCGGAAGTTACTTTAATTTTGAAATTTGAAATAGAACACCCTATATATTTTTTTTGTTTTTGGTACAGAATCTTATTTTACATACAAATCAATTGTTTTAAAAAGAAAAAATTACTAGAGTAATATTTTTTTTCAAAAAATAATAGTGCATCTAGGTTGCTGTGATCGCCCCTTCTATCTTTTGTTTCGTATCATAGACGTGTACAAAACAAGTATTACCAACTTTTGTGTCTTAATTTGCCTTTAAATTGTAATTCGCCCGTTTTTTTAAATAACTCAATTTTTTTAAATGGCAACATGACGGATCATTATGGTTTTATAAAAGGTTAGCATACCACCTATCCAAATGCATTTATTTGAAACTTTAAAAAAAGTATACGTATTTAATTTAGTATCTGCAATATTGTTTAATCATAAAGGCCATGTTTAAACAACAATGAAATATCTAGTAGGCTATGTTTGGCATTTAAAACAATGAAATGAATGGTAAATCAACAAACTAGAAAACAAAACTTGTTTTTATCAAACAAATCCATTTGTGTGTGCATATTTTTGTGGTTTATTAAAATGTCTTACAATGAAACTAAAAAATTGTTTAATCATATAGGCCATGTTTAAACAACAATGAAATATCTAGTAGGCTATGTTTAGCATTTAAAACAATGAAATGAATGGTAAATTAACAAACTAGAAAACAAAACTTGTTTTTATCAAACAAATCCATTTGTGCGTGCATATTTTTGTGGTTTATTAAAATGTCTTACAATGAAACTAAAAAATTGGATATGTTATTAATATATGGAGAATGTCAAAAAATGTGTACATTTAAATAGGTAGTATAATAACATTTTAAAAAAATTATTAAGGCATCTGTTGGCCAAATTAAGACATAAAAGTTGGTAATACTTGTTTTGTACACGTCTATGATACGAAACAAAAGATATTAGGGCGATCACAGCAACCTAGATGCACTAATATTTTTTGAAAAAAAATATGACACTATTAATATTCTATGAAAAAAACAATTGATTTGTATGTAAAATAAGATCCCGTACCCGAAAACAAAAAATATATAGTGTGTTTCATTTAAAATTTCAAAATTATTGTCACTTTCGGCGATACCTAAGGTGCTATTAAAGTTTCCTAATAACCACTGAACTCCAAATTATATTTAGTATAAATGTAGAAAATTTCAAATTGGTAAGTCAATTAATAAAAAAAAAAAAACTGAAGGGGGTAATCCTGTTTTGTGTTACACCCGATATGTAAAATAAATAAATAATAAAGTAGCAGTTGAAATCTACACAACGTTTTGAAGAGTCTCACATTTTCTGTGTTGCAATTCATGTGACCTAAGGTAATTGTCTTCGTATGTAGAATACAAACAAATTATATACTCGTATCATGGAGCATGGTAAAAAAATACTGCAGTAGACGTTTTATTAATCGTCAACCTAGGGACGAACAAACGATTTGAAGAAAAGCCTCATATTTTTGTTGTTAAATAAATTTATTTGAAATTGGCCACCCCGAAGTATGTTGAAGTATGTCTGGTTAGTTTATAACTACACAACCTAATTAGGTTGTATACTTGTGATTGGGTTTACGTTAGGTGAGAGTAATTGACTTTACACTGACTAAGACTCTCTAACCTAATCTAACTATAACAATTTAGATACCAGACACTTTTTTTAGGTTATAAGTGACGTCATGATGAACATAGGTCATGTACCATCGGTGGAAATAAAATGTTGGGACGCGGAAAATTGAGTGTGTCAAATTTTGGACTTGACATTTGATGTATCAAAACTGAAAATCCCTTTATTTTCCTCTTATTTTAATGTTTTTATTGTCACTCCATATTATAACCTTTCTTTGAAAAACCTGACTTAACCAGTATAAATTTGGTTATGCTTGACATTACCCAGATTTCGATTTGTCCCAACATTTTATGTCCACCGATCGTACGTATGTAGGTTGGACTGTTTAAATGATGGTCTTATTCGAACAAAAAAATAATTGTTTTTATCCACCTAGACAACATTCGATTTAGATGATTTTGTTTTTAACTAGGTTTGTTAGTTTTAAAGCAAGGAAAAGTAATAAAATCACTCCAATTTACAATAATAATAAACAGCTTTATTTGTAATCGCAAAAATAATATAAAAATAAACAATATAATTCTTTTACATTACAAATCATGAAGTGAGATTCAGTCTGAGTCCTAAATTGGACTCATACTGTTCTTCCATCTAAACCTTTTCTATTATACTAAAAAAAAAATAAACTACTACATAATTTTAACTTTATTTTATTGTTGTGATATTATAGTTAAGAAAATTGTTGTGACATGTGTATTTAATTGAAAACTACTTGAAAGAAGATAAATCATAAACGCATGTCTCTTCACCCGACCGTAACCGAACAAAAGCGTCAGCTGTCCGCCAGATTTTTTGCGCACATCTTCCGATGAAAGGGTGGCGAAAAAGGGTTTCCTTTTAGCGACTTCCGGCATCGACACGTGCCAGACGAGGGTCGGCCCGCGGGTCGACCGAATCAAAATGGAAAAAAAAAATTGAAGAAAACTTCAGGGTATTAATTCAGAAGGAACAGGATGCAATTATTCCAAAGAGAGAGATATCGGCGCCGAGAGCCAAAAGTTTAGTAATTTCAGAATGTCTTCGTAATGGCGGTGAGCAGAAGAGATACAGAGGGAACAGAGAACAGATCTGGGTCGCGATTTGCCATTGAACCAACGTGACGTAGACAAGTCATTCACCTGTGACGTCAGACGGCCGCGGAAGAACGTCGCGTATACAGCTGATGTGTACCAACAACATGTGCAAATCGCACTGCCGAATATACAGGGGCGTTCGTTTCGGCCGCTGAGGTCGACTCACACCAGGGTTACCAACTATCGCAATATTAAATAAATAAAAATAAATATTCTGTTACAGAATTTGGCAACAATTTTTATTTGTATTTGTATTTGTATAATTATTACAAATACAACTCTTGTTTGGCTCGACTTTACTTTACACCCCGTGGAATAACATGCATTATAATATAGATTCACACTGTATTGACATATATCACCAATTAAAATCAACAAAGTCGCTACGGAAATGATAAAAGTTCACTTTTTTCAACTTTAAAATTTTGACTAGATACTTCTATAAAACCTCACTAATTGCTGTTAACCATTGCAATCTTTACTGGAGACATTGGGGAAGCCGAAAGAAATGTTTGTTAAAGACTTCAATCTACCTTCAATTTAAAGTTAGATTTAACCGGAGGACGATTATAACACATTAGCACATTACACTAGGACTCATATGAATTTATAGAATAACTAACATAAATTAATACACTCTTAGAAATTCATTTGGGCTGAATTGTAATTTGTGTCAACGGCTATATTTCGCCGAAAAAAATGTTTGCTTACCTTGAATATTCCACATAATTCTAGGTTAGGTTAGGTTAGGAGTAAGGTTTGCAATAGAATAAATTGCGTGAATCTCTTTGCGCACGATGATTATTTAACATATTGCTAGAACTCAATATTTTCAAAATTTTCAAACTAATTTTTTTTATTTATTTGACATTTCCGGTCGAAATTAATTGCATATCTAGATAGTACTCGACGAATACTTTGGAATAATATCATTTATATCTATAATACCCACGAGGTGTATAGTAAATTCCTACTTCTTGTTTTTCTAATCACGAACTGTTACTTCATGCTTAATCTGGGAGTGGGATAGTTTCAAACTGAACTCTTTAAAAAAAACCAAGGAATATTAGAAGATTTACGGCATACAGGGTGCCTGTATTTCAACAGAATGTACAGGGATCTCGGTTATTTGAAGAGATACAGTGGGTTATTGTTTTTAGATTATTGTTAGGCCCTAAAATACGCAACTTTGCCCTAATTTAACCGACTCTCTGTATCTTCAAATAACTGAGATCGCCATACATTCTGTCGAAATACGGACACCCTGTATACGCTGTAATTGGAATATGTATACTTTAAAGAAAAACTCCCTGTAAATGATCCGAAGGTATAGCATACAACTTCTACTTTATGTCATTTATAATTGAAATGAATAATATAATGGGACTTTCAATGCGATTTTATCAAATGCGGAATTTTTGACATAGGCCTTTTTAGCTCTTAGTCACAGATAATTAGTATGAACTTATTATAAACTCCACTTGTACTTCGCTGCCCCCGGCAAACCCTAATTTGCAGGCTTTTCTAAACTCCATAATTTACTTCATGCTTATCCCTATCTGGAATCCACATCAGAAAACCCATCTTAAAAAACAATAAAACACTAATAATAATTCAGTAGTTGATGTAAACAATGTTTGGCATATGTTTGTCTCGTGCCCATCCCTGGCCGAAATCCTGGCTATGCCTATGCTTTAAATTTCATCAAAAACAAAGCAAAAATGCATTTGAAACGTATTAAACTTAAGGTCGGAAATTTACATGTTATTTGGCCACAAGAAAGAACAACGATTAATCTTTCACAATAATGAAAATAGATCTTTGAAACTTATACATATTGCACACTGACGCTATGCGAATAAATTGACACTATTCTTTTTTTTAAATGTGTCTTAGATTTTATATAAATCAACTAATGCAACACTCTTAAATGATAACATAAATCCGTGCAATACTTCTATAGAAAACATTATTTCTTCTTCATATTGCTTTAATTTATTCAAGTAATTATTAGAAACATATTGTATTAAATAGATTAATCTGAAATAAATGATAAATAAAATTAATCGTTGCTTAGAAATCTCCATAAGAGCAATGTAAATTTTGATCATGCTTTTAATAAATAGGAGCAGCATCGTGCTATTTTAGTAATATCTTAAAATTATACTGTAATTTCTAAAAATATGTGAGAAGAAATTGGGTTTGATATGTAGATTTCGTGTACGGCATTTGTCGCGACACGGGGTTCCGGTGCGCGGCCTCGAATTGCCTTCAATTTGAAGCTTTAAACGAGTGTTTGCCACTCCCAGACTAAGCATGAAGTAAAATTTCGAGATTAGAAAAGCCCCGTGAAAATTTGTCGAGGGTCGCGCAGCGACCCGAGACAAATTTTCTGGGCTTTTCTAAACTCGAAATTTTACTTCATGCGCCACGCGTATAAAAAACTGATTTCAAGTGAGTTTACACAGTATTTTAGTGTTTTATATGCGTGGCGCATGAAGTCAAATTTCGAGTTTAGAAAAGCCCCGTGAAAATTTGTCGAGGGTCGCGCAGCGACCCGAGACAAAAGACCGATTTCAAGTGAGTTTACACAGTATTTGAGTGTTTTATACGCGTGGCGCATGAAGTAAAATTTCGAGTTTAGAAAAGCCCAGAAAATTTGTCTCGGGTCGCTGCGCGACCCAAGACAAATTTTCACGGGGCTTTTCTAAACTCGAAATTTTACTTCATGCTTAGTCTGGGAGTGGAAAACACCCGTTTAAAATTTCAAATTGAACTCTTTTAAAAAACAACAAATATGTAAATATTTAAAGAAAATAATGTTAATTTAGAATACTTATACTTTAAAGAAAATCTCCCTGTATGTACTCATATTGAATATCAAACTAAAAAAGCATCTGATTCGTCATACAGTTGTATGTATGTCGATAGAAATTAAAATCGTGAATATTTATCCAGTTTACTTGTCTTCTGTAATTTAATACCTATATATTTATTCGCACGGCGCTACATAAACAAACAAACAACGCGCTCTGCACTCATCATTTTTATTATTCGTTGTGATAAAATTCGGTAGGCACTATAAACCAGTCCATAGTCAAAACGACTTTCTGCAATTTTGCTACTTCTGCGCTATCTCGTATCGCAGAAACACACAACTAGCAAAAATTGGCCCTCTTAATCAGTATGTTTTGAGCTTCACTTTAAGTCAGTGTTTTATACGCGTGGCGTATAGAGTAATTTTTGAGGTTTAAAAAAGTCTAAAATTTATGCATTGCCGCCCAAAAGAACGAGTGTCATAACAGTGTCGATTTTTTTAGAAGAGGAAAATAATTAAAAATATGAGGGCGTCGATAGCACTTCTATCAGATTCTTTATTAAATTTCTTGTAGACAGATTTTAATTGAAACAGTTAATCTAAATTACTAAGTATAAATTGATTTTTATTTAATTTTTTTTTTCACAGAAAGAAAGCGAGTCATTTCATCTGGCAAATTGATTATATTGTTTCTCAACCCTTGCAATAAAGCAGGTATAGACAAGACAGCTGATCCCTGGGCAGATCATTAATTTCAGACAAAATTGCCAATCACCGAGAGAGAACACCTTCATAAAGCTGCCAAAAAAAATCATAGCCCTGACAACCTGAGCTCCTAAAAAAATTACTTCCGCGACGGAACCCAACGAGAATCCCCCTAAATCCCATTGTACTCGATAAAATTTCGTTTTCATTGCACACAATAAAAAAATCATGAATTATATATGAGGATTTTCACGATGCCGACGCAGGTAGCCCGCCCCGACACACGCAACGCAACCATGTGTGTTGTTCTTCCTCATTTTGAAGGAGGATATCTATCTAGCAGATGCGAAAATATTAAATTTCACAGATAGGAAATCTTAAACGCGGTGGTCCCCATAGTTAGTTTTTTTTTTTACGAAAGGAACCTTTAAAAAACAGCACGTGCAGCGCTCTCTTCGCTTTTTTACCTCCCTCACCACACCTACGCACACATATTTTTTTCGCGTCATATTCATAAAATAAAATAAATAAAAAAATCGCACTCAAGGGGCCATATGGCACGTGGCGTAAAAAAATGATCGGCTTCCTCTTTTTGTAATTTGTGGGCACATGCGTCTGTCTGTAACTAGTAACCAGGAAGTCGGAGTCCGTCAGAGGCGGAAAAGGAAATAATGCGCCTCCTTTAGATAGATAACTGAGCCGGCTTAATTGGTTTTCACACTCTTTGTTGGGATGAGATTGCTGCTTTTGCTTCGGTTTCGGTTCATCGGGGATCGTTTCGATTATGAACATTTCCACGTACAGTGCAGGTACGGCCGTGTGATTTATTGTGTTTTGGGTGAACCTCTCTCGCTGCTGGACTCTCTTTCTGGACGTCTTATTTAGATGTTAATTGTGAGTTGTGCAATCTTCTCCAAAAGGGCACATTTCATTAAAACCCAATTCAAAACACACAAAACGAATTATTATATAGGAGCTGCTTCGAATACAAGTAAAATGCAATTGAGTACAGGGTGCAACAAGCACAATGGGCCTAATGAGGCCTAAGTACAGTGCAGAATTGCGCACTCCCCAAAGAACCAGAATTATAACCAGAACAGGGTGCAACAAGCACTTAACACATAAATAGTGGTGGGCAAAATCGAGTAGACCAAGGATTGAGTAGTTGAAGTATCGAGTAGACGATTTTTTTTAATAGATCGTAGCGTACAAGTGTATCTAGGCCAGCGGATCCATAGAGCAATAATTTTATAAGAATAGTTTATCGATTTGTACAAAACAGAAATCAGAAATCAAAAAAATTCTATCTTGATTCTTTTTCGTTTTTGTTGAATTTGCTGGTAATTTTTGTTGAATTCAATAATTATGGCGTGTCATTCTTGAATCTGTCAATTTTGGCAATTATTATCAATTTAGTAGTTGTTTTTAAACATTATTTAATTTTATTAAATGTGACAACATTTCTTGTTGATAAATAAACCAACGAGTTTGTCGGTTGTGTCTGTCTAATCTTGTTCATGTGTCAGTATAATATTTGTATGCATTCTCTTTAAATTTAGAAAATCTCCATTGTTTTTAACAACTTTGATATTATGTTTAATTAATTTCTCACTTATACATTTAATTCACAGCCATGGTTTAATTTGATTAAGTTGTCACATAACCACTTTAAACATAACTTGTATAAATTTATATAATTGTTAATTCAATATATTCAATTATACATTATAATTTTAGTGTATAATCTAGTTATTCTAATTAAGTTTGCAATATTTTATTGTATGTTAAGTATTTGTTATGTATGTATTTTATGTAATAGGGGTTTCCCGTTTAAATAAATAAATGAAAATGAAAATGAAAAATGAAAACCCGTGGTGAAACATTTTTGAAATAATTCTGGATATTTAAAACACTTAGTTGTTTCATTACTTTACATTTTCTCCGACTAGTTTCGATCACTAGTCGGAGAAAATATAAACCAGTGAAACAAACCAAGTGTTTTAAATATCCAGAATTAACTTTGAAATTTTTACCGAATTCTGAATATTTTGTAATTATTATTATTCTTTATTTTCCCAACAGGTAAACATAAGTATCCAATTACAGGGAAGTTAATATTATATAATGCTATGCTACTTAATTTTAGAACATTCATATAATGTGCAGCTATGTTATATAAAAGAAAAATAAAAAAAAACTTAAAGCTTAAAGCCTTACAACAATGTCAATCGTACCGATAAGTCTGGCATTATTTCGATGAGGAATTTTCTGGTATCTACGAAAATATCTACTCTATTATTTAATCCAATAAACGTTCTAATAATTTTTATAATGGGTGAGTTAAAATGAGCTAGCGTATTGGCATGTGGTTGAAAAAATAGGTTATTACTGCGAGATGTTAGTCTAGGAACCTGAAACTTCAGCTTACCCAGGATAGTGTCATCAATTTCGTGATTTACTACCCCGTATATAAATAGGATTAGAGATTTAGTACGCCAGTCATCTAATCTTTTGACATTAGATGTTTGCAAGAGTTTATCATATGTAATGGATGCAGATGGATATTCTCTAAATTTTTTAAAAAACAACATTTTCAAAAACTTTTTTTGAATTGCTTCAATTCTACTTACAGTAATTTTGTAGTACGGTGACCAAATAACAGAGGCAAATTCGAGGTTAGAACGAACTATGAAAAATACCATTTTTTCAAAACGTTAATGTTATAAAAGTCCTTACAAGTGCAATTGAAAACGCCTAACAGTTTGATACTTTTGCGACAAATCCTATTTACATGATCATTAAATGTCAACTTATGATTAAAAGTTACTCCTAAATCTTTAACTGAGTTTATACGTTCAAATAATACATTGTTAATACCATATTCAAATATAAAAATATCTTTTTTACGATAAAATGACATGCATTTACACTTTGATAAGTTCAACTATAATCCATTTACCACACACCATTTATGAATGCTATTAATGTCTTCCTGAAACCGAATGCAATCATCCCTAGACTCAATGATATTAAATAATTTCATATCATTCGCACGCAGAAGCACGTTGCATCGAATTACCTCAACAATATAATTAATGACAATAATGAATAAGAGTGGTCCCAGGTTTGTACCCTGGGGAACCCCAGATGTCGCAGTATACTCACTGGAACGATACCCCATATACTGGACAAATTGTCGTCTGTTATGTAGGTATATATAAATATACCGGGTGTGGCACTTAAGACGCCGCGGACCATAGCTCCTTTACGATAAAAGCTATAAAAAAAAATCTAAGAGCAAAGTGGTGCATAATTACCGTCGCTATGTTTCAAAAATATTTCTAATCATCAGTGGCGTGCCGTACTCCAGTAGCGTACCAAACTTATGTTTTTTTTAAATAGAATGCTCTATTTTTTATTGCAGATTTGGAAAGTGCTCGAAGAGTACTTATTTTTTTATCTAACATGTTATACCCTTCACTTTAGCGGTTTCGCTGTTATAACCCCTTCTTTCAAAATTGCGCCCAATTTTTGAGATTGATTTGTAGAGAAACTAATTGACGCCGGCGCCTAAATTTTGAATTGAGGTACAGGTTAAGACCTCGTATACCTTCACATAATTTTTTTTCGGGTAATTTATGGAAAAAAAAATAATTTTTGATTGAACTTCGCATGTTGTCATTTTTTTTCGAAAATTTCTAATGGCACCCCACTAAAAAAATTACGGCGATGTACAGCCAAAACTCAAAATTTTTCATTTGTACAAAAAATATTACACATTGCATAACACAATTTCGGAGAAAAAGGGAATTTCATCGCAAATGTCGGGAAACGTTTTCCGTTCCCAAGAGTGCCATGAGAAAACAAAAACACAAATACGGTCAACATAATAGTATGTACCTATTTATTCAACATGATATGAAAAATGCAGATAAAGAAAATTTAACAACTTAAACTAAATGTTCGAAATGACGACCTTCCTGCTGGAGGCATAACCGCAACTTCGACTCACAGGCTCTAGACACTGCCCTAAGAACTTCTGGTGATATACCGCGGAAAGCCGCGCGGATTCTCTCCCTCATATCCTCGACAGTAGTTGGTACCGTCCTGTAAACCTCGTCTTTGATATGGCCCCAAAGGAAGAAGTCAAGGGGAGTGAGGTCTGGTAATCTTGGCGGCCACCTCACAGGACCCCCACGACCAATCCAGGAGTCCGGAAACGTTTCATCGAGAAAT
The DNA here is from genome assembly GCA_932526585.2 of Philonthus cognatus. NCBI lineage: Eukaryota > Metazoa > Arthropoda > Insecta > Coleoptera > Staphylinidae > Philonthus > Philonthus cognatus. The sequence continues at coordinate 158,905,865 of OW052241.1, forward strand.
TCCCGAACGACACGGCTATTATGTGCAGGAGCTCCATCGTGCTGGAAAACTATCTGTCGTAGAGCGGCTAGAGGGACATTTTCCAAGAGATCATCCAAGTCGTCGCGAAGGAACCTCAAATAACTGTTGCCGTTCAGGTGCCCTTCGATGAAATAAGGACCCAAAAGGTGTTCTCCAAGTATGCCTCCCCAAACATTCAGCGACCATCTTTGCTGGTGGTTTATCATTCGCATGGCGTGTGGGTTTTCATCGGCGTAATAATGGTAGTTGTGGCGATTGACATGCCCATTTCTATGGAACGTCGCTTCATCAGAAAATAATACGCGCATAAGAAATGATTCCTCCTGCTCAATTTTGTTGATAGCCCACAAGCAGAAATCTTGCCTCGCATGACAATCTTGAGGTTGCAATTCTTGGTGCAGTTGAATCTTAAATGGACGGAATTTGTACTTTTGAAGACTACTATGTACGGATCGCATTGAAATATCGTGATTCCTACTAATATCACGGATACTGGTATGAGAATCTTCAATAACTGCCTCCAGAACCTGCAGTTCATTATTTTCGGTAAAAACTGTCTTCTTTCTAACTCTCCTTGGCCGTTTCACACTTCCCGTAGTAGTAAACCTCTCCAACACTTTTTGAAACGCACGTTCATTTGGATGTGCCCTGTGCGGATATCTCGCAGCGTACACTCGTGACGCCAAGAAACAATTCTTGTTACATTCTCCAAGAATAAATATCATGTCAACCATTTCCTCTTGAGTTCGGAACATTTTTAGAACGTTTATCAAAAATGACTTATGGCTGCTACCGGCGTCTAATAATTTACTTTGACAATTACCAATATTTTGTTTTCTCATGGCACTCTTGGGAACGGAAAACGTTTTCCGACATTTGCGATGAAATTCCTTTTTTCTCCGAAATTTTGTTATGCAATGTGTAATTTTTTTTGTATCAGTGAAAAATTTAGAGTTTTGGCTGTACCACGCCGTAACTTTTTTAGGGGGGTGCCATTTGAAATTTTCGAAAAAAATGACAACATGCGAAGGTCAATCAAAAAATTTATTTTCCATAAATTACCCGAAAAAAAAAATTATGTGAAGGTATACGAGATCTTGACCTCAATTCAAAATTTAGGCGCCGGCGTCAATTAGTTTCTCTACAAAACAATCTCAAAAATGGGGCGCAATTTTGAATGAAGGGGTTATAACAGCGAAACCGCTAAAGTGAAGGTTATAACATGTTAGATAAAAAAATAAGTACTCTTCGAGCACTTTCCAAATCTGCAATAAAAAATAGGGCATTCCATTTAAAAAAAAAACAAGTTTGGTACGCCACTGGAGTACGGCATGCCACTGATGATTAGAATTATTTTTGAAACATAGCGACGGTAATTATGCACCAATTTGCTCTTAGATTTTTTCGATAGCTTTTATCGTAAAGGAGCTATGGTCCGAGGCGTCTTAAGTGCCACACCCGGTATATATATACCCAATGACATTAGAAGCGCAACACCAAGAAGGAATGATTTTTTTTTGAATTCATATTTTAGCAACAGAGTGACTATATTTAAAGCATACATTGATAGCAATTTCAACCTTGTGCCTTTTATATTTATTGTGAAAAAAAACAAATATTTCACTTTTTCTTTTTTGATAAAACTATTTATATGAGCTGTTTAGTACAGATGTTTTTAGTTTTCGTGTTTCCGTTGAGTGTGTCAAGCTTAAATAAAATGCCTCGAGTCCGAAGACGTCCACAATATCACCATTTGAGCGATTTTGACCGGGGTCGAGTTGTTGCTTATCGAGATGTCGGTATGTCCTATCGCGAAATTGCCCGCCGTATTGATTCCACTGCAGCAACTGTAATACGTGTGTATCAGGTATGGACAGAAGAAGGTAGAGGAGCAAGAAGAAGACCAATTGGTCAACCAAGGCGTACCACAAAACGTCAAGATCGGCGCTTAAGACAAATAGCCCTGCGAGACCGTTTCGCTACTACGCGTCAAATCGGTGATCAATGGATTGGAGAAGAAGGTAGGCCCGTTAGTATGCGAACCTTATATCGCCGCATTCAATCCTTTGGGCTTCTTTCGTACCGTCCAAGATTAGTGCTTCCTTTAACAGCGAGACACTGTCGCCAAAGGTTGGACTGGTGCAGAGAACGGCAGCATTGGGAGGCAGAATGGCACGATGTCGTATTCAGCGAAGAATCACGATTTTGTCTATGCACGCATGATGGCCGTAGAAGGGTACGACGCTACCGTGGAGAACGACCTGATCTTAGGTTTGCCATTGAGAGGCATGTACACAGGACTGCTGGAGTAATGGTTTGGGGGGCTATTGCTTATGGTAGTCGATCACCTCTTGTATTCATTCGAGGCAGTATGACAGCTGCGCGTTATGTTGAAGACGTCATACGACCGACTTTGTTGCCTTATTTAGATGGCCGCCCAGACGTACTTTTTCAACAAGATAACGCACGTCCCCATATTGCTCGTTGAACTATGAACTTTCTTAATGAAGCTGGTGTTAATGTTTTGGCGTGGCCGCCCCGTTCGCCGGATTTAAATCCCATTGAACATGTGTGGGATATCATGGGAAGAAGAATATTCTCTTTGCACCATCCTCCACAGACTCTAGCACAGTTGATCGATGAAATTCAAGTTGCTTGGAACGAGATGCCTCAAGATGACATCGACCATCTCATTTTGTCGATGCCCAGACGTCTACAGGAGTGTATACAGCAAAGAGGTCGCCAAACACATTATTAATTTTTTTTAGATTGTTTTTTAATAAAATTTCTTGAAAATGTAATCATTTTATTCTTGATGTAAGACTACCATACTGGCAAAAAATCAAGTTAAAATAATAACCCCTTCTGGGTGTTACGCTTCTAATGTCATTGAGTATATATAAATAAAAATTATGTAATAATACATACAGTTAAGGAAAGGATATGCAGGGATTTTTTTTCTTAAATACCATATGCATACGTTTTTTTTTTCAAGTTTAATTTGACGCTTTAAACGAGTGTTTTCCACTCCCAGACTAAGCATGAAGTAAAATTTCAAGTTTAGAAAAGCCTGAGAGTTTGGATTTGGACGCGAAGCGTCCAAATCCAAAGTCAGGTTTTTCAAAACTCGAAATTTTACTTCATGCGCCACGCGTATAAAACACTGCAATATTTTGAACTAACAAATATACTGTTAAATTAGAATTAAATAAAAACAGCTACAGCAGGATTAACAATATTCTAGTAGACAAGAATATTTTGAATTTTACAATATTTCAATGTTTTAACGAGAGGCGCATGAAGTAAAATTTCGAGTTTGGAAATGCTTGAAAGATTGGCTTGGTCGAGTTTATTTCAGTGTTTTATACGCGTAGCGCATGAAGTAAAATTTCGAGTTTAGAAAACCTCAAAACCGGGCATATCTAAACTCGAAATTTTACTTCATGCTTAGTCTATATAAAAACAAGGAATTTTTCTTTTAGCTAAACATGTGCATAAACTGTAAATTTTCCGACATGCGTTGTTTTTTAAAAGAGTTCAAGTTTTAAACGAGTGTTTTCCACTCCCAGACTAAGCATGAAGTAAAATTTCGAGTTTAGAAAAGCCCCGAGAAAATTTGTCTCGGGTCGCTCAGCGACCCGAGACAAATTTTCTGGGCTTTTCTAAACTTGAAATTTTACTTCATGCGCCACTCGTATAAATCACTGATTTTAAGTGATTTTCAAATATACATATATTTCACAGTATTTTAGTGTTTTATACGCATGGCGCATGAAGTAAAATTTCGAGTTTAGAAAATCCCAGAAAATTTGTCTCGGGTCGCTGCGCGACCCTCGAAAAATTTTCACGGGGCTTTTCTAAACTCGAAATTTTACTTCATGCTTAGTCTGGGAGTGGAAATCAACGAAAATCTAAACATTTAAAGAAAATAATCTGAATTTAATTTAAAAATAATCAAAACAAATTTGTATTAAACATTTTTCGAAAGCAATTCATATTTGACGAGTGCATACTTATAATTAATCACCAACAGTCATATTTAAAATAATTCATTACACACATTAACACAAACACTGATAAATCGAATTAAGATAAAAACGAAGCCTATTACTCGTATCTTCAAAAGCTCCTAATCGCGGTAGCGCTTCGTGATCGATTATCACACCTTTTATTCCCACTTGGTTTTGAATGCCCGAGCAAGTGCATTTTTCGACATGTAAACTATTCAGTGTTGATTTAATTAATTCCTCTCAAAAACTAGAAAATGTATAAATATAGATTAGCCTCGTGTACGCAAGCACCATAATAAATTAATGAAATTTATTCCGTAAACTTGAGGATTTCTGGCTTTGAACTTGACATTGAAAGTGAAATTAATTCAAGGACTTTTCGCTTGTTATTTATTTTCGTGGCTCTGTTGCGGTTATTTGAAGTTTATGCGTCTGTGTGATAAAGGTTTCCTGCAGTTATGGTTCGATAATACGGATTGTAAAGTTTTTGACTTTTTTTACTAAAATAGTTAAAACAATCAACACTACAAATATTCACTTAACTTTGAGCATTTTCAATTTAATTTACAAAGGTTAGATTTTGTTATTTTTTTTTAAATAATGAAGCACAGTTTGTTAATTTCTACGCAATTTCTGATGGTTTTATTACTATGATTAATTAAACAACTATCAATCAATCCACTTACAATAATATGGTAAATTTGTGAATTATTCATTCAGGTTAATCATATTATCGTTGTTTTAGCGGTAAAGTTCAATAAATACATGGACAATTAAGAGTATTTAATGACTTACCTGTAACGAGCGTTTTCAAGTTTAGAAATTCCTTCGCGTTTAGAAAAGCCTGCAAATTTGGGCTTGTCTATACTCGAAATGTTTACTTCATGCTTAAACTTATTCAAGGAGTGGAAAACACTTGTTAGATAATAACCAAAAGCTTATTTTGTAATTTTCTTTGTACTGAAATTATTGAGTTGAGAAAAGATAAAAATCTTCTAATTTTAAATTTATCTGGCGGGTCTAAAATGTTTTTTTGTGTGTTTTTGAAACAATAAACAACATTAACTATTTCAGATGCTCATAGTAGGGTCCAGAGCTGGGATGAATCCTCAAAAACAGGATTCGAATCACGAATCCGAATCACCTAATATGATTCGAGTCACGAATACTCGAATAAAGGATTCGTAAGTGAAAAATATGATTCGAATCAAAGATTCGAATCCTCATTTTTGAATCACGGATACAAATCCTTTAAAAATAAATTTGAATCTATTATTTGCAACCAGTAACATTTTATTCCACCAGTTTCTATTAACAAAAATGTTCATTTACCGACTAAATATCTGATTAAATAATGATTTGAATTGATGATGATATATGTGTTATTGAACTTCATTTTAAATCAGTGTTTTATACGCGTGGCGCATGAAGTAAAATTTCGAGTTTAGAAAAGCCCCGCGTAGAAAATTTGCCGAGGGTCGCGCAGCGACCCCCGACAAATTTTCACGGGGCTTTTCTAAACTCGAAATTTTACTTCATGCGCCACGCGTATAAAACACTGATTTAAAATGAAGTTCAATAACACATATTTTACACAAATTTTACTTCATGCTTAGTCTGGGAGTGGACCGTCAAGATTTTCTACATGTCGAGATTATCGACATTTCCAAATTTTTGTCGATTTATTCACAGTTTGTTATTATATTAAATGCAACTTTAATATTAATTAAATTCGGTTTTTCTTAGCAATAGAATATTCACCTATTAAGAGCCGAGCAAATTGTAAAGGTAACTCTAAATGTTAATTTTAGGTATTATTTTGCTTCTTTTTCTATGATTTCAACGAATGATTTATTATATTGCATACGTCGATTTTATAAAAGACTTGAATTTAAAGTTCAAACGAGTGTTATCCACTCCCAGACTAAGCATGAAGTAAAATTTCGAGTTTAGAAAAGCCCCGCGTAGAAAATTTGTCTCGGGTCGCTGCGCGACCCGAGACAAATTTTCACGGGTCTTTTCTAAACTCGAAATTTTACTTCATGCGCCACGCGTATAAAACACTGATTTACAGTGAAGTTAAAAATGCACTGAAAACCAACCCAACTTCGATATTTTTTCAAAATTGAATGTTTTCTTTTCTATCCATGCTGTAAACCTTGACATATTCGTTGTTTTCTTGTAAAGAAACTTCCCTGTAGTCCTTTGGTCTTCGAAGACCATGATTGGTCCTTCGAGCTGTAGCCTTTGTAAAATGGTAATAAACTTAGTAATCTGGAGTGATCCTTCAATTTAATACTTCTAAAAACGAGTGTTGTCCACTCCCAGACTAAGCATGAAGTAAAATTTCGAGTTTAGAAAAGCCCCGCGTAGAAAATTTGTCGAGGGTCGCGCAGCGACCCGAGACAAATTTTCACGGGGCTTTTCTAAACTCGAAATTTTACTTCATGCGCCAAGCGTATAAAACACTGATTTCAAGTGAAGTTAAAAATATGCTATTAAGGTTGGAAATGTTTAATGGTTAAGTAATCAAATATGCATTCACAAATATTTGAATTATTCGAAAATTTTAATATTTATATTCAAATATGAATAATTTAGTGATTTAAATATTCATATAAGAATATTTAACTATTTTAATTAATCGAATTCGAATACCAGCCTTAATAGCGATGATTCGAATTAATTGGGAGGATTTGGATCCGTGTATGAGGATTCGAATCCTTTTATAAGGATTTGAATCCTTTTATAAGAATTCGAATCATCTACGTCTGGATTCGAATACGAATCCTTTTAAAAAAAATGTAACGAATCCGGATCACGAATCCGTTTTCACTAAAGTATTCGAATACCTCTTTTGAATCCTCTAAAAGGATTCGAATCCGGGAATCGAATCCTGAATGATTCGAATCCTGCCCAGCTCTGGTAGAGTCTGTGAATTTTTGAAATTGAAATAATATTTTCTAACTAAAAATTGTAGTAAAAATTTCGTTTTTTAAGAAAACCATTTGTTTTTTTAGTATAAAACAATTGAATTTTATTGTAAAATTTATTGAATGGCAATAACTAAATACACGAAGAACCAAATATATTTATGTATGCAAAAATTTATAAATGTGCATACCTAATCGGTATATTTTAAACTTCACCTAATAACAGTGTTTTATACTCGTGGCGCATAAAGTAAAATTTCGAGTTTAAAAAATCCTGCAAATTTGGTTTTTCTAAACTTTTTTAAACTCGAAATTTTACTTCATGCTCAGCCTGGGAGTGAAAAATACTCGTTCAAAGTAAATTTCAATTCCACGCGACCAAACCAAATTTTCAAGCTTTTGACATTTTACTTCATGCTCAGCCTGGGAGTGGAAAACACTCGTTCGAAGTAAATTTCAATTCCACGCGACCAAACTAAATTTTCAAGCTTTTGACATTTTACTTCATGCTCAGCCTGGGAGTGGAAAACACTCGTTCGAAGTAAATTTCAATTCCACGCGACCAAACCAAATTTTCAAGCTTTTGACATTTTACTTCATGCTCAACCTGGGAGTGCCACGCGCCACGCGTATAACACACTGATTTGATCAGAAGTTCACTTGTTCACAATATTTCAGTATTTTCAGTGTTTATAACGCGTGGCGCAGGAAGTATAACTTCCAGTTTAGAAAATGATCGAATGATATTAAATTTTAATATAATATATAATGTAAAATGCCTACCATCAGTATTCAATATAATACAAAATATATTCATTACATACATTTAACAACTTTCAATATTCAGAATATTGATATTCTTCAAAATCAATTTTCCAAAAAGCGCCAAATCATCCAATTCAAGACAAAAAATCTCAGCTTGATTCGTAATCAAAAATACTTTCTTATTCTATCAAATCCATTGATTTTTTGCAACTATTCAAATTAGCGTTTTTTTCTTTCTTGACTGCACCGAAAACCGCAAAGTCACTCTTAAAAAAAAAACTTCAGAGCAATCTATCCATAAATAAAAAAAAAGTTCTATTGATTACTTACGAACTCAACAGCGTGTTCAATGAACTCTTGAATTTTATTAAGCACATTAATTCATAATTCTCCCGCACAGGTTAAAAAGTGATTTGCATTTCGCGAAAAGCCATTATTTGAAAGCTAATTTGATAATTTTAATTTCATCAACGTTTGCATAAAATGAAAGTAGCTATGTGTAAATTGAATTAAATTTTTTTTTGTAATTTCCAATTCTGTATTTCATTTGTTTTGATTATTACGTATTTGTTTTGGGTCGTTTTGTGTGCATTGGTGTGATAATGCAAGTCGTTTGGTTTTGCGTTTATCATTATTTATTCTTTCATTCACTCACGACTTCCGTATATAAGCTAAATATTCGGTCAATGGTTGAAGGACCTCAAATCGGTCGATGGCCAATAGCCAATTTCGGACGTGTAAAGTTTAGTTTTATTCTTTGTGTGAGGATTATTTTTTTCATGTTTCGTATAAATCAACATTTCTTATTAACTGAAACATATTTTTATAATAAATGTCATCATAATGGTTGCACTTGGATTATTTGATAAAATTGGAACAGTGTAAGTGTCACATTAATCATATTTGTTTTAATTCATTATTATCTAGTCAATTCGTGTCCAATTTATTGTTTTTTTTTTAATGGTATCTTTTATATCTTTAATTAATTTTTCACTTAACCCGTGGTGAAACATTTTTGAATCTAATAGTGGATGATTTAAATTAAATTTAAATTAAAACACTTGGTTTGTTTCACTTATTTATATTTCCTCCGACTAGTTTCGACCATTGGTCATCTTCACATTTCTCCTTGAAGATGATCAATGGTCGAAACTAGTCGGAGAAAATATAAATAAGTGAAACAAACCAAGTGTTTTAATTTAAATTTAATTTAAATCATCCAGTATTAGGTATCTTTTATTTATAAATTTTCTTTGAATTGTAATTTGCCGAATGAGATTGAATTATTAGAGAGATATATATCAAACAAAAATAATTCGAACTCAAAAATATTTGAATTCGAGAAAATAAGCTTACGGTTCTTATAGTTTGTAATTTTATATATTATGTTTAGAGATATAAATTTTTATTCAGACCTTTACAATATATACATTTACGTTCAATTTATATAGTTTTAAAAAATAATAGGTTACTCTGCCTGGGTTATCGACCTGCGGTCTTTTGCCCATTTTAAATTATTATTTAGTGGAAAATTAGAAAAAGGTCACTTCTTGATTTTTTTTAAAGTGTGTTTGTCGAGGGGTCGAAATTTACTACATTACATTGAATAATAACCAGCATTTTTTTATTATATAAACTAGTTTTTATTTAATTGGATTTGAATGGATTAAATGTGACATTTTAGATTAAACAAAAATTTTAGTTACTGAATAAAATTAGGATAAATTAAATATATAAAAATGGTGGTTGAAAGACGAGAATAAGATTTCTTTCAAGCTTACAATTTGTTTAGGATAATTCTTTAAAAACTACACAGACAAGAATATAAAGTTTAAAACAATTTATTTAAAGTATATATATTTCTTTAAAACCTATAATTTAAAGTTAAGAATATTTATAAATCTGTATGTGGGAGGTAAACTACACTAAGCCACGTTTTTTTAAAATATGTTTTTTTATATTGTTGGAATCAGAATATTTTACTTTATCGAGAGGTACACTTCTGTGCAATAAAATTGATGAGTTTTTTAGTAATAAAAATATATAAATATGTCAATTTCCCTAATGTCAAAATGCTCCGTCATTTAGACAACAATTCAAAAATACGAATTCTAACTAAAATAGAAAATGGTTTTTCTATAAGGTGTTATTTACAATTTATTGTGTTTTATCATTTATTGGAACTGCTGCTAGGCAATTAACACAGGTCCGAATTATACAACTAGAATATTGTGAAAAATATTTATGAGACTTGTGCTTAAATTTATTGCACAGAAGTGTACATAGCACTATATAATATAAAAAGTTTGACTTCGTGTAGTTTACCTCCCACATAGAGATTTATAAACATTCTTAGTTTTAAATGATAAGTTTTAAAGGAATATGTAAACTTTAAATAATTTGTTCATTAAATTATTAATCGTAATAATCATAATCGTAATCTATCGTAATGGTGTTTTAAAAATAGATATAATATAAAAAAATTGATTTCGTGTAGTTTACCTCCCACATACAGATTTATAAACATTCTTAATTTTAAATGATAAGTTTTAAAGGAATATGTAAACTTTAAATAGTTTGTTCATTAAATTATTAATCGTAATAATCATAATCGTAATCTATCGTAATGGTGTTTTAAAAATAGATATACTTTTATTTTCAACCATGAGTAATAATTTGGCATGACACGTGTATTTCTTTTGTTATATTTTCGAAAATGTTTGTCACCGATAACCCGGTAAAATAAATTAACTTCGAATACCCGAAAGGCAATTAGGAATATTTAAATGAATCCGGAAATAATCTAAATTACATCGACATGCCCCTAATGATTTACAAATATATGTATTGGTGCTTCGAATAAAGTGCGAACTCGAATGTAAAAAAATTATCGTTTTATTTGGAAAATCTACAATTTTTTCGAGTTACCTGTAATTTACGCAAGACTCTATCAATTTGCGTTTGCGACTGTTACGTCTATTATGACCTAGTTTTTCATATCTAAAAATGAATAATATTTTGGGGATATTTATAATAATATTTAATATTGAGGTATATGTCACATATTATTTTTATCGTATTGTATACATACAGAGAATTTTTCTTTTAAGTATACATATCTTGATTCGGCGTATGCGTTTTGGGTCATTCGTTGTTCTTTTAATCAGTCAATGTTAAGTTTAGAACGAGTGTTTTCCACTCCCAGACTAAGCATGACCCTCGACAAATTTTCACTGGGCTTTTCTAAACTCGAAATTTTACTTCATGTGCCACGCGTAATAAACACTTAAATACTCTGAAATGTATGCATATTTCAACCTCACTTGAAATCAGTGTTTTATACGCGTGGCGCATGAATTAAAATTTCGAGTTTAGAAAAGCCCAGAAAATTCACGGGGCTTTTCTAAACTCGAAATTTTACTTCATGCTTAGTCTGGGAGTGGAAAACACTCGTTTAAATCTTCAAATTTAACTCTTTTAAAAATCAATAAATGTCAAAAAATTAACAGCTAAAATAATAATTTTGCTGACACATTTTCATTTATATGTATTACCTTGTAATTACTTATTTCTTGAAAATAAATTACAATTATTATTATTATTATTATAATTAAGAAAAAATAATGTGCTTTTTTTAAAATAATGACATACCATGGAATTGATACAACAATTGCGGGATATTCCCTGTTTTTTTTTTAAGTTTAATTTGAACCTTTAAGCAAGTGTTTTCCACTCCCAGACTAAGCATGAAGTAAAATTTCGAGTTTAGAAAAGCCCTGTGAAAATTTGTCGAGGGTCGCGCAGCGACCCGAGACAAATTTTCGGGGCTTTTCTAAACTCGAAATTTTACTTCATGTGCCACGCGTAATAAACACTTAAATACTGTGAAATGTATGCATATTTGAACCTCACTTGAAATCAGTGTTTTATACGCGTGGCGCATGAAGTAAAATTTCGAGTTTAGAAAAGCCCAGAAAATTTGTCTCGGGTCGCTGCGCGACCCTCGACAAATTTTCACGGGGCTTTTCTAAACTCGAAATTTTACTTCATGCTTAGTCTGGGAGTGGAAAACACTCGTTTAAAGCTTCAAATTGAGCTCTTTTAAAAAACAACGCATGTCGGAATATTTATAGCTTATGCACATGTTTACCTAAAAAAAATCCCTGTATTTATAAAATATATATTCATGTTATTTGCAACTACATAAGTGATTTAAATGATTACTATCAAAAATCAAATATCGTACGTGACTGTCGCGTGCTGCACTCCTTAATTTGGTAAATTGCAATGAAGCACACAAAAGGAGTAGATGCGAACACGAGAGGAGGTCTACCCTCTAACCTGGGTAGGCGACACTTCAAGCTGAGTAGGCTAAGCCGTACAAAAAATAAGAAATTACAATAACCCAATTTGAACTCTAGACCCTAAGCTGACTAAGTGCCTCGATTATCAAATCCCCAAATGTCGTACATTCAATTTGGTAAATAAATGAAAAAGGAATTTTTGCGACTCATCACTTGAATCAACATATACCGGCATTCCACATTCCTATTCAAAACATGAATCCAGAAATGCACTTATATTTAACCCTTTCGCGTCTACTTTTTTATTTTTGAAAATTATAATTTTTTTTTAAATCTTTACTCAATGTATTGTCAGAAATTGGTTAAAACCGATATTTGAATTTTTGTACTTTTAATTTTTTAGATATGACGTTGGGACAAATATGTCCCTCCAGGTTTTATTGATGGGATATATATGTCCCTCTAGATGTGTGGGAAATAAAAAAATATATCCAAAATCAGCATACATATTTATTCTAAAATTTTACAATGGTAGAAAAAAGATTTATATATGAAATGATGTAAAACAGTCCATACATAATGCAACATTACACTTGCAGCATACAATCTTCGTTCGTTTCTCTTTTTTCTTCTTATGACAACTGTGACATCTTCTTCGTGTTGTTCCTTCGACAGGTAAATGTTCGCCAACATTTTGCAATGATAATGAAGACTGAGAAGGCCTTCCATATTGCCGATGACGTTTCACACTTGCATTTTCTTTTCCGTAACCTATAACCTGTTCTGCTAGTGGTACAATAAAGTGGATAAGAGGACAATTTTTATGGCGTATTTCTTGATATAATACCAAGGCATTAACAACGCATGTTAGCAACATTTTATAAAACACTTTTTTCCACCATTTGTTTAATTTTCTGTCTATATCATAAAAGCCTGCCAGCTGATCTGCCAGATCCACTCCTCCCATAAATTTGTTATAAAACAGTACTGGTTCAGGACATGAGACAGTAGTTTTGGAACCGTGTCTATTTTTTCTTTCCACCTGATCAATGTCTGCTTTGTGACAATTACTAAGCAAAACCACCTCCTTCGTGTCCTTCCACTTGAAGCAAAGCAAACCAGTGTTACTACAATGCATTTCCGTATCACCCCTTTTTTTAGTTTTTCAGTAAACGCTGGCAACAGTTTTCTATTGGTCATACATGTACCCACTGCGGGATATTGTAGAGTATTCATAAAATTGACCGAAGTAAAAAATCTATCAAAGCATAATGAAACATTAGGATTTCGGATGGTTTGGCAAAGCTTGTTTACCACTCTTTCTCCTAAGGTCCCTTCAGTTTGCTCAGTTTCTTTTCCAGAATACATATTCAGGTCATAAACATAACCGGTCAACGAGTAACATCTCTGCCATATTTTGATTCCTCTTTTGATGGGCTTTAGTGGCAAATTCTGCTTTAGAACAGACCTGCCCTTAAATTTTGCCATACTCTCGTCAATAGATTGATAATTACTGTCAGAACGTCCAGCCATAAATGCTTTTTTTAGACAAGACATTACTTCATCAATATAGTATGTCTTACTGGCATCAGCCGGTTTTGCTGGATTATTGAAATATAGTTTGGAAAGAAGTAATAAAAATCGATCTCTTGAAATGGCTGATTTCAAAGCTTCGTTTCCCATAGATTTGTTAGTAGACCAGTACAATTGCATATTTGGAACTCGGTTATAACTCATAACCAGCAAACAACCTAAGACGATCATTATTTCTGAGGGATCAGTTGGTTCAATTTTAGAACCCTTGTCTTTTTTCAAAATATGTATTCGCTCATTGGTGTTCTGTGATATAAATATCAATAAGCTTTTAGGAAATATTTTCAAAAATACGTCCAATTCAGTACAAGAACGATTTACTGTTATCAATGGAACCCCTCGAGTTTTACCGTCTGGTAGATTCCTTCGAGGAGTAAAATTGCTGCTCGGAGTTTGCCACATAATTTGAGGTTGGGGCTGTAGTGGATCATTGCTTTTAGACATATTGTCGAGCATAATTTTATTTACAGGTTCATCAATTACTGCAGTGTATATTTCATTTAGTACTTGCAAATTATTACCTTCAATTTCGGAATCGGAGCTTTCCGCTTCAGATTGAGTATATTCTGAACCACTATCTTGAAATGGGTCTTCTTCTTCGGACTCATCCCACACATGATCGGCCATGTACTGCAACTCGTTTTCGGTTAACTTTCTTCTTCTAAAATAAATCATAATGATATAATTCGGGAGGGATACATATGTCCCATGTAAGAATGCTAGTGGGACATATATAACCCATATTGATAATTTTTGCAAATATGAAAAACAAAAAGCCATAAATATTATAATATCACTTTGTATTACTTACCTCGCCATTGTAAAATCAAATTGAACTAGTTATAATCTTTGTTTACGGTAATTAACAGCATAAAATCCCCAAATTACCCGCTGCCACGTGCTATATTTCGCTAACGTAAACATACTGAAGGTTATTAGGCCGAAATTTACGCGGGAATACGTGCAGGAAGTTCCCCGATGCGAGTGGGACTTGTTTATATGCTCTAGAAGTACGAATTGTTCCCTCTAGAATTTTTCAATTTCTTGGTGGGACATATATGACCCATTAGACGCGAAAGGGTTAAACAATGTGTTGAGAAATATTTTAATAATGACTTTCTTTGTTGTGTATCAACAACATAATTTATGAACAGTCGGCGGCAGAAAAATTACATTCGCAATTTAAGGCCGCGCACTGGGAACCCTTGTCGCGACAAATGCCGTACACGAATTCTACATATCAAACCCAGTTTCTTTTCAGATGTTTTTGAAAATTACAGTATAATTTTAAGATATTACTAAAATAGCACGATGCTGCCCCCTATTTATTAAAAGCATGATCAAAATTTACATTGCTCTTATGGAGATTTCTAAGCAACGATTAATTTTATTTATCATTTATTTTAAATTAATCTATTTAATACAACAGGTTTATAATAATTACTTCAATAAATTAAAGCAATATGAAGAAGAAATAATGTTTTCTATGGAAGTATTGCACGGATTTATGTGATCATTTAAGAGTGTTCCATTAGTTGATTTATATATAATTTAAGAAATATTTGTTTTAATGAATAGTGTCAATTTATTCGCAAAGCTTCAATGTGCAATATATATAAGTTTCAAAAATCTATTTTCATTATTGTAGAAGATTAATCGTTATTCGTTCTTATGGCCAAATAACATGTGAATTTCCGACCTTAAGACAATCATTTGGTTTAAAAAAATCGAAATAATGACTGAACATTCTGATTTAATCGTAAAAATATTGTAGCGTTTAATTAGAAGAAAATACTTAGTCATAAAGTGGAATTGCAAGTGAAGTGAGTAGGTAATTGCATTTATTGGTGCAATTTTCGTTACGAGAACGAAGGTATTAAGAGCCGATGGTACTTAAAAGTAATAATAAATTACTGAAGCGTAGCGAACGCGGCTTTTTAGCGAGTAGGACTTCTTCGCTCGGTATTTATTGCGGATTGTAATTTCACCGCGCGACCTTTGATCTGGCGAAAATTTCGATGAAAAAAGCCCGCACTCAGAAATTCAACAACTATATACACTTCGTGTTGTAAAATTTTTGGATTGGTCATCCTTGGGTCATTGAATTTTCTTATTCGATAAAGTAAGTGTAAAGTATATCTGTTCAGAAAAATATTTTGCTTGATTTTAGAGAGGTGGTATATTCTCGAGAATATAACTCAAGCGTCACATGACTACATTCCCTTACGTATCACGTATTTCCATAGATACATGTTATCACAGCGGTAATAGAATCCTATAACCTTGTTTTGGTTGTTGCTATGCAAATTATTTGTCAAATCTGGCAGTCGATAATTAAAAGTGTCAAGCGGGCGATGGGGTGAGGTTTACAAGACGGAAATGTAGTGAAATTCGTTATATTCTCTCATCGAATATAACTCGAGGTATGATTAATAATCGCTAATATTTATTCGTGAAACCGAAGCAGCACATTAAACTCGCCCTTCGGGCTCGTTGAATCTGCAGCTCGGTTTCACTCATAAATATTATCGATGATAATTATACCACTTGTTATATTACAGCTGAAAATTAAACAAAGCAGGACATTCAAAAATGTCTGGAAGAAGTTTCATAAAATCTGATCAAAGCAGTTCGCAACATTGATGTTTCATTAAAAGTGATAGCATAATTTTGTCCATTTCCCATTCTTAGGACTATTATAAGATTTTGAAGATGTACAAGATGTAAAAAAGAAAGAACACCATTCTTTTTTGAAGCAGAGCTACCAGGTCTGTAATTATGAAACCGGATTTTTTTTATAGAAAATGCACGTTTATTGTATGAAAAAGGTAAAAAATATTTTATTTAAAGTATTGCTCGTCGCTAGCTATACATTTTTCTCATCTCTCAGCCAATTTGTGGATGCCACATCAAAAAAAAATGTTGATCGTTTAAGGCAAACCAATCATCGAGCCATTTTCGTACATTTTTGTAAGAAGTGAAGGGCTGCTCAGTAAGTGCGTGTCCCATCGATGCAAATAACCAGTAATAGGATAGAGCCAAGTCTGGAGAGTAAGCCGCATGCGGAAGTATTCCATCGGGAGTCACAATTCGATAAAGAAATGATTTTCTTTTGTACCTAGTGAGCAGTATTTGGTAGGTAGTTTTTCGATTTTCCTGCTGTCTTTTATGTGGAACCCATCTTACTACCTTGTGGATCTTTCTCATGGCTTTCAAATGCACGGAGACGTCTTCTCGTGTCATATTTAACTGAAACGCAAGTTGTTATTGCTTTTGAACATCATTATCATCCAACAATGCTTGCAATGCGGCATCTTCAAACCTTCTTGCTGTCCTTCCACGTTCTTGGTTTCTTACGTAAAAAACGTCACTTTCTAATATTTTAAATCACTCAAATCACTGTGATTTACCAAGAGCATGCTCACCGTAATCTTCGACAAGCATTCGATGCGATTTTGCAACAGTTTTCTTCGAATGGTAACAAAAAATCAATGCTGTCCGCGAATCATAATTTTTAGACTCAAAAACGGTCATCTTCAACGCTATGAAAACATATGTAGTTGTATTAAACTTGTATTTATGTGAGTTAAATGTCTTTCACAAATGTCAACTCAAGAATAAGGGGCCAATAACGCGACTTCGCAGTCGCTACATTAACACCTAGAGCCATTTATAGCCAAATTCCGGTTTCATATTTACAGGCCTGGTATATCTAAATTATCAGATAGATGTTTTTCCTTCTTTTCGACAGCCGGGTACTATTTTGAAAACTTATAATCTAAAACATTGTAGTAAGCTTTAAAGAACGTTCCAGCAAGGAGTGTTTATTAGAATCACAAAGAAATATGTGCATCCAATTAAAACAATGGATTTGGAGAAAACTAGAACCATTCATATCTCTGCAATTTATCTGAAAATGATACAAATACATAAAAAAATAGATAGTAAGTAGTAATTACAAAAGGAAGCAAAAGTAATGACAACTCATAGAATAATCAACGAATTGTGGGGATATCACAAGCGATTGTTTGCGAAAGCTTTGTGCATCAAGGAAGTGCATTTTAAAATGTGAATGAATGAAGTTGTTGTGTTCGGTGCGGTTGTTAATTTGAGATATTTCCATTCGGCTTGGCACGTAAAGCCGGCGTGGCGCGGATCGAGTGCTGCGGGATCGCTACGATGCGATAGAAGGCAAGCTCAGTGTGAATGGGTGATTAGGAATTCGTGTAATTTTCCGGGTAATATAGAAGGATAAAGGCATTAAATCCGTAGTATTGTATGGGATTGATAGATGCGGAGAAGCAGGAAAAAAAATATTCGCCAGTGGCTTATAAGTTATTATTTCATAATTGCTAATAGCAACGACTATCAAGTATCAAGCAGCGAATCATACTGCCATATGCTGTAGGTTGGGCCTCGGAGTGTTCCCACGCTGGGTAACACTCTCGCTGGAACTTCCTCGTGGACAACACTGCCGTGGAGTCGTTGCATCTGGGGTGACCGAAAGAGATACGAAACTAGAATGGCGGATCATCGACCTCGCGAAGTTAGTAGGTCAGGGCTCGCGGCGGTCAAAGACCTGCCGGTCATTTACTTATTTCCCCAAGTGTGTGCCTTCATCTCTTGGAGATGATGTCCTCCTATCCGAAGCCGATTCGCGAATGCTCGCGCGCGCCACGCACAGGCAAAGTTCGAAGGACCCGGCCCCGAAAATTCCTACGCACACGGCAACGCGCCTTTTCATCTTCGGGATTCGGATTTTTGCCATCGCGCGATGCTGAAATTGCGAGCGACCCGAGCGGGGCCGGGGCCATAAAGCCGGGACTCGTTTTGTGGTTCCTTTTAAATTCACGCTGCTCTTGCAACACGAAATTTTTAAAGCAGGCCTCCGCACGGCATGGCAAAACCCGCATCGGTATTCCAGGCGCGTCAGCTCGGCCCAAATGAGGCGAACGTACATTACACTCTGTACGATCCATTGTTTACTTTTCTTATAATTAAATCGTTAGATAAATTAATGCCTAATTAAAAAAATGCACAATACGTCCACAACAAGACGATGCCTTTTTTCCTACAACATCATTGCCTTTATATCATATCATTACAATTTCATTAATTGCCATAAAATAAATCTACATCTGTCAACATATTCAATTAAAACTTACAAAATTCGCAAAATTAAACATATTAACATATTTTAGAATAATTAAGCATCATATAAAATGCAGAATATCACCCACTGAGTATTAAACAAACAAATAACGTTATATTAACATTGTAGCAACATTAAACGTTGTAATAATGTTGATGAAACATTATTTGAATGTGTTTGCTCAGTGGGCATACTGATTCAAGTATTGTCAGTGACGCAGCCTAGATTTTGTTTTAGGTAATATTTTTGGTAAAATTACTAGAAACAATTGGTAATTTAAGCAAGATAAAATAAATGGTAAATCAAAAAGTAAAGCTTATAATAGGTTCATTATTTTTATAAAGTTTGTAAAAGTAAAAATAAGGAATCAACAAATATTAAAATAATGCAAACATTTTACTTGGAAATTTTTATTATTATTTTTATTCTTTGGAAACCACAGGTTTTTATTTTAATCTTTAAAATACATAATGGTATGTATAACAAATTGTTTTTTTCTTGTAGAATATTTTTTTCGGACATTCGAAATGATCAGAAAATTGTTAATCGATCGCGTTTCGAACTTCACGTTAACCCATTAACCCCTGGGTCTCCAAACTATCTTCTTCGCGGGCCACAAATACAATTCTACATAATAAAGTCGGCCAAGATCCGATTAATTTTATAAAATTATGAAAAATTTAAGGAACAATTGTTACAATATTTCAAAATATGACATTTACAAAAAAAAATACAAACAATCGCGGGCCGGATTCATGCAAGTCGCGGGCCGGATTTGGCCCGCGGGCCGTAGTTTGGAAACCACTGCATTAACCCATTAACGACTGAGCAATTATAGAGTTAACTCTAAAAGTTTATTTTAGGTAAAATTCTTCGGCACTTCGTTTTGTGGTTTTTAGGAATGACGTATTGTATTATATACTGTGAAATTTTCTTTTAAATATACATAATGTATACGCTGTAAGTTTTCAGGCATTCATCGATTTTATATAAAAACGTGCAATATAAAGTATAGAATGAGTGTGTTCCACTCCCAGACTAAGCACAAAGTAAAATTTCGAGTTTAGAAAAGCCTGAAAAACAAGGTTTTAACTTAAGCACTTATAACCTTTTTTATTACACATTTGAGGGGGTTAGTGGAAAAGTGGTATAAGTGCAATTTTCTTAAAACTTGGTATAAATACAAATGGGATTCATATTTGAGTCGCCCGGATGCAATACCAGCCATACGTGTTTTGACAAACTTGTGGCAAAATGACAAAAACTGATTTTGCGGCGTCTTTTATTCGTCATGTAATTTAATCTTCACGTAACTTAATCAATCAATTTATTATACAATTATTTTTAGATTTCCTCTTAAAGTTTTCATTAGCAATTTAGGTTGCGTCTATGAAAGAAAAAAAAAACTACAAAAGCATCCATCTATCTAACATTTTGTATAGAAAAATAACTGAAGGTAATGATATGGTTTGAGTAGGATGGTAGGACGTGATCGAGCGATTGTTCGACGAGGGTCCGAAGCTACCAATCATGTAGATGAGGTCAAAAAATGAAGCATTTGTCGGAGGGGCTTCGTGTCCCGTTAGGTCTTCTTCCGCATTTTTAAAGGCACCCCAATTCTTTTTATTCGGTCCCGGAGATACCGTTTGTTTCTGGGAAAACAACGGACCACGAGGGTGGTGGAAATATTTTTTTTTGAATATCGAACAGCTCGAGGTTACTTCCTATTGTTGGCAAATGTTCCGCAAACGATGACCGGTGCTAATGTTACACAATTCATCGGCCTTTTTTTAAATATTGACTGTTTGGGAAAGAATCAAAATTAAAAGGTTTTTTTTAAAGCGAGTGATGATTTTCGGCACGTTTTGGTGTACATTTTAAAAAGCAATATGCCAGCTGGTAAAGCCCAAAAAAGAATATATTAAAATACCAACAGTTTTAACTGTTTGAATTCGCAAATTAATATTGGTATAAACGTCCTGGGTAGCTGTGGAAACAAACATAAATGTCTATAGCAACTTTTCAGGCTTTTAAATTCAATAATTTATAAATAAAAATTATTGAATTCAAAAGCCTAAAAACTTGCTATGCGACCAAATGAAATCTTTAGGCTTTTCTAAACTTGAAATTTTACTGGAAGTAGAAGATTCTAGTTTTTGTGACCCTAATTCACCAACAATTTTTAACTTCAAGTGTCTGTATTAGAGGCAATTATTGATAACTTAATTGTTGAGGTAGTTAATAGTTGAAAGTTAATTTTCACTTTGATTTTAGGTTAAATAAAACACTTATTACTTTCAAACACTTTATTCTACTCGAGACAATTGTTTCATCACAATGTGGTTCTTCAGGCGAAGAATAATAAAGTGTTTGAATGTAATAAGTGTTTTATTTTAACTAAAATCAAAGTGGCAATTATTAAGTTATGATAATAAAAAGTGTCTTAAATTTATTTCTAATTTAAGTGCTCGACTTACTAGAAAGATGTACAAAACAGATTTATTTTAAGAAATATTTGTTTTTGGAAATTTATTACACTTGTATATTTGTCAAGATGCTAAAATTTAAAGTTTCTTTACACTTGCAGTAATTTAAGACTATAGCTTAACTTTGTAATTATTGAGAAAATTGACAATCTAGCACCACTGAACAACTAATTAACTACTTCATTACTTAAATACACTTCTTTTTGCATAGACATTCCATTTTACATATATTTTCGCAAACAGGGAATTTTTCTTATAAGTATACATATCCCGATATGTAACAGTACATTTTCAGCCATTTGTTGTTTTTGAAATGTCTAACGAGTGTTTTCCACTCCCAGATTAAGCATAAAGTAAAATTTCGAGTTTAGAAAAGCCTGGAAATTTGGTTTGGCCGCGTAGCGCGTAGCGCTACGCGACCAAACCAAATTTTCAGGCTTTTCTAAACTCGAAATTTTACTTTATGCGCCACGGGTATAAAACACTGAAATATTGTTAAGTTTAAAATATTCTACTAAAGCAGTATGCTAAAACGTGTATTCTGAACACCACAGCACATCAGTGTTTAGTACGCGTGGCGCATGAAGTAAAATTTCGAGTTTAGAAAAGCCTGAAAATTTGGTTTGGCCGCTCCGCGCTTCGCGCTACGCGTCCAAACCAAATTTTCAGGCTTTTCTAAACTCGAAATTTTACTTCATGCTTAATCTGGGAGCGGAAACACTCGTTTCAAGCTTCAAATTAAACATTTTTATAAAAACAACGACTTCCTGAACATTTACAAAGTATACAACGGGATATTTATACTTGAAAGAAAAATTCCTTGTTAGAAAATCATATGTGGACATGTTAAGAAGCATCTTTTCTCAGAAAGCAATAAAACACTTCCGTAACAACAACATTTCCAATATTTTCAAAAATATTACGAGCCTTGTCTCGTGGTTATTCAAATGGTCAAACTCGTTTATCTCTTACTATGCATTTTTACAGCAGCAATAAAATAATGATGTTTTTTTGTGTGGAGAGCCCAACAAACCATCAATGCAGTAAAAATGTCGTAAAATTCCGGACCCTTTCCAAAAAGCGACAACTTTCCGTCTAGAGACATTTTTTTCAACATTTTTTCTTCGGCATTTCCTACAAAGTCGGTAAAAATGATTTTTGAGTTTCGAGAGAATTTTTTGCGCAATTTTAGTGGTCATAAATAAAAATATTGTTTGGTTGAATTGTATGAAAATATAAGTAGGGATTCTTGGAAGGATAAAATGAGTAATCGAATATTTGGATTTTTACGCCAAATATAAAGTTTTCTAGAAGTACTGAGATAATTTTTAGTTTTTCTAAGCTTTTCAACAAAGTCGATACAGATGATTTTTAAGATTTGAGAGAATTTTTTGCTCAATTTTATTGGTCAAAAATAAAAATATTGTTTCGTTGAATTGCATGGAAATATAATTAGAGATTCTTATAAGGATAAAATGAGAAATCGAATATTACGAAAAATAGAAAGTTTTCTAGAAGTAACGATAAAATATAATTAGGGATTCTTGAAAGGTTAAAATGAGTAAACGTATATTTGGATTTTTACGACAAATATAAAGTTTTTTAGAAATAAAGAGATAATTTTTAGTTTTTATAATTATTTACTTAGACGTTAATGATCTCGCTGAAAAAATGCTTATATTGATATTTAGGTGTGTAAGAATGTCCGTGAAGTTTTTTTAAAACATACAAATTGTCACCTAATCGCGATTTTCCACAACAAAAATCATGATTGTTTAAATACTAAAAAACAAAATCAGAAATGTTTCCATCAATATTAGAAACAATCCGGGCTATTTATAATTCCGAGAAAATCCTTAATAAATACAAAGTATAAATACGAATTAAAATTAATATCGACTTTCTCAAACATGTTTGTCTCTTTGAGATAAGCCTCCAAATATTCACTGAAACAACTTCTTTTCGAGCTAATACCCCGACAGATATTGAATTATACAATGAATATTTGATTTACACGACAGCACTGCTGTTCTATGCATAATTTATATGCAAAATGCAACATCAGGTCAAACTATTCTCTCACCAAATTAAATGAAACAACAGGAAATTGAATACGATTTTATGCATTATTTGTAAGTTATAAAATCAGTCAACAACTTAAATTAAATTTCTTCTAAGCTAATGCTTTAAAATTTTTCATTTTACTGATCAGTTTGATAATGATTACTATGTAATTGGAGCTAGTCACAAAAGTAAAATAAATGTTATATAAAAAAATTATGTGTTTTATAAACCGTGCGTCTTATTTAAGGGTGTCCGTAGGGATTTACATTTTGAAAATTGTACCAGGTGTCAACTTTTGTTTTACTATTTTAAATTTTTTTTTAGTTTTATATTTATTAATAAAACAAACATGTTTCTACATAATGTGCATTTTTAGAAGGACATAAACATGTTTGATTTCTTTATTTTTGCTTTAAAAGTTGAAATTAATAACACAAATATCAAGCCAATAAATTAAGATGAAAATATCATAATGCTTATTGAGAAGTAAATGTTATGAAAGTTGGTTATTGTAAATTTTTGAAGAAAATGTCTGTTTATAACATTTTTGCCAAGTTGATCTTTTTACTTTATTATTTGTGTTATTAATTTCAACTATGAAAACAAAAATAAAGAATTCTAACATGTTTATGTCCTTCTAACAATGAACGTTTCGTAGAAAAATATTTGATTCATTGATTAAACCAAAAAATTGTTTCATATTTGCACGACAACAGTTAAAATGGGATAGAATTTTTACCATGTAAATCCCTGTGGCCATACTTAAATAAAATGCACTGTATATCCAAATTGAAATTGTGCAACTAAGTGAACGCCCCCAAGATTCAAGAATTAATAAGTAATTCATTAATGATTTTAATTTGTTTTGTACTTTATGATTGTTTAGCTTAATACTGCCATATTATAAATGAGGAGACTATATTTTTCAGTATCAAAATCCCTATGGCCATAGTTAAATAAAATGCACTGTATATCCAAATTGAAATTGTGCAACCAAGTGAACTCCCCCAAGATTCAAGAATTAATAAGTAATTCATTAATGATTTTAATTTGTTTTGAACTTTATGATTGTTTAGCTTAATACTGCCATATTATAAACGAGGAGACTATATTTTCCCTATGGCCATACTTAAATAAAATGCACTGTATATCCAAATTGAAATTGTGCAACCAAGTGCGCGCCCCCAAGATTCAAGAATTAATAAGTAATTCATTAATGATTTTAATTTGTTTTGTACTTTATGATTGTTTAGCTTAATGCTGCCATATTATAAACGAGGAGACTATATTTTCCAGTGTCAAAATTAAACGAGATTTCTAGCTATACATGTCTCATAAATATGTAGCTAGAAATCTCATTTCAGTTTTTCTGTACAACAAAATTAAAATAGAGCTTACATTTTAATCATTATCATTGCAAACGGTAGTTAATCTGCATAATCATAACAGATGTTTTTTTTAGTACAACCATTACTTATTTAGATGTATTTGAAAGTTATTTGAGCTGGAATGGAACAAAAAAGGAATCGCACGGGTGAAAATAGAAATCTCATTTATAATAGTTTATTTACATCAACAACGCTCGATTCGTTCCCAAATGAGAAAAATGACAACTTCATCCAGTGAAAGTGCACAAAAATATCACTTACATAGAAAGTTGCAAATTGCAAGCAATTTTTACAAGCGGGCTATAATTTTTTGTGTCAATAGGTGCAATTTTAGCAGAAGCGAATAAATCGGGAACTGCACAAGTCCTAAAATATTCAGTTGCTGATTTTTTGGACAAATAAATTTCATTTATGGAAGGTTAACAAAATCCATAATGAGAATTTCGACTTTATTGTTTAAAATATGTACAACACATTTATAAAAGTATAAATATAATTGCCAATTCTTGGTTGCAGAATACAAACATTAAAAGTGCGATTCTTTTCGCAATCTACAACTAGTTAGTCTTACAAAGACTATATCAAACACTCATTGAAACAACTACTTCCCGAGCTAATACCCCGACGGACATTAAAATATACAACAAGTGTTTGCTGTTACATACAGTGACCTACTGCAAATTTGGGTCAAATTATTCAGGCCATCTATAGACGCGTTTCTAGATTGATCTCTCATCAGTATAGCTTTGCTATTCCCTCTAAACAATTTGACACCTTAGACTGGCGGTCACGTTACTGTTCAAACATAAGTATAAATGAAATTGCCAATTCTTGGTTTCAATAAGTGTTTGATATATAGTCTTTGTAAGACTAACTTGTAGATTGCGAAAATAATCGCACTTTTAACTTTTATAGAACTCGAACATTGTATTTTAAAAGCTGATAAATTTATTGAAACATTTTATTTATTGCTGAAAAAAAAAATGGGTAACATTGCTTATAACATATAATACAATATCTGTATGTATGTATCTTAGAAAACTATTTTTCTTTTTTTTAGAAAATCATATCTTTTTCAATTAAAAAGAATCCATTTTTAGAAGTAATATATTTTCTAAACTCAAAATTTTTCACCAAGCTCATTATGATTTAAATTGGATTTCAAATATTAAACAAATACGAATCCAAATGGTTCAAAATTCAATCATTCACAAATTACGCAATTGTAAAAATTAAAATTTGAAGAATTTTCAACAAATGCTTGAACATATTTTTAAGGTCTGCAAAAGCCTCCCCATTCAGAAATGATTACGCAAGTTGTTAAATGCATATTTACTAATTTATTTATGAAACGTCTTGAAAATTTCTACAAAAGCCAATTAGCCAGAAATTATTGCACAAGTCATAAAATTAAACTTTGCTAATTTTATTTTTCAAAAATTCGTGTACTCAATGAAGGTATGGCCTACAAAAGCCATTATTATGCAAGTAATAAAATTTAAATTTGCTGACAATTAAGAATAGACCGTTGAACATATTTTAGTCCGTAAAATCAGTAGATTACCTGTTATAAATCATTGTGAGATCTGTAAGGCCAAATTTTGCATATCAGGAATTTTTCTATAAATATCTCAAAGCAAATTGCTTTAGGTGCTCAAATTTTGAAAGCGAAAGAAAAACATCCGAAGATTTGTAGTTTCTTGCATTGTACCAGTGATCTAAGTAATAAGAATTAAATATTATGTTTATTTATTTCCAATGACACACATTACATAAAAAAATTGTACACTGTACATGAAAATATAGTCAAAAGAAAAGAAGAAAAACTAACGTATACAGGGTGCCCGTATTTTGACAGAATGTATGGGGATCTCAGTTATTTGAAGAGATACAGAGTCGGTTAAATTGGGGCAAAGTTGCGTGTTTTAGGGCCTAACAATAATCGGAAAACAATTTTAAAGTATCTTTTTTTGTTTTCGACATATCAAAAACTGATTTTTTGAAAAATCGTTTATATTTTTTTATTCATAAACTACTGAATCTGGACATTCATATTTTAGTCCGTAAAATCAGTAGATTACCTGTTATAAGTCATTGTGAGATCTGTAAGGCCAAATTTTGCATATCGGGATTTTTTCTATAAATATCTCAAAGCAAATTGCTTTAGGTGCTCAAATTTTGAAAGCGAAAGAAAAACATCCGAAAATTTGTAGTTTCTTACATTGTACCAGTGATCTAAGTAATAATAATTAAATAATATGTTTATTTATTTTCAATGACAGACATTACATAAAAAATTGTACACTGTACATGAAAATATAGTCAAAAGAAAAGAAGAAAGACTAACGTATACAGGGTGCCCGTATTTCGACAGAATGTATGGGGATCTCAGTTATTTGAAGAGATAAAGAGTCGGTTAAATTGGGGCAAAGTTGCGTGTTTTAGGGCCTAACAATAATCGGAAAACAATTTTAAAGTTTTTCTTTTTGTTTTCGAGATATTAACAAAAAACGGATTTTTTGAAAACTCGTTTTTATTTTTTTATTCATAAACTACTGAATCTTAACATTTAGAACTTTGACAATACAAGGCACTTCTAAATAAGGAATCTAGTAGCATTTTTTTTCTAAGATAACGATAACATTTACCCGGGGACCATAGCCAACTTTTGTTTTTCTTGTGGGCGACATTTTGAATTTTCATATTTTTTGAAAGAATATTTCTTTCTGAACTCAGTGATGTACCACACTCATAATTTATTTTAAATTTGATATTTAAAATTATATTTTCTTTTTTGCAAAGAGTGCCTTGGAAACAATGACGTCATATCTGTTAATCAATAAAATCTTGACGGCAGTCAATCATTGTTAGCAGTCAAAATTAATTAATAACTGTCAATCTTTTGTAATAATAATAATAAGTATCGATTATCACATAAAAGTTGCACAAACTAAATTTATTATTATTCTTATTCCAAAACTATTTACAAAAAAGTCATTCATGTGATTACCATCACATCTAAGCGTTATATATTTTTAACTTTACTGTAAATCAGTGGTTTATACTCGTGGCGCATAAAGTAAAATTTCGAGTTTAGAAAAGCCCCGTGAAAATTTGTCTCGGGTCGCTGCGCGACCCTCGACAAATTTTCTACGCGGGGCTTTTCTAAACTCGAAATTTTACTTCATGCTTAGTCTGGGAGTAGAAGACACTTGTTAGTTCAAAATGTATCACAACTGTTAAAATATGTATCGTCTTCGGGGGTGATATGTAAGCAAATTATGGGTCCTAGGAGTTGTCAACTAAGTTACTCAACTGTTTCCATGGCACTCTTTACAAAAACAAAAAATTAAAATTTTACATATAAAATGTACGATAAACTATAAGTGTGATACATCATTGAATTTAGAAAAAAATATTCTTCCAAAAAATATGAAAGTCCAAAATGGCGCCCATAAATAAAAATGGTGATGTGTCCATCATAGTACTTTCCCCCGTAAATTGCGTATTAAATCACCTTTTAAAGTTTGTAAAGAGGCTAATGAATCACCCTGTACAAAATTGTGTTTGAAAGTTCCCGAAAAACATTCTTCTTTTTATAACATATTACGAAGTGGTCCTCAATAACTAGATTAAACACACAACTTTTGAAATATCTCAAAAACTAAGAGTGCTATGACAAAAAGTAAATAAACAATATATCTTCATTTTGTTATTATCTACAACTTTTATTTAAAATAATTTTTTGTTTGATTAACATTTATTGAAAAAAATCTGAAAAAACTGAAAAACGCTAAGAGTAAAGTACCACTTCCGGTTTTCCGATTTTCACCAAAAGCTTTTCAGTTCGTCCGATTGTTACAAAAAGCTTAAGTTTCAAGTTTCATCTTGATATCTTTAGCGGTTTTTGCGGTACAGCGCACACAGACACACACACAGACAGACAGACATTTTTCAAAAATGGTCTTATTCGACTCAGGGGACATCAAAACGGATATTTCCGCTAAAATTTTTGATTCGAAAATTTTCACGAAAACAATACTTTCCCTTTGTATTACATACGGGGGAAAGTAAAATACAAAAGTTACCTTTAGTCCCTAGTTAAATGTTATAGTTATCTTAAAATAAAATATGTTACTAGATTTATCGTTAAAAAGTGCCTATATATATAATGTCAAAGTTGTAAATATCTGGATTCAATAGTTTCTGAAGAATAAAATAAAAAACGTAATTTTAAAAATCCGTTTTTTCACAATATCTCAAAAATGAAAGAAGATATTCTAAATTTGTTTTTACACTATTATTAGGCTCTAAAATACGCAACTTTGCCCCAATTTAACCGACTCTCTATCTCTTCAAATAACCAAGATCCCCATACATTTTGTTGAAATACGGGCACCCTGTATAGTGATCACGCATAGAAATCAGCTATACAGTATGGCTCTAATTCGCATAAAAACTTTAAAAGTATAATGTATAGTGATCACGCATAGAAATCAGCTATACAGTATGGCTCTAATTCGTATAAAAACTTTAAAAGTATTTTTTTCCTTGCGGATATGTGTTCGTAGTACTAGTACATATGTGTACGTAGTACTAACTAGTCATAAGATCATTGCACTGTGCACATTTTTATTGTTGGTTGCGCAATATTGCGTCTTATTTACACCAATAAACAACCAATAATAAAACCCCATAATGTAACCCTTTTTAATATTTTTGTTGCTCAATAAAAACTAAATCCTAGGTAAAACCGAAAGTGCGCTATTGCATAATCTTCGATTGTTAAAAATCTTCTTTCAGAAATTTACCAGTCAACCCTTTCGCGCCGAAGGAAGTTATCCATCCAGCCGAAAGGGTCGAGGGCTGCGGCAGCAAAAAAAACGCACCCTTTTGCTTTTTACCTGTTTTTTTCGCTGACACTACGTGGGAAGCAGATGAGCAAAAAAATGCCATACAACGAAGATAAAACGCACTATTTCGGACACCAATCATCATTAAAAGGAAAAAAGGGGCAGATGCGCTCGGAAAAAAAGTATATTTATTGCGGGGAGCTATAAGTTGCACCTTGAAGGAGGAATAGGAGAAATGGTGGCTTATCTGGTGGGCGAAATTAATTTATTTGGCTGGTTTGATGAAGAATGTTTTCGGGTTTTATGTTATCTGGGATTTTGATCATAATTAATTTCAGGCTTTTCGACTAATTGTAACAAAAATTCATACGAGCCTCAAAGTTTACTTGTATCACTCTGAAATACGAACATTTTTATCCTGAAATTAATTTCTCGTCCTTTTGGTGTTTAACTTAAATCCACATTTTTCAAGAAAACACTTTTTTTAAATTTCACACGACTAACAAATTCAGTATTAACTAAAAACACCGTTTTTACAGGATATTGTACACGCATTTGAATTCTTTTTTACTTGTAAAAACTGTTCAGAATAATCAGTAACAGATTTTTATATGACGAACATTTTTTTTTTAATGATGTAACTTAATATATTAATTATTTTAGATTTGATAAATGTATGTTTCCTTAAAAAACAAACGCAATATATTAGAGGAATTATAGTTGCTCACACTTTTTATAAGTTAACAATAAAACACTTTAAACTTTGTTTGTATAACACTTATTTATTTTTTGTGACTGCAGTTTCGGCAACTTTAGCTTGCCATTATCAAACGTGTAGAAGAGCTGGGTCGAATCCTCGTAAAAAGGATTCAACTCACGTATCCGAATCACCTAATATGATTCGAATCACGAATATTCGAATAAAGGATTCGTAAGAGATAAATATGATTCGAATCAAAGATTCGAATCAGGTTTTTTCGAATCACGAATATATGTCCTTTAAGTAATTTGATTTTTAAACTTTTTTGCAACCATTATTATATAAATATCGTTACCAGTTGTTTTAACAAAAATATCCAAAACCTAATTATTTATTATTAACACGGAACATCGTTGATAACGGACTAAATACCTCATTCCCTGTTATTTTGATTAAACATGTAGTCGTGTGTTTCTGAACTTCACTGTACGCGTGGCACATGAAGTAAAATTTCGAGTTTAGAAAAGCCCGAAAATTTGTCTCGGGTTGCTGCGCGACCCTCGACAAATTTTCACGGGGCTTTTCTAAACTCGAAATTTTACTTGATGCTTAGCCTGGGAGTGGAAACACTAGTTCAAAACTTCAAATTGAACTCCATTATAAAATCGACGAATGCCTAAAAATTACGTTAATAAAAAATTCACTGAATATCATTAAAACCGGGAAAGTCAGAGAAAAGTCATGGAATTTTATTAAAATTGACCAAAACACTAACAAAAAAGCCATATGATATTATTAAATTTGTCAAAATCAGCAGGCAAATTACAAAACACGTAAAAAATTATAATAATAATAATAATAATAAACGTCTTTTATTCAATAATAAAACATACATCAATAAATTACATCTATTTTACAATCACATCATTATTGAATATGGTGAAGTTCAGCATAACATAATATGTTTGCTGTTTTTCAACTTGACCATAGAATTACATAAAAAAAAGAAATCGTTAACCTAAAAATAACATTCTAAAAATAAAAATAAAGAAAAGAAAATTTTGTTTTACCATTTTGTTAACACAATTTAGTAATTAAATACAATTATTTATTAGTTTTTTTCATAATAATTACTTTATATGCTTTTTTGAATGTATTTTTCGCCAAACCTAAAATATTCCGTGGGCAATGATTTAAAACTTTCGCTATTTGGTACGTAAAAGATCGCAAGAATAAAGCCGTCTTATGTGCAGGTGGTGATAGAGTACCCTTAAATCTAATATTAATATTATGCACGTCCCCTCTGTATGAAATTTTGTCATGTAGGTATTTTGGGAACTTATTCGTAACTATTTTATTAAATAATACCGCTTGGTGTAACTTTCTCCTCTCATCCGTGTCCAACCAACCTATTTTATTCCTTTTTGCTATTACATGTTGTCTTCTAGGTATTCCAAAAATAAATATTATGCAGCTATTTTGTATTTTTTGTATTTTCCTCGCGGTTACGGTATCCAAGCATGGTGCATATAAGGTGTCACAATATGAAAAAATTGAAAGCACAAGAGAATTACACAAAATTATTTTATATTTTTTGGACAACACATTCCTGGAACTATATAGTAATTTTAGTTGATAAAAAGCTCTTTGGCAACATTTAGATTTGTACTTTTTAAAACGAAGATCAGTATCCACCCATTAACATTGCCTAATGTTAATTCTCTCGTCTTCTTTCTTCCAAACAAAATAGCGCAAGATTTATTCTGATTTAAAAATAAGGAATGCTTATAACAATTTTCATATAACCCTTGCAATTCTATATTAACATATTCGCAGGCCAGGCCGGCGTCATCTTTTTTGAAAGAAAAATATACCTGTGTGTCATCAGCGTAATATTGTGCTGAACAATATTTCAGAATTTGAGGTAAAACTGATGTATATACTATATATAACAAAGGGCCTAAAATAGACCCCTGCGGTACCCCACTACAGACTGATAGTGGTAAGGAAATATCATTTTTAGTTACGACCATTTGACAGCGATTTAACAAGTAGTTTTTTACTAATAATATGGCTGAAGAACTTAAGCCAACGTAATTCAAAATTGCCAACAAAAATTATGATTTATTGTATTAAAGGCATTTGAAAAATCAAGCAATATCAATATTGTTAACTTATCATTATCAGTCTGTCTAATTATGTTATCGACCACATTTAAAAGAGCTGTACAAGTGTTATGGCCACTTCTGAAGCCAGATTGTGTAGCGGGTAATATATTATGTTTGCAAACAAATGATTCCAATTGTTCTTTTATGGATTTTTCAATAATATAAAATTAACTTAAATAATGACAAAACCAATGAAAGCAATTTAATAAAATAGGAGTTTCCCACAGATGAAATTTATATTAAAAGGCCAGGGAAAAAAATCTTGAATCAGAGAAATGTCGGAAAAATTTAACATTTCAGATTGTGGCTACCATGTCAGTTTTACTTCAAATAATATTAAACCAAATTTTGAAAACTAGATTATTATCTTTAAATACATTTTCAGTCATTTAATGTTCTTATCAAAGCTATCAGTTTAAAGTTTCGAACGAGCGTTTCCACTCCCAGACTAAGCATGAAGTAAAATTTCGAGTTTAGAAAAGCCCTGTGAAAATTTGTCGAGGGTCGCGCAGCGACCCGAGACAAATTTTCGGGCTTTTCTAAACTCGAAATTTTACTTCATGCGCCACGCGTACAAAACACCGATTTGAAGTGAAGTTCAGAAACACACGAATACATGTTTAATCAAAATAACAGGGAATGAGGTATTTAGTCTGTTATCAACGATGTTCCGTGTTGATAATAAATAATTAGGTTTTGGATATTTTTGTTAAAACAACTGGTAACGATATTTATATAATAATGGTTGCAATAAAATTAAAAAATCAAATTACTTAAAGGACATATATTCGTGATTCCAAAAAACCGGATTCGAATCTTTGATTCGAATCATATTTATCTCTTACGAATCCTTTATTCGAATATTCGTGATTCGAATCATATTAGGTGATTCGGATACGTGATTTGAATCCTTTTTACGAGGATTCGTCCCAGCTCTTCTACACGTTTGATAATGGCAAGCTAAATTTGCCGAAACTGCAGTCACAAAAAAATAAATAAGTCTTATACAAACAAAGTTTAAAGTGTTTTATTGTTAAACTTAAAAAAAACTGTGAGCAACTATAATTTCTCTAATGTATTGCGTTTGTTTTTTAAGGAAACATACATTTATCAAATCTAAAATAATTAATATATTAAGTTACATCATTAAAAAAAATTGTTCGTCATATAAAAACTTGCTACTGATTATACAAGTAAAAAATAATTCAAATGCGTGTTCAATATCCTGTAAAAAAAAAAATCTGGGCTTTTCTAAACTCGAAATTTTACTTCATGCGCCACGCGTATAAAACAGTGATTTAACGAGAAATTTAAAAACACACAAAAGACATTTTTCATGTTAATCCTCACAATTCATTCGAATTATTTTTGACAATTCAAATTCTTCTCTAAGTATTCGAATCATTCTATAAATATTCGAATCCATTTATAAATATTCGAATCCTTTTATAAATATTCAAATCCTTTTATAAGGATTCGAATCACCTACATTTGGATTCAAATAAGAATTCCTTTTAAAAAAATTTATCGAATCCGGATCACGAATTGAGTTGAACTAAAGTATTCGAATGCCTCTTTTGAATCCTCTAATAGGCTTCGAACCCAGGATTCGAATCCTGAATGATTCGAATCCTGCCCAGTTCTTACGTGTAGTTATGAAAAATAAATAAGTGTTACACGAACAAAGTTTAAAGTGTTTTATTGTTAAATTAACATGTATAACGAAGTAGAAGCCTCCACAACACAAAATATTTTTAAGTATACATTTGCACACGTTGTATATTGTTCGGCATTTGTTGTTTTTCAAAAGAGTTTAAATTGTAGCTTCAAATAAGGGTTTTTCACTTCCAGATTAAGCATGAAGTAAAATTTCGAGTTTAGAAAAGATCGAAAATTTGGTTTGGTCACGTAACGAAGCGTTTAAGTGAATTTAGGTGCATTCACTATAATTAATAATTAGTTTTTGTGTAATAAAACATTTTTTTCTGGGCAAATTCGTGTAGAGATTATATGAATTTTCTCCCGAGAAAAATGTTTATTTATATAAAAGTCGACTATTGAATATGGTTAATCCACCTAACTTGGCTTATATGTTTAACTTTATATCAATGATTAATCCACCTACATGGGCTTAAACGTTTAACTTTATATCAAGATTCTCTCTAAAAATGTCTTTATCTGTTTTTTTTTTTTATTTGAAAGCTGACTATTGGATATAGTTAATACACTTAAATTTATTTGAACGTTTAACTTTATATCGTTTCTCTTTAATAACTTCTTTAAAAAAAATGTTTTTTGTATAACCTTGTTGAATAGTCAGCTTTTATATAAAAAATATATAAAGACGTTTTTTGAGAGAATTTTGACACAAAGTTTACCGTCCAAGTACATTTAGGTGGATCAGCTATATTCAATAGTCAGCTTTTAGACTATTGAATATAGCTAATCCACCTAAATTTACTTAAACGGTAAACTTTGTATCAAGATTCTCTCTAAAAACGTCTTAATATGTTTTTTATATAAAAGCTGACTATTCAACATAGTTGATGCACCTACATTACCTTGTGTGTTTCACCACAAAAGCCAATTAGCCAGGAATTATTGCAGAAGTCATACAATTAAAGTTTGCTTATTTTATTTTTCAAAAATTTGTGTACTCAATGAAGGTATGGCCTACAAAGGCCATTATTAGGCAAGTAATAACATTTAAATTTGCTGACAATTAAGATTATTCCATTGAACATATTTTAGTCAGTACAATCAGTAAATTACCTGTTATAAATCATTGCAAAATTTTGCATATTAGGAATATTTCTGTAAATATATTAAAGCAATTGCTTTAGGTGCTCGAATTTTATATAGAGAAGTTTTTGGAGAGAATCTTGCCAGAGTTTACCGTTCAAGTAAATTTAGGTGGATTAGCTATATTCAATAGTCAGCTTTTAGACTATGGAATATAGCTAATCCATCTAAATTTACTTGAACGGTAAACTTTGTATCAAGATTATATCTAAAAACTTTTTTATATATTTTTTTATATAAAAGCTGACTATTGAACATGGCTAATGCACCTAATTTTCCTTGTACGTTTAACTTTATATCAAGTTTTTTTCTAAAAACATCTTTATTAAGAAAAGTACATGTAATACTTAATGTGAATCTATTTTACATTGTATGATATGTACAAAGATTGATGTCCTAGGAAGTACGTTTAAAGCCTTTAGACCACACATCTAAATAGATGGTAATTCCTTTAATAACATGTAGACATCAATGTATGTAATTTAATATATTTGGCCTATAAAACGTGACCAAGCCAATGCATCTCGGAAAGCCAACGTGTATCTCCTCCATCCCACTTTACATACATAACTAGAATTTATATTCCCGCATGCTACACAAAAATCATTGACATTCTCAAATATTTCACAAATAGCCATTCGTTCGATGCGGTAGGTCGACGACCCAGGCCAAATTACAATTAATCATCACCGTCCAAATTCGTCGCGATGACCACGAATTTTCTATTCTTTGTTGCGGTAGGTCAACTATTAAATTGTCATAATTTATTATTATTACTGCTAAATTTGTAATGACCCTGTAATTAGATTGAAAAAATGAAAGTCTCATTTTTGGCGAATTTAAACACCTAGAAGCAAAGTACACCTCTTTGCTTCTAGGTGATTCAATTCGCCAAAAATGAGAATTTCATTTTTTTTCAATCTAATTACAGGTTCATTACAAATTTAGCAGTAATAATAATAAATTGTGACATACAAAAATTGGGAAATTTATCTTAAAACCAACAAAAAATTGGTTGAGTAATTATGCGAATTTATAGAAAATAACATTTTTTTGCCGTCCAGTTGACAATATTAATAGTGTTATTGGTTTTAGCGGCAGAATTAATTCAGAAATTAAAATAGAGACTTTATTATAGAAATTGTATGTATTTTTCTTAATTTCTTATTTTTTAAATATACAGAGAGTTTTATGTAACACCGAACAATTTTATAACGAACATTTTTCTTTGAAGTATCCATATGCATACGTTGCACATTTTCCGATGCTTGGTTTATTAAAAGAATCCAATTTGAAGCTTTAAGCAAGTGTTTTCCACTCCCAGGCTAAGCATGAAGTAACATTTCAAGTTTAGAAAAGCCTGAAAATTTGGTTTTAAAAGAAATTAATTTGAAGCTTTAAGCGAGTGTTTTCCACTCCCAGGCTAAGCATGAAGTAAAATTTCGAGTTTAGAAAAGCCTGAAAATTTGGTTTGGTCGCGTAGCGCGAAGCGCGGAGCGGCCAAATCAAATTTTCAGGCTTTTCTAAACTCGAAATTTTACTTCATGCGCAACGGGTACAAAACACTGATTCAATGTAAAGTTTAGCGGTGTGTTTTAAACTTGGTAATATGTCAGTGTTTTGTGTCGGTGGCGCATGAAGTAAAATTTCGAGTTTAGAAAAGCCTGAAAATTTGGTTTGGCCGCTCCGCGCTTCGCGCTACGCGACCAAACCAATTTTTCAGGCTTTTCTAAACTCGAAATTTTACTTCATGCTTAGCCTGGGAGTGGAAAACACTCGCTTTAAGCTTCAAACTAAATTCTTTTAATAAACCAAGCATCGAAAAATGTGCAACGTATGCATATGAATACTTTAAAGAAAAATTCTCGTTACGAAAATGTTCGGTGTTACATAAAACTCTCTGTATGTGTCAATAGGTTTGTTCGTTTGTACTGCACTAAGTTAAACCGAGTTCAAGTTTGTGACGTCACCAGTTCAGGTCAGTTCATGTCAGTGTACATGAACTGAAAACAAACAAACGCTTTTGGTGTAACTATAAAAAAGTATAATTTCTGCAATACACTACAAAACAATTTAAGGAAACACTAATAATAAAATATTGGTACTGTAAGGGGTGAAATATTAATAAAATATTAATTTTTCGAATTTGCTAAAGTGTTTTTAAGCATTGATGTCATATTTGATGAGTGTTATTATCAGTTAGCCGTATATTTACTTAACACGCTGTATATGAAATTGTGGAATATTGAAAAAAATTTAAAAGTACGATACTTTTCACAATTTAAAACAAAATTTCGTATTTATTTATTAAATCCCAGCTGGCCGGAGAGTTTGTTAAACTTTGAGTGTAGATGAACCTGTGATAATAAAAATGATGTAATGGCCACATATTGAGCAGTTTAGTGTCCAATTACGTTGAGAAGGTTCAATCCGAGAATCGAGCGTAATTAGCACGTGGCTCGGTGGGAAGCTAAATCAAATCAAGAATAATTAAGACAAGTTATTTTTAAAAGAATAGTTTACAATGGAATTACCATAATTATAAATACATAATGGGTTTTCGCTGATTAAATTAAACAATTTAATATACTGTAAAATCGCATCGCAAAATAAAATATATTTATTGATATCGTCAATTGTTTAAACACTGATTATAGGCAACCAAAATGTATTTATTGATATTGTAAATTGTTTAAAACACTCATTATAGGCAACCCAATATACATTAACAGTATTGGGGTGCTTATAGCGACTGAATCGAGCGTAATTAGCATATGGCTCGGTGGGAAGCTAAATCAAATCAAGCATCATTAAGACAAGTTATTTTTAAGAGAATAGTTTAAAAAAGAATTACCATAATTATAAATACATAATGGATTTTCGCTGATTAAGTTAAACATTTTAATATACTGTATATGTATATGCGGTAAAATCACATCGCAAAATGAAATATATTTATTGATATCGTCAATTGTTTAAACACTGATTATAGGCAACCAAAATATATTTATTGATATTGTGAATAGTTTCAAACGCTCATTATAGGCAACCCAATATACATTAACAATATTGGGGTGCTTATAATGACTGAATCGAGCGTAATTAGCACGTGGCTCGGTGGGAAGCTAAATCAAATCAAGCATCATTAAGACAAATTATTTTTAAGAGAATAGTTTAAAATAGAATTACCATAATTATAAATACATATTGGATTTTCGCTGATTAAGTTAAACATTTTAATATACTGTATATGTATATGCGGTAAAATCACATCGCAAAATGAAATATATTTATTGATATCGTCAATTGTTTAAACACTGATTATAGGCAACCAAAATGTATTTATTGATATTGTAAATTGTTTAAAACACTCATTATAGGCAACCCAATATACATTAACAGTATTGGGGTGCTTATAACGACTGAATCGAGCGTAATTAGTATATGGCTCGGTGGGAAGCTAAATCAAATCAAGCATCATTAAGAGAAGTTATTTTTAAGAGAATAGTTTAAAAAAGAATTACCATAATTATAAATACATAATGGATTTTCGCTGATTAAGTTAAACATTTTAATATACTGTATATGTATATGCGGTAAAATCACATCGCAAAGTGAAATATATTTATTGATATCGTCAATTGTTTAAACACTGATTATAGGCAACCAAAATATATTTATTGATATTGTGAATAGTTTCAAACGCTCATTATAGGCAACCCAATATACATTAACAATATTGGGGTGCTTATAATGACTGAATCGAGCGTAATTAGCACGTGGCTCGGTGGGAAGCTAAATCAAATCAAGCATCATTAAGACAAATTATTTTTAAGAGAATAGTTTAAAATAGAATTACCATAATTATAAATACATATTGGATTTTCGCTGATTAAGTTAAACATTTTAATATACTGTATATGTATATGCGGTAAAATCACATCGCAAAATGAAATATATTTATTGATATCGTCAATTGTTTAAACACTGATTATAGGCAACCAAAATATATTTATTGATATTGTGAATTGTTTCAAACACTCATTATAGGCAACCCAATATACATTAACAGTATTAGGGTGCTTATAATGACTGAATCGAGCGTAATTAGCACGTGGCTCGGTGGGAAGCTAAATGAAACCAAGAATAATTAAGACAAGTTATTTTTAACAGAATAGTTTATAATGTAATTACCATAATTATAAATACATAATGGGCTTTCGCTGATTAAGTTAAACATTTTAACATACTGTATATGTATATGCAGTAAAATCGCATCGCAAAATGAAATACATTTATATTTGATATTGCCAATTGTTTAAACACTGATTATATCCAACCATAATATATTTATTGATATTGTCAATTGTTTAAAACACTCATTATAGGCAACCCAATATACATTGACGGTATTGGGGTGCCTATAATGACTGTGGTGAACAATTTTCTTCAATGGATTTGACTTACGTTTTATTCAGATATACAGAGAATTTTTTTTTCAGTATACATGCATGTATACCAAACCAAATTTTGAGGGTTTTCTAAAGTCGACATTTTACTTCATGCTTAATCTGGGAGCGGAAAACACTCGTTTAAAGCTTCTAATTGAATTCTTTTAAAAAACAACGATTATCATAAAATATACAGCTTAATTAAGAAGTAGAAAAATTCTTTCAAAACATCAAACTTAAACTGTGAAGAGAGATAATGCTTAATTTAAAAAAAATGTATTAATGTTGATAATATATTAATATACATATGTATTTTCTTTCTTTGCAAAATAAAAATAATTTATTCAACGGATTTTGATAAAAACAAAATAATATAACGAAATTTTACTTCATTCGACAAGGCTTGTAAAAAAACACTGATTTAATGTGAAGTTCAGATTACTGTTTTAGAATTATATTTTAAACTTCACTTTAAATCAGTGTTTTGTACGCGTGGCGCATAAAGTAAAATTTCGAGTTTAGAAAAGCCTGAAAATTTGGTTTGGTCGCTTCGCTTCGCTACGCGACCAAACCAAATTTTCAGGCCTTTCTAAACTCAAAATTTTACTTTATGCTTAGTCTGGGAGTGGAAAACTCTCGTTTAAAGCTTCAATTAAAAATCATTCTTCGAATTTTTTATTACGACCAGTATTTAAGAAAATGCGAAGAAAAATCGAAAAGATTAATCTATCATATATTATTAGTTTGAAATTCAAAATTATTCAATAATCCTTTCCACATCTCAATAAAATTAATGTACCCTACGAGGGTTGCCTTTTATATTTCGGGATTGGGCAACCCTAGTGTTGCAATCTGGCAACTGAGAGCTCTATCGTAAAGTTTGACATTTTTGAGGTTATACGTACTCAGAACGTTTTGACATATGAGCGTTATTTGTGTCGTTTAGACCAACTTAAAAGATTTATCTTGGCCAAAGAATGGAATTAAATCGTAAACATTTTCGTGCGATTATTTTTTACAACTTTCGACGTGGATTAACTCAACAACAACTTAATTCAATTTTTGGCGATGAAGCTCCATCAAGGACCAGTGTTTATCGATGGTATGGTGAATTCAACCGAGGTCGTAGTTCACTCCAAGACGAATTTCGTGGAGGTCGTCTAAAATCAGTTGTTGTTCCGGAAACCATTGATGCTGTGCGCAAACAAATATTGCAAGATCGTCATGTGACCTATCGTGAGATTGAGACAACCTTAGACATTAGTGGGACCAGCATACATTCAATATTGAATGAACATTTGACTGTCAAAAAAATTTGTTCGCGTTGGATCCCACACAATTTGTCAATCGCTCAAAAAAAGGCTCGTGTCGATTGGTGCAAAGAAATACTCAAAAAATACGATTGCGGTGCTTCGAAACACGTCTATGACATCGTGACAGGTGATGAATCATGGATTTACGCGTATGAGCCCGAAAGTAAACAGCAGTCGACCGTATGGGTGTTTCAAGATGAGCCAAATCCAACAAAAGTTGTTCACGCACGAAGCACTTCCAAGCAAATGGTCGCCTGTTTTTTCGGAAAAACTAGACATGTCGCAACCCTACCACTAGAAAAACGCAGAACAGTCAATTCTGAGTGGTACACAACCATTTGTTTGCCAGTTGTCATCCAAGAAATCAGGAAAACCAACCGCCGAAAACGGATCACTCTTCACCACGACAATGCGAACTCTCACACATCGGTTCAAACAACTGCATTTTTGAGCACGCAAAACATCGATTTGCTGAGTCATCCGCCATATAGTCCTGACTTGGCACCGAATGATTCCTTTTTATTCCCATTCGTAAAAAATAAAATGAGAGGTCAACTTTTTCGACACCAGAAGCGGTTGATGCGTTCAGAATGCATGTTTTGGAGATACCTCAATCAGAGTGGCAAAAGTGCTTCGACAATTGGTTCAAACGCACGCAAAAGTGTATAGATCTTAATGGGGAATATTTTGAAAAACAATAAAGCGATTTTCAATGATTAATATTTATTTTTGTTCTCTAATCCCGAAATATAAAAGGCAACCGTCGTATTGTTAGTTTGAAATCCAAAATTATTCAATAATCCATTCCACATCTCAATAAAATTAACCTAGAAATAGTGCGATTGTAAAAATTTGGGTCAAATTATTCAGGTCATCTATAGACGCGTTTCGAGATTTATCTCTCATCAGTATAGCTTTGCCATTCCCTCTAAACAATTTGACACCTTAGACTGGCGGTCACGGTACTGTTCAAACATAAGTATAAATGAAATTGCCAACTCTTGGTTGTTCAGAGGGAATGGAAAAGCTAAACTAATGAGAGATAAATCTCGAAACGTTTCTATAGATGGCCTGAATGATTTAACCCAAATTGTTTCATTTAGATTAGGTTACTGTATGTAACAGCAAACACTTTTTGTATAATTCTATATCCGTCGAGGTATTAGCTCGGGGAGTAGTTGTTTCAATGAGTGTTTGATATAATCTTTGTAAGACTAACTTGTTGTAGATTCCGAAAAGAATCGCACTTTTAATGTTTGAAGTATTCTGCAACCAAAAATTGGCAACTTCATTTATACTTAACTACATAATTAAGAATTTGAGTTGCGAAGTACTAAATTAATAAAACGAAAACACCATCAATGTTGATTACATTTTTATAAGGTTTTAAAAAATATATAGTCATTATTAAATTTAATTACTCTCCGGAAAATGCATAAATTCTCGACAACACGAGTTTAAAAGAAAAGCTAATAGAATTGTCGATAGTCACAACAGTTTACAAATTGTCTTAAAATTACATATAGTCCAGTTCACGAGAAGTGTCCTGTGACATTAGAATTTAAACTAAAATAACTATATAAATATGACTCCACTAGTTAAGGAGTTTAGCATAAACTGAAATTGAGCATACAAAAGCAATAGAAATAATGTTAATATGAAAATACCCTAAAGAAAAGTTGTACAATATATTTCAAATCTGTAATTGTAAGACACCTCTCGTGAATTCTACTATAGATATCGACTGCATCTTTTTACTTAGTTTAAATAACCTTCTAGTTAAGAGAGTTTGGCATCAACTGAAATTGAGCACACAAAAGCAAAAGAAATAATGTTAATATGAAAATACCTCAAAGAAAAGTTGTACAATAGATTTCATATCTGTAATTTATTTATTTATTTATTTACGGAAAAAAATCCATTTTTATACATTTAAATATACAAAATACTTAAAGCTATTACAAAATGTTGAACATACATGTTATATATATACATATATGGATGTGGCAAGTTACATACAACAACAAACCTGAATACGTTTGAGACCGGATACGAATTTACAGAGAGACTTACTAAAAAGATGAAAGTTTGGATTTAGCGACAGTTTGTTTGACGTGCGCATAAAGCGAGAGAGTGGACTATTAATTCCATAGTTAGATTTGTCAAATGGTATGGAAAATAGTGGTATATTTTTAGAATTATTATTATTATTATTATTATGTCTGGTTAAACGATTTGTAATATTTATATGAAAACCTACTTGATCCAACAGAAATGTACACTCCACTTGAGAAGAAATTAATTTATAGAAAAAACACATATCCGCAAATAACCTTCTACAGCACAATTTATCAATTCGAAATTCTGTACAGATTGTATTAATATTTCTCTCGTTATTATATCCTGATTTATACAGCATTATCTTAAAACATTTTGTTTGGATATTTTCAATCATATTAATATATGTTTTTTGATGTGGTGACCGGGCACAAGAACCATATTCCACTACTGAACGAACATATCCATAATATATCATTTTAAAAGCAGTTGGTGATAAATCAACCGCAGCCCTTTTAATAAATCCAAGCATCTTTATGGCCCGCGAGCAAGTACGAGTTATATGACTTCCAAACGTCATTTTCTTATCAAAAGTTATCCCTAAATCCAAAACCTCACTAAGCTCTTGTAATTCGATTTCATCTATAATGTACGGTGTGGAAGATACTAGAGGATTGGTCTTTCTAGAAAATCGCATAAATTTACATTTTTTAATATTGAACAACAGATAGTTTTCACAGCACCACTTATTAATTGACAATAAATCATCCTGAAGTAAAAAGCTATCGTTTGGCGTATGAATTTTCTTGAACAATTTCAAGTCATCTGCGTACAGCAGAAAGGACGAATGCTTAATTACTTGATGAATGTCATTAATACAAATTAAAAACAATAGTGGCCCGCAGTGTGACCCTTGCGGGACACCTGAATAAACATTAAT
Organism: Philonthus cognatus; assembly: GCA_932526585.2. Lineage (NCBI taxonomy): Eukaryota > Metazoa > Arthropoda > Insecta > Coleoptera > Staphylinidae > Philonthus > Philonthus cognatus. The sequence goes on from OW052241.1 coordinate 158,949,866, forward strand.
TATAAGACACCTCTCGTGAATTCTACTATAGATATCGACTGCATCTTTTTACTTAGTTGAAATAACCTTCTAGTTAAGACAGTTTAACATAAACTAAAATTGAGCACACCAAAGCAAAAGAAATAATGTTAATATGAAAATACCTCAAAGAAAAGTTGTACAATAGATTTCATATCTGTAATTATAAGACACCTCTCGTGAATTCTAATATAGATATCGACTACATCTTTTTACTTAGTTAAAATAAACATATTTCTTAAAAACTTGATTACAGCTGAAAAATGTCTACGAGTTTGGTTGAAGATATATATATATATATATATATATATATATATATATATATATATATATATATACATATATATATATAAACTAGTTGAAGTATTTAACTTTTTATTACACAATTTTAAAATTTGTTCAATTTTGTGTAAATTAAGGTAATTCTATATTAAATCATTTATTTTTTTTTAATTTAACACAATTTTTTAAACATATTCTATGATAATTTTCTGTTTTTGTCATTTTCTTAGAAAAAACTTGTCTATTAAAAAGGTTTAGATCCAAACTTTTTATGTAAACTCGATGATTTTGATTAAATAAATAATCTCATGGTTGATAAAGTTTTTTTTATAAAGGATTGCCGAGTTTCGTGGATTTTCTCTTAATAAAATAAAATCCATATTTCATTAAAAATTGAATTGTTGAAAAAACTAGTAGTTTTAGTTTGATTTCCTTCTTTCATGTCTTCATATTTTTTGAAGTGTTCAATATTATTCCAAAGAGTGTTCACAGTCCTTACTTAAGCATGAAGTTACATTTTGTGTTTTAAAAAGCCTGAAAATTTGGATTTGCCGGTGCAAATTTTATACTGAATAATAAACTTTTATCAGATAGTTTTTATTGAGATAAGTTTTTGAGATATAACACAAACTTCCATTTTTTTTTTAAATGAAAACCATAGTTTTTTTTTAATTGAAGCTTCAAACGAGTGTTTTCCACTCCCAGATTAAGCATAAAGTAAAATTTCGAGTTTAGAAAAGCCTGAAAATTTGGTTTGGTCGAGTAGCGCGCAGCGCTACGAGACCAAACCAAATTTTCAGGCTTTTCTAAACTCGAAATTTTACTTTATGCGCCACGCGTATAAACCACTGATTTCAAGTGAAGTTCAAAATATACTACTAAAGCAGTATGCTGAAGACGTACATTCTAAACTTCACATTCAATTAGTGTTTTATATGTGTGGCGCATGAAGTAACATTTCGAGTTTAGAAAAGCCCAGAAAATTTGTCTCGGGTCGCTGAGCGACCCTCGACAAATTTTCACGGGGCTTTTCTAAACTCGAAATTTTACTTCATGCTTAGTCTGGGAGTGGAAAACACTCGTTTAAAGCTTCAAATTGAACTCATTTTAAAAAACAACGAATATCAAGAAAATTACAGCTTATACTTATGCGAGAAGCGTCCTGCAAATCCAAATTTTGAGGCTTTTCAAAACACAAAATTTGACTTCATGTGAAACAAATTTATTGTGAAGTTTAAAATACACTAAATTTTCAGAATAATGCAATAGCAACTCAAAACTTATTAACAGATGAATTTTTTTCAGGTGACAAATCGCCTATTTCTATGATTTAAAAAAGAAAACACTTGGTTAATTTTCACTAATAATATAATCAAGTAGTTTCTTTTTTAAATCATAGTTAAATATGTTTCACCACGTGAAAGATGTGAAACTCGTTCAAGGCTATTACTATTCAAGTTATTAGGCTAAATTTGGCCGGCCCTGTCTTAGACAAAAGACAAATTAAAAGGTATATTAAATGACCATATACCTTTTAATTAGTCTTTTGTCTAAGACAGGGCCGGCCAAATTTAGCCTAATAACTTGAATAGAAATAGCCTTGAACCAGTTTCACATCTTTCACGTGGTGAAACATATTTAACTATGATTTAAAATAGAAAATACTTGATTATATTATTAGTGAAAATTAAAATTTTCTTCGTAATTTGATGGACACCCTAAGGTTTCTATAAAATTACGAAGAAACTAAATAGACATATATTCCATTCCCCTTCTTTACTCTACAATCTCTACTGGTGAGCTAAGTTTATACAACTTCCAAATATTTTAGATGAATTCCTTTGCAACTCCTACATTTACAACTTTTCCAGTTTGCATTGTGTGTAAATTGAATCGAAGCAATGACATAATAGCGTTCACCTTCTGACTATTTTGGCAAAAAAATCATTTGGCATGGTTTCAAAACACACTTGCAGTTTTGAATAAAGGAAAGTTATGCAATAATTATTATACTACACTGGCGAAAGAAATTAACGCATCACATTAATTTTTTTACACTTGTAAATAAAACACTTTTTTACTTTGTTTAACCACTGAATTTTACATTTAATTGTGTGACTAGTTTCGACTATCTAGTAGTCATTCTCAAACTAAAGTGACACACAATTAAATGTAAAATTCAGTGGTTAAACAAAGTAAAAAAGTGTTTTATTTACAAGTGTATTTAAGATGTACCACAAAGTGAACGCCTACAACACCAAACAATTAATTTTTTTAATTTAAAAATAAAGTTTTGATGTTTAAAAACAAAAAAATTACAACAAAACCAACTGAACTATAATAATGATTTTCAACACATTTTCTTTCATTTATGACTAAAATAATGTCACAAATAAAAAGAGGAAAAAAGTTAACATGTGATTATAAGACTTAATATCTAGTGTTTCCTCCTCTTGCTCGAATAACTGCCTGACAGCGACGGCTCATACTGTTAATTAATGATCCAATTTCATCCTGGTTAATATCTTCCCGAATTTCCTGCAATCTTTGTCCAAGCTCTTGTTGATTGCTTGGACGCCGAGGAAGTGCTCTAAGGCGTCTGCCCATCGCGTCCCATAGGTGTTCGATCGGATTAAGATCGGGACTCCTGGCTGGCAATTGCATTGTGTTGATACCCACTAGGTCAAGATACTGTTGTACAATTCGGGCACTGTGTGGTTTTGCATTGTCATGCATAAACAGGAAATCGTTTCCTCCAAAGGGAGCAAAAGGCATTACGGATGGTTCTAAAATGTTTGCAATATAAGACGCTGCCGTGATGCTTCCTCTTGGTATGACTACCAACTCCGTACGAGCCTCTAAAGTGATACCACCCCACACCATAACAGAGCCTCCACCAAACATAACAGTCGGAACAATGTTACACTGCGCACAACGTTCACCTGGCCGTCTGTACACATGCATTCGTCTGTCACTGCCGTAAAAACAAAATCTGGACTCGTCTCTAAACATAACATTAGCCCAATCGGCCTGTAACCAGTTTACATGTTCTTGCGCAAATGTTAACCTGGCTCTGCGATGGTCTGCGGTTAATTGTGGTCCTTTTGCCGCTGTTTTCGGAGTGAAATTAAAACCACGTAATCTTTTTCTGATGGTAACGGAACTTACATGAACATTGGGGATCTCTGCGAGCATATTTTGTAGCCTAGGAGCCGTAATAAACCGTTCGCGTAACGTCTGTATCATTAAAAAACGGTCTTGCACAGCAGTTGTGGCCCTTTTTTTCCCTTGTCCTGGCCTTCTTGAGTATGCCTGAGTTTCCCGATGTCTCTTCAAGACACGGGATACGGTCGATTGATTAACACCAAGACGCTGACTGATGTAACGCTGACTCCTACCTTCTTCTGCAAGTGTAGCCACAATCACAGCTTCTTCACTGCTTAAATTAAGATTCGGACGTCTATCCATATTCATTCTTCACTATTTAGCACTTAATTTTAACAATTACTTGAAAACAAACTCAAAAAGAAATTTTATTTAAACCTTTCTTACAGTCAGAATAATGAAAAGTGCTTCATTTTATTTATTGACAGAAATCCATGAGAACAAAAGACAAAACACAACATGTAAAACAGCATGCTTGATAAGGTTTCTTATTGTAAAAATATGTTTGTGTTCAAATAAAACTCGATTCCAAGATATCAAAAAAATCACAAATGATGCGTTAATTTCTTTTGCCAGTGTATATAGGTAAGTTTATACAACTTCCAAATATTTTAGAGGAATACCTTTGCAGCTTCTACATTACAACTATTCCAGTTTACATTGTGTGTAAATTGAATCGAAGCAATGACATAATAGCGTTCACCTTCTGACCATTTTGGCAAAAAAATCATTTGGCATGGTTCCAAAACACACATGCACTTTTGAATAAAGGAAAGTTATGCAATAATTATTATACGGGGAATTGTGTTCGTCTTGTGGCACCCATTTTAATACAGACGAGGAAGCGTCCACTTCTTCGTTCTTCGTTAGGCCTATTGTCCCATATACAATCGCAATGTCAACGCGTATGCATTTTTCCTCCTCTGTGCCCATTGCATAATCACGAATTACCGTCAGGTTCGATTCTACCTACCTACTTAGAAATCAGCGAATGCGTGTTATCCGTGCCATCCACATCGACTCCTTCACTCATTTCTATCTGTGCAGGTCTATTGTATTCTAAAGCTGATAAAACTCATTAAGTGATTTTAGTGTCCGGCGCACTTAATAACTTTTACCTTTCAAATCAATCATTAGTGTGCTTTATACTCCTTCAACTATTTATATGAGTGTGTGCTATGTGCCAAATAATTTGCAACTCAAATATTCGTATGTGTATGGTGTGTGCCATTTTGCACGACAGTCTGTAACGTATGAATATTCAATGTGCACTGACACTGACAGTGACACTGACGCATGTTTACCGTCAGAATGTGAGTTGCTATGTCTTTGGAGTTCGCGACGGGTACGTGAGGACGTGGCCTAAGGTGCGTGTCGTATGCGTGAGTGTGATACTGGTCTAATTGGCAACCAAACAAGGAAGTTTTTTCAGTATTCACTTCTGGCAGTACCTGACTCCAGTCACATGCACTTTTCTCGTAACTGTTTTTGTTTTGTACTGTTGTAATTAATTCGACTCCAGACGAAATTTTAAGTAAGGATATACGTGTTTTATTCCGTTATCTTCATCCTGCTTGATTATATTTATTATAAATATGATTTGATTGTATTTTCTTATTGCACATTTTCTACTTGTAAAATAATATTCACCAAATGTAGCTTTTTGGAATAGATCCCAAATTTGAGAATTTTGTATTAGTAGGTATCAGAGCTATGCACGATTCGAATCCTTTAAGAGGTTTCAAAAGAGGTATTCGAATACTTTAGTGAAAAAGGACTCGAGACAAATTTTCTGGGCTTTTCTAAACTCGAAATTTTAATTCATGCGCCACGCGTATATAACACTAAAATATTGTAAAATGTATGTATATTCGAACTTCATTTGAAATATGTGTTTTATACGCGTGGCGCATGAAGTAAAATTTCGAGTTTAGAAAAGCCCCGTGAAAATTTGTCGAGGGTCGCGCAGCGACCCGAGACAAATTTTCTCGGGGCTTTTCTTAACTCGAAATTTTACTTCATGCTTAGTCTGGGAGTGGAAAACACTCGTTTAAAGCTTCAAATTGATTCTTTTAAAACACAACGAAGGTCGGAAAATTTACAGCTTATGCATATGTTTATGTACACGAAAAATTCAGTGTATATAATACTATATGATAGACACGGCTTTTTTTAAGTACTCATATCCATTAATTATCTGATGTAAATTTTTAGATATTCGTTGTTTTTTTAAAATACTTTAAATCAAGTTTTAAAAGTGTGTTTTCCATATCCAGTTTAAGCATGAAGTAAAATTTTGAGTTTAGAAAAGCCTGAAAAATTTGTTTTGTCGCGTAGCGCGTAGCGACCAAACTAAATTTTCAGGCTTTTCTAAACTAAAAATTTTACTTCATGCGCCACGCGTATTAAACACTGAAAACACTGAAATATTGTAAACAAGCGAATTTCACTTGAAATAAGTGTTTTATACGCGTGGCGCATGAAGTAAAATTTCGAGTTTAGAAAAGCCTGAAAATTTGGTTTGGCCGCTCCGCGCATCGCGCTACGCCACCAAACCAAATTTTCAGGCTTTTCTAAACTCGAAATTTTACTTCATACTTAGCCTGGGAGTGGAAAACACTCTTTTAAAGCTTTAAATTGAACAATTTAAAAAGAATTGTAAGCATATGCATACTTAAAACATACATTCCTTGTATTTATTGATTAATATTTAAATATAAAGAAGAAATTAATATAAATATAATAAGTTATGGCATTAAACATATATAAAATAACGGGTTTCAGTTTTGATAGTGTGCCTTCTGCCTTTGTGTCCTGCCAGTCTGGCATATTCGGTTTTTGCTAATAGTTGAGAACATCTGTCTAGCAGGTCTAGGAAATTATTATTTGGCGGTTTTAGAATTTAGTACCCCATTAAAATTCAATTTCTGACATTAATGTTGTATCTCTTCCTATACTTTTCGATTTTGTGGGAACATCAAATTCACATAATTACAGTTGTTTATAAGAAAGATTGGCTACATATGCTATATATTATGTCTACTAGAATAGGAAAAGATTTACGATGTAAATTAGAAAAACATGAATTCTTAAAATATAAAGAAGAGCATATAAAGTATCCTAGATGTACAAGATTATTATTCTATACTTTGATTGTTTTAAAGGGTTTAAAAAGGAAAAAGGATCAAATTTACAAAATTACAGTTGTTTATAAGAAAGATTGGCTACATATGCTATATATTATGTCTACTAAGATAGGAGAAGATTTACGATGCAAATTGGAAAAACATGAATTCTTATAATATAAAGAAAAGCATATAAAGTGTTCTAGAAGTACAAGATTATTATTCTATACTTCGATTGCTTTAAAGGGTTTCAAAATGAAAAAGGAAACAGTAATAATCTTAGAATTTCGTTGGTGAGTAAATAAGTCAATTTGAAACGATCCTATTTTTTGAGACAAAAAAAACTGTTTCAAATTTCTTACACTGATGAAATACAGAAAATGTAAACAAAACATTAAATTCTTGTGCGAAATGTGCTGTTTTTTTTTATTTACTTCATGGGCCTAGCGTTTAATACTCAATTAATTATTCAAATTATAAAACTACAGCAGATAATAATGTAAAGTTCATTCTGTCAGTTTTTTTCTTTTATTTTTAGTTAAAAGGCTCATTGTAATAACATGATAAGCCACACAAGCAAAAAATACTGTACTATTCTTCGATTTGATTAAGCAGTGATATAAAAAGCTCATATTCGCATGCAAACCGAAGCTTTGAAAACTTGTTAAACAACAAAGGTCTTTCTTGCACAAAAGCGAATTTTAAGATTTATGTTTAATATAAAATATAGAGACTTGTGCAGAAATATATTTAAAAAATATAATGACACTAACATCAATTTACGTTTATAAATTATTAATACTCATTCATAAAACTAGACATTCTTTCACAATAAATAGCAATATATACAATTACTAAACTCGAAATTTTTCTAATATTTATATTCAACAATTTTCATTAGAACAACATAGGCGATCCCCATTACATGCGGGCAATATATTATATATTAAAATACCGAATCATTTAAAACAAGTAAGTCTAAATAAATTTAAAAAAGAATTGAAAAAACTGCTAATCCAGAACTGTCCATATTCAATTCAAGAATTTACTTAGTCTTTGTAAACTATATTATATATATTCACTAACCTTTTTATATTTAGCTTTTATTTAATATATTATGTTAGTTCTAGACAAATTTATATTTGTCTTTAATTTATATATTTAATTGATGAGGCGGATACAAGATGAAACTCCATAATACTATTTGAAATAAAACAACGCAGTTGGGAGGGTTTCACTTTTATTGTTGAACACTGCAACATGTTTCACCACACAGTGGCTTCATCAGGCAGATGAAATAATGAAATATTTCATCTGTCTGATGAAGCCACTGTGTGGTGAAACATGTTGCAGTGTTCAACAATAAAAGTGAAACTCTCCCAACTGCGTTGTTTTATTTCAAATATTTAATTTATATGACGAATGTATCTGTACTATGTATGGTTATCACATTATAAATAATATTGTATTGTAATCTCGTATTAATTCTTAATATCATAGTAATACATTTTAAATTTGTTTCTTAATTTCTAAGCCCAATATCTCGGTTCTGTTTACTTGTGGCATATCATGTTATTACAATAAGCCCCTTAATTGTACTTGTAATGAAAGAAAATTAAATCGATTCAAAGATTATTTAAATTATAATGCAGATAATAATGTAAGGTTTTTTCTTTCATTTTGTTCTTTTTTAAATTGTACTGTTAATAAAGGAAAATAAAATCGCCTCACTTAATTAAAAGAAAACCTACATTGTTATTATAGTGAACGGACAGGTTGCAAATTAATTTGAAGGTGCAAACATGGACACGGATGTGACAAACTCGGCAAAAAAACCGCAAGGTAATAGTCCATGTCGATTATTTTTGAAAAAAAATAAGAATTTCCATTGCAACCACTGCACTTTGTAATTATAATCTAGAAGTGTTAAGAAATGAATTATATCCGACTTATATGAGTTTACACGACCTTACAAGAAATCGCTTTAATTAGCAATTTTGTGGTAATAAAATTAATTATATCATAATTTTCATAATGCATGTGTACACATAATACGAAATTATAACAAAAATAAGAAATTGAAATGGAGTGGAAGAGAGGGATTATCACGTGCATACACAGCTATCGTCCAATTACTCTTCTTCCTGTCCTTGGTAAGTTATTTGAGTCTATTATCCAGAAAAAAACTGACATCCCTCATCCTCGACCGCATCCCTATGTACCAATTTGGTTTTATTGAACATCGCTCAACCTCACTTCCATTAACAATCCTTACATCGAATTACCAAACAGCCCACCTCAAAAACCAGAAGTCAGCCATCGCATTTTTAGACATTCAAAAAGCATATGACTCAGTATGGCATGTTGTTTAAGTGCAATTCGATAGGCATCCCTCCTAATTTAATCCATATCCTCGACAGTTTCCTAACAAACCGATATCTATCAATCTGAATCAGAAACTCCTATTCAGAATCATTCACTCCCCAGCAAGGGCTTCCTCAAGGGTCACCACTGTCTCCCATATTATATAATATATTTGTCCACGACCTGTACAACCCCGATCCATTATACTTTAATCCCTCCGTGTATCCCCTCCTATATGCGGATGACACCACATTAATAGCTCACGCTCCCAACATCTCAAAAGCGTTAATAAACACTCTGCAAGAGCTCATTGACACCTTACAAACCTGGTTTGCGAAATGGAGAATGTCCATAAACCCAAATAAAACGCAACTCCTTATCCCCTTCCACCGCCCCTCAAATTCTCCATACCATATTTTAATTAATAACCACCCTATCTCACCATCTCCCTATTGTAAATACTTAGGTATAACAATCGATCCTAAATTTACCTTTAAAACACATACCCGAAACCTAAAAGCTAGCATAAAGGTAATAGTCCATGTCGAATATTTTTGAAAAAAAAAATTACGAATTTCCATTGCAACCACTGCGCTTTGTAATTATAATCTAGAAGTGTTAAGAAATGAATTATGTCCGACTTGTATGAGTTTACACGACCTTACAAGAAATCGCTTTAATTAGCAGTTTTGTGGTAATAAAATTAATTATATCATAATGCAGGGCTCGGCATTTCAGGGCATTGACATACAAAAATGAGGGCATTTCTACAAAAACCGCTGTCCATATATACGCCATGATATGCCGTCCCCTGCTCGAATATGCTGCTATCCTGTACCACAATCCCCGTACCGCTGTCCTGAACAACATCGAAGTTGCAGAACGCTCTGCTCTTCGAGTCCTAACCAAAATCAGACACCCTAATAATCCCTTACATAACCCTTCAAATGTACTCTTGTATGAAATGTGTAACATCCCGCCAATTACAGAACGCATCGAACTCCTATCCTTAAATGTTGCAACTAATCCTTACATTCCCAACATTATTAAACACCTCTGTATACCCCGTAACCCCAACATTCAACCCAAATTCAAGTTCCCAGCATCAACGCTTCACCAATTCATCTTATCTAATCATCAGGACTTACACAACGACGTTAACGATCATGACCTTTGAAAAACCGACAAGTACCTGACAAAGACAGGCTGAAAGACCCCCTACAAATAAAAGTTAATTGCGTTTTAAAGTTAAATTAAAATCAAAAACAAAGTAAAAGCCTCCAAAATATAACCAATTTCATGATTACTTGAATTAAAGTATTGCTCACTGAATCTACCCTTGAAACAAATTACTGGATGATAATTTAAAAACGATTTTTTTTAATTTTTTATGTGATACTTTAAAAGTAACTTTAAAATATGCGTATAGACTTCAATTTCTTAACTAACTAAATAAACATCTTTATTTATGAATTATGTACATAATATAATAATACTTAAATATTGAAAACAAATAATAGAATATATTTAAAACAAACAATTGACAAATTTCACAAGATGGCTATCGACCCCTGTAGCCTCACCATCGCCATCTTGTGAAATTTGTCAATTGTTTTTTTTAAATATATTCTAGCATGAAGTAATATTTCGAGTTTAGAAAATCCTGAAAATTTGGTTTGGTCGCGTAGCGGGAAGCGCGGAGCGGCCAAACCAAATTTTCAGGCTTTTCTAAACTCGATATTTTACTTCATGCGCCACCGCTACCCAACACTGATGCAATGTAAACTTTAGCGGTGTGCTTTAAACTTTGTAGTATGTCAGTGTTTAATACCGGTGGCGCATGAAGTAAAATTTCGAGTTTAGAAAAGCCTGAAAATTTGGTTTGGCCGCTCCGCGCTTCGCGCTACGCGACCAAACCAAATTTTCAGGCTTTTCTAAACTCGAAATTTTACTTCATGCTTAGTCTGGAAGTGGAACACACTCATTCTAAGTTTCAAATTGAACTCTGTTAAAAATCAACGAGTATCTAAAGATTTACGGCATATACGCTGTAATTGGTGTAATTGGAATATGTACACTTGAAAGAAAAACTCCCTGTATGTATGTAAGTTGAGGCATTAATTGCGATTGATTGGCTACAATTTTTAATGGCCATGTAGGCAACTCAATTTACACACAACTCAAAAATTAAAGGTGTCAAATTGTATTGGATGCAAATGTTCGGTGTTACATAAAACTCTCTGTATGTTGGAAATAATGTAAAATACAAAAAATGGTAAATTAAATGTCATTACTTTTAAGCACTGCTTATTTTAATATGTTTATGATTTTGTTTATTGAATAATTTATGAAACAAACTTTAATTTTTTTTTTAATATGTATTTACAGTTATATGTTACTTTTAGATTAGCAAATTTTCGTAACTTTCCGTTAATGTTAATGAATTTAGAACATTTCAGTTCATTTTCAAAATTTTGAGAACTTTTAAGGCCATTCCAAAATTTTAGTTCTTTTCGTATGTTTTCTAAGATTTTCTTTAACATTTAAAATTCCTGATATCGACTTCGATTTTTGTTCATTTTAAAAATTTCGATACATTAGGTCAGTTTTCCAGATTTTGTGAATTCCCAAGATGTTTCTTAATTTTTAAAAATTTGACGCGTTTTCTGATATTCCAAGATTTTCGTTAATTTTCTTCGGTTTTTAAAATGTTAGCAATTTTCGTGGATTTTCCAAATTCCGACGAAATTCATAAAAATTAACGAAAGTTAATCCACGAAAATTGCTAACATTTTAAAATCCGAAGAAAATTCATGAATTCATCAAAATTTATCAAATTCACGAAAACCGTCGGAATTTTGAAAATCCACGAAAATTGCTAACGTTTTAAAATCCGAAGAAAATTAACAAAAATCTTGGAATTTCAGAAAACGCGTCAAATTTTTAAAAATTAAGAATTTGGTTAATTTTCAAAATATCGAAGATTTTTCGTGCATCAATCAATTCAAAAAATCTAAACGCTTTTTGTAAATTTCCAAGAATTCCGTTAATTTTCAAAATTCCGACGGTTTTCGTCAAATCCAAAGATTATCGCAAATCTTTAAATCGAGAATTACCAAGATTTCCGTTTATCTTCAAAAATTGAATACAAGTGGGAATTGCCAAGAAGCTATCAAAATTTATTATGAATTTCTAATAATATTTAAAAATGTTCATACATTTTTCAGCATCGATTAATTAATTTAGACGATTATTAAAATCGTTAACGATTAATAAACGTTTTGAAAAAATGCCTCATATTTTTTTTTCAAATAAATTTCTTTGAAATTTGCGAACACAAAAGAAAATTTATGAATACCGGATTTTTTTTATAGTCACGAAAATCTAGGAAGAGTAAAAAAAATGTTTTAAATATTTTAAACTTAACAATTAATCAGTGTTTTTATGTGCGTGGCGCATGAAGTAACATTTTGAGTTGAGAAAAGCCTGAGGTTGGATTTAGACGCTACGCGTCCAAATCCAAACGCTCAGGCTTTTCTCAACTCGAAATTTTATTTTATGCTTCGTCTGGGAGTGGAAAACATTCGTTAAAATAATCGCTGAGTTTTTAAAATGTTTTCATTAATTTACAAAATCTTGAGGGCTTGCAAGTTTTTGTTCAATTTTTGAAATCTTGTCAGTATTCGTGAATTTTCAAGATTAATTGATTTTTTTTAATTGATTTTCAAAATTTTGACGACTCGTGAATTTTTCAATACGTTCGTTAATTTTTAAACTTTTTCTAATTTCCAAGAATTTATAACAATTTTCAAAATGTAGGCAAAAATCATGCATTTTTAAGATTATTACTGATTTATAAAGGTTTTGAAAAGTAACGAATTTATAAATCAGTAATAATCTTAAAAATGCATTATTTTTGCCCACATTTTGAAAATTCTTATAAATTCTTGGAAATTAGAAAAAGTTTAAAAATTAACGAACGTATTGAAAAATTCACGAGTCGTTAAAATTTTGAAAATCAATTAAAAAAAATCAATTAACCTTGAAAATTCACGAAAACTGACAATTTCAAAAATTGAACAAAAACTTGCAAGCCCTCAAGATTTTGTAAATTAATGAAAATATTTTAAAAACCAGCGATTATTTTAACGAATGTTTTCCACTCCCAGACGAAGCATGAAGTAAAATTTCGAGTTGAGAAATGCCTGAGCGTTTGGACCAACCTCAGGCTTTTCTCAACTCAAAATGTTACTTCATGCGCCACGCACATAAAAACACTGATTAATTGTTAAGTTTAAAATATTTAAAACATTTTTTTTTATTACAGATTATCACTTTTCGACATACTTCAAAATGTTGTCATATTTCAATATTTCTTGACATTTCATCACTTTTTGACATTGTTTCAACATTTTCTTAGATTTAAACGTTTCAATGTTTTTTCGACAAGTTTCAATTTTTTCAAAATTCTGGCATATTGCAACATTTTTACCTTGACATTTCATCACTTTTCTATGGTTGGCGCACCACGGACAGACCTTAAAATTCTAGATAAAGACAAACTCTATTATATTATTATATTTAGCTTGAATCATAAATAAGACGTATTTAATTGCGAGTCATTCACTTTTTTGATATTGAAATTGAGTGGATATTTTACAAACCAGAGCGATTTATGTGAAGATAGTGAAAAAATCCCGATAGTGACAACTTATATCTATTATACATGTACAGGGTGGTTTTTTTTCGTTGATATTATAAGGTATAGGCTAAACGGTAAGAGATACAAAAAAACTAAGACATGTGTCCCGTTCTCTTATTTAGTGTTTAGTTTAATGGCGCAATCAGATCTAAGCTAACTAGATTGGTTTAGAAGATACAGGGTGATTCTCAAAATGTGCCGATTTTTATTATCTCTTATGGCTTCGTTATTTATCGAGATAAAAAAAGTTAAATACTAGAGTTTTATGACTTTTTACGTAGAATCCAGTGGTGTACTTAAAAAAATAAAGATGTTTGCATTTTTGAGATATTATCAAAACTAGCATTTTCTTAAATGGGACACCCTGTATCTCAGTACCTCAAAAAACTGCATTTTTTCTTGTGAATGCAACTATATGTAACACTTAATATTTTGCTCGGTCCAAAATAGCTAAAATACTAAAAAAAAACATTAAAAAAAATTTCTAGGATGCCTGAATAATGAGTCAAAAATGAATATTTTTCAAAACTATGGAAAATTAAACATATTTTAATTATAAAAATAAAGACGCAACTTTAGACCTATATTTTGAGCGTTATCCGGAACGACGACAGTCAGAAAACAAATATTTCAAAGATTATATCACAATTTAAGTGAGTATGGACCATTTGGAAAACCAAGAAATAAGATCTACAGTAAAGAAAATAGAGATAGAGATAGAATAAATTCATTAGCTTCTGTTACTGCTGATCCGACGGTATCTAGCCGCAATATTAAGAAAGATATTGCTTTAAATGGGTGTTTTCCACTCCCAGGCTAAGCATGAAGTAAAATTTCGAGTTTAGAAAAGCCCCGTGAAAATTTGTCGAGGGTCGCGCAGCGACCCGAGACAAATTTTCTGGGCTTTTCTAAACTCGAAATTTTACTTCATGCGCCCCGCGTATAAAACACTGATTTCAAGTGAAGTTTAAATATACATACATTTCACAATATTTTAATGTTTTGTACGCGTGGCGCATGAAGTAAAATTTCAAGTTTAGAAAAGCCCAGAAAATTTGTCTCGGGTCGCTGCGCGACCCTCGACAAATTTTCACGGGGCTTTTCTAAACTCGAAATTTTACTTCATGCTTAGCCTGGGATTGGAAAACACCCATTTAATGCAATATCTTTCTTAATATTGCGGCTAGATACCGTCGGATCAGCAGTAACAGAAGCTGATGAATTTATTCTATCTCCTTCATGGCCATCTAGAAAATCTTTTTTATTGTTATTTAGTATTTTAGCTATTTAGGACAGAGCAAAATATTAAGTGTTACATATTATTGCATTCACAAGAAAAAATGCAGTTTTTTGAAGTACTTAGATACAGAGTGTCCCATTTAAGAAAATGCTAGTTTTGATAATATCTCAAAACTGCAACCATCTATATTTTATTTAAGTACACCACTTGATTCTACGTAAAAAGTCATATAACTTTAGTATTCACCTTTTTTATCTCCATAAATAACCAAGTCATAAGAGATAATAAAAATCGGCACAATTTGAGAATCACCCTGTATCTTCTAAGCCAATTTAGTTAGCTTAGATCTGATTGCGCCATTAAACTAAACACTAAAAAAGAGAACAGGACACATATCTTGGTTTTTTTGTATCTCTTACCGTTTAGCCTATACCCTATAAAACACTGGATTTAAACTTTGTTTAAAAAATTTATAAAAAAAATACACTAGGTTATTGTTTCACTATTTGTTTTTATTTTTGAAAAACTGACTAGTTTCGGTCAGACGACCATTTTCAAAGTTATTACAAGAATGTAGAATATTCTTGTAATAACTTTGAAAATGGTCGTTTGACCGAAACTAGTCAGTTTTTCAAAAAATAAAAACAAATAGTGAAACAATAACCAAGTGTTTTTTTTTATAAACTCTTTAAACAGAGTTTAAATCCAGTGTTTTAAAAAATGTTTCACCAAGTGATGGATGAGTCTACAATTAAAAGTTTATACCCTATAATATCAACGAAAAAAAAAAAAAAACCACCCTGTACAATAATGCACATAGTTAATTTAGACCTTAACATATTTCTGTGAAATAAACATTACGTTCTGTAAAAACGCGTAGCTTTCAGCATTTGTTTTTTTTTTAAGTGGAGGAAAATAATACGTTAATAATACTTCATGCGCCATGCGTATAAAACACTGAAATATAGTGAAGTTTGAAATACACTTCTGAATCTGTAGGAAGAGGCAGTTTATTTTAAACTTTACTTTAAATAAGTGTTTTATGCTCCACGGAGAGAATATCCGAAGCGTATTCGGGAGGTCAAAGACACCAATGGTCGAAAATAGATTGTGGAAGAGCATCGCCAATTAAAGTAAATAATCAATTAGTTTTATTGATGTGTTGCTCGATAAAGAAGCGTGTACATCCTGAATTTATGCAAATTACAGTGGCTTTTTTTCACTATTATTACCAGCTCCAGAGGATGCTGCAAGGAAGCACCAGACTTTTTTCTCTCTCGCTCGCGCTCGAAAAACTCAATCAAGCAATCGATTGAAAAAAAAAGTAAGAAGGATAAGATAATCTCGTTTATAAATCCAAAGGAATTTGTGCTTTATTTGTCTAAAAAACAGTATAAAGGATCATTGACAAGGAACTCTCCTGCACTTCTGAATTCAACCTTGCGATTTGTTATAGATTACACGGTGGACTGCATAAAACGTACACATTGTAAATCTGAAATAGAATCCTTGACCAAGATTGTATTGCACCGAGAGCGCTCGCGAGCAGGAACAGGATTTTCAGTTAAGATCAAGGAGCTGAGTGCGGTTCTAACACATCGCGCTTTTATCCTTGATTCCTTGCGGTTTTAAAATGCAGCGGGCGGCCTTGAGCGCGAACATTTTTCCTCTTTTTTCGAAACGCTCTTTCTGCACACACACTCCAACACTTTTTTTTTTGTTTATTGTCACGTACGTAAGTGTAACACATAAATCTGAATATTCCCATTACCACCTTGAACTTTAGTTGCTATCGAGTGGTTTCCTCGTTTCAATTAAAATTCATCATTTCAATTATGAATATTTTCTATTAATTATTGTCTCCTTTATCGTGAGCTTTGTAATTATACGTTTTTTTATGAGTTATGGGTGAGTGGTGATCCTTTTGTTGGGCATTTTATTGTTTGACATTTAACTGAATATAAAAAATATTGTGCAAATTTAATAAGATTTCCAAATCCGAATTAACAGGCTTTCATTCTTTCTCAAAATTTTACTTCATGCTTAGTCTGGGAGTGGACGACACTCGTTAGAAGCTTCAAATTGATACCTAACCTAACTTGAAGGTATTTTTGCATTCGAATAAAAATGACTCATAAATTATATCCCTGAAAAATTTTACGACAATCCATAAAAAAAATGTTTGAGTTATAATTTCTTAAATGATATTTTTTTGTTAAAAGGGTCGAAAATATTGATATTTTTTTTATTTCAATTAAAAATATATAACTTAATTAGGTATTTTCATATATTTATGTTTCCTAAAGAGAAATATTCACTAACTACTTTAACTTTAAAGAAGTATCGTACAGTGACGTCGCGAGTGCCATAAATAGCCTCAAGTGCAATGGAAGCAGAGATATGTATGGTATAAGGGTGGATGTTATCCAAAGAGTAATTAACCAAATTGTCAAGCCTCTAACGCACCAAATAAACACCTCAATAAAGAGCAAACTTTTTCCTGACGCTTTAAAAAAAGCTAAAGTGGTGCCTATCTTTAAAAAAGGAGATCCGGCATTCTCCAAGGTATACGAACGAATTCTACAAAATCAATTAGTAAGTTACTTCGAAGATGAAAACTTATTCACAAATAAGCAATTTGGATTCCGTCGGGGGAAATCGACAACTACAGCCATATTAGAACTTACAGAACATATATTAAACACATTTGAAAACGGATCTGCCTGCATATCAACCTTCCTGGACCTAACAAAAGCCTTCGATTGTGTGTCCCATGACATCCTGATGCGTAAACTTCTATGTTACAACATACATCCAGACAGTTGCAGACTGATCCTGTCATATCTCTCGAATAGATCACAAGTTGTCCACTTTAAAGAGACCAAGTCATTCGAGGTCAAGTTAGAATTCGGTGTTCCTCAGGGATCAATACTGGGTCCTATTCTATTTTTGATTTACATAAATGATCTACCGGCTTTTATGGCAGGATCAGAATCATGCCTATATGCGGATGATACGACAATTATCGAAACGGGAGACACAATAGAAGAAGCTGATTCGAAAACTATACTGTCCCGAAGTAAAGTGTCGGATTGGTTTTCATGTAACGGCCTTCGAATCAACGACAAAAAAACCGAAACATTACTTTCGTCCTTAGCCAAAACCCATAAACCCCACAAAGACGATATAAAATTCCTCGGTATACACCTGGATGGGCAACTTACATGGTGTTCCCAAGGAGATACGTTGGCCAAAAAACTGTCATCCAGTATATTCCTCCTGCGGAGACTATCCTACTGTATATCCAGCGAAATGTTAAGAGATACCTATATATCATATATACAGTCGCAGTTAAGGTATGGACTTGTAGCATGGGGGCACTCCGCGATTCGCCATCGAATATTCGGACTTCAAAGAAGAGCAATTAGGGTATTGTCTTTTAGCAATTATAGAGATGACTGTAGGGAGGCATTTAAATCACTAAATCTGTTAACATTACCATCATTATACATATATGAATGCCTTCTCTATATTAAGAATAATTCCAACAAGTATAACAGTCACACCGCAATCCATAACCACAACACCAGGAATAGACACAACATCATCACAAACGCAATGCGACTTACGAAGTCACAAACAGGTGCCAGGTATTACTCCGTAAAGTTCTTCAACAAATTACCCACTCATATCAGAAACCTATCATTAAACACGTTTAAAAACTTAATAAAAACTATTTTGACTAAACATGCCTTCTATAGTATCGACGAATTTTTAGATTTTGATTTTGGTACCTCATTATAGAGGAATTATGCTGCCCTCTCTCTGTAATCTGTAATGTTAAATTATATTTTATCCGTTTTTATATTTTAATTTTAGATACAGGTGTTTTTCAGCTTATTAGCTTATTATAGACTTATTTTAGAATGTATCATGTATAGTAGCGTTCTTTTATACTGTGATGTATTTAGTTTTTAAGACCAATTGACTTGTGTAAAGATTGTTACTATCTATTAGCACTAATAAAGAACACTAAATAACCCAGAAAAATGTCATGAAATTCAAACAAGAATTTTGTACAAATAAGACAATTAACTTTGTTTGTATAACTGAGGACTTTATCGTGACTATAGTTTCGACAACTTTAACTTGTCATTATCAAACATAACATAACAACACTTTTGATAATGACAAGTTAAAGTCGAAACTATAGTCACAATAAAATCCTCAGTTATACAAACAAAGTTAAATGTCTTATTTGTGTAAATAATGATGTATAACGAAGTAGAAGCCTCCACAGGGAACAGTTCAAGAATTTTGTATTGTGGTCGCTTCTACTTCGTTATACTAAGACTAAATTTGCCGAAACTGCAGTCACATAAAAATAAATTGTGTTATACAAACAAAGTTAAACCGTTTTTTATTAATAAATTATTCATAAAAGAATGTTTCAGTTCTAATTCTTTGAAAAATAGTTATTCTAAAAATTTGGTTGAAAATGTTGATATTTTTTCGAACAGCACTATGGGGATCTCGATTACAAGTTGTTTTCAATCTGACATCTGATTTTGTATAATTTTGATCTGCTGAATTCAAATCCGTGTATCATTTTACCCTATCACGTAAGGTTTTTTTATCCACAACCACTCTATAATATTATAATTATACATGCTATGAGTCAATAATAATGACGTTTATTATAAATAGGTTATGAAACCTGTGAGTAATATTTTGACTTATCACTGCTCAACTGTGAATAATAAGAAATCACTACAAAATCAGGATACCTCATGTTAATCAATTTTGACATAAACAAAAACAATTTATAAATTGAAAGCAAATTGTGTTAATTGTGTTGTGATAGTGTGGTTAATAGTTTATCGAAGGTGAAAGAAGCAGCATGGAATCCGATCCTGACTTGTTGACACCCCTGGAAATAAGGGACGCGGCAGAAATCACTTTCATCAATTTGTTGCCTAAAAAGTCTCGCAACATATACCAAAGTACATACAACACGTTTTGTGAATGGAAAAAGGAGAAAAAAGCACATTCTTCAACTGAGTCGGTAGTTTTGGTGTATTTTACTGAATTATCAAAAAAATACAACACTTCATCGTTGTGGCAGAAGTATTCGATGCTAAAAAGTACATTGAAAATCTTTGAAAACATCAATATTGGAAACTGGCAAACTTCTAGCTTTTTTGAAAAGAAAAAATGAAGGGTTTACTCCGAAAAAAGCCAACACTTTCTCCCCAGAAAATGTTAACAGTTTCATTGCAAATGCACCGGATGACAAATTTCTTGCAACAAAAGTAAGTTTTAAACTAATTTAATATTTTTTAAAAATTGCAGTAATTTTTTTTTTAGGTTGCATTAATTATGGGTTTAATGGGCGCTTGTCGTTCAAATGAGCTGTATAACATGAAAATTAAAGATAAAGAAGACCTTAATTCCTGCTATATGATTAAGGTGCCAACCACAAAAACTAAAATTTGTAGGAAATTTACAATATCTGGTAATTTTTACCACATTGTAAAAAAATATTTGTGCCTCCGAAAGCAGATAAACTGTGATTATTTCTTTCAAAATTTTCAAAATGGAAAGTGTGCTAAACAGCGAATTGGTATTAATAAATTTACAAAACTGGGAAGGGATATCGCCAGTTTTTTGAAATTACCCAATCCTGAGCAATATACAGGCCATAGCTTTAGAAGAACCTCAGCCACCATTTTGGTTGATGCTGGTGGAGACATCACTGCGTTAAAACGTCATGGAGGATGGAAGTCAACTGCGGTTGCAGAAGGCTATATTAACGATTCTTTGGAAAACAAAAAGGAAACGGCCAGAAAAATTGCATCGTCAATAGAATCGACAGCAAATAATGTAACAGCTGCATCTTCCCGCACAAATTCCGTTAATTTCGATATTTTGGATCAAACCGTAAATCTTAGTGTACCCACTTCAATGCCCCCTATTGTGTTTAATAATTGTTCTAACGTTACTATTAACATTAATCCTAATAAATAGTATTATTATATGTATTTCTTAGTTATAATTAAAAGTAAATGATTTAATGAATTATGTTCTTATTTTTGAAAAGTTGCAGTAAGCAAGAATGAATATACATTTTGTGGTTGTGGATAAAGTATAGTATTCTACTCGCGCATAATGGCTATTAATCATTCGAATGATTTACTCCACTCGCCTGCGGCTCGTTCCGTAAACCTCATTCTCATGATTAATAGCTTTCATTATGCGCTTGTTGAATAATATACTATTAATCACTGTTGAAAATAAATTAAATAAATAAATAAATGTGGTCATAATAAACAATACTTTTATTGATACAGAGAGAAAAACAAATTACAAATAGTAAACTAAATGGAAAAAAAGATTTGTCGATTGAAATAGACACTTTTCATGTCATAAGCATCAATGTTATGTGAATTGATTGATTGTTTTTTGAAATGTACACTTCTGTGCAATAAAATTAAGCACACAAAATATGTTATAGTTTAAAACGCACGTGATAAGTTTCCTAGTTATAAAAATATGTAAATATGTCAAATTTTCTAATGTTAAAATACTGCGTCATTTAAACAACTATTCAAAAATTCGAATTCTTACTAAAATTGAAGATGGTTTTTCTATTTCAGCTTTTTTGTATTCATTACGAGCGTTTTTTACAAAAGGTCATAGTTTTGGTTTTTTAATAATGGTGTTATTTTCAAGTTATGGTGTTTTATCATTTATTGAAACTGCTGCTAGGAAATTAACACAGACCCAAATTATACAACTAGAATATTGTGAAAAGTAGTTATAAGACTTGTGCTTAATTTTATTGCATAAAAGTGTATATATCAGAGCTGGGATGAATCCTCAAAAACAGGATTCGAATCACGAATCCGAATCACCTAATATGATTCGAGTCACGAATACTCGAATAAAGGATTCGTAAGTGAAAAATATGATTCGAATCAAAGATTCGAATCCTTATTTTTGAATCACGGATACAAATCCTTTAAAAATAAATTTGAATCTATTATTTGCAACCAGTAACATTTTATTCCACCAGTTTCTATTAACAAAAATGTTCATTTACCGAATAAATATCTGATTAAATAATGATTTTAATTGATGATGATATATGTGTTATTGAACTTCAGGATAAATCAGAGTTTTATAAGCGTGGCGCATGAAGTAAAATTTCGAGTTTAGAAAAGCCCCGTGAAAATTTGTCGAGGGTCGCGCAGCGACCCTCGACAAATTTTCACGGGGCTTTTCTAAACTCGAAATTTTACTTCATGCTTAGTCTGGGAGTGGACCGTCAAGATTTTCTACATGTCGAGATTTTCGATATTTCCAAATTGTTGTCGATTTATTCACAGTTTGTTATTATATTAAATGCAACTTTAATATTAATTAAATACGGTTTTTCTTAGGAATAGAATATTCACCTATTAAGAGCCTAGCAAATTGTAAAGGTAACTCTAAAAGTTAATTTTAGGTAAAATGTTGCATCTTTTTCTATGATTTCAACGAATCATTTATTATATTACATACGTCGATTTTATAAAAGAGTTCAATTTGAAGTTCAAACGATTGTAGTTCACTCCCAGACTAAGCATGAAGTAAAATTTCGAGTTTAGAAAAGCCCCGCGTAGAAAATTTGTCGAGGGTCGCGCAGCGACCCGAGACAAATTTTCACGGGGCTTTTCTAAACTCGAAATTTTACTTCATGCGCCACGCGTATAAAACACTGATTTACAATGAAGTTAAAAATGCACTGAAAACCAACCCAACTTCGATATTTTTTCAAAATTGAATGTTTTCTTTCCTATCCATGCTGTAAACCTTGAGATATTCGTTGTTTTCTTATAAAGAAACTTCCCTGTAGTCCTTTGGTCTCCGAAGACCATGATTGGTTCTTCGAGCTGTAGCCTTTGTAAAATGGTAATAAACTTAGTAATCTAGAGTGATCCTTCAATTTGAAACTTCAAAAAACGAGTGTTGTACACTCCCAGACTAAGCATGAAGTAAAATTTCGAGTTTAGAAAAGCCCCGCGTAGAAAATTTGTCGAGGGTCGCGCAGCGACCCTCGACAAATTTTCACGGGGCTTTTCTAAACTCGAAATTTCACTTCATGCACCAAGCGTATAAAACACTGATTTCAAGTGAAGTTAAAAATATACTACTAAGGTTGGAAATGTTTAATGGTTAAGTAATCAAATATGCATTCACAAATATTTGAATTATTCGAAAATTTTAATATTTATATTCAAATATGAATAATTTAGTGATTTAAATATTCATATAAGAATATTTTACTATTTGAATTAATCGAATTCGAATACCAGCCTTAATAGCGATGATTCGAATTATTTGGGAGGATTTGAATCCGTGTATGAGGATTCGAATCCTTTTATAAGAATTCGAATCCTTTTATAAGGATTCGAATCATCTACGTCTAGATTCGAATACGAATCCTTTTAAAAAAAATGTAACGAATCCGTTTTCACTAAAGTATTCGAATACCTCTTTTGAATCCTCTAAATAGATTCGAATTCGGGAATCGAATCCTGAATGATTCGAATCCTGCCCAGCTCTGGTATATATGCATTAACGTTGGTGAATCCCGGCGTAAGAATATTAACAACTCTGCGAAGACAATGAATATTAGCAACCCTGGTGTTAACTAAATAGAAGTCATTTTAATATGATGTTAAAATTATTTTAGCCGTATTACCTGTATATATTTTATTACCTGTATAGAATCAGAAATAACTTAGTATTCATAATCGAACAAAGAGATATTTAAACAGTCCCATGCTGAGCTTTTTGACAAATCGACAATTCCCTATGCACCAATCGTGTTTGCCCAACTTGCGCAATGCCATTTTGTAAAATTAATCGCTAATAAAGGTCGTTTTTCAGGTAAGACGACGTAATTGTCGATGGCTTTCAACAAAAATTGTCTACCTGTTCCCTTCAATGGACTTTGAAAGGAAAAAGACGCGTATTATGCAGGTGTATAGTTAGCAAGTCTAAATGGGATTTTAACAGACTACTTAGGGTATATTCTGCAGTTAACCGATAAAGCGTTAATTTATGAGATCAATTATTTGATAAAATGCTGTACACAATAATTATAACAACAATATATAAAATATTGTACAGTTTTTTATTGAAAGTACACCAAGTTTAATTGCTAAATATGGTTGTAATATGCATTCATATTTTAGTAAATATGTAGCTACAGGGTTATTAAATAAATAAATATACAGGGTTATTCAAAATGAAGGAACAGATTTCAAACATTTATTTCTTCCAAACTACAATAGATAGAAACACAAAGAGAAACGTTCATTTTTTATGCTTTCAATATGACCATGTTTTACACGACAAATATCAAACGGTGGCTCATTTCTTGCCACACACGACTCAGTTGGTCTCTAATTATCAAAGTCACAGTTTCAACAATTCGATGTCCCATATTTTCAGGTTTTTGGGCTCCTTTTTGAAAACTGTACGAATACGCTCGACATTTTCATTCGATGTGCGTGGACATCCCTTGCTTTTTTGTAAGCAGATGCAACCATCATCTTCAAATTTTCGATGCGACTGGTAAATCTGCTCATGACGAGGCGGTTGTTTATTAAACTGATGGCGAAAAGCACGTTGAATTTCAATAATGGACTCTAGTTTTGCTAATTGTATCACACAAAACGCTTTTTCTTGTTGTGTCGTCATTTTACCACAGACAATCAACATGTAAAGTAACAGCGCCAATGCGGCCGTGGTTGGAACTTCTGCGTGGACTGTTCAAATTTTAAACTGTTGTCTGTCCAGGAACGTTGGAATTATGGTTCTACCTTTTATAGTTTGAAAGAAATAATTGTTTAAAATCTGTTCCATCTTCTTAAATAACCCTGTATAATAAAACTTTATTTTTCTTACAAAATATAAATTACAAAATAAAGTGTTGTATACCAAACAATAATTTGTAATAATGTAAGAAAAATAAGATGTAATTCAGGTGCCCACAAACGTGCAATATGTTCTTCCATTACACCATTAAATATTATTTTAAAAATTGTAACTAAGAAATAAAAATTAACAGTTTGCTCATTGTTAAACTGTTAGTTTTTATTTATTAGCTTTAATTTAGATTCAACAATTTAATCAATACTGAAAGAATGTTATTCTGCAAACCTAAAAATGTAACTTAAAATTTTCAAAATTTCAGGCATTGATTGCTTTTTTTATAAGCGTTCAATTTGAAGTGTTTTTATTCCTTAATTAAGCATAAAGTAAAATTTCGAGTTTAGAAAATCCTAAAAATTTGATTTGGTCGCGTAAGGCTATTCTATACTCAAAATTTTACTTCATGCGCCACGCGTGTTAAACACTGAAAACACTAAAATATTGTAAACAAGCGAATTTCACTTGAAATCAGTGTCTTACACGCGTGGCGCATGAAGTAAAATTTCGAGTTTAGAAAAGCCTGAAAATTTGGTTTGGCCGCTCCGCTTCGCGGAGCGACCAAACCAAATTTTCAGGCTTTTCTAAACTCGAAATTTTACTTCATGCTTAGCCTGGGAGTGGAAAACACTCGTTTACAGCTTAAACTTGAATTATTTAAAAAAGTGTAAGCATATACATACTTAAAAGAAAAATTCCCTGTATTTATTGATTAAAATTTAAATATTAAGAAGGAATTAATATAAATATAATTAGTTATGGCAAAAATATATATAAAATAAGAGGTTTCAGTTTTTATTTTGTGCCAAGCTTTACTAAACTCGAAAAACATGAAAAAAATTTAAAAAGATGGTTTGGTTTAAGAAATTAAATTTTAATTTTATGCGCTCAGTTCCAAACAGATACACAAAATTAAAACAATATATACATACTTAAAAGAAAAATTCCCTGTATTTATTGATTAATATTTAAACATAAAGAAGGAATTAATATAAATATAATTAGTTATGGCAAAAATATATATAAAATAAGAGGTTTCAGTTTTTATTTTGTGCCAAGCTTTTCTAAACTCGAAAAACATGAAAAAAATTTAAAAAGAAGGTTTGGTTTAAGAAATTAAATTTTAATTTTATGCGCTCAATTCCAAACAGATACACAAAATAAAAACAATGCGAAGCCAATTAAACACGCTGATAATAGCGAATTAATTAATCACCGAAATCCATTCTAAAAATATTGAAATTTTAACAACGCCAGTATTGTTCCTGTTACTTTTGAAATTTAAATTAATTTTTTTCTTCGTATTTCCGAGGCCGTGTATGCATCTTGTATTCTTATTAATAACATTATATAATCTAATGTTAAGGACATTTTAGAAAAGGCTCACATTAATCAGTGTGAATCCAATTATAATATAAGCGTGTCGCAAAAAAATAAGTTATGACCATTTTGTGATATCGTATTTCAGAACAATAAATATTGCTGTTTTGTTGATTAATTAACTAAGAAATAAAAAAATATAATATAGTTAACTTACAAATTGAATTTACTAAAACTGCTACACTAAAAAAGACTGTTATTCCTTACTTCACTTTTTATTTGTATCTTTAGATGTACATTTCGAGACACAATATGCTCATTACAATAACAAACTAGTTTGTTAGTAGTTTGTTATTAATAATAAGCACTTTGTCTCTCGAAATGTACACCTAGCGATACATGAAAAGTGAAGTAAGGAATAGCAGTCTTTTTTTGTGTAACAATCACTTTACGTAAACTCAAAAACATACAGTTATTACTAAAACTGTCAAAGAGACTTATATAAAATTAACTCAACAGGATTTAATACAATTAAAAATGTTTCAAAAATTTATATTTGCAGTTTATAGTTATTTTAAAAATGTTTATAAGGGTGTTTAAAAAATTAAATAATGATCAAGAACAAAAAAAAAACGTCATGTCCTCTGGTTGTAGAACAAATATATTTAGCTGTTCATATTCATTTTTTATTGGTGCTAATAACAAAAAGATGTTTTACAAGTCAAGTACATACCGCGCGATCATTTAAAACATGATTTAGAGTAGGCTTTAAACTTTAAATTAGGTTGGCACTACTGACTGTTAACACATAGTTTACCATAACCTCAAATGTATTCCATCATTCAATTAGCATTCCGGGCAGCCAGAAAAAAAATGGTGCCTACTCTAAATCATGATTTAAACGATCGCACTGTATAAGTATTGATGAGTGTAAACATTTTTTTTGTATCAGCACTAATAAAGCATAAAATAATGAAAAAGTAATACTAGAATAAATTAGGTACCTATATTAAAACAATAATAGCAAATAATTAGCAATATAACGTAAACTGTGTAGAGTGAAAAAATATAAATTGGAATGTAATAAAAATAATACAGTTAAAAGTTAAAGAATGAAAATCGGGTAAATAAATAAATAAATAATCGATGATCAAAGTAAGAATTGACATGTGATCAATTGTAAGGCTTCGTCCATATTTTTGTTATTAATGCAAAAAGAACGGTAACGTTAAGCTTTATAAGATGTCAGATAAATCAAACACTTACAGGCGAATTTTTCTTTTAAGTATACATATCCGGATGCGTATGCATTTTAAGGCATTCGTTGTTTTATTTAAAGTGCTCAATTTGTTTCGAACGAGTGTTTAGAATCCCAGGTTAAGCATGAAGTAAAATTTCGAGTTTAGAAAAGCCTGAAAATTTGGTTTGGTCGCGTAGCGCGAAGCGCGGAGCGGCCAAACCAAATTTTCAGGCTTTTCTAAACTCGAAATTTTACTTCATGCGCCACGCGTATAAAACACTGAAAACACTAAACTATTGTAAATAAGCGAATTTCATTTGAAATCAGTGTCTTACACGCGTGGCGCATGAAGTAAAATTTCGAGTTTAGAAAAGCCTGAAAATTTAGTTTGGCCGCTCCGCGCTTCGCGCTACGCGACTAAACCAAATTTTCAGGCTTTTCTAAACTCGAAATTTTACTTCATGCTTAGTCTGGGAGTGGAAAACACTCGTTTAAAGCTTCAAATTGAACTTTTTAAAAAAGTGTTAGCATATACAAAAAAATGGTGCCTACTCTAAATCATGATTTAAACGATCGCACAGTATAAGTATTAATTAGTGTAAACATGTTTTTTATATCAGCACTAATAAAGCATAAAAAAATAAAAAAAGTAATACTAGAATAAATTAGGTACCTATATTAAAACAAAGCAAAATAAAAGCAAATAATTAGCAATATAACGTAAATTGTGTAGAGTGAAAAAATATAAATTGGAATGTAATAAAAATAATACAGTTTAAAGTTACAGAATAAAAATCAGGTAACCAAATAAATAAATAATCGATAAACAAAGTAAAAATTGATATGTGATCAATTGTAAGGCTTTGCCCATATTTTTGTTATTAATGCAAAAAGAACGGTAACGTTAAGCTTTATAAGATGTCAGATAAATCAAACACTTACAGGCGAATTTTTCTTTTAAGTATACATATCCGGATGCGTATGCATTTTAAGGAATTCGTTGTTTTATTTAAAGTGCTCAATTTGTTTCAAAGAGTGTTTAGAATCCCAGGTTAAGCATGAAGTAAAATTTCGAGTTTAGAAAAGCCTGAAAATTTGGTTTGGTCGCGTAGCGCGAAGCGCGGAGCGACCAAACCAAATTTTCAGGCTTTTCTAAACTCGAAATTTTACTTCATGCGCCACGCGTATTAAAAACTGAAATCACTAAAATATTGTAAACAAGCAAATTTCACTTGAAATCAGTGTCTTACACGCGTGGCGCATGAAGTAAAATTTCGAGTTTAGAAAAGCCTGAAAATTTGGTTTGGCCGCTCCGCGCTTCGCGCTACGCGACCAAACCAAATTTTCAGGCTTTTCTAAACTCGAAATTTTACTTCATGCTTAGCCTGGGAGCGGAAAACACTCGTTTAAAGCTTCAAATTGAACTTTTTAAAAAAAGTGTAAGCATATGCATACTTAAAAGAAAAATTCCCTGTAGTTATTGATTAATATTTAAATGTGAGGAAGCAATTAATATGAATATAATTAGTTATGGCATTAAATATATATAAAATAACTGGTTTCAGTTTTGATATTGTGCCTTCTGCCTTTGTGTTCTGTCCGTCTGGCATATTCGGTTTTTGCTTATAGTTGAGAACATCTGTCTAGCACGTCTAGGAAATTATTATGTATGAAGTAAAATTTCGATTTTAAAATCCTGAAATAAATCCTGAAAATTTGCATTGGTCGCTCCGCTACGCGGAGCGACCAAACCAAATTTTCAGATTTTTCTAAACTCGAAATTTTACTTCATGCTTAACCTGAGAGTGGAAACACTGGTTAGAAGTTTCAAATTCAACACTTGTATAAAATCCACGAACACCTGAATATTTTCAGAGTATGCATCAGGAAAAACTGTTAACAATTTTTGTTATTTAAGAAATATTAGGAAGAAAGAACGAATTTTCTGGATCTTATAAGATAACAATTATTGAAAAGAAAATTAGAGTGACATAGGCCACCTAATTCACTCCCTCGTACGTTTTTTACCGTCATTTGTTCATGATACGTATAATTACATAAACAAATAAAGTTCAAAATATTCCCGAAAGGTTGTTGACCGGTCTTCTTCCGCCAAAAAATGTATTTATTACGAACGATCGGTTCGAATTCACATGGAAAAGCTCACACCGATCACCATTCCTTCGTTCCATGTTAGGAATCTAAATGAACACCAGAAGTCGCTTTGTTCTTTACGAAATCATATACAGCCACTTGATTTTTTTTTCTATATCTATAACAATCAAACGTGTAATTTATAATATGTTTTAAAATATTCATAAATTGTGAATAATATTAGCTTTTTATGTTTGGTTAAAAAAAAGAAATGCAAACGAGGATAAACTGTCAATTTTAATCAGATGATCTCTTAAACTTTTAAAAATTGTTTATAAATTGCTTAAACATATTTTTGACATATTTTTTTTTAAATTGACAAATAACTGCTATGCTTAGCTTTTCTTACTATAGTTTCTTAGATGAATTTAACATTTGCGTTGGCTATAAATCACAAACGTAGTGTATTTTGAACTTCTCAATATTTCAGTGTTTGATACGACTGGTGCATGAAATCAAATTTTATTTCTAAAATTAGTCCTTTTGGTTCGCTGCGGGACTATTCCAAATGTTGAGGCTATTTTAAAAAATGTTTTCTAGAAATTGTAATGTAAAGATTCTTTAGAAATTTTAAATTAAACGATTTTGTAAAAAACAGCGAACTTTATTTTGAATAGCCCTGCAAATGTTTAGGTATTCCTAAACAATTGCAGGGCTATTCAAAATAAAGGAACAAATTTCAAACATTTATTTCTTCCAAACTACAAAAGGTAGAACCATAATTCCAACGATCCTGGACAGACGAAAGTTTAAAATTTGAGCAGTTTAGGTAGAAGTTCCAACCACGGACACATTGGCGCTGTTGCTTGTCATGTTAATTGTCTGTAGTAAAATGGCTACACTACAAGAAAAAGCATTTTGTGTGATGCAATTAGCAAAACTCGAGTCCATTATTGAAGTTTAAAGGCACGTTTAATAAACAACCCCCTCGTCATAGGCTGATTTTCCAGTGACATCGATGGTTGCAGCTGTAAATAGAACAGCACGGGACGTTCACTCACATCAAATAAAAATGTCGGGCGTATTCGTATTTCGAAACGAGCCCAAAAATAAAACGTGTTACACATAGTGCTCATATTGAATGCATAAAAATTTGAACTTTTCTCTTTCCAGGAACGTTGGAATTGTGTTTCTATCTTTTGTAGTTTGGAAGAAATTAATGTTTATAATCTGTTCCTTTATTTTTAATAGCCCTGTATTAAATTTAAAATACCGTATGATCGTTTAAAACATGCCTAAACGTGCCAAAACCATTTATTACATTTCTAATACCCTGTGGACGTTTAAAACATGATTTAGAGTAGGCTTTGAGCTTTAAATTATATTGGCACTACTGACTGTCAACACATAGTTTAGCATAACCTCCAATTTATTCTATCATTCAATTAGCAGTCTGGGCAACTGCACAAAAAAATGCCGCCTGCTCTAAGTCATAATTTAAATGACCGCACTGCATATGGGTTCCCTAAAATAGAAACATTTTTTGGGCAAGCTTTTTATTTTTTTTTATTTTGGGTTTTACGTCATCTATTTCCGCTGCTAAGGCCAATCATGACGCCGGAGATTAGGTCTACAGCTATCCGGGAATTTTGCCGAACCCGGTGGGAGTTCCAACCCACCGGTAGGGATCTTTAACGTGCACGCAACATCCAGGCAGTACACGGGTCCTACATGCATTTAACGTCATATCCGAGAAGACGGAGTGTTTGGCATTTTTATCCTAACCTATATAAATGCAGACAACTTGTTAGGCCGGTATTTGAACCCCGGTCCGTGGCGTGGCAGTACAACACTCTAACCACTACACCACCAAGCTGCCCTTGGGCAAGCTTAATAAAACAATTTTATTATTTTTTCTCTCTCGAAAATTAGGTTACATAAACAGCAAAATAACTTTAAATACATATATTTGCAAACATTATAAAATCCATAATAACACCATATAAACATTACGCGTATAAAAATTGTATACAAATCATCCCAGCAATTCAATTATTCAACAGTAAAGTGTTGACCAAAGCCAAAACTGGTGCACCAGTTGCAGGGTTCGGTAAATCGCCGGCTGCGGCAGCGATATCCAAATGGCTGTACTTGATTGGTTTCTGGTTGCTAGAACCGTGTTCCAAAAGACCTGAAGCGTGCAGGAGGAAAGCACCAGGTCCTTGATGTCCACGACCAGTTCTGGAGGATGGAAGATTGTTGCATTGCATCACGTCGTCTCCGGGGCATTTTCCTCTGTGGAAGGCGATGTCTTCTCTTCTGATGGTGGAGATTTCGAATGGATCTCCGATGAGTTCTGCGTTTTGTTGGAGTCTTTGGGCGAAGTTTGTTGCTTTGGCTGGTCCGTTATCCATTACTGAAATTAGAGAGTATTTGTTAATAAATATGAAGCACAAACAGGGTTGATAATTATATCACTAAATTTATTGGACTGTATGATTTCCCCTTCGTTAAGGCTTTCGTTATCTAAATAATTGATTAGTGAGTGCAAACATGCATTCTATTTCAGGAAGTTCTATTTAAAAGTTCGGCTCAATTTGTCTGAATTACAAACAATTTTCGTTCTGAATCCAAAAGTTAAATACTCCAGATTTAGTGACAAAGTCACTGATTCTGAACCTAATAACTATGGTCGTAAATTTTGTCTGTTTTTGTCTTACATGTTAATATTGATTAACTCTATTCCATGAATGCTGGCATTCACGTCATCAATTTATATACCATTGTTGGACATAAAATGCTGGGACAAATCAAAAATTGGATAATGTCAAACATTACCAAATTTATACCGGTTAAGTCATTTTTTTTAAGGAAAGGTTATAACATGGTTATTGAAACACTATTAAATAAAAGTAATTTGTATTTTTGACACATCAAATGATAGATTACTGGCAAATCCAAAGTTTGACACACATTAAACAATTTTTACGCGTCTCAACATTTTTGTCCACCAATCGTACGTATCAAAACTGGCAAGTCCAAAGTTTGACACACACTAAACAATTTTAAGTGTCCCAGCATTTTGTCTCCACCAATGGTACGTATCAAAACTGGCAAGTCGAAAGTTTGACACACAATAAACAATTTTAAGTGTCTCAACATTTTGTTTCCACCAATGGTACGTATCAAAGACAAACAGTTTTTTAACATTTAATGCCATTATATGCGCATCATCTTAGCAAATAATAGAAACGTATGTTTTGTAACTCCTAAAACAAGAATTCCGAAGTTTAGAATTTTGGATTTTGGATGAATGTCAACATTCACGGAATAGAGTTTAACAATATTGACACGTATGACAAAAACAAACAAAATTAAGGACCATTGTTATTAACTCTTAGGTTCAGAATCAGTGACTTTGTTACTAAATCTGGAGTATTTAACTTCTGGATTCAGAACGAAAATTGTTTGTAATTAAGACAAATTGAGCGGAACTTTTAAAGTTTTCGCTATTTGTCAATTGGTCCATACTATTAAATATAAAATTAAAACGAGTTCGCTATAAAAACAAAACGCAAGTAAGTAACAAACATTTCGGACTTCAGATTAAATCAGTGTTTTATACGCGTGGCGCATGAAGTAAAATTTCGAGTTTAGAAAAGCCTAAAAATTTGGTTTGGCCGCTCCGCGCTTCGCGCTACGCGACCAAACCAAATTTTCAGGCTTTTCTAAACTCGAAATTTTACTTCATGCTTAATCTGGGAGTGGAAAACACTCGTTTATAGCCTCAATTTAAACTCTTTTCAAATACCACGAATATCTGAACAATAATAGCAAATTGGGGTATCTATACCAAGGGGAGCCAATACTTATGGGAGAACTGAACATCGAGTAGAAGAGGAGAGACTATAGTCAGGATGTGGGGTCCAGACATAGGACTATAAACACTAATCACTGATTCTGCATCTAGATGCAGCATCCAAACGCGGTTACCAAATTTAGAAAAGCCTAAAAATTTGGCTCAGGCGCGTAGCGAAGCGGAGCGACCGAGCCAAATTAGGCTTTTCTAAACTCGAAATTTTAGTTCATGCGCCACGCGTATACAACACGGATTTAATGTGAAATTAATTGTTAAACTGTTAAAATCAGTAGTAAAAATAAACAGGATGTCTAAGATTTTAAAATTTTTTCAAGTTGTAAAGATGTTTACACTTATTAGGGTATGAACATATTGATAATTTTTGGATAAATCGGAATCAAGTGAGAGTTTTGGAAAATACTACGTTTTAAATGTAGAAAATGAGAAAGTCATGAAACAGGATGATTCTGATTTTTAAATTTCTTAAAATTTTCATAACTTGTAGAGATTTTTACACTCTATAAAATAAAAACATTTCAAGCAATTTAAAATTATTCTTAAATTGGTTTAATTGGAAGAAAATGAATAATCGTAGGTATTTATTACTTTAAATAATAGCAAATTAAATTTGATTATTTGATTATGAATTACTTTCAATTATAAAAAGTAGATTTTTTATTTGGGGAATATATGTTTTTATAGAAGTTCAATTTAAAGCTTAAAACGAGTGTTTCCACTCCCAGGCTGAGCATAAAGTAAAATTTCGAGTTTAGAAAAGCCTGAAAATTTGGCTCGGGCGCGTAGCGAAGCGGAGCGACCGAGCCAAATTAGGCTTTTCTAAACTCGAAATTTTACTTCATGCGCCACGCGTATACAACACGGATTTGATGTGAAATTAAATGTTAAAATCAGTAGTAAAAATAAACAGGATGTTTAAGATTTTTAAATTTTTATAAGTTGTAAAAATTTTTACACTTATTAAAGTATAAACATATTGATAATTTTTGGATAAATCGGAATCAAGTGAGAGTTTTGGGAAATACTACGTTTTAAATGTAGAAAATTAGAAAGTCATGAAACAGGATGTTTCTGATTTTTAAATTTCTTAAAATTTTCATAACTTGTAGAGATTTTTACACTCTATATAATAAAAACATTTCAAGCAATTTAAAATTATTCTTAAATTAGTTTAATTGGAAGAAAATGAATAATTGTAGGTATTTATTGCTTTAAATAATAGCAAATTGAATTTGATTATTTGATAATGATTTACTTTCAATTATGAAAAGTAGATTTATTATTTGGGGAATATACGTTTTTATAGAAGTTCAATTTGAAGCTTAAAACTAGTGTTTCCACTCCCAGGCTAAGCATGAAGTAAAATTTCGAGTTTAGAAAAGCCTGAAAATTTGGCTCGGGCGCGTAGCGAAGCGGAGCGACCGAGCCAAATTAGGCTTTTCTAAACTCGAAATTTTATTTCATGCGCTACGCGTATACAACACTGATTTAATGTGAAATTTAATACATACTGCTGAAATCAGTAGTAAAAATAAACTGCTAAAGCAGAATTGAAAATATATTGCTAAACAAGAATACTTTGAATTTCACAATACTTCAGTGTTTTATACGCGTGGCGCATGAAGTAAAATTTCGAGTTTAGAAAAGCCTAATTTGGCTCGGTCGCTTCGCTTCGCTACGCGCCCGAGCCAAATTTTCAGGCTTTTCTAAACTCGAAATTTTACTTCATGCTTAGTCTGGGAGTGGAAGACACTCGTTAGTTACAACTATTAAAATGTGTCATAACTGTTAATAATAATAATAATAACATAACTACATTATAGTTTAATTCAAACTTGTGTTAAGTTGATACCATGGACTAAAATTGTCAGCAAAAGTCTACTCGTGTGAAAACTATAACTTCTATATAACTATAACTTACTTCATGCTTAATTTAGCAGAGGAAACATTTGTCAAAAGTTTTAAATTAATTATAATCATAATTATAATCAGCGCTTCGCGCTACGCGACCAAACCAAATTTTCAGGCTTTTCTAGACTCGAAATTTTACTTGATGCTTAATCTGGGAGTGGAAAACACTCGTTTATAGCCTCAATTTGAATGCTTTTCAAATACCACGAATATCTGAACAATAATAGCGAATTGGGGTATCTATACCAAAGGGAGCCAATACTTATGGGAGAACTGAAAATCGAGTAGAAGAGGAGAGACTATAGTCGGGATGTGGTGTCCAGACATAGGACTATAAACACCAATCACTGATTCTGCATCTAGATGCAGCATCCAAACGCGGTTACCAAATTTTATATGGAAACTGGCTAACTGGATATATATGAACTGTGTCTATAACTAAAAGAAAAATTCCCTGTGTGTTATGGGAAATGTACAAATAATATGTTTATCAATTCGCTTTGTAAATAAATGTAGATAGAATGAAGCCCAAAATCCAAATTTTCAGGCCTTTCTGAACTTGAAATGATATTAGGGGGACCGGAAAGTAATATCAATTTTGGGCATGTTGGTCTTTGTGGTCGTCTAGAAGCTCATTGGATAATTCAAAGTACTGTCAAAGACATTTTAAGGTTAGAGTGACTTGTTTTCTTGCAAGTTATAAAAATTTCAAGCTTTTTTACAATGTTTTGTGAAATGGTCAGTCAGAAACCAGAAGAGATACGTATTAGAGTCCTGCACGAGCACGTAAAAAAAATCCTGTTAATAGTCGCCGATTACGTTGCTACGCGATACGATTACATACTCGTGGAGCGGCATCGTCGGCATCGTCGCATCGTAGACCTGTAACGATTAGTAATCGGCGATTACAATTCAAACATAATCATGTCAGATCTGTCAGGCTGTACCGATTATTAATCAAAAATAATAATTTGATTTAAACTCTCAGTATCGTTTGACATTTGTAATATATTGTGTCATATAAGTGGTGATCGATGTATTTTGTTGTTTGTTGGTAAACAATATCAATTACAAATTTATATTTCCGAAAAAAAATAAAATGTTTGCAAGAGTCGGGTACGAGTGCGGTCTAGCTTTTTTCTAAAAAGATGTCAACAGTGCAACGAAAGAAATCGAACTATTCGTAATATGTGTGGTATGTGAGAAGATATTTCAATTCGGAAAAAGATGCAATCCTTCAAATTTGAAGAAGCACGCTTGTTCCAAAAATAAATACAACCATGAGGATGATAGTTGAACAGGCACACGCGTATTCAGGAAATAATGAACAATTGTGTAAAATGTGTGGCTCGTGATCAACGTTCTTTTGATATTGTGTATTAGGGTTAATCTTGAAACGAAAAATTTCAAAATTGATGGTCTTTGTCACATCATTTCCTTTTGATTTTAAAAATTAGAACAAATATAATTATTCTAAAAGACCATAACGTAGTATAGTATAATAAGATACTACAGAAAATAAACTATTGCGTTTGATTCATTAATAATCTCTGTAGAACTTCGGCCGTTTGTTGGGGACCTTAACGTGCTTCAAGGCCATTTCATGACAAATCTTTACATGTTTTATGTTGATTGTAAGTAAATCGTGTATATAAGATGTAATGAATATTTTTGTGTTAAATTCACGTTATTTTTTCTACAAGTAAGAAAAAAATCGCGATAGTAATTAACTAAATCCGATATCCAAAGTGCCAATTTTCGATATGTTTTTGTTAAATTTATTAGAACTGTTAAAAAAATAATATTATTCATGACAGTCATTAATAAAACGAATTACCGATGAATCATTGACTGTTAAGTGTCCGAGTTACAGACAAAGTGTTGGACTCCGACTACATTGGCCGGCCAGAACTTTATTAAACTTAATCTTCAATTTTTCAAAACAATAACAATATTAATTATCTCTCTTTGATAAGTTTATCTAGTTTTCCTTCACGTCAATTCCTGACGGGGTAACATCTTGAAGACTGACGCCATATAAATTCCGAACACCTCCCGAGTCGCCTATGTCCGGAAATTTCTAGCCACTTATTATATTTTACTTTAGCACAGAACACAATTTTAACCATCACTGAGCAGAGGCAACATGTTCCCAAAAATGACTTAAAACAATTTTTGTGTGTGAACTAAACGTAGACGTTGCAACACATACACCTTTTGGGATTATTAATTTTTGCAATTGATGTTGAGTATGTTGACACAATATTTTTTTATATAACAGTTGTATCTAAAAACTGTTTAAAATCATTGAGAAAAATGTACCTGTATAACCGATTACTCATACGATTCTGCATAAATTAACGATTATAATCATGTAATCATGAGTACGCAACGATGAGTATTTGTATCTGTAATCCCCGATTCCACACGTACTCGTGCAGGTCTCTAATACGTATCCGGCATTGTATACTTTTCGAATTTCATAAGGGTAGTAATGCAACGGTTGCTAACAAAAGTATTTGCGATATTTATCTAAATGTTTTAGATGTTCGTAAATGCCAAAGGTGGTTTTCCAAGTTCAAATCCGGTGATTTCAGTCTTTCTGACTCTCATCGATCAGGAAGACCGACAACTTTGGATAACGACATTTTAAGGGCGGAAGTGGAAGCAAATCCATGTAAGACCATTGAAGAACTTTCGAACAATCTTAACGCACTTTGGTCAACTATTCAGGAACATTTGAAGCAGATTAGGAAAGTAAGCAGAGCAGGTGTTTGGGTCCCGCACAATCTATCCGAGGAAAACAAATCTAATCGTTCCAATACCTGCAAGTTATTGTTTCAGCGGTATAACACAGAAGCATTTTTTGATAGACTGATTACCGAGGATACAAAATGAGTTTTTTACGATAACAAAAAACGCAAAAGGCAATGGTTCTCTTCAAATGACGCGCCACGGGCTACAGCAAAACCAGGTTTACAAAAAAGGCGCTTTTGTGTGTTTGGTGGAATACTCGTAGGGTTTTTCATTTTGAAGTGCTGAATCCTGGTCAAACTATTAATGCAATCCGTTATTGTAAACAATTGGGTAGAGTACATCAATCTTTGATTGAAAAGTACCCAGCTCTAGTTAATAGAAAAGGTGTAATTTTGCAACACGACAATGCAAGACCACACTGAAAAATTAAAGAACTAGGATGGGAAGTATTGCCGCACCCACCATACTCACCTGATATTGCGCCATCTGATTTATACTTGTTTCGATCGCTACAGCATTTTTTAGGTGGAAAATAATTAAAATTTTGAAAAAGTTGAAAATGCCATCTCCAAATATTTTTATGAGAAACCTGGTGATTTTTATGGATCCGGGATTGAAAACTTGCACACTAGAGAGCAACAAGTCGTAGAAAATGAGGGTGATTATGTTATACTAATCTTCCCTCTAAGGTTGCTGATTCTATTAGTCTAATGGCTGATAGTAATCATACGTCAACTTCCAATTATTTCAAAATCTCCGGATTAACATTCATCGAGGTAAGAGATATTGTCAAGAAATTGAAAAATTCTAAGAGCAGGGACATTTATAGTATCACAACCAAACTAATAAAAGACGTAATAGATGTAATAGTAGTACCTATAACAAAACTTATCAACCTATGTATACTAGAAGGTATTTTTCCAGCATCCCTGAAGAAAGCAAAGGTAACACCAATTTTAAAAAATGGAGACAGATCAGATCAAAATAATTACAGGCCAATCTCAGTACTTCCTATATTCTCTAAGATATTTGAGAAAGCCGTTGCAAACCAAATAGTAGAATTTTTGGAAACAGAACAGGTCTTAAGCGAAAAACAATTTGGCTTTCGAGTGGGCCGGTCAACAACAGACGCAGTCAGTGCTTTGGTCCAGGATGTTCTAAAATGCTTCGACGAGGGTCTGTATACATCTGCATCTTTCCTTGATCTAAGTAAGGCATTTGACTGTGTTTGTCACGAAACCCTCATTCGAAAAATGTATTTCTATAATTTTCACCCGACAGCATGTAAACTTTTGAGTTCATATCTGTGCGAGAGGACGCAGACAGTCATAATACAAAATAATGTGTCATCAGAACAGACATTAAAATATGGTGTACCGCAAGGTTCAATCCTCGGACCTATATTGTTTCTCATCTTTATAAATGATTTACCGTTACAAAAGGAAGACTCGTCAATATTTCTCTATGCTGACGATACCTTAGTAACAAACAGCGATGCTAGTCTCAATGTGTGCCTAAACAATCTAGAATATACCAAACATAAAATTATTGAATGGTCGGTAAATAACAAATTAATATTTAACAATGAAAAAACAGTTGATCTGGTCTTCTCCTTAAGACCTACGCACATCACCTCAGAGACATCAACGAAGTTTCCTGGCATTTACCTCGATAACAAATTAACGTGGCGCACACATGGGGAGGAAACTGCCTCTCGAGTCTGTAGAAATATCTATTTATTAAGGCATCTATCAAACTGTTTGCCACAACACTTTTTACGTTGCATATATTTCTCTCTGTGTGAGTCACTACTTGCCTACGGGATTACAACTTGGGGACACTCTACAACAATGCATAGGTTATTTGGACTTCAAAGAAGAGCAGTTAGAATAATAGCGCGGCTAGGTTATAAAGATGACTGCAAAAATGAATACATAAGGTTGGAAATATTAACGCTACCATCAATATACATTCTTAACTGTCTATTATATATTCATAAAAACATCGACCATTATCGTTCTCATGACGAAATCCATAAATATAATACCAGAAATAAAAATAATATCTGCTTGTATCGATCACGATTAGTAAAATCTCAAAATGGTGCAAGCTACTATGGTCCAAAGATCTTTAATAAACTGCCAGAATGGATAAAAATACTTAATATTAAACAGTTTAAAAAAACGTCAAAAACGTACCTTATACAAAAATGCCACTACTCCATTGAAGATTTAATGTCTGATAACTGCGACATCCATTAGCTACATAGTGTGTGCAATTTATCTTCTTCTTAACTAATTCATCGTATTGTATCTTATTTTTAGACTGTAATGATGGGTGAAGAAGATTTAATATTTTAATGTGTTTGTGCTTGTTACAGATTTTTTTACTATTCTACTGTATAGGTATTACTTTTGTAATTTTATATGATGCATATTATACACTTATTTATAAATTTATCTTAAATTGTATATCTGATCTATGTTAATTTTAAAGTTAATTCCTAAATTATTATATTTTATTGTGTTTGTGTTCGTTATAGATCTTAGATTCTATATTATAATATTTTATATATACTCAATTAATTTTAATCTTATTTTTTTTATATTCTAGTATTTTTTTAAACGTTATAATTATAGTATATTTTTTTATATTTTACTGTATATGTATTACTTTTGTAATTTTATGTGATGTTTTCTTTAATGTATTTTGATTATGTATCATGACCTGTGTAAACCGATTGTTACGAGCACCAATAAAGTATTATTATTATTATTTTTTTTTTAATATTTAATTGATGAGGCGGATACATGATAAAACTCCACAATACTATTTGAAATAAAACAACGCAGTTGGGAGGGTTTCACTTTTATTGTTGAACACTGCAGTGTTCAACAATAAAAGTGAAACCCTCCCAACTGCGTTGTTTTATTTTAAAAAGTATTATTATTATTATTATTATTATTAATTAAATTAAATTATCGATAAAAATTTTGTTGTTTGAATTTAATGTAAAAAAACGACTTTACTTCCCGGCCCCCCTAATACTTCATGCTTAATCAAGGAGAGAAAACCTACGTTAAAAATAATATGAATTGAAATTTCTAAAGTTTTTACTGACTTTGGCAGATTTTTTGACTCGTGCCCCTCCTTGGTCAAAATTCTGGCTACGCCTATGCTTTCTTTCTGTTTCAACAATCCACAGATCCGCGTCCTACTTTTCTTAGCAGCAATTTACTTGCATATGGGCGATTATTTCATTATATATATCTTTTTTTTGTGGGACGGTGAAAGAGAAGAGAACAGTTATGCGGACGAATATAAAAATTATCAACAATTTCGAAACAGTTATCCGAAAAACCCGCACGTTCATCTCAGGACGAAGAAAGATGATCGTCGTGACGATCGTTAGTCACCAAATTGCCGACGTCTGATACAGAGGCTGTAATTTTATTTCGCTTATCGTGGAGGCATTTCACACAGATACGCACACCGGATAATTATCTTGCGAATCTCCCGGGCGCGCCCGGGCGTGCGCGCTCTTTTCAACTTTAGGCGGTCCACAATTCGCAAAAAAAAAATGAAAAAAATGGTGCATTAACTTTTACTGAGGTTGCATTTTTCACTTGGATGTGATAATTAATATTCTTTCGTATATGAGTAATAATTCGAAAGAGCAAAGGGCCAAAGGTTCAACAACCTGCCAAATTTAAAAATTCATTAAATATTGTTAGAAAAATTGATTAATATTCATCAATAAAAAAACGTTTTAACTTTGTATAGCACAATTTATTTTTATGTGACTGCAGTTTCGGAAAATTTAGCTTGCCATTATCGAACATGAAGATAATGTTCGATGATGTCAAGCTAAATTTGCCGAAACTGCAGTCACATAAAAATAAATTGTGTTGTACAAAGTTAAAAGTTTTTTTTTATCGATAAATGAACATGTATAATGAAGTAGAAGCCTTCACAATACAAAATTTGATTAATATTACCTATAAGGATAATTCTAATTGAAAAATATTTGAGTCCGAAAAAATTAGCTTACGCTTCTTATAGTTTGCACATTTTAAACATAATATATAAAATTAGAAAAATGTTTTTCGTACCTATATTGAAATTAGCATATGTTCAGACAGAAACACGCTGTTTTTCAAATTGATTACAATTTAAAGCTTAGGATAAGTGTTTCCACTCCTAAATTAAGAATGAAGTAAAATTTTGATAATTCAAATTAAAAAATATTTGAATTTGAGAAAATAAGCTTACGCTTTTTATAGTTTGCACACTTTAAACATAATATATAAAATTACGAAAATGTTTTTCGTACCTATGTTGAAATTTTCATATGGTTAGGCGGAAATACGCTTCTAATTGATTATAATTAATTTAAAACTTTTGACAAATGTTTCCACTGCCAAATTAAGCACGAAGCAACATTTTGAGTTATAGTTTTCACACGAGTAGGCTTTGGCTGACAATTTAGTCGATCGTATCAACTTTATTTGTATATTGTTTGTGATTTATATTTTAACCTTATTTATTACGTTTAGCATAGTGATGAGCATTTTGATTTTAATCTGTTGTGTATATTGTTTGTGATTTTATATATTTTAACTTAATTATTACTTTTAACTTATTTTAGACTAAGCATTATGTACTTATTTTAAAAGGATATCCGTAAATAAACAATAAACAATAAACTTAACACAAGTTTGAATTAAACTATAATGTAGTTATGTTAATATTATTATTAACAGTTATGACACATTTTTATAGTTGTAATATATTTTAAACTAACGAGTGTCTTCCACTCCCAGACTAAGCATGAAGTAAAATTTCGAGTTTAGAAAAGCCTGAAAATTTGGCTCGGGCGCGTAGCGAAGCGAAGCGACCGAGCCAAATTAGGCTTTTCTAAACTCGAAATTTTACTTCATGCGCCACGCGTATAAAACACTGAAATGTTGTGAAATTCAAAGTATTCTTGTTTAGCAATAAATTTTCCATCCTGCCTCAGCAGTTTATTTTTACTACTGATTTCAGCAGTATATATTTAATTTCACATTAAATCAGTGTTGCATACGCGTGGCGCATGAAGTAAATTTTCAGGCTTTTCTAAACTCGAAATTTTACTTCATGCTTAGCCTGGGAGTGGAAACACTCGTTTTAAGCTTCAAATTGAACTTCTATAAAA
This sequence comes from Philonthus cognatus, assembly GCA_932526585.2. Lineage (NCBI taxonomy): Eukaryota > Metazoa > Arthropoda > Insecta > Coleoptera > Staphylinidae > Philonthus > Philonthus cognatus. The sequence continues at coordinate 158,993,139 of OW052241.1, forward strand.
CCATATATTCCCAAAATAAAAAATCTACTTTTCATAGTTGAAAGTAATTCATTATCAAATAATCAAATTTAATTTCCTATTATTTAAAGTAATAAATACCTACAATTATTCATTTTCTTCCAATTAAACTAATTTAAGAATAATTTTAAATTCCTTGAAATGTTTTTATTTTATAGAGTGTAAAAATCTCTACAAGTTATGAAAATTTTAAGAAATTTAAAAATCAGAAACATCCTGTTTCATGACTTTCTCGTTTTCCACATTTAAAACCTAGTATTTCCCAAAACTCTCACTTGATTCCGATTTATCCAAAAATTATCAATATGTTTATACTTTAATAAGTGTAAACATCTTTACAACTTGTAAAAATTTAAAAATCTTAAACATCCTGTTTATTTTTACTACTGATTTTAACAGTTTAACATTTAATTTCACATTAAATCCGTGTTGTATACGCGTAGCGCATGAAGTAAAATTTCGAGTTTAGAAAAGCCTAATTTGGCTCGGTCGCTCCGCATCGCTACGCGCCCGAGCCAAATATTCAGGCTTTTCTAAACTCGAAATTTTACTTCATGCTTAGCCTGGGAGTGGAAACACTCGTTTTAAGCTTGAAATTGAACTTGTATAAAAACATATATTCCCTAAATAAAAAATCTACTTTTCATAATTGAACATAATTCATAATTAAATAATCAAATTCAATTTCCTATTATTTAAAGTAATAAATACCTACAATTATTAATTTTCTTCCAATTCAACTAATTTAAGAATAATTTTAAATTCCTTGAAATGTTTTTATTTTATAGAGTGTAAAAATCTCTACAAGTTATGAAAATTTTAAGAAATTTAAAAATCGGAAACATCCTGTTTCATGACTTTCTCGTTTTCTACATTTAAAACGTAGTATTTCCCTAAACTCTCACTTGATTCCGATTTATCCAAAAATTATCAATATGTTTATACTTTAATAAGTGTAAACATCTTTACAACTTGTACAAATTTAAAAATCTTAAACATCCTGTTTATTTTTACTACTGATTTTAACAGTTTAACATTTAATTTCACATTAAATCCGTGTTGTATACGCGTGGCGCATGAAGTAAAATTTCGAGTTTAGAAAAGCCTAATTTGGCTCGGTCGCTCCGCTTCGTTACGCGCCCGAGCCGAATTTTCAGGCTTTTCTAAACTCGAAATTTTACTTCATGCTTAACCTGGGAGTGAAATCACTCGTTTTAAGCTTCAAATTGAACTTCTATTAAAACATATATTCCCCAAATAAAAAATCTACTTTTCATAATTGAAAGTAATTCATTATCAAATAATCAAATTCAATTTACTATTATTTAAAGTAATAAATACCTACAATTATTCATTTTCTTCTAATTAAACTAATTTAAGAATCATTTTAAATTCCTTGAAATGTTTTTATTTTATAGAGTGTAAAAATCTCTACAAGTTATGAACATTTTAAGAAATTTAAAAATCAGAAACATCCTGTTTCATGACTCTCATTTTCTACATTTAAAACGTAGTATTTCTCAAAACTCTCACTTGATTCCGATTTATCCAAAAATTATCAATATGTTTATAATAATAATAATAACAATAATAATAATAATAATAAGAAGAAGAAGAAGTCTGGCCATGTAGGCACTGTTGCCAGCAGTGTCGATTTGCTACCGTAATGCCAAGTCGGTACTGCCAGCACCGCCAGCTGACCGCTGACCCAACGGCCTTATCCTGCCCCTCATAACTCCCAATGATTACCGATACCCATCCCATCCACATATCCATACAAGCACCGGAGGTCTAATAGAGCTACATATTCTCCCTCCAACTCCCAAAAGAATAAGTAGCACACCCATGGACATGGGGGAAAAAATGGATAATGAAATAGGACCGCTGCCTGGGGATCGCCAGGGCACGTTTGGAGCAGGTGCTGAACGTGACACCGAGCAAACCACCTGTGGTAGAGCACTGACCAGGCGGGTCTCTACCGGGGTACCCGAAACAAATACAGCCGAAAACGGAACAGCTCACCGAACTATAAACGCTGAAAGTGTTTTGACCGATGAACAGCGATCAACCACCAAAGCAGGACATATTAGGAAGCGTATAAAATGGACCACACAGATGAATCAAGATGTAATACGCTGCTATATGAGAAGCACCAAGGTAGAAACTAACCTAACAATGTATAGAACAGAACTCTATCAAATGTTCCTCAACATCTATCCGGACCTTGCCGGGAGACTAAGTGAGCAAAATGTGGCAGATAGAAAAAGAACCATTATGACCAGAAACCTAATATTTCACATCGAGATTTCTAACATAAGGGAAGAAGTACTAAGAGAAAAAAATTCAGTAACCAATCAAGAACATAACCCGAGGGATGAACTAAATAAAGAGGATATAACAGATACCGTAATCGAAGGTGAAAATAACGACGAAGAGAAAAATCAAGAAGGAGTGGAAAGAGAGAACAAAAACGAGGATATGATGGGACAGGAAGATTTAAGAAAGCAGATAAAAAATGAATTCAACACCACCATGGCTGAACATGCAGAATCCGACCCACCCGCATTCATGAAGATCCCAAAAGTAACATTAGACATACCTACACAGCAAATTATAAAAATCCTGAACGAAGAAATCATTCCTGAACAAGTACAAACTTGCGACAACCTGGGACATTTACATGCGATAATATACTGTGCAGCAATCACGACAGTTAAAAGCACAGGAAAGGAGATCAAGCAATCAACGGGAAGACCGACAACATGGAAACAAGAAATGCAGCCTGCATGGATGTTAAGAATCGAGCGACGAATTGCGAACCTAAGAGCAAAAATAGGTCAGCTCACACAATACAGAAGAGGGGTGAGAACACGAAAAATAATAAAGAACATAAAGGAAAGTAAGTAATGTCCATACAAGATCTGAACAGTGAGCGAATTACTGAACTAGTGGACCAAAATACCCAACAGCTACAAGCACCCTCGAAACGCTTACGTAGATACAAAATATGCACAACCCGCAAGACGCAGAACACACAATTCTACCATAATAGGAAGAATTTCTACCGAAATCTTGGAAACAAAGATTGTGACCAAAGAACGGACTCACCATCCATGGCAGACGTAACAGAATACTGGTCAAACATCTGGGAAAAGCCTCAAAACCATGACGGAAACGCAAATTGGCTAAAAGAAGAGAAACGTAGATCAGAGAGTATTCAGAATATGCAAGAAGTGATTATAACCAGGGAAGAGGTATCCAACGCCATAACAAAAACAAGCAACTGGAAAGCACCGGGAATCGATGGCATACGCAACTTCTGGCTCAAACAACTTACGAGCGTACACGATGCCCTAGCAAGATGCTTTAACAAAATCCTCAACGGTAATGAAAACGCGCCATCTTTTCTCACAAAAGGTATAACCTACCTCCTACCTAAAGACGAAGACGCCTCGAACCCTTCTAAATATCGACCAATCACATGCTTACCAACAATCTACAAAGTATTAACTGCTGTAATGAGCGAGAAGATATACAATCACCTACACGGTAACAACATTATGACGGAAGAACAAAAGGGATGCTACAAACACTCGAGAGGATGCAAGGAACAGGTAATAATTGATAAAATAATAACACGAAATGCAGTTTTAAAACAGAGGCCTTCATTGACTATCGAAAAGCATTCGACTCGATACCACATACTTACCTTATAGAAATCCTTAATGTATATAAAATAGACCCGAAAATAATCCAGCTTATGGGATACCTAATGAAACGGTGGTCAACAACGTTAAATATGTCAATGAATGGAGATACACAAACATCCCGGAAAATAAGGATATCCAGAGGTATATACCAGGGTGACTCGTTAAGCGCCCTATGGATCTGTATGTGCTTAAACCCTCTAAGCCGGATGCTAAATAGAACAAAATGTGGATACATACTAGGGAAGAATAGTGAAAGAAGCATATATAATCACCTACTCTATATGGACGATATAAAGCTATACGCCAAATCAAAAGCTGAGCTGGCACGTCTCCTTCACCTAACAGAAAGCTTTAGTAAATCAATAGCCATGGAGTTCGGCATCGACAAATGCAAGATTATACACCTCCAAAAAGGACTACTAAGAGAAGAGGACGGCCATCTAATGAACAACCATCAAATAATTGAACAACTGAAGCACGGAGATTCATACAAATATCTTGGATTCAGTCAGCTAAGAGGCATAAACCAAACTGAAATCAAAAAGAAAATACAAAGTGCGTTCCACAAAAGATTGAAACTAGTACTAAAAACCTATTTACACGGGTGCGCCAAAATCCAAGCTATTAATGAGTATGCAATCCCTCTGTTGACCTACTCCTTTGGCATAATACACTGGACGAAAACAGATCTTGAAAGTATGTCCCGAGATATAAGAACAACGCTGACAAAATATAGAATGCACCACCCAAAAGCCGCTATCGAGCGGATAATACTACCACCAAGTGAGGGAGGCATGGGAATAATAGACATAAACAGACTATGTATGTCACAGATAATAAACTTAAGGGAATATTTCAATAAAAAGAGACAACAAACAAAGATGTTCAAAACATTATGCAAATATGATGACAACATAACACCATTAAACCTGAGCGATCTGCAGCATGACGATACCAACGACCCTATTGATGACCCAAATATGGAAGCAGAAATGATAACTTGGAAGCAGAAACAGCTTCACGGAACACACCCAAACTATCTAAATGAAGATCACATCGACAGAGAAGCATCAAACATCTGGCTGAAGGAAGGATGCCTATTTGGGGAGACAAAAGGCTTTATGATGGCAATACAAGACCGTGTCATAGCAACAAGAAACTATCGAAAATATATCCTCAAAGAAAATATTATCGATAAGTGCAGAAGATGCAACGTAAGCGCAGAAACAATCGACCACATCATAAACGGGTGCACAACACTCGCACACATGGATTATACCAAACGACACAATAACGTTGCCAAAATAATCCATCAAGAACTGGCAAAATTATTAGATCTTCTAACGACCTCAGAAGCATATTATAAATACGAACCTCAAGCCGTATTAGAAAACGACCGATTTAAAATGTACTGGGACCGGGAAATCAGAACAGACATTAAAATAAAAGCCAACCGACCTGATCTTCTAGTTTATGATAAACTATCCAAAACAGTCGAAATAATCGACATTGCTGTTCCGCTCAACAAGAACATACAAACAACACAGGCCATAAAAATAAATAAATACACGGAACTAGCATATGAGATCAAACAAATGTGGAAGCTCAGAAATGTAACCATTAGACCTCTAGTAGTATCAGCCACGGGAATTGTCCCAAAGTCACTAATAACACAATTGGATATACTGAAAATTAAAAACTTGATACCGAAAATCCAAAAATCAGTCATACTCGATACGTGTCACATCGTTAGAACCCACATTGACTAATGCACAGAATAACTTGGCGCTGAAGTCCGTTCAATGTGCAAATCGAACATCTATATATGTAGAACAAAATACCACTTCCTAGAGTACAGCAGCTCAACTATGGAGCAAGAAGAACCCAGTCTCCACAGAGCCTTCCCCGCCCATGACCCCGCGAGGGGAAGGTGAATTTTTCCCAGTACCAGAGCTGAGGAAGTGTGCCGAAATTCAATAATAATAATAATAATAATAATGCTTTATTTCTCAACAGAATTACTTCCAATTACAAAGAAATGTATAATGATATCTAAAATATAGTGTAACTATTACTAATAATAATACATATAAGAAAACATGGAAAATTTTGAGTGTATAAATCTTGAAGTATGGATATATTAAGGTTGTGCGCTATAGATAATTACTTATAAAAATGCATTCCTGATTAGCTGCGGCGTTACATTGAATATATCAATATTTGGGTTGTTATTGCAATTTCGAATGATTCGAACTAAAGGGGAGTAATAAATAGCATTTATTCTAGATGTAGGATACGCAAAGGTGTGGGAACACCTAGAGTTTAACCTAGGGACATAGAAGTTAAGTTTAGAAAGTTGGTTTATATCATCAATGCGATTATGTAATAATTTAAATAGAAATAATAAAGAAGATAGTTGCCTGCGCGATTCTAAAGTTGGCATATCAAACTCTTGAAGCAGCTTGCTGTGGTCGAAATTTCGAATGGGATAAATACGGTGTTTTTTAAAATACAGTATCTGTAAGAATTTTCGCTGGATGTTTTCAATTTGAGCAATATAACAGTTGCCATGCGGTTCCCAGATTATAGAGCAGTATTCAAGTTTGGTTCGCACAAACGTGTTATACATTTTTGTTAATGCTTCGGTCTTCAAGTCCTAAGAATTACGAGCAATGAATCCTAACATTCTATAGCTGGCATTACACATCTCTTTAATAAGTGTGAACATCTTTACAACTTGTAAAAATTTTAAAATCTTAAACATCTTGTTTATTTTTACTACTGATTTTAACAGTTTAACATTTAATTTCACATTAAATCCGTGTTGTATACGCGTGGCGCATGAAGTAAAATTTCGAGTTTAGAAAAGCCTAATTTGGCTCGGTCGCTCCGCTTCGCTACGCGCCCAAGCCAAATTTTCAGGCTTTTCTAAACTCGAAATTTTACTTCATGCTTAATCTGGGAGTGGAAACACTCGTTAAAATTATAAAACTAAACAATTTTAGAAAAACAACAAACGCCTTAAAATTCACGTTTAAATCCCGATTTTTTAGTATGCTTAAAAAAATGCCCTGTATATCGTAAATAGTTATAATGTGCATGTGCTGTTTTTTTTTTTTGGAATATGCAATATTAGTTGGAGAAGTGCATCCAACGACATGAAATTTATATTTACCACATAAATGTTGTTCTGAGATACAACAGTTCTGATTGGGGTTCAACTTTCCCCTAAAATTTTTCCCCCGGCAAATTGTTCCCTTATGTTTTTCCCCCGAATTAATATTCCCCCAAATTAATATTCCCTTAATCTAATTTTCCCCCAAATGAATAATAACGCAACAATCAAATTAATTAAGTTATATTACAAAATTTATAAAGTTATATTACAACCAATATTTCGTAAATAATCTAAAAGGTTGTCTTCCTCCCTGTAATCATCATATTTCGCGACTATGTTTTTGATTCGACGTTCAATCCTTCTCTGGTCATGCGATTTGGCTCTTCTAATGGGCTGTCCTAGCGAGAGTTGTCGCATCATGGTCATGACAAGTGTTTGTACTCCATGATTAAGCATGATGTAAAATATCGAGTTTAAAAATGTCTGAAAATTTGGATTTGTCGGTGCAAGCGAAGCGAAGCCCGGCTAATCCAAATTTTAAGCTTTTCTAAACTCGAAATTTTACATCATGCACTAGACGTAGAAAATACTGATTTAAAGTTAAACATTTAGTGATTGTAATATTTATATTTGAGTATTCGAATATTTGAATTATTTATATTTATACAAAATATCATATTTTTCAAATATTAATAAAAATATAAACAAAATAGTTCTACTTAGCTCAAACATATTCTACGCAACTGATATTTAAGCTATAACTTTTCAACTTCAAATTGAGACTAATTAACATCAAATTCTGATAAAACAATTTCCCATTGGAACTTAAAACATTGCTGTCAATTAAAACACAATCGAATTGGGAATACGCAATTTAACATTTTTAGTTTCTTGTTATTTAGTCTGGGGAGTTTTAGGTGAAACACCCTTTATATTCCTTAAATATTTAAAAAAAAATCCTTTGAGTTTGGCTTATATAACATTTGCTACAATCATTGCACGCAATTGAATACATTTCTGAGTCTAAGTTTCATCTTCTTATGAAAATAATAGCCGGGGGAAAATTTGAGGGGAAAATTAATAGCGCGGGGAAAAATAAACTAGGGGAAAAATTGTAGGGGAAAAATGACCCCTAACGAACAGTTCTACCAATAGTACCAAACCAAATTTTCAGGCTATTCTAAACTCGAAATTTTACTTCATGCTTAACCAAGCAATGGAAACACTCGGTAAAGATACGTCAATGAATACTATTATTAATTGTCCAATCATTTAATGACTTTTACTATTAAAAATGATATCGCATTTTATTTATGATTGTTATAATTTTTTTCAATCTATACAGTTTAAATAAAACCACACTATTTGACATTCACATGAAAATAACTTAAAAACTATCGAATATTTGATCTAAGATTTTCACATATTTTGAAAGGGTAATGTTTTTTCTACATTCACAGCTAATTTCATAAACATCCACAAAGGGGTTTTTAACTTGTGATTTTGTTTAACTTCTAGCGTGTAGTTTCCTGAATATTCACGCTTTTATAAAAATATCAGGAATAATTTTAGATTTTAGTTATGATTTTATGAATTTCGTTAGTATGCTTAAAACGAAAATACACTGTATATCATAAATAATTATAATGTGCATGTGCTGTTTTTTTTTTTTGAGTATGTAATATTAGTTGGATAAGTGCATTTAACGACAGGAAATTTATATTTACCACATAAATGCTGTTCTGAGATATAACAGTTCTACCAATAGTACCGTTTTTTCACCTATTCTCACTAGGCCATGTTGACAAAGTGTCTAGTATAAAATGGTCTCCAATACGATGGATAATTGCATTCTGTTCACGCATATGTAACACTACTTTTACAATGTCACGATGCACACAATGTATTGAATGCCTATTATGTGACCTCTTACAGATTTTATTTACAATTTGTAACATTCATTTATTATCACAAATAATTAATTTCTCTTTGTACCAAGTAACGATTGTAAAAACATCTGTATACCTGGGAACGATTACAAAATTAGTCTGCATAAAACATAAAGTTAGTAATTCTTGAAAATGGCATTAAGCCGAAACTAGTTGAAAATAAAACAATTTATTAGTAAAACAAACCAAGTGAATTTTAATCAAATACCTATATATTAATAAAGTTAGTTTTTGTTTAATTATAAAATAAATTACAATTTACAAATTACGATCAATTAATTTCTTATTATAGAAACCAATCTTACAAACATGTCAGATTGTTGAGCAAATTTTCAAATATCCCGTAATTAAAACATTAATTTATGATTTATTGATCTATATAAATGATTATAGGATTAAATTATCTTAGGGATAAGTTAGGGATAAGCTTTCGTGCGATTTTATAACATTGACTGATCAATAAGCATTCTGACATTTTCGCAAAGTTAATTTTTTGGCTTAATTATTTGTGTTATTTATTTCAACCTTAAAAGAAAACATTATTAATTCTACCATATTTATGTCCTTCTAGCAATGTAAATTTCGTAGAAAAATATTTGATTTATTATCTGTAGACATTTAAGGAGTATAAATTTACAAAATTTTACAAATTACGATCAATTAATTTCTTATTATAAAAACTAATCTTAAAAATTTATCAGATTGTTGGGTACGTTTTCAAATCTTTAGTTTACATAATTTTGGTTTTGTCAAAATGACATCTGTAGACATTTAAGGAGTATAAAAATAATCATAAAATAAATTACAATTTACAAATTACGATCAATTAATTTCTTATTAAAAAAAACAATCTTAAAAATTTATCAGATTGTTGGGTACATTTTCAAATCTTCAGTTTACATAATTTTGGTTTTGTCAAAATGAAATCTGTAAACATTTAAGGAGTATAAAAATAATTAATTTGGCAGAGTTTTCTCTGCACTTTAATGAAAAAAAAATTGGTAACTATTTAATTTGATTTTGAAGATTTAGCTAGTTTTACACATGCAAGAATTCGTTTCTTAGAATTCAATCTTACATCGAAGTTTATTATATTATTGTGGAGATAAAACTACAAACTCCTGGATCTGGATCATAAAGGGGTGTGTACCTAGACACAGCAATTAGACCACAATGATACCTTTTTGCATCCCCTCCATAGGGTTGTGTCACTCCTCAGCTCAGCCATGCCACTCTGTCGAGAAAGACCAGTAGAGCAGCGGTTGACTTTTCCCTAATGTCGGCCAATGTCGGCCATCTGGACGCCAGAATTTCCTCCCTTTGCGAGGCGAGTGCTGGGCAATCACAAAGGATGTGCTCGGCAGTCTCGTCCTCCTCATGACAGCCTCTACAATCTGGCGAGTCAACGACTCCCATTTTGTAGTGATGCCCATTTAGTCCACAATGGCCCGTGAGGACGGCCGTTATGCGTCTCAGATTATTTCTGCTCATTTGCAGGTATTGTAGTGCCGTCTTTTTGTTCGGATACCCTAAGGTTTCCCTAGACATCCTACAGTCCTTAATGTCATCCCAGCGTTCCCTGAATTTCTTAAGGATTTCGTTGTGGAAATAACCCGTAACCCGTCAGCTTGGAGACGGAGTATGATATTTATGGCCTCCTTCTCCACATACAGATCCAGCGGTGGAAGACATAGCATGACTTCCATTGCCAGAGTCGGGGTAGTGCGCATTGCACGCTTCGCGCCGAGACAAGCTATCAAGCTATTCTTTGTACCTGGGATAGGCGCCTCATTGTGGTCTGTAGTTTCGTTCTTGACCACCACAGAGAGGCGCCGTAAGCAAGCATTGGCCTTATTATCGCTGTGTAGACCCATAGTGTCGCTTTTGGTTTCAGACCCCATGTCCTCCCCACTACACGTCTACACTGCCAGAATGCCCTTATGGCCTTGTTTGTTTTGATATCGATATGCGATTTCCAGCTCAGTTGATTGTCGATGGTTATACCCAGGTATTTGACTTCCTTGCTGTACTGCAAAAAACTACAAACTACTACTAGCTAAATTTATTTGGCCTTCGTGAAATGAAAGCCCCCTTAGGCAGAAGATAGTCTTGGAGCAAAAAAGGCTCTTAAAGATCTAAATTTAGAAGATCTGTATCATATATATATTTGTGTTTTTCTGAACTCAACCCATTATTTCAGAGCTAGCGGGTTGTTTGTCAAGGAAAATGTGGTTTCTACAATTTGCCAGATTGTTGGGTACATTTTCAAATCTCCAGTTTACATAATTTTGGTTTTTTTCAAAATAAAATCTGTTGATATTTAAAGAGTACAAAAATAATCAGAGTTTTCTCTGCAGTTTAATTAAACAAAATTTAGTAACAAATTAATTCGATTTTGAAGATTTACCTAGTTTCACACATGCAAGAATTCTTTCTTAGAATTCAATTTTACATCAAAGTTTATTATATTGTTGTGCAGATAAACTACAGTGGGTAAGTTTTAGCCAAATTTATTTGGCCTTCGTGAAATGAAAGCCCTCTTAGGCAGAAGATAGTCTTGGTGCAAAAAAGGCTATTAAAGATCTAAATTTAGAAGATCTGTATCATATATATATATTTGTGTTTTTCTGAACTTAACCCATTATTTCAGGGCTAGCGGGTTGTTTACCAAGGAAAATGTAGTTTCTACAAAGGGAACACGCTTCTAGTCCTCTTTGTTCTCTTTAGTATAGTTTTTAGGTATTATCGCAGACAGTTGTACAGACAGCCCCGTCCAATGTATTTATTTGGACGTCAAAAAATGGAATCAAGGATTTATTGCGAGACAGTTTTTGGCATCAAGGAGGTTTTTACGTTTAAATAAAAAATAAATAACATCTATCAATTAATAGCATACTTTAAATGTACAATTATTATATCTGATTATTAATGAAATTGCGCACGGAAATGCTATCTGTAATATTTTGTTTCAATCATAATTTGGTTTTCTAGATTCCCTTTCCCATGGACTGTCTGTATAGCAGGGTTGTTATGTTTAAAACACTTTGTTTTAAAACAGTATTTTAAACATGTTTATAAACAGCCGTCGTATTTTAAACGGTTTTGTTTTAAACAGTTTTTAAATCTTAAATTTGTCTAAAACGTTATTTTTTTATTTTTTAAATTTGCTAAATTATATTTGTAAACAAAAAATCTTAATCAAGTAGTATATTAGTAAGATTTTTTGTTTACCTTTTTAAAGTTTAGCTAAATTATTGAAGATATTTTAAATTATATTTCTAAACACATTTTATTATAAGAAAATATTAAATATGTGTGCATAAATGTGATTTTTAAATGCAGTGATTTTTTTTTCAGGTATACCGGATGTTTCATTAAGGGTGGCCATCGGCTGTATCTCAGAAACTATGCATAGTAGCATATTGCGGCAAAACATTTCTTACTAAAAGTGACCGAGAGAAATCGCTGGAAATAAGTTTTAAGTTTCTAGCTTCGCCGTTAGAGGGCGCAATCTCTATCATAAAATAATATAATGATAATAATAATAATAATAGCCTTTATTGTCCAACAGGATTTCCTACTTACAAGACAATATTATAGAAGGTACAATGCAAGTAAAATTAAAAGACAAATACATGTTTTTATCAAATAAATGCCAAATTAAGCTATATTGAAAATATGACAATCTTAATCTACGCTTAGTTTTACTCAATTTCAACCTGCTTCTCGTTTCTTTGGTTTTCATAAAAGACGCAGGGGAGAATGGAAATGTGTACTAATTTAACTGCCTGTAACTTTAGTTAGGTTTAACCGAATTTAATAAACTTTAACATATTTGATTGATAATTAAATGCACTTTCAAAAATTATTTACTTTCACTTACTTTAATTTTGATGCTAAGCGCCAGGGGGCGCGATTGATAGAATCACCATATATTTTTGATTTTCTTTAAATTTTTTAATTAGAAGCTATACTTTGGGTTTGTTAGTTAATTTAAATAAAAAAATACTGTGAAAACTAGTGAAAACCGCATCGCATTTTGCATTTCATTTTACTGTGACATTTTTTAACGCAACATTCTACGTTGCATAGCTTCTGAGATACAGCCGGTGGCCACGCTTAATCAAACATCCGGTGGTAGATATGCTGTAAATTTTACAACATTCGTTGTTTTTTAAAAAGATTTTAATTTTTAGACGAGAGTTTTCCACTCCCAGACTGAGCATGAAGTAAAATTTCGAGTTTAGAAAAGCCTGAAAATTTGGATTGGCCGCGTAGCGAAGCGGAGCGGCCAATCCAAATTAGGCTTTTCTAAACTCGAAATTTTACTTCATGCGCCACAGGTATAAAACACTGAAATATCGCAAAGTTTAAAAAATACGGCTTTAGCAATCCAATATGTAGATGTGAATAAAACAATCGTGAGTCAAATTCGGCGCTGAAGAAATTGTGTAAAACAGTGATTATAGGCAACCCAATAACTCTCACGTATATTAGGTTGCCTATAATCGTTCTTGTAAGTGTGTTTTTTAATTTCACTGTAAATCAGTGTTTTTAAGCGTGGCGCATGAAGTAAAATTTCGAGTTTAGAAAAGCCTAATTTGGATTGGCCGCTCCGCTTCGCTACGCGGCCAATCCAAATTCTTAGGCTTTTCTAAACTCGAAATTTTACTTCATGCTTAGTCTGGGAGTGGAAAACACTCGTTAAAAGCCTCAAATTAATCGCTTTTAAACAACGAATTCCCGCAAATTTGAAAAAACGCTGTAATTATCGGGATATGTATACTCAAAAGAAAAATGACCTGTATGTTCTGTTTTAAACGTGTTTCAAACATGTTTTTAAAACGTTTTAATCATATTTTTAATTGTTAATATCTTAAACGCTGTTTCAATGGAAAATACACGTTTTATTAAAAAAAAAACTGTTTGTTCTAATTAAAATGGAAAAAACATTTTTTTAACAACCCTGCTGTGTGGTAGTCTGTGGTATTATTACTAAAAAAAAGTCAGTCGTGACTGAGGGCGCTCTTGTATGGACGTTTTAAATGCGAGACGGAACGGGAGCGGGCGCAAGCCTTTGCGTTTTAACACATGGGTTTATATGAGAGTTCCGAGACGGACGGGTGCGAGGCCTAGATAACGCCTGCACCCATCTGTCTAGGAACTCTCATATAAACCCATGTGTTTAAACGCAAACGCTTGCGCCCGCTCCCGTTCCGCCTCGCGTTCAAAACGTCCATATAAGAACACCCTGAATGCTGAAAACTAAAGTAAAAAGAGTAAAAAAAGCTTTTCTGTTTTCGAAAAGAAAGAGAAAATAACAGATTATTAATTAGGCACAAGTCTCGTTTTTATATTGTTGAACAGAAATCTGTAAACTTGTTTCAGAAGCAAACGGATATCTGGAAAACTACAACTTTATCTGAAGCTTTTGATATTTTCAATTTGAAAAAAAAAATCTATAAATTTTGTCTCGGAACCGAACGGATTTTATAAAAGGAAAGCAAAATAAAATAAAATATCTAAATTGGAACAAAAGTCTCGTTTGAATGGAACAGGAACGCATATTTTTCTTTGAGTTTTTTTTTCCTGCAATTTGATAAACCTACAACTATATCTTGAGTTTTTAATATTTTGAAATTTGAAAGAAAACCAAAAATTGTATGATTTAATAAAGAAAACACTTGGTTCTTGTATCTTGGAACTGAGCGGTTTTAGGAAAAAAATAATCTCTTTCATTTTTTTTCTAAAATCCATTCAGTTCCAAGATAACATTTTTGGTTTTCTTTCAAATTTCAAAATATTAAAAACTCAAGATAAAGTTGAATTTTTATCAAATTGCAGGAAACAACAACAAACAACAAATATCCAAATTGCTACACAAGTTTCGGTTGAATGAAACCGGATTGCATACTTTTCTTGAGCTTTTTTACCTGCAATTTAATAAAACTACAACTTTAACTCGAGTTTTTGATAATTTTCAAGTTAAAAGAAAACTATATATTTTTTCTCAGCATGAACATATTTTAAATTAGTATCATTTGATTCATAATTACTTATGAATCAAGAACCATTTGCCAAGTCACTACAACCAGTGTGGGCGACAGCATCACCAGCAAGAAAGCAAAAAAAAAAAACTGTGCTGGCTACGCCTCTGGTTCCTTTCTCCAGTGTCCGGCTGTGAGAGGAGAGAGAAAGAGCAAAACCCGACTCCGAAAAAATTTCACACACGCATCCGAAATAGCGGATCGCCGGTGCCCTCCTTCGCCTACGTAACTTTTTTCCCTCATTATATTTATCATCATCAAGTAACTGTAAAAAGGAGCGAAAGAGGGTCGCCGCAATCAAACAATTTATATCGACATCGGTCTTATATCCGCTACGTGTCCTCATTCTTATAGAAATTACCGATATCGCGAATAACATGACTAAACATGGACGTGCCGTGGCGTTTGTTTGATCAACTGTACATTGACAATTAGAAAAGAGGGAAAAAAAAGTTTATACCGTACTTGTTAATTTCAATGAACACCGTGTTTACCACTCCGAGCCTCGGTAATTGCTGTTTTCCACAATGCACTTCGACACACTCTCTTTTCTCTTTTGCTGTTTTGCATGCATTAGCGGGAAGGGAACGCTTTGATGTGTGTTTGCTGTTTAATGAATGCATTCTTTGACATTACTTTACAATTAAAGAAAGTTTCGGTTTTAAATGCTTTTCGTGATTGTATTGTTCTTTGTTTCTATCACATTCTTTTCAAGCATTCAAACACGGACCAGGAATGGATTCAGAGAAAAATTATCGTTCAAAGACAATTTTAAAATCTTAAATTTCACTAATTGCATTTTCAATTATTGTGATCTAGACATACAGATAGTTTTAAGTAACACCGAACATTTTAATAACGACAGTTTTTATTTTTAGTATCCATATGCATACCTTACACATTTGTTGATGCTCGGTTTATTAAAAAAAAATTAATTTGAAGCTTTAAGCAAGTGTTTTCCACTCCCAGGCTAAGCATGAAGTAAAATTTCGAGTTTAGAAAAGCCTGAAAATTTGGTTTGGTCGCGTAGCGCGAAGCGCGGAGCGGCCAAACCAAATTTTCAGGCTTTTCTAAACTCGAAATTTTACTTCATGCGCCACCGGTACAAAACACTGATATATTACGAAATTTAAAACACACCGCTAAACTTCACATTGAATCAGTGTTTTGTACCGGTGGCGCATGAAGTAAAATTTCGAGTTTAGAAAAGCCTGAAAATTTGATTTGGCCGCTCCGCGCTTCGCGCTACGCTACCAAACCAAATTTTCAGGCTTTTGTAAACTCGAAATTTTACTTCATGCTTAGCCTGGGACTAGAAAACACTCGCTTAAAGCTTTAAATTAAATTCAATTAATAAACCGAGCATCGGAAAATGTGCAACGTATGCATATGCATGTACCGGTGGCGCATGAAGTAAAATTTCGAGTTTAGAAAAACCTGAAAATTTGGTTTGGCCGCTACGCGACCAAACCAAATTTTCAGGCTTATCTAAACTCGAAATTTTACTTCATGCTTAGCCTGGGAGTAGAAAACACTCGTTTAAAGCTTCAAATTGAATTCTATTAATTAACCGAGCATCGGAAAATGTGCAACGTATGCATATGGATGTACCGGTGGCGCATGAAGTAAAATTTCGATTTTAGAAAAGCCTGAAAATTTGCTTTGGCCGCTCCGCGCTTCGCGCTACGCGTCCAAACCAAATTTTCAGGCTTTTCTAAACTCGAAATTTTACTTCATGCTTAGCCTGGGAGTAGAAAACACTCGCTTAAAGCTTATGGAAACTTCAAAGAATAATTCTCCTTATGAAAATGTTCAGTTTTACATAAAACTCCCTGTATAGTTCATTTGATTTTGATGTTAATTGTCAATGTCAAAATTTCAGTGAACAATTACCAGGTATAATAAATACATTTTATTGAATCACCCTTATAAGTTACTTTCAGGTACTTCTTAAAGCATCTTTAAGAGCCTGTATAACTGAGGATTTTATTGTGACTATAGTTTCGACAACTTTAACTTGTCATTATCAAACATATAGTCACTTTATGTTTGATTATAAATAAATAAATAAATACGTTTATTGTCCAACAGAATAAACCAATTTAGGACATATAAATTAACACAATTAATATGCTATAATATGTAAAACTAACAAAAATCAATATAATATATTATGAAAATTAAACAGTATGACATTTAATAAAAATAAATCGATTAACCTCAATGATAATTGGAAATTACAAAAATTATCCGCAATTAAAGGAATAATTATAAAATTCATTAAAAAAACCATTCAAAACAATTACTTAAACCCATTCCGCGCACAGACAAATTTATAAAATGAATAAGATATAATTTGTAAAATTTACAAAAACTAAATATTATGTAAATAAGCAATGCAATACAAAAGAATAATCAATAGTACTATTTTCAATAACAATATTAGATAATCAAATATTCAGTAAATTATATAAATATATCCTGAAACAGGTTATTAGCATTGCGGCTCATATGATTAATGAGCGCTCTCAGCAAAATATTGGTACATGCAATGGGTAAAGAAAAAGTCATTATTTGTCGCGATGTTAGTCGACGGACATGAAATTGGACCATGCTTAGCAGTTCGGACGAGTTCACTTCATTGCAAATTTTTTTTTTTCAAAAATGATGCGCTGCATATATCTCTCCGTTTAGACAAAGACAAGCACTCATGCTGTTCAAGTAAGTCGCTATAATCTGTCTGTCTGTCATGATATATGCCACTAATTTTGTAGGTAAGGTATTTAAAAAAGCGCTTCTGGACTCTTTCAATTACTAATGAATCTGACACATAGTACGGGTACCATATTACCGAAGCGTATTCTAGTCTGCTGCGTACAATAGCACAATATAAATTTTTTAATAAGTTGGTATCATGAAAATAACGTGATGTCCGCATCAAAAACCCTAACAACTTATAAGCTGATTTACCAATCTCATGAATGTGATTGGAAAATGTGAGTTTATAGTCAAATAAGACACCGAGATCTTTAATATTATTTTCACGTCGTATAATTGTATCGCCAATTTTGTAATTAAAAGAAATGTTGTGATGTTTACGAGTATATGATATTACTGCACACTTGTTTATATTAAGAGTTAGTTGGTTCCCAATACACCAATCAGTTATACGAGTTAAGTCTCTTTGCAGCAAAGCACACTCCAGTTCTGTGGTAACCGCACCATAAATTTTTAAATCATCTGCATAAGCTAATACCCTACAGAACAAGAAGGAAATTAAATCATCTATATAGATATTGAATAATAAGGGACCCAAATTAGAACCTTGCGGCACCCCAGACGAAGAAATGAAATAATTTGATTTAAACCCATTATAAGAAACGTAATTATTACGACAATCTAAGTACGATGCTAAGAAGTTAACTAGGCTTAAAGAAAGGCCAAATGAGCAAAGTTTATTTATTAGAATTTCGTGATTTATGGTGTCAAACGCTCGAGAAAAGTCCGTGTACAATACATCCACTTGCCCGCGTTTGTGATGAGATTCGCTGATATGCTGAGTAATGACAGCCAAATTTGTCGTTGTAGATCTACCAGAGCAGAACCCATGTTGGTGTGGGGATAGGTAATTAATAATATGATTATAAATAAACTGATAAATAATTTGTTCAAAGATTTTAGAAAAGATAGAAAGAATTGAAATTGGTCTGTAGTTCTGAATATCTGATTTGTCACCGCGTTTAAATATTGGACAGATTACAGCTGTTTTCCATCTACTTAGGAAAACCATACTTTTTAGAGATAAATTGTAAATAATTGATAGGGGTTTAGCAAATATATATTTACAATCTTTAATTACATAAGATGGTATACTGTCATCACCGCATACCTGCGAATTTCGTAGTTTGTTAATGCTACCTATGACATCACATTCTTGAATAGACGGCATTATAAGAGTTTCACGGTTGTTGAGTTATATTAAAGTGCGTTTTGGTAGTGTAAACACTTGAAAAAATATCGGCGAACGCATTAACGATTTCTTGCGGTGAAGAGTAGGTCGAGTTTTCGCTGTGAAGTTCTACCGGAATTCTTGATACACCTTTCTTTAAGTTAATAAACTTCCATACGTCTTTGGGATCTGTTTTGAGGTTAGATTCAATCAGTTTGATATAGTTGTCATAAGCATTCGAGATTTGTGTTTTAGTGAGCTTTCGCAGTCTGGAAAACTCACTGTAGAAAAATAAAGAATTTGAAGATTTCCACTTGTTATGGAAATATTGTTTTAGGCGAATATTACGTTTGATTTCTATAGTAAACCATGGCGGAAACGATTTATTTGATTTATTTGAATTTTTAATTATAGGGACAGATGTGTTGAATGTATCAGACAATTTGTTGTAAAACGCATTACATAGTTCATTTACATCTGTGAACCTATCCATAAAGGACCAATCTATAATATTCATATCATCGTATAACTTCAAAAAGTTACATTTTTTGAAGTTGTACCTTACATTGTTGTTAGATGGTGACATAGCCTGTTTGCCGCATATATCTAAACTTAATGTAATTCGTAAAGGTGGGTGATAGTTGTCCTCTTGTACCGGAGGCAACTTATTTCTCGTAATACTTACACTATTAAAGTTACATAATACTAAATCTAATAACCTACTGTTACAGTTTAAGACATTGTTAAATTGTGTAAGTTTTAATAAATTGATACAATTTAAAAGTACGCTGTACTTTCCATTAAATAAATAAATAAATAAATACGTTTATTGTCCAACAGAATAAACCAATTTAGGACATATAAGTTAACATAAGAGGGAATATTGAAATCACCTATAATTAGTGTAGGTTGCTTTAGGATATGTAGAGAGATTAGATCAAAGAACAGATCTAATTCATCTATTGAGGTATCAGGGGGTATATAAATAACTATGAAATAAAAATAGCGTGAAATGGTGAAACATTTGCAGGTTACAAAGTCTATTAATGGACAGTGATTTCTGATGTTTGGTAAGTCTACATATTCATATGATATATTACTGTTAAGGGCTATCAAAACCCCCCCACCAGTTGTTCTGTTTGTCCTTTCACAATTTCTATCTTGCCTCATTACGTTATAGTCAGCTGTAAAAAGTTCGCTTGTAAGAATTGATTCACAGAGCCAAGTTTCATTGAGGCAGATTATATCAGAGTCACAATTACATACATTATTGTAAAACGAGTGACTTTTAGAACGGAGTCCGCGAGTGTTTTGATAATAAATGTTGTTCTGTTAGACTGATTCAGTTTTCCGGACTGGCGGATAAAGAAACTATTGTAGGTATGCCCCGTTTATACTTGATCCCGATGCCGGTTTCTCCCGAAGACAAGCGCTCTTGAAGCTTCTTTTTTGTTTCACAGTAAAATTCCATTTGAGTTGGAGTTTGGTCCCGGGATATCGATATATGTTTATACAAATTACTATTTTTCAATTCTCTCATATTTTTAAAAATTCATGTTATAGAGGAATCATGTGGCAACGACACTTTAATGGGACGCTTGTTGACGGAGCGAGTCGGGTCATATTTACCCAACCTATAAAGTTTTACGTTCTCATTGTCCACTTTTAACAGTGACAGAACATCTTTAACTACTTTTATATCAGTATTATTTTGCGATACTTTCGTATTACATGTTTCCTCCAATCCATAAATAACAATATTGCGCTTACGTCGTTTACGCTCCTGCAATTCCTGGATAATTTTTTCAGAAAACATAGGTTCAGACGTTAGCTGGGATGGTGTAGATTTAAGATTTTTTATTTCTTGCTGTAGAGCTATTACAGCAGATTTTAATTCATTTAAGTCATCTATTTTTCTAGCTTCACTTTTAGTCAAATTTGCGCATGAAATTTTGAAGAATTTTTTGCAAACACAACACTCTACCATCGAGTGTTGTTCTTCCGGTTGATTACAACAAGCACAATTCATGTTAATGTCAGAAGATCAAAATAAACAAGGAAAGGATTGACGTATTTCACGCTAGCGCGACCCACCGCAGCGACTTAGTTACAAAGGTAGAGTTGGGCCACGGATGGGAAATATTTGTTAATAACAAAAACGAAGAAACACATGGCAGAAACTATTAAGGAAAAGAAAAAAAATGTATGTACGGAGGATGAAACGTATGAATGAAATAAAATACAATCAATCAAAAACTATGAATGAAATAAAATAATAAAATTATGACAAGTTAAAGTTGTCGAAACTATGGTCACAATGAAATCCTCTGTTATACAAACAAAGTTAATTGTCTTATTTGTGTAAATAATGATGTATAACGAAGTAGAAGCCTCCACAGTGAACAGTTTCATCTTTAAGAGCTTTAAATTTTCGAAAGGAAACACTTTTGACTACACATTGATTAACAGATGTTGTTTGTTTTGTTGTGTTTTGCAAGCCCTAGAAGTTTGTCCCTTATTCATTAACATGCTTTATACATAAATCAAGTAGATACCTTTTTATTAAATTATTGTAATAAAAATTAATGGTAATTATTGTAATATGAATTGATAGTTGATAATATTAATTATATCCTATTCATATATTTAAAATAATTATGACTAGGATTTACCTAATACGTTTGCGTATTGATACATATTTGTAAATCAAATCATTTCCTGTTTTATTTTTCCAAAGTGGACACCAGATGTGTATACACGGCATTATTTATATACTTGATGCAATTAATCATTATATAAATGCATTATGCTGCACGTTTATTTTTTTGTCGTGCCACAGATAATTTCCTTCTGAATCTAATATTTATGCTTTATAAAACGACGCTGCTAATCTCGTTCGTTCCTTCGTAATTACAATTACTTCCGGTTCTTATTAATTGTCCCCATTAAACAGCGTTTGAAGCATTTGATAATGCCTGACAATAAATTATCTCAATTAATAAAAGATTTTTAAAGAAATTCCATCGATACTTTTAGAAACTTTATAACTAAATCAAATTTCAACTCTCAGAACTGGATTCAAGCCGAATTTAACATTTTGCAAAATGATCTTTGATTGTTTTTACAGAAGCTGTAAATTTGAATCTATAAACGAGTGTTTTCCACTCCCGGATTAAGCATGAAGTAAAATTTCGAGTTTAGAAAAACCTAAAAATTTGGTTTGGTCGCGTAGCGCGAAGCGCGGAGCGGCCAAACCAAATTTTCAGGTTTTTCTAAACTCGAAATTTTACTTCATGCGCCACGCGTACGAAACACTGAAGAATTGTGAAGTTCAAAATATACTGCCCACGTTTTCAAAATGATTAGAATTTATTGGATATCCTAATCATTTTGGAAACATTTATTCATTTGAGTGCATTGAAAGTATTGATTAAAGTATGTTTTAAGATTACCATATTGATATTCTTTAACCTTCAAAAAATCATTGTGGTTTTTGATCACCACTGTGATCACTATCATCATCAATAAAGAATTTTTAATGAAATTCTATTGATACTTTCGGAAACTTTATAAATAAAATCAAATTTGAACTTTTATAAGTGGATTCAATCCGAATTTAACATTTTGCAAAATGATCTTTGATTGTTTGTATAGAAGCTGTAAATTTGAATCTTAAAACGAGTATTTTCCACTCCCGGATTAAGCATGAAGTAAAATTTCGAGTTTAGAAAAACCTGAAAATTTGGTTTGGTCGCGTAGCGCGAAGCGCGGAGCGGCCAAACCAAATTTTCAGGTTTTTCTAAACTCGAAATTTTACTTCATGCGCCACGCGTACGAAACACTGAAGAATTATGAAGTTCAAAATATACTGCCCATGTTTTCAAAATGATTAGAATTTATTGGATATCCTAATCATTTTGGAAACATTTATTTATTATTTGAATGCAGTAGAAGTATTGATTAAAGTATGTTTTAAGATTAACAGATTGATATTCTTGAACCCTAAAAAAATCATTATGGTGTTTGATCACCACTGTGATCAATATCGTCATCAATAAAGGATTTTGAATGAAATTCTATTGATACTTTCAGAAACTTTATAAATTGATTTTATTTATAAAGTTTCTGAAAGTATCAATAGATTTGAACTTTTAGAACTGGATTCAATCCGAATTTAACATTTTGCAAAATGATCTTTGATTATTTTTATTGAAGCTGTAAATTTGAATTTTAAAACGAGTGTTTTCCACTCCCGGATTAAGCATGAAGTAAAATTTCGAGTTTAGAAAAACCTGAAAATTTGGTTTGGTCGCGTAGCGCAAAGCGCGGAGCGGCCAAACCAAATTTTCAGGTTTTTCTAAACTCGAAATTTTACTTCATGCGCCAGGCGTATAAAACGCTGAAGAATTGTGAAGTTCAAAATATACTCTCTATGTTTTCCTCTCATCCAATAAATCCTAATAATTTTGTAAACATTTATTTATTTTAATGTATCGAAAGTATAGATTAAAGTATGCTTTAAGATTAACCGATCAGTATTCTTGAACCTTAAAACAAGCATAGTGGTTTTTGATCACCACTATGATCACTATCGTCATGAATAAAAGAATTTTAATGAAATTCTATTGATACTTTCACAAACTTTAAAAATAAAATCAAATTTGAACTTTTAGAAGTGGATTCAATCCGAATTTACCATTTTGCAAAATGATCTATAAATGTTTTTATAGAAGCTGTAAATTTGAATCTTTAAACGAGTGTTTTCTACTCCCAGATTAAGCATGAAGTAAAATTTCGAGTTTAGAAAAATCTAAAAATTTGGTTTTGTCGCGTAGCGCGAAGCGCGGAGCGGCAAAACAAAATTTTTAGGTTTTTCTAAACTCTAAATTTTACTTCATGCGCCACGGGTATAAAACACTGAAGAATTGTGAAGTTCAAAATATACTGATTATGTTTTCATCTCATCCAATCAATCATACTCATTTTGGAAACATTTATTCATTTGATTGTATTAAAAGTAATGATTAAAGTATATTTTTAGATTAACAGATTGATATTCTTGAACCGTCAATAAATCATTGTGGTTTTTGATCACCACTGTGATCACTATTGTCATCAATAAAGGATTTTTAATGAAATTCAATTGATATTTTAAGAAACTTTATAAATAAAATCAAATTTGAACTTTTAGAAGTGGATTCAATCCAAATTTAACATTTTGCAAAATGATCTTTGATTGTTTTTATATAAGCTGTAAATTTGAATCTTTTAACGAGTGTTTTCCACTCCCAGATTAAGCATGTAAGTAAAATTTCGAGTTTAGAAAAACCTGAAAATTTGGTTTGGTCACGTATCGCGAAGCGCGGAGCGGCTAAACCAAATTTTCAGGCTTTTCTAAACTCGAAATTTTACTTCATGCTCCAGGCGTATAAAACACTGAAGAATTGTGAAGTTCAAAATATACTCCCTATGTTTTTCTCTCATCCAATAAATCCTAATAATTTTGGAAACATTTATTTATTTTAATGTATTCAAAGTATTGATTAAAGTATGTTTTAAGATTAACCGATTAATATTCTTGAACCTTAAAACAATCATAGTGGTTTTTGATCACCACTATGATTACTATCGTCATGAATAAAAGATTTTTAATAAAATTCTATTGTTACTTTTAGGAACTTTATAAATCAAAACAAATTTGAACTTTTAGAACTGTATTCAATCCAAATATAACATTTTTCAAAATGATCTTTGATTGTTTTTATAGAAGCTGTAAATTTAAATCTTTAAACGAGTGTTTTCCACTCCCAGATTAAGCATGTAAGTAAAATTTCGAGTTTAGAAAAACCTGAAAATTTGGTTTGGACGCGTAGCGCGAAGCGCGGAGCGGCCAAACCAAATTTTCAGGTTTTTCTAAACTCGAAATTTTACTTCATGCGCCAGGCGTATAAAACACTAGAGAATTGTGAAGTTTAAAATATACGGTCTATGTTTTCATGTTATTCAATCAATCCTAATCATTTTGGAAATATTTATTCATTTGAAGGTTTTGAAAGTATTGATTAAAGTATGTTTTAAGATTAACCGATTGATTTCTTAAACTTTAAAAAAATCATAGTGGTTTTTGATCACCACTATGATCAGTATGGTCATAGTGGTGATCAAAAGCCACTAGGAATTTTTGAAGTTTCAAGAATATTTATCATCGCTACGCGGCCAAACCAAATTTTCAGGTTTTTCTAAACTCGAAATTTTACTTCATGCGCCAGGCGTATAAGACTCTGAAGAATTGTGGAGTTCAAAACATACTGCCTATGCTTTTATCTCATCCAATAAATCCCAATAATTTTGGGAACATTTATTTATTTTAATATATTGAAAGTATTGATTAAAGTATGTTTTAAGATTAACAGATTGATATTCTTGAACCATCAAAAAATCACAGTGGTTCTTGATCACCACTATGATCACAATCGTCATAGTGGTGATAAAAAGCTACTATGAATTTTTGAAGTTTTAAGAATATTATTAATCACCACGATGACCATAGTGGTCATAGTAGTGATCAAAAACCACTATGATTTTTTGAAGGTTCAAGAATATCAATCTGTTAATCTTAAAACACAGCTTTACTTAATTAATAAATTGAAGATCGTACAAAAGGATCTTCTCAAATTCTGACATTGAACTACTGAAATCAGGATCGTTCATCAATTTGCGAGTTTTTGGGCCGTCAAACAGCTTTGAGCTTTTCTAAACTCAGATTCGGAAACTTCCTTAAAATATACTTGAAATATTCACTATCTTGTTAAGTGCTTTAACATATTGTTTCATCAGACTAAGTTTAATATGCAGAGGTGGCAATATGATACGATCTCGTGGCACAAGAGGTAAATTAACATTAAAGCTACCTGAAACCTACATAGTGTAGCATATAGGATGAATATACAGGATTCACATTTAAATTGTAATTTACTTAGAGTTAATTTAGATATGACAACATTACTCTTCCGCAAAAATTATTTAGATATGCGGTTTCTATATAAACTCTTAAACGGAAATATTTTTTGTCCTACGTTGTTAGGAAGTCCTGACATTTGGCAGCAAAATGCAGGACCTTCGACAAGGCAAATGGTTTTATTTAAGGAAAACATGCATCGTTCTATGTATGTCAAAAACAATCTGTTAGCCAAATTGATCCACACCGCCAATTGCCTAATCTCCTCATCAAACTTTGATCTCTTTGCTAAGAATTATTCAAGCTTTCGCAGGGCGGTTGTGGTCATCAATTTGGATTTGACATTTAATTAGTTGAAGTAGTTTACAGTATTAAATTAAGTATTGTTACCCTTTTGTATGGGTGTAATGGATGGGATTGTTTTCAGTTGTTTTCAATTGTTTGTATTTTGTAATCATTTTGTAATTTGTAAAGAAGTGTTTTTTTCGTTAATAAATAAATAAATAACACTGCCCACCAGCATGCCTGTTGCCTGGAATATTTTACATGAATCTGAGTTAATTTTTGACGCTGATTTCAAATATATTGTCAGTTTTTATGTATCAGCTCTAGTTTCTTTAGTTTTTGAATTATAAGGGAGGGGGGTGTTGAATACTCTAGCACAAATCGGCAATCATGTGTGTATTCCAGCGATCCTGGAAATGTTCCTCCAGTCAAAATATTTTGGTGGAATTCTCACGCTGTTCTTCACTCAAGTCACCTAGAGTTTCCAAAAACGATAAAAATGGCTGTGCAGGAAGTGTACTTTGATATTCATGTTGCATCCAAGTCGCTGGAAATAGGATATCTCTTTAATGTGCTCAACGTAATCATCATTTTTTTATAGCCCAAGAAATTCTGAATAACCCAAACAAACAAATTCCGTGCATTCTTCTTAAATTCTGACATTGAACTACTGAAATCAGGATCGTTCATCAATTTGCGAGTTTTTGGGCCGTCAAACAGATTTGAGCTTTTCTAAACTCAGATTAGGAAACTTCCTTAAAATGTACTTGAAATATTCACCATCTTGTTAAGTGCTTTAACATATTGTTTCATCAGACTAAGTTTAATATGCAGAGGTGGCAATATGATACGATCTCGTGGCACAAGAGGTAAATTTACAACATTAAAGCTACCTGGAACTAGGGCTTCCCTAGAAGGTCATTCTTTTATTGTCCAATGTTCTCATTTAGCTCTGCTTTCCCATAAATATATAAAATAAGAACATTTGGTATAGCCGCCTTGTTGTCCTAAAAGAAAATTTGCTATCTTAGGTTCAATACAAATTACCTATTTATCTGATTCATAAAGTCATACTTTATTTGATTCATGACCAAGGCTACTGTAGGGTATTCTTCCTTAACTTTATTTCCGTTATGCAATTGTACATGCTTAAAACTGCGTTTTGACGAGTCGATAAATAAATGTCATTCGTTTGAATCATATCTCTGTAAGCCCATGGCAGTCATCAAACCAGAAATATCTGTGCAATACACAAAATCATCCTCTTCAGCAAAACAAATGAAGATGCCTTGTTCTCGAGTGCGGTAATACGAAACTTTAGTTTCTTTAATTAGGAGATGTCTCTTTCAACCTGGAAGCTAGTAATTCAGAAGAATTTTTCGACAGTCCAAGGTCTCTAATTAATTAAATCACTAAGCTCGTTTTGATTGAATGGTCTCGGTTTAAAATGGTTTTCTGGGACAAACTCATTGCTCGCGTTAAGGTCATCCAATTCGTCAGAGCTTTCTTTAGATGTAGATGGTAGTGATAAAATGGATCATTCGAACTCCTTACAGATCCAACAGCTGATGTTAATGTTGAGTAAATCCATTTAGAGCGGTTATTCTTGTTGGTTCCTGATATATTCACAATACAAATATAAACAGCGTGTAATCGAACTAATGTACATCCTCTTAAGGGCGTATACACAAAATATTTTGACACCAATTGCAGCAAAAATAAAATCGGAAAAAAAAATATTGGATTTTTCATAATTTTTCATGCATTTTTTACTTTTTGAGAACTTCTGGTTACCTGTGTTCATGATATTTTTCATGGATGCGTAAGTTGTTGTATTTTTTATTTACTTTTACTACTGCGAGGCGCATAAATCACTTCGCACTAAACACGCACGCTGTCTCGAATGACTAGATGAAACTAGGTCACTCATTTGTGGTATTGTTTATTTACTGTTACTACTGCGAGACGTATAAATCACTTAGCACGCACTACACACACACACTGTCTAGAATTACTAGATGAAACTGGGTCACGTATAAAAAAAATTACAATAAGTGTTCAAATTGACGTCCGCCGCACTCAATGCACATTTGGGCTCTACGTATCCAATTTGCACGAACAGTAGCAAACATTTCACGAGGTTTTTCACGAATGGTATTAGCCGCGGCGTTTACTCGTTGTATCAGCATTTCAGCATTGTCAATTTCCGCAGTGTAGACTTCACTTTTAAAGGATCCCCAAAGAAAAAAATCTAAGGGGTTTAAATCCGGACTTCTTGGAGGCCATGGTACAGGGCCTCCACGACCAACCCAACGTCCTGGAAACTCATCATCCAAATATCTTCTAACGCGCCTTTCATAGTGAGCTGGCGCACCATCTTGCAGATACCACATTCTTCTAAGAACCGCTAAGGGTACATTTTCTAGAAGATCTAATAGGTCATCTTGCAAAAATCGTAAATATCGTTCTCCATTCAAATTAAATGGGAACATAAATGGCCCAATTAATTGATCATTTAAAATACCTGCCCAGATATTAAGGAAGAAGCGATGCTGGAAATGAGTTCTACGCGTAACACGAGGATTTTCTATTGCATAAACATGCATATTATGGAAATTAAAACTTCCATTACGCGTAAAGCACGATTCGTCGGTCACTAAAATGTCTTTGGTAAAGTTAGGATTTTGAATATTTTGTGCCAAAATCCATTGACAAAATGCAATTCTTTTAGGAAAATCGTGGGGTTGAAGATGTTGTACACGCTGGTAGTGATACGGATAAAAATTATTGTCTCGTATAACACTGTTGACAAATGTGTGCGATACATTTAGCTGAGCGGCGATAATACGGGTACTTAAACCAGGATCCGCTTCCAACAGATTCAAAATTTCATCTTCCGCTCGCAAATATCGCATTGGACGGTCACCACCTCCGTCAGCTCCGGCGACGGCGAAGGGCTGCAAACTTCCAGTGTCGCGTGCTCTTTGTAATAAATTTCTAAATCGGTTTGGCGGTGGTAAGTGTCGTTCAGGAAATCGCTCTTGATAAATTCTTACAGCTTCCGCTGAATTACACCGAGTTTCACCGTAAATAAGAGACATGTCTGCCAATTCAATGTTTAAATAAACGTATCGCGCCATGTTACAAAATGTAGATGTTTCATGGAATAAGTTTCCCCATAGACTAAACAGCAAACTATTTTTATGTTTAAAAATCATCCACCCTCGCCGCTCTTATCTAAACATTTCAATAAGAGTGGAGATAAAGTGAAGTGTGAACCTAATAAGGAAAAATATTGAATTTCATTAACACGTTCAGAAAATATTCGGAATTTAGTCATCAATGGGTACTTATGAAAACGATAACATAGACATAATTCTTCACAATCTGACCCACTTTTCTCTGGATGGTGTAATTCGATATCCAAATCGTTTAAAAACTACCAGTCTATGTGGAATCTCTCTTAAAATACGCAATGTGCGAGTATACCAGATACCACAAACATGTGGCCTATTATTATTAATTATTTTTAATAATTGTTTGTGAGCTATCTACTAAAGGTATGGTAATTTCAAATGCAGGTATTGTTTATTTAAATATATATATATATATATATATATATATATATATATATATATATATATGTATCACTGTTTCTTCAGGTTTGGTCCCGCGTATTTTCTTGGCTCTGGTCCATTTTATTTTTAATTCGACGTTTCGATGACGTCGCAGTCATCATCGTCAGAAATAACTAGTAAAATTCCATTGCTCTAGCAACCACTTGTTTGATTTTTACGTACTACTTGATGCGTGAATTTCTTGTTTGGCTTCGTGTTACTCTTCTGTTTTGTTCTTCTAATGATGTAGTAGTGACAATTTCAATATTATTTTCGGAAGGGGTTGGATTTTGAATTTCTTGGTTGTTGTTCGGAGATAATATATTTTGACCAGAATTTATACAAACCCGAAGAAACAGTTACACATGTTACGCCCGCGAAAGTCTACGTTATATATATATATATATATATATATATATATATATATATATATATATATTTATATGTATATTATAGTGATGATTTAAAGGTTCACGATAGATCATTGGAGACCGGAACTTGAAAGAGGTTCTCTTCTTAGTGGCCCATAATCGTTATTCCTTAACACATATTTTGCATACAACATTGGGCACCCAGTACTTGCTTTTTATCTCCAATGGAAAACCAAAACACTCCAAATATACTTCTTTTGCTAAATCTGAGACACTCAAAGGAATTTTTTTAAGAATATATTCACCACAGATATTACAAAATTTACTTGGATCGTTAATGCTGACCCTACTTGATGAAGACATGATAGAAATGACAAAGATTTTTTTAAAACACGACCGTAATAGACAAAAATGTATGTAAACAGTCTCAATATGCACGTAGTAGCTGTATCTCAAACACTGGAGCTGCTCGAAAGAAACTAAGGGTAGATTCGAAATCAGCGGCTTCAAATTAGTAAATAACCGTTAAAATATTTCATGCAACAGAAGAAAAGTTTGTTTTTGTTGGGCTTAGTAATCAATATCTTTGAATACATACAAATTAATAAATGTTTTAAAAATGATGACGATTTATTGGATGAGATGAAAACAAAGGCAGTATATTTTGAACTTCACAATTCTTCAGTGTCTTATATGCGTGGCGCATGAAGTAAAATTTCGAGTTTAGAAAAACCTGAACATTTGGATTGGTCGCTCCGCGCTTCGCGCTACGCGACCAAACCAAATTTTCAGGTTTTTCTAAACTCGAAATTTTACTTCATGCTTAACCTGGGAGTGGAAAACACTCGTTAAAAATTCAAATTTACAACTTCTATAAAAACACTGCTCTAGCCAGAGGTAGGAAACTAAATCATCAAATAGATTTTTTGTCCTTTTCTCTTAAACTTACAAAAAAATGTTTTAAGTATGTTAATTCTAATTAACACAAAAAATATTTGAATATATTTTAATCATGATAATGATGATGTATTCCTTGGAGCACTTCCTAGGTGCTACCTGTTAACGGACACGTACTCTACGCATTCCTGCACAGATGAAATTATAGGGTAAAAATAATTGTTCGCGAAATTCACGTCTCGCATTAACGGTTCGCCTCGATTTCGGCACGACTCGTTACAGTTACGGACCACCTCAGATGGCATGGGAGTCGCTTTTTCCTCTCGACTTTCTGCAAACTGCCCCAGGAGATACATCCGAAACAATTATCCACGACCCGCTATCCGTGTCTCTATTTTACTGGATTAATAACATATGTAGGTAAATGCGTTTGTAACGAGCTTTTTGCTTCACTTTAAATTAAGTCCATGCCAAATTAAGAATATGTAATTACAATGATATTTCTAGTATTTAACATTAACCGATTATGTGCCATTGATGCATATACGCAACATTATTAATTTTATGTTATTTACATTACTAAATAACCTAATTATATATATATTATATTATTTGACTTGACAATGTATGAAAAAAAAACGTAATTATTTTGTTATTTAAATATCTTGATTATTACTCATTTAAATAAAATGTTTTCAGTGTATTTCTAACTTTACAATATTTCAGTGTTTTATACGCGTGGCGCATGAAGTAAAATTTCGAGTTTAGAAAAGCCCCGTGAAAATTCGTCTCGGGTCGCTGCGCGACCCTCGACAAATTTTCTACGCGGGGCTTTTCTAAACTCGAAATTTTACTTCATGCTTAGTCTGGGAGTGGAAATACACGTTCTAAACTTTATATTGCACGTTTTTATACAAAATCGGCGAATGCCCTACATTTACAGCGTATACATTATTTATATTTAGAAGAAAAATTCATAGAATTTAATACAATAAGTCATTCGTAGAACTCATATAAAGAAGTGTAGAATTTTATATAAAATTTACTTTTAGAGTTAACTCTATAACTGCTCGGCCGTTAATGGGTTAAGTAGTATCAAGTGTTGAACACCTCATAGAAGCACAACACTATTAATTTATTTGAAGAAAATACAGGTTCAGAAACAGTAAACTTAGAATACCTGTAAGTCCCCAGGAATGAAATATATTCTAAGATGACTGTTTCTTATCAACCATTTTCTTTAAACAAATATTTGTTCATTTATACAAAAAAACATTTGTTTAAAGAATATAGTTAATAAGAAACAGTAATCTTAGAATAACTTTAATTTTTGGGACATGAACAAAGTTCACACAGGTTACACATTTTTTGAACTTACGCAAACTATAGTCTTATTTTCAAAATGAAAGAGATTTAATTTTTCACATAAGTTCACAGAAGCATAAGAAGTTTATATTTAGTTTTTAAATCAACACAAAAATATTTACGCAAAAAGTGCGATTCGTTTTTCTGAGTTACGTGAAGATTTCAACTAACTTGGAATGAAAACACTAACACTTTCAACATAATATATGAAATTACGAAAATGTTATTCGTGAAAATGCAAACAATTTCTTAATTAATAAGACAACTTAAGACGATAAATATCCATTGAAACAACTACTTGGATATTTATCGTCTTGAGTTGTCTTATTAATTAAGACATTGTTTGCATTTTCACGAATAACATTTTCGTAATTTTATATATTATGTTTAAAGTGTGCATACTATAAGAAGCGTACGCTTATTTTCTCGAATTAAAATAGTTTTGAATTTGAATTTATCTTAACTAACACTTTCTTTACAATATTTTTTTAAAATTTTTGCTAGATGTACACTTCTGTGTAATAAAATTAAGCACACAAAATATTTTATAGTTTAAAACGGACATGATGAGTTTTCTAGTTACGAAAATATGTAAATATGCCGATTTCCTTAATTTATTTATTTATTTATTCATTTCCCAACAGACATACAGAATAATACAGAAATATACACAAGATTATAAAAAAAAAACAAAAAACAAAACATAAATAACAAAAATAAATGTATCTTAATTCACGAGGCGCAACAGGGATACCGGCGAATCATAGTAAATATCAGCTGAACGATGAATATTATTGTATATCCTTAAAATATTATTAATAGGTGAGTTCAGATGTGCTGAAGTATTAGAAGGAGCATACTGAAATGCTAAACTGTAGCGAGCAGAGATACGTGGAACATTTAACATTAGGCGAGCTAAAATGTTGGGATCATCAATGATGTAATTCAATATTCCCCTTAAAAATAATACTCCAGCGCAATTACGTTTATATTCTAGTGATTGTATACTAAAGATTTCGAGCATATGATCATATGAAATGGTTTTATCAGGGTATATTTTAAATGATCTGAAATATAGTAATTTCAAAAACTTTTTTTGAACACTTTCAATATCATTGATATGCGAACGATAATGCGGTGACCAAACAACTGATGCGAATTCCAATTTTGAACGAACGTATGAAAAATATATTTTTTTTAATACCTCAATATTCTCAAAATCTTTACTTATTCTATTAATAAATCCAAGAAGTTTAATTGCCTCATTACATATATTTTTTATATGAATATTAAACGATAAAGTGGTATTAAATGTTATGCCTAAATCACGAATCAAATTACACCGTTCAAAATATACACCGTTTAGGGAATAGTTAAAACTAATCATGGTGTTTTTACGAGTAAAGGTCATACATTTACATTTAGCTACATTTAGAAAGAAAGAATTTACAATACACCAGTTATATAATCGTGTTAAGTCCAACTGTAGACTTTCACAATCTTCATTTGACTCAATAACCTTATACAGCTTCATATCGTCCGCATAGAGTAATACACCAGAATGCATTTGGGTGGCGATGTCATTAATAAAAACATTAAATGGTAATGGCCCAAGATTTGAACCTTGTGGTACTACACTGGTAACCAGGTATTCATATGAATCATATCCCATATATTCAACATATTGAATTCTGTTCATAAGATAAGACTGTAACAATGAAATTGTACCCGGAGAACAACCGTAATAACTAAGCTTATTCAGAACTTTATTTTGATCAATGGTATCAAAGGCTTTACGGAAGTCAGTGAACAAAACATCAACCTGTCTTTTGGTATCAATGTCAAAATGCTGCGTCATTTAGACAACAATTCAACAATTCGAATTCTAACTATAATAAAAGATTGTTTTTCTATTTCGGCTTTGTTGTATTAATTATGAGCGATTTTTTTAAAAGGTTTTAGTTCTGTTTTTTAACAAAGGTGTTATTTTTAAGTTATGGTGTTTTATCATTTTTTTGGAACTGCTTCTAGACAATTAACACAGTCCCAAATTATACAACTAGAATGTTGTGAAAAATAGTTATGAGACTTGTGCTTAATTTTACTGCACAGAAGTGTACATTGCGAATACTATGGACTCATTGTCAATAGGTTTTGTTAACTAGTCAGAAAGCCATTGGTAATGAGCACACAGTACTCGCAATGTAAATCTAGCAAAAATAAAAAATATTGTGAAAAATCTGTTAGTGTGATCAATAATTTATTTTTATCAATGCATAATTATTATTAATACATACCAATTGAATATCCTTCTCCGACGGTTAAATGTGCATGTCCGGTTAAAGTCGCAACTGTAAAGAGATGTGGGTTGACGGCATGCAAGGCAATCTCTTTCATCTGAAAAGAAAAAAAATCAACTTTTAGGAGATTAATATAGGCAGCCCAACTAACACAGAACCATATAAAAATACGACTTGAGTAAATAAATTGTTTCTGCACTTGGAATTGCACACAAATTGTTCATAATTTTAGATATAGCTCAATTTTGTAGTCTTACTAAAACTAATCGTTCGTATTCTTTAAAAAAATTACATTGCTTAAATAATATGTTTAAAACATCTGTTAGAACAATCCCTAAAAATACTGTTAAGATAAAAAAAATCTGTGAGGAAAATTCTTTAAAATGTTGATAAAGAAATATAGAATAATATTATAACAATCCAATGAGGAATTTCCACAATGTTAATACGATAAGTGCATGCGATGCGGTAATCAAAAAGGTCAAATTGCATCAGGCGACCGAGCGCAAACATCCTTTTCTCTCGTCAGCCGAATCGAAAACTCAAGTTCAATGAATAAATAAGAGTTCGCATCGGCATCGGCGATTCATAATGCATTATGTAAATCTCAAACGCGGCGGGTATTGCATCCAATTAAAAATATCGCGCTTAACCCGACATTACGCGGTCTTGGCAATTGCCAATTATTACGCAACGAATGCATATTTCGTAATGTCGAGCGTTTGTTTCTGTACGTTGCCGGCGGAATGTCCAATTGTTATGTCATTTGCCGACTGGTTTTAATGTTTACATCCACGGTGCGTGGGGAATGTTGTTGTTTTCATTCAGCCAGTCATCAATGCCACAAGTCTTTAAGAAGAAGTTTTTTCTTCTTGAGATTAAATAATAGGTATACTTCTTATCCATCACGGCATAATTATGACTTATGACATAAGGTATTAGCATTCTACTCTTAATTGGTGTTGAATCAATTATTTATTGGTTTCGATAACACTAGTCATTTGTTTCTCTCTTTAAATAAAGAAAAAAGGTAATCTATTAACTTTTAAATTGGCGTTGTTGATTACACTAGTAATTTGATTCTTTCTTTAGATGAAGAAAAAGGGAATCTATGAACTTAAATTAAATCAGCATCACCATTTTAGAGTCAGTTACCCTAAGATACACTAAATACAAAATCTAATAACTGAGGCTGGTTGAAAGGGCCTAGTTGCCAAGACTATTAAATTATAAGAAAACGAGCTTTCTTCTTTTTATAGTTTAATAGTCTTGGCAACTAGGCCTTTTCGAGAAGCATCAGGTATTAAATTTTGTATTTAGTTTGCTCTTATTTGTTGTATCTTGATATTAAGAATGAAATAATAAAGTACGCATCAAGGGAATGGTCCAGGAGTGGGAAGATGCTGCCAAAAGCAGGCGAAAAGGTTTATCGCGTTGGGGGGCCAAACAGATTCTTAGGCTAAGCAAGGGCAACCTAAGGCTCATAACCGGCCTTCTAACCGAATACTGTCCTCTGAAATACCACCTCACTAAGATAGGTCAGACAAGTGATGCCAATTGCAGATTCTGCAACGAGGCACAAGAAACAGCAAAGCACCTATTTTGTCAATGCTCTGCCGTGTCCTTTCAAAGAGGGAACTACCTGTCATCGGTCACTTTAAAGCCTGATGACATTAACCCTCAAGTTATTGTAGACTACGCAAGAGGTCTAGACATTGAGGAACTCAAGTAGGTCAGGGATAATTACAAAAGATCCTTCAAGTCGAGGTAATTTCGGAAGGCCCAGAGACCACACGATCTACCGATCCTATAACATATTATAACATAAGAATAAAATAAAACAAACCCAGGAAAAATAAATTGAAGCTTCAAAAATTGGAACTGAGTAAATCTTTGAACTGAACTCAAAATGGCATTAAAGTAAGATAACCAGATTTTGAAGTTCTAAAGTCGGGACGCTAGGGATGTTCCCAATATAAAATTATTTTAATTCGTATTCGGAATTATCTAATACCCTATAGATGTTTGCGAATATGAAATAAAAAAAAATTAATATCTGATTAACTAAAAGAAAAAGATAACACAATTTTCTGTTAGACACATCTCACAAGAATTTAAGAAGGTTGTCTTGTCAAATGTAGTTACTAAATAAATGAAAAATCCACTGTCTCAAATAATATTCTTAGATGAAGTTATAGCGAACTTTCTTTTTAGTTGATGATTTTTTTGTAAAGAATATAGTGTGCAAATCACAATACAGCAGTGATTTATACGCGTAGTGCATGAAGTAAAATTCCAAGTTTAGAAAAGCCTAAAAATAATGCATTTGACTTCATGCTTAGTCTGGGAGTGGAAAACACTCGTTTGAAGCTTCAAATTGAAGGCTTATATACGAAAGAACGAATTCCTAAAAAACTAACACTTAATAAAGTCATCATATTCTCTCAATTTGTCATCTATATTTAATGACTTTTACCTCTAAAACAAAAATATGTTGATTTACTGGTAAAAACTCAATAAACCAAGCAGTCTGAATTCACACATTTACCAAATTATTGGCTTTAATGTTTAGCATGCATATCACCATGGATAGTCTGTAAATGTTCAGGTTGTTCGTTGTTTTTGTCAAATAGTTCAATTTGAAGTTATAAACGAGTGTTTCCACTCCCAGGCTAAGCATGAAGTAAAATTTCGAGTTTAGAAAAGCCTGAAAATTTGGTTTGGCCGCGTAGTGCGAAGCGCGGAGTGGCCAAACCAAATTTTCAGGCTTTTCTAAACTCGAAATTTTACTTCATGCGCCACGCGTATACAACACTGATTTAATGTGATGTTCGAAATATACGACTTAAATTGATTTTATGTTTGATCTTAACCCAAAAAATACATATTTTCTCTCATACAGGGATCTTTCTTTCAAGTATATCCATATATTCCTAATAGCAATTTACTGGAGTTTTGAAAGCACAAGTTTTGGTTCGGCAAAATTTAAATTTCTGAAATTTATTAACGTAAAATCAAACTTGAGAAGTCTAACAAACAAAAACTAGTCGGAATAAAGTTTCAATTTGTGAAACAATACCAAGTGTTTTTAATTTAAATAACTTTACATAGTGAGAAGTACATTTAAACTTCACTTGAAATAAGTGTTGTAAACGCGTGGCGCATGAAGTAAAATTTCGAGTTTAGAAAAGCCTGAAAATTTGGTTTGGCCACTCCGCGCTTCGCGCTACGCGGCCAAACCAAATTTTCAGGCTTTTCTAAACTCGAAATTTTACTTCATGCTTAGCCTAGGAGTGGAAACACTCGTCAGAAGCTTCAAATTGACCACTTTTAAGAAAACAAACGAATTGCTGAAAATTTACAGCGCATACCTTGGGATACGTATACTTGATAGGAAAAATCGATGTAGGCACTGACATTAATAGGAATCAAGTTAGTAATAAGTAATAACATATATAAGTGGTCTAACTGCAAAACTCGCATTATCCTCTTTACCTGAAAATTGAGTTTTAGAAAGTGGAGAATGTGAAATTTTGCAGTCAGACCACTCATATCTTGAATACGTTTCTTATCTTTCACGTGGTAAACATTTTTACCTATGATTTTAAAAGAAAAGACTTGGTTAAATTTCACTACTATTATTGAAATTAAAGAAAGTGATTTCTTTAAGAATCATAGTGATAACACATTTTTCATATAAATGAATTAATTTTTATATCCTTCTTTTAGTTAGTTAGTGATAAAGGAATTACTACAATAATTAAATCATTTTAAAATTACTGCAAATGAATCATAGAAAAAGCTTAATATTTAAACAGTTTCGATTTAAAAATTCGTGTAGTGTTTGACCCAGAGTATGTCGATTCTCTTTTTTAATTTAAAAAAAAAATTGAGCTCAGGTTACAGATCTATTCAGTCCAAGTTTTTGTACCATTGTTCCATCATGTTGAACTGAGTTCAGAGTTGTACTCGGTTCAAAAATGTTATGCTTTCCACTAAGTGTCTGCAAACTACAGCCCGCGACCTCCATAAGTTTGAGCTACGATCGGCAGTTAAATTTTGCATTGGTGTCATATTTTGAAATTATATAACAATTATTGTCTTTTTCGATCAAGTAAATAGCAATAATTCCACACGAAGACATAGCGTACAACACCGCAATTTTAGGGATATGCAAAGAGCTCTAGAAACAACGTTTTTCTTTTTATTATTATTAAATATATCTCTATATTGAACTATTTGATCCTCTTTAGCCTGGTCTAGAATATGAGTAATGGCCAATAGATGGCGACACTTGTCATTATAAAGTGTACTCGTACTGATTAAATATAAACGAGCCTTAATCTTTCACAGAACGTACATAATAGAATACATCTATATTTCTATAATTTATTTTTCTACAGAGTATCCTCTTTTTAAAATATATTTTTCTCAAAGTGTTAAAAGTTTTTAAACTCCATTATCGTAGAAGCTAGGTGGGTATGTAACCAATTATGCACAAAGAGAGTCTAAGTGTTTAGGGGCTCAAGCACGAAAATCGCATTTAGACAGGTACGGACTGTGAGGTTGATGCTCAAGTATTTTCCTGGTGAATTCCATCATATTCTGCTGTCTTGCTGAATTCACGTATGTGTAAGAAATCCACCAGGGCCCCTCTAGAGTCCCAAAAAGCCGTGGCCAACTCAGACAAATGAATTTTGGGTGTCACAGGTTTCCCTGGGCCTTTGTTTCTTACTTGATTGTGTTGAACTAAATTTTATCTTTCCCGAACTGGACCTGCAACCTGCGATAAATAGCGACTGGTTTCACATTTTTACGGGTGATGAACTTTAGAATTACACGTTGCGCCTACCCTGAAGTTAGGCTGCGAGCCGTCGCTGTGGCACATTGATTTTAAGTTGACTTAGTAAATAAGGGCAATTAATCGCCCCATTTATTAAATTGTAACCTAGCATTACGTCTACATTCCTTCGTCTCTGTTCTAACGAATAGATATTTAAATATTGTAGGACGTCATTGTAGGAGCTGATAATCCCAAACTTGTAGGAGATAAATTTGGTGAATTTAACTTGGCTCCCCACTGAGCAAAAAACAAAGAAATTACGTTATATCAACATTGTCGCAATATTAAACGTTGTTTTAATGTTGATGATACATTACTAAAATGCGATTACTCAGTGGGTCATTCTTTATATTTATTCTTATAGCTACTAAATAAACCAATCCTTAATCCTTGCTAAATAAAGGATAGAGCAAGCAGGCTGATGTGGTTTCCTAACTCTTGGCATCCCAACTTAAAGACCTCAAGAGCCCAATCACAAATAAATACCGTTCCCAATGCTCAAAAGACAATGGCTCGTTCATATTTGATCGACCACGTATTACTGTCTGTGAGTATTTAGCTCTAACATAATGAACTTATAAATATGCGTAATCGTGTATACTTACGCGGCATAAAACATCAGCCATAATCATCCTTCCCTCTGCATCAGTGTTACCAACCCTAACCAACGCCCCCGATCTCGACATAATCAGTTCATCAGCAACATAGCAATTCGAACCGACGCTGTTCCTAACAAGACTCAGAGCTGCAACAACTCTAACATTCTGAGGCTGGAGTACGTTCACCACTTGCATAAAACCAGCAACAGCCGCAGCTCCGCATTTGTCACGTGACATGCCAGCCATCACACCTCCAGCTAAAAATATTAGTATATTGAAACACACAAAAACGTCAGTCAAAGAAGAACAATATGGTGAGAACAACATCAAAAGATAAATGTTGGCTCAAAAAGCGAAGCATTATAGTTTTAAGATTAATATTTAGTAAACCACAGCATTCTTGTTTGTTTAAAAAGGATGAAGAAGTCTAAATATTGTTCGTCAAATTTTAACATCTGGGCCCGTATTCACAGTACCGATGCAATTTGTCATCGGTGAGAGTTTGCACTAAAATTATGTTATTTTGGGAAGAATTGCGGGGTCTAATGCAATAATCAGCCAAGTCCATTTTTATAAGAAAATGGGTTGGGTATTCAATATTCTTTTAAAGTTTAAAATTCCGTGTTATATCATGCAACAATCTGGTTTAAATTTGCAGTACATTGGTGTATTGTTAGTTGCATGCATAATTATTATGTTTTTTTTTCTTGCATGTAAACAGCCTTTTGTCTCTCCTCAGTATTTTATAAAACGTTACTTGGCTGGTTATTGCATTGGACCCCTCAATTTACCCAACCGTTTGGAGTAAAATGACGTCATTTCAGTGCAACTTCTTACCGATGACAAAATGCATCGGTACTGTGAATATGAGCCCTGGTTTCATCAAATAATTAATAAAATTCAATAAGTATTGAAGTTTTTAGTTAATGATCAAAACGGTCTAGTCATAGCTATTCATTTCTCGAGAAGAACATTTTTATCAAAAGAGTGTATTTTTAGTTATTGATATTCATTTCATGAGACCAACATTTGTACAAGCAGACTATTTATTAGTTTTATCTCTTCGGATTTTTATAAAAAATGGTTATTTTAATACAGTGACAGCTCGTGATAAACCATATTGGTGGGGCTGCAGACATCAAAATACCGGATATTTTATATCTTGAACAAGTTTCTCATCTTTCACGTGGTAAAACATATTTAACTATTATTTAAAAAAGACAACACTTGGTTAAATTTCACCAATATTTTGGTATTTTATTCCAACTAGTACTTCTTGAGAATGACTCATAGTCGAAACTAGTTGGAGTAAAAAACCAAAATACTAGTAAAATTTAACCAAGTGGTTTCTGTATTTAAATCACCGGATATTTTATTTTAAGTATGCACATCTCGATTCGTATGCATTTTAAGGCATACGTTGTTTTTTAATTGAGTGTATTTGAAGCCACTTACAAGTATTACCACTTCTTGATTAAGCGTATAGTAAAATTTCAACTTTAGAAAAGCCTAAAAATTTGGTTCTGCAGGCCCACCAATAAAAATTCTGACAAGTCGCCACTGAATACTAACATCGTTTTTTATACATATTTTTTAAAACTGTTTAATCTTCTAGATTTTAAGTTGTTGTTAGATCTTAGATAGTAATGACTGAATAGCATAAGCCTAAGTCAGGACAGCCTAATTCAGACCAGCAATTAATAATAGTAATAAAAAGCGGTTAAATTCCTTTCTTCAATGTTTTTATTTAAGTACTAAATGTCATTTCGGACACTAAGTGGGTATTTCTATTAATAGTTAACTAACCGTTAGTTAACCACTGATAATGGACACTTTGTGTCTGAAATGTACATATAGTACTTAAATAAAAACAGTAAAGAAAGGAATTTAACCGGTTTTTATTACTACTATAACAATCTTCACATAACTCACGAATATATATATAGCATTTGATTAAAAAACACTTAAAACCTTTCTTCAATACTTTATTTTGTAACCAAATGTACATTTCGGACACGAAGTGTCCATTATCAATGGTTTGATACTTTAGTATCAAACCATTGATAATGGACACTTCGTGTCCGAAATGTACATTTGGTTACAAAATAAAGTATTGAAGAAAGGTTCTAAGTGTTTTTTAATAAAAGTATAATTATCTTCAAGTAACTCAATCAATCCAAACATATATAGCAATTAAGAAACAACAAAAAATGGATATTACGAATAATGTTTAATGCACCTTTAATATCAGCTCCACCAGTATCATAAGTTACGCCCTTTCCAACCAACATCACAGTCTCTTTCACAGCCACGGAATTCGGAGTGTACTCCAAATAAACAATTCTCCCCTTATGCCTTTCCACGACACTAGCAGCCCTGTTAACAGCAGCAAACAGAGGATATTCTTTCACCAAAGTCTCCTCATCACTAACAACATTGACTTTAATTGAAGTTCCTTTGAAGACGTTCTCCACGTATTCCTGGACTTTCGGTGGCGCCATCCTCTCCGGATCTCCATCTCCAATATCACGAGCAACTTTCCTTCCAGATTCCAAAGCTAGAGCTAATT
Source organism: Philonthus cognatus (assembly GCA_932526585.2). Lineage (NCBI taxonomy): Eukaryota > Metazoa > Arthropoda > Insecta > Coleoptera > Staphylinidae > Philonthus > Philonthus cognatus. Next base: position 159,035,734 of record OW052241.1, read on the forward strand.
CTACGAGTTTTTTGGCTTTGGCTTCATCTGGGTGGAATACGTTGAAGTTTGTTGGTGTTGGTAGGTTTGTTGGTTTCAGCTCACGAATTTGAATTGGCTAAAAACAAAATCAGAGAAAATATTAATATCATTTTATATATTCATGATTTTAAGCATTCAACAATTAATGATCCCACTGAGCAAAAAACAAATAAATTACGTTTTATCAACATTGTAACAAAATTAAATGCTGTTTTAATGTTGATAAAACACTACTTAAGAATATGAATTTGTGTTCAGTACTCATTCATTCACCGGATAACTATATACGCGTCTGAGACTTCAATGCCATCAGTATAGTCCCGAACCAGTGCTTAAAGAATACTGAACCTCTTTGATAATTGGTCAAAGAGATTCAGTATTCTTCAAGCAGTTCGGGACTATACTGATGATGACCTTGAAGCCTGAAATGCGTATATAGTTATCCGGTGAATAAATGAGTACTGAATACAATTTCATATTCTTGATATTTGTATTCTATTGTGGACGAACAATTGCTGTATACAAACGTTTAGTTTGTCTATTCGATACTTGTTCTGCTACTCTCTTGATGGAACCAAATTTTCTAATTGGGTAAAGGTAAACACTTGTATTATTCTATGTTTTTATTTTCAGTTGCCTGACACGTGATCCGCTACGATCATTTTCAGAGTTTAATAATTGTTTTAACTTTGAAAATGATTGCAATGGATCGAAATACGTGTCAGGCAATTGAACATAAAACATGGAACAATACAAGTGTTTACCTTTACCAAGTTTAGTTTGTCAGCTATTGACGATGCTACTTAAGCTAATGGACAAACATATGAGCAAAATAGGCCTGGCAGAGGATACGATATGTAGAAAGAGGAGGACCCTCTCCACATCCTGTGCTAATGTGAGGCCCTAGCAAGGGTTAGATAACTAAAGCTGGGCAACACTAAACCCAGCGCAGAGAGCTACGCTGTCAGGGTTAATAGGGATAATTAAAGAGACGAAGCTCGAGCACGTCGTCTAAGATAACAGAGATCCACAATAGATCTGCAAAGGTACAGACCAAGAGACCACCCCTACAATTATCTATCTATCTATCTATCTAATGGGCATTAGATGGCCTATACGCTTTTGGAAATATGTAAACTACTTAAATGAATTTGCTCAGTGGGATAGCTTAAACGTGCTTTATAAATATTCAATCTAATTTCTTCTTCAATTCTATAAATATTTGATTAACTTTAAACGTAGAAAGAAGTGTGTGTTAGAAGTCCTATCCATTCTATCGATTATTTAAATAATCCCATTAAAATAATTAATTGCATATCATACATTCATGAAAACTTAATCAACACAATTCCAGCCAATAAGTCTTGAATTTTTGTAAATTGTTGAAAATGCCAATGCTAAAATTAACATTGCGCACACAAATGAATATTTATAGTATCCACGACACAGAAGTAATAATTCCGAGACGATTGTCATTAGTTGCCAATGATAATGGAGCGCAAAGACAAGTGAGGTTACAGGCGAGAACTATGAACTTTTCGTTCCGTTTCCGCGCCTCGCAGACTACTTACATGCTAATAAGTATTATTAACGCAGCCTTGGTGCAGAAATAGCCATACCATTGCGAATTGCCTAGAAATGCGATCGTTTCGAATAACGAGGAAACGACGACGACGCCGATTGTCATTAAATATCTCATGTCGTGCACGAGTGAATATTTCTGTCGGGAAAATGAAATAAATTGCTCTTTAAAGGGAATATCAAGGTTTATTGATGGAAACTGACGTAAGAACCTTCAATGAAATTAACGCGTTTGTTAATATTGTTTTATTGATAAATTGGTTTTAATGTTATTTCTAAATTTCACCCACTGAGCAAAAAATGTCTCTAAATGTAAAGCTGACTATTTCGATTTTTTTGTTGTTAATAAAACTACTTAATAATACAGTATGGCTACTAATTAATAGTACTGAAATTCAGTTTACAAGTTTCAGTTTCAGTATTATAAATTAATAGCCATACTTATAATAATAAACAGTTAAGGATTATTGATGGAAACTGACGTAAGAACCTTTAATAAAATTAATGCGTTTGATAACATTGTTAAATTGATAAATTGGTCAAATAACAAATCTTTATTATCAGAGAATACAAAATACATACAGAGAGTTTTATGTAACACCGAACATTTTTATAACGAGAATTTTTTTTTTAAGTATCCATATGCATACGTTGCACATTTTCCGATGCTCACTTAAATAAAAGAATTCAATTTGAAACTTTAAGCGAAAACACTCGCTCCCAGGCTGAGCATGAAGTAAAATTTCGAGTTTAGAAAACCCTGAAAATTTGGTTTGGTCGCGTAGCGCGAAGCGCGGAGCGGCCAAACCAAATGTTCAGGCTTTTCTAAACTCGAAATTTTACTTCATGCGCCACCGATACAAAACAGTGACATATTACGAAGTTTAAAACACACTGCTAAACTTTAGATTGAATCAGTGTTTTGTACCGGTGGCGCATGAAGTAAAATTTTGAGTTTAGAAAAGCCTGAAAATTTGGTTTGGTCGCGTAGCGCTTCGCGCTACGCGACCAAACCAAATTTTCAGGCTTTTCTAACCTCGAAATTTTACTTCATGCTTAGCCTGGGAGTGGAAGACACTTGCTTCAAACTTTGGATTGAATTCTTTTAATAAACCTAGCATCGGAAAATGTGCAATGTATGCGTATGGATACTTAGAAAAAGAAAATTCTCGTTATAAAAATGTTCGGTGTTACATTAAACTCTCTGTATATACATACGTTATTCTATACAATAAATAAATAAACCTAAATTCCATTCTGGATATTTAATTATATTCAAAAATGTTTCACCACGGGTTAAGTAAGAAATTAATTAAAGATAACCTAAATTCCTTTTGATAACTGGCTATCGACTAGAGGTCTTTCCGCCGACCTGATAAATTCTGATAAATTGGTTTTAATGTTTCTAAATTTCACCCACTGAGCAAAAAATGTCTCTAAATGCAAAGTTGACTTTCTCGGTTTTTTTTGTTGCTAAGAAAACTACTTAATAATACAGTATGGCTACTAATTTACAGTACTGAAATTCAGTTTGAAAGTATCAGTTTCAGTACTATAAATTAATAGCCATACTTATAATAATAAACAGCTATATTTGTAATCCCAAAGATAATATAAATATAAATAATATAATTCCTTTACATTACAATTCATAAGGTGAGATTTAGTCTGAGTTCTAAATTGGACTCCTATTGTTCTTCTATTGAAACCTTCTCTATTATACAACACAAAAATAAACTACAATAAAACATTGATGTGTTGATTCTGTTAATGAATTGTTGATATTTGAATGAATAGCTACAAACATTTGTTAAATCTATATGATAATTGAACAGATAGGGCGAGTTTTTCTATAAAGTATACGTTTTCCAAATTCAGCCTATTTTCTTTAAATCTTTAGATATTCGTTGTTTTTTTTAAAAGAGTTCAATTTAAAGCTTTAAACAAGTGTTTTCCACTCATAGACTAATCATGAAGTAAATTTTCGAGTTTAGAAAAGCCCCGTGAAAATTTGTCGAGGGTCGCGCAGCGACCCGAGACAAATTTTCTGGGCTTTTCTAAACTCGAAATTTTACTTCATGCGCCACGCGTATAGAACACTGATTTCAAGTGAGGTTTAAATATATATAAATTTCACAATATTTCAGTGTTGTATACGCGTGGCGCATGAAGTAAAATTTCGAGTTTAGAAAAGCCCAGAAAATTTGTCTCGGGTCGCTGCGCGACCCTCGACAAATTTTCACGGGGCTTTTCTAAACTCGAAATTTTACTTCATGCTTAGTCTGGGAGTGGAAAACACTCGTTAGAAGTTTCAAATTGAACACTTCAATAAAAACAACGAATTGTCTAATCATTTACAGATATCACTAATTGTTTGATTTGAGTTATGTGGAGTATTTAATCACAATGAAAAAACTGTTTTTATTCCTTACTTCACTTTTATTTTTATGTGTTAGATGTACATTTCGAGTGCTAAGCACTCATTATCAATAACTAATGCAGCATTAGTTATTGATAATGAGTGCTTAGCACTCGAAATGTACATCTAACACATAAAAATAAAAGTGAAGTAAGGAATAAAAACAGTTTTTTCATTGTGATTTACAGATATATCGAGATTTGTATATTTAAAAGAACAATTTTCTGTATACTCTCAAGTTTAGCTTTTTTTCAACTATTTTCAAGCAGTTTTTTCATACATTTCTGAAAATGTTTTAGGTAGTTTTAAGTTTAAAATATGTGGCTAATACAAATTCTTTTAATAAAACGCACTTCATGTGTTTTGTATGTTTTGTAATTTAGTCCATTTCGATTATTACTATGTTTATATATGATTCAATTTTCGGTCGTGTTATTAAATTTAACACGTGCTGTAAATTTATCATTTACTAACATTCCATCAAATGACAAATTTATTCCCACTGCGTGCTTTTTTTATCTATCTCATACTTATCTAACACAGACGACCACTAAGCGATAACAATGTGATTTCGAACCGTTTTTATTTGTGAATAACAAGTAGCATTCAGATTGTGATTTTTTGTTTTAAGTAAATGTAAATTTATTTGTATTATTATTATTATTAGTTGTAGAATATCGTTAAACATTCAAAAAAAATATAAATTGCTGACAATGACATTTCGTGTAAAGCCGATGGCGAATTTTTAATAGAACAGCATTAAAATGCAATCTTGTAGCGATCTAGATCTATGGCAATAAGGAAATAGATCTCATGTGCGTTTTTTAATTGTGTGTCGTGGAGTTATGATTAAGTAAGTCATTTGCAATTTCACAAGGTTTACACGATATTTTGTATATATATAAATATCTTTATTTCTGAATTATAATTACACAACACTAATTTTACAGCACATAGAAATAAACTACACAAAATTTTTCATTTTTATAGTTCAGAAATTGGCTACCGACCGAAGTTGGTTTTTCCGCCTCGATATTTTGTATTTTACTGTTTTGATTCAATAAAACTTTTAAATTATAAAAAATTACAAATAATCTTATTTGGGTAAAACAGTAAATAATATACAAGGTGTTTTACCCAAAACTCCTCAGATTAATTAACAAGAAACTAAAAATGTTATTAAAGTTTCGTTTGTTGTAACCAATTCTATCTTAATTTGAAGCCTTGAATGATATCTATTCAAGGCTTCAAATTAAGATAGAATTGGTATCACTCATAATTACGGTTTCGCTGTCAGAGGTGTAAGAAAATATCATTCGATGATCAGAACTTTGAAAGTGACTTTTTCTAAATTTTTGTATGATAAAAATGTTTTAAAATACTCTATTTTAAAACATTTTTATCATACAAAAATTTTAGCTTAAATTGGTCATTTTTAAGTTATAACCAATTTTTATATTTTCAAGAACTTTTAATACACACATTTAAAATAGTACAAGTTCTCACAATTAGCATATCTAACAACAAAAATTATTAAAATACATTGGAAATTACAAAACAATAATAATAATAATAATTTAAATTCATTTTTGTTAACATATTTTTTAAATTTTTGTACAAAAGTTATAAAAGATCCTCAAACGTTTTACCGGATTGAAAAATACACATATTGAATCGTTTTCGAAGAAAAACATTACCAGAATCTCAAATAGATCTTTGTCTAATTGCTACACAGCTTGCGTAAATCTTATTAATCAAGTTAGCCATGTCATCTATTGGTTCAACGTAAACCATGTCCTTTAAAGTGCCCATTAAAAAAATAAAGCGGTGTGAAGTCGGTTGACCTAGCTGACCATTTAAATGTGCTATTAGTTTTTAACCACTTCCGAAGAAAATGTGTATTTAAATAATTTGTTCCTATTGCAGCATTATGTGGAGGAGCTCCGTCTTGTTGTAACCACATGCTTTTGAACTGTATCCAATGGTACATTTTTCAATAGCTCTGGAAATTCATTTCTTAAGAAATCCAGATATCGCTGGCCTGTTATTGTTCCTTTGTAAAAATAAGGACCTCCTAAATAGCCATTTATTATGCAACACCACGCATTGATGCCAAATTCGGTTTGGTTGTTTGTAACTTTTGTCCACTTTGGATTAAAAACGTAAAAACAACGTAAAACGTTTGAGAATCTTTTATAACTTTTATTCAACAATTAAAAAAACATTTTTAACAAAAAAGAAATGATATTATTGTTATTATTATTGTGTTGTCATTTTTAAATATTTTTATTGTTAGATATACTAATTTTGAGAAGTTGTACTACTTTAAATGCGTATACAGCGTGTAAACGAACTACTGTACAGGCTCTCTACCACATAAGGGGCAGCGTTTAAATAAACAATACCTGCATTTGAAATTACCATACCTTTAGTAGATAGCTCACAAATAATTATTAAAAATAATTAATAATAATAGGCCACATGTTTATGGTACCTGGTATACGCGCACATTGCGTAATTTAAGAGAGATTCCACATAGACTGGTAGTTTTTAAACCATTTGGATATCGAATTACACCATCCAGAGAAAAGTGGGTCAGATTGTGAAGAATTATGTCTATGTTGTTATTGTGATTTTTTTTTATACGTGACCCAGTTTCATCTAGTAATTCTAGACAGTGTGTGTGTGTGTGTGTAGTGCGTGCTAAGTGATTTATACGTCTCGATAGTGCGTGCGAAGTGATTTATGCACCTCGCAGTAGTAAAAGTAAATAAAAAATACAACAACTTACGCATCCACGAAAAATATCATGAACACAGGTAACCAAAAGTTCTCAAAAAGTAAAAAATGCATGAAAAATTATGAAAAATCCAATATTTTTTTTCCGATTTTATTTTTGCTGCAATTGGTGTCAAAATATTTTGTGTATACGCCCTTAAGAGGATGTACATTAGTTCGATTACACGCTGTATTATAAGTTCTCGGAAATAAAAAGAATGGGTATAGCTTAGAAATGCCCAATTTAATTTAAAATATGCATATGATAAAAATGTCTTAAAATATTCTATTCTTTTAGCTTAACTCACTTCTAAAGTTCTGATCAATGACATTTTCTCATGCCTCTGACATCGAAACCGTAATTATGAGTGATACTAATTCTATCTTAATTTAAAGCTTTGAATGACATCTATTGATTACAACAAACGAAACTTTAATAACATTTTTAGTTTCTTGTTAATTAGTCTGGGGAGTTTTAGATGAAACATCCTGTATAAGGATTTTTTTTAAGTATACATATTTCGATGTATATATTATACATTTTTAAGCATTCGTTAATTTTATACAATTTTATAAAATCAAAGTTTCTGCTTAATTTGAATATTAATGTGATTTTAATTAAAATTAGTCTTTCTTTAAAAACTATTTTTTTCCTGTAATGATTAAACATAATAATATTTTAGTAATGATTTTAATTGAAATCTGGCAAACAGCGAAATACGTAGACTTGTATACATAGTCAATAGATAAGATACTTTTGTTTGTTGAGGCGGATTATAAACATATTAACAACAATACAATGTAATCATTTCAACTTCTTAACCTTTAAACGCTTGATAAGAAAATACAGGAAATTTTTGTTTTAAGTATGCATACACTAGGCCGTAGCCAGAAAAAATTAAATAAAAAGGGTGGGGGGTTTAATGGTAAAAATAATAGTTTTCCTTTTATAGGGCCGCTTTTACGTACAAAAATTTAACATTTAAAAATTTCGGGGAGGGTTTAAACCCCCATATCCCCCCTCACCCTCACCCTGGCTACAGCCTTGCACACACAGAGAGTTTTTCTTCAAAGTATACGTATTTCAAATTTACCATATTTTCTTTACATCTTCAGATATTAGTTGTGTTTTTATACGAGTTCAATTTGAAGCTTTAAACGAGTGTTTTGCACTCCCAGACTAAGCATGAAGTAAAATTTCGAGTTTAGAAAAGCCCCGTGAAAATTTGTCGAGGGTCGCGCAGCGACCCGAGACAAATTTTCGGGGCTTTTCTAAACTCGAAATTTTACTTCATGCGCCACGCGTATAAAACACTAAAATATTGTGAAATTTATATATATATATATAAACGTCACTTGAAAATGTTTGTTGAAAAAATTAAACTCAAACTTTAAACATCCATCATGAAATCAAGTTTTATGACATACATTTGTAATTAACAACGATTTAAAGGTTAGTCAATTCTTAATACATCTGTTAAAAATATTATTTTGATTATTCAGCCTATTTTTAGTTTTGTGTATCTTAAAAATGTTTATTCAACTCACACAGAAGGTTTTATAAAAATAACGACTATATTTTAAACTTCACAATATTTCTGTGTTTTATACGCGTGGCGCATGAAATAACATTACGAGTTTAGAAAAGCCCAGAAAATTTGTCTCGGGTCGCTGCGCGACCCTCGACAAATTTTCACGGGGCTTTTCTAAACTCGAAATTTTACTTCATGCTTAGTCTGGGAGTGCAAAACACTTGTTTAAAGCTTCAAATTGAACTTTTTTAAAAAAGAACAACAAATATCTAAAGATTTAAAGAAAATAGGCTGAATTTGGAAAACGTATACATTAAAGAACAAAATTCTGTATCTGTTCAATTATCATATTATAGATTTAACAAATGTTTGTAGCTATTCATTCAAATATCAACAATAAAATGTTTATTAAATCATTGATAATGTCTCACAAATAATAAATGCTGGCTTTATTGTAACATTACGGAATTCCTAATCGGTGGAATTTATAAGTTAAAGATAATACCATTTATCAATTATACAATTAATTTATTGTTTGAAATATAATAGATGTTATAAGTATACATGCCCCAAATATAAGTATACATGCCCTAATATACTATATACGCTGTAAATGTTCAGATATTCGTTGTATTTTGAAATGGCCTAAGCATGAAGTAAAATTTCGAGTTTAGAAATGACTGAACATTTGGATTTGCCGAGGCGCGCGAGCGAAGCTAGTCGCGCCCCGGCAAATCCAAATTTTCAGGCTTTTCTAAACTTGAAGTTTTACTTCATGCGCCACGCATATTAAACACTAAAATATTGTGCAGTTTAAAATATCGTAGATATTTTTATGAAACCTCCTGTGTGAGTTGAACAAACATTTTCAGGAAACACAAAGACTCTAAAAATATTCTAAATTTTCGAAATAATTAAAACATATTTTTAAGAGATGTATTAGGAATTAAGTAACCCTTAAATTGCTATTCTTGACAAATTTGTGTCATAAAAATTGTAATTATAATGGATGCTTATAGTCGGAGCTTAATTTTTTCAACAAACATTTTCAGAAAACACAAAAACTCTAATATGGGCTAAATTATTGGAAAAATAAAAAAAACTTTAAGAGATGTATTAAGAATTGAGTAACCTTTAAATCGCTGTTAATTACAAATTTGTGGCATAAAAATTGTATACATAATGGATGCTTAAAGTTGGAGTTTAATTTTTTTACAGTTTTTAAACGATTTCTAAAGCCAAAATGTTGGTGACATAATTTTTTTCTCCAGAAAATAAATAAACTACGTTATTTCTTATAATGATAAGATTAACTGTGTTTTTTCAGATTTATAAAAAAATCTAAATTTCAATCGAAAAATCGCCTTGTTGTTAAGTTAAACAAACATTTTCAGGAAACACAAAAACTCTAAAAATAAGCAACATTTTTGAAATAATCGAAAAATTATTTTTAAGATATGTATTAGGAATTAAATAACCTTTTAATTGCTGTTAATTACAAATTTGTGGCATATAAACTGTATTCATAATGGATGCTTAAAGTTGCAGATTTATTTTTTCTACAGTTTTTAAACGATTTGTAAGGCCGAAATGTTGGTGAAATCATGTTTTTTTTTCTCGAGAAAATAAGTAAATTACATTATTTCTAATATTGATAAGAACAACTGTGATATTTTCAGGTTTTTTAAAAAATCAAAATTTTAATCGGAAAATCGTATATTTGGTGAAGGTATGGAAAAATTTAAGATAAAAAAAATAATTTCAAAAAAATATAAAAAAATCGGAGACCCCCATACCAATATCAGTAGTAATGTGCGCTATTTGTTTTTGCGGAAAACAAATATTTTGCGAAAGTTTTGCACTTTTAAAAATTTCAGAAAATTCATCAACCTATTAAATTTGATTTTTGAGCACCCGTACTAAGCACAATTTTTAAGTCCAGAAAACGTGTTGTATATCAAATTAAAGCCCTTTCAGTTGTGAATTGTTAGCTTCTAGAATAAATTAAATCAAATAACTTTTTTATGAAATAGATCACTTTAAACACACCAAGTGCAAAAGTTGTAAATGTGCTTTTTTGAATAAAACGTTTATTAAATGCTAAATTTTGACAATACAAAAAAAATTTTTGGTAAGGTATTTTAAAGAGATTAAATAAATTACACTATTTCTAATATTGATAAGATTAACTGTGATTTTTTCAGATTTTCAAAAATATAAAAAATTTCATCGAAAAATCGCAAGTGGTATGGAAAAATTTCAGAAAAAAAAAATATATTTAAAAGAAAATCCAAAAAAATCAGAGATCTTCATCACAATATTAGTAATAAAGTGCGCTATTTGTTTTTGCAGGAAAAAAAAATTCGCGAAAATTTCAGAAAATTCATCAACCTACTAAACTTGATTTTTGAGCGTCCGTACTGAACACAATTTTCGAGTTTAAAAAATGTTTTGTACATTAAATTAAAGCCCTTTCAATTGTAAACCGTTATCTTTTCGAATAAATTAAACCAATTAATTTTTTCATGAAATAGATCACTTTAAATACACCAAGTGCAAAAATTGTAAATGTGCTTTTTTGAATAAAACGTTGATTAAATGCTAAATTTTGAAAATAAACAAAAAATATTTTAAAGAGTATATTTTAAACTTCGCTTGAAATTAAAGTTTTATACGCGTGGCGCATGAAGTAAAATTTCGAGTTTAGAAAAGCCCCGTGAAAATTTGTCTTTGTACTACGCGGGGCTTTTCTAAACTCGAAATTTTACTTCATGCTTAGTCTGGGAGTGGAAAACACTCGTTTAAAGCGTCAATTCAAGCCATTTTCAAATAAGACGAATTTCTGAAAATGTATAGCGTATACAGTATTATATTATTGTATGTATACTTAAACGAAAAACATGTCTAGACTAACATACCTTATTTTACGCCCAAATATATAAATTTAACCAAAAAAGCCCACACCTCTTTAAGAACCTCAATTTTGGGTAAAATCCCTCAACATTTCAGAAAATTCATCAACCTACTAAATTTGATTTTTGTGCTCCCGTACTAAGCACAATTTTTAAGTTCAAAAAACGTGTTTAATACACCAAGTGCAAGTGCTGTCGAGGGTCGCGCAGCGACCCGAGACAAATTTTCTGGGCTTTTCTAAACTCGAAATTTTACTTCATGCGCCACGCGTATAAAACACAGATTTCAAGTGAGGTTCAATATATATAAATTTCACAGCATTTTAGTGTTTTATACGCGTGGCGCATGAAGATAAATCTCGACTAGTAAAAGATCTCACAGATTTGAAACCTAGTCTCGCCCACACAATTTAATAAGCTGGCTCTTTGCGGCACCGATTCAAGTGCTCTGGCTCTTTAAGGTCAGCAAATCAATTTCTGAGTAAGTTGACTCACTCTATCTTTGAATCCAGCAAGATAAATCTCGACTCAAGAAGATCTTACAGATTTAAAAGCAAGTCTACTCTAAGATCGCTCGTTGAGTTCCCTTTAAACTGAGTCACCTGGCTCAGCGACTTGGGTACTCTGGCTCTTTGAGTCCTGCAAGTCAAGTTCTAAGTAAATTAACTCACTTTACTCTTCGAGCACAGCAAGATAAATCTCGACTAGAGAAGATCTTACAGATTTAAAACCGAGTCTCGCCCACACAATTTAATAAGCTGGCTTTTTGAGCTACGGATTCAAGTGCTGTGTAAATGAACTTTTTTGAATAAAACGTTGAGTAAATGCTAAATTTTAAAAATAAAAAAAAAAAATTTTAGAGTATATTTTGAGCTTCGCTTAAAATGAGTGTTTTATACGCGTGGCGCATGAAGTAAAATTTCGAGTTTAGAAAAGCCCCGTGAAAATTTGTCTCGGGTTGCTGCGCCACCTTCGACAAATTTTCTACGCGGGGCTTTTCTAAACTCGAAATTTTACTTCATCCTTAGTCTGGGAGTGAAAACACTCGTTTAAAGCTTCAATTTGAGCCATTTTTAAATACGACGAATATCCGAACGTTTACAGCGTTTACAGTATATCGGGGTATGTATACTTAAAGGAAGAAAATGTCTAGACTCTAACCCACTGTGCAAAAAAACAAACAATTAACGTCATATCAACTTAATGATAAAACATCACTTCAATGTGTTTGCTCAGTGGGAAGTTACCCCAAAATATATAAATTACCCCAAAGAAGAAAACCGACACCTCTTTAAATACCTCAATTTGGGGTAAAATCCCTAAAATCGGCAGCGCTGCTGAAATCCATTTTTTTCCAGGTAGGGTCTCCCATAAATTTTGCCTACAAACCCACTCAGCTCTAGCTACGCCACTGATCTTTAATATTTTTCCACACAATACCATTTCTATGCAATATTTTTTTGTCTTCTGATTCTTTATAGAAACAAGTTGCACAAGTTTTTTCTATAGTATTCGCGATTTTTTCGATTTCCTTTTCTGCAAATGCGCGATTTATGTAACCCAAGCCGCCCTATTACGAATATTATTATTATAATAAAATCGAGCCATTACGCAATATCAGCTGATAATTGGGTAATTAAGGGGAATATAAATGATAATTCATGAGAGACCTGTTTCTCAGATATTACGTGAAGATTATGTAGATATCGTTATGTGGAGTGTGTGTGTTCTTTTTTAATGATAAGATCATTTTATTCAATTGCGTAATCTTTGTCGAGTGCTACATTTACAAAAATATATACTTATATCAATTTGTGTAATTAATTTATAGATAAATAGTTCATATTAGTTAAAGCTTAAATTGTTTTAACTAATATGAACTATTTATCTATAAATTAATTACAGAAATTGATATGAGTGTATATTTTTCGGGGTATGTAATATAAGCTTTAAAATAATTTTACATCATTTTTGTCAGAAACTAGTTTTTTTTTTGATTTTTGATAGTAATCATTTAAATCACTTATGTAGTTGCAGATAATATAAATATATTTTATGTTGCAAGAATTTAACTGCTTGTGTACAATTTAAATACAGGGAATTTTTCTTTTAGGTAAACATGTGCAGAAACTGTCAATTTTCCGACATGCGTTGTTTTTTAAAAGAGTTCAATTTGAAGGTTTAAACGAGTGTTTTCCACTCCCAGACTAAGCATGAAGTAAAATTTCGAGTTTAGAAAAGCCCCGTGAAAATTTGTCGAGGGTCGCGCAGCGACCCGAGACAAATTTTCACGGGGCTTTTCTAAACTCGAAATTTTACTTCATGCGCCACGCGTATAAAACACTGATTTCAAGAGAGGTTAAATTATACATTTATTTTACAGCATTTTAGTGTTTTATACGCGTGGCGCATGAAGTAAAATTTCGAGTTTAGAAAAGCCCAGAAAATTTGTCTCGGGTCGCTGCGCGACCCTCGACAAATTTTCACAGGGCTTTTCTAAACTCGAAATTTTACTTCATGCTTAGTCTGGGAGTGGAAAACACTAATTTAAAAATTCAAATTGAACTTTTTTGAAAAACAACGAATTAGTAAATATTTAAAGAAAATAATCTGTATTTACAATACGCATATTTAAAAGAAAAACCTCCTGTATGTACTCATATAGAATATCAAACTAATAAGGCATATGTTCCGTTATACAGTTGTATGTATGTCGATAGAAATTAAAATAGTGAATATTTATCCAGTTTACTTGTTCTTCTGTAGTTCAATACCTATTCATTCATTCGCACTGCGTTAACAAACAAACAACGCACTTCGCACTCATCATTTTTATTATTCGTTATGATAAAATTCGGCAGGTACTATAAACTAATACATAGTCAAAACTGCTTTCTGCAATTTTGTTATTTCAGCGCCATCTCGTATCCCAGAAACACACAACCAGCAAAAATTTGCCCTCTTATGATCAATTATTCACACGGTTTATTTCGTGTTTTCGCTTTTTAGAAAACACTGATCGGTTTTTGATTTGATTTCGAGTTTTTAAGTGTTTGTGTTTATTTATTTATCTACGTGGCTGGTCGACAGAGCTGCAAAGTTATGAGAAATTTTATAATGTCAAACATCACCAAATTTATACCAGTTAAGTCAGGTTCTTAGAGAGAGGTTATAATATTGAGTGACAATGAAAATATGCAAATTAAAGGAACTATCGAAAGAGAAGAACATTTTAATTTTTGTCACATCAATAGACAATTAACTGATAATTCCAAAGTTTGACACACTAACAAAATTTTACGTGTCCCAAAATTTTGTTTCCACCGATTGTACATTTAGTAATTAAAATAAACCAGTGGAGTAAAAGGATTAATTACGCAAGAAAAACAAGTGCTAGTGTTTTGATTCGTAAGTGAAGTTGTGCTTAACGGATAATTAAAGATAAAATCTAGCATTAGAAATTTGGATTTAAATGATCGTCTATCATTAATTAAGAGGTTAGTGCGATGGATTCATTCTTTCTATTTAGGGATGTTAATTGTGCGGGCTTTAAAGCCCGCGCTATTTATTTCGCAAGAAGAAGAAGAAGGGAAACTGTTGTTGAATTTGAAAAATAAATAGTTTCAGAAAAACTATAGACGCTTAGAATCGGGAAATTATCGAAGTACTTAAAGATCTTTGTCTTTGTTATCAAAAAGAAAAAAAAACATAATTTCGTTTTATTCCCATCATTCGGTGTCAACTGTTTCCACTTTTTTAAGACCATTTAGGAAATACATAAATCTATTTTTTTGCTTTTTTTTACTGTTTAAGAAAGCCATAAGTCTACTAAAATTATATGTAAAATATTATTTTTAAAGTGGCAAAAACTATGTGGATGTTTTCATAGTCTCACTTGAAAATAACACCTTTATTATAAAACTACCCACTGAGCAAAAAACAAACAAATGACGTTGTATCAACTCGCAAGAATAGCGAAATAAAACAGTTAACCTGTGAATTGGAAAACCTTAAAAAAACCGTAAACATTAGTCCGAATCCAAACCAACAACTAGTGAAAGAAAATGATATCTTGATACAGAATTCTATAAATTCAAATCCTAGTAAAAAGGCATTAAACACAATTGCTTCAATAGATGAATCTACGTAGTCAGATATTGCCAGAAAATCCGAGGTAGAAAATATGCAAACCAATAACAACAAAAAAGTCAGAATGCCAAGCCCAATAAAAACATCGGAAATTAATATAAATCAGGAAAGTAGATCATCACAGCCAAATGCGGTCAATGAACCTGACAATAATAATCGATGGACTGTAGTAAAACATAAACAAAACAAAAAATCGTACAAATTCAACGGTGAAGCAAAAACATCAACACTACCTGTCGCAGTTATCCCAAGGAGAAAATGGATATTTGTAACACGGCTGGATAAGGATGTTGATTGTCAAATGATCAAATCTTATCTAACGGAGGGAGCAGGCGAGGCATCTTACAAAATTGAACAAATTAAACCAAAGTACGATAATGCAATTTACACTTCTTTTAAAATTGGAGTTCCGATTGAATTCGAAGATAAAGTAATCAATGTAACATTTTGGCCAAAAAATTGTCTCGTGAACAGATTTTACTTTAAGAAACAGACAGACGCAAGTGGTCCTAATTTTCAATCAAGTCCGAAAAATCGAATAAAAATTTAAGATCAAGTAACACTCAAACTTTTAAAATACTACATCAGAATGTAAGATGCTTAAGGAACTCAATAAACAACATTGAAGCTCTAATGGAAGAAATTAGTGAATGTCAGGTATTGGGTATAACCGAACACTGGCAAACTTGTGAACAATTAGATATGTGTAAAATTAGGAACTTTGTTCTTATCTCCTCTTTTTGTAGTGCTGAGAATCAACATGGCGGTGTAGCGTTGTACTCTCACAAAAACCTTGGTGCTAAATCAATTTATTTGGAAGATATTTGCTCTCCAAATTTATTTGAATGTGCGGGTGCGGACATTAAGTTCGGCGATAAGACAATATCTGTTGTAGTAGTTTATAGACCTCCTTTAAATGACTCTAGTTCGTTAAAATCCTTCTTTGAACGCTTAGGATGTTTATTGCATAAACTAAGCAGTCTTAATAATATATACTTCGTTATGGGTGATTTTAATATTAATTTATTAAGTGATAAACTTGCATCTAATCAATTCAAAAACATATTGGAATCATTTTGTGCATATTTAACTGTTAAAGAACCGACTCGTATTACAGATGGTTCTCGCACTTGCATTGATAATATAAAAACCAACGCAGATAGAGGTATAAATACTCTAGTATTTAATTGATGAGGCGGATACATGATGAAACTCCATAATACTATTTGAAATAAAACAACGCAGTTGGGAGGGTTTCACTTTTATTGTTGAACACTGCCAACAATAAAAGTGAAACCCTCCCAACTGCGTTGTTTTATTTCAAATACTCTAGTGTTAGATGCTGCTATATCAGACCATACTGGGCAATTACTCAAATATGAAACAAACCACCGATATCAATCATTAGTAAAAAAAATACGAATTTACTCAAACGGAAGTGTTAGTAACTTTACACTAGACATATAGAACGAAATGTTTAATGATGTATTTGTTGCCAAAGGTGTAAATGAAAAATATAAAATCTTTATAAACATTTACTTAAGGTATTTCTACAAACACTTTCCTTTGCGTAAAGTAAGAAACACAGAACAAACAAAAATATATAATTCCGATGCTATAAAATCAAGCAAAGATAGGATGTTGTTATTTCAAACTTTGTCAAAATATAAGCCAGAATATGTCGAGGTATTTAAATGTGCACAGAGGGAATATAATCAACTACTGTCAGATGAAAAGAAAAAGTTCTATGAAAATAAAATGAAAATTTCAAATAATCGCTCAAAAACAATGTGGAAAATAGGTAGTGATGTAGTAGGTTCAAAGAAGAAGAAGAAACAATATCTACCTAATAATGTTGATCTCCATTTACTATCGACTAAATTTAACAAACATTTTAATGAAATTTCAGAAAACTTAAGCCATTTTTTTGTTAATAATGAACCCTATGTATGTGAAATACCTATCAACAATAATTCAATATTTCTGGAGCCTGTTACATAGCTTGAACTAATTAATATTGTGAATAACATCCAAAATAAAAATAGTACAGGTTACGATGAAATTCCAATATGTGTCATCAAAAAAAGTATATTCTGTATTGTAAAGCCTCTTTTGTATATTATTAATGCAATGTTTGAGACTGGCATTTTTCCGGAACAGCTTAGACATTCGATTTTGGTGCCTATTTTTAAAGGTGGGAATTCAGAGGAACTGTCCAATTATAGGCCAATTAGAATTTTAAGCAATATATCTAAGCTATTTGAAGATATAATTTATAGACGCCTTAAACATTTTTTTATAAGATATAAATTAATATCTGACAATCAACATGGATTTCTCACCGGTAAGAGTATAGAGACCGCTTTATTTGATTATGTTAACTTAATACTAAACGCCTTAGAGGAACGACAGATTGCGTGTGGTGTTTTCCTCGATGTTTCCAAGGCTTTCGACTCAATTGACTTCAATATTCTACTGTCCAAGCTCTATAATGTGTGATTATTGTACCCACGCTTATGTTTCTTATATTTTTTTTATTTTTCATTTGTATTTTGTGTATTTTTAATATATACCACCTGACATGTTCAATCTATATTATATGTAGCTGACTGAATCAATAAATAAATAAATAAATATAATTATAGCATTCGAGGTGTTGCCAATAACCTGATAGAATCATACCTTTAAGGGAGGTATCATGCAACAAAGTTGAACGACAATACTAAGGGAGTCAGTGTTATGTCGGAAGTCTTGGGGATGTCGGCGGTAATCCCGCAGGGTAGTGTTCTTGGCCCTTTTTTGTTTATTGTCTACATTAATAATTTATTTCTAAATAAACCAGATCATTTGAACATACTAAATTATGCCAATGATACAAACCTCTTATTAAAAGGCAGTGATATAAATTATATTGAAGAAGCCGGAAATCTTGGTATGAATTATGTACTCAGTTGGTTCCAGGATAATAAACTCTTAATAAATGTAAATAAAACAAAATGTCTATTTTTCAAGACAATCCAGTCAACTAAAATGCCAAATTGCTTAAAATTAAATGATATTAATTATCGTACTACAAGTACTGCTACATTTTTAGGAATTACTCTCGATGAAACCTTGACATACGAGATACAAATTAATATTATATCTTCAAAAATTAGTAAATCGAATTATGGTTTGAGAATGCTGCTAAGATACAGTCATTTCTCCATTTCAAAAATATTCTACTACTCCAATATATATATTCGCATCTTAGATACGGGATTATATTCTGGGGTAGTAGTACAGATGCTACTAGAGTATTCATTTTACAAAAAAAAAGCCGTTCGAATACTGTATGGACTCAAGTACCGCGAGAGCTGCAGAGGTATTTTTCGTAGTAATTGCCTCCTTACGCTATATTATATGGCTTATACATATTCGAATGTGTCAAATTTCTTTGGCGTAATAAGCATAAGTTCAGTGGAAATGTTATGGAAAATAGTCGTAATACTAGACATGGTCAAGTTTATCGCTTACCGAAACATAGTCTAACAGTGTATGAAAGGGGTCCGTTTTACTCTAGCATTAATATATTTAACTTGTTACCAAAAGAAATAAAAGAAACAACTCGATATAATATCATGAAAAGTAAACTACATGCGTGGCTATGTTCTATTGAACCCTATTCCTTGGCAGAGTTTTATGCATCGCTGTAAACATAATAGTTATTTTAAGTGTCATGTGTGTGTTTATATACATATGTAACTGAAACTGACAATTTTCTCGCTACAATGTAACATTTTAGTAAGTTTGTATTGAGAAATAAATACTATTCTATTCTATTCTATTGTGGCAACATTAAACGTTGTTTTAATTTTGATGAAGTATTACTTAAATGGATTTGCTCAGTGGCAAAAATAAGACGTTTAAAAAAAACACTCATAATAAATATCAGGGCTGGGCAGGATTCGAATCATTCAGGATTCGAATCCTGGATTCGAATCCTTTTAGAGGATTTAAAAGAGTCATTCGAATACTTTAGTTAAACTAGAATCGTTACATTTTTTAAGAGGATTCGTATTCGAATCCAAATGCGGGTGATTCGAATACTCATAAAAGGATTCGAATATTTATAAAAGGATTCAAATACTAACAAAAGGATTAGAATACTTACAAAAGGATTTGAATCGTCAAAAATAATTCAATTTAATTGTGAGGATTAACCTAAACAAAATGTTTTTCGTGTGTTTTTAAATTTCTCGTTAAATCACTGTTTAATACGCGTGGCGCATGAAGTCAAATTTCGAGTTTAGAAAAGCCCCGTGAAAATTTGTCTCGGGTCGCTGCGCGACCCTCGACAAATTTTCTACGCGGGGCTTTTCTAAACTCGAAATTTTACTTCATGCTTAGTCTGGGAGTGGACGACACTCGTTCAAAACTTCAAACTGAATACTTGGATAAGAACAATAAATGACTGAACATGTTTTTAAAGTTAATAATCTAGTTTTAAAAATTTAGTTTAGCATTATTTGAAGTAAAGCTGACATGCATGTCTCGCGTCTATTTAAAAACGACAACACAGAATTTATCTATATGTATACTCCCAAAGAAAACCCACAGATAATGTAACACTTTTTCGATCCTTCTAAATTAAAACCTTTGAAAATAATCAACAAATGCAAAAAGCTTAATTATTGGGAAACTTTTTACATTAAGAATTCAATAGAAAAAGGATCGCTCGTTACTAATGACAACTTAGAAACGTTTAACACCCCGCTGCTGGATATGTTTGTCTCTTTACGCCCCAACAATTAGGTAATGGTTTAATCCCCTTTAGGTATAAAACGCACACCGCTCCTCTTGTAACATCATTCTTTTAATAACTTTAAAAATGGTCGTCTGACCAAAACTAGTCAGTTTTTCAAAACTAAAAACAAATAGTGAAACAACAACCAAGTGTTTTTTTTATACATTTTTTAAACAAAGTTTAAATCCAGTGTTTTTAAAATGTTTCACCAAGTCTACAATTAAAAGATTAATGTAACACTAGTGTCATAAAATTAATACAAATATGGATTGAAATAAATAAAAAGGATGAAAGGATGAAAGCTATAATTAATAGAATAAAGATGAAAATACGCAGGAATAATTTCAATTGAGTTAAAATACATGAGAATTATTAGAATCATAGGAATATGGTTTTTTTGAGTTACGTGTAGATTTCAACTAACTTGATTTTTTTTTTTTTTTTTATTGGGTTTGGCTTTTTGCCTGGCCTTAGTTACTAGACTATTAGCCATCATCAATTTTTATAATTTGTATACATTTGTTTATTTTAACTTATTACTAAGTACATATAACTATATATTCAGACGTCACAACACATTCACACACACCCATAGACTCCGGGACGAATATTTTTCGTTGGAAAAATTACTCGCCCCGGCTGGGAATCGAACCCAGATCACCGCCGTGAACGATTGGCGAAACCAGCGACTTAACCGCTCGGCCACGGCGGGCCCAACTAACTTGAAATGAAAACACTAACACTCTTCACAATATTTTTTATTTTTGCTAGACGTACATTTCGAGTACTATATACTCCTTATCAATAGCTTACTGATAATGATCTAGCAAAAATAAAAAAAATAAAATATTGTCAAGAAAATTTTATTATGTAAAATTACGAAAAACTTCGTATTAATTAGAAATATACTTATGGCTTAAAATATACTAAAATTAATACAATCAAACTAAGATGATTAAAGGCAAGTATCTTAGATCAGTGGTGCGCCGTTACCCGTGGATCAAGTAAACATTTTTCGGGGTCACAAATTTTAAAGAAATTTATTTGACGAAAAATTTCAGGATTTTCTTCAAAATGTAATTAAGTTGGCAATTAATAAAACGCCTATTGCCGGTTTTTTTGTTGTTGTTGTTGTTATGTACATACATTTTTTTAGTCTACATGTAAATGCAATTACTTTTAATTTAAAAATTTAATTACAATCTTACAATGATAAGATTATTTTGTATATTTTTTGTTGTAAAAGGGAGATACCGTTATAAAAAAGAATGAATAAACTTTAAGTCACATAAATTGTAACAGAGAAAATGTGAGGCTCATCAAAATTTTGTGTAGATTTCAACAGCGACGTTAGCCTTTATTTATTTCACATATTTATCTTCACAATCTGAAATGTCAAAGTTTTCCGACATTTATCTGATTTAAGATTATTTTCCCTGACCATTTAATATAACTTTCTTCTGGGGCAACCCCCAGTTTGTTAAATTGTTTTCATTGTTTTGGTCAATATTGAAGTTGGTTTTATAAATTTTTACGTGTTTTGTAATTTTTATCATTTAGATTTTGACAAATTTAATAATACCATATGGCTTTCTTGTTACTGTTTTGGTTAATTTGAATAAAATACCATGACTTTTCTCGGTCTTTCCCGGTTTGAATGAGATTCATTGAATTTTTTATTTACGTAATTTTCAGGCATTCGTCGATTTTATAATAGAGTTCAATTTAAAGTTTTAAACGAGTGTTTCCACTCCCAGACTAAGCATGAAGTAAAATTTCGAGTTTAGAAAAGCCCCGCGTAGAAAATTTGTCGAGGGTCGCGCAGCGACCCGAGACAAATTTTCACGGGGCATTTCTAAACTCGCGCGACCCTCGACAAATTTTCTACGCGGGGCTTTTCTAAACTCGAAATTTTACTTCATGCGCCACGCGTACAAGACACTAATTTGAAGTGAAGTTCAAAAAATAGCGCTGATAAATATAACAAAGCTGAAATAGCCGTGAAAATTTGTCTCGGGTCGCTGCGCGACCCTCGACAAATTTTCTACGCGGGGCTTTTCTAAACTCGAAATTTTACTTCATGCGCCACGCGTACAAGACACTGGTTTGAAGTGAAGTTCAAAAAATAGCGCTGATAAATATAACAAAGCTGAAATAGTAAAACCATCTTTTATTTTAGTTAAAATTCGAATTTTTGAATTGTTGTCTAAATGACGTAGCATTTTGACATTAGGGAAATTGACATATTTACATATTTTCGTAACTAGGAAGCTCATCATGTCCGTTTTAAACTATAACATATTTTGTGTGCTTAATTGTATTGCACAGAAGTGTACAGGGTGGTCTAATTTCGATGTTGCTTATGGGGATCTCGGAAAATATAAGAGATTTGAGACTAAGATAATGCCGAAAACAAAAATGCACTATCTTGTTTTTTTTTCAGAAGTTATAGGGAAAATCAGGTTTTCTTGATTTTTAGCTTTAAGTAATATCTTGCCTAGTTTGTGAAATAGACAAAAACTACAAATACCATCTTACACTTTTTTGAGTAGAATCCAGTGGCGTAGGCATTTTTTTATTTTATACACACTTTTTCGAGCTATGGCCAAATATTGTTTATTTCAAATGTAAATCATAGTTGGCTTTGGCACAGTTGAAAAGAGTTTTTCACTGATTTGTATACTATTGTGAATTTATCTTAAAAACAGTGTGCCTATAGAGTAGAAACTAGCTTTTAATCTGCTAAATAATATAATATGGAAGACAACAGCTATTTTTGATTATTTGCATGCTCAGTTTTAATTATGATAAACATTATAAACTAAAATAATAATAATTCTTTTTTGAGTATTAATAATTTTATTAGGCAGAACATAATTTTATTTTAAATATTTATTAACATTTTTATTTATTAAGAAAAAAAAAACATTTATTTAAAATGTTCGAATTGATAGCCAATATTTTTAATGCATCTTTTGCATCTACCTCTTACAGTTCGAATGGCGTTATAAATTTGAATGTTAGGAACATTTCCTATGAAAATCATGAAAATGTTGCTGCAATACGTCTAAATTATAGGCTGCTAGTAAATTCTGTTCTTCAGGTATCCCCATAAAAATCTAACGGTGTCAGATCTTGAGATTTAGCAGGTCACCTAACTAACCGGTCTAACGACCGGTTGCATAATCAAGTTAAAGCTACTTTAAATATTTAAAGTCGACTTTAATATAAAATTCTGTTTCATAATGCAAATTTTAAGCAAAAGTCAGTTTTAAAGTTAAAGACGGCTTTTTGACACTTTCAATAGATAAAGCTGATTTTAAAACTAACCTAAAAATATTCTCAAATGTTAAAGAGGCCCAATCGCGTGCTTGACATGGCTGCGAAGCGAGGGTCATTAATTTCACAAAAAATTGTGTTTATGCATTCAGCGGTACGGATTTCCCCCCCAAATTTTTATTATTAAATACAAATTAAAGATAAGAGTTTACTTGAATCGACCGGGTTAATTGATTAAATTTATTTTATTTCGTTAAGTGGTACATTCAGCCAATTCAGCAAATAATTGAATGCAAATTGATACAGACGTTTTACCTTTTTCGATTGTGACAATTTATTTGTTTTTTTTATTGCAGTTAATTAAGTTAACTTCACTGTTAACAAGTTGAATTAAATGTAATTCCTCTTTGTTTGTACTATTAATTCCTTCAATGATTTTAATGGAATTCATTCCTTTAAAAACCTTAACTTTAAGAAGAAATAGCGCCAGAAAACAAAAACGAATTAAAGAAGTTCTCAGTGATGAAAGATATTGTTACATTTTTGCATAACGTTAGAAATGGATATTGCTTTTGACGTAAATTTCACTTGAACATAATTTGTTATTTATCATTTGTGTTATGTAACTATTTATTACTATATTAAATAAAATACTTAAAAAACCTTTATTATCAGGTCGTAAACGTAAAATTCCTGTAAAGCAATATGAAAAATAGTTTTATCCTTATAAATTGTAATGATTTGAACTAATTTTAACAACATGTGATTATTGAAAATATTTAAAGCACAATGAATGTTCTAAAAATGATATATGGATAATCAAATAAATCAGTTTTTTATAAAACGCCAAAATTAAAGCTGCAAATGTTTGTAATATGTTATTTATACAGGGAGTTTTTCTCTAAAGTATACGTATTCCAAATTCAAGATTTCATTAATATGTGCCTATTTTCAGAGTATTTAAGATGATTGTTCAATTCTACCAATTTAACGTTCAGTTTGTAATTTCTATATTAGATCATTTTATTTATTCTATTTAAGGAAAATTTGTATATATATATATATATTTATTGTAATAAATCTTTAGATATTCGTTGTTTTTTTAAAAGAGTTCATTTTGAGGCTTTAAACGAGTATTTTCCACTCCCAGACTAAGCATGAAGTAAAATTTCGAGTTTAGAAAAGCCCCTTGAAAATTTGTCGAGGGTCGCGCAGCGACCCGAGACAAATTTTCCGGGCTTTTCTAAACTCGAAATTTTACTTCATGCGCCACGCATATAAAACACTAAAATATTGTGAAATTTATGTATATTTGAACCTCACTTGAAATCAGTGTTTTATACGCGTGGCGCATGAAGTAAAATTTCGAGTTTAGAAAAGCCCAGAAAATTTGTCTCGGGTCGCTGCGCGACCCTCGACAAATTTTCAAGGGGCTTTTCAAAACTCGAAATTTTACTTCATGCTTAGTCTGGGAGTGGAAAACACTCGTTTAAAGCCTCAAAATGAACTCTTTTAAAAATCAACGAATATCCTCGACAAATGTTCACGGGGCTTTTCAAAACTCGAAATTTTACTTCATGCTTAGTCTGGGAGTGGATAACACTCGTCAAATTGAACTCATTTAAAAAACACCGGATGTCGGCCTAAAAGAAAAAAATCGTAACACACTTTTTATCAAAATGTTCATTAATTTTAAAAATTAGGACGTTTTGTTTTATGAATTTACAAGATTCCAGTTAATCTTAAAAACCCTGATATTTCCATTATTTTCTTTAATTTTAAAAATTTGGAAAATTTTTATGACTTTTCGCCAATTTTTAAAATCTCTTTTTGTGCGTTTTCGAAACTTTCGTAAAACTTAAAAACTTAGATGATATTTATATATTTTCACGCTTTTAGTTAATTTTCAAATTGTCGACGATTTTTTAGTCAATTTTTGAAAATTTGTCATTTTGCGTGAATCTTTAGGATTTTTGTTAATCTCCAAAATTTCGACATCTTTTGTGAATTTCTCGGATGAAACAATTGACGTCTTTAATACTTTTTTGAGATTCCTATAAACAAATTTAATCTTGAGGATTTTCGTGAATTTCATGGATTTTTGTTGATTTTCAAACGCTAGGAAGCGTCACATACATTTTCAAGATTTCGATTTTTAAAATGTTGACACTTTTCGTGAATTTGCAAGATTTTTATAAAAATATATGTCATTTTTTACTGATATAAAAGTCATAGTTTGTTTGTTCACTGTTAACAAATTTCATAGGTTTTCTAAATATTTACCATATCACGACTTTTCTTATTATTGCATATTTTTTTTTAATTAAACAGAAAAACACAAAACAAGCTATTGACAATTGTCGAACGAGTGTTTTCCACTCCCAGACTAAGCATGAAGTAAAATTTCGAGTTGAGAAAAGCCCAAAGAATTTGGATTTGGACGCGCAGCGTCCAAATCCAAATTCTGGCTTTTCTCAACTCGAAATTTTACTTCATGCGCCACGCGTATAAAAATATTGATTTAATCTAAAGTTTTTTCTCATTTCACAAAAATGATATAATTATTATTTTTATTCAATTTTGTTAATTTAAATCGACATTATTAACCATAAAAACCGTAATAAACAAGGTTTTATTCACTAGTGAACTAAAATTTTTTTAGGTCACTAGTGAGTTAAAAAATTTATTTAAAAATAAATGTAAAGTACATTTTTTTTACAATTTCGTCAAAATTGAATAAAAACATATATACGCCACGTGAATTAAACACCTTTATTCACTCAAAGAAATGATTTCACTCGCGCTGAGGCGCTCGTGAAATCAAAAATCTTTTCGTGAATAAAATCGTGTTTAATTCACTTGATGTATAATATTTATTACTGTTTATTTGTTGTGACATTTTCAATGTCATAATTGAAGTATAAACAATCAAAATGAGGGTTGTGCAACATGATATAATAAAAATAACAATAAAAAGGCGCTACCAACCTATATTCATCACCCTAAAGTCGACTTTTATTAAAGTGGGATCAGAAATTGATTATAAAACGCATCAATATTTAAAGTCGACTTCAACTTGAAGTCGAGTTTTGTTAAAGTCACTTTAATCCAATTGTTATGAAACCGGCCGTAAATGTTCCCAACCAATAAACTTATATTCAAAATCAATCTGCTCCATCTTGTTTCAAGAACAGAACACTTTGCTGTTACAATGGAATAATTAATTAAAATTGAGCATGTAAATGATCAAAAATATAAGCTAGTTTCTACTCTATAGGAACACTGTTTTTAAGATAAATTTACAAAAGTATACATTTTTGAAATCAGTGAAATACATGCTTTTCAACTGTGCCAAAGCCAACTATGATTTACATTTAAAAAAAAAAATTATTTCTCAATAACCCGAAAATGTGTGCCAAAAACTAAAAAATGCCTACGCCACTGGATTCTAACTAAAAAAGTGTCTCGAGAAGGTATTTATAGTTTTTGTCTATCTTACAAATTACGCAAGATATTATTTAAATTTAAAAATCAAGAAAACTCGATTTTGCCCCATAACTTCTGAAAAAAAAAAACAAGATGGTGTATAACACAATAAAACACTTTTAACTTTGTTTGTATAACACAATTTATTTTTATGTGATTGCAGTTTAATAGTAAAACCAAAATTGAACAAGGTAATAGATCAGGAGTATATAAATTAACATGCACAGATTGTCAAGGAGTACATTGGTCAATCTGGTCGTAATTTCAATACTAGATTAAAGGAGCATAACCGGGCTTTTCGGTTGCGACAATGTGATAAGTCATCTTTTGCAAAACATCTCTAAGATGAAAACCATACTTTTGGAAAAGATGTACTTACTATTATTCATTGTGCCGAAAAGGGTCGGAAGATGAATCTCCTTGAATCCCCAGAAATACATAAAGCTAGCGGTAATCCGGGAATCCCCCTAATTAACGACCAGGTCGACCTACTGTATACCCCCATTTTTAAAGCCGTTTTGTAATCCGTTTTCATGTAATCACTTTTTGTATATATACCCGTATTGTTTCCAGTTTTAGACACTTCATGTTTGATAATGGCAAGCTGAATTTGCCGAAACTGCAGTCACATAAAAATAAATTGTGTTATACAAACAAAGTTAAAAGTGTTTTATTGTGTTAAATTAACATGTATAACGAAGTAGAAGCCTCCATAATTTAAAATAAGATGGTGTATTTTTCTTTTCGGCATTATCCTAGTCTAAACAAAAGAGATCGCGATTGCGCCATCACTTTTTTTCTAACTCTTATATTTACCGAGATGCCCATAAGCGACACTGAAATTAGACCACCCTGTACATCTAGTGAGTAAAATAAACTAGTGGAGAGAAAGGATTACTTGGTTCATTTAATATTAAATTCATTTTCACGTAACTCATACTGAAACATTTAACTATTATGAACTTGATTTTGTTTCAGTATGAGTTACGTGAAAATGAATTTAATATTAAATAAACCAAGTAATCCTTTTTCTCCACTAGTTTATTCACAGTGCCGGTATTCCTGAAATTAATCGAACGATCGGTCGCCCGCCAACTGTCAAATACACATGTTAAATCCCTACCTAAATGACAGATTTCATACGAGAAATCGTACGGGTCTGTCAACTTGGCCCCCCCAACTTAAAATTTTCAAATAAAAAATATTGCGCCCGAAAGGTCTTAACTTGCGCTCACTTGCGCCCAAATATTAAAACTTGCGCTGTTAAGGGTAGAAAGTTATAGCGATTTGAAAATAGGGGGGGCTAAGTTGACGCCAGCCCCCCCATCTCGGAATTTTTAACTTTTTCTTTCATAAATACATTCTATGGAACTTGCGCTGTCGATACCACCTAATTTTACAAGTTGCGCTGCAAAAATACACCCCCTATAAACGAAATAAAGGAGGGTGCCAGCCCCCCCACTTTACATTTTTTAAGTTTTATTGCATTGTACACAAAGCTTAGAAGTTGCGCTCACTTGCGCCATCGAAATTTCTTCAATATCAGTTCTCATGAAAAAGTTATGGCATATTTTATATATACTCGAATCCAGTGCGCCTATTCCCATAATCTCCATGCAACTACAGAAGAGTAATACAATAAACATACTTAACTCACAACTACTGTCCATCTTCGTCGAAAAGCATACATTATACAACCAAAACAGTAATTTTCTATAATATTTGTATATTTATTCCAGTGCCGCATCATGGTGGAAATATATATTTTTATTATTACTTAAATAATTTTATTTCCAAAACAAATAACAATAATTCGATTCAATTAATAAATATAACTTTAACAATGCATTTAAAATGCATTTCTGCCGATTAGAAAAGTTGCGCTGTTTTCCCAGTAACGTTACAAATAATTTATTATTTAATTTAATTAAATATTTTCAAAACCAAACGTGAAAATTTAAATTTTTTAAGTGATTTTACTTAAACAATGCATAGGAAATGCATCTATGCCAATGAGAAAAGTTGCGCTGTTTTCCCAGTGGCGTCACAACTAATATATTATAATTTAATTAAATTAAATATTTTTCAAACCAAACGGAAAATTTTGAATTTTCTAAGTGATATTACTTTAACAATGGATAGAAAAAGTATTTATGCTAATAAGAAAAGTTGCGCTGTTTTCCCAGTGGCGTCACAATTAAGTTATTATTATTGAATTAAATTAAATATTTTCAAAACCAAACGGGAAACTTTGAATTTTCTAAGTGATATAACTTTAACAATGAATAGGAAATGCATTTATGCTAATGAGAAAAGTTGCGCTGTTTTCCCAGTGGCGTCACAATTAATTTATTATTATTGAATTAAATTAAATGTTTTAAAACCAAACAATAAATTTTGAATTTTCTAAGTGATATTACTTTAACAATGCATAGAAAATGCATTTATGCTAATAAGAAAAGTTGCGCTGTTTTCCCAGTGGCGTCACAATTAATTTATTATTATTGAATTATATTAAATATTTTCAAAACCAAACAAAAAATTTTGAATTTTCTAAGTGATATTACTTTAACAATGGATAGGAAATGCATTTATGCTAATAAGAAAAGTTGCGCTGTTTTCCCAGTGGCGTCACAATTAATTTATTATTATTGAATTAAATTAAATATTTTCAAAACCAAACGTGAAACTTTGAATTTTCTAAGTGACATAACTTTAACAATGAATAGGAAATGTATTTATGCTAATGAGAAAAGTTGCGCTGTTTTCCCAGTGACGTCACAATTAATTTATTATTATTGAATTAAATTAAATATTTTCAAAACCAAACGGGAAACTTTGAATTTTCTAAGTAATATTACTTTAACAATGCATAAAAAATGCATTTATGCTAATGAGAAAAGTTGCGCTGTGTTCCCAGTGGGGTCACAATTAATTTATTATTATTGAATTATATTAAATATTATCAAAACCAAACAAGAAACTTTGAATATTCTAAGTGATATTACTTTAAAAATAAATACAAAATGCATTTATGCTAATGAGAAAAGTTGCGCTGTTTTCCCAGTGGCGTCACAATTAATTAATTATTATTGAATTTAATTGAATGTTTTTAAAATCAAACGAAAATTTTTGAATTTTCTAAGTGATATAACTTTAACAATGCACAAAAAATGCATTTATGCTAATGAGAAAAGTTGCGCTGTTTTCCCAGTGGCGTCACAATTAATTTATTATTATTGAATTAAATTAAATATTTTCAAAACCAAACAAAAAATTTTGAATTTTCTAAGTGATATTATTTTAACAATGCATAGGAAATGTATTGATGCTAATGAGAAAAGTTGCGCTGTTTTCCCAGTGGCGTCACAATTAATTTATTATTATTGAATTAAATTGAATATTTTCAAAACCAAACGGAAACTTTGAATTTTCTAAGTGATATTACTTTAACAATGCATCGGAAATGCATTAATGCTAATGAGAAAAGTTGCGCTGTTTTCCGAGAGGCGTCACAATTAATTTATTATTTTTGAATTAAATTAAATATTTTCAAAACCAAACGGGAAACATTGAATTTTCTAAGTGATATTACTTTAACAAAGAATAGGAAATGCATTTATGCTAATGAGAAAAGTCTCGCTGTTTTCCCAGTGGCGTCACAATTAATTTATTATTTTTGAATTAAATTAAATATTTTCAAAACCAAACAGGAAACATTGAATTTTCTAAGTGATATTACTTTAACAATGGATAGGAAATGCATTTATGCTAATAAGAAAAGTTGCGCTGTTTTCCCAGTGGCGTCACAATTAATTTATTATTATTGAATTAAATTAAATATTTTCAAAACCAAACGTGAAACTTTGAATTTTCTAAGTGATATAACTTTAACAATGAATAGGAAATGTATTTATGCTAATGAGAAAAGTTGCGCTGTTTTCCCAGTGGCGTCACAATTAATTTATTATTATTGAATTAAATTAAATATTTTCAAAACCAAACGGAAAACTTTGAATTTTCTAAGTGATATTACTTTAACAATGCATAAAAAAATGCATTTATGCTAATGAGAAAAGTTGCGCTGTGTTCCCAGTGGCGTCACAATTAATTTATTATTATTGAATTATATTAAATATTTTCAAAACCAAACAAGAAACTTTGAATATTCTAAGTGATATTACTTTAAAAATAAATACAAAATGCATTTATGCTAATGAGAAAAGTTGCGCTGTTTTCCCAGTGGCGTCACAATTAATTAATTATTATTGAATTAAATTGAATGTTTTTAAAATCAAACGGAAATTTTTGAATTTTCTAAGTGATATTACTTTAACAATGCACAAAAAATGCATTTATGCTAATGAGAAAAGTTGCGCTGTTTTCCCAGTGGCGTCACAATTAATTTATTATTATTGAATTATATTAAATATTTTCAAAACCAAACACAAAATTTTGAATTTTCTAAGTGATATTACTTTAACAATGCATAGGAAATGCATTTATGCTAATGAGAAAAGTTGCGCTGTTTTCCCAGTGGCGTCACAATTAATTTATTATTATTGAATTGAATTAAATATTTTCAAAACCAAACAGAAAATTTTGAATTTTCTAAGTGATATTACTTTAACAATGCATAGGAAATGCATTTATGCTAATGAGAAAAGTTGCGCTGTTTTCCCAGTGGCGTCACAATTAATTTATTATTATTGAATTAAATTGAATATTTTCATAACTAAACACAAAATTTTGAATTTTCTAAGTGATATTACTTTAACAATGCATAGGAAATGCATTTATGATAATGAGAAAAGTTGCGCTGTTTTCCCAGTATCGTCACAATTAATTTATTATTATTGAATTAAATTAAATATTTTCAAAACTAAGCAGAAAATTTTGAATTTTCTAAGTGATATTACTTTAACAATGCATAGGAAATGCATTTATGCTAATGAGAAAAGTTGTCCTGTTTTCCCAGGAGCGAAAACAAAAAACAAAAACAAAACAAAATTGCAGTTTGTGTAATAATAAATTATTATTTGAAACACAGTTAAACAATTTCATATTCATAGAACCCGTTAACACGGACAATAAAACATTGAATTTAGTAACTCATTTAGAAAATATTCCGTTTAAACTAAATGTACAGAACAAACTGTTTATTCTACGTGGTGTTGTGGGTTTTATACCGGGTCATTTTATAGCATTTTGCAGAAGACATAATGGCTTATGGGAGGAATACAATGACTTGCTTCCAAGCAAAAATCATTGTTCAAGATCAAAAGAAGTAGAGGTTAATATGTTCCTATATACAATGTAGGGTGACCGACGGGAACCATCTGTTTTTGGGAATGATCACTGACGCCACTGGGAAAACAGCGCAACTTTTCTCATTAGCATAAATGCATTTTCTATGCATTGTTAAAGTAATATCACTTAGAAAATTCAAAATTTTCCGTTTGGTTTTGAAAATATTTAATTTAATTCAATAATAATAAATTAATTGTCACGCCACTGGGAAAACAGCGCAACTTTTCTCATTAGCATAAATGCATTTCCTATGCACTGTTAAAGTAATATCACTTAGAAAATTCAAAATTTTCTGTTTGGTTTTGAAAACATTTAATTTAATTCAATAATAATAAATTAATTGTGACGCCACCGGGAAAACAGCGCAACTTTTCTCATTAGCATAAATGCATTTCCTATTCATTGTTAAAGTAATATTACTTAGAAAATTCAAAGTTTCCTGTTTAATTTTGAAAATATTTAATTTAATTCAATAATAATAAATTAATTGTGACGCCACTGGGAAAACAGCGCAACTTTTCTCATTATCATAAATGCATTTTCTATGCATTGTTAAAGTAATATCACTTAGAAAATTCAAAATTTTCTGTTTGGTTTTGAAAACATTTAATTTAATTCAATAATAATAAATTAATTGTGACGCCACTGGGAAAACAGCGCAACTTTTCTCATTAGCATAAATGCATTTCCTATGCATTGTTAAAGTAATATCACTTAGAGAATTAAAAATTTTCCGTTTGGTTTGAAAAATATTTAATTTAATTAAATAATAATAAATTAATTGTGACGCCACTGGGAAAACAGCGCAACTTTTCTCATTGGCATAGATGCATTTCTTATGCATTGTTTAAGTAAAATCACTTAAAAAATTTAAATTTTCACGTTTGGTTTTAAAAATATTTAATTAAATTAAATAATAAATTATTTGTAACGCTACTGGGAAAACAGCGCAACTTTTCTAATCAGCAGAAATGCATTTTAAATACATTGTTTAAGTTATATTTATTAATTGAATCGAATTATTGTTATTTGTTCTGGAAATAAAATTATTTAAGTAATAATAAAAATATATATTTCCACCATGATACGGCACTGGAATAAATATGCAAAAATTATAGAAAATTACTGTTTTGGTTGTATAATGTATGCTTTTTGACGAAGATGGACAGTGGTTGTGAGTTAAGTATGTTTATTGTATTACTCTTCTGTAGTTGCATGGAGATTATGGGAATACGCGCAATGGCTTCGAGTATATATAAAATATGCCATAACTTTTTCATGAGAACTGATATTGAAGAAATTTCGATGGCGCAAGTGAGCGCAACTTCTAAGCTTTGTGTACAATGCAATAAAACTTTAAAAATGTAAAGTGGGGGGGCCGGCACCCTCCTTTATTTCGTTTATAGGGGGTGTATTTTTGCAGCGCAACTTGTAAAATTAGGTGGTATCGACAGCGCAAGTTCCATAGAATGTATTTATGAAAGAAAATGTTAAAAATTCCGAGATGGGGGGGCTGGCGTCAACTTAGCCCCCCCTATTTTCAAATCGCTATAACTTTCTACCCTTAACAGCGCAAGTTTTAATATTTGGGCGCAAGTGAGCGCAAGTTAAGACCTTTCGGGCGCAATATTTTTTATTTGAAAATTTTGAGTTGGGGGGGCCAAGTTGACAGACCCAAATCTCGTACGACCAATTTAAGGAATACAGACCCAGACTATAAATATTTCCTTGTTTCAGTAGACTATAAATATTTCCTTGTTTTAGTAGACTATAAATATTTTCTTGATGTAGTAACACCACCACAAAACAAAAACAATGCACAGATATTTTCGTATCAAAAATGACTCATGCTCACCACGTGCGCCGCTTCCAGTGCGCCGAGGAGGGTGACCAAAGCGGCGTTTTCGAATTTCGGATGATCATCAATCGCCAATAGCACATTCTTAATCCCCGATTTAAGCGCCCTTTTCACGCCCTTGTGAGCGGCATCGCGGAAAGTCCTGACGTCATCGTAATCCGGATCAATCGGCCCCGTCGGTGCCAACACAATCCTCTTATTATCGGAATCCGGGAGCTGTAGAACGGCCACTTCTGTTTTCAAAGCGGGATCGACTTTGAGGGCGGAAGCGAGCACACTGGATATCCTTGATTGTGAAGGCACTGCTTCCGGCCAGTGCACGTAGACGATTCCATCGGAATCTTCGCACTGCGCGCTCGATACCGTTTTTATTCCGAAACTGAAATTTCTGTAGTCACCAAAAATTAATCAATACCCACTAAGTAAAAAACAAACAAATATCAACATTCTAACAACATTAAACGTTGTTTTAATGTTGATGAAACATTACTTAAATGGATTTGTTCAGTGGGTTTAATGTTAATGTTTAATATATTAAGCCCACTAAGCAAAAAACAAACAAATAACATTAAAGGTTGTTTTAATGTCGATGAAACATCACTTAAATGTGTTTGCTCAGTGGGAGTATATACTAAATATACAAACATAAATTCACTATAAAGAAGGCTGAAACACAAATTGCCGATAGGTTATTTATAAGGAAAATTAAAATAAAATAAGACTAATTTTGAATGTAATTATTACATCGTTTCTAAAACTGAAACTCCACTAGTAACAAAGAAAACTGAATCAATTATCTGTGCCCATAAAAATTGTCTATTGTTTACCTTTTAACGTCGACCATGTTAGTGATGAGACGGACAAATCACCAGTAACTGTATGGTTTTTTTATAATGTTTTCAGTTTTATGGAATCTCCGGTTCGTTTCGTATAGAGTGGGGGTCCTTTTATTTACATTCCCGGGCCGACGCGGCCAATGGCAGTATATCACGGAGACGTGCCGGAATTATCGATTACTGAGGATTTTTCGCTCGGCGAGCACATCGCCAACAGGTGGGTTGCGCGCAGGTAGATAATTGGGGAATTTGATAATTGTGCGCAATTTCGAAATAAGCGTTTTCTATTGTTTGAAACTGCAGTTTTCTGCCCTGTGACTTATGGGCTGTGATGGTTCGGGTTGCTGACGCCAGAGGATGCTGTGAATGAATTGAGGTAAAGTGACTTAATTAAACGCAGTGGCGATAACTCCCTGTCATCCGCGATGCTGGGGCAAAGTTAATTAAGAGAATAGGTTATAATAGAAACATCTGATATTTAATTGTGAAAGCGAGTGTTATCTTTCACTTGAAGCGTCATCCATGGGCGGGAGCTATTCCCTTAATTTTGAAATTGGAACACAGTGGCGGCCGGTGGCCAACTTCACGTGAAACTAAAAGCCAAGGTTATGCATCTCGGAATTAAAAGGTGCGCTCGGTTTGCTGCTAAACGCACGCAATTCCGTGATATAGGAGCATTGATAAACAAAATGGATACGTAGCAGAGCTGGGATGAATCCTCAAAAACAGGATTCGAATCAAGAATCCGAATCACCTAATATAATTCGAATCACGAATACTCGAATAAAGGATTCGAATCCTCATTTTTGAATCACGGATACAAATCCTTTAAAAATAAATTTGAATCTATTATTTGCAACCAGTAACATTTTATTCTATCAGTTTCTATTAACAAAAATGTTCATTTACCGACTAAATATCTAATTAAATAATGATTTTAATTAATGATGATGTATGTGTTACTTAACTTTATTTTAAATTAGTGTTTTATACGCGTGGCGCATGAAGTAAAATTTCGAGTTTAGAAAAGCCCCGTGAAAATTTGTCTCGGGTCGCTGCGCGACCCTCGACAAATTTTCTACGTGGGGCTTTTCTAAACTCGAAATTTTACTTCATGCTTAGTCTGGGAGTGGACAACACTCGTTCTTAGAAGTTTCAAATGAAAGGATCACTCTAGATTACTAAGTTTATTACCATTTTACAAAGGCTACAGCTCGAAGGACCAATCATGGTCTTCGGAGAACGAAGGACTACAAGGAATCGAAGTTTCTTTACGTTGGGTTGGGCTGGTTTTCAGTGCGTTTTTAACTTCACTTTAAATCAGTGTTTTATACGCGTGGCGCATGAAGTAAAATTTCGAGTTTAGAAAAGCCCCGTGAAAATTTGTTTCGGGTCGCTGCGCGACCCTCGTCAAATTTTCTACGTGGGGCTTTTCTAAACTCGAAATTTTACTTCATGCTTAGTCTGGGAGTGGACAACACTCATTCTTAGAAGTTTTAAATTAAAGGAGCACTCTAGATTACTAAGTTTATTACCATTTTACAAAGGCTACAGCTCGAAGGACCAGTCATGGTCTTCGGAGACCGAAGGACTACAAGGAATCGAAGTTTCATTACGTTGGGTCGGGCTGGTTTTCAGTGCGTTTTTAACTTCACTTTAAATTAGTGTTTTATACGCGTGGCGCATGAAGTAAAATTTCGAGTTTAGAAAAGCCCCGTGAAAATTTGTCTCGGGTCGCTGCGCGACCCTCGTCAAATTTTCTACGCGGGGCTTTTCTAAACTCGAAATTTTACTTCATGCTTAGTCTGGAAGTGGACCGTCAAGATTTTCTACATGTCGAGATTTTCGATATTTCTAGATTTTTGTCGATTTATTCACAGTTTGTTATTATATTAAATGCAACTTTAATATTAAATAAATATGGTTTTTCTTAGGAATAGAATATTCACCCATTAAGAGCCGAGCAAATTATAAAGTTAACTCTAATAGTTAATTTTAGGTAAAATTTTGGATCTTTTTCTATGATTTCAATTAATGATTTATTATATTACATGTATTTTATAAAAGAGTTAAGCATGAAGTGAAATTTCGAGTTTAGAAAAGCCCCGCGTAGTAAATTTGTCGAGGGTCGTCCAGCGACCCGAGACAATTTTTTTGCTCTGATTTAAAGTGAAGTTAAAAATGCACTGAAAACCAACTCAACTTCGATATTTTTTCAAAATTGGATGTTTACTTTCCTATCCATGCTGTAAACCTTCAGATATTCGTTGTTTTCTTCTAAAAAAACTTCGAGAGACCGAAGGACTACAGGTATCCTTCAGTCTCCAAAGACCATGATTGGTCCTTCGAGCTGTAGCCTTTGTAAAATGGTAATAAACTTAGTAATCTAGAGTGATCCTTCAATTTGAAACTTCTAAGAACGAGTCTTGTCCACTCCCAGACTAAGCATGAAGTAAAATTTCGAGTTTAGAAAAGCCCCGCGTAGAAAATTTGTCGAGGGTCGCGCAGCGACCCGAGACAAATTTTCACGGGGCTTTTCTAAACTCGAAATTTTACTTCATGCGCCACGCGTATATAACACTGATTTCAAGTGAAGTTAAAAATATACTATTAAGGTTGGAAATTTTTCATGGTTAAGTAAATATTTAGATTATGAATAATTCAGTGATTTAAATATTCATATTAGAATATTAAACTATTTGAATTAATCGAATTCGAATCCCAGCCTTAATAGCGATCCTTTTATAAGGATTCGAATCCTTTTATAAGAATTCGAATCCTTTTATAAGGATTCGAATCATCTACGTCTGGAGTCGAATACGAATCCTTTGAAAAAAATGTAACGAAATTGGATCACGAATCTGTTTTCACTAAAGTATTCGAATACCTCTTTTGAATCCTCTAAAACCTGGGTCTCCAAACTATCTTCTTCGCGGGCCACCAATACAATTCTACATAATAAAGTCGGCCAAAATCCGATTAATTTTATAAAATTATGAAAAATTTAAGGAGCAATTGTTACAATATTTCAAAATATGACATTTACAAAAAAAATTACAAACAATTGCGGGCCGGATTCATGCAAGTTGCGGGCCGGATTCATGCAAGTTGCGGGCCGGATTTGGCCCGCGGGCCGTAGTTTGGAGACCACTGCTCTAAAAGGATTCGAATCCGGGAATCGAATCCTGAATGATTCGAATCCTGCCCAGCTCTGATACGTAGTGCTTTCTACCTCATTTTTTGTATTTTGGATTTGAGCCTCACATAAAGTAAGGCCGCGAATTGCCAGTGTTGGAACATATGATGGTTAAAACCTCAAATTAACGTGTTTACGTTGATTCCATTTACCTCTGCGAGTTTTTGAGATACGATTTTGGGATAAGTGAAATAAAGCACAGCCTTAGACAAAGTTGCTGTGACCAATTTTAGACCTCCTAGTTACGCCGCTGTTTGTTCGCCATATTGGGTCAGAATTATTAACAAATAATCAAAAAGAATACCACAGTTATCGCCACTGTATTTAATCAAGACACTGTAAATTGAGGATGTTGAATTGTGTTATAGTCTACTTCTGCAGTGGTGCGTATAATAAGTTGCCTATAATAAAAGTACGTTTTAAAAATAAATAGTAAATACCATTGGCAGATCTAGCCGTTACCCAAAAGGAGAAAGAATTTAAAAAATGCATAATCTTCTCAAAATATATGCAAACAAATAATGTTGATATGAAAATAACAAAATTATATTATTTCTAATACATTTGAATTTCATAATTCAGGAGTCCCACTGAGAAAATCCATTCAAGTAATATTTCATCAACATTATAACAACGTTTAATGTTGCTACAATGTTGATATAACGTGATTTGTTTGTTACACAATGAAACACTTTTAACTTTGATTTGTTTGTGTTTTGCTCAGTGGACATACTGCATTTATGTTGATTATTCATATCTAAAGTATATTTACCCTAAAAAATCACTCCATGACTATAAATGTTCGTCAACTTTTTAATTTTGTAAATCCAGATGAAATATTAAATGTTAATGTATCCCCATTAAATAATTACATTAAATAAATACATCATAATCAGTGTTGATTTAGTGAATATGAATACCACTTACAAATTGTTGTAATAATTAACCTATTTAAAAGCTTCATTGAACTTAGAATAGTACTACAGAATTGCGAATGTTGACAGAGTTATGTTGACAACTAAACTAACTAGCTTTAACTATGTTCAAATAACCGATCTATAACATTCTTCCTCCCTATGAGCTAACGAAGTCTTGCAGATAAGTCGGAGGCCGACGATCACGAGAGCTACGCCGCGAATGGGGATCTATAACAGGATTCAGACTCAACCGCAAAGCAGCATCTGGTGTGGGACCCTGTGCAAGTGTATGCTCGGGAAGTTTTTCCGTATTTTCGGCCGGTTCAATTTCTTCCTGGATCATGTCTTTACCTTTTGGTGGGCCGCTACTATCCATTGATATATCCTGAACGTTCTCACCAGCAGGAGCTAAAAGCCTAGTGGAAACTATAGTCTCTCTGCCATCTGGATATCTTACGTGGGCATATTCGGAGTTACCTTCCAACAGAGTAACCTCGTCAACTATCGGGTCATACTTCGATTGACGAACAGTTCGTTTCAGTAAAACAGGTCCACGCTCTAGTAACCATGTGGGTATAGACTGGCCGTAACTTGATCTTATTGGGTGTGAAAACATTCGTTCATGAGGGGTAGTATTTGTCGAGGTACAAAGCAACGAACGGATAGAGTGAAGAGCCTCCTGTAGGACTGATTCCCACTAAGTGATGTTCATTCCTTTGTTCTTCAGAGATAACTGAATGGTTTTCCACACAATTCCATTGTATCGCTCGACTTGATGAAATTCATAAAGGTTTTATACCAATGATGCCATTGTAGAGCAGCTGAGCTTGAGTCTGGATCTAAATCGAGTTTATCGGGTTTTAACAAACGGTCCATACGTAAGAAAGTCTAAGTGCAATAAATTGTTGTAATAATTAACCTATTTAAAGGCTTTATTGAACTTAGAATTGTACTACAGAATTGCGAATGTTGACAGAGTTCTGTTGACAACTAAACTAACTAGATTTAACTATGTTCAAATAACCTATCTATTACACAAATATAAAAATGAATTAATATTTAATATTATACTGTATTTATGTTGATTATTCATATCTGAAGTAGAGTATTTTTAATACCTATTTAGAAGTAACAGTTGTTTTAGTGACTTAAAGTATGCGGCTTCTTGAACACACACACAAAATTAGGTTAGGAACTTTCATGTCAAATGGCCGACATCTAAACCATTATTCTTAAGGCATTGGTGGAGTAACTTGATATTCAATTCAACCAGTGGCGGTGTAGGATCAGACATATTAATTATTATTAGAACATTATACAAATGCTTTGTATTTTAGCAACTTGATATTTATTCAAAAATAAAATTCTCTTCAACCTGATTCCAGGCATTTCCAATAAATGTTTTCTTCCGTCCAGCTTTTTGAAGCTAAAGCCCATATTCTTAATTCTTTCGAGACCTCAATTTCTAATAATTCTTCTACAAATTGTCAGTAAATAGTTTCTAAAGTAATATTTTTCTTTCGGGCATACATTTTGTAAATCACTTCCCTTAAAAAATGTACAGTATTCGTAATTCGGGTTTTGCCCAGGGAAACGTTTTCAAACATATTCCTTCTAATTTCGAAATCCATTGATCTGTTTTTATCTTGTAGGTTGTATAATGTGCTTTGTGGAACTTTTAGGACTTCGGACGCTTTTTGAATTGCCATAAATCGAGATCCTAATTCATTTTGAAAATAACTTTCTACATTAAGTATTAGCTTTTTGGATTCATCGGAATAACGCATTTTAGTAGGGTATTTTTGCGTTATTTAATGACATTAGGGCATCAAACTTTTGACGTAACATCTATTTAGTAATCGACGTTCATTTTTGTTAGTAGTTTTTTGTTTCATCTGATTCAGGATTGATAAATAAGGATGGGGTTATTCCAAATAGGTATTAAAAATACTATATATTTTCCTTGTCTTTATAAAATAGTTTAATTTTAAACTTCTAACGAGTGTTTCCACTCCCAGACTAAGCAAATTTTCACTGGGCTTTTCTAAACTCGAAATTTTACTTCATGCGCCACGCGTATTAAACACTGATTTCAGGTGAAGTTTAAAGTATACCGCTGTTTGTTCTAACGTTAATACATATTATAAATGCTTATATCGTCTAACTAAACCTAGCGATTTGGAAATTCAAGCAATTTGTAATTCATTTGAACAAATGAGAAACAACGATCCTTCTTCATTTTCAGGGTTTTATAAATATTATATTATTTTTAATACATTTCAATTATTCATAATTCAGCAGTTGCCAGATGAAATATTAAATTATCTTCATATCTTTCATAAAAATCCCCCAAAAATGATGAAGTGTTCCTACTAAATAATTACATTAAATAAATACATCTTAATGAGTGTTGATTTATTGAATATGAATAACAGTTACAAATATAAAAATAAATTATTATTTAATATTATACTGTATTTGCGTTGATTACTCCTACCTAATATATTTTTTCGTTGTCTTTATAAAATAGTTGAATTTGAAGTTTTTAACAAGTGTTTCCACTCCCAGACTAAGCATGAAGTAAAATTACGAGTTTAGAAAAGCCCCGCGTAGAAAATTTGTCGAGGGTCGCACAGCGACCCGAGACAAATTTTCACGGGGCTTTTCTAAACTCGAAATTTTACTTTATGCGCCACGCGTATTAAACACTGATTTCAGGTGAAGTGTAAAGTATACCGCTATTTGTTCTAACGTTAAAACATTTTATAAATGCTTATATTGTCTAACCAAACCTCGCGATTTGGAAATTCAAGCAACAAATAATTAAAAAAAAAATATGTTCAGGTTTTTATAAACTAGATTTCAATTTTTCCAACTTTGGAATAAAAAAAATAAACGAATTTCATCATTCATAATTACTCCTCGAACTTGTTTATGCTAACATTAGTAAATAAATATGATTTTTAGTACTTATTAAAATTTGAGTTGCTCTATTTTGTTTATTCTAACATTAAAACAAATCATATTTATTTCAACAAAGCATAATATTTTTTTTTAATTCCTCGAGCTTGTTTATGCTAACATTAGTAAATAAATATGATTTTTAATACTTATTAAAATTTGAGTTGCTCTATTTTGTTTATTCTAACATTAAAACAAATCATATTTATTTCAACAAAGCATAATAACTCTTAACAATTTCTGTGCTTCCTAAAATTTGAGTTGCTTTATCTTGTTAATTCTAACATTAAAACGAATCATATTTATTTCCTAATAAACTTTGTGTGTTTTATGATCAGATGTGTACAAAATAGAGCAATACAAATTTTAATAAGTACAGAAATTGTTAAGAAATAATTACTCAGTTGCAAGAAAGCATATTAATTCTTAACAATTTCTGTCCTTTTCAAAATTCGAGCTGCTCTATCTTGTTTATTCTAACATTAAAACAAATCATATTTATTTCAACAAAGCACAATAATTCTTAACAATTTCTGTGCATCCTAAAATTTGAGTTGCTTTATCTTGTTCATTCTAACATTAAAACGAATCATATTTATTTCCTAATAAACTTTGTGTGTTTTATAATCAGATGTGTATGGTTAATCATTTTTCACAGTTGCAATTTTTTAAATTTTTAATTACGATAACGGAATTGCATTATTGAGGATTGAATAGTTGATAATCTAAATTTAATATCATAAAATTAATTTGCAGGTTCCCACCTATCATTTTAATTACATTAAGGAGGTTCTGGCTAATTTTTTAGGTCATTTAATAAATAGCAATCCCAAGTTACTTTGGTAATCAATTTAATACCGTGGTTTATTTTATACAAATTTAAAAACAATAGAATGGGGTCCGCCGAATAAGGTTGGAAGCTCTAGTTTTTGTAAATAAGATTATCCTTCCTCTCCTTCAGAGAGGTAAGTGAAGTCGAAGTTAAAGAGTCGATTGTGTCCCTAAAAAACTCGAACTCAAGAGACATATATGGTATGACATGTGGATCCATTAAATACATAAAAGATGTAATCCTATGCCCGCTAACAAAACTGATAAATAACTGCATTCGAAATAATGTTTTCCCAACAAGTTTAAAACTAGCTACTGTCTTCCCTCGACATAAAAAGGGTTCGCATGCTGATGTTGGTAATTATCGTCCAATTTCGTTATTGCCTATATTATCAAAATTTTTTGAAAAATTGCTCCTAAAACAAATACTGAATTTTCCGGAGGAAAACGATGTATTAAGCTATAATCAATATGTCTTTCGGAGGAAACGTTCAACTATCGATGCGGTTCGAGCTCTTGTTGAGGAATTGATCTATGGCTTAGAAGCTGGCCAATATACAGCAGCATTATTTTTTGACCTCAGTAAGGCTTTTGACTGCGTTCCTCACGACGTTCTACTTTGAAAGCTGTATTTCTATAATTTCAGTCCCGAGAGCTGTCGTTTAATGACTTCCTACCTCCAGAATAGAACACAACAAGTCAAAGTTAAGGAGCAGACATCAAATTTTGCAACAGTGTCATGCGTCGGGCCACAGGGGTCGATATTAGGACCACTCCTGTTCCTAATATATGTAAACGACCTACCGGCCTACATAGAAGAAGGACACACTTTAATGTACGCAGACGATACGACATCTATAAATAGAGACACAGATTTGCAAAACACACTGCAAGAGAGAGAGAGAGCTCATAAACAATCAG
Source organism: Philonthus cognatus (assembly GCA_932526585.2). Lineage (NCBI taxonomy): Eukaryota > Metazoa > Arthropoda > Insecta > Coleoptera > Staphylinidae > Philonthus > Philonthus cognatus. Next base: position 159,079,507 of record OW052241.1, read on the forward strand.
GCATTAGCGTGGTTTAATTCCAATAAACTCTCGCTAATCACTGCAAAGACGGTTCGCCTTTTATTTACGCTTAAATCAGGCAATAACGAACATGGACATTGCAGATTTCTAGGCATCAACATCGACTCTAAATTGAGCTGGAGGGAGCATGAAAAGGTACTTAGTCTGGCACTTAGTAGGACTACTTTCCTGCTTAGGAATTTAAGTAGCAATCTTGATAAACCCGCACTACTCACCGCCTATCATGCTCTCTTCCAGTCGAAAATTCAATATTGCATACTTGTTTGGGGACACTCTAGTATAGCCCCTAGGATATTCGGCCTACAACGTCGAGCAGTTCGAGTAATAGCGGGCATAGGTTACAGAGACAACTGCGAGGATGTCTTCAGGAGTCATGGGATACTTACGTTACCCAGTTTGTACATATTCGAATGCTTGCTACATGCTCATAAAAACGTATATCATTACAAAAAAACTGATCAAGTACATAAACACAGCACGAGAGGTTGTGAGCACATTTATCAAGAACAATTACGGCTATCTAAGTCTAGGAGTGGTGATAATTTTTATGGGCCTAAATTATATAACTATCTACCACAGGCTGTAAAGTCTCTCCTCCATATACAGGTCAGGAAAAGTGTAAAGGCATATTTAATATCCAAGACTTTCTTCAGCATTAATGAATGTATTACTCAAAAATTTACAGATCTTGTAACCAAATAATTGGTGCTTTCTATTGATTTTTTTTAAATGGTTTTAACATGTAGTATTATGTAAAGTATTTATTTTGTATCTGGTATTTTATATTTTCACGTTTGTATTAACTTAACTTTTTTACCTTATTTGTATTGACGTTTGTAAACCTTTGGTGACAGCAAGAATAAATTTACTTACTTACTTACTTACTTACTTACTTACTATGGAATATCGAAAAATCCTGTTGAGTTTTTCTTTAATTTATAGGTTTTAAATAACAAAATCGTTTTTTGTTTGCCATTTAAAACCTAGAAATTAGTGAACCATCTCCATTTCAGAGAAATGGAGATAGATCACTTTCAAACTATAGGGCTCATTTAATCAAATTAAAATTAGGATAACCATATAATGGCCACTAATTGAGTAAGAAATTAGTGACCTATATCCATTTCAGAGAAATAGAAATAGGTCATTTTTGAAGTATAGGGCTTATTTCTGTGGTTTTGAGGAAAAACCAGTTGTCACTTTTTCATGATTTCGAGTTATTCGCGTTTTAAGTTTTACAAGTCAACTTCTTAATAAGTACCTTAAAATATCTTTAAATATCCATCTCATTTCATTTATATTTCATAAAAAAAGCATTGATCATGGTTAACGCGTATAAATGATTGTTATTAATTTAACGTGCATCTAAATAGAACTTAACTGGTTTTTCCTAAAATGGCACTTTCCTGATAAGGTTTTGTTCAAATTCCGTGAAACCTATGTCAGATGACATCGTTTAGAGGTCAGACACTGAAAATGTAGATGGATATCTATTAAAGTGAGCACTTGACTCGATTTGACCAAAACAGAGATTTAACTGTTTTTTTCTCAAAACCACAGATTTAATCAAATTAAAATTAGGATACCCACATAAGGGCCACTAATTACTTTCATAATGATAAAGAAAACTATACACAATATATCTTCTTTATGAGACATATAAAAAAAATCATCAACAATACATATTCAACAAATAAAAACATTTATTAATAATTTACAAAAAATAATGAACATGAGCAATAAATAAATTTACAAGGAAACGAACGACTCGTTGAATTGTACTTCAAGGGCTTGTCGTGGTCGAAGATGCAGGATAATACGCAGAGTAGGCGATGCTCTGGGCGGAATTATCATTAGAGGAGGAGGATCCTGAACCGCTGGTCCAAACCCTGGCGTAGGGTCCTCCAGATGGTTCCCAACCAGGTTCGTAAGAACTTGGGGGTGAAGTGGATGGAGGTCCGTACATGCTCATTGGTGGCTCCACAGGAGTCATCGACATCGGCATTGGCATTGGCATACCTGAAAATTAACAATTTTATTTGATATAAAGAATACACCTAACTTTTTTATACCACTATTATTTTGCTTTTGTGACTAGATTCAATTACACTTAGTTTGACAATGATTACCGTGTAAATGAAACTAGTCACAAAAGTAAAATAAAAGTAGTATAAAAAAGTAAAGTGTTTTCTTTACATCAAATTGAAAATGTACCACGGAGTAAACGCCTCCAATATTGAAAAATTTTAATTAAATCTTATTATTGTTTTGAATTTTACTAAATGCTAAATCTGGGAATGGAAACACTCGTTCGAAACTCTAAATTGACGCTTTTATAAAATCGAGGAATGCCTAAAAATTTATCGCATTTACATTATGAATATTTAAAAGAAAATATAATATACACCCCCATTTTTAAAGCCGTTTTGTAACCGTAATTTTTTCGTATATATACCCGACGAATTGTTTGTTTTAAATTATAAAGTAATTTAAAACAAACAATTCGTCGGGTATATATACGAAAAAAATACGGTTTGATAATGACAAGTTAAAGTTGTCGAAACTATAGTCACAATAAAATCCTCAGTTATACAAACAAAGTTAATTGTCTTATTTGTGTAAATAATGATGTATAACGAAGTAGAAGCCTCCACAGTGAACAGTTTAAAAGAAAAAATTCCAGTCGGTAATATAATAAGGTATTCACAGAAATCATAAAAATTAATGCAGAGTTTTACTTAAAATCAACTTTTAGAATTAACTCTTTAATTACTCAGCCGTTAATGGGTCAATAAATGAATGTTGATGTTAAAAGTACCTGCACCAATTTTGTCTAATATATAAATAAATTGAAGCTTAATGTTTTTTTTTTTGTGAATATTGCACCTGTTGTATATGTTCTAAATTATTAGGCATTTATTGTCTTTATAAAATTGGTTAATTTAAAGCCTTTAACGAGTGCTTCCACTCCCAGACTAAGCATGAAGTAAAAATTCGAGTTTAGAAAATCCTGAAAATTTGGTTTGGCCGCTCCGCGAAGCGGAGCGGCCAAACCAAATTTTCAGGATTTTCTAAACTCGAATTTTTACTTCATGCGCCACCCGTATAAAACACTGATTTCACGTGAAGTTCAAAATATACTTCTGTTTATTCTAACGTTTATAATTGTATAAGTGTATATTTCATCCAACCAAATCCCGCGCTTTCAAAATTCGAGCAATTTGCAATACATTTTAATGATAAGAAAAAAATCTCTTGTTAATTTTTAGGCTATTCTAAACTCGAAATTTTACTTCATGCACCACGCGTATAAAACACTAAAATATTGTGAAAATCAAAATGCTGCTTATGTTTGATCTCACGTTAATAGGTTTTTTCAATTAACCAAATCTTGCGCTTTAAAACTTTGAAATAAATTTTAAAGTATACTTTAAAATTTAGACGTTAATAAATGCAATAAATTTTAAAGTATACTTTAAAATTTAGACGTTAATAAATGCAATAAATTTTAAAGTATACTTTAAAATTTAGACGTTAATAAATGCAATGAATTTTAAAGTATACTTAAAAGTTTGCAATAAATTATAAAGAATATTCAAAAGACTAAACTCCCTGTATATAAGCAGTATAGTTTAAGCTTCAATTGAAATCAGTGTTTTATACGCGTAGCGCATGAAGTAAAATTTCGAGCTTAGAAAAGCCTGAAAATTTGGTTTGGTCGCGTAGCGCTATTATAAAGCTTCACTTTCACTTCATGCTCAACCTGGGATTTTAAACACTCACAAAAATATTCTTATTGCAAGAAAAAAAACTCTCGTGTGAATTATCTTGTGAATTTAAATGCGATGTTTGAGGAATGCTTAAATAATTGCGATAAAAATAGTTGCGAAAGGGAAATCTCGCTCATGAATGTTTAAAACGGTGTGTTAAGAAGAACTGTGTCAGATAACGCACCTGACTTTCCTAAGAATTGATAGATAATAAAGCCGAGGACGATGGCGATGGCGAGCTTGCTGAGGATCAGAGCTTTGGTGGCTTTTAGACCGATCAGGGCGACGAAGATCGGCATCAGAGCTTTCATTTTCAGTTTGAAGAGGAGGAGGATTGGTAGCAGGAGTTTTTTCTTTAATCCTAAACCACGCTCTGTAAAATAAAAAACATAAATCACAATTATTTTTTTTTACCTTGAATAATTGAACAAGTGATGAATCTTTGAATAACTAAATAGGCGAAGAATCTTTCAATAATTGAATAAGTGATTAATCTGTTTATTTCTATACAATTTTTCAAGCAAATAATTCTTAACGTATTAAATTCGATAATTGTGAAAAAAGTACAAAAAAATAGTAAGCCATGAAATAATGACTATAATAACACAATTGCGATTGTTTGTTATAGTCAGTTTTATTGTTGTATTTTTGTCAATTAATTTAGTGATAAAAACAACTGTTATTTAATCAACATTATTTCTCGCCAATTTCCATTTCTTACTACACATAACTTCTAAATAAATTCCTTTAACAAAAATTTTACCAACTCCTATATTACAACAATCTGTGATTTTTTTATAATTGTAATTTTTTTATGGCCAAATATTTTTTTGTAGTAAAAAAATAGAAAATTGTAAAGAACTCAGTTGTTTTTACAAATAAGTATGTCAATATGTATTAAACTAAAGTGAAAAAAATCCCTTTCTTAGGATGACATATCCAACTATGAATTTTCTTGAATTAATTTCTCATCTGACACCCCAACCCAACTATGGTTTCTATTTAAATAAATGCACGATTGTGTTATATCTCGAAAACTAGTGTCAATATAAAATATGCGATAAAAAGAATTTTTATAAAATCTAATAACACTATTAAATAATATTTTCTGAGATTATTAAAAATTCAGAAAACATTGTTAAATTTTAATGCGTTAAGAATGTTTTCTTAAAAAAAATATATATAACGAAAAAAATGTTTAGGAAGTTCTCAGAAATTATTCAAATAATAATTAACTTTGTTTTAACGTAAACAAAATATTAAATAACTATAAATTTAATTAAGGGCTCATTGATCACTTGATGAAACATTTTAACTAAATTAATTAGTTGGAAGATATAAAGCTTTAATTGAAACAAACTAAGTGTCATTAATTTAAATTTAATAATAAATCATTACACTAAAAAATACTGTTTTTCCTTACTTCACTTTTTATTTGTATCGTTAGATGTACATTTCGAGACACAAGGTGCGCATTATCAACAACAAACTCCAACTTGTGTCTCGAAATGTACATCTAACGATACAAATAAAAAGTAAAGTAAGTAATAACAATCTTTTTAGTGTAATAATCACTTCACGTAAACTCAAAAAGATACAGATATTAAATCATTGTTTGAAAAATACAGGCTCTTGAAAATATAACACGAAGTAAACGCCTCCAATATTCAAGAATTAAAATGATTACCTTCATTGTTGCTTGATGTAACATCCAAACCACTTCTAGGATTATACACAACCTCTGATCCATCAAAGAACTGAGGCAACTGGAAGCGAAACTCATGTGTCTTCATGATACGAGCAGCCCTTTTGAAGATGGCTTGATCGATGTTCTAAAAAAAAGAAAACCCCAAAAAAATCCAAAACTGAAGATTTTGTCCATAATTTCTACCTTGATATTCCTCGAATCAGTCTTCAAATCCAAAATACTATCAAGATACTCCAAAACATTCTCTTTAACACACCCCATGGTACCGCAGTTGCTTAAAACTGAAGCCACCAGCTCCTCTCCGGTTTTGGGAGCAGCCTGAGCCGCAACCACAGAAGTTAAAACCAAGACTGCCAACCTCCACATGTTCCTTTTTTCTTTTGCAAACAAACGCCTTGCAAATTTGTTGTTGTATCGAATAGTGGTGTTCAGTTACTGAGTGATAATTGTGGGTGGGTGCGGTTATATATTGGTCGAGGCGTTTAGCAGGTTAGGGGATCGAGTGTGATGGAATTATTAATTGACGCCCAAATAGTTTTATATGGCTGGTGTCCGCTACGATGTCCGGTTGCGCCGAAGAATGTGTCTGTCGTCAGTGAAACCATTTTCGATTTTAAAGAAAGACGATAAGCGAACATTTAAATTTCCACGACGCTCCACTGTGCCACATTGTTTTTTTTTCAAATCATTGTGAAATTCACTTTTCACTAATTTGTTATGCTGAAGAGTCTTGCTTTGTGTTTACTTAGTATGATGTCTATCTATGTTTATTGTATTATTTTAGTTCTTTCAGTACGATAACATTTTATGTTTTAATTTGTTATTATATCTTGGCAGTTATTGAGTAGGTATATCAAAAAAATGAATTAAATAAAAGTTGTAGATCTCTTCAAAATATTTTATATACAGGATGACCAAAAATGAGTAAAAAACTTTAAGTAACTTCAATCGTTAATTAATTTTTAGTAGAAAATCCCAATTAACAAATCGATCAACTAATTCCGAAACAACGTGAGTCCCGATTTTTTAAACATTTTTCTTCGTAAGCCAAATATTATTGATTGATGTCAACAATCCTTAAAAAAATGTTTGAACATTTCAATAATTTCAATTTTAACTAATGCGAATATTGTATTATTTTATATAAAATGAGAAGACTATTTTGAACTTTAGAATAAATCAGTGTTTCTATACGCGTGGCGCATGAAGTAAAATTTCGAGTTGAGAAAAGCCCGATGAATTTGGATTTGGACGCTGCGCGTCCAAATCCAAATTCTTCGGGCTTTTCTCAACTCGAAATTTTACTTCATGCTTAGTCTGGGAGTGGAAGACACTTGTTCGACAATTGGCAATAGCTTATTTTGTGCTTTTGGTTTTATACCAAATTTGCGATATCAAGAAAAAGGTGTGAAATGGTAAATATTATAAAAAGCTTCGCTTCACGCCCAAATCCAAATTCTTCGGGCTTTTTTCAACCTAACATTTTACTTTATGCTTAGTCTGGGAATGGAAGATACTCGTTCGACAATTAGCAATAGCTTATTTTGAGTTTTTGTTTTATATCAAAATTGCGAAATTAAGAAAAAGTCGTGAAGTGGTAAATATTAAAAAGTTATAAAGTTTTTTAACATTGAAAAAAAAATTATTTTTTCGATTAAAACTTGAAATTATCAATTGATCTTAAAAATCCGACAATTGCTAAAAAAGTGTTTTTAAGTTTCAGTAATTTAAATTTTAATTAATTCGCATATTAAATTATTTTATATGAAATTAGAAGAATATTCTAAACTTTAGAAAATATCAGTGTTTTTATACGCGTGGCGCATGAAGTAAAATTTCGAGTTGAGAAAAGCCCGAAGAATTTGGATTTGGACGCTGCGCGTCCAAATCCAAATTCTTCGGGCTTTTCTCAACTCGAAATTTTACTTCATGCTTAGTCTGGGAGTGGAAGACACTCGTTCGACAATTGGCAATAGCTTATTTTGTGCTTTTGGTTTTATACCAAATTTGCGATATCAAGAAAAAGGTGTGAAATGGTAAATATTAAAAAAAGCTTCGCTTCGCGCCC